>OY728133.1:653666889-658666889 GCA_963277665.1 Viscum album
AAATTCAAGGGAAAATATAACCGTTGGAGGAGGGAGCCGACCATTGGATCTGTGCTTAAAATAGGAGCTCATTTGAATGAGGTCAGAACTTTTGGACAATATTTGATCTGAAGTGATTTATAGAGTGAGATACTCTCATGGTTAGTGCGTAATGTGTCACGACCCGACCCAACGGGGCTCGAGCCGCGACTCCCCAAGCCCGCCTCCAATAGGCCAGGGGCTGGCGACCAGCGCCGAGTAGGCTATCACACACATGGGAGGCATTAGCCTAAGGTACCTGTACACACGCACCCACAAACACCTCCATGGAACAGTGCAGAGATATAGAAACTGAAAAGTAAATGCATGCATACAATCTATCCCAAACCAGAGTGCAACAGCAAAAGTACAAGGGCAAAACAGGGCCCACCAAAAGAAAACTACAAAGCGCGTCCAACCTGCTCTGAAGAAGGGGAACGCTGCCACAACCACCCGCCAGAAAGCTCCCTCGACATAGCTCTGGTAAACACCCCGGTCAACTCGCTCACCAAGCTCCGCCTGCTCCGGGTCCTCCTGGGACTCCGTCAAAAGGCCTGTGGTCTGCACAAGACACAAACATGTGCGGGCAAAGCCCGTGCAGGGGTGAGTATAAACATACTCAGTAGGCACCCCAAAAACCCAAAACCCAAGGGAGAAACTGAAAGGCAACAGTCCCGCTCAACCCAGCCAGAGGGAACCCAGACGAGAGAGAAACTCCATCTCGTGACCATCCTCGGCTAAACACAACAAGTCAGCTCAGCTCAGGTGTATGCCCATACATACACCTTGAACAATCCAGATATACACAGCTCACGCCACAAAGCCACAAGAAGGTACCGACCTCATCACCAGCAACTGTCCACAACCAGGAGAGTACACCACGAACACTGTCATACCAGATGACACTCATCCGAGAGATACACACCATCGAGTTACTCGCAAACATCACAGACGCCCACCCGAGAGACCACGCTCATCGGATAGCATCACTGAGGAAACATCGCTGAAACAACATAACCACCAAACTCCTCGGAGAGGGGATCACCGCTAGGGTCCGCTAGGGGATACCAAGACCCACTCCGGTATACGTAACTCACAGATAGGGGATCACTCCCAGGGTCCGCTGGGGGATACCACGACCCGATCTGGCATACGTAGTTATCACAGATAGGGGATCACACCCAGGATCCGCTGGGGGATGCCACAACCCGATCTGTCGCTCGGCAGAAGCTCCACACTCAGATAGAGGATCATCGTCCATATAAATATGGTCACGACGATACCGGAACCCTATCTGGTATAACTCGCGATGTAGGGGATCGAACCAACGATGCCGCAACCCTACCGAAACCACGCGCTGAGTAGGGGATCACATAACCAACGATACCACAACCCTACCGACATCAAGCGCTGAGTAGGGGATCATATAACCAACGATGCCACAACCCTACTGTGCACGACCCACCACGTAGGGGATCATATTTCCGATGATGCCACAAACCCTACGGGATTAACCTGCTAGATAGGGGATCGCTGCCCGTGAAATAGGTGGTCATAGCGATACCAAGAACCCGATCTAGGGTAAAGATGCTAGAGGATCCACTTCGGGCCCACCGGAGGGATACCACAACTCTAACAGTTTAAACATCCCAACGAGAGGATCACAAACCCACACGAAGGTTGTGATGCCACACGAACCCTCGTGGGAACGAACCAAGGGAGAACCCTCAACCACTGCTGGTCCAAACGTCGCTAACCCGAGCGACCCGCCACAACGCCACACTGCGCACCGCCTAGGCCAAAACCGAAGCCACCATCGCGTTCCACGCGGGAAAACTCGCAGGATAGGCTGCTTACTCGCCCGAAACGGAGCAGCACCGGTGAAAAAGGCACTATTCACCGTAGCTAGCTCGTGCGGGGCCCACACAACGATCCCGAAACCCATCGAGCGGACCATACCACGTTGATCCCCTCGGAAAAACAGGCGGAATCGACTACTCGCTCGCCCAAGACGGACACCCGGTGGAAAAGGTACTATTCACCGAAGGCCAGCTCGGGTGGGGCCCACGCCTGGATTCTGAAACTCGCCGAACGGAACGCACCATTGCGATCCTCTCGGAAAAACACACAGGATCGACTATTCATCTGCCAAAATCGGACTCCTGGTGCAAAAGCTGCGTTTCTCCGCAAACGCCAAAACCCGGCCCCGTGGGGCCCGCACCCCGTTCGCAGACCCAACACCCGGAAACCATCTCAAAAAGTCCGTCGTACCATCAGGGTCTCAACGCCACTGACGGCACGTCAATCGGACGCTCCTGGTAGAAGTTACAACGGCCCGAAGTCGTAAAATAATAAAATAATATTATTTTATACGACGTTTCTCGCTTCCGGGCCACGATCCCGAACCTATAAACCCTCGAACCCATACCGGAGGGTTCGCCTCGTCGTCAGGGTCACGTCGCCGCAAACGACACGCGAATCCGACCCCCGAGGTGCAAGATACGGGGGTTTAAAGACCCCCGTATGCGACAAAAAGGCCAGACCGGCCCCGACCGGCCGGTCCGGCCGGCCTGGACCGGCCGCCGCCGCCGGCCCGCCCTGGCCGGCGGCGCTCCGCCGCGCGCCGCCGGAATCCGCCGGCGCCGGCGCCGCCGCGCCGGTGCCGCGCCGGCGGATCTTCCGCGGACCGCCGGGGTCACCCCGGTGGTCCGTTTTGCGATCCGGAGGCGCCTACGCGACCCTCGGGACCCGATCTACACTGCTACGGCTTCAATTTGCAGAAAAACGCAGCAAAAACGGGATCGGGGATTAAAACTCAAACCGCCTACCTCGCGGGCGAAACGCCGACGTTCTGCCTCAGATCCGCGCTCCCGAGCTTCCGCTGCGCGCTCCTGGAACGTCCGCCGTCGAATTCTGAGCTCGTGGGCGCTCCGTTTGCTCGATTTGGCAGAGTGGCGGCGAAGAACGACGAAGAACGGCGAAGAACGATAAAAGGGGGGGGGGGGGGGCGCTGATATTTATATCAGCCGCCCCGCCGGCGCCAAACCAGCCTCGGACCCGTCGCCCGATGCGAACAAAATTAAGGTCACCCCTAGGGTAAACGCGCCGTTCTGAACGCAACGGCGGTCTCAGATTTTTCATCCGAGACTCCGTTCAAAAGTTATTCGAGCCGACGCTCGCACACCAACTTGCCACTTATTTACGGAAACGCCCCTGGTGGCGTTTCTCACCGAAGGCCCGCGCCCGCAAAGATTACACCCCTCCTAGGGTAAACGGCACGTTCCGGACGCAACCGTGCCCTCAGATTCCCGTTCTGAGCTACCGTTTAGGAGATATCACATCCCCGCCACGTGCATAGTAAATAAAAACTTAACATTTTTATAAAATTAATTCCGGGCACACCGGGCCTCGGAATCGCACGCCGTCTTCGCGCCTAGCTCTGGAATTATTCGTAGAAATATTCCAAAGTCTGACAGGGCCAAAAACCCGAGTCTCTACATCCTCCCCCCCTTAGAACTTTTCGTCCCCGAAAAGCTCTAAGCACAAGGAAAGCGACTGGACTCTCAACTGGGTCTCACACACCAGCGAGCTCACCAACAAACAACCACTCAGGGTCTTACCAACGCCCTGAACAAAACTCGAGCAAGCAACAAAAGGAAAGAGTACCGCTAAACAGTGTCTGACAAACTACTGCAGTAAGTAGAAAAGACACAAGGCGTACCTCTATCCATCTGTGGTGCCTCTGGGTCGACTGCCTCCAGGACATGCAGCTGTCCTCACCCTCGACCACCAGCTCCCTGAGCTTGGCGTGCACCACCTGGGGGTGGGGGTGGTGGCAACTGGTACTGTCTACCACCGCCTCCCGCTGCACCAGCTCCGACGCCACGTCCGACGCCCTGCGGACCTCCTTGCTCAAGACGTTGCCTCTGCCAAGGCGGTCCATCGACCGGCTCCCTCTCAGCAGCACGTCGGGTCGGGACAATCTCTAGCAAGATGTCCCCGACCATCGCAAGCGTAACACCGCCTCTCCTGCGGCTGACCAAAACTGGCCTGCGAGCCCTGTGAGCCCTGTGAGCCCTGAGGCTCAGATCCTCCATCCTGGGGTCGCCTCCTGAAACGTCGGCCACGTCCAGACCCCTGAGTCTGTCGTCGGCTACCAGATGCCGATCCGACCGACGAAGTCTCAGCTCTCGCGTGCCCAGCACCAACAGGAGAGATCTGCTCATCCAGAAAGCTCTCCACCACCAGCGCTCGCTCCAGCACTCCAGCATAGGTGGGCAGGCACAAGGAAACCACACCTGCTCGGATGTCCCTGCGTAAGCCCTGCTCGAAGGTCCGAGCCCTAAAGAACGGGTCTCGAACCATATCCAGGGAGTAGCGCGACAGGTCTGTAAACCTCGCTGAGTACTCCGACACAGTCATGCTCTCCTGACGAAGCTGCAGAAGCTCCTGGATCCGCACTGACCTCAGCGTCACCGGAAAGAACTCCTCCCTGAAGAGCCGCTCAAACTCTACCCACGTGAGCGTCTCCTCGTCATGGGACTGCGTCACCAAACTCCACCATCGCCCGGCCGAACCATGCAGAAGGCTCGCCGCTAGGACCACCATCTGATCTGGAGGTGTCCTCACTAGGCGGAAAACTCGGGTGACTGCCTCGAGCTAGTCATCAGCTGCCTGGGGGTCTGGGTCACCCCGAAACCTCAGAGGTCGCTGCCTCTGGAACTCGTGCAACGCACTCAGCCTGCGTGCAACCACGTCCTGCACCGCCGGCACAACCAGCTGTTCGACAGGTGGTGGCTCAACTGGCAGACCACCAGGAGGTGCAACCTCAGAACCTGCACCCTGCTCCACAACCACTACACGGGGCGGGTCATCAGCACAATCCTGCTGCGGAACCCTCACCGGCTGTCGTCGTGGAGGCATCCTGAAAGACATTCAAGACACACCACAGTCAAAGAGTATATCTGGAGAGCTGACTCAAGAAGGACAAGGAAAAACCAAAAACCCAGTCCTATATGATGCATGTACCATTATGTCCCCGCGACCAGTGTACGAATGTCCCGAGTCAAAAGGCAGGTTATTAGAGTCCTGGTGTATGGATACGTCGGCCGCCGCACCAACACTGGAGTCCCTGGCCTGAAAGCCGAACTCGAAACACCCTAACACTGCCGCTATGCAACCCAAACCAAACTCACAGCTAGACCAGCTACGCTCAGAGATCCCAAAGGTGGAACCTCCTTTGATACCACTCTGTCACGACCCGACCCAACGGGGCTCGAGCCGCGACTCCCCAAGCCCGCCTCCAATAGGCCAGGGGCTGGCGACCAGCGCCGAGTAGGCTATCACACACATGGGAGGCATTAGCCTAAGGTACCTGTACACATGCACCCACAAACACCTCCATGCAACAGTGCAGAGATATAGAAACTGAAAAGTAAATGCATGCATACAATCTATCCCAAACCAGAGTGCAACAGCAAAAGTACAAGGGCAAAACAGGGCCCACCAAAAGAAAACTACAAAGCGCGTCCAACCTGCTCTGAAGAAGGGGAACACTGCCACAACCACCCGCCAGAAAGCTCCCTCGACATAGCTCTGGTAAACACCCCGGTCAACTCGCTCACCAAGCTCCGCCTGCTCCGGGTCCTCCTGGGACTCCGTCAAAAGGCCTGTGGTCTGCACAAGACACAAACATGTGAGGGCAAAGCCCGTGCAGGGGTGAGTATAAACATACTCAGTAGGCACCCCAAAAACCCAAAACCCAAGGGAGCAACTGAAAGGCAACAGTCCGCTCAACCCAGCCAGAGGGAACCCAGACAAGAGAGAAACTCCATCTCGTGACCATCCTCGGCTAAACACAACAAGTCAGCTCAGCTCAGGTGTATGCCCATACATACACCTTGAACAATCCAGATATACACAGCCCACGCCACAAAGCCACAAGAGGTACCGACCTCATCACCAGCAACTGTCCACAACCAGGAGAGTACACCACGAACACTGTCATACCAGATGACACTCATCCGAGAGATACACACCATCGGGTTACTCGCAAACATCACAGACGCCCACCCGAGAGACCACGCTCATCGGATAGCATCACTGAGGAAACATCGCTGAAACAACATAACCACCAAACTCCTCGGAGAGGGGATCACCGCTAGGGTCCGCTAGGGGATACCAAGACCCACTCCGGTATACGTAACTCACAGATAGGGGATCACTCCCAGGGTCCGCTGGGGGATACCACGACCCGATCTGGCATACGTAGTTATCACAGATAGGGGATCACACCCAGGATCCGCTGGGGGATGCCACAACCCGATCTGTCGCTCGGCAGAAGCTCCACACTCAGATAGAGGATCATCGTCCATATAAAGATGGTCACGACGATACCGGAACCCTATCTGGTATAACTCGCGATGTAGGGGATCGAACCAACGATGCCGCAACCCTACCGAAACCACGCGCTGAGTAGGGGATCGCATAACCAACGATACCGCAACCCTACCGACATCAAGCGCTGAGTAGGGGATCGTATAACCAACGATGCCACAACCCTACTGTGCACGACCCACCACGTAGGGGATCATATTTCCGATGATGCCACAAACCCTACGGGATTAACCTGCTAGATAGGGGATCGTTGCCCGTGAAATAGGTGGTCACAGCGATACCAAGAACCCGATCTAGGGTAAAGATGCTAGAGGATCCACTTCGGGCCCACCGGAGGGATACCACAACTCTAACAGTTTAAACATCCCAACGAGAGGATCACAAACCCACACGAAGGTTGTGATGCCACACGAACCCTCGTGGGAACGAACCAAGGGAGAACCCTCAACCACTGCTGGTCCAAACGTAGCTAACCCGAGCGACCCGCCACAACGCCACACTGCGCACCGCCTAGGCCAAAACCGAAGCCACCATCGCGTTCCACGCGGGAAAACTCGCAGGATAGGCTGCTTACTCGCCCGAAACGGAGCACCGGTGAAAAAGGCACTATTCACCGTAGCTAGCTCGTGCGGGGCCCACACAACGATCCCGAAACCCATCGAGCGGACCATACCACGTTGATCCCCTCGGAAAAACAGGCGGAATCGACTACTCGCTCGCCCAAGACGGACACCCGGTGGAAAAGGTACTATTCACCGAAGGCCAGCTCGGGTGGGGCCCACGCCTGGATTCCGAAACTCGCCGAACGGAACGCACCATTGCAATCCTCTCGGAAAAACACACAGGATCGACTATTCATCTGCCAAAATCGGACTCCTGGTGCAAAAGCTGCGTTTCTCCGCAAACGCCAAAACCCGGCCCCGTGGGGCCCGCACCCCGTTCGCAGACCCAACACCCGGAAACCATCTCAAAAAGTCCGTCGTACCATCAGGGTCTCAACGCCACTGACGGCACGTCAATCGGACGCTCCGGGTAGAAGTTACAACGGCCCGAAGTCGTAAAATAATAAAATAATATTATTTTATACGACGTTTCTCGCTTCCGGGCCACGATCCCGAACCTATAAACCCTCGAACCCATACCGGAGGGTTCGCCTCGTCGTCAGGGTCACGTCGCCGTAAACGGCACGCGAATCCGACCCCCGAGGTGCAAGATACGGGGGTTTAAAGACCCCCGTATGCGACAAAAAGGCCGGACCGGCCCCGACCGGCCGGTCCGGCCGGCCTGGACCGGCCGCCGCCGCCGGCCCGCCCTGGCCGGCGGCGCTCCGCCGCGCGCCACCGCGGCTCCGCCGCGGGCCGCCGCGCTGGGCCGCCGGCAGCCGCGGCTCCGCCGCGCGCCGCCGCGCTGGGCCGCCGGCAGCCGCGGCTCCGCCGCGCGCCGCCGGAATCCGCCGGCGCCGGCGCCGCCGCGCCGGCGGATCTTCCGCGGACCGCCGGGGTCACCCCGGTGGTCCGTTTTGCGATCCGGAGGCGCCTACGCGACCCTCGGGACCCGATCTACACTGCTACGGCTTCAATTTGCAGAAAAACGCAGCAAAAACGGGATCGGGGATTAAAACTCAAACCGCCTACCTCGCGGGCGAAACGCCGACGTTCTGCCTCAGATCCGCGCTCCCGAGCTTCCGTTGCGCGCTCCTGGAACGTCCGCCGTCGAATTCTGAGCTCGTGGGCGCTCCGTTTGCTCGATTTGGCAGAGTGGCGGCGAAGAACGACGAAGAACGGCGAAGAACGATAAAAAGGGGGGGGGGGGCGCTGATATTTATATCAGCCGCCCGCCGGCGCCAAACCAGCCTCGGACCCGTCGCCCGATGCGAACAAAATTAAGGTCACCTCTAGGGTAAACGCGCCGTTCTGAACGCAACGGCGGTCTCAGATTTTTCATCCGAGACTCCGTTCAAAAGTTATTCGAGCCGACGCTCGCACACCAACTTGCCACTTATTTACGGAAACGCCCCTGGTGGCGTTTCTCACCGAAGGCCCGCGCCCGCAATGATTACACCCCTCCTAGGGTAAACGGCACGTTCCGGACGCAACCGTGCCCTCAGATTCCCGTTCTGAGCTACCGTTTAGGAGATATCACATCCCCGCCACGTGCATAGTAAATAAAAACTTAACATTTTTATAAAATTAATTCCGGGCACACCGGGCCTCGGAATCGCACGCCGTCTTCGCGCCTAGCTCTGGAATTATTCGTAGAAATATTCCAAAGTCTAACAGGGCCAAAAACCCGAGTCGCTACATAATGAACTTCTTTTTCAGATTTTCTTAGTGAGACACCAATTTTTGACCTGTAAAATCGAGGGCTTCCGGGGATAGGAAGATAGAGCTGTCGACTACCTTGAAGTTGAGGGTTTCCTTGCTGAGGAAGACAAAGGTGTTGACTACCTTAAAGTTGAGGGCTTGCAAGAATAGCAAGACAGACTCTGATCTTTGTATTGAGGGATTACCCTTGTGTGGGCAGGACAAAATTTCTTGAAAATAAAAATCAAGGGACCTTTATCCAAGGCTGTCGGATACCCTTTTCTTTAGGTTATAAGATTTAGTACTTGTTACTTGTATTGTTACATGTTTTCAGCTGCATTTTATTTTTTTACAAATGTATAACTATTTTATACTTCCGTATACTTGTACTTTGATTTAGTGAGGTTAAATATTCTTTAGGGTAGAATCATTATCTTTCTAAACATTCATTAAGTTTCATTTTTTCCAAAACTATATTTTTCGATTCACTTTATCGGAATCATATTTCAGGAATCTAGTAAGAGTATAGAACTAGTGGTTTTGTTAATTACCTTGTTTAACTTTGTTAAACATAACCATATTTAAAAGTTCCGAAGGAATTTTTAAAGTATACAATTCACCCCCACCCCTCTTGTGTTTTGGTCATCATTAGATACATTATTCAGTATCTATATTATTCTGATCCTACATTCGCTATTATAGAGTATATCATACTCACATACCATTTTAATAATTGGTTTCAAAGGATTGGTTCAATCTGAATTAATCTCACAATTAGATTCATAATAGAATTCATCATATTCTTATTCTCAGAATCAGTTTTTCGGACTCATAATGTTTGGATTCATATTTTTCTTAGATATACTCTTGTTCTAACTTTTTCCTTGCTGAGGAATTTTTTCATTTTTAAAAACTTTTTCTATTAACAAGTTTTTGTGGACTGTTCTTTCTTTAAGATGGAAGGAATCAATGTAGGTTCCATAGATTGTATCAGTCCAACTAAACCACATATTTTTGATGGGAATGATTATGAATATTTGAGATATCACATGAATAATTTTATTATCAATATTGAAGTTGATAATTTTGTTATGCTTACTGGAGGATATAAAATTCTTAACAAGGAAGTCAGTACCTTCACCAATCATGAAAATCATGACTATCAACTGAATTATAAGGTATGCAATACATTTCTTTGTTCTATGACTAGAAAAATATATAGCCAAATTTCATCTTGTGGAGCAGCAAATTGTATTTTGAAGAAACTTGAAGTTACTCATTTTGGAAGTTCCAATTTTATTGAAACTAGAAGAGCCATGCTATGAGCTGAATATCATGGTTTCTGTCTTCTTTATAGAGAACCCATATGTAATGTTCAACAAATATTAATAACTATTGTGAATAATTAACAATCCATGGGTGAAAAAGGATTATATGATGAATCCCTTGTTGAAAATATCATAGACATCATTCCCAATGAGTGGCAATCCAGGTGAACAACTATTGAGGAGAATAGGAAGGTTACTTAGATTTATCTAGATAAACTTTTTGGAACTCTTCTTCAAAAAAATACTATAATGAAGAGAGATGCTGATAACATAATGAATAAGAATGGAAATGGCAATGTTTCTTTTACTACAACATAAAATCATATGAAATCCAAGACTTATGAGAGAGTAACTAGAAACAAATCTAATAATATTGTTATTCAATACGAATCCAGGGGAAGTGACTAATCAGAGAATAAATTTCCCAATCTTTCTCAAAGGATGAACAAGATTATTGGACAGAAGAACATTCAATCCAGATATAAGAAGAAGGAAAGGAAAGATAAGAACGATTCAGACGTTACTTGTTATGAATACAAGAGAGCTGGACATATATGACCTGATTGTCTTATGATTAATAGAAAATAAATAAAGGAAAAGCATTCTGGGGGAAAAATAATGATGTACTACAAAGCTAATGCTAAGAATATCTTGAAAGATAATGAAAACTGGAGTTCCAGTGATGGTGACTCTTTAGATGAATAATTAGATTACAAATCTTCAGGACAGAAGAATATTGTTCTAATAGCCAAAATACCTAATGAAAATCATTGTTTGATGGCTAAGGTACACAATGCTGAATCAATGACCAATGTTTCTTTTAATGCAAATTATATTGATAGTAAATACTACAACTCTTTTGATGAATAATCTATTTCAGATGAAGATAATATTTTCCCTACCTATGAAGAAGTTTCTAGGTTTTCTAAGCTCCTTGAGAATGAGAATTCAAAACACATGAAAAAACATGGTAGGGAAAATTCTAGGAATACTATTCTGACAAAGTAAATATCAGATCATTCTAATGATCATTATAAGAAAAATGAATATTTTGAAAGTATTTAAAACAATCTTGAGGAAGTAAATTCTGAGAAGAATAAACTTTCTAAGGATGTAGAAAACGCAATTTCTATGAATAAATTTTTCAAGCAAAACTCTAGTTCAAAATTAAATGTTTTAGAAGACAAGAACCTTGTTATCAAACTCAAATCCTAAATTTTTTCCTTGAGGAAGTGTTTTTCAAAAATTACCTTAGGTAAAGAAAATTTTGATAAGATGTATTCCCAAATATGACCTCTAAGGAATACTAGTTCTAAACCAATTTTTAAGAAAAGTTATTTTTTTCCTCAATGTGATCCATTCTGTGCTAAGTGTCAGAGCGGTGGGTAGTGGGAAAAAATTGTTCCTTAAACAAAACTCAGTCTTTGGGATTTCATAAATCTTATTATTCTAAGAAAATGTGGGTGACCAAGATTTATCATTATAAATTTTTTGGGTCCAATGATTTTTGGATTCTGAAAGTCTTACTCTTTTTTTTTCAAGAAAATAGAGAGAGTACTAACAAAAATACAAGGTACATGGATAGTGGATGTTCCCCGCATATGACAGGTAACAAAAAATACTTTGAAAAGATTATCAAGCCTAATGGAGTGAATGTATCTTTCAGAGATAATGCTCAGGGAGAAATTATTGGTATAGGTAACATTGTTCTTCTTTGAAAAAACATTGATTTAAAATGTTTTATTTGTTAGGGGTCTTAAGAACAACCTCATTAGCATAATACAATTATGTAATGAAGGCCACCTTGTGAATTTTAGTAATGAAAAGTGCATAGTACACAATTCCAAGGAAGTGTTTATTCTATCAGCCCATAGGCAATAGAATGTATACACACTAAACATAGAATACCTTTTGTGTCAAGATATACCTTGCCATAGTGCAATAGAAGATCATTCATGGTTGTGGAATTGAAGGTTAGGTCACTGTAACCTTAAGAACCTATGAAAACTCTCACAGAAAAAATTAGTTAAGGATCTACCAGAGCTTAGATTTGATTCTTCCAAAGTATATGATCCTTGTAAATGTGGCAAGAAACATAAATAAATTTTTAAAACAATCGATGATTCTCAACTACTAATGCATTATAGTTAGTACATATGGATCTTTTTGGTCCAACATAAAATGGAAGCATTGGAGGAAAGTATTATGTATTTGTTTTAGTTGATGATTACACTAGATTTATGTGGGTTTATTTTATTTCAAAGATTTCTTTTGCCTTTTCAAATTTTAAAAGTTTTACATCCCAATTTAAAAATGATAAAAACCTTCCTTTGATAACTATTCATAGTGATCATGGAGGAGAATTTCAAAATTCTGATTTTGAAACTTTTTGCAGTAGAAAAGTCATTACTCATAATTTCTTAACATCTAGAACCCCTCAATAGAATCGTGTTGTTAAAAGAAGAAATATAATTCTTCAACAGATAACAGGAACCATGTTGAGTGAATATTATATAGCAATACACTTTTGGACTGAATCTGTATGTACTACTTGTTATACTAAAAATCAAGTTTTAATTAGAAAATTTGATAATAAAACCCCTTATGAGTAATAGAATAGTAGAAAACATAGACATTCCTACTTCACGGTTTTTGGTTGCAAGGTATTTATTCTGAATATTAAAGATAATATTTATATATTCACACCAAAATCTGATAAAGGAATTTTCTTAGGCGACTCCACAACTTCTAAGTCTTATAGAATATTTAATAAAAACACTTGTACCATTGAAGAGACAGTACATGTGAAATTTGATGACACTGATCCTTTTGTTTTTAAATAACCCCAACCTAAATCTTCAGATGTGTTTTCAAAAACTGATTCTCAACCCCTGATACATGATCCTTCTGATAATAAAAATGTCCATGAAAATGTTTCTGAAGCATTTACCCGAGAAGACCTTTTACCCTATATTGATGAGCAGGTTTTAATAAACTGAAATTAGTTGTTTCTAAAGAATCATCCTAGTGATAGTATCACTGGTGATGTGAATCAACCTGTAAGGACTTGAAGTTCCTTATGAAATGAAGTATAACATCTAGAATTTCTTTCCCAATTAGAACCAAAAAGCAATGATGAAGCTTTAGGTGATGATGATTGCATAAAAGCTATGCAAGTCGAGCTAAATGAATTTGAATGTAATAATGTCTGTACATTGGTTGAAAGACCTAAGGAAACTTCTGTTATTGGAGTAAAATGTGTGTTTAGAAATAAGTGTTATAAAAATGGAATCATAGTTAGAAATAAAGTAAGATTAGTTGCTAAAAACTATATTCAACAAGAGGGAGTAGACTATGAACAAACCTATGAGCCAGTAGATGTACTTGAATCTATTCGTATCTTACTTTCCATTGAAACAATTTTCAATTTCAAACATTTTAAAATAGATGTGAAATGCTATTTTTTTAATGGTTACGTTCTAGAGGAAGTTTTTTTGAACAACCTCCTAGATTTGAAGATACAAAACATCCTGATCATGTTTTTAGACTTTCCAAAGTTGTGTATGCACTTATGCAAGCCCCTCGAGCCTGGTATGATAGAATTACAAGATTTTTTCTTCAAAATAATTATGTTAAGGGAGATGAAGATCAAACCATTTTTATAAATAAAGATAAGAAAAATGTTTTTATTGTTCAAATTTATGTTGATGACATTATATTTGGTTTAAATAATAAATCATTAATAGATTCCTTTATGGATAAAATGAAATCAGAGTTTGAAATGAGTATGATGGGTGTGTTAACATATTTCCTTGGTTTTAAAATATCTCCAAAAGCAGAATGAATCTATATATCCCAACATAATTATATCAAATATATTCTTAAAAAGTATAGATATGACAACACTGAGAGTATAAGTACTCACATTGGCACCCCAAAAACACTTGATCTTGATGAAGCTGGGAAACCAGTAGAGCAAAAATCTTTTAGAGGTATGATAAGAAGTTTACATAACATGACAGCTAGTCGTCCAGATTTAATGTTTTCAGTATGCTTATGTGCAAGATATCAATCCAATTTTATGGAATTTCATTTAGAGGCAATGAAAAAAATCACTACTTAAAGGGAACCAGATATTTAAGACTCTTTTATACTTCTTGAAATGCTATTGTTTTGAAAAAAAATTCAAATGCTGACTTTGGTGGAAGTAGAATGGATAAAAAGAGTAAATCCAGAACATGTCATTTCTTAGGAGATTCATTAGTCTCTTGGTCATGCAAGTAGCAACACTCAGTAGCACTTTCCACTACGGAAGAAAAATATGTAACAACTGGAAGTTATTGTGCTGAAGTGTTGTGGATGCAACCCACACTCACAGACTATGGTATGAGTTTTACCAAAACACATATTTTATGTGATAATACAAGTTCTATTTCCCTTAGTAAAAACCATGCACATCACTCTCGTGCAAAACACATAGATATTACGCATCACTTTCATAGGGATCACACAAAAAAAGGAGATATCATTTTTCAACATATCGGAACGCATGATCAACATTCAGATGTTTTCACAAAATCCTTAGCCTCTGATATATTTGAAGACATTAAAAAAAAGTTAGGAATGATAACTGTAAGGTAATCCTTGTCATTAATTTTCTTTTGAAACCAATCTCCATACAGTAATAAAAAAAATTTCAAAGGGAGAGTACATTTTATTGTTAGTTTTTCACGAAAAAATTTGTAACGATGTTTTCAAAAAAAAAATAAAAGAATAAAAATTTTATAATGAAGTTTTCGAAATATTTTGTATTGAAGTTTTCAATAAAATTTCATAATGATGATTTCAAAATTTTTCGTAATGATGTTTTCAAAAAATCTCATAATGAAGTGTTCAAAAGTTTTTGTAATGGAGTTTTCAAAATTTTTTGTAATGAAGTATTCAAAAAATTTCATAATGAAGTTTTCAAAAAATTTCTTAAAAGAGTTTTAAAAAAAATTAATGATGTTTTCAAAAAATTTCTTAATGAAAATTCTCGCAATGAAGATTTTTGTACATAAAATTTTCATAATGAATGTTTTCATAGTTTTTTTGGAATCTAATGTAATTCAATTAGATTATTACCTGTTATGAATAGTTTTCCTAGAAATCCAAAAGGTATGTTTTATTTATTATGTTTTCGTAGTCATCATTTACTTGCTGTTATTTTATTTTGTGTTTTAAATTTTTCAGATTGTAGTTTCCTAAAATCTGATTGTTTTCCTTTAGAAAACACAAAAGATCAGATCCTTACGAATATTTTCATGTCGCTATCATTTCAACTGTCAGATCAAATCATAAGATTTCACAGCCGTTGGATTATCTTTGGGTGTTCAACTGTCGCTTCTAACAGCTATATAAATGACCCTCGAAGGGTTGTCCCACATTAGATTTCAAGCCTTTGTGTGCCGAAGCTCTTCCCCCCCCTTTAAAAAGTCTGTTCTGAACCTCTAAAATCTTGCTAAAATCCAAATGTCTGGTGATGTTACTTCTCCAAATATGTCAATTTCAATGTCAATTTAGGAGTGGAAGACTTATAGAGAGAGGTTTGTGCATCCAATTTTATTTACCAAGTACTATTCCATTATATCCAAGAACATCTGGTTGAATGGATGGGAAAGCATTTTCATATCAAATCTAGGAGCTCAAGATTTGGTGTATATGTATTTTCTTATTGAGTTTTTTGAATCAGTTAGTTTCATTAAGTAAGAGGTAAGAGAGAAGTTTTCCTTTAAATGATATGGTAAGACCAATGATCTATCATATACAAAGGCAACCAGTTTGGTTGGAGTTAAATTTTATGGGGAAGCTGAGTTCTGTTCCCATAAATTGCCGATGTACAGGGAAGTTTTGTTAAAGTAAAAATATGTGGAGTGTCTTGGACATTCAGATATCAAGACTGAAAAGATTGTTCATTTGACTATAAATAATTGGATAATTGAAATGTGGGTTCAAGGTTTTATCATTCCGAAAAAAGGAGATAAGGACACATTACAAAAGAGTGACATGTTCATTCAAGATTTTTTTGTGAATCCGAGGAAGATAAACATGACGAAGCATATTCTCATTATAATAGAGAATATTCAGAATGGGAACTTAAAAGCTCAAATAATCATGTACCTGACCATCCTATCTATGTTAATTGTTTGATTCTTAGAGTCTTTCAAAATCCATTGTAGTTCAGTACCGAGGAATTGAAAAGTCAAGCTGATTAGTGATGACACCCAGAAAATGATGAAGGTTTTCTTTTCTATAGAATTGTGAGAATTATATGACTTACCAGAGGAAGAGGTTGAAAATGTTCCGAAGGAACAAGATGTTCCTTATCCTTGAAAAAAGGGAGGAAGGAAGAGGATATTGAAGGAAGTGAAAGAAGAAGAGAATCCCCTAAAGATAAGGAAGCTCAATCCCTACCTCCAAAAACTACGAAACAAAATGCCTATCGAGATGAGGATATATATAAGTGGAGAGAAGAGAAAAAGAATCAGAAGGAAGGATATCCATAGTTTGGTTTGGATCCTGCTAAGGCCAAGGCTTTGAAAGAAAAGACAGTTGATGTGCTTGAGAAGCAACACAAATAAAAAAATAAAAAGAAAAAAATGTTTGAGACCGAGATAGTTCAATCCCTTCTTAGGGATACTGAAATAGCATCCAAGAATATCACTATACCAAAATCCTTCCTGGTAGAACCCCTACCTGAGACTCCAGGGAAGAATTTCGTGACTCTGGAAAAATCACAAGAGAAGGATTTTGAAAAATAATCTTTCAAAGAAGTATAAGAAGAAGCTGAAAGTAGTGGGGATACGAAAGATTTGATTAATCAAGAAGAGGACATCCATAATAAGGGAAGCCCATCCGATAAATTGTCAATCTAAACTTCACAAGACAAATCCTCAAAGCTTTCTACTCCTGGAATAGATGACAAAGATGAAGATGAAGTGAACAAGTTATCTTAGGAAAAAAGTTTTAATCAACATTTCATTAATTCTGAAGAAGTTGATACAGCAGCTGAGAAGGAGAAAGTAGATGAAGATAAGATTGTTCAGCTATCTAATAGTGAATAGGATTCTCCGGATGAGAAAGCTGTTCCGAGAACCGATAAAGGGAAATAGGTGGCTGATGATACACCTGCTAAAGTTGTTTTAAGGAAAAATTAAGATGGTGGATCTTCGAAGAGGAATCTTGTTGAGAACAAGAAAGAGACCTTCGCAAGAAAAGTCTCAGATTCAGAATCAAATTTTTTGGGACATTATTTCTGTAACACACTGAGATTTTATGAAAAATATTCTTTTAAATTCATTAATGTCTTGTGTTGTATGCTATGCCAAGATTACCTTGCGCTATACACAACACCGTATTAGCTTGCAGTATACGTAACCCTATTCTTGGATCGTGTTACCCACAATTTTGATAATAGTTATTATACGCAACATTGAGTATATATATATATATTCAATGTGTAAATGAAATATTGTTAGATTCTGTTATACGAAAGAACGAAGGATTCTTTCACAACATGCAACCTTGACTTGGCTTGCATTATACGTAATCACGACCTTCCTCGATAGCGTGTGTTGTACACAATACCGGGTTTTACTAAACAACGATATATTATTATAATATTATTATGAACTAGCCTTTACGAAAATTATTAACTAAATTTTAAATTTTATAACATTATTATTCATCTTACACATTTTCTAGAACATGGTATAAGAACAAAATAAATATTTCGGGTAAAATACGTATTTTTCAAAAAATGCAGTTTTGCCGCCTTTGGATGGAGCACCCACATTAAATCTAGTTTTTGACATGTTTATAAGTTCAATTTGACAAAATAATATTCTTCTTTGGAATAAAGAAATAAAAATTTACTTTGGGAAAATTTTTCATATTATTCTGGTAACTTTCATATTTTGATGAATAGTAAAAACACGCTATATCTTAATTAAAAACAACTTTTTTCATCGCAATAATTTATATGGTTAAATTATAATATTCAATGGTTTTAAAGTACAACTAGAATATATTTTTACCATTTAATATAATTTATGTCATTAGCATTGATTTTAAATTAAATTCGTAGGTTAAATCAATTTAATCTTTTGCAATGTTTTAAAGAAAAACCCATTTTCTTTCGATAAATGGATTAATTTTAATTTAATTTCTGAAACTTTTGTGTATTGAATTTGGAAAAATGGATTCCATATTTGGAATCAGTGGGTCCAAATTATGTTAATAAGATACTTTTTATTTTTGGGAATTATGAATAGTAACTACGGTAATTTTTATTTACCATAGTTAAAGGTAAATCGGGTAATTAAGGGTAAATATAATATTATGAAATTACCCTAACACATAAAAAAATTCTATTGGATGGATAAAAGTATACCCATATAACCTAAGGGTCCGATTAGATTCATTTTATGAAATTTTTACCATGAAAATAATTTAATTATTATTAAAACCAAAGAAAGTGACAACATGTCACTCTCTTAAATCTTATAAGTATAATAATTTTAATTTAGTTATAAACATCATAAAACATCAAACATGAATAGTATCCAGAAACCTAGTAACATTATCTACATCATGATAATTTATTTATAATTTTTAGGGATTATATAATTGCCATTAATGGTGATACATTAATGATACAGAAATTATTTATTAAGTGGAAAATAAGTAATATAGTTTTTATTGAAATAATAATACCCATTAAAAAGCCACAAACCTGAACAAAACTTATTTTTAGTGTATATATACTCCTTTATCATCCAATGACCTAATATATAACCGTTTGGAGCCTTACAAAAGTGATTATGACACTTATATTATTTTATTTTAAATGATGCCAAAGTTGTCACCTTCATAATTTAATAAATATCACAATTTAAATATTGTTATTTTAAGATTATAAATTTGAGTACAAGTATTATTGTGAAAGTTAATAGATTTATCTTCATCATAGGATTTTAATTGTAATTTTTATGCAACAAATCAGTATATTAAATAATTATACAAAAATGGTGTAGTAATTATTTTATTAAGAGATAAACCAAATAAATGGTTTTAAAAATAATAAAATAAATATTATATGAACTATTTAATGTGATCCATTAATTTTATAGATACGTATGACCTTTTATGAATCTATTAAAGCTTTTAGTTCGAACATATATTCTTTCTATATTTTATTTAAATTCAAATAAATGAATAGTGTCAAAATTGACACTATTGTTATTTTATAAAAATAACATATTAAAAATTGTTTAAAAATCACAAAAAAACTTAAAAATTATAAATTTAAATTTATATGGTCTATAACGTTATAAATTAAACAGTTATGGAAAATTCACAACAAATAAGTAATAATTTGTTATAATTTAAAATTTAGAATTTTTTTACCAAAAATAAACATAAATAGATTAAATAAGGATAAATCAAAATGATAAGGTTTACAATAAAATCCAAACATGTCTAAATTTTATTTTTTTCATGATATTACAACCCTATATCATCTAAGCTTCTAATATGAGTCATTTTTGGGGGTTTTTAAGTGGGGTTAGTTTTATTATAAATGTATATTTTTAAGAATTCCAAAGGTGCCCCTCTCCTCCCTTATAAAAAGGGAACCTCCTCCCTCTCTTCCACACACCACATTGAGCCTTCAAGCTCGGCCAACCCCTACCCAATTCTCTTCTCCACTTCCTTAGATACATCCTATAGGTCCTGTTCGTCTTCAAAGACCATTTTTAGTTCCCTAAGAGGAGGTCTCAAAGAGGCGCTTTAAAGAAGAGGTAATTTCCGTTACCGATTCTTTCACCATTATTTCTTCTTCCACTTCTTCTTCTTAGGTTGATTATTTATGAATTAATAACATCAGTATCACTCATATACTGATATGTCATTATAAGTATGAAACAACCCTATTTCACCATCTATCCATCCTACGGAAAACGAAATCACCGCGCGTGCGTACGTACGGAATACCGTCTCCACACCGTGGTGTAATCTATTTTCCACCACCACCTTGCTTGGATGGGTATAATGGTGTAAATAATAACTATATATGATTATTGTAAAGTATTATTGATTCTGTAATAGTATAAATACACTCCAATAAAATTCCACGATCATGGGAACGATATAATCGCTCGTGCGTACGTACGGAATACCGTCTCCACGACGGGATGAGATTCATTCTCAATGATTAACCATTCATGAATGATTATAAAGAATATATAATAAGTAATCATGAAATATATGACATAATAATGCTACTAGATTTATGTATATATATTTATGCCATCTACTTAATTCCATTCAATTCAATAAGGAAACGAAAACATCGTTCATGCGTACGTACGGCCTACCATCTCCATGAACGGTGTATTTCTTTCCATTTATCGATCCACTATATATATGTATATTCTAAATATATATTATATATAAATAATTTTTTACATTCTAGATGTAATTAATCATGACCTAAGTAATCATATGAATAATTACAAGTTAAAACACGAATGACAAATGAAACGATTTTACCCAAAACGCTACTTTAACATGAATTTACAAAAGAACGGGTAATGTAAAGTCATAAGTGAACCATATATGATATAATAACAATTAATATGATTCTTTAATAAGTCAATGACATTACTTAAATCATTATATAGGAGTTTTGGATACGTACGAAGCATATCAGACCTAAGGTAAGGGATAATTTTTCAAATCTCATTTTTTATCTGAGATTGCTTATTCGTAAGTATTTACTGGGGTTATTGCTATCATCCATGTCCATGTTTTATAAAAGTGTATTCATGTATGTTTAAAGTCCTTTTTACCCATTTTTGACTTTTACTACATGTTATGTAAGGAATATTTCTTTTGTTTACGTTACGAGGAACTTTTTGACTTTTCTGACAAAAGTACGAGAAGAATGTTTTTTTTAACGTATACGGTATGAAAGGATTTTTACAGTTTTATAAAGCCTTATTTTCATGAAGCTTCCTCCAAAATATTTCATGACTATTTTAAACAAAATCCTATTCTTTTAAAATTGCATAGCATTTTTTAAAAAGAAAATGATTTTGAAGAAGAAAGGATATTTTCCTCAAGAATTCATTTCAAGTGTTTTATCAAAAACCATTTTTCATCTAAGATAACATTATTTCATATGTGTATGTTTCATGTATAATGTATCTATGATTTACATGGTTTCACTTCTCTTATTATGAAATTATATCCATTTATTTTATACGGATTATTTGATGATGGGATGATGTTTATGAAACCCATTTTATTTATTGGGTTTTTATGAATGATGTATGTTTATTTTGTGGCACAAGTAAGAATGATTTCATTATGAGATTGGTGGGACCTATATCTACCTCCAATTCATTGGGTAAAGATTTTATATCTCATGAGATAGACATGGCTGGAACGGTAAGTTAATCCGGTTCAGTATTACAGGACTTAAACAAGGAGTGAACTCGATTCAGAAAGGGACTTTGTCCACTAAGATGGTCTTGGCAGCAATGCCTTGGCTACTACGGAAATCATTACATGTACTTAATGGATTCCACAATTTCATGTTTTATTCCCATGCTATTTTATCATGATTTATGTTCCATTATGATCTATTCCATATGTACTTCCATGTTCTATGTCGTTGCTCAAGATTTTTAATGTTCATTTTTTTTATGTTCAAATGTATATGGTATGTTTTATTTTATCCATGATTACCATTACTGAGCATTTGAGCTCACATTTTTTTTTATTTTTTCTTTTCCCCCAGGATTAAAAGAATTGTTTTAGGTAAGGAAACAAAAATGGGAAGATCTTTATTGGGAGATGTTGAAGAACTTTCACCACGATTAGAATATTTTATTCCGAGTTTCCAAAGACACTAAACTATTACGGTCCTTGTGTGTATATTTTTGTTATGTATTAAGTATTCCGCAAAAGAAATGTAATGTCCATGTACGTCAAGCTTCAGGTCTCTACAGTCTGTATCCGAGGAAAGGTTTAGTCAACCTTTGGAAACTAGTATGTGAAAACGTTAGTGAGATCCCTAGAGATATTTCTAAGGTATGTCTAGGGATGTCCCTAAGGATAAGTATACGTATAGAATATAGTCCTAGAACTATGGTAACGATCATAGAATTTAACCTAAGATGTTAGATATTGAGGGTACTCCCCATTTACTATTTTGTTTTCCCTAGAATGATTTTTTCCTCTCACACTATTCTTTTTGGGTTTTAGAAAATGGATGGAAACAGGAAGATTCACGATAATGGAGGATATGATAGACAATGGAATGATTTTCTTCATGAGAAACCAAGTGAAACAGGATCTGGAAGTCCAAACAACGTTATTATGCCTAATCAGCAATCTCATAATATGTTCAATAATCTCAACATTGGTAAGTTTCCCGACTCAGATAATAAGAGAAAGATGGAGTTTCATGATGATCATATAGGAAAGAAAGTTCAATTTCCCTCATGTAAATCATGTGGGAAGAGGCATTATGGAGACTGTTTCAAAGGAACTGGAAGATTCTTATGGTGTGTAAAAGAAGGACACAATGCTAGTAAGTGCAAAGAAAAAGGTTCAGTTAACACCATGGACAAGGATAATGGTATTGATACGACATCAACAATGATTAGATGTTTTAAATGTGGAATGTACGGGCATTATGAAAACCAATTCCCTAATGGAAAATCTCATGAAGAGAATCAGCATGGTCATATGGGTATTATTTATGTGGATGATGATGAGGAGACTACAAATGATATATGAGCTGAAAGAAGTGTTGAAGCTTAGTCGGTTGTTTTTGAAGGTAGTGGAATAATTGTATGTTTATCGAGAGTTATGTTGTATAGTTAATGGTACTATGGAATAAAGAATCATATAAGGATTGTTACACTATTTTTTTTCCTAAAATTATTTGAAAGTATATGTTGAATGGTACCAGTAACCATGGAAGGTTATTCAGATATTTTTGTAAAGTAGATGATATGCGCATAATGAAGGAATAAGAAGATAATGAGATGTTTGATTGTATTCATGATCTAATGATTGATATAATGACTAAGTGATATCATGGTTTGAGTATATAGAATTTTGAGGATTTTGGTATGTGGAAAGTGTTAACTTTTAACTGCATTCATGTTTTCACTAAGGTTCAATGGGTATTCATTTTTCAAGAGAAAACATTATTAAGGCCTTTGAATGTTTGGAATGTGACCAACAAGACATATCTTATGATATATGGGAATCAACAATGGTATTAAATCTCTGGTAATCGTTTTCACTATATTATGAGAGTGGATTGCAGTATTATGGATAAGCCTAAAGATTGGAATGAATTATGCTGGACATAAGTTAGTATTGTTTAAGGATAGAAGTGTTTTCGATATTATTGATGGGATGTTATAGTAATATAGTTTTAGAAAAAGGACAACCTGCAGGACAGGCGACATCCCATCGCGTTAGACAAGGCTGTGTGAATCGAACCCACAACCGAAGTGCGACTGGCCTTTATCGCCTACCACTGGCCTACAAGAAGTCTCTGGTTAGTAGAAACTAGTTTTATTTTATTAAGAGGTATGATATATGAAGTATAAGTTCATTTTTAGAACCATATAGGATTAATCTAACCATAAGATTGACTTATAACTTTTTCTAACCTTTTGTTTGAAAGAGATGGAATTACCAATAATTCTATCACATGATCTGATAACACATCACGAATAACAAATTCAACTTCATTTCTTTAAGGGATGAAGTGGAAATTGTTCAATTCATGAACAACAGTGAGATTGTACCAAAATCATGCAAGTATTTCTTTTAATTTATCAACTTTAGGGAAATGATCTTGAAAACCAAAAAATGTTGTCCTAGTTCCCTTATATCCGATGAATCAGATGGTACCTTAGATCATCACATATCAATAGCTTTGTGATTGTTGGATTTTTCATAGCCATGTTCTCTACCACTCTCCATCAGAACTTGATGGTAAGATTTTTCTTCCATATCCATATTTTCACCTATGTTCTCATACGTGGAAACCCAGTGATGAGTTAATTTGGGTAACCGTTACATTTCATACTTTAGTTTTTAAAGCCATGTTTTGGTATTCCTTTTTAGGATGTGAGTTTCTATTAAACAAACTTTCGAGTAGTAATCCATTTATAACCCCGACGAATTTCGAGGGAAAAATTCATTTTAAGGGGGGTAGAATGTAACACCCTGAGATTTTATGAAAAATATTATTTTAATTTCATTAATGTCTTGTGTTTTATGCTACACCAATATTACCTTGCGCTATACACAACACAATATTAGCTTGCAGTATACGCAACACTATTCTTGGATCGTGTTACCCACAATTTTGATAATAGTTATTCTACGCAACATTGAGTATATATATATATATATATTCAATGTATAAATGAAATATGGTAGGATTTTTTTATACGAAACAACGAAGGATTCTTTCACAACACGCAACCCTGGCTTGGCTTGCCTTACACGCAATCACGACCTTCCTCGATAGCGTGTGTTGTACGCAATACTGGGTTTTACTAAACAATGATATATTATTATAATATTATTATTAACTAGCCGTAATGAATAGTATTAACTAAATTTGAATTTTATAACATTATTATTCATCTTACACATTTTCTAGAACAAGTTATAAGAACAAAATAAATTTTTCGGGTAAAATAAGTATTTTTCAAAAAATGCAGTTTTGTCGTCTTTTGATGGCGCACCCACTTTAAATCTATTTTTTGACATGTTTATAAGTTCAATTTGTCAAAATAATATTCCTATTTGGAATCAAGAAATAAAAATTTACTTTGGATAAATTTTTCATATTATTCTGGTAACTTTCATATTTTGATGAATACTAAAAACACGCTATATTTTAATTAAAAACAACTTTTTTCATCGCAATAATTTGTACGGTTAAATTATAATATTGAATGGTTCTAAAGTTTAAATAGAATATTTTTTTACCATTTAATATAATGTATGTCATTATCATTTATTTTACATTAAATTCATAGGTTAAATCAATTCAATCTTATGCAATGTTTTAAAGAAAAACCCATATTCTTTCGACAACGGGATTAATTTTAATTTAATTTCTGCAACTTTTGTGTACTGAATTTGGAAAAATGGATTCCATATTTGGAATTAGTGGGTCCAAATTATGTTAATAAGATACTTTTTATTTTTGGTAATTATGAATAGTAACTACGGTAAATTTTCTTTACCATAGTTAAAGGTAAATCGGGTAATTAAGGGTAAATATAATATTATAAAATTACCCTAACACGTTCCAAAATTATATTGGATGGCTAAAAGTAGACCCATATAACCTAAGGGTAGGTTTAGATTCATTTTATGGACTTTTGACCTTGAAAATAATTTAATTATTATTAAAACTAAAGAAAGTGACAACATGTCGCTCTCTTAAATCTTATAAGTATAATAGTTTTAATTTAGTTATAAACATTATAAAACTACGAACATGAATAGTCTCTAGAAATATAATAAAATTATATACATCATGATAATTTATTTAGAATTTTTAGGGATTAAATAATTGCCATTTATGGTGATACATTAATGATACAGAAATTATTTATTAAGTGGAAAATAAGTAAAATAGTATTTATTGAAATAATAATACCCATTAAAAAGCCACAAACCTGAAAAAAACTTATTTTTAGTTTATATATACACTTTAATCATCCAATGACCTAATATATAACCGTTTGGAGCCTTATAAAAGTGATTATGACACTTATATTATTTTATTTTAAATGATGCCAAAGTTGTCACCTTCATAATTTAATAAATATAACAATTTAAATATTGTGATTTTAAGATGATAAATTCGAGTAAAAGTATTATTGTGAAAGGTAATAGATTTATATTCCACATGGGATTTTAATTTTAATTTTTATGCAACAAATCAGTATATTAAATAATTATACAAAAATGTTGTAGTAATTATTTTATTAAGAGATAAACCAAATAAATGGTTTTAAAAATAATAAAATAAATATTATATGAACTATTTAATGTGATCCACTAATTTTATAGATACATATGACCTTTTATGAATCTATTAAATCTTTTAGTTCGAACATATCTTCTATATATATTTTATTTAAATTCAAATAAATGAATAGTGTCAAAATTGACACTATTGTTATTTTATAAAAATAAAATATTATTAAATTGTTTAAAAATCACAAAAATATTTAAAATTATAAATTTAAGTATATATGGTCTAAAAAGTTATTAATTAAACAATTATGAAAATTCACAACAAATAATTAATTATTTGTTATAATTTAAAATTTAGAATTTTATTACCACAAATAAACTTAAATAGATTAAATAAAAATAAATCAAAATGATAAGGTTTAAAATAAGATCAAAACATGTCTAAATTTTATTGGTTGATGATATTACAACCCTATATAATCTAATATTTGAATATGAGCCATTTTTGGTGGTTTTTATGTGGGGTTAGTATTATTATAAATTTATATTTGTAAGATTTCCAAAGGTGCCCCTCTCCTCCCTTATAAAAAGGGCACCTCCTCCCACTCTTCCGCACACCACATTGAGCCTTAAAGATCGACCAACCCCTGACCAATTCTCTTATACACTTCTCTAGAAACATCCTATAGGTCCCGGTCTTCTTCAAAGTCCATTTTTAGTGCCCTAAGAGGAGGTCTCAAAGAGGCGCTTCAAAAAAGAGGTAATTTCCGTTACCGATTCTTTCACCTTTATTTCGTCTTCCACTTCTTCTTATTAGGATGTTTCATTATGAAGTAATAATATTCAGTATCAATAATATACTGATATTATATTATAATTATGAAACAACATTATTTCACCATCTATCCATCCTACGGAAAATGAAATCACCGCGTGTGCATACGTACGGAATACCGTCTCCACGCCGTGGTGTAATCTATTTTCCACCACCACATTACTTGGATGGGTATAATGGTGTAAATAATAACTATATATGATTATTGTAAAGTATTATTGATTCTGTAATAGTATACATACACTCCAATAAAATTCCACGATCATGGGAATGATATCATCGCTCGTGCGTACATACGGAATACCGTCTCCACGACGTGATGAGATTCATTCTCAATGATTAACCATTAATGAATGATTATAAAGTATATATAATAAGTAATCATGAAATATATGACATAATAATGCTACTGGATTTATGTATATATATATATTTCTGTCATCTACTTAATTCCATTCAATTCAATAAGGAAACGAAAACAGCGTTCATGCGTACGTACGACCTACCGTCTCCATGAATGGTGTATTTCATTCCATTTATTGATACATTATATATATGTATATTCTAAATATATATTATATTTAAATAAGTTTTTACATTATGGATGTAAGTAATCATGATCTAAGTAATCATATGAATAATTACAAGTTAAAACACGAATGACAAATGAAACGATTTTACCCAAAACGCTACTTTAACATGAATTTACAAAAGAACGGGTAATGTAAAGTCATAAGTGAACCATGTATGATATAATAAAAATGAATATTATTCTGTAATAAGTCAATGACATTACTTAAATCATTATACATGTGTTTTGGATACGTACGAAGCATATCGGACCTAAGGTAAGGGATAATTTTTCAAATCTCATTTTTTATCCAAGATTGCTTATTCGTAAGTATTTACTGGGGTTATTGCTATCATCCATGTACATGTTTTATAAAAGTGTATTCATGTATTATTAAAGTCATTTTTACCCATTTTTTACTTTTACTACATGGTATGTAAGGAATCCTTCTTTTATTTACGTTACGAGTTACTTTTTGACTTTTCTGACAAAAGTATGAGAAGAATGTTTTTTTAACGTATATGGCATGAAAGGTTTTTTACAGTTTTATAAAGACTTATTTTCATGAAGCTTCCTCCAAAAGATTTCATGAATATTTTAAACAAAATCTATTTCTTTTAAAATTTCATGTAATTTTTCGAAAAGAAAATGATTTTGAAGAAGAAAGGATATTTTCCTCTAGAATTCATTTCAAGTGTTTTATCAAAAACCACTTTTCATCTAAGATAACATTATTTCATATGTGTATGTTTCAAGTATAATGTCTCTATGATTATATGGTTTCACTTCTCTTATTATGAAATGATATCCATTTCTTTTATTTGGATTATGTGATGATGGGATGATGTTTATGAAACCCATTTTATTTATTGGGTTTTTATGAATGATGTATGATTATTTTGTGGCACACGTAAGAATGATTTCATTATGAGATGGGTGGGACCTATATCTCCCTCCAATGTATTGGGTGAAGATTTTATATCTCATGAGATAAACATGGATGGAACAGTAATTTAATATGGTTCAGTATTACAGGACTGAAATGAGGAGTGAACTCGATTCAGAAAGGGACTTTGTCCACTAAGATGGTCTTGGAAGCAATGTCTTGGCTACTATGGAAATCATTACATGTGCTTAATGGATTCCACAATTACATGTTTTATTCCCATTCTATTTTATCATGATTTATGTTCCATTATGATCCATTCCATATGTACTTCCATGTTTTATGTCGTTGCTCAACATTTTTAATGTTCATTTTTTTATGTTCAAATGTATATGGTATGTTTTATTTTATCCATGATTACCCTTACTGAGCATTTGATCTCACATTTTTTTATGTTTTCTTTTCCCCTAGGATTAAAAGAAAGGTTTTAGGTAAGGAAACAAAAATGGTAAGATCTTTATTGGGAGATGTTGAAGATCCTTCACCACGATTAGAAGATTTTATTCCGAGTTTCCAAAGACACTAAACTATTACAGTCCTTGTGTGTATATTTTTGTTATATATTAAGTATTCCGAAAAAGAAATGTAATGTCCATGTACATCAAGCATCGAGTCTCTACAATTTCAAAGTCCAATCCTTTAAAAATATTGTTGTGACCATTCCGATTTTCCCAAGCATAGATTTCAGATGCCAGATGCTTCAACATAATTTGAACCAAAAATCAGAATTAGTGTCCATGGTGATGGAAAAGTGTGTCAAGATGGAGGTACACTTCAAATATTTCCTTATCAGCTATGAATCCCACAAAATTTATTTTAGGAAAATGGTTAGCTGGTCAAATAATATAGTTTATGATTTGAGAGAGCTTGATGAGTTTCAAGATGATGTTAAGGAAGCTTTAGATATTGAATATAGAAAAATAAATGTTCTCACGACTAGCTTTGAGGAAAAGCTAACCCTTGAGCAGAATACTTGGATTCAAGAGGTCAAGGATTTGAATGGAATGTTGTATTCTGTTGCACAAAGTTGCAAGATGGAAAGGGATCTTCAGATCAATATCGAAGAGAAACTAGTCAAGCAAGATGAACTGATAAAGGCTCTAGAAGAGAAGATCAAATCCTTAGTGAAACAAGAAGAGGAAGATAACAAGGAGCTAAAGAAGCTGAAAACCATAGTGAAGAAATTGATACCTAAGGAAAATGAAGGAAAATAGATCCAATATGATCTTTTGGTTTATTTTAGAATCTGAATTCTCATGAAATCGGACTCCGAACATTGTAAGATCAGGTTCCGAATTCTTTTGAATCATGATTATGAATTTCCTTGTAAGTTAGACTCCAGAATTCTATAGAGTTCAGGGTCTGAATTCCTTAGAAAACAGACTCCAAATATCCTTGAATTATAGAATCCGAATTCATTTTTGGTTAGACTCTGAACTTTTATTTTCATACATTCCGAATATTGGATTTTGGTTATGTTACCATATTTTTTTCATACACTTTTTTTTGTTATAAAATGATTTCATGCATTTATTTACTAACTTACCATTGTTTGAGTGACATGTGTATAGGTCCCTTGGAAATTCAAGAAAAAATATGACCATTGGAGGAGGGAGCCAACTATTGGAGTTGTGCCTATAAATAGGAGCTCATTTGAATGAGCTCAGAACTTTTGGACAACTTTTGATCTGAAGTGATTTCTAGAGAGAGATATTATCATGCTTAGTGCATACTGAACTTCTTGTTCATATTTTCTTTGTGCAAATTTGATTTTTGTTGTTTACAATCGAGGGCTTATGGGGATAGGAAGATAGAGGTGCCGACTATCTTGAAGTTGAGGGCTTCATTGCTAAGGAAGATAAAGGTGTCGAATACTTTGAAGTTGAGGGCTTGCGGGGATAACAAGAAAGAATCTGATCTCTGTATCGAGGGCTTACCCCGGGGTGGGTATGAAAGACTTTCTTGAAAGTATAAATAAAGGTACCATTATCCAAGGTTGTTTGATACCCTTCTCTTTGAGTTTAAAGATTTACTACTTGTTATTTGTTTTGTTACAAGTTTTCTGCTGTGTTTTATTTGTTGAAGAAAGTATTACTATATTATACTTCCTTATACTTGTACTTTTATTTATTGAGATTATATTTTCTTTAAGGAAGAATCATTATCTTTATAAACATTCAATAAGTTTCATTTTTTCTGGAACCATCTTTTCGTATTCACTTTCACTGAATCATATTTCCGGAATCTAGCAAGAGTATAGAATTAGAGGTTTTTTGAATTACCTTGTTTATCCTTTTTAAACATAACCATATTGAAATGTTCCAAAGTAATTTTTAAAGTATACACTTAACCCCCCCCCCCCCACCCTCTTGTATTTTGAGGATCATTATATTCTATATTCAGTATCTATATTATTTCGATCCTACATTTGGTATTATAGAGTATATCATACTCACATACCATCTCAACAGTTAGTATATATATATATTTAAATATATATTATAATCTATAAAATTTATTTAATAATTATTATTAAATATGAACACATTTATATAATAATGTTATTATGTTTTGAAAATACATTTTCTTCAAAAAATGGGGTTTATTGGTTTCAATGAGTAATTATTATAAGTAATTTATGGCAATTTAGTAATTATATTTTATGAAAATTATATTATGTTTGAAATTACTATGTTCAAAATATCTTTGGGAGAAATTTTGGGATTTTTCTAAATTGAATAAGAATTTAGTGAATAGTAGAAAATAACAAATTTTGTAAAATCGACAATTATTTTAATGAAAAAGTCCCATTATAAATTTAATTTTATATTAAATTAACATATGTCATATTTCATTATATATAATCTAGATAATTACATTTTAATCTTCATTATACGTTATTTTCATTAAAAATCATTTTTGTGCTGAAAACACACTTTTCTAAATAATTGTTTACTATTGAGCTTCAAACATTTATATTAAAATTATTTCATTCCACATATTATAATATAATCAAGAAAAAATGATTCAAAATTTGTAATCAATAGATTCTAAAATTTCAAATTTGTTAAATTTTAATTTTTTTTCATTATTAATAGTAACCGTGGTAAATATCTGTAACCTCGACAAGGGTAAATCATATATTTATAGATAAATATAAATTTATAAGGCCTAAAAATATCCCTAAAACTTAAATTTTTTTCATTGGATAATATTTATGAAAATAGCCCTAAATAGTTTGAAAATGGGTTAATTTATATCAAATTTCCTTCAATAATGACCTTCATTTTCTTGAAAATAAAGAATTAAAAATCCCAATATTATTATTTTAATATATTTTCATTTTATTCATAAGGATAAAAAGAATCTATGTTTAGTAATAAATGGATATTTAAAATATTAATGAATTTTTTTTACCATTATAATTAATTTTTTATTTATAGTGATGATATAATTACCTTAAATGCTTACATATTACTGATGAAGTTTTTATGAAAGCTATAAAAAATATAAAGAAAATTCTTTTAAATACTATGAATTTAAAATTACTGAGATGATTTATATTTTTCCATGAATGTTCAGAAAAATATACCACATTAAGGATGTGTTAAATTTTATATTTTAATTTCATTCTTCACTTGATATCATTGTATTCATGCTTTCAGAGTAGTCTTGAAGATGACTATTAGGGTATACTATATTAAATAAATTTATTTACTAATTTAAAATATATAAAAATAGTATATTCATACAATTTAGTGTCATGTGGTCTATATTATCAACCATTTTCCACTTATGAGTTATTTTTGATTGTATAGTAACATTCTTTACCCCAAAAAAGTATAAAACCATTTAATATGTTAATCATCAAAAGGGTTAACATCGGTTAAAACTAAGAGATAAGGATGAAAATAAAGCCTACCATATTCCATGTTATTTAAGATTATATTATTTATAATCATAATTATGATATATTATAAATAGATAAATTTTTTCCAATTTTTATTTATAATTAATTAGTATTAGTTTGGTACTTTATCTAATTAAATGAGTTCCCCTCCCCTTACATATAAAAGGGAACCTCATATCCCATATTCCAGAGACATTTTTTTTACTCTAGTTCCTCCAAGCCCTTCCCAAATACCATTACCACATTTTTATCCATGACCTAGGTTATCTTTCATTATCAAAATACTCTGCTAAAGGGGTTAATTTGTAATCTAAAATTTATTTTATGAAGAAGGTTTATAACTCTAAATTGTGTGTCTTAATTTTACTTTACCATATACATCCTAAATATGAACATAAACTGTGATGATCTAATAACATCAATTTCTCCTGTACAAATAGATGCTATTAAGACTATGTTAAAAATATTTTTCATTTCTTCCATTAATTTTGGAAGAAAAAAAATATCATTTTTGAATATGTATTCACAACCACCCCCCTGAGGTGATGTAAGTCATTTTCCATCAAGGCTTTTCATGGATTGTGATTATGATGGAATTAATTTATATATATATATATATCATAATTTTGAATAAATTATCATTCTAAAAAGATTATTTCTCATCTATATTCTTACCATAACATCCATTTAAAAATGGTAATGTCCTTAGTCTTTATGTGTGGATGACCACCTCCAAGAAACGATTTAAATAATTTTCTATCACCACTACACATGGATTGTATATATATATTTTTATATTTAAAAAAATTAATTTGATGTTTATGATAAACGAATAATTTTGGAATTCTAAAATTTCATCATCATCATTGGAAAATGAAAGTTATACTCTTGTGTACGTAAAGACTACTTAATCCTTGTTGTAATGTAGAACATACTACCATATCCATGTTGTAATATAATGCATATTAATTACATTTATTATAGAAAAAATTCATTTTTTATCACAATGAATATACCAAATATGTTTTCCAACACAAGAAATGGATTTGACATATTCATTAACTCAATAATTTATTGACATAAATGTAAAAACGGTTTTATAATAAATAAATAGAGCTAAAAATGTTCTTGAATATGTAAATAATTTATATAAGTGTATTATATAGGATTTAAAAGAAATACAATGATAGTATAGACTATAGATAAGGGGTGTCTTACCTCAATTTACTTTTGTTGGGTTATAAAACATATTCATTCATTATATTATGCCATTATTATGTGTGAATTAGAATTGTTTGAATTATGATTTAATTCCACTTATTTTTTGTGTGTTTACATTTTTTCATAATATATCTACTGATTAATTCACAATTTTATTATGTGATATTTGAAAGTTTTATTCAACTCAAATTTTTCTTTCTTTAGGGTTATGTAAATTTAATTCACATATCTCTTTATATGAAATATATTTAATTTACCTATACAAGTTATATCATGGATGTAAGTATATTGATTTTATTAGAAAATATATTTTAATTCATTTCATTTAAAATAATAATATACAACCGTTATAAAAATGTAATGGATTTTTATTATACAATCCTATATTATTTATGGATTTCATGAGTTCAATGTTCCATTTAGAGGGATCATACACTATTATCTTCTAAAACCAAATATTTTTTCTCCTCTAATTATAAATTTTGTTTAGTTAATTTCTTTCCTTTTAGTCCCTTTTTAATTAAAGAAACATCATCAATGATATTAATAAGTGATTCTAATATTTTAACTTCTTTTAGATTGATAATATATCTCTTTATATACATATTTTCTAGAATTGTTTCAAAACATTTCTTAATTAAACATGAATTATTTATTATTTTAATTTCTAGTCTCTTTGAATTTATTTAAAAATATTTTATAAATTAATTTTTATCATTGCTTGTATAACACATTTTTTAATTATTTACTAATTTTTGAAAGGGATGATTTATTTTAACATATGAATATTAACCAATTTTTTGTAACATCATGGATTATTTTTCATTGAAAAAACAATTGAATGTATAAATGTTTATTTTCAAAGAAATAATTTTCACTAATATACTGATAATTGTTTTTTAAGGGAGTTTCAAAGTGGAATGTAGATATTCCTTAGGAATGTTTTCAATTATACTTTACAAATACTTCTATTCAAGAATGAAAAAACCCTTAATGTTACTTATGATCCATTAGGGATATGTTTTAATGATACCATCACTATTATTTCTCTGGATGGATTAAGATGGTATAAAATACAATGACATCAAACCCATTTTATTTCCATGGGTCAGTCAAGATAATTGGACAATAATTATTATTATGTTTAAAATACCATGCTTTTAGTTATTTTGATCAGTATATGGAACTTGACTATATGTATCGATGATTTATTGGTGGATATCATATAACACAAGTATGAGTGGTTATGTTATAAACTAAGGATGGGTTTGTCCATATATCCCTCCAATGAATTATGTATAGAGATGGATATAACTATTTATTGGTTTCTCCTAAGATACTTTTGAATTTTTCAGGATGGTAAATACATTTTTAGGTCTAATTATAAGAATTATATGATAATGATGATCAAATATAAAAAAGTCATTTTATTTATGCATTCTGTTAGTTGTTAAAGGTTCCCTTGGTCAATATTGACATCATGTGAATCGTGATTTTTGATTCTTATAACACGTGAATTCTTCAAACAAATTCCATGTCATATATTTAATTACCCATATTTTTATTGGTATAAGTTATCATATATTATTGTTATGTGATTTTATTATTTCATCATTCATTTATTATCATGCTATTGTCAATGATTACAATCAATTATTAATTCTTATGTTAAATCTTACTTAGCATTTGATCTCACCCTTATGTTTTTCATTTACCATGTTTATGAAGAATATTTTTAAAAGGGTTTTTTATAGAATATTTTCATGTCTAAATTATTTTAAGTGATATTTTTAACACTAAATATGGAATAAAAAATATGGGTATAATGTGTAAAATGATCATTTGAAGTTGAAATAATTATTGTGTAATAGTTTTTACTAATTCTATAAAACTCTAAACAAAAAATTCTCTTGGGTATGTAAGTAATCCAATGGTTTTTTTGATGTAGTATTATTTCTATAGATAAAATTGGGACATTTTTATTGTTAAAATACCTATAAATTTAAATATTATGCTTTAATCACCAGATTCTGTTGTGGGAGTTCTTGGATAATATAGATGGTATCATAGTAGGGATTAGATAAATATAAAGATAAATATATTTTCTTGTGATGTAAACATATGATTTATCGATTCTATAAATTTTTTATAAGATTATTTTTCATAAAAAATTATAGTTAATATAAACTAATTTTGAGTTTTTTATTGATGTTATTTTTTGTGGATTAGTTTTTTTTAGAATAAACTCGATGAAACAATAGGGGGTGGATTGTGTCCTTTTTTAAAACAAACTGAAAAATTAAAATCAATACAACTTTTTGGATCTAAAGGAAATGAAATTTTCTTTTCATAAAATATATTGAGAAGAATAAAATAAATAATTCATAACATAGAATAATTTTATAGTGGATTGGGGAATAAATATCCACTACTCCACTCTACCAACACTCTCACTACGAGTTTGGAGGTTTTCACTAAAACTTTCCTTTTTCTTATGACCTTTATAACTTTTATTACAAAGTTAAAACCTTATAGAAAATAATGTTTATTTAAAGGGAACTAGAATTTACATGTATTAGTATGATATTATTACAATCCAACTAGATATATATTATTTATTATTGAATGTGGTTTCATCACACAATTGGATATAAAACTAATATATTATGATAATGTTTGAAATAATCATTAAAAAATTCAAATTGCACTCCTTCAGAATAATTTATAATATTTCTATATATAAAATATTTTTAAACACATAGAAGTACTAAGAAAAATTGTTATGTAGCTATAGGATGAATACACTAGGATATGATAACATGTATGTCTCTAAAGTGTAGTCATTTATAAGATCTTTAATAAATTAAAAATGGTAATAGATCAAAATATGTAATCATATAAAGTCTATCCCTTTAGAAAAAATATATTTTGAGACTATTATTTCCTTGTAATACATTGAAATATATCAAAGTATATTCTTAATTCCAGGTATTGAGATGTCACATGATTCTGAGGCCCAATGTGCAAGGAATTAATTTTTATAAAAAATTAAATATATCTTATATCACACTGAGAACATATTTCGGAAATAATGGATAATACCCTAAATTGATTCTTGAAATGGAAATTGGAGACCATGTTTGAATTTTTAATTTTAGTTTTACCCTAGGAATGACCAATAGTGGGTCATCATGGGAAGTTCAGATATTGTGATCATTGGCATGTGAGTTCTGTTGATTATTTTTTTCATTAATTCATTAATTCTTTAAATGGCCTAAAACCTGATTAAATACATAAATACGTTGTTATGTAAGAAATAAATGGTTATATGCATAACCCGGGGACCATTAATAGGAGGATTCCACCACTCATAGTTGTTGATTTAATATCAAACGTCGACAATCCTCTGGATCCAGAAGAGTCGAGGCACAATGAATGAAATGGATCATCCTCATTCATTGTCAGCTACATTTGTTATCATCAAATGATCCAATATAGAGTTATGAATTTTCATTTTAGGATTATCTCCCTTATGAATAAAATATTGATAATAATATAATCTCTTTCATTAATGTTTTTTATTATCCTTTGTATTCACCAAGTAACATATTTAAATATTTATTTTATTTTCCCTCATTGTTCCATATTTATGATCCCTAATATCCTGAATTTTTATTCCTTTTCCATAAACCATTTGAAATAAATTTTATCACATTTTTTTATTATTTTCCCCCTAAAGATCATCACATTATTTATTTTTTCCAATAGCGAAAATAGTTTGACAATGCTGGGTGGGAATGAGCACAATAAGACACCTAGATTCTTGATAGATTCACATGTGAAAAATATTTTGATGATATAATTAATTTTCAGGGAATGTTATAGGATTCGAGTTATTCCACCATGAATATAGAGATATGGGGAGGAAGCCCGATGCACCATAAGTAATAGTGGTACGTACATAGATTGAGTGATTGATAAGTGATGTACATCACCTCAATTGATGATTGAGGTTTCCATAATTTTCATGTTTTCAAACAGTGGGGTTCTGTGTGGAGGATATCGATCTAGAAAATGTAGATCATATCAAGAGTTTCTTCGAAAAACCAAACTACGTGTCGTGCAATCTCAATAAAACATAGCTCGTAGGCCCTAGGCTATGGTTACAAGGGTTATTTGATTATTTATGTATCAAATGTCTTGTATGACTCCACATACCCTGTGTCCTTAGGCTAATGTCTAGGTGTTTACTCCTTGAGTATATGGACACATGCATAGATAGTATACATATACATGGACATGTCTGGGGTACACAGACATAGCTTAAAGCATGGGAAGATCCCTAGGTAGCAGAGGTAGGACATGTATTACCTTTAGATTCCATGTAGTTATAATTGGACAGTGAGTTGTGTACTTGAAAATATAAATCCATCTATAATGCGATGGTCTAAAAAAATTTGTGTCCCAAACATGTTATGTACCATCCTTTTTATTAATCCTCAACCTCATATATCTCCTTCAATTAGAATCATGTTTTGACCCAAAAGAGGAATATCCTATGTTTTTGTTCATGGGGAATGTGAGGGTGTACTTCATGATGGATTTCATGTAATAATATGATGTTTTGTAATACTAAATCTTTTATATGTGGTAGTCGATAGTGGTAGTGATCAGAAGGGATCATTAGAGTGGAACCCTCCTTCTAGGACAAGCCATGATTTCTCTAGATCTTGAGTGTAATAACCTTAATGAAATAGGGTGTGGGTCTAATATTTATCTCTAAAGTGGATCCCTCTTATTGGGATAGGTCATGGTTCATCTACCCATCAAGTGGAACCCTCCTACTATGACAGGGTATGGGTCATCTACATAGAGAGAGGAACCACACTGATATAATAGGGTGTGGATCCTCTATCTAACCCTAGAGTAGAACCCTCCTACTAGTACAAAGAAAATTCCCTCTACCCCTAGTGTATAACACTCTTATTGTGACATGTCATAGGTCCTCTATCCATCATTGGAGTTGAACCCCCTATTGTAACGGGGAATATGTCCTCTAATAATAGAGTAGAAACCACCTACTCTGATAATGAATGCGTCTTCTTACAATATAGTGAAACCCCCTGATGGAATATGGAATGGGTTTTTTATATATATAATAAGTAGAACCCTCTTATTAGATTAGGGAATGGGTCCTCTACATATAGATTATGTCCCATCAATTGTTCAGTACATTGGTGTGTTGTGGCTTGACAATGATAATTCTTTGGAAAGACAAGCGAGGTGATGTCCATCACTGGTGGAACCCTTGAAAATATTGGAAGAATATATTCATGGGATCGTCTATGAGATTGATATCTCTTTTCTCTCATTTCTTTATTCATTTTATGATTATATATCCAATATTATTTGTCTTTAGTATTATATTTCTTTGGGTTGAGATGTCATTTTCTAATGTGTCTCTTATTATACCCTTCACAATTATGGGGTTTTCTACTGGATATGTATATATTCACCCTTATATAGGATTTCCCCACACCTATTATTTCTTATTCAGATAACATTGATATCGAAGGTGATTATCAAAGAGTATAAGGATACTTGGGTACATTTGACCACATACGGTGGTCGGTGGTTTGAGACTCAGATATAATCTCTGTCAAAATTATATTTTCAATTATTCTAATGTTGGGACATCTTTTTGGGTGGGTGTGTATTTTTTCCATTTACTTTTCATATTACACTATCATACTCTGGTATTCCCCTTGATGTTTTATATTGATTTTTTATTCAATATATTTTTCATTTATTATTATTCCATTGAAATTATATGTGGATTCATTTGTTTTTTTACATAATGGTACACTAACAGAAGTCCTCATGTATAATTTATGTCTTTTGGAACTGATCTCCATCACCTAGCCTACGGTGGCGGGCTTGTGGTGGTTATGTCTCAATCCTGATTGGGTGGGTTCATGGAATATTGGCATCGTAGCTAATCATTCCTTAGGTTGGTGTTTGGAGTTTTCCCCTTGTGAGGATCTGGTTGGAACATAGTACAATAGTTTCAAAGTGTTTTGAGTGCTTATTTCATTACATGGAATCTAGTATTGGTGTGGCGGATGGTGTTACCATTTAACAAGATTATTAATACCTTCTTGTGGATAGGGAATACCAAGACATTGATTACATGTAAAATTGGTACATTCAATATATATAATTTAGCCTTCGACTATCCTTCTTGGTTCATCTCCCCATATATTTTTATATATTATCATCTGATTATGGTATTTTGTGATTAAATTTTTATTAATCCTCCATAATGAATTCCAACTAGGTTAACAATTCAGGATCATGAAAATGATCCAATGGGTGATGAAGCCTTTCATCTAGATCCTTTTTGAGAGTTCATTCCCCATGGTGGACAGATGGAGGAACCCCAACCATTTGACCAGCATATAATACCAGTAGAGAAGGATGAGAATGTGAAAAGGCTTAGCGCACTCCATGAGTTCTAACTCCATAGACCATTGAGGTTCTTCACAGATCCATATCCTTAGGTGATGAAATATTGTCTAGCATCGATGATCTAAGTTTCTAGTCTTATTTGAACACTAACTAATGAGGTGGTTGTACTAATATCCAGACCTTTCCATGGAGCGGTTGGGAACTTGTGAAGTAGAATAATGAGTATACATGACGAGTCAAAAATCTTGTAGATAGACTTCAAGTAGATTTTTCATTAGAATTATTACCCCTCATGGCTACAATAATTTTTTATGTAGGATCTTCTTGACCTATTTTAAGGAGAGATGATTGTTTCTGGGTATTTCATGAGGTTCAATGGACTCACACGGTACTCCCTCAACATGATTCATGATGTATTCATATGATGTGGATGCTTGAGAAGGGTCTCCATAGAGAAAACCATGATAATTTGGTTCCCATATACATTCCCACTTATTCCATAGTGTTGGAGTGGGAACATATGACATATATATTCTTGTTAGAAGGTCTCCATGAAGTTGAATCTAGAAATGATCCTCAAGGGGATGAGTCATCTGCAACAACTAGTAGACACAAGTCAATGAGATCTTGATGCAGGATATCTCAGCATGATCAGAATCAGAAATTTGGTATGGTGGAACAAAGAATGCATATAGGAACCTTGATTCGCAAAGATTAATGGCACGACACATGTGATTTTTAAAGGTGATATGGAATGTGATTACCCAACATGACAATATAATGAAGGGTAGATGATATTTGTTAGTCCTCCACAACAAAAGAAATGTTGTGACTAGTGAACACCCAATTGAGGGAATGGTATCTCTTAGGGAATCAGTTATAGAATTGTTGTAGGTAGGGCTACATCATGAGGATACGATGGTGGTGGGTGATGAAATGATCTCCTTCTACTACCACCACCAGGTAGCTTGTGTTAGGATTTGGGAGATTGTGGAAGGGGTTATATTAAGCTACATGCTCTGGAGGAATATGAACCATTGGCTTATGATATGATTTTATGTGTTATATGTGTTAATTATACAATTACTTCTATACTTTTAGATACAAGTGTAAGTAATTCCTTCATCTCCTTACTCATGGAGTGAGATATGGAGCTCCCAGTTGAGATGTTAGCCCAATGTCTTTTCCTTAATGTTCTTATAGGGAATGCATGTCTGATATCTTATATCTCCCATTAATTTATGTTGTCTCTTAGTAAATATAGTTTCTTTTGGGACCTTTCGGTCTCATGATGGGTCCTTAGTACCTCATTATGGGTATCGACTAGTTTTCCACATTCTAAGCATAGATTAACTATCACCATAGATGAGTAGGTTATCTTCTCACTAATGAGATGAGATTATTCTATATGAGTGATAGATATCACATGACCTAGTGAGTTGGTCTCTAAATAAGGAGTTGTTAAGCCATAACCCATCATTTGGATATTGTAGATCTTGGAATAAATGTATCTTCATGCATATGGGTTCCTTTAGGAATGAAGGATTTTATGATCATATTTCTCAAAGATATTCAGGAAAATATTCCAATGTAATAGATAGAATTTTTAATCCACATACACCCCATGGAAACATCGATATATTTTGTGGCATATCGGATGGACCATACTAAGCTCTCTGAGCTATGTTTTTTGTTGGTCGGAGTGGATACTCAAAGGGGGGGGGGTGAATTGAGTTCCAATAAAAATTTCTATTAAAAATATTTCTCTTAATATCCCCCAATTTAAAAACAAAGTTAAACTGTAGTGAATCTATACAGAGTATAAAGGTTCTATAAGTTTCTCAAATATTTATTAGGTCTCACTTAACTTAATATAAAGATTAAATTAACATTTCAAACTGACTTACTGATTTACAAAAAGATAAACACTTTCTAATTTAACTATCAAAGTAGCTTTAAAATTGTTTTGTATTTCAAAGTAATAGTAGCGGAATAAATATATAGTTTGCGTATAGACTTAAATTAAAATGAAAAGTAGAGTTGGCCAAGAGGTTCAGTCTCAAGCTGAGACTTAGTCCTCTCAATAATTTAAATAAATTGATCCACACCCTGGATCGGGGTTAACAACAGTGAACAACTGTCCAGGCCACATAGGGACCTCTACCACAGTTCTTTGTGGGAAGAAAACAACAACACACAGGCTGTTTAGGTCTTACTCGACCTCTACCACTTTCCACAGTGGGAAAAAAAGAGTTATGAAGTTCGAGTGAGAATTTAAGAATCCTCCAATTTAGCATAGGAGATAGTGTGTGTGTAAAATAAACAAGTTATACACACTGCTCAAAATGTAAAGATAGAGTCACTAAAGGAAGAATGTATCAGAGTTTAGAAAGCTCTAGTGATTGGTAGTGTAGCTCTGGACTCATTGGATTTAGTAGAGAGTCCTCTGAGTCCTTTGGTGGTTTTGCTGTTAAAAATAGAGTATCATGATTCATCTTGATGTCCTTCATTGGAAAGTGAGTTCTCTGATTTCCAGTGTTCTTCATATGTTCTTCGGTAGTGCTAGATTATTTGCATAAGGGTTTTCTTTAGTTCTGGAAAATGCCCATTTTCCCACTTTGTCGTGTATTCTTCAGTCTCTCGTGTATATTCATGGATAAATTATCTATTTATCCATTTTCACACATCTGTTTTTACTGCAGCTCGATCTTCCTTTTTATTCCCCGAGCACCGGCAATGGGAATGATTAACTTTATATAGGTACGAGGTATGGTCTCCTGACATGCCAAAAACTAACATTAAATATCATTAATCGCATTAAAAACATCAATTATGACCGTTAGAATTAAATACGAATTTATAGAGATTCAAACAGTTTTCATGACTATCGGTGAGTCATGAGATCAGTGAGACATTTTGAATCTGCATCAGTTTCAGTTGCATCATCATCGGTATCTTAGCATCAGTGTCTTAGCATCGGTAGCTTAGAATCGGTATCTCATCATTGGTATATTAGCATCGGTAGCTTAGAATCGGTAGATTAGCATCGGTAGATTAGCATAGGTAGATTAGCATCGGTAGCTTAGCATCAGTATATTATCATCGGTATATTAGCATTGGTAGCTTAGCATCAGTAGATTAGCATCGGTAGATTAGCATTGGTAGATTAGCATCGTTAGATGAGCATCGATAGATTAGCATCAGTATCTCAGCATTGGAAGATTAGCATCGGTAGCTTAGCATCGGTAGATTAGCATCGATAGATTAGCATCGGTATCTTAGAACCATTGATAGTTAAAGGTGCGAGCGTTCATAATCGGTGGGACCGTTCTTCATCAGTTCGAACGTTCATCATCAGTGCTACCGTTCATCATCGGTGCGACCGTTCATCATCGGTGCGACCGTTCATCATTAGTGACTCAGGAAAATGACTATCGGTGAGTCAAGACATGGAATTCTTACAAAAAGTTTGTTCAATCCTGAATACTTTCAGGTCAACCATAACCATACAATGATCATTGATAAATATTTGTAGATGTGATTTAAACATATTTAGAACAAGTTGATCAAGAGACTAAAAGGAAATAAATTAAACTAAGATTTGTGATTATTAAAACAACAATTCCACAGAGAGTTCAACAATCTCCCCCTTTTTGATAATCGCGAATCAATGGCATTAATGAAGAGAGAATAAAAAAATTCATTCATTATGATCCCCCTATAAAAAAGAAGATATTCCAAAAGATAAAACATGTTTAAAATAGAAATCTGAACAGATATATATAACTGAGGCATTCAGTTCACCCATCCAGACATGATGCATCTAGAGTTCACATATGCATGTATGATTCACATGTTTTCACTCCTTGATGTCTCCCCCCCTTTGGGATTATCAAAAAAAAGATATAAGGATGGATAAGTAAGAATATTTCATACCAACAAAGAGTACCGATATTACAAACAAAAGGGAATAGTTCAATAAAACAAACACCCTATAAAAAATTGACTGTAATAGCTACTTCTTAGGGTGAAAGGGGGATTTCCCTTTAGTAGTAGGAGGAATTGAAGGTCCAGAAGGTTGTTGGGTGGAAGGTAGAATTGGACTTATAAAGAAAGGAGGTAGGACGACCCGAGATGGATGAAATGTGGGTTCCATGGTCACTTGCTGCGAAGAAGGTCGTTCTGAATGTTGTTGTTGAAAGACTGGTCTAATACTGGAAAGAGCTTGAGAAACAGACATATGGCCGAGAGCAACATCTTATGATTGCATAGTCTCAGCTGTAGTAAAAACAGTGGATTTTTCATTCTCATGAAGGTAGGGTTTTAGAAAGTTGATGAAGTCCGGAATGACTTCTCCACCGTACTTCATGGCTTTTTCAAAATCATCCTTATTTTTCATGAATTTTTGTATAGTGGGGGTAAAATATTTTAACTACTGAACTTGAGATTTAAAAGCATGAGTCACTGGAGGGAGTCTCAAATTATCAGCTAGTACCTTAAAATGATGATTTAACTCATGCTTTGTGTAGATCTTAGAGAAATAATGATCTACTTTCTCCTTAATCTCCTTTTGAGATTTTGTTGCATCAGATGAATACAACTGTACCATTTTATGCACCTGATCCCTATGCTCTTTCATTTTCTTCAATGAATCTAAATCTAAAATCTTCCCAAGAGCTACCAGATTGTCTCTAACAACATCTCTTATGGTATCTAATTCACGACCAGTGATCTTGGTCACCTTCGCATTGCCAGCATGAGCAATAACCTGAGTAATCTCAGCTTTTAACTTCCTCAAATCTGCTTTCTTCAAATGTTCTATCAGATTTCATAAAACTTCCATCATACTAGAGATGGTTGTTCTGAACTCCCCTGATAGAGAAACAAGATTTCTTCCTAACTCTGTAAGTGTTTGATTCAAAGAAGTAATATGTCTGCCAATCGATTCACAGTAATTGCACAGGTCTGTTTTGATAAAGAATGCTACTCTTTGAGCCAAATTATTCATAGCAGCATCAGATAAAGTCAATGGAGTAGGAGAAGGAATATGAGATAACTCACTTTTCACAGTCTCCCTAATAGTTTTAACCAATTAAACCTTGAAATTATCAAAATCTAACAGAGGAACTACCAGATCAGGTCTACCTTGATATACTGAAGGATCAGGTCTGACCTCTATTCTTTGCAAAAACTCAGCAACAAGTTGAGCCTTAACGTAATCACATATGCCTACAAGATCCACTTTTACATCTTCCGCTTCCTCTGGGTAGTCCAATCCTTGAACATCAAGACCTGGATTCTCTTCCCATGCCGCTTTGAATGAAGTGTATACATGTTTCACAAACTGAGCTCGTCCAAAATTTTTAGGAAGGACTTCTCCATCCTCATCACTCTCCAACTGTTCTGTCCTCTTAGCCTCAGGGATATTTTCTTGCTCAATAGGTTGGGTTTGAGGATCATCTAGAATCACATTCTGACCTTCAATAGGTCGAGCATCAACATAATCATCATCATCATCATCATTAACTGATCTCTCACTTGAACTGTCTGTACTTCCGGATTCATACTCCTCGGTAGTTGATTCGGTAGTCCCTCATTCTTCTTCATCATCTAAAAACGGTTCAATTTCTGGAAAATTGAAAGGAGGACCTACTGAACAAAATTCCATCCTTCATCTCTATGGTCTAACCGTATCAGGATCACTCCTTTCATCAGGAGATGATTCAGCCTCTTCTTTAGTATTTAGATTATCATCAGCTTCTTCTTCTTCTTCTGTTCCTTTATTACTGGATTGAACAGTTTCTTTAGGAACAACCACTTCCACTTCTTTATCCATATAGAACACATTCTCACCAGGTTTTATGCTAGGATCTCTTACTTCCCTTGGTCTCCTTGGATGATCAGTAGGATTGAAGGACTCATATAACTTTTCTTCATCAGAAACCCAAGATTTATTCCATGGGTTCCTATTGATTTTCATTCTCTTATAAATAAATTTGTTGAAACAAAAGCTAACTGATGAGATACACTCATCTCCATCATCCACACAGCCTATGAATTTCAGAATGGAAGAAATCTGTTTGGAATAAAACAGAGTAGTATATTTATTTGAAGTTTTTATCATCTCAATAATATGCTCAGAAAAATATCTACATAAATTGATCATTTCACCATTCACCAAAAAAATACCATAAAAACATAGTGATACTTTGCTGCAGCAAAATCACCTTTTCTTGGACATACTTGATGTTGAGTAAATTCGAATAGGATTTTGTTCTCACCATCCAACTCAGCAGCAATTATACTTCGTGATTCAGACTTCCCAGTCAAAAATTCAAGGGCTAGCTCATAAGAAAATTAATCAGTTGTGGGAGGAATATAACCAGAATAGTCCTCGTATCTTCCATTTTGAGGTACTCTTAGACATTCAGCCCATTATTTTGATGAAAATGTAACCTTTTCCCTTTTACTATAGAAGATAATCTTGCAGCCTCTACTCCATCCAAATCTATATCCAGGTTCAAATAGAACTCGTGCATCAGCTTCGGGTAAAAGACTCTAACATTATTACAGAACCACTCCTTCCAGACTTAAGTTTATAACACTTTAAAGAGAATGGATTTTCTAGATAATACCCATTCTGAACAAAATTCCTTTTCAGCTATAAATTCTCATTTTTCTAGCTCCGGGTTCATAGAACTCTACGTCGTACTACTCGACTCACCTCGAGCACGCTTGACAGGTGAATTTCCATCAGATACCTTGCTCTGTCTCTTTTTCTTGGCCATTATGAGGTTTTGAAAGAATCGAGAGGCTTTGAAAGATTCAAAAGGCTCAGGTTATAGAGAATAGAGGAAAGAGTTCGGCAGGAAATTGAAGGTCAACAGTCTTTAGAGAATAGAATAGCCGCGTGTCATTATTTGTGTCATTTAGGGTTATAAATAATAAAATATCGATTAAGTAAAATAGTGTCGTTTTAAACAGACAAAGATACTTTTTTTAAAAAAGAAAATAGTATGACCCAATCATTAGCACTAACCGTCATGACAGATCAGTTTGACAGATCGGTTTCACAGATTCGTTTGACAGATCCGTTTGACAGATCAGTTTCACAGATTGGTTTGACAGGTCTGTTTGACAGATCATTTTCACAGATCGGTTTGACAGATCAGTTTGACAGATTGGTTTCACGGATCGGTTTGACCGATCAGGTTTAGAGATCGGTTTGACATATCGGTTTGACATATCGGTTTGAAAGATCGGTTTGACAGATCGGTTTGACAAGTCGGTTTGACAGATCGGTTTGACAGATCTGTTTGACAAATCCGTTTCACAAATCAATTTCATAGATCTCTCATACCTAACTCTTGTTTAATCGATTTTAACCTTTCACAATTTATGGTCTTGGTGAAAATATCGACTAATTGATGTTCAGTTCCTATAAATTCAAGAGTAATATCACCTTTTTGGTAGTGGTCTCTCAAAAAGAGATGTCTGACATCAATGTGTTTGGTTCTAGAGTGAGACACAGGGCTCTTTGAAATGTAAATTGCAGTAGTGTTATCACAGTTAATTGAAATATTCTTAAAATTACATCCATAGTCCAAAAGCTTGTGTTTCATCCACAGAATATGTGCACAACAACTTCCGGAAGCAATGTATTCTTCTTCAACAGTAGATAATGAAACAGAGTTCTATTTCTTACTACACCAAGATACTAAGGATTTTCCCAATAAATGACATGTTCCAGATGTGCTCTTCCTATCTGACTTGCAACCAGAAAAGTCAGCATCTGAATAACAGATTAGCTCAAGATATTGTCCTTTTGGATAAAACAAGCCTAAGTTTGCAGTGTGTTTTAGATACTTAAAAATTCTTTTAACAGCAAGAAAATGAGATTCTTTCGGGTTAGCTTGAAATCTTGCACACATACACACACTAAACATAATATCTGGTCGACTTTTAGTAAGGTACAGTAAGCTTCCAATCATACCTCTATAATTGGTTTGATCCACTGCCTTCCTAGTTTCATCTGCATCCAATTTATAGACTTTGCTCATATGAGTATCACATTCCTTAATACTACCCAAAACAAAACGTTTTAGAAGATCCTTTATGTATTTACATTGAATCAAAATAACACCATTTTTATTTTAAAAAACTTGAAATCCAAGAAAATATTTAATTTCTCCCATTAAACTAATTTCAAAATCATTTTTCATACTCTTTGAAAATTCATTACATAAAGAACGATTTGAATATCCAAAAATAATATCATCAACATAGATTTGTACTATTAAAACATCTTTAGAAATTCTTTTAATAAAAAGAGTTGGATCAGCAATCCCTTTAGTAAAACTTTTTGAAATAAGAAAATTACCAATTCTATCATACCAAGCTCATGGAGCTTGTTTTAAGCCATATAAATCTTTAGAATACTTAAAAAATATATTTGGAAAATCATGATTAATAAATCAAGGTGGTTGTTCAACAAAAACATCTTCAACCATAAAACCATTTAGAAAAGAACTTTTGACATCCATTTGATATAACTTGAAATTCAGATGAGTAGAATATGCAAGTAAGATCCTAATAGCTTCTAGTCTAGCTACAGGTGAAAAGTTTTCTTCATAGTCTATTCCTTTTTCTTGACTATATCCTTGTGCAACTAAACTTGCATTGTTTCTAACTATGTTTCCAGACTCATCAATTTTGTTTCTAAAAACCCATTTTGTTCCAATTGTTAATGTGTCCTTAGGTCTCTCAACTAATTCCCAGACATTGTTTCTTTCAAATTGATTTAACTCTTCCTGCAAAGACATTACCCAAAATTCATCATTGATAGAATCATTGACATTTTTAGGTTCTAGCTATGACAGAAAATCTTGATATTCAACCTAATTTCCTAGAGAATCTCTAGTCTATGTCCCTCTATCATGATTACAAACAACAGCATCCAAAGGATGATTATTTAGAATCCTTGTTGATCTAGTAAAGGTAGGACTAGAAATTTTAGGCTCTTCTCTAGGTTCGGATTCATTAGAAGAAAATTTTGGAATAAGTCCAGAACTGGTTGTCTTTATAGCAGGTTCTTTAGATTTGTCATTAAGGTCCAGAACACTCAAATCTTCTTAAAGATTTTCAAGAGAGGTTTTAGGCTCATGTGGATCAGATTCGTCAAACTTGATGTGAACAGATTCTTCCTCACATTTGGTTCTCTTATTAAAGACTCTATAGGCTTTGCAAGTTAAAGAATAACCAAGAAATATTCCCTCATCACTTTTAGAGGAAAACTTTTCCAGATTATCCTTTGTATTAAGAATAAAAACTTTGCAGCCAAAGACTCTAAAGTAACTAACTTTAGGTTTTCTATTTTTCCACAACTCATATAGGTTCTTCTTAAGAACTGGTCTAATTAAGACTCTATTAATGATATAAAAAGATGTATTTAAAGCTTCATCTCAAAAGTAAATAGGCAGGTCATACTCACTAAGCATGGTTCTAGCTATTTATTGCAGGGTTCTATTTCTTATTTCTACTACACCATTCTGTTGAGGTGTTCTAGGAGCAGAAAAGGTATGACTATTGCCATTGTGTGAGCAATAAGATTCAAAGTCTCTATTTTCAAACTCACACCCATGATCACTTTTCAGGTATTTAATCTTAAGTCAACTATGATTTTCTACAGATTTGGAGTATTTAAAAAAATAAGAACAAGCTTCACTTTTGTGAGCTAAGAAGTATACCCATGTATATCTAGAAAAGTCATCTACTAGAACATAGACATAGTGCTATCCATTTAAACTTGAAACTCATGATGGTCCAAACAAGTCCATGTGAACCAACTCAAGAGGTTGACAAGTAGAGACTTATTTCATAGATTTAAAAGAAACTTTATGTTTCTTTCCCTTTTGATAGGGATTACAATCTTTATCAATTTGGAATTCAAGTTTAGGTAGGTCTCCAATCAAGTTCTTCCTACTTAGTTTTCTAAGTGAATGGATGTTGCAGTGTCCTAATATTCTGTGCCAATGCCAAGACTCTTTATGAAAATCATTTAGAGAAGTAAAATTTTGCTTAGCTAAATAATTTAAATCAACTGTATAAACATTTTCATGTATTAAGGAAGAAAAGACGAAAACATTTATAGAATTAAAAACATTACAAAAATCTTTTTCAAATTTTACATTAAAACCATCATCACACAATTGAGAAATACTTAACAGATTATATTTCAGTCCATCAACAAATAAAACACTAGAAATTAGAACTGAATCAGTGTTAACAATTTGACCTAGGCCGATGATTTTTCCTTTAGAATTATCACCGAAGGTGACATGGCCTCCATAAATCTTGATTATACTTTTAAAGCATGAGTAATCTCCGAACATGTGTCTTGAACATCCATTGTCCAAGTACCATACCTTCTTGTGATAACTCTTCAAATAGGTTTCCCACACAACAGATTTAGATAGGAAATGATTTTGGTACCTATATCTTATTGGGTCTAGAAAGGTAAGAAATCAAAGCTTCTGGTACCCACATTTGTCTTATGGATTTCATACACATTATAGAATCAAAAGACATTGAAAGATAAACATTATTTGATTTATAACTACGTGAATCACTTGTTGAGGCATATGAATGTCCAGAACTAGAATTACCAATATTCTGTCTAGATTTAGGAATAAATATATTTTTATTAATCTGTCTCTATCCAGGTTTGTATCCTATTCCAGTAGTGTATTTAGGTTCCACTTGCTTTACTAACATTTGAGTTAGTATATCCTTTCCATTTTTAAAATTCTCTAGGTCTCTTGTATGTTGCTCATTAAACAATTTCAGTTCAGTGTTTTCCGTTAACAGTTGAGCATTCTTCTCTTTTACAATAGTATGTTCAGTTTTAACAATTGTAGTAAGAGCATGATGTTTCTTCAACGATTTGTATTTATCCTTAAGTTCATTGCATGTCCCTTCCAGCATATTACAGTATTCAAATAATTCCTAACTAGTCATGTTTTTAGAATCAGAATTAGATTCTGCATAATCTCCAAAATAATAAGAATTTAAAACAGGAGTATCTAAGGTTACCTTGGATGTGTTTGTCATGAAACACATATTGGCATGTTTCTTTTCAGAATCAGACATTTTAGATTCACTTGTGCTGTCTTCAGAATCACTCTAGGTAGCCTTCATAGCTTTCTTGAACTTCTTATCCTTATAATCATATTTCTTCTTGAATATTATCTTTGGGAAGTCAGCCTTCATGTGTCCTTTTATTTTACACTCGTAGCAAACAACTACATCACTTTTATCTGGCTTTTTCCAGTCCTTCTTCTAATGTCCCTTATTTTCGTACATTCCTTTTTAATTTGATTTTTTGAAGAATTTCATCTTCCTATAAAATTTCTTAAACCTTCTGGATATCTGAGCCATTTCAGCATCACTGTCTGAATTTGAACTTTCACTTGTTGGACTATTAGTTTGTATTTGAGCTTCTTCTTTTTCCTTTCTCTTTGAAGCAGTAGTCTTGAAATCCACTGATTTCCTTTTTGGTTTATCATCTTCCTCTTTTTTTATCTTGTGTTCTTCCTCATACACCATTAGTTTTCCAATAAGTTATTTGAAAGGAAGAGCTCAAATGTCACATGATTCTCTGATTAAAATAGATGTACCTCTCCATCGGTCTGGTAGACATCTTAATATCCTCATGATTTGTTACTTTGCAGGTACAACTTTACCATGTGAATTTATTTTATTAACTATCTCATTGAACCTAAGATACATATCATAAATGGGTTCATCAGTTTTCATTTTAAAATTATCGTATTTAATAGTATAAGTATTCAATCACATTTCTTTAACATTAGTTGTTCCTTCATGACAAACACCCAAAGTATCCTATATTTCTTAAGCTGTTTTGTTGGAAGATATTCTGCTAAATTCCTCATCTCCTATAGCATAGTACAGAGCATTCATGGATTTACAATTATTATTATAAGCAGACTTAGTAGGTTCATCCCAAGTTGTTCTTTCAATTTCTGGAATTTTATATTGAGATTCTATAGCAGTCCAAATATCAAAACTCGTGCTCTCTAAATGAATTTTCATTTTTAATTTCAACTGAGCATATATTGTGCCATTAAAGAAATGTGGCATGTTAGTAGCATCACCCTCTAGTATATTATCCAAAGATAGATTTTATAGAATAAAATTTAAAGAGATAAAATTTAGAACTAACAGAAATTTAAGATCTTTAAAGATGAAACTAAAATCACAGTTGAAAAACAGAGTATTTCAAAAAAAACCATAAACAAAAAACAAATCCTCTGATACCAAATGTTGGTCAGAGTGGATACTCAAGAGGGGGTTGAATTGAGTTCCAATAAAAATTTCTGTTAAAAATATTTCTCTTAATATCCCCCAATTTAAAAACAAAGTTAAACTATTGTGAATATATACAGAGTGTAAAAGTTCAATTAGTTTATCAAAGATTGATTAGGTCTCAATTAACTTAATATGAAGATTAAATTAACTTTTGAAACTGACTTACTGATTTACAATAAGTATAAACACTTTCTAATTTAACTATCAAAGTAGATTTAAAATAGTTTTGTATTTCAAAGTAATAGCAGTGGAATAAATATATAGTTTGCGTATATACTTAATTTAAAATGAAAAGTATAGTTAACCAAGAGGTTAAGTCTCAATATGAGACTTAGTCCTCTCAATAATTTAAATAAATTGATCCACACCCTAGATCGGGGTTAACAACAGTGAACAACTATCCAGGCCACACAAGGACCTCTACCACAGTTCTTTGTGGGAAAATAAAACAACAGCACACAGGTTGTTTAGGTCTTACTCGACCTCTACCACATTCCACAGTGGGATACAAAGAGTTATGAAGTTCGAGTGAGAATTTAAGAATCCTCCAGTTTAGCTTAGGAGATAGTGTGTGTGTAAAATAAACAGGGTACACACACTGCTCAAAATGTAAATATATAGTCACTAAAGGAAGAATGTATCAGAGTTTAGAAATATCTAGTGATTGGTAGTGCAGCTCTGGACTCGTTGTATTTAGCAAAGTTACTTTTGAGTCCTTCTGTGGTTTTGCTGTTAAAAAAAGTTTATTGTGATTCAGCTTGATGTCCTTCACAGGCAAGTGAGTTCTCTGATTTCCTGTGTTCTTCGTATGTTCTTCGGTAGTGCTGGATTACGTGCATAAGGGTTTTCTTTAGATCCTACAAATGACCCTTCTTCCACTTTGTCGCGTATTCTTCAGTATCCCATGTATATTCATGGAAGAATTCTCTCTTTATCCGTTTTCACGCATTCGTTTTTATTGTAGCTCAATATTCCTTTTTATTCCCTAAGCTCCAGCAATGGGAATGGTTACATTTCCATAGGTACAAGGTATGGTCTCTTGACATGCCAACAACTAACATTAAATATTATTAATTTCATTAAAAACATCAATTATGACCATTAAGATTAAATATGAATTTATAGAGATTCAAATAGTTTTCATGACTATCGTTGAGTCATGAGATCGGTGAGACATTTTGAATCTGCATCAGTTTCAGTTGCATCAACATTGGTATCTTAGTATCGGTGTCTTAGCATCAGTATCTTAGAATCAGTATCTCATCATTGGTAGATTAGCATCGGTAGCTTAGCATCAGCAGATTAGCATCGATAGATTAGCATCGGTAGATTAGCATCGATAGCTTAGCATCGATAGATTAGCATCGATAGATTAACATCGATAGATTAGCATCCATAGCTTAGCATCAATAGCTTAGCATCGATAGATTACCATCGGTAGATTAGAATTGGTAGATTAGCATCGATAGATTAGTATCAGTATCTCAGCATAGGTAGATTAGCATCGGTAGCTTAGCATCGGTAGATTAGCATCGGTAGATTAGCATCAGTAGATTAGCATCGGTAGATTAACATTGGTAGCTTAGGACCTTTGATTGTTAAAGGTACGAGCGTTCATCATCGGTGAGACCATTCATTATCGGTGCTATCGTTCATCATCGGTGCGACCGTTCATCATCGGTGCGACCGTTCATCATCGGCGACTCAGGAAAATGACTATCGGTGAGTCAAGTCATGTAATTCTTACAAAAAGTCTGTTCAATCGAGAATACTTCCAGGTCAACCATAACCATACATTGATCATTGATAAACATTTGTAGATGTGATTTAAACATACTTAGAACAATTTTATCAAGAGACTAAAAGGAAATAAATTAAACTATGATTTTTGATTATTAAAACAACCATTCCAAAGAGAGTTCAACCGTTTTGGTTGGAGGACATTCGAGAGAAGGGTTTTATTAGATACAGCGGGTCTCTATGGGAATATTCAATATTGTTCATGAAAAAAGGAATAGAAAATAATTTTCCTTTTTGTATATTATCTTTTCCAGGACTAGGTTAAGATAAAGATAAAGTACCCCTTTCCTTGGATTTATTAAATCCTTGATCAATTTTGATGCTTGAGATGGATCTTAAATATTGATATCTAGTATGAGTATCACCAGTTGATTGCTAAAGATATTGATATTTGGAAGATGGAATTCTGATTTCTCTACAAACACTATATGTTCCTACTCATTCCCTTTTTCATGAATAATTCCCCCATTGTGTGTATGGATTTGATGGAACATATCTTCCAAAAAATTGGAATGATTCTTTTTGTATTTATTGAGAACCTACTTATATACACTATGTTAGAGGAGGAGTATTCATGGAACTTGAAGATGATATTATCCTTCCTTAGAGAGAAAATAAATTATATTTTACTATTGTACTTCTCTTTCTAGATCTAGGAGGTTGATCATTGCATTTTTTATTATTGATTAGTTATTGACCTTTTGAATATTGATGTAGTTCTTTCTAAGTATTCAACCAAGATCTTGTTATAGTTGTGATGTTTTCCTAGACTATAGGGTTACTACATGATGTTTGTGGCCGAATTCTCTAGGATTAAAACCCCTTTGACTTCCTAACATGGAAAAATAATATATTTAACTAGATGGAATAGTTCTATAAAGACATCATGGATTTGAGGTTTAGGATGACGAGTGAACCTATTTTGTGATTATAGGAGGAGGGTGTGGAGACTGTAGTTTAATGATATTCCTCTGAAGATGTTCTTGAATACATTTTTATGTAGAGGTAGGTAGTGATCACATATTCGTTGATGTAGTTGAGGCCGCATGAATAGAACTATGTGAATCATGGCCTAGAATTGACAATGGTACTCTTTGTTTTGAAGATGTGAATGATCTATCTACTGAGATAAAGAATTTTTTTACTCAGATAATCATATTATTAGGTATGTCTTCATATATATGGAATAAATCCTAAGAGATATGTGATGGTTGTAGTTTTTTTAGCACTATGAATTTGAGATAGTCTATACTCTGGGTAATGGAAATGTGGAAGCAGTTACCTTTAGTAGAATGTTCTAGGCTTGTTTGGTGTAGGAGGTGTCAGAGAAGTTGGATCCCTTATTGGTGATTCTGGTTGAGGAGGAGGGTGCAAACTTTCTTTAGACAGTGTTGTTGATTCCTCTTCTCATCCAATGTGTTAGTGATTCCTATTTGGTATACATATATTATGAGTTATTACATGAACATGTATCCTCAATAGATTCACCAAATGTATATTTTTTAAGGTTGGAATCACGTTATTCTTTTCTAGGGTAGAATGTTGATCCCAATCATGATGTGAGAGGAAGTGATTATAATGATTCACACAGCTCCTTCAGTTGTAAATCCCAATGTGAGATAGATGTACAGAGACCTTCAATGGTAATTTTTGTTTCCAGACATCAGATGGAGTGTGGTTGGGTTTGCCTCTTGAATCCTCAGATCTCGACAGGTAAAGGATAACACAAGGTTATAATAGATTTTTTTTCAACCTCATGAGATCCCAAAGTAGAAATAGGGTGGAAAATCAATGGGATTTGTGAGAAGGATTTTTTGGATTGTGAGGGGGAAAATGCCATCCTGGTTATAGATTACAAAATTATGTTGTCATCACATTATCTTTCAACTAAGTAGAAATGATCAATGGAGATTTTGAGGTCGTTGTACATGTGGGATATTGTTCACCATCACAGGGTGACCTTGACAGTTGTCTCTGACTGTGATGTCTCGTTCACTTCAGGGTTCTGGAGAGGATTGTGTGAGGAATTTGGGACCCAAATGAGGATGATTACTGCATTTCACCCCCAAACAGATGGCTAGACAACATGCACTATCTATGTGTTGGAGAAAATGTTGAAAGGTTTCGTTGTAGAGTTTGACAAAAGTAGGCAGGATGAGTTTCCCTTGGTAGACTGTTCTTATAATAATACCTACCAATCTAATATTGTCATAGAACCTTTCAAGGTCTTGTATGGGAGACCCTAAAGGTCACCCTTATGTTGGACTGATATTGGTAAGGCATAATCTTTTGGGCCAACGATAGTGCATGAGAGAATAAAGAAGGTCAATGTGATCTGCAAGTGGTTGAGAACCACTCCGTATAGGAATACATATTTTCTATACTTACATTGTTGTAACATCATGTTTGATTAGTGATACCATGTTTCCTATGAGTCCCACTATGATGATGTTGTTAGAGATTCTTCAGAGGAGGAAACTTATTTCAAAGGATCATTGGGTCATTCAAGATCTTGCATATGGTTGGTCATATTTCCTACCACCTTACCTTACCCCCATAGTTGGAGTGGGAGAACAAATAAATCAATGTGTAACAGCTAAGGAGATAAATGAATGATCATATGTATTTTATAGACTGGGGTGAGTATGATATTGAGGATGGATCCCCCTTCACAGATCACTTTGTAGATATTGAGGATTGTATGGATAGGATCTTATGTGGATGAACCATTCCATTATTTCATGTGATGTAGCATCATAAGAGTATATAAGAGTGATTCTCAGAATGGGAGATCCAGATGTGGGTTCAGTATCCCTATCTTTTTTTACTTTTTCTTTTCAAGGAAGAAAATATTGAAGGACTGAATACTATACATACTTTTTTTTCATGTAAAACATCAAAATATATGAAGGTATATTTTATGATCTAGACATTGAGATGACATACTATTTCAATGCCCCATGTTCCTAGAATTAATTTCTATAAAAATATTAAATATATTTTATATCAAACAAACATGATTTTTCAGATATAATGTAATATATCCTAAAATGATTCTGGAAATGTAAATATGACTCCATAGTTGAATATAAAACCCTATTCTTTCCCACGGAGAGACATAATTTTGGTCAGCATGAGATGTTTAGATAAAGCGACCATTGGTGGGTCTATTTAGTGGATTAAATAAATAAATATATAATTAATTCAATAAATTACCTAAACCCTAATATACCCTATAAATGCATCATTATGGTGGATCATCAAGGTTATCAACATATCCATAAGAAACTTGAGAGGAGGATTCCACCACCAATCATTTTAGAATTGATATCGAACGATGATGATCCTCAAGATCCATTCGAATCAAGGTGCAACGAATGCAATAGATCTTCCTCCTTTATTTGAAGTTTTTTTATTCATCATCAGTTGATACAATCATTATTTAAGACTAATCATTGGTGGTTTTCCAACATTGTTATTAAAATATTTTGCATAATCAAATCAATTCTTAATCTATGTTTCTTTTTGTAATGGTTGGTGTCCTTAGAACCAACTGTTTTTAACTTTGATTACATGAATGTACTCTTATTATATATTTTTCATTGTTCTGCATAAATATAATATAATAATTTCTTGGAATATTTTTTTCATTAATAAGGTCATGGAAGAACCCCACTATGATGATAACCTTGATATGCTATAAAAATATTCTTAAATAAAGTTTTGCGGTTGGACGACATACTATTATAGGATATATAGTATACAGACTATCATGTGCGAGTTCTCGTAAGAAGACAAGACTCTCTCTCATGGAGTTCGCACATGGTAATCTCCAAGATGGGAGATTATGAGAATAGACCCGCAAGTATTAATTCCGCATGATTTTGTGTCATCAGACATTACTATCTACGAGCATGTGTAATGGTCCGTAGACCGGAATATTATGATCAAATCATTTCATTACTCGTGCACTAAGATTTGCTGATGAAAACTGTCATGAAGACAGATTGAGGGAAGTAGGGTATGTTGGGTGCGTCATGAATGACATGTTTCTAATGGATAATTCGAGGAAGGATTTTTCCCTTCCATTTATGGAAGTTGATATCTCGGCCCTTTGATTGAAATAGAACTATCGCATGAAATTCCATGGACATGGTGAAACGACGAGTTTATTTTAGGTAGTCAAAGAATGACGAAACAAGCATATAGGTTTATGACACAACCATTAAACATGCTTGATGAGATATTGCGACAAAGGGATTAACTTACATAGTAAGAATTCATATGAGGTGACACTTCAATGTGGCACCAACTTCTTTCTCTTGGGTCCCATGAACCATCTCTAGATAGTAATCTTGGAAATTAGGAAAGCCCGCCTAATGCCAACAAGAAAGAGGCCTAGAGGGTCACACACTAAGTGTATCCAAGTATCTCAAGTAGAATAATGATTATTATCATATGTGGTTTAATAATTATTCATGGAATCCAAAGTTGTTTTAATTATGTAGGAAGAATGAAATAAAAAACAAGATATACACGCAATGTATTAATGATTACACACCGTGTATTTTTATAGAAAACATGTACACACCGTGTATTAATGATTACACACTGTGTAGTTTTTCAGTAGGGATTTTGAGGATATAATATTGTTTTATTAAATGATAATTATTTTATTCAGCGTGGGCGCATGTCAAGGAATTAATTATTCAACATGGGGGTTTTCAATAAGAGTCAATGAAATAAATAAAATGCGTAACACGTTTATTTGTTGTTATAACTCTACAACTTCAAACCCGATTATAAATATCCTCACAACCCAATCTCTTTTCCTACACACAAGAAAGAATCACTGTGGACAACAATTCTGGAGAATTCTTTCAAGCTGAAAGAACCTCTTCCTCCTAGAATGCTCTCAAGCCCGAGAGAGATACTCTTACATTGGATCAAGATGATCTAAGGCAGACAACGCAAGCAAAGGTTTCTCCATGCTAGCACCTGGAGACTCCTTTGGCAACGTCCAGAGATACGAGGTGCATGTGTGGATCACTTCTAGAGGAAGTCTACCCTTGGATTCTATGATGCAACGACGTATCACATCGAAAAGTGATCATAAATATCAACGAAGAAAGAACACCCACAAGGTACTTTTTCAATTAATTAAATTAATTATAATCAACCTTTAACGATCCTACTTTGTTGTTATGGGAATTTCCTTTTGTTTTTCTATTTCTGTGATTCGATCCGTGGGGACTGGCATTTATCATCATATTGATCCCGGATTGATCATTGTTAATGACAAAAAGCCAGGTGGGAATATCCACCCATGCGCTTCTACTGCGATTGAACCCTGAAATGGTATTAGAGCGAGGTTACAATGTTGATTATAGTTATTTAATTTTTGTTGATAATTTATTCATTTATATTTGATTTGGTTCATGATAAATCATTCTATTAAACTGAATGAATGAGATCTATTGTTCATTTTTTTCTCCCTTTAAATCATAGAAACGACCTTTTAATTTTAATTTTGATTAAAATAAAAAATTAGTAACTCATCTGGTGGAGCCGCTCTTTCTATCTGTACAAAATGGGAATACGCAGGGTGTAATGAAAACATCACATCGTGTACATAGGTTCAACGAACCGGTACTGGTCTGCCAAACCATGTCGTGTGAATTGAGTATACATGAGTTTTATTACACTGTGTTGACCAAAAATGAATGGTGCATGGAAATGGAATACACGACATGTATGTTGAATCAACACGTTGTATAGTCAGATCTGGCCCAAGTGAAATAGTGTATAAGGAGAAACTGTCTTCTGCATACACGGGATTGCCAGGCCAGTAACCGCGTAACAAGGATGTACATGCCATGCTAGATTAATCTGCACTCTGTGTTCTCCAAAAATTCCCACGTACAAAAAACATGCCAAAGCACTAGAATGTACTTTGGATAAAGGGAGAAAATAAATACATGCCTTATAAATATAAACAAAACAATGTGTACTTTCAAGAAATGGAATTTTACGAGGTTTCCTCCAAATGTACAAAGACCTATACAAGGGATATGGATTAGAAGATTCTACAGGAAATTCACAATGGAATTTTAGATAAATAATTGATTAATTATAAGATCTTAATTATTTAATTTCAAGCAAAACTTATCTTAAATAATAATATCATTAAAATAATTTGAATTCTAAATATGCGTAAATGTAGTTTCATGCTATGGATGATAATGATCTAGAACAAAGACCCTTTGTATGTGTGTATGGTTTATTTTAAAATTGTTTAATTTAAATTCATTAGCCTATGATCCTTCTTCTAGTAAAATATAGGGCCTCCATTCCCATGGTTTCTTTAATGTAAACTCCATGTAATGGAGGATCTCCCAAGATAGATCAGATGGTTCAAAACACTAAGCAGAGGAAAAACTAACCCAAGAAGATACTAAGGTGGACAGGTGGGAGCTGCAGAACACAAACCATCTGTTAAAGGTGTTTTTCCCTAGGTCAGGGTTTTCATATCAAACCACAAGGTAATTTAACCAATAATAGCTCATGATGATGCCATCTTATTTTATTTCTGTCTGATTGCATGGTTTATTTATTATGTATGTAGTGTCGTGATAACATAATTAATGAAATAAAAAAGCAAGCAAAGATGGAATGAAATAAAAACTAGACTATGTGTAAACATTATCAGAACATGGTTAATCACTTAAGAAAGCATCACTTAATATTAACAAGCATGTTATAATGCAAAACTATGCATAAATGATTAAAATCCCTCAATACCATATTAAGTCAGACCAAGCCTTCCCTTACTTGATTAAGGGAAAGACTCAATAAAACATTGTGTTTGACCAACCCTGGTTGGGACACTTACTTGTATTAAGGAATCCCTCATGAAAGGTTTCGCGATGAATTAACCATATTACATCAATAGGAGTATCCCTTGTAAGACTTTATGTAATATTGGAGGAAAGTGTTGACGAAATACACGTCAGGATTTTAGGATTGGGGAGTCCACTCAACATATGAAGGAATTGTAAGCTCATAGTTGGCAAAGACCTTACTACCTAAATACCTTCAAATAGCATGACCAACCCTTGTTGGGGTTATGCATAGGGGAATATGGATCCCTGCCACAAGAATGTAAAAGCAACTATACATTCCATGTTCAATGGTGAGGGCCATTAGGACTTGATAAAATAGTGGGAGACTTAATAAATTTTATTATTTCTCATAAAATATAATCCAGAATGTACTGATAAATCTTATCTTTTAATTTGTAGAATCAATATGACAAACTCATCAAATAACTTTTCTCTACGATCAATTCTGGATAATGACAACATCCTCACTGGTAGTAACATTCAAGAATCGATTAGGAACCTTCAGGTTATCCTATACCATGAATGAAAGTATTATGTGCTGGAGTCCTCACTTCCTGATTCTCCTACCAAAGGGGGAATGTGATGAATATTTCATGGTCTATGATCAACATTTGAGCGATGCACTCAACAATCAATGTTTGATGCTATCATCAATGTCAAGTGAGCTCATGAAGTCTCATGATGACATATATTACTATAGAATGCTCGAGCACCACTGTGGTCTATACTAGGAGAGAGAAAGACATGAAAGGTTTGAGATCTCCAAGGCTCTATTTCAAAGCAGCCTTGGTGAGGGTGCCCCAGATGGGCCTCATGTATCAATCCCATTGGCTACATTGAGCGCTTGGAGGTTCTAAGGATTAAACTCCTCGAGGAACTGGGTAACAATCTCATTCTCCCATCACTCCCCCAGTGCTTCTCAAACTTTGTTGTAAATTTCAACATGAAAAACATTGAGAAGTTATTATCTTATCATCTTATCCTTATTCTCCATGTGGACAATGATATGAAGTGTGAAACGGCTTCTATTTTTATGGTTAATAAAATGAATGGGAAGGCGAAGGGTATTAAGCCCAAGTCTTCTTCAAGGTCTTCCAAGAAAAGGACGATCAAAGGGGAGGTAAGAGAATAGGAGGCTATTTGTTTCACATGTGGCAAGAAGGGCCACTGGAAGAAAAATTTCACCAAGCCAAGGAATCAAGGGGAAGCTTCAGGTGAATTTATTATCGAATGAAATCAATCTCTTTCTACAAATTGGGTATTAGATACTGCTTGTGGTGCTCACATCTCTATCCAAATACAGGAATCAAGTAGATTCAGAAAGATTTACCGAGGTGAGGTGGATCTGTGAGCAGCCAATGGAGCTAGACTCGCTGATGTAGCTGTCGGAGACTACCACCTCACATTGCCTACATGGATGTGTAGGTTCCGGGCGTAGCGAGGGTTTTCCCAACTTTGATTTTAGCGTTAAACGACGTTTAATCCGAGATCCGTCACGATATAAAATGCTGGATCTTAGGAATAGAATGAAGAACGAAAAAGGAAAAGAAGAGTCCCAGAACCCTTGAGATAGGATATTCATATGTTGGTTATAATTAATTTAATTAATTCATAAGAATTACCTCGATGGAATACTTTTTTCGTTGGTGTCACCGGTCATGATCCTGTGATCTGTAATTGCGTCGGAGAATCCAAGTGTAGGATTTCTCTAGCGGTGATCCAAATGTGTGCCACGTATCTCTAGACGTCGCCAAAGGGAACTCTGGGTGCTAGCGTGGAAGATTATTCGCTTGCGATGTCCGTCTTGGATCGCCTTGATCCGGTGGAGGATCTTGCTTTCGTAACATGAAAGAATTCTTGGTGGAAAAGGAATTCTCTCATGGATTGAGAGTATTTCCAATCCGTTGTGAATAACCAAAATGGATCACCTTTTGAGAATAATCTAATTAGGATTTATAATACCTAGAATAATAAAATAAATTAATTTATCCTAAGAATTTAATCATTTCATTTAATTGTTAGTAATACCCCATGTCATAATAAAGATAGTTGACCATCATTATTACTTGACATGCATCCAATGTATTACATTTAATATAATTTAATTAAATAAACAATATTTTTCTCACGAATCCCGATAAATAAACTACACGGCTTGTATATATAAATATACATGGCCTGTACTTTTATTTTTCAGTTTTTATTTATTTTCCTCCAACATATTTATTATACCTTGAGTAATGGCTATTTATTTCTTAAATAAATGTAACTGCATTACTCACTTATAAATATATATTATTTCGCTCACAATATATTCTCTCGATTAACTAGTGTCGAAATAAATGCAATTATACATCCTTGAATAATTATTAAACCACAATCGGGAATAATCTTTATTCAACTTGTTAAATTAATATTTAACTGAGATACATGGACACACTTAGTGTGTGACCCTCTAGGCCTCTTTCTCAGTGGCATTAGGCTGAGCCTGGATAAAGTCCAAGGTTAGCATCTAGAAACACGCCAAGGCACCCATAGAGAAAGAAGTTAACTCCACAATGACGTGTCACCTCCTACGAACACTTACCGTGTAATATAAACCCTTTGTCTCGATATCTCCAATCAAACGGGTTGCATGCTAGTGCCATCAACCCATGTTCTTGATTATTCTTTATTTGACTTCCCGGAATTGAACTTTCCCATACCTTACCATGGCCATGGAATTATTTAGGCTGTATCAATTCCATCAAAGGGTCTGATATATCTACTTTCGTTATGGAACGGAAGAGACAAATCCTTTCTCTCATTATCTATTAATGCGGTATTATTCGTGACGCACCCAACGTATCCTACCATGCTGTGAATAGTGTGTCATCACAGTTTTCGTCAATACATATATGTTCGTGAGTTGTAATACCCATTAATAATAATCTTAAAGTCTAAGGACCAATACACACGTCCGCAGATAGAAACATCCAATGACACTATGAAATGTGGATTTCCTACTGGTGGGTCTCGTTCTCATAATATCCTCCTGGATATTACCAAGGGCGCACACCATGAGAAGGTGCCTCAATGTTTTATGAGTCCTCACCCCTAATGACCTGTATTATGTGTTTCCCTCAAATAATATAATCCATCCCTAGAACATACATTCAAGAACAGTGTTATGGCACTTCCGAGTTCTCATCATAATAGGGATCCTCTACGACCTTTTAATGCAACAGCTGCCCTTAGGACATTATCACATGACATGTCATGCATAATAACAATCAAGATGTGATAAGGCTTTTATTTAATGAATAAAGTACAAAGTAGTTGGTTCTAGACCACCAACTCCAACAGACTCCCACTTGGACTAGAGCCAACTGATAACAACCCTTAACCCGCTAGCTCTCACATGATATTCATACTTCTGCTAAGATAGGCCTTTAGTCATGGGTTCTGGCACGTTCTCTTCCGTGGACACTCTTTTCACTGCAACTTCACCCCTTTGATAGAAATCCCTCAAGAGGTGATACTTTCGGAGTATGTGATTTGTTCGTTGATGTGACCTTGGTTCTTTTACAAGAGCCACTACTGCAGTAATATCACAATACAATGTAATGGGATCTTTACTGTTAGGAACCACATCAAGCTCCTGGACAATGTTCCGAATCCAGACGACTTCCTTGGCTACATCAGAAGCCGCTATATACTCAGAATCCACTGTAGAATTGGCGACAACTGGCTGCTTTGAACTCTTCCAGCTCACAGCTCCTCCATTGAGACAGAAAACCTATCCATATTGCGACTTCAGATCATTCTGATCTATTTGAAAACTAGTATCAGCATACCCTCTGATGAACAGTTCCCCGTCTCCTCCATACACCAGGAACATATCCTTAGTTCTTCTCATATACTTAAGGATAGTCTTAATAGCAGTCCAATGCTGTTCTCCTGGATCTGCTCGATATCTTCCTACCATGCTCAGTGCATAGGCAACATCAAACCTGGTACATAACATGTCATACATGATGGATCCTATAGCCGAAGCGTATGGGATCTTACTCATCCTATCTTTTTCCTATTGTGTCTGGGGACGCATTTTCATAGTATGATGTAAGCCATGTGACACTGGAACCAATCCCCTCTTGGATTTTTCTATACTAAATATCTTTAGTATCCTGTCAATGTATGTACCCTGACTTAGTCCAAGCAGCCTCTTGGATCTATCACGAATGATCTTGATCCCTAGAATGTAGGTTTCTTCTCCTAAGTCCTTCATGGAGAAACACTTGTTCAACCAGTCCTTAACTGAATGTAAGGCTGGTACATCATTTCCAGTAAGCAATATGTCATCAACATATACCACTAGGATAATGACCGCATTCACAATAAACCACTTATAAACACATGGCTCACATTCGTTCTTAATGAAACCAAATTCCTTTATGGATTCATCAAATTGAATGTTCCATGACCTGGATGCTTGTTTCAATCCATAAATGAATTTCTGCAACTTGAAAACCTGTTTGGCTTCACCTGGTGTCACAAACCCTTCTGGTTGTGTCATCTAGACATCTTCATGAAGGTTCCCATTAAGGAATGCTGTTTTGACATCCATCTGCCAAATCTCATAGTCATGGTAAGCTTCTATGGAAATTATGATTCTTATGGATTTAAACATGGAAACTGGTGAGAAGGTTTAATCATAGTCAATTCCTTGACGTTGTCTGAATCCTTTAGCCACTATCCTTTCTTTATAGGTGCTAACTTGACCTTCCATGTCCATCTTTCTTTTGAATACCCATTTGCATCCAACATGCTTTACATCAACTGGCTCATCGACCAGAACCCAAACATGGTTCTAATACATGGAATCCATCTAAGAATTCATAGCTTCTAGCCATCTTGCAGCTTCTGAGCTTTCTACTGCTTCCTTGTAGGAGAGAGGTTCATCATTGTCCAAAAATAATGATTTACCATTCTCGGTGACTAGGAAACCATATCTATCTGGTTCTCTTACCTCTCTTGAGCTCCTACGCAGTACTTGTGTTTCTGAAACCTCTTCCACGGGGACTTGTGGAACTTGTTCCTGTACCAACTCCTGTGTATCTTGAGCATCAACTTCGTCAAAGTCAATCTTGCTCCCACTATCCTTCTTGAGGATGTGCTCCCTCTCAATAAAGACGACTTGTCTACTGATAGTCACTTTCTTCTCTTGAGGGTTATATAGGTAATATCATTTCCTTTTCTTGGCATATCCTATAAAGATACACTTCATGCCCCGGGGTGCTAGTTTGTTTTCTGAGAAGGACATAACAAATGCCTTGCATCCCCATACACGTGTGTGCGACAAAGTGGGTTTCCTTCCATTCCATAACTCGGATGGAATTCCATTTTCCGCCTTAGTTGGTACTCGGTATAATGTGTATGCTGCAGTTTGTAATGCATATCCCCAAAAGGATAATGGAAGATCTGCATGACTCATCATCAACCTCACCAAGTCCAACAAGGTGCGATTCCTCCTTTCACTAACACCATTCCACTATGGTGTATTAGGAGGAGTGAGATGAGGTAGAATCCCAGAATCCTTTAGAAGATCGATGAACTCTTGGTTCAGATATTCTCCACCTCGATCCGATCGAAGCTTCTTTATCTTCTTACCAAGATGATTCTCTACTTCATTCTTGAATTCATTACATTTCTCTAAAGAATTTGACTTATACCCCATTATGTAGACATAACCATATCTACTCAAATCATCAGTAAAAGTAATGAAGTAAGAATATCAACCTCTAGCTTCTACTGGAAATGGTCCACACACATCCGTGTGTACCAATCCTAGAAGCTTTGTGGCCCTTTCACCTTGTCCACCAAAAGGTGGCTTGGTCATTTTTCCTTGTAAACAAGCCTGACATCTATCAAGTGGTTTTAGCTCAGTAGAGTCTAAATAGCCATCATGGCAGAGATTTTTCAAACGCTTCTCGTTCACATGACCAAGGCGGTGATGCCATAACTGGGTGATGTACGAGTCATGTGAGTTTGTTTCGTTATCGATTTCCAACACTTGGTTTTCGTAATTCAATACATAAAAACAATTATTTAAATGTTCCATACCATAACATATGTTGTTCTTATAAAAGTGACAACCCTTATTTCCAAATTTGAAAACAAATCCATCCATATCCAAACAAGATACATAAATTATGTTCTTGGTAACACTAGGCACATAATAACAGTTATTTAAAACAAAAATCATCCCAGTCGGCAATGAGAGGTGGTAGTCTCCAATAGCCAACGCAGCCAGCCTTGCGCCATTGGCAGCTCGAAGATCTACCTCTCCTCTGGAAATCTATCTAAATCTACTTGGTTCCTGCATTTGAATACAGATGTGAGCCCCACAAGCTGTATCTAATACCCAATGTGTAGAAATAGAAAGATTGCACTCGATAACAAACGCACCTTTAGCGTCCCCACGTTTCTGGGTGGAGTTCCTCTTCCAGTGGCCCTTCTTGTCACATGAAAAACACACTACCTGTCGTTCCTTTCCCTTCCTCTAGATCATCGTCTTCTTGGAGGGATGGTGCTCGGGGGCTTCAAATCATTTATAAGTCTTTGGCCCCTTTGCCTTGTCCTTCCTTTTCTTGTTCACCATAAGGACCACGGGTTTGTCACGCCCCATGTCCTTATCTACCTGGAGAATCAAGTTCAGAAGCTCTGATGGACTCTTCTCATATCATCCCATGTTATAGTTGGAAATGAAGCTAGAGAAGGTCTTGGGAAGTGATGATAGGATGAGATCTGTACACAACTCATCCAGGAATTTAATCCCTAAGATGTCCAGGCGTTCAATGTAGCCAATAAGCTTGACTACATGAGGCCTAGCTGGCGCAGAATCTCCAAGATTCGTGGTAAAAAAAGCATTGGAGATCTCATACCTCTTCTTTCTCGCCATCTCTTGGTAGAGATCTTTAAGGTGCGATATCATGCTATATGCGTCAATGTTTTCATGTTGCTTCAAGAGCTCATTAGACATGGTTGATAGCATGAAACACTAGACATCTGTGGCATCATCCATGTGTTTCATATAGGGAGATAATTCCTCATCACTAGCCTCTTTCCCAGGCGCAACTGGAATAGGCTCTTCCAGCACAAATAATTTCTTTTGGTGGCGAAGGATGATGCGTAAACGCCTGTGCCACTCTTGGAAATTGGTGCCGGTGAGAAGGTTTTCCTTCTCGAGTATAGTGCACAATGATATGTTTGAAGTCATTTTCTTGTCGTTTCTACAAATTAAGATGAGCAAAGGTTTAGTACTTTATTACAAAAATTGAGACGAATAAATAAATTAATACTTATTAGTCTCCAAATATTTTATCAAAATCCAATATCCCTCACCATTGAATTCGGAATATTATATTGCGTGAATATTCTAGTGGTAAGGATCCATATTTCCCTTCGCATTACCCCAACTAGGGTTGGTTAAGCAACTTGAAGGGTTTTAGTTAGGCATTCCAAATTCCAACTGTATTAACTCGCAGCTCCTTGATCCGCTGAGTGGACTCCCCAATCCTGAAATCCTTTTTTTTGGATTTCCTCAACCTTTGCCTCTTGGTCACACCAATTCTTGTTGTGGCAGTCAACCCTTGATGCGAACAAAGTCAAGTCAACCCAAAACCTTGAATTAGAATTCCCCGATAATTGAAAGCACCCCAATTAGGGTTGGTCACGCACTTTGAACTATGGTTCGATTCTAACCAAGATTATGGAAGGATATTCCGACTTAATATTTATTTTGAGGGATTTTATCCTTATACGTAAATTTCCATTTTATTATCTTTGATTACATGTTTTTTAATATTAAGTGGGATATACTTAAGTGATTAACCATATATAAGATAATATTTACATATAATCCGGTTCTATTTTAGTTCCATCTTGCATGCTCGTTTAATTCATTAATTGTGTGATCGTGACAACACACCCACAATAAATAAACCATGAAACTGACAGAAATAAAATAAATGGTATGATCATGAGCTTTTCTATTGGTTAGTTTATCTAGCGGTTGATAAACTAACCCAAGATCTAGGGGAGAAACACCTTGAACCTTTCGGGTTCGTGTTTACAGCTTTCCACCTGTCCACCTCTGTATCTCCTTGGATTGGTTTCACCATGGCTCCTGACTTGAGCCACCTCCACTATCTTGGGAGCTCCATCCATTACATATGCATTTGTCTCACACGCAGGTGAGGGGTAAAAGGGTTTTTCCATAAAAGAATCCTTGGGCGTGCAGGACCTACATATTAATGAGGAGATGGCTCGCATGCCAACAAATTTAATTTAAATAAATAAATTAAAAGAAACCATTCACATACAAAGTTCTCAGTCTAGATCATGATCATCCATAAATTCAACAATATTTACGCATAACTAAAACTAGCATTCAATTCTTTTATCGTTCTTGTTTAAGATAAATCACACTCGAATCAATTAATTTTCTTTAATTAATCAATCCTTTTATCTTAAATCCCTTTTCTGAATTTCCTTGAGATTCTCATCCATCATAATTTTAAACAAATAAATTCATTTAAAATTATCCTTGTATGTAACATGTACCATGGAGGCAACCCGGTGAATTCTCATTTATTACGCAGATGTAAAATTGAACGCATATATATAAAAAACCTATCACGTGTTGTTCCTCAGCTTTACTCCTGCACCATGTTACACGTCTCAAGGGTTTGTATAATATAATAATAAATTTTAATAAATCTGCGTAATTTGGGTGAGTACACGACATGTAATTCCGACTACATGGCGTGTACTTTTCTTCACCATCCATCCGAAGTACACTCCTGGGGACAGGGTGTGTTAATGTACTTCAGAAATTTTCGGAGTACACGGCGTGTCTTGTGGGACACACGCCGTGTAGTTTCTGCGTTACACGGTTTTCAGTCAGGCAGGCCGTGTACGGAGTACATGACCCAACCCTAACCCGAAGGGACTACATGCTGTGTTCATTGAACCACACGGCCTGTATTCCGGAAACTGTGTGCCACCTGTTTTTGGTCAACACACAGTGTCTTAAATTCTATGAAAGAATCCAATACATGACCTGATTTCGCGGATCAGTCAATGCATTGAACCTAGACTACACATCGTGTACTTCCGAATACACGCCCTGTATTCTGGTTTTATACGGCCAGAAACGTTTGGCTCCTCCAGATGAGTTCCTCTGTTTTATTTTAATCAAAATTAAAAGAAAAATTTGTTTCAGTGAGGTGAACGAGAAATGAGGGAGGAGGAATAGATCTTGATATTCAGATTTCCAGAATAATTAAACATGAATTTAAAGAACTAAATTATTAAATTCGTAAATTACCAACGAGAAAACTAAAAAATTATAATCAACGATATGACCCCTTTGATACCACTTGTAGGTTCCGGGCGCAGCGGAAGCGTGTTGGAGGGTTTTCCCAACATTGATTTTAGCATTAAACGACATTCAATCTGAGATCTGTCACGATATAAAATGCCGGATCTTCGTAATAAAATTAAGAACGAAAAAGGAAAAGAAGAGTCCCAGAACCCTTGAGATAGGATCTTCATATGTTGCTTATAATTAATTTAATTAATTCATAATAATTACCTAGATGGAATTATTTTTTCGTTGGTGTCTCCGGTCACGATCCTATGATCCGTCGTTGCGTCGAAGAATCCAAGTGTAGGATTCCTCTAGCGGTGATCCACATGTGTGCCACATATCTCTAGACATTGCCAAAGGGAACTCCGGGTGCTAGCACGGAAGATCCTTCTCTTGCGATGTCCGTCTTCGATCGCCTTGATCCGGTGGAGGATCTTGATTTCGTAACTTGAAATCATTATTGGTGGAAAATGAATTCTCTCTTGGATTGAGAGTATTTCCAATCCGTTGTGCAAAACCAAAATGGCTAACCTTTTTGAGAATAATTTAATTAGGATTTATAATACCTAGAATAATAAAATAAATTAATTACTCATAAGCATTTAATCATTTCATTTAATTCTTAGTAATACCCTATGTCTTAATAAAGACAGTTGACCATCATTATTACTTGACATGCATCCAACGTATTACATTTAATATCATTTAATTAAATAAACAATATTTTTCTCACGAATCTCGAAAAATAAACTACACGTTGTGTATATATAAATATAAACCGCGTGTACTTTTATTTTTCAATTTTTATTTATTTTCCTCCACCATATTTATTAGACCTTGAGTAATGGATATTTATTTCTTAAATAAATGTAACTGCATTACTCGCTAATAAATATATATTATTTCTCCCACAATATATTCTCTTGAATAACTAGTGTCGAAATTAATGCGATCATACATCCTTGAATAATTATTAAACCACAATTGGGAATAATCTTTATTCAACTTGTTAAATTAATATTTAACAGAGATACATGGACACACTTAGTGTGTGACCCTCTAGGCCTCTTTCTGAGTGGCATTAGGCTGAGCCTTCCTAAAGTCCAAGGTTAGCGTCTAGCAACACGCCAAGGCACCCATAGAGAAAGAAGTTAACGCCGCAATGACGTCTCACCCCCTACGAATGCTTACCATGTAATATAAACCCTTTGTCTCGATATCTCCAATCAAGCGGGTTGCATGCTAGTGCCATCAACCCATGTGCTCGATTATTCTTTCTTTGAATTCTCGGAATTGAACTTGCCCATACCTTACCATGGCCATGGATTTATTTAGGCTGTATCAATTACATCAAATGGCCTGAGATATCTACTTATATTATGGAACGGAAGGGACAAATCCTTTCTCGCATTATCTATTAATGTGGTAATACTCGTGACGCACCCAACGTATCCTACCTCGCTGTGAACAATGTGTCGTCACAGTTTTCGTCAATACATCTATGTGCGCGAGTTGTAATACCCATTAATAATAATCTTAAAGTATAAGGACCAATACACACGTCCGCAGATAGGAACATCCAATGACACTATGAAATGTGGATTTCCTACTGGCGGGTCTCGTTCTCATAATATCCTCCTGGATATTACCAAGGGCGCACACCATGAGAAGGTGCCTCAAAGTTTTATGAGTCCTCACCCCTAATGACCTGTATTATGTGTGTCCCTCAAATAATATCATCCGGCCATATAACATACATTCAAGAACAATGTTATGGAAGTTCCGAGTTCTCATCATAGTAGGGATCCTCTATGACCCTTTAATGCAATAGGTGTCCTTATGACATTATCACATGACATGTCACGCAGAAGAACAATCAAGATGTGATAAGTCTTTTATTTAAGGAATAAAGTACAAAGTAGTTGGTTCTAGACCACCAACTCCAACAGGATGGTCTTGGTTTGGAAAGGTTGTTATTATGTACCCTCTGTAACCAAAAACATTATTTCAATATCCAAATTAGATAATAATGGATTCATCATCAATTTTGTAAGGGGATTTTTCTACTTTTATAAAGATAGAATTTGTTTTGGTTGGGCACATTTATATAACATCCTTTATGTGTTAGACTAAACAAACCAAGTAATGGAAATCTATGAAAAAATTTATTCACATGACTCATACCATACCCAACTTTGGCATCACCAGCTAGGTCATGTCAATGAGAAATATTTGAAAAAATTACATCAAGATGGTTATTTAGATTTTTTCGAACTAAAACCACTTGGTGTATGTAATGCGTGTCTACAAGGGAAAATGTCCAAAGCCCCATTTAGTGGGAAAGGTGAAAGGGCTAAAGAGATTCAAGAATTAGTTCACACGGATATATGTGAACCATTTCCAGTTAAATCAAGGGGTGGGTTCTTGTACTTCATAAAATTTACTGATGATTTTAGTAGATATGGACATATTTACTTAATGAGGTATAAGTTAGATTCTTTTGATCTGTTAAAAGAATACAAGAATGATGTTGAGAACCAGCTTGGTAAGAATATTAAGAAACTCCACTCAGACAGAGGAGGAGAATATCTTGATCAGGACATCATTGATTTCTTATGGGAGTTTGGGATTCTATATCAACTGAATCCTCCTTACACGCCTCAGTGTAATGGTGTATGTGAATGGAGGAACTGCACCATGTTGGACATTGTGAGATCAATGATTAGTCATGCGAGTCTTCCATTATCCTTTTGGGGATATGAATTACAAACAACAGCACACATACTAAACAAAGTACAAACTAAATCGATAAATGGTATTCCGTACGAGTTATGGAGTGGACGCAAATCCATGTTATTAAATTTACATGTGTGGGGTAGCAAAGCATTTGTTAAGGCCTCTTCAGGTAACAAACTTGCACCTTGAGGCACAAAGTGTATCTTTATAGGATATCCCAAGGAAACAAGGGGATATTACCTATAAAACCCCTCAGATAAAATGGTTATTGTGGCATGACACACCATACTATATGAGAGGGAGTGCATCTCCAAAAGAGATAGTGGGAGCGAGATAGACTTCAATGAAGTTAAGGATAAAAATACATCGGAGTTGGTACAAGAAAAAATTCCATAAATCCCCTTGGAAGAATAATCTATTATAGAGAGACAAGAACTGCGTAGGAGCACAAGGTAGGTGATAGAACCAAAACTATATTATCTTCTTGTCATAGAGGATGGTGACTAATTATTGGTTGACAATGATGATCATATTACATACAAGGAAGCAGTTGAAGGAATAGACGTTGCCAAGTGGCAAGATGCCATGAATTTTAAAATGAATTCCATGTACCAGAACTATGTATGGATTTTGGTAGATCTTCCAGTTGATGTAAAGACTATTGGTAATAAATGGGTATTCAAGAAAAAACTGGACATGTAGGGGAAAGTCAGCACCTATAAGGAACGACTAGATACAAAAGGATTTAGACAACGTCAAGGAATTGACAATGATGAAAACTTTTCACTGGTTGCGATGATGAAATCCATTAGAATACTATTTTCCATTGCCGCTTACCATGACTATCAAATTTTTCAAATGGATGTCAAAACAACATTCCATAATGGGAACCCCTAGGAAGATGTCTACATGACATAAGCTGAAGGGTTTGTGACTCCAAATTTTGCCAACAAGGTATGAAAGTTGGAGAAATACATTTATGTATTAAAGCAAGCATCAAGGTCAGGGAACATTCATTTTGATGAAGCTGTAATGTAATTTGGCTTTTTTAAGAACAATTATGAGCCTTGTGTCTACAAGGGGTTTAGTATAAGTGCAATCGTTTTCCTAATAGTATATGTGCATGACATATTACTACTTGGAAATGAAGTACCTATCTTATAGTTAGTTATAGAATGATTAGATAAATGCTTCTCCATGAAATACTTGGGCGAGGCATCATATAATCGTGGGATCAAGATCCATCGTGATAGATAGAAGAGAATATTGGGCCCGAGTCAAAGAACATACATTGACAAGAAACTGAAGAGATCCAATATGGAACAATCCAAGAGGGGATTGATGCCCTTGTCACATGGCATTCATCTTTCCAAGAAAATGTGTCCTCTAACACATGAGTCAAGAAAGAAAATGGAAAGGATCCCTTACACATCCGCGATTGGGTTAGTTATGTATGTTATGATATGTACAAGGCTAGATGTTTCTTATGAATTATGATTGGTAGGTAGATATCAAGATGATCCAGGAGACCACCGTTGGAGGGCAGTCAAAACTATCCTTAAGTATCTGAGGGTTACTAATGATATGTTCTTGGTTTTTTGAGGAGATGAGGGACTAGTCATCAGAGGACATGTAGAAGCTAGTTTCCAGACTGATCGAGATGACATGAAGCCGCAGACTCAATACATCTTCAGATTGAATGGAGCTGCATTGAGCTGGGAGACCTCAAAGCAAAGTGTGGTGACAGATTCTATAGCAGAGACCAAGTATGTTGCAGCTTTTGAGGCAACTAAATAAGCAGTATGGATGCGAAGCTTTTTCCACGAGTAGGATGTAGTACCTATCAGTAAAGATCATATCAAAATCTATTGTGATAATACTGTAGCGGTGGCACTTAAAAAAGATCCAAGGTCACATCAGCGGACAAAGCATATTCTTCAGATGTATCATCACTTGAGGGATTTTTCTCAGAGATGTGAATTTGCAGTAATCATTATTTCCACAGAATACAACATGGAAGACCCCTTTAATAAAGCCTTGACTCAGTAGAAGCATGATCATCATGTTAGGTCTAGCAGACTAAAAGTCGTAGGCAGTTGGCTATAGTCCAAGTGGGAGTTTGTATGGGTTGGTGTCCTAAGAACCAACTGTTTTGTACTTTGATTACATGAATGTACTCTTATTATATATTGTTCATTGTTCTGCATGACTATAATATAATAATGTCCTAGAATATTTGTTGCATTAATAAGGTCATGGAAGCTCCCCGCTATGATGATAACCTTGAAATGCTATAACAATATTATTAAATAAAGCTCTGTAGTTGGATGAAATACTATGATAGGACACGTAGTATGCAGATTATCATGTATGAGTATTCATAAGAAGATGAAACTCTCTCTCATGGATTTCACACATGGTAATCTTTAAGATGGGAGATTATGAGAACAAAAATTCCAGTCGTAATTCCGCATGTTTTTGTGTCATTAGACATTACTATCTACGAGCGTGTGTAATCTTCCTTATCCTGTAAGATTATCATTAACTCATGTCCTGACTCACACACTTATATTTTCTGATAAAAACCATCATAAAGACAGTTGCAGGAAGTAGGGTAAGTTGGGTGCGTCACAAATGACATGTTGTTAATGGATAAGTCGAGGAAGGATTTATCGCTTCCATTTATGGAAGTTGATATCTCAGCCCATTGATTGAAATAGAACTGTTGCATGAAATTCCATGTCCATGGTGAAACAAAAAGTTTATTTCATGTAGTCAAAGAATGACGGATCAAAAATATTGGTTTATGACACTTCTATGAAACCTACTTGATGAGATATTGAGACAAAGGGATTAAATTACATAGCAAGCGTTTGTATGTGTTGACATATCAATGTGGTGTCAACTTATTTCTATTGGGTTCCTTGACCTATTCCTAGACAGTAATCTTGGAATTTTGGAAATCCCGCCAAATGACAAAGAGAAAGAGGCCTAGAGGGTCACACTCTATGTGTATCCAAGTATCTCAAGTAGAATAAGGTTTTTTCCTGTACATGGTTTAATAATTATTCAAGAAATCCTAAGTCATTTTAATGATGGAGGAAGAAAAATATGAAAAACATGATAAACACGCTGTGTATTAATGATTACACACCGTGTAGTTTTCATTTTGGAAAGGAAATGAAAAAAAACAAGTACACGTCTTGTATTAATGATTACACACTGTGTAGTTTTATGGAAAACAAGTACACGATGTGTATTAATGATTACATGCCATGTAGTTTTTCAGTCGGGTTTTTGAGGATATAATATTGTTTTATTAAATTATATTTATTATAATCATTGTGGGAACATGTCATGGAATTAATTATTCAACATGGGGATTTTCAATAAGAGTCAATGAAATAAATAAAACGTGTAACGCGTTTATTTATTTTCATAACTGTACAACCTCAATCCTGATATAAATATCCTTACAACCCCAACTCTTTTCCGACACTAAAGAAAGAATCATTGTGCACAACAATTCTGGAGAATTCTTTCAAGGCTGAAAGAACCACTTCCTCCAAGAACGCTCTAATGAACGAGAGAGATCCTCTTCCAATGGATCAAGACGATCTAAGGCAGAAAACGAAAGCAAAGTTTTCTCCACGCTAGCACCTGGAGACTCCTTTGGCGACGTCCACAGATACGAAGTGCACATGTGGATCACCACCAGGAGAAGTTTAGCCTTGGATTTTATGACACAATGACGTATCACATCGGAACAGGATCAGAAATATCAATGAAGAAAGAACACCCAAAAGGTACTTCTTGCCAATTAATTAAATTAATTATAATCAACCTATAACGATCCTACTTTGTGGTTCTGGTACATTCCTTTTCATTGTTTATTTATGTGATTTGATCCATGGAGACTAGAATTTATCATCATATTGATCCCAGATTTATCATTGTTAATGAAAATAATTTAAGTGGGCACATCCACTCACGCAATTCTGATGTGCCTGGAAACTTCACTTTTAATCCTCTTCATGCACCACTGTATCAGGTTTAATTATTTATTAAATTTACACCCATTGGTTCATATTTCTTGCCACGAGTATCACCAATTCGTATCCTTTGGTCTTGAATTATTTTCTAACGATTATCACAACTTTTTTATTGTAATTTATACCCCATGGATCTTTATGTTCATCGATGTTGTCCTACTAGGACTATGGTTAGAAATTTCCAAGAGGGATCAATGGTGAACATGCCCCTATATTCAAGGAATATTCATGTGTGATAAAAAATTTCATGATTTTCTGATGGATCAAGGATATTTGTGGGGTAAAAGTGATTTCACTATGGATATAATGACATGTTGAGGAAGTACGAAATGCCTCAAGTGATGGTGGAGTGTATGGAATTTGAGCCACATATCAGAATTGTTTTCCAACCACCGATGGACTAGAATAGATAGCCACATGAGGTTTTCATCATTATTGGGTGGTAAAATCATGGTCCTAATAGTGGATGAGAAGGATCTAGAACATGCAGAGCAAATGTAGAATTTTTACAATGAACCGGACTACACATAATGTAGTCATAAGAACACATTGTGTGTAGGCCTCTAACTATGGTGGATAGTTTTTATGGGTTAGATATGTACAACACACCATGTGACCTAGTACTAGAATATTTCCATTTACATTCGGAGTATATGGACTTGGTCATAGCCATTGTAGATGGAAATAGACTTGATTAGGGTACACAGACATGGATGAAAGCATGGGCAGGCCCCAGGGTAGCTGAGGCACATTATTTAGGGATACATGGAAAGTGATTCATGTATTGATTAAGGACACATCTATGAAGCAAGAGAGAGACCACACATCTTTTGTGTACCCTATATCTTTATAAAATCCTTTATATGATTCTTATACCAATCGTACATACATCATTTGGACTCCGATTTTGGACCACGAATAGTCTATCCGGATTGTGTTTTTATGTAGAACATGATTGTGACCTAAAAGGTGAATTTTGAGATATTATGTGATGTTTTTTAAGTGTCACAAATTATTAAGAAGTACTCACCAATGACATTGATTAGATGGGATCATCAGAGTAGAAACCTTTAGTTGTGATAGGGCATGGATCATCTAACCCCATATTAGAACCCTCCTACAAGGATTGAGCATGGTTCCTCTACCTATTGAGTGGAACACCAGGAAGGACTATGGTGTGTTTCCTCTATCTACCCCCATAGTGGAACCCTCCTCTTAGGAAAATGCTTGGGTCCTCTACCCCATGACTGTAACCTTCCTCTTAGGATAGAGAATGGTTCCTCAACCAATCTTCAAAGTGGAACCCGAATACTGGGAGAGAGTATGGGTCCTCTACCCATAGAGTGGAACCCACCTGTTAAGATAAGTTATGGGTCGTCTACCCTTAGAGTGGAACCCCCTTGATGAACTAGGGCATGGGTACTCTCTCTATATACTGAGTGGAACCCTCATGTCGTATCGAGGGATAGGTCATATACCATGAGATGATGTCACCTCAGTTGTGTGCAACATTAGAGTGTTGTTTCTTGACATGGATGATTCTGTGGGTAGACATGAAATCTTCTAGGTATCATCAATAGACCTTTTGGAACTATATACAGACTCATTTTTTGGACAGGACTGTAAGATGGTGGTCTCCTTTCCCTCTCTTCTTGGTTCGTGTTATGAACATATATCCTTGTTGATTGGTTTTGATTACACTATTTCTATGTGTTGAGATATATATTCCTATAATGTCTCTTATTTCTCTTATTCTTGTTTTTGGGGTTCTGTATAGGGTATGCATATAATCACCCCTTCATGGGATTTTCCTATATGCGTCACGTCCTATACAGATGACACATAGGTCAATAGTGATTACCGAGGAGCAATGGGATACCATGTATCATTTAACTGTATACGGTTGTCAGATATTGGATACTGAGAGTTGAGATCTCTTATCATTTAGATTCTAATTATTTTTAGTTTGGGACATCTTTCTATGTGGTTGTTTATTTTTCCCCTTCACTTTTCATATTACACTATCATAATCTTGAATTTCCTAGATGTTTTACATGAATTTTTTATTCCCTAGATGCTTCATCATTTATTATTATTCCTCTTCATTTTTTATGAATATTGATAGGTGTGTGTATATAGGTATGATAGGCAATGGCCTCCCATATTATTTATTCCTTTCATTGAAGGCCGACATTCCCTAGCCTATAGAGGCATGACTTGGGTAGTTGAGGTTCGAGCCCCGTTGGGTTGGGTTATGACAATAGGGAAGTATGATGAACAATAAATATTAAACAATAGATTTTATAGATATAAATTTATTCTATGTAAAAGAGAAATCCAATGATAAATAGTGTAGAATATTTGAAAATCAGGATTCCAAAGAAGAATATCATTATAACTAATTATACAACATTACATTGAAAATATTAGAATCCTTTTAATAATATACTAAAACCTTTAACACCAAACCTATTTATAATAAATAAGGACATTATATGATTTTTTCCAATTAGATCTAAAAACACCTCCTGATAAATTGTCATATTAAAAAAAAATCCATGCACATGAAGTTTGAAATTAAAATCCTAATGAAAATTAGAACATCCCATAGAAAGAGGAACTATTTAGTCCATTTATTAAAATCCTTTGAATCATTCCCTGAATAGAATGTAATGATATGTTTATTCTAAAAAATAGTGATGCCAAAATTTCAAAAAATATCTCAAATTCAAATTTCACATATGACTATTTTGAACATAGGAATTACTATGTGTATGGAATCATTAAAAGGATGGTTGGAAACATACAATTAATTCCAAATTTTTGGATAACTAACCATACATGTTATACTGGAACATAGGGCTCTTCACAAAATTTTGTTTCCTAATCCAAATCTTTATCTTAAAGGTATCATTACTTATTGAAATTCTTATACAGAATCCAAATGTTCTAAAAAATCACAGGGTTTCAAACAGACATTATACACTCCTTATAAATTTCTAGAACACTTTGATAAACATCAACCCAAATATCTTCAAAATAAAATAAATATCACAATAAATATATTCCTCAAATTCACAAAAGTAACTTTATTAGTAAAAAGAATGATGGTATTTATGGGAATAAAAATAAATTAAATTTAAGTATTATTTTTGGATCAACATTTTCCCAATAGTCACGCCTGTTGATGATCAAAAACCCCATATAAAATAATCATAGAAATATAAACACAAAAGAATAAATTTTAATAAAAATTCAAAGATTAAATAAAAAATACATTATTTTCAGCAATATTTCTCATATAATAAAGAAAATAATTAATTATAAGTATTTGAATAACATTTTGGATTATCTAAATTTTCCCCCTGAATTAAAAAATAATTTTAATATTTATGTGTTTTTACTTTTAAAAGAAATTATAATAGAAATAAATCAACATAGATATGTTTTATTTGTCCTAATTTATCCGCAAAATTATAAATTGATTTTAATATATAAGTTTTTTTGTAAAAAACATATAATTGAATAACATATATATAAATATAACTATTTTGTTTCTTTAAAAATATCCCAATTTGTTATGATATCAAAAATAAATTATAAAAATAAAATAGAACATAGTTAATTTTCACTAAAAATTTAATGAATGTTATATTAATCTAAGGTAATTGTTTTTCAAAATACTCAATAGGATTGGACATGAAACTATAAAAAGTATCGGATAAAGAGAACATCATATAAAAAAATAATATCATTTTACTAATAATAATCCTAGATTACATAAAATTTGTTGCTAAATGTTTTGAAAACTATAATTTGAAAAATGGTAGGAGGGTTTAGGTTTATCAGAAGGGGATTATGATGCTAGGGAATCAATGATAGTTTGATTCAAAAACATTAATCTCTTCAAAAGGTTACTCAAAATTATGATTTATTAGACCATATTATTCCATATATAGAGGAAATAATTCATGAAATAGCTTCAGAACATCCACTAATTATTAGTCTAGAAAAATAAGAAACAAATTCTGCTAACTAGACATACATATCCATCATTCCAATAAGCTGAGTGACTAAACATCCATCACAAGGTTGTGAAAAAGTTTATTTTCCAATAATCACTTCTTTATTATCCAAATAAGTTTTAGGTAATAAAATATAACACTTTAAACATTTAATTCTATCATTAATGTCTGAAAAAGGAGAAAATCTAGATTATAACTTCATTATTAAATATGGATATGTTTTTTTAAAGGAACTAAAATCCCTTAATCGTCATAAACAAACACTAATAGATAAAAAATGGATTCCCAAATACTTATTTATATCTCTATAAAAATAGTTTTAAAATAGATTCTTCTCTGATCTGTCTAGTTTTATCACCCATCTCCCACATAAATACATCAAAATATCTTTTTGAGGTATAAATTTCATTAAAAATTTTAAACTAGGCCTAGTGGGAGTCAAAATCTATTATGAGAGCAGTTGAACTATTTTGATCATCAATAGTTTCCCTTTAACTATCAAATTGTTCTTTCAAATTAAAAGATTGAACTTTTAAATCATTATTATTATGAACAATGTTCATAGAAAATGATTGATTACATTCACCAAAATAATCATCAAAATATAAATAAATATATTATGGGTTGTCGAGAGGGTTCATTGACATGAACTAATTGATGTGATTGAATTTCCATTTTTTCACCAAATAAAAATATTAGATCTTAAAGAACATCTATGTCATTACATCATTCAACAATAGAAGTACTTAATATTGAATCATCAAGATAAACTAAATGATCTCCAAAAATAAGAATTATTTTAACTATTTGAGTTATTAATTGGTTCAATGGACTGGAAACCTTTCCATAAAAATAAATATGATTTTTTCTTTTCTCTATAGAAACATCCTCAATTCATATTTCAACTAAAATTGAAACTGAAACCATATTAATATCCTTTTTCTCCAGTAACATTTAATGGTTGAATCACCTCTTAAAATATAATAACAAAAACCTAATCAACTAGTTCTTCCATTTTTCTTAGTATAAGAACAAGTTTATATCCACTTTCTTCTCTATAAGTTATTAAAAATTATTCTTGGAATGAGGGAAATTCACATATTCTATAAGGAATTTTTTTATTGTCACCACTAGATATTCAATTCCATGTGATGTCTCAATTCTTTTTTTGGTTCTTAGCTTTCACTTGGTTTATGGGTTTTTCGGGTTTGATATTTTTGCGACTCCTATTTTCTGGATCTATGAACATAGTCTTGGGGGAATTGTATGGTACTTCTCATTCTCTTTTTTCAATGGTTTGGTATTAGGTTGTGCTATTTTGGACTTGGTTTTGTGAAACTCTTAGTGCCACCACTTGTGGGGTATGTTGTTGAGGGGGTCTATACCCTTGAGTTGAAGGAGTTTTAGGGTGAATAAAATGGTTTATTTTGGGAAATGTTATCTTATATTCTTTCCCTATCTTTCCCCTAGGAATACCCCTTGGAAACCCTTGAAATTAGTGGATAATGGAATGCTTTTGGGTTCCTAGAACAGGATGCACGATATGGCTGCATGGTTTACTAAACTATGCATCCAAACTGTTTGGGTGTCCAGCTAATTAAATTTTTTTTTAAAATTCCAAATTTTCCCTCCCATAAATAAATATAATCCTCTTCATTATTCCTCTATTCAATCCCATCATCCATGCGAGGCCTCCAAACTCCCTCAAGCTCTTACGGCACCCGTATTTTATGGGGGTTTTGGTAGGGAAACTTCAATATTCCTTCAATTAAGTGTCTATATCACAACTTTTGTAACTCCCCAACCCCATTTACCCAAGGTTGGTGTATTATTACATAAAATTGGCATGATAAAAAATGATCATGTCTTGAAAGACCAATTTGTTTAGTATCCATTGAAACACTAGATACATTCATAGGTATTACATCACATCATGAAGTGAAAAACTACAACAACATAGTCTCTATAGTCCACACTCATATCCCCTCAGAAAATCCCTATAGGTAACTCATAAAATACTTCTTCATATCCTGGGAAAAATAAAACATAGAAAGCAGTGAGCTTAGATGCTCGGTAAGGATTACAATAGAGAGAAAACATTCAAAAATTTAGTGTAAACATTTAAGGCAATGTGTAACTAAAACAAAATCCTTTTAAACTTGAACTTCATCATAACATAGAAAAAATAAAATTAAATAATTCCATTTACTTATTCACATGGATACTCAACTTGTTTAATAATCACATGAAATTTTAATAACAAATTTCATAATGATGGATTGCATAATGCCGAACTATCATAACCACGTAGTCAAGGTATTATGCCATGACAACAGATAAGATTTTGTCAATTCCATGGACAAGAACACTATTTTTTCTCATGATACCTTCCAATGCATTGAGGATATATAGAGGGCTCCACCCGTCACTTACTAAGTCCAATGCATTCCTTATATGAACAGGTTTAAACATAACATAAAAATTCATATTAAAACTAGAATGAGAAATGTCAATACTCTCTCCATAAACCATGAATGGTATAAAAATAACACATCCACAACCAAACATATTACAAAATATTCAATACAATATGGAAGTTTTGTATCATAATAAAACAACTCCAAATAATCTTAAAATCAATCAAAGGATGTTGACATTGATGAATTCAAAAACTATTTGAGAGAAATATCTCTTTTTTGAAATCATTTAAAAGACACATTATTATAAAATAAAAAATTTACTTTGAAAATATTCTTATAGTTTTGTACGGGAAGCTTCGACAATTTTATAACAGTGGAAAATAGCAGCACCCGCTGTATAAGTTAAAAAAGACATTCTTACCTTAATTTTGTCGAAAAGGTTAAAAAGGACCTTGTTTGGAAAACGATAGAATGATTCCTTTATAAACATCTTATAAAAAGTCAAACAAGGGTATGACTGACTTTAACACATAGTCTATAAAATAGTAAGAATTTTTTGAAATACATTTTTAAGAAACATGGATGTGGATAAAAAAGAGGTCCCAGTAGATAATTATGTATAAACAACATCGGATAATAAAGAGATTGTGAAAGAATCACTTACCTTGTACTTTTCCTTGGTCAAGGGTAGGTTAAATTCCACTAAATTGTTGAAATAATAGTTATTAAATTATAGAATAATCATATACATTAATATTATTTCATATATGATCTTTTAACATTTCTTTGTTAATAATAACTTTGAATTATCGTTGTTTCGGGTGTTAACTGATTTATTTCCCTTTATATTATTTGTTATGGGAGTCATATTATTTATGTATTGGATGTATCTTATTCATATATAGAATGATATCAAGTTTTTAAACATTATTTTTAATCATCAAATGAAAATTATTCTTGAATGGATACGATGGGGAATGAATCTTTTCGCGTTTGGGGAGACGGTAATCCGTATGTACGCACGAGCGACAATATCATTATCTTGATGTTAAAATAATATATAATAGGATGTTATATCATATATATAGAATCATCATCATGTTATATTTATCATTTACATCAATTACACATCATTATTATACCCATCCAAATAATAATGTATTGAATAACAATTACACCACGACGTGGAGACGGTAAGTCATACGTACGCATGTATGGTTAAATGTCATTGAAAGGATGGATAGAATAATGAATTTGGTTTTACCATATTTATAAAAACATCCCCGTATATAGAAGATACTGGATTTATTATTTTAGAGTAGAAACATCAAAGAAAAATGAAGTGGAAGAAGAAAAGAACTTGAAAGAGGTGGTGAGATTTTTACCTCTTCTTCAGGTTCTTCCTTTTGATTTGATCAAAAGAGATCCTTAAGTTGGCTTTCTGACTGAAGGAAGGCCCCTAGGATGAAAATAGGATAGTCTTGAGGGTATTTGGGTAGAGGTTGTCTGAGACAAATTTCTTTGAAGGTGTGAATTAGAAAGATGGGAGAGTTCCCTTTTATAAGATGGGTGAGGGGAACCTTAGGAAAAGCTAGAAATATAATTTTATAATAAAATAATTTTCGGTTCCTAATGTCTCTAAAATGGATTATTTACAATTTTTAGTGAGTATGGGTCAAAAAACACTCAAACAATAAGTTATAGACAGGTTTGGGTCACTATATTAACATTATATTTAAGATTTAACTCTTAGTTAAATAGTTTGACATTTACCATGTCTCTTTGTATTTTTATATTATATGGTTAATAAACTTACTATATACTTCTAAGAGAACCCCATGTAGTTCATTAATGATAAAAATATAATTATATAATTCTTTTTCCTAACCTTAGATTTTTAGTAATAGAATATCAATTAATAATATAATATTTGTTTTAAAATATCTTTTATGTCAATTTTGACACTATTTGGTATTTTGTTTTTGCTAATTTCATAACAGCATTATTGCTTCGAAAAAAATTAATCTAACCAACACTAATATGTCATGTTAACCTAAAAAATTAGTGTAATTCATTAAAAGTCTCAAATTATATTTATTTGGATATTTATAATATCAATTATTTTAATATTTTATTAATTATGTAATTACAGCATCATCATTGTGTCATAAATAAATTAAATTATTTAATGTCTAAAAAATAAAAAAATTACCATTATGTGGGAAATATTTTTAGATTTTTAATGAAAATTTATAGTCAAATTTATATAATGTTTAACCCTAAATTAATAATGTTTTTGTTATTAAACTTTGATTTTAAATCTTTTAGCTCTTCTTTGAATTAAATAATAATAAATGTCATAATTTAATCCAAGTAGACCAAAGTGGTTAATATTTTATTCTTGAGGTTGTTTTTTGTCGAACTATACTTATCCCGTAGAATTAGGACATGTGTTAGGGTAATAATAATATCATTTTACCCTTAATTGCCCTATTTTCTTTTTACTGTGGTAAATAAAAGTAAAAAGGTACTATTCACCAAAAATTATTTTTATCTTATTGATCCTCATTTTACTCCTTGATATTAAACTTGTCTCTCTAATTTTCAAAATTCCACTCACAGAAGCGGTAAAATAATGTTTTATGAGAATTTGCAAATTCTCCTAGGAGGTGGGTAAAAGACGCTAAAAAGTTCTATAAAATTTGTATATATCTAAAATTATTATAAATTTACTCCAATGAATTAAATTGAAATTATACAGGTATTATGTGTCTATTTTGACCTAAAATAAATTTAAATAAAATAAATACATATTTAGATAAAAATTCGGTTTTAAACTATAACTCAGTTTTTTCACTATTCATAAAAAATTGATTATTTTCAGAAAAATACCAAAAATTCAATCTAATCTAATTTTGATATTCTGAATCCAAACATGATGTCTATTTTGAAAGATAAATTGATAAAATTTTAAAATGTCGCTATTAGTATTCATAACAGCTAGTTTGATTGGTTGTGGTGTGTTAAAACTTGAAGTTGCGTACAACACTTGCTACTGTATTATTGAAAGAGAAGCATACCATTGAAGCATGGGGTGTTACATTTTCCCCTCCTTAAAATAATTTTGTCCTCGAAATTTCTTGAATATTACTGCATAAAAATACTCTGGTGGTTCTTCATCGTATGTTCCTAGGGTTCCCACATTGCCTCTTCCATCTTATGGTTTCTCCATATAAATTTTACCAGACGAGTTGTCTGGTTTCTCAACAATTTTTCTCTAGTATCAAGAATCATGATGAGCTCTTCGCAATAAGACATATCGGGATCCAGTTCTACTTCCTCATAGGTGAGTACAAGCATTGGGCCAGGCATGTATTTTCTCAATAGTGATGCGTGGAAGACATTGTGAACTTTGGAGAGACTTGGCGGCATTTCCAACAGGTAAGCTACAACCCCAATTCAATCTATAATTTTGAATGGTTTGATGTACCTGGGACTCAATTTTCCCTTCTCACTGAAATGTATAACACCCTTCCATGGAGATACCTTTAAGAAAACATGATATCCTACCTGAAATTCCAAATCTTTCCTTCAGTTATCGACATAGCTCTTCTTACTACATTGACCTTCTTCGATGTTGTTTTGGATTACCTTCACCTTTTCCATTATTTCCTCCACTAGTTCCTGGACCTACGAGTTTTCTTTCACCAACATCATCCCAACAGGTCGGTGTGAGACATCTCTTTCTATATAATGCATCATATAGTGCCATATGAATACTTGAATGGAATCTATTATTATAGGAAAATTCTACCATAGGTAAATATTGATCCCACATGCCTTGAAAGTCATGTGTGCATGATCTCAACATGTCTTATAAGGTTTTAATAGTCCATTATGATTTTCCACCTGTTTGAGGGTGGTAGGAAGTGCTCAAACAATGTTCAGTATCCAGGGATTTCTAAAGACTTTTCCAGAATATTGATGTAAAATGGGGATCACAATAAAAAAAATTGAAAGGGGTACTCCATGAAGTATCCCAACTTCATTAATATATAGTCTAGCTAGATTTTCATGTGGTAGATTTTCTCTTATAGCAAGAAAATGTGCTGACTTGGTAAGATGATCAACAAATGACCCATATTGAACCATTCCTTCTACAAGTCTTTGGTAGTCCCATGACAACGTCCATCATATTATTATCCCATATCTACTTAGATATGGGAAGAAGTTGTAGGACTCCTCCAAGATGTTGCCTTCTAGATTTCACTTGTTGAAAAACCATACATCTTGACACAAAATCAGCAATCTACCTCTTCATGTTGACCCAGAAAAAAATTTCCTTCGCATATCTATACATTTTGGTGCTCCTACAGTATATAGGAAAATTGGAACTATGAGCATTGTCCAAAAATTACATTTTTAGACTAGGTATATCGGGAACACAATGTCTCTTCCCAAATTTCATAATTCCATCTTCATTCACAAATTAACTCAATCTCCCATCATTCACAACCTTTTTATTCTTTTGAAATTCAACATTATCGGTTTGAGAACTCTTTATTTTTTCGAGTAAATATGGTTTAGAAACAATTTGAAAAAGTATCGATGTTTCACCTTCCATGGTAATTCCCATATCTATCTTCACTAGATCCATGAAAATAGGACCCCTTTCAACTCTCATCTTGTTCAAAACTCTATGATCATTTCTACTCAAAGCATCTTCCACCTTATTTTCCTTCCCTGGGTGGTAGTGTATCATGCAATCATAATCCTTGAGTATTTCAGGCCATCTTCTTTGCCTCATGTTAAGTTCATTCTATGAGAAAATATACATCAAACTCTTGGGATCAGTATAAATATCACATTTTCTCCCTATAGATAGTGTCTCTATATCTTCTAAGAAAATAATATAGCTGCTAACTCTAGATCATGAGTAGGATTGTTTTTCTCACGAATTTTTAGCTGTCGTGCTGCATAGGTAATAACCCTATCATTATGCATAAGGACACAACCAATTCCTTTTCTTCAATTCTTCACTATAAATAACAAACCCATCATTCCTCGATGGTAGAGTCAATATAAGAGCATTGTCTAATGTTCTCTTAAGTTATTCAAAACATTATTCACACTCTTTTTAACAAACAAATTTAACCCCTTTTTCATGTGAGCTTTGTTAATGGGTTAGCCAATAGGGAAACATTCTGGACAAAACGTCGATAATAACCTGCTAAACAAATAAAACTGTGTACCTCAGTTATACTCGTTGGTGATGGACATTATTGGATTTATCTTGTCTTAGAAAGATGAACAGAGATTACATCAAGGGAGATAGTATGGCCAAGAAAAGATATATCTTGAAGCCAAAATTCTCACTTGATAAACATCCCATATAATTCATGTCTTCTTAGAGTCTTCAGGATAATTCGGAAGTGATTTTCATAATCTTCATAGCTTTTGTATTATACCACGATATCATCAATAAATACCACTACAAAGTCATGAATATATTTGTTGAAAACTCTATTCCTTAGATCCATGAAGACAGAGAGTGAATTAGTCAATCCAAAAGGAATTACTGTAAACTCATAATGCTCGTACCTGGTTCAAAATGATGTCTTTGGAATGTCTTCCATCTTCACGCGCAACTGATGGTATCTAGATCAAAGGTCAATTTTTGAAAATTATTGAGCTCCATTCAGTTGGTCAAATAAATCATCAATGCGAGGTAGGGGATACTTGTTCTTTATTATTATAGAATTGATCTCCATGTAGTTGACGCACGACCTCATAGATCCATCTATCTTATTAACAAAAAGGAAATGGGCTCCCCATGGAGAAACACTTGGGAGAATAAATCCCTTATTACTCAATTCGTCAAGTTGTTTCTTTAGTTCCACTAATTCCAGAGTGGAAATTTTATAAGGGGTCTTTGATATGGGCTGTGATCCATGAATTAAATCAATGGAAAACTGAATTTCTCATTCTAGAGGATGTCTAGGTAAATCCTCTATAAAAACATCAACATATTGTTTCACAATAGGTACATCCTCTATTCGAACATTCCTTTCCTCACCCGCAGTTTTTTCATTCTCTTCCTCCCCAATAATTAAATTTAGTTGAGATACTATGGGTGGATCTAAATAAGAATTAGGTGGGGAAGATTATGATCTTAAGATAAGGTGTTCTATATCAACATCATCAAAAATTGTAACCTCCTTCTTATTACAATAAATCTTCGCATCATGGTCTGAAAGCCAATCCATTCTGAGGATTTTATCAAATTAAATCATGGGTGTGCTAATGAGATCTATAGATAAGGAACATTTATATACTCTAATGGGAATGGATTCACAAAACTTTGTTGTGATTATTCTTCCCTTTGGAGTTTTAACTAACAACTCCCTTGTTAAATAAAACTAGAAATATCTAATTTTCTAAGCAAGCAAGGAATTTATGAAACAATGCGATGATCCATAATCAAATAAACCATCTCCTAAACATGAGGAAACAATTAAATTACATGCGACCACATCTTTCTGAGATTCTACCTCAACAGTAGTGATATCATAAGCTTTGCCTTGATCCCTTGGCCTTTTGAGGTAAGTTCCCTAGACGCTTATGACATTCATTTTCATAATGTCCCATCTCCCTACAATTGTAGCATTGAACATTGGTAGCTTCTTTCTCCCCGTTGCAATCATGAGATTGGTGGTCTTTTTCACCAAACTTGTAACGAACTCCCATTCCCTTCAAGAATGTACCAGGGTGTTTCTTCCCACATTTACTACTGTATAGATTTTCTACTTTTCCTTTCTTCCCATTATTTACATTTCCAGAGTAATCATCAGATCTCTTCTTCGCTTTCTTTGCTTTAAAGTCGTATGACTTAGAGAATTCTTTTTCTCTCTTGATAGCACATGAGAAAATATCTTCGTATAATTAAAAGGATTGTGAGACTAATGCTCAATGGAGAAAAAATTTTAACCCATCAAAGAAAGGATCAATATTAGTTATTAAGTTACATATATAATCTGCAGCATGCCTCGCTAACCTTGTAAAGTTAGGCTCATACTTTGTGACATTCTCATCATCCTTTTTCCTCAGACTCAGAAATTGCCTTTCCATATCTGATCGATGGTCATAAGGAATGTATTTTTATAAGAAATGATCTTTAAACTCCCTCAATTTGGTATTTGATACTTCATCATCTTCCTTTGTGTTTTTAATCAACTACCACCTTTGATCAGCATCTCCAGTGAGGTGGTAAACTGACATGATAACTTTTTCCCTTTCACTACACCCCTAGACATGGAATATTTTCTATAAATAATTTATCCATTTCTCAACTACTAATGTATTTTTACTCCCATTGAATGTTGGTGGTTGTTGCATCATGAAGCGATCTAACATTGATCCTCCACGTTGTGGATCAGGGTGCTCCATACGGGTAAGGTTATTATTCAAAACCTGAGTGATTTGTCTCAGTATAGTGATAAGCTGATCCGAACATGTTGTATCACCAGCTCCACTATAAATTTCTTAATTAGGAGGGAAATCCTTACATGGGGTGCGTGCATTGATACGGTTTCCATTCCTTCCACTAGGTACCATTTATAAATAGTGGAATAAACTAGATCATTTTATGAATCGAAATACATAATTCTAAACTTGTAAAACATTTAACATAAATTGAACAGGTTATGGATATAATCTACAATCATAAAAATGTATTCTTTGAGGAAGTATATACTCATAAACCCTTCATAACAGTTTGTAATGAAAATGAGAATTATCCCATGAATATCCCCCATAAGTGATGTAACCAAGAGTGCATCAAGGCCCGTTGTCGTGCACCAGTTCCCGTTCAAGTCTAGCTCAAAGCGGTGTTTTTGGGTTTTACCCCCAGGTACATCTATGCCAGAGCTGCCTCTACCTGCTCATATCCAGAAAGGGATGTATTTCTTGGAAAACTCAAAAAATCACTACAATATCGAAATTATAGGAAGTTATTTGATACTAATCATCAATGTATATCATAGGGCTATGTTCTCTAATCAGAGTTTATCTAAATCTAGCTTCCAAGGTTTGTATTAAACATCCTCTGATACCAACTGTAACGCCTCGACCCCAGTCACCCAAAGTCAGTGCATTATTACATAACATTGACGTGATCACAAATGATCATGTTTTTAAAGACTTATTAGTTTAGTAGCCTTGGAAACACTAGATAAATTCATAAGTCTTACATTACATCATAAAGTGACAAAATACAACAACATGGTCTCCATAGTCCACACACATATCCCCTTATAAAATCCCTATAGGTCAGTCATAAAATACTTCTTCAAATCCTTGGAAAAATAAAACAAAGAAAGGGGTGATCTTAGATGCTCAGTAAGGATAACAATATAACGAAAGCCTTCATAAGTAAGCATAATCATTTAAGGCAATTGTAACTAAAAAAATCATTTTAAACTTGAAATTCATCATAACATGGAAAAATAAAATGAAATAATTCCATTTACTAATTCACATGGATATTCTACTAGTCGAATAATCACATGAAATATCAATAACCACTTTCAAAATGATGGAATTCATAATGCCAAACTCTCAAAACCACGCAGTAAAGGCATTGTGCCAAGACTACAAATAAGATTTTGTCAAGGCCTTGTTCCAATACACTAGTTTGTATCATGAGACCTTCTGATGCATCTACGAGCTATAGTGGGAACCACCCATCACTTACTAAGTCCAATTCATTCCACATATGAACAGGTTTAAACATAACAAAAACGTTCGTTTTAAAACTAGCATACGAAATGTCAATACATTATCCATAAACCATGAATGGTATAAAAATAACAAATCCACAGTCAAACGTATCACAAAACCTTCAATACAATATGGAAGTTTTGTATGATAGTAAATCAACTTCAAATAAGCTTAAAATCCATCAAAGGATGTTGACATAGATGAAGTCAAAACTATTTGAGAGAAATATCTCTTTTTTGAAATCATTTAAAAGTCACATAATTATTAAACAAAACAATTACTTTGAAAATATTTGTATAATCTTTTAAAGGTAGCTTCGACTATTTTATAATGGTAGAAAATAACCGCACCCGCCATATATGTTAAAAAAACATTATCACCATAATTTTGTCGAAAAGGTTAAAAGGACCTTGTATGGAAAACGACGGTAAGAATCATTTATAAAAAACATATAAAAAGGTACAAAAGGGTATAAATGACTATAACCCATTTTCTATAAAATAGTAATAATGTTTTGAAATACATTTTTAAGAAACATGGATGTGGATGATAAAGAGGTCGTAGTAGATAATTATGTATAAACAACCTCGGATAATGACGAGATTGTGAAATAAACCCTTACCTTGTAATTTTTCTTGGTCAAGGGTAGGTTAACCTCCTGTAGAATGGTGAAATAATAGTTATTAAATTATACATGAATCATATACATTAATATGATATCATATATGATCTTTTAACATTTTGTTGTTAATAATATCTTTGTATTATCGTTGTTTAGGGTGTTAACGGATTCATTTTCCTTTATATTCTTTGTTATGTGAGTCATATTTGTTATGGAAGGGATGTTTCTTTTTTATATCCAGAATTATATCAAGTCTTTAAACATTATTTATAATCATCAAATGAAAATTAGTCTTGAATGGATACGATGGGGAATGAATCTTATCGTGTTCGTGGAGACGGTAATCCGTATATACGAACGTGCAACAATATCATTATTTTGATATTAAAATAATATATAATTGGATGGTATATAATATATACGGAATTATTATAATTTTATATGAATTATTTACATCAATTTAACATCAATATTATACCCATCAAAATAATAATGTATTGAATAACAATTACACCATGACATGGAGATGGTAAGCCGTGAGTACACACATATGGTGAAATGTCATTCAAAGGATGGATAGAATAATGAATTTGATTGTTCCATATTTATAATAACATCCCATTATATAGAATATACTGGATTTATTATTTTATAATGGAAACAACAAAGAAAAAGGAAGTGGACGAAAAAAGGAACTTGAAAGAGGTGCTGAGATATTTAACTCTTCTTCGGGTTCTTCCTTTTGGTTTGATCAAAAGGGATTCGTAGGTTGCATTTATGTCTAAAGGACGTCCTCTAGGATTAATTGAGGACAGTTTAGAGGGTATTTGGGAAGAGGTTGGCCGAGTAAAATGACTTTTAAAATGTGAATTAGAAAGAATGGGGAGTGCCCTTTTATAAGAGGGGTGAGGGGCACCTTAGGAAAAGATAGAAAGATTATTTTATAATAAAATCATTTTCGGTTTCTAATGGATCCAAAATAATTTATTTAAAGGATAAGGTGGGTATTAGTCAAAAAATACTCATCCAATAGGTTTTAGATAGGTTTGGGTAACTATATTAACTTTATCTTTTAGATTTAACTCTTAGTTAAATAGTTTGACATTTACCATGTCTCTTTGTTTTTTATATTATATGGTTAATAAACAAACTATATATATCCTAGAGAACCCCAAGAGGTTAATTAATGATACAACTATCATTATATAAGTCTTTTGGCTGATACTTAGATTTTTAGGAATATAATATCAACTAATAATATAATATAAATTTTAAAAACGTTTTTATGTTAATTTTGACACAGTTTAGTATTTTGTTTTTGCTAAATTTATAACAGCATTATTTCTTCGAAACAAATCAATCTATCCAACCCTAATATAACATATTAACCAATAAAATTAATGGAAGTCATAAAAAGTCTCATATTACATTTATTTGGATATTTATAATATCAATTACTATAATATTTCATTAATTAGGTAATTACTGCATCAACATTCTGTCATAATTAAATTAAATTATTTAATGCCTAAAAAATAAAAATAAAATACCATTATGTAATAAATATTGTTTTCTGTCTAATGAATATTTATAGTCGAATTTATCCAATGTGTAACCTAATATTAAAAATGTATTAGTTATTAAACATTGATTTTTACTCTTTTAACTTTTCATTGAATTAAATAATAATAAATGTCCTAATCTAATAAAAGTGGACCAAATAGGATAATATTTTATTCCTAAGGTTGTTTTGGGTCTAACTATACTTATAAAATATAATTAAGACATGTTTTAGGGTAATAATAATATCATTTTTACCCTTAATTTCCCTATTTACTTTTAACCGAGGTAAACAAAAGTAAAAAGTTACTATTCACCCAAACTTCACCCTAAGCTAATTTCGATATTCCGAATCCAAAATTGAAGTCCATTTTGAAATATAAAATTTATAAAATTTCAATAAGGGGGTATTACTATTCATAACGGCTAGTTTGATTGGTTGTGGTGTGTTAGAACTCGAAGTTGCGTACAACACACGCTAATTTATTTTTCAAAGAGAAGCGTACCGTGGAAGCACGTGGTGTTACAACGTTCTACCTACTTCTTAGGGTTCCTTAAACACTTTAAAGAAGTTATAATGTTTCTAGATGTTAGGGTTCCTAACTATTGTTTAACCTTGAGGCTTTTTGTTAAATCTTGTGGTTTTGGGTTTTATTCACTCCCTCGTGGTGTGGCAGTGGTGTAGTTGATGTTTCACACCAAGATTAGAGGGTTTAGACACATTGGGTATGTGATTCCATGTGTAAGAAATTATTTATGAGTTATCTTTATTGGTTTATTAATTTAAAATTTTCTCAATCTGTTGTGTGTGGTTTGAAAACCATTTTTCGTAGTATTTGTAAATCCTTTAGTATTTAAGTTACATTTTTTTAAAGTGCGTGTTTCTAAAATCTAACTCATGTGATTTCTTTTTTGGTAGTTTTATAAAATTTGAAATTGAATTATTATTTGTTGAAAGGGGCTTCCAATTATGGTTTTTTAATTCTTTAGTGTCATTTGGGCCTCAAAATGGGGTTTTTGAATGCGTTTTATGTGAAAACCCTTGTTATAATTCTTGAATGTTTTTATGGAAATGTGTGCTTTTCATGTGAATCATTTGTGGTATTATTTGAAGTAATTTTATAACACTTGATAGTGGTATAATAAATTTTTCAAGGGCTTCCAATTCGGTTTTGGAGTGGTATTGTGGTGATTTCGTCCTTCAAAGAGGTTTTTGAAATGGGTTTTGTGTACAAACATGGTTATACCCTATGGGTTTGTTTTATGAAAATTGGAAATGATTTAGTGAGTTAAAAAAAGTGGGAAAATTATGTAAATTTTCTGTTTTGGTGATTGAATTCACTTAAAATGGGGTTCTGAATGGTAAAGATGTGATTTAAGATGTCAAACATTTCTAGAATATTTTATCAATTACTGAAGTGTTTTATTAAATTGTGATGTGGGTGCGAACCATGTTTGTGTGCTGTTTTGTGTGAGTTTTATAATAAAATGAATTTTTATTGGAATAGGGTATTATGTGTAATGTGTGTGGGATGTTATGTGATTTCAACTATCTTGGAATTGTTTTAGAAAAATATTTTAATCGATTTGTTGAAGTGATTAAGGGATTTCAAAAGTGTTGTATGCTATTATTGTGTGAGTATGATTTGAAAATGAATATGAATGAAAAAATGGATTATGTCACTTGTGTGATATACATGTGGGATTTTAGGTGAATTTGTGATGTGGATGTGGTTTTTTCATTTCCAAATTATATTTCATGTCTTGTGGAACTTGTTTGAGCACAGGAGGGAAACCCAGGTATCTAGGTTGTTGGACCTGTACAAGTATGCTAGTGATCCCAGGGGGTTTGGCCTCAGTTTCACGGAGCATGATTAATGATGAAAACACTAAATAAACTATGATTATTATGATGTATGTGGTTGGGGACCACTAGGTTATGGGTATTATCAGTACTAGTGGTTTTTTTTCACGAGAATGGATTTTGTAATGGTTACTTTCATCGAGATACGAGGCACCTGAGACCCAGACAAAGCTAGTGCCATGGGGTTATTTCCAGTTTCTTATTCTTATTGGATGATTTAAACTTACCGTCATCATATAGAATTATTGGCTAGAAAATTCAATAGCTTGGGTATTTTATTTAAAATCATTGATTCTTTAAAATATCCCACATGAAAACTGTTTTATTTAAAGTTGAATCTTTTTAGAAAATTTTTACTAACATTTCTTGTTTTGAAAAATTTCATGGTTTTCATCATTTAATGTTTCTCACAAGGAATATCATAGTGGTGGTATCATAATGGTCTTTGGATCACACCGTACATACACCAATGGGTGTAAGTAGACTTGGTTATTTTTGTCACATTTTTGGGTACATATTTTGTTCTAATGGTTCAGGTTTAGCGGTGCTTTGTGTTACAATGTTGTGGAGATGGCTTGAGGAAAATGCCTCTTGCCATGTGGAGGTTATTGTGCAGTCCTTTTTGGTTTTTTACCTTTATATTGGTCATTGAACATTGTTTTAAATAATGTAATTCAATTATGAAATTTTGTAAAATATGTTTTGCTTTGAAAAATCATGATTTGGGTCATAATATTTGTTTGTTGTTTTATGTTTGTAAACTTGAATAATTCATTTAAAAATTACATTTTTTGATACTCAAGATCTTGTGCCGGCCTATGGGTATTTGTAATGCCCTTCGGGCCTTTTCTTGGGCTGGGTTTGTTTCTGATTTTGATGGAGACCATATGCGTTTTGTGACAAAATGGTATCAGAGAAGGTTCTCTATCTCTGGGTTATGTTATCTGGGGAAGAGTTGGGATAGAATAGACCTAGGATTTTTGGGACTTGACATTTCTGTTATGGGTAGTGTTCCTGGCTAGCACACCTCATGATGGGATTTGAATCACCAGGGGAAGTCTGTATTTATCTGAGTCCTTTGGTTTTCTTGGTTTAATGATGATCAGCGGTCATGAAATGAGAGTTAGGTTAATGGTCTCAATGAGCTCGCAGGGCCTGAAAATCCATGTGGAGCCAAGAATATTTTCTTATAACACTCTCTATGATGTTGAAGTGATTATCATAGGGCCTCCAAACATATTTCCGTGTCACCCACCGAAACTAGTTTCCCCAAGAATTATCTTGTGTCCTTTATTTCTTAAATCTTGGATGTTTTGTTTTAAAGTAAAAATGTCTTGGTTCTAAGAAGAGAAATTTTTTTTGTAATTATTTTCTAATATAGTGGGAAAGGGTAGATTTTTTAAATGGTGGAACTATATTTTCAGAATTGTTTTGGAAAGGAAAATGGTGTGTTTACATATCTTTTGGAAGCATGAACTATGTTAAAGTTGGTTTTGGAAAAGTGTTTCCAATAGAGTTTTCTAAACTATTGAAATGTGTTTTAATGGGATGATATTTTTGAAATTAATGAGTATTACTTGAATTTGCATTCTTACCTGAATGTTCGTGCCTTTCTAATAATTTTTGTAACCCATAATCTAGGATTTTTATTTCATTTTTAGTGGTCTTTAGAAAAATGACGTATTTGTTGATTGTTTTTGTTTTGAAAAGTGGAAAGATTTTTTGTTTTAATCGGTTGTATTTCCATGATCGACCAAATTCATGGGGTTATATGAGATGATGGATGGATTTTCAAATATTTTTATGAGTTCCGGGAAGGATTTGTGGAGGGTGCCCAGTGTGGCATGGAAACATTAATGTGTGAGGCCCATGGGGTATCATTGAGGGATACACTAACTGTTGAACTGTTTATATTCAAAGAGAATATATTTAAAGAAAATATGATGTCTTTTTAACTAGTCTGGGGTGGTGTGTATTATGTTTTTTTTGGAAATTTTTTTGTTGTGGGATGTTTTGAGTCCAAGAACCCCTCTTATTTGAACGGTGTTTTGGGTTTGTGCTTGGTCGGTACGTTAGGCTGAAGGGCTAGTTAGTGGTATCATATGAGAAACGTTTAGGAAGCCATTATAGTTGTTCCCCTCAAGTGTTCTATTCTGGTTTGTGCAACTTTTTGACCAATGTTCTAGCTTGGTTTGGTCATTGGTTTCTCTCGTTGGATTGGGTATGCCCGCATTAAGTGTTAGTGCACAACTGAAGTGAAACCAGATTTGTTTCATCCTTGGAAAACCCTCTTGTTGATCAATATAAGGAATAATTTTCTTGATCATTAGATATTATGTTTACTCCATTTTTTTTGTGGACACTCTTTTAGTAGGAGGGTTCTTGTTGAATGTTGAATGAGACCTTAGTTTCTTATGTTACCTGATTCATCAAAGGTGGAAGTGTTCTGGGTTGTTAGTGTGGATGAGTATCTATATGGTGTCAAAGAGGACCTTTGGATCCTTCATAGTCTCATAGATGTAGGGGTTCATGTAAAACCACTAGTGTGGTAAATCTGTTCATGAGATTCTGTTATGGACACTTTTTGGAATTGTGTGATGTTTGGGGAATTTCATAAGGTCTCCCTCAATGTTTTGTTTCTATAAGTCACAATGGCCATTTTCAATGATTCCTTTTGATGGCATGTCCCCATTTGACAGTAAAGGGAAATGTTGTGCAATCCACTGAGTTCCTCTGTTATGCCGGGAGTATGTCTCCGTTGGAAAAACATCAAAATCCTATAATTTAGAGGAAGGTGATTATATGTGACCTTTTATTCTATTATTTCTCATTAAAATAAGTAAGGTGTGATGTGTGTGCATATTCTAAGACATTTTTTAGTGAAATTTCAGGTTTTGGTAAGTGGGTGTAGATTGTGTTGTGTCCTATGGAACCTATATGGGACCAGGGTATGGTTTTCATGGCATTGAAAGGGAAGGTTCAGTTTAGGGGTTTTCCAAAGCCTAAATGTGTGGCCGAAGATACTTTAATCATTTGAACTCCATCCAAAGGTCTTGGAGAGAAGATGGAACATAATCAGGGTAAATCCCAGTGTCATTCAATCCCTTGTACAATTTCTTATTCTCAGTATGAATGATGGGAATAGTTTAAAACTCTGGTGTCATTATCGGAATTTTTTTGTTCTCGTTCGATGGAAATATGTGGGGGGGGGGGACTTCGTGTGCATGTTATCGCCCAATGTCATTACTTCCCAGTAGGGTTTCCATTGAGTTATTTTAGAATTTTCTGAAACTTTTCTAGGTAGGTTGAGTGCATGGTTAGTTGTTACCATGCCCCAGAAAACCATGAAGATAGGAGGATCCCCACAGTTAGCGCTCGGCTTCCCAAACAATGCGGACTGACCATGTGGTCGTCCCAACTATTTAAATTTTTGGGGTCTTTATTTGCAGTCACGTGATGGTCAGTTAATTTGGGTTGTTCTTATAGTGGGTAGAACCACTATGAGCCTCATGTAAGTCTTTTTGAAATATATAATGGAAGTATATCACTTGTACCAGGGAGTCCGTCCGGGCCTCCCCCTGTTATTGTCCAGATTCTATCTCGGGAAAAGTTAAGTTGTCTCTTATGGTGGGGATCCCATTTGTTTCTCCCCGTACTAGTAACTCATATTTGTTCATGGACTTGGTTTGGAGGTAGTTAGTCTCATTCGGAGCAATCCTACTACCAATATCTTTATGGGGAAAACGTTTGGATTGGAGAGTTCCCATCGGTATAGTTAAAACCAGGTAAGTGTATCCTTGTTCGTTGTTGTTGTTCATCTAGGTTGATTTATTGAGTCTTTTTAGGATATTTTTTGAGGAGTTTTATTTTTGGATAAAGTCTGAATGTTCTTGAATGTCTTGGGAAACTAGTGTAAGTTCTGGTTTGTAAGAGTATTCCTTCCTTAATTGATCATGGGAGGTGTTTTGGCCTTTGGGGGAAAATCATGGAAAAGTAGAACATCTTAGTTTCTCAATTGGCTGGATTTTTTTCTTTGGACTTGATGTGGCTTTATAGGGGTTTAAATAATTATTGGGGGCAAAATTTTCACACCCATATATTCAATTCCATGCTTTACCTCAAATCCAATTTTAGTTCACAGATTACTCTTGGTTTCCGGGTGTTCGGAGTTTGAAATTTTGGTGTCTCCTATGTTCTTGACCTATGACCATAGTATTGGGGGTATTGTATGGTACTTGTCCATCTCTTTTTTAATGGGATTGTATTAGGTTATGGTGTTTTGTACTGGGTTTTGTGAAACCCCTAGCATCCCCACATGTGGGGTAAGTTGTTGAGGTGGTTTGTGCCCTTGACTTGGATGATTTTTGGGGTGAAAAAAATATTTCTTTTTGGGATTTTTCTCAAATATAATTGGACTATATTTCCTACTAAAATTCCCCCTTTTACCCTCCCCCCATATATTAGAGGAGAATGGAATGGTTTTGGCAGGCCAGAACAGGCTGCACAGTTTTGCAGTGCGAATTACTAAATAGTGCAGCCGAACCGTGTTGGGCGTCCAAATCATTAAAAAACATTTTGAAATTCATATTTTACCTCCCAAAAATAAATATAATCCTATTCATGCTTCTCCCATTCGACCTCAGTATCCATGGGAGGCCTCCAATCTCCTTCATGATCTTATGGAACACACCTTTGAGGGATTTTTTGTGGGGAAACATCAAGATTCCTTCATGTAAGTGTTTCTATCTTCATTTTATTCCCCCACCATAGGGTTTCTTCCACCATTTCATGAATTTATAAAGTTTCCTGATGTTAGGTTTCTTACCTAGTGTTTAACATTTATTCGTTTTTGTAAAATCTTGCATTTTAGGGTTCTTTTTCAATCCCTCATTGTGTGGCAGTGGTACAGTTGAAGTTTCGCCCCACAATTTTAGGGGTTTGACACTTTCGGTAGGTGATTCCATTTGTAATAAATTATTGACGAGTTACATTTCTTTGTTTATTAATTTATCATGTTTCTAATCTATTGTGGTTATGGCGAAAGCAATTTTTAGTAGCACTTGTAACGCATTTAGTATTAACGATACTTTTTTCTTTGAAGTTGTGTGTTTTTCATATGTAACACATGTGATATCTTTTATGGTAGATTTATAAAATATGAAAGTGATTTATTATTTGTTTAAAGGAGTATATAATTTTGGTTTGGTGATTCTTTAGTGTCATGTGGGCCTAGATATAGGGTTTTTGAATGGGTTTTATTTTTAAAACTATGTGATAATTCTTGAAAGTGATTATGGAAATGTGTTCTTTTCATGTGTATCTTTTTTGGTATTTTTTGTGGTAATTTTATAATAATTGAGAGTGGTCTACTAAAAATTTCAAGGGATTAAAATTCTATTTTGGAGTGGTATTGGTGTTATTTTGGCCTTTAAAGATGGCTTTGAAATGGTTTTTGTGTAGAAGACATGGTTGTACCCTGTGGGATTATTTTATAAAATTTGGAAGTGATTTATTTAGTTAAACAAAGTGGTAAAATGATGTAAATGTACTGTTTTGGTGACATTATTCCACTAAGATGGGTTTTTTATAAGTAAGGATGTGACTTAAGAGGTCAAATATTTTTAGAATGTTTTATAAATTTCTGAAGTGTTTTATTAAATTGTGATGTGGGTGAAAAACATGTTTCTGTGCTATTTCATATGAATTAGATGATAAAATGAATTTTAATGTGAAGAGGGTATTATTTGAAAAGTTTTTTGGGATGTTATGTGATTTTCAATATCTTGGAATGCTTTTAAAAAAATTATTTAATAGATTTTTTCAAGTGTTAATGGGATTGGAAAAAGTTGGTAGCTATTTTAGTGTGAGTACGAATTCAAAATACATTTGAATGAAAAAGTGGATTATGTGACTTCTGTGATATTCATGTGGGATGTTGGGTGAATTTTTTATGTGGATGGGGTATTTTAGTTTGAAAATTATATTTTAGGGATTGTTGAAGTTGTTTAAGAACAAGAGGGAACCCCAGTTATCTAGGTGGGTGGACATTTACTAGTAAGTGATCCTGTGGAGTTGGGCCTCTATTTCACCTATAAATATTAACAATGAAAAAACATACAAAACTATGGTGTTGATGATGATGGGGGACCACTAGGTTATGGGTATGATCCCTACTAGTGGTTTGTGTTCATGATAACAGATATTGTGGTAGTTACTTTCACTAAGATATGTGGTACCTGGGACCCACAATGAGCTAGTGAATAGGGGTTATTTCCCATTGTTTATGATCATTGGATGATTTATTATTTACCTCGGCATATGATTTGATTATCTATATTATTTAGTATCTTGAATATTTTAATTAAACGTGTAGATTCATTAAAATACCCCACATGAAAAATGTTTTATTTAATGATGCATCTTTTTAGAAAATTGTTACTAGTATTTCATATTATAAAAAAATGCATGATTTTAATCATTTAATATTTTTAACATTGAATATATTAGTGGTTGTATCCAACTGGGCTTTGGCTCACACCCTACTAACACCTTTGGGTGTAAGTAGACATGGTAATTTTTGGTCCCAGGCCTGGGAACAACTTTTGATCCAATGGTTCAGGTTTTGCGGTCCTTTGTGTTGATGTTTTGTAGAGATGGAATTAGGGTGGTGTCTCTTACCATATGGAGGTTATTGGTATGTCCATTTTGGGTTTTTATAGTTATATTGGCCTTTGAACATAGTTTTATATTATGTAATTCAATTATGAAATTTAGCAAAAGATCTTTTGGATTGAAAAATCCAGATTTGTTTTATCTGTTTGGTTTGTAGTTTTATGTTTGTAAACTTGGGTAAATCATTCCCATATTCGAAATTGTGATTCCCAGGAACCTGTGCCATCCCTTGGGGATCTGAAACAACCTCTGAGACTTGTCATCGGCCAGGTTTGGGGACAATTTTGATGGAAACCAAATTTGGTTCATGGCAGGCATCCACCACCTTCATCATCCTTATTATAACATAAATATTGTTTTAATTAATAGAATCAAAATTTAGGTCTCTAACCACTTATATAGATACATACACTAATTATTATCTAATATATCCTGCATAAAATCTCATAGAACGAATTTAAACATCTCAACTCCCCTTGAGAATGAAAATGAGATTATTCCCCATTTTTAGCATCGACAGGAATCGAATTTCCTTTTGTTATTTCCTATAAAAATCCAAATTTCCTTAGTGTTAAAGTTGATATAACATTTTAATGGTGGACTATTATGATTTAATGGATATCGATGACCATACCATTCTTGAATTGAAAAGGAGAAACAAGAATCCATAAGAATATAAGAATATCCTTTCATACGTTGGATAGTAGTTATTCTTGTAACTTATCATGAATCTATATAAATTGAATTTGAGGTTTCTTAACATAAAAAACATGACTACATATATGGAATATTATTTTCTCCAACTAAACCATCCTAAGAACCATCACACATTTAATAAATTTGACCTGCACATTCTTGTCATCCTCTAAGAACTTTAATATAATTTTTCAGTTTATGGGATGTCCCAAATAATAAAAACAATATTCCCTCATATTTATGAATTCCATAACTTATTGAACATAGATTAAATTGAAAGACACATTCAGTTGGAATGTTTAAAATAATTTCAATTTCTACCTATGAAATATAATGCTTGTTATCACTTTCCTTTGATGAAACAACATACTCTATATCACCATATATAAACTAATCAGTACATAATACACTTTTATTATCTACTAAAAATTTATAAACAAAATTCAACATTAAATATGAAATCACATGATTTAATTCTTAACACTTGATTCAGAAGTAGTTTTTTATAGAAGAGCCATCTAAAATCAAGGACATTACCTTGTAAATTTTCCCTTTCTAAACTCGAGATCCTATATCATTTTGATATTCTTGGACCAACATCATTAGTTCATTTGTTATTCACCATTTCAATGACACAATAGGATTGTGGTTTTTATACTGGTGTTCAAGAGATATTGAGAGGTTTTTATTATGAAAGCCAATAAGATCAATTGTGGGAAAGAGAGAGATTGGGATATTAACTCTGATGATTCAATAATCATTTATGTTTTCCGAGTCAAAATTATATATTAATCAATTTGGGGATTCTAAAATTTAAAATAAAATTAAAAAAAGACTAATACATATTATATGTTCTAAAAAATAATTTTGTCAAAAAATAATCAAAAAAATTATATCCTAAAAATAATTTAAATAAAATAAACTAAAATGATTAAAAAATTAATTAAAAAATATTTAATCAAAATAAAATAAACATAATTATCCTTTAGTAAAATCAAAACAACCATTGGGAAGTTATTTAGTAAAATTATGTACATGTTGATAATTAGTGATGAATAAATATAATTATATGAACCTTTTTTTGTACATGATCTATTAGAAAATTGTGGGTTATATTATATTTCATAGTAATAAAGTAAATCACATGAATTTTTGAAATATTAGTAAAACAAGAATATTAAAATAAAATAATAATATGATTTAAATTTTGTCTAAATTCTAAAAGAGTGTATTTCATCAGCAACTCTTCTGAACAATAAATACATGAATATATATATTTATATATATATATAATCTCAACAGTTGACAATATAACTAAATGGTTCATTTTACTAGACCATAAAACTAGGTACATTCCTAAAAATTGATAATTACCTAATTTAACTTTTCAATCTTATATAATCCCGCAAAAATAAAAATCAAAATTTGAAATGAGATTAAAAATATGATGTTTTTGGATGAAATAGAGATAAAAAATTTCTAACATTTTAATATCCTAAAATTATTTTTAGCAACAACATAATGGAATTCTTTTGTGTTTGTCTGAAATTCTTCACAAAGAAAGACATATTATAGAATTTTGTTCAACTAATAGTAAGATATAAAAAACCACCTATCATAACTCTATACATCATGTTGTCAAATATTTTTATAGCATCATCAAAATCAATTTCTATATAAGTACACATGGTCTTTTCATAAGACTTTCTAATTTTGAAGTCTAAATATTTTCAATAAATTAATAATATATTTTCATTGATTCAAAACATTCTAAAGTCATTTTGATAAATATGTAAAGAAATAAAGAAAGAAATTATCCTATCAAACTAATTTAAAATTATTTTATCATATGGTTTTTTACATAATTTCAAATATTTTTATTGTTTAAGAAAAAATAACATCATTTACTATGAATTATTCTAAAAAAATATCAGAATAATAATTAGTCTTAAAAATAGTATGATCATCCAACTCAATTGGAAAACCATTTTTCAAATAATAAGAACAGAATAATTCATACAAATCTATTATTTATTGTTTAATAAAATATAATGATTTAGTATGTTTAAAAATTAATTTTGATATTTTAGGGTATCCATAACCTAGAGGTTATTCAACATATAAATCTTCCATTAAATAACCTTTTACAAAAAGATTTTACATCAAACTGATATAGTTAAAAATTAATAAGTGATTCATAGTCCAATAGGATTATAATCACTTCTTTCCCATAAATTGGGGATGATATTATATATAATCTACTTCATTTTCCATGTTTTATCCTCCAGGAACCGGTATATCTATATTACTAGACATTATACATTGATTATATTTCTTATGTATACAGACCATTCATTTCCTATCACTTGGTTGTTTTAAAGACAACAAAGTAATTCATATACATCGTTTTTCTTGAATTGGATTAGTTCATCCTGCACTACTATCATCAAACTTTCAACTTCTAAGGTTTTTAAAAAGATTTTAGAAACCACAACTATTTAATTTCTATATAAATTTCATAATTAACATTATATGGGAATCTAAAGATATATGGTTTCTATATAATAATTATATGGGGGTTCCTCATGAAAAAATTATTATCATAATGACCATTAATTCCATACTAAACTAATGTAATATTAATCATTTTTTTATTCCTTGATCTATATAAATATAGTTTTTACAGAGCTTTGGATTTTCACTACTTCTTCCAGTGCCATTTTTTCTTTCATCTGGAAATTATTTCCCTAAACATTATTTAAGGATTATTCTCCATTAGTTAATATACAATAAGATCTTTAAATTATTATACTTAATCATACATCCCTTTAGTTCTAGATTCATGAACAATGCAGTTTGAAGTAGGTTTATTTAGTTTATATTTTAATACCAAAATTCTTTTCAGTAAATAATATTTTTAATTAGAATAAAATTGTGAATATTATTTAATGATTTATGTTTTTTTATAATGGATTAAAATTTATCCTCATGGAAATTGAAATATGTGGCAAATTTACTATTAGAACAACATTCTAAATCATAATATGAAGAACCATATGATTGTACCTCTTTTTATTTATCCATAAATCACCTATAATATTTCAGATGTGATGGATCCTTATCTGAATATAATTTTTAAGAGTATGTGGAGACTTCAAAAACTCCCCATATAGCCTTTATATTCTTTTTCCCTTGGTCCTCATAATTTTCTTTCATTTATTACTTCTGTTATTTCTTTTTAAATATTTACTTTTCATCTTTCATCACTAGTAAATTAGATCTTATATGCCTCATGTATTTACATTAATAACGTCTCTCTTCATTGAGTATATGAATATTTTTCTTTAAATAATATAAATACTTATTATATCCTTTATTATTATTATAAATTATATTGAAAATTCTAGTTAGATTGTCCATTTCTATTCTATAATTAGAAACGTTTTAATTAATGAAGGATATTTCAACCACATTGGATTTATTTTCATTTTTAGAGAATTAAATTAAAGATTAGTGTGCCCCATTTTGATCATAATATATATAAAAGGCATGGACATAACATAACAATGTTGTGCAACTCATATGGGTTGCATTCCTTCAAATACCCATTTCGGATATAAATAGGGAATTACCCCCTAATTTTTTTAAATGGTTGGGGCTGAAGAATAATTTATTATTAAATCAAAGCAAAGACCTATTTAAACTAGGTAAAGGGAGACCCATTACATATCTCGAAGGCCCAGTGGTCATTTAGCCAATTACATGGACCATTGGCCAAATTTTTTTGGCTCAAGGTGCATTATGTGAATAGTACTGCTACAGTACCCCCTGCTACTGTACCATACAGTACCCACTATTGCTACTGTACCTTTCCACCACTATAGTTCCCACCATTGTTATAGTGCTTCCGCTACTATAGTACACTCCAATATTGATATAGTACCTCCACCCCATGGGTTTTGAACCCCCATTTTTCATATAGAATTACCCTCTTATTTGAGTACAGATCTTTTGTTGTTAATGTGTTACGTATAACTTGTGAAAACGATACTTATATGACTTTATGAAACTTTGAAAATCTGTGGAATACTAATGGTAGATAACTTGCAAGACCAGCCTCACATAAGAACCAATGTGTCCTGGTCCATGTTTGAGAGTTCCTTACACAATATCCAAAAATTCTTGTTGAGATAACGTAAGATAATCCACCTGTATGAACCTATATGTTTCATATAACCTAGAATATTGTGTGCATATATCATTAAAAACTATATATGGATTTTGTGATTGAACATACATTTCATGAAAAATCTTCTTTTTCACATAATTATGGAGTTTCATGCAACAGACTTTTTGTCCCTAACCCTATGATTCTTTATTCCAATCATAAATTCACACAACATGATTCCTCAAGTGAACTGTACACATTAAAACTCACTCATATACACAAAATATTCCCATTCAATCTGTATCATAATCCCTCATGTCTTCTCCCTTGGATTCAATCATGTATTAGACCATTACATTTCCTTTTACCCTAAGAATATGATACCTAATTCTTTTATTCCCTAATAATAGGATCCATCACATTAGGACCCCCCATTTCCACTCCTCCATATTAATTTTCATTCCATGCCCCACTCAAAGTCACATGGCCAGTAGACACATAAGCTCCAAAGGTGACACCATCAAGGGAAACTTATGATCTTTCCTTGTAGACAAGACTTTTTTGGATCATCCTCTATTTGTTCCAAATGGTCTTCCTGGGAGTAGGACTCACCAATATATGAGCTCTAATACATAAACCTCCATATCCCATTACCCAAGCGTATGATTTCAAAATGAATGAAAACATCCACAACACATTAATTAAACATGTATCTTTACCATGTATGGAGAACAATTGATTCCCTATGTTTGATAGTCATGGAATGACCCCACACCTCTTAACTTATGTGATGAACATAGAATTACATGTGCATGGTTGTCTTTGTATTCCAAATCCTTCTCCATCATAGGATGAAACACATTAAATGGGAAGATTTTATATATAATCCCAACCCCATCCTCCCTCCACATGGGATGAAAATCAAAACCTAAGATGTATGATTAATTTCAAAGAAAATTCCATGTGTAATCCCCTACCATATCATTGTTTCTCATAGTATCACATGTACATCTTCCATACATAGTCCCCCACACTATCGCTCATCGATTATCCTTTCACAACATGAGTTCCCATACCACTCTAAGTTAAAACACATGGATCAGTCCTGTCATTTGACCATAAAATCGGTAATCGAAATATATGGGTTTTGATCACTATTTACTGACAGGGTATTTAGAAATATTTTATGTTGTTCAATCTTGAAATCTCAATATCAATATCAAATCCCTATGTGTGGTCATCTCACATTATGGGAGAACACATTCTCTCACCACCATAAAATCCAATTCTATGACCACCTTTCCCATTGGTACACACTGAAACCCAAAGTGAGATAATTTTCACCCCATGAGGGAACACTATATCATTACCCTCAAAACATCAAGATATTATCATTTTCCCTCTGGGAACCAACAAAAAACCTATATCCACGAGCCACTAAAAGTGTGACTATCTTATCACCACAATATAGTACACCTATGACCAAGAAATCTCTACTAAAAAAGAAACATGTTACCCAGCTAAAATATTTAACACATTAAATAATCATGGGATTACTTAGGTTAAAATAATTAGATACCTTATTCCCCTGACACCAACTACCTTATAGCCAACGTGGGGCGCCTTGGGTTATAGACCTATGAAGCATGACATATGAGATTACCTTGACTTCAAAAAAGAAATAATTAATAGTTTCCCAATATATAAAGTGTTTATATATTCTCAGACATTACCCAAATTAGTATCTACTCTAACTGAATATTGATTCCTTATCGAGAGAAAAGAAGTATAACTAACCATCTCTAATTTTTGTATTATTTTGTATGGGGAGATAAGGATTTTTAAGTTCTTTATTTGACGTATTCTTCCCATTGGACACACAAGACCATATTTTGAACTTTGTTTCAAATAAATTTAAGGATTATATGCCACTATATTATTTATTGGCTTCCCACTTTTCTCATTTTTCAAAAAGTGATTCCTTTTATCTATTAAATATGGGGAGCTTGTGCCTCAACAAGTTAAAATACTCATTGTCTGCCATAAGATGGTGTTAAGAATTAGCTTCATGAACATGACATTGTTTTTTTGGGAGACCCAAACAATGAAATGAAATCCAATGAGGAAACTATATTAGGAATAACCAATATCCCATCGTATCATTTTGATAAAGGATGCAACATCAAAATTTATGCTGATGGATGTTTCCTACCATTAGAATATAATGCGGGGCTAGTACAGGTGTGACACATAGTCTCGATGGAAATTGACGGTAATAGTAATGAAATGAACCTATGTTCACTAGAAAATTTAATCATATTTATGTTTTTTATGATAAATACCTAGGTGCATAATGTTTTGTTAACAAACATGGGAGAAAATTATATTTGGATAATGGAGAATGTACCAAATACATGTTTTATTTTAGGATGCATGTCATATGATAAATTTAGTCCCCATATCTTGAAGTTACATGTATATATTTTAACATGGTAAATATCATGGTATTTTTTTCAATAAATAAAATTTTATAAAATCATGGTACTTTTTGGTATATGTGAGTAATCAAGAAAAACATGTTAAATATGGAATGTTGAGTATCATGCATTAAATGTTTTCATTTTTTAAAAATATCCAAATTTTGGATTCTAATTATATTAGTGGGTGGATAAAAATAATCTATCAATCATGATAAAAAAATTCATTAATTTATTACATGGTTTGATTTTTTTAATAAATAATGAACTGTTTTTTTGAATATAAAAATTTACAATGTGTATGTCATCCTTGAATTTGTTGTGGTATGTAGTAATATTTATAAATAACTACTAAAAAAATTATTTTTGGGAAACATGTTTCCTTAAATAAATGAAAAACAATTATGTGAAATTTTCATTTATTTTATAAAAAGTTATTAAAAATGTATTTGAGGAGTTATCTTATAAGAATTTGATAAATACATTAATATAAAGAAGTATTAATAATGGTATTTCATTTAAATGTTTTTAACATAATATATTTTTAATACAAGATATTTGGGGAAAAAATTCATCATCTTTATTTATAATTTTACATTTTTTAATGTGATACATATCTATCATGTTGGAATGATATTAGAATCATGTTTTTATTTTAAACTCCTTAACCTATATGAAATAATAAATTTTTTTATATAACAATATATGAATATCAATAAATTGTAAGGAAATATTTTTAATTAAATATAGGTCATGACTTGTAATGCATGATATATTCTACATTTTATGATTTAAAGTTTCTTGTATGATAAATGAAAAAATAGAATGAATAGATTGTATTTTATGACTTGTGTAAGTAAATATTTTGATATGTAAAATATAATAATTTTTTTTCCTATATGAAATTATAATATTATTATATAAATAAAGTGATTTAATAGACTTTAAAGATATTACCTTCTTTAGTTTTGTTTCATTGTAATTTTTTTACTAGATAGGAATTTATTTATGATTTTTTTGTTATATTTGCGGGAATTGATGTGATTATTTGATATTTCTTGAGAATGAGAGTCAAATATGTTTTCACAATATTATAATTTTTTGATTCTTATTTTCTTGGGATGGTGTATTTGATCTCATATTGAAATATTATATGGATTCCTCTCTTGATGTAATGTACTATTAATGCCCTTATTACTATTTGATAGGTATCCCAACTAGGACATTATATACAAAACTGTTTAAATTATTGGTGTGTATTTATGATTTAATCCTCTAGAGAGGTTGTTTTTCTCTAAATATAACATGAAAATTGGGAGGTATCGCATGGGGTGGTTGATTTTTCACCCATATATTCCTTCTCCTTTCTGGTTATTTTTTATTTCTCATGGATGAGTATTATTTGAGAGGTATATAATATTGGGGTCTAAATTTTTCTTGATCCCTTTCTTATTACAGGTTTTTAATCATTTTAGTGTTTATTTATAAAATTTTTAATATTTAATTAAATTTTATTCTAATTTATTAATTGTTTTTAAAATAATTTTTCAGATTTTGAAGTAATTACAATTTTCTAAATGTTAATTAGGAAATTAATGTGGGAGTTTTCAGAATCAAATAAATTTTTAGAAGTTTTTTTGGAATCTAAAACTATGAAAAAATACTTTATATTATTATCTCAACTTTTTTTATTTAAAATATAATATTTTATATAAAATAGTTAGCCTTGTTATTGATTTTTTATTTTGTCAAGGTAAGAAGATTTTTCTATTAGTTGTGTAATGTTAAGTGGTTTTTTATCTACGTTATATAAGAGTAATCAACCTTTTCTCCTTGTGTGGAAATTTATTTACCTGAGGTGCAAGGCTATATTTTAATTTTATAAATATATGTAAAGGTGTATTTTTTAAAAATATTCTATGTTATGTTAACTCCATCACTTCTTAAATGTTTTTGTGAGTTCCATTTATGTGTATAAATGTAAAAAATTCAGCTAGTCTTGTATAAGGGTTATCTTATGTTCATTTAAATATAAGCCTCAATACCTTAAGACAAGTTATAGGACATCTTTGATTTATGAATATTTTTTAAGGGTGACAATCATTATAATATGAAAACCATGTTACACTTATGTAGTGGATTACTTTTGTATGTAGGTAATGAAAGTTAATTAAAAACACTTTTTCCCTTTATAGAATCCTCTGTAATGATATCCCAGCATAAATTAATGGGAATAAATGTGGAAATTGAAATTTTTTATTCTAGTAAAAGTTTTAAATGTAATATATGATCTCCCTTAATTATAGAAGAATTAAATGAGTTTTATAAAAAAAATTAATAAGGATTTAATGTGAAATTAATATCAATATAGGATGTATTATTTAGAATCCATGGAGGGATATTTTATAATATTTAGAATAAGTTTTTTTCTATCATTTGAGTCTCTATTTTTTTATCTTGTGTTCTAGTGATCCAATATCCATTCATTTAAGTTTGTTATCTCTTCTGTAAATTGTTTGATTTTCATACTACTTCATTCCAATGTCCATACCCACATTCTCTCTTCTATATCTAGTGTTTTTAACGTAAATAATTCATATAATGTATGATTATTTGTGAGTTCATCTATAATTTTAGAGTGATTTGAATAAACCATGATTTATATTCTCTGTTAAAATGGAAATGATTATCCGTAATCAGATAATAATCAAAATATTAATGGAATGGAGGATTTTAAATGATAATATGGATATTTTAAAAGAGGGGGACGAAATTACAAACACTTTAACTTTTAATGAATTATAATTATTTCTATAATTTATTTATGGGATAAACTTATAAAATAAAATATTAATGATGTGTTAGAATGATATATAATTTTATTTATTGAATATTATTGTTAGCATGTAACTTTTTTAATATAGAAATGAATTAAAAATAGTGTAGCATGGGGTGGATAATTAAGATTTTCATAAAATAAGGAAATTGTTCCTGGGGATAGATATAAATTTAATATTATTGATAGAAATTAAAAAATTGGTATTAATAATTTTTTCACAGGAAACTAATAATAAGATTTCCAAAATAAAGAATGAATAACTAATTTCATGTGTAGTATAATGTAATAATTCTTGAAATTAACCATGAATAAGAAAAAACATCATTTTATTTTCTAATCATTATTTCATAGAATAAAAATTATAGAATTATGTGGTGTTAAATTAATTCATATAGGTTTAATTAATATAATTTATATAGTTTTGGAAATATTTTATTTGAAATAGAAATTATCAAAAATTTAAATAATTTATTACAAAGACTAAATTATATAATAAGAAATTTTAATTAAATGGGGTTATTATTACATCTAAATATTTAAAAGATAGTGTTAAATCATTATTTCTATAAAAATATTTATTATTCCAGAAAATTAAATAATAGTTAAATTTTGTAATTCATTGATTATAATGAAAAATATATGTTGATTTATCATCGTGTTTGTTGATATATTAAAAATAATCTTAAGGTTTATTTCATAATTAATTAAAAAATATTTATACTTGGAAATTTGTTTGGATAATGCTATTTTTATTCATGATGTATTATTTTTTAATTAAATATATTAATGAGAATATCACGATTTTCGTAAATCATTTCTTTTGAGAGCAGTGTTCCCGTAATTATAAAATAAATATTAGAATTATTTGTTTTTTTTCGTAGTTTCCTTTGAAATTTTTTATGGATAATATATTTGATATGTATTTATACTATGTTGATGTAAATACATGATATGATTGAATGATATCATTGTCTGGTTGGAAAATTTGATGACTAATTTGATGGGATATCTGATGAAATGATGTTGGAATGAGGATTCAGGTATGATGATGATGGTAGCACGAGGTGATGAATATGATGATGATATTGATATTAAATTATGTAAGAGATATTACTTGTAGTGTTGTCTTTGTTAACACTATAATGGATTGGATGCGTTAAAATTGGGGCTCTCTCTCAGTGATTACCTCTTATTTAATTCTTTTTGGATGGCCTGCGGGTGAGATGTTATTTATATAATTGGTTTCCAAATGTGATATGTAGTTTGATAATATTCACTGTGAGTTCATATTTTAATAGGTAGCTTAGGATGAGTCATATTGATCCCAAATGTTTATTAAATGATATTGAAATAATAAATTAATGATGTTTGTTCATTAAGGATTCAAATGATAATAGGATTCTTTAGAATATATATAAATAATTAATATTTCAATTTGAGCATTTTTTAGAGGATTAAATGAAAATATTGGAAATGAAAATGTTACTAATTAATTATTAATTATTTAATTAATTATTTAATTAATTAAATTAGGATTGATTCTTATATGAATATTTTATACCAATACCTATGTAGTGGTAGCTAGGAAACTGGTACAATGGTTGTGGTAGACAAGATTAAGGATATGTGGTTTCCCATAGTGTGGTTGTGAGATATATATATATCTTGTATGATTCATGATTTCATAAACAACCCCAACCATTTTTGTCGGAAAACTAACACACAATAGATTCTGGGAGGTCATTTTACTCAACATATAGGTTAGTAATGAATGTATTTTTATCTACGCCCTCTAACCCCTCTCTCTTCTACTTGTAGTATTATTTTTTATTGGGGATGGTTGCTATATTTTCTTTATATTTGAATATATTTTTGTAATGGAATATATTTATTTTACACAGATGTATATATAGATATAGTATCCTATGATTTATTATTGGTATATAGTGTATGGGATGTGATGGATTGATGTATATTACACAAAATACATGTTGTGTGGGATCCCATAACCTAATTGGTTGATATTTAGATATGTGGATCAGATGATGAGATGTTATGATGAATGGGGTGCATAATATGTGATGATGATATTATGTGATTTGTATGATACATTATGTTATATAGTAGCCTAAGTGTCTTTGAGAAGTCTTACTTTTTGATCGACATGGATTAAGATGTCTGGAATTATGGTGGAGCAAAAAAAAATTGGGGAAGGGGTAGCATGTCACCATTATTTGATATTAGGATTGGATATTATATCATTACATGTATGAGAAACTTTGCGAGTGAGACATTGTGAGGATGGAAAATGAATACTAAATATATTTGGAAGGATAGTTATTTCACTTGCATATTAAATTTGAATTATTATGCTACTTTCACATTTCTAATTATAGGTTTTAGTAAATATCCCTCTGAGTATACATGTTATGCTCCACCTATATATACATATATAAACTTTTTTTTAGGATAACATGATTTATTTGGTAATCGATATTGATATTACTTGTTCTAGGAGTTGTTCAAGAAGTATTGTATGTTAGTGGTCATTAGTAAGAGTTTTGGTGTTTTTTAGTTAGAATGGTTTTATTTCATTTCATTCATGTATTAGGGTTGCAACTTTATTTATACCAACATGAATTATTTAGGGGTGGTTCTCACATTATCTATTATATCTCAAATCATTATGGGGTAAATGCCTCCTATGTTTGTGATTATAAAGCACAGTGCTTGTCTCTAAAACATGTCATTTTAATGGTTGGTTTTGTTCATCATTATCCATCTGCCCCTTTTACTATCCTAGGAGTGGTACCATTGGAGGAAGGTGGTCATGAAATCCATCTTGATAAATAAATTTTATTGTTGAAAAATAAATAATAAAAATTCAAGAAAAATCAATAAACAACTATATCAGATTGATAAGTATAAATATTTTGAAAATATCCCCATAAAATCAATATATGGAATCTAGGTGGACACCCTTCAACCAATGGAAGGAAATATATATTTTACATAGACTAAAGGAATTTGAGGAAATATTATACCAAAAATATTGGATTATTTGGAATGATAGAGGTAGTGATATATTTATGTGAGTTTTATCCATTAAAGTAAAAAAATATTTGAGGACTTATAAGGCAATAAATTACCAATATATATAATAAAAATGGAAATAATTTGTTATTTTGAATCATATCTCACTGAAAAAAAATATCAGCAAAAACCCTTATGGTAATGTTAATGTAGGAATGAGAAGAACATTAAAGGGACACCATGATATTAAAATTTAATGAAATGAAAATTATTAATTATATATTATGATGATAGGATAACTATCACACTATATAAAAGAGAATATTTTGTTCATTGTCACACATGTCTCATGAGATTAGAAATAGAGACAAATAATGCGAATGAAATTAGATACATTCAAATTAAATCTCCATGATGGATTTATTTTAAAATGACATTTTAAATATAATGAATAATGGGATTATCATTATAGAAAATATTAAAGCAGTATAAGATACACCTTAAAAAATAAAATATTGTGTATAATAATAAATATGCCTCAATGGGGTTAAATTGAGACAAGATTCCCATACAAGTATCGTAATATTTATGTGAAGAATCATTTGATAATGAAGTTACATGGAATAATTTTAGATCCAATAAAAATAAAAATGAAATGAAATTAAAAATAATTAATTAATTAGGTAAAATAAATCAAACATGGTACAATAGAGTTCAATAATAAAGCTAATCATTTATTGGATGAAAATCGGGTATGCATAAATGCTTACCTTATTTGAGATTCATTCTGTGCATGCACCTATCATTCTAAATAATAAAAGTATGTTTATTATATACATTATTTTTATAATTACTATTATATATATTTTTTAATATGAACCATTTATTATAATATATTATTTATTTATTATATTGTTTCTTCTCATATTTGTGTAAAAATGGAAGTAGTGTTGTCTTATTCTGGTAATTTTATTGATCAATGATGGTAATTTAATAATAATTAAAATACTTAATATGAAATTTAAAAATCCATAAATAATTCATGGTTTAATTGTTAACTTATAATAATATTAGTATTTAATTTTATATATACATCAATGATAATGTTTTATGGGTTATTTCATGTTGGTGGTCAAACCGACCCAAATAGGGACACATTAAAACATGATGGGTGAGTATGGTTAATGAAGTTTATAATAACATTATAACATAATATTATTATTATTTTTATATTATTTATATTTTCTAAACCTTATTTTTAGTGTTTTTTTATAAATAATTAAAATCAATAAGAAAAAAATGTTACTACATAGATGTGATAGTCCGCACATCACATAGACGATGTTCATGTATTTTTATAAGTGTTTGGAAAAGAATAAATATATTATATTCAATTAAAATAACTACAATTTATTATAATAATTTTATTGGGTAATTATATTTATAATTTTTTAGTATATTTTTAAGAGAAATATATTGAAAAAATACTAAGGATTAAGTAATACTCAAATTGGGACGTTTAACTTTCTCTTGAAATTGTCCCTCAAAATGAAATAAACAGTATAAAAAATTCTGACCAATTTATAATGAATATAATAGAAACATATATGATTATAAAAATTTATTGGTTTTGGGAATAAATTTTATATAATGGGTGTGGCTTGAATAGGTTTAATTCTTTACTTTTATAAGGGATGAAAAGGGATCTTTTGTGAACACACCTTATTTATCTATAATGGAAGGAAAATATAGATGTTTAAATGGTCACAATAATGAGAAATAATATTTATGGGGTTTTATTGTGTTTCTAAATCCTTAAAAAATTATTTCCAAATATTTTGGAATTTATTGGTTTATATATTTTAAATTTTAGGTTTTCCCCATGGTAAATAGTTGATATAGAATTAATTTTTTTTAATAAACATTTACAATAACCCCGTTACTAATTTTTTGTCTAAGGACCAAAAATTTAATATATATATATATATAATTGAATTAATTTTTTTAATATAGGTGAAATTTTATTTAAATGAAAACATCTCATACATAGAATGAATAATTAGTAGAAAAAATGTTGTTTTCACCATTATGTTTTCATAATATTATGTATTATTGATTTTCAATTGAATGAGTGTTGATTAATTTAATTACATAAATAAAACATATATGAAATTCACTTTATATACGATATTATATTAATTTATTAGATAATAATTACATGATAATTTTAAAATAATTCTTTCAAAATAAATGTTTTTTTAATATTATGGCCATTTACTTTAATCTTAACAATATTTCTTCTATACAAATAAATATAAATTATTACATAATATAATCATCTTGATCTGAAATACGAAATCCATATTATGTGATTTAATTTCAACAAGTGAGGAAAAATTATTTTTTAATATTGGAGAATATTTTTTTAGAGTAAAATACTACTTCTGTTTCATTAATGATCTATGTAGTGTTTATATATACAAAATAGTAATTTAAATGTTTTATTTTAATTATATATAATACAGATAAGGTTTTAAAACCCCTTAATTCATACTTTTTAATATTATGTCATGGGTGTTATGGTTTTAGAAGTGTCTATATATTTTTCATTCACCTAAAAACAAATGATTTTAGAAAAAAAGAAAAATATCCAAATTTAATGTTGAAATGTTAAATTTATAAATTAAATTTTATATTTTTTAAAATTAAAAATCGAAATGTATACAATTTAACTTCTAAATATAAATTAAAATATAATGTATATTGTTTACATTGGAAAATAATTTTTTAAAAATAATAACTATTAATAATATATTATCTTATTAATTAATATTAAAATTGGAATTAATATATTATTCATATCAATAGTATATTTTTTATTTAATATATTTAGTTTTATTAAAAAGAATATAAAAAGTCAATTTTAATAAGGGTTACATTTAAATCATTAATTTGAATTATTATTTATTTAGTTGCAATGATTTATTTAACAATGCCTTAGAATGGATAATGAACCTTAATATTTATTTACAAATATATTTCATAATTTAGATACATTTATTTCTACCCACCACTTCTATAGATACATTTTAATGGATATTTATTTTTCTATGTTTTTTTTGTGGTTCATTGTTTCATGTATCATATTTCATATAATATATTTCATCTTAAAAGATTATATAATTTATAATTGATGGTTGTTACAATAATTTTTTTATGGTCTTCCCCATTAGAGACAAACCCAAATGGTATGTTATTATACAAGAAGAAGATTGTTAGTACGGGATTTCAAAAAATATATGATATTTTCTACTTTTTGTTTCTTCGGAATTTCCATCATGGGATAACATTAAGATGGGAATTGTATGAGATGATATTATATGTCTCCCATACTAACAAATATAAAAAATGAGATTCCCATGTTTCGTTGGAGGAATATTCATGTCCAACCCCTTGGGGTATATCCTTCTATCTATCTTCCTCAGTGAACATCACCCGTCTATCGATTCCATTTTAGCAATAACGGAATAAATGGAGTGAAAATGTTGAGCAAGTGTTGATTTCAACCATACATAATATTGTTATTTAAAGGGGGAGTTTATATTAATACTCTATCTCTTTATGTTAATTTTGATTATCACAAATACCTATAATTATATTATATTGATTTTATTTGTTAAGCATTTTGAAGGAATTTATGATTTTATTTTACTCATGAAATTACAGGAATTTATTATTAAAGTATTTGTATTTAGCGTGTTCTGGAAACACTGTTCATGTGCTACTTATTCAGAATCTGCTTGAGTGTGTTATGGAAACACGGTTTATACCCTACGTGGATCAACATGGAGTAAGGATAGAAAGTGTAAACTTTTTGAGATAAGAACAAAGTATGGTTAAACAACCAGACGTTATCGGAAAAGTATAGAAGAAGAAACCTATGTTTGGAAGGAACCCTACGTTTGGGATATCAGGAAAGTATGGAAGGAGAACCTTACATAAATATTAATCGTTATGTTTGTTTCTCAAAAGTATGGCTCATCAACCTTACTTTTGTAAACAACCATTCGTTCTTGGAAAAGTATAGATCAAGTAAAAGTATCGATCTCTTACCGTACATTTGAAAGTTGAAGAGAAAAGTATAGTTGACCAACCCTACGTTTGGAATGAACCTTACATTTGTTGTCAAGATTACGTTTTTAACCTTACGTTGTGAACCTTATGTTTGAAAACTGTTCCATCAACCTTACATTCAGAGAACACATACAGTTCAACTTAACCTTATGTTTGGCATCGTAGAATTTAAAGTTGATATTTTTATGCAACGGTCAATACGCTGATTATTATGCAGATTTCAAGACAAGATTTAAAGCTGATTTTAAAGTATGATTTTGATAGATTCAAAAGCGTTTCATCAACGATTTGATAATATAATTAAAAGCAGATTTTTATGCTGAGTCTTCAGGGAAGTTACAACTGCTCTGTAAATTCAAATGTTTGAATATCACGAGTAAAAAAGGCGACTTTTGTGGATCTAATTTTACAAGAGATGTTCTTATCGTTATTTTATTTATATGCATCTTAGATTATTTATCATGTGTGATTTTTTTTATTATTCTAAGAAAAGAATGAAAAACAGAGACTACTGAAACACACCGATCTGCTGATTCAAAAGGTGAATCAAAGCTCTGTTTGTTAAAAGAGGAAGGAAAGTGATAGAAGATTCACTTATTCTACAACAAAGATCTTTTGTGAATTTGCTACTGCTAAAGTTGTGAATTATATTTCTATATCTACTACAATGGGATCAACTCAGAATGTTTTCTATTTGAATATTATTATTTCTGAAGGCGAAGATCTATCTTCTGTCAATTTCATGTTGTTTCAATTTTGAAGAACATCTGGAAAGTATTTTCAAAATACGAAAATCTTTTCTTTTTATTTTTGAGTGATCGGATTCTTGTACTAAGCTGTGTATGTTCTGTAAGTGAACCAGAAGGCATTGTTTTTTCCTTGGATTGTAAAGGTGTCAACTACCTGTACTCATTTGTGAACCGATCTGTTGAAACGAGGACCAGATAGGGAAAATCACCAAGCTCGTGGAGTAGAGTGTTGGTGGAGTGGACTAGGGGCCTTATGTTCCCTAAACCACTACACATCTTGTGTTTTTTCTATTTAAATTTCCGATGCATCATTTTATCTGATTAATGTTAAAAGTCATAACACAATCTCGTAACGATTTTTGAAATGACACAATTCACCCCCCTCTTGTGTATATTTGGTGTAATCTGATCCAACAATTGGTATCAAAGGTTGAGCGTTCTGACAAAGCTTTGACAAGCTAAAAGTGATTATACACAGAGAAATATGACTGATACAAGAGAGGGAATGTCTATTGTTAGAGCACCATACTTCAATGGAGAAAAATATGGATGTTTGAAGTCTCGAATGATTATCTATCTAAAAAATCTTGGATAGAGAGTCTATTCTAAGATTCTAACTCCAAATGAAATACCAGAAAAACCTAAAACATGGATTGTAGCTACTGAAGCAGAATATGATATAAATTTGAAGGAAATGAATGCAATTATATGTGGTCTAGGACTTGATTAATTTTATAGAGTATTTCAATTTCCAACAGCATATGAAATGTGGAAAACTATTTTTGTTGCTTACGATGGAACTAACAATATCAGGAAAATGAGATATGCAACTGCTAACTTTAAATTTGATACATTCAGAATGGTTGAAGGTGAGGGTATTACTCAGATGAATGGAAAACTGACAGAGATTGTCAACAACATAACTACCTTGGGAGATCCCATTAAGCAAGCTGATCAAACTTTAAAAGTGTTGAGAGTACTGCCTACAAAATGGAATGGAATATCTGCAGAAATCAGACAGTCGACACCTATCAAATATTTAACCATGAGAGAAATGATTGGAACATTAATTATTTATGAAGGTGAGATGGAAGATGAAGCTAATGAACATAACGTGCTTATCAAAAGAGAAGATACTACGTTGAAAGCATCATCACAGATAAAAAACAGAAAGATGAAGAAAAATGAAAAAGAGAAGTCAGAGAGTTCTGAGTTAACTAATTCTAATGTGGAATTGTGTCAGCTAGCTCGAAGATTCACATAATTCTATAGAATGAAAAGAGTCTTCAAAAATCCTTTAAGAAAGATTATATGGAAGTAAGATGCTATGAATGCAAGAAAATGGGGCATATCAGACCTGACTGTCCTCAACTACAAGAAGACATGAGAAAGAAATTTTTCAAAATAAATGACTATGAGCATAAGGAAAAGAAATCCATGAAAGCTACATGGAGTATTTCTGAAGACTCCAGTAGTACCTATGAATCAGACTCAGAATAGGAGGAATCAAATCGGAAAGCCACCATGTGTTTTATGGAAGAATCAAATTAGGTACAATCTTACTACTCTTCTGATTCTAGTTCTGAATCTAATTACTCTAATGAAAAACATACAGCCTACTACAATTTGATTGATGAAAAATATGGCTCTCTATTTAAGAAGCATAAGTCTTTAAAGAATGTTCATAAGGCTGTTTCTAATGAAAGAGATACATGCTGAAATAATATAGGGAGTTAACTTGAAAATTTGATTCCATTATTTCTAACAATACAGATTATGAATCAAAGATAAAATCACTGCAAACTGAAGTAGAAACTTATAAAACTACAGCCCTTGTTATTACTAAAGGAGAAAATACATTAAATGAAATCCTTGGGAAAAATGTCATTAAAAAGGAAAGATTTGGAATTGGAAATAAAGGTGAAAATCCCAAGTTGTACAAAAACTATTTTATTCGAAGTGCAAAAAGACTAAATTGTAATTACTGCAGAATAAGGGGACATATTTCTAAAAACAATTCTTATGAAAACCCCAAATAAGTGGCATTAAGAAATATTTTGTATCAAATGATCTATTTGAATCATGTGAAATTAGAAAAACAAAGCATGTATGGATTCTTAGATCCTTGCTAGCTAACACTACTCGACCCAACAAAATATGGGTACCAATGTAGTCTGTGTAAATGTCTTTGCAAGGAGTAGGTCACAAGAGAAAAAAGGGCATATGGTATATGGATAGTGGCTGCTCAAGACATATGAGTAGAAACTCAATGAATTTCTCTACACTCACTGAAAAAGATGGTGGACTTGTCACTTTTCGTGACAATTCCAAAGGAAACATCATTGGAATTGGAATCGATGGAGATCCAGAAGATGTTTCAATTAATAAAGTACTTTATGTACAAGGATTGAAACACAATATGATAAGTATCTATCAACTATGTGATGATGGGTATGGAATTTAATTTTCTAACAATTGTTGATCTATTTTAAAAAATAAATTTCATTATGTTAGAACAAAAGAACTGATAATGTGTATACCTAGGAATTAAATTCCTTGTGTAAACAACAAGTAAATTTCTTAACTGCTAAAAGGAATGAATCTTGGATCTGGAATAGGAGACTTGGAAATTGTAATATATATGATTTAAATAAGTTATCTAAGAAACATTTAGTTTCTGATTTTCCTAGTCTCAAATTTGAAAGTGAAAGATTCTGTGATGCATGTCAACTTTGCAAGCAACACAAATCCTCCTTCAAATCAATTATCAAAATTTCTACATCTAAACCTCTAGAACTTATTCATATGGATTTTTTGGACCTTCAAGAGTAGAAATCTTGGCTTGTAAATTATATATATGTTTAAGTTGATGACTTTCTATATTTACAGGGATTTTCTTTTTGAAATTTAAAAATTAAGTTTTTACATTATTTGAAAGTTTTTGTAAAGCTGTTCAAAATGAAAAAGGTTTTAAAATAATTTCATTAAGAAGTGATCATGGTGGAGAATTTGAGAATGAGGAAATTAATTCCTTCTGCTCAAATATGTGTATTAAACACACCTTCTCTGCACCTAGAACACCTCAACAAAATGGAATTGTTGAAAGAAGAAATAAGACTATTTAGGAAATGGCTAGGACTATGATAAATGAATACATACTTCCTACCTAATTTTGGGAAGAAGCTGTAAGCACAACCTGCTATATAATGAATAGAGTTTTAATTATACCGCTTTTGAAAAAGACACCCTATGAACATTGGAATAACAGAAAACCTAAAGATAACTACTTTAAAGTTTTTGGATGAAAGGTTTACATCTTAAACACCAAGGATCATCTTGGTAAGTTCCATCCAAAATCTGATGAAGGAATTTTCGTAGGATATTCAGCTACATCCAAATCTTATAGAATCTATAATAAGAATTCAATGATTTTTGATGAATCAATTCATGTGAAATATTATGAATCTGATCCCTTTGAGAAAAGGAAAAATAAAATGGATGAATCTGACACTAATGATAACATGAGGCTTGAGAATTTGAAAATTGATTTTGAAAAAGATATAAATAAAATTCAGTCTAGTTCAGAAGAACATGATACTGAAGAAACTATAAGTGTGTTGCCTAGACAGACTAGAACCCTAAAGAATCACCATTTATAAAATATAATTGGTGACTTAGATACAGGAATAAAAACAAGAAGAAATATAGGAAATCATGTCGAATTCTCTTCCTTTCTATCTCAATTGGAACCCATGACTATAGAAGAAGCATTAGATGATGGAAGCTAGATGATAGCAATGCGAGAAGAATTAAACCAGTTCAAAAGAAATGAAGTCTGGGAATTAGTTAAAAGACCACAGAACTATCCAGTAATAGGAACCAAATGGGTCTTTAGAAATAAGCCATATTATCAAGGAATAATAACTAGAAATAAATCTAGACTTGTAGCTAAATTATATAATTAGGAAGAAGGTATAGATTATGATTATACCTTTCCACCTGTAGCTAGACTGGAAGTTATTAGAATACTATTATCCTATGCATCTCATATGAACATTCAATTATTTTAGATGGATGTTAAGTCTACCTTTTTAAATGGTTATTTAATGGAGGATGTTTATGTTGAGCAACCTCCTGGTTTTGAAAATTTTCAAAAACTAGATTTTGTTTTTAAACTTACTAAAGCTCTCTAAGGCCTTAAACAAGCACCTAGAGCTTGGTATGAAAGATTATGCTCTTTTATTTTGAAAAAATATTTTACTGTTGGAATGGCAGACCCAACGCTGTTTAAGAAAACTGTGAATTCTAATATATTATTGGATCAAATTTATGTTGATGATGTAATTTTTGGATCAACTAATAAAACCCTTTTTCATGAGTTTTAAAAGTTAATGCAAAAAGAATTTTAAATTAGAATGATATGAGAACTAAATTTCTTTTTAGGACTTCAAATTTATCAAAAAGATTTTGGAAATGTTTCGAATCAATGAAAATACATTACTGATTTGTTGAAGAAATTTGGACTTCAAAACAGAAAGACATATACAAATCCTATGTGTACTAATATAAAACATGATTTGGATGAAACTGGAAAGTCGGTTTACAATAAGTTATATTGAGGTATGATTGGTAGTTTATTATATCTTGCTACTAGTAGGCTAGATATAATGTATTTAGTATGTCTTTGTGCAATATTTCAATCAAGTCCTAAAGAATCTCATCTAACTACTGTTAAAAGAATTTTTAGATACTTAAAAGGAACTTTTTTTCAATCTATTCTTTATCCCAAAACATCTGATTTCAATTTGATTTCATATTCAGATGCAGACTTTGGGAGTTGTAGATTAGATAGGAAAATCACTTCCGGAACTTGTCACTTTTTAGGAAAATATTTAGTGTCATGGTCAAGTAAGAAACAAGATTCAGTTTGTCTATCAACAACTAAGGCAGAATATGTTTCTACTGGCAGTTGCTTTGCACAGGTGTTGTGGATGAAAAACTCTCTTATGGACATTGGACAAAATTTTAATAATACTCCTATTTTATGCGATAATACTAGTGATATAAATAGTTTAAAAAATCCTATTAATAATTCTAGAACTAAGCATATTGATATCAGACATCATTTTCTAAGAGATCATGTTCTTAAAAAGGATATACCATTGAAATTTTTAAGTACTGAAATTCAATTAGCTAATATTTTTGCTAAACCACTTACCACTGCAAGGCTTGATTTTATTAAGGGGAGCTAGGTTTATTTGATTTTAAATCAAATTTTATTTTAAAATACTAGTTTATTATTTTATTTGTGCTTAAAATATTTTTTCTTTTTTTAACAAAATATGTTTTTTCCCCATATAATCTATTTTATTTATTTTTAAATATATTTAATGATTATTAAAAACACAAAAATCAAGTTTGTCTGAAACCGTTTTGACTTTTAAACCGTTTCATTTCTATCGAAACGTTTTCAAACCCACAAACCACACCTATGCTCGTGAACCCTAATCTTAGAACCTCTGAAACCCTAACCTTCAAACATTTAGAGATTCTCGCAGAGATGGTAAGGACTAAAAGAGCTAGTGAAGCCGAGAAAAGCAATGACAAGAGAAAACGCTCCAAAGGAATAAAAATATTACTGGGCAAGGTAATCTCTCTCGACTAGTTATTTCAGACAAATATACTTTGAAAGAAGCGCTATTGTTTCAAAACCTTAAACAGATGTTCAACAGTGAAAATACAGAATTTTTTTATGAGGTAGAAATTATATACTTCTTTAAATCTGTACAGTTTATTCTGTGAGATACTGAGGAAATTATGATGGCTAAGATAGAGGATAGGTATTTCTCAATCTCATCAGTAGAAATTGGTCAGAATCTCAACTACCCTCATGAGGGAGTTTTTCATTTCAATTTGAAAAATATTGGAGATTATGTGAAAAAATAAGAGGACATAATGTTGTTTCTTTTTCTTATTAAGACTACAGAAAATGTTTATCATTGATTTGGAGCCTGATCAGAAAATTCTGGTCAAATTTGTGCAAACGGAGATTGCACCGAGGATGTCTGAGATGGAAACGATATTATATCCTAATATGTATATAATGTATCTCTTTCTCAATGATTTCAAACTCAATTTTCCAAGGTATATGGTTAGATACCTAAGATATTGTTGTCAGAGTGATGCCCGAATGAACTTTTATCCTTTTGGTCGATTCATTTCCATGTTGTTTCTTAAGAAGGACATGGTGAGATTAGTGGATTCCCGAGTACACTGTCATCACAGTAATGTGTTTAATGCTGGAACATTAAGGAATATTGGATATTTATGGAGTACTATCAAAGGAAAACTTTTTCCAGTAGGAGTAGATGATGAATCAGAGATTACTCAAGCTCAATCTACAAAGTCCAAGGAGGGACAAGCTGAATCGAGAGTCCTCACTACTGCAAGGAGGATCATATTTGAAGTGGTATAAAATGATGAAGAATGAAGTTAGGAGGGACTTCAAAATCAGAGGAAATGACCTGTCACTTAGGAACTTACTTCTCCTGCTTTAAATACAAGAGATTTACTCTCTTATATTTTTTTTAGAGAAAAGGTTTTTGAACAACCTCAAGAACAGAATGTCGCGGTTACAGATCCTGATCATGAAAAGACTATAGTTGAACGATCAGAACAAAAGGTTGTAGCTGATGTTGCTGTTGACATTCAACAAGAAAAGGAGGCAGAGCCTAGTGAAGAAGTGGCCCGACCTAAGGAACCTCAGGAGAATATCATTTTAGATATTTCATTGGATGACCAAATTGCAGATATTTTTGATGAGCATGCTTCTGAAGCACACATATAAGTTCTTCAAGAGGATTTTTCTATGGAAGATTCTAGAAAGGACTCTGAGGAAAAATCTGTGGATCAACCTACTCAGGCCAAGGAGAAAGAAAAATTTGATGCTGAATCATTACCCTTAGTACTAATACATCACACAGAAACTAAGAATGCAAATCAATCAACAGGAGCTTCTGATTCATGGAATAGGGAAGCTGGAGATTTTTATAAAAATTTATCTCAACTAAAATGTTAGAATGATTCTATGAGAAGCATCTTAGCATCTGAATAGTTGAAATTTCAAAATCATAAGGAGTTTACTATTTTAAGACAGGAAGTTGAACTTTTTAAAGAGGATATGCTAAATGTTGTTGCAAAACTGAAATATGAAATGGTAATGAATTCAGATTTCTCAAATCTTATGTTGTTCCTGGAGACACAATTTGCATCAATTGAAAATAGTGCTACTATTGGATCAGTCACTTCACCTAATTTAATCAAACAATTTCAAGTTATCATAGCTGCAATGAGCAATATGAATGACATGTTGTAAGATATTTAGTGCAACAAATCTCCATTATCTGTTCTCTTAGATAATCATAAATTTTTAGTTGATGAGTTAACATCCAGTGAGCCTGGAATCCGTTCTGTCTTAGAAAAATTCACAGAGAAGCTGTCTTTGATTATGGAGAAATAAGAAAGGCTTCACGAGTTTTTCAGATTCAATCTCATTGAAGATATTCATATGACTCAAGAGGCCAGAGATCTTATTATTAAGCTTGGTTATGGAATAATGAAACGGTTGAAAAAATAGTTAGCAGAAATCAAGTCTATAGTCTAGCGAAGATAACCCTGCATGTTCACTACAAAAAAACTTGATTGTTGTTTTTATCATCCTTGTATCTATTTTTTATTTTTAATGAAAATATGTTTCTTTCTTTCTATTTTTTTACTATATTTATTTTGATATGCCAGTACGCCAGATTTAATTTTTGATAAACATTTAATAATAGAATTTACCTACAGTTCAGTGCAACATTAAATGTGTTCAAATCTATGATTTATCATTCTTTTTGATATCAAAAAAATGCGGAGAAATCTGATAAACACAAAATTTTATTTTAAAAACTATTTTATGTTATTAACAGTCGTTTATTATAAAGGGAAATTTTCTTTTTCTTTTTATTCAGAGGGAGAAATTTGGATAAAACTTGAAACTTTTATTTTTAATGAAAAATTATTTTATTTTCATGAAGGGGGAGAAATTTTCATAATGATTTTGTTAAAATTAAATAGTGTTTTATCTTCTCAAAATTCTAAAACATTATATAACTAATTTTGAAAGTTAATTTCATTTAATTAGTCTTATTATTTTATGTGTTTTTGATCATCAAAAAGCGGTAGATTGTTGAGAAATTGTTTTTTCAACAATACATAATATTGTTATTTAAAGGGGGTGTTTATATTAATACCCTATCTCATTATGTTAATTTTTATTCTCACAAATACCCTTAATTATTTTCTAATGATTTTATTTTTTAAACATTTTACAGGAATTTATCATTTTATTTTACTCTTCAAATTACGGTAATTTATTATTAAAGTATTCGTATTTAGAGTGTTCTGGAAACACTGTTCATGTGCTACTTATTCAGAATATGCTTGAGCATGTTCTGCAAACACTATTCATACCCTACGTGGATAAACGTAGCATAAGGATAGAAACTATATACTTTTTGAGATAAAAAAAGTCTGGTTAAACAACCAGACGTTATCGGCAATGCATGAAAGAAGAACCCTATGTTAGGAAGGAACCCTACGTTTCGGAAATCAAGAAAGTATAGAAGGAGAACCGTATGTAAATATTAAATGTTACGTTTGTTTCTCAAAAGTATGGCTCATTAACCTTAATTTTTTAAATAACCATACGTTTTTGGAAAAGTATTGATCATGTAAAAGTATAGATCTCTTATAGTACATTTGAAAGTTGAAGAGAAAGGTATAGAGGACCAACCCTACATTTGGAATGAACCTTATGTTTGTTGTCAAGTTTACGTTGTTATCCTTACGTTGTGAACCTTACGTTTGATGACTATGTCATTAACCTTACGTTCAGAGGACACATACAGTTCAACTTAACCATACGTTTGGCATCGGAGAATTTAAAGTTGATGTTTTTATGCAACGGTCAATATGCTGATTATTAGGCGGATTTCACGCCAAGATTTAAAGATGATTTTAAAGAACAATTTTAACTGATTCAAAATCGTTTCATCAATGATTTGATAATCGAATTAAAAGGAGCTTTTTATGCTGAGTCTTTAGGGAAGTTACGACTGCTCTATAAATTCAAATGTTTGAATATCGCGAGTAAAAATGCGACTTTTGTGGATATAAATTTACACGAGATGTTCTTATCATTCTTTTATTTATATGCATCAGAGATTATTGATCGTGTGTGATTTTTTAATTATTCTATGAAATGAAAGAAAAAAAGAGACTACTGAAACACACTGATCTACTGATTCAAAAGTTGCATCAAAGATCTGTTTGTTAAAAGAGGAAGGAACGTGATAGAAGATTCACTTGTTCTACAATGAATATCTACCGTGAATTTTCTTCTACTAAAGTTGTGAATTATATTTCTATATCTACTGCAACATGATCGACTCAGAATTTTTTCTATGTGAAGATTATTATTTTTCAAGGCAATGATCTATCTACTGTCAATTTCATGGTTTTTAAATTGTGAAGAACATCTGGAAATTATTTTCAAAACACGAAAATCTTTTCTTTTTATTCTTGAGTGATCATCTTCTTGTACTAAGCTATGTAGTTTCTGTAAGTGAACCAGAAGGCTTTGTTATGCCTTGGATTGTAAAGGTTTCAACTGCCTGTACTCAGTTGTGAACTGGTCTATTGAAACAAGGACAAGATAGTGAAAATCACAAAGCTCGTGGAGTAGAGAGTTGGTGGAGTGGACTAGGGGCCTCCGGTTCCCCTATCCACTATACATCTTGTGTTTCTGCTATTTAAATTTCTACTACATCATTTTATCTGATTAAAGATAAAAGGCAGAACACAATCGCATAATGGTTTTAAAAAGTCACAATTCACCCCCCATCTTGTGTACATTTGGTGTAATTCGATCCAACAAAAAATGTTCTAGTGTGATTGTCTCCTATGAATATTATTAAGTTGAAATTATTAGTGGATCTTGGTATATTGAAATATCATGTCCATACTATTGATATCCAACCTGAGTTATCATAAGTTAGTGTTCCTGAATTGGTGGTAGTTTCTTTCATAATAGAGGGAAATATTTACTTTTCCTTTATGGTTAGATAAATCATTTGTCGGAGCCCATGTTTAGTTATACGATTATTATTTTCTCTCATTATTCAATCTTTTTATTAAGGAATATATTTTTTTATATAAGATATTTTGGAATTGTCTTATTAGATTCACTCAAAAGGTTTATTTCCTCTAATAAATTCATTATTGCTTCACATATGCTCATCCAACTGAATTTTGTACTAAGTAATCATCTCATCAGTTGATAAAATCACATCTTATTCAAGTCATATGTGGGTTGTGGATACAAAAATTTTTATAATTTATTTTAATCTAATGATATCAAGTAAGAAGTAACTAGATGTTTTTAATAGATCCAAAATCCAGAGACTACCTATAATGTTGTGTGTGAATCCATTCATTGTAGACATTGTTGTCTACTATGTTTTTTAATGGGCGCTTCTTAGTCACATTTTTAAATATCATCATCATGATCAAATTCATTCATATGGCCAATGATATTCACTTTAATTATTTTAATGAATAAAAAATTGATCATACATTCATTTGTTTAAGAATATTAAAGGAATTTTTATCATCTAAATATATCTTGTTGGAAATATTTTAATCCTCTTTAATATCTAATTTCATAAAAAAAATTAACTTATGAAACCTGTAATATATTTTTCACTCTCTTTAGTAATACCCATCAAGTTTTTTATGGAATATTATATAGATGGAATCTCCATCAGATTATACATATAATGATTCTCTTGATAAAGATGAGTCTTTTATAGGAGTTAATTATAAGGGTGTTTCATATGAAGTTACTAATGGAATAGAAAGTCTTAATTCATCTAAGAAGGAAAGGAAATAATGGATCAATCCATATAGATTAGGTTAGATTATCATTAATCTCATTCATTTCATTTTCTCAATGTAGATTTGGTTATTCAAGAGGCGGTGGTAGTTGTGAAAATTTCACCAACCAGGCGGTCAAAGGTTTCTTTAGTAATGATTCCAAGAAAGACTCCATACTTAAATTTATATCATTCTGAGCTTATATCCTAGCATGATTTCAATGCTGTTTTGTTCTATAGAATGGGTTTCAAACCATATTGGGTTGTTCTATGATTTAATATTTTTCTTTATATATGAGGATTTTCAAAACATTTATAAACCTCATAAATAATTTTCTTAATGACTCACACTCAATATGTATATTATTTCGTAGCCTAAGGAACAATGACACTTTATTTGATGGACCAACTAGAATATAAGAAACATGGACCATATAATTAATCTCAAGTGATTATATTTTCATACACATTCCGAAAAAGCCTCTTTTTACTAGTGAGTAAGAAGAAATTCATAGCACCATATTCACCCCCACACTTTAATAATTACTATTGGTGGGGTATCAACGATTATCAAGTATATATTCTTTATACTAATAAGGTATTGATATTGGAGAGAATCATTATTTTTCATTAACTGAGAATTTGACCCACTAAAAATATATCTATAACAATGTGGTGTAAGAGATAATTTATTTCATTGATATTATTGTAACACACCTTGATATAAAGATAAACAGCCCAGATTGATTTCCGGAATCATTGTTCATTTCCTCCTGTAATATCATAAAGAATTACTTCTCCAATGCAATTAAAGACTTCTTCAAAGGTGGTTCTCTACCACGTATGTCCAGTGTATACACCATGATAATTATCCCAATGGTCATCTCCCCTACTATATCTCTGAATATAATCCCATTATCATGTTTAACTTCACATATAAGGTCCTGGAAGCCATCATTGATAATAGGCTCGACAACTTTACCTATAAGTGGATTTCCGAGGTACAACATGATTTCATCCAAGTGAGATCAATCCAAGGGTATATTGGGGTCGTCCAATAGATGATCTGTGACATCAATGGGATGGTCATTGATTCAAATGTGATTATCAATCTCAATATTTAAAAAGCATTCAACCTTCTAGAATTGATCATTATCACATGCATCATGAGATGCATGGGATTCTATGTGACTATTATTGTTATATTCTTCTGTTGTAAAATATCTCTTCATTTTAACAATATTTTTTCAGGTAAATAATTTGGATTTATCAATTCAGTCAGAGGATTTTTTCAAGGGGATCCCCTCTCCCCAGACATCTTCATTCTATCCCACGAAGTCCTTAGCTTATTATTCTCCCTCACCATGCGACATGTCTTGGTCCAGCCTTTCCCCTACGACTCCCACACCCCTAGAGTCTCCAAACTTTTTGTCAGATTATTTTATGTTCTTTATCAATGGGAAGATCCCCTCCATAAGAGGTTTTATTAAGGTCATCTATGATTATGTTGAGTATAGTGGACAACTAATCAACTGGAAAAAGTGGTGTTTTTCTTCCGTTGAGTATCCCAATGAGGTGAAGGGGAACCATGGAAAGCATTATATGCATTCACGAAAAGAAATCCTCTAACCTACATGGGGGATCCACTTTATCCAGGTAGAATTTGTGTTCACTTATTTGATGATCATTCTAATAGGATAACAAACCACAAAAATAACTGGAATAATGGATTCCTCTCCTTTTTTGGAAGGATCACTCTAATATATAATTTATTGTCCACTATAAAAATGAAATTTTTTCCTTCATGTTTTTGTTGCAAGTTCTATCCTCAATTATTTATATTCCACCATTAATTAAAGATTATGTGATACTCATTGAAATGTAAGATGTGGATTGGCCTTTAGGAACAAGATATCCAAGCCCCTGGAACTCGGTGCCATTAATGTGAGATGTTTGGATGAAACAATTTTTCTCCTGTAAGGTAAGGTGTCATGTGAAGTCATTAAGGTATTGCCTATATGGGATCGCTTCAATGGAAGAATTTATGACTTAGGTCTTAGGGGACATTGTAGGAATACCTCTCCTCTTTGGATCTCTCTTTATGATTAGGTGTCTTCTCTCCGACAGCACTCCCAGTGGATTATTTGGTAGGGAGATGCCAACTTCTTAGACTCAAACTAGAGCGGCAGGCTCCTTGGTTTCCTAGGTTGCCCAATCCTAACTTATTATTCAGGGAGGCCAACATTCATCCCTCTTTCCACAGGGAAGTTCTGAACCAATCAAAATAATATCATTTCCACGACATCTTCCTGAAAGGATCAATGGAAAGGTGCATTTTCAGTAGTTATACTTTTGGTAGATTCTCAATAAAGGATTATAGGAAGGCCATGTTTGTGAAACCAGATAATTACTCTTGGGGTTTTATCCTCTTGTGAAATTATATTCCATCCAAATTCATCTTATTTTTCTAGAGATTCTCACAAAATTCCTTTTCAATAGAGTTTTCCCTAAAAAAAGGAATTCTCTTGGCCCTGTGATGCAGTTATTTCTCATCCCCAAAGGAGGAAACCTCAACCTATCATTTTCTCCACATTGATTGGGTTATCCACATTCGGAGTACGCTTGGGGAGTTTATTCCCCCCATGGGTAGCCTCTTCTTTTCAGTATTTATTTCATCACTGGTATAAAAGAGACCCCTCCAAACACAAGTTAGATGGACAGTAGATCCTATTTCTCATGGTATTTTTTTGCATTTGGTAGGAGCGAAACCATGAAAGACTCCTCAGGTCTCACCCCTCTATCCACAGACTAGCCTTCAAGAACAAGCTCATTATCTCTGATTTGGATCATTACCACAAGTATCATGAGGTGACACCTTCTCTTATATTCTTCATTGGAATATTGTGTCCTCCAGGGCCTTCATCCTCCACATATTTCAAATCGTGGCTCAGATGGTACCCTCCCTCTTACGGTCTCGATCTCAACATAGATGGGACTTGTAAATCTGGTGTTATGAGAGGAGGTGGGGTTGTTTGGGATACTTCAGGTTCAGTCATCCTTTCCTTCAATGCTTATTATGGGATGGGTGATTCCCTGGGGGCTGAGGCCAAGGCCATTCACACTAGGTCAGAGATATGCATCTATGGAGCTCTCCACCTAACAATAGTGGATATGGATTCAAAAATAATTTGGATCTCCCATAATGGAGGAATTCCCCCACCATGGAACATTATTTATCTCTTCCAAAAATTCAAATCTCTCCTTTCCCATGATATCGATATCCTTCATAGGCGGCGTGCGGTTAACCGGCTGGAAGACTTCTTAGCTACCAAGGAAACATGCAACTATCTTATCTCATTGTTCATTTACCTTGGCTCCCTACTTTCAAGCGGTGATTTCATTTCTGTTAGGGATGCTCTAGGCTTCCATTTTTTTATACCTCCATGATATCATGACTAATTAGTGACACTTTTTATGTCTTTATGGTGTTCTCTATTTCGTTTCTTGTTCTTGTAACTGATTTTCTTTATAATAAAAAATATAATTTTATGACTACATATTTATATAGATCATTAGAATTTAACAAGGTTTTCTCTTTATCATATGATAAGGGTTCATAAAACTGATCCAAACAAAAGGGTTATTTCTCCACTTTTTAGGACCAATATGGTCATTTAGAATTTCATCGGTTGTATCAAATGGTAAATGATCTAAGGGTGGTGTAGATGATGATAGTTTCCTCAGCCTACAATTTTACTAGGATGAGACATCATTTATTGATTATGAGGTTATATATATATTTGTCCTCAATTTCTTGTAAGTCTCTCTATTTTTTTGAAATTTAAAAAAAATAATTGAGGATGGTTGGACCTTGATGTTGAGAAAATATGTCATTATGGGGAGGTATTTTGAAACATGCACTATTGGAAGGGTCTCTATAGTTGAATCATAAATCGATTTCATGGGGAGGACTTCTATTATTGCTTAATTATTCACCACAAAGGGGACCTTAGTAACATACACCCTAAGGAGGGACATAAATGTACTCATATTTTATTCAATATGGATACTCGAGGGATATTATTTTGTTAGATTCTTTAGTGGGTGTAAATTCATGTTGGTAGTTCCAGAAATAGAATCTTCAATATATTTCGTAGTGTGAACTTTATGAGTTGTTGGATTGTATTACATTGGAAGAACCATTCTAATAACTAATTTTAGATGAGTTTTCAATGGGAAAACCTCTTTTTTATTTAATATTCAAGAGATGTGGAGGACCACAACAACTAATATTATGAGGAGGGCCTTAATGACTAATATTTTCAATATATAGGTTGGAGCCTGATAGTGGGAACTTGAGGGAGGACCTCTAGGTATATTTTTTATAAAACTATATAAGAGATATGTATGATCATAGAATCAATCTATCCTCATTGAATATCTATAAGATCCATAATTAATCTTTGGAATATTTCAATGACCCTTAAGGATGTTCATGTCCCCAATGGTAGTGTCCTGCTCTTGGACTATAGATTTCACTAGTGGGACACCCTTCTTGACATTTTTTTCCAGATAATCATTGTTGGAACCATGATTGTATTTGGGATTCCATAGTGTGCATATAATTCCTTGTGAGTGAGAGGCATATTAGATGTATCCTCATTTTTTATTGTGATGTTTAAATGGGATTCATGGGTGTGAGAAAAAATATGAACGTTTTTTTATTAATATTATTATATGATGGTGGCCCTTATGGGTGTCAAAGGTATATGATCCTTATTATAGGTTTTCATTTTAATATTATTATGGTATCCATGTTTTAATATGTAATATGATCCTTCTAATTGGTTTTTTAAGAATAATATGATGGAATTCATTAGGTCTACATTGAATATGAGCATCCTCATTGGATACCATTAAAATATAACATCATGCTTAATGGGTGAGAGAAAGAATATGAGTATGCTCATTGGATTATATCAGGATATATCGGGGTACATCATAATTGAAAAAATGATTTTAAAATGCTCATTTGTCATTATTGAGATTTATCTTTAAACATCATAAGAGTGAGTGGGGTTATGTTCCTACAATTATGTTGCCTTTATAATATACAAGTTGGCATCATATGAAGAAGTATGTATATGATCCATCTCCTCTATCACAATCATGATATTAGAGTGTGATTATTATACATTAATAGGGATATTATATTTTACATTTAACATTATTGGAATATGTTGGCTGGCTTAATAATAGAGATCACAGATATGATCTTATTCCTCAGTCACCATCAAGATATGCTAGTCAGATTTATAAGTCTGAACATGAAGAAAAAAACAATCCTTCATCTGAGATTATTTCATAATTGAACAATATGATTCATGGGTATTTCTGGGAACAAGAATATGATCCTATTAATTTGTGTTATTGTTTTCCTCCCATGGTAATACCTCCTTCCGTGTGCCTTAATTTATACAATTGGTGATGATATCTCCAAAACGTACTGGTCATTATTTTTTTGAGAGATAATTTTTATGAAGAGTTAGTGATTTTGGAGGATTGTATCATACCGCCTAGGAAACATTCTTACATCCATATGGATATATTTTATTCACTTATCCACCCCCAAAATGTAAGGGAGGTATGTGTTGTTTCTATTTAGATATAAGATCCCAAAATAGTTAGATGTGGTCAAAGAGGAATATGTTTTTAGGGGATATAATTAATAGGATGGAATGTGGGGATTCAACTATTAGTGAGTTTCATGATCCACTTCCAGAGTCCAGATGGATTCATTGAGATAAAACTAACATAAAAGTGTTTTCACAATCATGCACTATAGGTAAGGAGTTGGTGAAAGTCTTCGTCTGGACTATAGTGACACAAAGTCATCAATGTTCAAAGAATATTACAAATACATTGGTTTTTTATGTGTAGATTTCTAAGGTATACAATTCATTACTCTAGACTATTAAAGAATATTTGACTATAAATATGATATTATTGATTCTAGTTGGATTTGTGGATAATTAAAAGGGTACAAAAACAAAAAATAAGATTTTTTTCAATGAAACATTACAAGTAATATTACATGGTAAATATATCTCCCTAATGGTTAAAGGATTCATATCTAGATCACTATTTTGTTTCTTAATTTCCCTCCACTCTCATTCATTATGATTTAGTGTGGACCTACATTCTAAAGGTAGCTGGTCATTGAGTAAACATAGTGAGACTATTTTTTATGCTCTGTTTGAGAGGATGGTGGTTTGGATCTTCCCTAAAGGGATATTATAGCTTATTCAAGGAATATCTAAGATATTTTATATATATTCATGTAATAATTACATGTAATAATATTGGTTACCATCATTAAATTCATTGATTGATAATATTAAATTATGAAAATTCTTTTATACCTATGATTTTATAAAATTATATTTTATTATAAGTTTATTGTGTTACTGTATAAAGGCACAAATCTAGTTTCTATAAAATTTATTAGCATCTAGTGTAGTTGTGGTATTTTTTTAACTGGACTCTTGTCCATGAGAGGGGATTTTGATGTTACCATGTAAATGAAATTAAACACACATTTCTTAGTTCCTCTTAACGGAACATTTCCTTCCTCTTAAGGTTGTATGGAAAGAACCATGGTGGTTCCTTTTATAGTCTTGGGGTCATGAAAAATTACATTCATTTTTAAGGAAAATTTAACATTATAAAAAAATTGACTATATGATTTGCATTTTAATGACTTATAATGATGATAAATGGGGAAAATGTTCCTATTAATTGTCAATGTGGTCCTTATGAATGAGTTTCCATTTCTTCTCTATCCCATTCATTCGTAATTAAACAATACAGGATATTTTTAGAGAATATTCGAAGTACTTTTTCTATATATACACTGCAATCAATTTCTTATTGGTAACTAGGCATGGATATAAGGCTACACTCGTAGGTGATATGGACAAATGAATATAGATTGGGACTTACACTATATTTAAGGCATGTTTAATTGTATATATTTCAATGATTGAACCATGTATAAGTACATCAATGAGGTTATAGAATTGTATTTAATCATGTAGGTGGACCATATATGTCTTTCCACTTCTTATATTGATAACTAGATTATTATGGATGACTACACACATAGGGGATATGTGCAAGTGAGAAATTTTTTGGGCTTACACTTAGTATGAGGACCATATGTGGATCTTCAACTCATTGAGAGCCCCAATGAGTATGGAAATATTCTTAGAACCTTTAAATATTTTTTATATGTGGAATACAGGATGAATATTTTGATATGTGGTTGTCCTCACTGATATCCTCCTGATAGGGGACCATGTTTTTAAGGTTATAAATGATTCTTGAAATAATGAAGATATTTCATTATTGAGAGAAAAATACAAGGAATATGTATCATGGATTTATTTATCCCTATTATGAAGGGAATACTTCATTGATGAGGATCTTGTTTTTTTTCATAACACGTTCATGTTCCTCAAAGAGGTTTGGGAGGAGTCCTGAATATGTGGGCACTAAGATGATTTGCATGGGTAAATGTGGAACCCAGATAGGTTACCAAGGTGAATAATGTTCCATGATATGTGAGATACTTGAATGGTAGCTCAGTTTGTTGTCATAGGCACAAACACTATATGAGGACCTGGTTATGTGGTCACACCAATTGGTGAACTAGTCATTTACCATTTAGGATGTCTTGGGTCACTCAGTACCATGGTTGGTAACCTATTTGTGGGCACTTTAAATGGACCTTGGTGTAGGCCCACCGGGTATGTCTAAGGCACTATGTGAAGGATGCATTAGGGGTTCAGTGTTCTTATTCTCTATAGACATAAGAATATTTTAACACTTTTGGGTTGACTCTGTGATTTGGGTATTGTAATTTTAAGGCCCAATTGGTGAAACACATTCAAATGGAATTGTTCACTGAGGTAGAACTCCTTAGTATTTTTGGAGCACCTATTAGGGTGGTTCCTTCATCATGGTCTTATTGACAACATAGGTGAAATTTTCTCTGAAATATCAAATTTATTAAAATAAGAAACATCTTATTCTACAATATTTCCCTAAGTTTATATTCAAAAATCTTATAATGGGGATATAAGAGGAATTGGGTGTGTATTATGTTCACTCAGATACAATTAGAGCTTCTTCATTGTCCTCAGTTCAAACTATGTCACACATGAAGTATAAATTTGGGTATTAGGGATCATTATATAGAAAACAAGGTTTTCTTACCCTCGGCAATGTCTGTGGAAACCTTGGGGAACCCCATTTCTTTAACTAGGGCATGTGACATGGGTGAATAGATAGGTTTGGTGAGAAGTATAGTATTGCACTATGTAGATAAAATACATGGAGAAACATTTATAAGATTCATTGGTGATCCATGGATATGATGATTAGATGATCTAGTTTCCCATATAGTTTCTACCGCCCCAATCTCTTTTAAAATTTTACACCTTCTCTTTTAATTAGTTGGACTCTTCTTCTATGAAAATTTGAGTGGAAATAGTGGGTTAGGTACAACTAGGCAGAATGTAAATCTACAATTATAAAAATATTTTATCTCTAGTCTTTCATATCCCAAATATTAATAAAAATAAAAAATTATTTGAAACAAATGTATTGTGTATTGTACCAAGTTCACCTCCATTGGGACCAAATCAGGTGCCACATACCTCAAGCGCACCACCATCAATGGAAGAGGTTGTCGACTTTTGGAGAGGGTCTATGTAAAAAAGTGAAGATACAATACCCTCTTTAGTACATGTATATATAAACATAGAAACCCCAAAATAGTCAACATTAATCAAAATATAAACAATATTAATGTGGAAATTAATGTTTCATTACATCAATAACAAATAACAACTCCCATGTTATAAAAAATATATATATATGTAATTTTTTGTGGTCATACATATTTAAATTGTACCTCATGTGGATGATTTTATAAGACTGGTAAAATAATTAGAAATATATTGTATATAACAATTATACTAGTCCAAAGACAATTCCCTGTTCCATCTCCCATCTTCTTCGAAACTCTACAGCTACTCTAGAAATAGTAGTGGATTTTTTCCTTGATCATGAAGTATAATGTGTTCCTAGGTACCACGGTTCCTATGTGTGGTATTATTACAACTCACTATGTCTTAATGAATGTTTTCTATAATTTATCCAGGAAATAAATTCCATTTTTAGTGTGATGTGATCATATATTTATTAAATAAGAACTGGTGTTAATAATAATGATTTCAAAACCATGGGCACCATACGACCACCAGAGTGTGACCATTGGCTAATTTGGATAGTTTCATCATGTCTCTAAACATATCGCAAAATAATAATTTGGTAATCACAACTCAATTCATAATTAATGGCAATACAATCCATTTATAATGTAATGACAAAGACATAGGTAATGTGACCCACTAACATAACCATAAAAGTGAGTATAACATCCCATTGATATCATAATCATTACTACATGGGTAGTACATCATGATATCCCAGTTATAAGATGAGGCATTACATCCCTAATACAACTTGGAAAAAATTTCATCATGTACCAACAACATCATCAAGAAAGAAAATAGCATCATAATCCCTCAGCATAATTACAAGAAGTAAAATTGTCTCTCTTCCTTTTCTACCCATAGAAGATGGAAAAAAATGCATCGATCATGAATCTAATATAGTTATATTTTCCCCTCCTATGGAATCATCACATCATGGGGTTCTCATCACGCTTATAAGAGAAACAATAAATAACTTTAGAAATAATAAATAACATGAGATTATATAAAATTTCCTTAGTAATAGCATCTTAGTTACAAACATTAAAAATCATTGGCATAAAATACTCCTTAATTAAATGAATAATGAAAGAGGAAATATCTTCCCAACTACTTTTATCACTAGTATAAAGGAATAACACCCCATAAACCCAACCAAAAATAACCATATTTTATAAAAAATAGTTTCAAAACATTAATAAAGAAATCTATTAAATTTTAGTATAATATCCAATACATATTTAATTATATCAATGTTTTTCCTTTCATAGTCAACCTATGTCCATAAACATGAATAAAAAATTTACTAATAGATTTCCAAATACTTGATGGGGGAGGAACACTTATCCCAAAATACATATCAATTATCCAAAGTCTTTAAGGCCACACACTTATTCTGCATCAACCAAGCCTATGTTATCCCTTTCAAAGTACAACCATGTATTATTCAAAAAGAGGATAGAAGAACCAAACTAAGTCTATCATGTCATTATTTTACTCAAGGTTCCCTCAAAACATCTCCCAACTAGATGGTTCGACTCACATGAATTCAAGGTCACGAACAATGGTGGTCGTTATGTCAAAATTTGATAGTCAGAAGTAATTTTCAAAATACGATACGGAAGGAACCATACAATAAATGTGTGAATTTTAATCTAAAATGTGACATATAAATTTATCAAACTAAGGCCCACCACATAGTAACATAAAAAATAAAAAGTGAATATCTTATCGATGAAGTGTGTCGGGAAAGAAGTGCAGGTTGGCTTCAGGCAACATCATCATGTGGGGATCTTGAAAGTGCATTACGTGCGTTGGAACCTATCATCTGGCCCGCTGACCAAATGTGATAGTCAGGGTTCTCTTCATATAAATTGAAATGGGATGCAGACCATGATGGTTCTTAGTAGAGGGGGTGAAACATCATGTGGATGGTGAAGAACAAATAAGCGAAGTAATGCATCTTGGAGGTAGCATGGCATGGAGACATGTCGGTGTTATTGGGTGGGAAACTTGAAAGACTGATGGGGTTATTGAAACCCATCATCTGTCCCTCTAAACAGATGTGGTGTTTAGGAAGGGTTCTCTATGAAGGTCCTCACATTAGGGTTGTTCAATGTAACATTTGATGATAATGGGGGAATCAATGTGAATTTTGGGATCATGATGGGAATCTTTGCTACTCATATTTGGCCTTTGGTTCACAGGGCATTCGGGCCATCAAAAATTATAATGGTCCTCCAAGACACTAGTCCATAATTTCATGTAAGGGTTACCTATAAAGACTATTTAAAAAGAGAAATATCATTCAATAATAATGAAAGGGTGATTTCCCCTACCTTTAAAAAAATTAAACTGTTACACTTTTTCCCAAATTCCATAGAGGATCATTCACCTTGATATGAGGTCCTTGTCTTCCTATCACTACAATAACACAACATAATACCATTGAAAGTTATTATATATTCATATACCTTAAATTAAATTATTAAAATGATCAAAAATTGAAATGTATTATTATCCCAATAATCCATCAAAAAAATTTCTAAAACAAAACAATTACATTAAACAAACATATGTAATTTTGAATAATATTGTCACAGACGGATGCACTAACATAAATTCATAGAAAAGAAAATTATAACTATCATTAGAACACCTGATGATAAGTAAGTTCATGATTAAAAATTACATTTTACATAGTTTTTAAATTTAGGATACTATTGTACTTATGGTCCTTGAAGTAGTGGTCTTTATATAATAAAACCCCCAATGGTTTGATCTCATGTTCTTAAAGAAAAGTTATGACTACATTAAAATTATTCTCATTAACAATTGATTAAAACAAAATTTATTCACATATTTCAATAAAGTAATTACATTATCTCTAAAATTATTATAAATCTATTGAAATGAATTTTTATTAAAGGGTTTATTCACTAGATTTTAATCTTTTTAACTCAAACCTCTCAGAAATCATTTACTAGATTTTTAATTTGAAAAAATAACAAATAAACAAATAATTAAATTCAAATAAAGTTTTTATTAATAGTATTGTGATTTTAAATACAATGAAATCACTAATGTCTATGACTCATTATTATCCCCCATTTTAGAAACCCAGAAACACATAAGGAAAATTGATAAGTTCAAATAATCTCAATGATATCATTGTGGTCTGTTTTGAGTCTTTGATTTTATTAAAAATATTATCAATTTCATAAATCACCCCTAATGAAAAAAATAAAAACATACAATTTTTATTATATTTCGATAAATTTTTTAATTTAAAATAAATGATATAGAAATTAAAATTTATATCTACCCCATTGAAATTAATAATATTTTTGAATATTATCCCCCATTGAAAAATAATCTCCCCCATTATTGTATAAAAACCTATTTTTAAGTAATAGTTATGGACTTAAATAGTGTCTCCTTAGAAAAAAAATATAATTTCTTTAGAAAGAATAGTTTTGGGAAAATTTGTTAACATTTTATAATATTTTATTAATAATATATGAAAATTTATAAAAAAAATTCCACTAACTTTAACTCTATGTTATTTTAAATTTTTGGATGTATCATTCATTTAATATGGAATATTAATACCCATAAAAAATGTATTATATTAATATGACATTTGGATAAATTAAAACCATTCTATTCTTTTAAAATTTTGAACAAATACTTCTAAAAACATATTATTAACGATTATAAAAAAATTGATTTAATTTCTAAAAACTAATATTTTTCAATTAATGTAATATTGGTGACTCGAAAAACAATATCCTCATCCATTTTAAAAGATTTCATTAATTACAGGAGATATATAAAATAATAAGTTAATTAAAGATCACATTAATATGATCAATATACTATTTTGATTAATGAATTAAAATATATAATAATTTAATATTTTAGTAAAAATATCAGTAAGAATATTTTTTTTCTAAAAAGGTCAATAATGATATATGAATTTTTATGTAATCACTAAATAAATAGTTTCTTACATCTATGTAATTAGATCATGAATGATGTTCATGGTTTATAGATATTGTAACTTCACTAGTATTATCACAATGGATTGTATTTTGAATCAATTTTTTTAAAATAATATTTGATTTTCTATTTCATCGACAATATTTTACCAGAACTTCTAGATACTACATTTTTGGCATCAACAGTGGCTAGTACAATAGGAATTTTATTTTTACCAGACCAAGAAACAAAATCACGTCATAGGAAATAGAATTTTATAGAAGTACTCTTTCGATCTATCATATGGTCTCCAAAGGTTGAATGTGTGTAACTTTTTATATAAAAATCAGTCTTAGTAGAATAAAATAAACCAGGATTTTATGGAAAATACAAGCAGTAGAAAATGGATTTTACAACATTTAGAAGTTATTCCTTCATATTTTAATGAAACATCTCACAAAAACATACTAAAATAATTATCTCACATTGAATAAACATTAAATATAATAAAATTATGATCATACCGCTATACTTTTTTTGATCTTCTAATATCCCAAATTAATCAAGATCAAGTTTCATTATGGTACCTAATGGGGAACAAGTGTTTTTGAAATTATTAAATCTGAAAAGTTAATAAATTTCTAATATATTTATATTACGTAAACATATTTCATTACTTTTTTTATAAATATGAAAACCAATTAAAAATTTTAGGTCACCCAACATTATCATTTCAATGAATATTTATTTCCTAAAAAGTCTTTAAAAATTAATATTTGAGTTTATCTGAAAATAATTTCATCAAAATAAATTTAAACAATAATTGTTTCTTTACATAAAATTATTTATAAAAAATATGGATCCTAATTTTATCTTTATAAATATTTTAAATTTTAGATCTTGTAATTTTATTATACAGGGATCTTAGGGATTGTTTGAGACTATAAAACATTTTAGTATTTTTGAATACAAGTTATAAAATTTATTTATCTTAAATGACATGAGATTTTTCAATGTAAAACTCCTCTTGAATATAACTATTAAACAATTCTCCCTTTACACCCATTTAAAAGTAAATAAATTTGAAATTTTTTGTGAAGCTTAGTAATATTTGGATATACTCAACCCTACATAATGATATAGAAGTATCAAAATAATATATGTATTCTTATTAATAGTTTCCATTAGATGCAATTATATATTTATTTATTATGATTATTCAATTATCATAACATTTCTTCCTAAAATTTCATTTTTCTCTCTCACTAAAAGATCTTTATGTCATTCAACTAAAATATAAACTTGATTACATTCTAATTGATTACTCCCTTCATGCATAGTTGTTGTCCATGTTTCATCACCCAATGAATCATCAACTATTTTAGGATTTATCTAAGATATGAATTCTATATGTAGTTATTCATTTATTAAATAATTTTGTGTTTCTACTATCTAACTCACAAATCTAATTATATTATGAGTGGGTGACTCACTAGGATCGAGTGGTATTTAGGTAAGAGGATATGTTATTCCTTGCCTGCCTTTTATAAATCATCCATTGGAAGAGTTTTTGAATATTTAAAATCCTTTGACCTAACTTCCAAATGATTCACGAATGATGGTTGTAGTATAACATCTAGTATATTAATAAAAGTAATTTCAAAAAATCATTTGGAAGATGAACTTTTGAATTTTTTACAAAAAAAATTAATTATAACATAAAATTTAATATTATTTTTTCCAATATAATATTATTCTTCTTTTAAAAATTCTATATACATTACTAGTTGTAGAGTAACCATGAAATATTCATTCATATGATTTTGGATCAATTTCATTAAGATGATCTTTGGAATTCATGATTATTAATTTACACCCCAAGAAAATAATGTACATATGTTTTTTTCTTAATGTGTAATACTCATAAGATATTTTGATAACAAAGGATTGATGGAAATAACTATTTATGGTATATAAAGAAATAATTAAATATTATTCGTAAATATGATCTATTAAGGAATATTCTCTCAATAATGTTTGATTTTTTAGTAAATAATTCTTTAATTTTTTTCAACTACTCTATTTTACTGAGGTTTAGTCAGTGTTGAAAAATTATCAGTAACACCTTTATTACAATAAAATTATTCAAAATATGAATTTTTAAACTCAACATCATGATCTCTCAGGATAGTAATGAACAATAAGACTTTCTTAATTTTTAATGAATTATAAAAATATTTATAATAAAATAAATATTTTGATTTTGAGTGGGAAAATAGGACCATGTATATATATTACAATCATAAATAAGGATATAAACATAGTTTCCATGCCACCAATTATCCAAAATTTTAATAAAACCAAATAATATAATGTGAAACAACTATATATCTCTTCAATTAGAGTCTTCACTAGTATGTATAAAACTAGACTTATGTTTCATTCTATATTGATAAAGATCAGAGAATGTGGTTCGGTTTTACATAATTTTTGATATATCCATAACAAGGGATTTCCAAGAAAGTGTAGATATGTTTAAAAAGGTATAGTAACATTATATAATATTCCAATTTATATAAATAATGAAATTATAATTCCTAAGATCTTATAATTCAAATTTGTATAAATTACCTTACCTATCAGAAGAAAAAACAATAGTATCTTCCCTACATTGAACAATATATTTTTTATCTCGGGATATAATGATATGAGAACCATATAAAAGATAAATTATGATAAAAATGTTATCCTAAATTTCTAGAAAAATAAAAACATTAAAAAATAATGATTTTATTATGAATAAAACATCACTTATTCTGATGGTTTCAAATTTTGTGTTGTCTCCAATAGTGATGCATCCACCATTCATCTTTTTAAAATTCAAAAAGAAAAGATTATATCTATTTATATGCTAATAAAAACCACTATAAATTTATCAATTATTATATATGCTTGAACTCGACATATTTTTATAAAATCATAAAACTATGTTCTTGGTACCCAAACATCCTTGGGTTTGTTGTTAATATTAAACAAAATATTAGTAATTCACATCATTCATTATCTTTTATATTGAATAAATGTAGTTACTAATAAATAAAAAATTTATGAAAATAAAATGATTTAGCGCGATTTAAATAAAATAACATTCTTTAGTGAACTCCCAATTGACATTTTTTACAAAATTATCTAATCCAACATAAGAAAAAAATTGATTTAAATGGTCATTTTTAGAATGTATAAGAAACTCCATTAGACTATATAGAGATTTTGAATTGTTTAGAAATATTTTCAAAAAAAAATTATTTACCAAAATTAAATTTAGAAAATGGTTTCTTGGAAATAATAATTTCATATTTCATCTTAAGAACTAAATTCTTATTAGTATATTTTGAACGTAAATTAGATTTATTCCCTAATTTTAATTAATGTTATTAAATATTACTAGCATGTATTTAAATTATATAATAATCCTTGGAAACAACATCATTAATAAAATACTATTAATTCTTAAACTTTTTATTCTCTATTTCTATTAGAGTTTTGTATCTAACTGTTTCATTATATAGAGTAAAATATTCTACATTAGTTGATGGATTATTTTTTTCTAATTCTAAAGAAATATAATTTTCATCATTCAATGAAATTGAATAATCCTCACAAGAAGTAAACTAATATTTTTAATCTAATATATTAAATAGAAACCTTCACTATAAGGAAATTTTCATATTTATGGACATTTATATACAATCAATTTGTCTTGTTCCTTTTACTACCACTTTCTTACAATGATCTATCAAAAGTGTTGTCACCTCCACTATCACTCCATATATCTTGGGGTTTTATATTTATAATTTCCCCGCCTTTTAAATTTTTTCACCTATTTTTTGTGATTTATTTTTATTCATAGTAAAAATGTTCTTATATAGACATCCATCATAGATAAACAATAGATAACATATTATAATTCTTTTCTCCCTTGTTTTTCACATATTTATTTTCAATGATCCTATCAAATGATCATATTTTATATCATATTATTAGTTCTATTTACTATTTGATAAATTTGATATATATTATATTCAACATTTATAACATCCAAGAATAATTTTTTACTTTATATTATAATGATTATATCTATTATTTAAATATATATAAGTAAAATTATTTGAAATAGACAAAATTGACACTACAATTTCCTTTTTACCTTATGAATAAATATTTTTTATATACTATCATATTTCTTGAGTGTTCTAATCAAATAATCCAGTCTTGTCTTAGTCAAATTATTTGAATCATATATAGTTGTACCCCTAGTCTCTCACTTCTACAGAAGTAAATAAATAGTTTTTTCACGAGCTAATCATCTAATACCTCATTTTCATTATGTGATTGTAGACTATTCAAAATTGTCACGAAGTTTTGATTAATCTAGAAAAATCTATATATATAAAATCAAACACCTGATAATATGCTCATAACATATCCCATTTTGATTAAATAAAATTTAATCTTAAAAATGTGTTATCTCATGAATCATACAAAATATGTTATTTGTCTCACATAATGATAATTGAAAATATATATATTTTTCATCATTAAACATTTATTAGTGTTCCTAACTTTATAGTTATCTTAAAACACAAACTTATTATCTCTAAAAATATATTACTTGATCCTTATCTGGATTTTTATAATTTTCAGTCATCATTAGTTAGTTCTCAATTATATTATTAATAAAAAAATATTCATAAAATAATTCTAGTAATTATAATAATTTTTTAATAAATAATTGAGGATGTTTAATATTAATAATATTTATTGATCCTACATATATTCATATAATAAAAAACATTTCTCCAAAACATGATTACTGTAAAGAAACTGAGGTATAAAATACAGATAAAATTAATGAGAAATAAAAAATAAATTTAGAACTGATCTTAAATGAAGAGTATTTTAATGATATAATGTTTTATACAAGTTCGGACAAGGAAAGAAACCTATAGGGTTTAACAATAGCCTAAAATGAGACATAAAATTTTCATCCACTTCAAGGTGTAAAGCTACCAAAAGTTATGTCCTTCTGATCAACCCACAATTTATTAGAATAAAAAATTGAAAATATTGAATTCAATTGTATTTATATAAATTTGATATAGGTATGAGAAATTGTAAAACCTGTAAGTACTATAGAAATTAGGATTCTTATAATTACGATAATACCCATGAAATATAAAAAATAAAAATTTACACACAATAGAAAATAACAAAATTTGGAGTATCATATTGCAATCCAAATACAGCTTTAAAGAATATTATAAAATTTCTCTTTTAACATATGTAAAAGGAGGATCTTATAGGTTCTTGGTTCAATGATAGATATTTTTGTGAAAAATATATTAAAATTGATTTTAACAAAGCGTTTCATGAAACCCAAAGATAGGATCTTTGACATTAAATTTATATTTAATCCATTTTTTATCAGATGAAATGAATAACCAGTCTAAAGATATTTCCATATAGAAAATGTTGACATTCCCAAAAAAACCTATTCAAATTACCTTCATTGTTAGTATATGACTCAATCTTAGAATCCCTCTAGTGGTGATTCACACATGATCCATTGATTTTCAAACAAAAAAACGTGATTTCTTGGTGATAACCTGTAGAATCAATGATGCAATGTTTTTTTTCATGATTTCTTATGATCCTTCAGGAATGAATGAGTTTTCCTCTTTCTTAATAGTATGGGAGGATAAATTTGAGAGAGAGAGAGATAGAGATAATTATGTTGTGTGCAGTGATTCTCTATTTTCAATATTCGATTAAGCCCACACAATAGACATAACCGTCTATTTATGGTGCTAAGTAGTATGTTAAAATATGAATTAATTGTATACTATCCATAAAAATAAATTGTAATCCTTAAAAATTTCAAATTTCAAAATTATAATATTATTATTATTTTATTACATTCCTGTTAACTTGTGCAATAAAAAATTTTACTTTGACATCTGGTAAATTAATATTTATCAATCGAAAAATTATTGGTCTATTTGAACTTTTCATTATTTCATGAATACTCAAATAGGTATTAAATATATTTTTTTATTTTTCAATTAATAATTTTAATTAATAAAACATTAATAAAATTTTTCCTTGTTCTTGAGAATAATATTTTTTTCGGTTGATTAAAAAAATAAAATTTAATTGATATGAACTGAAACAATTACTACTTGACCATCTAGGATTATTTATTCATGTCATTGAGTTAGATTTTCTGAATTCTAGGATTACTATAATGAAATGGATCAGAAAAACCCAAGAGAAATAACATAATGGAACAATATCAACATCCATTTAAAAAAATTTATTGTGTAATATAATCCATTTATTTGAATATATCATTTGGCAGGTCAAAAATCTATTTAATCGACTTGTAATCTTTATACTTCTTTATTTTACTCTCTAAAATAAACATGTTGGCACACCATGGTCATGGAATATATTGAAATAGTTATATTCCCTTATAACGGATGAGATATCAAATACATCAATGATATAAGGTACAAACCCTTCCTTGAATTTTCCATTAATAACATTTTTTTTATGACACACCCAATGTACCCTACTTCCCTCCATCTTTTTATGATGTTTTGGATTATAAAATCTAATTTTTAGAGTTATATAATGAATCAATGATAATTTTAATGTCTACGGACCGGTATACATGTCTGCAAATAGGAATATCTGATTACACAAAAACATGAAGAATTCATTCTATCTAGTTTGTTCTCATAATCACCCATCTTAGAAATTACCAATTGCAATATTAATGAGAAGAAGTATCGTCTGCATATGATTAATCTCTCATAAAATTAACTTTATATGTGTCACATCAAAGAACATCATCTAACTGTATGACTATATTTAATATTATCATCATGGCCATTAAGGTTTCTCATCATAGCAGGAAACTGTTATGACCCAATCAATGTGACATATACTCCCAGAAATTATTTCATTAATGTCATACTAAAAAATAAATAATAAATAATTGTATATTTTGTTAATATTCAATTTATTGAATATTTATTTTATAAATTTTCAAATATTTCATCCTAGTATACTAACTCAAAAAATCTCACACATGGACATGGAATAATTTTCTATGACTTTTATTTTAGTAGAACTCTTATGATAATTATGTTGTTTAGGATTCAAGGCTCTCATCAAGGTGTCCACCATATTTTCTTCATTATAAATATTTTTAAGTGAAACATCGCCTATATGAGAAAAATATCCCATGAGATGAGAAATTTGAAGTATATGATTCTTCCACTGATGCGTCTTTGGCTCCATGTAAAGGGCCACTAGTAAAAAAATTATCACAATAGAGTGTGATATGTTCATTATTGTATCAAAAATTTATATCACTTGGATGATGTTTTTTATCCATATAACATCTTTAGATGAATCATAATTTGAAATATACTCATACACTACTGTAGAATCTATAAGAATAGAGTAATTTGAGCTCTTTCACGTCTGAACTACTTCATTAAAAATGAATACATATCCTATTTTTCATTCTATATTATCTTGATATATTTAGAAACTATTATTTTAATATCCTCCAATGACTATTTCCTTATCTCCTCTATATACAAGGAATATATCCTTATTAAACCTTATATACTTAAGGATTCACTTGACTATAAACTAATGGTCATAACCTAGGTCAGCTTCATATCTATCTAGGACACTCAAGGATTTTGAAAAATATAGGCTAGTATAATGTATATCATACATGAATGAACCATTCACTGATGTGTGTGCAATATCTATCATCCATTATCTTTATTCATGTGTTTGAGGATACATTTTCCTAAAAAGATAAATGTGATGTGAAATTTTAAAATATACACTCTTGTATTGTTCAATACAGAATATATTCATAATGTTGTCAATTTATAAGACTTTAGATTGGTTGAGCATTATCATTGATCTATAATGACTAATCATGATCCCAAGAATATATGATTCTCCACTTAATTCCTTCACATAGACATATTTATTAAACGAGGACTTAATAGAATTTAATAATGCTATTTCATTTCAAATTACAAATATTTCATTATCATATACTATTAATTAAATAATATTACTCCCATTGAACCGTTTATATACACAAATATCACATTTAATATTAATGAAACTAAATTATATTATTCCCTCATAAAACTGAATATCACATTACATTGAAACATAATTAGTCTATAAGTGATTATTTGTTACCATTGAAAAACATATTATCATCCTATGAAGTCACCAAACCCTCATTTTTTGTCAGATGGAAATATTCTTGAAGGTTTGAGTTAAGGTATATTATTTTGACATTTATTGTCCAACTCTCATAATCATGGAAGGCCCGAATTGAATGTATTATTCTGATATATTCTCTTATTAGAACCAATGAAAATATTTCACTATAGTCAATGCCTTGATTTTATATAATCCATTTTGAAACTAGTAATTCATTATAATTATTTACTTCTATATACATGTTCATATTATTCTTGAATACCCATTTACAAAAAATGGGATTTACATCCACTGATGGATCTACCAAGATATAAACATGGTTTCAGTACTTAGAATCTATTTCACATTTCATTGATAATAAATAAACTTAAAACTTCCCATTTCCAATTATGATGGTTTTAATTTTTCTTCTACTCTCATATCATTCATCTTGTGAAACAAACATCATTCCGTTCTATTTCTTTCCCACATATCATTCTCTTCTTATAAGGTAATGAATAATATTTTGTCTGAAATCGCTTCTCATGACCTTTCTATTTTCCCATTATAAGAATGGAAGGATTGTTGTGCTTCATCTTCTTGTCTGGTTAGAGAAGAAGATTTTGTATATCTAGAAATAAATCTAAATATTTTTCATATTAAATTTTTAAACAATACTAGAGATGTTTTTAGGAACTGATGCAATGATAAGAATGGTTCATAGTTAATATGGTAGTTTAAAGCCAATAACAAATTACAAATCAATATAGCGAGCGATCCTGATTACATGAGCCCTAGATCGTGTGCCCTATCCATTATTTCTATGAAAATATACTGGTATATCTCAATCCATTCATCTCTATCCATCTCCTGGTATAAAAAATAGATATTCTTAAGCATGCTATAATCATTAATGATTTCCTGAGTCTTCATATGTTCACTAAACATAGATTATAGCATAAAACAAAATCTTAGATTGAATCCCTCATATGTCTTTCATAGACAAGTAACTCTTCATCACACTTCTCCTTGGGAGGTGGATCAAGTATAGATTATTCTAGCAGATAATATTTTCATTCATAGAACAACACCACTTGAAGGGATTTAAACAACTCTTGGAAGTTGTTGTTAGTGTGAATATGGGTTTTCTCAAATATTTAACATAGGTATATTTTGGATGAAAAATATTACCTTTATTCTACAGTTTATAAGTTCATATTATTATTAATTTTCTTGTTTGAAAATTATATGATAAACAATAATAATTATATTTTTTATTAAATAACCCACTATTTTATCTAGTCAGAATATCCCTCACCATTAAACATAGAATATCTAATGGCAAGGAAATTACAGTTACAAGGATCCATATTCTTCTTCACATAACACCTTCATGGTTTTGTGAAGATAGTCGATGGTATTTAGGTAAGAATTAATTTTTCAACTATGAGCTTCTATCTCTTTCATCCATTGAGTGGACTTACCAATACATAAATCTTGACATGGATTTCATAAAAACCTTCTTCCAGATTACACAATTTCTAGAAAATGATATTCCACTGGATGAAAAAATCATTATTCAACCCAAAACCTTCATAAGAACACCCCTTATATAAGTATGTTTCCCAACAAGGGGTTTTAAAACAATTAGATAAATTAGTTTCAATCTTAATCATGTAATGGAAGGTCATTTATGACATCATATATATTGCATGTTTGTTTGTTTATTATGTATTTACTTTTTCTTGTTTTATCCTTTATATGTATCGTTAATAGTAATTTTATTTTACTCTATTAATTACCAATAATGGATAAAATATTTTCATAAACGAATTATTTATATTCCATAATTTCACATTATTTAATTTACTAATGTGATCACAATCTTTCATCCATAAAATTAATAATGCATTAGAAAAAAATAAATAAGTGAATAAAAGGTGTGATAATTATGTTATCAAACATTTTATTTATTGATTAAACAATAAACTAACCTTTGAACTATTGAAACAACTCAATGTTCCAGTTGTGGAATGAGTTATAGTATTCCACCTATCCACCAGTGTTTCATATAGGTTGGTAGAATATTAGTTTCATCATAATCCTCCACCTTGTGCCTTAAGAAACTCCATTATGTACATGTATTTATAGATCACATGTAGGTGAGGGGATAAAATGATTGGTTAATTGGGATTACATATCTAGCGTTAGACACATAGTTCCTACATAATAATAGGGCGATGTATGACTCTCCGGTCATCATATTTAATAAATGTAAACTCATGGAATTAATTTAAAAAAAAATAGGAAAACTCATACATAGGTATTGTTTAATCTCATGAATGGTCACAAACATGTGATGGTCAAAGAAAATTATAATTGGATAATATTCATTTATTTTCACTCTTATTATTAATATAAATACAATGAAATTAATTAATTAATTCCATATTATCTTAATAGTAATCTGAATTCTCCTGGATATTCCAATCATTAAAATAATTCATGGAAAATAAAAAGAATAACCAATAATCACATATTATTATACTAAATTTATTTATTATTTAATAACTATTTAAAATTCATATTAAATATTCAAACAAAACCGGTGCCTATAAATAAAATAAGTTTCTAAATAGTAAAATTATAAATAAATTTTAATTTATTTTTCTAATTTATTTGAAGACTACATAGAGTGTACTTATAATATACATTCTATGTACCTATTTTTTTGGCTACCAAGGTTAAACACCAAGGGAATTGTTGATTACCTTATCCAAACTACATGAAGTGTACAAGGCTACTAAACACCATATATTACTCTATTCATGTATTCTCATGACCAACTGAAAGACTCGACGTGTTTTTCATAAGTTGGAAATAATTAATTTCATGGTGTGTATAATCCAGCTACACACTCTATATGTAATTATTTCTCCATGCTGTCAATCTCAAGTTGTTTTGGACATGTATTTGACCACATAATGTTCAAAAATTTCACCACGAAACCATGTACACGATGTAACATTGGAAACTAATACACACGAGGTAATCTCAAAGGATATGTTCCAGGTTAGACAAGATGACTCATGATGTAAAAAATTGCACTACAGGTAGTTGCTTCTTGGAACGTCATGTATCCCATGACATGGTCAAGTGAAGTTCACATGAAAATATGATGTGTACTTCATCAACATTGCATGTTATCCCATGTTATCCAGATAAAATCATCAATACATATCGATGTAATACATGGTCATTCTTCATATATACATTTTCCATTACTAAAATAAATCCACAAATGATAATTATTAATAAATCAAAAAAATATTAATTAAAATAACATTAAAAGAACAAATAATTGTTGAAATAAAAAACTAGAATTTATTAAAAATATAGATAAAAATAAAAATAAATAATTTTAAACTTTAAATGTGACCATTTTAATACATCTTCTAGGATTCGGGAATAGTGGAATTTCCATTGGTGGTAGATATATAAATATTTATTTTACTATAGACTGTTCCCAAACCAAAAGAGATGATTTTCCCATAATTTTATAATTAATTCAATTATTATTAGAATAAATGAATTCCTATTCTGGAGATGTATCTTCATTGATGATGTCAGTCATCCAAAATACCCTCTTTGAATTACCTTTATTGTGCTTGGTGAATCCAATACTAGTGTCCATCTATTGGTGGTCAGCACATGCTTATTTGATATTATAATGAAATCGATTGATTTATGGGTGCTACCATAGTGAATCATTTATCTGGCATTTTTTGTCTTGATTTCTCAAGATCCTATGAGCATGAATGAGCTATTTTACTTCTAAAGAAGATAAGAGGAGGAATTTTAGAATGAGATAAGTATATTATGTATAATGATTCTCTATTATTGATTTATGATTAACCATAAACAATAGACATAACTATATATTCATAGAGCGATGGATTAGGATAAAATTTTATTTAATTTTATACCATCCCTTAAATAAAATTTTAATCCTTAAAAAACCTCATGAAAAATTAATAAAATATAATTTTTATTTTATGGCCTTCATGATAACATTCACAATAATAAATAATATTTTATTGATTTAAAATTAATATTTATCATAAGAAATGGGAATTTTCCATTCAAGATCATTGGAATTTAATGAATACCTAAATAAATATTTAATAAAATATCTTACTCCACAATAAATATTTTTTATGTATAAAACATGGATGAAATTATTCCTCAGCCTGGAGAATAATTTTTATTCCATTAATTAAATTCATATAGAATTTAATCAATATCAATAGATGCACTTAGTGTGATACTCTCTACGATTATTTCTCATTATCATTAGGTGAGAATGCCTAAAGTCTAGGATTATTTTCTTGTAATGGTTCATGTTACATAAAATAAAAAACATAATGTCGTAACATTATCAACAACTTATGAATTACCACTTTATAATATAATATATTTTTCTCAATATACCTCATATATGTATCATAAATGTATAAGATAGATATGTATTTATATGACTCTTTAACATAGAGACGTTGATACACCATGTCCATGGAAAATAATGTGACCATTATATTTCAATCAATGAACTAATATATCAACTTCTATAAAAACGGAAGGGACAAATCATTCCTCTAATTTTCCATTAATAACATTTTTTTGTGATGCAACTGATGTACCATAATTTTCACCAAAATAATGTATAAATTTTTTGGTTACAAAATCTTTTTTAAAAGGCCATGAAATGAATAAATGATACTATTAAAGTCAAATGATCATTGAAAATAGTCATGATAAAGATATCCAAAGAAAAAAATGAATGATTTATACCAGAAGCTCTATTATCATTATCCATCATCTTGGAGATTACCAAGTGTGAAAATCATGAGAAGAAGTGTAATACCCCACGTAAATAAAGAATATGAAATTTTTATATTTATAGCTATTTGTGAATAAAATTTTAATATTTATTTAAAGGGAACACTATTCTTGATGGCTTACCCAATACGCAACAACGAGTTCCTTTGAAGTCGTACGTCGCACTCTAACAATAAAATAATTTTATTTTAAATGGAAGTTAACACCTAGCCATTGTAATGACGGAAATGAACAGAACTAACTACAAAATTATTATGTATGTTTTTCAAATATTTTTACTTTTTACAATAAATCTTAGATGATTAAAAATGTGAATGAATCCAATTTTAAGCGTAAACATTCCAATATTCTTTAAAAGGTTGATTAACAACCTTTTGAGGGAGATCCACTTTCAAATCCACCTTTTGACAATTCTATGTGTTATATTTGACAAAATAAAATTCTTCTTTAAAATTGGGACATCAAAATTTACTTTGTGTAAATTTTTGGTATTTTTCCGATAAAGTTCATTTTTTAATGAATGGTGAATAATGTTGTATTTTAATTCAAAACCTCCATTTAATCTAATTTATTTATATGATTAGATTATCTTTTGAATTGGTTTTAAAGTGAAATTAGAATATATTTTTACCATTTAATCCAATATATGTCATTGGAATTAATTTTACTTTGAAATTGGCCTTAAACTAGTGTCCATCTTTTGATATATATTGCTTCATAAAAACACGCTATTTGTTCTAACAGTGGGAATTAATTAATAAATTAATTAATATAACTTATATGTTTTTAATTTTTTAAAATATAAATCATATTTGAATTCGGAATATCAAATATTTCTTAGGGTGAATTTTTTGTATTTTTCTGAAAAACTTCAATTTTTTGATGAATAGTGAAACCACTAAGTGGTACTTAAAAAAACTGATTTTTCATTTAAATGAAATTTTACCACCTATGTGTTTTGAATTTCAAAAATCCAACATACATGGTTTTCATTAGGAATTAAAATGTGGTTCAATGGGATTAAAATAATTTTTTGGTGAATAGTAACTTTTAAGTTTTTAATCATGATTAGAGGTAATTAGTGTAATTTAAGGTAAAAATAATGTTTTATAAATATGAAATGACCTTGACACATATCTTAACCTTAATGGATGATTCATATCCAACCACTAAAATCCATGGGTCATCTTGGGGACCCCATGGAGCCACTTTTGTAGGGAAATGACATTAATAACGTTTTATTTAAAGTTAAAATTAAAATGTCACAAACATGTGTTTTTTTACTAAAACAATTTTTACATGGGGTTATACAAGAAATATTTTTTACTATAAATATTAATTATAAATATAAAAATATTTCCTACATCATGATAGTTTTTTTTATAATTTTTATAAATTAAATAAATTAAATTATTAATGACGCCATGATGATGTAGTGATTACCTCATTATTTAATGATTTAAATAAAATGAAAAGATAATGTAAAATCTAAGACCTAAAATTGTTAAAAACCTATCAGATATGTGTATTTCGAACTATAATCACCTTATCCTCGAAATTTGTAATTATGGGACCTTTAAAATCCGAAAATCATTTTATAATAATGTTACTTTTCAAGACTTTCCAGGAGTACCCCTCCTCTCCTCTTATAAAAGGCCCCCACCTCTACCACCTTACCCACACCTCTCAAGGCTTTGGCTCGGCCCACCCCTACCCATTTTGTCTCTCAAAAACCCTCTCTTACTCATAGATTTGGAAATAAGTCTTTCCAAGGAAGCCTTTGAGCTCAAATAAAAAAGAGTTACCCGATTTAAAGGTAGTGTCTTCTCTTGTGTTCTTATGTTTTATTTTGCTTCTCCCACCCCATAAAATCATTTTATTCCTTTATTTTGTAACAAAAAAAGTATATTAAATATACTAGGATGTTTTTATGATAATTATTAGATCTACATATACACACACCTTCATATAATGGTTAAGGAACATACTGTTTCGGTGGTTGCTGATTTTCTGCCTCATGAAACGATGATTGTTCAATATTATTTTAACACCCTTAAAGGTGTCCATTATGAGGTAAATGTATTTTATATATGATATATACAGTATTTATGTTTTCTATATGCTTATGTATTTTATATTTAAAACATACCTTTATTCTTTACATGTTGTGCAAATGCGATAATTTCATATGAGAAAGTGTGGACTACCGCCCCCTCAACTGATGTGACTCGTTCATGCAATATATGCAATGTATAAAAAATGACATTAATGGAAATATTTGACCTATATAACATATATATTATACTGTAATTATAATAAATATATATATATATATATCTCATTTATTTATAATTACATTAATATGACAAAAAAAATGAAAGTAGCATTCATGCGTACGTATGGTCTACCGTCTCCATGAACAGTGCTTTTCATTTTTTATCTCCAAATGTTATGGAATAGTATAAAATGAATATTTATGACATATATATGATATTTTAATCATTAATAATATTCTGGAAATGATTTACTTATAACTACATGGGCAATCATTTTCAAACAAGTTCATTTTTGACTCATGTACCAAACATCAGCAAAAATGCCTGATGTGAACTAAAATTTTTAAACAATTATTATAACATTATAATATGTGATATGAAATGAATAATAATCTTTAAATGAGTTCCTCATGAAATTATAAATTGACCAAAGTTTATTATTCATGAATATAAAGAAACTAAAAAAACAAGTCGGACCTGGGGTAAGGGATCATACCCCTCTCTTTCTTTTTAAGTACACACTCCTTTTAAGCTCATATTTCTTATGATTGTGATTGTTATTTATTTTAATCTTACTGTACCTTTTATTTTTATATGATTAGATACCTTATTTTCTCTCATCAATCCATTTTGGAAGTTTTGAGTGGCGTCGTTAGGCTGCCGAATTTTCGTAAGAGATCTAACCTTTCTCATTATTTTTAAGTACTCTCCTTTATGTCACTTCTTTTAATCTCCAATTTTTTATATTGGGGGATGTTATTTTATATTCCTATTTCTGTAAATTTTATGTTAATGTGATGAGAGACCCTTTTTGATCTTAGAAATCCATTTTTGTAATTTTTAAGTGGCGCTGTTAGGCTACCGAGTTTTCTTAAGGGATTTTTCATCTCACTTTTATTCCCGTGAGATTTATGCTACATTTTCCACCATTTCCTTTGAGTGGTATATGTACTTCCCATTATTCTACTCTTTTTGTAATATACTTTTGTTTATGAGTATTTACATCAATATTGTATTTTCCTTCTTTCATGGGGTATATGTTTTGAAAGATACCCAAGTCCGTAAGGGAACCTTTCACCCTCCTCTTTTTAAAATAATTCTTTTGTTGGGTCTTTTAATATACATATTGTTATGTTGGGATATGTTCTTTTATATCCTTTTTGATGTAAATTTTATTTACAAGTGATTAGATACCCTTTTTATCTCTCATCAACTCATTTTATGAATTTTGAAGTGACCCCATTAGGCTGTCAAATTTTTTGCAAGGAAACTTCTTAACCCAATTTTGATTCTTTGGGATAAACATGGACTCCTTGAATATGTCGTTCTATTAATATGTGTGAATGACCTATGATTGTTTTACACATAATATCTACTTAAATTTGGTGTAATCATTTGTCACACATAATTATGTAATTGATTTATCCTTAATCCAAGGATACCATCTTTGTAAGGGACTTCGTCTCAATCTCCATTCATTGAGGCATATATTATTCTAATACAAGACATTATTTTATACGGTGTATAAACCCCTTTCACTTTTAATTTTATACAAAAGGAATATTTTTCTACGAAGCGTTTTACAAAACGGAAAAAAGGAATGTTTCTTTTAACGTATGCGGTGACAACGACCTTTTCCGCCGCCACGAGTATTATTTGGAAGTTGGCTTCCTCAACAAGCCATAACGTTTTTTAATGTAAATAAAAACCATATAATATATTATTTATTTTTGTATTGACAATGGTTGTTTATAATAGATTTTTTATGACAATATATTTTAGTGATATATTGTTATCGAAATGTGGAAATGTTTTCATTCCATTATATTTGTTTTATGTCTTATATTTTTATAATGGTACATGGACATTTTAAAGGAGGTTACGTGATAAACCATATGATGGGTGGTTCCATGAATACTAGGATGGGTGGATACGTTATAACCTCCAATTCATTGGGTATGGAAGTCGGCCGTATGGCTATTCCATTAAGTGATATGCATGGAAGTTGATCGTATGGTTATTCCATTTAAGTATGTTTATGTCCCAAGTTACCTTTATATGTTATGTATGTGGGTTTTATGGTAATATTTTTGTTGCAAAATGGTAAGTAATGATCTTTTATTCATTGATGAGTTTATACTAATTCATAAAGGTGAAAAGTGTTACTTTGATAAAGTATTCATGGTTTACTTGTAGTTTTGAAAAAATAACAGTTTTCCTTCTTTGTGTATCGCTTACTGAGCTTTTTATGCTCATCCCATGTTTTTTTTTGAAATGTTTTTCATAGGACATAAAGTTGAATAGGGTCATGGATGGGATAAAGGAAATGGTAGGCTGTCTATGACATGGAACTAGACATGTTTCTTTTTAAGAGTTTTTATTTTATGGAAACTTAGTAGAAGTATCTACTTTGTAATCTTTTGAGATGTAACAGTTATGTCCTAATTATCTAAAACTCTAAACCTGAGAAGAACCTCAATGTTAATAATTAATTTAATTCAATATTAAGTAATTTTTAAGGCCGGGGCCTTATAGTTGGTATCAAAGGTCGGTTTAGACAACTTTATGGATTAAGAGTTTTTGTTAGACACATGGTTAGTCCCTATATCTATTATTTCGGTTAAATCCTTGTTTTATAACTTTTTTCAGGTCAAGTAAAGTCTGTTACGAATGGAAGGAGGTGGATCTCAAATGAAATTACTATCTCTTCCTGATGACATTCTTGTAATAATTATTTCCAAGTCATGTTCAGATTATTGTGAAACATTTTCTAGCATACAACTCACTTGAAATCAGTTTTTTTAGATATCAAACACCTCCACTATACCACGTTATCATCGTGGATCATGGGTTGCATTTAAAAAAATACTATTTTCACAATATTCTCATATTTTCAATAAAGGTAAATATTATCAAGGTATATTCAAATATTTTACCTTATCACAAGAATTTGAAGCATATTATGATTTTAAAAATGGTGCTGAGGAAGGAGACCCTTGCGCAACCTATTTATATTTTCTTTTAAAATATAGTCTCTTAGAAAATACTTATGGTATTTTAAAAGTACCAATAATAGAATGTTTCAACTCAAATTCTGTCTAACTATTTTATAGAAATCATGTTTTATCAGATGTTTTGGAATTATATGTCATACATGATTATTTTCCAAAACAGTTTTTCTGTGAACACCCATATGACCCATGCTGTACAAGGTGTATTTGGATGGAGGAAGAAAATGATATTGAAGGATATCTAAATCATTGTTGTAATTCATGAGACTTATACCTACACAAACAAGATGAAGATGAAACCAAGTGGATGCCATGATCAAGGTATGTTGTTACTCATTTTGGGAATCGTTTTATTTTATCTTATGGTGGTGAAATAAGACTTCAAGAATTAAGATGTTGAGATAGTAATGAATTTTGATGAAAATGAGAGGTATAAGGAAACTATTGAGGTTAAAACATGTTAGGGTTATTTTTGGAGTTTTATAAAAAGGACAACATGAAAACCATGTGACAACCCGTCGTGTCAGACAAAGCTGCGCAATCAAACCCACAACCAAAGTGCAATTGGTATTTATCACCTACCACTGGACTACATGAAGTCCCTGTTTAGTATGACTTATTCATTTTAGTTAGATGATTCTATGAATTAAGAGTAAGTTTATTTTGGGTTATCTATGGAAATTATTAACCCGTCATGTAGGATATGTGATTAGGTTAATTACTTTTCAATATGAGACTTTTAGAGCAACTGATGTTATTTGGAGATGAGTGTTAATTTGTACCTTGGAAGACTATGTGACTAAATCTTCCAAATATTTGGGTTTCAATATTTTTTTGGTTTAATTTGAAGAATTTTATGGACAAATTTTTTATCGAATGGTCCTCGTTGAACTTTGGTTTTTGTTGGACAAATTTTAGAGATTAAGAATAGATTTTCTTTATATAAAGGGTTATCCTTTTCTAGATTATCTGATCTTGTTCTAACAATTTTGGTTTTGGTAAGGGTATAATGATATGGGAAATATATAGTTATCTTTTTTTGAATTAGGTGATTCTCAAGAAGTTCATTATAGTACTCTTAGTGCAAACAAGTCTTCCTAAATACTCGTCTTTTGGAGAAAGTATGTGTTTGTGTAAGAAATATAGTAAAAGTTGAAATTCAACATGACAAGTAAGTATGCTTCCATAACATCAAAAATAAATTCCTCAATGAAAAGTAACTTAAAACAAAAATGTTGTCTATTAACTTTTCCTAATGGGAAATCAAATAGCGTTTAACCCACCACAAGTTTGTGATCTTCTTGTGGTTAACTTTCTCCTAAACAAGTTTTCTTTCACTCTCCCTCAGAACATGACCCTTTGCTTTTTATTCCATATCCATGTTTTCCTACATAGAATCCTAGTATGGGTTAAATTGGGTGACATCTGTACATATCTTTCTTTATTTTAAAATGATTGTTTTACCGACTATTGTTCTGATGTGGGACTTTCAATGATGTTTCCGAGCACAATTTTAAAATTGTGAGGACGCAATTCCCAAAAGTGGGGAGGATGTTACACCCCAGGTAAATAAAGAATATTACATTTTTATATTTATCCCTATTTGTGGAAAAATGTTATTATTAATTTAAAGGGAATGCTTGCTCAATGGATTACTCAATACACAACAACGAGATCCTTTGAATTCTTACGTTGCACTCTAGTAATAAAATAATTTTATATTAAATGGTATTTAACACGTAACCGTTGTAATGACGAGAATGAACATAACTAAATACAAAATTATTATATATGTTTGTAAAATATTTTTACTTTTTAAAATAAATTTTAGAGGATTAAAAATGCGAATGAATCCAATTTTAAGCGTAAACATTCTAAAATTCTTTAAAAGGTCGATTAACCGCCTTTTGATGGAGAACCTCTTTTAAATCCACTTTTGGAAAATTTTATGTGTTATATTTGAAAAAATAAAATTCTTCTTTAGAATCTGGACATCAAAATTTACTTTGTGTAAATTTTTGATATTTTTCCGATAAAGTTCATTTTTTAATGAATAGTGAAAAATGTTGTATTTTAATTCAAAACCACTTTTTAATCTAATTTATTTATATGGATAGATTATCTTTTTAATTGGTTATAAAGTGAAATTAGAATATATTTTTACCATTTAATCCAATAGTGTTCATTGTAATTAATTTCACTTTGAAATTGGACTTAAACTAGTGTCAATATTTTGATATATATTGTTTCATAAAAACACGCTATTTGTTCTGACAGAGGGAATTAATTATTAAATTAATTAATCTAAATAATATTTTTTTAATTTTTTAAAATAGACATCATATTTTAATTCGGAATATCAAATATAACTTAGGGTGAATTTTTGGTATTTTTCTAAAAAAATTCAATTTTTGATGAATAGTGAAACCACTAAGTGGTACTTAAAAAAACTGATTTTTCGTTTAAATGAAATTTTACCACCTATGTGTTTTGAATTTCAAAAATCCGACATACATGGTTTTCATTAGGAAGTAAAATTTGGTTCAATGGGATTAAATTAATTTTTTGGTGAATAGTAACTTTTATGTTTTTAATCGAGATTATAGGTAATTAGTGTAATTTAAGGTAAAAATAATGTTTTAATAATATGAACTGACATTGACACATGTCCTACCACTATTTTATGAGTCATGGCTGACCAAGAAAATACATGGGTCAACTTGGGGACCCCATGGAGGCACTTTGGTAGGAAAATGACATTAATAACTTTTTATTTAAAGTTAAAATTAAAATATCACAAACATGTGTTGTTTTACTAAAACAATTTTTACATGGGGTTATACAAGTCATATTTTTGACTATAAATATTAATTACAAATATAAAAATGTTTCCTACATCATTATAGTTTTGTTTATAATTTTTAGACATTAAATAAATTAAATTATTTATGACACCAAGGTGATGCAGTGATTACCTCATTATTTAACGATTTAAAGAAAAAGAAAAGATAATGTAACATCTAAGACCTAAACTTGTCAAAAACCTATTGGATGTATTTATTTCGAACTAGTATCACCTTATCCTCGAAATATATAATTTTTGGACCTTTAAAATCCGAAAATCATTTTATAATAATGTTACTTTTCAAGACTTTCCAAGAGTACCTCTCCTCTCCTCTTATAAAAGGCCCCAACCTCTACCACATTGCCCACACCTCTCAAGCCTTTGGATCGGCCAAACCCTACCCATTTTGACTCTCTAAATCCCTCTATTAATCCTAGAAGCCTCACTTTGGGAAGAAGTCTTTCCAAGGAATCCTTTGATCTCAAATAAAAAAGAGTAACTCGATTTAAAGGTAGTGTATTCTCTTGTGTTCTTATGTTTTATTTTGCTTCTCCAACCCCCTAAACTCTTTTTAATCATTTATTTTGTAACAAAACCAGTATCTTAAATATACTAGGATTTTTATATGAGAAGTATTAGAGCTACACCTACACACACCTTCATCTAATGGTTAAAGAACATACTGTTTTTGTGGTTGGTGATTTTCTGCCTCCTGAAACGATGATTGTTCAATATTCTATTAACACCTTTAAAGGTGGAAATTATGATGTCAATATATTTTATATACTATATATATGGTATTTATGTTTTCTATATGCTTATGTATTTTATATTTAAAACATAGCATTATTCTTTTCATGTTGTGAAAATGCGATAATTTCATATGAGAAACTGTGGACTACCGCCCCCTGAAGTGATGTGACTTGTTCATGCAATACATAGAATGTATAAAAAATTAAATTAATGAACATATGTGACCTATATAACATATATATTATACTTTAATTATAATATATATATATATATATATCTCATTTAGTTTTAATTCCATTAATATGACAAAAAATGAAATTAGCGTTCATGCGTACGTACGGTCTACCGTCTCCATGAACAATGCTTTTCATTTTTTATCTCAAAATGTTATGTAATAGTATAAAATTAATATGTACTGGATATATATGATATGTTAATCATTAATACTATTCTAGAAATTATTTAATTATAACTACATGGGAAATCATTTTCAAACAAGTTCATTTTTGACTCATGTACCAAACATCGGCAAAAACGTCTAATATGAACTAACATTATTAAATGATTATTATATCATTATAATATGTGATATGAACTGAATAATAATCTTTAAATGAGTTCCTTAAGCAATTATAAATTGAAAAAAGTTTATTATTTAGGAATATAAAGAAACCAACAAGACAAGTCTGACTTGAGGTAAGGGATCCTACCCCTCTCTTTCTTTTTAAGTACACTTTTTTATGTCATTCCTTTTAAGCTAATATTTATTAAGATTGTGATGTTACATTATATTAATATTACTGTAATTTTATTTTCATATGATTATAGACCCTATTTTCTCTCATCAATCCATTTTTTGAAGTTTTGAGTGGCACTGTTAGGCTGCCGAATATTCGTAAGGGATCCAACCTCTCTCTTTCTTTCTAAGTAATCTCCTTTATGTAACTTCTTTTAACCTCCTCTTTGTTATGTTGGGGGATGTTATTTTATATTCCTACTTCTTTACATTATATGTTAATGTGATGGTATAACCTATTTTATCTCATCAATCCATTTTTTTATGATTTAAGTGGCGTCGTTAGGCTACTCAGTTTTCATAAGGGATTTTTCATCTCACTTTTATTCCCGTGAGATTTATGCTACATTTTCCACCATTTACTTTGAGTGGTATATGTACTGACCATTATTCTACTCTTTGTGTAATATACATTCATTTATGAGTATTTACATCAATGTTATATTGTCCTTCTTTCATGGGGTGTATGTTTCGAAAGATACCCAAGTCGATAAGGGAACCTTTCACCCTCCTCTTTTTAAAAGACTTCTTTTGTTGGGTCTTTTAATTTACATATTTTTATGTTGGGATATGTTATTATATATCCTTAATTATGTAAATTTTATTTCCAAGTGTTGAGATACCATTTTTATCTCTCATCAACTCATTTTCTGAATTTTTAAGTGATGTCGTTAGGCTGTCAAATTTTTTGCAAGGGAACTTCTTAACCCAATTTTGATTCTTTGGGATAAACTTGTACTCCTTGAATATGTCATTCTATGAATATGTGTGAATGACCTCTCATTGTTTTACACTTAATATCCACTTATATTTTGTGTATTAGTTTGTCACACATAATTGTGTAATTGATATATCCTTAATCCAAGGATACCATCTTTGTAAGGGACTTCGTCTCAATATCCTTTCATTGAGGCATATATTGTTCTAATACAAGACTATATTTAATAAAGTGTATAAACCCCTTTTAATTTTAATTTTATACAAAAGGAATCTTTTTCTATGAAGCGTTTTACAAAACGGAAAAAATGAATGTTTCTTTTAACGTACACGGTGACAACGACCTTTTCCGCCGTCGCGAGTATTATTTGGACATTGGCTTCCTCAACAAGCTGTAATGTTTTTAAAAGTAAATGAAAACCATATATGCTTTTATGTATTTTGGTATTGAAAATGGTTTTTTATAATGGATTTGTTATGACAATATATTTTAGTGATATATTGTGATCGAAATGTGGAAATGTTTTCTTCCCATTATATTTGTTTTATGTCTTATGTTTTTATAATGGTACTTGGACATTTGATGGGTGGTTATGTGATTAACCATATGAAGGATAGTGCTGTGAATACCAGGATGGGTGGTTACATTATAACCTCTAATGCATTGGGTATGGAAGTCAGTCATATGGCTATTCTATTAAGTGATATGTCTGGAAGTAGACCATATGGTTATTCCATTTTAGTATGTTTATGTCCCAAGTTACCTTTATATGTTATGTATATGGGTTTTATGGTAATATTTTTGTTACAAAAAGTTAAGTAATGATCTTTTATTCATTGAAGAGTTTATATTACTTCATAAAGGTGAAAGGTGTTACATTGATAATGTATTCATGGATTACTTTTTGTTTTGAAAAACTAACAGTTTTCCTTCTTTGTGTATCCCTTACTGAGATTTTTATGCTCATCACAAGTTTTTTTGGAAATTATTTTCATAGGACATAAAGTTGAATAGGGTCAAGGATGGGATCAAGGAAATGTCAGGCTTTCTGAAACATGGAACTAGACATGTGTCTTTTTAAGAGTTTTTATTTTATGGAAACTTAGTAGAAGTATCTTCTTTGTAATCTTTTGAGATGTAATAGTTATGTCATAATTATCTAAAACTGTAAACCTGAAAAGATCCTCAATGTGAATAATTCATTTAATTCAATATTAAGTAATGCTTAAGGCTGGGGCCTTATAAGAAGACTCATCATCTTATGATTACAATCACCGGACATACATGTTTTATTCTCCCCATCAGTGATTTTTTTCAACTATAGATCTATATTTAAGAATATCATTATGTAATTTCAATGTTATCATCATAGTGGAAAATTTATTTGTTCCTATCAATGAGAAATAAACAGTAAAAAAATATTACATTAAATTTATGAAGAATAATGAAAAATAAATTAAAAAATATTTTATTAATATTCAATTCATTGAATATACATGTAATCAAAGTAAAAATACATGGTCCAATGAAACCCACTATATAAATAATTCAACCTGATCCATGGTACATGTATTATTATCCTCATTAGCCCTGTACTTTAATACATAGGTAGGTGTATTGTCTTCTTATCCCCATAATCCCATGATCATGCTGATTGAAAAAAAATCTCTTTCTCAATATCATCAAAATACACCGATCACATAACATTTGATTAGGAACTATCTCTCTATACTCTGAATCCATCGATAAAAGGTCAAAAAAATTAATTTCACCAAGAAAACAAAGATTATTTATAATGGGGTTCTCACAAATAGATAATCTAAGAGAAACCCTCATAATGAAAAACTACTACTATTGGAAGTGTACTCAGAAAAAATATGTTTCAATATTAAGAATTATTTTAAATCAATTTATAAATTTCTTTGTATTGTTATGCATATGATCCTTGAAGAAAAAACATATTTTATAAGAAAACATTTAATGATTAGATCCCATGTTCATTGATTTCTATTGTAACTACATGGGAAGAAACTTATTTAATATATGATGAACTTAGAATAACGCCATGTCTTATAATAAAGTTATTCCTATAATAATATAGTGATTACACATCTAGTTTATTGGATTTAACTTTATTATTTGTTTCTCTATATTTATATATTTTTAAATCAATTATCTTAAAATTTATTTACTAAATTTTCATTCATCAAAAAATATACAAATGAATATATCGAGTCACATCATGTTCTAATTACGAATATTGTGATTTTTTGTAAAAAAGAATCACATGAATCATAGAATCAAAAAGGATTCCACCATGTCCATATAAATTCTTATCCAAATTAATTTTCTTCAAATGATTTCATTTTAGATTAATTATAGGTTTATCACACATGAGAAGTGGGATAATGGATAAAATGTCATATGAAACGAGTATAAACCCTGTTAACTAGATATGAACTAGCTACCTAAGTATAACAGATGTTCATTCATTGAGTATCACAAGATAAATAAGCTCCAAAGGGTAGAACTTTAAAAATATAAATAATTTTTAAATTAGTACATAATTATAAATACCTGTTAGAATAGTGACGAAACCAAAAATGATTTAATATTATTGATATAAATTCCCCTGGCTAACACTCATGATGAAAGACACCTAAATTTAGAAAATAATGAAGAATAGATTGCACGGTAGGACAATAAAGGAGAAATGTCTATGGAATGAATCTTGTTATGAAAAAAAGTTAGAAAACATATTCAATATATGTTTAAATTTTTAACATTTTAATTTTTGAATATAAAATACATAAAAAACATGAATGCACTAGTGTATTAGTGTTTCCATATAGTTTATAAAATAGAACCCATATCTAGGTAAGAATTTGGATACACAATCCTTCCACACCTGCATGTCCTAGTATCCCCCTATATAGAATAGTGTTTACCCACTAATCAAGCCCCATGGTGTACCCCTCACATACTACAACATATCACCACCCACCACACACTGGACCTTATAGTGTAACATTGGGGATCAGTATTCCAAAATACATAGAAAATAATTAAAATCTATGGTGATCTAGAGTAACTATTAGATAGCCCCTTCCATGCCACGATGCACTATGTTTGGGAACAACCTATAATCCATTGTATGTTCTTACAATTATTCATTTTAAAAACTAATCGTACACAATACTCACCAAAATACAATGTCCTACACTATGGAATAAATAGACAACTATAGTATAATAACATCTATTTCCTTGAGAAAAAACCTAAAACAAACCCCTAAGTCCCCTACCAAAACCTTCGATATCTCAAAATATTCAATATAAACATGTTTTGGAAAAAAATAAACAATATCATACCACATAAAAAGATATGTGGTTATATATTTCTAACTTCTAAATTTTTAGAGATCTCTCATAGATTCAACATTAAAAAAAGGTGATCATAATTTTTTAGTAAATATGATCTAGCCATCGATTCCAGTACTTATTCACAAATATTTATATAATATTACCTGATTCATGTGTATTATTAATCTAAAATAAATGAGCACTTCATCTTAATACCTATATAATAATTATCACATCAATCGTGTTATTGATAATACAAGTAATATTATGAAAAATAAATTCATTAACATTATAACATGATTATATTGAACTCGAGAGATTACTTTTGATCCCATTAAAAAGAACTTATTTTTCCATCTATATGTTAGCTTCAATTTCAGTAATAATAGCTCTATTGATATTAAATGACCATTCATTTGAAAAATAAATTACATATCCATCATGACATTAAATATTATTTAAATTTTTTTATATTATTCTTTGTGATGTGATAATTTACTCTTAGGAATCTATGTATTTTCCATACTACTAGATATTAAGGATACCCTAACGACAATGTACTTCTCAGTATTTCTTCTTCTTTGGGAATTATTATAATAAATAACTTTTCAGTATTATTTTTGAATTTGTATCATCCATTCATAAAAATAATGACATACCTGGTCATATAGTCATTAATATTTTTACTTCTATACAAATATTTTTTGATCTTAAAATATTAACTTATTCCATTCACTTTTATCATGTAGTCAATATTGTTTATTATCTTCCTTATTTGTCCACCACTCAATTCACAGTTCATTATTTACTAGATAATGAAAAAATTTAATCAAAAAAATTATAATATTTATTTATATAAACATTAATGTACAAATAAATTTCCTAAATATATTAATTTTAGAAAGTAATATTAATTCTATCAAGGATTAAAAAAAATTCTAGGTGAAAAATCGTGCTCTAATTGATTCTATTTTGAAGGAAAATTCTAATTATGATTGATTTAAATTTTCTTTGATATGGGAATAATATTCTATTGAATTTTATCAATACATATATACTAATTTTATATTTCAAAAACTATATGATCATATAATATATATTATAAATTTTTTTGGAGTATACTTAACATTTTTATTTTAGATAATCTCCTCTGTAGTTTTTAGTGATTCACCCTTCACAACTACTATGAAATAAACATATATCATATTCTTAATGGTATTTTCAATATAAAGACAAATTTACTAAGATTATATCTATTGTTTTTTTATATTATACTTTATATCCAGTTATTTTTGAATTTTCAGTATTTTTTCAACTTTGACCTATTGTTGGGGTGGTATCTGAGTGGTTAACAGACCATGTAAGCCTACATGAAACAAAAGATCAAATCATGGTGGGAGAATATTTACAAGTTACTGTAAATGTAATATAGGAATAATGTAGTAGTTACGTGGGTGGTACTATTACAGTCAAAACTATTCATCTATTTGGTCCTTTGGGATTACAGGCCGTAGGGCCTTTGGGCCACCAAGACCATCAAGCCATAGGGTGCACGAGCCGCCATGACCATGAAGTATCCTATGAAGAACATACAGAGAAGGTCTTAAAATATGTTTCATCAAAATTAGAAGCCACCAGAACAATGATAAACAGATTGAAAAAAAATTGAGTGTGGAAAAAACCATCGGTACCAGGCACCATGCATCTTTTCACGGATAATTCTAGATAATCAGAAGTGCGAGGTGGGGACCTGGGTGCCGTTAGTTATGAAGATTCTAGGGAGGGTATTTTATAGTTAATTTTGGTTGGGAATTGGGGTAATTTATTATTCATTGTTCCATTGGGAATCTTGGTCATGTACGAGGCCTTATGCCACTGGGCTTTTAAAACATGTAAGGGTTCCCTCTCAACCTAGTTAAAAAGTGAATTTTCCAAAATAAATAAGACACTCAAGGAATTATGGAAATTTTGGAATATTTGACCATATATATCATAGATTCATCAAATCATTACACTTCTTTATTAAGTAATAGATCTTTATTATCTTTTAATTTTTCATGCTATTTATTTTATATTCTGATCAACATTTCTTTACTCTAATTTTTATCGATAAAATAATTAACTTCATTTTTTCTAATATTTTTTATATAAACATTATATTATTCGTCAATACTAAATATTAATTATTTATGTTTCACAAAATATGCAATAAGATTTATATATTTTCCAAAATATTCTTCACTTTCATAATTATTAATTTAGGATGTAATTAATATTTATATTTACCATGTAATCATCTAAATTTTATTTCATATAATCAATTTTTTTCCTCAAATAATTTCTTTCCATTTTTTCAGAATTTTAACTTTTATTTCAACTCATCTTTAGAATTCCTTTTTCATGTTATTTATAATTAGTTTCCACTCCTTCTCATATAAAAATAAACTACAAAATTTCTATTATATATAAAAAAATCATTTCAAGGGACCTTTAATTTTTAATTTTTTCTATTCTATTTAGATATTTATTAACAAAGTGATATGATTTTACTATTTTTATTACCATGTTCAAAGAAATTACCAGTTTTAAATCTTTATTGGTCTTTATTTTTATTGATTATATGTTCTCAAATTTATAAAAAATCAACTTATTTCTCCACTTTTATCTCATTTTTTAAAATTGGTTATCTCATTATCTCATATAAAATATATATATTATTTAGTGTATCCTATGATAAATTATTTAAATATATATATTTTAATTATAACTCTTTGGTGTTAATTATTTTTGTAAAAACAATAATAGATTTTTATAAATAGTGGAATTGTCTAATGTTCCTCCAAAACTTCTAATATTTCTTATAATTTTATTTATTATAATAAAAAGGAATCCATTTTCTCGTTATAATCGATATTTAAATATTTAAACATTAATCTATAAATCTATAGTTTGGATTCATTATCTTTGAAATTCCCTTTACAGATATTTTCAAATTTTTCCCAAACTTCTTTGGAAGTTTTGAACCCAATGACCATGGTGGAGAACTTTTTTGATAGTAACATAAATATAGAATTCCTTATCATGAAATCATTCACTATAATCATTCTATCAGTGTGTTCATGGGATATCCCTTATAAATTGTTGTCAAACCAATATTAGTAACATCATAACCATACAAGAAGAAATTCGAGTGATAAAAACCATATTTTTATTTAAACCATGATTATTAGTTCCATTAAAAGTTGGAATGCTACTATTATTTAACAAATTATGTTTTTTAAAGGTTGGGGTTGAAGCCTCATTTTATTAATTAAATCAATGACTTCTTTAGACTATGTAAAAGGATACCCATTAAATAGCCTGAAGTCATAAGGCTAAGTGGCCTGAATACGAGGCTTGAAAGCCCTTTTTGCCCAAAGGGCCCCTCGGTGAATAGTACTTCTACAGTACCTCCTCCACTAAATTTCCTGCTATAGTGCCTCCGCCGCTACAGTGTCGGCACCGCTACAGTCCACTGCTACTACAGTACTACTCTAGTTCCCCCTACATTGCTGCTATAGTACTGCAGAAATTAGTTCCCTCCTGGTTTTGATCCTGGGTTTTTTGAATGCCAAGTAGGATCTTGTACCACTAGGGTAAGGGCTTGTTGAAAAAAATTATAATTCTCTAAAAAATATCTAATGAAAAATAGTAAAATAAAATATAAATTTTAACATTAAAAAATTAATTATTTTTTGCATACTTTAGTGGAATCTTATTTTCTCTCTCATACTATATTAGATGCTTCAAACTTATTAAGATAGTAACACTCTATAAGGTGGTTTGATCAATGATATCAAAATTATAAAATAAAATTTAAAAATCAATTTTAATAACTTGTTAGTGTTTGGATATATTCGATTTTTTCCTTCTTTACTTGTATATTGAAAATAATAAGAAACATAAAGTATAGTGTATTTTTATGAGGCTTTCCCCCAAAATGATTGAGTACATATTGTTCTGTTTAGTGAAATATAAGACAAGAGTGATATATATAATGTTATAAAGTGAATAAAATGAATAAATACATCACCCTTATCTTAATAACTATTTATTAATAGTTTTTAACCAATATTTTACACATTCCCTCATGATAATAAAGATTTGATTAATCTATATGAAAAAAATATAGTACTCTAGAATACTTCATCATCTATAGGGAGATATTTTTTGGAAAACACCGAGACATACTAAATGTATCAAGGATTATTTGTCTCCCTTTTATAAAATAAACTATCAATCATTAAATTTTAAGGAAAATTTCTTGTTTTTAATATTAATATACTGAAATTTGTTTTATATATTCAATAAAATGTTCAAATCATTATTCTCTCTCTCATTTTCTTCATTATAATACTTTTCAAATAATAAATATAGAATCACATGGACAGTTTTTTCATTTAAATTTAATAAACCCCCTAAAAATAGACCATAAAAATATCATTTTAAAAGTTTTAAATATATAGACTAAAAATAATGTGACATATATCCTCAAATATGGAATAATACTTCTCGTTTGAATATATATAAATCGTATTTAAGGATTTATCATACTATTTTTTAAATTATCACTATTTATTTATAATGAAATATACTCAAAATATAATTCAAAATTACCACATGTATAAAATAATTAACACTTACCTAGAATCTAGTTTAATGTTACATCTCTCCAGTTCAGGAATAAGAAATATATAGATTTTTTTTAATATTACATGAGTTTTGAAAACATTATTAATATTAAATGATAATAATTCAATCTTAATTATCCTATTAAAAATTTATTTCAATATTTTGTGAATAGATGAATAATAAATCCAATGACATTTCACTACATCAAACTTTAGTTCAATGATAAATAAATAGTACAATATTAAAAACTCACTTACATGGGAAAAATTAATCTTTTATAAATATTTGAACATTTCAATCTCATATAAAAATTCTTTAAATGACTCAATTAAGTCATATATAGCTATATTATATTTATTTTATCATATTCTTATCAACTTCACGTCTTATTTAAACATATAAAATAATCTTAATAATATATTAAAACTAATTTGACCTTCTAAAATAATATTAAAAACATATAAACCAATATTAACATTAAAAAAATTTACTCCATGAATACATTATTGTTTTAAATTTGGTATAGTCGTGATCATTTTGAAGATAAATCATAATAGGGTTGTGATATCAAAATTCTATAATGTAAGAAAAATCCTAATACATATCTATGAGATGTTGTTCCCATGATAAGTAATGTACTCTAAAAATATTTATTTAATTGAAATTGTAAAATGAATTTAGAATGAAGAATAATCATGAAATTTATCATTATTATCATACCTCATAATTATCTATAAAATTAAAAATTTATAATATCTCAACCCACTAAAGATAGACCATCATTATTAATAGGAAATTATGATTGGTTTTTAGGTATCTAATATACCTTTATACGGTGAAAGAAACCCCACAATACAACCATAATTTCAATTGGGGAGGGAATGGTAAGAAACAAATAAAAAGAATAAATTTAAAATTATATATGTATTGAATCATTTTTTATTGTTCTTCTTCAATGTGTTTTAGAAACCACAATTTTTGTCAGTCAAAAAATTCACAAATCCTTTAAAAGTTTAATTAGATAGGGAAACCCATAATAAAAACTATAAGTGGTTTCTTTCACCCATGACCTTTTATAAACTATATAGAAAAGGGTAAAGGGGAAATGGACTGATCATTGACTTAATAATATTCCATACAATTTTATATTCTATAATGTAGCAATAAATGGTTTAATTTTTATGAAAATATTTATTCATTGAATAAAACTCTTGGGAACATCATCTTTATAATCTTTTTATATACTAATTATATAAATTTTAAATTCCTCAAATATATGATATTAGCTCACCAAAATCACAAAGGATTTTGAACCTCTCGATTCTAATGTAACTCATGTTCATATCATCCATGATATATATAAGTGTTTGAAATGTGGGATACATAAACATTAATGGAAAGTAGTATAGAATACATAAATATTAAATAAAAGATTCCATTCCATAAAAGAACCACATATTTTTTACCTTCTCTATGGCATGATATATTTTCTTGGTCATAATTATATCTATATACCACTAACATTAAATATATATAAAAATTGTGTATATTTCATAACAACATTCGTTTATATATAAATCTTTCATATGATATTTAATAGTTTAGACCAAAAATTTATAACCAAAATAATTTTTATACCCAAAGACTTATGTGTGACCTTATGTAACTTTGTTGATATTATAATTATTTTTAATTTATAATTCATAAACCTAATCAAATAATGGTCACAAAAAATATTCATTTTTACACAATGTTAAAAAGGGATATGGTTTGATTTAAATCAAAAACATTAATATAAATAAAAAACTATAAATTGGATATAAATTATTTAGTACATAGAGGAAAAATTATTCAGTGATGTTGTGTTTTCCATTCTCTATTTTATCATGTACATTGGAAACAATAGATGAATACATCACATTTCAATAATCTTAGTATATAAACACCTCAAATGTCACTTAACTAAGAATGGACATGTATTTCCATAGTCTAACACAATGTAGTAACTATTTTTAATACCCATCATATAAGAGTATAAATGTCTTATTGATTAAAAAAATATTTGTATAGTCATTAACATACCGAACCACCCCCACATTAGCTAAATCCTTAATAATGAAATAATAAAGTTATAAATGATTAAAGGTTTACATGTTTTGTAATTTTTTAATTCTACACCCTACTTTTTCTTATTAAATAAATATAATTATAATAATAAATTAGAAGTGAAAATTATGAAGAATTTATTTTTTTTGTAAAAAAATCATAGATGCGTCATTTTTTCATGGTTTGGTAAACAATCCATAATAATCTTGCATCATTTAGAAGTTTATAATATGGGTAATACATGGATATATCATATTTTTTGTAACAACACATTGTAACCATTATTTCCATAATATTATTATTTATGTTTCATAGAAATTAGAAAAGGGGGATATCCCCACCCTTTCCTCCACCTATGGTTGATGTATCAACGAGGGGGAATAATCCTATTTCTCCCCTCTTCATTCATTTGATCCACCAATATAGAAACACAAGTATTGTATTTAGTATTAATTTTCCCCCTCTAATCTTCTCTTTTTCTACCACTTTATTCAATTTTCTCTAATTTAGGGAATATATAATGTTAGGGTTTTTAATTATTAGAATCCATTATTTTTCTAGGGATTTTTGTTTTTAAAGGATTCAAGTTTCTTTTCTAACATTAATTCACATTCACTTCTTTAATTTGTCAAGGTTTCATCAACAACCAGATATGTGTCTCTATGTAATCTTCTTTTACATAGAAACCTCATGATATTTGGTGTTTCTAAATGTTTTTTATCATATTACCCACAATATAAATTATCCTTGATGTGATTATCATTGTTATCTAATATCCTTGCAACTCAAGAGTTCGAAATTATGTATTTTGTATATTTATTTGGGGTTTTACATATCTAAAATATTTTTCATCGCCACATGGTGTTTTTAGAACACCATAGAGGCCCTATTTTAGTTAAAATGGATTTTATAAAGAAAATTTTTAATATAGTATTATTTTTATAAAATATTATTCAAATGGTTTTCAAATAATATATATTAAAATGATATTTTACACACTGAAGGTGTTCATTGAAATTTCCTTGAATATGGTTTCAATTTAAATGAATTTATCAAGGACATTTGAGTTCTTTTTGGATTTATATAAAGGATTATTCTTGGATTTACCTTGATATATAAACTATAAAATAATTTTTTTATTTTTTTAAATAATTATTTATTTTGTGATGATTTCTTGATTATTATCCTTTTATTATAGATAAATTATTTTTCTTTTTATGTCTAATATGATGGTTAGTACTTAACATATGATTGGTTGGTTTTTTATTCAATTAATACATGATTATATTTTCATGTGAAAGTTTTCTAGAAATCATTGTAATTAAGATGATTACATTAATAGATTATATTTTTTAATTTCCTAGTGTCCCATAGTGTAGTTCATTTATTGGATAAGGGGTTTCTTTCCTATAGAGTCTATGATGGAATGTTTCATTTTGTGACTATTAGGATTTTATAGGAGAACAACCAGAGGATACAAGTTTAGTTAAATCCTAGGCTATCCTATAGACCCAAAATATTTTTTCCAATAAAACATTTTACTTCATGATGTTATTTATTTAATGCTTTGATTACTTTTATCTCACTTACACACATTTTTCTCATGGATCATTATTCAATTGTTTTATTTTTTTGTTTCACTAAAGTAATATATGGGTTTCAAAACATAGTGTATTATGTTATTTGTTATCCAACTCCTGTAATATGTAACACAAAGGGTATGTTATAATTTTATTTTAATATATAATGTTTAATATGTCATATAAAATTAATAACATAGATTCTTGGTTGTATACTATTGGTTGTTATCTCACACCCCACATGAAGTCCTTCGTGATTATATAGCATTTTATTTTATTAATTTATCTTCTATGTATAAATAATGTTCTATTTCATTCAGTATAGATCATGTAATTTATTATGAGACTATAGAGTATAAGTATTTATAATTTTTTGTGTACCACATTAGGGATAATATCAATTTATTCTTCACCTATGTATTTATTATATAGTAACTGTCTATTTTTTATCAATTTTATTCTAACACATATAATATAATGTTGAATGTTATGAGTTGATTTATTTATTTTGTTTCATTCATCCTTTATAAATTATAATTATAAAATTATTCCCATTTTATTTGGGTGATTCCCATTAGAATTTATGAAATTATTGGAAGATTATGCATTTTCCTTAGTTCTTTGGGATGTGGGTTTGGGTAGAATGGTCTGGTATTCAAGCTAATATATTATAGTTAAACATGGGTATTTAAGATTACAATTATTTACAAACCACGATTATACTAATGGTATATGTTTATAACATTAAATACAGTATAATCAAACAGAAATGTTTATAAATCAAGTCATAATTATGCCTCATGGGTTATCATTTTATCACCAGATGATCCTCTAATCATGTCAATCATATTTCATGAGAAACCATTACTCTTCTTGATGATCACCGGTTTTGAAAAACTCATTTTTTTTAATTTAAGGGGTTATTTATCTTTCAGATCTAATATAAAAAAACTAAAACATAATTATACATTAACATCGTTTTTTAGTAGTGGTTTATTAAACGACCTCTATTTTTTATTTAAATAATTTAACTGTAGTTTATTAAAAACCACCACTAAATAAATTTTACTTATAGACCTAACACTCATCTCTATAACCCCCACCCCCCCCCCCACACACCCCTCGACCCCTGCGATCCAGTGACCCCCTGAAGCCATATGAATCTCGAACCTCACCTCCATTGCTACTGATCCTGACCCTCACTGCATGTTGATGTCTCTTGCCTCCCATCGCTGCACCTCGCTGCTCATCACCACCCGTCGCTACCTTCTCCACCCCTCATAATTGTTCCCTATACCATTGTGGTGTGGTTGTGGTATGATCGTGGGTTTTATTCTTTAAATATTGTTGAATCCTATTTCTATATTTTCAATCATGATGGTTGTGGTATGATCATGCATTTATAGGTTCCCATTGTGGTGTGGATGTGGTTTTACACAAGATTCTAGAAGTTTCCAATATTTTGGTTGGTGATTCAATAATTCAACATTAATATATGAATTTAGTATTCTTGATAAGCTTCTTATTTATGTTTTATGAATTGTTTTAATGGAGGGAAATATGTTTTCAAATTTTTTTTGAGGTGTGTATGGGTTGAAATATGATATTGAAAATGAAATTGGTTAGGTTTCATGTGTGCCTTCTTTTCATACTTTCTAAATGTGTTCCATTAATTGTTTAAATATTAGTGTTATAGGTGGATTCTTGATTATTTAATTAATCATATTGGTTTATATTATGATATTAGGTAATGATGTATTCTCCACTATATTATGGGAATCAAGAGTTAATGCGTACTCTACTATATTATGGGGAAAATGTAGTGATATCAGATCCACTATTGTAAAGGCCTGTAAAATTCAAGGGAAATTTTTTTCTTAATTTTATTTTGAATTTTACAAGAGCACGGTTTCTGAAGGCACCTGATTCCGAGGCCCGGTGTGCCCCGGAATCAATTTCCAAAGTTTGGATCGGGTACGTTCAGTGAACGAACGAGCGGGTTTTTCTAACTTTTGAACCGTTGCTCGGAATCGAATTCCGAGGGCACCGATGAACTCGCAATGCCGGTAATCGTTTAAAGGACCCTTTACCGTAGTTGCGTTTGTGAGGGTGAAGAAGTTAATTTATGGGGTTTAATTAAAAAGGTAAATAAAATTGTTGAATCAATTTTATTTCTTTTCAAGGTGGTTTATTTATCCCATGGGAAGTTGGTGGTGGGGCCCACATTCACCCAACTTCCCATGTGTGGATAATTGAAAGGGTGGGGCCCACACGAACCCCCCACCTTTTCAAATTCCTTAAACTTCCTAACCCCTCTTAACCCCTCACTTTCCTAACTCCTCATTAACTCACTTCATTAATTTTTGATAACTTGTTATAATTAATAAAGTGAGTTACTTAATTTCAAACTCTTGAAATTCAAATGGTTAGGTTGTGTTAATAAAATAAGACTTGGTCTTATTTTATTATTGTTAGAGTTTTGCAACCTTGAGAGGATTGGGGAAGCGGTCTTCTTCTTCTTCAACCTCGATGAAGAACGCGAAGAACACCATTCTTCAACGAGGAACACCTCCTCCGAAGAACGCGATGTCTTCTTCCAAACGACGTTTTCTCTTCGGGCGCACCTCGACGACAACGGAATCGACGTTCGTCTTCCGCAACGCCGTATCCGCGACGCGGCGTTCTTCTTCCGTGTCGTCTCTGTTGGTTCGTAGAGGATGGAAACAGGGGGGGCGAATTTCCTTTTCAAAAATAATTAACAATTTAAAACAATTATCAATGCAGAAGAAATAAAAAAGGCAAGACACAATTTGATAACGAAGTTCGGCTTAATTTCCAAGCCTAAGTCTCTGCTCCCAACAAGAACCGTTGAGAGATTTATACGTCAGCTTGCTTTTTAATGGTTGTAGAAAGAAAACCACTAGCCGTTTTAAGGCAGGCTAGAACACCTTCGTACAACTTGATTTTTTATTATGGTTGTAGTAAGAAACCCAATTAAAAGAAAGAATGGAAATGAGAGGTTTGTTTTAATCCAAACCCAATGAAGAAATAAACAAGGAAAATAATACAAACACAGGAAGCCTTGAGCACCAAAAGTGTGAGAGCAGCTGATGGAGAGGGAGCTCAAGCTTCAAGGATGGAAATGGATCACAAGAGGCCTTGGAGATTTGTCGTTAGAGCGTCAAGATATCAAAATATCATTCGGTATTGTTCCCGGCATCCATTGTAGCTTATTTATAGGATAAATACCCATAAACACTTCAATATAGCCGTTGGAGGGCTTCCGGAGCCGTTGGGGGTCAAAAGAACAAGTATGGTCAAAGCCCAATGGCTAGTTTGACTGGGCACACCGACTGGCCGGTGGTCCAGACAGAAGTAGGCTTTCTGTCTGGGTTCCACCGGCTGGCCGGTGGTCATCCACCTGTTGGCCGGTGGCACCAGGCAGTGGGCAAGCCTACTACCTAGGCCCTCCGGCTGGCCCGTGGGCAAGAACCGGTTGGCCGGTGCCCATACCGGTAGGCCGGTGGGAATCCACCAGTTGGACGGTGGACTCAGAGAGTCCACTTTCAGCCTTCTTGGGCAAACTCCTGGGCATACTTTTTCCTAGCATCAAAACACTTGAAAACATGTTAGAACACGATGAGAGTGATTGTGATCATTAAAATCCAAGAGAGAGGGGTACAACAATCTCCCCCTATTTTGATGATCACAATCACAAAAGAGAAAGCTTTAAAAAAGGTATGCCAATTGAAAACTTAAATAAACAATTTTGGACATGAAAATTTATTAGAGATCATTTCAAAAAATGAATTGAAGAATTGAAAATGATCTTAATATAAAGAGAATGAGTCATTTTGAAATTGTAACCATAGGTCATTTTTTTTAAAAGAAACAAATGAAATCAATAACTTACCAGTTTTTTTTTTAAAAAAATTGAACTTTTAAATTGAGCACTTTAATCAATTGAAATATGAAACTAGTAAATAGAGAAATTTCTCCCCCTTTGGGATTATCAAAATAGGAGGGAAAAAAAAAATGATAGATAAGACAACTTGAAATTTATAAAAGATGAAACATTACATAGAGAGTTCAAAACACAAATACAAAGACAAGTCAAAAACAGGAAAGGCTCTATTCACTCCTAGAGGGTCGAGAGTGACGACGACGCCTGAAGGTCGAAGGAGCTAGAGGAGCCTGGACCGCCTCGAAGCGACGATGAAGAGAGTCGATCCGAGAATGGAGCTGATCAAACTGAGAGCTGAAGAAGGAAAACTGCAAGTCGAGCCGGGTCTCAATTTGATCCTGGAAGCGTAGGAATTTATGCCGTCACCGACAAGCCACCAGCATCAGCGGGAGGGGGCACAGCTTCAGCAGGCTCAGGTGCATCATCATCCTCTCCTGCTTCCTCACCAGCATCAGCCTCAGCATCACTTTCGCCGTCACCACTACCTTCCTCTTCATCGTCATCACTGTCCTCACTTTCTGAAAGAGGATAAGCAGCGGGAATAGCAGGAGGCATGTCATGGGATGGAGGATGTGAATGAGTCTAAGGAGAGTAAGCCTTGAGAAGGCCATCCTTGTCAGTGATCCACTCCTGACGCCAAGGGTGCCAACAGATATTCATCCGTTGCACCATCATAAAATTGACGATGTTATCCTTCTTTGGCTGCTCAAAGGAAGTAGCATGGAGAGGCACATTAAGAAGGGTGAAGATTTTGGTCAAAAGGCGACCGAAAGGTAGAGTTTTGGATCGGCGCGGGTGCTCAGCCACATAAGTCATGGCCCGGAACAGGAACCGGACCAAATTGAAATGAATCCCTCTAGTAATATAAGAGAGAAGTTAAATATCAATGAATTTCACCGTATCATTATCACCGATACGGGGTGCAAGAGAGGTATGAATAAGGCGCTCAATGATTCGATGGTTAGGGGTGAGCTGGGAGAGCTTGACAATTGGATTGTTGGGTTGTCCTGTGAGATGCTCAAGAGCGACAGCTAAATCAAAATCAGGGTCCCGAGGAAACTCCCCCTGAGCAAATGCATGAGGCCCGACATGAGGAACTCCTAGCATTCTGGCAACCTCCACAGATGTGAACGTGATAGGTTGCCCAAGAGCGGTGGTGGAAATGGTATCGGTGTCGTCAGAAACCGACCACGTCAAGTGAGCATAAAACTCTTTTACAAGTAAAGGATAAATAACATCCTTCTCAGGAGGTTCAAAAAAGGAATGCCAGTGTTGATATTCAATAATGGAGAAAAGCTCGAGACTAGTAGAAGAAAGCCAAGAATAGTCAATAACTCTACCTGGAAAAATGACCTTGTCATGCCATATGTCCGGAAGTTGAGGAATTGAAGGAGGAGGAGGTGCTTCTTGAGCGATACCCTTTCCTTTGCGAGAAGAGCGAGGACCCATGAAGGCAAAAGGAGATAAAATGAGAGAGATTGAGAGAAGAATGGAGTTTGAGAGGGCAAGGATGAAGAAGGGAGGTTAGGGCTTTGGGGGAGCCGCAGATTTGGAGGGGCCGCACGAGAGAGAGAGAGAAGAAAGGGAGGGGAAGGGTTTAATTTTAATTTTAACCCTTCCTCCGGCCGGACCAAAAAAGAAAAGCCCGACACCATCGGTTTACCGGTGATGTACCACCGGTTGACCGGTGATATTAAAATTCATAAAAATATTAAAATAAAAAAGAGTTTAAATAACCTAAAAAAAAACATAATCAAGCCAAAAGAGTCAAATATTTAATAGTTCTCATTGACGAATCATTCCTAACTCCCCCTTAATAAAATCAAAACGTTCAACCGGGAGCGGTTTGGTAAAAATATCAGCTAATTGGAAATCAGTAGAAATGAAGTCCAAGTGCTATCACCTTTTTGAAAATGGTCATGAAGGAAATGATGCCTTAAATCTATATTCTTTGTTCTAGAGTGTTGTATTGGATTCTTATAAATACTAATGGCACTAGTGTTGTCACACCGAATAGGGACATGATCGTAGGAAAGGCCATAATCCAAGAGAGTGTGCTGCATCCAAATAATTTGGGCACAACAATTCCCAGTGGCTACGTACTCGGCCTCGGCAGTAGAAAGAGCAACACAGTTTTGCTTCTTACTACTCCATGAAACAAGGGACTTGCCTAGCAGATGACAGGTTCCACTAGTACTCTTTCGATCTAATTGACATCCGCCAAAATCAGCATCCGAATATGAAGAAAGTTTGAAAGAAGTATTAGAAGGATAAAATAAACCAATGTTTTTGGATCCTCTTAAATACCTAAAAATCCTTTTGACCGATTTAAAATGAGATTCTTTGGGATTGGCTTGAAAACGAGCACAAAGGCAAACACTGAACATGATGTCAGGACGGGTCGCAGTTAGGTAAAGTAGACTCCCGATCATACTCCTATAAAGCTTGTTATCAACCGGTTTCCTGACTTCATCTAACGTAAGCTTACAGGAAGTACTCATGGGGGTACTAATTTCCTTTACTTGATCCATACCAAAACGACTTAAGAGCTCGTTTGTGTATTTTCTTGGCTTAGAAAAATACCTTTTGAATTTTGAAAGATTTGAAAACCGAGAAAAAATTTTAATTCCCCCATAAAGATCATTTCAAATTCTTTTCTCATTAAATCTGAAAAATCAATACAAAGTGATTCTTTGGTAGAACCAAATATAACGTCATCGACGCAGATTTGGACGATTAAAAGATCTTTTGAAGTGTGTTTTAAAAAGAGGGTACAATCAGCTTGACCCATTTTAAAATCATTTTCTAAAAGGAATTTTGTTAACCGCTCATACCAAGCCCGAGGGGCTTTCTTTAAGCCATTGAGAGCCTTGGTTAATTTAAAAACATGATTTGGAAATTTTGGATCTTCAAAACCGGGAGGTTGTTCAACAAAGATTTTTTCTGAAATAAAACCATTTAAAAAGGCGCTTTTAACATCCATTTGAAAAAGTTTGAAATTTAAGTGGGTGGTGAAAGCCAACAAGATCCTAATGGATTCCAATCTAGCAACGGGCGCAAAGGTTTCACCATAATCAATTCCTTCTTCTTGATTATAGCACTTAGCTACTAGGCGAGCCTTGTTCCGGGTTATATTTCCTGGATCATCAAGTTTGTTCCTAAAAACCCATTTAGTGCCAATAATTGGATGATCATTGGGTCTTTCAACAAGAGTCCAAACATCATTTCTAGAGAATTGATTTAGTTCATCTTGCATTGCAAGAACCCAATTCTCATCATTAATGGCATCATTAATGGTTTGAGGCTCGAGGTGAGAAATGAAGGCTTGATGTTCAACCTCGTTGAGGATTGATCTTCTAGTTCGAGTACCGGCTTGAAGATCACCTATAACATTTTCTAAAGGATGGTCTCTAGAAGGGGTCTTACAAGGACTCTATTGATAGTATAACAAGAAGTGTTAACTTCCTCGGCCCAGAAAAATTGAGGGAGGTTGAATTCACTAAGGAGGGTTCGAGCAATTTCTTGGAGAGTTCGGTTTCTCCTTTCAACCTCTCCATTTTGTTGTGGAGTCCTAGGGGCAGAGAAGGTGTGATTGTATCCTTGAGAGGAACACAATTCATCGAATTCTTTGTTCTCGAATTCACTTCCATGGTCACTACGGAGCGATATAATTTTATATCCTTTTTCATTTTCTACTTTCCAAAAGAATTTCAAAATGGTTCTACAAGCATCATTTTTATGAGCTAAAAAGAAAACCCAGGTGAAACGAGAAAAGTCATCTACTAGGACAAAGGTATAGGATTTTCCACCTAGACTTTCTACAGGGGTAGGACCAAAAAGATCAAGATGTAGGAGCTCAAGAGATTTTGAAGTGGACACTTCCTTCTTAGATTTGAAAGAAGACTTGTGTTGCTTGCCAAGTTGGCATGGCTCACAAATCAAATCTTTCTTAAACATAATTTTAGGAAGGTCACGGATGAGCTTGTTCTTATTAAGCTTTAGAAGTGAATGAGAGCTACAATGCCCCAACCTTCTATGCCAAAGCCAAGACTCATTGTCAAGAGCACTTAAACATTTAACATTTTGGCTAGCTAAATACTTTAAATCAATAATGTAAAAAATTTGAAAATGGGAAGCAGAAAATATCAATTTGTTTTGAAAATCAAACACATTGCATAAATCATTTTGAAAATTCACCGAAAAACCACTATCACAAAGTTGACTAATGCTAATTAGATTATGTTTTAAACCTTTAACAAATAAAACATCTTTAATTAAAGAGGTGCTACCAAATCCAATGGTACATATTCCGACGATCTTGCTTTTTGAATTGTCACCGAAGGTGACATATCCTCCATCGAATTCTTCAAGGGAGTTGAACTCGGAGGGATCTCCACACATGTGCCTCGAGCATCCGCTGTCGAGATACCACGAGCCTTTAGAATTCCAACTTCTTTGGCGTTTATCCTAAAAAATCAAGAGAGAATAGATTTTGGTACCCATATAAGTTTGGGTCTGGAAAGATTAGTTAAAATAGACTTTTGAACCCATATTTTTCTAGAGGGTTTCCATCTAAAATATTCATCCGAGTAGGTAATGGTTTTGGGGCTTCCATACCTTGCATTTTTACAATCACACTCATAAATCATGTGCCCTGCCTTTTTACAATAATTACAAAATTTATATTGAGAGCTCCCCCTTACAAAAGTAGTGGGTGCTCTAGAAGAAGTTGCTTGTTTGTTAAATCCAAGTCCATGTGTTGTTCTAGCCGAACGCTGAGAACCTAGTAATTTGGTCAAATTTTTTTCACCTTGGGTGAACTTGGCAAGAGACTCCCTTAGATCTTTAATGGTTGAATTCAAAGAATCAACATTTGGAATATCTTGGATCTTAAGGGTAAGTTCCTCATTCTTTTTGAGAAGTTGTTCTTTTTCAGAAATGAGAATTTTATTTTTCTTTTTCAAAGCCATAAATTTAGAGGTAAGTTCGTGAAAACCTTCCTCTAATTGATCTCTCGCATTTTGGAGATCTTCATAGGACATGTCATTATTGAAAGAGGAAGATGAGGAAGAGGAGTTGGAAGAAGATACCTCATCAAATTCCATTAGGCATCGTTCACCTTCATTGCTTGAGTCTCTTGTAGACATGGAGTAATCACTTGCACTCCATGTGGATGCTTTGAAAGCCTTCTTGTTTTTCTTTTATTTTACCCTTTTCTTGAAAATGGAGCACTCCGGTTTGATGTGGCCTTTCTTTCCACATTCAAAGCATGTAACTTCATTCTTCGCTTTGGGCTCTTCCTTTCGTTCCCTTCGAAAGTTCTACTTTTTCTTCATGAATTTGCACATTTTTCTTGCTAGTTGAGCAATCTCGGATTCGCTATCAGCGGAGGAGCTTTCTTCCTTTGCTTTGAAAGCAATGTTCTTTTTCTCCTTGAAGGTTTTACCTTCTTTATCGGCTTGCCTCTTCATGGTGATCTCGTAGGTCATGAGTGATCCAATGAGCTCTTCAACCGGTATTTTCTTGATATCTTTTGCTTCTTGAATTGCGGTCACCTTTGGTGCCCATGAGCTTGGTAGGACCCAAAGAATCTTCTTGACCATCATTTCTTCAGAAACTTCCTCACCAAGATATTTTCTTCCATTGCAAACGTCTGTAAAACGAGTAAACATTTCAGTAATTGATTCGTGTGGGTGCATTGTGAAACTTTCAAAATCATGGCGATACATGTCTAATCTAGTGTCTTTGACTTTTTTAGTGCCCTCATGGGTTACTTCTAAATGTTTCCAAATTTCATAGGAAGAGGAGCAAGTAGAAACACGGTTGAATTCATTACGGTCAATCCCACAATGAAGAGCATTCATGGCTTTGCCATCAAGCTCAAAATTGGAAATGCCTTCGAGGGTCCATTTGGACTCATCCTTGTTAGATAGAGTATAGCCTTGCATTACAATCCTATAGATAGGATAACCAATGCTTCTAAGAAAAGTAATCATGTGAGTTTTCCAATAAGTGTAATCGGTTCCATCAAAGAATGGAGCCCGAGTCATAGAATACCCTTCAGGAGCATGTGAGGAATTAACCATCACTAAGGATCTTAAGTTTGTAACCGGTTAAGGTATTACACAAACTCACCCTCTGATACCAAATGTTGGGTCGTAGAGGATGGCAAGAGGGGGGGTGAATTGCCTTTTCAAAAATAATTAACAATTTAAAACAATTATCAATGAAGCGGAAATAAAAAAGGCAAGACACAATTTGATAACGAAGTTCGGCTTAATTCCCAAGCCTACGTCTCCGCTACCAACAAGAACCGTTGAGAGATTTATACGTCAGCTTGATTTTTAATGGTTGTAGCAAGAAACCCACTAGCCGTTTTAAGGTAGGCTAGAACACCTTCGTACAGCATTCTTTTTTATTATGGTTGTAGCAAGAAACCCAATTAAAAGAAAGAATGGAAATGAGAGGTTTGTTTTAATCCAAACCCAATGAAGAACTAAACAAGGAAAATAATACAAACACAGGAATCCTTGAGCGCCAAAAGTGTGAGAGAAGCTAATGGAGAGGGAGCTCAAGCTTCAAGGATGGCAATGGATCACAAGAGGCCTTGGAGATTTGTCGTTAGAGCGTCAAGATATCAAAATATCATTAGGTAGTGTTCCCGGCATCCATGGTAGCTTATTTATAGGAGAAATACCCATAAACACTTCAATATAGCCGTTGGAGGGCTTCCGGAGTCGTTGGGGGTCAAAAGAACAAGTCTGGTCAAAGCCCAACGGCTAGTTTGACTGGGCACACCGGCTGGCCGGTGCTGAGCTTCCGGCAGGCCGATGGTCCAGACAGAAGCAGACTTTTTGTCTGGGTTCCACCGGCTGGCCGGTGGTCATCAACCGGTTGGCCGGTGGCACCAGGCAGTGGGCAAGCCTACTGCCTGGGCCCTCCAGCTGGCAGGTGGGCAAGAACCGGTTGGCCGGTGCCCATACCGGCTGGCCGGTGAGCAAACACCGGCTGACCGGTGTCTCTGGAAGAAAGAAATGCTTCTGCCAGAGACCACCGGCTGGCCGGTTGGAATCCACCGGTTGGCCGGTGGACTCAGAGAGTCCACTTTCAACCTTCTTGGGCCAACTCCTGGGCAACCTCTTTCCTAGCATCAAAACACTTGAAAACAAGTTAGAACACGATGAGAGTGATTGTGATCATTAAAATCCTAGAGAGAGGGGTACAACAGTCTCTTCCGCGATGGTTTTCCGTGACGAAATCTCCGTCAACGACTTCAAATCCTCGCTTCGCGACGTCGACGTTCTTTTTCCGCGACACCTGACTTCTGTGATGCTCGTCTCCTGTGGCTCGATTGAAGTGCACCGTTTCTGAACCGAGGTAGGGGTTTGTTTAGTTATTTTTTTTTTGAATATCAACTGGGTGATCTTTGTGGTTTAAAACCTATTGTTATCGAATAAAGCGAGGGGGTCGGACCGCACAAACATGACCGACCCTCCTCATTATTTTCATGATTGATTCCTTTGTGGATTGGTACGGGAAGGCGTGGTGCTGTCGCACCACGCAGAATTAAGAGAAAGGAAAATGTGCGGCGCCGTCGCCCCGCACCGTGGAAAGAAGTTTAAGAACGCGACGCCGTCGCGCCGCGTCGAAGAAAACCGAAGACGTTGCGGCCAGAGCGGGGCCGCGGCGGAGGGTTGCGGTGCCATCGCACCGTGCCGGACGACAAGGGCCGCGGTAGATCAAGGTGACCGGCGGCCAGTCGGGCTGCCGTTGTCGAAGTTGGAAGGGGACTGGCCACCGCCGGTCCCGTTGAGAAGGAACCGGTCGGCCAGGTCGGGCCGGCCGGAAAGGGGAAAGCCGGGGGAATTAAATTCCCCCGGCCGGCTTCAAACGGCCCCCCATAAATGAGGGGGGGCCGTGGTTACTCAAGGGGGGCAGGTGCCCCCCTTTTTCCAACAGCTCGGCCGAAGGCCGAGCTGGCAGCACGCTGGGCGCGCTGTGCCCCGCCGGACCGGCCGCCCGGCCGGTCGGCCGGGCCGGGCCGCGCAGGGTCGGGCCGCGCCGGGCCGGGCCGCGCAGGGTAGGGCCGCGCCGGGCCGGGCCGCGCCGGGTCGGGCCCCGCTGGGCCGGGCCGCGCCGGGTCGGGCTGCGCCGGGTCCGGCCGCGCCGTCAGCGGCGATGCAATCCATGGATCGAGACGGTCATTTCGGTATATCGTAATCAAGGTTTAGTAATACTTTGAATTCGTCCGGCTTGGTTCGTACACGAATCCAACCAGGCCCTCGGAGCGGAAACACTCATATCTTGAGCTACGGACGTCCGATTGACGTGCCGTCAACTTTGTTGAGTTCCTCTTAGTGAGACGGATCTTTTGGAATACTCCGCCTGAGGTTAGGGCGCAGGTGGAGTACCGTGGGGTTGGTTTTGCCTTAAAAACCAACCGGGCCCCTGGGACCAAAAAGCCAATAACTCTCAGACCGGGCGTCCGATTGACGCGCTATCTGCGACGTTGAGTTCCTGTTGACGATACGGAACTTTTGGATACATCAACTCTGGACTAAGTGTTAGTTGATGTATCAGCCTCTCGGCTCGTGGAGCGGACCCTCCCGAATGAGCTTGCTGTGTGCGGGAACCCTAGATCTGGCTGCGACTGCTACTGTGACTGCGACGACGACTGTGCAGAGATCCTCAGTGGATTCGACGACGACGACTAAAACACTCAGCGATCCTATGTGGATCAGTGCTACCGATCTTGTGTGGGTCCGTTCCTATGTGGGTCAGCGCTCAGCGGTTCTTTGTGAGCCAGCGCCTACAGATCCTGTGTGGGTCTGATCCTATGTGGGTCTTTGCGGGGGTTAGTACCTATCGATCCTTTGTGGGTCCGACGACTTAGATGGATCAGTGATCATCTCTATAGTCTTTCAAAGAAGTATACCTGTGTGAGCTGAATGCTGTTTTCTTTCATGTGTGGAATGTGTTGTGCTATCCTGTGTGGATTACGTTTTGCTTTCCTGTGTGGAATACATATACTTTCCTATGTGGACAGGGTTGTACTTGGGCTCGAAGGTTGGAGCGTACTGGAATTGATGACTTAGGTAAATGAATGGGCATATACCTAAGCAGTGTCCGTTGTTACTTCGTGATTGTATCTTTCCTTTGTGGTTTATCCTTTGTGAATTTTGGTAGACCTTCGGGGGTCTCGGGGTCCCTACTGAGTATCTTATACTCACCCTTGCACGGGCTACGCCCGAACTACGTTGTGTTGGTTGCAGACGATAGACAGCGTTGATCGTGGTTGAGGCTTGCAGAGCAGGACGGTACCTGGAGGTGGACCACTGGGCGGGACATACTCGGAGCGGATGGCGGGACCCGAGGAGCAGTGGAGCTATCTGTACCCACCCTTCAGGTATGATTTCCAGTGGGCAGCTCGGCGTTGCGGCTTTACTTTTCTGTCACTGTTTTCCCTTTCGAGTTGTACTTTACTTTCAGTTTGGGTTTGTATTCTGGCCCACTTACTTTCCGCACTTACAATTTTACTCAATTTTTACTTAGTGTTTACTTTTTCCGCTTGCTTACTCTATGGTGTTTGTTTACATTACAAAGGAAATGCCTTCCCTTTTTCCAGGATTGACGCCTTGGTGCTAGTCGCCAGCCCCTAGCCTATGGAAGGCGGGCTTGGGGTAGTCACGACACGGGCCCCGATGATGGGTCGTGACAAATTGGTATCAGTGGAGTTCGGTTCTACCACGAACTCTGATCTTTTCTATGTGAAGCAATAGTGTTTACTGTATTGAGTGTGGATATCAGTCCAGGGATTCCAGTGTTGGTGCGGCGGCTGACATATCCGTACACCAGGACCCTGACTTCTGATTTCCGACTTAATGCACGAAAACATTGATTGCCTGTGTGTTTCAAGTTTTCTTTGTGATTACTTTGTATCAGCTCACCAGGTATACTATTCTGACCGTGGCACACCTGTTTCCTTTTCAGGATGGCCCCATGACGGTAACCAGCTAGGGTTCCGAGAGTCGAGCATGACGATAGCCCACCGAGCGATGAGGCCTCGGTGCAGGTCCCTTTGTCAGCAGTGGCACCGGCGGTAGCATTACCCGCCGAGCCACCGATACTCCCAGCACCAGCCGCTGACGATGCACGTCGCCTCAGCGCACTGCATGAGTTCCAGCGCCAGCGACCACCCAAGTTCCGTGGGGAGACGGACTCCCAGGCAGCTGAGGACTGGCTGGTGGCAGTGGTACGTGTGTTTCGGTTAGTGAGGACACCAGAAGACCTCATGGTGATCCTCGTTGCGAGCCTACTGCACGCAGCAGCGGGCCGATGGCGGAGCTTGATGCTCCAGGTGCATGATGAGGCATCTCTACTTTGGAAGGACTTTGAGTGCCTCTTCCGCTCAGAGTTCGTCCCAGCCACCCTCTGTGCGGTGCGCATTCAGGAGCTTCTTCAGCTGCGGCAGGGCAACATGATGGTCGCCCAGTACTCGACGAGATTTACCGATCTCTCGCGCTACTCGACCGACATGGTACGGGACCCATTCTTCCGGGCCCGGACCTTTGAGCAGGGATTGAGACACGAGATTAGGGCATCAATGATCTCCCTCAGCATTCCGACTCAGACCGGAGTACTAGAGCGGGCCCTTTTGATCGAGAGCTTTCTTGCTGAGTCTACACCAGCGCCGAGACCCACCGCAGGGAGGCACGTAGCAGAGTCTTCTGCAGCAGGCAGTCGACGGATGACTCTTGGGTCCCAGCATACTAGACCCTCAGGCAGACGACCTCAGGACACTGGCTCTGCAGTGTGGGGAACACAACGCGGAGCCAGTCTTTCGAGAGGCAGACAGTGCTACTCGTGCGGCGGGCAGGGCCACATGGCTCGTGACTGCCCGACCCACCGTGCCGAGGAGCAGCAGACGGTTAAGGGACCATCGAGGCAGAGGCAGAGGGTCGACCAAGGCGGTCCGCAGGGAGGAGGTGGATGAGGCAGGGGAGCTGGACGAGCAGCAGGTGGTGGGCGACGTTTTGAGGATCTACCACCACCACCACCAGGAGGTCCACCCTAACCACAGGGAGCTGGCGGGCAGAGACAGGCACAACTCCAGGCAGCAGAGGCCTACGACCAAGGCGCGCCCGAGATGATTCGAGGTACTATATGTGTCTATTCCACCCTTGCTGCAGTACTTATAGACACAAGAGCGAGTCACTCTTTCATAGCTGCTGCCCTTGTTCGGAGCTCGGAGATTCCGACAGAGCCGTTGGCTCGATCCTTACGGCTAGAGACTCCTACGGGAGCAGACTCGATGATTATGCACTGGTGTCGGTAGTGTGATATTACTCTAGGAGGAGAGAGCTTCGACTGGGATCTTCTTGTAGCGGCGTCGAGGCCTTACGACGTCATCTTGGGCATGGAGTGGTTGTCTACGGTCCATACACAGATTGACTATTTTAGGCGCAAGGTGCGATGTGTACGCACCGACGGGAGCAGGTTCACCATTATCGGCAAGAAGGGAGCCTTTGTAGCACGGGATGGACTCTCGTAGAGGAGAGGACAGCCCATCACTCATCAGTTGTCTAGCCTCATCCTAGGAGCCGTTGACGTGCGGAGTCCGGGTTTTCCTGCAGTGGTGGATCAGTTTGCGGATGTTTTCCCCGACGACGTTCCAAGGTTACCTCCTCGCAGAGAGGTAGAATTTTATATTGACTTGTACCCCAGGACAACCCCGATATCGACTCCAGCATATCGGATGGCCCCCGCTGAGCTTCGAGAGCTACGAGTATAGTTGGAGGACTTGCAGGGAAAGGGGTTCATCTGACCCAGTGTTTCACCCTGGGCTTCCCCGATATTGTTTGCCAAGAAGGCGGACGGGAGCTTGCGACTGTGTGTCGACTATCGTCGCCTGAACCAGGTGACAGTGAGGAACAAGTATCCGCTACTGAGAATTTATGACCTCTTTGATCAGCTCAAGGGAGCACGATGGTTCTCGAAGATAGACCTCAGGTCAGGTTATCATCAGCTCAGAGTTCGAGACGAGGACGTGCAGAAGACGGCCTTCAGATGTCTGTATGGCCACTATGAGTTCTTAGATATGCCATTCGGTGTAACCAATGCTCCAGCAGTGTTCATGGCCCTCATGAACAGGATCTTTCAGACATACCTCGATCGATTTGTCGTGGTCTTCATCGACGACATTTTGATTTACTCGACGACTGAGGAGGAGCTCGCCTACCACTTACGGGTTGTACTAGACAAACTCCGAGAGCACCAGATTTATGGTACGCTCTCGAAGTGCCAGTTCTGGATACGTGAGGTCCACTTCTTGGGACACGTCATCTCTGAGGAGGGAGTTGCAGTGGATCCTGTGAAGATCGAGGCAGTGTTAGCTTGGGAGCCACCTAGGAGCGTGACAGAGGTGCGGAGTTTCTTGGGACTAGCTGGATACTACCAGAGATTTGTGGGAGACTTCTCCAGAGTTGCAGCACCACTCTCAGCTTTGACGCAGAAGGGGAAACCCTTCGTGTGGTCAGACAGATGTCATCAGAGCTTCAAGGATCTGAGACAGAGATTGACCAGCGCACCTATCTTGAGGTTGCCTGAGGAGGGAGTAGGGTACGTAGTCTACTGCGATGCATCAGGGACCGGACTTAGTTGTGTCCTGATGCAGGAGCGGGTAGTGATCGCCTATAGATAACGTCAGTTGAGGCCACATGAGCAGAACTATACTACCCATTACCTAGAGTTAGCAGCAGTGGTCTTCGCTCGGAAGACGTGGCGACACTATCTGATGGACGAGCGCTTTACAGTCTTTTCTGACCATCAGAGTCTCAGGTAAATCTTCTCGCAGAAGGACCTGAACCTGAGACAGAGGCGATGGCTTGAGTTCCTCCAGGACTATGACTTTGAGATAGTCTATACTCCTGGGAAGGGGAACGTGGTAGCTGATACCCTCAGCAGGAGGATGGTCATTCAGCTACTTGACAAGGCGACAGAGCAGCTAGCTGCTTTACAGATATCCTTCATGGATAGAGATGGAGAAGCCTTCCTTCAGTCTCTCACAGTCACCCCTCCACTACTACAGCAGGTCAGAGAGGCTCAGCGTGGGGACGCAGACTGTGAGACGCGGCGTGCATAGATATCCTCAGGACAGGAACCTGATGGTTTCTCCTTCGGAGCAGAGCACGACATCCTTTTCAGAGGATGTACCATGGTACCAGTTGCTTTACGGAAGGAGGTGCTGAGAGAGTTTCACACTTCTCCCTTGGTAGTACATCCCAGAGTGGCGAAGATGTACCAGGATCTCAGACGACAGCACTGGTGGCCATGCATGAAGAAGGCTGTGGCAGAGTTAATTTCTCGATGCCTCGCCTGCCAGCAGGTGAAGGCAGAGCATCAGGTACTAGCAGGCTTGGTATATCCCTTGGCGGTCTCGGAGTGTAAGTGGGATGGGATATCTATGGGCTTCGTGACTGGACTTCCACGCACTTCCAGAGGTCACGACTCCATCTGGGTGATTGTCGACCGACTCACCAAGTCGGCTCACTTCTTACCCATCAGAGAGCATGGCTCAGTGGAGAGCTTGGGATGCCTTTACGTTCAGGAGATTGTTCGGCTTCACGGTGTGCCATCATCTATCATCTCCGATCGAGATGCTCGTTTTACTTCCTGGCTTTGGAAGGGGTTGCAGGAGGCGTTCGGAACGCAGCTACGTTTGAGCACAGCCTTTCACCCTCAGACGGATGGTCAGACAGAGAAGACCATTCAGACTCTCGAGGACATGCTCCGCACATGTGTCCTCGACTTTGGTCGCAGCTGGGAGGACCACCTACCCTTGGTGGAGTTCGAGTACAACAACAACTACCACTCCACCATCGGGATGGAACCATACGAGGCATTGTACGGCCGACCTTGAAGATCTCCATTGTGCTGGACAGACCCTGGGGAGTCAGCACTTGTGGGACCAGAGTTGGTCCAGGCCACGACAGAGAAGGTCCAGGTCATCCAGGAGCAGATAAGGACATCTCAGAGCCAGCATAAGTCATACGCGGATAGGAGGCGGAGGCCACTAGAGTTCGAGGATGGCTAACACGTCTTCTTGCGTGTCTCACCTCGATGTGGTTTACGGAGATTTGGTCGAGGAGGAAAGTTATCTCCGTGCTTCATCGGACCCTTCCCGGTCCTCAATAGGATTGGCGAGGTGGCTTATCACCTGGCTCTACCACCTCAGCTGCACTGAGTGCACAACATCTTCCACGTGTCTCAGCTGAGGAGATACGTGCACGACCTGATGAATATCATAGACCATGGGGAGCTTGACATTGATGATGGGGTGACTTTTACAGAGGTCCCGGTGGAGATCGAGGATCGACATGAGCGGGTCCTACGTGGATGGTCGATTCCTCTAGTGCGCATCATATGACAGCACGAGAACCTCCAGGAGAGCACTTAGGAGCGGGAGGCTTAGATGCGTGCTCAGTACCCACATTTGTTTCCCTAGTTATGATGTATCTTTACGGGGACGTAAAGCCCTAAGGTGGTAGTAATTTAAAGACCTATAAAATTCAAGGTAAATTTTTTCTTAATTATCTTTGGAATTTTACAAGTACGCAGTTTCTGAAGGCACCTGATTCCGAGGCCCGGTGTGCCCGGAATCAATTTCTGAAGTTTGGCTCGGGTACGTTCAGTGAACGAACGAGCGGGTTTTTGTAACTTTTGAACCGGTGCTCGGAATTGAATTCCGAGGGCACCGATGAACTCGCAACGCTGGTAATCGCTTAAAGACCCTTTACCGTGGTTGCGTTTGTGCGGGTGAAGAAGTTAATTTATGGGGTTTAATTAAAAAGGTAAATAAAATTGTTGAATCAATTTTATTTCTTTTCAAGGTGGTTTATTTCTCCCATGGGAAGTTGGTGGTGGGGCCCACATTCACCCAACTTCGCATGGGAGGATAATTGAAAGGGTGGGGACCACACGAACCCCCCTTCTTTTCAAATTCCTTAAACTCCCTAACCCCTCTTAACCCCTCACTTTCCTAACTCCCCATTAACTCACTTCATTAATTTTTTATAACTTGTTATAATTAATAAAGTGAGTTACATAATTTTAAACTCTTCAAATTCAAATGGTTAGGTTGTGTTAATAAAATAAGACTTGGTATTATTTTATTATTGTTAGAGTTTTGCAACCTTGAGAGGATTGGGGAAGCGGTCTTCTTCTTCTTCAACCTCGACGAAGAACGCGAAGAACACCGTTCTTCAACGAAGAACACCTCCACCGAAGAAAGCGACGTCTTCTTCCAAACGACGTTTTCTCTTCGGACGCACCTCGATGACAATAGAATTGACCTTCATCTTCTGTGACGCCGTATCCGCGACGCGACGTTCTTCTTCCGCGTCGTCTCTTCCACGACGGTTTTCCGCGACGAAATCTCCGTCAACGACTTCGAATCCTCACTTCGCGACGTCGACGTTCTTTTTCTGCGACGCCCGACTTCCGTGACGCTCGTCTTCTGCGGCTCGATTGACGTGCACCGTTTCGGAACCAAGGTAGGGGTTTGTTTAGTTATTTTGTTGTGAATATCAACTTGGTGATCTTTGTGGTTTAAAACCTATTGTTATCGAATAACGTGAGGGGGTCGGACCGCACAAACACGGACGACCCCCCTCCTTATTTTCATGATTTATTCCTTTGTGGATTGGTACGGGAAGGCGTGGTGCCATCGCACCACATGGAATCAAGAGAAAAGAAAATGTGCGGCGCCGTCGTGCCGCGCCGTGGAAAGAAGTTTAAGAACGCGACGCCGTCGCGCTGCGTCGAATAAACCGAGGAAGCCGCGGCCGGAGCGGGGCCGCGGCGGAGGGGCGCGGTGCTGTCGCACCACGCCGGACGACAAGGGTCGCGGCCGGTTTCGGGCTGCGGCGGAGCAAGGTGACCGACGGCTAGCCGGGCCGCCGGTGTCGGAGCTGGAAGGGGACCAGCCACCGCCGGTCCCGTTGAGAAGGAACCAGCCGGCCAAGTTGGGCTGGCTGAAAAGGGGATAGCTGGGGGAATTAAATTCCCCCTGATGGCTTCAAACGGACCCCCATAAATGAGGGGGGGGGGCGCAGTTACTCAAGGGGGGCAGGCGCCCCCCCCCCCCCCCCCCCTTTTTCCAACGGCTCGGCCGAAGGCCGAGCTGGCAGCGCGCTGGGCGTGCTGTGCCCAGCCAGACCGGCCGCTTGGCCGGTCTGCCAGGCCGGGCCATACCATGCCGGGCCGGGCCGGGCCGACCCGGACCGGAGCGGGTCGACCCGGTTCGGGCCAACCGGGGGGTCTCAGGCCGGGTCGGTCCGGGCCCGAAACCCCCGTTATCGGACCGTTTCGGTTCAAATGCCCATAACTTGGCCTACGGATCCCCAAATGACGTGCCGTCAGCGGCGATGAGATCCTTGGATCGAGGCGGTCGTTTCGGTATATCACACTCAAGGTTTTGGAATACTTTGAGTTCAGCCGGGTTGGTTCCTACACGAAACCAACCGGGCCCTCGGAGTGGAAACGCTCATATCTTGAGCTACAGACGTCCGATTGATGTGCCATCAACATTGTTGAGTTCCTCTTAGTAAGACGGATCTTTTGGCATACTCTGCCCGAGGTTTGGATGTAGGTGGAGTACGGTCGGGTTGGTTTTTCCTTAAAAACCAACCGGGCCCCTGGGACGAAAAAGCCAATAACTCTCAGACCGTGCGTCTGATTGACGCGCCGTCTGCGACGTTGAGTTCCTGTTAACGATACAGAACTTTTGGATACATCAAATCTGGACTAAGTGTCAGTTGATGTATCAGCCTGTCGGCTCGTGGAGCGGACCCTCCCGAACGAGCTTGCTGTGTGCGAGAACTCAAGAGCTGGCTGCGACTGCTACTGTGACTGCGACGACGACTGTGCAGAGATGCTCAGTGGATTCGACGACGACGACTACAGCACTCAGTGATCCAATGTGGATCTGTGCTACCGATCCTGTGTGGGTCCGATCATGTGTGGGTCAGCGCTCAATGGTTCTGTGTGAGCCAGTGCCTACAGATCTTGTGTGGGTTTGATCCTGTGTGGGTCTTTGTGGGGGATAGTACCTATCGATCCTTTGTGGGTCCGACGACTTAGATGGATCAGTGATCATCTCTATCATCTTTTGAAGATGTATACCTGTGTGAGCTTAATCCTGTTTGCTTTCCTGTGTGGATTGTGTTGTGCTATCCTGTGTGGATTACGTTTTGCTTTCCTGTGTGGAATATGTATACTTTCTTGTGTGGACTGGGTTGTACTTGGGCTCGGATAATGGAGCGTACTGGAATTGATGACTTAGGTATATGAATGGACATATACCTAAGCAGTGCCGACTGTTACTTTGTGATTGTATCTTTCCTTTGTGGTTTATCTGTTTTGGATTTTGGGAGACCTTAGGGAGTCTCGGGGTCCCTACTGAGTAGCTTATACTCACCCCTGCATGGGCTATGCCCGCACTACGTTGTGTTGGTTGCAGACGATGGACAACGTTGATCGTGGTTGAGGCTTGCAGAGCAAGACGGTACCTGGAGGTGGACCACTGGGCGGGACATACTCGGAGCAGACAGCGGGACCCGAGGAGCAGTGGAGCTATCTGTACCCACCCTTCAGGTGGGATTTCCAGTGGGCAGCTCGGCGTTGCAGCTTTACTTTTCTGTCGTTGTTTTCCCTTTCGAGTTGTACTTTACTTTCAGTTTGGGTTTGTATTCTGGCCCACTTACTTTCCGCACTTACAATTGTACTCATTTTTTACTTAGTGTTTACTTTTTCCGCTTTCTTACTCTGTGGTGTTTTTTTACTTTACAAAGGCAATGTCTTCCCTTTTTCCGAGATTTACGCCTTGGAGCTCGTCGCCAGCCCCATTCCTATGGAAGGCAGGCTTGGGGTAGTCACGACACAGGCCTCGAGGACGGGTCGTGACAACTATGTTATGATTTACATTGATTATTTATTTTCAAAAATTTTATGCCACACACTTAAATGAATATGTTATGATCAATGGAGAATCTTTATTATATTATGTTTGTTCAATATTAAACTATGGTATATGTTTGTTCATTATAGATTACATGTCTTTCTATCCTAAGATGTGATCAACTCCTATGAATCCTTGACATTTTTAATTTCTTATATATTCTATGCTCATGTTTACCATATACTTAAGATCGAACAATTAATGGTACATTGATAAGTTTTTATCTTACTAATAATTTTATCTTATCCCATTCTAATATTTTCCATTATAATATATTTTGTTTCTAAAACCATTCCTTTCTAATTTCCCCAGGCATTGAAGTATCTGAGGGGAGTTCATGGAAATTCCCACCTAAAATTTATTGATTTTCATTCTTGGTCCCTTAACCAAAAGTGTTATGAAGTTACCCAATGTGTGTTTTATTTTTTTCCATGTTATGGTCAGTCAGTTCCATATTACGGTATGTTGGTTCATTCTTATGGTCTGTAGGTTCCTTCACATGGCTAGTTGGTATTTTCTTTCAATTTGATGGTTCTTTTATTCAGTCAGATCTTCCTTATTATAGTTGGTTGATTTATTTTTTTATTCACTCGATCCTTTATGTGGATGGTGGGTTTCTTTCTATAGTCACATATTCCTTTATTCATTCTATTTTTTTATCTTGTAGTTGATATGTTTCTTTATTCAGTTGATTTCTTTCTTATTTCTTCCACTTTCTCTTTAATATGGTAGGATGATTATTTATTATGGTTGGTTAGTACCTTCATTGGTTAATTTATTACCTCCATGTGGTTGATCTATTCTCATGGATGTTTTAATAGTTTCTAATAATTTTGAGTTCTTCAATATAACAAGATTTTCTAGAATATTATGTGAAAAATATATTAATTTAAAATGTAAAATTAACATCATATATAAATATTTTAATATATATTGTTTTGGTATTGAATATTTTATTTTAATTCAAAAAAATTGATTTAATTTTTATTAACACATTCTATAATTCAAACAAAATTAAATAGAAATTTGAAAGGAATAATGATAGAAATAAATTTCAGTGTTAGTCTGGGATCTATTTTGGGAAATATAATATACATGATTTCATTTTTGTTAGGAATTTCTGGGTTTCTTTTAGTCTGGAAAAATAAATACCTTACTCGTATTCCCTAGAATCATCTACCATAGCCTTTAATCCTTTCATGTTATTATTCTTGGTATGTTCTATATCTTTGTTCCCCATGTATTTTCTAAAGTAGTGAGTCATGTTTAAGGTAAAAGTTTGTTTTTTTCATATTCCTAATTTTATTCAATTATTATATGATTTATCAAGACTTTACCTTAAAGATATCTAAGTTATGGAATCATCAGTTTGTCCATCTGTTTTTGTCTAGCACAATAGAAAAAAAACTAGAGGGATGGGATCCTTATTCTCCTGGTCTTTTATGGATATTTTTAATTTTCAACCTTTGGTTTTATAGGGGTTGGGTTCTAGAGAATAACTAATTATTTTAATTAACTATATTAAATTTAATTTAAAGGAAATGGGTGTAATTACATGGGTTTATCAATTTCCTCATTATTTATGACAATTTTATCTTAAATATTTTAACATGTTGTGATATTCATGTTGTAGAGTCTGTGAATTTTAAAATAGTGTTGTGGTTTGATAACTCGTCCATCAAATTTTTGTTTAAACCCACAGTTCATAAAAGGATTAATATTGATATTTTTCAATTAATTTGATTACTATGTTAATATAGAACTGTGTAAAAATACCCTTGTATAAGAAAAATATTTAATGTGAATTCCCTATTTAAAATAATTCTGTAAAAATATGTGGCTTGGAAATATATTATTTTGTGATTCTAGTTTTTTTTGGTGTACTTGTTGTCATGATAAAATTAATAAATTAGGTTTCAGTTTTTTTTCATGGGGCACATCATTACTGTGCCTTACTCTATATCACCTCCTAAGATGGCGCATGAGGTGTGTTCCTTTGGAGCACCTCAATGTGGTCTCCTCGCCTCACTTGAAACGAGGCACTCTAGTTGTGCCTAGTCACACTTTTCATTTGGGCACCCTACAGCGCGCCATTAACAACACTAGATTTAACTATGAGTTTTGTTATGATGCAGGTTATGCCTTATGATATACTATATAAGGAATATACATATTATGAAATTGTTAATTTAGTATAAAACATTAGAATTTTCTCATAAGTCACTTCTTAAAGTAATCTCAATTAGTTGTTGTAAATCAAAATATAATTATGTAGATCCAAGAACATGTCTACTTAAATTTGTTCCCATGAAAACGAAATAATTTTTTACCATCCTTGTAGCTAAAAATATTATTATAGGCTTTCTTACAGACAATGAAATTCCACATATAACTTCAATATTGAACAAATGTATTTTTATACCCAAAAATTAAATCCAAATTGGAGCCACTAAAGAATCCATACATGCTATTTAATTCGGATAACACATCCTTCGTCATCATCACTCCACCAATTCACTCAATCAAAAAATTGTAGCAAAATGTATCGATTAAATAAAAAAGCGTATCCTGATAGTATCTTAATAGTTTTGAGAACCATGTTGATCCCCTAATCAATTATTAACATTGGATTTTGATACTTTTTCAGTGAAATCATAATACAATATTTCTATTAAAAATGGATTTTAACATATGTCTTTTCCATTGGGTTTCATAATGATTTTTAAATAAAAAATTTAACTCTTTTTCATATCATTTTACTCACAATTAGAATTTATGGTTTACATTTATCCCTTTTAAAATGATTCAATATTTACCATATGTATATATATAGGAGATACTTATTTAAAGTATTCATATTTATTTCAACTAGTATATATGATTCTCATTCCCTATTTAGTAATTGTTATGTGTTTTTTTTAATATTGTGTAGGCACATTGTGATATAAATGGATAATAGTTCGATCACATTACCAAGGAACACACCTTGGTATGCTATTAGATCAGAGGAGTTTTTATATTTTTCAATTTCCAATCAGTCCGTTGAAAGGGTAGTAATAATTCCTTGTACTAAAAGTAAATTTAAAATATGGTTGAAGATAGATTATGGTTATAAACACTTGATATTGAAGAAATTAAATGCTCAATACTTGTGTTGTATTTGGCATAAATAATTGAATATTAATTAATGGTTCAACACAGAGGTCAATCCCCAGAATGAGCTCCCAAATTCATCGAAAATGGAATTTGAAATGAAAAAACCTAATAAATTATGCATTCGACATTGCAAGGAACAAACATCAATATCAAAACATATCAGAACAACCACTTTAGGGTGCTACAAATAAAAACATGACATGTGTTGTTTTTTAGACTATTGAACTAAATGGTCAAGATTATAACATGTCATTTGTTCCTCCACTAGATTATTTGGAGACTAACATAAGAGAAAACTTCACTGAGAAAAACATGTTTCATGGATTAGTAGAAAATTGAAATCAAGCGTGGTATAGTGGATGTTTGAAATATTCAAAACATTCTTCTCTACTAATGTTGTAACATATCAAATGCCTATATGGAATTAAAAGTAAGGAAATTTTCATGATATTGGAATTGTTGAATAATGCATTTACTGAAGAAAACATCCCCAAGTATTTTTATGATATGAAATTATATGTTAACATGATTGGTTTTAATTATACAAAAATAAATGTTTGTCCTAATGATAATATTCTATATTGGTGAGAGGATTCAATTAGACAGGATTGAAAAAAATTTAGTTCTTGTATATAGAGGTCAATGGGTGATTTTAGAAGTCTGAATCAATATAATACCATGTAGAAGAAGAAGAATAAAAGGAACAAACTTTTATATGGATTGTGTTACATTCTTTCAAAGCCTCGATTGTAATGATTATTCCTGACATCGAAGACTTTTTAACACATGAAGTGGCATTTTGTAGATAATAAAAATGAAGGGTTATTGTGATATCCATGATATTCGAAACCATAGAATACATTTGATTAATTACATCCATATATCTCTTCTAATCCTATGAAAATTCAATTGGTATTTTATACCATTAGATTCAACACATTGTGGACTTTGAGTACCAGTTATATCATATTTTTAGTTGTTATGATCCCTTACAATTTTCCTTAGTGGATGGTTATGTAACAAATGCCCTTTATCAGTTTGATGATTATTCCTAAAATAAATTCCTAGAAATGACAATGATGTGTACATGCATCATTTAATTGAAGAGTTATAGGAGTTATTGAGAAACAATGTTGATATATATGAATCTTCTTCTAAAACAATTTGCAATATGCATACTGATGTAATTTAGACAATTAGTGACTTCCATAGACCTAGGAATTTAGCTGGTTATAACACATACATGGTTTTGTCTTGTCATTTATTTAAACATTGATTTATACCCCAAACAGCTTCTTCATAGTAGAAAATGGTGCTTTTTGTGCCATCAAAGATTTCTTGATGCATCTCAAACATTTCGGCTGAACATTTCAAAAGTCAATGGTTTTGTTGATCCTAGTCCACCTCCAAAGTTGTTAACTAGTTATGAAATATTGGCACAACTTGGAAATTTTGAAACTGAATTTGGGTAGGTGCATCTTTTGAATGATAGTGGGAAATGAGTTTGAAGTGCATCGTCAAGTGGAATCAAAATGTAAATATGGAATAAAAAAACAAAATTCGTAAAACTTTTTCATTGGGATTTTAATTTTTTGCCGCATAATATAGATGTGATTCTTATTGATAAGAATGTCTGTAAAAATTTGATCTTCAAATTGCTTAATGATCATGGAAAGTCTAAGGATCATCTCAATGCTTGGAAAGGCATGTAATCAGTGAACATAAAATATGATCTCATTCCATATTAGAATGAATAGTATGCCCCAATAAAATTTTGAATCCAAAATAGGGATAAAGATAAATTTCATCAAATTTTAAATCATGTGAGGGTATCTGATGGGTATTAAAGTAACATCTCAAGGTGTGTTGACATAAATCATAATCAGGTTACATGGATTGAATTGTCACGATTCACATATCATTTTATAGTAGTTACTGTCATTAGCAATGTGTACCTTATTACATGAAAAGGTTACTGTTTTTTGTACTCTGATTCTGCACATTTTTTAGACAACTATGTGAAAATTCTATATATTCATTTGAGCTTCAAAACCTTCAGGAGGAATTTTTATTGACACGTTTTTCAATGGATATGATCCTTCCTCTATCATTTTTTACTGTTATGATGCCTTTAACTGTTCATTTGGTTGGTGAAGCTAAATTAGAAGGCCATGTAAATTATGGATGGATGCATCCAATTGGATGGTACTTTATTTATATGTTTTTATTTAAGTAAATTAGCTTTTTTTATTTTATTTCACATATATCTTGGGCATCTGAAATCATACGTGAGAAATAAATCTCAACCTAAAGGCTCTATTTCTAAATCCTATTTGGCATAAGAGTGTCTTACCTTTTTTATGGATACTTGGATGATATTAGGAAAATATTTAGTTGAGTTTTATGTGTTGATTACACATCGAATCAATCAAAAATATATGGGAAATAAATAATATTTCCTACTACAGGACAATCAGTTGGGAGGACATAAAATGTTACACTGATAGAAAGTGAATTATTATAGGCACATGGATATGTGATGATGAATATTTATGTAGCATATCCATTTATTGAAGAGTTTAGGATAAAAACAAAGAGATGAATGAGTGGTCAAACACAAAATGGGAAAAATATTACTATATCTCTTAAAAAAGATATTGTAGAATGGTTTTCCTGACGTCTAAATTCGTTAATATTGCAATAAATATAGATATCAGGTTGACACATATATTTTTTAAATCTAATAATGTATATTTGATTTTCTAGATTATGAATAATGATAGTCGAGAATAATTTTCAGAATATTAAATGTTTCTTTATTGAGGTCCTCTAAAACAAGTTAGAATGTTCGACACTTAAAACGTGAATTTATTTATATTTCGTACAGTCAATCAAGAAGAGGGATTGAAAACATAGAATAGTGGTACATTTACATTTTCCGAAGTGGGATACTATGTAAAGGTGACTGATATTATTGAATTAAACAACTCATTCATTTTTTTGTTTTATTAAAATGAAATTGTGTTGATATTATCATAGGTGTTGAAAGAGATTCCTTTCAATTTACTTCTATGAAATTTTCTCACTTGATTAATATTGGTGATCATGAACTACATGATCCATATGACTTATTATTGCAAGAAAAAATAGTATATTATGTAAATGATGTTGTACATGAAGGGTGGAGTGTAGTTTCTCACATAAAACAAAGTGATTTGTATGATATGTGTGATAAATTGGATGATATGACCTCTAACGATGAATCTCATATATAGTGAGAAGTAAACATATTTTTCCATGTTAATTTTGAAAATATTAATCTAACAAGGCAGATGATGTGTATGAAGTAATGGAGCATGAAACCTACATGATTGAAGAGAAAATGATTGTATGTATAGTAATTAATTCATTTAGAAACCACTTATTTCATTTGTTTTGTTATCAATTATCACTATTATGTATATTTTGTTTGTTATTAATGTTCATTTGTTATCATTTTTAAATTTTTATCTATTTTTTTTAATATATGTTCTAGACGTAAATTTATGTAACTAAATGATAGAAATTACGTGGGAGTGGGTTCTACATCAATTTCTTTACGGGGATATTGGATGGAGACTATTATAGGTATAAATTTTAATATGAATAAAATAATTGCACTTTTTTTATAATAAATTTTTGATCAAAAATGATGGAAACAATTCATGTATGGAGAAAAATATGAAATGTTTAGATGTCTGGAATCTAATCAGAGAGAATGTAGTTGTCCTATTTGATTTCTGTGGGGTGCCTATGGATGACATTGTAGTATTACTTACCATGATTCTAGGCTAGCTAGTCGCAGAGCCGATTTCCATTCTGATCACGTATGATGATTAGAGATTGGGGAGAGATGTCAACTTTAAATGAAGTGTGGATGTAAATTTTGGGTCATGGATCAATTTTATGGTGTTATAAATTTAGTGGTGGTGGTAAAAGTGTTGGAGGTTGTGTAGTTTGGTGTTGATGTTCTTAGTTGGTTGGAATTGTTTTTGTAAACCCATTGGATTGTCATGTTTGTGGATATAAATATATATGTGTGTGCATTTTATGTTTCTTTTGATTTCAATATGTATGTTTCCCATCCCAAGTGTTATATGAACTTTAGTAGTGATTTTCTTATTTGGTTGGCACTCTTTTTGTGAACCCATATAATGCGCATGTACAAGGATATATATTTATATATATGCAATACATATGACTTTTTATTTCTATATATACCCCTCCCATCCCAGGTGTTATATGAATTTTTCGCATGGTCTTTTTTAGGGTACTGGTACTGGGGAGGCAGAATCATCATCAATTTTTTATTTGTAAATCTACCATTAGTGGTGGTCTAATCCACTGCTAGGTAAATGGGGCATATTTTTCAGTGCTTTAAACTAGTCCAATAATTTGGAATTTCATTATCTTCAGCGGTAATAGTTGCTACTAAATACGTGAACATTATAATTTAGCAGCAGTTTTGTGATTTAGCAGTGGTTTTTGTGACATTAATGTATATTATTGGCAGTATTTCAAGTCACCACTAAACACTTTTATTTTTCCGTTATCATTTAGCGGCGGTTGGTATGTTTTTCGCAGCATTTTCCCCTTTAAAAAATTAAACGTTTTTGGGGACCTTTTTAACTACAGCTAAAAAAGTTATCATTTTTTTGCATGAAAATCAATGTGAAAATCCCACCAATCACCACTATAGGTTTTTAATAGAATGGTTTCCAAAAACCAGTGATAAATAAATGAAACTACCACATATTTCATTCCAACAATGAATTTAGTAGTGGTTTTGTGAATCCTCCGCAGAAGCATATGGAAGTAGTTTAAACCACCACAATTACAAAAAAAATTATAGCTCTAAGGGGGATTTCATGTATTGAAAATATCAAACACGAATGAATTATAAATTGGTGTAAATTTATAATTGTAAAATCGTGATACATTATATAATACCTAAATTTATATTATATTAAATAACTTTGGGATTTTCAAGAAAACCAAATTCATCAAATTTACTCTTAAGTATATAAAATAATGAAAGACTTTATATGTACATCATGTTTTTTCAATGATGGTTTATTCCAATAATATCCTTCGTTATCTTCTTTATATACTCAAAAAGTACTTATATCACCACCTGATTAATAATTTCTCAAGTGAAACAGTAATTTCAAAAACAGTTTTGGATATTTTATATGATAAAAATTTCATCTAGTTCAGTAATAAAATTATATATCCAAATAGATTTCTTAAAAATATTTAAAAGTATTGGATAATAAAAATTTAATATATAATAATGTATATTAGGCTACTGAAAACTATTATATTTATGTTTTCTTCGATTAGTTTATGATATCAATCTAAACTACGTTGTAGAATAATCTTTATCGTATTAGAAACCTGTATCAATATGGCCCCTTATAAATATTTTTTCCACATCCCAATAACTATATCAAATCCTTACTCTATCTTAAGTAACTAATGATTTTCATAAATATAATTCAGTGACTTTCTCAATGATCTACCTGGTGATGACTGATTTTACTCAAAGCATATGATACATCCAGAAAATTATATAACATAGATATATGATGGATCATGTTTTAAAATCATAAAGAACCTATATCATTATTCTCCTATTTATATTAGTAGAATGAGTCTATTTCATTGTAGAAATGACATCATGAGTCACCGTTAAGAACCAATTTCTGTTATATGTGATTAAATGCTTTAACACTTTACCAATGTGAGTGCTTTGAATCAGTCTGAAATATTTTGGGCCAAACATTATATATATATCCAAACCCAATATCTGAATATTTTGACCATTTTTTCATTGAAAATAAAGTTACAAACCCATTATTAAAAAAAATTAATGTAGAGATATCATTTTTATGATTAGTATACCATCGACATACAACACCGAAAAAATCACCTTAACAACCCTATTTGTATACATAATAGTAATCCCCATTTATTATGAAACTAATCTTGCTAATACCGTCCTTATAATTTATATTAAAACTCTATGAATATAGATTAATTATATAAATGTTTATAATAATTTTCACACATTTTTAAAACTATTTACTCTCTAATCCCTTTTATTTATATATTACATGATTCATAAATTGATTTCTATTAAATAATGTCGTTTTGATGTTTATATGGTAAATTTAAAAATCATAGAAGCTTGTAATGGAATGAAATTACATATGTAATTCATCATAGATTCTAGTTATAATGATTCCTTATTGTTAATAAAATGGCTTTTATTATAATATTTTTCGAACAAGATAATCTTATTATTAGACTACCTTTAATGAATTCAAATTTTCTTTTTTGGAAAACCCACATTCACTCAATGGGTTTTAACCTTTTCGTAAGATCAACCAAATTACAAAAAATGATTTTTGTACATGTATTTCATTTCAAACATAATAACCTCTATCAATTTCATGAACTAAAACACTCACTATACTCATAATATCAATTAGCCTCATCTTGTATAAACTCAACTTAATAAAAATATTCCCCAGTGAATACATGTCTCTCAGTATACTGATGAATCACCCCTTACATGTGAGGTTATAATAATATATGTGTTGACTAATTTTATAAAAACATTAATTGAACTATATCATATTTCATCATATGATTTCATCCAATTTAATCAATGTAATATTAAATAATTTTAAGCTTCCTCACAATGATTCCATAGAAATATATTCCTTCTCAAGAAACACATCTCATTAATCAAAAAATTATTTGTTCACTAAAATATTATAAAAATAATAACACCTTAATTCCTTGTAATATTTGATAAATAAGAATTTATCATATTAAATGTAATTTTAATATATATTAAAATGTCATAAACATTATTTATAATAAGAAACTCACATATAATATAATTTTGGATGTTTCCAAGTCCATATATCATAAAATCCATAAAAAAATATTGTAGGTGATTATATTATGTTTGAATGTAGTAGCCTCAAATTCATTACCACTAAATGATATATCAATTTTTGATTATAACATCATTGATCGAGAACTTTTTTAATTATGTACAATTCTAATATTTGGATATATCATTCCATTATGTCATACCTGGAGGTGTGAGTTCTGAAACAATTCTATAATATTTTTTATGATTAATTAATTAATTTTTTATTTATTCCACACAATGATATAATTAAATTATTTTTAAGCAATTATAAAGTTTATTTTTTACTTTATTATTTATTACCTTGAATATTTCATCTAGTTTAATATTTTTTCACAATAATTATATTACCATTGTCACAACAACATTCACTTTTTATAGGAAAATTTAATGGATTATATAATTTTTGGGAGATGAGAAAATTGATTACTATGGGAATATTAACATATAAACCATTTACAAAAAATGGAAGGTAACAAACTCCATTAAATGATAAAACCTACTCTAGGTATCTAAAGATTGATACCAATGAATCTAAAAAGATATTTCCTCCCCAACATTAATGGAGGAATATTTCATTGGGGTGAAAATGTCTTAATAACAATGAATAAGATAATTTATTCTCAAAAGAAAGGATTGAATAAATCTAAGACTCTTAAAAACCTTACTAGAGTCGATTTAATCAAATTTTTTACTCAAAATTTATTAAATATATATATAACTATATCGACTAAAATTAAATAAAAAATTTGAAAGTTGTATATAACTGCCACTAGTTTATTTTCTCAAAACACCATCTACATCATTATATATTAACTCCAATAAACCATTATATATTTTCCATTTTGTGTTAAATGGGTAATTACTCGCATTTCCTAATAAAAAATATTTTTATATATCAAATGGGTCATGATAAAATGTATATAACCATCCTACCACATAGAACCATCAAATATGTTTCTCTTTTATATATCCAATGTGGTAGTGTCAATGATTTTTGGTGTTCGAATCCTTAACATTTATCTTCTTATTTTTAATATTATAATTTATATTATCCATTTCTTTAATATATCATCTATTTCTTATATTTACTATGTAATAAAACACTTCAATCATATAAATATATATATATATATAACATTATTTTTTGTTAATTGTAGAAAAAAATAATTTCTTCTCTAAATAAGAAACTGAAATCACATTTATATATATGGTTATAATTTAATAATAGTTAACGAATACTAGAACCGAATTTTTAGGTAAATGTAGATCATATGTTACCATATAAATTTCATTATACCTTACTCCATTTATAAATTATTGATCAAATTCTACTTTTACCAGTTATATATTATTCTTTGAGGAAATTTACATCAATAAAAATGTGATCTTGAGAACCAATTTTTTATTTGAATGAGTCAAATTTTAAAAAAATCAAGAACATTTAAAAATTTACGGTTTAAGTACTTATATTTATAATTGAGAGTAATTTTAAACTCATAAATCCAATCTATGAGTTTTAACAACAATATTGAGTACTTCTCAAGGAAATTTAATTTTTGTTTAATGTAATTATAATTGGTAATGTAAAATATATATTTAGTGGTTATCATGATAGATAAAAATACAAATTACATTATTTTACTCAATAAAAATATAATTTAATAGTAACCCGTTGAATTATATCTATTAATTTGAGAAAATATATATTTTATCATTACAATAGATATACCAAACAATATCCTCATGTATGAATATTTACACAAACAATCATGTTAGTAATATCATATAAAACACCTAGATTGTTTAGTTCCAAGTTTTATCTAACAAATTATCCCAAATTCATTCCTCAATATGACTAATGGTTTGGGACTCCTAGATAATTTCAACATAACTGTAATGGACCGGACCCCTCCGGTCCATTCCTTTGTTGAAATCGATGTGGTCAACACGACGCGCATTATAATGATAATTTTAATACTGATGATAACTTAAAAATATGCTAAATAATAATGATGATGACATAAATTGAGTGATTAATTAAACTAAAAAGAATAATCATGATAAAATGATTTATTGGATGTTATTATTATTAATTATGTGAAGTGGGAAGGTGTGTGATCCATTAGACATTGATAAATGAAACATGCAGTTTGTTATAAATTGAGTAATTGTTGAAATTAAATTTGAATAATAATAATGGGTGTCATGTTATTAATATTATTCATAATGTTAATAATAATGAGAAATTGATGAAATGAGTCAGGTTATTTATTACAAACAATTAAATGAAGATGCAAGTGGAAGCATGGTGGTGCGTTCATAAAATAAAAGGTGAGTTCGTTATATTGGGTTTATTAAATTGAATTGTTTTAATTTAATAAAAATGCTTCAATTTAATCAGCGTGAAATAAAAATAAATAGAATTAAAATATTTAAATTGATGGATGTTACGCGATATTGACGTGGAATGGTCGGATTCAGATGTCTAACATGGTGGTTTAACGTGGTCAATGCGATGAGCGTAAATCTTTTTGTTATTAAAAACAATAACGTCGGTGAGTTAATAAAATAAGTTGATGAAATGTTATTTTTATTGAAGAACAATAAATAACAATGATGGCCTAAAACTAAGTGCGAGAGGTTAATAAAATTAAATGTATTAAAATGGGGTTGAATATGTAAGTTATATTAATTTTGTTTTGTCTTTTAATTCAATTAAATGAAATAGTTTTGAGTCGCATGGAATGGTTGTGCATAGGTTCTCCCAAAATTGAAATATGAAATTAATAATATTGATCATATAATAAATATAATAATACAATTAAAAGGAAAGTGGTTTTATTTAATAAATTATAATAAATAAATGGGTAGGCGCATGACATGGGGAGGGGGAGGCGTGCATGCCCCCTTTCCCTTGTATAAATCGTATATTTTTTATATAATTTGATTTAATATATGAAATATTTTATATAATGTTGATTTAATATATTATAATAGTAATACAATAATGATATAAGGGAGTGCGCATGGAGTCAGAGGAGAGATTCACGCCACAATCCCTTTTGGTCTAAATATTAACTTATTATAATTATAATAAAATAATAGTATTATTATTTTGGGTGATCAAAACTTAAAAAGTCTGTAACTTCTTCATATAGAGTCGGAATGACGAACCATCAGTGGCAGTGTAATCCTGTAATTAAGACGGTCATTTTAAGACAAATGATGAATACCTTTTCATGAATTATGACTCAGGTCAACGAAACACCAAATATTAATAGAATTATCATTATTATTAAAATACAAGGAAACCACATGACATGTCATGTGTTTCCCAGTCAAAAAGTGTAACGGGTGTACGGTCACACCGTGTATTCATTAATACACAATGCATACTATTTTACCTATTCGTTGGATATATAAGAAAGGGTCACGGATTATTTCCCGACCAATCGCTTCTTCTTCGCACGACGATGCTCTTGGATGATCGAGAAGTCTTCCTCCTCTAACTTCTCCATCTGGACTCCGATTGATGATCTGTCAGTGGCTGTGGGATTGTGTCGGCAAGGAGAACACCGTAAACCATGTTCTGTTCCCTCTTCTTCGACTTCCCCTCCGTAGTTTCCTACTGAGGAGAATGTTGATAATTGACGGTAACAACTGTCTTTGACACACGACTATAAAAAGGTATGTTAAACCTTTGTTCTTGTATTCTCTTTTTGATCCTACTTCTCTTGTTTTCTTTCCATGCTACGGCGTGTGATATCCGTTTTGAGGAAGTTTGTTGTGTTGTTGATTTGGTGGTTCCGCGACGGCCTTGGTGGGTACAATTGTTCGGGGAGAAACCTTGTGATTGTGGTGGTCATGTTCGCAGAAGGACATAGGAACCTGTTAAGGTAGGGATCTCACCTTTGTCTCTCTAATTTGTGTATCATACGGGGAGGGTTTCCTTTTGTTTTCACGAGAAACAGTTGAACCATTAAATAAAGATAATAAATTGTTAAAGAATGGGGTTGGGAAGATAGTGAGTGCAGTTACTTTACTTTCTATATCCCGTGATATTATATTTGTGAATTGAATGAGCTTCTACCTATTGAAAATCATGGTCGTTGGGGACCTGTGCTTATGCAATTAAATGTTGTCATCTCTTTCTTTATTTTCTTATGGATGGTAGCTTGTGGAATGTGGAAATTGGATAATCACGTAAAGTTGGATGATTAAATGAAAATCTGGAACACTTGTGTGTTCAACCCGGTTAAAAAAATGGAATAATGAACATGTGGGTGTTGTCTTGGTCACGTGGCATGTGTTGGGGGTGTTTTTGTGGGTTTTTGTGGATCGGGTGAGCAGCGGGGCTGCAGTTGACTTGGTAGTGGGTTGGTGTGAATGTTGTGTTGGTAACGGACAGTGGGGCTGCAATAAATGGTATTAAAGGGATATAAATGTACGGGTTTCGGTGCGGTTGTGGTTATGCCAGACGGCAGTGGGGATGCAGGGTTGGGTTTTAATGTGAACGGGTTATGGGTTGTGATTAATAAATAAAATTTGAAGAGTTAATGAATGGTGGGGCATGGTAATGAAATGGAAATAGTAATCAATGTGGTTGGTTGGTTGATAAGAGGGGCTTTGTTGTGCTGCTTATGTTTCTTTTCTAACTTGTTTTGTGGATGGCAGGGATATGTTTTACGAACGATTGGTGTGGTTAGTTTTGGATAGTTTCCCAGTAGTTAAGGAAATAAATTACTATTTCTACTGAAATGTGAAAACCTAAAGGGGGTTGGGTTTGTTTGTTGTATGCATGCTTCGTAGTAGCAGTGCCCAGGCACGTGCTCATTTTCTCTTTTTAGAAGCCATAGGTTGGGCTATAATGTTGGTATATATATATATATATATCTGTATATTTTGTGTTTTTATCACACCCCACCCATGTTAAGCACTTAGTGTCGAACACTCCCATTTTATGGGAGAGGGTGTTTTCCCCTTAGTTACTAGCTCCTTCCTGCTCCTTCTCCCCTAGGCTGTGATGGCTTGAGGAGACCTTATACCTAAGACTCTTCGGGTTTGTTTCGATTGGGGTAGTTTTAGACCAAGACTCTTCGGGCAGGTGTGTGTGGGCGGGATACATGGTTGTGAGGCCTTGGTGTGTGCGGGCGAAATACGTGGTTTTGAGGCCCAGGTGTGTGCGGGCGGGATACGTGGTTGTGAGGCCCAGGTGTGTGCGGGAGGGGAGAGTGTGGCAGCGTCCAGACGTTCATCATTAGGAAGAGCAACTAACTAAAGTGAAATGGTGTGGGGTACCCAATACTCTTGTTTCTTATATACTACTACCTGTTGTGTTTGAGTTTTGGTGAGTGTAGCTGGTGAGGTTGGGTGGATAGAATTCCTTTCTAGGGTTCTTATTGTTTTTCTCACGGGACATTAGGATGTCTCCCCACTTTTGCATGAGAGATTTAGGTTTCCCTACTGAGTATACATGTATGCTCACCCTACATTTACTTTCAGGTTTCCAGGAGGACTACAAGGGCCGTGCGGGACCGTACTAGTCGAATAGTTGGAGTTTTTGCTATTTTTGTACCTTTTTTTCTTTTGGTATTGTACTTTGAGCTTTCTTGTACTTGTACCTTGTTATAAACTGTTTAAACATGCATGTGGGCTTGGTTTGGGTTTATTTATATACACTTGATTATTTTCCTTTTGGGTGGTTGACTTGTCCTATTTCCTGATCCTAAATAATAATAAAAAGGGTAATGCCTCCCATATTTGTGAAAACTCATACCCTTGGTGCTAGTCGCCACCTTGGGGACTACTGGAGGCGGGACTCAGGGGTCATTATATCCCTTTCACCATTGCCAGCTTAGGAGGGGCATCTTTGGGGGGAGGGGGTCATGACAGAATGGTATCAGAGGTGATGGTTGAGAGATTGGATGGAGTCTGGAGTTAGGCACAGTGAGGATTTCATGGGATGGTAGGGCAACACTGTTAGTTAATCTTGGTGTGTGACATAGGCCAGTTATGACCAGCTAGGACACAGGATTTTAGGGCCCCCCATGATCCGATGCAAGGACTCTGAGCCTACCGAACGACCAAGTGAGACCACATTGATTGCAGTGTAGAGACCCTAGGGAAGGTACATGCATCATCGTGATTGTGTTTTACTTGATTTGGGTGTTCTGGGAAAGAAATTGAAATAATGTGATAAAATAAAACCTTGAGAAATTTCCTTACCACTTGGGCTTAGGAAAACCTTGTTTACCGTATAGCTATGGCACCTGGATGTCGTCCCCGGGTGGCTCAGATGGCCGAGGCCCAGCAGATCCAGGCGGTCGATCAGTTGAGGATTGACCGAGAGGAGGAAGATAGCCAGTGGTAGAAGACTCTCTGTTCTTTCCAGCGGCAGACCCTCAAGAAGTACGAGGGTAGTACTTCGGATATGGAGACGGAGGGGCGGCTTGAAGAGCTAGGGATCACTTTTACCTTGATTCGTGCTCCGAGGGAGTATTGGGTTCCCCTAGCAGTCAGTCAACTGAGAGGTGCGGCGTGATAGTGGTGGACGCTCTACCTCGGAGAGAGGATAGAGGTTGAGGTTCCATGGGCTGACTTTGAGAAGGAATTCCGAGAGGAATTCCTTTCTTCCATGATCAAGGTGGAGAAGCGGTAGGAGTTACTCTCCCTTCAGCAGGGGAGTATGTTAGTGCGAGAGCTGGGGATCAAGTTCAAGGATATTCTGCACTTTGCTCCAGATCTCTTTCCGGATGACGAGTCTCGGGAAAGACGTTTGGAGGAGGCGCTTCGTCCTTCACTCCAGTATGTTGTCACCCCCTTCACCCTTCTGACGTACTTCGCATTACAGAAGAAGGCATATGTTGTAGAAAGGATGCACTCACAGGGAGGTACACCATGTGAGGGGATTCATCCAAGTTCGCCGAAGGGGAAGGCAGTCAGCAGCAGGTCTCCTACGACAGGACCTTCCAGTTTCAGGCCAGTAGGGAGCAAGCCCCAGCAGTTCCAGTTCTGATCTTCGGGTCCTCGTCCCTTTTTCACGAGCCCAAAACCAAAGTGTTTTTCTTGTAGAGGTTTCGGGAACGTTTAGAGTTAGTGCCTGACCCAAGCTCAGTACGGTAGAGATGGACAGGTTCAGTGCCCGCCTCAGTAGCACCAGTCACCGGCAAGACCCTTCCAGCAGCAACAGGCTCCAGTCCCTCTGAGGGGAGATGGAGCAGGTGGTGGCTAGCCATAAGGAGATCCTCAAGGATCCCAATCGGGACGTGGTCGAGGAGGCAGACGTCAACAGAGAGGCAAAAGAGATGGGCGCGGATAGTTTCATGCATTAGAGGCAGCATCTCTAGAAGGACCAGGGATCGATAGAGATGTGTTTGGGTTCTCTTGAATGATCTCATTTATGTTTTTTGGAGCATTACACTCCATTTTTGGAACTCTTTTGCTCATTCTTTGGGCCTGGACCTTGTTTTTGTGAGTTTTTAATGCTATGTCATTTCCCGCTTTTCATTAAATGTACATGAAGAGCCCTATCATGTGGGGAGGGGAAGACCTAATCCCTAATCGAGACGCATTAATACGGATTCGATTAAACCCGTGAAGGCGAGTCAGTGCCGCCTAAAGCAGATAATATCTCGACAAGGGAGAAGGAATTCCCCAAGCCATGTGTCTGGGTAGTGTTTGGGTTGTACGGTGTTGGGGGTAGTGTAAGTTGGAAAATCCTACTATATGGAAGTGGGAAGGCCCAGTCCTTAATCGAGACGCATTAATGCGGATGCGATTAAACCCGTGCAGGCGAGTCAGTGCCGCCTAAAGCGGATAATATCTCGACATAGGAGAGGGAATTCCTAACTCGTATAATTATGGTTGTCGGTTGTTTCTTGTTATGACAAGAGCCCTGATAGGTATCTTGCGGAGTGGTTGTTCGGATCCATTCTTTTTTTTTCTGGGTTGGTTTTTAATTCTCGAGGATGAGAATGTTTTGAGAGGTATTTGATGTAACGGACCGGACCCCTCCGATCCATTCCTTTGTTGAAATCGATGTGATCAACACGACGCGCATTATAATGATAATTTTAATACTGATGATAATGTAAAAATATGTTAAATAATAATAATGATGACATAAATTGTGTGATTAATTAAACTAAAAAGAATAATCGTGATAAAATGATTTAATGGATGTTATTATTATTAATTATGTGAAGTGGGAAGGTGTGTGATCCATTAGACGTTGATAAATGAAACATGCAGTTTGTTATAAATTGAGTAATTGTTGAAATTAAAATTGAATAATAATAATGGGTGTTGTGTTATTAATTTTATTCATAATATTAATAATAATGAGAAATTAATGAAATGAGTCATGGTATTTATTGCAAACAATTAAATGAAGATGCAAGTGGAAGCATGGTGGTGCGTTCATAAAATTAAAGGAGAGTTCGTTATATTGGGTTTATTAAATTGAATGGTATTAATTTAATAATAGTGGATTCAATTTAATCTGTGTGAAATAAAAATAAATAGAATTAAAATAATTAAATTGAAGGATGTTACGCGACATTGACATGGCATGGTCGGATTCAGATATCCAACAGGGTGGTTTAACGTGGTGAATGCGACGAGCATAAATCTTTTTGTTATTAAAAACAATAACGTCGGTGAGTTAATAACATAAGTTGATGAAATGTTATTGTTATTGAAGAACCTTAAATAACAATGATGGCGTAAAACTATGTGTGAGAGGTTAATAAAAATAAATGTATTAAAATGGGGTTGAATATGTAAATTATATTAATTTTTTTTATCTTTTAATTCAATTAAATGAAATGGTTTTGAGTCACATGGAATGGTTGTGCATAGGTTCTCTCAAAATTGAAATATGAAATTAATAATATTGATCGTATGATAAATTTAATAATACAATGAAATGGAAAGTGGTTTTATTTAATAAATTATAATAAATCAATGGGGAGGCACATGACATGTGGAGGGGGAGGCGTGAATGCCCCCTTTCCCTTGTATAAATCTTATATTTTTTATATAATTTGATTTAATATATCATATATTTTATATAATGTTGATTTAATATATTATAATAGTAATAAAATAATGATATAAGGGAGTGCGCATGGAGTAAGAGGAGAGATTCACGGCACAATCCCTTTTGATCTAAATATTAACTTATTATAATAACAATAAAATAACAGTATTATTATTTTGGGTGATCAAAAGTTAAAAAGTCTGTAACTTCTTCATATGTTGTCCGAATGACGAACCGTCAGCGGCAGTGTAATCCTATAATTAAGACGGTCATTTTAAGACCAATGATGAATACATTTTCATGACTTATGACTCAGGTCAATGAAAAACCAAATATTAATGGAATTATCATTATTATTAAAACACGTGGAAACCGCATGGCATGTTGTGTGTTGACCAGTCAAAATGCGTAACGGGTGTACGGTCACACCGTGTATTCATTAATACACGTTTCATACTATTTTACCTATTCGTTGCCTGTATAAGAAAGGGTCGTGGATTATTTCCAGACGAATCGCTTCTTCTTCGCTGGACGACGCTCTTGGATGCTCGAGAAGTCTTCCTCCTCTAACTTCTCCATCCAGACTCTGATTGTCGATCCGTCAGTGGTTGCGGGATTGTGTTGGCAAGGAGAACAACGTAAACCCTGTTCTGTTCCCACTTCTTTGACTTCCCCTCCACAGTTTCCAACTGAGGAGACTGTTGATAATTGACGGGAACTAAAGTCTTTGACGAATGAATCTAAAAATTTATGTTAAACCTCTGTTCTTGTATTCTCTTTCCAATCCTACTTCTCCTATTTCCATTCCATGCTACGGCGTGTGATCTCCTTTTTGAGGAAGTTTTTTGTGTTGTTGATTCGGTGGTGCCGCGACGTCCTTGGTGGGTGCAGTCGTTCGGGGAGAAGCCTTGTGATCATGGTGGTCATGTTCGTAGAAGGACATAGGAACCTGTTAAGGTAGGTATATCACCTTTTCTCTCTAATTTTTGTATCATGCGGGGTGGGTATCCTTTTGTTTTCATGAGAAACAGTTGAAACATTATATAAAGATAATAACTGGTTAAAGAATGGGGTTGGGAAGTTAGTGATTGTTGTAACTTTACTTTTTATATCCTGTGATATTATATTTGTGAATTGAATGAGCTTTTACCTACTGAAAATCACCGTCGTTGGGGGCCTTTGCATACGCAATTAAATGTTGCCCTCTCCTTCTGTATTTTCTTATGGATGGAAGCTTATGGAATGTGGAAATTGGATAATCACATAAAGTTGGCTGATTAAATGAAAATCTGGAACCCTTGTGTGATCACCCCGGTTAAACAAAGTGGAATAATGAACATGTGGGTGTTGGCTTGGTTACGTGGAATGTGTTGGGGGTGTTTTTGTGGGTTGTTGTGGATTGGGTGAGCAGTAGGGCTACGGTTGACTTGGTTTAGGGTTGGTGTGAATGTTGTGTTGGTAACAGAAGGTGGGGCTGTAATAAATGGTATTAAAGGGATATTGATGTACGGGTTTCGGTGCGGTTGTGGTTTTGGCAGTTGGCAGCCGGGCTGCAGGGTTGGGTTTTAATGTGAACGGGTTATGGGTTGTGATTAATAAATAAAAGTGGAAGAGTTAATGAATGGGGGTGTGGTAATGAAACAGAAATAATAATCAATGGTGTTGGTTAGTTGATAAGAGGGACTTTGTTGTGTTTCTTATGTTTTTTTCTAACTTGTTTTGTGGATGGAAGGGTTATGTTTTACGAATGATTGGTGTGGTTAGTTGTGGATAGTTTCTTGGTAGTTAAGAAACTAAATAACTATTTCTTCTGAAATGTGAAAACCTAAAGGGGGTTGGGTTTGTTTGTTGTATGCATGCTTCGTAGTAGCAGTGTCGAGGTACGTGCACAGTTTCTCTTTTTAGAAGCCATAGGTTGGGCTGTGAGGTTGGTATATATATATATATATCTCTATCTTTGGTGTTTTTATCGCACCCCACCCATGTTAAGAACTTAGTGCTGAACACTCCCATTTTATGGGAGAGGGTGTTTTTCCCTTAGTTACTAGCTCCTTCCTACTCCTTCTCCCCTAGGTTGTGATGGCTTGAGGAGACCTTACACCTAAGACTCTTCGGGTAGGTTTCGATTGGGGTAGTTTTAGCCCAGGACTCTTTGGGAAGGTTCTACTATTTCCCAAGAATCTTTGGGATGAGGCCCAGGTGTGTGCGGGCGGGATACGTGGTTGTGAGGCCCAGGTGTGTGTGGGCGGGATATGTGGTTGTGAGTCCCAGGTGTGTGCGGGTGGGATACGTTGTTGTGAGGCCCAGGTGTGTGTGGGCGGGGAGAGTGTGGCAGCATCAGGATGTCCGTCGTTAGGAAGAGCAGCTAACTAAATGGAAATGGTGCGGGGTACCCAATACTCTTGTTTCTTATATACTACTACCTGTTGTGATTGTGTTTTGGTGAGTGTGGCTGGTGAGGTTGGGTGGATAGAATTCCTTGCTAGGTTTCTTCTGTTGTTCTCATGGGACATTAGGATGTCTCCCCACTTGTGCACGAGAGCTTTAGGTTTCCCTACTGAGTATACTTGTATGCTCACCCTACGTTTACTTTCAGGTTTCCAGGAGGACTACAAGGGCCGTGCGGGACCCTACTAGTAGGAAAGTTGGTGTTGTTGCTGTTGTTATACCTTTGATTTCTTTTGGTATTGTACTTTGAGCTTTCTTCTACTTGTACCTTGTTATAAACTGTTAAAACATGCATGTGGGCTTGGTTGGGTTTATTTATATACACTTGTTTCTTTTCCTTTTGGGTGTTTGACTTGTCCTATTTCCCGATCCTAAATAATAAAAAAGGGTAATGCCTCCCATATTTGTGAAAACTCATACCCTTGGTGCTAGTATTCACCCCGGGGCCTACTGGAGGCGGGACTCGGGGGTCATTATCTCCCTTTCACCGTTGCCAGCTCAGGAGGGGCATCTTTGGTGGGAGGGTGTCGTGATAGTAACACTTATAGATAGTTTATATGATAATATACTAGCTCAACTAATTTTATCTCTTAGTCCATATTTTTTTTATCATTCATGAGTTATAAACGATTATCCAAGGGAACTCAAGATAACATGACTTACCCATTTTAGTATTTTTTAACATATTGATTGTTTACTTTGGAATGTGTTTAACAATTTTGTATTTTTAGGTACTTTAATGATCTCTCATTTATATATATTTATCTCATGTATATTTAAACTCCTTGAAACCATACATTTATTAATACATATAAAGATTATATTTATATATCTCATACCTTTGACTAAGATAACAAATATTTGTCATGATAACATATAAATCCTATAGAATTAAAAAGATGTACTTCCCATACTCAATAAAATATTAATTATAAAATAAAAAACCTATCAATTGGAATCACTAGAAAATGATAGATGTTGATCCTTCAATATAATGTATTATAATTATAAAAACAAAGAATATTTATCAATATCTTGTATGATTCAACAATAATTCAATCACAATTTTCTAATGTATCCTATGCTCTCAAACCTGTGAGAAATCTGACCTAAATACCCATTATTCAGAGATTATTACTCAAGACAAATATTACATTTGAAAACAAATTTTATGCTTAAATATATAAAAAATATTTATGATAATCCTGCAATTTTGAAATATATAAAAACAAATAATTATTAAAATCTAATTATGAAACTTCTAAAATGTATTTTAAAACATTAATAATAAGTAACATAAATTATTTGAATTAAATCAGACAAATTTTCATAAAATTAACATATCATACCATGAATATATAAAATAAAAAAATAAATGAAAATTTTATTATGAGATATAATAACTTTATATACTTATATTATCTACCAAAATACATTTTTTACATATTAAAAAAATGAAAATCCTGAACCTAAGGTAAAAATAAATAATATATAAATATTTTTTAACATAAAACCACATTCTCTTTCCCTTCACTAAGAAATGGATCTAAAATTATTGAAATGGAATTTAATACTACATAAAATTGCAATTCATACACATCTATTTTTATTAAAATACATTATTCGATTTCATATTATAGTTCCCCAATATTTTGATCAAAATTATATAAAACCACATAATATATTAGAAATAAAATTTCATATCTATCGATTTTTTAGTTAAAATGGTGTTTAAATGGTATAAAATAAACCTTTTATAAATAAAAGAATATATAAAACTATACTAAAATTTATTTAGGATATTAAATAGAAATAAAAATGTGAAAAAATGATTTTATTATAATTTATATAGTGAATGTATATCAATTGTTCTTATATGATGTTCTTTATAAACACTATTTACTGTTTCATAATCCAACTTGTGGTGTCATTAAACTAAATAATTGAGTTGACCCCTGGAAAGTCTCAAAGAGTGTTCTCGATACCCATGAGTTGGAAATTAGTTCATGGGCATAAATAAATTCTTTTGGGAATTGTTTCAACAATAAATATAGATCAATGAAAATGAATATGAAGTATATATAAAATATGTTCGACAAACCAATATAGATTCAAACTATGAAAATTAAAAATGAGTACCATGAAAACATTTTACAAACAAAAAATTGTAATCCCAAGTACAAAAAACAAGATACATCTAATCTTCATGTTATCCATGTCGTAACTAAAATCACATATTGTGCTTACTTGGATACATTCTGCCTCCATGAGGTTCCATTCCTTTATCTATTCTATATAAAAAAATATCTATACACACCAAAAATATTGTGTAAGGTATGAGAATAAATACGAGTAGGATCCCACGGATTGTTTCACAAACATCCATTATAAGATAAACCAATTGGGCTCATTTAATAAAAAAGGCATAAAATACAATTGTGACAATTTATATCAAAGAATGGAAATTCGTCTTTTTAAATGGTTTCACAAGAACTTTCAAAAGAAACCAATTTCTAAATAACATTTAATTGAATAATTTTACTTTTAATGCATTAAAAGTGCTATAAAGCATTTCAAACATTTCAAATATCCAATTCATGAATAAAAAATCATTTCTTAATGAGCAGTAACATGGAAACTAGTATCTTGGCTACAATATATGTTGGAAAATTGGGATTCGTACTCTTTTGTAAATGATCATAACTATTTCACACTAAAAGTACCTAGTCAAACAATCATGCAAAGGTATAGAAGAACAAAATGATATATAAACCCCATGTTGACTTCTAGAAATCCATTTTTTTGTCATATTTTCAGTCATACATTATTACTATGAAATACATATCATATCACGACCCATTCCAGTGGGGCCCGTGCCACGACTCCCCAATCCCACCTCCAATTGGGCAGGGGCTGGTGACTTGCACTGAGTAGGAATATCACTAACATGGAAGGCATTTCCTAAGTACTTGATCACACGTACAGACCTCCAGGCCCACAAATTATTAAATGTAAAAAACCACTATGTAATAAAATGCATGCTTATAAATAAACCCAAACAACAGAATTTGACGGAAAGTAATGTATTGAATAAAAATTGGGCTAGAATACAATTCCACCAAAAATGAGGGTCTGAAATCTTAAAGGTCCATCATTTGAGCACAAAATGGTACTAGGACAAATTCTCATTGCCATAGGAACACCTCGTATTGTAGAGAACCTATAAATCTCAGTCTGGTCCTAATCTACCATGGACTCCATCAAAATTCTGCGTGTCTGCACAAGCCATGACATGTGCTAGAAAATCCTGTGCTTGGGTGAGTATAACAATACTCAGTAGAAGACCCAGAATACCACAATTAAATACACAAATTAAAGGTACATTCTTCTCTACATATTATATTTCTACTAAACATATAGAAACAGAAACACAATCCAAATATACTGAAAATATAGACCCGTAGTCTAGGGACAAGTCACATTACCACATACTGTCTTTAGGGATTTAGTTCAAAGGTTTCATGAAGTACTTGTCTGGGAGAACTCACTGCATGAGTCTGATGGTTCTAATGACGTCTTTCTAAGAAGTATTGTTCATCAGTAAAATCTATGAGAGGGAGAAAAACCCTTTCTAGGAGAACACACTCTTGAGTGGGGAAAAATCACAAGACATAGATAAGGATCATTACCAGGGCCTTGGAGGATACTATGACTCATCTAGATTCACCTGCTAAGTAGAGGATTGGTTCCATGTATGAATAGTCATGTCGATACCTGAGTCAACCTAGGGTCAAGAATGGATAGATGATCTCTCCATGGGCCTCTCGGAGGGATTACCGACGCTATCTCAGAAACTTCTGCTGAAGGGATCATACTCATGTGGATGGAAACATTACATGACCTTTAAGGGAATGAGAAAATGAGGCACCAACCCAAATGAAACATGTCCATGCTATGGTGGAAAAGAGGTTTAAACCATATTCAAGGATAACACGATGTATAAAAGTATTACACACTGTGTCTCTAAGCTCTGGGTACTATCTGTGTAAAACAGACTGAGTTAGAAGAACATGTGATGTTGACATGTAAGTAAACAGAGTGTAGTAAAAACAAAACATTGTGTCCAGGTAACCAGGGTTCCCTACGTGTATGCGGTCATGTGTCCATACTTGGTTTCAACCAGTGTGTTCCATCCCGTGTAACCAGTACACGGGTTAACCCATGCTGCTAACCTGGTCAGGTCATGTGGTGGAGTACACGACTGTGTACCCACCCCGTGTCCATGTGTCTTCTGAGATACATGATTATTCTATGTATGGATCCACGCGCCATGTGATAATGTTCACACTATGTGTCAGTGATTCCTATCACCCAGAACTCCATCTGCCATAGGAAGAGTCCCACACATTGTGTCTTCCTAGAGGCAAGCCGTTTTCTTCATCATATGAAGCGTGAAAACCATATATGCTACCACTAGTACCACATGGCTTGTTCTTTGGGATAAATGTCGAGTTTTCTAGAAATTTCTCGAACTGCGTACATGCTATGTTCCACCTCAGTGATGCTTCGATCTCCGATCTGAGGATCCTTTTCCAAAAAACTCAAAAGTTAAGGTCGCCTCGACATCCTGAAGTCATCTTCATTTTTTTGGGACTCTAATCGGCCATGAAAACATTTATCAATCCACCCACATGAAGAACGCTCTACAAAAAGTCCCACCCGATATGAGCTGATTTGATGTCTGCCATCTTTATTGCACCTCCGCTAGGTCATCGCGATGCCCAAGCTCTGTTTTGAGATCATTTCACCAAGAAATGGGCATACAAGGATCCGTTGTTCTTCACCCCTCTAAGGGCGTGATGAACGGGAAGAAATGCGGAAGAAATCCAATAAAACAAATTGTGGCACGAACCTTCATCGTCGTTCGTCACGACATTGATCCGCTCATGTTAGATTTATTAAATTGGGGTATAAAATGATAATAAAACAACTATCACAATAAAAATACAGAACCAAACTCTGAATAAAATGGAAAATAATAACCCCCCCTACAAGAATGCATAATCCACAAATCAACCAGTTCATGGGTTTATTCGCATTCGTCGGTTAATCAAAGAACGAGGAGACAAAAAAAGAAAAAAAACATCTATCTTGTAAAGGGGTCAATTGATGAAGAAGGAATCACACTTCTATCACTACTAGGATCCTTCATAATCATTTACATGGTGATTCATGATTTTGATTTTTCATCATTTATTGTCGAGAGTTCTCTCTAGGGCTCTACAAATTCCATAGAGTTTCTCATAATTTTTTTTTCAAATGATCATGATATGTTTAACATGTTAAAAGAAGGGAACACATATCAGCATTCTGTTAAACTATGGCATTAATGAGGCTACATTTAAGTTTCAAATTCATTAATGAAATTTCATTAATTATCGAAGCAATTTCCTTGTGTTTGGGCTACATCAAACGTTTCCATATAAAAAATATTTTCAAATTATTTTATTTTGTTTTATTTTATTACAAGTGACCAAAAATTAATTTTTTACCTCTACCCATGTCAGTGAATGTTAGACCCATTGATAGGTAATGTCTTCATCCATGATGAAATAGTGCCATCATATTTTTAATCTGGGAATCTATTTGGAAACTTCCACAACCATGCACACACGCCGACTCAATTAACTAAAAACGTTCAAACTACCATAGCGGGCTCACCAAGACTCATAATGGTGTGATTTCTTCGTTCTTGGTCTCAAAATAATTGCATATAAAATTTAAAAATAATATATAGAGAATATGATACATTACGTTCTTCCCACCATGGGAATTGCATCCCCGAAAAGCCAAACTAGGGGCTACTCTAAAAGATGTGGGTGTTGGGAACAGATCTGAGCCTCCCACTCCCATGTGCTCTTTTGAAGATTCTTGTGCTCCCACCGAATGCACACCAAGGGAATCAATCAACCATTAAGGATCCTCTCATCCTGATTCTCTATCTTCACTGGGTACTCTACAATGGTCGCACCATCCTCGATGTCCAGCTCGCCCCAGTTGATGACATGTGATGGGTCAGGCACGTACCTCCTCAGCTGCGACATGTGGATGAAATCATGTACCCAGTGAAACTATGGTGGTATAGATTGTTGGTATGACACATTTCCAACTTTATGTAGTATCATGAAATGTTCCATGAACGTCATATATAACTTCATGCCCCCACCAAATCTCCACAATCCTCATCAATGTGAGAACTAAAATAAGACATGGTCTCCATCCATGAACTCCATGGGTCTCTATATCCTATCATCATAACACTTCTACCTACTATGTGTAGTCTTTATCCACTCCTGGATGATCATCACCTTTTCAGTGGTAGCTCACATCAACTCTGGACCCAAGAGTGTGACTCTCCGGGTTTAGTCCAGCAAAGCGGTGATTGAAAGGGTCTCCAATATTAAGCCTCAAATGGTTCCATAGGAATGGTATAGTTCTAGTTGTTATTTTATACAAAATCCACCAGTGGTACATGGTCATCACAACTGTGAAAAAATTCCAAGATATAGGCCCATAACATATCCTCTTGAACCTGAATGCTCCTCTTCATCTGACCATCTGTCTGGGGATGAAATGTTGTGTTAAAGTATAGATGAGTCTCCAAAGCCTCCTGCAATCCATTCCATAACTGGGATGTGAAATAGGAAGCTCGATTCGATATTATCTTTTAAGGGACTCCATGAATTCGAACTATCTCCTCTACGTAGAGGCATCTCATGATCTCTACGGAACTCTGCTATCCAATATCTAGGATGTGGGCATACTTGGTGAGTTGTTCAATGATCACCTAGATAGAATCATGCCCCTTGTAAATCTATGGTAATCCAGTCACATATTTCAGTGATATTCCATCCCACTTCTACTCTGGAACTTCCATGGGTAAGATAACCACACTGGAAATTGGTTCTTAGATTTCACCAGTTGGTACGTAAGGCATTGAGAAACAAACTCTATTTTTACCATCATCATACCTGACCACCAGAACTGCTGTCAGAGATCTTGGTACATCTTTTCCTTGCTAGGGTGTACCGCTGAGGGAAATGTATGAAACTCCATTAGGAAATCCTCCCATAACTCCACAGGTACAACAGTGCATCCTTTGAAAAGAACAGGTTGCTCCCCACTTTGTGAATATCCATTAGAAGCATGTTATGTTGATAACTAAGAACTTAAATCCTCACAGTAAAAATCCCAAAGTTGTGCCTCCCTAACTTGTTGTAAGAGTGGATGGGTGACAACCACTGACTAAAGGTAAGCTAGATCCTCTCGTTCCATGAAGAATAACTTTAACGAGGATAGAAGCTCTGTCAGCTCACACCACAGTTATGAGCTCAACCTCTTATTGAGGGAATCTGCCACAACGTTCCACTTCCCAGGAATATAGAAGATCATAAAGTCATAATCATGGAGGAACTCTGGAAAACACCTCTGCCTTAGATTCAGATCCTTCTGTGAGAAGATGTATTTGAGGCTCTTGTGGTAAGAGTAAACGATAAACAACTCACCCATAAGGTAGTATCCCCACATCTTCAATGCAGATACTACATCCACCTACTCATGATCCTGGGACGCATATTTGTTCTTGTTTACTTTTAAATGGTGGAAAATATATGAAATTACTACATGTACCTGCATCATGACACAACAAAGCTCGATCCCTGATGTGTCCCAGAAAACAATGCACTTGTCACCCGCCTCTAGAAATATGAAGATCACTGCTCTCTTTAAAATCTATCTCAACTGCTCAAATTCCTACCAAAAAATCTATGTCCACATGAAGGGTTGCCCTTCCCTTGTCAAGGATATCATTTGTGCTGATATTCAATAGAAGTCAAGAATGAATATCTAGTGATATCCTTCCAACCCAAGGAAACTTCGAACCTCTGTTATGAAGTGAGGTGGATCCCATGCCAATAATACCTCCACCTTATCTAGGTCTACAGATACTTCATCATCGGAGATGACATTTACCAGAATGAAAAACTTATGAATCCCGAAGTGGCACTTCGAGAACTTTCCATAAAGGCAATGTTCTCAGAGTACGTCAAGAACAATCTACAGGTCTCTCACATGATCCTCCTCTAACGCTGAGTACATAAGGATGTCGTCGATGAAGAATACTATGAACAAGTTGAAAACAGTTGGATGGCCTAGTTCAAAATCCCATGAAAACTGTGGGGGAGCTCTTAATGTCAAAATGCATCACAATGTACTCATAGTTACCATAGCATCATCTGAATGTTGACTTTTTTATATTCTCATCCCTTACTCGTAACTGGTGTTAACATGACCAAAGTTCAAACTTCGAGAATGACTGTGACCCTATCTGCTGATCGAGGAGGTCGTCAATCATTGGGAGTGGATACTAGTTCTTCACTGTCACCTAGTTTAGAATCCAATAATATAGGCAAAACCTGAAACTCACATCTTCTTTCATGGAAAATAAAACTAGGGCCGCCCAGGTTGAAACGTTGGGTATCACGATCCCCTTCCACTGCAAATTCTATAGATTCAATTTTAGCTCACGCAGCTCATCATAAAGAATCTGATATGACAGTGAAGATGTTGGTGTCATCCTGGGCTGCAGGTTGATGCTAAATTTGATCTCCTGGCATGGAGGTAGTCCATGACCATCATCGGGAAAGACGTTTTGATACTATTCCACAACTATGGGGAACTAGAAGCTCACAATATATACTTCTATGAAGGTAAGACTATCCATATCATGAGTGATCTGCTGCACCATCCTATGTATTAGCCCATCCTATGCTTCCTAGGTCTCCTTTTAACAATGAAAGGAAAACCTCATCCCATCATTGTGGACACACCATGCTCTTGCCTAAAGCAGTCAATCTAGGTATAGACAGATGATTTCAAATCCTTATCGAGAATGAAATCATAAGGTGTCAACGCTGCCACCAAGATGTTTCAAATGAAACTATCACCTCTGAGGGAAAGAACACACTGTATTAAATGAATTTTGATGATCGATTCTCCTCCCGTTGGTGTCTCTATGTTTATGGGTGAAGTTGATGGCTCTACCAAAATCTAAATGTTTTACACAAGACATGTGGCGAGGAAGTAATGACTAGAAACTATGTCTATAAGTACAGAAGCGGAGGTAGAAAAGACACAGATCGTACCTCGGATCATCCCTGGAGTCCCTGGGTCATATGCCTCGATTGCATACAGTTGTCCTCGACCCTGTCCCCCAACTCCCTAAGCTGGTTGTAGACCTTCTAGGGTTGGTGGTGGATGTAGATCAAAGCATCTGCCAAAACATGTAGATCTCACTGCTTCTCTACCACGACTTCTACCTAGCAGGTCTATCTGCTATACTCTCTGCCTCTTCCTTGGTGGTCTATTGACCGCCTCTCCATCCACATCTCGATGGTTCAGACAGTCTCTAGTGAGATGTCCCCTATCGTCGCATGAGTAGCATCACCTCCCCCTATGCTGACTGAATCCTTCCTAAGATCTCTTGAATTTTGATCCGCTGAACTAGGTCTTCCATTGATATCTCCCACATCTTGGTCCCTGTTCTTGACATCGTCTCCCTACTGGCCAAGTCTCTGCACCCGTCAGCATACTGCGGACTGTCGTTTGTTGTCTCTACACTACAAGGAATCTCTTGATCACAAAGTCCCACTTGAGAACTCCTGCATAAGATGAAACACATAGAGTCACAAAACAATATTGAATGTCCCGTTGAACACCTCGAACGATGTTTTGAGCTCGGATGTAATGATCCCTGATCATATCAATCGTGTACCTAGCAAGGTTAGTGAAGCTAGATAAATAGACATCCACCATCAAACTGCCTTACAGGAGAAGAAGATGCTCCTAGATATGCACTTCAGTTAGCATAACCAGAGAGAAATCCTCCATAATGAATCTCTCAAAATCCTTCCACGAAATATTATCCTCATCTTGAGCCCATGTGGTCAAACTCCACTATTGTCCCGCTAAACCTTGAAGAAGGATCTCTCCTAGGATCACCATTTGGTCTACCGATGTCCCAAGTAGAAGGAAAACTCCAGTCATCTCCTCAAGATAGTCCACTATCACCTGGGGGTTGTGCTCTCCTTAGAACTAGAGGAGTCTTTATCTTTGGAACTCATGGAGCCCCCTCAGCCTACGACCCTCGTGTGTGAGTACTATAGGTACCATGGGCTTCTCCACTAGCATTGGTATAGAAAGTTCACCACCAAGAGGTAATTCATGAAGAACTAGTCATTGTATCTGTGCCTCGTCCCTGAGGGGGTCATCCATGTGATCAAGTCGCTGAATCCAAGAGGGTATGCGTTGTGGAGGAATCTTGTAAGGAAACCAGATGTACCATATTCGATGAGTATATCTAGATAGTTGACACAAAGGACATGTTAAAGACAAATCCTTCTTATATTATGAAATGACCATTATTTTACATCCTCTCAACTAGTTTTTTCATTTACCAAGTGGAAACGATGGTTATCAGAGTCCTGGTGTGTTGATACATCGACAACTCGTGCCAACACTGGAGTCTCTGGCCTGAAAGATGAGCTCTAAAAGATTATCACTATTTCCCCAAACCAAACTCATAGACTCTTGCTCCTAAGATAGAATTTTCCTCCTATAAAACATCACTTTCATGACCCGTCCAAGTGGGGCCCACGCAGCGACACCCCAAGCCCGCCTCCCATAGGCCAGGGGCTGGTGATTAGCACTGAATGGCCACATCACTTACATGGGAGGAATTTACTAAGTTTCTATACACACACACACACAACTCCAATCCAAAAAATTCTGAAAAGAAAAAAACCACTAACGAATGAAAAGCATTCATACAACCAAACCCAATAAATAGAGTAGGATAGAAATAGAAGTATTGAATGTAAACTGGACCAAAATACATGCCCAAAAAAACAAGAGTCTACAAACTAAGAATTCCAACCTGTAAGAATAGATATGTTCTGGGACTACTGCTCGTAGTTGTTAGAACACCTCAGCCTATAGGGATCTCAGAATGTTGCCCTAGACTCCATCAAAAGGTCGCTCGTCTGCTGAAGAAATGACATGTGTAGGAAAATACCATACAGCGTTGAGTATAACAATACTCTGTAGAGGAACCCGATAATGATAAAGAAATACAAAAAGTAAATGTATATTCATCTCTACAAAGTATATTTCTACTCACCATATAATAATAGAAAAAAATCTAGATATACAAAAAACCCAGACCCATAGTCTAAGGACAAGTAACACAACAACATACCACCTATAGGGATTCAGTTCGAAGATTCCACGAAGCACTAGTATGGGAGAACTCACTCCACGAGTCTAATGGTTCTAATGATGTCTCTTTGAGATGTATTGTTCGTAGTGAAAAGCCCTTAGAGGTAGATACACTCATTATGTGATAATATATTCATGAGTGGTGAAAGATCACGATACACAGATGAGGATCACTGCCAGTGCCTTGGAGAATACCGTAACTCATCGGAATTCACCTAATAAGTAGTGGATATATGCCTTGTAGGAATAGTAATGTTGATACCTGACTCTACCTAGGTTCAAATATGGATAAGGGATCTCAGCATGAGCCTCTTGGAGGGATACCTGACTCTATCTCAGAATGTCCTGCTAAATGTATCATACTCATGTCGATGGAAACAATTCAGGACCTTGAAGGGAATGAGAAAAATGGGATCAAAACCCAATGAAACATTTCCATGATATGGTGGACAAGAGGTTCAAGCCATGTTCTAGGATATACACGGCATGTTGAAGGATTACACGTCGTGTTTTTTAACTCTAGGTACTAGTGTAAAATGACCTGAGTTAGAATAAAAACCATATAGACTTGTATATACATGACGTGTAGTATGTACCACGCAATTTTTCCGAGTAAATAGGGTTCACTTTATGTACGCGGTTGTGTTCCTGTACATGATTTCAACCTGTGTGTGACATCCCGTGTAACAGGTACAAGGGTTAACCCGTGCAACCAACCTGGTTTTTCCATCTGGTGGAGTAAATGACTGTGTACCCACCCCATGTCCATGTATCTTCCGAGATACACGCCAAGTCCATGTAAGGACTCACACACCGTGTGACAATGGTAACATGCCATGTTAGTACTTCTCGTCGCCCAGAAATCCATCCGTCATTGTATGAGGCCCACACAATGTGTCTCGATGGAGGCACACCCTGTTCTTCATTGCGTATTGTGCGAAAAACCTATCCTCCGCTTCCAGTACCACATGGCATGTTTTTTAGGATACAGGGTGTGTGTTCTAGAAATTTCTAGAACCACAGACCTTTTCTTTCATGCCTCGGTGACTCTCTGATCTTAAATCCAATGATTTGTTTTCCACGAAACACGAAGGTTAAAGTCTCCCTGATGTCTCGAAGTCATATCTGTTGTTTTTTCACCTCATATCATCCCTGAAAATGCGTATCAATCCACCTACATGAAGCACGCTCTATGACCATTCCATCCCGATACGAGCTGATTCATTTTCCTCCATCGTCGATGCACCTCTTCTAGGTCGTTGCGATGTTGGCGCTCTGTTTTGTGGTCGTGCGCCAAGGAATGGGCTCGTAATGATTCTTTTTTCATTTCCCCATGAATAATGTGATGAATGTGATGAAATGATGATGAAATCCAATAAACCAATTAGAGGAAGGACCCGTCATTCTCGATGGTCACAATCATGACCCGCTCCCGTTAGAAGGATTAAACAGGGAAAATCAAACAAAAATCAAACAACTATGATAATCAATATCCAGATTCAAACACCAAAAGAAACGGACAATAATAACCCCCCACAAAAACTCATGATTCATGAATCAACCTATTCATGGGTTGATCCATATTTTCGAGTTAATCAAAGAACATGTAATAAAAACAAAGCAACAAAACCCCTACCTTGTGAAGGGATCAATTGGTGACAAAGGAATCACACTTCTGTTACTGCCGAGATCCTTCAACCTCATTGGCGCAATGATTCTTGCCTTTGATTCATCATCGTTCATTGTCGATAGTTCTCTCAAAGGCTCTAGAAAATTCCAAGAGTTTCTCTTAACCTTCTTCTGATGATCAACATTCATTTAACCTATTAAAAGGAGGGAATGTGTTTCAAAATTCTATGACGTTGTTTCCTTAATGAGGTTTCCTTTTTGGTATCAAAGTCATTAATGTCATGTCATTAATTATCAAAATTGTTTCCTAGTTGATATGATGTAGTGAAAATTTCCAAAGAAATTAAAATAAAAATTTCAATTTATTTTATTATATTTTATTTTATTTTACAAAAAATGCCTGGAAATTAACTTTTTCCCTCGACCCACACAAGTAAAGGTTAATCCCTTTATTAGGTAAATTCATCATCTTGGACGTAACGGTGCCCTCAGATTTTTAATCTGGGAATCCATTTGTAAACTTACACAACCACTCACACACACAAACTCACTTAACTAAAAAAGATCAAACTACCATTCTGGGATCACCAGGCCTCAGAATGATGTGTTGTCTTCATGATTTGTCTCTAAATAATTCTAAATAATATTTAAAAATAATACATGGGAAATAAAAGACATTAAATATCATGCCTAGTATATGTGTGACAAGTCCATCATACCTTCTAATTACACTTGGATCCCATGTGCTCTACCTATACTAAGACCAAAAAAATTCAATGTAATAAAAATTAATATATTAAATAGTCCCTTAAATTTCACATACCATGATTTTATATCACATTCCATCAAAATACTACTTTCTTCAAAATCAATTTCCCTTATAATAAAACATTATTTTAAATCATCTTCCATTGAAACACAACATGATTTTAAATCACCTTCCACCAAAAAAAATATGAATTGAAATTAATTTCCATAATAATACAAAATCTATTAAATAACTTTTCACCAACAAAACCATGGGATATTTTAATTTAAAATAGATATCCAAAACCACTACGTTTTTAAGAAATAAAAATCATTCCATTCATGAATTTAGAAAATCCATTTCAAAATTATCATGAATTCATGGTAAAATAAAACAAAAAATATTTTTGAAACCACTCACCTCAAATCACATGTAATATTATAAAAATTATATAGAATCAAAAAAAATTGAGAATGGAGTTTATAAAATGATATTATGAATGTTTTATAAATTAACTAATTAATAATATTTAATTCATTAATTTCAGGAATAATGGGAATTATCAGAATCACATACAATAATGATTCTCAATGAACACGTAAGGATTAGGGAAGATCCGTAAAATAATTTCCAATTCCATGATAGATCTATATGAAACCCAATTATATAATTCCACCACTGATAGAAATAGAATCAGGAGACATAATATATGGCTTAATTAAAGTAGATAATAGAAGATCTATAAGAACAATGAATAATGAAAATGAAAGGGCACATACCCTCTGTTTTATCGATCCTACATTTTTTAGATTTAATAGTATTTCACATATAAAGGAAATAATGTTCAAAATAACTAATAGGATACTCCTAAGTGGATGTCCAAATTTACTATAATAGGAATACGACTAAATAGGGGTGTTTAAGGGTTAAAAATTAAAATTTAGATTAATTAATGAACATCACAAGATTTGGAAAATTGTTCCCCAACCCTGAACCCTTATTGATCCAATATTTCAATTTTGAATATTTTTTCATGGTATAAAACTCCTTCATTAATCTCCAATCATCACCATATTCGTGAAGAACATCCTTCCTGGACTTCCTCCTCAATGTGTCAACAACAACATCCCTTTTTTTTAAAGTGTTGGATATATATAAATCATAATACTAAATAAACTCCATCCACCCCCATTTCTGTAGATTTAGATCATAATTATAAAATATATACCTCAAGATCTTCTAGTACATGAAAACCAGAAAGTGCCCAACACTGAGGAAATGTCACAACAACTTCTGTGCAAAAACAACAACAACTATCTCTAGAACATGGGTGGAATATTTATTCTCATGGTGAAGTAACTACAGAGACACATAATATATTACTTCATTATACTACATCAACACACATCCAAATCCATGATGGGATGTTGAATAAAAAACTAAAAAATTGTACCCTCTTTAAGGGACCAAAGTACTTGATCACTAAACAAATTACCTTTCAGGTAATTAAACATTTCCTATAACTGGTCTATCGACAAAAACTCATAGTCCTTCATTGTCAAAGATATAATTTGGTATGAAAATCGATTGAAATTGGGCACAAACTTCCAATAATATCTTAAAAGTCCAAGAAATTATGAACTTATTCTAAGTTATTGGGTGCTTCCCAATAAACAATTGCCTAGACTTTCAATAGGTCTACTACCACAACCTTATAAGACACCAAATGCTTGAGGAAGTTTACCTCTCATATCCCAATCATATACTTGGAAAAATTTCCACATTTGGTGGCATCAAATAACTTGTAAGACAGCTCTGAGATGTTTGGAATTCTCCTCCTCTGACTTTGATTAGATCCATAAAGAGTTGATGAACATGAATAAAAATGGTACTCCAATTCATAAAGATTATCAAATCCAACTTCATATAATTCTACCATAATTTTCAGTCTTTAATTAATATGTTCCTAAAATTCCTTCATGCATTTCTTATTATAGGTTTCATGTGACCCAGTCAACATGCGAGACCTCATTCACATAATTTGGTGGACACGCATGATGTCCTTCATGTGATCTAGATATTGATCACACAAGGCATATATTAATTCCTTGTTATATCTTAGGTCACTCCCCAAATATTACCTGATGGAAGAACTTTTTGATTGCATGATCAGCCACTCTTATATTTCTAATATTTCACTCCCATGTAGCAGTCTCCATCATGTATGTTTTTATTCTAAGGGGGAGTAATTTATAGGCCTTTCCACCCAAGTTAAACACTACCTTGTATGGAAAATGTCTCTAAAATATTATCTAGGTTCAATGGATGGATTATTTTATCATTTTCTTTGCATGATCCAATAATGATTCATCCATGGTGCCCCATGATAATCAGTGACCATGATAATTTTCCACTATCACCAAGTTTATTATAACTATACGGATGAAATGGAATATTACTACAATGTTGAAATGAAAAATACATTCAATAAGGTTTGTCCAACATGTATAGGAGCCTTCATGAGATCTGGACGCCAAATGGAAGGCTTTTATGTGTTCAAAGGAAATTTTATAGGGTTATTCATGATAGTAAATTAGCTTTTCAAGGGGGATTACATGGGATCATCATGACATGTTAAGGGGTATTCCCATGATAAATGTGTTCAACCACAGAATATAACCCCTTTCACATGAATATCATTGTATCTTCCCTTCACATTAATATTCGTTCTTTTCCCTTTTTTCACTACCTTATTTTACAAGGACCTGACATTTCATGGCGTTGTGTGAGCATTTTTTGGACATTTAATCTATTTTTCATTGATTCATTACATGATCCATGATGAATCTCACAATGAACCGTGATAATAATCATGTAAAATATATCTTTATATATTTTGATCCACATTTAAATAATGTGATTTAATGAATATGTTATAGGTCCTTTATATGGAAAATGTGAAATTCCAACAAGCTTTTACGTGACAAGGTGCCCAAGCCTCCAGGGGATCTGGGGGGATATTTGAAATCTCATGAGTATGGAAATGAATATAAATTTAAATATCCTTATATTAGGGAATCCAAATTTATCCACCCTTATTTGACAATGGGTTTTGGGTTTTTTTAGGCATCCATCAATTAAAAAGTCACATGATTTAGAGGAACTTGTATGGAAGCCTTCACATGATTATAAGTGCTTATCTAAATGCCTTTTAATTAACAAAAGGGATTGTAAAAAGGTACTCTCTTGATCAGAAGTAGATCATATTCTCTGAATGATCCATTAATATGATGTTTTGAAGGTCATGTGATCTTGTGTCCTTTAGAAGCTTATGCGATCCTCATAATTTGGCCACCTTCGATTCCCTTGTTTTTCTAGAAAAATAATAACCATTCTTTGGGAATTTCTTCCGTTATAAATTTGTAGATTCTCAATTGGGGGGACTCAAAAAGTTCTCCCCATAAGAGAGACTTCTGTGGGGAAAAAGAACTCAATTATTATGAAATTAACATCCCACCTATTTCCTTGGGGTTGTTTTTTATTAGTGTCATGGGAAATGTTTAATCTCCTAGGTGAATAAAATAATTTTTCAGAGAATTCTATAAATAAGGGATAAAGAAGTAGCTCATTCGACAAATGAAATTGACTCTTAACGTTCTTTAAATTACTCTCATTGTGGGATCCATTCACAATACCTCATTGCATGATCCCTTTCTCAAAACCTACCCCTATGAAATAAACACAATATTTGTTCCCAAGAACTAACCGTAAGATTATTCGATGATATATTATTGTGTGCTTATGTCATATGACCACACTATGTCCAAACTTTTTCAAATTCACCCATATTTACTATTGCTAATTTTTTTGATCCTTAAACCCTTGGCTGTAAGGATATATTTTATATTTCTCATGATCTGCGGGCTCAGTCTCATGATCACTCAATCGTTATGGGATTCACATGACTTTCTCTTAGTTAAGTGATCAAGTGTATTTTTATTGGTAATGTGGTTGAGAGAATCCACATGGTTCATGTGATTTGAGAGATTCCATTGGTCATGGGTTTTTTGAGTCCTATATCAATTCATGCTATTGTGATTTACTTTAGGGTTTATGCAATTCACATGATGCTACCAGAGTCATGAATTTCTTCTGACATGATTTTTCACTGATATTATATAATTCAGAGATTTATAAAAATGGATCCCAATTCTTAGCCATATTCATGTGTGGCCACCCAAAGTTCCATGATTTTCATTACCCCAAATATCGACCCTCATTATCAATTGTCTTCTAAAAATGAGGCATTGAAGGGGATTCTCCCACTTTCCTGAATGGACCAAAAGACAAATCCTTATTTTATTTGTGATAAAAAAAATTCAATGGTTAAGGGGGAACATGTACAATCGCCATAGACTTACTAGATTTCATGACTTGATGGTCTTATAGAAATTCATATTAGACATGACTACATGGAAATGCCCCTCCTCAGTGTCTAGAATATGTATTCAGCTTCAAATATTCAAATTTCTTGTTCTTCTAAAAATACTTTTTCATAGGTGCACATTCTTGGCCCCGATATCAAATTTGTTACCCTATCATTCATCCAAATTATGATAGCTTTGTCCCGGTAAAACCATTCGCTCGGATTCCAAATATGGAGGTAGTCAAATTGCTATGTCTAGTTTCATCTACACTTTGTGATCTTAATGTTGTATCCCAAAGGCCTTGAGGTGGACCAATGGCCTTGATTTGGCCTTAAACCCTTAACTAGCCTGAAGTCCTTCGGTGGCCCGAAGGTCTTAAGGACTCCAGCCCCAAACTAGCATCCCAATAGTGAATAGTTATGGCTACTATAGTATCAAATTGTATATACTATTGTAACGGCTACAGTAACTGATACAATACCTACTACAGTACCTTCTATAGTACTAGATATAGTACCTTCTAAAGTACCTGGTATAGTACCAACAGAAATATACATCCACTCATATTTGAACCTGGGTTTTCTAGATGCACTTGTAGAGTCCTCAACAACTAGGCTTAGGTGAATTTGTGACTTTAGAGAAATCCCCTATCACACTGGCAACCGCTGTACAGATTCATCTTGTTGTATGATGTTGAAATTACCTCTCCTAACTATAATTTTGTATCTTACAGGTTATCATCATTCCTATATTATGGTCAAATAAATATTATCAAAGGTAGTCAATTGGTGATGGTATAGTCTTTATGTTTCTCCAACGTGGTGGTGAACTCCCCTTAGGGTTCATAGGGACGCATTATTTTCCACTAACCCATGTATCAATGTTATTATAGACTAATTTTCTCCTCCTTGGATACTCTGAGAAGCAGTTGGAACTGAAAATGGGACTTGTGACATGGTGGAAATCTTTCTAATGAATTGGAATTTCCATTTTGGGTGAGATAGAGATTTTAAGAACATTCTAGTCAGCTACACACTATTAATCTTTATGAGGTAATATGGATTTCTCTATTCATAATCAAACACTTATTAGATCTTTTTAAAGAACTAGTTATCCATTGGTTTCGTTGCACTAATTCATTCCACCAATCCCATGGTGTGGTAGCGAACAAACTCTGGGAAATTTACTATGATGGAGTGATATCATTACTTGGGGATATATACAATGATATCCTTCCCCCCATGGATGACTGGGATGACCCTGCATGAATTATACTATTGGTAAGAGATGTAATAACATTATTAATGAGAATTTAGAGAAGAGGTTTCATATATGGTTTCTCATTTACATTATGTATTGCATCAATATATTTCTCTTTTGTATCATAGATCGACTGACTACTATACACCTTCACTGCTACCCTTCCTAGCAGGTTCCAGATAGTGAAGTCTCTTATTGGGAAACCCTTGAGTCTAGGGAGTATGCCTCTTGAGGTTACTAGATGAGGCTAGAGACATACCCAATATTTAAGATGGATGTCTTAATTACCATGTTCTTGAATGGATGGAATTTCCCAACAGGGGACATATACTCAGGAATCTAACTTAGTATGATTTTGATGGAAGCTCGATTAGTAGAGGAGAGATATCTTAATCTAGCCATACCAAATCATTCTCACCTCTATAAACTCTAGGGAAATATCCAATAAGGAAACATTACATATAAGATCGATAATACATTCCAATTCTTATTCAGCTACGATAGAGAGCTGTTTCACTATTATAAATACCACAACAATACTAGTATCTCTAATGCCTCATTACATACCAGGATGATGAAAATTTATGGGGTTTAAATAATTCCATTAGACCCTACAAGGGTTTTTTTCCATGCTAACCCAGTCAGATCATTTCAACTTTATTCTTTACCTAACACCAATTGAGCCAATTGTTAGTAATGGTGGTGGTTCTCTTGAGGAAGAGTCATACAAAATATCTATTCAAGATGTGGTTCTCATGGGCCATGTATAATAATTTATTATCTATAAGACATATACCCTTTACCGGTTTACTCAACAATTTTGTTTCATATAAAGTGAGTCTCCTCAACCTTCAGTTGGTGTGAAGGGAGAATGACATCTCATTATTATCCACCAATATCATATAATATTGGAATGTGAAAACACAAATGAAGAGATTATCTATCTCCCTACTATCTCCCCAACAATCATATCTTGCTATTATTCCCAAGCATGGTTTGTTGCCCGTATGGGTGGTGTGTTGAATAAATCAGTCATTTGGGTGGATAAACCATGTGTTTCACTAATCTTGTTATTTGTAGTAATAATGGAGTTGATTCAACATTTGATAATGACTTAGAGGAAGAATCCAAATCATAGAAACAACCATCCCATTAACAGGGAATAATTTTATAGTATGATGTCCCTTCAATACGAGTGATATATGATGAGTCATTTGAGAGAAGAGAACACGTGACTTATTTTATTTCTTCTTCATCATCCCAACCAATTATTCCCCCTTATGAGGTATCTATCCCTATAGTTACATATGACCAATTACCACAGAGTCAAATATAAAAGAAAATTCACACCTTGATCACTTAGACTCCCCTGGAAACATTTCATGTCCATTAAGAATGCAATATCAAACTCTTTCATGACTTGGGGGTGGGTGGCATTGACCACCGAAAATTATATGATATCATGAAAATATTTATTCTGAGCCAAAAAAATTGGCTACTAGTGCAGGAGGATTTCAAAATTTTAATTACGGAACCACCTTGGTTGAAAAATAAGGAATGATTCATAGGTTTTGGAACATAGTCATTAGATAATCTCTCAACTGCACACCTAGATGGATGCCTTGAATGTGTAGATAAAAAGTAATGAGGAGATCATAAATCACTCAACGTATGATCTTTAAGCATAAATATCATCATTAAATAATCCCAAGAAAATAGTTGAGGAGTTTTCATATCTTATTCTGACTCTTCATACTCAGGTAGCAATAGAGGAAGCAGGGCGGGTGGCCCTTTAGCGCTCAATCGATAGTTCTTTCCAAACACTAGTTGATTTAGAAAATTCATTCGATAATATTTTGTTGTAGTCTAATAACTAATTCTTTTGTTTTGATGGAATTGTTAGAGAGGCTCAAAAATGTTTATAATCATCAATTTTGGGAATCCTAGTAATGAATCAACTACTAAAAATTATATATCATTTTTTAACTTTCTTTTGTTCGTGATTTCCATGAAATTTCAATGATATGATGTTGCATAGATCATTGAAAATAACTATATTTTTCATAATATAATGTAAAACTAAATTCCTAAATATTAATTCTTATATCACAATAGATTTTTCTTGATAATTGATTATTAATACCCACAGACATTAGATTCATCAGTGATGTACCTAATTCTGTTTCCTTGATAATACAAGATTCAGAAGAATATTTCTGGTAAAATACTTTCCTTGGAAAGAGAATAATATATCATTTTCTGATGTTAAGGGACTCAGAGAGTGTATATAGATATTTTATAAGTCCATATAGTTGGACACAAAATATTTATATCTTTTTATTTATATTTCCCTAAATTTTAACAAATCCTAATATAGTGGATGGTTTAGTGGGCATAAACCTGGATTTTTTCTTAAGATTACCTCTTATGTGTTTTTTTCTAGATAGGTTTTGTGAATTTTTAATTTATAATTTTCTGATATATCTAAATCCATTAATGTTCATGTCTAGTGAGTAATGCCATGAATTTTTTCAACGATTCCCTTGTTGGATTTCTTGCATGTTGGGAATTGTGTCTCTTTCAGTTGACTATTTAAGGCCTTGTAAACTAGACTATTATGGTAGTTTATGGTATTTTAGCTCGGACCTTCTATTTTTTTACTTTTGGGTCTTTTAGATCATACCTTATTTTTCTGGTAATATAAAAAATTCAATGTAATGTTATCCATTCAATTTAATTTTAGAAAGTAAATATGTTTTCTTTTCAATTTAATGCCAGGAGACATGGACATGAAATGATATGTAGTTTAAATTATTGACTCCATGAAATTAATCATTAATAATAAATGGGAAATCCTTACTAAAGATGACCCAAAATACTCTAAGGGTTTGAGTTCCAATATCGAGTTTCAAAGGCTCAAGAGGATTGGAGTTCCTTTCCTACAAGTAGGACACACCTCCGATTGGTGGGTCACAACATCTTATTAATGAATCCATATTGATTACATACTATTTCTAGTAAATAGTATCTTCACACTTTTACAAGGATCATATTTAACACCCAAATCATCCCTGATACACTTCTCCTTGAATAATACAATAGCATGCGATGTACGCAACACCGAGTTCAAGCATACAATGACCTATCAAACTAGCCTTTTAAAAAGTGGTTTTGAATATCAATAACCAAGTTTCTAATTTTATATATATCAAATATAATTTTAAAATTTATCTCTTTTGTTTATTAGGAAAAATATAAGGTCAAACTCATTTTTTCAGATAAAAGAAGTATTTTTGAAAAAATGCAGTTTTTCCACCTTTTAATGGAGAACCCTTTATAAATAAAATATTTGACAATTTTATATATTCAATTAGGTGAAATTAAATTATTTTTATAATGAGTACATAAAAATTGGGTTTGGATAAAGTTTTTGTTATTTTATAATAAGATTCATATTTTGATGAATATTGAAATATATTAATTTTTAATTGAAATCAAATTTTTTAATCAAAATAATTTATAGTATAAAATTATAAATTTGATTGGTTTTGATGTATAATTAGATTATATTTTTATCAATTAATCCAATGTTGGTCAATTTTTGTAATTTCACTTTTAAACCGAACATAAACACATATCAATCTTTTGATAGTTTTTACTTCTCAAAAACCTGCATTCTGGTTTTCCAATGGGAATTAATTTTAAAATTAATTAATGAAACTTCAATGTTCTGAATTTGGTCAAATAGACATCATATTTGGATTCGGAATATCAGAATTATCTTAGTATGAATTTTTAGTACTTTTCATAAAGCTTTCAATTTTTGATTATTAGTGAAAAATAATGTGTTATTATTTAAAAACCAAAATTTTATTTAAATAATTTTTTATTTTATGTAAATTTATTTTAAGTAAAAAGAGATATATAATACCTATATAATTTTAATGTATGTCATTTTAGTCATTTTATAATAAAATTAGATGTATAAAATTTTATTGAATATTTTAACCTCTTTTACCCATCTTCTAATCACATTAGAGAACATTCATAAAACGCAATTTTACCAATTCTGTGAATTGAATTTAAAAATTATGAGAGAAACGATTTATATTATTAAGTAAAATATAGTTCAGTAAGTTGAAAATAATTTTTGGTGGATAGTAACTTTTGAATTTATTTACCATGGTTAAAAGTAAATACGCTAATTAAAGGTAACAATTATATTATAATTACCCTAAAACGTGTAATAATTATATTGGATAACTGTATTTCGACCAAAATCAACCTTAGGAATAAAATATGCTACATTTTTTACACTTGTTTTAGATTAGGACATTTATTATTATTTTATTTAAAGAAGAGTTAAAAGTGTTAAATTTAAATTTTAATAACTAAATCATTTTTAATATATGGGTATAGATAAAATAATTTCAACTATAAATATTCCTTAGAAAACTGAAAATATTTCTTGTGTCACGGTATTTTAAATATAATTTTTAGACGTTATATAATTAAATTTATTTATGACACAATGATGATGTAGTAATTACCTTATTAATGATAGATTAAATTAATTGATATTAAAAATATTAAAATAAAAGTGAATTGAAACTTTTTATGCATTACACAAATTATTTCGGTTAATATTACATTTTAGGGTTGATTCGATTTATTTTTATTGAATAAATCAGATTGGTATCACTTTCACAAAACTGAAATACTAAATAATGTCAAAAGTGTCATAAATAAGTTTTTTTAAAATATACTATATTATTAAATGATATATTAGTCCAAAAAATATGAGGATCAGAAAAAGGATATATATAATAATATATATGTCATTAATGAACCACTTGGGGTTCTCTTGGCATTTTATTGTATGTTTATTAACCATATAATATTAAAATATGAGGAGACATGGTAAATTTAAATCTATTTAACCAAGAGTTCAATCTAAAAGATAAGGTTAGTATGGTGACATAAACCTGTTTAAAACCTATTCGTGGAGTGTTTTTCAAACTAGACCCACCTTATCCTAAAAATATATCCTTTTGGAGCCATTATAAACCAAATAGGATGGTATAATAATAAAAATATTTCAAGGGTTTCCAAAAGTGAACCTCACCTCTCTTATAAAAGGGTACTTCCCCTTCTATCAAATCTCACCTCCAATGAAATTTGGCTCGGCCAACCCATACTCAAATATCATCCCAACTACCCTCACTTTATCTTATTGGCCTTCCATTTATCATTAATACATCCTAAGGAGCCTTTTGGTCAAATCAAAAGGAAGAACCTGAAAAAGAGGTAATTTTTTAATCACCTCTTTCAATGTTCTTTTCTTCTTCCACTTCATCTTTCTTTGTTGATTTCATACCAAAATTATAACTCCAGTACCTTTTATAGACTATGTTGTTATTATAAATATGGTAAAACTATATTCATTATTATATCCATCCTATGAATGACAATGTCACCATACATGCATACGTAAGGCTTACAGTCTCCACGTCGTGGTGTAGTTTGTTATTCAACACATAATTATTTGGATTGGTATAATAATGAGTATACTTGATGTAAATAATAAATATTATATTTTAATTATTCTGTTTATATGAAATAATATCCAATTACATATGATTTCACCATCAATAGAATGGTATTGTTTCTTGTTCAAACATACAGATTACAGTCTCCACGGATGCGATGAGATTCATTCCCCATCCTAACAATATAGAATAAATATATTTTTATGATTAGAAAAAAATAGGTTTAATAAGAAAGTATAATTCTAGATACGAATCAAATTCCTCTTATCCATAACAAATATGACTTACGTAACAAAACATATAATAAAAAACAAATCAGTTAACACCTGAAACAAAAATACTACTAAAATATTATTAAAAAATAAATATTAAAAGATCATATATGATATCATATTTATGTATATGGTTCATGTATAACTTAATAAAAATTATTTCACCATTATATAAGAGGTTAAGGTACCCTCAACTAAGGAAAAGTAAAATGTAAGGGGTGTTTTATCTCACTTTTAATTCGATGATATTTCTATTGTCCGCCACTTATTTATTGCATGTGGTGTATTTTGTACTGTCATTTGTTATATATTATCATTATTCTACTTATATTCATGGAATTATGCGATTCATTTTGTGGTTATTAACTTTTTTCCATACGACTCGATAGATTACAACGTGGTAAGAGGTTTTCATCTCACTTTTATTCTCGTGAGATTCATGCTATAGTTGCCACTATTTCCTTTTGTGTGGTTTATGTACTGACCATGGTTATATTCTTTGTGTAATATAATTTAATTTATGGGTATTTACATCTTAATTGTATGATCATTATTTCTTGGTATTTATGTTTCGTATGTTACCAAATCAGAAAGGGAATTTCAAATTTCAATTTCCACTCATTGGGTTTTATACAAACATCATAGATTATTTTACTCCAAGATTATGTATGAAATCATTATTTATTTATTTATATAGTAATTTAAACTCCCCTTTGTGTGGAAAATATTTTTATATACATAATCCCTCCATTTATAAATTCTCAATTCATCAATATGAACTCCAAAAGAGTAATCTCAACTCAATTTCTGTTCATTGAGTTAAATATACATGTCATTGGTTCTGTTTTTACAAGAATATGGGTGAATGTAATCTAATTTATGTAAACTTAATATCCAATAATATTGAGTGTTTTTTTTATTTTTCTCACATAATTATGTCATTCATTTATCCTTAACTTAATGATGTGGTCTTTATAAGGGATTTCATCTCAGTTTACATTCAATTGAGAGTTCTTTGTAGTTATTCCCAATTCACTTTTATATGGTGTATATACTGTACTTTGACATAGTATATCATTAATACCATTATTCTCATGATATTATAAAGTTTTTATAAACTCTAAAATATCATTTTTATTGTTTTAAATATTTATTCATCAAAATCATTCTCATTAATGTCAATGTTTTAAAATTGGTTTTAAGGATTTATTTATATGGAAATGAATTTTTTAAAAATAAAATTACATTTAAAAGTTTCAAAATGGTATTGGAAACATTTATTAAAAAATCTATTTGTAACCGTTTCTGAATAAATAGTGATACTTTTAAATGTTTTCAAGAAAATGGGGATATTTCTCTCAAACAATTTTACTGGTTATTTTCAAATATGTCAATATCCTTGATTATTCTCGATTGAGGTTGTTCTATAGTAATGAAATCATTATTATTATATTTAATGAGTTATGTTTGATTATGGATGTGCTATTTTTATACCATTCATGGTTTGTGGTTAAAACATTAATATTTCTCATATAAGTTTTAATACGAATGATATTGTTATGTTTCATCCTTTTCATATGAGAATGCATTGAAGATAGTAAGTTATGGGTGGAGCCCACTATAAAGTCTCGATGCATAGGTAGGTCTCATGTGAAAAACTAGTGTCATGGAACAATGCCTTGACAAAATATTATTTTGTAGTCTTGGCATGATGCCTTGATTATGTGTTTATGATGTAAGACATTATGCATTCCATCATTATGAAATTGGCTATTAATATTACATATTGTTATTCAACTAGTATAATATTCATGTGAATAAGTAAATAGAATTATTTGATTCATATTTTCCATATTATTCCCATGATAAAGATTAAAAGGAATTACTTTTAGTCATATACATTTCCTTAAATGTTTATTCTTCTTTATAAAAGTTTCCTCTATATTGTTATCCATACTGAGCATCTGAGCTCACCCCTTTCTATGAATAATTTTTCCTAGGATGTAAATAATTATATCCTAATTAACCTGTAGGAATAGGCTAAGGGATATGATTGTGTCAAAATGGTATATACTTTTGTTTTTATTTATATTATGATGTAATTTAAAACTTATGTATGTATATAGTACTTCCATGGCTACTAATCTAATGGGTATTTTGGGAATTGAACTCTTGTGATCATGCCAATGATAGGTAATAATGTACCAACTCTGGGAAACTAGGGTCATCGCATTACAGTTGGTATCATGGGACGTTTTTTACACACCTTGGAAAATAGATTTTGAAAAAAAACACTGATTATAGAACATTACCCGAAGATAGACTTTGAGGATTAGTATATAATAACATCCAAATTTTTTGGTAATGTAAATATTATGTGGGTTTTCTATGCAATACATCCCTGTCTAGAAACGAGCTGGTAGAGGCAGCTCTAGAACAGATGTACCAAGGGGTAAAACCCGAAAACCTAGCTTTGAGCTAGAATCGTATGGGAACTGGGGTGCGACAACGGGCCTTGCTACACTCTTGGTTACGACACTGTATGGGATATACTTAAGATAATTCACATTTTCATTACAAACTAATTTGAAGGATTTTAATATAAGATGAGAATAAATAACCTTGGTTAATTTTAAAGCATTTTAGATTGAAAATAAGGTTTCATGATATTCTCTAAATTATTTTATGAATATTGTTAATAAAACAATTATTTCTGGTATTAGTCAGTGGCTAGATTCCAAGGAAGTCATAGTAACATTGAACATGCTGTAAAAGGTGGGAACAGTGGTGAAAATGAGCACCAAAATGGAATTTTGATAGGCATAAATGATATTGTGTTCATGCCGAATCATTTTTCCAAAAATATGATCAATAATATATATATTAACTAACTCCCAGACTCAATAAAAAAGAGAAAGGCGGTGAATGATTAAAGTTCCAGTAGTGGAAACCATGGAGAAAAAAAAGATCAATTTCCATCAAGCAGGAAACGTGGAAGGAGACACCCAGGAAGGTGTATCAATGGAACAAAGACATGATTTATGTGTGTTAAAGAATGACATAAGGTAAATAATTGCTGAGGAAAATTGAAGTTTACTATGGAAGAATATAAAAACGATCCTAAGAATCCATTTACTGTCATTTTCCAGAAATGTAGGGGACCTGGGCATTACCGGAGTCAATACCCTATTCTATTGGATATCCTCTTGGTCATCGAAGAACCTATGTGGAAATAAATGGTTGGAAAAATGTTTCAAAGTATTATTTCTTTTTGTTTATGGGATTGCTTTGGATGAATTTTCTCTTGTATGTGTAACCCTGTAGTTTGTTATGTGAAAATGCTATTCTAGGAAGAATTATATTTTCTTTTGGGGATATAGTTATAAATAACCATTTGAGTTTATATGATCCATGAATTTGTGGAAATTAAAGGTTATTAAATTTTTTGGATTAAAATATGAGGTATGAGATAACATTTTTGGTTAAATTAGGATATTGTTATTTTGAGGAATATATCTCATTTTGGGAATGTTATAAAATATTGTTTTTTAAAATGGACAATAGGAAGACCATGTGACAACCCATCACATCGGACAAAGCCATGGGAATCGAACCCACAACCAATGTGCGACTATGATTTATCGCCTACCACTAGACTACGTGAATCCCTGGTTAGTGTGTCTAGTTCATTTTAGTTAAATGATTTTGTTGATCAATAATATGTTTATATGGGATCTTATGTTTTATATAATGTATATCCTTAGAGTAGGAAAATGATTTGGTGATTAAGTAATAAATGTTATTCTAGAAGGCATTCTCTCTATTTGGAACAATATATGACTAAAAAGAATAGAATACTATGGGATTTAATTTGAGGAGAAATGGTGGATTTTGATATATGTTTTTCTTGATAAATTATAGCGATTTGGGTAATTTATGGAAATAATTAACCTATCATATAGAATATGTGATTAGGTTAATTACTTTTAAGTATGTGACTTTAAGAGTAGAGAATGTAATTTGGATATACAATTTAATGTGGAAGACTACGTAATTAAATTCTTGAGAGTTTTGAGTTTCAATATTAGTTTGGATTATATTAAAGGATTTTAAGGATGATTGTTTATTGAATTTTATTTATTGACCACAGGTTATTGTTGGTTTAATTTTAGAAACTAAGATTAGTATTTCTTTCTCTAAAGGATTATCATTTTTGGGAATCTTTTGATCTTGTACTAACCATTTTGGTTTTGGTTAATCATTGAAGAAAATAGAAATATTTATTTCATCCTTTGTGTATTATGTGATTGTCAATAAGTTGATTCTAGGGCTTCAAGTGTGACCTAGTCATCTTGGATACTCATAATTTGGAATGAAAGATGATTTCTCAGTAGAAATTAGCTAAACGATAGAACTCTACTTATCATGTATTTTTTCTCTCTTTTTCTATGAAGAAATTATCTCTTAAACCGTCGTGAAAGAATCTTAATCCCAAAAATGAGTTATCCTAATACCATACGTTATTTATCCTAGATTTATGTCTTTGAGGCCCTCAATTTTCCATTAACATGTTTTTTATTGATTACCTAAATCACTCTATATAAATATTTACATTTTCCCTCCATTTATAATTTCCACCCATGTCCACTTAATCAAAATCATAATTTGGTGGGGACATTTTCATTTCCCTTACTCTTTGACTTAGACTAATTTTTATTAACCCTATATCCGATCTAGTTTTTCCAGAAACATATTTTATATTTTTTAACCTTTTATTTATGAAAAACAATTTCAAATTGTGAGTATTCAATTTATTGAAGGAGGGAAAAATTTAACACCCCAAGCATCCTTGGTACAATTCTCTTTGAATAATACAATAGTGTGTGATGTACGTAATACAGAGTTCAAGTATACCATGACCTGTCAAACTAGCCATTTAGAAATATATTAATAATATTAATAACGACATTTTCAATTTTATATATATCCCATATAATTTTAACACTCATATTTTCTGTTTACTATAAATAAATTAAAGCAAAAATACAATTTTTCAGATGAAGGAAGTATTTTTCAAAAAAATACAGTTTTTTAACTTTTTAATGGAGGACCCTTTCTAAATCCAATATTTGATAGTTTTATAAATTCAATTTTCTAAAACGAAATTCTTCTTTATAAGAAGGAAATAAAAATAAGTTTGGATAAATTTTTGGTGTTTTTTTGATAAGTTTCATATTTTGATGAATAGTGAAAGATAATAAATTTTAATTTAAAACAACTTTTTTAATCTAATTAATTTATAGTTTTTAATTATACATTTCAATAGTTTTGAAATATAATTAGATAATTTTTTTTTCATTTAATCCAATGTTGGTCATTGGATTTAATTAAACATTTAAACCGGACATAAACACATATCAATCTTCTGATATATTTTATTTTTCAAAACCCCTCTTTCTGGTTTTGACAATGGGAATTAATTTTAAATTGATTAATAAAACTTCTATGTTTTTATATGGGTAAAATAGACATCATTTTTTGACTCGGAATATCAAAACTAGTTTAGGGTGAATTTTTGTTATTTTTCTAAAAACGTTCAATTTTTTATGAATAGTGAAAAACTATGCATTGTTGTTTAAAAACAGACTCTTTATTTTATTAAATATTTATTTTATTTAAATTTATTATAAGGAAAAATAGATACATAATACCTATATTAGTTAAATTTAATTTATTAGAGTCATTTTATTATAAAATTAGATGTATAAAATTTTGTTAAATTTTTTAATGTCTTTTACCCACCTTCTAGGCATGTTCTCAAATTTATATAAAAAGTAATTTTACCACTTCTGTAAATTGAATTAAAAAAATCCAAGAGACAAGGTTGACATCATTAAGTATAATGTGTTTCAATAAGATAAAAATAATTTTTTTGTGATTAGTAACTTTTGATTTTTATTTACCCCTGTTAAAATTAAATATTGTAATTAAAGTTAAAAATGTTATTGTAATTACTCTAAAACATGTCATAATTCTATTGGATATGTATATTTCGACCAAAATAAGAATTAGGAATAAAATATTATCCATTTTGTCCACTTGTTTTAGATTAGGACATTTATTATTATTTTGTTTAAAGAAGAGTTTAAAGTGTTAAATTCACTTTTTAATAAGTAAAAAATTTTAATATAGTGTTATACATAATATAATTTCGACTATAAAAAATCAATAGAAAGAAAAAAAATATTTCCTTCATCATGGTATTTTATTTATAATTTTTATACATTATATAATTAAACTTATTTATGACTCAATGATGATGTAGTAATTACGTTATTAATGAATGATTAAAATAATTGATATTATAAATATTAAAATAAATGTAAATTGAGACTTTTTATGCATTACCCAACTTTTCTAGGTTAATATTACTTGTTAGGATTGATTAAATTTATTTTTTTCGAATAAATTAGATTGTTATTACTTTCCCAAAACCCAAATACTAAATAATGTCAAAATTGTCTTAAATGAGTTTTTAAAATAATTACTACATTATTAAATGATATAATAGTCATACAATTACAAGGTTCGAAAAAAGGTATTCTATAATAATTAATATATCATTAGTGTACATCTTGGAATTCTTTTGGAATTTTTTAGTAAGTTTATTAACCCTATAATATAAAAATACATGGAGACATAGAAAATGATAAACTATTTAACAAATAGTTAAATCTTAAAGATATGCTAAAAATGGTGACCTAAAGCTGTAGAAAATCTTTTGGTTGGGAGGTATTCAACCCAAAACCAACTTATCCTCAAAATAAATTGTTTTCATCCATTATAAACCGAATATAATTGTATAATAAAATAATATTTCAAGGGCTTCCTAAAGTGACCCTCACCTCTCTTATAAAAAGGTACTTACCCTTCTCTCAAAATCACTCCTCCAATTCCATCTATCTCGGCCCGCCCCTACTCAAATATCCTCCCAACTACCCTAAATTCATCCTAGAGGACTTATTTTGATCAGAAATCCAACCTATAGAGCACTTTTGGTCAATTCAAAAGGAAGCACCCGAAGAAGAGGTAATGATTTCATCACCTCTTTCAATATTATTTTCTTCTTCCACTTCCTCTTCTGTTGTTGTTTCCAAATAAAAATAATAAATCTAGTACCTTATATATATATTGATGTTATTATAAATATGGTACAACCATATTCATTATTTTATCCATCCTATGAATGACAAAGTCACCATACGTGCGTATGTACGACTTACCGTCTCCACGTCGTGGTGTAGTTTGTTTTTCAACACATAATTATTGGGGTATGTATAATAATGATTATAATTAATTTACATAATAAATATAACTTTTTGATGATTCTATATATATTAAACACTATCAAATTACACCGGATTTTACCATTAATAGAATTTTATTGTCGCTTGTGTGTATGAACGGATTACCGTCTCCACAAACGCGATGCGATTCACTCCCCATAATAACCATTAAAGAATAAATATCAATTTATGACTTAAATGGAATATTTTTAAGAACATAATATCATTATTTATAGGAATAAAATACATAATATCCATAATAAATATGACTTACGTAACAAAACATATAAAGAAAAAGAAATCAGTTAACACCTGAAACAATGATACTACCGAAATATTATTAACAAAACAAATATTAAAATATCATATATGATATCATATGTATTTATATGGTACATTTATAATTTAATGAAACTCATTTCACATTCATACAGGAGGTTATTGTACCCTCAACTAAGGAAAACTATAAGGTAAAGGGTTTCTTATCTCACTTTTAATTCTATGAGATTTCAATTGTTCGCCATTTATTTATTGCATGTGGCGTATTTTGTACTAAAATTTGATATATTTTATCATGATTATATTATTATTCATGGAATTCTATGCTTAATTTGGTGGTTATTAAATTTTTTTAATACGACTTGATTGATTAGAACGTAGTAAGGGGTTTTCATCTTACTTTTATTCTTGTGAGATTCATGCTATATTTGCCACTATTTCATTTTTTGTGGTCTATGTACTACCCATGGTTGTATTATTTGTGCAATATACATTAATTTATGGGTATTTAAATCTTCATTGTATGATCCTTCTTTCATTGGATGTATGTTTCATATGTTACCAAATCGGTAAGGGAATATCTAATTTCAATTTCCACTCATTGGGTTTTATGCAAACTTCATCAATTATTTTACTCCCAGATTAAGTGTGAAATCACTATTTATTTAGTTATGTAGTAGTTTACACTCCACTTTTTTTGGATATAATTTTTATACACATAATCACTCCATTTATAAATTCTCAATTCAACAATATTAACTTAATAAGATTAATATTAACTCAATTTCCATTCATTGTGTTAAACATCCAAGTCATTGGTGTTGTTTTTACAAGAATAAGTGACAAAGTACTCTAATTGATTTACACTACATACACAATAATATTGACTGTATTTATATTTTTCACACATATTTATGTCAATGATTTATCCTTAACTTAAGGATACAGTCTTTATAAAAGATTTCATCTCAATTTACATTCCATTGAGACTTATTTGTTGATATGTGCCAATTCACTTTTATATAGAGTAAATACTGTATGTTGACATATAATATCATGAATACCTTTATTCTCATGATAATATAATGTTTTTATTACCTCAATTTTTTTTCAAGCATCTCTCATTTGGTTAGGAAATCGAATTAAAATATCATTTTAAATGTTTAAATATTTATTCTACTAAATCATTCTCATTAGTGTCCATGTTTCTAAAAAAAATTAAAGATTTATTTACATGTACATGAATGTTTTAAAAATAATATTCCTTTTAAATGTTTCAAAGTGGTATGGGACACATTGATTCAAAAATCTATTTTTAACATCTTCTTGATAAATAGTGAGACTTCTCAATGTTTTCAAAAAAAGGAGGATATTTCTCTCAAATAGTTTTACTAGTTATTTTAATTTATGTAAATATCCTTCATTATTCTTGATTGAGGTTTTTATATTGTAATACAATTTTCCATATTGTATTTAATGAGTTATTTTTGACTATGGATGTGCAATGTTTATACCGTTCATGGTTTGTGGTTAAAATATTAACATTTCGTATACTAGTTTTAACATGAATGATTATGTTATGTTTCAACCTTTTCATATGATGAATGAATTGGACTTAGTAAGTGATGGGTGGAGCCCACTATTGCTCATAGATGCCTCAGTTGGTCTAATGAGACAAACTAGTGTCTTGGCACAAGGCCTAGACAAAATCTTATTTTGTAGTCTTGGAACGAGGCCTTGAATATGTGGTTTTGATGTCCGGAATTATAAATTCAATCATTATGAAATTAGATGTTGAATTACATGTATTTATTCAACTAGTAGAATATCTATGTGAATAAGTAAATTGCATTATTTGATTTATATTTTCAATTCTATGACGATGTTTAATATTAAAAGGCCTTTCTTTAGTCTTATACATTGAATTAAATGTTAATTCTTATTTATGAAAGATTATGTTATATTGTTATCCTTACTGTGAATCTGAGATCAACCCTTTCTATATATTATTATTCCCAGGATGTGAAGAATTATATCATGATTAACCTACAAGAATAGGCTAAGGGATATAAATGTTTCCAAAGGGGATATAATGTTGTTTTTCTTTATTACATGCTGTAATTTAAAACTTATGTATGTATCTAGTACTTCTAAAGATACTAAACTAATCGGTCTTTTGGGACATGATCTATTGTGATCATGCTAATGATATATAATAATGCACCGACTCTGGGAAACTAGGTTCATGGCGTTACATCATAAAATATTTATGAGTATATATAATTGGATGAGGATACAAATATTAGGGAAGTTGAGTCCACCTAAATAGTAAGAATATGGATGGCCTAGTTCATGACTGAAACATTTAATCTAATGAATATGGAATAGGCCAAACATATAGGTGATGGCCTAAAATACCCAAAGGTTTTACATTCCACCGTGGCATTACCGTGGCTCATGAGTATTATATTTCCTTTTCTACCAGGAGGATATGCATCCCATTGGTGGGTCATAATACCTTATGCCTAAGTCCATAGGACTTATATTCATGGTAAAGAAATGAATTTACCTACTGTTTTCATAGGTCTTTGATTTATTTGTGAATATTCATGCATCTGGTAAATTAATTTGGGTATCTATCGAAAGATATCTAGGAAGTATTTTATCAGAATAGGGAAGTTTATCATTTATGGTGAGGTTGGTTCCGTATGCTATGTGGTTTTGAGTCATGTGGTGTTATCCATCAAAAGGATTGAGAATGAAATATCACATTTCTACTTTAAGAAAGGGAAAAAATGATGTAACAAAGAATATGCCAAATCTTCTTGAATATTTTCGTTTTGGGGGTTTAAAATCAAGATCCAATGTTCTCAATTCACGAGTGATGGCGTGGGGAAATCATGATATGGATGAACCAAAACACTCTAAGGTGATGAGTTCCACCATGGTGATTTTATGTCTCGTAATGTTAAACAATAATTTTTTTAGATAATGACACATTTGGTAGATAATCAGATGCTCATATGAAAGAAATATAGGAATTCATGAATAGATAAAAAATGGTCTATTGATTTCAGGTGACATTTTCCAAAATTAATGGATGGTTTGAGATAACCCAAGGTTCTCAAATCATTAAGAGCGATTTATAAAAAATATAATACTCAATAATAGTTCGAGAACCCTAAAAATTCGTTCACTACCTAATTAATAGATTATCAACAAATGGATATGTAAGAAAAAATTACTATAACTTTTTCCTAGACCAGGGGTTCAAGAATATATTGCTCGACTTTTATAAGGGCCAAAAAGTGGGAACCATGCATTTTATTATCTGTTTAATTGTGTTCTGTCTTTTTCTTCAACTATGAATATGAATACATTAGTAAGAAAAGACAGTAATTTTTATTTGGCTCACATTGTGTGTTTTTAACCGGAAAAGATCTATGTCTCCTTCATTTGAAGTTCAGGATCTTGCGATTTGAACAATACAAGGATAATGTTTATGGTCATGCAGTTTTCACCAAAGTGCATGCAGTTTAATGTTAGGATGCACATTGACATGATACATTGAGGGTTTTACTCAATAACCAAATTAGTATACCCTTAGTCAAGCACAATACAATTCCCTTTTGAGACAGAGGATTCAATGTTGTAAATAACAGCTCAAGACTCTTTGGTCCCAAGTAATGTTATGGTACAATCATGCTAGGGATAAACAAAAACACTATAAGGTGATGTGTTCTTCCATGGGGATGTCAGGCTAACATGGGTAAAAAATTACATTGTCCATGTAATTACTTATTGGTTCTCCGCTATGGTATCATATGTTTAAACCAGAGGAAGTCATGCAGAATAAAACAAAGGACCCCTTGATTATGAGTATCCTTTCCGAAGGGCCATGGAAGGTTCACAGAAACTTGATGAACTCATGATGTGGAGTATGATTTATGGGATGAGGTGTATAACATATGGTGAAATTACCCCATTCTCTGGTTGAACAGGGTTTCGTTATTTTTTCCATTGATAATGAATGATGATGGGAGATGGCCTAAACATTTTAAGATCATATAGTGGGGACAAATCTGTCATGTAGCACAACTCCATGTAACAAGGATGTTTTCCTTATAGTTTAACATCATTCAATAAGTATATATATCTTATAGTTTAACATCGTTTTGTAATGAATTTTTTTTAGATATGAGGTATTCATTAGTCATGTTAGTAATAATGTCCTTCTAGGTTACCTAAAATCACATGATCCATACTCGACATGAGAAAAATGGGAAAAATGGGATATCGGTTGAGATATATGATAGTGGGTAAAAGATGGATCACTGCATATGTCTATCCCATATGTATTTGGGGTTCATTTTATCATTTTATATGTTGATGATGGAACTAGTATTGAAGAAACAGGTGTTATTACTTTTCTTGTGGTGACAGGAATCAAGCCACACATATTTTATTTTTTGAAATCCCCCTATGAAAGTGTGACCCATACATAGAGGGGAAGATATTTTCATGTTGACTATTGAGAATGAACCTAGGGTTAGATATGTGGGTTCCATTATATACCAAGTATTGAAAGGAATTGATCCACACATTTTTCATTAATGGTAAACACTCAACATTGGTCGGACCGATATGTACATGGGGGAAATATTCTTAATTATTATTACAACTAGAATAAAGATTGGAAATCAAGGTATCACTATATATCCTTTGATGATAGCAATCAAGATACATGTAGTTCTTGAATGGGAAATTCTTTATACAGGCCTAACCCATGAACAGAGGATGGAATTATTCCTATAGTTTATTGTGGTTGGACCCATGATTTGAGATCTAGTTCTCAATATATATCATGTGATGACTGGAATTAAGAAATAGGTATAACCCTTTCATAGATGGGAGAATTTTTCTAATTAATTATTCTGGCTAGACCTAGGATTGAAGACTCAGGAATCACTATGTATCTTGTAATGATAGGAATCAATCCAAATGTAGTTCTTGAATGGGAAACAGTCTATGCATGTCTAAACCATACACAATGGGGGACATTTTTCTTGATACTTATTGAAATTGGACATGTATTGGATATCCTAGAGACATTAGGTATCCTATGATGACACGATTCTAGCAACAAACAGTTATTGACTAAGAATCTCTCCCCGGAGGTCTGACCTATACACATATGGGGCATTGTTCCTATTTATTATTGTAGTTGAACTCTTAGTTAGAGATATATGTGTTGATACATATCATATATTGATAAGAATAAATCCACAAGTATTTCTTAAAAAATGTTTTTATGGGAGACAAAAACTATGGACTGTGGTTCTCTAAGAAAAGTTCTAGAGTAATGCACAATTTTATTTCATGTATGAGACATAAACAACACTATTTAAAGGCATCTATAAGGACATGTGGTGGGAATTTAATGTTATTTCATCGAAATTTTTTTTAATACTTTTGTGTGAATATATGTATCACCCATACACGGAATCCATTTCTAAAATTTCCAATAGAATCTGAGTTATGATCAACGTAAAAAAGGAATGAAAAAAGGTTTATTTCACTATATAGTGGAAACTAATGAAGGGGCATGGGAATTTTACATCATTTGGTGGTTGTTCAAATATATAGGATCTTGGAATCTCTACATATCTCATTGAAGTGACAATACATATGTACATAAATTTGGAAGACTGTTTTGTTTAATTTCATGTGAAATGGATGTCAGCTGTGTAGGTTAACGTTATATAGTAATGAAGTAGTTGACTCATTGTGAAGAAGAGGAATATTTTATATGAACCTAATAATAGAGATTTTGGAATCACTACAAATTTATTAATGTAAAAAATCAACCAACACATATTTATTGAAAGTTCATACAGTCTATCATCATGTGGTATGGATTTTAGCTATGGAGTTTAACATCATGCGAAAAGGATGAAGGTTACAAAATATGAGCATGAAGGATATAAAATTATCACATCGTCTGATATATTGTTAAAGAAATGAATATATTATGGTTGTACCCAATATCATTGACTCGGGCATCAATACATATCATGTGATGTCATGAATCAATCCATGTGTATTTAGTGGATTGGGAGATTCCCTATGTGGATTTTTCTCTTACTCAAGGATGGGGAAATTTGTTTCTCTTTCATATAGATTTGGATCATGTGTAGTGAATCATAGGTTGTATGACTCTTCTCATTTATTTTAACATGATGTGGTGATGGAATATTCTATTCAGTTTTAACATCATGCGGTAAGGATATATCATGTAGTCTAACTTCATGCAATAAGGACGAGAGGCATTGTAAAATTTAAATTCATACTACCAAGACATATTCTATATAGTTTAACGTCCTGTGTTTAGGATTTATTATGTATAGTTTATGTCACCTGGATATTATCTGTGAGGCTTTGACAATAAATATTCAATGTATTTATTAAGGAACCACACATTGGTGGGGGCATGACATGTTCCCCAACCATTATAGAAAATGAGTAAGCTTTATTGTGATAGACCTAATATATGAAATAAGTCTATTCTAATTTGGGTTCCATATTTGGAGGTTTTTTAACTGCTATCACTGGGTTTATGAGATCTATAACAAGATCTCCTTTAAGAAATGACTGAATATGAACCTTTTTACTTAAGTCTTATGTGATCTAATTCTGGTGATCTTCATGGATGTAAAATTTGAAAAACCATTTCTCATATAGCTTATCTAATTCATCTAGTTTCATTTTTTATTGCTCATCATTTGAGAATTTTATAGATAAATCTAATTGGAGTGAGGTCATTAGTATTTCTCTAGGAAACACTATTTTTGTTTCACACCCCAATAAATACAGAGTTTCTTGTGTAGTAGTACACATGGTGGTTTGGTAGCCCCATAAAGCATGGATGAGTTTTTATAGACCAGAATTCTTATCCTTATTCACTATATTCTATATTATATTTGAAGGAGTCATATTAAATTTCTATATTTTTCGATTTTCTACTACAAAATAGTGGGATGAATAGGTATACTTGATGTTGTACTCCAGGTGTGATTTCTTCAACATAGTATATTATATTTTTGTGTCATTTTCAATCAATATCTTGTGAGGAAATATGAATCTGGTGATGATATTGGACTTCATAATGTTAATGAGATTTTTAATCCTAATATCTTTGATGTTTATTGCCTTTTCCCATTTGAAAAAGAAGTCAGTAAAAGTATATACGTTCTTAAATATCATGGATGTCGCTGGGGGATATGGCCCCATACTATCCATTCACTACATGGATAATGAAATCGAATATTTTTATGTATATATCAGTTTTTTGGGTTGATGGATGAATTTTTCATGATACATTAATGGATGATATTTCCTTGTGAATTCCACACAGTCATGTATCATTAGTTTCTAGAAGTAATTTGTCGTCTTAATTTGTTTGGAGATCCTTGTCCCAGACTAATGAGTTATCCTTGATCCCGCATGTACTTATTCCATTACAGTGGGAATATGTCCTTATTATATGCATCTGAGTAGGATTCCATAGAATCCATTCTTCTAGAGAGATTTTTTTCATTTTAACAATCCTAAATTTCTCTACCTGGCACCCAATCTATTCCATCTTTGAACACTCTATTAGGGTATTCCCATTTTATAGAAAATATATTATTGGATCCATCCATATCTTAGTAGACATAAATTCATCACAATATGGGGTGATGGTCACATGATTGATTTTTTCTATTACATAGAAAATGAATGATGATTCAATCCTTTAGTGTGTGATATTGAAGATCACCTCGTCTGGAATAGGGTTGGATATAACTATTGTTGTATTAGTCAATGAATTTGTGGGATCATTATATGATCGAGGGATATGATGTAATATCGATTAAAAAGGGAACTCTACCATTTTTTCCTCTAATATAGCTGATAAGAGTGTCAAATTCTTACTTTTTATGGGATATTCGCTTTTTTATGTTCTTTATCAGTTACTCAAAATACCCATTGATATTCTGGTAGGATTTCTATAGATTTAGGGATAGTTCCACAAAAATGGAGAGGTTTTGGTATTCTATATCATTATTAGTACAACCTTTAGTTTGTAAGATATAGAAGGGAATGAAATTATATCTATAGGGAAAAATAAAATCTCTAGACGAAATTGATTGATCTTTGTATTTTTCATCCTTTTGTTGATAGGACATTGGTAGGAACCATCAAAACAAGTCTCCCATATTCATGTTGTATCATGGGAATAGAAAAAATCCTCATATGGTAGTTTTTTATCTAATGGTATACTTTTCTAGATGGGATGTGCAATAAAGAAATCATCCAAGGCCTTCTCTTTAACCACCTTTTGTGATAGAAATGATATTTCATTCTGTTTTAAAATAACTAAACATTAGGAAAAGTGCCCAATCAACATAGGAAAACCAAGGATGCACTTGATCATTTTGATACAAGATACCAAATGACGATCATATTGCTAAAATTAATTCATCAACTTTTTCACTAGAAATATGAGTGTGAGGTAGTTCTTCTCAACATCATAATATCATGTCTCAGTTACTATAATCCTTCAGTTTAAGTAGTAGAGACTATTCATAGTCCCTATAACATTTTCCTATACATGTATTGTGCCAAGTGATCATTCCATGGTGTCCACATATATTATTATTGGATTTTCATAAACTATTTTCATCAAGACCTGTGGGAATAGTACGTAATGCATTAGACTTGAAAATACTTACGCCATGTCCTTTTCCCATAAATAGGTGACTCCCTTCTCCATTATATTGGAGAAGAAGATTTGTTTTCCAACATTGTTATCTATGAAATACCTAGGGGTGAAATCAATATAATATTACTAGCCTTTTCTAGGCCATACTCAATTCCATAGTGGAATTCCAAAAATCAATTTAATTTCCGTGACTCCGCCCTAAAAGTGAATTTTAGTGGATTTTCCTTCATAGTATGTGGTTGCGACTTCTGGAAGACCATTTAATGTTCCATGATGTGATCACATAATGTTCTGGATTTTACTAAAAATTCGTCAATATAAACATTAAAAATTCATCCCAATATGGGATTAAATATATTATTCATGGTGATTTGATAAGTATCACTAATGTTCTTTAACCCAAATACCATTAATTATTAGAAAAAGACCCCTTGTGGTGCAACGAAGTCATCAAATTACTCATCATCATGGGCCATATTTAATTGAGTGTACACTTACTACCCATCCATGAAGGATTTGTCTTGGAAGCTAGAAGTTGAATAAATCAAGATTTATTTGATTGGATATAGGAAATCATTATTCATGCATTGTCGATTTTGGTCTCTAAAATCGTGGCAAACCATAATCATCCCTTTATTTTTCTTTACAATGATGTTGTTGGTGATCCATCTTCGGTGTTTCAATCCCTATAATATTTATTATTCGATAAAATTATCAACATTCAAAATTTATGTTAATTGAATGAGAGAGGTACATCCTCCTAGATTCTTGCATGAAACATTGATGGTCATCAGCAAAACCAAGATAGTGTATAGCCACATTAGGGTTTATCCCAATAATTTTGTGTAACTATAAGATAACACATATCAATACTTCTTTATAAATGTAGTGTACTACTTGTACTCCTTGATAAGAATGGTGAAAATAACAAATTTATGTTTGGGGTCTTATTCAATTCCTATATTTTCCAACATGAGTTATTCAATGGTGGTGGTGACACCTTCCTCAAATATGGGAGGGGTGTTCCTAAGACCATTCTATTCTTTTTCAATTTCGGTGTCAATGGATGAATTTTTTCATGTGTTAGAAAAAATTAGAAAATCACTATCACTGTGGTGATTAGAGAGGAAAAGGTAAGATACATTTCCATCCTAAACAATGATATTCATTGTAGAGATATTTTATAGTTGATCAAACAATGAAACCCTAGCCATATGGTCATATAAAATGATTGGGCATGAAAACCCACAACAGGGTTCTAGAACTCCTCCATGCCTCTTTTGTATTTTCATGAGTGCTTTCCCATGGGTCTCATCTTCATATATGTCCTTTGTGGGGATGTTACATCGATTTTGGGTCCAAACAATCCCGCATTATCCCCAGTAAGCTTAGATCTTACATCATCAACCATCGACTCACAAATAATTTATGGGGAAATCATACATGGAGAAATAATTATAATTAGAGAAGAGTTACTCCATGTTGATTGTATTTAAAGATCCAAATATGATCTCTTAGTCCAATGAGAGTTCAGTTTGGTGAGGTGGTTCCCATTCATTGGGAATATTAGGAATGAATTTTGGAACTCTCTGAGCTTTCATAGGAGTTGAATATGATTCTTCCTCTTCCATATAATCCTATGGGTGATGATTATATCCACATGTAGGAGGTATATTTTTGTTACCTCTTTAGGTGATGGTATTATTATGGGTTTGTGAATATGTTTCCTCGTTGTGGAATGGGCTCAGTCAGATGTGTTTCAAGAAATCATGTTTTTCAAACATCTACCCACATCTCGATGGAACATCTTACAGACCACCTTCTTCCACTAATTGGGAAACTGTTACCCAGGTTTTTAATGTGAAGGATTTTTACAACATCAGTTGTTCAGAATCAACCATTCTTTGTAGGATGTATTTGAAGATTATGTAATCTTTGTGGTTTCACATTTCCTCTTATAGAAATGGAATTAGTTGGGGTGGTCATCAAGTTGTCCTCTTTTGGTTTCCCATGATGTGAGATATTGACTAATTTATTTTCCAGGGATACATGTAAATAATTAGTGACCTGTTTTTTTTGTATGTTGTGTACTTTTTTCAACAATTTATCAAATCATAGAAAAACATGATCCATTTTCTATTCTTGTTGAGGTTTATATTATGGTTGATTCCACTCAATGGGGGGCACTGGGAAATTTAGTACCAACCTGTGTGTTTTAATGGGAAATTATACTAGATTTAGTGTAATAGTGGTGGTATATACATTACAAAGAATTCCACCTTTGTCAAAAACATGATTTGAGATTTGGTTTGGGTCCACTAAATTGCATCTTCTAGGTGTTGCGTCATTTTTTCAAACACATGGAAGCCACCTAAATATTTTTTTAGGATCAGAGGCTATTTCATCTCATCCTAAAGATTTTAATTATAGATTTATAGAAATTTCTCCCATTGGAGAGGGTTTCTTAGTGAATAGTTTAAACCATTCCATACCTTTTTGAAATCAGATACCTTATCATTTTCGAGTTGCTTATAGATTTTTAGGTGAGAAATTATCATTTTCCATAGTGTAGAGATGAAATAATAAATTAATTGATGAAGATGGTCTTCCCATCCCACAAAATATCCCATTAGACGGATGTTGTATGCCAATGCACTACCCTATCAGAGTTTGTACAAACCACCCTAGCATGTTCGCCTCCTTCTGACCTTGATGACTCATCATTAGGCCGAATCATAACATGAAATGAATGAGATGATGTTATGGATCGACCATTCCATCAAATGTGGATAATGTAGGATTTCATCAATTTGGTGGGGGTAAATTATCATCTACACTTTCAAAATATGTCTTTTTTCATGAACTACACAAGTGAACATCACCCTTCCATGGAATCTATTTGAGAATCTAAGGACCTGATGGCATTTAACGGTTCCAGATGGATTTCATTTGTACTGTATCAAACCAATAATGAGTAGGAATGGATTTATGAGGTGTACCCATTTTCATATCCCTCTGATTCATCATCCGTTCAATGACTGATTGATCACCCTGTAGGAGGATAAGTTCTCGCTATAATTAAAGGAATTCATTATCATATTTGACTACTAATTTATGTATAATGTCTACTTGGATTGTGAGATTGTTTTATGATAAAATACTGCACTTGAAGGAGGATCAACTCTTTCTTAATATATGGGAGGATGAATATTTTTCTCATCTTGATGACTATTATCATATAGAATGTTATCCCTAAATAGCTTCTCATTTTGTTATATAAGATTTTGTATATCAATCTGATATTGTTCCATTTGATCATCTATTAAAGGAATTTATTCTCTTCTAGGTGAAGAGTGGGATATGATAACTTTTTACCCTTTATCCATGGAAGTATTCCACCATATTGGTGGAATGTCAATATTTTAAGGTGTTTAGTTTTGGATATACATATGGTCCCATGTGTGTGTAGCCTTAGTTGGTTAATCTAGATAACCTTCTTCTTGAGGTATATTTTTTTATTACATCTCTCCAAAATTGTTACTTCATCAAAATTTCTTATTATGTTGATGATGATTAAATTCACTGATTTCTATCAATCAATGGTAGTTTTCTCATTTACTCTCGACATAATAGGGTGATTATAACTACTTTTTTAGGGAATTTTTCTAACACAAGGGAATGTTAGAACTTTTCATCTTACAACCCCTAAGGTGTTTGATGTACTTCATAAAATAGTAGTCTTGTCTCGATATATGAATTATAACCTTAAGGGAGTTTTCTGTTATATTTTATTAACATGATCTAAATTGAAAAGGTTTGTGTTAAGGAAGGAGGAAAGGATGAGAAGCTGACCATCGATATTTACCTACTAACCTAGAGAATACTGATTCCCTGTATAGTGATGATGATGATGATGAAAATTCGCCCATCCTTATGGGTTGAAGACTATTCAGGGACTCCATTGGAAATTGTTGATCCGGATTTTTAGGATTTAATTATTATTGTTGATTCCCTTCTTAACACCAAGGATGAAAACAAAGATATAAATTCCTCTATTGCAGCAGGTTGGGGTTGATTCAAAACCACCACTTAACACTCTAGGACCCTCTCGGGGATTGATCAACCTGGGGATAATGAACGAGATAAAAATTCCCCAAGAAAAATGGGTTGGGGTTTGTTTGTAGCTACTTTCGATATGTCTTGAATCCTTTCAGGGACTGATGATATGATTAGTGGAGGAAAAACTAAATATTCCCCAGCCTGATGGGATAGGTTCTCTATTAGATGTCTACTATGGTGTCTATTATTGTGACCAATTTGATTTAGCACCGTGATGGTCTTGTATTAGTTATGTGAAATAGAAACCCATGATTGGAGTTATTTTCTATAGAAACACTACTAAATATGGACCTATATCCCCGATTATTTAAAGATGTGGGTATATGGATAGTATGGGATCCTATACCCACAATTCTGGTAAACTGTGGCCATAAGTCACCTATACCCCGGGGTTTTTGATTAACTTTGGGTTTAATTTTTTTTCAAGACCGATACACACTGTTTTTCAGAAACTGTGGGTATAGATTTTTTTGACATCTATACCCATCTTTTTTCAAAACTGTGTGTATCGTTTTTTTTTCAATACCTATTCCCATGGTTTTTGAAAACAGTGGATATATCTTTCCCATAGTATGGTTGTAAAATATAAATTAACTAGGGGATTTTTTTCCGGAACCCCTATACCAATGATTTTCAACCTATAGACACAATTTAGATAAATATATATTTATATATCAATAAGATAAGATAATAAAATGTAGTGGTTAGGTACAAGAAATTTGTTGAGGATGTATAGGGATCGAGACTTGTGACTAATAATCTTTTAAAACCTATAACCATAATTTTAAAAATGTGGGTATATGGTCAATGACACAGTGTAATTTTCCTATATTCATGGTCTGGAAACCATCAGTATTGGATTTTAAAACCTTGGGTATAGCTACTGATTATTCAAATTCCTTAATTTACCATTGTTCCATGAAACTGTTGGTATAACCTATACCCACGGTTTTGTGGGATATTCCCATGGTTTCAAACTGTGGGTATATAATAAATTTATATTAATGGAAATTTTCGGGTTGACTGCAACATTGGATTATGTGTCTAAAATGAATTCATATTTCTTTTAGGGGGAAGTTCTAAAATCATTTGGTATTACTATCCCTCTATTTGTGATTTCTTACTATCATTAAATTTGGGTTATTTCTATTTAGGAAACAACTTGTTAGAACATTACCTGATCCCTTGATCTCCCTAAAGGAATTGAAATTATTAAGAGCTGTATATGGGGAGTAATACAATTCATAGTGTCTGTTGAAGTGCAATGCTCCATATTTTCCCCATCCTAAAATATAGCTATATTATGAGGATTCATCGATTTGTTTTTTGGAGAGTTATGACACAATAGAAGAATGTTTGTTTTATATTTTCATTGTACTTTTCTGGTTTCAGGTTTGAAGACATGGAGGTAGCAACCATGTATAGCTAATAGTAGAGTATATTAAGGGTAAGATGTTGACCCTTTTATCCTAGATAAGGTAATTGTCTATCATCTAACTATTGATGCGTTTGCAACATATTTTGGAATAGGTAAGGCATTCCAAAATGGTTGTGAGGTTGTTTTTAGATAACTCTTTAAATTTATCAATGTTGGTTTCCTATTCATTATACATACATGAATATACATGGTGAGACCACATAGGTATATTCTTTGGGTCCCCAGCCAAATTTGGAGAACTATTACTATAAGTTTATCGGGAACTATATATGGTTAACCTTGGTGTTCCGACCAACTCTCTATTCAAAGGTGTTAGTGTTTTCAGCACCTCTATATATGGAGGCATCTAAGAAAGGGGAGGATATCCTTATACAGGGGATATATCATCATGGGGAGGATGACCATGATACATATCTTGAGTATAGTCCGGATAATCCTTCTCAACACAACAAAGAGGATGAATATCATGGTAATGATTGTCTTCTGCTTGGTTTAAGAATTGATTGATGCATGAAGTTTTACAGATATGCATTGAACAACCTCAAGCTCACTGGAATTGGGAAGGCCTGGGATCTGATCCTCATTCTTCATCATGGAAAGAATATTCCACATTACTTTTGTTGTTGATCTAGGATATAATATTTCTCCAAGAAGGCTACGAAAATTTGTTGATAACAGTCAAGTGCTACAGGAATATGAGCCCACTATTGAGAATTGCCTAGAATATGCCTTTGAGATAATGTATTATTTGAAGTAACAAATGACTTCATGTGGGTGATTTTCAAAAATATATTGATAATATTATGATGTTGTGAAAATAATGGCATACTAAAAACAATCTGTTAAAATAGGAATGTGAGATTCTATATTGTTGGTAGGAACATGAGACCTCATGTTGGTGATTGGTGGAATATGTCATTAAACCTTGGATGAAGCATGGATTTGATGCCAATTCAAAAATAAATTCCCCATTAAATAATATAGATAAACCTAGAAAATGAGATAAGGTATATGAGCCTCATATTATATATCCTCTTAAGGATGCGTGTGCAGTCATTCACCAGGGGAAATAGGGATATAAGCCTGGATTATGTGAGCTGTCATAATATTACAAGTAGCTTCAATGTCTAGAATATGAGCCTACCCCAATGCATGTGACACTCTCAATTGTTAGTAATTGTTTCAGATGTGGACATGGGCCTGATCTTATACATTTTGGATTATAATACACATCTTTTTTATTGGAATGTGAGCATATCCCATGGAAGGATCCACTCTCCCTTGGTGAACCCCAATTAGAATGGGAATACAAGATGGGTCTGGTGCCTTTTGAGTATGCTACTAATATTTGTGGATAAGAATGTGTACCGATTCTGAAGAATGTTCTACTCTTACGTGGTGATCCCCAGTTGGAACAGGAATATGATCCTCGTTCGATGCCTCGCCCGTCACGGGAATATACCAAAAATCTTCCAAGATGGGACCATAAATCTATGCATGCTCAAGAGAATCAACTTTTTCATAAAAAATAGAGTATTTGTCTTCCCTTTCCATAGGGATGGTAATATGTTCATTTCCCTATAACTATACCAATTATAAAATATACTGGTGATGTACTTTAGTTATTTCTAAAATGTAGGTACAATTTTGAAAACATTGTGCATGAATTTTTTCTTTCACATTTTCTGTATGTAATATGTATTAGTAGATATCTTTGATTGATGAGATTATATGATACCACTTCTATCATATTTATTCCATTTTAATATTCCAATGGGATTCATGTACGGGATATTTTATATGTGCCTCCACCATAGATGTTGCGGGAACATGCTTGTAGACATGATCCGAGGGGGTATGGATATGAACCTATCCACTGGCTACTGCCAAAATATACATGTGGGATTAATCGGTGAAAGAAGAGATATGATCCTAGTCATAGTTTTCTACATATTTCTGTTCCTGATGTGACTTCCTTGTTTCCCATTCATGATTGTTTTTTGTGGAAATGTGTTGGCTGGTTCCCTCAGCATGTGAATGGGGGCACTGGTGGGATGGAATTGGTGAAAATAGTATAATGGATCCCTCCTTGGTGGCTCATGAACCAAAATGGAGCAATATCCTAATCCTCAATCCACAATCATCTGATACTAAATGTGATTATTAAGAAACTCTAGTGAAATGATAATAAAGTGATTGGTGGTGGAACTAAGTGCCATTGGCATTACTATAACTTTTATTAGATGGTGTAAACATATTAGTTTTAATGTTTGGATACCCATGCATGCATCCTCAAGGTTCAGGATTGTACCATGTAGGTTTTATTCCTAGACCATTTCATTTTCCACAAAATACAAAAATATTCACATAGGTGAGGATATTGTATTACTTATTCAGATTTCATGTATAGATTATTATACATAGTAGGCCCTAGATGAATACATGATCTTAGGATAGGGTGTCCTTTGTGAGGGAAGCATCCACAGTCATGAAGATAACATGAAAAAATGTTATTAATAAGAACATCATCCTAGGAATGATATATTCTTAATTAGATATGGACATGTAAGACAATTTCCAATCCATTTTTCTGATTTTTCCATTTTTCTCATGGATATTTCATAGTGAGAATGTAATATTTTATGAGAACACCAATTACATAGGATTGAACATAAGACATATAAGGACTTATCCTTAAACATTACATAATATTGAATTAAATGAATAATTCACATTAAGGATCTTTTCAGGATTAGAGTTTTAGATAATTAGGACATAACTATAACATTACATCTCACAAATACATAGTAGTCACTTCTAATCAGTTATAATTTTTTCATAAAATAAAAACTCTTTAAAAAAATAATTCGGTTTAGTCTCATGTTTTAGACAGCATCACTTTTCCTTGATCCCATCCTTGACCTTATTCATCTTTAGGTCCTGTGAAAAACATTTCAAAACTTGGGATGAGCATAAAAAGATCAGTAAGGGTTATAAAACAAAGAATGAAAACATTAGTCCATCATTGCATACTTTACATATGCTCTTTAACAGAAATCATGAAATCATAATATTTATGAATAACACACAGAAAACATAAATCATAAAGGAAACTTGTGGCATCCATATCATACTTACATTGTAGATATCACAACTACGTAGGGAGTTACATTTGGAAAAACCAGCACATTATATTCCCAAAATCTCTTAGGAGGAACATTCACATTTACCTCCATTACAACACCCAATGCATTGAAGAGTATCTCAGGCTCACTCGCCCAAGGTTAATCAAGGTACCACCCATATACGTAACAATGCCTAAGAACCATAACATGTTCGTAACACATAAAATGAACATAAAGGATGGATAAAATTTCCACATTTTAATCACAGTATATCATTTAAATATATTGGGTAGTTGGGGTTTGGCTTAGTGGTAAGCACCCCGTAATGATACATGAAAAATGGGGGTTCAAAACCCATTCGGTGTAGGTACTGTAACGGTACTATAGCAGCAGAGGTACTGTAGATCGGCGGGTACTGTAGCAGCGGTAGGGAACTGTAGCAGCGGTGGTACTATGCGAGTATTATAGCAACTGGGTTACTATTCATAGAATGGCAATTGGGCCAAAAAATGGGGCTACAGGATATGTTATGGGCTACAAGCCCACTGGGCCTTCGGGCTATGTAATGGGTCTCCCTCTACCCAGTTAAAAGAGGTCTTTGATTTACTTTAATAATAAATTGAAGCTTCGGCCCCATCCTTTAAAAAAATCATTTAAATATATTGAAAAAACAAATCCATTGTAAAAACCATTTTCAATACCAAAATATGTAAAAGTGTATATGATATTTATTTTCCTTTTAAAAACATTACAGCTTATTATGGAAGCCAAATATCCAATAATACTTATGGTGGTGGAAAGGTTGTTGTCACCGCATACGTTAAAATAAACATTCTTTTTTGTCGTTTAGTAAAATGCCTCGTTGAAAAAAAATTCCCATTTAATGAAATAAAATTTCAAATGTTTTTATACAGCGTATTAAATAAAACCATGTATTAAATCAAAATATGACACAATGAATGGAGATTGAGACGAAGTCCCTTACCTCATGTCCGACTTGAACCATTCGTTCTTTAATCTCAAGAATAATAAAATAAAGATAATGTATACTATCTTAAAAACCTTTTTCAAGTTCATTATTCCTTTTATGTCACTTATTACCATTTTATAAACATTACATAATCATTTAAGTTAATAATGGTCATTTGGTCGATATTTGGGACTTTTGTCAAAAATGGACTACCTATAATTACATGTTGTGCACATGGTCAGATGTACATTATATCCAGAATGATATTCATGATCTAGATATCATATATATCATATAAATCCATTATAAAAGTTTATATATAATAGTACATTACACTTGGAGATATGAAATGAAATGCACCATTCATGGAGACGGTAAGCTGTACGTACGCATAAACGCTACTTTCATTTATATTTCAAAATTTAATGGAATTAAAACATAATAATACATAGTTATATTATAATTAAATTATAATATCATATATAATATCATTAACTCCATTCATTATACATCCAACATATGGCATTAATGAGTCATATCACTTTGAGGGGCGGTAGTCCGCACTTCCTAAAATGAAATTATCGCATTTACCCTCTATGGAAACCATAAAGGTATGATATAAATGTAAAATATAATATAATAAAGAAAAAAATATAATATATATCATATATAAATACAGTTCCATCATAATGGCCACCATGGTAGGTGGTAGGAGATAATCAAATAATCATCGTTTCGTGAGGCGTTAATTGGACATCCACAGAAATGTTATGTTCTTAACACATTAGATGGAGTTGTGTGTAAGTGTAGGTATAATACCTCCCATAACAACATACTAGTATATTTTTGATACTGGTGGTGTTATAAAAGAAAATTATAAAGAGAGTTTTGGGGTTGGACAAGTAAAATAATAGAAAAGAAGTTAAGAGAAATTGTTACCTTTAATTTGGGTAACTTAATTTGGTTTAAACCAAAAGGACTTCTTGAAGTGACTTATGCCTAAGGTAAGGATTCTAGGTGGAAAGTGGGACCTTGGGAGATTATTAGAGAAGAGTTTGGATGAGCCAAAGGGCTTGAGAAGTTATAGAAATGGGTAGGAAGTGAGGTATTTTTATAAGGGAGAGATGGTGCTCTTTTAGAATGTTTGAAAATATTATTATATTGTATAATGATTTTAGGTTTCTAAAGAACCAAAAAACATTAAAGTCAAAGATACGGTGGCCCATGTTCTAAATAAAATCGTCCAATAAGAATTTTACATGTTTTGGATATTGTTTTAATTTTAATCTTCTTATTTATTTAAATCATCCATTTATGACGTAAACATTGTATCATCATTGTGTCATAAATAAATTTATTTATTTGATGTTGAAAAATAAAAAAATTACCCTGATGTAGAAAATATTTTTATCTATCCAAATAAAATTTATAGTATAAAAGATAACTTATATAAACCCATGTAAAAATTTTATTAGTAAAACAATACATGCTTATGACATTTTTATTTTATCTTTAAATAAAAATTTATTAATGTCATTATCTTACCCATGTGGCTCCATGGGTTCCAAAAATTGACCCATGTATTTTCTTCGTCGGCCATGACTCATCCAATGAGATTAGGACAAGTTTTAAGGTAATTTTATATTATTATCACATTAGTTTTACCTTAAATAACACTAATTACCTTTAATCATGGTTAATAAAAGTAAAAAGTTATTATTCAAAAAAAATTATTTTCATCCCATTGAACCACATTTTCATTACTAATGACATCCATGAATGTAGAATTTTCAAAATTCAATTCACAAAAGCGGTAAAATTTTATTTAAACAAAAAATTCAGTTTTTAACTACTACTTAGTGGTTTTACTATTCATCAAAAATTGACAGTTTTCAGAAAATTCTAAAAATTAACCCGAAGTTAAATTTGATATTCCAGATTAAAAAATGATGTGTATTTTAAAAAATTCAAAACATAGAAGTTTCATTAATTAATTTTATAGGTAATTACCATTTTCAAAACAAAAAGTGTGATTTTAAGAAATTATAACTATCAAAAGATGGAAACTTTTTTTTGCCCAATTTCAAAATGAAATTACTTCTGTTGACAAAAAATAGGATTATATGGTAAAAATTTAATCTATTTACACTTTAAAACAAATTAAAATTATAATCTAACGATACAATTAAATTATATTAATAAGTGTTTTTTAATTAAAATACAACATTTTTAAACTATTAATAAAAAAATCCCATTATTAGAAAAAAACGAAAATTTCATCCAAAATAAATTTTGATATCTTTATTCTAAAGAAGAACTTAATTTTTTCAAATAGAACATATAAGATTGAAAAAATATATATTTAATTTGGGGTCCCATCAAAAGGTGTTAAATCGACCTTTTAAAAAATATTAGATTATTTATGCTTAAAATTATATTTATTCACATTTAAAGCCTCTAAATTTTATTGGGTAAATGTAAAAACATTTAACAAACATATATAATCATATTGTAGTTAGTTCTGTTCATTCCCTCCAATACAACAACTAGGTGTTAACTACCATATAAAATAATAATATTATATTTTTAGTGTGCAACGTAAGATTTTGAAGAAATCTTTTTTTGCGTATCGGGTATACCACCGAACATAGAAACCCCTTAAAAGTAAAACTAATATTTAATTCACAAATATTAATAAATAAGATCAATGTCTTATTCTTTATTTACGTGGGATATTACATCCTTCCCCTCTTTTGGGAAATTCATCTTCACAATTTTATTCACTAAACAAATAAGTGGGGGTATTTATCCCTCATAGAATTCTTAGATTCCCACATTTCTCTTCAATCATTTGGTTTTTCTCACAAAACCTTTACCTAGTGAATTACCTTTTACTGCAAGATATTCTCTCTTTGGTCAAGAATATGGATGGGTTGTTCTTAAAAAGAGAGATTATCTTCCGACTGAAGTACCTCTGGACTTAAGACATGAGATGGATCTGGCATATACTTTCTCAACAACGAAACATGAAAAAAATTGTGTATATGGGATAAACATGGAGGTAAAGACACTCTTTATGCAACAGATCCAACTTTATCTAGGATTTCATAGGGTCCAATTAACCTCACACTCAACTTTCCCTTCTTACTAAAACGCATCACAATTTTCCATTGATAAACGTTGAGAAAGACATGATCACCTACCTCAAAAGAGAGTTTATTCTTCCGGTTATCCGCATAAATTTTCTGCCTACACTAAGCTATTCTCATGTTCTTTTTAATAAAATGAACCTTTTCAATCATCTCTTCCACCAATTCTTGTCCCATAATCTTCCATTCAACTACTTCATCCCAAAAAGGTGGAGTTCGACAAGGCTTTCCATATAATGCCTCAAATAGATCCATGTGTATACTGGAATGAAAACTATTATTTTATGAAAATTCAAGTAAAGAATGATGTTTGTTCCAACATCCCTAGTAATCCAGTGAACAAGCACGTACATATCCTCCAGGGTCTGAATTGTTCGTTCTGACTACCCATCTGATTGAGAATGAAAAGCTGTACTAAAATTTAATTCAGTACACAATGACTTTTGAAAGCCTTCCCAAAAGTTAGAAGTAAACCTAGGATCACGATCAGATACAATGGAGAGGGTAATACCTTGCAACCTAACTATCTCTTTAACAAACAAAAAATAAAGTTGATCTAGAGTCAAATTATCTCAAATAGGAGGGAAATGGGAAGATTTAGTCAACATATCAACAATTACCTAGATTTCATTATTATCTCGAGATGTCTTTGGTAATCCCACAATGAAGTCCATGGATATATTTTCCCATTTCAACTCTAGCACCAGTAAAGACTGAAGAATCCCTTTCGGTAACTGCCACTCTACTTTAACCTTCTAAAAAGTCAAACACTTCACAATAAAATTTTCAATATCTCTTTTCATTCTATCCCACCAGTAATAATCTCAATGATCTCTATACATCTTAGTACTTCCAGGATGAACTGAAAACAGAGAACTATGGGATTCACATGAAAATTCTTTCCTCAATTGTTAATCACAAGGAACCCATAATCTTTTTCCAAACCTCAAAAAAAATCATTATCAACATTAAAATCATGAAACTTACCCATCGGAACCAACTCTACATTTTTCTATAACTCACTGTCTTATTTATGTGCTTTCTTAGTTCAGTCTGATAGAGATGATTTCCCTGACACTTGAAACAAAATTGAATAATTTACTACACCAACAACTTCTATGACAAATTTCATCAAATAAAAATCAAGGTATCTTGTTCCAAAAGTAACATGGTTAATGTATCATTACTTTTCTGACTCAAAGAATCAGCCACTTTATTTCATTTTCCCAGATGGTAAAGAATCGTGAAATTATAATCCATGATTAATTCCAGCCATCTCCTCTGTCTCATGTTCAATTATTTCTGAGTGAATATATATATCATAATTTTGTGGTCATTATAAATTTCAAATTTTACTCTATACAAATGATGCCTCCAAATTTTTAATGCAAAAACAATAGTAGCTAATTCCAAATTATGTGTAGGGTAATTTAACTCATGAGTTTTAAACTCACATGAAGCATACAAAATTACCTGATCATTATGCATAAAGAAACATCCAAGTCCTTTCAACGAAACGTCACTGTAGATAACAAACTCACCATTTCTGGAAGGCAGTGCCAATTTTGAGCCTTCACCAATATTCTATTCAATACCTGAATAAAATCAACACATTATCTTGTCCAAATAAACTTAACACCTTTTCAAGTTAGCTTATTCATTGGACTAGATAATCGTGAAATATTCTCAAAAAACCTCCTGTAATAAACTACCAAAATAGGAAATCTACAGGTATTGGTTATATTTGTGGGTCTTGGACATTATTCAATAACTTTTTTTAGCTTTATCAACATTTATGCCATTTTTTGAGACAATGTGACCAAGGAATGAAATTTGTTGTTACCCAAACTCACACTTTCTGATTTTTCCATACATTTTATTTTCTTTTATGGTTTCCATGACAACCCATAAATGACTTTCATGTTCTTCATTACTTTTGGAAAATACCAAAATATCATCAACGAACACAACCACAAACTTATTGAAGAAATTATGGAAAATTTTATTCGTAAGATCCATGAATACAACAGGTACATTGGTTAACCCAAAAGGCATAACTACAAATTCATAAGGGACATATCTGGTACTAAATGAAGTCTTTGGAATGTTTTATTCCATTACTTTCTACTGATGGTACCCCGACCTGATGTTAGTCTTCGAAAATATTGAACTCACTGGAGCTGATCAAACTAATCCTTGATATGAGGTAAAGGATACATGTTCTTAACAGTGATGTAATTCAATGCTCTATAATCAATGAAAAGTCTCATTGAACCATATTTCTTTTTAACAATCAAGACAGGATCACCATATAGTGATGTGCTAGTTCAAATGAATCCTTTATTTAATAACTCCTTCAATTACTTCTTTAACTCTAAAAGTTCAATTTGAGCCATTCGATATGGGGGTTTTTGAAATTGTCTTCGCATCCAAAACTAAGTCAATAGTAAATTCAACATCCTGATTAGGTATAATACTAGGAAACTCATCAGGAAAAACATCAAGGTACTCATTTACCATAGGCACATCATTAATATGAACATTCCTATGTTTTCAACAATATGTGCTAGGTAACATTCATTTCCATATTTTACTAGTTTCTTAGATTCCTGCTATGTTATCAAAATAAAGGGATCATTTATGTACACAAACTGAAAATATTTATAAAAATAACCTCTTTAGCTATGTAGTCAATCTTATCATGATAAATAAAAATCCAATCCGTTCCAAAAATAATAGCAAACTATACTAAAGGACAAACAATAAGGTTTGTTGGTAGATTATTCCTACACAAAAGGACATAAAGGTTATTATGTTTTCGTTTTGTCTCAACACTTTTTCTAGGTGTTTTTACCATAAGTTATGTGTGAATATCTTGGGAAGAAATTCCCAATTTACTAGAAAGCTTCTCAGAAATTAATGATTGTGTAGACCCTGAATCAAACAATACATTGGCATAATCTGATCAAACATACAGTGTGCCTGATACTACTTCTTTAGATGGACCAACCTCTTCTGAAGTAGTTGCGAAGGATTTAACCACCCCTTTCTTCTTGTAGTCTGGTTTCTTTCTCTCAGTTGAGTAATTTATTGGACACTCATTTTCATAATTAACCATTTCATTACAAATAATTTTTTTAACTAATTGTAAATAAGATTTTGTCTTACCATTCCCCTTCCCTTTTTCAGTGCAATTATGAGCCTTATGTCCCTTTTTACCACATCGGTTGCACTTACCTGAATTCAAAAGACATTCCCCAACATGATTTTTACCACAATTTTTGCAAACTGTAAACTTATGATTCTTACCATTATACTTTTCTAAAGACTTATTCCCCTTCGTCAGCCACCTTGATATCTTATTATATTGTTTGTCAAATAACACATGATCATCAGAAAACTCTATTTCCACCTTCTCTGCACAATGAACAAGTTTTTTATAACATTTTAACTCATGATAAGCTAAATAACTTCAATACATAGGCTTTCATCCTATGTAAAAATGGTTGATTTTACTATCAAGATCTCATTTGTAATTTATATCATTCCCTGCCAGTCGAGTAAATTTTGCTTCATAATCAGCCACTGAGTCATCCTTCTGACTCACTTCTATGAATTGTTTTTCCATCATAAGACGTAGCACCTTAGAAAAAACATTTCTCAAGAAACATACCTTCAAATTAATACCATTAAAGAGCATCAATCACCTCACTATCCCTGATATTTTTCTCCATCGCCCACTACTAATCAACTTCACCTTCATAACGGTAAACAATGAGACTAACTTTTTGATTTTCTAAACACCACATACCTTCAAAAATCTTATCTTGTGATTTAATCCACCCTTCTTATAGAACAGGGTGATATGATCCTCTAAATGATGTGGTATGCTGCCACATCAAATGCTCTACTACTGACATCATTATTTTGGGTTGATCTGGCTGATCTCGTGCATGGATTCCACCACTATTAATATCCAAAGTAAAATGTGCCATCACTGCTACAAATTGTTCAGTTTCAATTCCGATCATCTCAGGTTGCTGATTTGGAAGGTTTTCTTTCTTCTGATTTTGTCTCAACATAGATGCCTTGTTTTCTCTATAGAAAACTATTATGAACCCAGAAATATCTTAGGTGAAGCAGCATGGTACTCTATAAATTCTATATCATTTCAATATTAACATAACATAAATAATATATATTAATTTAACAACACCGTTACTCCTAAATATTTCTAAACTGACCTCTGATACCAACTATAATGTCTTGGCCTTAATAATTACATGATATTGAGTTAAATTAATAACTCACGTTGAGGATCTTTTTAGGTTTAGAGTTTTTGAGAATTAGGACATAATTATTACATTACATCTCAATAAAAAGTAGACACTTCAACTTAGTTTCAATTTTTTAAATAAAATAAAAACTCTTGAAAAAAAGAGTTATGTATAGTCCCATGTTTTAGACAGCATGACTTTTCCTTGATCCCATCCTTCACCCTATTCATCTTTAGGTCCTGTGAAAAACATTTCAAAACATGGGATGAGTATAAAAAGCTCATTAAGGGTTATAAAACAAAGAAAGAAAACATTATTCATTCATTTCATATGTAACATGAGTTGTTTAACATACCTTTTGAAATCATAATATTTATGAATAACACATAGAAAACATAAATCATAAAGGAAACTTGTGGAATCAATATCATATTTACATTGTATCTATCACAGTTACATAGGGAGTTACATTTGGAATACACATCTCAGAATATTCGCAAAATCTATTTAGAGAAACATTCAGGTTTACCTCTGTCACATTACCCAATGCACTAGAGAGATATCTTAGTCTCATCGTCCCTAGGTTTATCACGGTACCACCCATATAGGTAACAATTCCCAAGAACCATAGCATGTTAGTAATACATAAAATAAAAATAAAAGACAGATAACATTTCCACATTTCAATCACAAAATAAGATTTAAATATATTGACATAACAAATCCATTATAAAAACCAGTTTGAATACCAAAATACATAAAATATTATATGGTATTTATTTTACTTTTTAAAACATTATGACTTGTTAAGGAAGCCAAATATCAAATAATACTCGTGGCAGCGGAAAGGTTGTTGTCACCACGTACGTTAAAATAATCATTCTTTTTTTTCTCGTTTAGTAAAACACCTCATAGAAAAAAATTCCCTTTGAATGAAATGAAAATTAAAAGGTGTTTATATATCGTATAAATGAAAATTTTGTATTAAAATAACTTATACCTCAATGAATGGAGATTGAGACGAAGTCCCTTACCTCGTGTACGACTTGACCCATTTGTTCTTTAATCTCCCGAATAATAATCTATATCTTATTTATACTTTAATAAGAACATTTTTCAAGTTAATTATTCATTTTATATAACTTATTACCATGTTATAAACATTATGTAATAATTTAAGTTAATAATGGCCGTTTTGTCGATATTTGGTACTTGTGTCAAAAATGAACTTATAATTACAAGCTGTTCACGTGGTAAAAATTACATTATATCCAGAATTATATTCATGATCTAGATATCATATATATCATATATATCTATTATATATATGTATTTATAATAGTACATAACATTTGAATATTAGAAATGAAATGCACCATTCATGGAGACTGTAAGTCGTACGTTCGCATGAATGCTACTTCCATTTCTATTTCTTATTTTAATGGAATTAAATCATAATTATAAAAGGTTATATTATAATTAAGGTATAATAAAATATATAATAATATTAATTCCATCCATTAAAAATCCCACATAAAGCATTAACGGGTCATAACACTTTGAGGGGGCGGTAGTCCACACTTCCTAAAATGAAATTTCCACGTTTACCCATTAGGAAACCATAAAGGTAGGATATAAATGTAAAATACAAAATCCTGAAGAAAACGTAAAAAAATATATATATAATATATAAATAAATTTCAATCATAAAGGCCCCCATGAGAGGGGGTAAGAGATAATCAAACAATCATCACTTCGTGAGGCGCTAGTTTTCCATCCAGAGAAACAGTATGTTCCTCACCCATTAGACAAAGGTATGTTTATGTGTAGTTTGAATATTTCTCATAAAAACATCCTAGTATTTTGGGGATACTGTTTTTGTTTTAAAATAAAGTAATAAAAAGAGTTTATAAGTTGGTTAAGTAAAATTAAAGAAAAAAAGTTAAGATAAACCTTTACCATTAATTTGGGAAACTCCATTTTGTTTGAATCAAAGGGACTTCTTGAAGTGACTTGCGCATAAGGTAAGGATTCTAGGTGGAAAGAAATATCTTGTGAGCTTATTGGATCAGAGGTTGCATGATCCAAAGGGCTTGAGAAGTGTGAGAAATGTGTAGGAAGTGAGATCTTTTTATAAGGGAGAGGAGGGTCTGTTTTGGAATGTTTGAAAATATTATTATATTATATAAGGATTTTCGGTTTCTAAAGATCCAAAAAAACATTATAAAGTAAAATTTAAGGTGACCCATATTTTAAATAAAATCATCCAATAAGAATTGGAAACGTATTGGATATTTTTTAATTGTAATCTTCTTATTTATTTAAATCATCCATTTATAACCTAAACACTGCTTCATCATTGTGTCATATATAATTTTATTTATTTGTTGTCCAGAAATTATAAAAAAATACCCTGAAGTAGGAATTTTATTTAGATTTCCCAAGAATATTTATAGTGTAAAATATAACTTATATAACCCCATTTAAAAAGTTTATTAGTAAAACAATACATGTTTATGTCATTTTTATTTTTACTTTAAATAAAAAGTTATTAATGTCATTATCTTACCCATGTGGCTCCATAGGGTCCCAAAATTGACCCATGGATTGACTTGTCTATCCATGACTCATCCAATGATGTTAGTACAAGTATCAAGGTATGTTTATATTATTATAACATTATTTTTACCTTAAATTACCGTAATTACCTTTAATCGCGGTTAATAAAAGTCAAAAGTTAATATTCACCAAAAATTATTTTTATCCCATTGAACCACATTTTACTTACTAATGACTAACATGAATGTTTTATTTTAAAAATCAAATTCACAGAGGAAGTAAAATATTATTTAAACGAAAAATTCTGTTTTTTAACTGTTACTTAGTGGTTTCAATATTCATCAAAAATTTAAGGTTTTCAGAAAAATTTCCAAAATTCACTCTAATCTAAATTTGATATTCTGAATTTAAAAATGATGTCTATTTTACAAAATTCAAAACATATAAGTTTCATTAAATAATTTTATAATTAATTCCATTTTCCAAAACAGAAAGCGTGTTTTTAAGAAAAAATAACTATCATAAGATTGTCACTTTTTTTGTCCAATTTCAAAATGAAATTATTTCAAATGACAAAAATTATATTAAATGGTAATAATATAATCTATTAACGTTTATAAAAAATTAAAATGATAATATAACCATATAGAAAATTAGATTAAAAGGTGTAATTGAACTAAAATACATCTCTTTTTAACTATTCATAAAAAAATAAACTTTATCGGAAAAATGAAAAACTTTTATCCAAAGTAAATTTTAATGTCCCGATTCTAAATAACAATTTTATTTTGTCAAATATAATATATATTAGTGAAAAAAATCAGATTTAATGTGGGTTCTCCATCAAAAGGCTGTAAATCGACCTTTTAAATAATATTAGAATATGCATGCTTAAAATTAGATTCATTCACATTTTAGGCCTCTAAATTTTATTGGGTAAATGTAAAAACATTTAATAAACATATATAAACATATTGTAGTTATTTATATTCATTCCTTCCAATAAAATGACTTGGAATTAACTACCATTTAAAATAATATTATTATATAGTTAGTGTGTGATGTAACATTTCAAAGAAACCTGTTGTTGTGTATCGGGTTAGCCATCGAACACAGCAACCCATTTAAAGTAAAATTTATATTTAATTCAAAAATATTTATAAATATTAACAATGTATTATTCTTTATTTACCAAGGATGTTACAGGGCATGAAGTTTTCATTTTTATAGGATTAAAAAAATTTAAATAGACCTATGCATGGTCAACAGATCATTTTTTATATTTGAGTGTTTCAAATTGGGAAAGGGCAGACATATCAAGGTGTCATCACGTGATCAATGTGATTAATCAGGGAATATTACACCTTTCATTTGAATATCAGTGTATCATCACTTGATGAGAATATTTCTCAATTTTACCTTTAATTTAATATATTATTTTATAAGGATAAGATAAATTAGGATGTTGTGCGAGTTTCCTCAAGGAGAATCACTCCCCTGATCTTTTATTTGTTGTGTGATAAATGACGGATCTCACGATGACACGTCAGAATTATCATGGAAAGTACCCATCCTATAATTATAGTCGCAGGGGAATCATATGCTTGAATGAATGTATTTCAGGTCTTTCACATAGTGAAGGTGACACACCAATATGCTCAAGTGCAGCAAGGTGGGTATCCCACTGGGGCCTCTATGGGGTCTTCTAGATCACATTTGTATGTCTAATTAATATCAATGGTATTATCCATCATATGAGGCTTCATTTTTTATCCACCGTAATTTTACATGGGGTTTTGGGTGATTGTTAGAAATTCATCATTTGAAAAGTCACCTGATTTAGAGGAACTCATATGGTATCCTTCACATGATCGTCATTGCTTTTCAGGATTCTTTTTCATGTACAAGAGGGCTTGTTAAAGCAGATTCCCGTGATGAGAAGAAGGTCATATATTGTGCGTGATCCCTTCGAATGACCTTTTAAATGTCATTATATTTAATGTACTTCTAATGGTTAAATGATCTTTGAAATTTGAATTAATTCCTTTACCTGATTTTTCAATGAAAATAATACCAATGTTTCATATATTTCTTCTATTATAGATTTATTTATTCTCATTTGGTATGCATCAACATGGTCACTCAAAAAAGAAATTATTGATTTTTTTAAAAAAATATTTTTTTTAAATTTAAGTAATATTAAAAAATAAACAATATTTTTGAAATTTTCATATAAAAATTATCTTAGGATGATTTTTTTTTAATTTTCTAATAATATTAATTTTTTGATATATAGTGAAAAATATTTATTTTTGTTGAAAACCTTTTTTTCATTTAAATAATTTATCAGGTAAATTTTTATTTAAAATGATTTTAAAAGTAAAATAAGTGCAAATATATATTAATTAATCTAATTTAGGTCATTAGATTCATTTTTATATTGAGTTTTCCTATAAAATGTTTTTAAACGTTGGAACATTTTCTCATTGGGAAATTATTTTCTCATCATGTGAGAAGGTTTAATTTTAAATTACATTTTTACAATTATATGAAAATAATTTGTAAAAATGTATCTCATATTTGTAATCAGAATATTTTACATTAAATAATAATATCATGTTAATTTTTGGTCAAAATGAATAGTAAAAATAACAATAAATAATTATTATGGTTAAGGATAAGACAAGTTTACTGGGGTTTAAAATAAAATGATATTGGAAAAAATAACATATAATCCTATCTATCACACATTTTGTGGACATATTATTACCCTATCACATATAAGGTTTGATAATAGAGATTTTTAGTTCTTTTTGGCCAATAAAAAATGTTGGTACACTTTATTGTTTTTAAAAAATTCCAACTCTGTCCTCTCCCCCAATAATGAAAGTCCACCACCTCATCACCAATTCACACATCAAAAAACATTTTTTTTCAGAAAATAAATACCCAAAAAACTTCCCTAAATCCATCTATAAATTCTAGGGTACTTATTTTTATTATTAAACCCTCCTAAGAATATTTTATGTATAAACCTAAAGATGCTCTTTGAAGAATAAGAAAAATTATTAAACCTATGTTTTTGTTATATTTATAACTAGAAAACCCTAAAATATTATTAAAATGTGATAATATCATAATATAAAAATATTACATATAATTATACGTTATTATGTTAATTTAATTACCTATATCATTTTCATTTTCCATCAAATGGGAAACAAACCATCGATCTAGTATACAACGAACTAGCGTTTCATGAATAAATGTTATTCATTTTCCATCACCACTTCTCATTGAGGTATATAATGATAAATTTAATTATTTTATATTATATTTATTAAAATATTTATAATAATGAAATTTTAATATCACATATATCATCTTACATTCCATTTGGTGGGAATACAATAACATTATTTTAATGTGTATGAAAGACTACCACCTCGTGAAGTGATGTGATTCTTTATTCATGTATGAATTATATGGAATGTAATAAGGATATATTTAGATAAACATATATGATATATATAATATAATATTTAAGGTTTAATGGTATTATATTAATTACCTTTCCTTCTTTCAATTCATTGATAAAGAAACAACATTCATTCATAGGTATAGCCTACCATCTCCATGAATAATGTATTTCCCTTTCTATATCTTACATTTATGTATTAGTAAAAATACATATCTAGTAAATGTATATTATATTTATATCATGGTAAATATTCAAGATATTATTAATCCATGATCAAATTAATAGTTCTAAAAAATTAAAACATACATGAAAAATAAAGCAGTTATTACCCTTATGGAAAATATGACATCACCCTTTCACATGTTTCATTTACCTGAGTTTTGATTAATTTTATTTCGTATTATATTTCATAGAATAGTGGTAGTTATGATGAAATTAGTGGGAATTGATTTATCTCACTTATGTACTAATTATTTGTGTCTATGTTTTTAGTGCTAATATAACTAAACAATTATGGAATTGATCATTATGTTATGTAATGAATATTTAACTATTAGGATTTAATTCTTATATATGAGAAGTTTGGGTCTTCATAGTTTGTATCAGAGTAAGTTTTTGTTAACATTTTTAACTAGGATGAGAAACCATTAGTGAGGTCCCTATGGATATGTCTTAAGATATGTATATGGATATTCATATAGATTAATCTAAGGATATATCTAAGGATATGTCTAAGGATAATTCTAAAGATGATTCAAAGTATAAAAAAATGACCTTGAATTTTGGTAAATGATAGAGTGAGTGGTTTTTATCTATCGACATACATTTCAAGATATTACAAGTAGATGTGGCTTTAGAAAAAAGGTATATAAGGATAATTATATTGAAAATGAAACATTGAGAAAGACTCGATCATCACCTGGTGAATGAAAATGGGCCTTGATGTACATATTTTTTGACACCCTTAAGATATATTTTTTAAAATTCACAAAATATTTGAGAAAAATCATGAAAGATTTCAATAATGAAAAAATTATCTTGGTTAAGCCTTAGATGTTATATATTTAAACAAATGTGTCTTGATATATACACTTTATAAGTGATTATGCATGATTATGTGGTTCCTCAATATGATTATTATTGAATACCTATTATTTTTAGTTTTCGTCAATGGCCAAAAAATGAAGGAAATATTTAATGTTTAGTGTGACAAAAAATGAAATGATTTTTCTCTTACGAAAGAAAACATTATGGGATCTAGAATACAAAATCTCATTTCTAGGTTCACAAAACATCCTCATTAAATGAATCTTGATGAACATGAAAATAAGAAAGTTAGGGGACAAAATTAAATTTACTTCTTCATGAGTAATGTTTTTCCTTATTTTAGTGGTTATACTATTCAAATAATGTATTAATAATGGATTAGTACCATTCAGAAGATATTTTTTCTCCATTTATTGAAGGAGGAAAAATTAATTTTAACTATCAATTGTTTTCAAGGAGATGTAGATCAATGCATATCTCTTATCAGGAATACAGGTAAAAAAATGAAATATACTCAATAGAATGGGATTATTTTTAAAAAATATTTTTTAATAAGTACTTCCCACATATTCTTCACATGAAAATAGATAAGGAGTTAATTTACTTAAAGAAGAAGGATGAGGAATTTTTTGGCTTCTATAAAAAAAAATTTACAAGTATTTTGAGGTATGATTATAATATTGTCATCCAAACCAAATGTAAGGTTGATTAATTCTTCAATGGATTTAAATTATCTCTATGAATGGATTTGGCCATAGAGAACTTCAGTAGCAATTAGGATATCATTTTTTTGCTATCAAGAAATTAACTGATATTGAGGTTACCCATCAATCACTTGGTTTTGATAAGAAAAGGAAGATATAATTCAATTGAAACTCTATAACCCATTGATAAAAGAAGATGATCTATAAATCAGGCTCAAAGGGTTGATGGAAATATAGAGTGAATTTTTATAAGCGGACTGGTAAATGTTTTATGTATGGGAATGAAGGTTATTGAGGAATTTATTTCAAAAATAATGGGAATAATTTATCAAATGATGTGAATAGAGAGAAATTAGTACACAATTTCCCACCCATGATTTAGTGTTTCAAGTGACATATTTTTGTGATTTATGTTAACTAGTTAAAAAAAATAATGGTTTATAATTATGATTTTTTTATGAAAAAAATTATATTGATAGACAAGGGGAAGTTACATGTGACCACTATTTATTTTTATTTTTATAATAAAAATGTGCTGAAAGGTACACATACCATGCACTCTATAACTGATAATGTCATATGTTACTATGGATCCAAAAATTATTTCATTTCATGAGTATTTTATAAGAGTATCATGATTCAATAAAAATTATTAGATGTATAATTAATAGGGAAAAAACACTAATGGTGTGATTATTGCATCTCAAGTATATGAACCCTTTCTCGTTGTAGTTTGTGATAATTATTTTGTAGTAAGTCTTTAAATTATTACACTAGTTGAATTTGATGTTATAATTAAAATGTATTAGCTTTCTCTAAATTAATAACACATTAATTACTAGGTTATGGAATTCACATTTCATATGTCAAACAAACTTATGGTCATTTATCAGTGTGAGGATAAATATTAATGTCCAATAAAATCACATCCATTGTGTGGGTTTTGATTTCAATTAAAAATGGGAATTTATCTCAGATGGTTGGGGAAAACTCAACATTGATGATTTTAATATTATGTGGCTGTTTATTGATGCCTTTCAATAAGAGTTTCACAGTCTTACACAGAATCATGATGTTCATTTTTAAATAGAACTAATATGTGGAGATACACCAATTCTAATGACTTTATATAGAATGAAGCTAATTGAGTTATATGAGTTGCAGAAGATACTCCAAGAGATCCTTTTTTCTAGGGGATTCAACTGATGAAGTCTATCACCTTAGGGTGAACCAATACAATTTTTTTCTAAAATTGATTAATGCGACTATGCCTTGATCATTGCAAGGTAATCATGATAAATATCAAGAACAAGAATCCTATACCATGTATTGATGAATTATTTGTTCAATTTCATACATCTCAATACTTTTCCAAGATTGACCATTATTATATATATCATCAATTTTTGATCAAGAATTATGATATACCTAAGACGACATCCTATAAATGTTATAAAGACTAAAATTATGTAGGGATTCCATTCAGTATTAGTATTCACTATTATTTTCATGGATTTAATGAATATATTCTTATTGGAGTACCTTGATCAATTTTTGGTACTCTTAATCTAAGATATTCTTATCTATTCAAAGGGAAAGGAAGAGCAATAATATCATGTAAGGATTCTACTAAAGAACCTAAGAAGAGAGAAAATGTTTGAAAAAATTACAATGTGTGACTTTTAGATACAAATATTTTCATGTTTGGGTCATATAATCTCAAGAGAGGGTATAATAGTACATCCATAAAAGACAAAAGCTATTAAAATTTGTCCCATACCTACCCGGTTGACTAAGATTCATAAATTTATTGGTTTAATTGTATAATATTGATGAATTGTGGAAAACATATCAAGACTATCTAATCCACTCAACATGTTAACTATAAATGGAGACAAGTTCCTCTAGACATATGAATGTAAGGAATGTTTTAAGGAGGAAAAAAGAAGATTAGTCTGTGCATCTCAACTTCCATTATCATACAGTGTATAAGCATTTGTAATTATTATTGATGAACCCAATAATGGATTAGGATGTGTTCTTATGCAGAATGACATCGTCATATCTTATGACTCATGACAATTGAAGGATCATAGGAAAATTTACCCAACTCATGATTTAGAGTTATTTGTAGGATTATTTTCATTTATTATATAGATTAGTTATCTTTACGTAGAAAAGTGTGACATGTATACCTATCAAAATATATTAAATTAAATATTTACATTGAAGAAGTTGAAAATAGACCAGAGAAGATAGTCAGAGTTGATTAAATATTATGGATGTTCAATAATTTACCATCATGGGAATGAAAACAAGGTGGTTGATGCATTGAGTTGAATGTATCATTATAGCTTATCCATGATGAGGACAAAAAAATAACCAATATGTTTTGTATTTTCAAGTGATGGATCTTAAAATCATGATGGAAGGGGAGAAAACATATATTGATCATTTTAATGATGAACCATCTATCCAATTGAATATTTTAGTGGTTAATAAAGGAGATGTAGAGCTGCAAAAGAAGGTAAGAAATATTCATTAGTTTAACCATGATCATTTAAGAATGATAATATTGAATAATTGAATATGTTTTCTATCCAAACTAGATTTTAAGAAGTATTTATAAGAGTAAGATCATAGTTCTTCATTATCTATTCACCCAATAAGTATGAAGAAGTATAAAGATTGGAAATAGTATTTCTGCTGGAATGGAATGAAGAGAGATATCATGGAGTTTATATCTCAGTTACTGATATGTTAGTAATTTATGGATTAGAAAAGAAATTCTAATGGTTTTTCATATCCATTACACATACTAGAATGGGAATGGGAGAATATCACGATGTATGTTTTAATTGGACACCCAAAAATGTCTAAATAGAATAATTCTATATGGGTTGTGATCAATAGTCTTTAAAACATATCATACTTCATAGTTGTCAGAGATGAAATCACTTTGGATCGGTTTTCCTAGATATAAATTAAAGAAGTGGCATGGTTTCCTTGAGTACCACATTCCCCTTTGTATGATCGGTATATGAAGCTTACCTCATTGTTTTGGTGAATTATCCCACAAGTTATTGATACAGAGTTCAGTCTTAACAATTCATATCATCATTCTATAGATGATTATTCTTAGAGTAAAATTAAAACCCTATAGGATACACTGAGTTATATTTCCCTACATTTTAAAGGTGGTTGGTATCAAAATCATACCTTAATTGAGTTTTCATAGAGAAATGTAATTCACTTTATCATTTAGATGGATAATTAGGGAACCCGCTTTTGAAATATGTGTATAACTCCAATGTACTAGAATTAATTTTTAGAAATAAATCAATCGGGACCTATGATAGATGAAAAAATGGTTGATTATTTTAGATTCCTTCAATAAAAGATAATGGTATCACATAATTTGAAGAAATTTATATTGATAATAACCGTTGTGATTTGGAATTTAATGATGGTGACAAGGTGTTTCTATGAATATCTCCATGGAAGAAGGTTATGTGATTTGGGATAAAGGGAAACTTATATTTAGGTATATTGGACCATTTTAAATTATTGATCTTATCAGGATCATATCTTATCACTTGTCTCTTCTAACAAACCTCACTCAGGTCTATTATTTTTTACAATATCCCTATCTATAAATTACATACCTGATCCATCACATATACTGAACTCATAGGCCATATTCATGTATCAATATTTTTCTTATGAGGAAAATCTGGTGGATATTTTGGATCGTACAAAGAAAGTTCTGTGAAAAAATACCAATCACCTGGTCAATGTTTTATAGTAAATCTTCTATTTGGATGAAGTTTCATAGGACCCTAGGGATATAACAAAATTTTAAATATTAATTAAAATTTATTTATATAAATAACACATATTGAATAAAACGTACTTACTTTCTGGTAAAGTATATATTTGTTTGAAAAATAATATTTTATGAAAAAATGTTTTTATTTATTTTTATGAAAAAAGAATAACATTATTTTTTTTCAATATAAAAATAAATTATTTGAAACAAAAATAATTTTTTAATCAACATGTAAAATTTATCTTAGTTTGATGTTTTTTGAATTTTTAGGAAAAATTAAATTTTCAATGAATAGTGAAAAATAATTGTTTTTATTGAAAATTGCATTTTCATTTAATGAATTTATAAGGTTAATTTTATTAAATGGTTTTAAAAGTAAAATTATTTCATTTATATATTTATTAAACTAACTTATGTCATATAAATAAATTTCATAGTTATTTTCAATATGAAAACATTGTAAACTTTTGGAAATTTTGCTTTGGAAAAATGCTTTCTCGTCAGGTCTATAGGATTAATATTAACTTAAAATTTTACATTTATGTCAATGGAATTTATACCAATGGATTTAATATTTTGTATAATCACAATATATATTATATAATAAATTAAACTTAGTTTTTGGTCAAAATGAATAATAAAAATAGTAAAAAATCATTACTGCAATTAAGGTTAAAACGAGTTTACTAGAGGGTTTAACTAAAATGATAAGGGGTAAAAAGACCTATAAAATTATAATAACCCCTATTAGACATATTGAAACCTTATTACCTATAATTTCATTTAAATATCCATTTTTTTATCTTTTTGGGTTGTTAATAACATGAATAGACGTTATTCTTTTAAAAAATTCCATGTGTGTCCTCTCTCCCACATATAAAGGGTCACCCATATCCTCCCCACTTAACACATAAAAAAATATTTGATTCAAAACATAAATAACCAAATATATTTCCTACTCCACTATTAACTTAAATTATGAATTATTTTGATTATAAAACTTGCCTAATAATAATTTTGGTATAATTTTAAAGAAGCTCTCCAAAGAAGATGTAAAATTCTTAGGTTTTTTTTATTTTATTTATACTTCCATGTGATTAAAATATGATTAAAAATGATAATATAATGACATCATTATAATAAATAATATTATATTTATTATGTTAACATCATTTCCTACATATTCCTATTTTTCCATCAAATGTGAAATGAAACCATTGATTGTGTGTAGGGCGGACAACCACCTCACGAGCTGATGTTATTTATTTTCCATCACCACATATTGAATAATAATATAATGATATATATAATGATTATATTTGATATTTATGATCCCATTATACATAGGTAATTTTAATATCAAATATGACCTCTTACTTTCCATTCCTTGGAAATACGATAACTTTGTTTGTGTGTAAGACAGACTACCACATCGTGAACCGATGTGATTTGTTCTTCACGTATAATTTAAATGGAAGGTAATAAGGGAAGGATTAAATTAAAACATGTGATATATATGAAATTAAAATTATTTTATAATTTTCATATATTACTTAAAATTATTTCATTGAATCCGTCGAGAAAATGGACACATTGTTCATGCATATGTAAGGTGTATCGTCTCGATGAATGGTGTATGTCACTCTCTATATCTACCTATTATGGATTAATATTAATAAATGTTTACACAAATTATATTATATTTGTATCATGGTGAAAAAAAATTTGGATTATGTAACCATTATAAAATTAAGAGGATCGAAAATAACAAATCAAAACATACATGAAAAACTAAGTAGTTACTCCCCATAACATGATTTTAACATAGAATTATTGATAAAAGGGTAAGAAAATTTCATGAGTAAATAATCAATTGTATTATAAATATTAATATACTTCATTACTAGATTTATAATAAACTTTTATTTATTATATATATGTTTAGACCATGAATGATAGAATTCAAAACTTTAGGTAAGATATTTCAAGTCTCTCTTGTATTTGTAGGAGACATATACCATATTCACCACTCATTTCTTTTGTGTGGTGTGTATTATTAACATATATATTTTTTTTGTATTTAATATAAATATTTAAATGATATTTAATGTTTCATTAACTGTTATCCTTTAATGGGTCTTATAATTTGAATGTTTCTGAAGTGGAAATGGGTTTTTGTCTTAATTTGTCTTCTTTGGAACAAACGTTATGTTTGGCACCTATCTTATTTTATGAGGTGTACATAAATCTCATTATACATGTAGTATCATGAAATTATTTATTTACATTGTATTATATGTTTAATTTAATTTTATTCTTTCATTTGTCTTACAATTCAATGTTACTAAAGTGGTAAGAGTTTTAAGTCACAATCTCATCATCTATCAGAACTGTTTATGAACACGAGTCCACTGATGACATATTATGATATATATCGGGAGAATTTTTTTAATTTTTATATCATTTTTTTATTTTTTGAGAAAAATGTGTTCACTTGATTTTCCTCTCATTATGTACTCAATATTCAAAATAATTTTTTTTAAAGTAATCCAAATTTATTTCCCTCTTTAGTTGAAAACCCATTCCTCTTCCATCTCCATGTTTTCAAAAGTTGATTTCAAAATGTTTTTTATATTATCCAATGGATTTATTAAATATTTTTTTACCCATGCTTTACTTTCTTCAAAAATATTTAAAAGGAATCTTTTTTTCATTTTCTAAATAAGGCTCATTTGATAAAAATGTGATCAAAATATTAGTTTATTTATAGTGTATAAAATAAAAACTATTTCCCACCTCCATGAACAATTAATGATTTAAATATTAATTTATAATCATAAAAATTTATTTTAAATGAAAAGGAACATTTATTGTTTAATGAATTTTTAGTTTTAAAAAGATATTTGCACAGTGAAAGGGGTATTTTCATTAATAAATTTTATAAGAGATCTTTCAGAACCATTTTCCATATAATATAACATCTGTTGATGTTAATTATTCTTTAGCGGGGATATTTTTCATGGATTCCACTCTTATTATTTCTATTAATGGTATATTTTTAGGATGGAAATATTTTTATAAAACCCATTTATTTTCTATGAGTTATACCATGATAAAATGATTGTGTAACCCACTTCTTTTTTTTCATGGGTTATTTTATGATAAAATAATGAAATACATATGAAAAAAAATCTTTTCATGGGTTATAGTATGATGAATAGTTTATGGTCTTGTGGAAAACATTTTTATGATTTCAATTGTGTTATGGGAGGGAAAAATATTTACCTCTAAAGATTTAGGTAAAAAAACAACTTGGAGGACCCTCCCACTCTCAGAATAGTATTGTCTGAATGACTGTAAAACCCCTTTGTCCCTGAAACCTTTCATGGTCATTGGGATCTTTGGAATGATACCTAGTATGTCCTCAAGATTAAAACATATGGATCATGTTTCATGGGGGTCATGCGAGGTGGCTATGTGGTGCATGAATCTAGGGGAACTATCATTTTTTTCTTTCAACTTGTTCTAAATCCACAAACATTCAATTCATGATAAGGGTATAGATTTTATAATCATTATATAACATTTCATGAAATGAAACATTGTTTTGGAGTTAGTGAAAATGGACTCCATTATTCTCAATGAAACCCTATATGGTGTGATAACCCCTTGGTCAGTCACCTATTTCTCCCGAAAGTGTAGGAGCATGATCAACACCCAGAAGAATATCCATTATACATGGAGGTAGGTTAATGAGGTTGTGTAATACACCCCTTCTTCATGGACGCATGGAATATATGTCACCTGATTATCTTGCATTAAATCATTTCCCCCCGAGGGAGTGAATATTTTAGGGGAGATACCCTGGTGTTCATCGATTACAGCCCTCATATCTACTTTTGTGGGTCTTTGTTTCTCTATTTATCTTTTTTAGTGATTTTTATAAAATAATGATATATAGGAGTTCAATATTTTTGTTTAATCAACCAGGTTTTGATGAAAGATATTATTTATGATATGTATTATAAGGGATATAGTTATTTAGAACATAATGGGAGCTTATGTAGCTTACTTTTGGATGAATTTTGTATGTATTCATGCCTCCAATGGCACCAATCCTAAATGATACTAGAATGGATCGTTATGTTAGGTGATATATAATCATCTATTAAGATTTATTTTTTATGTATTAGATGATTTTTTCTTTACAAGTTATGGTTTGGAATTATTAATCTACAATGATATAACATGTAAATATCCTCTTCTTCTTATTACTTCCTTGAGATCTTTGGTTCTCTCATATCCTGAAGTCACCACAACATTATAAAAAATAGAGGTTTCTTTTCTTTTTATATTTTATTTTCCATGATATATTCAATCTTCCCACATGCATGGGTTGCTATAATAAATTTAATATTTCGTTTTTAATTAAAAAATTCTATATAAAGAAGAAATACCAGGTACTAAAAAAATAACAATAATAATATTCCTAATCTTGGATTATTAGGTCTAAATATTACAAAGCTACACAAGAGGGGGTAAATTGTGTCTTTTCGAAAATCTCAAAAGATTCTATATTTTAAATACTTTTACAATTTATGTATATATGAATCATTCTTTTCTATAATTAGTATGATAATTGGATAAAAATAATTAATAAAGAGAGAATGTTTATTGTAGATTTTGGAACAATTATACCCTAGTCCACTCCACAAACACTCTCTATGTGATCTTGGTGAATTTGACTATAACGGTGCTCTTATAAAAAGAGAATCAAATCGAGAACTGAGTTCAAGGAGTAGAAATATTTACAATAATGACAAACATATACTTCTAGTTCTTTTATAGGGAACTGGTTAGCCATAACATAGTATAAAAAGTTTTAACATATCCAAAACTGAGTATGTAAATTGAAACTTCAATAAAACAATAAATTTTTATTTGATGATGGTTCGAGTTGTATTTCAATGTTTCAGTAGAAGAATGTGATAGTAGATGAATCTTCTTCTTCATAAATGGATTTATTCAGGAATTAATAACTCTAAAGCGATATTGATTTCAAATTATCATATAATTTAATATCCACAAACAATTCTATGATGTTAAAAAAGTATACCTCCAAAGTGTAGCCTCTTTCAGCAAGTAATAGAGTTAATGTTTCCTTGTAGAATATCTGTATACCAATGGTATACACAAGTATTAAGAATTATTTTTTTTCGAATATTGTAACATTTTCTATTTTGAGAATACTGCATTCATATATAAAAATATCTTTTGTTTGATCAAATCCGTGAAAATATCCTAAAAGATCATTGGTATTCAAATTCAAATAGTCCGGGGGAGTCATAATTTTTCTTAAAAATAGGTGTTGTTTTCTAAATTTAACTCAGTTCTTTGAATAAATTATAATGACCCATTGAGTAAGTCATATAATATTTTTTAATGGTTCTTTTGGTTCTATTAACACCGTTGTAGAAATCTCAGATAAAATCCTGAATTTAAATATTTTTTGTGGAATAAAAAAACATAGTGTTGAACTACATAGAGTAGGTTTCTTTGAATTTCATAGGGTTCAATATATGGTTCATAAGCTATACATTCAAATTATAAAAGCATAGGGATCAAAATTAACATTGGATAAGAATCCATACATTCATCTTTCCATTGTACAGTTCATTACATGTAGAGACCCGAAGCTTGACGTACATGGACATTACATTACATTTGCGGAATACTTAGTACATAACAGAAAAACACACACACAAGGATCGTAATAGTTTAGTGTCTTTGGAAACTCGGAATATAATCTTCTAATCCTGGTGAAAGATCTTCAACATCTCCCATAAAGATCTTCCTCTTTTTTTTATACCTAAAGCCTTTCTTTATATCCTGGGGAAAAGTAAACATAAAAGGGTGAGCTCAAATGCTCAGTAAGGGTAAACAAAAGAAATATCAATCACATTATATACATAAGCACATAAATTTTAGAAATCTTAACCTGCAAAAGAGATCATAATTTCATAACATGGGGTAAATCATGGCAGTGAAATGTAATCACAATAATCATAACTTAAAACATGAAACTTTGTGGCATTCACACATAATCATAGAGAATCATTTCTTGTCAGTCAAGACTCATTGCCAAGACTATCTTAGTGGACAAAGTCCCTTTCTGAATCGAGTAACCCTCATTTCAGTCCTGTTTCACTGAACCGGTATAACCTACCGTTCCAGCCCTGTCTATCTCATGAGATATAGAATCTTTACCCAATGCATTGGAGGGAGATATAGGTCCCACCCATCTCATAATGATACCATTATTATGTGTTCCACAAAATCATAAATCATACATCATTGCATAACCCATGTAATAAAATGGGATTCTTAAACATCATGCCATCACAATCCATAAACAATTGATATCATTTCATCATAAGAAAATTGAAACCATTTAAATCATAGAGAAATTTTACTTGAAACATATATATCAAATAATGTCATCTTAGATAGAAAATAGTTTTGAGAAAAACACTTGAAATGAATTTTTGAGGAAAATATCCTTTCTTCTTTAAAATCATTTTCTTTTCACAAAATTCCATGCAATTTTAAAAGATAAGGGTTTTTTTGAAAATAATCATGCAATATTGTAAAGGAAGCTTCTTGAAAATGAGGTTTTATGAAACCGTAAAAATCCGTTCACTCCATATAAGTTAAAAATAACATTCTCCTCGTACTTTTGTCGGAAAAGTCAAAAAGTACCTTATACGGTAACCAAAGGAAAGATTCCATTCATACAATGTGGTAAAAAGTCAATAAAGGGTAAAAATGACTTTAAACATTCATGGAAGAATGGTAAACATTTTATAAAAACAATTTTAAAAAACATGGTCATGGATGATAAATGTAACCCCAGTAAATACTTACGTATAAGCAATCTCGGATAAAAATGAGATTGAAAATTTATCCCTTACCTTAGGTCCGATTTGCTTCGTATGTGTCCAAACCTCCTGTATAATGATTTAAATAATGTCGTTGACCTATTACAGAATAATATTCATTGTTATGATATCATATATGGTTCACTTATGACATTATATTACCCGTTCTTTTGTAAATTCCATGTTAAAGAAGCGTTTTGGGAAAAATCGTTTCATTTATCGTAGGTGTTTTGACTTGTTGTTATTGACATTATTATTACTTATATCACGATTTACATACTTCCAGAATATAAAATATGATTTATATACCATATATATTCAGTATATATATATATAATAGATAGATAAATGAAATGAAAAACACCGTTAATGGAGACGGTAGTCCGTACGTACGCATGAACGCTGTTTTCCTTTCCTTATTGTCTTGAATGGAAGTAAGTAGATGACATACATATATATATATTCATAAATCCAGTAGCTTTATAATGTCATATATTTAATTATTATTTCTTATATATACTTTATAATCATTCTTAAATGGTTAACACGGAGAATGAATCTCATCGCGTCGTGGAGACGGTAGTCCGTACGTACGGACGAGCGATGATATCATTTCCATAAATATTGAATTGAATTGGAGTGAATTATACAATATATCAGAATCAATATGATGTTGTAATGACTATGTATAGTTATTCTTTACACCATTATACCCATCCATGTAAGGTGGTGGTGGAAAATAGATTACACCACGGCGTGGCGACGGTATTCCGTACATACGCACGCGCGGTGATTTCTTTTTCCGTAGGATGGATAGATGGTGAAATAGAGTTGTTACATACTTATAATAACATATAAGTATATGAGTGATACTGATGTTATTTCTTCATAATGAAACAACCTAATAAGAATAAGTGGAAGAAGAAATAAAGATGAAAGAATTGGTAACGGTAATTACCTCTTCTTTGAAGCGCCTCTTTGAGACCTCCTCTTAGGGCACTAAAATTGGTCTTTGAGGAAGACCAGAACCTCTAGGATGTTTCTAGGGAAGTGGAGAAAAGATTTTGGCAGGGGTTGGCCGAGCTTGAGTGCTCAAATTGGTGTGAGGAGGAGGGGGAGGAGGTGTCCTTTTATAAGGGAGGAGAGGGGCACCTTAGGAATACCTCAAAATATTATTTTATATTAATGTAAAAATCGGTTTATAATGGTTCCAAAGGGTCTTATTTCGAATCTAAAGTGGGGATGGGTCGAAATCCTATCAACCAATTGTATTTAGACAAGTTTAGGTTATTATTTTAACCTTATCAATTAGATTTAACTCTAAGTTAAATAATTTAACTTTTACAGTGTCTTTTTGTTTTCGTTCACTATATGGTTAATACACTTACTATAACATGACAAAAGAACCCCAAATTGTTTTATTATTAATATATATATCCTTATCTAATTCATGTGGCCGAACCTTATATTTTTAGGAATAAAATAACAATTAATAATATAATATTTGATTTAAAAACTATTTTGTGTCAATTTTGAAACTATTTGATATATGATTTTTGTGAAAGTCATAACAGAATTATATGTTAAAACCAAGTTGATTAAATCAACACTAATATATCATAGTAACCTATAAAATTAGTGGATTTCATAAAAAGTCTCAAATTACATTCATTGGATCATTTATAACATCAATTATGTTAATATTTCCTTAAAAGGGTAATTACTGCATCATCGTTGTGTCATAAATAAATTAATTTATTTAAAGTCTAAAAATTATAAATAAAATATAATTATGTAGGAAATCGTTTTATCTTTCTAATGAATATTTATAGTAGAATTTATCTTATGTATAACCCCATATTAAAAATGTTTTAGTAAATAAACTTTGATTTTAACTCTTTTAACCCTTCTTTAAATAATATAATAATAAATGTCCTAATTTAATCCATGTGGGCCTAAATGGTCATATTTTATTCGTAAGTTTGTTTTTGATCGAATTTCACTTATCCAATAGAATTAGGACATGTGTTAGGGTAATAATAATATCATTTTTACCCTTAATTACCCTATTTACTTTTAACCGTGGTAAAAAAAAGTAAAAAGTAACTATTCACCAAAAATTATTTTCATCTCATTGAACCACATTTTAGTCCTTGATATTAACCGTGTGTCTCGGATTTTCGAAATTCCATTCACAGAAGCGGTAAAATTAAGTTTTATGCAAAATTCAGTTTTTAACCTACCACTTAGTGGTTTCACTATTCATCGAAAATTGAAAGTTTTCAGAAAAATACCAAAAATTAGGCCTAAGATATATTTGATATTATGAACTAAAAAATGATGTCTATTTTACCAAATTCAAAACATATCAGTTGCATTAAATAATTTAAAAATTAATTCTCGTCGTCAAAACAAATAGCGTGTTTTAAAGAGATAATAACTATCAAAAGATTGACACTAGTTTATAACTGGTTTAAATGTGAAATTACATAAAATGACCAACATTATATTAAATTGTAAAAATATATTCTAAATATACTTTAAAACCACTAAAATTAATAATTTATCACTATTAATTATTTCGATTAAAAAAGTTTTTTTTAATTAAAATTTAGTAATTTTCACTATTCATCAGAATATGAAAGTTATCCGAAAAGTACAAAAATTTCACCCTAAGCTAATTTCGATATTAAGAATCCAAAAATGAATTCCATTTTGAAAAATAAAATTTACAAAATTTCAAAAAGTGGTTATTACTATTCATAACGGCTAGTTTTAATAATATCTTAATAGCATATCGTTGTTTAGCGAAACTCGGTGTTGCGTACAACACACGCTATCGTGGAAGGTCACGATTGCGTATAATTCAAGCCAGGTCAGAGATGTGTATTGTGAAAGATCATTTTGGTGTAGCGAATAACACAAGACATTAATAAAATTAAAAAGAATATTTTTCATAAAATCTCAGGCTGTTAAATTCTACCCCCCTTAAAATGAATTTCACCCTCGAAATTTGTCGGGGTTATAAATGGTTTACTATTTGAAATTTTCTTTAATAGAAACCCACATCGTAAAAAGGAATACCAAAACTTGGCTTTAAAAACTAAAGTATGAAATGTAACGATTACCCAAATAAACTAATCACTGGGTTTCCACATAGGTGAAAATATGGATATGGAAGAGAAATCTAACCATCATGTTCTGATGGAGAGTGGTAGAGAACATGGCTATGGAAAATCTAGTAATCACAAATCCATAAATTTGTGAATATCTAAGGTACCATCTGATTTATCAGGTATAAGATCACTAGGACAACATTTTTGGTTTTCAAGATCATTTCCCTAAAGTTGAAAATTTGAATTAGAATAAATACTTACTTTATTTTGGTACAATCTCACTGTTGTTCGTGCCTTGAACAATTTCCACTTAATCTATTAAATAAATGAAGTTGAATTTGTTATTCATGAAGTGTTAGCAGATCATGTGATAGAATGACGGGTCATTCCATCTGTCTCAAACAAAAGGTTAGAAAAAATTATATACATAATTCGATCTATAGTGAGATTAATCATATATGGTTCCTAAAATGGACATATACTTCATATATCATACTGCTTAATATAATAAAACTAGTTTCTACTAAACAGAGACTTCCTGTAGGCCAGTGGTAGGCGATAAAGGCTAGTCGCACTTCGGTTGTGGGTTCGATTCCCACAGCTTTGTCCGACGCGATGGGCTATCGCCCGTCCTACAGGTTGTCCTTTTTCTAAAACTATATTACTATAACATCCCATCAATAATATCGAAAAACATTTTATCCTAACTTATGTCCAACATAATACATTATAATCTTTAGGCTTATCTAAAATACTTCGGTCAAGGCTTATAGTATAAAGAAAATGATTACATGAAATGTCACAGAATAATCACGTGAATGCCATCATTTATCCCCCATATATCATAAGATATATCTTGTTGGTCAAATTACAAACATGTGAATACATTAATCATGTATTATCTTGAAGAATGAATACCCATTGAACCTTAGTGAAAACATGAATGTAGTTAAAAGTTAACACTTTCCACATACCAAAATCCTCAAAATTCTATATACTCAAACCATGATATCACTTAGTCCTTATATCAATCATGAGCTCATGAATACTATTAAACATTTCATTTTCTCGTTTTCCCTTCATTATGCGCATATCATCTTATTTCCAAAAAATATCTCAATCACTTTGAATACCACATCAATAAATATTGCAATACTCAATGATACAACATTATTTTGGAATCCCATTACATAAACACTTAATCATTCCACAACATTGTTGTCATATTCAACATTGCCAATAGTGATCGCTTGTGACTTCCCTTTATCCTTTTCCTTAAGCGGTTGCTCATGTCGATCATCACTAACCCTTGGATTAGGGCATTTATTAGCATAATGCCCCATTTCCTTGCACTTGAAGCATTGAAGTGTTGGTGGTGCGTTCTCTGTAGTGTTTGATTTATTCACATCATTAGAAACCCTTTTTCCATTACTTCGACACTCAGCCGCTCGATGACCTTCTTTTCCACACTTAAAACATTTTCTAGTCCCTTTAAGACAATCTCCACCATGCTTCTTTCCACACTTTGTGCATAAGGAAACATTCATCTTCTTTTCACCATTATTCTGAGATTTCTCCTTGAACTCCATCTTTCGTTTCTTGTCAAAACCATGAGATGGATATGTAATACCAACTTCCATTTCTACCTTGATAGCACAACACACAATTTCTTCATAGCTACTGATGTCTCTTATAGCTAATGCCCTTCGAAGACTTGGTTTTAAGCCACTGAAAAAATCGATCAACTTTACTTTCAGGTTGGATGATAATGCCAGATGCATACCTTGCAATTCTTGTAAAATTCGCTTCGTATATACCAACAGATTCATCATCCTTTTGCTTTAGTTCAAGAAACTCCTTCTCTATCTTTGTTCTAAGAATACGAGGGAAGTACTTATTGAAAAATAAGTTCTTGAACTCGTCCCATTCCATGGACTCAATTTCATCTCTTTGCCTTGTATTCTTGATAAGATTCCACCATTGATCAGCTTCACCTTCCAAACGATATACTGCTAAGATGACTTTATCATGTTCAGAACATTGAAGAACTGAAAATATCTTTTCAGTGGTACTAATCCATTGTTCAGCAACAAGTGGATCAGAAGACCCACTGAAAGAAGGTGGACGTTGCCTCATGAAGGACTCAATAGAATATTGTTCCATTCTCTGCTCATTTGGAAGTCCAGAATGATTCATAGCTTGTGTAAGTATAGCAATAAGATTTTTCACTCCATCTCCCATAACATTTGTTTGTTCAGGAGGACAATCATTGCATTGTCCATTGCATTGATCAACACGGTTCCTTCGGGTTCTAGCCATCGTCTAAAACCCAAAAAGAATAGTGTGAGAGGCAAAAATCATGCTAGGGAAAACAACATAATAAAGGGGGAGTACCTTTAATATCTAACATCTTAGGTTTAATTCTATGATCGTTAGCATAGTTCTATTACTATAAACTATACGTATACTTAACCTTAGGGACATCCCTAGACATACCATATAAATATCTCTAGGGATCTCACTAACGTTTTCGCATCCTAATTTCCAAAGGTTGACTAAAACTTTCCTCTGATACCAACTGTAGAGACCCGAATCTTGACGTACATGGACATTACATTACATTTGCGGAATACTTAGTATATAACAAAAAAACACACACACAAGGATCGTAATAGTTTAGTGTCTTTGGAAACTCGAAATATAATCTTCTAATCGTGGTGAAAGATCTTCAACATCTCCCATAAAGATCTTCCTCTTTTTTTTTATACCTAAAACCTTTATTTATATCCTGGGGAAAAGTAAACATAAAAGGGTGAGCTCAAATGCTCAGTAAGGGTAAACAAAAGAAATATCAATCACATTATATACATAAGAACATAACTTTTGTAAATCTTAACCTACAAAAGAGATCATAATTTCATAACATGGGGTAAATCATGGCAGTGAAATGTAAACACAATAATCATAACATAAAACATGAAACTTTGTGGCATTAACACATAATCATAGAGAATCATTTCTTGTCAGTCAAGACTCATTGCCAAGACTATCTTAGTGGACAAATTCCCTTTCTGAATCGAGTAACCTTCATTTCAGTCCTGTTTCACTGAACCGGTATAACCTACCGTTCCAGCCCTGTCTATCTCATGAGATATAGAATCTTTACCCAATTCATTGGAAGGAGATATAGGTCCCACCCATCTCATAATGATACCATTATTATGTGTGCCGCAAAATCATAAATCATACATCATTGCATAACCCATGTAATAAAATGGGATTCTTAAACATCATGCCATCACAATCCATAAACAATTGATATCATTTTATCATAATAAAATTGAAACCATTTAAATCATAGAGTCATTTTACTTGAAACATACATATCAAACAATGTCATCTTAGATAGAAAATAGTTTTGAGAAAAACACTTGAAATGAATTTTTGAGGAAAATATCCTTTCTTCTTTAAAATCATTTTCTTTTCACAAAATTCCATGGAATTTTAAAAGATAAGGGTTTTTTTGAAAATAATCATGCAATATTGTAAAGGAAGCTTCTTGAAAATGAGGTTTTATGAAACCGTAAAAATCCTTTCACTCCGTATAAGTTAAAAATAACATTCTCCTCGTACTTTTGTCGGAAAAGTCAAAAAGTACCTTATACGGTAACCAAAGGAAAGATTCGATTCATACAATGTGGTAAAAAGTCAATAAAGGGTAAAAATGACATTAAAAATTCATGGAATAATGGTAAACATTTTATAAAAACATTTTTAGAAAACATGGTCATGGATGATAAATGTAACCCCAGTAAATACTTACGTATAACCAATCTCGGATAAAAATGAGATTGAAAATTTAACCCTTACCTTAGGTCCGATTTGCTTCGTATGTGTCTGAACCTCCTGTATGATGATTTAAATAATGTCATTGACTTATTACAGAATCATATTCATTGTTATGATATCATATATGGTTCACTTATGACATTATATTACCCGTTCTTTTGTAAATTCCATGTTAAAGAAGCGTTTTGGGAAAAATCGTTTCATTTATCGTAGGTGTTTTGACTTGTTGTTATTGACATTATTATTACTTATATCATGATTTACTTACTTCCAGAATATAAAATATGATTTATATATCATATATATTCAGTATATATATATATATAATAGATAGATAAATGAAATGAAAAACACCGTTCATGGAGACGGTAGTCCGTACGTACGCATGAACGTTGTTTTCCTTTCCTTATTGTCTTGAATGGAAGTAAGTAGATGACATACATATATATATATATACATAAATCCAGTAGCTTTATAATTTCATATATTTCATTATTATTTCTTATATATACTTTATAATCATTCTTAAATGGTTAACACGGAGAATGAATCTCATCGCGTCGTGGAGACGGTAGTCCGTACGTACGCACGAGCGATGATATCATTTCCATAAATATTGAATTGAATTGGAGTGGATTATACAATATATCAGAATCAATATGATGTTGTAATAACTATGTATAGTTATTCTTTACACCATTATACCCATCCATGTAAGGTGGTGGTGGAAAATAGATTACACCACAGCGTGGAGACGGTATTCTGTACGTACGCACGCGCGGTGATTTCTTTTTCCGTAGGATGGATATATGGTGAAATAGGGTTGTTTCATACTTATAATAACATATCAGTATATGAGTGATACTGATGTTATTACTTCATAATGAAACAACCTAAGAAGAAGAAGTGGAAGAAGAAATAAAGATGAAAGAATTGGTAACGGTAATTACCTCTTCTTTGAAGCACCTCTTTGAGACCTCCTCTTAGGGCATAAAATTGGTCTTTGAGGAAGACAAGAACCTCTAGGATGTTTCTAGGGAAGTGGAGAAGAGATTTTGGCAGGGGTTGGCCGAGCTTGAGTGCTCAAATTGGTGTGAGGAGGAGGGGGAGGAGGTGTCCTTTTATAAGGGAGGAGAGGGGCACCTTAGGAATACCTCAAAATATTATTTTATATTAATGTCAAAATCGGTTTATAATGGTTCCAAAGGGTCTTATTTCTAAGCTAAAGTGGGGATGGGTCGAAATCCTATCAACCAATAGGATTTAGACAAGTTTAGGGTATTATTTTAACCTTATCAATTAGATTTAACTCTAAGTTAAATAATTTAACTTTTACCGTGTCTTTTTGTTTTCTTTAACTATATGGTTAATACACTTACTATAACATGCCAAAAGAACACCAAATTGTTTATTATTAATATATATATCTTTATCTAAGTCATTTGGCCAAACCTTAGATTTTTAGGAATAAAATAACAATTAATAATATAATATTTTCTTTAAAAACTATTTTGTGTCAATTTTGACACTATTTGATATATGATTTTTGTGAAAGTCATAACAGAATTATATGTTCGAACCAAGTTGATTAAATAAACACTAATATATCATAGTAACCTTTAAAATTAGTGGAAGTCATAAAAAGTCTCAAATTACATTCATTTGAGCATTTATAACATCAATTATGTTAATATTTCCTTAAAAGGGTAATTACTGCATCATCGTTGTGTCATAAATAAATTAATTTATTTAACGTCTAAAAATTATAAATAAAATATCATTATGTATTAAATATTTTTATCTTTCTAATGAATATTTATAGTCGAATTTATCTTATTTATAACCCCATATTAAAAATGTTTTAGTAAATAAACTTTGATTTTAACTCTTTTAACCCTTCTTTAAATAATATAATAATAAATGTCCTAATCTAATCCAAGTGGGCCTAAATGGTCATATTTTATTCCTAAGTTTGTTTTTGATCGAATTTCACTTATCCAATAGAATTAGGACATGTGTTAGGGTAATAATAATATCATTTTTACCCTTAATTACCCTATTTACTTTTAATCGTGGTAAAAAAAATTAAAAAGTTACTATTCACCAAAAATTATTTTCATCTCATTGAACCACATTTTAGTCCTTGATATTAACCGTGTCTCTCGGATTTTTGAAATTCCATTCACAGAAGTGGTAAAATTATGTTTTATGCAAAATTCAGTTTTTAACTTACCACTTAGTGGTTTCACTATTCATCGAAAATTGAAAGTTTTCAGAAAAATACCAAAAATTAGGCCTAAGGTATATTTGATATTATGAACTCAAAAATGATGTCTATTTTACCAAATTCAAAACATATCAGTTGCATTAACTAATTTAAAAATTAATTCTCGTCGTCAAAACAAATAGCGTGTTTTTAAGAGATAATAACTATCAAAAGATTGACACTAGTTTATAACTGGTTTAAATGTGAAATTACATCCAATGAAAAACATTGTATTAAATTGTAAAAATATATTCTAAATATACTTTAAAACCACTCAAATTAATAATTTATCACTATTAATTATTTTGATTAAAAAAGTTGTTTTTAATTAAAATTTAGTAATTTTCACTATTCATCAGAATATGAAAGTTATCCGAAAAGTACCAAAATTTCACCCTAAGCTAATTTCGATATTAAGAATCCAAAAATGAATTCCATTTTGAAAAATAAAATTTACCAAATTTCAAAAAGTGGTTATTACTATTCATAACGGCTAGTTTTAATAATATCTTAATAGCATGTCGTTGTTTAGCGAAACTCGGTGTTGCGTACAACACACGCTATCGTGGAAGGTCGCGATTGCATATAATTCAAGCCAGGTCAGAGATGTGTATTGTGAAAGCTCCTTTTGGTGTAGCTTCTAACACAAGACATTAATAAAATTAAAAAGAATATTTTTCATAAAATCTCGGGCTGTTACATTACAAATCAAGGTTGGTTATCCATACATTTATTTTCCAAACGTAGGGTATGAACTGTGATTCATGACATCAATGTTTGGTTTATATTCCAAATTATCATCCAAATATAGTTTTTTTGATCCATATACAAACATAGAGTTGTATATAGATATGTAAACAATTCATCATAGGGATGATAAACCACATATGCATTAATCGAACATAGGGTTCATTCCTTACGTTACACATAGCAGCGTATGGTATGAAAAATATTTATAGAAACATGAAATTGCTTTTTTAACACTTGTATAAATATTTATTGCAGATTGAAAGATTGAATATAATTACTAAATATTTACAACAATATTAAGTTCCTGAAAATATCTTAAAGTAATATCATTAGTAAAAAAACAAGTTTATTTTTGAGAATCAAAATCAATATGATTTATAGAGTATTGTTGAGAAAATGCATTCCCAAAATATCCCCCTTTTAATGATAAAACCCCCATAACATAATTTATAGAAAATTTAGGCATTTTAAACACTAGAGAAACAATATTTTATAGAAAATATTTATCTATTGTGAAAATTAATTTTTTACATTAGTATTTTGATTTCATAGTGCTCTTTCGATTTTAAAAAAATAAATGCTTGAAAAAATGAGGATGTTGTGTTTAAAAAAATTTCTCCCCATTTTTTTGATATCAAGAATAATTTATATGAAATTTTTTTGACACACATATAATTTTTCATTGAACATATTATTGAATTTTATAGTCTAATGAGTATAAATATAATACATATTATATAGTAGTGAAAATTTGAAGATAAAAGTATAAAAATAAATAAAACTCATAAATATAAAACTAAACTAAACTAAAATGTAGATCCACTTTTTTGAAAATAATGAGTCCACCCTGCAATCTACCAACGAAATATTAAAAATTATGGGCTTGGTTCATACTGGTTTTCTTGGTCAGAATTTCCATCAGGTGAAGCTAAATTAGGATGAGGAATGGTATGAACAATAGCATGAATATCATGGTGTTTCCATAATAGGCTATAAAAATGTTTTTTGAACACATCTTTCCTCTACTGAAGAATCCTCTTTAAATATTAACTAATATTCAATATTTCAACCAAATTAACCTTAATAAACTAATTAACTATTTCTTCAGATTGAATAAATGAGGTCGTCTTATCTCTCACTAAATGAATCACTAGTCCCAACTAGGAATCATCATAAGTCAGTTGCATTACCAAATTTCTATTATTTTAAAAAAACATTTAACGTAGTACCGTCACACTAAAGAGAGTTCATTTGATCATTGAAATCGGCAAACATAGATGTTATTACTTCAAATATTCATTTCAAGTCTAAAGAAGTATTTGTAGAAGAGGTTAAAGCCTGATGATATGGTATTATAGATTAAAACCCTCTTAACATGATTTCTTTCATCTCATAAAAATATTATTTCTTCATAGATTCATCCCTCAAATATTTTAACTCAGTAGAAAATATTTTGATGAACTCCTCATGGTTACCTAATGAAACAATACTTTCCTGATGCTCTCTTAATTGTGTTTGAGGTGCATCAAACATAGAACTATACCCTCTTGAACTTCTGAGCTCTTAAACATTCTATCTCCCAGTATCTAACTCTGGAGATAGTGTCAAATTCTATTCATTCATATGATTGTATCCATGAAATAATTTCTCTATATCCCTTTGCAGTGATTCATAAGACTCATTAGATTGTGCTCTGGTTTGAACAACTCCCACCAAATCCACAGTTCCCTATTCCAATTAAATGTCAGTTCTCTCTCTTAATACAGATACTCCTACATCAACTAAATTTTCAACAACTAAAGAATTATTTTTAGGGGTTTATTGATCAACATTAGGAACAAATTCCCTAGATTGATCAGCCCTTTGACCAACTTGCTCAACATTCTTAGTTACATGAGACACCTGCTCAGCAACTTCTTCATATCTTGTCTGGGAAACTGCCACAAGCTCAAAACTATTTATTGAAATTATTATTCTTTGAATATTACTACCCTCATTAACTCTTCATTCTAAATCTTCATCGGGATATGGTCTCACAAAACCAATAGAAAGTAATAAATTATTCTCCCCCTAAGAACAAGTCATCGTCTATTATTATTCTTCAATACTAATTCGTAAAAGTTAATTGCATGATTCACCATAAAAAAATCCTAAATTCTTTAAATTTATAGTATTTAGAATATTTATGTGATTAAATCTATAACTAAAAGAGATTCCTCTTATATTTCCCAGCCTTGGTAACAAAAAGGATATAATTGTTACATAGGTGTAAAAGACAGTATTGTATTCCTTCTAACAGTAGTGATTCAAATACCTTATCATATACCAACTAATGTTCATCATAACATTGATAAAAATAGAACATACATATCTTGAAAAATAAAATTCTCTAACTCAACCATCCATTGCACAATTCCAGATTGTATGAACTTCATCAAGACTCTTTGATCAATATTAAGGTCTCTAGTCATCATTTTCTTGAAGATTCAAGTTGCAAATAGAAAAACATTAAATCGTTATATTTGGATTTCTCATATCCTATATTTCATAAATCAAAATGAAATTCTCTCTCATGGGGACAATCCATGATATTATAAATTTTAATAGAAGTTATGAAAAACTCATCATGATGAATCATAGACATAACTCCCTCTTTCTCATTACCAAATCTAAAGGAGGCATTTTGAAAAAACTTTTTTACACCTATATCAAAAGAAAAAGGTTTATTAATATCACTAAAAATGACTTCCAGGACATGAAATATTATTTTAATCTGTAATGATAGATTATTTTTGTTCAACCAATCAAAATAAATCACCTTCACTTGAATAAAATTCGGAAATTTCAACTATCAAACATGCTCGCATAGTCCAACTTCTTCAACTCTCCCCAAATATTTCATTTCTTAACATTCACAGTTTTACGGTTCAATGGATATGGTTTTGGAAAATTGTAAGGAGAGAGGCTATGTAATCCTAAAGGGTTTGAAAGAGAAGGAAGGATAGTGGGAGATGAATGATGGATTTGTTTTCAGTTTTACATGAAGATGATGTAGTGTAATCATTAAAATTTTATTTTTGGAAAAGACACATTACAAAAAAAAAATATGAAAAATTAAATTATTTAAAAAAATAAATTAAATGATAATTTTACATTGTAATTAACGTTTAAAATTAATTAAAATTAATTAAAACTATAAACAAATTTATTGAAATAAATTTATAAACATTTATTTAAAATTAAATAATACAAACTCAATTTTAATAACCTAAAAACATATTTTGGGAAGTGGTTTAGTAGAAAATATCAACTAATCGATATTCAGTATTTACAAATTCAAATGATATATCCTTTTTAAAAACAAAATCTATTAGAAAATGATTCCTTATATCAATATTCTTTGTCCTCGAATGACATATAGGATTTTTTGAAATATTTATTGTACTAGTATTGTAACATAAAATAAGAATATTACTAAAATTTAGAACAAAAAATAGTATACTCTGTTTCATCCACAACACATGTTCATAGAAACCACTAGAATACACATATTTTTTCCCAACAATTGATAAGGAAAATGAGTTTTGCTTCTTACTCTACCATGATACTAACGATTTTTCTAAAAAGTGACAGGTTCTAGAGGCAATTTTTCAATCTAATATACATCATAAAATATCAGTATATGAATTTGAAATTAAATTAAAATCATAAATTTTGTGGTATAGTACAGTTTAAAAAAATTTTCATTTTAAGTATATAATTTTTTTTAACAACAATAAGATGACATTGTTTCCAATTTGAATTAAATATATAACATAGATATATAGAAAATATTATATCTGGTATACTAGTTGTAATTTATAATAAACTACCGATCAAACCTCTATATAACATTTTATCAACTAGTTTACCAACATCATCCAAATCAAATTTTATATTTTTATAAATGGTATATATATAAGTATTGTTGTTTTTATGTCTAAATTTTTTCAATTAGTAAATAATATATTTACATTGATTTAGAAAATTCCCATTTACTTTGGATTAAATATGAAATATTAAAAAGTGATACAGTTTTCCCATCATACTCATTCAAATTATTTTTGAAATATATTTGAATAACCATTACATAGTTATTTATCAGTTGAACTGAAAACAACATCATCAAAACTAATTTGAACTAAAAAAATATTAGAGAAAATTGTTTTCATAAAATGAGTAGGTTTTACTAATCCCATAAAAAGACTATTTTCCAAAAAAAATTAATCTTTCAAACTAAGCTCTAGTTTATTGTTTAACGCCTTAAAGAGCATTGATGTCTCTAAAATAGAATTTGGTTTATGATGGTTATCAAAACATGGTGGTTTTTCTACATTATCTTCCTCTATTAAATAAAAATTTGAAACTGCAGAATTAATATCCATATGAAATAATTTAAAATTCTTATAATGATCATAAGCTAAAAGTATTCTAATGGATTCTATTCTAGCTAAAACCGCAGAGGTTTCATCATAATCTCTACTTTCTTCTGGATTATATCCTTTTGCTACTAATCTAGCTTTGTTTCTGGTTATGATCCTTTGACCATCCTATTTATTTCTAAAGACCTACTTAATTCCTATTACTCGATAATCTGATGGCCTTTCCAATAAATACTATACATAATTTCTTTTGAATGGTTTTATTTATTCGTACATGTATAACATCCAACTCTCATCTTCTAAAGCTAATTTAAAATATTTAGATTCTAACTAAGATAGAAACGTATAGAATTTAATTATATTTCTTAAATTTCATCCAGTTTATATTCCAATTCCTTTTTATCCTATAATAATTTCAAAATGATGGTTCATTATGGTTCTATACTGTCTTGGTAAAAAACAGCATCGTTCTTCCATTTCATGTGATTTTGAATATGACTGAATTTTATAAATTTTATTTTCAAAATCAGATTTAGGTGAATCAAGTATCAAATTTCCAAAAGAGTTAATATTTTCATCTATTTTTTCTTTCTCTTTATTAAAGGGTCAGTTTCATTAAACATCAGATAAACTAATTCTCCAAAAATCATTGAATTATGATTAACCAATCTATTAGATTTTGAAGTAGTATAATATCAAAAAAATATTCCTTTATTGGCTTTTAGATAAAATTTTTCAAGGTTATACATAGTATTCAAGATATATATCAGTCATCTAAAGACTTTAAAGTACATTAATTTAGGTTTTCTGTTATTCCAAAGTTAATAGTGTGTATTTTTATTTATTAGTCCTATTAAAACTATATTCATGATTTAGAATGAAATATTTACAACATTTTCCCATAAATATGAATGAAGATTATATTCATTCTGAATAGTTCTTACGATTTCCTGAATATTTACATTTATCATTTCTTTAATTCAATTTTGTTGAGGTGTTCTTGGAAAATAAAATGTGTTTTTAATTCCTAGATTTCAAGAAAATGAATTAAATTATTGATTATAAAATTCATCACTATGATAATATCTGAATGAAATTATTTTAAAATCTTTTTCATTTTTAACAATGTTGAAAAATATTACTAAAACAGAGAGTACTACACTTCAGACTTTTACAAAATAAACCCATGTAAATCTAGAAAATTCTTCAACTAAAACATAAATATATAATTTACCAACCAAAATGTTTACACTAGATGTTACAAAAAATACATATGGATATGTTCTAATGGTTTGGATGTAACAATTAGGTTAATTAGTTTAAAAAATAGTTTGTGTTGTTCATTGATTTTTCATTCATTACAAATTTTATAATTTTCAAACTTAAGACTATGAAAATTAGAGTTTTATCTTAGATAATTTACATAATACATATATATTTAAATGTCCAAGTATTCTATACCATAACCATGACTCATTTTTCTTTGTAGTTAAACAATTCACTTTCTCTTTACATAAGGAATTGACATCCAATGTATTTAAATTATTAGTTTATGGTGATAAAAATTTAAAAAGATTATCTTTGAAGACATTGAAATAGTTTTATAGAAATAAACATAATATACATCATCCCAAACATAAGATATACTTATCTATTCATGTTTTATCCCTTGTAAAAACAATACATTGTCGATTGATATTGTCGTTGGATCACCACTACTTCCAAATCGAACAATATTTCCTTTTTCATTTCCACCAAAAGTCACTAGACCTCCATCCATTTGAGTCAATTAATGGAATATCGATTAGTCTCCACTCATGTGTCTAGAGCATCCACTGTCTATATACTATATGGATTTTATATTCTTGTGTTCTTTTCCTACAAAATAAATTAAACATGTAATTTTTTGGGTACCCAAATTTTCATCGGTCTTGCAGTGTTTGTGAGAAATGATCTGGGAATACCAATTTTCTTTATATTTTTATAATAAATATGACTTTATTTAGATATATTCTTAGAAATAAAATCCTTTTTAAAAGAAATTTTTTTAGGATTTATCATGTAAAAATTTTTAGTGTAATGAACTTTTATTATACAGTAATAACAGTTGGAATTGTTTGAATTCGACACAAAATATTTTTTTATTAATTTAGATTTTTCATCATCACTTATTATTCAAATACATTATTCTTTTAATAAAATTCACTGTAAAAATCTCTTTCAGATACTTTTCCCCTTTTATGAAAACAATAGAAACACATTTATAAGATTCGAATTAATCCTTTAGTTATTTTATTTTATAATTATTTTATGATCAATACAATTTTATGTATATGAGTTGAATTTTTCAATTAGATTTTGATGCTAATTTAGAATATTGTATCATTCACCTAAAACAACATTATGAATATTTTTTAATGATTTAGGTTTCTTTAACAAGGAATCATATTTCTATTCTAGAAATTTATAGTGGGAATTTATTTACTATTTGAGAAACTACCAGTATCAGAATCAGAAGAGTGATAAGACTATACCTATTCTTTTTTACTTATCCATAAATCACAAGTCGGCTTCCAGTTTTTTGGGATCCTTTTCTAAATCAGATTTTTAAAATTTGCTAGACTATTTTGATACACTATACATAGCATTCATAGATCTTATTCATTTATTCTCATAATTTGAATTATCCTTATGTTTAATTTTTTCCTTCATAATTCATCTATCAAATGGATGAAATCAGGTTTGATGTGTGCCAACATTTTTAAATTGTAGAATCTTACTTCTCTATGTTATCTTTTTTCCTTTTTAAAATATTTTCTCAAGCCTCCCTTTTTTGGTATGTTTTTATTAATTTTATTGCTAGATGTGCTAGTTCATTTTCAGAATCTGTGGAGTCTAATGTTTTTTACACTAATTTTATCATTATTTCATGATTTAGAGGTGACACTTTATGGATTGTATTTTCTGTTTTTACTAAATTGTGATATTTAGATTTATCATTCATTTATTATTCATACATTATCAATGTTTCAGTAATTTCATTCATTGTAAAATTCTTGATAGGTGATGATTGTCAAATGGTTGTAGATATTTCATACCATTTTTTGCAGTAGTACTCTAAGTACCTTCATCGCATGATTAGTTTGACTAATGGGATCTCCCAAGGTATTGATATTTTTGACAATCATTATTAACCACATATTCATTTGAGGGATGATATCACCATTAAACATTCTAAATGTTTCAAACATTAGTTTGTAAATTTCATACCTCATCTGTCTGATGTTATCAATTCCTTCATAAGAAACTGTAATATTATTTCACATCTCATAGGAATCATGGAACTATGAGACACTATTGATTTCAGGATTTCTATTTCCATATATAATATCATTTATTTCCTTTGAGTTAATGTCATGCATATCTTTATTTACAGCAACCCTTGTCTCGGGATTTGTAGGAATTTCACAAGGTGTAAAGATCTTTAAATAAACATTGAATCCCATATTATTCTAGTACATAATCATTCATGATTTATAGTATTTATAGTTTTAACCATTAAAATATAGAGTATGTACCATAGACATCCCATATTTCATATCATCTATTGATATATTATTTTAATAGAACATATACTTTTATGTATTCAAGAGATTTATCACAAAATATCACATCTCATACGAATTTTTGGGTTGGAATAATATAAATATACATAGGACTGGGGGTGAATTGTTTATTTTTTATAATCATGTTAGATTCTTGATTTTTAATCTATTTTCTATTTTTTAGATATGCAGTGTTATCTTCTGTAATGAGTATGAGTATTAGATAAACAGTAAGAATGAACACAATAATTTTATAGTGGTTTGGGGCACAAAGATACCTGAGTCCACTACACCAATGCTGCCATTGTGAGATATGATATTTTCACTAGAATGGTCTTATTACCTCAAGACAATTATATCCACAAATGATTGTAGCTAGTTAACACCATTATAAAAAGGATAAATAGAGCCTTTTGGTTCGTTCAAAGGGAACCAGTTAACTATATCTTAGTATTATAAGCTAAAAAATCTCCACATCTGAGTAAGACTAGTTTAAACTCTTATAAATCAAAACAGTTTGACTTGATGATATTTTGGGATGTACATCATAATTGCAACATAAAAACTGACATTAGATTGATCTTCTTCTTCAAAAATGAATGTCTTCAAGAAATAATTACTTTGAAATGATCCCGATTAAAAATGACCTTAAATTTTAATAACAAAAAATATTAGTATGAAGTTGTAAAAGTATATATCCAAAGTGTAGTATCTCTCTGAAAATAATTGTGTTAAATGTTATTTGCAGCAAAGTTTTATACCAAGGATATAGACAAGTATTCATAACTATTTTAATCAAATCCTACAACATTATCAATTTTTAGAACACTTTTTTCATATATATAAATCTATTTTGTTTGAGTAGATGTAATAAAATATCCTTACAGATCACAGGTATTCAAATTCAAATTGTTCAGTGGAGTCATAACATCCCTTAATAATATGATTTATTTCCTCCATTGAATATTGTTCTTAAAATCAATCATAATGGTCCAATGAATCAGTCATATAATATATTTCAATTGATATCTTATTTCTGTCAATATCATTGCATAAATATTGGATAAAATCTCAAATTTATATCATCATTATTGAATAAAAAAACGTAGGGATGAACTATGTATCCTAGGGTTCCTTTGTGTAGAATATGGTTCAACATATTGTTCATGAACCATAATTTCATATTATCATAATGTAGGGATAAAAAGTAACATTGGGATACAAATATATTCATTCATCCCTCTATAAAATAGTTGATTACTAACATAAGGTTGATTGACCATACGTTCATTCTTTGAAAATAGTGTATGATCAGTGATTCTTGACATTAATGTTGGTTTGATATTCCATAAATGTATACAATCATTGTGTTATTGATTCATACAAAAAAAATAGGGCACTTTATCTATAAGAAAACTATTTAGTTTAGGTATTATTAACCATATGAGCATTAATTGAATGTATGGTTCATTACTTAAGTTATAGTACAAATGTAGGGTATGAAAAATGTTTCCAAAAATAGAAAAATGCTTTTCAAACAACTTGAAAAATATTTCATATTGATTAAAAACATGAAAAAAACTCCATAATATTGTAAACGATATTAATTTCCAAAAACTCCATTAAATTAATATCATCATTAAGATAAAAAAGGGTATTTTTGATCATCAAAATCAATAATATTTATAAAGTATTTTTTAGATAATACATGACCAATTGGGATCCCATGATATTTCATGTATTATTTTCTCAACACAAAAATGTATTCTAAAAATATCCTTATTTAATTATCCATTCCAAGAAAAATTAATTTATCTTCTATTCTATATTAGGATCAACTTTATCTTCCTCAAAAATATTTCTTCACAAAATCAACTCTACAAATCTTCCCACCAATATAAAAATATTTCACATCACTTCATATTTTTTGGGTGTAATTTTATTCTATAGAATGAGATCTTGAATAGAAAATAATATAACAATTTTAGTATGATTTTTAAAATATATTTGGTAGTAATCCTCCCCCTTATTTTATCATATCTTAAATTTAAAATTATTTTTTATATTTAATCACATTAATAGGATAACACTTTCATATATTTATTTTCTTTTATAGGGATTCACTAAATTTATAACCTCTCATTTTTGGATTGGGAAAATTATCAGCCTTCAATGTTAGTTACATTGATCTATTTTTAATTTTCTATATAGATCAACAAAATAAATCATTTATCATGGTTTAAAAGAATTTATTCTTTTTTGGAAAGCTCAACCTTTGATGAAAATTCATTTACATTATTCATGAATATATAGTAAGATAAATTTTTTAAAAAAAATTATATGTACCGGTTCATATATTTTTCCTTCATAAAATTATATTTAATCATGTATTAAATAAGAATCATGATGATAAAAACTATAAATCATATCATAAGAATCATCATATTTGATATCACCATAATTAGAAAATTTTGGAATCTCCCACATTAATCATGAATAAATATTTCCTCACAATGGATGAGTATCAGCTCCTTAATTTAACATTCTTTAATCCCATAACCATTTTAGTAGTTTATCATATTTATATACTTGAATAACATATTTTGAATCATCTCAAATTATTTCCATCTTCAACAGATTTAAATTTTGATGTTTGATTTTTTCATCCAGAAGGACCTCTAAATTTTTCTAAGGGTGGAATGAAACTGATGATCGATAGATGAAACATATATTTATCCCAAATGACACATACTATCCTTAGAATCAAACTCAAATAGGGGAAATTGACACATAATCTCAATATGGGACACATGTACACCGCGAGTCCTTTGATAAATATCAAAATGTATAGAATCACACATATATAGATGATATTAAAACTTATATTGGAGAATTTAATGCATAATATTAAAATAAAACACATGTTTTCATATATTCCATTACTAATTTTTGACATATTTTAAGGAGAACATGTATTCCAGTCTTAATTAAAATATATAATCACCAAAAATGCATATTTTCATAGTATAATGGCACTTATATTATCAAGGATGACACATACACTTGATTCTAGACATAACCAGTTCTAGTAATTTCTATTATGAAATTACATAATTCATCATAATATGTTCATAATTAATTCATGTTAATAGTAGGCCATATAAAATAAAATCATTCCTTCTATAATCTTCATCCAAGAGTGAATAAACAATATATATATATAATTCTATATTTTATTCCCCTCAATGATCGATTTTCCACTTTTTCAGATAGATTTTACAAACCATTAAATATACTATTATCCTTTTAAATATAGTAATACATGTTTTCTATTATAGTTTCAACAACTTGCTTCTCTCAGTTGTTCAACATCAAAAGTTACTATTGAAGATAATGCTTCTTTAACTATAACATTTTTAATAAACATCAAAACCGACTCATACAATCATCAAATATGTTACTTTTTATTAATTTTAAATTGAAGATATTTAAATGATTTATCGTTAAATTTTATATTCTTTTATATCAATATAAAATGATACTAAGCTTTTTGAATATCAATGCAACAATATTATGATGTATGGGCGTCCCACTTTAATCTTTCCAGCTAGGTATTCAAATAAAGACATATGTAATCTCATTTACCCATTGATATATGATATTCATATCCATACATTTCCAATAAGATATCTATTCTCCTTGTCATGTTCCATGGTAGCCACTCCATTCTTTAGTACATAATAGATTTCTTCATTTAAAAAAAATATAATCCATGCATCTTTAAATCCACGGGCACTTCAAAGCTCATAATATATGTTACTAACTTAGATTTAAAACCATATATATTCTTATATATCTAAATTCACCTTATGAATAATGTACATGAAACCAATTAATGTCAAGGGTTATAATTATATAAAATCAATAATCCTTATATGAATTTTCTTGGATCCGTAGATAGTTAACCCTCACTTTTCTATACAAGGAATAAGCCTTTAGACCAATGAGTTTTTCTACCAAAATCCCATCTACCCATGTAATGTTTTTCAAATTGGGTTATAAATTCCATCATAACCCTAACACCTAATTTGTATAAATCATAATTAACTACATTATTCAATCACGTAACATAATACGAAACAAATTCGGGGTAGAATAAAACAAAATTGTTTATCAAACAATTCGTGTAATTCTTTATATGAATGTATGATTATTTAAAATCATTTTAACAATTCAAATTAAAGAATACATCAAAATTCATAATATAACAATTAAACCTATTAATATAAACTTGGTAATAAATTATAAAATTATCTATTAATAAATTTATCCATTCATCGAATTATTTATGAAAAATTATTTAATAAATTCTAATTATAATTAATTAATAATTATATCAATTATTTATAGGCAATAAATAATTAAATACATATAATAAAATTATATTTATTCCCAATATAAAATTCTTTTCATTGTTCACTATATTTTATTTAAATTAAATATATGATATTACATGAAATAAAAACACATTATATTTTAAATTTCATTATATAAACAATTTACACAATACACATATCACATATAATTATTTATTTAAAAATAAATCAAATTAGTTATCACAACTAATTTTGATATGTTCTAAATAATTTCCCAAATATGGACCATAATTTTAACACTATAAATAAAATATAAATTGATTTATTTTAATTACGTCCATATTTTTTTATAAACACTTAAAAATTTAATTACCGTTATTATTTCTAAATAGATTTTTTATTAATATGTCATAATGTAGGCCATATATAACCATTTTATAATAAATTAATTTATAAATGAATTTATAAATAAATAAAAAACATATTTTGCTTTTTTCTATAATGTATAAACATTTTATATATTATACAATTATATTTGTAATATAATTATATTTAAAAAATTTCCTATGGAATGCATATAATTAAACTGATGGTCCTATGTATGACTATATTCAAGAAATCCTATGCAGGAATAAAAAATGATTCATAACCTACCAATTCATAATAAAATATCATCTGTGATATGGAATCCCTTGTGAGAATGACTCTTCATTCCCAAATCCTAGGTGAAATTCACTCTACTCATGCATATGAATAAAATAAAATCATAAGAAATTAAAATGGAGTCATATGTGATTAATTCCAAGTTATTCATTTATTTTTTATTCCTATACAAGGATAATGTAGTCCCCCACATATTATTAATAAGATCACTACAAAAGAATAATTTATGGGATGCATTATTATACAAAACCATATAACTTGTAAGAGGAAATAAGATTTCACATAAGAATGTAGAAAATCCTTCATATGATTAATCATTCATAGAAGTAAATTGTGTACTATAAACACATGTTTGAATCATTTAGTGTTCCTAAAATTATGTATCATATCATTTATATCATAAGGCAGTTTTGATGCATTGTTTTTGCTGTAGGTTATGAAAAATAATTCTTAGCACGATTCCACTATTTAAATGGAATGACAAGAATCTATTACCACTAATTAGATTTTTATAATTATTAATAGTCAATTAATATAGTAAAAATTAATAATAAAACCATAATACAATATTTAAAAAACATGAACTTGAAACCATGATAACTCTAAATGAAGTAATTAGATATGTGTACCTTACAGAATAGAGAAACAACAATCGTCTTCATCACATCACCATAAGGGTATTATAATGATTACAAGAGGAATGTTAAATATTTAACTCCTCCATGGTGTTTTAATGATCTAATATTAATCCCACATTACATGGGTGGGAATATCCTTCCATCATAGAATGATAGTGCCCGTCATATAAAATAATAAATAAAAGAGAGCTTCTTGATCTTTGGATTGTCAACTATAAATTCACACAAGACCCATCACATGGGATTAACCTTATATTGTTCTCATTAAACTCTTGATACTTCTTTAGAATATAATCAAACATTATATAATATGACCTGAGTAAATGTACTTCTATTGTGAGTAGTTATAAACCTTCAGCTGATTATTATCCCACATGTTTCATTATATGAAACATCATCACTTGATGAACTTCAGTTATAAGAGATAAATTCAGAATGATTCATCTTGGTAGAGTGAGTAATATGGTATCACCATAGTATACCAAATGTTGTGCAATAACTTAATCATATGATAGAACTTGGGATTAATCATGTCACGCAAAATGATATTCCAATATCTTAATCTATAATATAAGACAAGATACATCTCGTGTGAATATTATATAAGGAATATCTCCTTTTTATATTTGAATAAATTAAATGAACACTAATTGGAGCCTATGTAATAGTGTCTTTATGTATGAGTAACTAAAACAAAGAATTCGAAGTTGAACACACTATGGTAGAAGCTATTTTGAATATTTGGATGTGATAGAATGAATTAAAATGTGTAGTTAAGAAAGATGGAAATATTTATAGATGGAAATTTTCCTAGAGTAGTTTTATTCCATGGTTAATACCATGCAACATGATAGATGGGCTTGATATGGTTGTTTCACATATTTGAAATTGTAAAGATTTTCAGCATGATAGAGGAGAACATGAAATAAAGAATGGATCTTTTTATTGAGTTAGATCCCAATATTTTAACTTTTCATGCTATGAATCTTATAACACATGTTTATTCTGGGAATATAATATGTGCTTATATAATTAAAATCCAGTGTCTTGTGAGATATTATTTGAAGATAGAAAATACTTGAAGAGGCATATTCAACCACGCCGGATTGTGTGGGACACTTTTCAGAATCATAGATCTCGGAGAAGTGGGGATTCATATGATTCATCTAATTAAGGTATTAGAAAATGATTATTTTTTATAAATAGATTTAGAATTTTTTTAGAGGATATTTAATGATATTTCATACCTTATTAGAACACATATGAAAAGTGTTCGGAGGAAATGGGTTCTCATGCTTTATCTAGTTGTTTCGGTGGAGTCTCATGATATGGAATATCATTGATCATATCAAGGTTAGTGTGAGTAATAAGATAGTAAAAAATATAATTACATGTCTATATTTGAGAATAAGAAGAATAAAAGATGAAATATAGTTTCATTGATTAACTACACCAAAATTAGACATTTTCGTTGGTTTATTAAAAACTACCGCTATGCCTTTTATTTTTCCCACACTCTTGACACTTCTTCCCCAACCCCCGACACTGAGACCCATGTGACCCCCCAATGACTTACCAACCCCGATCCTTGCTACCCCTTGTTGTGCCTCTCTTCCCCTTTCCCCTTTTCGCTACCCTCATCGCCCCTGTCCACTGATCCCAACCCTCACCCCCACTCACTGAACCTCATCAACCCTCACTTTCTGTCCTGGCCTAGATGCTAGCCTCACCTAACCGTAAGTAGGTTTTTAATTACTATTTTATTGGATTCTAGTGCATTAATATATTTGGATTAGGAATATAGGATCAAATTTCATAATTTTCCTGTTTTGTGTTGTAAACTATTCTGTTGATTTATTACATTTATTATTCAATCTATTAATATTAGAATTTTATTTTTTTGATCTAGTGAAATATTTTTTCCTCACGTTGTTGTGATATATATTTACTTATTTGATCATATTCACAGTTATATATATATTTGTGTGTGTGTGTGTTTGTGTGTGTGTGTGTTTGTGTGTGTGTGTGTGTGACTATAACCAATTTGGAGAGATGGAGGTTCTTGGTTAATAATACGGTGTATAAACATTTGGTTATGGGTAGAATATAAGGATAAAATTAGTGTGAATAAATAAAGGAATACATATATGTCCTAATTATTTCAATTATATAATTATTTTTTAAAATTTTGAATTGATCCTCCATAAAATGGGATTATGGGACCAAAATATAACACCATATAGGATATTTATATTACATAGGATTCAAATGTTCCACTGCCTGTTATGTTGGATGTTGTAGCAGAGTAAGATACTACACCAAATCTACTAGTTAAGATAGAGGGACTACCTTATTTTGAAGTCCTTTCTCTTATTCATTCCCAAGGTAGGGGGTATTCATTTTCTGTGATTTCCATTTGTTATATTACATCTCTAACATCTTCCATCCTTTCAAGGAACCGGTGCTTCATATTATTTAGAGTGCATGCATGAATTTATCTAATTAGTTATTCAACATTGATCTTCCTTAATTACGCTAGTTTATATTTTTATTGGTTGAATATATCTTCTCTGAAAGAGTTTCAATTTCCTTAAGTATTGAGTGAGAAATATATGTAGTCAAACATTTTTATTTCAATTTTTTTTGGAACATTATATTGGTTGTACCTGGTACCTCATTATAGTTACCCGATTATTAGAAATACTTTTATTTCATGAACATATGCCATTATCTTCAGATTGGTTTTCTCTCACTTGAATACCTCATTAGCATGTCCCATAAAGTCATGACCATTATCAATATAATTTTTAATGCTGGAATTAATTATTTTAATTAATTCATAACACAAATAATTGATCATTTTCCAATCCTCATTAGAGTAGCAACATTTCCCACATAATACCAAACTATTCACTATCTCTCTGCTGACTACCATCATCCACTGATAAGGCCAAAGTTGTATTCATTCATATATGAAAAGTAAATTTAGGAAATTAAAAGAAATAAGATAAATAAAAACATTTATATACATAATGGAGAGAAAAATTTAATACAACATCTTTTATGATCATCAATCAAGAAAATAACTAAATGAAAAAATGTTACAAAATGTATCCATAAAATAAAAAATAATACCATGATAGTAGCTTTACAATTTTTAGAATCATGCATGTGCTATAATCAATTGCTGACATAGGATTGTGACACTTTTTTCAATGATTTCTAAAATGAATATGTTTATAAAAAATTGATTTCAACATGTTTTTTCCTCTTGAGATTATTAATGGGTTTTAAATTAAATGTTTTACTCATTTACACATCATTTTTCCCATAACTAGATGTTATGAATTTCAATTATCCTTTTTAAAATGCATCATTATTTACCATATGTAATTATATAAGAAAAAATATTTAACATATTCATATTTTTAATATATTATATATTAATATCTTATATTATTTAGTAATATTTTTGTGTTTTAATTTTTTAAAATAATGTGTTGGAATATTATGATACATATGGATAAAAGATCGATCACATTACCGAGGTACACACCTCGGTATGCTAACGTCTTAGAAGAATTTTTAGATTTTTTAATTTCAAATAGATCTATTTATGGGAGAATAATATTTCCATGTCCTAAATGTAAATTTAGAAGATGGTAAAAGAGATATAAACATTATAAACACATGATATTGAAGTAATTCTATACTCAAAATTTGTGTTGGAATTGGCATTGAGAAATAAAAGATATAGAAATATTAATAACTGATGTCAATATATAGAATGATCTCCCAAATTTGTCAATAGTGGATGATGAAATGAAAAACATTATAAATGATGCATTTGGCATTTCAAGACACCAACATCAACATCAAAACATATCAGAACAACCAGATGAGGGTGCTATAAATAGAAACATGACACATGATGTTATTTAGACTGTAGGCCAATAAGATCATGATTGTAACATGTCATTGGATCCTCCTCTTGATTTTTTAGAGAATACTATAACAAAATACATCATGGATCAAATATATGTGTTTCATGGTTTAGTTGAAGATGGAAATCAATGTTTGTATAGTTAATATGTGAAATATTAAAAACTTATTTTTGCTGAAGTTGTACCATATCAAATGCCTATGTAGAAATACAAATAATTTTATGTTCATGATATTTGAATATTTATGTGATGCATTTCCTAAAGAAAAAATCCCTGTTTATTTTTATGATATGAAAATGTTTCTATCAAGACTGGTCTATATTATACCAAAATACATGTGTGTCCAAATGATTATAACCATTATTGGGGATATAGTTCAAGGAGACATGATTTCAAAAAAAATTCTTCTTCTATATGGTAGTATATGGGTGATATTGGATGTATGAATCGATATATTAATATGAATAATAAGAAAAGGAACTCACCTGCAAATGTTTTTCATTACATTCTTTTAATTCTTCACCTGAAAATACTATTCATGTCAATGAAAACCACCAAAAACATAAAGTGGAATCTTGTAGATAATAACAATGTTTGGTTAATGTGGCATCCAAGAGATTCACAATCATGGAAGACAATTGATACATTATGTCCATATTTCTCATCTAATCCTAGTATTTTTTGATTAGGATTGTCTATCAATGGATTCAACCCATTTTGGACTTTTAGTAACAATTATAGAATTTGGCTGGTTGTTTTGATCCCTTACAATATATATCCATTATTGTTTATGAAAAAAAGTATTTTATCATTTTAATGACTATTCCTATATAAAAAATGCCTAATATTATATTGATGGATAAATTTAGCCTTTAATTGAATAATTATAGGATTTATGGAGAAATGATGTTTAGATATATTATGCATCTTCTAGAAAAATGTTCAAAATTCATGATTCTCTAATGTTGACTATTAGTTACTTCCCTGGACTTGTGAATCTAGCTAGTTAGAACATGTATATTTGGTTGGATTTTTCTATTTGAATCATTTATTTCGAGCTCTATTGGATTCCTCATAGTAGAAAATGGTGGTTCTTGTGTCATCGACGATTTCTCGATGCATCTCATATATTTCAACTAAACAAGTCAAAATTCTATGGTTTCATTGATCATAGACCACCTCTAATGTTATTAACAGGTTCTAAAATATAGGCACAACATGGAAATGATGAAAGATAATTTGGGAAGGTGTAATATTTGAATGATAGTGGGAAATGATTTTGAAGTGTTTCATCAAGTGAAATTGGAATCCACCAATGGATGAAAAAAATTATATTATTTAAACATCATTATTGGGAATTTAATTTTTTGTGGATGAATATTGATGTGATGATTATTTATAAGTATATTTGTGACAATTTAACCTTTATGTTTCTTAATAATAATTGAAATTCTAAAGATCATCTCAATCCTCGGAAAGTCTTAAAAGCAATGTGTAACATCAAAGATAAATAAAGAATATAACATTTTCTTATTTATTAATATTTGTGAATTAAATATTAAATTTACTTTAAAGGGGACGTTATGTTCAATGGTGTACCTGATATGCAAGAATGGGTTTATTTTAAATCTTATGTTTCACACAACATTGAGTTATACTGAAAAATAATATAATAATATTATTATTTAAAATGGTAGTTAACACATAGCCATTGTATTGGAAGTAATGAATAGATCTAACTAATATATGATTATATATGTTTGTTAATTTTTTTTAAATTTATCCTTTAATATTTTGAGGCTTAAAATGTGAATGATTCTTATTTTAAGCCTAAATACTCAAATATTCATTAAATGGTCGATTTACCGTCTTTTGATGGAGAACCCTCATTAAATCTATTTTGGTTAACTATTATATGTTCTATTTTAAAAAAATAAAATTCTTCTTTATAATTGGGATATCAAAATTTAGTTTAAGTATTTTTTTTGTATTTTTCTGATAATATTCAATTTTTAATGAATAGTAAAAAATCAAGTATTTTAATTCAAAAATGCCTTTTATTCCAATTTATTTATAAGGATAGATTATATTTTTAAATGTATTTAATGTTTAATTATATAATTTATTTACTATTTAATCCATTTTTGGTCATTGGAAGTAATATCACTTGGAAATTGGACATAAATAAGTTTCAATCTTTTGATAGTTATTATTTCTTAAAAAAATGATTTTTGTTTTGACAGTGGGAATTAATATTAAATAAAATTGAGCCACTTTTGTGTTTTGAATTTGAAAAAATGGATTCCATATTTTGAATAAATATTTCCAAAATATGTAAATAGGTTACTTTTATTTTTAGACATTATGAATGTTTACTTCGGTACAAATTTTATTTATCGTGGTTAAAGCATAAATATGGTATATATGGGTAACAAAATATAATAATAATAATATTAAATTTCACTAAAATTTGTCTTACTCTTATTATTTGATACATTTCTAACCCTGGTCATCCTTCGGTCGATTTTGGGACCCCATGGAGCCACTTGGGAGTTATAATGACACATTATATTAATTAATTTAATGTAAAGACAAAAATAACTTAAACATATATCTTTTAGTAAATCTTTTCTTACATGGGGTTGTATAAATGATCTATTCAAATATAAATATTAATCTGAAAGATAAATATATTTCCTACATCATGGTTTTTTTATATAATTTTTAGACATCAAATAAATAAAAATATTTATGACACAATAATGATACAGTGTTTATCTCATTAATATATGATTTAAATAAATAATATTATAAATATTAAAAAATATCCAAATCATGTCAAATTCTTATTGGATGATTTTATTTCAAACATGAGTCATCATATATTCTACTTTAATACATTTCAGACCTTTAGAAACCGAAAATGATTATATAATAAAATAATATTTTCAAATAATCCTAAAGAGCCCCTCCTCCCCCTTATAAAAATCCCTAACTTCTAACCCATAAATCACACTTCTAAAGCCCCTTGGCTCACTCAAATATACCCAATTAATCTCCCTGCATCCCTATAACCCTCTTATAAGCTTTACCCTATGCATAAGGAAATTGAAGTAATCTTTTTAGTTCAAACCAAATGGAGATACTCAATTTTAAGGTAACGCCTTCTCTTAAGTTCATTTGCTTTATTTTACTTCTCCAACCACATAAACACATTTTATTCCTTTATTTTATAACATCACGAGTATCCTCAATATACTAGGTGATTTTATGAGAATTATTTGAACTACAATTACACACACCTCCATCTAATATGTAAAGAACATATTGTTTCTGTGGACGGTGAACTACTGCCTCACGAAACGATGATTGTTCAATATTCTCCTAACACCTCTCATGGTGGCCATTATGATGGAAATGTATTTATATATGATATATATTATGTTTATTTTTTCTATATGATTATGTAATTTTTATCTACAAGCATACCTTGATTCTTTCCAATATGTGTAAATACAATAATTTCATTTGAGGAAGTGCGGACTACGACCCCCTCGAGGAGATATGATTTGTTCATGACATACATGGAACGTATAAAGGATATAGTTAATTAAATTATGTAACATATATATAATATGATATTATATAGTAATTATAATATATCTATTTATCATTATGTTTTCATTTCATTAAATATTAAATACAAATGAATGTAGCGTTCATGTGTACGTACAACTTACTGTCTCCATTAACAGTGCTTTTTATTTATTACCTAAAGATATTATGTGACATTATAAATTTATAAATATACTGGATATATATGATATCTATGATATCTAAATCATGAATATAATTTTGTAGATAATAGACTTTTGACAACATAAACAACTTCTAATTATAAGAAGTTCATTTTTTACTCATGTTCCGAACAGATACAAAATATCCAATATGAACTCAAATAATTAACTAATTGTTATAGCTAGGTAATATGTGATATAAAAGGAATAATAGATTTTAATTTTTTTTATCATGTATAAATTAGCTCCAGTTTATTATTCCGGATGAATAAGGAACAAATGAGTGAAGTCAGACACGAGGTATGGGATTTCTTATCTCACTTTTAATTCCGTGAGATTTCCATTGTTCACCACTTATTGATTACATGTGGTGTATTGTGTAATTAAATTTGATAAATATTATCATGATTATATTTATATTAAAGGTATTATGTGATTCATTTGGTGGTTATTAACTTTGGTTATACGATTTGATTGATTACAACGTGGTAAGGGGGTTTTATCTCAGTTTTTATTCCCATGAGACTCATGCTATATTTTCCACTATTTCCTTCTGTGTGGTGGAAGTACTACATATGATTGTATTATTTGTTTAATATACTTTAATTAATGGGTTTTTACAACTTCATTGAATTATCTTTCTTCCATTGGGTGTATGTTTTAAATGTTCCCAAATCGGTAAGGGAACCTTTCACCCTCCTGTTTTGAAAAGACACCTTTTCTTATGTCTTTTAATTTACATATTATTGTGTTGAGATATGTTATTATAATGGCCCATAATTTACATATATGGTTATTAAATCAGAATTGAAGCATACTTTTTACAACATATAACAAAACCATGATAGGACCGTATAGGTATCGTGTATTTAGAAACTGGGAAACATAAACAAATGGTTCATAAAGAATCTACATTGTCTTCTCTTTATTTCATCATATCTAGAGTCCCTTTTGAAATATCCTAATTAATACCCTTCTTCCTGAACTAGGGAAAAGAAAACATACAAAAGGGTGAACTCATATTCTTAGTAAGGGTAAACAAAAGAAATATCAATCATATAATATTCATTAGAACATAACATTTTGAAAATCTTAACCTGCAAAAGAGATTATAATATCATAACATGGGATAATTCATAGTAGTGATATGTAATCCAAATAATCACAAAATAAAACATGAAACTTTTTGGCATTCACACATAATCATAGAAAATCATTTCATATTAGTCGAGGCTCTTAGCCAAGACCATCATAGCCGACAAAGTTCATTACTGAACCAAGTTCACTCCTCATTCCAGTCCTGTACACTAAACCGGATTAACTTGATGTTCCAGCCATGTCTATCTCATGAAATATAAATATTTACCCAATGCATTGGATGGAGATATAGGTCCCACCCATCTCATAATTAAACCATTCTTCTGTGTTCCACAAAATCAGAAATCATACATCATAGCATAACCCGTGTAATAAAAATGGCATTCTTAAACATCGTGACATCATAAAACAATTCATATAAGATAAAGGAATTCATAAAAATAATTCCATCACAAAATAATCTAATAAATTTAATAATAGGGATAAAAATAGAACCCTTTATTATCTCAGATGGAAAATAATTTTGATAAAACACTTGAACTCCATTCTTGAGGAAAATATTCTTTCTACTTCAAAAACATGTTTCCTTTCTTAATCATGTTATAACATTTTAAACATAAAGAAGTTAATTAAAAATAAACTTGAAAACTTTTAGAGGAAGATTCATGGAAATAATTTTCTATGGAATCATAAAAATCCATTAATGTCGTATAAGTTAAAAAACATTCTTCTCGTACTTTGGCTGGAAAAGTCAACAAGTATCTCGTACTGAAAACAACAAAAGATTCCTTTCATATCTTTTACAAAAAATTCACCAATAGGTAAAATTGGATTTAAAAAATTTTAGGAGGCCAAATTTAATATTTCATATTGAGGAAACATGGATTTGGATGATAAATATTCCCCAGTAATTACAGAAGTCTAAAAAATCTCGGATAAAAATTGAGATTGCAAGATTTTCATTTACCATAGTTCTGATTTTCTTCGCACGTATCTGAAACTCTTGTATGATGATTTAAATAATGTCATTGACAAATTAAATAATCATATTAATTGTTATGATATCATATATGGTCATATTTTTATCTTCTTATTAGTAATATTTCATTGCTACTCGTTATTCGGGTGTTTATTGCTTTATGTTTGCATGCATGTTTTGTCGAATAAATTCGTATTCATCATTTTAAGTTATAGATACCTCATTTCCAGAATGGTATTTTTTTAATATATATCATATTTATTCATTAAATTTATTTATATAATCATTATTCAATGAAGATCATGTAGATTGAGTCTCATCACATCATGTAGACTGTAGGACGTACGTATGCACGAGCGATGATATCATTCCCATGATCATGGAATTGTATTCAAGTGTATGTATATTATTTCATAATAATTTATAATAATCATATATATTTATTCTTTACACCATTATACCCATCCAAGTAAGGTGGTGGTGGAAAACAGATTACACCACGGTGTGGAGACGGTATTCTGTACGTACGCACGTGTAGTGATTTTGTTTTCCGTAGGATGTATAGAAGGTGAAATAGGGTTTTTTAATATTTATAATAACATGTCATTATATTAGTGATACGGATGTTATTACTTCATAATGAAACAATAAAATAATAAGAAGTATAAGAAGAAATAAATTTGAAAGAGTCGGTAAGAATTATTACATCTTCTTCGACACGCCTCTTTGAAACCTCATATTAGGGCACTAAAATTGGTCTTTGAAGATGAAAAGGACCTATAGTATGTTTCTAGGGAATTTTAGAAGGGATATGGGTAGGGTTTGGCCGAGCTTTAAGGCTCAAAATTATGTGAGGAGGAGAGGGAGGAGGTTCCCTTTTATAAGGGATGAGAGGGGCACCTTTGGAAATCTATGAAATATTAATAAATTTAAAACCCATATAAAAACGTCCACAATTACTCAAATTAAAATATTATATGATATAAGGTTGTAATATCATCAACCAGTAAAATTTATACATTTTGAGATTTTATTTCAAACATTATCAACATGATTTATCCTTATTTAATCTATTTAATTTTATTTGTGGTAATAATATTCTAAATTTAAAATTGATATAAATAATTAATTATATTCTTTTAATTATCCATTATTAGATATTTAATGACATTATAGACCATATAAATTTAAATATATAATTTATAAATATTTTTGTGATTTTTAAACAATTTTATAATATGTTATTTTTATAAAATAACAATAGAGTCAATTTTGACATTAATCATTTATTTGAATTTAAATAAATTCCTCCCAAAATATATGTTCAAAATAAAAGCTTTAATAGATTCATAACATGTCATATTTATCTATAAAATTAGTTTATCACATTAAATATTTCATATAATATTTATTTTAATATTTTTAAAACCATTTATTTGATATTTCAATCCATACAATTATTTCAACAGCACAATTGCATCACCTTTAATGATAATTATTTAATCCCTCAAAATTATAAATAAATTAACATGATGTATATAATTTTATTATATTTATGGATACTATTCATGTTCGATGTTTCATGAAGTTTATCACTAAATTAAAATTATTATACTTATAATATTTAAGAGAGTGACATGTTGTCACTTTCGTTGGTTTTAATAATAATTCAATTATTTTCATGGTCAAGTGTACATAAAATTAATCTATTCCGACCCTTAGGTTATATGGGTCGACATTTAGTCATCCAATATAATTTTGGCAGCTGTTAGGGTAATTTTATAATCTTATTTTTACCCGTAATTACCCGATTTACCTTTAACTGCAGTAAATAAAAATTACCGTAGTTACTATTCATAAAAATAAAAGTAACCTATTAACATAATTTGGAACCACTGTATTAAAATATGGAATCCAATTTTTAAAATTCAAAACACATAAGTTTCAGTAATTAACTTAAAATTAATCCCATTGTTAAGAAAATGGGTTTTAAAAGTTAAAACATTGTCGAAGATTGAAATGTATTTACCTATGAATTCAATATAAAATTAATGGTAATGACATAAAATATATTAAATGGTAAAAATATATTATATTTAAACTTTAAAACCATTAAATATTATAATTTAACCATATAATGTATTGTGATGAAAAACGTTGTTTTTAATTAAAATATAGCGTGTTTTTACTATTCATTAAAATATGAAAGTTTTCAGAATAACAGGAAAATTTTATCCAAAGTAAATTTTTATATAATGATTCCAAAGAAGAATTTTATTTTTCCAAATTGAACTTATAAACCTGTCAAAAACTAGATTTAATGTGGGTGCGCCATCAAATGGAGGCAAAACTTAATTTTTTTAAAAATACTTATTTTAACTGATTTTTTTTGTTCAGATACCATGTTTTAGAAAATGTTTAAGATGAATAATAATGTTCATAATGTAGTTGATACTATTAATAATGGCTATTCCATAATATTATTATAACATTATATCGTTGTTTAGTGAAACCCGGTATTGCGTACTACACACACTATCAAGGAAGTTCACGATTGCGTGTAATGCAAGCCAAGCTAGTGTTGTGTGCAGTGAAAAATTAATTTGATGGTGTGTATAACATAAGACATAAAAAAATATATTTCTCATAAAATATCAGGGTGTTACATTCTACCCCCCTTAAAATGAATTTCGCCTTTCAAATGCATCACTTCGTAACAAACAAATGAGGATACCTCTCCCTCATCATATCCTCAAGCTCCCATGCAGCTTCTTCTAATTGGTGGTTCCTGTATAAAACTATCACTAAGAGAGTGGTCTTTTTCCATAGAACTAAATCACTGTGATCCAGATTCTCCATCGGCTGTTCTTCTTCAGAAAGAATTTGCTCTAGTGGTACAAATTCTGAGCTTAGTACATCTGAAAGATCAGGTATGTACTTTCTCAGGAGAGATAAATGGAACACATCATGAACATGAGGGAGATTTAGTGGAAGAACCAATCGGTAAGATACCTTCCCAACACAATCCAGTATTTCAAAAGAACCAACATACCTAGGGCTCAGCTTTTCCTTCTTTCCAAATCGCATTACTCTCTTCCAATGAGATATTCGTAAGAACACATTATCACCCACTTCAAACTCTAGATGTTTTCTTCGGTTCTCGGCATAACCTTTTTGTCAACTCTTCTCTTATGTGTTTATGAATATATCAGACCTTTTCTGCCATCTCATCAACAAGATCAGGTCTTAATAGCTTTCTTTCCCCAAAGTATTCCCAACAAGTTGGAGTTTGGCATTTATTTCCATAGAGAGCATCATAAGAAGTCATATGAATACTAGAGTGAAAGCTATTATTATATGAAAATTCCACCAAAGGTAGGTGTTGATCCCAACCACCTTTTAAATCCATAGATCAAGCTCTCAACATGTCTTCTATAGTTTGAATTGTCCTCTCAGACTGACCGTTTGTTTGAGGATGATAAGTAGTGCTGAAACTCAACTCTGTATCTAATGTATGCTGAAGACTTTACCAAAACATCGAGGTAAACCTCGGATCCCCATCAGATATAATAGAAACTGGTACTCCACGAAATCTTAACACTTATTTCACATAAATCCATGCAAGCTGATCCAGAGAGAAATCTTCTCTACTAGGAATGAAGTGTTCTGACTTCGTAAGACGATTAACTATGACCCAGATAGCATTATTGCCTTTGTATATTTTAGGAAGTCCGGTGACAAAGTCCATAGTGCTGTTTTCCAATTTCCTTTTGGGTGTGGGTAATGTTTATAAAATCCCCTTAGACTTATATCTCTATGATTTAACTTACTGAAAAACCAAGCATCGAGAGATATATTCAGAAAGATCTCTTTTCATTTCATCCCACCAGAAGTTCTCTTTCAGGTCCCTATACATATTTGTGCTTCCAGGATGAATAGAGAATGAATAACTATGAGCCTCATCCATAATCTCCTTCTATAATTACGGGATGGTAGGAACACAAACCTGATTCCTGAACCATATTATCTCATCACAATCAAGGTTTAATTCAGGAACATTTCTCACCTCCTTTTGTAACTACACATCTTCTTTTGGTGCCTCTTTAATCTTCACCTGTTTAGATGGTTGAAAATTCATTTGAGAAAGATAAGATTTTTATCCTTCCATTATAATTCCAAGTTCCATCCTATTTAAACCCATAAATATTGGATCTTTTGTGATCCTCATCATGGAAAAGCTAGCATGGTCTTGTCGGCTTAATGTTTCTTCCACCTTGTATGCTTTCCCAGGGTGATAATGTATTGAGCAGTTCTAATCCTTAATCAGCTCCAACCATATTCTTTGGCACATATTCAGCTCCTTTTGTGTGAAAATATACATTAAACTTTTATGATCAATATAAATATCACACCTTTCACCATAAAGAAAATGCCTCCAAATCTTTAAGGAAAAGATTACCGTAGATAACTCTAAATCATGAGTTGAGTAATTTTTCTCATGGATTTTCAACTGTCGTGAGGCATAAGCTATCACCATATCATTTTTCATGAGAACACACCCCAGTCACTTCTTGGATGAATCCCTATAGATCACAAACCTTTCTCCACTACAAGGAAGTGTGAGCACAGGTGCACTGGATAACCTACTTTTTAACTCCTTGAAATTCTCACCACACTCCTTCATCCAAAAGAACTTAACTCCTTTTCGAGTAAACCTGGTGAGTGGATTAGATAATTGTGAAAAATCTTTCACAAAATGTCGATAATATACAACCAATACAAGATAACTTTGGATCTCAGTTACTGTTGTGGTTCTCAACCATCTTTTGATAACCTCTGTTTTTGATGGATCCATAGAAATCCCCTCTTTTGAGATTATGTGACCCAAAAATGAATCTTTTGGAAGAAAAAATTCACACATGGTAAATTTGGAATAATGGTTTTCCTTTCTTAGGGTCTTTAATACAATTATAAAATGATCTTAATGTTCTTACTTGCTCTTTGAATAGACAAGAATATCATCTATAAAGACTAACTCAAACTGATCAAGATAGTCTCTAAAGACTCTATTCATCAGATCCATGAAGATAGCAGTGGTATTAGTAAGACCAAATGGCATCACTATAAATTCATAGTGTCCATACCTTGTACGGAAAGCTGTATTTGGTACATCCTCCCTTTTGACCCTTAACTGATGATACCCTTAATGAAGCTCAATCTTGGAAAAGTATTGAGCTCTCTGTAGTTGGTCAAATAAGTCATCAATGTACATGAGAGGATATTTGTTCTTGATAGTGATCTTGTTAGGTTCTCGATAATCAATGAAGAGTCTCATTGATCCATCTTTCTTCTTAACAAATAGAACAGGTTCTCCCCAGGGTGATGCACTAGGGCGTATGAATCCCTTATCAAGATTCTCTTAGAGTTGCTTCTGCAATTCCTGCAACTCAATTGGGGCCATTCTATAAGGTTTCATTGAAATGGGCATAGAACCTGGTATGAGTTCTATTGAAAACTCAACTTCAAGATCTAGTGGAAGACCTGGAAATTCCTCCGGAAATAAATTATCGAACTCTCGTACAATGTGCATATTATTAATCGTGAGTTTATTTCCAACCATTTGAGATAAATAACCTTCATTTATTGGAATCGAGAACCATAATATGGAATAAATTTCCACTGGAAGTTTATATTCATCCTTGCATCGATAGATGATCATAGATTGATCAGGAATATGAAATGTGACTTCCCTTCTTAGGCAGTCGATATGAGCTCCATATAAGGAAAGCCAATCCATGACAAGAATCACATCAAATTCCACCATATGAAGGATCACAAGATTTGCAGGAATTACTTTCCCAAAAACGTCAACTGGAGAAGAATTGTAAACTATTGATGTGACTCCTGTGCCATTATGGGTTGTCATAGCTAACTCAATATCTAACTGCTAAGGTAATATGGTGATACCCTTAGAAAATTCTTCTGAAATAAAAGAGTTGGTGGATCCAGAATCAAATAAAACATTTTCTAATTTAGAGTGGATGGTAAGTGTACCTTTCACCACTTTGTTATCATACTCCACATTGTTGGTAGAAATTGCATGTGACTTTACTTTGTCTTTTTCCTTGAGAGTTTGTTGACTTCAATCATCATCTACAACCCTTGGATTAGGGAATTGATTGGAATAATTCCACATTTCCTTGCACTTGAAACACTAAAGTGTAGGAGGTCCATTATGTGTATCCCTTTCTTTTTTCGCATCATTAGACATATTATTCCCATTATTTCAACATTCAACTTCCTGATGACTATCTTTTCCACACTTAAAACATTTACATGTCCCTCTAAGACAATTCCCTCCATGTTTTTTCCACACTTTGAGCATAAGGGAAAACTCTTTTTGTTTTCATTGTGGTCTTTAGATTTTCTTTTGAATTCCATTTTCATCTTCTTATCAAACCCATATGACTGATGGATTACTCTAATCTCCATCTCAACCTTGAGAGCACATTGAACAATTTCCTTGTAGCTATTGAAGTACCTTATGGCTGACGCCCTTTGAAGGATTGGTTTTAAGCCACTAAAGAGTCGATCGATCTTACTCTCAGGTTGGATAATAATTCCAGAAGCGTACCATGCAAGTATTGTAAAATTTCCTTCGTAGGTACCAACCGATTCATCATCCTTTTGCTTCAGTTCAAGAAACTCCTTCTCCATCTTTGTTTGAAGAATACGAGGGACGAACTTATTGAAAAATAATTTCATGAACTTGTCCCATTCCATGGACTCAATTTCATCCCTTTTCCTCGTATTCTTAATAAGATTCCACCATTTATCAGCTTCACCTTCCAAATGATATACTGCTAAGATGACTTTATCATGTTCCGAACATTTCAGGACTAAACAAATATTTCCAATTGTACTATTCTATTGTTCATCCACTAATGGATTAGAAGACCCGTTGAATGAAGGTGGACGCTGCCTCATGAAGGATTCAGCAGAATTTTGCTCATTACTTTCCTTGTTTGGAAGTCCTACATGATTCATAGTTTGATAATGTCTTGTGATCATGGCTATAAGATTTTGCATTCAAGCTCCCAGAACGTTTGGTTTCTTAGGGGGACAATCATTTCATTGCCCGTCGCATTCAGCATTAACATGGTTCCTTTAGGTTCCAGCCATTGACTAAAACCAAGAAGCATAGTGTGAGAAAGACTAATCATAACAATAAATCCACATAATCAAGAATAAAATTTCACACATTAGGTCTTATCATTAGATTTTCATGGCCATTTCTAAAACACTAATATTATGTTCTATGCTTAGACATATCCTTAGGGTTCTTACTAAGGCTTTCACATCCTAGTTTTCAAAGGTTGACTATACCTTTCTTATGATACCAACTATAATGAACCATACTTTACATAAATGGTTATTAATTTAGAATTAAAGCATAACTATTACAACATATAACAAAACAATGATAGGACCGTATAAGTATAGTGTCTTTAGAAATTGGGAAACATAAACAATTGGTTCATAAAGTATCTACATTGTCTTCTATTTATTTCTTCATATCTAGAGTCCCATTTGGAATATCCTACTTAATACCCTTCTTCCAGACATTGGGAAAAGAAAACATAAAAAAGGGTGAGCTCAAATGCTCAGTAATGGTAAACAAAAGAAATATCAATCATATCATATTCATAATAACATATCATTTTGAAAATCATAACCTAAAAAAGAGATCATAATATCATAACATGGGATAAATCATAGTAGTGAGATGTAATCCCAATAATCATAACATAAAACATGAAACTTTGTGGAATACACACATAATCATAGAAAATAATTTCATATTAGTAAAGCCTCTTTTCCAAGACCATCATAGCGGAAAAGGTCCATTATTGAACTGAGTTCACTCCTCGTTCCAGTCCTGTATCACTGAACCAGATTAACTTGTCTTTCCAGCCATGTCTATCACATGAGATATAAATCATTACCCAATGCATTGGAGGGATATATTGGTCCCACCCATTTCATAATGAAACTATTCTTATGTGTGCCATAAAAACATAAATCATACATCCTATCATAACCCATGTAATAAAAATGGGATTCTTAAACGTCGTGACATCATAAAACCATTCATATAAGATAAAGGACTTCAAAAAAATAATTCCATAACAACATAATCAAATCAATGTAATAATAGGGATTGAAACAAAACCCAATATTATCGTAGATGGAAAATAATTTTGATAAAAAACTTGAACTCCATTCTTGAGGAAAATATCTTTTCTACTTCAAAAACATGTTTCCTTTCTTAATCATGTCATAAAATTTTAAACTAAAAGAAGTTAATTAAAAATAAAATTAAAATTTTTTTAAGTAAGATTCATGGAAATAATTTTCTATGGAATCATATGAATCTATTCACGCCGTATAAGTTTAAAAAAACATTCTTCTCATACTTTGGCTGGAAAAGTCAACAAGTATCTCATACTAAAAACAACAAAAGATTCCTTTCATATCTTTTAATAAAAATTCATCAATAGGTAAAATTGTATTTAAAAAATTGTAGGAGGATAGAAATAATATTAAATATTGAGGAAACATGGATGTGGATGATAAATATTCCCCAGTAATTACCTAAGTATAAACAATCTCGGATAAAAATTGAGATTGCGAGATTTTCCATTACTATAAGTCTGATTTTCTTCGTACGTATCTGAACCTCCTGTATAATGATTTAAATAATGTAATTGACTTATTAAATAATAATATTAATTGTAATGATATCATATATGGTCATATTCTTATCTTTTTATTAGTAATATTTCATTGCTACTTGTTATTCGGGTGTTCATTGCTTTATGTTCTTATGCATGTTTTGTCAAATAAATTCGTATTATTCTTTTTTAGGTTTTAGATACCTCATTTGCATAATGGTATTAGTGTAATATATATCATATTTATTAATCCAATTCATTTATATAATCATTATTCAATGAATATCATGTAGAACGAGTCGCATCACATCGTGGAGACGGTAGGTCGTACGTACGCACGAGCGATGATATCATTCCCATGATCGTTGAATTATATTGAAGTGTATGTATAATATTTAATAATACTTTCCAATAATCTTATATAGTACTTAATTACACCATTTTACCCATCCAAGTATGTTGGTGGTGGAAAACAGATTACACCACGACGTGGAGACGGTATTCCGTACGTATGCACGCGCAGTGATTTTGTTTTCCGTAGGATGGATAGAAGGTGAAATAGGGTTATTTCATATTTATAATAAAATATTAGTATATTAGTGATACTTATGTTATTACTTCATAATTAAACAACTAAATAAGAGGATGTATAAGAAGAAATAAATTTGAATGAATCAGTAAGGGATATTACCTCTTCTTCAACACGCCTCTTTGAAACCTCCTCTTAGGGCACAAAAATTGGTCTTTGAAGAAGAACAGGACATCTAGTATGTTTCTGGGGAATTTTAGAAGGGAAATGGTCAGGTTTTTTCCTAGATTTAAGGCTAAAAGTTATCTGAGGAGGAGAGGGAGGAGGTTCCCTTTTATAAGGGAGGAGAGGGGCACCTTTGGAAATCTAAAAAATATTAATAAATTAAAACCCCAATTAAAAACTTCAAAAATTACTAAAATTATAATATTAGATGATCTTGGGTTGTAATATCATTAACCAATAAAATTTAGACATTTTTTGAATTTATTTTAATCGTTATCAACTTGATTTATCCTTATTTAATCTATTTAATTTTATTTATGGTAATAATATTCTAAATTTTAAATTGATATAAATAATTACTTATATGCTGTGAATTATATATAATTAGATACTTTATGACATTTTAGACCATATAAATTTAAATTTATAATTTAGAAATATTTTTGTGATTTTTAAACAATTTTATAATATTTTATTTTTATAAAAGAACAATACTGTCGATTTTGACCTTATTCATTTATTTGAATTTAAATAAAATACACATAAAAGATATGTTCTAAATAAAAGATTTAATAGATTTATTACATTTCATATTTAGCTAGAAAATTAGTGGAGCACATTAAATGGTTCATATAATATTTATTTTAATATTTTTAAATCCATTTATCCGATATTTCAATCCATAAAATTATTTCAACATTACAATTGTTTCACCTTTAATGATAATTATTTAATCCCTAAAAATTATAAATAAATTCACATGATGTTGATAATTTTATTATATTTCTGTATGCTATTCATGTTCTATGTTTCATGAATTTTATCACTAAATTAAATTTATTATACTTATAATATTTAAGAGAGTGACATGTTGTCACATTCTTTGGTTTTAATAATAATTAAAATATTTTCATGGTAAAAAGTCCAAACAATTAATCTATTCTGACCCTTAGGTGATATGGGTATACTTTTAGTCATCCAATAGAATCTTTGAAGGTGTTAGGGTAATTTTATAATCTTATTTTTACCCTTAATTACCTGATTTACCTTTAACTGCAGTAAATAAAAATTACCGTAGTTACTATTCATAAAAAATAAAAGTAACCTATTAACATAATTTTGACCCACAGAATTAAAATATGGAATCCATTTTTCAAAATTCAAAACTCAGAAGTTTCAGTATTTAATTTAAAATTAATCTCGTTGTTAAGAAAACCGATTTTAAAAGTTAAAACATTGCCAAAGATTGAAATGTTTTTACCTATGAATTCAATATAAAATTAATGGTAAGGAAATAAATTATATTAAATGGTTAAAATATAATATATTTATACTTTAAAACCATTCAATATTATAATTTAACCATATAAATTGTTGCGATGAATAAAGTTGTTTTTAATTAAAATATATCGTGTTTTTACTATTCATTAAAGTATGAAGGTTATCAGAATAATATGAAAAATTTATCCAAAGTAAATTTTTATCTCTTGACTCCAAGGAAAAATTTTATTTTGTCAAATTGAACTTATAATCCTTTCAAAAACTAGATTTAAAGTGGGTGTTCCATCAAAATGAGGCAGAACTGCATTTTTTGAAAAATATTATTTTACATGAAAAATTTATTTTGTTCATATACCATGTTTTAGAAAACGTGTAAGATGACTAATAATGTTCAAAAAGTAATTGATACTATTTATAACGGTGATTCCATAATAATATTATAACAATATATCGTTGTTTAGTGAAACCCGGTATTGCGTACTACACACGCTATCGAGGAAGGTCGTGATTGCGTGTAACGCAAGCCAAGTTAGTGTTGTGTGGGGTGAAAGATTCCTTTGATGTTGCGTATAGCATAAGGAATTAAAAAAATATACTTCTCATAAATTATCAGGGTGTTATAGTTATTCTATATAATTATTGCTATAAATTTTATATCCAGGTGATTATAAACCATTTTCTCTCTCATCAACATATTTTCTGAATTTTAAGGCAACGTCGTTAGGATGTTGAATTTATATAAGGGAACTTCTTCACCCAATTTCAATTCTTTGGGTTAAACTTCTTCTCCTTGATTACATTGTGCTATGAATATGTGCGAATAACTTTGGATTTTTACACTTAATATCCACTTATATTGGGTTTATTTATATTTTTCACACATAATTATTTCGTTGATTTATCCTTAATCTAAGGATTCCGTCTTTATAAGGGAATTTTCTTCAACTTATATTCCATTGAGACTTCATTGTTGTTTTTCACCAATTCACTTTTATATGAATTATATATTGTTTTTTTTCATATTATATAATGAATCCCTTTTTTCTCTTGATATTATATGCTTTGATTAATGTTATTCCTCAATTACTTGTATTCAAGCATCTCTCATTTGGTTAGAAAATCTTTAACTAAAATATTATTTTAAATGTTTTAAAAATATACTATTATAAATCATTCTCATTAAGGCCCATGTTGTAAAAATGTTTTTAAGGATTTATTTATATAGAAGTGAATGTTTTGAAATTAAAATTTATTTCAGATGCTTAAAAGTGGTATGGGACAATTTGATTCAGAAATAACTTTGTTAAATGTTTTAAATGGTTTTGAAAATGGTCTAATAAAACATTGTTTATTTCAATATCTTGATTTCATATATTGTGATTGGAATGTGGAAATTTTGTCTTTAGTTTATGCTTGTGTAATGTTTTATGATTATATTATGGTTATTGGGAATTATTTATGTATACGGGTGGTTCTGTGATAAACCTAGGGTCGGTGATCCTGAGATAGCTCCCTAATGCATTGGGTAATATGACGAAGGTAAACATTAATGTTTATTCTAAGATATTTAGGGAATATACTGTGAAGGGTATTTCAACAAAACTCCCTACATAAATGTGATAGCTACAATGTATGTATGATATTGATGCCATAAGTTACCATTATGGTTTATGATTTTTGTGTGTTGTTAATAAATCTTACTATTTCATGAGATATGTTATGATTGAAAAGTGTGGTTTCATTGATTTGTATTTATTGATGGTTTAATGTTTTTTATCTTATTTTTTTAACCCTTACTGAGCTTTTTATGATCATACCATGTTTTTGAAATGTTTTCCACAGTACTTAACGATAAATAGGGTCATTAATGGGATCATGTAAAAGTTCTGATGTCTAAAACATGGAATTAGACATGTTTTTTAAGAGTTTTTATTTTATAAAAAATGGATACTGAGTAGTAGTGTCTACATGTAATTTTGAAGTTGATATGTTATAGTTATGGCCTAATTCTCTAAAACTCTAAACCTAAAAAGTCCTTCAATGTGAATTATTAATTTAATTCTATATTAAGAATCATTTAAGGACGGGTCCTTATAGTTGGTATCATAGGTCAGTTTAGACAACTTTAGGGAGTTTTAGTTTTCGTTAAATACATGGTTAGTCCCTATGTCTATTATTTTTGTTAAATCATTATTTTATAACATTTACAAGTCAAGGAAAATCTATTACAAATGGAAGGAGTAGGATCTCAAATGAAATTCCTATCACTTCCTCATGAAATGCCTGAAATAATTATTGCAATGTCATATTCATATGATTGTGAAAAATTTTCTATCATACAACTCACTAGAAAATAGTGGTTTAAGATATAAAACACCTCCATTATACCTCAATATCATCTTAGATCATGGATTGTATTTAATCAATTCCTATTTTCTAAATATTCACATATTTTCAGAAAAGGTAAATATCATCAAGGCATTTTCAAATATTATACCTTATCAAAATATTTTGAAGAAAATTAGGATTTTGAAAAAGGTGCTGAAGAAGGAGACCCTTGAGCAACCTATTTATTTTTTCTTTTACAGTATAATCTCTGAACAAATACTTATGGAATTTTAAAAGCACCATTAATTTAATTTTTCAACTCAAATTTTGTTAGACTATTTTATTAAAATAGTTTTATTTCAGATGTAATGAAATTATATGTCATACATGATTATTTTCCAAAATAGTTTTGTTTGCGAACCATATGACCCAAGTTGTATAAGGTGTATTTGGATGAAGGAAAAAATGATTTTGAAGGATCTATAAATCTTTTTTCAATTCATGGACCTTCTATCTATGTGAAGAAGGTGAGGATGAAACCATATGGACAACGTGATGAAGGCATGTTGTTCTTTCTATTAGGAATAGTTTTATTTTATTATATGGAGTTGAAAAATGAGAATATATAATATGTTGAGGTCTTAATGTATTCTCATGAAAATTAAAGGTATAAGAAAACCTTTGAGGTTAAAACATGTTAGGGTTATTTTTGAGTTTTATAAAAAGGGACAACTCATAATATGGGTGACAAACCGTCGCAACTGGTATGGCCATAGGAGTCAGACCCAAAACCGAAGGGCGACAAGGGTGCATCTCGAACCACTGTCCTACGTGAATTCCCTGGTTTTTATGGATTATTCTTTTAATTTAAATGATTTTATGGATCAAGAATAGGTTGATTTTTGGGAACTTTTGTTTTATATAATTAATATCCTTTATATAGAAAAATTATTTTGTGATTAAGTGATAAAGGTTAATTTAGAATATGTTGGCTCTTTTGGAAACATTATATTCAAAAGGGAAATAAAATACTATGGGATTTAATTTGTGGAGTAATGGTTGAAATTCAATTTTGGAATAATATATGTTTTTATATCTGAAATATGGTTATTTGGTTTATTTATGGAAATGATTTACCTATCATAGAGAATATGTGATTATGTTAATTACAATTTAGTATGATACATTAAGAGTACTTTATGTTATTTGGAGATAAATGTTATTATTCATCATGGAAGACTATGTGATCAAATTCTTCTATATTTTGGGTTTCAATCTTAGTTGGGATTATATTGAATAATTTTAAGGACAATTTTGTATTGAATGGTCTTTGTTGAACATTGGGTACTGTTTGTTGAATTTTGGAGATTAAGAGTGGTATTTATTTTTATAAAGGATAATCCTTCTTGGGGATTATCTGATCTCGTACTAACCATTATTGTTTTGGTTAATGTCTAAAGATAGGGGAAATATATAGTTCATATTTTGTATATTATTTGATACTCTAGATGTTGATTCTAGCACTTCAGGTGTGACCAAGTCATCTTTAATACTTACCATTTGGAGAAATGATGAGTTTGTTGTATAATTTGATTAATGGATGACACTCTACATGAAAAGTATGTATATTTCCTTAATATATTAGAGTAGTTATAAATAAAATTCTTTAACTCTATGAAAAGGATCGTGAAGAAAAAAAGATATAAGCTATCTTTTATCATCATACTTTTACGCAACCACAAATTTATGGTATTGTGGTGGTTAACATTCCATGATCAAGTTCTCTATCACTCTCTATTAATCCATGAGAGTTAGATTCTCTTTCATATCCATGTTTTCTTGGAATCCTAGTATTTCTTGTCCCGAGTGACCATTGTATTTCTATATCTTTATTTTAATGTGATATTTTTGTTGACTCTTTTTCTGATGTGGGATATTCAATGATGCTTCCAAGACCAATTTTAAAATTGTGAGGATGAAATTCCCATTATGGGGGAAAGATGTAACCTATTAGGTAAATAAAGAATATAACATTTTCATATTTATTAATATTTTTTAATTAAATATTAATTTTACTTCGAAGGGGATTCTAGGTTCGATGTCATACCTAAAACTCAATAATTGGTTTCTTGGAAATCTTAAATTGCACACAATGTTGAGTTATATTAAAAAAATAATATAATAATATTATTATTTTAAATGGTATTTAATACATAGTATTTGTATTGGTAGGAATGGATAGAACTAACTAAAATATTATTATATATGTTTGTAAAATGTTTTTACATTTATCCAATAAAATATGGAGGCATAAAAAGTGAATAAATCTAATTTTGAGCATAAATACTCTAATATTCATTAAAAGGTCCATTTACCGCCATTTGATGGTGAACCCTCAATAAATCTAGTTTTGGTCACTTTTATTTGTTCTATTTTACAAAATATAGTTATTCTTTTGAATAGGGATATCAAAATTTACTTTGGGTAAATGTTCAGTATTTTTCTAATACAATTCATTTTTTTAATTAATAGTGAAAAATACTGTATTTTAATTCTACAATACCTTATAATCTAATTTATTTATAAGGATAGATTATCTTTTTAATTTGTTTTAGGGTGTAATTATATTATGGTTTTACTATTTAAACCAATGTTGTTCATTAGAAGTAATTTCACTTAGAAATTAGACATAAATAAGTGTCCATCATTTGATAGTTATTATTTCTTAAAAACATATTTTTTGTTTTCACATTAGAAATTAATATTAAATTAATTTCTTCCACTTCTATGTTTTGAGTTGGAAAAAATGGATTCCATATTTTTAATCAAGAGGTCCAAATTATGTAAATAAGTAAATTTTATTTTTATAAATTATGAATAATTACTTTAGTAAAATTTTTATTTACCATGGTTAAAGGGTAAATCTGGTATTTAAGGGTAGAAAAATATTATTATAATAATATTCATTTACCCTAAAATGTGTCCTAAACCTATTGTTTGTAACATTTATGACCATTAGCATCCTTGGGTCTATTTCAGGTCCCCATTGAGCCACATGGGAGTGATAATGACACTTTATATTAATTAATTTAAAGTAAAGACATAAATTACTTAAACATATATCTTTTAGTAAAAAAATTCTTACATGGGGTTATATAAGTGATATATTCAACAATAAATATTAATTTTAATGTTAAAAAAGATTTATTATATAATAATTATTTTTATATAATTTTTAGACATCAAATAAATAAAAATATTTATGACACAATAATGATGAAGTGTTTACCTCATTAAGGAATGATTTAGATAAATAAGATTATAATGATTAAAACAATATCCCAAAAAAGTCCAATTCTTATTGGATGATTTAATTTTGAGCATGATTCATCTTATATTTTTATTTAATATGTTTTGGACTTTTAGAAAATGAAAATCATTTTATAATAAAATAATATTTTTAAACATTCCTAAGGAGCCCCTCCCCCCCTTATAAAAATCCCTCACTTCTAACCCATTAATCACACTTCTGAAGCCCCTTGTCTTGTCCAAACATCACCCAATTAAGCTTCCTAAATATATATATATTCCTACTATAATCCTTAACCTAGGCATAAGTAAATTAATGTAAACATTTTGGTTCAAACCAAAGGGAGATACCAAATTTAATGGTAACGTCTTCTCTTAATTTCTTTTGTTATATTTTACTTCTCCAACACCATAAACTCTTTTTATTCCATTATTTAATAAAAAACAAGTATCCTAAAATAAATAGGTTGTTTTTTAGATTTATTTTAACTAAACATTCACACACCTCCATTTAATGGGTAAAGAACATACTGTTTCGGTGGACGGTGAACTACTACCTCACGAAACGATGATTGACCAATCATCTCCAACCACCTCTCTTGGTAGCCATTATGATGGAAATATATTTATATATGATATATATTATGTTTATTTTATATATAGTCTTATGTAATTTTTTTACATGAATTCCTTTATGCTTTACAATATGTGTAAATATGATAATTTCATTTGAGGAAGTGCGGACTACCACCCCCTCAAGGTGATATGATTCATTCATGGCATACATGGAACATATAAAATATGTTGTTAATTAAATTATGTAACATTCATATCATCATATATTTTACTAAAATTATAATATACCGATTTATCATTATGTTTTCATTCCATTAAATATGAAATATAAATGAAAGTAGTGTTCATGCGTACGTACGACTTACAGTCTCCATGAACGGTGCATTTTATTTCTTATCACCAAATTTTATGTAAAATTATAAATACATGCATATAATGGATATATGTGATATATATGATATCTAAATAATTTTATTATTCTATAGATAATTTACTTTTGACCACATGAACAATTTTTAATTATAAGAAGTTCATTTTTGACTCAAGTTCCGAACATCGACAAAATGTCCAATATGAAATCAAATAGTTAACTAATTGTAATAGCTAGGTAATTAGTGATATAAAAAGATTAATAAAAATAAAAAAGGTTCTTATGAAATTATAAATTAACTTAATTTTATTATTTAGGAAGAATAAGGAATAAAATAATCATGTCAGATATGAGGTAAGGGATTTCTTATCTCACTTTTAATTCTGTGAGATTTCCATTGTTCGCCACTTATTTATTACATGTGGTCTGTTGTTTACTAGTATTTGATATATATTATCATGATTATATTTATAATCATGGTTTTTTGTGATTCATTTGGTGGTTTTTAACTTTGTTCAATTGACTCGATTGATTTCTACGTGGTAAGGGGTTTTCATCTCACTTTTTATTCCCATGAGATTCCTGTTATATTTGAAACTATTTCCATTTTTGTTGTGAATTTACATCCCATGATTGTATTATTTGTTTAATATAATTTAATTTATGGTTATTTACATCTTCATTGAATTATCCTTCTTCCATAGGGTGTATGTTTTGTATGTTACCAAATCGGTAAGTGAACCTTTCACCCTCCTCTTTTTAAAACGCATTTTTCTATGTATTTTAATTTACATATTATTATGTTGGGATATGTTCTTAAATATACTCATTGATGAAAATTTTATGTCTAAGTGATGAGATACCTTTTTCTCTCTCATCAGTTAATTTTCTAATTTTAAAAGTGACACCATTTGGCTGTTGAATTTCTGTAAGGTAACTTCTTCACCCAATTACAATTCTTTGGGTTAAAAATCTACATCTCGATTATGTCATGCTATGAATATTTGGGAATTACCTATGATTGTATTAAAATTAATATTCACTTATATTGGGTGTATTTATATTTTTCAAACATAGTTAATTCACTGATTTATCCTTAATCTAAGGATACCTTCTTTGTGAGGGATTTTTTTCAATTAACATTCCATTGAGACTTCATTATTTTTATGCACCAACTCACTTTTATATGGTGTATATAATATCCTTTGGAATATTATATAATGAATCCCTTTATTATCATGATATTATAAGCTTTGATTAATTTTATTCATCAATTACTTTTTTTCAAGCGTCTCTCATTTGGTGAGGAACTCTTTAACTAAAATATCATTTTAAATGTTTTAATAATTTATTCTTATAAATAATTCTCATTAATGGCCATGTTTTAAAATAGTTTTATGGATTTATTTTTAAAGACGTTAATTTTTTGAAATTAAATTTTTTTTCAGATTCATTAGTGTTCCATGAGACACTTTGATTCAATAATCTCTTTATTAAATGTTTTAAATGGTTTCAAAAATGGTTGAATAAAGCATTGGTTATTTGAATATCTTGATATGAAATATTGTGATTGGAATGTGGAAATGTTATCTTTACATTATTATTGTGTTATGTTTTCTGTTTATATTATGGTTATTGGGCATTGTTTACGTATACGGATGGTTCCGTGATAAACCTAGGGTGGGTGAGCCTGAGATAGCTCTCCAATGCATTGGGTTACACGACAGAGGTAGTCATTAATGCTTCTTGTATAAGATGTAAGGAATATAATGTGATGGGTATTCCAACGTAACTCCCTACGTAGTTATGATAGAAATAATGTAAGTATGATATGGATGCCACAAGTTACCTTTATGATTTATGATTTCTATGTGTTATTTAAAAATCTTATGATTTCATGAGGTATGTTATGATTGAAAATTATGTTTTCATTGAGTTGTATTTATTGATGTGTTAATATTTCCTTCCATTATTTTATAAACCTTACTGAGATTTTTATGCTCATCCCAAGTTCTTGAAATGTTTTCCGTAAGACTTAAATATGAATAGGGTCAAGGATGGGATCAAGGAAAAGTCATTATGTCTAAAACATGGAATTAGACATGTTTCTTTTTAAGAGTTTTTAGTTTATATAAAAATGGATACTGAGTAGTAGTGTCTACATGTAATTATTAAGTTGATATGTAATATTTATGGCCTATTTCTCTAAAACCCTAAACCTAAAAAGATCTACAATGTGAATTATTCATTTAATTAAAGATTATGAAAGGTTTAAGGCCAGGTCCATATAAAATGAACATAAACCGTGATCTCTATCCAGATGAGAATGGAAATTATACTCATGTAATTTTTGCAATGAAAAATATGGATAAACATATATTCATTCAAATTTTAAAACATGTGAAACTATCTTATGGGTATTAATGTAAAATCTCAACATGTGTTAACTTAATACATCATAGGTTACATGGATATATATCCACGATTCACATATTTTGTTACAGTAGTTACTACCATTGACATCGCATTCATTATTACCTGAATAGGATACTTCTATTGTACTCAAATTCTGAAAAAAAATTCAGAGAAATTTGTGAGAAAACTCTAAATAAATTTCATCTAACCATCCCTAAGGAGATATTTATATAGACATTTTGTTCTTTGGAGACAATCATTCTTTTGTTTTTTTACTATCATGATGCTTTTAACTATGCATTTGGTTGAGGAAGCTAAATTAGGGATCCCTATACATTATCGATAGATGTATCCAAATTGAGAAGAACATTATTTATATGTTGTTCATTTCAATAAACAATTATTTTAACTTCATTAAATACATAATAATGTTTTTTTATTTTATTCCACAAATATATTGGCCATTTGAAATCATAGGTGAAAAATAATGCTCTTCCTGAAGGATCTTTTTTTTCAAGGATATTTGGAAGAGGAATGTATTTCCATTTCTTCTAGATACATTGATGATATTGAGACATGATTCAATAAATTTAAATGTGTTTAAGACTCATTTCCACAATCTGAAATACATTTGAAATCGAAAATAATTCATTCCATTGTCCAATCTTTTGGGAGGAGATCAAATGTTACACTAACAGAAATGAAATTATTAGAGGCACATTGATATATGCTTCTAAATAGTGAAATTGAAGTTCCATTTATTAAAGAGTTGAGGATACAAACAAGGAGACAAATTAGAGGACGAACAAGAAATGAGATTGATATAACAAAAGAAGTTAATAAAGAGCTTGTAGAATGGTTTTCCTGATGTGTATGTTCATAAATATTTCAATAAATACATATATTAGGATGATACAGATATTTTTTAAATATAATAATCTGTATTAATTTTTTTAGATCATGAATAATAATATTCGAGAAATTTTTTTTGAAATGATTTGAGGTTTCTTGCTCTGGGTCCCCTAAAATAAGGTTGAATGTTTGACGCTTAAAAATTCAATGGATTTAGATTTTGTATAATTGATGGGAAGAGGGTTTGAAAATAGATAATAGAGAAATATTTATATTTGATGAAGTAGGATACTATGGAATATTGACTAATATTATAAAATTAAACTAACAGGGGATTTTTTAGTTTTTTTAATCAAATTCAATTGGGTGGATATTATAAGGGGTGTTAAAAGAAATTTCTTTCTATTTAATTTTATAAAAATATATCAATTGATAAGAAGTTTGTGACCATGAAATATATGATCCATATATATTATCCTCCCAATAGAAAAGGATATATTATTTGAATTATTTCATGGATGAATGGTGGATTGTAATTAATAAATTAAAATAAAGATACTAGTATGATATGGGTGTTGAAGTGCATTATTTTACCTCTAACATTGAATCCCACTAAGAGAAAATAGTTGACATATTTTTTCAATATAATATTTAAAATATTAATCTTTCAAGGGTGGATGAAGTAGATGAAGTAATTATGGAGAAGGAAAATGGCATGATTGAAGTAGAAAATTATTGTATGTGTAGTTATCCATTAATTTATCAACCACTTATGTCATTTGTGAAATCATTTATAATAATTATTATGTATATTTTAATTGCTATTATTGTGCATATGTTATCATTTTTATTTTTTTCTACATGTTGTTTTTGAAATAAATTTTCTGAACATTATTTTATATGATTAAATGAAATGATTACCAAGGAGGAAGCATTATACTGATGCGAGTCCACTCTCAGTTGACATTCCATCGACCACACCGACAAATGGTGATCAACTTATCTCCCTCCCTAAAGCATATGTGAAACCATATACTTTCCCCCTACACCATCTCTTACACACTATACACATCCAATCAGTATATCTTTCAATGCCTTCTCATTCAACAACTTAGTAGTGTTGGAGTAAGGCACCACTCTTAATTCTTCATGGGGATATTGGATGGTGACTATTATAGGTACAAGTTTTTATATGAATAAATTTATTTCCATTTTTTATACTACTGACTATTTTTTCATAAAAGATAGAAAAAATGATACTACAGAGAAAAATATAAAATGTTCAGATATATGGAATCTGTCTAGACTAAAGGTAGTTTTCCCATTTGATACCTACGGGGTCCTTATAGATGACGACGCGAGATTACATGGCCGGATTGTTGGCCAGATAGCGGTGGAGTCGGTTACCCTTCCCATTACATATGATGAATGAAGTCATATGCCTTCATCTTTAAAAATAATTTTTTTGATTAAAAAAATGTAATTTTAAGGCATTATGGTTCAATTAAATGTCATTATTTAATTAAATGATAATAATTTCAAAATGAATCTCTGTGTATAGTTGTTTTTTGACACTTACATTCATGATATGCGAGCACGCATGTAAAGATTGAATATTTTGGTCTTGAACTTGATAGATTTTAAATGGATATTTTGGAATGAAGTAAATGATACTTCGTTGAGAACCCAACAAATGTATGATAAGGTTCCCAATATGGTACCTAGAGATAAATGTAATGTTTTTATTTATATTCATTATGATGATAATCACTTTGTATTTAAATATATATTTTTATTTTAATCTCATTTTACATTTATAAATGTATATGAAAAGGAGATGGTATTTCATACATTCTATTAAATTTAATATTATTTATTTCCAGATCTTTCACAGAAAAATGCCTCGAGTCAGGGGAAAAAATCACCCCTCCCATTGAGGGGACAAAGAGTTTTTATAGAATCAGATCGACTATGGTACTATATTAATTAGTTTATTTAATTATTAGATAATATGATTTGTTTAATATATTATTTTTTATGCATTCATAATGTTTAGGGCCCCAAGAATCCTGAACAGAAGTGTGGTAAAATGTTCATAAAAATCATTTGGGAGTTTTGTTAATGATTCTGTCAAAGAAGTGGGGGTATGGACTCGTTTTTTCATTATAATAACTTATTATTCATTGTCAGTATGTAAATATATATTGATTAGAATATGATTGATATTTTATTTATAGATATAAATAAAAGAACTATATGATTCCAGTTCCATAGATTCCTACTTAGTCTCTCAGGATAACCCGGTTGGTAAAGTCCTTGGGATAGAGCATCTTGGTTGATTGTGCGGGATGGGTTTGGGACCATTACCATTTGAGGCCTTTTGCAGAAAATTGGGGATTGCAGTTTCATGTAGTCCTAGTTATAGTCACTCTATAACCCATGATGCTTAGAGAGTGTTTTTTTCTATGAAAAACACAATTAAGGAATAGGGGACTTAGATATCAACATTACCGAAATCATTGATTGATTAATATCAAATGATTATTAGATCTTTCCTCGGTGTTATTGCATCGATTACTGGTGGTGATATGGTAAATCAACAAATTTCAAAATCATTTAGTTCACAAAAATATATTTTATTTTGAGATTAAATAAAAATATAAAACATTAATTAATTTTAAATATAATTATCTTATATGTGTCTATAGTAGGAAGTAGAGAAAGAGATGGACAAGGTGACGAGGAATGTTCATCATCAAACAGTATTTAATGGTGTTTTTTATGTTTAAGACAAACATGGAAAGAGTGGCTTTGTTCATGTATTATGTGTGGCATAGAGTATTCACCTAAACTTTTTTTGACCTAACGTTTTCATGATTTACCATGTTTTAAGAGGTTAAAAACCTTTTAGGGATGTAGTGATAGTCATCCAATCATAATAATATATGATCTAATATTATTAAAATAACTATCTTGCAATGGTCTTCAGGCTATTTAAGGTAAATCGTATTATTTTTTATTTTATAAAAAAAAATCCATTCTCTAATCTAGTATAGTAATACTGAAGTTAAATTTCATTCTTGTTTTATTCCCACATAGTAAATTTTGATCAATATAGTTATAAATTTTCTCCCCATTTTTAATTTTTGATGCATGATTTATTTACTTAACGACTATAGAAGTGCATGTTTCTCATTCAAATTGTTTTTCGTTATAGCCTATATGCCCATACCCCTTTCATCATTTATTTTCCATTGACCCCTTTATACTGCATCAACTCACTATTTGATATCAATCATCTTACATCATCTTTCATGATTCATATCCTTATTCATTCTTCCCCTCACATTATTCCATGGCCTCTCATATTCCCATTGACTCTAATTTTTTATCCCATCTAATCACTCCCTATGCCACAAAACTATTATTTCTATACATACATGTATTATTCTTGATATCACCCTGCAGTCCAACCATTGAATCTCCCTTAAAAAATCCAAATTTTAAAAATTACTCCCACATTATTTGTTCATTTTTAGATCAAAGGTATATGATTATTGACTATTTAACTATTTTATGATCTATTTCTCGTTTTGCGGTATTAATTTTTGTTTATGTTTTCACTTATAAATTTTTTTAATCATTCATGGTTTGTAATGGATGTTAATTTGGATTCTAATTATGGGTTTCTTTTTGTTTTTTAATGTGAATAATTACATTCACAAATATATACACCGTAATCAATATAAATTAATAATTGATTGTATAGATATTGTGTTTTATTTATACTCATACATATACTTTTTAATACTTATATATACATCGTTGAATTATATAATATATTTTATTATACTTATATAATTTTTATGTCAATTTTTTAGCATAATTTACTTAATGATGTTTGTAGATCCCATAGTGGAGTGAGTGAGGATAAGATATGGTGGGCTTGATTTGTCTATTTTATTTTTTTGGTCAACATATAAATCATGATTAAAATTATGTGCTTTATAGATATTTATTTTATGTTTGGTTTTTTCCATGGTTTATGGAATGATTACAATAACATGAAGGAATCTGAAGATTTTAATGTGAATATTAAATTATTTAATTTGTTGTTGTTGTTTAAGATTTATATAAATACCTGAGAGAAGAGAATATAGAGACTAAATATAAATTTAATAGAAAATACGTTGAGATTATACATATGAGAGAAAATGGAAAAAAAATAAGATAATAGAATAAGTGATTGGGTGGATGTTTGGTTTATACAAATTGGATAAATTATTTTCAAATATTCATGAAAAATGAAGAATAATAATGAACCGCGATCAATAACTTTCTAGCTTCCCAATTAGAGATACGTTTCTACACCCCGAGAGAGGTTAATAAATGTTAATGACATTTTATCAAATTGAAAACATTTAAATCCATATCCTTTTATATCTTCACATATTAAGGTGAATTGTTCTCCCGTTCTATCTTTTCAACATCATATTTTGTTACCCAAAAGTTAAACAGACACCAACATAGGTGTCACAGCATATTTACAATGTTAAACTCTTAAAATGAGAAGAAAAATACTTTGTTTGAAATGGATTAATATGATATTAAACAGTCGAATAATATCAACCAATAGGTACCAGTGAGAATGTTTTATCATCGATCTTATATTACATACTTCTCAATTATGTTTTAGTGCATCCCGTACTCTTTCTACATCTAACTGGGTCTTTATCCTACCATAATAATAGTTTAAAATAGATTATTTCTAACAATAATAACTCCTTTACTTGTATAGACAATGCCTTTCCATTGATGTTCCTAATTATTATTTTCCTTATATACATTCACAATAGAATGAATAATATTCACTTATTATGAAAAACAAATAAACAAAATATTTTATTCATCTTATTCTTTACAAAAACACTGGAAGGGTTTATGTAATCATTTATTCTTTATTATGTTCTTTAAAAAATTCATGACTCTACATTTTGTGAAAATTTTACTTCAAAACATATTTTTTTATTTTCCTTCCATACATCACAATGTTTCTTTAAATCATCCTATAATAATATCATTTTTCTTCCCTCTATGGCCTCTACCTCATGATAACATGAAAATTCAATACCTTATTATTATTAATCTTACACAGTAGTAGGAAAACCTTGTTCTCAATTGAATTTGAATTTAGAATTCAAATTAAAATTTCAAATTCATTAAATCATTTCTCAACTTATATTGACTCTTTTCAAACCATTAGATCATATTTGACCTAATTTTCACCATTGATGATGTTAAATGAATTAATATATCTATTATTAGAGGATGTTGACTCAAAGGTAGTAAAATTTCATTAGATCCACTCAAAATTGGAATTATCTGTTTGAACACAGCTAGAACCATGATGTGTTAGAACATTTTTTGGAACATCTTCACTGAAACATGATTTTATTTACCTTGTAAAAGTAGTTAAAAGGAATAGATAAATCAAATTTTGTTGTTCTTAAAAGGGTTTTATACATTTTACATGTTTTCTAAAATTACAAGTTTTTTTAATGAAAAAATGCATATTCCTTGGTTTTTAAGCCAAATATGGTTTTAAACAGGGGTTTACATTTTTTGTTTACCTTATTTTAGAGGTGTGGTGTGGTTTTATAATTTGAAATATTAGTTCCATTGATATATTTAGTAATGATTATATTTTTTGTATGCACACCTTGGGTTATGTGTTCTCTGCATATTTTTTTCAGGAAACTAGGGCTGTAGAATCTGCAGTCGGTTTTTATATTTAAATAAATATACAACAATGGTTTAAACCATAGCTAAATAATATAGATTTTTAGTAATGGTTTAGACCACCGCTATATTTTGATAGTATTTGATATCATTAGTATATAAAACCTCTATTAAAAAATGATAATGATTTACTTTTTGGTGGTGTAATTGTTGTTAGCAGTGGTGTCCATGCAAAAAAGGAAAATATTTAGCATGGGTTTTAACTACCTTTAAATCCTTATTATATTTTACCACTAAAAACCAATGTCAAAACCAATAAAACTGAATCTCAATATAGTTTCTATGACACATCCGAAAAACAACCTCTAAATGAAAGAAACTGCTGTGTATTGGATGCCCACACTTGTTTTAGTAGTGGTTTTATGAAACTATCATAGAACCACATCACATCAGTTTAAACCGAATCCATTTTAACCCCTTCCCCTATATATAGTGATTTTTTTGTACTGATTACATCCAACATTTTTGGATAAGTATACAAAGTTCTATTATTGTATCATGTTTTTGATAATAGAACATACTAAGGATTACTCTAGTGGGGAATAATATTTATTTTGAGGAGTTTAATTTTTTTGGAAGACAAATATTTGACTCTATTATAGAGATATACACTATTTTTGAATTGGAAGAGGGAGCACAGTGGAATTATATGTTCTCAAAGTATCAAATTTATACTTGATGATGCATAGTAATCAATATTGTATGTCGATGTAGAAGATAACTACATGTATATAAATTGAGGAGAGATCATCAAATTCATAAACCTAAAAGGCCATCCTGATGTAACTAGTAGAGTAGAAGAAGAGGAAGTGATTCTTGGGAGGTAGTGTATTCTCTCTAAAAAATTGATAAGGAAGTGCGCCTTGGTGTAGAGTGACCTCAACCATAACATATATCAATTGAATGAAGTGAGTTGATAGTGTATTATTTATATTAGAATATAATTTTATATATACCTGGTATACATATACCATTATAGGTGAACTAAGAAAAAAATACTTGGGTTTTATGTTATTTAACATCTATATCTATGTTTACATTTGGTGAGAAACAATGAGGGAGAGATTGATTGACCATGTTCCTTCCCACATAAGAACAGGATGCTGAAAATGGTAAAAGGGAAAAGTTTTAATTTGGGATACACCCTGATTCTCCCCCATCACACTGTAAGGGTGTCTCTAATTACTAAAGGTTTTATCAAATATTAAATCATCTAAAATTTATTTAAATATAAAAAATTATTTTTTAATTTTTTAATAATATAGATTTCATGATAAAGACTACATTTTTTAATAGAGCTTAATATAATGTCTAGAATAAGTAAATGTTATGATTTCTCTAGGCTTGTGAAGAACATGTCATGGAATATATATGACATGATACTTATTTTAAAAAAATTATGTTAAAATATATTATGATGAGATGATATAAATGTTCCTAATTAATTCATTAATCAATGGGGTATATAAGAAAACCTCCTACTATGTTATTGTGTTTGACATGTGAAAGATTTCGGTGGTGATGTTTAGTACATACTTATAAGCCAATGACTTTTTTCATCCAAAATAAAATATTATGAACATATTTGTGATAATATTTCAATGAGAAAATATTTTTAATATTAACGGTTAATAAAATGAAAAAAAATGAATTAAGAATAAGAAGATTCCGATGAACAATAACACACCTTCTAGGGTAAGTGTGAATGATTTTTATGATAAATTTATTACTAATGTTTTTTGGGAAGTGTAAGAACCTGATTCTTATTTTGAGGTATATATACTCTCTTTTTAATTTATATTTATCAATATATGGGGAAAGAGGTCAAGTGATGGATATATGCATGTTACACGATGTGACTGGGGACTATAAGTCATGTAATCCCAGTACAGGGCCATGTAATGGTCTAGACATGAATTTTATGAACACGAAATGTATTATGAAGTACATTACTTTAAAAAATTTAATTATTAATTCAGGATATAGAATTTTTTTCAAATGGAAAGAAATAGATCCATTTCGATGAGCATCACACCTAGGAAATTTGAATTGGAAATTGCCTCTTGTTTCGTCATTAGGATTCTGATTCGAACAATGTTAGATGTGTTGGATTCCACTTAGTGAGCTCTCAATTAATCTTGAGTATTTATTCTTGATCTCTTATCTCAATTTAGTTACTTATTATCATTCATTTATACCCATTTTATATATATTCTCCATTCAAAGGAGAATTAGAGCATGAAGCTGGATGAGGACAATCATACGAGTACAAGGATGGTGGTCCGGTTCCTTTCAAGAATTTTAATGATGTTTATATATGTCTTAGTGTCTCCTAACCACTTTTAGGGTATCAATTGATTGAATGGTGATCCTAATTATTTCCTATTGATGATTAGGTAATTAATTGGATATTTTTTAATCAGTTTTACGGTTGTCAACCTTGATTTAGGCCACCTGAAGGGTGTGTTTCCTATGGATGGATTTTTGGACAAGAATTCCTATGGGATGTGACTTGAATTCCCATTCTTAGGTTGTTAAAATTATATTTCTAATTTTATGAGTTTACCACATTAGATCTCTACCCAAGGAATTTTTGGGATATATTGTTCTCACCCATCTCATAATTAAATAATACATATGTGTGACATACTATAATAAATCATTAATATCACGATATCCCATTATAATTGATGGGTTTTATAATCAACATATCATAACCCATAAAATATGATCGTTGTCATAAAAATTTTATATTATAATCTGTGGAAAATATGGAGGGTTAATAATCCAAGAATAATCAATAAAGGAATAATATTTCATAAGAGTTTTATCATAGTATAACTCATGGAAGAGAAATGGGTTTTGTAAAAGAAATTAGCATATTAATCATAAACCATTAAAATAAAAAATAATAATGGTATCCTTGAATAAAATTCTTAGTAAGTCATCAATTATATAAAAGTATATCATCATAGATGGAGATTTATTTTTAATGATCACTTTTAAAATTTCTTAAGGAAAATATCCTTTCTTTAAAGATCCATTTCATAAAACATCTTCAGAAATATTTTTCTTGTAAAGAAATTTTTGAAATTTCATTTAAAACATTCCTTGAGGATAATAACCATTCCAATTGAAAAAAAAATGAATGAAGAAACATTTCAAAAACCTTTTTATTTGATAAAAACCATTAATAAATATAAAGGAAGTGAGAAAACATTTTTAAAACCATTATTGGCAAATAACTTTGAAAACATATAATAAAATCATAAAGATATTTTGGAAACATTTTATTTTAAAATTACATTGAAAATTTTTAACTGAATCATGATAACATTATGAAAATATTTTATTTATAAATATCTTTGAAAAATTATAATAGGATATTGAAAACCTTTTTAAAATCTTTTCATCTAAAATAGTTTTGATAATTTATAAAGGAAGATTGAAATTATTTTGAAAAAAGTTTCATTATATATAACTTTGAGAACTTATAAATGAACCATGAAATCATTTTGAAAATCATTTCAGTGAAAATATATTTGAAAACTCATAAACGAAGCTTGCAAACATTTAGAAAACATTTTATTTTAACATAACATTGTAATCTTATAAATGGTGGTTAAATTTTTTTTAAAATCATTTAATTGAAAATACCTTTTAAAACATATAAAGGAATATTGAAAACCTTTTTAAAACATTTTCTATGAAAATAGCCTTGGAAACCTATAAAGGATGTTTGAAACCATTTTTAAAATATTTTAATTAAAAATATTTTTCAAAATTTATAAAGGATTATTGAAAACATTTTGTGAACCTTTACATTTATAATAACTTTGAAAACATATAAAGGAAAATTTTAAAATCATTTAAATCACTTCTTGGCAAAAAAAAATTTTTGAAAACATTTTTCTATAAAAAAACATTACAAAAATTAATTTCTATAATATTAGAAAAAAAAATCTTATAAATAAATATTTTAAACTTTAAAAGGATTCTTTAAATGAAGTGTGGTTATGATGGTTGATTAAATCATACATAATGAACAATCCTTTTACACCGTTATATGTTTAGAAAAGTGCCTCAGTCAATAAATTACAAGAAGATTTGTTTTTAAAATGAAATTTTTAAAGGTGAAACCTGGGTAAAAATTTATTTTCAATAACATGGAATAATAGTAAATAATTTTCGAAAAATATTTTTAGAAAACATGTTCTTGGAAGAACATAGATTTTTGACCAAAAAGAAAATTGAAGATGTATTTTCTTAAAAAATATTAATTATATTAGGTAACAAAGAGTAGATAAATGATACCATTACTAGAATATATCATGAATAAATAGGGGATAAGAAAATTAATGATATTTCTTGAGATATGGATCATAATATTTCATAAATGGAAGTATAATCATAAACATTCTTGATAAATGATGAGATTATAACAATATACTATTACCTCTTTGGTAACTATGAATCATAATTAAAATGAAAGAAAAAAATAATTACAACATAATATATCATGAAATTAAAGAGATTTATGATTTAACATGTCAATGGTATGTATATACAATCCATATAAAAGTAAATTTTCATAAGATGTGATGTATCTCAAAGAGGGAAAATTGAGACAAAAATTACATTACTTCTTTGGTAACTTTTGAAAAATTAACCCCAAAAAAGAAAGTTAAACAAATGGATATGTAAATACCCAATAATTTAATTTTAAAAATAATATAATGCATTCATGGGTAGTATATACACTACACAAAATAAACAAGTGGTGACTAATTCATAAGTCTCACATTAATAAAAGTGATATTAGAAAACCCTTACCTTACATCTTGACTTTATTCGTACACATTAAAAACTATATATAATAAGTATATGTTTATTATAATTCTTTCAAAGAACCATATTTTAATATCTAATACCATATCTGATTTTATAATGACTTTATATTACCCTTTAATTAACAATTCAAAGTTAATGTTACGTTTCAGGTAATATCTGCTATGTTTTTCCTAAATGTTTTGACTTGTTATTATTGGTCATATTTCATAGATCTTGATTTCAATATTTATATAATGTGAAACATGATCAAATTATCATATATATTATGAATAAAAATTTTTATAATATTATATAAACATCGTAATATGAAATGGAATACACCGTTCGTGGAGATGGTAGGTTGTACGTATGCATGAACATTGTTTCTGTTTTCTTATCATATTAAAAGAAAGAAATAACATGAAATATTTGTATATATAAAAATATTATTATTTAATTATCATTATTATTTCATAAATATCATTTAAATATAATAGACAAACTTTTAATACATTCTATGAATAGTGCGGACAAATCACATTACATCGATGATGCAGTATGCACGTGTCCACAAATAAAGATATCATCTTTTTAAAAAATTGAAATAATGAAGGTATGATTTATATTGTAATTAAATAATAATAAATATATTATAAATATCATATATATCATATAAAAATATAAATTGCAACCTAATTTCCAACCATGAATGGTGTTAATAGAAGAACGAACGATATCAGTTTGCGAGACGGTAGTCTTCCATTTACATGAACAATAATTGTGTATCCCATTTGATGGAAGTGTTTGTTATTATTAATGAAAAACATAAAATAAGAACATCTGAGTCTATTTATGATACTTATGTTTTTTATAATCATATAATAAGAACATTGAAGGGGGTATATATCAAAAATAAAACAAAAGAGCTTGTGGAAGGTTGTTACCTCCTCTTTGGGAAAATCTTATTGGTTTTCACCAAAGGTCTTATTTGGTTGGATTTATTCCCAATGTGATACCTCTAAAAATAGGGGAGGGTATTTTGGAGGATATTTTCATAGGGTTTTTCAAAGGGAAAGGGCTTGATATGTGTGATGATGTAGGGGTGAGTTCCCTTTTATAGTTGAGGAGGGGTATCATTCTTATAAATATAAAAAGGTGACCACTATTTAGAAGTATCTCTTACATCAGGTGTAACAACCCAGGTACAAATAAAATAATTTTATTTTATTCTAGAATTAAAATTTTAAATTCATTATAAATTTATAATTAAATAATTTATATTTATATAAATTAAGGTATTTATACTGATGGAATGGTAACTTGACCATAGAGATAGTAAAATGGCCATTAGGGATACTAATTTTGGTGCATAGAATAGTAACCTCAACTATGAGAGTATAAAAAAAATTTATCAAATATTTGTAATAATTATATATTTAAATCATGGAATAATTAAATAAATGTTTTGGAAATGATAAATTAAGTGTTGGAATTTTTGTAAGTCCTGAATATAAATTACAATTTCATAAGAAATTTAACATTTTAAAAATTATTTTCATAAAATAGAATCATAAATTAATATTTATTTTCATATGTTTATAAGATAATTTTATGAGTTTTTCAATAATTTATCGAAGTGTTATAAAATCAGTTATAGTTTTAAAACATGTATTTTTTAAATAAATTGGGTTTTAATTAATAATTAAATCAGCCATATTTAAAAAATTATTTTCAAAAAAATGGAGTTAATTTTTAATTTCTACATTTCAAAAAATGGTTAGTTTTAATTTTTGTGATTTTTCTAAAATTCATGAATTTGTTGTGAATAGTGAAATATGGTAATTGACATTATATATATTATAAGTTAAACAAACTATTCCTAATATCCTGAATGATGTAAGAAAAATAATTTCGAAATTACCTGGATTATTATAATATATTTGATGATAATTCTAAAACAATTCATCTTCTTGAGCCAAATTAATAAACTAATTAATAAAATAATCAAAAAATTCATCTCTCCTCCATTATAAATTCCAGCCCTCACCCACTCTTCTCCTCATACCTCTATACCTTTTATAATTTTTCAAATTCATCTGAATCCTCTTCCCAAGATGATTCCCTACATCTTAGACCTATTTGTCTCACCAAGAATCCAAAACCAATATCCTTAAAAAGGTTCTCAAGGAGAATAAATCAAGTGGTAAAAATCCTCTTTCATTCTCTATTATTTTCTTGTTAATTACTTTTCATTTCATAAAATATTTTCACTGCCCCATATACAAGAACAATTATAACTACAATATCTTTTATATACTTTAATTTTATCTTTTTTATGTAAAAATATTTTATTACACGTTTTCTCCTCTACCTTTTATTCTAAAAATAAAAACATTGTCCCTAGTGTGTTGAATTACCGATATCAGGAAAAATGTGTTATCAATTTCCATTACCTCCTTCATGGATTTTCATAAAAAAATCTTAATGAATAAATCATATTTTTATTTGTATGATGTAACCTCTTTTAGGCTCTATAATTCACATATATATGTAAAATTAAAATTTAAAATCAAAATAGTTTGTGATTATCCAAGAAATGCCAAAATGATCTAAACAAATATCATTAAGGTTTTCTATAATGATTGATCATCATATATGGGAAAAATTATTTTTGGTATCATTTATTTTTATGGAAACATATTAATACCATTTAATTCCACTTTGGGAGTTTCTCATTCATTCAACAAGAAAATCCTTTAGGAATCAACCATGGAATCCATGTGAAGAACGCACTCGAAACAATTTAAATAACAAAATTTTATTAATAAATTGGTGGAATGATGTTATTAAATGATCATATAAGGTATTATAAAAATTAAAATTTTTCTTCAAAATATTAATAACACTAATCGATCCATTATATAGGAGTTTGAAACATATTTCCAGTATAATGTACCCGAGTAAGGGAAATATTAACCCAATTTCCATTCATTGGGTTAACCTTAACGTAAATTTATTATGGGGTAAATATATTATTTGTGAGATTAATATTGATTATATTATGTTTTATTATGTGTATATATATTGTATAAATATATTCCTCTCATTATATTAATTCTAATTTAAATTATATGATATTTGTAATGGACTTTTCTTTTAAAATCTTATTTTAAACATTTATTTTTATAAAATTAAAAAGGGATGATTTTATGAAAGTATTATTATTTTATAATTATGTTATGATTATTCATAATTATTTATTATAAATGGTGGAACATATATCTAAATCCATTGCATAGGGTCTGTTTAAGTTGGAGGTCCATCGTATGGATACTCCAAGTGTACCTACGATGGTCACACCTTATGGTAGTCATGAGGGATACATTATAAGGTATCCTTGAGGGTTACAAATCATAAGGTATCCATGTGGGCTACAATATTATGTATGTAATTCCCCTAATTAACTTATAAGAAATATTTATGTTTTTCTATGTTTTATGGAAATCTCATGTTTTCCAATGTAAATATATGATACTAATTGGGTGAGAAGTATGTCTCTTGTGGAAATGATTTGTTACCATTATAAGTATTCATTTAGTAACAGTTTCAATATTTTTTATATCCCATACTAGGATTTTTGTTTTCATACCATGTTTTAATCTTTTTTCATATGGTCTAAGGAAGTATAAGAGAAAAGAGGAATTCAAGATGAATTTTTTTAAAACATTTCATGGGTAGATTTCATGTTATAAAAAAAACATTTGGTTTATGAAAAAATGGATATTATTTTATTAGTAACCATTTTGTTTTCTTATGGGATAATATTTATTAAATATGTCCAAATATAATAAAACTATAAACCAAAAATATCTTTGGTAATATAAAAAATTAATTATAAATGAATTTACTAGATTATGTAATGTTTAAGGATGAGTCCTTATAGTTGGTATCAGAGAATAGTTTACATAACTCTAGGTGTTATGATGATGTTAATACAATACCATAAATTATTTTTACCTTATATTCAAATGATATATCATTTCAATATTTTTATGTTCCTTTTTCTAAGATATGTCTATTTATAATGGGTTTCTTCCAAAGAGACATGGAATATGAAGTTTTAAGGAAACGAGTGGCTGATGTCCTTCCGAATCTGCCACCTGGAATTGTATCCATTGGAACTAAGTTATTTTTTATAGTAATGGCTTAGTTAAAACAATAAATAAATTTTGGTGGAATCATTGTAATAGAAAAACCAGTACTAATGTAAAGGAACATAATGATAGTGGAACATTTTATAAGGAAACACCCTTTTGCTTTCAGTGGATCTTTTGACATTTTAGTTGATGAAGGATGGATTAAATCACTTGAGAAGATATTCCATGTCATGGGATGTTCAAATAATAAAAATTTTAGTCTTTCTATTTATCATTTTGATGGGAAAGTTGTCTAGAGGTGGTAAATATTAAATATTATCAGGGATAGAGATGATATTGATGCCCCGCAATGGGATGATTTTAAAAATATTTTAATTCAAAAATATTTTCATGAGGTTTTTCGACATAGGATGGAAAACAAATTCCTTGAATTTAAGAAAAATAATAAGGATTTAGTTTTTGTGTCTGAAGAAAACTTCGCCCAGTTGGAAAGGCACGCTCCAATTCTTATTCAATATCTTGATAGTAAAATCAATTGTTTTTACTTAGGATTAAAGATAACATACTGAAGGAAATTAGACTCCAGTGATGTCAAAATGTGAGAGAAACTTTTATAATTTTCTAATGGGGTAGAAATGGAGTTTTCTTTTAATCATGTGTACTTTGACAACAAGAAGAATAAGAGGTAAAAACATAAATGTATGGGTAAGAATCAATCAATGATATATGATAGAAAGAATTTAAAGTTTCTAGTTTCAGAAAATTGTGCTAAATAGAATATTGGGGACTACCTTAAAAAATTTGGAAGTGTTTATGATGTGGTAAGTTTAGACATATGGCCTCGGATTGTATTGAAAATGAACATAATATCAATTCTAACTAGAAAACTATAATGGTTTGTAAATGTGGTGAGATGGGTAATTATAAAAATGCATAACCAAAGAATTATATTAATGATGGAAACAGTCATATTATATACAAAAAGTTGTAGTGAGATCCTTTGCAACTACATCAGTAGATATCAGACCATCCACTGAATTGTTATCAGGTACATTGTTTATTTACTCAGATTTTTCAAACGCCTTGTTTGATATGGGGTCTACACAATCCTTTATTTCTATGAAATTTTTTGGTTAATTAGAAATTTTACCTCATGAAATGAGACAAGAACTTATGGTTAAAACACTAGGGGAAAATATTATTGATAAAATGTGTTATAGGAATCCTCATATTATTATTTTTTGAAATACATTACCTAAACATATTTTTGTTTTAGCCTTATTAGAGTATGATGTCCTTATGGGTATAGATTGGCTTTCTGTTTATCATGTTAAGAGTTATTTTAGATCTAATGAAATTATTTTTTAGAAATTGTTTCATTTTTTTACATGAATGAACCCATATAATTGATAACATATCAGGAAGCTGAGAAACTATAGAAAGATAGAAACGAAATTTAACCCGCTAATATTATTGAAAAAATGGGACCTATTTAGATTAATGATGTGACAGTGGTAAATGAATACTGAGATGGTTTTGTAATGACTTTTTAGTGTTATACCTGACTGAGATGTTGAATTTATCATTAACTTAGTTCCTGATGCTAATACAATTTTAAAACCCCATTATAAAATGGACCAAGTAGAATGTTTTGAATTGAAAAATAAGTTTCTTGAATTTCATGATAAAGGATTCGTTTTTCAAAGCACTTCACCATGGGGTGATCATTTTTTTCATTAAAAATAAAGATGGTTCCCTGATAATTTCAATTCATTATATAGAATTGAATAACATTGCTATTAATAATATGTATCATTTTCCTCATATGAATTACTAGTTTGATCAGCTCTAGGGAGATCAGTATTTTTACAAGATTGAATTTAGAACTGGATACCATTTGCTGAAGGTCAAAGAGTATGAGATTACAAAAATAACTTTTCATATTGTATAGGGGCATTACGAGTTTATTGTAATTCCCTTTGGTATAAAAAATGTCCCTACTATATTCAATGATTTTATGAATAGAGTAATATGTGAATATTTGGATAATAATTTTATTGTTTTTATTAATGATATTTAAGTATTTCCATAATTTAATGAGGATTGTGAAAAAAATTTAATGATTGCCTTCAAAACTCTCAAATAAAATATGTTATACAAAAAATTAGAAAATATGATTTCTTTTTTGCGACAATGTCCTTTTCATGGGAACATTGTATGTTAGGATGGAATAATAATTGATCTTGCCAAAAGAGAAGTGGTTAATGATTGTCCAATACCTAAAAATGTTAAAAATATTTACTGTTTTCTAGGATTATCAGGTTATTATCAAGTTTTTTAAAAGCATTTCATTGTTATCTATCCCGCAAAATAATTAACCAATAAATGTGTAAAATTTATTTGGACAAATGAATATTTGTATTGTTTTGAGGAACTAAAGATGATTTTGGTGAATGCTCCTATTTTGGCACTACCATCCAGAAATGGTGAGTTTTTCTTCTAAATTGATTCTTTATTGGAAGGAAATTGTTGTGTTGTACTAAATAATGATCATGTAATTTCTTATGCTTTAAGAGACTTGAAACCTCATGAGTTAAATTATCCCACACCTAATTTGGAATTAGAAGCTATGAGTTTTGCTTTGAAAATTTAGTGGCATCATTTATATAAAGACAAATGTGAAATATATACTGATCATAAAATTATGAAGTATATATTCACGCAAAATGTATTAAATATGAGGCAGATAAGATAGCTTGAATTGATAAAGGATTATGCTATCACGATATATTTCGATATTCGAAAATAAAACAAATTGGTTGATTCCATGAGTCAAAAACATTGTGTATCATTAACCATTCTATATTTGGAATAATAACCCTTGATTAATGATTTTATATGTTTGGGATTGGGAATTTTTGGTGTAAGAAATTACGTTGTTTTGGTTTAGGTGTCATTGCAGTCATCTCTATTAGACAAGATTAATCAAGTGTAGAAGGAAGACAATGAGTTACAAAGAAAGTAGAATTTGTGAAAAAGGATTTGTTTGTAGAATTAAATGTTGATAATTATTGTGTTTTGAGATTTGGGAATAAATTATACAAGACTTGTGATTCTTAACTAAGTAAATAATTTTTGTGTGAAGCTCATAACTCTATATTTTTAGTTATTCTGAAAAGTAATAAGATGTATAGAGACCTTCCAAAATGTACTAATGGTGGGATGGAATGAATAGAGACATTGACAATTTTACCAATAAAAATTTTCTATGTCAATAGGTTAATGTTGAGTGAAAAATATCAAGGGTATTCATTAGACTTTTCCATTAAATGAGTGTAAATGGGACAATATATATGTACTTTGGGGTGGGACTACTGAAGAATTCTCAATGTAACAATGAAATTTGGGATATTGTTGACTGACTGACTAAATATGAACATTTTCTTCCAATTCGGGATATTATGTATTTGGATCAGCTTTCCCGACTATACCTCAAATTTATTGTCATGTTACATGGTGTTCCTCTTTCCATTATATCTGACCATGATCCTAGGTTTAATTATATCATTTTGAAAATCCATCAAATGCATTTGGGAACAGAATTAAATTACATCACTGCTTTTCATCCTCAATCTGATGGACAAACTGAGCGAACAATTCAGACCATAGATGACATGCTTCATGATAGTTCAACAGATTACCATGGAGTTTGGGATCAACATATTTCATTTTTTTTGATTATTTATGTAATAAATTTTTTCAATCTAGTATACATATGATACCTTATGAGGAATTATATGGGAAGTGGTGTTGAGCTCTATAATTTTTGGGATTAAATTGGTAAAAGGAAGTTGACGGGACTAGAATTAGTAAAGGAAGTGTCTTTAAAGGTGAATATGTTCCAAAAATAAATGAGGATTGCTCAGAGCATGTAGAAAAGTTATACAGATTACGGAATATAATACTTTTCTTTTGAGTTAGTTGATCATATTTTCCATAAAATAACCCCATGGAAAATTGTTAATCATTTCAATGATAATGGAAAGCTACATCCTTGGTTCATTGGATATTATGAAATTCTAGAAAATGTTGGACCAGTCACCTACCGAGTAGCTTTACCTCTGAGTTTATCTCATTTGCAAAGTGTTTTTCATTATTTTATTTTGAGATGGTATGTTCCAAATTCATCTCATGTTTTGATCATAGAAGTACATCATCTAGAAGAAAACCCTTCTTATGACAATAAACCAATTTAGATTGTTGATCAAAGAGAGCTTGTATTTCAGAATGAGGCTATTTACCTTGATAAGGTTTTCATGAAAACAACATGGTTGACAAAGCGATATGGGAATATGAAAATAATATGGGGGAAATGTACGCTCACTTGTTTAATAAGTAAATAAAAAATTATGTGGATATAATTTCTAAAAGGTGGGAAGAGTTAAACCACCCAAGTACTTAAAAAATAATTTTTTTCATTTTGGAATTAAATATTTAAATTCAATATAAATTTATAATGAAATAATTGATATTTATAGAAATTAAGTAATTTACATGGATGGATTATTAGCATGACCTTAGAAATATTAAAAAGTCCATTAAGAATAGTAATTTTGGAAAATAGAATAGTAAAATAACCTATGAGAGTATAAATAAAAATTTTATATATTATAATTGTAATAAAGAAATATTTAAATCTTGGAATAAGTAAATAAATGTTCTGAAAATGAAAAATTAAGTGTTAGTATTTTTGTAATTAATAAATATATAATATCAATTTTATAATTAAATTAATTATTTAAAAGAAAATTAATTTTAATAAAATAGAATCATAAACTAATAGTTTATTTTATTATGATTATAAGTTAATGTTTTGAGATATAAAATAGTTTTTCAAAGTGTCATAAAATCAGTTACAGTTTCAAAACTGGTATTTTTAAAATAAAATATGTTTTTAATTAAATATTAAATTTATAATATTTAGGAAATGTGTTTAAATAATTTTAGTTAAATTTATAATTCTAAACATAAAAAACTATTAGGGTTAATTTTTTGGATTTTTCTAAATTACTTGATTTTTTGGTGAATAGTAAAATACGTTAATTAGTGGTATATTTACATTATAAGTTAAATACACTATTCCTAACATCATGAATGATGTAAGAACCATAATTTAGAACCTAACTTGATTATTTTATTATATTTTATGGTAATTCCCAATATATTCATAGTTATGATCCAAATTAATAAAGTAATGGATACAATAATAAAACAACCCCCTCCATTCATCCACTATAAATAACACCCCTGGCACCATCTTCTCCTCACACCTCTCAAGCTTTTATCATTGTCCAAATTCTTTTAAATATTCTTCCCATGAATTTTCCCCATATCCCAGTCCTTCTGGTGTCACCAAAAGGCCAAAGCCAAAGGCCTTAAAGAGGTTCTCAAAGGGGATTATTCAAGACGTAAAAATCCTATTTCATTTTCTTTAATTTTCTTTTTTATTATTTTTATTTTCTTATAATATCATCACCTACCCATATCCACGAGGTATTAAAAATAGAGTATCTTATATATACTATAATTTAACATGTTTAAGAAGAAATTCATTATCACATTTTTGATCCTCTCATTATTATTCTAAAAATGAAAACATTATCCATGATGGGTCGAACTACCGACATCGTGGATGATGTCTTTTCAATTTCCCTTACCAGCTTCAGAGATTTTAATAAAACCATTTTAATTGTTGAAACATATTATATATTGTATGATATAGTCTCTTTTATTTTATGTAATTAAATTATTGCATAATATTAAATTATATAATGAAACTAGATTGAGATTATCAAAGAACGACCAAAATGATCTAAATGAATATCATTAATATTTTATGTAATGATTAATAATCACATATGAAAACATTATTTGTGGTATCATTTAATATTTTGGAAACATATTAATACCATTTAATTCCACTTATAGTTTTTCGTATCTATTCGAAAAGAAAACCATTTACGAACCGACCATGGATACCATGTAAAGAACACACCCAAAACAATGGAAATATCTAAATATTATTAATAAATGGGTGAAATGATGTAAAAAAATTATCATATAATGTGTTAAAAAATAAATATTTTTCTTTAAAATATTAATAACACTTTTTTAACAATTATAAAAGACTATTAAACACATATTTTGTAATACGAGCATGAGGTAAGGGAATTATTAACCCAATTTCCATTGTTTGGGTAAACACTCTACTTCATTAGTTATGTGCTACTAAGATTATTTTAGAAATTTATATTGTTTATATTATGTTTTATTATGTGTATTTACAGATTATTGACATTTTCAATTTCTTCTATTAATTCTCACTTCAATTACATGATATTTGTTAGGGACATTTCTTTTAAAATCCACTTTTACACAAAATTTTTTATAAAATTAAAAAGTGATGTTTTTATGCAAGTATTATTATTTTATGATTACATTATGGTTTTTTGAATTTTTTTATGATTATGGGTGGGATATGTATCTCTCTAAAATGCATTGGGTACATTTATGTTGGAGGACGGTTGTATGGTAGCTCTAAGTTTACCTTTGATGGTTACAACATATGGTAGTCGTGGTGGTTACATTGAAAGGGATCCATGAGGGCTATAAATCATAAGAAATCTAGGTGGGTTACGATATTATTTCATTCCCCAAAGTATCCTATATAGATTATTTATGTTTTTATATATTTTATGGAAATATATTTTTCACAAAAGTAACTATAGGATTCTTATTGGGTGAGAACTATGTATTTATGGAAATGAATTCATATGTTTATAAGTATTCATGTACTAATTGTATCTATATATTTTATATCCCTTTCTAATATATTTCTTTTCATCCTAGGTTTAAATTTTTATTCAATGGTTTTAAGGATGGGTAATAGAAAAATATAATCCAAGATGAATGTCGTGAAGACAATTCATGAATATATTTCATGTTATAGAAAAAACATTTTTATTAAGAAAAAATGGATATTATTGTAGTAGTTTACAATTATTATGATTTTGGGATGATATTTATGAAATAATTCATTACTTTTTAAAAATATCAACATAAAATATATTTGGGAATGTAATAATAGAATTATAAAGGTATTTACATGATTATTTAATGTTTAATGTCAGGCCCTTATATCATATACCTCAATAATTATAATTTTTTTGATCAAAGAGAGTAATTGGTAAAAATATGTCCATCCAATATATTTTGGACATGTTTTTATATTATTTTTTCACGTAGATTAATGTTTAGCCCCTAAGTATAATTTATTCTATTTACCACATTAGTTATTTTATTTACTTTGTCTAATATTTTTGGTCAAAACTTAAGATGGACTTATTAGAAATTATAAATTATTATAATTAAATATAAGGAATAAATATATCAAAATTCTAATCACATAAGTGGAAAAAATTAAAATAATATTAATCTTGTATATGGGATGAAACGACATGTTTTTTTAAAGTGAAAATGATCAAAATATTGAGTTGTTTTTTATATGAAATTTCAATGTGAAATTGGTTCTAATGAACTAAATTGTATTTATTTATTATAATATTATCTACTCAAAATATATAAATAAATTTAAAATATAATTTTACTATATAAAGAAATTACATCAAAAGGAATATTTAAATTAGAATTCTGTATTTTTAACTATTCATCGAAAAATGAAATTTTTCAAATAAAACAAACATTAACCCAAAGTAAATATTGATATTACACTTTATAAAAAGAAGTTTATTTTTTAAATAAAAATTATAAAAGGGTAAAGATTTATATTTTAAAAGGGTTTGTGATTAAAAGAAGGTGAAATAACCTTTTTTAGGAAAAAATATTTCAATTCAAATGAATCGATTTATTCTTACATTAATCCTCTAAAATATATTGGAGGAGTGTCAAAAAATGATTTAATATATAATATATAAATAATATTAAAATAATTCACTAAGAATCTTTTTTTTAATTTATTGAGACAAAATGTGGTTTGTACATAGAGAAATAGATTTCTTAATAAAGGAATATATTCATTCTAAAATAGTTTTTACATTCATTTATGACTAATTTAAAAACCAAATTATTCCTTTTATATACATTTGAAGATCATATTTTTACAATTTAGTTAATCTTATTCATAAATTATATTCTAATGGCTGTGTGGTAACAAAAATAATATTTTAATAAAAATATTAATAGTATATTGTCATTTGGTAAAACTCAGCCTTGAATGTAACACAAGTTATTGAAGGAATATAGCATTGTGTTCAACAAAAGTCAAACATATTGTTGTGTGTACTTAAAGATAATCTATTATTTCCATGTAGTGCCATCATAACTTTTTGTTGTGTGAAACACAATCCAAACATATTTCCTTCATATACAGAAGGATGTATTATGTGCTTCTTGACGCAAAAAAAATATTATGATTTAATTAATTTGAAAGAAAATTCATAGAATCTCATTTTGTTACTTTATACCCCACTTAAAATGAATTTCTCCCTTGAATTTCATCTCAATAATCAATTGTTTCATACATGTAAGTTACTTTTATATATGCTCACATTTTAAAATAGAATGAAAAAAATTTCTTTAAAAACAGAAAGCTAAAACATAATGGTTTCCCAACGTTAAACATAACTAGGTTTACATGTATGATTACATAGGTGGAAAGTGAAAAAATGGACATGGAAGAGAATTCTAACTATCAAGTTCTGATGGATAGTGATAGAGAACATGCTTATGATATTGTTAATGATAAAAAATATATAACCCAAAGTGGCATGAAATTATAATTGATATCATGAAAAATGATAATAACATGACAAAATTTATTTCAGTACCCTTTTTACTAAAGTTAAATATTTTTTATGAAATGATATACTAACCTGATTTTAAGAAAACCTCACCATTTATTGTGTCTTGATCAATTTCTACTTTATCTTTTACACTATGAAATGAAGATTAATTCATCATTATTGATGTAATAATATATCAATATGTATAATTATATGTTATTATATCTGTCTTTACTTAGAACCATAGAAAAATTTTTATCATATGTTATCTGATATGCATAAATCCTCATATGGTGAGATAATACTTCAATTTCAAAAGCTTCATCAATATATTATCTTAATACATTCCAAAAATGGTTACCCTTATAAGTATTTTGAAAGGAGAATGTACAAAACATTAGTAATAAGGTAACTAAGTTTCTCAAAAAAATATTAGCATTGATACCCCACATATCATAAATTATCTTTTTTTGTCACACGCTAAAAATATACATAACTTCTTCGTGTATTCAAAAGAAACATGGTAATTATGATAAATCCATATTGTAAACATGCATGATTCCTTATTAAAAAGTTCTTTGGATATATTCCTTAAATCTAAAAAAATTGTAAAATCCATCCATGATAGCAAAAAATACATTGTTAAAAAATCCTTAATTATTTTTGAGGTAATCAGTACCATGTAATTTACTTAATCATATCGTAAATATATTTATACAAACATCATAATATCACTATCAAGAACATATTAATGGTTTTCATACCTTGATTAAAATGAAACATTTCCATCAAATAACTTTTGTAGTCTATTGTAAACATTCGACATGTTCTTGTATATCCTTAGAGAAAACACATACTATATAGTCTTTATATATTTTATAATTCATAATTCTTGAATCTGAATACATAAAAACATCAATGCCTCCTCCAAAATTATTGAATTGGAATAGTTCTTTCCTTGTTTTAGATGTAAATTCATACGAAATGGTATTGATTTAGGTAATTCCCATGTTCTGGACATATAATTATTTGAACACTATGATGATTCTTCACTCAAAAACATATTCTACACAAAAAAACTTTATCACCTCCATTTGAGGTATTCCTCATGGTTCATCATTCCCTATTCTAGACATTCAGGAAGCCAACCATTATTTCTTCTATGATCCTTACCTTATTTAAATATATAAAATTCCATCTTCATATTATTATATATGTATGGAATATCACCAAAATTCACATTTAAATCATATATTGAGATATATGATTTAGCAAAATCAAAATATATTTCCCTAAAGTCATTATCCAATTTTGTTGTTCATTTTCGATAAATTGTCTATCTTATTCAATATAAACCTAGTTCCTTATGGTTCCCTCCATTGACTAAAACTATAAAGCATAATGTTATCAATATTTTTTGTAGCAAAAGCCACATATTTATGAAAAATCACTTATAACATGTCAACTTTATGACACCTTATTTTAAATCTATGAGACCTTAGGTTTATCCTTAGAGACATCCCTATAAATTTCCTTATAAATATCCCTAGGGACATCACTAAATTTTTATAATCCTAGTTTCCAACAGTTTAATAAAACATAATTTTGAAACTAACTATAGTGACCCAAGCTTAATATAAATAGATATTTCCTCATTTTAGATGAATATTCATCACATTACAAAATACACTCCCAATGATGATAATAGTTCAATGTCTTTTTAAACATAGAAAAAATATTATATCTTAGTGAAAGATCATAAATATTTCCCTAAAATATCTTACCCTTTATTACTTCTACTTAAAAACCTTCTTCAACCCCAAGGGAAAAGAAACAAAAGAACGGATGATCTTAGATGACCATTAAGGGTAAATAAAGGAGATAATTAAGAATAACATGAGTATAAGGGTTGGATAATGTGAGAATAACATTGAAGATGATACCCTATATATCAAATATCATATACATGAGTTATGGAATAAGGATAATCTATTCATCATACATGAATCATAAGGAATCATGAACATAAACCATGAAATCATAACATAGAAATAAAACATGGAACTATGGTTGACACAGAAGCATGTAATATCATTCCCTATAAGATAAGGATCATTTCCAAAACATATTATGAAACATCATGGGGACTACACATGCTGGGAAGGACTTGCCAGTATCTCCAACTGTAGTCCTTTATTTATAAGGGATTGGGTTTCCCTTTCGTCCTATAGTGGATCAGGTTTCCCCTTCTTCCCATAGTGGATACAGTTTCCCCTTCTCCCCATAGTGGATCAAGATCATCAAATTGTTTCCAATAATTATATAATGAGATTGAAATTTTTACGCATTGTATTGAAGAGATATATATATATCCCACCCATCTCATAATAAAATCATACATATGTGTGAAACAAGATAGAAAAATAATCATCATATGATGATGCATAAAAATAGATGGGTTTCATAAGCATCATATCATAACCTACTATGTAAAATTTCTATCATACACACGTCATCATATAACCATTGAAAAAGTGATAGGTTTCAATATCATAGAATAACCCATGAAAGAAAGCAAGCTTCATAAGAATTTTATCATCGTATATCCCATGGAAGAGAAACAGGTTTCTTAAACAACATTACATATTAATCATAAAACATTCAAATAAAGAATAAGAATAGGATACATAGATCATATCCTTAGTATGTCATAAATTATATAATAGTATATCATCATAGATGCATAAGGATTTTCAAAGACCACATGTAACATTTTTTAAGGAAAATAGCCTTTCATTAATGATCTATTTCACAAAACACTTTCAAAAATAATTTTATTGTAAATAAATCATTGAAATTTAAATTGAAAAATTTCATGGGAAAAATATAATTTAGAATTTGAAAAACTAATTTTAAATCAGAATTTATTTTAAGACTTTTACTTTGAAAATAATCTTGAAAACATATAAAGGAAGTTTGGTATTTTTTTCCAAAATTTTTATTTTAAAATAACTTTGAAAACTAATAAAAGAAACTTGAATATTTTTAAAACATTTTATTTAAAAATAAAATTTAAAAATGATAAATGAATACTGAGATCATTTTGAAAACCTATTATTTTAAAATAACATTGAAATATTATAAAGTCATATTGAATTTCTTTTTGAAAAAACATTTCATTGAAAACAACTCTACAAACTTATAAAGAAATCATGAAAACATTTTTAAAAAAATTTGTTTGAAGATATCATTAATATATTATAAAGGTTGATTGAAAAAATTATGAAAACATTTTCTTTGAAAATGTCATTGAAAAATTATAATGAAATCATGAAAAAAATTTCAAAACCATTTTTTTGAAATTAACTTTTAATATTTATAAAGGGATAATAAAACCATTTGGAAAAAAATTTATTTAAAAATAACTTTGAAAAAATATAATGTAACCTGAAATCATTTTAAAAAAAGTTCATTGATGATTAATTTGAATATTTATAAAATATTTTAGAAATTTTGTTATAATATATTGTTAAAAAAGAAATTTTAAAATTTATAAAGTATTCTAGAAAAACATTTGGGAATATTTTCAATGAAAATAACTTTTAAAACATATAAATAAATCTTTGAAAAAAATTGAAAAAAATTTATGAAAATAACAAATTTATGAAAATATTTTTCATTCACAACCACATTAAAAACAATGAATGTATGTAATTTTAAGAAGTCATTTTATCTTAAAAATAAATCTTGTAAAATTTTAAAGTAATCTTTAAAAGGAAGGATGGTCAAAACAGAATATAAATCCTTATATTTTGAATATTCTTTTTTCTCTGTGAAAAGTGTTGAAATGTGCCTAGATCAGAAAATGACAAGAAGATTCCATTTTAGATAAAAATTGTTAAAAACTCAAAACATGGGTAAAAATTTATTTTAAATAAAATATTATAATAGTATATAATTTTTGAAAACCTTTTTATAAATCATGGTTTTGGAAGATTAGCGGAATCTGAGAAAAATGGGAGATTTCCATAAAAATGTTTTCTTAATTATATTAACTACACAAAATTAGATAAATGATACCATTAAATTAAAATATCATAAATAAAAATATTATAATAAAATTCATGAGATTTATTGAAATATGAATCATAAAATTTCATCAATAGAAGTATAATCATAATCATTCTTGATAAACGATGAGATTGTAGTAATAAACTATTGCCTCTTCGGTTTCATTGAATAATAACACCAATGGAAGAAAATAATTAAATTAATTATATAATATCATTAAAATAAGGATATTCATCATATAACATGTCAATAGTCAATATATACAATCCAATAAAAACTATATGTTCATAACGTGGCATGTATATCAAAGAAGGAAAATTGAGACATAAATTACATTACCGGTTTGGTAACTTTTGAACCATAAACCACATGAAAGAATGTTTATAAACTGGAAATGTAAATACTAATTAATTTAATTATTATAATAATATAATACATTAATTTCTCATATATATACCAGATATAATAAATGAATATTGAAAAATTATAAAGCCTTACAAAAATAAAAGTGAGATGAGAAAACCCTTACCTTACATCGCAAAATTCATCGTACACATCTAGAAATATAGAATACTAAATAAAAGTTTTTTATAAATCTACCAAAGAACCATATTATTATATCTAATACAATATATGATTTTATTAGGACTTTTATTTCCCATTTATTAACAATTCCTTATTTACATTACGTTCTGGGTAATATCTACTTTTTTCTATATGTTTTGAATTGCAATTCTTAATATTATTACTTAGATAATAATTTAATAATTCAAATAATGCGAAAATGATATAAATATAATTTATATTTTAAAAATTAATATTTTCAATAGTCTATAAAACAATTAAATATGAAATGGAAAAAACCATTCATAGAGACGAAAGATCATACATACACATGAACATTGTTTCTGTTTTCTTGTCATATTGAAACAAAGAGAGTAAATGAAATATATGTATATATATATATATAGTATTCCAGTATAATTATTATTTCATAAATATCATACACATTTACTTAACCCATACGTAATACATTCCTTGTAATGTATGAACGAATCACATCTCTTTGAGGAGGCGGTAGTCCACATATCCACAAATGATGTAATCATATTTATGAAAAATGGAAACCATGAAGATATGTTTTATATAGTAACAAAATAATTATAAATACTTCATAAATATTATATATATCATATAAAAATAAAATATATATCACTATTTACAACCTTGAGATGTGTTAATCGAATAATGAAAGACATTAGTTTCTGAGGCGGGAGTCCACTATACACATGAATGATTATTGCATATCCCATTTCATGGAACTATGTGTGAGTGTAGTTATTACCCTTAACATAAAAAATTTAATTATATTTAGTATAATTATGTTATTATAAAATCATTAAATAATATTAATTGAGAGGATGGATAATAAAAATAAAATAAAAGAACTTGTGGAAGGATTTTACCTCTTCTTGGGGTAACTCCTTTTTGTTTGAATAAAAGGGGTTCCTTGGATGGATTTATGAACAATTTGAGGAATCTATGATTAATTTATGGACATTGATAAAATATTTTGGTAGGGTTTTTCTAAGACAAATATATTTACAGTTTTGAATAAGTGAGGGGGGTGAGTTCCATATTATAATTGTGGATGTTAGAACCCGTGTTTTCATACGTGGTATTGTTCATTTTATTTTGAGTTTAAATTCCTTTTTATGTCCTTATGTGAGTGTTAAAATTGATCGACGGAGTTTTGGTGGTGTTAGGGGCTTGTTTGGATCCCAAAACCATGTTTTGGGCTAAAACTGACCTCGTACATGATTGGGGCATTGCCTACAGATGGTTAGTCCAAACCGTGTGAGAGGTCTAAAAATTTTAGGTTTAAAAAAAAACTTTTGCAAGGATACATCATGGTTAATAATACTGTGAAGGGTAACCGTATGAAGTTCCCCTTCTAGGTAGTGATGTGCACATAGTTGCCCCATGGTTTTTAAAACCATGCAGGTAAACCGTGCACCCCTACTGTGTAGGTTTTAAAAAAATTAATTTAAAAAAATTCTTTGAAAGGAAGATTGGGTTTTCTTCTCATATAGATATAAGCTCTCGTGGAGCTTTTCTTGAGGCACCTTACATGTATTTGAGCCCGATTCTCTGTCCGACTTCTGTTTCGATCGCCGATTTTATAATTAGATCTACATCTGTAAGTACTCGATTCATTTATAGTCATTCTTGATTCTTCAGAACAATGATTGTGCAATTTGGATTTAAGATCATATGCCCTAATATCATATTCTTTTTCTTTTTTCATATTTCTTCCCAAACAGTGTGAATCAAGACATAATATTGGATGAGTTTTCTACTACCGAGATGAGGTATGTGGTCTGTACATTCGTTCGGTGTTTATTTGGTGTTTTTTGGTAGTTCATCATTTACGGCATCTATAGGACTTTTAGTCAGGGTATCATTTTTGAGCAAGGGGATTTTAGTATCTATAGTTGGACCTGGTGAGGTTTACCATATATTAATTTAAGGTATATTAGCACCAGTTTCTTTTTTCATGGTCACCCAAGGGGTGCAGTTTATGGTTTTAACCTGTATATGCCTATTTAACGGACCCAATGAGTGTGTTCTTTTTCTTTCCTCGATTGTGGAATCTCATTAATAACTTAATAGCTTGAATAACCTATTTATGAGATGTATTTCCTCCTTTCTTAGTTAATATCATGTTATGCCTAATCTATTTTGATAGTTTGGCATGTTAAATGTATTATATGGGTGGGTATACCTATATAAAATGACTAATGTAATGTTAAATAGATTATATGGTAAGGTAGGCCCATATTCTTGGTAAACAATAAATTGTTTTCATGAGTGTGTATACTCATGGATTTTTCATGTTGATGTGAGTATGTATACTCACATGTTTTTGAATGTTCAATTTTGAATGCATAAATGATTTAATGATTGAATTAATAGTTTTATAGATGCCTTGGACTACTCTCCATGGATTTGGAATGCGGTAGTGGAATCCTTGGGTTGACTCTTCCCCTTGGGTCTTAATTCTGTGGGATACCTCAGGCCTTGCTACCCCGTCGATTCTTCTTGATTGGGCTTGTGTGGGACATTCTATAGTCCTGATCCTATGACCACAACTAGTCCCTAACCGAGTTTCCACCAGGGAATCCCATCGGGATGGATGGGTTGACATAGACAAGATTCTTTAATTCGGTGCTCCACGGTTACAATTATCGGTTGGATTCCTTGGTCCAATGACACCATGGATCCAACACTTATGTTTACACTTCACTATATGGTGAGGCCATGGGATCATTGACTTCACTATATGGCAAGGTTGTGGGACAATTGACTTCACTATATAGTAGGGATGTGGTGGCATGATACTGATGAATTTATGGTGTGGTCGAGTGACTTGATTGTTTACATTTTTATGGATTTCGTGATAGGAGATGACTCTCTTTTGTCAAAATCCTTGAGGTTTTTTGGTTTTACTTGTTATTGTAGTCTTATTCCATGGGCATATGCATTTACTTAAAGGTTTTTTACACTTTCTAGAACATTTGTAGTATTGTTGTTTTAACTATATAGACCTTGGTGGCTGCATACTATGATGTATATCTAACACCCTTTTTGGACATCCTTGGGGACCTAAATATAGTATATGGTTTCAGGTGATGATATGGTAAATTTCCCTAGTACAGGTTGTTGATTGTAGCATTAAAACAGGGGGCATATGACTAACCTATGGCTTGAGATACTGGGATACCTTTTCGGTATTTTTTCTTTTTGGGATTGTTGTATTGTACTGAATTCCCAGGTAACTATTTATCTACATTCAAAATACTTATACCATCTACATAATTTTTTATATGAGAAACATCTTGTTATTGATATGTATTTATGTGTTCCCTAACTGCATTTGACTTCTTATTCATTCACTTCTTATATTTATTATATGTTGACTTCTGCTGTGATACTCTGGTAATGAGGTCATAGTATCCCCACTGACTCACCTAGCTCCTCGTAGCTAGTTTGAATCCTCTAGTTTTTGGGGGGATGCGCTACAGGCCATGTGACCAACTGGGCATTGGGAACCAAAGGGTGGCATCTGGGACCGAGACATGAAAAAGTGGTATCAGAGGATTTTTCTTGTTTGATATATTTTTTCCGGGTTTGACAGATATAGGAGGTAAATGGAGTTTGGTAATAAATTGGGACGAGGAGTAGCTACCCAGGATTTAGGTAATATCCAAATTGCCTGATATTGAGTTATGATTTTCTGGATTTTGACTATTATAGATTATTTTATTTCACCATTTGGTGAAGCACTTGGATTCTTCTATTACTATTGATGCAATTGTGGGTTCTATTTCAGTTGAAACTTGATGAGATGCGGGGTTTCCATGTCATGCATCATATAAACACTTTTTATAATCACATTCCAAGAATTATGCCATTCCATCTAGGATGCATTAGATATTGTGTGTTGTTGTGATAGTTGATGTGATAGATGTGTCCACTGTTGTATTCGTTTGGTGAAGTAGATAAATGTATGACATCATCTTTAAATCCATATGGATTATGGGCCCTTATAAATTGGTAAATGATGCACTGATGGAATATAAATGTTAAATTAACTTGTTACAGGTATGGTTTTAATGGGAACCAAGTTTGGGATCATGTGGTTTTATAGGCCCTCATGCATTTAGAATTGGTAACCATGGTGAAATTTCCTGAATAACTAAATGGAAATGGAAACACTAATAATGGGTAGAGACTTGATCTAAACCTTACTTTTGAGTGGGAAAGAGGCATAATATATAGTAGGTCGATGGTTGTCATCATACAGTCTTGGATTTAGAAGAATATTATGGGTTTGACATAATTTTTAGGAGGATTTTGACTAATCCTACACTTTTGAGCTTTGTTGTTAGATGTTTTTCCTTCCTGAGGCGTGAATTTCATATTGTAGAGACATTTTATCATGATGACCTATAGTGGTACACCACGATGGAGGTGAGGACTATACTTCAGATATGGTGGGACATGAGTACCCTCTAGATCCTCCTATAATTTCATCTATGGTAGCTAAGGATGTTCCAGACACTGGTGATGAGGCATAATTCCCCAAGGGTTTCATTCCCTCTATGTAGACTTATCAAGAAGAACCACAGCCAGCCTTGACTATAGATGAGGTGACACGGGTGTTCTAGCAGCAACATCTTTATACGTTTCTTGGGTATAAAGGAACACATTCCATAGAGAGGTGGATAGATACAATGTTAGGGATTTTTGAGCATCTGGATATGGATCTGGTGTGGAGGTTCATGATCGTGACTTACATTCAATGTGGAGCGGCAAAGAGCTGGTGTGACATTTTGTACTAGGCTGATGGGTTCTGGATTATAGGTTGGGATGAATTCCATACCATCTTTTATGACTAATTTTACCTCGTGACTCTACGAGAAGAGTATGATATTGAGTTTATGTGTCTAGAGTAGGGCTCATTGACAGTTAGGGAATACTCGGCATGATTTATAGAGTTGTATAGTTTGGCACCGATGTATCTTACTAATGAGTTGTCAAGTGAAATATGCATCATGGTAGGTCTCATACATTCTATCAAATCTGAGGTCAACATGTTCTGGTTTCGTTCTATCACTGGGATTGTGAATAAAGAACTGATTACATAGAAAAACATGAGGGAAGCTGGGGGTATAGAATAGTTTTGTGTTGTTTCTCGTCCTATTGGATCTACTTATTTAGGTAAGAAGTATTGTTTTCAGGATTCAGAGGATGTGAGTGTTTTTCAAGTTGTGAGTGTAGACAACTTGGTGTTTTTCAATTAGTGTGGTAGGGGAGGCCAAATAGAAAATCAGTGCGACCGTGACCTAGTCGAGTGTCGATCTTGCGGCAGGATGAGACACATGTAGTGGTTTTGTAGGAACATTCATCTAGATAGGAGTGGTAGGTATCAGTTCTGACATCGGGTTTAGGAGAAGGTTCTTCAGCTCCACATTAGGCTGAGATTTTGAGCAGTGTGGACCAGTCATTCTAGGGTAGTGGTGGTCATAGTCGTGTTATCCAAACACCGAGTTCATGGAGAAAATGTGGTAGATCATCTTAGGGTATCTATGCAGCGCCACATAGTCATGGTATAGGCATGAATTATGTAGTGAAACATACCCAAAAAGAGTAGGATTCCATACCTTATATAGTGAAAGGTACGATCTTATTATCTTCCACTATTGCATTTTCTCTTTTCGATACATGTGTCTCATATAGTTTTATCTCTTAATGAGGGGTAAAAAGCATAGGTATTGTAGTTTTGAAATTTTAAGGGGGTTTTGAGGCAATACACACCATTGGAAGTTATAACGGGTGGTGAATGCCAATATATAGAATGTCCCCATGAGGTTCGTGGGTTCCACTTCCTCTAGAGATTATATGTCCTCGAGATTACAGGGTTTGATGTCATTCTCAGGATGGAATGATTAGTATCTTATCGAGTGTACATTATCTGTTACCACCATACGGTGACCTCCACTTCATTATAGGGTTTAGTGTACATTCACAGGGTTAAATGGTATTTCCATGAGAGAAGAGAATGACCCGAGCTTTGTGGGATGGGAAGGATGATATCCTATATTTCTAGTTTGTTTATAGATGATCAAAGAGTAAGTTAGACATACTTTCCTCAAATGGTGGAGAAATTTAGGGATGTCTTTCCCAATGACTTTTCAAGTTTACTTCTTAATAGATAGTTAGATCTTTCAATCGAGCTAATGTCAGGATCTACTCTAGTATCCATTCCCCCTTATAGGGTGGCTATGACGATGTTACAAGAGATCAAGAGGAAGCTAGAGGAATTGGAGGTTAAGGGGTTTATCAGAACTAGTACTTCGCTGTGAGGTTCACTTGTCATTTATTAGGAAAAGGAAGAAAAAACTCTTAGGGTATGAGTGGATTTTCCAAAACTGGACCTTCTAATGGTTAGAAGCCAATATCCTTTTCCACAGATAGATGACTTGTTTGATCAGCTTTAAGGATCTCATGTGTTCTCGAAGATTGACTTGTGGTCAGGTTATCACAAGGCACATGTTGGAACTGAAAACATACCTAGTGTAGCCTTTCGTAGTAGGTATAGGTTATATGAGTATCTGGTTATGTCATTCGGTATCACGAACACGTGAAAAGTATTTAGGGACTTGATAATCTAATTGTTATATCCTTACTTGGATTCTTCTATGGTGGTTTTCCGAGATGATATCTTAGTGTATTCTCACAATCTAAACGATCATGCCAACCATCTCGAGTTCATTTTGAATACACTGAGAGAGCATCGGTTATATGCTAAGCTCACAATGATCCAATTTTTGATGGATCATATTCACCTCTTGGGTCACAACATCTCGAAGATAAGAGTATAAGTAGGCCAATAGAAGGTGAGAGATATAGTTTTCGGGGAACATCCCCATAACATTTTTGACAAAAAGTGTTTTTTGGGGAAAGATGACTACTAAAATAATTTTATACAATACTTATCAGACATAGCTACAACACTAACAGGCTTGAATAAGAATAGTGTAACATTTGTGTGGTGCAATAATTGTGAGGCAGCCTTTTAGGAGATAAAAGGGAGGTTGATATCAGCACCAGTCCTGATACTGCCAGAGCATGGAAAGAGCTACACAGTGTACGATGATGCATCAGGTATTGGTTCAGGGGATGTGATGAAGTATGAAGATTGATTTGTGGCATATTAGTATTTGTAGCAAAGGCCTGATGAGAAGAAATACCCTACAAATGATCTTGAGTTATCAATATTTGTTCACTTGTTGTGTTCTAGGAGGAAAAATTTTATGGGAGAGTGTTTTGTGGTGTAAAACGACCCCAAAAGCCTCAAGTATATATATATGAAGTGTGATATGAATTCGAGGTAGTGAAGGTAGGTGGATTTCCTATAATCTGTGGATTTCGATATTTTCTACATGCCTGGTAAGGGAAAAGTAGTAGTTAATGCACTGAGAAGGAGGACTCTGATATATGTAGTGAAACAGTCCAGTTGCGAGGGGAACCTTATGGAATTGTTTTATAAGATGCATTTGGAGGTTCATGACAGACAGGGGAATAATTTTCTTTCGTCCTTAGTTGTTACCTTTACCCTTCTGAACAGAGTTTGGATGAGGTAGCTATCAAATTTAGAAGGCTTATTTCTACAGGAAGTTGTTGTAGGTTAGGACCCTCCTCCTATATGGATGGTAGGTGATGATGAAATCATTCATATCCAGATATGTGTATGGGGTCTAGTGTATATACATGAGGATTTGATGCGGGAGATTCATGTTTCAGATTGGGCAGTGCATCTTGGGGTCACTAAGATTTTCTTAGACTTGTGGCATTAGTACTGGTGGCTGGGAATGAAGAGATTGGTAGTAGTTTTTGTTATTAGGTGTTCCACCTATCAGTAGGTGAATGTCGAACATCAAAAAAACATGGGATTTAACAGTAGTTACCTATTCTGGAGTGGAAATGGGATGATGAAATCATGTATTTCTTAACAGGTTTGCCGATAATGCCTACAGGTAATGACATTACGTGGGTTGTCATTGAAAGGCTTACGAAGTTCACTCATTTATTACCGATAAATGAGAGCTTCAGGGTTAATGATATTGGAAAGATGTACATCCGAGATATGGTAAGTTGAAACGGGGTCTCACACACTATCATTTTAGTTAGTGATGAGCGCTTTATGTCTCATTTCTAGCATGGTTTTCAGATGGCATTGGGTACAAAGGTGCATCTGAGAACAATATACCACCCCCAGACGAATGGACAGTCCGAGCGTATGATATAGGTGGTAGAGCACATGCTCTGAGAATGCATTCTAGATTTTGGGGGATCTTGGGAAAGGTATATTCCTCTATTTGAGTTAACCTACAATAATAATTATTAGGAAATAATACAAATAAAACCTTAAAAGGATTTATATGAAAGGATTTATCGTTCTCCCATGTGCTCATTAGAGGTAGGAGAGGAAGCTTTATTGGGACAACGTCTCGTATAGGAGACATCTGTGCAGATCCCATTGATTCTCATGTGGATGGATATTGCACAGTCCCTCCAGAAATCATACATTGATTATCACTAATGACCTTTAGATTTTGAGGTCGGGGATCGATTTTTCTTACCTGTTTCACCAAGGTTGGGACATGGGCGAATTATGAGACAAGGTAAACTTTCACTGAGATATGTTGGGCTGTTTGAGGTTCTAGAGAGTTTCTGGTTTGTTTCCCATCATTTTCAGGTACCTCGTACATACTGATTCATTCACGATGTCTTCCATGTATCTGAGATGCACCACTATCACTTAGACCTGTCGATGTTTTTCAGCCCATGGTGGACGAGTTTCAGCTTGATGTATCATTTGCGTAGTATTTGATTCTTATAGGTGACATGATTAAAATGGTTCTATGAGGCCGATTAAATTCTTTAGTATGAGTGTTATGGAAGCATGAAGGTTTATATGAAGAGACGTGGGAGAGGTAGGCTGACATACATGCCCAGTGGGCAGAGTTGTTCTCAGATGAATCTTGACTACCCTTCAGAGAGCAATTCAGGGATGAATTGAAATAAGGGGGATGATTGTAGAAACCTGGGTTTCCATACGAGGTATTGTTCCTTTTGTTTCTGTTTCAATGCCTTGTTATGGCCTTATGTGAGTGTATAACTTTATCATGGGTGTTTTGGAGGTGTTTGAGGCTTGTTGAGAGCTCAGAACCATGTTTTGGGCTAAAAAAGACCTGGTGAATGGTTTACACACATCCTGCACATGGTTAGTCCAAACTGTGTGAGAGGTATGAAAAGTGAAGGTTTTTAGCAGAATGCTTTCTCACAGTTACCGCACTGTTAATCAAACTTTTCGAGGTAACTGTGTGAAGTGCCCCTTCTAGGTAGTTACGTGTGAACTGTTGCCACATAGTTTGGGAAATCGTTTCGCTAAACCGTGCAACCATTATGTGAAGATTTAAAAAAAAATTTAAAACAAAAAATTTCTTTTAAAACCAATTTTGGGTTTAATTATTCTGTGGACATCTCCTCCCGTGGAGCTTCCCTTAAGGTGCCTATCATAGGCATTGTGCCTAAGCCTCCATCCGAACTCCGTTTCAATCATTGATTGTCTCATTAGATCTGAATTGGTAAGTACTTGATTTATTTTTATTGTTTTTTATTCTTTGAAACAACAAATATGCTATTTGGATTTAGTATTATATTTCCTAATATCCCATTATTCTTCCATTCTTCATATTTCTTCCAAACAAAGACGATCAGGACTTGATATTGGACGAGTTGTCTACTACTGAGGTGAGGTATATGGTCTATACATTCTTTTGAATTTTATTTTTTGTTATTTTGGAGTTTTCCCTTTACGGTATCCATCGGACATTTCTAAAATGTCTCATTTTTGATAGGGGGGGGGGATTTTAGTAACTATAGTTGGACCTGGTGATGTTGACCATAGGTTCCATTTAGGTGTGTTGGCTCCTGTTTCTCGTTTCAAGGTCACTCCAGGGGTGATGGTTATGTTGTTAACATGTTTATGATTGTTTAAACCACCCTAGGGATGTGTTATTGAGTTTCCATGTTAGAGGAATCTCGTTAATTCCTTGATATCTTCAATATCATTTTTTGGATATATAATGCCTCCTTGAATAATGAATATCATGTTATACCTCATCTATTTTGAAATTTTAGATTGTTAAATGGATAATATGGGTGGTTATACCTATATGAAATGACCAAGGGTGTGTTAAATGGATTATATGGGAGGGTAGGCCCATATTATTGGTAAATGAAAAATGGTTTTCATTAGTGGGTAAACTCATGGATTGTGCTTGTTGATGTGAGTGAGTATAATTAGATGTTTGTGAATCTGTAATTATGAATGCATAAATGTTGGAATTATTGAATTAATGGTTTGATAGATTCCTTGGAATTCTCTATATGGATCTAGAATACAGTCGTGGATTCCTTGGGAAGACTCTTCCCCTTGGGTCTTGATTCTGTGGGATGCCTTGCGCCTTGCTACCCTGTGGATCCAGCTTTCTTGGGCACATGTTGGAATTGCTAATACCATGCTCCTAGGACCCCAACCAGTTCCTAAATGAGTATCCATCAGGGCCTACCATGGGATTTGATTGGATTCCTTGTAAAAACTCCTTGGATATGGTCCCCCAAGGTCTAGAATTGTTACTTGGATTCCTTGGTCTGCTAACACCTTTGACCCGACCCTTGTGGTATAAACATCACTATACAGTGAGGATGTGGGATGTTTGAATTCACTATACAGTGTGGCCAGGGGAAATTTGACTAAACTGTACATTGTGGCTATGGTTTCATGATATTGATGGATATACGACGTGGCCATGTAACTTTCTTATTTACATTTTTATAACTGCCTTGGTTGGAGTTGACACTCTTTTGCAGGAATCCTTGAGGGTTATTTGGTTTTACTTGTTACTGTAGACATATTCTATGGGTATATGCACTTACTTATTGGTTTTTTACACTTTCTAAAACCTTTGAAGTATTACTATTAGAACTGTATAGACCTGGGTGTTTTCCTACTGGGATTTTTATCTCAGACCCTATTTGGGCCTCCTTGGAGACCCAAAAAGACTATATGGTTGCTGGTGATGATAGTGGAACTTTAACTAGTATATGTGGTATATTGTGGATTTGGAGTAGGGGATCATATGACTATGCTGTGGCTTGAAATACTAGGATACCTTTTTGGAATTTTGTTCTTTTGATGATACTTGTACTATACTTTATTTCCTTGTACCTGTTTTTCTCGTTTCCACACACTTCTACCATTTGTATCATTTTCTATAGGAGACACTTCATGTTATTGATTTTTATTTCTATCTTTCCCTAACATTAGTTGACTTATTATTTATTATCTTATTCTATTTATTATATGTTTGATTTACGCTGCGATACTCTGGTATTGAGGGAATAGTCTCCCCACTGACTTGCCTAGGCCCTTGCTGCTATTCGACAACCTTTGGAATTTGGGGAGATGTGCTCGTGGACATGTGGACAGCTAGGCTCGGGGCACCATTGGGTGTCATCTGGGACTGGGATATTATAGAGAGGAGTGACATTATTGTATACATAAAAAGGTAAACAATATTGAGAGGTCTCCCTTACATCATGTACCTATAATGATTTTTTTTTGATTCAAGAGGGGACATGGTAAAAATATTTCAATAAAATCGCTTTATGATATGTTTCTAGGATATTTGGCCCCTTAAATTAATGTTTATCACTTGGTAATATTTTTTAACTTAAAATCTATAATTAATTTCAATTACTTTCGCCAATATTTTTGGTACAAATTTAAGTTGACCTTATTATAAATTATTAGTTTCCTAATTAAAAATATGGAATTAATATTTCCAAATTCTAATTATTGAATTGGAAAAAAAAATTAAATTTAATCTTCTAGATATGAGGAAACAACTAATTTTTTATGTGAAACTATTCAAATTTTGGAATTGATTTTATATCCAATTTCAATGTGAAATTAGTTCCAATGACCTAAATTGGATTAATTTATGAAAATTTATATATTTATTATTTAAAAACAAAATTAAAATATATTTTAACTATATAAATAAATTTTAAGAAATGATAGTTTTCAATTAAAATTCATTATTTATCACTATCCATAAATAATTGAAACATCATAGAAAAATACCAAAAATTCCCCCAATGTAAATTTTGATATTAAACTTTTGAAAATGAATTATATTTTGTTGAATAAGAAATATAAAAGTGTCATAAATTATATTTAAAATGGTTTATTCATTAAGTGGTAGTAAAATTACCTTTTTGAAAATTACTTCTTTTTATTTATAAAAAATGATTTTATTCTAAATTAATTCCTATCTAATCTGTTGTATGAGTTTAAAAAAATTCATTTAATATATAATATATAAATTAGAATAAAAAATCATAAAAAGTGTTTTGGTTAATTTATAGAGATATAATAGTGATTGTACATAGAAAAATGGTTTTCATAGAAATGAAATTTCTTCATTCTCAAATAGTTCTTGCTTTGATTTATAACTAATTGATAAATAATGGATTCATTCTATATACATTTTTAGATCCTATTTTCAGGATTTAGTTAATATTATTCATAAATTCAATTCCAATGGATAGATGGTAACTATAATTATATTTTAATAAAAATATTAATATTATTTTTTAGTTTGTTAAAATTTGATCTTACGTGTAACGCACGCTATCAAAGGGACTCAAAATTTGGTGTAACATAATGAAAAGATAGTGTTTTTTGTACAATAAGCTAATCGAAGTGTTTCTTATAGTGTAATAATAACATTTTGATGCATGTAACACAATAAAATATCAATGGTTTCATATAACACAAGATACATGTTGTGTTGAGTGAAATGAAAAATATAGAAGGTTTAAATCAATTCGAAAAAAATCACAAAATATTAGGTTGTTAAAGATATCATATTACCAAAAAATGAAGAGTATGAAGGAATATATGATATTATAATTCAAAAATTATAATAATATCATAAATATATTATATGAATAAATAAACCATCATTATATCCCCCCTCGAGATGCTATAATGGATAAAAGGAATGACAACGTTTCGCGATGCGGTAATCCACCATACACATTAGCGATGATTTCATGACCATTTTATGGAAGTGGATATGGTTTTAGGTCATAAAAATATCATAAAAATATATCATAATATAGATGAAATTTAATTTAATAAATAATCATGGTATAATTATAATAAAATCAGTTTTCTGAAGAAATAAATCAAAAACGCATGTTGATGAACATCACCTCTTTTTCAGTTATCCTCCATGGTTTGCACTAATACCCTCCCTAGGTTGGGTTTATGTTAAAAATAAGCAATATATGATGGGATGAGGGAAGTTGGGAAGTTTTGAAGGTACGATTTCTCTAAGAAAAAGTTTTAATGCTGTGAATAAGGCAAGTGAAGGGTGGCGATAGAATTTTTTAAAATGGTGGAATGAAACCCACTTGGAAACTTCATGGAAATTTTCCAAAAGACTACAAAATAATAAAATCATTCCTATGGAAAAAGCTTCCAAAGGATACTATATTATAAATTGGGAAGCATAATATAGAAATATAGATATAAACTAGGATTTATATATTTTATTTGGACATTTTTACCATTATCATTTTATTTTAACCCCTGGTAATCCCATTTTACCTTAACCATGGTAATTATGTTTTTCCAATTTTTACTATTAATTTTGGAAAAAAATTATATTGGAATTATTAAATATTATAAATATATAGGATTCCAAATATGGAATGAATTTTTCCTAATTCATATCCAATAATTTAAAAAATGTAATTCAAAATTAACCCCACAAAAACAATTACAATACAGGTTTTAAAAGTGGAAAAAAGTTCACAAGTGTACACAGTTTTTAATGAGCATTTCAATACAAAATTGAATAAAATGACCTAAATTGAATTAATTGACATATAATTTAACTAGTTTTACATTAAAGAAAATTTTAAATATAATTTAACTTTATAAAAATATTAAACAGAATGGAAGTTCCTTAATTAAATTAATTATTTTTCACTATTCATAATAAATGAATCTTTTTTCATTATTTTAAAAAAATCAACATAAGATAATTTTGATATGATGATTTAAAAAATTAAATTTATTTTATCATGTTAATTTTATAGTATTCTGAATAATTAAATTTTTTAATGTTCACAAAAAGATATAAAAAACATTTTTAGAAAAAAAATAATGTTTTCAGGACATATAAAGTCATTACCAAAAAATAAGAAATTTTTGTAGATATGTTTTATATATATTAAATCACAGTACATATTATTTAAGAATTATTTATTAATATTCATGTCTTTATGTTTAATAGTTACATTATAATGGTCGTATTTAAATAACTATAATATGTCTTGGTTTTGGACAACCTATGTGTCATGTGTAATGCAAGATATCCTAGTGTGGTGAGTAGAGAAGGACTGACTTGGTGTTGTGTGAAACAAATTATATCAACGAAATTAAATTTATTGTGAGAAAAACTGATAAAAATTAGGGTTTTATAATGAGTATTTTCATTAAATCCCAAGGACATGGTGAAAAAATGTTATATGTTCTAGAACATCTTAACCAAGGCATGACTAGATGAGGAATGGATTTAATTGGATATGATTTATCTATTCTTAACATATTTATAAGGATAGTAATTGTAGTAAAAATATAACTAAGATTTACATAAGTACATCCTTCATTCAATTGCATTATGGGAAGTATGTCTTCACTAAAAGAAATTTTGTTAAGCTGGATAACGTATATATATTTATGCATGAACATAATGATGATCAAATATATGTTCATCATGAACCAATATTACTATAGTTATAGAAATATAAATGTAAATAAATAAAACAAATGTGTATGAAATTTATGGAAAATTCTCTAGTTGTGATAATGGAGGATGAGCATAAAATGAAAGACCCACGAATGAAGAAATAATTTCAGGTGACTATATTTCTATTAAAATAGTTCATATGTTAGGAATGCATGAGTGGGATGAGAAAAATAAAATGATGATAGAGAAAAAGATAATATTTAGTGTTCCTAAGAATTAGGAAGATAGTGGTTTTAAGAGGCCTTCCAAATATGACATTGAAATAAAATATTTTTTTTGCAAAGATCGGATATTGATTTTGTAAAATAAAAGGACTCTAAATGATGCTCATGTGAAAGATGTATCATAAAACAAGACATGGACCATGAAAGCATAGAAATCAGGTTGGGGTGAAAAGTTCTACAATAAGATTTAGATAATAAGGATTCAATTAGTAATGTTTGAGAAGGTCCTTTTTGTAATGAGTAGACAAGGGAGAAGAATTTGTTAGTTGGGAAATGATGAAAAGAAAATGCAAAATTCATGAAAGGGGATGTCAAAATAAACCACTAAAAATAAAAATAAAAATTAAGTGAAATCACTCTTAATATAGACTCTTATAATAATTAATAGAAAATTACTATGAAGAATAATCTCTAATTAGAATAAGATGATGTGGTGATGGAATTATTTCCTAAAATCTAAAAATAGGAATAAAAAAGGGAGATATTGAAGGGGTGTTCTACTAATACCAGAATCATTACAAAAACTGATTTGTGAAACAAACCCTCTCCATATGTGTATAAAGGATATTAACTAGTTAGATGTGTTTTAGGTTTTATGGGGGATACAATACATGATGAAGTTTCTTCAAAATATAAAAAGTGATGTTGCGGCATGATTTTGGGTTCCAACTAATTCAAATTAATACAAAAAGACATTTCACTATATATGGATTAAAATTGAATGATAATAGAATAAGAATCAGAGTAGTAATAAGTATTCTTAATGATTTGAATTGGGATTTGAATATTTATTTTTCATTTTATGTCAAGTGGTATCAAAAAATATGAAACATTTATTTCATGTTCACATGATCTCTCTAACATCAGAACATGAATATAGAAAAAGGAGGAGGAAGTAAAAAATGAGCTCTCATGTTTTATTTGTTTATTATCTATCATGTGATATCAACAAACTATTCATAGGTTATCAGAGGATTATATTTTTGGATAACTCTAATGCTGAATTTCAATTCTAAGCCCGGTAAAAAATTTGAGAACTTTAAAGGAATTTTGACATGGGAATATGAATGTTGTTGACACACCATTTTTTATGTATATATTTATGTATTTTAATCATAAGAATAAATGTTTTTCAAAGAAAAATTCCATATATTTAATGATTATACTAAAATAATGGTAATTAATATTGAATCATTAAAATGTATTTGAAATGAATAGAATGGTTTAATTTTGATATTTATAATTTAATTATGAATTTTATGAGAATTTTATTATTTTCTTATTATGAATATATGTGTAAAAAATGGTTCGAATTGACCACACCTCAAGGTAAATCTTGCCAGCCACATAATCATCCCATGTGTACTAGTCGACCATGTGAGGCTTGAGGGAGTGCATGAGAAGAGTTTGGGTCATGTGTGAGCTGTAAGGGGAGGAGCTCATACATAGATGGGCCAAATCCCACATGGGTCATGTGAGGAGGCTTGACACTTGATATGTGTATACAAGTATATCAAGAGCCCATCCCCATAATATTCTTATAATTTGAGTTTTCCATGATATGTTATTTTTGGAAGCGATCATTCGTGAATTTTTTTTCTCTGACGGTTAGGTGTGGGTACTATTAAACATTTAAAAAAAATCCTCCATTATAATTTAGTTGTGATACACCTTTTTCCCACCACTCTCCACCACTGCCATGACTCAACACTGCCTTATGGCATCTTCATTCACCATAGATCTCCATTTATTTCTCCAGATAAGATCTAACTATAGTGTATGAACATTTCCAAGGCTATGGATCACTATAGAACATCTGAGAGGAATAACACAACAATCAAGAATCCAAAAAAAGATGAGTAATAAGGCTTTGCATGATGATAAACCCACTTTTGAGGATGGATCTAAGAAAGATAAATGTTACTTCGTTGGAACCTTTTTTCACAAAAATATCATAAATGGGATGTTTCTACATCATGGTACTATACTAAGGATATTGTTACATTGTCAGTAGAGTGAATATGCTATGGTCACACGTTGAACTGTTCGACTGCGTGGTGATAATGAGAAATGGTTTCATAATCAAAATGATGAAATGACTATGAGGGCTTGAGGAAGATTCCGATACATGACCCTATTAATAAAATGGATACATAACACATGGGGAGTTCCACTACATGGAAAATATGCACCCAAAACAGGATGTTCTACCAATGGTGGATGAGGAGCGGAGGTTCCATTAAGAACTAATGGTAGATTAGTACAAGATATGATGCACGATCAAATTCCACTATGAAAGTTGCCCTGAATAAATATTGATGATGAAACATGTTGTGATATGGTTTAGTTTATGGTAGATAATGAACAATCGTTGATAACTGATGCTAAATTTTTTGTTGAAATGGTATATGTGACACAATGAAGGAGAACTCAAAAAAGTTATGTTAGAAGGAAATGGTTGATAAATAATTGATGGTAGATGAAGTACCAATGGTAGTTTACATGAAATAGTAGATGGATCCAAAGTAATACCATAGAGATACACTGGTAAATGATGTTGTGTTCCGGAATTGAGAAACGATAGATCAAAGGTGATGGTTTATGTTGCTACTATGAGATGAGTGGTATATAGAACGGTAGCACATGGTATTCTACCGTCAGGCCAGACGGATGGAATTTCTAAATAGAAGTACCATAGATATGTCCAGTGGTAGATGTATCTACATTAATTGTAGAGTATGAGTCTACAATCAAAAATAGTAAACACTTCATATATATTGATATTTAATACAATATATTTAAAAAGAATGTTATTTTCAAATGAAGACCATGAAAAATAAATATACATTGGGTTTTAACGAGGGAGATAGATATTTTTACTCCATATATAAATAAAAGGTTCCTATTGATAGAGAAAATAATCAGAGGAAACATGGCCAGGTTATTTTTCTGCTACTTTATTTCTACTATCTATTCTTTTTTGATGTAATTTTTGTTTCATTTATTTACATTTATTTAATTCCATTTCTAATGAATGTTCTACCCCATATTTTTTCCTCCAATATTTCACATTCTCTCTTTCTCTATCTCATTCACTTATACACCATTTCACAATGACCTCTTGTACCCAAACATGAGTGACTAACCCAATGCATGGCCTTAAGATGGGATAAGTGTTTTTTTATTATTCTTTTAAATTATTGAATGTTTGGAATATATTTTTGGTGAATGAAAGAAACATTAATGAGTGTAAAACGTTTCAACCATGACATGGATCTTGATGTCACATCTATTATAATGTTTAAAACTTATCCATTACTACTATGTAACACAATATCCTCATTTGATAGAGTTTATACATTTAGTGGATGAAACACCATCTTATGGATCTAGGTCTAGGAAGACAAAACACTGTCAATTCAGGTGTGTCATCAATAATAATTATTGTAGGATGTGTAATAGAGTTTGATTTGGAAATTAAAATTTCATAAAAAAAACAAAAAATAGTAATATAAGAGTCATATTTCACAACTAGGTTACCAAATTAATTTTAAATAGCCAACATGAACAAATAAGGAACCCAAAGATAAACCCTAATGTCCGTGTTTTTTCTTTTCTAACTATTTTTTATTTAGTTTCATGATATTTTATATTATTAAAATTTTTATTCATTTAATTTCCACTATTTTGGAAAATAATAAAGAAAAGAAATAATTTTAGTTTATTCAGAATAAGTAAGTGAGTAAAAAATAAATCTAAATTCATCAGATGACCCCATTCATTCTTTATTATTTACTATGAAAACATAAAAATTATCTTTTACCACACCCTGTGATAGGTGAGCATCAAAACATGGACAATTGGTGGGGAGACACTGAGATGTTTTCTTCTCCATTACTATTTCACATTGTAGATAGTATTTTATTGTTTTCTTTCATATAAAACCAATATATATATATATCATTATGCTTTAAAATTATTATTATTATGAATGGGATAAACACACATAGGTGAAACCATACGAAGAATAAGAAGCATATTTTAACGAATCCCATGTAAAATAATTAAGGAATAATGAAAAAAAAGAATAAAAAATATTAATGGGAATTTTAATATGTTTTTACATTGAAAAATAGAAATAAACCTAATCAAGATAATGAAATTAATGAGTCCAATGAGAAAAAACACTTTTTCACCCCCTATTTCTATGGATAGTTCCAAGAGGTGGCGGCCATACATGAGAAGTATCCATAAGCCAACCATTTAAAGAATCTACTAAAAATATGCCATGAAGAGATGGATAGTGAATATGATGAGTCACATGATGATATAAATATGAGAGATCAACTGGTACAATATCAATACAAAATTGATTTAGAAAATGGTGAAATGAAACATAATATTTTGGACTTCAAGATAGAAACAACAAAACCTATGTACCTATATTTATCATTGTAATAATACACTACCCAATATTTATCAGGGAGATGATCTAATTATAAACTATCTATCAATTAATTTTATTAAATCTAATATAATTGTAAAAACCCACAGTTTTTAATTTTCAGGTTTGGAAAATCCATGTTTTTTCATGGAGGAAGATGAAGAATAAGGACATGCACATTTTGAGGAACACTTATAGAATCCATCACTTATTGAACAAGAGTTAGAGTAACTTCTTGAGGAGATCCCTATGATTAGGCCTTATGATAATAGTAAAATAGCTACTAATATAGAAAGGGATAATTTGGTTATTGATTCTATGAGTTTTAAATATTTCCAGTTAAACATACTTTTTCACTCTCCCTTTTAAAATAAAAAACATGCAACACAACGTGAGAGACCCCTAGATAGTGAAAAAGATGATTCCAAATTAGAAACAAAAAAAGGATGATCCAAACTCTATCCTTCACCATCATGAAATTTTTACCTAACAGATAAGGGGGTTTCATTTGTTTATTCTATCTATGTATTATACCTCAACCACAAAGAATAAGTATAATTTAGTAAAATCTACATGTGGTGGTTCAAATCCAAGAATCTCTAATGACAAGCTAACTATGGATGACAGCTAGTACCGCACTTGTGTACGTACTAAAAATATCATGCCTACAATGTGGATTAATCAAAGAACTATGCTTCAATTTATATTCAAGGAACATTTATTTTTATTCCTACTATTTCTTATGCATGAGTCCATATCCCAACATTATTTTTTATCTTTATTAAAATTATTCTTGTTTTTAATAGATTAATTTAGTTTTTTAAGATCATAATTTCAGAAGGTATCCCCAAATCTCCAAGGAGAAGAGAGTAATGAAACTATATAATAAAAGGGAGTTTAATATTACATTATTTATCTTTTAAATTACCATCTTTTTTAGGAAATTTATATTTTATGTTTTAAATATTTGCATATATGTAAAATGAGAAATTACAAGATGGTGATTGGAATTTAAGATTTAGTTGGCATATCATAGAGACATAAGTTTCTTAAGAACACTATTATTAAATGTTATAGATTTATTTGATAATTATATTTAATGATTAAGTTGTAGAATTGAATTTTTATAGGAAAATAAGGATATTTAAATGATGAATTTTGATTTGATGGAATTTTTTTATTTAGGTAAATGAAATTTCCCAATAGTTTTTCATTTTTTGTTGTTTGTAAATTTGATTGACTTTTTTTTATTCATGAAGAGAGTGATTTTTCCCATGAATATTTTTTTCATCCAAAGAGTTTTTCTATAACAAATTCATCTTATTTTATCTTGACCATATTTATTATGTGATTATGGGATATGTCACTTTCTAGAACATTCATTGGATCTTTTCAAAGATAAGACAGTGAGAAATGAAATTTAATATTATTGAAGAATTTTAATTGATAATTTATAATACTTGATACCTCAATATAAATTTATCCACGTTTATCCCATAGTGACCATGAATGATCTCGTCAACGATGTGCCACATTTCATGCCAATTATATCTATTTCTACCATCCTCTTAGATTTTTTCATGATATTTTAAAGTTGATGTTAGGGGGTGGAAGTAATGTTTTAAGGATGCATTACATTATTTGGAACAAATATGGGGGTGCTACTTTGGTTATTGATAATGTTTTTATGACTTATTATTTATACTTTATTGTTTTACCTTATTAAAAAAAATTAAAAATAGAAATGGTTGTGGTTTCGATGAATAAAAAATTTCCATTACTAGACTAAAGGTTTTTATCCTATGTTTTTAGATAGTATGTTTGAGGTTTTTTCCATGTATTATTCTCAATAATGTAAAAAATATGAAAAAGGTAGTTTTAAAAAATAGATAAAATTCATCAAGGTTCACATCATTCGTTGTGATTTTATTATATTTGACCTTTACTTTGAACATGGTAAGTGGTAGTTGTTAGTTTTATGGTTATAATTACAATGAAATTTAACATTTTTATATCATACTTTATACATTATAGTCATTCCTTCTCTTTAATCCTTAATTTATAAAATCAATTCATACCAACCTTAACCCTTAGAATCATTTTATCATTTATTTAATTTCAACCTAATTTCATGTGTCTTTTGTCGTTTAAAAGTGTAGAAAATTTTTCCTCTATAATATAATTGGAAAGGATCATGTATTTATGATATGTGTATATATATAGTTTAATTTGTACCTTGAGTGATGAGATAAAAATATTTAAAGAGAGAGAAATCATGAGTGAAGGATCATCATAAGGGAACTCTTGGAAGCTCACTATTCATAGGGGGGCTAGGATTTAGGGGTTAATGGGGTTGTCATGGATGGTGGGATAGGGTGATTCTCTTGTAGAAAGGTTGGGTCTCCCATGCACTCTCGGTGGGTTTTTTCTTCAAATGATGGTGATGCTGAGTTAGTTGGCTTTGGGGATTCTTGGTTCGAATGTTGTATGTGGTTTGTGTGGATTTCAACTATGGCTATGACTTCGCATATGTTTTGCATTCACGTTGATGTTTTCCGGCTCTAGTGGATACATTGATCTGTCTCGGCTCGGTGGTGAGGCTTTCCCAACCTTAAAATGTTTATTTTTCATTCTCAAATCCCACAGCTCACTTCAATAATGTCTATCTACTTACATGTTTACATCAGATGAGGTGTTATCTAGATTTCTCATTTCCTTCAGTGTCCTTCAGTTAAAAATTAGGTTATTATGCTATTCTAGATCTTGTTTTTTAGCATTGTGTGGAATTTTAGTTCCTCATGTTTTTTTTGGTTTTTCAGGTTTGAGTACAGATTCAATCTTGGGATGGTTCACATTTGGTGTTTTTTTGATACTGAAAGCACAATGTTGGATGATTTTGTTGTTCTAATAGAGGACTTGATATGAAGGTAGAATGGGTTTTGATTTTGGTTTTTATCAATAGAGAGGATGGGATTATGAAATTTCTATGTTTTGATGCATCTATTAGGGCTGCAACTTTTTGGGTCCTCCTGATTCGTATATAGTTGTTCACATATTCTAGGAAGAGTTGGTTTGCTACTATCATGATATATTAGTGGTAGATTTTGGGATGCTTCAATTGTTTTTTGAACATAGTGGAAGTGGTTCTCTACCCTATGATGAGCTCTTACACTAATCTGGAGGCCTTTTTGATGTGCATCTATGGTTGCTATAGTTTCCTCTCCAATGCAGTTTTTAGCTACATTCAATCACCTGGGGGTTTAGAATTTCAGTTTCTCCAGTTTCCTCTATGATTTTCTTTGAGACACTCTGGTGACTCCCCCCCCCCCTCGGGGATTTGGACTCAATGGGTGTGTTTCTAAGCCTTGTGATACACTCTTACAATGCTTTAATGTCCTCTTGATGAGATTTTATGGTTGTTATGGTTGCCTCTGTGATGCACTTTTCAACTACTCCAGTTACCCCTACGATGCACGTTTCAGTTTCTCTTGTTTCCTCTATGATGCACTTAGGCATGCTCTGATGGGTTTTTCTAATGTTTTAATTTATTATTATAACTCAATCAGTTATGTGTGTGTTGATTCGATGATGATGATGGTGATGTGGTAACTCCATTGATTCTTTCTGCCCATGTTAGCTTGGTTTTCAGCTCTGGTTCTAGGATTCAACCATTATCTCTGAGAAAGAGTGTTGAGATGGTCTTCTTGGTTATTTGGGACATGAGTTCAAGCATATAGCTTTGGTTAATCTAAATTTATTTTTATTTTGATGGATTTTTTGGGACATTTATGGATTTGAATTTTGTAATATTCTCAATAGAGGTTATTAAAATCTGGATTTGGTTGGTTTTAAGGATGTTTTTTTGTTTCTGGTTTTACTTTGAATTTTGATGGTGAAAGAAACCAACATCCTACATGGATCATCTATATAAGAGGATACAGATAATGAATCATTCATCGTTTCAGGGCCATTCATTTTTGGAAGAATGAGAGGGTATGGATTTTCCATCGGTACTAAGCCCATGCAACCCTGCGCGGGCTGCTTGATGAGAAGTCATGTGATGTAGGGGGGCATTAAATAATGATTTAGTTGAAGGGGAGGGTAAATTCCTTATAGTCTATATCTAGGTTACTTCATTTATGACTATATTTCAGGTTTCCTATATTTTTATCAAAAGTGATTTTGAATTAAAATTTTAATTTCAGTTAGGTAGATCATGACTTAGAGATTTTAATAATAAAAAATTGTTAAACATGAATGATTGAAATGACATGTTCTACCATTTTCTAAGGGACAATGTAAAATACATGGATTTAATATTTCATTTAAATGTGTGATGTTTAATTTATGTTTTATGGGTAACATTAAAATTTTATTTAACATTGAAAATATTTTTATTTTATTGATTTGGGGTTTAGATATTGGTAACATCAGTTCCATCGTAAATTCGATGTTGAGATTTAATACTTGAGTACATGTATATTTTATGTGTGGGAGAATTTTACACACTCATTTTCATGCATATAATTACTTATTTTCTTTATAATATTTAATGGGTTTTAGTGAATAATCCTAAATAATTAAATCATTTACTATTTTTTTTGGAAATAAGAGTGTAGTATTAAAATGGATTTAAAATGAATAGAAATGTTTTATATTGAAATATAAAAATACGTTATGAATTCTGTGATACTTTTATGGTAGTTTTATATACATTTCATGTTTAAGAAATGTGAAAACTCGGACAACCATCAACATAAATCTTACAAGCCACATAGCCAGCCTGAGTGCGTTGCCCAGTAAAAGCTATGATCATGGGAGATCCCACTAAGTGACAGGGTTAGGTGTGATCCATAAGGGGATGATCCCATTCATATGTGCGCTAAATCCCATGAATTTCCTAAGATGATGTATGACACATCATTTGTGTGTTCATGTTTACTGAGATCCCATTCCTAAAGCGGGATTCTAATCCATGTTCACTAGACAATGATATTTATTGAATTCTCTATCCATGATAATTTCTATTGTGTGATGGCTAGGTGTGGGAACTATTGACCACTTATAAAAAATTTTACCTTTATACTTCAACCACACAAACCCTACCCTCAGAAACATATCCCCATCACTATCTACCACTTTAACTGGTTGACACCACCTACCACTACCTCCATGCATCGGATATCTCCATGTCTACAAAGGTATCCCATCCAGCCACTATGAAGGATGGACTAACAAAACATGAAACTTAATCCATTATCACCTTCATTGCATAAAAATATCAGTATGGGATTATTATTGCACCGTGTTACTAAACTAATGAAATTGTGACGTAGTCAGTCAAGAAAATTGACAGTGTGCACACCATGTAGAGTTCAGTTATGTGGTGATAATGTGAAATGGATATGTAGATAACTTAGGAAATGTCTATGTGAGATCGATGAAGATTTGGATACATGCTCTTGTGCATAAAACATCTATATATGATGTGTGGAGTTTATCTATGTGGAAAATATGAACACAAAATAGGACATGATACCAATGGTTGATGAAGAGTGAAAGTTATATTGACCACCAGTGGTAGATTAAGATGTGATATCATGCATAATTGACGACAATTGGGAAGGATGAACCAAGTATAAGATGGAATGTTAGAACATTTGTTGCAACCTTGAGGTCAAGGTAGATAATGAACTACCAATGAGATCCAATGGTAGTACCCTTGTGGAAATGGTTTACGCATTGAATTGAAGAACACACAAAATAATTTTGAAAAATGAAATGGTACCTGGAACACCGATGGTGGATGAAGCCCCAAAAATATATTACATGAATTTGTAGATGAATCCATGGTATTATCATGGATATGCATTGGTTCATGATGTTTCTTTTCACCATTGAATAACACTAGATCAATTGAAACAGTATATGCTACTACCATGCGACTGGTGGATGATTTAATGGTATCACATGTTGTGCTATCGTGAGGCTAGAATAGTGGATCATGGAAATACAAGTACCATCGATATAACGATTGGTTGATGATACTATCATCACTGTGGAGTATGAGTTTGTGATCAAAATAGTAAACAATAATAATATATATATATATATATATATATAAATGTTTAATGATCTATATTTTAAAAAAAATTATATTAAAATGACATCCAAGATAAATAAATATACATGGGATTTAAATTAGGGAGATAGGTAGGATGCATCCATCAATAAATATATAGGTGGTGCTTCCATAGAAAATCATCGATGGATTATTCACCTAGTTTTTTGTGTTGCTACTATGTTCCCTAATTTTCATAATGTACATTTTGTTCATTTATTTTCATGTAATTAATTCTATCTCATATTGAAGTTCTCCTTCCTCTATTTCTTCCATAATTTCTAATTCTTTATTCCTCTCTCTCATTCAATTATTCTATATTCCACCGTGACCACTTGAACATGACAATCAGTGAATAACCAGAGGCATAGCCTCAAGTAAGTATATGTGTTTTCTAAAATATTCATTATTTTGAATTGGTTTATGGTGAAAAAAAGTTACATGAAAGAGGGTATCAATTTTCCACTATGACATGAATATTAACTTCAATTATATTCTTTTTTTAACTTTTCCTTTCATTATATTTAACATAATCTCTTTATATGATTGAGTTTATTCATTCAATGGATGAAATAACATATGAATGAGCTAGGTGCTGGATGACACCACACTTTCAATTGAGGTGTGTTGTAAAACTTTATTAAATGAGGTGGTGTAATTGATTTTTATTTAGAAATTAATATTTCACAAATAATAAATATAATAATTGTAATCTAAGAGTGAAATTTCACAATTAGGTTTTAAAAATAAATTTAAATAGCCAACATGAATGGGAAAGGAACCCAAAACCAAAACCTAATGACCATGATATTTATTTTATGACTTCCATTCTTTGCACAACATGATTGATTCAATTTTAATCATTTTATTTCATTTAATTTCCACTATTTTATAAAATAAAAAATTATTTTTTTAGGTAAATTAGAATAATTAAGTGAATAAACTATGAATCTCCCCAAGTGAGACAACCCAGTTCATCCATTTTGATACAATAGGAAAACATAAAAATTTTCTTTTTCCACACCCTATTGAAATGTGTGAATTAGTTGTTATCCATGAAAATAAAGGAAATACACCCTATAGATGAGGAAAGAAATAAATCACCAAGTATAGTTCATGAATTTTCATTGAAATCTTAACAAATAAGTCATCATTTCCTCATCGGGTTTTCAGAATGATTCAATTAATGTAATCATCCATCATGTTGGTATCTAAGATACTTGTTTTTAGTTTCATCAATTAGTATTATAAATTTGTGTAGAGATGATGATTAATAATGAGATAATTTATTGAAATTATATGAATATCATTTGGAGGTTAAGATGTGTGGAATCAGTGAGTGAAATTGATAGTGATAGTACTGTTAATATTATCTCTTTCTTCCTTAACAGATCCTCAACTTAGTAGGCTTAGAGGTTTTTTATGAAACTTTTATATGTGGTAAGTTCAACCACTAAATATTATGTCCAAGATAACTACATATGAATGGTAATTTTGAGATATATAGAAGGACTTACATATCACAGGGGGTGATGGTATCTCCTCATTGGATGTTAGGACCATGTTGAAAAAGGGGGAGTATAAATACACTTATGTACATAATTAATTAAAGGTACATAGTATAAAGATGTAATTCATAGAATAAATGGTATTTAAAGAATATAAAATTATGTTTTCTCAAATAAATTAAACATGGGGTAATGATACAACTATACAAGTTGGTATCACCATTTCCCAAAGTATGGATTTTCTCTAGATTCTATACCTGGTTCATATGGGGAAAATTATAATTTTTATTTGATGTCAAATGGGAAGAATAAAGGACCATGAATCCATGTTAATTTTGTACACAAAGTAGAAAAGATAACAGACCTATTAATATTCTTTCCAAGCCCTTCATAAGGGGTGTAATAAGTGAAGGTTATAATTTTTATAACGATGAATATGTTTGTTCAAATAGTATAAATCATGGACTGATTTAATGTTGAAATAATTTTCCTTATGGGTTTGAAGAAGTGGTATTCTTGTGTGCCACATATTATGAAAAAATTGATATCAATCACCAATAACAATCAATAACTGCTATTGGTATTCATGTATTGATGGTATCTATAAATGTTTATTAAGTGGAATTGAGATAGAGGAAAATTATTCATTATAGTGTTTCCAAAAAAATACAAATGGGTATATTATTATACACCAATGAGAATTAATTTTTTCATGTGTTGTGTTTTGATTGATTGTCTACTATATAATTATTAGCTTAGGGGGTTTGGTGTGTTAGATGTGGTGTTTCTATTGAAAAGGTGTAAAAAATCATGTTTGATTTTTCATTCACCATGTTAATAGTTTCAAGAGATAGTTTTGGTCTTGATAAAGTGATTGGGGTAGGAGTTTAATTAGATGATTTTTTTTCCAATAAAGGTATTGTGGTGGATTTTAGGAAGTAATCTTCAAGCCTGGAATTTCAATCATGATAACACCAAGAGATTGGTTAATTCTATCAAAGAAAGATGAGTACCCAAAAAAGTTAAATGATGAGATGTTCATGAAAAAATATGTAACACCCCGAGATTTTATGAAAAATATTCTTTTAATTTCATTAATGTCTTGTGTTGTACGCTACACCAAAAGGATCTTGCACAACACGCATCCTTGACTTGTCTTGCATTACACGCAATCGCGACCTTCCTCGATAGCGTGTGTTGTACGCAATACCGGGCTTTACTAAACAACGATATATTATTATAATATTATTATGAAATAGCCATTATGAATAGTATTAACTAAAATTTTAATTTTATAACATTATTATTCATCTTACACATTTTGTAAAACATGGTATAAGAACAAAATAAATTATTCGGGTAAAATAAGTATTTCTCAAAAAATGCAGTTTTTCCACCTTTTGATGGAACACCCACTTTAAATCTAGTTTTTGAAATGTTTATAAGTTCAATTTGACAAAATAAAATTCTTATTTGAAATCATGAAATAAAAATTTACTTTGGATAAATGTTTCATATTATTCTGGTAAATTTCATATTTTGATGAATAGTAAAAACATGCTATATTTTAATTAAAAACAACTTTTTTCATCGTAAAAATTTATATGGTTAAATTATAATATTGAATGGTTTAAAAGTATAAATAGAATTTATTTTTACCATTTAATATAATTTATGTCATTAGCATTGATTCTACCTTGAATTCGTAGGATAAATCTATTCAATCTTTTACAATGTTTTAAAGAAAAACCCATTTTCTTTCGACAACGGGATTAATTTTAATTTAATTTCTGCAACTTCTATGTATTGAATTTGGAAAAATGGATTCCATATTTGGAATCAGTGGATCCAAATTATGTTAATAAGCTACTTTTTATTTTTGGGAATTATGAATAGTAACGACGGTAAATTTTATTTACCATAGTTAAAGGTAAATCGGGTAAGAAGGGTAAATATAATATTATAAAATATCCCTAACACATGTCCAAATCCTATTGGATGACTAAAATACGACCCATATCACCTAAGGGTCGGATTAGATTCATTTAATGGACTTTTGTCCATGAAAATAATTTAATTATTATTAAAACCAAAGAATGTGAAAACATGTCACTTTCTTAAATCTTATAAGTATAATAATTTTAATTTAGTGATAAACATCATGAAACTTCGAACATGAATAGTATACAGAAATCTAATACAATTATATACATCATAAGAATTTATTTATAATTTTTAAGGATTAAATAATAATCATTTATTATGACACAAAGATGATACAGTAAATGTCTTATTAATGAAATATTGACATAATTGATGTTATAAATACACAAATAAATGTAATTTAAGACTTTTTATGGATTAAACTAATTTTATAGGTTAATATGACATGTTAGTATTGAGTTAATTAACTTTTTTCGAACTAATCAATCTGTTAATTGTTTCAGAAAAACAAATTACTAAATAGTGTCAAAATTGACATAAAATAGTTTTCAAAACAAATATTATATTATTAATTGTTATTTTATTCATAAAAATCTAAGGTTCGTCCACATGACTTAGATAAAGTTATATATATTAATACTAAACAACTTGGGGTTAGTTTGGCTTCTTATAGTAAGTTTATTAACCTTATAGTATAATAACACAAGAAGACACGGTAAAAGTAAAATTATTTAACTTAATGTTAAATATAAATGATAAGGTTAAAATAGGAACCTAAACTTGTATAAATTATATTGGATGAGAGGATTTCGACCCATCCCCACCATAGATTCGAAATAAATCAATTTAGATCCATTTAAAACCGAACATGACTTTATAATAAAATAATATTTTTAGTTTTTCCAAAGGAGCCCCTCTCCTCCCTTATAAAAGGGCACCTCCTCCCTCTCTTCCTCACAACACTTTGAGCCTTCATGCTTGGCCAACCCCTGCCAAATTCTCTTATCCAATTCCCTAGAAACTTCCTAGAGGTCCTGGTCTTCTTCAAAGACCACTTTTAGTACCCTAAGAGGAGGACTCAAAGAGGCGATTCAAAGAAGAGGTAATGTCCATTACCGATTCTTTTAACATTATTTCTTCTTCCACATCATCTTCTTAGGTTGTTTCATTATGAAGTAATAACATCAGTATCACTAATATACTGATATATTATTATAAGTATGAAACAACCCTATTTCACCATCTGTCCATCCTACGGAAAATGAAATCACCGCGCGTGCGTACGTACGGAATACCGTCTCCACGCCGTGGTGAAATCTATTTTCCACAACCACCTTACTTGGATGGGTATAATGGTGTAAATAATAACTATATATTATTATTTTAAATTGATATTGATTCTGAAATAGTATACATACATTCCAATATAGTCCCACTATCATGAGAACGATATCATCACTCGTGCGTACGTACGGACTACCATCTCCACGACGCAATGAGATTCATTCTCCACTTTAACCATTCATGAACGATTATAAAGTATATATAATAAGTAATCATGAAATATATGAAATAATAATGATACTGGATTTATGTGTATATATATGTATGTCATATACTTAATTCCATTCAACTCAATAAGGAAACGAAAACAACGTTCATGCGTACGTACGGCCTACCGTCTCCATGAACGGTGTATTTCATTCCATTTAATGATTTATTATATATTTGTATATTCTGAATATGTATTATATATAAATCATGTTTTAATTTCTGCAATTAAGCAATCATGATCTAAGTAATCATATGAATAATTACAAGTCAAAACACGGATGACAAATGAAACAATTTTACCCAAAATGCTCTTTAACATGGAATTTACAAAAGAACGGGTGATATAAAGTCATAAGTGAACCATATATGATATCATAACAATGAGTATGATTCTGTAATAAGTCAATGACATTATTTAAATCATTATATAGGAGGTTCGGACACTTACGAAGCAAATCGGACCTAAGGTAAGGGAAATATTACAATCTCATTTTTATCCGAGATTGTTTATACATTGGAATTTACTGAGGTGTATTTTATCATCCACATCCACATTTCCTCAATATGTAATATTTATATCCTTATACAATAGTTTATATCCAATTTTACCCTACGGTGAGTTTTTAGTAAAAGATATGAAAGGAATCTTTTGTCATTTTTCGTACGAGGTACTTTTTGAATTTTCCGACAAAAGTACGAGAAAAATGTTTTTTTTAACTTATACAACATGAATGGATTTTTAAAACATTATTTCCCAGAAGCTTCCATTACAAGTTTTCAAGTTTATTTTTAATCAACTTCTTTTATATTAAAATTGTATGACATGTTAAGAAAGGAAAATGTTTTTGAAGTAGAAAGGATATTTTCCTCAAAAATAGAGTTCAAGCGTTTTATCAAAATTAATTTCCATATAAGATAATATAGGGTTATGTTTCTATACCAATTATTTCATTGATTTGATTATTTTGTGATGGAATTATTTTTATGAATCCCTTTTTCTTATATGAATTGTTTTATGATGTCATGTTGTTTAAGAATCCCATTTTTATTACATGGGTTATGTAGTGATGTATGATTTATGATTTTGGGGCACACATAAGAATGGTATCATTATGAGATGGGTGGGACATATATCTCCCTCCAATGCATTGGGTAAAGATTGTATATCTCATGAGATAGACATGGCTGGAACAGCAGGTTAAAACGGTTCAGTGAAACGGGACTGAAACGAGGAGTGAAATCGGTTCAGAAATGGACTTTGTCCACTAAGATAGTCTTGGAAATGAGTCTGGACTAACAATAAATGACTCTCTATGATTATGTGTGTATGCCACAAAGATTTATGTTTTAAGTTATGATTATTGGGATTTCATTTCACTAATATGATTTATCCCATGTTATGAAATTATGCTCTCTTTTGGAGGTTAATATTTCCAAAGTGTTATGTTCTTATGAATATGATGTGATTGATATTTCGTTTGTTTATCCTTACTGAGCATTTGAGCTCACCCTTTTATGTTTTTTTCCCCAGGATATAAAGAAAGGTTTTAGGTAAAAAAAGGGATGATCTTTATGGGAGATGTTGAAGATCTTTCACCACGATTAGAAGATTATATTCCGAGTTTCCAAAGACACTAAACTATTATGATCCTTGTGAGTGTGTTTTTGTTATGTACTAAGTATTCCGCAAAAGTAATGTAATGTCCATGTACGTTAGGCTTCGGGTCTCTACAGTTTGTATCAGAGGAAAGGTTTAGTCAAACATTGGAAACTAGGATGTGAGAAATTTTGTGAGATCCCTAGAGATATTTCTAAGGTATGTCTAGGGATGTCCCTAAGGTTAAGTATAAGTATAGGTTATAGTCCTAGAATTGAGCTAACGATCTTAGAATTAAACCTAAGATGTTAGATATTGAAGGTACTTCCCCTTTATTATGTTGTTTTCCCTAGCATGATTTTTGCCTCTCACACTATTCTTTTTGGGTTTTAGATGATGGCTGGTACCCGAAGGAACCATGTTGATCAATGCAATGGACAATGCAATGATTGTACTCCTGAACAAACAAATGTTATGGGAGATGGAGTGCCAAATCTTATTGCTATACTTACACAAGCTATGAATCATTATGGACTTCCAAATGAGCAGAGAAGGGAACAATATTCTATTGAGTCCTTCATGAGGCAACGTCCACCTTCTTTCAGTGGGTCTTCTGATCCACTTGTTGCTGAACAATGGATCAATACCACTGAAAAGATATTTTCAGTTCATCAATGTTCTGAACATGATAAAGTCATCTTATTAGTATATCGTTTGGAAGGTGAAGCTGATCAATAGTGTAATCTTATCAAGAATACAAGGCAAAGAGATGAAATTGAGTCCATGGAATGAGACGAGTTCAAGAACTTATTTTTCAATAAGTACTTCCCTCGTATTCTTAGAACAAAGATGGAGAAGGAGTTTCTTGAACTAAAGCAAAAGGATGATGAATCTGTTGCTATATATGAAGCGAACTTTACAAGGCTTTCAAGGTATGCATCTGGATTTATCATCCAAACTGAAAGTAAAGTTGATCGATTCATCAGTGGCTTAAAACCAAATCATCAAAGGGCATTAGCTATAAGAGACTTCAGCAGCTATAAAGAAATTCTGTGTTGTGCTATCAAGGTAGAAATGTAATTTGGTGTTACTTATCCATCTCATAGTTTTGACATGAAACGAAAGATGGAGTTCAAGGAGAAATCTCAGAATAATGGTGAAAAGAAGATGAATGTTTCCTTATGCTCAAAGTGTGGAAAGAAGCATCGTGGAGATTTTATTAAAGGGACAAGTAAATGTTTCAAATGTGGAAAGGAAGGTCATCGGGCATTTGAATACCGCAATGATGGGAAGAAGATGTCTAATGATGCAAACAAAGGAAGGGATACACAGAATGAACCTACTACACTTCAATGCTTAAAGTGCAAGGAAATGGGGAATTATGCTAATAAATGCCCTAATCCAATGGTTAGTGATGATTGACATGAGAAACCACTTAAGGCAAAGGACAAAGAGAAGTCACATGCGATCACCATTGTCAATGTTGAATATGACAACGATGTGGTGGAATGATTAAGTGTTTTTGTAATGGGATTCCAAAATAATGTTGTATATAGTATCGTGGAATATTGGAATATTTATGTATTGATCTATTGTGGTTTTCAATAATTTTATAGTACAGGTAACCATGGAAAGTGATTGAGATATTTTTGGAAAGCATATGATATGCACATAATGAAGGGATAAAGATAATCTAATATGTTTGATAGTATTCATGAGCTCATGATTGATATAAGGACTAAGTGATATCATGGTTTGGGTATATAGAATTTTGAGGATTTTGGTATGTGGAACGTTTTAACTTTTAACTAAATTCATGTTTTCACTGAGGTTCAATGGGTATTCATTCTTCAATAGAATACATGATTAATGTATTCACATGTTTGTAATTTGACCAACAAGATATATCTTATGATATATGGGGGATAAATGATCGCATTCACGTGATCATTTTCTTTATACTATGAGCTTGGACCGATGTATTTTAGATAAGCCTAGAGATTGGAATGGATTATGTTGGTCATAAGTTAGTATTGTTTAAGGATAAAAATTTTTTTTTGATATTTTTTATGGGATGTTGTAGTAATATAGCTTTAGAAAAAGGACAACCTACAGGACGGGCGACAGCCCACCGTGTCGGACAAGGATGTGGGAATCGAACCCACAACCGAAGTGAGAATGACCTTTATCGCCTACCACTAGCCTACAAGAAGTCCCTGTTTAGTAGAAACTAGTTTTATTATATTAAGCAGTATGATATGTGAAGTATAAGTCCATTTTAGGAACCATATATGATTAATCTCACTATAGATGGACTTATGTATTTTTAGATAACTTTTCTAACCTTTTGTTTGAGACAGATGGAATGACCCATCATTCTATCACATGATCTGCTAACACATCACGAATGAAAAATTCAACTTCATTTCTTTAAGAGATGAAGTGGAAATTTTACAAAGAATGACCAACGGTGAGACTATACCAAAATCACGAAAGTATTTCTTCTAATTCCAATTTCATCAACTTTAGGGAAATGATCTTGAAAACCAAAAATGTTTTCCAAGTGCTCTTATATCTGATGAATCATATGGTACCTTAGATCATCACAAATTTATGGCTTTGTGATTGCTGGCTTTTCCATAGCCATGTTCTCTACCACTCTCCATCAGAACTTGATGGTTAGATTTTTCTTCCATATCCATATTTTCAACTATGTTCTCCTACCTGGAAACCCAGTGATGAGTTAATTTGGGTAACCATTACATTTCATACTTTATTTTTTAATTCCATGTTTTGGTATTCCTTTTTACGATGTGGGTTTCTATTAAACAAATTTTCGAGTAGTAAACCAATTATAACCCCGATGAATTTCGAGGGCGAAATTAATTTTAAGGGGGGTAGAATGTAACACCCCGGGATTTTATGAAAAATATTCTTTTAATTTCATTAATTTCTTGTGTTGTATGCTACACCAAAGGATCTTTCACAACACGCATCCTTGACTTTCCTTGTATTACACGCAATCACGACCTTCCTCGATAGCGTGTGTTGTACGCAATACCAGGTTTTACTAAACAACAATATATTATTATAATATTATTATGAACTAGCCTTTATGAATAGTATTAACTAAATTTGTAATTTTATAACATTATTATTCATCTTAAACATTTTCTAGAACATGGTATAAGAACAAAATAAATTTTTCGGGTAAAATAAGTATTTCTCAAAAAATGCAGTTTTTCCTCTTTTTGATGGCGCAACCACTTTAAATCTAGGTTTTGACATGTTTATAAGACAAATTTGACAAAATAAATTCTTCTTTGAATCCTGAAATAAAAATTTACTTTGGATAAATTTTTCATATTATTCTGGTAACTTTCAAATTTTGTTGAATTGTAAAAACACGCTATATTTTAATTAAAAACAACTTTTTTCATCGCAATAATTTATATGGTTAAATTATAATATTTAATGGTTTAAAATTATAAATAGAATATATTTTTACCATTTAATATAATTTATTTCATTAGCATTGATTCTACATTGAATTCGTAGGATAAATCAATTCAATCTTTTGCAATGTTTTAAAGAAAAACCTGTTTTCTTTCGACAATGGGATTAATTTTAATATAATTTCTGAAACTTCTTTAAATCAGATTTGGAAAAATGGATTCCATATTTGGAATCAGAGGATCCAAATTATGTTAATAATCTACTTTTTATTTTTCGGAATTATGAATAGTAACTAAGGTAAATTTTATTTACCGTAGTTAAAGGTAAATCGGGTAATTAGGGGTAAATATAATATTATAACATTTCCATAACACATGTAAAAATCCTATTGGATGACTAAAAGTCGACCCATATAACCTAAGGGTCGGATTAGATTCATTTAATGGACTTTTGTCCATGAAAATAATTTAATTATTATTAAAACCAACGAATGTGACAACATGTCACTTTCTTAAATCTTATAAGTATACTAATTTTAATTTAGTGATAAACTTCATGAAACTTCAAACATGAATAGTCTACAGAAATATAATACAATTATCTACATCATAGGAATTTATTTAGAATTTTTAGGGATTAAATAATTATCATTTATTATGACACAAAGATGATGCAGTAATTGTCTTATTAATGAAATATTGACATAATTGATGTTATAAATACCAAAATAAATGTAATTTAAGACTTTTTATGAATTAAACTAATTTTATAGGTTAATATGACATTTTAGTATTTATTTAATTAACTTATTTCAAACTAATAATTATGTGATGATTTTCACAAAAATCAATTACTAAATAGTGTCAAAATTGACATAAAATAGTTTTTAAAACAAATATTATATTATTAATTGTTATTTTATTCCTAAAAATCTATGTTTCTGCCAAATGACTTAGATAATGTTATATATATTAATAATTAAAAACTTTGGGTTCTTTTGGCTTCTTATAGTAAGTTTATTAACCTTATAGTATAAGAACACAAGAAGACACGGTAAAAGTAAAATTATTTAACTTAATGTTAAATCTAAATGATAAGGTTAAAATAGGAACCTAAAGTTTTATAAATTCTATTTTATGAGAGGATGTCAACCCATCCCCACCTTATCTTCTAAATAAATCAATTTGGAGCTATTTAAAACCGAAATTTACTTTATAATAAAATAATAGTTTTAGTTTTTCGAAAGGAGCCCCTCTCCTCCCTTATAAAAGGGCACCTCCTCCCTCTCTTCCTCACAACACTTTGAGCCTTCAAGATCGTTCAACCCCTACCAAATTTTCTTCTCCACTTCCCTAAAAACATCCTAGAGGTCCTGGTCCTCTTCAAAGACCAATTTTAGTACCCTAAGAGGTGGACTCAAAGAGGCGCTTCAAAGAAGAGGTAATGTCCATTACCGATTCTTTTAACTTTATTTCTTCTTAAACTTCTTCTTCTTAGGTTGTTTCATTATGAAGTAATAACATCAGTATCACTAATATACTGATATGTTATTATAAGTATGAAACAACCCTATTTCACCATCTATCCATCCTACGGAAAACGAAATCACCGCGCGTGCGTACGTACGGAATACCGTCTCCACGCCGTGGTGAAATCTATTTTCCACCACCACCTTACTTGGATGGGTATAATGGGGTAAATAATAAGTATATATGATTATTTTAAAGTGATATTGATTCTGAAATAGTATACATACACTCCAATACAGTCCCACGATCATGAGAACGATATCATCGCTCGTGCATACGTACGGACTACCATCTCCACGACGCGATGAGATTCATTCACCACATTAACCATTCATGAATGATTATAAAGTATATATAATAATTAATCATGAAACATATGACATAATAATGATACTGTATTTATGTGTATATATATGTATGTCATCTACTTAATTCTATTCAGCTCAATAAGGAAACGAAAACATCGTTCATGCGTACGTACGGCTTACCGTCTCCATGAACGGTGTATTTCTTTCCATTTACTGATTTATTACATATATGTATATTCTGAATATATATTATATATAAATAATGTTTTATATTTTGTAATTAAGCAATCATGATCTAAGTAATCATATGAATAATTACAAGTCAAAACACGGACGACAAATGAAACAATTTTACCCAAAACGCTCTTTAACATGGAATTTACAAAAGAACGGGTAATATAAAGTCATAAGTGAACCATATATGATATCATAAAAATGAGAATGAATCTGTAATAATTCAATGACATTATTTAAATCATTATACAGGAGTTTCGGACACTTATAAAGAAAATCGGACCTAAGGTAAGGGAAATATCACAATCTCATTTTTATCCGAGATTGTTTATACATTGGAATTTACTGAGGTGTATTTTATCATCCACATCCGTGTTTCCTCAATATGTAATATTTATATCCTTATATAATAGTTTATATCCAATTTTACCCTTCGGTGAGTTTTTATTAAAAGATATTAAAGGTATCTTTTGTCATTTTTCGTACGAGGTACTTTTTGACTTTTCCGACAAAAGTAGGAGAAGAATGTTTTTTTTAACTTATACGGCATGAATGGATTTTTAAAAAATTATTTCCAAGAAGCTTCCATTAAAAGTTTTAATGTTTATTTTTAATCAACTTCTTTTATTTTAAAATTGTATGACATGTTAAGAAAGGAAAATGTTTTTGAAGTAGAAAGGATATTTTCCTCAAGAATGGAGTTCAAGTGTTTTATCAAAATTATTTTCCATCTATGATAATATAGGGTTCTGTTTCTATCCCTATTGTTTCATTGATTTGATTATGTTGTGATGGAATTATTTTTATGAATCCCTTTATCTTATATGAATTATTTTATGATGTCATGTTGTTTAAGAATCCCATTTTTATTACATGGGTTATGAAATGATGTATGATTTATGATTTTGTGGAACAAATAAGAATGGTATCATTATGAGATGGGTGGGACCTATATCTCCCTCCAATTCATTGGGTAAATATTTTATATCTCATGAGGTAGACATGGCTGGAATGGCAGGTTAAACCGGTTCAGTGAAACAGGACTGAAACGAGGAGTGAACTCGGTTCAGAAATGGGATTTGTCCACTAAGATAGTCTTGGAAATGAGTCTTGACTAACAAGAAATGATTTTCTATGATTATGTGTGTATTCCAAAATTTTCATGTTTTATGTTATGATTATTGGGATTTCATTTCACTACTATGATTTATCCCATGTTATGAAATTATGCTCTCTTTTGCAGGTTATGATTTCCAAAATGTTGTGTTCTTATGAATATGATGTGATTGATATTTCTTTTGTTTATCATTACTGAGAATTTGAGCTCACCATTTTATGTTTTCTTTTCCCCAGGATATAAAGAAAGGTTTTATGTAAAAAAAGGGAAGATCTTTATGGGAGATGTTGAAGATCTTTCACCATGATTAGAAGCTTATATTCTGAGTTTCCAAGGACACTAAACTATTACGATCCTTGTGTGTGTGTTTTTGTTATGTACTATATATTCCGCAAAAGTAATGTAATGTCCATGTACGTTATGATTCGGGTCTCTAAAAAATACACAGCCCATGAAAACCTAGATATATTCATATAGGAATCAGTCTTGAAGTGATTGAGTTCATGCAAGCAGTTTTGTTATAGAAAGATAGAAATGGGAGAATGCTCACAAAAATCAGAAGATTCAGGAGTATTTTTAATCAAATACATCGCATGAAAATTGAAAAAGGAAATATTTTTAGACAAGTAAATGATTTGTGTGAAATTTATAAAGAGTTTCACAAATTTTCATGAAATAAAATATTTAATTTTACCACATAAAAAATTGGAAATGGTATGTTGTTTGTGAACGATTTTCATAAAGGGGAGAAGTTACGTGAACATGCATGAAGTTTCATGAAAGTAATTTATTTATGTTTCCATGTTCATATATCAGAAATTGTATGTTTTATTGAAAATATATCGAGTTAATAAAATATGGTGATTTGTGGATTAGATACTGTGAACAATGAAATATCGATTGATTTTCATGATATAATGGATTTATGTGAAAATAGTAACAAAAAATCATGGGTTTTTAGTGAACTTATATTTTTCATTCATGGTTAATTTCATATATGGAAGTGTTTTATGGGACAAAAATATCTATAAATATGGGTTTACCCTATTCACATGAAGTAAATAAAGTAGTTGATGATCTGAATTCTCCGATTTGTGAAATATTTTTGTGAATGTATTTATTGAGTGAATAATTCATGAAAATAAGTGTTGTATGAATCAAATAATTGTGATAGTTTGACTAGGTTAGTTTCATGAATTCATTCATATAAACATCAGTTTATAAAAATAACTTATTTCCCAAATTATTAACACTAAAATTAGATTCACAAAGTATCTTTTGTCCATAAAGTCCATGAGAGATTCATGAAATACTAAAAGTATCATGAAATATTCTAGTTACATGACATAGTATAAAATGAGAGAATGTTTGGTGTTTCATGACATAATGAGAATTTTGTGAAAATTGAAGAGTTGTATTAAAGTACAAGAGTTAAGTGAAATAATTAAGAGTTTCATGCAAGTGATTATTGAGAAATAAGAAAATATAAACAATATATAAAGTTATTAGCACAAATTGAGGACTTTTCAAAATTATATATTCAATGAATGATTGTTCTATAGGAAAATAGATTAAGTATAGTGATGTTCACAATAATTTCTTGAATAATCAATGTGAAGATCAACAAGAACTAATTTTTTCATCAATTATTACATAATCAAGTCATGTATTGGCTTGTCAGCCAAAAATAATTCCTTCTTGAACTAGTGAGAGAAGGTAGAGGAAATGAGGGAGTGACCCTTTGGTTATAGTGAACTAAAACCAATCCTTTTAAATGGAGTGACCCTCGAGTAGTAGTGAGTTAACCTTAAAACTTCTAATGGGAGTGACATAAGGAATAAAAGATAACTAGAATAAATCCACAGCTGAATGATATTAGGGTATTTTATAACATTGACACAATGTTAATGTGTTACCTTTGAACATAACCCAGTGTGGATGAATGAGGTAAAATTATTATTATTTTTGTTTATGCTTTACTTATATGATTTAGGACAACAATCAGTTCATGGGAATTTATAAATCATTGATATTTTTTTATAAGTATTAGATAAGCACACAAGTTAGTCTAGTTAATACTTAAAAAGTTCACAAAAGAATTATCCTACCAAAAAGTGAGGTCAATATTGGATAGAACTGTGAATGTTTAACAGCTAAATTGGGAAATTTGAGTGAGTAAAATACCCTGATTTACCCCCTCTAGGAATCTCTCAAAAAATTCCCCTAGTTTCCAACAAAACATGATACTTGTTTAACAATTAACATTTTTTTAAATTATTCTACAAGACACTAAATAATTAGAACTGTTAAGGAACCAATGGTTAACTGGTCATTAAAATTTCTCTTTATACACATAAATAGAATTCCTTACATTTTAATGTGTTTAAATCCATAAATACAATTAATTGATTTGTTAGGAACCCCATAACAAAATGAGATATTAACCCACAATTCTCTTGGAAGAAATGACATATTGGTGGTGATATCTATTTTTGGTAGAGGAAATAAGTTCTCATGGTTCATGTGTATAGTTTTTTATTAGAATAATTTTATGGTACATTATATAATAATGGGAAGTTTCATTCACACCTCCAATTTAATTTATTTACCCTCTCAATGTATAAATGAGACTATAATAAAATAATGATGAAAAAAGTGAAACAAATAGACTTGAGTAGTAATTTATAATTTTTTTCAAATGATTAAATTTTCAATTACCATACTTAGACAAGAAAGGATGTGTTGTTATCCTAAGAAATATGGCAGAGAATAATTTTAAATATAATTGTACTATCATATATTTCATTTTACTATAGATTAAAAAACTGATCTTTTAATTCTTTTTTATAAAGTTAAACCACTAACCCCAACTCTAGAATGACCCATTGAAAATTAATTTTGATCAATATTCTATTTTCTCAAATGAGTGGAGGATTTAGGAACACATAATTATTAGATAATTTTTTTAAAATTTTCAATATTAGGAAATATTTTTAAAATGAGTTTTTCTTGATACATAGAGAATTAAATTTGTTAAGCTAAGTGAGATATACTTTTGATTGGAAAGGTGATTGAAATAAATGTAATTAATTAAAATAAAAAAAATGAATGAACATAAAATGAGAATGATGGATGAACTATTAATGATATATTATAATCTATAATTTTTTATTTAAAAATTTGAAATATAACATTTATATTTATCATTCCCAGGAGTGTAAAATCTAGTTGAGTTGGTGCCAGCATCACCTAACAGTTTGTCATAGTATTCAAAGTCCCCTGAGGTGGTTGGGTGGGGGCTACATGTCTCTTTGGAGATGGATGGCACTCATAGTGGGGGAAGATGGAGGAACTTCACAAAGTGAGTAATGATCTTGTGAGTGACTAGATTATAGTTAAATCATCATAAGACCATAGTCTGTGATGATTAGGGTGATGGTGGTAGCCTTTATGGATTCAGAAAAGTAGGCATATAATAGTGAGTTACTAAATGTAATTGTTGATATATGCTGATCAGAAAATGATGGTGGCGAGATGAGAGTATCACACATGTATATAGGGTACCCATGTGGTTGGGGTTCATTCTGGTATGGTGTTGTGGTTATGTGTCTCTCTTTTTCAATCAAAGTATATGTGGCCCTATGGGCTAGGAGTCATGTGGGTCTTTAGGCTTATGATCGAGCTTCAAGATATTGGTCCTTAGGGCCACAAAAATGTTTCCATTGATCCAATTGATTGGGAATCAAGTCACATATGTTTTGGGAAAATAAAATTTATTAAAATAGGTCTAGGGGTGCTTTCAAGTCATAGTGGGGTGGGTGGAGGCCTAACCCCTAGAACGTCCTGTTGTGCGAGATGGTTTTGGTCCTATAATTCCTGTAATTATTAATAAATAAATAAAATAATTTTTCTATAATAAAATTATTTTGTATAATTTTATAGATTTTAATTATCTAAATATCATTTTGAAATTATAATGTTCATTTATGAGATATATACATATATATGTTTCCTATTTTTTAAAATCATGAAATGATATTATTGAATATTATTTTAATAATGTGTTATTTGTGGCTATAATGAATATATGAATTTCATGTAGTATTAATATATTTTGTGTTGATAATTTTATTAAAATACATTGGTATAGTCTTTTATAAAAAATTTGGGTATGAAAATTATTGTAGCTAAGACTTTCTCAGTGTCGGGTAGAATAATTTAATTAGATTTTTTAAAAACTAAAGATGGCCCAGCCTATTTTTTCTCATAATAATATAGAGACATGTGTTAAATCATGATTCATCAATCATTATAATTTTTGAATTACACTTTAAGGATTTCCTAGATTTCAAAAAAATCATGAGCCTCTTTCAATAGAGTCCCCAAGAAACTATATTTCTAATATATTTTATGTATATATTGAAATTATAGAGTTAATGTTTTTGTGGTTGTATATATAGATCTTGGTACATGATATAGTCTATTTTATGGTCATTATTTAAATGTAATATATTTTGTGGCATGTTTTTATGGTTCTTTGATGTAATTAATACCAGGGAATCTCACTTTTATGGATATCTGTGGAGTGTTTTTTTAGTATTTAAAGGTTAGAAAGGGGGTGGGTAAGTTTAGTTTAATGATAAATCTTACCCAAACCATCTTACATGGTTGAAATAATGTGCACCCAAATCTGACTCCCAAATAGTAGTTTTTTTCAAAAAAAATATAACATAATGTGGTGAGGCATTTTAAAGGATGGGTTGTATTGGGTTTTAAAATTGTATATGGATTCATAAAATTTTAATATAAAAATAAATAATGTTTCAACTAATATTATTTTTTAAAATATAATATAATAAATTTAATAGTTTTTTTAAAAATAAAATATTTAACATTAATCATTCAAAAGAAGAATATCGTACATATAAAAAATTAGTTATTTCTAATTAAATTTTATAAAAAATTGTGAAATTTTATTTTATTAAATAATTTTATAATTAGGATAGGTGGGTCCAGACAACCATACTAAAAAATAGTAAGCCTACTACTTGATCTAAATAGACATAATAAAAAAATTAACACACCTTGAAATAGTTGGTTTTTGGTTTTGAGGTTTTATGGGTGGATTGGATTGGTTTGGGTTGGCTTTATATATTTTCAATTTTTATACACCCATAGATAGAGTTTAATTGTATGATTTACTTTAGTTTATTCACTACTTGTTCAAAATCTAGAGTGATATAGATCTAATATGTTAAATTACGATAGATTTAGAAATTGTAATTATGGAGATGGGTTTGGCATAACAATATATCTAGAGATCTATAATTATTGGGATTGCACAAAGGGTATGGTAATTAAATTATCTCAAGTTAAATTATTTTTGATTATACTACTTAATATTGGCCTCACATCACTACTAATCATTTGTTTTTCTATTATTGGATCATTGTTGACTCGATTATGGTAATGTACTACTTAAAGCTGGATAGAGGGATCCTTATTTCAGGATAATACACTACTGTAGTTGGGAAAATGATATAGTTGGGTCATGGGTCATAATTTCATAATGATTGGTTAATTTTAATGAATTGTGATTTAGGATGAGTTGAACCGAATAGAGTATAAACTTTTTGACCCCAATAGTTATTTGGATGTTTCTGAATACTTGGTGAGATTATTGAAACCTGGCGTTTCCTCTAGATTGTTTAATTTATCTTGAGAATATATGTTGAATAATGTTGATGATGATATGATATATTGTGTTATATATTTTTCAGTACATAATTATTATTCAAATTCATGTGATATAATGTTAGGTGAAATATTTTATATTTTCTAGATATTTTTTAATCATGTTTAAAATGGTTTTTTGAAGAAATTTGAGAATTCAGAAATGATAAAATGAAACATTCTGGAGTTCACAATAATTTTTGGGTATGATAATAATACTATTATACTAACATTAAAGTATATTTCTCCTTATAATATATCAACTGTCATGTGAATATTTTACCACAGTACATTGGTTCCCATGAAAGACTTTGAGTGACATGTATGACTTTCATAATATTACAAGAAGAATTTTATATTTTTGTATCATAATGATTGATGTTTGTAATGCTTTAGGGTAAATTTTATGACTTTGATTTCCACGTATGGCTATTTTCTCACATATAAATTTAATTTATGCATGTATAGATTTTATCTAAGATGTATAATATGTCTAAGATGAATATGAATTTTTACATGGAAACTTTTTTGAGAAGTCTATTATAGAAAAATTCAAAAACTAGTTTAAACATTATCAAAGAAGAAAATGTATATGATTATTCCAGAATTGTATTATTATTTCATAAACAATAAAAATTACATTTTCTTTCATATAAAGTTAAATTTTTTACATTATGTATAAGATATATCTTATGAATAAAATATAAGTAGTTGTTTTTTTAACTACTTGGATATGTTTCAACCAGTTTCTTGAAACTTTAGTGATCTAAACCTATGTTTTAAAAGTAGTGGATAAATAAGATAATATATTGATCATGGAATTTATATTTTTGAATTTTAATTTCAAAATAAAATTTAGATATTCCTTTCTGTTACTACTGGCGAGTGATATAATATTTGTATCATGTATACTAAAAGGTGTAAATGTAAAATATTAGAAGACACAATTATATACCAATATAATTGATAATATTTTTTGAGATAAATAAGAATAAGAGTAGGCCCTCTAATTTTCTCAGTTATAAGGGATATAACCATTGAAAATACATATTAAATAAAATGGGTTATAAGAGGCATTGTAATAACTTTATAGAATTCATGTTCTATTAAATAATTTTTTATTATTAACATAAAAACATTTATTATTGTAACAGTGATGGAGGAACTCATCACAGTTGGATGAAATTTATCAGGAGTACATGGATATTCTCGGCTCTTTTTAAATCACATGACTATAAGTGTGGGTCTTATGGTTTTAGATACATAGGGATCATACCAAGGATAATTATTCTCATTTTAATATGTGAACCTTTTAAATTTAGGGTGACTTGTGTCTGTGAACTTAGATGTGTGTGAAAATAAACAAAATTAATAATTCAATAGGTGATGAAGGTTTTTTCTAAATATAAATTTAAAAAAAATATGAATATTGATTCTCTCACCATAGGGTTTCACACTAATATTTTGGGCCCTTTTTAGTGGTATCAAAGATAAGTTCCCTTCATTTATAATGATTTTTTTAGATTTTGAAGGATTTATATTTATCATTGAATTTATAGTGTATATAATTGAAAAACACAATTTGGGGAACATGAAGAGTATTTCCATGTTTTATGGGAAGTTTTATCATCTGTTGATGGATAAAATGATTCCATACCATTTATTCATCAATTATGATGTCCTAGAAGCTATAAATAATGTAATTTTCCCTCTTTTTGAATGCGTTTTCATGAAAATGGAAGACAAGAGGAATCTTGAAAATGATAGGTTTTCTTAAAATTATATTTTATCATCCCTTTTTGAGAGTGAATTTATAAAATGAAAAAGAATAAAAATGGGAAAAGTAATCATGGATAAAATTTAGATATCAATGATGGAAATACCAATGTGAAGTGGGAAAAATTATAGATTTGTTTGTTAATGTATAAATAACTTAGGATACATAGTTATGAGATTGTAGAGAGATTTTTTACAAAGGTAAATTTGGTTTAGTTCATTATTAGAGGCTATGAAGAGAAACTAAAATACTCTACAACTATAGATAAGATCCAACACATTCTTCGTAAAACATTTCATGAAAACGTTTCAGCATTTGAAGAAAAAGATCCATGTACTATTTATATTTATGACTTATAAATAATATTAATATATTATCATATGAGAAAATATAATGTTGTAAAGAAAAATAGAAATGTTGAATATAAAATTTCCTTTAATTCCCAAAAACCTAGTAAATCAAAGAAAGTTGTTGTTAAATAAGAATATAGTAATTAATATTTAGATTCATATGTATATTTTAATTTTGATAAAATTATATATATAATATACATAGAAATGTGAGATGTTTAAATTAGTAGTTTATGGGAAATATCCTACTAAATTGTTTTAGGTGTAAAGAAATTGGTCATTTTAGAGAAAACTGCACAACATCCAATGCTAAAGAAGACAGTGATGAGGATGAAGAAAGGACATTAATATCCATAAAAAAATTCCATCAAATAAAATCCAACTATAAAAGGGGGAATTATAATAATTACTATAAATAAGAAAAATATAAAATTACTATTTTATGTATGATTAAAGGAGTTTAATTTAATATGAAGAGGTGGTTGAGACTTCTAGTTATGATATTGGTGGAAAAATACTCATTACAAACATTAATAATAAAAATATATGGAGTGACGAAAGAAATATTTCTACAAGTGCATTTTAAGAAACTACGATGATTTTTTTAGATAGACAACGAGAAGATTTTCATTGATAATACATAAAATTAAAAAGGTATATTACAATATTGAAGAAGAATAATCATTATTCCAAAAAAAAACAATCTATTTTTAAATAAAAAAATATAAATTTCTAAAATATATTGATTATCAAAATATATTTTTAGGATGATAATAATTATAATGTAAATATAGAAAAAAAGTGAAGTATTATTAGATGTTTATTGACCATACTCAACTGAAATAATGTAAAATTGAATAATAATTGAACATGTTTAGATCAATCTTTTAAAATTCTAGTTCAGATGGTGTATAATGTTCAAATAAGATTAAATCTCAAGAATACCGCTAAAAATTACTATAAAAAATTGATAATATTTATAAAAAATTCTATTATAGAGTCAAAGAAGAAAAATTAAAAGAATACCATATTCTTAGAAAAATATTTTGAGCCTACAAAATCTAATTGTTTTGGGAATTCTTAATTAAATTAAAAACCAGGTATATTTGTTAAAAAAGACAATGTGAAAAATAACACTAATATAAAGAATAATATGTTGATATTTCACAATAATTTCGGTTTTCAAGAAGGATCCATGTTTGGTGACTCAAATAAAAAAGGAATAAATGTACCAAATTATACATAACATTCTATTTATATAGGTAATTAAACTTTCTATAGATATTATTTTGAGGATTTTGGAATATGAAAAATATGTGTTGGATTAATTACCAACTTAATAAAAATTTCTATGATCCTTGGAAGCCAATAGTTAATGAGGATTATCCCCTCACAAAATATAATTTTTTATAAACATATTGATTATTCTATATAGAAATCAAAAGATGGTTTTTATGTTCTTGAGGAAGTCTACAGAAGATGTAACCATCCTAGTTAACATGAAAATTAATGTATTTTATTTTTACTACATTATAATAGTTTAAATATTATATCACAATAGTCTCTTAAGATTAAGGTTAAAGGTAATGAAAAATGTTTGGTTATAGAAGTGGAAATAAAAGCATCAAAAAAGAATAATCCATTGATTCTAGATAGTCTATGTTAATTACTTATGAAAGGGTATTTAAAATCCTAAAAGATGTTGAAAAGTGAAAGTAAATCTATATGAAAATTTTAAATTATGGTTCACTCAAAATAAATGTAATTAGATTGGTTGTGATTGGAAAATGTTTGGTTGCAATCCAAGAAACGATTATTTATAGAATGAATGAAACAAAATTTTAATGGAGTGTCTTAGTTATGTGATGAATGAAATAATGTGACCTTTTATATGGATGGATTTTTGTTGAATATCTTAAAAATTTTATGTATTTATCAGGATGATATTTAACATGGATAATTTATTTCTTGTTGGTAATATTGAAACATCATATTATTTATGTATGAAACAAGATATTTTTTATGGAATAGAAGGCCTGGTCAATTTGGATATAAGTATATGAGTAATCTTACAAGAGGAGATAAAAATCATGAGGAACTAAGTGGATAAAATACTGGTATTTAATGTGAACCAATTTTAAAAAAGGAAGGATTTTGAATTATCCACATAATAGTTTCAGATTAAACCTACTCATCCTTTAGAGCTTATCCATTTAGACATATGTAGTCCCATTAGGAAGAAATAGATCGTTGAATATAAGTACATTAATTACCTATATCATTATTATGATTCATAGTTCAATGTATTTTGATATTTTTAGAAATGTTTTATAAAAAGGGCTGACAAGGAATATGGTTTATCCATAAAAAAATATTCTGAAATATAATTTTCCTAAATATGAAGGTAGAAGATCTGGTTTTCACCTTGATAAGAATAGTTTTCATCCTTAGATAGGGGAACCACATACACCATATAAAATGATTTTGTGGAATGTATGATTGAAATTTTAATTGATATTAATTAGACTATATTGTTAAAACATTATAATTTTCACTATTTTTTATAAAACCCCTTGGAGAAAAAATTTATAGTTAGAATCAAGTCTTATAAAATATATATTTCATATATGTCACCATATGAAATGTATTAAAAAAATTCCATACTGGAAATACCTAATATAATTTTTTATCTTTTATATCATTAATGATAATGGGTTAAAATATGTAATTTTAAATAGAAATTTATTGATTGAATATTCCATGGTTGTCCTCCAAATTTAATAGGATCTTGTTGTTACAAAAATGTTATAGGAAATATTTTTGATACTATTGTTTTGAAGATTCGTTAACATATAATAAAATTCACAATTCAATAAGCATGTTCTCGAAGTGTTAATTAATTTATATATACCAAATTTTTGGAAAATGTTTTAGAAAATGATGATGGCATAGAAGATGTAAATGATGGATAAGAGGTATTATCTATTTAAAATGATTAGGAACAACAACGTTTTTCTCGTATAAGGATTAAAAAATAGATGGATGTCTAAAAGATAATTGGAAATAAAATATGACAAATTCATTCAAGTAGAACATTATTGGAATCACAATGTACCTCACTATTGTCTCAAATTTAATCAATAAATATTGTTGAATCCATGTATCATTAAGATTAGGGTGATGATAGGAATGAATAATTGGACTAGATTGAGAAGAATGAAATTGATTAATTGGAAACCAAAATAAAAAAGAAATTATTACAAAGAAATGGGTATTTAGGAACATGTTGAAATTATAGTGGATAATTTTTGAGAAACAATGATATACATTTATGTAAGGGATATTTTTATGTTCACAGAGTTGAGAGTGATGATAAATTTTCATGAGTTACAATACATGAGACCATTAATATATTTATTTCCATTGTAACCTTAAGATAATACAATATTTTTCATATGGATATTAAGTCAACCCTCCCTAATATTCCATTGGAGGAGGAGGTTTACATTGAGATACCATTTCATTTCTTTCTTGGAAAAGGTTATAAGTATTTTTATGGGTTGAAGAAGGAATTATATGGGGTGAATCAATCCCAAAGTTATTGATATTATAAGATGGACACCTACTTGAAGAAGTTGAACTTCAAAAAAAGTAGAGGTGGTTGAAAAATATACATTAAAGATGAAAATGAGGCTTATTTCATTGTTACTATTTATGTAGAAAAAATAATTTTTTATAGAAAATATGTGGAATTTTTTTATGATTTTAAGAATAATATGAAGATTCAATATTAAAGATCTATTCTTGGTGAGATGAGGTACTTTGTAGGATTATAAATTTATCAAGCTAGGCATCTTAATTTTCTATCTCAAGAGAAGTACATAAGAGAGCTTCTAAAAAAATGACATTGAGGATTCAAGGATGGTTTCCACTTATATTTTAGGTAAACTAAATTATTAAAATATTAAAAAGGAAAGGATGTATATCCATAATAATTAAAGAATATATTTTGAAGTATATTATACTTCAAAAATTCGATACCTGATATATCCAATGATGTCACTTGTTATTCAAGGTATCAAAGTGCACAAAAGGAGACTCAATTTAGTAATTGAAATATTATTATACAATAAATTATCGGGAATAACGATTTTTAAATGAAATATTAAAAATAGGGAAATAGATATCTCTTTGGATATACAAATATATATTTGTAAGGATGTGTTAATAATTGAAGGTCTGCATCTGGGAAGTTTTCTTCATTGGAGAAAGGTATGTATTTTATAACACTAAAATGAATAGTTTTTTCACCATGAGTACTATTGAATAAAATTAAGTGGTTTCAACTCAGGACATAAGCCAATTGATATAGATAAGGACTCAGACATAAGATATCATGAAAGAGATGCAGTTACCACTACTTTTTCGTTGTTAGAGTCATAGTTTTAATAATATTTAAAGACATATGGTTCAATATTTGGTATCAATGAACATTTATTTTAAATATTAATTCATAAATGATCTTATTGAGAATAATATCTTCAAGCTAGAATAAATTATTACAATGGAGAAATCGGATGATATTTCCACTAAACCAATGTCAAAAGATTCTTTTCATAGTATGAGGTTGATAATGGGATTTTAACCTCATTCCTATAAAGGATATTGTGTGGTGATTAAGTACCATATACCATCTTGTTAATAAGATTATTGTTTTGCAAAAGGGAGAAAATTAACAATATAAATCCATTTATTTTTACACTCTTAATTTATCTACAATGGTGGATAAAATGGGGTAGAAAAATTTAATAAGGGATTAATCCACATATATGTGTTCAATAATTTTCAAGAGTGAACTCATAAGGGAAGCCAGTATTTATTGATTTTCATTAAAAGGGGTAAGAATTGAATTTAGTAATCAGCTCATGTGTGGAAATCTATAATTTTTTTATATAATGTTTAAAATATAAACTATATTTAAAAAATATTCAACATGTGAATTATTTTACTATCATGTATAAATTCTAATAGTATTCTTTAGAATATGTGTTGGAATATTTTTATATAGGTTTATAATATATTTCCTATGTAATGATATATTTTTTCAGTTAATGAATTTTTGATTCTCATATGGTAACAAAAATTTAAGAAAATTTAATTTTTTTTAAAATTCCAACAAAGAGGATCAAAGGATATAATGGTTTTTGAACTACTATTAATGTTTTTAAGGAAGTGGTTATATTTTTACATTTATTTAAAATTCATGAAGATTTATAAAGTGGCATTTAAGGATGCTGAGATATTTTTGAGTTTATTATAGGTTTACTAAAATTATCCTAAAGCTATTATGTTCTTACTTAGATTTTATAATTCTTCAAGAGTTTGTACAAGTCTATTATCTAGTGACCCAAGTAGTTGAGTAGTTCCTCGTGCATTAAATTATTTAGTCATCTGGTCGGTTAGTTGGTCATGTTCTCAATTATTTTTTCATGCAATTGATCTGTTGGTTCATATGGTTGATCATTTTTTTCAGGTGCTCAATCCATCTATGATTAGTGACTTGCCTCATGGGTGATCCATGGTCTTATAGTCGATTCATACAGTCAGTGGATTATTTATATGGGTGATGTAGACAATTGATCCAAAAAGTGGAGTAGATTTACATGGTCAATATGACTCTTGTTCCCTACATATTTATAGAATTTTCAAGTGTGATTAATAGGTGAAAATTTTAATTTTCAATGATTTTATTTTTAAATAAATAAAACCCAATGATGCTAAATATATTCCTCAATGGTTGAAGCATCACATATATAAAATGTTTAAATTTAATACATGAATGATTTCTAAAATGATGTTTATTGTATATATTTATCTTACTATTAGAGATAATTTATTAGAAAATATGCAGATGTGCTTTAAGCTAAATCTATTTATAAATAATCTCTAGATATTAAATCTACAATGTAATTTTGATGTCTAATTACTAATTTAGAGTGAAAATAATCAATATAATCTAGATATAAAGTGATTATTATATTTTCTTGACTGTTTTATTAGTTGATCTTATGAGGTGAGTATTGAAGAAATATTTTTTATTTCATAATAAAGGAAAAGAAAGGGTTGAGTTGATTTAGTAAATAGAGATGAAAGGTATCATAAAACATTATAAATGAATTATTATGAGTATTTATTAGAGGATTTATCTGATATTTATTTCATAATTTATTATTTATTAATAGTTAATTTCAAAGGATTAAAATGATGGTAGTTTCAGAAATGTTCTTGAGCTAGTTTGTTAAGTAAATTATATTTTGATATCATGGTCAATAAAATTGAGCATAACCAATTAAGGAATGATATGGGATCGTGATACATGATTATATTAGTGAATAATTCTCAATTATTAGATTGAAATTTAATTATTAGAATTAAACTAATTATTTTATTTAGGGTTCTCATAATATGAGGTGTTTTTTTAGAAAGTGTGTTGCCTACATATTTAATATCTTTAGAAAAAAAATTGAACCAAAGAGAGAGCATGAATCCAATGTTTAGAGATAGTATTTCACATCTAGTGGTTCTCATGAATTTAGTGGGATAATCTAAATATGATATTGAGAATAAAATATATATCAAATTTTAATGCATGGAGCATTTTTAGGTAAATTTAATTAAAGATCATCATGGGATATCTACTCTTATACTTTTTGTAGAAACTAAACACATGAGAATATCTACCTAATTTTGGATAAATATTCCTTATAGAAGTAGTGTGAGACTATTATGTTTGATGTAACTATAAATATTTATAGTATTACTCTATGAAAATACTATAAGATTTTGATCAACTGTGGTATATATGGAATAATCTGTTGTTTCGAAGAATAACCGACCATGAAAATGAATTGGTTTCTTATAAAGGTTCCAAACCATGTAAAAATCATCATGTTCATTGTCTATTTTGTTTATGAAGATATATGTATGGTTGAGTATATAAATTTTAGTGAATCAAACATTAACATGTTGTATATATTTATTTGATTAAGAAGTAATTATAAAAACCCATCTTCAATGATTCATCCCCTCTCGCATTCTTAGTGGACAAATCTTTCCACAAAACATTAAATAGTATCAGGGAAAGGTACCCATATATTATTTAATAAATTACATAGAATGTAAAATTTTAATTTTGGGAGTTTTAGGGGTGTACCTACTTTTGATATAAAAAAATTATATTATATAGTTGAACATAAAGTTTCAATATCTATTATCCTTTAGATTGTATGTTGTAAATGTTTTTTCATTTGTTTTCCACCCATTGAATGGAATGATAAAATTAACCTAGGATACAAAATAATAAGGATAATTATTATAAATAAAAAAAAATTTCTTTATATCATTTTAGAAAAGGTCTACAAAAATGTGACGTGATTTCCATCATCTAAAGAAATATAAGAAAACCCAGAATGTGGCTATGAAGGAAATGTAAAAATCAAAGAGAATAAATTATAGATTTGGAGAAACAATTTTTATGAGATCAATATGGATAATGAAGATAATATTAATAATTATTTTATTCAGGTAAATAATTTTTTTAGTAATATCCTCATGCTTGGTGAAAGGATTGAAGACTCTATAGTTATTAAGAAGATCAAGAGGAATTTTTATAAGATGTTTGATCATAAGTTCTTATCTATAAAAGATATATAGAATATATCATTAGATGAATTAAAATCTTATTTCATATCATTTTAAATTATATAAATTTCATCCATTAAAAAAGATAAAATGGATTTTGAGGTAATGAGAATGTTTAAAAATAAAAATCATATTGAAAAAGTAGATTCATTCGACTCTAAAATGAAGAGGATTATGGAAACTATCAAATAATAATATATATTATTTTAATGTTTTAATTCCCCAACCCGAGTTACCCAGAGTCGATGAATTATTACATTCCATTGGAATGATCACAAGGGATCAAATCATGAAAGACTGATCAGTTTAGTAGCCTTGTACGTTCTAGATATATACATAAGTAATGAATTACATCATGAAATAAAAAAACATAGTGTCCCAATTTAACACAATCATCTCCCATATACTATCCCTGCAGATGATTCATAATATACTTCTTTGCATCCTGAGAAAAATAATACATAGAAAAGAGGTGATCTCAAGTGTTCAGTAAGAATAAAAATATAGAGAAACTTTCATAAATAATAATAAACATTTAAGGCAATGTATAAGAAAAAAAAAATAAATCATTTTAAACATAAACATGATCATAATATGGAAAAGATAAATCAAATAATCCCATTTACTTATTCACATGGATATTCTACTTGTCAAATAATCACTAGTAATAACAATATCCAATTTTATTATGATAGAATACAGAATGTTGAACATCATAACCACATTGTCAAATCCACGTGTCAGGACTACAAATCAGTTTTTGTCAAGGACTTGTGCCAAGACACTACTTTGTCTCATTAGACCTACTGATTCATCGAGGAGCTATAGCGGGCTCTACCCATTACATACTAAGTCAAATACATTCCCCATAGGAAAAGGTGGAAACATAACATAAACATTTTATTAAAACTAGCATAAGAAATGTTAATACTTTAACCATATACCCTGAATGGTATAAAACTTACACATCCATAGCCAAAAATATCACAAAACCTTGAATACAATATAGAATATTATATCATAATAAATAAACTTCAAAAAAGTGTAAAATCCATCAAAGGATATCGACATAGATGAAATCAAAACAATTTGAGAGAAATATCTCTTTCTATTTTGAAATCATTTAACAGTCACATAATTATAATAGAAAATATTTACTTTTAAAATATTCTTATTAGAACATAAGGGAAGCATTTAAGATGTTATAATGGTGGAAAATAGCCGCACTCTCCATATAAGTTAAAAAACATTCTTTCCTTAATTTTTTTGAAAAGGTCATGAAGGACCATGTTTGGAAAACGACAGAAAGATTCCTTTATAAAAATTCTATAAAAGTCAAAAAAGGGTACAAGTAAATTTAATTCATAGACTATGAAATATTAAAAATGTTTTGAAATAAATTTTTAATAATTACAGATATGGATGATAAAGAGGTCATAGTAGATAATAACCTATAAACAACCTTGGATAATGATGAGATTGTATAATTAAACCTTACCTTCAACTTTTCCATGATCAAGGGTATTTTAACATCCTGTATAATTGTTAAATCATTGTTATTAAATTATAAAAGAACCAAATACATAAATATGATATCATATATGATATTCTAATATTTCATTGTTAATAATATTTCAGTAGTATCATTTTCTCGAGTGTTAACTGATTCATTTTCCGTTGTAAGTTTTGTTATGTAAGTCATGTTTGTTATGGATTGTCACGACCCGACCCTACCTAGGATCGAGCCGCAACTACCCCAAGCCCGCCTCCATAGGCCAGGGACTGGAGACCAGTGCCGAAGGCACAACAACTCGGGGAGGCCTTTTCCTAAGTACCTGTACACACACATTCAACACACCTAATGCAACAATGCGAAGTAATAGAAAAGACATGTAATGAAAAGGGAAACTGCTATATAAATACCACAAATGTGCATCGACCTCTAAATAGTACAAGTAAGGTGCTGGAAAAGAAAAAGTGGAAAAACACGCGCCCAACCAGAAAAGGTGCCACAACCCGGCAACAGGTAAACAAAAAGAAACAACTGAAAGGGTTTCCCACCTGGAACCTGACTACGACCACCGCACGCGGTCCAAGCTCCTGAACTCCAATGCTCCACTGAAGTCATGACCAACATGTCTGTCGTCTGCAAGGGCACACCAAGTGCGGGCAAAGCCCAAGCAGGGGTGAGTATAAAAATACTCAGTAGGATACCCCGAAGGCTCGAGGGAGAAAAAAAGGAGGTTCCGAAGGGTGAGCAGTAGAGAGAATAGGAAAAGTAAAGGAGTACAACAGAGAGTGCAGTAAAGAGTCCGGCTCAACCCAACAAGAGAAAGGAAGTAGACTGGTCCAGGCACAAGGAGCTGCAAATGGTGAGAAGATGAACTTCTCGTCGAGTATTCGCTACCTATAGTAGGAGAGTAGACTCATCCAACCACGAGAAGCTAGACACGGAAAGCACATGGCATACCCCATGTGTCTTCGCCTCTCCTGGAAAGAGAGTAACCAAACCCAAGAAGTGGGTACTAAAACAAGGTATATACATATCCTTATGCTCAATCAAGAAGCCCGAAAAATGTCATAAGGGGATCTTTGTCATGTATCTCAGCCCAAGGAATGAGTATCCAATAGTTCCAGAGGTAAACTCCATCAATGCCCAGCATCTCGCACGTCTGCCCCGAACCGCAAGCCATGGGGCTCAATCACCACACCTTGACACTATCCGCTTTGAGCGGCACTGACTCGCCTGCACGGTTTTAGGTCGCGTCACAAGGATGCGTCTCAGTGGGGGAAAGATCTCCGCGTACTTGACAGTTCTGGGGGAACGTAAACCACAACTCATCACTGCCCCGCAGTCGAGAGGTCTACTCAAAGTCCACAGGAGACCCCCTACCCAGCCCCACTAGAGGATCCCTAGAAGCCAACGGGTTCCCAATACAGGGAGACCCGGAAAGTCAATGGGTGCCACACTGCCCAGTCCTGTAACTGGGTAATCCACTGGAGGGCGACCCGGCTAAAGTCGGCGACGGGACCATTGCCCAGCCCAGCTGGAGGTAACCTGGCGTCAGGGACCACTGCCCATACCAGCTGGAGGTAAGCCCGACATCGGGGAAACTGCCCAGCCCCACTGGAGGTAAGCCCAACATCGGGGACCACTGCCCCGCCCTGCTGGAGGTAATCCCGGCATCGGGGACCACTGCCCAGCCCCGCTGGAGGTAATCCTGGCACTGCTCTCGCCATCCCTGCTGGATGGTACTGCTCGGTGAACATCGTTGTACTGGCCATCCCTGCTGGATGGTAACCCACTGGCGAGCCCTACTCGAAACAACCTCAGCCCTGCTCGAAACAACCTCATCCCTGCTGGAAACAACCTCAGCCCTGCGGGAAATAACCTCAGCCCTACTGGTAACTACCTCATCCCTGCTGGTAACAACCTCAGCCTTGCTGGAAACAACCTCAGCCCTGCTGGTAACTACCACAGCCCTGCTGGTAACAACCTCAGCCTTGCTGGAAACAACCTCAGCCTACTGGTAACTATCTCAGCCCTGCTGGTAACAACCTCAGCCTTGCTGGAAACAACCTCCTGGGTAGAGGATCAGTGCCCGTGTAAAGTGTTGGTCACACCGAAACCACAAGCTCTACCAGGGAACACAGAGCAACGGGAGAAACTCCCCAGGCCTCACAAGGCGATCCCGCTCCAATCTGTTGAGTCACTGTCGAAGCGGACCAAGACATCTCATCCTAGAAAGTGGGGAAAACACCCACACTGTATAAACACCCATGGCCGCAAACGATGTCGCAGACCAGTGAAAGGGAACGGTACTGAAACCCCTCATAGCTGAAGAAGCAGAGGAACCAAACCATCTCTTCCAGCCAAACCATCATGTACAAGACCAGGGGGAGACCACTCAACCCTGCTGGTTAGACAAAAGAGCACCAGGCCGGGGGAAACTCTACCCTGCTGGTCAAAAAAACGAGAACAGAAGAACCCTCTACGTCGCGAGAGGTCAAAAGTACGTAAAGCAGATCACGACATGCATGTGGGGCCCACAGGATGTATGGCCCCAAGTAGACCCCAACTGAGTGCACAAACGTTATCAGGTATAAACAACCACACGTACCTCCAAGCGCTCATGTATACTCCCAGAGTATACCTCGTTCTAGCCCAAAGGCTATCGTGCACACAACACCCAGCATCAATGCGATGGCGTGACATAACAACTCCACCTCAAAGGCCCAGGCACGGCCAACCACATCTCATGAATCACTTACAACACTCTCCCAAGAGAGAGCGATCATACACCAAGGTTCCGCTACAACACGGTAGAAGATCTACCACAGGGGCACCTTCAAATTTCAATATTTAATAAGATCACGTATAAGGCTCCACAAAACCAAATGGATCGCACCATTTTAATCCTCACGGAAAAACACGCGAGATCAACTACTTACTCGCCCGTAAGGGATATCCGATGGAAAAGTTACCAACACCACCTCACGCCCGAACGACGCCCCGTGATCCCGAGCCTCGGCCTCGAAAACAGTCGGGCGCATCGCACCAATGTGATCCCCTTGGGAAAACACGTCAAAAGAACTACTCACTTGAGTGAAATGGATATCCGGAGAAAAAGATACGTTCCGGCGCACTGCACACGAGCGGTTCCATGTGGGACCCACATCCCGGTCCCGAAACACAATGAACAGATCGCACCGTTGCGATCCTCTCGAAAAAGCACACAAGATGGACTGTTCACTTTTCCAAAACGGTCGCCCGGTGATAAAGATGGAAAATCACCGTCGACGCCCAAACGACCCTCGTGGGCCCCTCACCATCATGCGGAATTACAGCGGACAAACTACGCCCATGCGATTCCCTCGGAAAAATGCCCAACATCGACTGCTCGCACGCCCCAAACGGACTTCCGAGGAAAATGTCACTAAAAGCTGCATGCAGCTCAAAAGACGGGCTGTGGGGACCGCATCTCACCTTTGGCCTCAATGCCTGAAACCACCCTGGAAAGCGTCGCCTCGACTCCAGGGTTCCAACGCCGCTGACGGCGCTCAAAACGGACATTGAACGCGTCCGCGCCGTCCAAAACAAAATTCCCGGATAAACGCCCATCCACTTAACGGTCATTCCGCGCCCCCGAGCCCCTCATTTCAAGAAATTAAAATTCCCTGAAACCATCTCAAAAAGTCCGCCTCTGTGTCAGGCCCGCACCGCTGCAGACAGCGCGAAAAACGGACACCCGTGGCGAAAATGACGGGTGTCCGAAGCCGGAGGGCGAACTCCTCCCCCCTGGACAAGACCGGCCGGTTCCGGCCGGTCCAACCAGTTTGGCCCGGTCCGCGCGGGCCGGCCCGCGGCTCACCCTCGTGGCCCGACAGTGGACTCCGGGTCCACACCGCGCCAAGCGACCATGAGGCTGGTCATGTCCCTCCGCGGAGATCCACCGATCGCGGGTCTCTGTCGCCGTGCGGGGTTGCGTGGTGCAATCCCGCCTCGCCGTCGCCCCGACCTGTGCCGAAGGCACCCCATGCTCCTTGCCCGTAGCTGGAGCCCGCCGCCGCGGCGCCTCCTCGGGCCGAAGCCGCGCCGACTTGGGAGCTCACCGGACAGCCGGAAACCGCCGGGACAACCCAAAATTCCCGCAATCTTCGCCGGGTCGCTGCAGCCTCCTCGTAACTCGGATTTACGAACCGAAACAAGCGATGGAAAGAGGAAAAACTCTAATACACATTCGTGTTGTTTGTTTGAAAATCCAACAACAATTCGAGCGTATAATATGGGTTCAAATGAGGTGAGGGAAAGAAAAAAACTCAACAAGACCCTACCTGCAGGGGTTTTTCCCCAAGCTTCACGGGCGATCCGCCGCCGCGCCGTCACCTGGCCGGAGCTGCCTTGCCGGAGTGGAGGAGGAGACGGAAGGCTGCCTCCTGCTGCTGTCCAGGTGAGGAAGAGGAATAGGGAGGGGCTGAGTTAAGCGTTTAAATAGAAAATGCTTAACCACCCGCCCGTCGGCCCGAACCCGAACCCTCAGCAGGGTCGAGGTTAAGCCTCCCCTAGGGTTAACACCACCTCCCGAGCACAACTTCAGTCTCAAAATTTTAATCCAAGGCCCCGTTCAAAAGGTATAAGACTGAACGCCCAAAGCCTCCAAATTACGAAAACGCCCCTGGGGCCATTTTTCCGAAACGGCCCGCGCCCATGAAACTTATACCCCTCCTAGGGTAAAGGGCACGCTCCAAACTCAACAGTGCCCTCAGTTTTCCAATCCGAGCTGTCGTTTAATAGATACTCGAGTTTAACCATTAAACAAATAAATTAATTAATTTATTTATCCATTTAACGTTCCGGGAGCGGGCGAGGGGTCCAAACATCCGGCGCTGACATGTTTTATGTCGTTTCTAGGGTAAAAACCCCATTACGGACCCATCCGTACACTCAGATCTTTGATCCGGATCACCGTTTAGGAGGTATCTCATTAATTTTGTGTTTCCAATGTGAATGCACTGAAAACTGAATTCCGGCCACACCGAGGCTCGGAATCGCACGCCGTCTGAAGGCGCTGCTCTGGAATAAAATCAAGAATTTTCCACAGTCCTTCACAGCTAAAACCGGGTTCTTACATCATTCCATCCTTCAAGATTTTTGTCCCCGAAAAGCAAAACTAGGGAGCACCACAGGGTACTAAGCCCACACCTGGCTTTCCCAGACCCAGAAGAACCCACACACAGCTCTGCGTCACCACACACAAACCAAAGGATTTATCCGTTCACGCGAGGTTATCCCTTGTCGACGTCGTGCACCCACTCGAGAATTTGGGGTTAGGGAAAGGTGGTAGGGCACCTCTCCATCCCATTGCATGGTCCCAAACAGCTCGAAGGCCCTCGGGGGTAGCTCACCTCCCCGAAAAAACTTCTACGTCGCACACCGCGACTGGAATCACCGCCCGTACCTAAAACAAGGACTGGTGATTCCCTCCTTCAAAATATCAATATGGTGGAACACCAAAGGATATCTGGTCATGAAAGATTCCACAGTCAATGTCTCTCAACCAAGACTCCCTTACACGCTCAGAGAGCGATGGAGTCATCACCATCGACTAAAGAAAAAGGTCCCACGACTTTTATCATACCAAAACAGGGTTACACCGACGCCCCGCGCCACCCTAGTAATACATCAAGCATGGTGCAGGGAGGAAAATCATTCCACACATAGATTCTATAAATTCTACTGCATGAAGTAGAAGAGCTGTAGAGCATACCTCTTATCACCTCATGCTCTGCAGGATCGTAGACATCCAAAGCTCGCGGTTGTCTGTGGTCCCAACCGTCAGCTCCCGATGCCTGACGTGGACCACATAGTGGTGATGGGGAGATCTTGTAAAGTCATCCCCCACTACCAGCTCTTCCCGCTCCTCTTCTAGAAGCACCTCTCTAGGTACTACTCCGATCACGGCGCTGCCCCTGCCGTGGTGGTGCGCCTGCTTCCTGACCGAAGCTCCCATCAACTCGGGTCGGGCAGTCTCATGCCAAGTGATCTCGCTCGTCACAAGCATTACACCGGTGCTCTCTGGGATTCCCTTGTGCCCTATGGAGCCACTATGGTGTACGACCATGGCTCAGGATCCACTCTCGGAAGGGAATCCTCGGCTGAGGCCCTGTGCCTTTTCTCAACAGTGGCATACGACCACGTCTCCGAAACTGGCAATGGAAATGCCACCTGCGTCGAGGTCCTGTCCTCCAGCGCCTGCTAGGTACGGTAGACGTCCCAGCTCCATCACGCCCACTGCCACCACCAACCGAAAAACATAACAGGAAGCTATCTGTCACCAACACCTACTCTGGCACCCCGACATATGTGGAAATGACCAAGGGTACTATGACAGCACGAATCTCTCAGCGGAGACCCTGCTCAAACTTCCGTGCTCAGATGTTGTCATTATGGACCATGTCTGGGTAAAATCATGCACGGTCTACGAAACTAGCCGTGTACTCGGCCACCGTCATCCCTCCCTGATGAAACTACAAGAGCTCATGAATCCAAACGGAGCGCAAGCAGGAGGGGCAAAAATCCTCATGAAACAACAATGGGAAGTCTTCCCACGAAAGCGACCACTCGTCAAGAAGCTGAGTCACCAGACTCCACCAACGCCAAGCTACTCCACGAAAAAGGGTGGCTTCCAAAGCCACTCTCTGATCTGTCGGCGTCTGCACAAGCCTGAAAAGGTGAACCACTGCCTCGAGCCAAATATCTGCTGCCTGAGGGTCTAGCTCACCATTGAACCACAGCGGTCTCTGCCGCTGGAACTCATCGAGCGTGCTCCACCTGCGCTCAAGCTCAGCCTGCTCTGCTGAAACTGTCTGCTACTCAACAGGTGGGGGTGCTGCTACCGGCCCACCCAGAGAAAGGGGCTCACATGATGGGTCCTAGACTGTGGCCTCGTAGCTCACAGGGTCATCATCACGAACCAAAGATGGTATCCTGGCTAGCTGTCCTTGTGGAGACATCCCGAAAATTATCAATGGGTGTCGCGGTCATATGAGCATATATGTATATTCCAATAGAAACGATTGGGAGATGAATCAAGAAGGATAGTCAAAAACTCAATCTTATGTGATGTACAAACAAGTTTTCCCTGCAACAAGTTCCTCATCATGCCGAGTCAACATGCGGGTTATCAGGGTCCTGGTGAATTGATACGTTGGCTGTCGCACCATCACTGGACTCCCTGTCCTGAGAGCTACTCTCGAGACACATTAACACTATTTACCTAAATCCCTACAAATTCCTCTTTTAGGGATGTCCGCACATCAGCCCAAAGAACGAACCACCTGTGATACCACTTTGTCACGACCCGACCCTACCCGGGCTCGATCCGCAACTACCCCAAGCCCGCCTCCAAATGTCAGGTGACCGCAACCAGTGCCGAAGGCACAACAACTCGGGGAGTCCTTTTCCTAAGTACCTGTACACACACATGCAACACACACAATGCAACAGTGCAGAGTAAAATAAAAGACAAGTTAATAAAAGGGAAACTACTATATAAATACCAAAAATATGCATTGACCTCTAAATAGTACAAGTAAAGTGCTGGAATGGAAAAAAGGTAAAACACATGCCCAACCAGAAACGGTGCCACAACCAGGCAACAAGTAAAAAAAAGAAACAGTTGAAAGGGTTCCCCACCTGAAACCCGACTACGACCACCGCACGTGGTCCAAGCTCCTGAACTACTATGCTCCACTGAAGTCACGACCAATCTGTCCGTCGTCTGCAAGGGCACACCAAGTGTGGGCAAAGCCCAAGCAAGGGTGTGTATAAAAATACTCAGTAGGATACCCCGAAGGCTCGAAGGAGCAACAAATGAGGTACCGAAGGGTGAGCAGTAGAGCGAATAGGAAATGTAAAGGATTACAATAGAGAGTGCAGTAAAGAGTCCAGCTCAACCCAACAAGAGAAAGGAAGTAGACTCGTCCAGGCACAAGGAGCTGGAAACGGTGAGAAGATGAACTTCCCGTCAAGTCTTTGATACATATAGCATGATAGTAGACTCATCCAACCACGAGAAGCTAGACATGGAAAGCACGTGGCATACCCCGCGTGTCTTCGCCTCTCCTGGAAGGAGAGTAACCAAACCCAAGAAGTGGGTACTAGAATAAGGTATATAAATATCCTTATGCACAATAAAGATGCCTGAACAACGTCGTAAGGGGATCTCCATCCCGTAGCTCATCCCAAGAAAAGAGTAGACAACAGTCCTAGAGGTAAACTCCATCGATGCCCAGCATCCTGCACGTCTGCCCCGAACTGCAAGCTAAGGGGCTCAATCACCACACCTCGACACTATCCGCTTTGGGAATCACTGAATCGCCTACATGGTTTTAGGTCGCATCACAATGACGCGTCTCGGTGGGGGAAAGAGCTCCTCGTAATTGAGAGTTCTGGGGGAACGTCAACCACAACTCGTCACTGCCCCGCAGTCGAGAGGTCTGCTCAAAGTCAACAGGCGACCCCCTGCCTAGCCCTGCGGGAGGATCCCTAGAAGTCAACGCGTTCCCACTACAGGGAGACCCGGAAGGTTGATGGGTGCCACACTGCCCAGTACCATAACAGGGTAATCCACTGGAGGGCGACCCGGCTAAAGTCGGTGATGGGACCACTACCCAGCCCAGCTGGAGGTAACCCGGCATCGGGGACCACTGTCCAGCCTAGCTGGAGGTAAGACCGGGATCGGGGACCATTGCCTAACCCCGCTGGAGGTAGGCTCAGCATCGGGGACCCCTGCCCAGCCCCACTGGAGGTAGGCCCAGCATCGGGGACCACTTCCCAGCCCCACTGAAGGTAAGCCCGACACTGCTCTTGCCATCCCTGCTGGATGGTACTGCTCAGTGAACACCGTTGTATTGGCCATCCCTGCTAGATGGTAACCCACTGGTGAGCCCTGCTTGAAACAACCTCATCCCTGCTGGAAACAACCTCATCCCTGCGGGAAAAAACCTCAGCCCTGCTGGAAACAACCTCATCCCTACTGGTAACTACCTCAGCTCTGTTAGTAACAACCTCATCCTTGCTAGAAACAACCTTAGCCCTGATGGTAACTACCTCAGCCCTGCTGGTAACAACCTCATCCATACTGGAAACAACCTCATCCCTGCGGGTAAATACCTCATCCCTACTGGTAACAACCTCAGTCTTGCTGGAAACAACCTCAGCCCTGCTGGTAACTACCTCATCCCTACTGGTAACAACCTCAGCCTTGCTGGAAACAACCTCCTGGGTAGAGGATCGGTGCCCGTGTAAAGTATTGGCCACACCGAAACCACAAGATCTACCAGGGAACACAGAGCAACAGGAGAAACTCCCCAGGCCTCACAAGGAGATCACGCTTCAATCCACTGAGTCACTGTCGAAGCAGACCGTGACATCTCATCCCAGAAAGTGGGGAAAACACCCACGCTGAACAAACACTTGTGGCTGCAAATGGTGCCGCAGATCGGTGAAAGGGAACGATGCTGAAACCCCTCATAGCTGAAGAAGCAGAGGAACCAAACCATCTCTGCTGGCCAAACAATCGAGTACAAGACCAGGGGGAGACCACTCAACCCTGCTGGTCATACAAAATTGCACCAGGCCAGGGGAAACTCCACCCTGCTGGTCAAAAAAATGAGAACAGAGGAACCCTCTACGTCGCGAGTGGTCAAATTATGTAAAGAATATCATGACACGCACGTGGGGCCCACACGACGTGTGGCCCCAAGTCAACCCCAACTGAGTGCACAAACGTTCTCAGGTACAAACAACCACACATACCTCTAAGAGCTCCCGTATACTCTCAGATTATACCTCGTTCTAGCCCAAAGGCTATCGTGCACACGACACCCAGCGTCAACGCGAAGGCGTGACGTAACAAATCCACCTCAAAGGCCCAGGCACGGCCAACCACATCTCGTGAATCACTTAAAACATGCTCACAAGAGTGCGCGATCATACGCCAAGGGTCCACCACAACATGGTAGAAGAACCACCACCGGGGCACCTTTACATTTCAACATTTATTAAGATCGCGTATAAGGCTCCGCACAACCAAACGGATCGCACCATTGTAATTCTCACGGAAAAACACATGATATCGACTACTTACTCGCCCCAAATGGATATCCAACGGAAAATTCACCAACACCACCTCACGCCCGAATGGCGCCCCGTGATCCCGAGCCTCGACCTCGAAAAAAGTCGGGTGCATTGCACCAATGCGATCCCCTCGAGAAAACATGTCAAAAACACTACTCACTTGATTCCAACGAATATCCAGAGAAACAGATACGTTCTGGTGCACCGTACATGAGCGGTACCACATGGGAGCCGCATCTCAGTCCCGATACTCAACGAACGGATCACACCGTTTTGATCCTCTCGAAAATGCACACAAGATGGACTATTCACTTGTCCAAAATGGTCGCCCGGTGATAAAGATGGAAAATCACCGTCGACGCCCAAACGACCCTCATGGGCCCCGCACCATCGTGCGGAATTACAGCGGGCAGACGGCGCCAACGTGATGCCCTCAGAAAAACACCCAACATCGACTGCTCGCACGCCCCGAACGGACGTCCGAGGAAAAAGCCGCTAAAATCTGCACGTAGCTCAAAAGATGGGTCGTGGGGCCCATGCCTCAACATTGGCCTCAACTCCTAAAATCACCATGGAAAGCTCCGCCTCGACTCCAGGGTCCCAACGCCGCTGACGGTGCTCAAAACGGATGTCGAACACGTCTGCGCCGTCCAAAACAAAATTCCCGGATAAACGCCTGTCCACTTAACGGTCATGCCGCCCCCCGAGCCCCTCATTTCAAGAAATTAAAATTCCCGAAAACCATTTCAAAATGTCCACCTCTGCGTCAGGCCCGTTCCGCAGCAGACGGCGTGCAAAACGGACACCCGTGGAGAAAATGACGGGTGTCCGAAACCGTAGGGCGAACTCCTCTCCCCTGGACAGGACCGGCTGGGTCCGGCCGGTCCGACCAGTCTGGACTGCTCTGCGCTGGCCGGCCCGCGGCTCACCCGTGTGGCCCGGCCGTGGACTCCGGGTCCATGCCGCGCCGACCAGCCACAAGGCTGGTCGCGGCCCTCCACGGAGACCCACCGATCGCAGGTATCTGTCGCCGCGCGGGGTCGCGTGGTGCGAACCCGCCTCGTCGTCACGTCGGCCGGCGCCGAAGGCGCCCCACTGTGCTCGCCCACGGCCGGAGCCCACCGCCACATCGTCACGCTACCGCTCGCCGTCTCCCCCAGTGCCGCTGCCGGATGGAGTCGCCGTCGCCGCTGCCCCTCGGACCGAAGCCGCGCTGCCATGGGAGCTCACCGGACTGCCGGAAACCGACGGGACAACCCAAAATTCCCTCAATCTTCACTGGGTCGCTGCAGCCTCCTCGCAACTCGGATTTATGAACTGAAACTAGCGATGGAAAGAGTAAACACTCTACTACTCATTCATGTGGTTTTTTCAAAAATCCAACAACAATTCGAGTGTATAATTTGGGTTCAAAGGAGGCGCGGGAAAGAAAAAAACGCAACAAGACCCTACCTGCAGGGGCGTTGCTCGAAGCTTCATGGGCGATCCGCCGTCGTGCCGTCGCCTAGCCAGAGCAACCTTGCTGGAGTAGAGGAGGAGAGGGAAGGATTACTCCTATTGCTGTCTAGGTGGGGAAGGGGAAGAGGGAGGGGGTGAGTTAAGTGTTTTAATAGAAAACGCTTAACCACCCGCCCGTCGGCCCGATCCTGAACCCTCAGCAGGGTCGAGGTTAAGCCTCTCCTAGGGTAAACACCACCTCCCGAGCACAACGGATATCTCGGAATTTTAATCCGAGGCCCCGTTCAAAAGTTATAAGACTGAACGCTCATAGCCTCCAAATTTCGAAAACGCCCCTGGGGCCATTTTTCAAAAAACGGCCCACGCCTGCGAAACTTATACCCATCCTAGGATAAACGGCACGCTCTGAACTCAACGGTGCACTCAGTTTTCCAATCCAAGCTATAGTTTAAGAGATGCTAATTTTTAACCATTAAATGAATAAATTAATTAATTAATTTATCTATTTAACGTTCCGGGAGTGGGTGAGGGGTCCAAACATCCTTCGCCGACATGTTTTATGTCATTCCTAGGGTAAAAACCCTATTCCGAACCCATCAGTACACTCGGATCTCGGATTCGGATAACTGTTTAGGAGTTATCTCAATTATTTGGCGTATCCAGTGTGAACGCACTGAAAACTCAATTTCGGCCACACCGGGGCTCGGAATCGCACGTCGTCTGAAGGCGCTGCTCTGGAATAAAATCAAGAATATTCCAAAGTCCTCGCAGAAAAAACAGGATTCTTACATGGATATGATGTATTTTATTCATATCCGGAATGATATTAAGTTATTAAACATTATTTTTTAATCGTAAATGATATTTATTCATTAATGGTTATGATGGGGAATGAATCGCTTCGTGTTCGTAGAGACGGTAATCCGTATGTAAGCACAAGCGACAATATCATTATATTGATGTTGAAATAATATGTAATTGGATGGTATATTATATATAATTAATCCTTAACATGTTATATTTATTATTAAACTATTTTACATTCATTATTATACCCATCCAAATAATGAAGTGTTTGAAAAACAAACTACACCATGACGTGGAGACGGTAAGCCGTACGTATGCACGTATAGTGACTTATCATTCATACGATGGATAGAATAATGAATATTGTTGTACCATATTTATAATTAATTTAATGTATGTATAAGGAATTGGAGTTATTATTTTGGTATGGAAAAAACAAAGAAAGATGAAGTGGAAGAAGAAAATAACATTGAAAGAGGTGGTGATATTATTACCTCTTCTTCGAGTGTTTCCTTTTGAGTTGATCAAAAGGGATCCTTAGGATGTATTTTTGATCAAATTAAGGCCTATAGGTTGAATTAAGGGTAGTTGGGAGGATATTTGAGCTGGTTTTGGCCGAGACAAATGGCTTTGGAGGTGTTAAATTAATAGAAGTGGAAGTACCCTTTTATAAGAGAGGTGGAATTCACTTTAGGAAAACCTTGAAATATTGTTTAATTATACAATCATATACGTATATAATGGATCCAAAATTAATTATTTCGAGACTATGGTGGGGATGGGTCTAAAAAAGCTCAACCAATAGGTTTTAGATAGGTTTAGGTCACTATATTATCCTTATCTTTTAGATGTCACTCTTAGTTAAATTGTTTAACATTTACCATTTATTCTAGAATTATTATAACAAATGGTTGATATACTTACTATAAAAATACAAGAGAACCACAAGGGGTTAATTATTAATATATCCGTACAAATAAATGTCATTTTTTTGAACCTTATATTTTTAGGAATATTATATCAATTAATAATATAGTATTTATTTGAAAAACTCATTTACGGCAATTTTGACACTACTTGGTATTTTGTTTTTGTGAAAGTCATAACAACTATATCACTTAGAAAAAAATTATTTTATCCACCATAAAATAGAATATTAACATAGAAATATAGTGTAATTAATCATAATACTCAATTTAAATTTATTTTCATATTTATAAAATCAATTATTTTGATCATTCATTAATAAGTTAATTACTGTATAATCATTGTGTCAGAAATAAATTAAATTATATAATGTATAAAAATTATAAATAAAATATAATTATGTAGGAAATAATTTTATCTTTATAATTAATATATATAGTGTAATTTATCTTATGAGTACCCCTATATTAAATTTTTTTTTGTTATGAAACATTGAATTTAACACTTTTAATTAATCTTCCAATAAAATAATAATAAATGTTCTAATCTAATCCAAGTGGACCAAAAGGGTCGTATTTTATTTATAATTTTTATTTTGGTCGAAATACACTTATCCAATAGAATTAAAAAAATGTGTTAGGGTAATAGTAATATATTATTTTCCTTTAATTAACCTATTTACTTTTAACCGTGGTAAATAAAATTCAAAAGTTACTACTCACCAAAAATTATTTTTATCTTATTGAACAACATATTACTTACTAATTTTAACCGTGTCTCTCGAATTTTCGAAATTCAAATTAGGGAAACTCTAAAATTATGTATTATGAAAATTTGAAAATGCTCCTAGAAAGTGGATAAAAGACGGTAAAAACTTCAATAAAAGTTTATATATCTAATATTATTATAAAATAACTCCAATGATTTACTTTAAAAATTTATAGGTATTATGTATCTATTTTCACCTAATATAAATTTAAATAAAATATATAATTATTTAAATGGAAAGTTGGTTTTAACCAATAACGTAGTGTTTTTCACTAATCATAAAAAATTTAATGTTTTTAGAAAAAATACCAATAATTAACCCTAAATTTATTTTGATATTTTTAATTCAAAAATGAAGTCCATTTTGAAAAATAAAATTTATAAAATTTATAAAAGTGGGTATAACTATTCATAACGGCTAGTTTGATTGGACATGGTGTTTTAAAACTCCAAGTTGAGTAAAACGCAAGCTATTGCATTATTCAAAGGAAAATGTGTTGTGGAAGCTCAAGATGATACAAAAGTGATTAAATAAGGGAAATAACAAGGGAATTGAATGTATCCATTATATTATACAAGTGTAATGTAATTGAGGACTTTTTCATTAAATATCCTAAAAATAAGGGACCAAATAAAGAATATATAGAAGATTCTAAACCTTATAAAAATAATTGGAATAAGTATTCAAAATAGAAATCTAAAGTAAGAAATATTCAAGAATAATAATTATATATGTAAGATAAAATTATGTTGAGCAATAAAAGAATTATCTTATCACTCATCTAACACTTCATCTATTGAAGAAGATGATTTAAAACAAATTAAGCTAGAAAATATGTTAAATTAGGAACGTAAAGCATGTTTTGAGTACAATGCCATTCTCAAGAATGAAAATAAAAATTTATTAAATTAAAACAATATTTTTTCAAAAAAAAATAATTATTTTGAAAAGAAATTATCATCCTACTAATAATGAGGTAAAAATATTTTTGTTTAAAGATGTTTCACATGAGAATATTATAAAATAACATAAGAAAATATATGATTTTAATGAATACAAATTATCTTAGAAAGAAATCCAAATTTTTAAATTTTGATAATGATATGAATATGTTAAAGGATTATTTTGAAAATTATATAGATTTAATGGATAAATCCACTAAATAAACATAGTGAAATTTTTCGGAATATGTGGTTAAATTTTTACCTATTAAAATTTATTTTAATTTTATGATCACAAATAATAAAGGTTCAAAATCAAAATTTATTCAAGATTTGGTTGAGAAAAATGGAGACAAATATTCTCTCATTTTTTACTAATAATGTATGAACAATATAATATTTAAATCACCAAAAAATATGAAAATTCAATTAAATAAAATACAATAGGAACAAAATTTTGGACATTGGTACGTTAATAATTTTTTCAATGAAGGAGATTTAATTTCCAAGGGTATTGCTTGTGTTTTTGAGTGTCTGGGGACAGATCTACACATACTAGTATAACATGTCACTACTAAGACTGAGGCATAATGTCAATAATATTCATCAAGATGATATTAAAACATATTATCATATAAGGTAAGTAATAAAAACAAATATTTCACGATTTATGACTCATAATAGATTTAATAATCTTGAGTAAGTATATGGGATGTGTGATAAGTACGGTTATAGTGTATAGAAATGTATGGAAATATTTATAGGATTGAATCCCTATGCTGAAAAAATAGGGGAATTCAGATACCCAGGTAAGGTAAATCATGTATTTTTTAGGTTCAATTGAAGGCTAATAGAAGAAAAATTGTGAGTTTTTAAATGTGGGTGATCCTATAACAAAACTATTGAATTACTCATTTCCAAGAAGATTTAAAACCATAATTATGGATTAATAACCTTTCGTAATTATTTCTCTCTAAAAATAAAGGGTAAAATCTTGAATAAATTTTTGCAAATAACATTAAATAAAATGATATTTTATATTCATAATGGATCAAGAATAATCTATTAAGTGGTAGTCAACATTTTGATGATGGTCAAAAAAAATTATGATGGAATCTTATATCATTGAATTTTTTAATGATTGACTGATAATTTATCACAGAATAAGAACCAATGAAAATCTATTTTAGAAAAGTGATCACACTAATTATTTCTACAATAGTGAAAGAGATTAAATAATGTTATGGTATATATTACACGGACATCTGGTCGAAAAGAGTCCGAGTAAAATTGTAAAGCATTAACTGTTATGGGAAATTCCCAAGATAAAGATAGAATAATATGATGTGTGTGAAACATTATAAAAGAGAAATATGACTTATAAATATCATAAGAATATATAAATTCAATCAACTATATCACTGGAAATTATACACACTAATTTATGTTGTCCTATGAGGAAAAATACAATAATAAATGATTTAATTTTCACCAAATACATTGATAATTTCACTAGAATGAGAAATGTGATGTTACTCAATCATGATTCAATTGAAGTTTTTATGTTCAAATATATTATAAGAGTAGATGTAAAATATTTTGGGATTCATATTAACAAATAATGATCTTATCATGGATATGATTTTACATGTGACGAATTTGAAAGTTATCTTTCTAAATATGGAATTAAATATCAATTCAATAGACTATATACTCATCAATATAATGGGTTATAAAATTTTAAGAATAGTATCTCTATGGATATGGGCATGATAATGTAATATTAATATAAAATTTCAAGTAATTTGGAGAGTGGTTGTGGGTTCTACTGTATAAATACATAATAGGGTTATTTTGAGACCTGAGACCAATTTAACTAATTATTAAACGTGTTGCAACATGAATCCAACTAGAAAGTACTTAAATGTATTAATAATTCCATGATTCGTAAAGATAAATAGTATTAAAATATGAATTTTTGAAGACAGATAATATAAAGAGATCTATATGGGGAACTTATTTGATGGAAATGCATACATGAGTTGGAAAAAATATTCCCAAAATCTTTGGGAATGCTTATACATTACGACTATTGAAAACTAGTGATAATGAAACCACTAAATTGAAGCCAATGTTTAGACATTAGATGAAAACAACTTGAAGATTTTAGGCTAGTTGGTTGAACAAGAAGATGAGATCAAAACTTTTGTTGGTGATGTCGATTAAAAAATGATAATGATTAGTAAAACGTTTAGGAAATGAAATGAATAAATTTTTGAGGGTAGAAATAAATGTTTATACTGATAACATTATCGGATAACAATGAACTATTGTTCTAAGAAGAAAAAGGATGGTAGTAGGAAATCATACCCCCACATATCAATAGATGAACTAAAAACGTGGTTAAAACTATTGGGAATGTTGAATGAGTATAATAAATTAATGTTAAATTTGATCAGATTAAGAAAAACTCAACTTGGGAGACTTTCCCAAGGCTAAATTATAATAATTTATTGATCACTAAATGGGTGTTCGAAAATAAGATAAATGATAATGGCTTTTTGGTAAAAAAATAAGGCCATACCTAATTTCAAAGGGCACTCTTGTATGGAAGGTATAGATTTTGGAAAACCCTTTTCACCAATAGAATAGTTGTAAATCATAATAGTGTTTTTAGTGGATAAGAACAATAATTATAAATAATGTCATATGGGTTTGATATTATAATTCATGAATGGTGACACTATAGAAATAGTGTTTACAAAATGACATGATGGACTCCTACTTATTCATGATGGTATCCTGGTATTTAGTTTAAAAAGTCTTTATATTGTTTAAAATAGTCTCATATAGACTAGTATTCAAAAATTTATAACATTTTAAGGAAAATATAGATTTTTATAGGGAATTTAGATACTAAATTTTATGTTAAAGGGTTTCTCATAGGTTAACAGACTAAAATAGTGTATGTGGATGATATCATATTTTCCTATTACTATGTGATTATTTTTATGAGTATTATAATAAGATATGAGTACTTCTTGAGATGTATTTACTGGGAGAATTGAGACACTTTTTAGGGTTATATATTTTTTAGAATTAGGTTTATATATTTCTATTTCAATAATATTATTCTAGTGAGATGTTGAAAATTTTTTTGTATAAAATGATTCAAATAGGAATCAATACCAATTTTAGTTGGAACTCTATTGTAAAAAGATGATAATATTAGTAAGATTTACTAAAAGTAATCATTAAGACTCATTAAATGTTTTGTTATTTGAAAACATCAAAACTAAAAATCCATTTTAGTAACAATTTTTGATCAGTTTCAAAATTTACCAAGGGGTCACACATGATTTTAGAAAATAGGATTTTTATATATTTGATGGTAATAATGAATTTTGTTATGGTATAAAAATTTATCATAGATTTAAAGATTCTTTTCTATATTAATGATAATTTTATAGGTGATTTTATAGAAAAAAATATCCACATCAGGTGGGGCTTTTTTCATTGGTGAAGGTCATGTGAGATGGTGTAGTAAGAAGTTAAACTCGATGAAACTTAGTAAAAATATGGTAAATATATATGTTATCAATTAATGGATATAGTAAGGTTTAAGGATGGTTGTGTAGTTATAATATTTGATAGTTGAAACTAAGAATCCATTAAGGATTTTATGTGATAATAAAAGTGTAATAAATCAGGTAAAGAACCTTATATTGAACTATGTATCCAGATATATAGATATTAATTATATTTTCATTAAATAAATAGTGATAAATGAAGATATAAAGGTGGAAAACATTTCTAATATGAAAAATATTTGATATATCATCATAAAAGACATGCCAAAAGAGTAATTATCTGAGTTTAGGATGAAATGCCATGTTTATCCCTTTTCTCTCACATTAATGAATGTGATAATATTCTCCCATCATGCTTTCGATTATGTTGAAAATGGGGGATAAATAATTATATAACTATATGTGAAAGTGGAATCGAATTATAGCTAACATTGTGTGGAACAATTATTTTTCATATAAAGATATGGATAATGTTGAATATGGGATTCTGTTGATTGGAAAAGTTATTACAAGAATTTAAGGGATTTTATCTCTATCACTTATCAAATTTTTCTTAACACTGGGGGATTAAATTATCTCAAAAATATAACAATATCTTTTTATTTATTGAAAGAATCATCTCATGTGATATTGAATATTATTTGATGATTATTATATAGCTTTTGGAATTATGAATTGATATGTTGTTTTTTTAAGAGTTGAAAAATGTTTCGAATAAATAAAAAAAGGTATAGATTAAAGTACCTTTTAAGTTATTAATGAATTGATTATTGGTTTTTATTTTTTTTAACATTATTGAATATTTAGAAATATATTTTTAATGTTTTTGAGTTTTTTTAGTATATATTTATTGGATTTAAATTAATCTATAGATGTTTATATATATATATATATAATTATATAATTCTACTTGAGTTTTTACATGCAATAAATTTAGTGACCACATGCTTCAAACAGTCTATTATTTCCCCGTATAACCTATCCATTAATCATATAGTCAATTAGTTACTCATTTGGTTGATTAGATTTTCATATAGTCTATTAGTTAATAATACGGTCCATTAGTTGGTCATGTAGTCAATCTATTTTGTTATACCATCGATCATTTATTCATCTGTTCAATTTCTCTAATTTCAATGATCTATCTCCTAGAAAATCCACGTTATTATGGTTAACCCATATATTTAGTGGATTATTTATATGGTCAATTCACATGACAAATCTAGATAGTGTGGTAACTTTCAAAGGTCAATTTAATTGTTAATTCAAAAATTTAGTGAGTTAATTATATGGTTAATACACATGCTCAATCTAGTTAGTGTGGTAGATTTTCATGGTGCGTCTGACTCATGATTTTTTCCATACATATGGAATTTTGAAGTGATTCTGATATGTGAAAAATCTAATTTAGAGAGTCGATATTTCTAAATAAATTAATCCTAGTAGAGCTAAATATGATACTAAATAGTTTTAATATCACATCTATAATTTTATTCAATATAATAAATGCATGTTTTTGAAAATTATGACAATTTAACCATTCTATCATAAGATCTGAACTCATTTATGTGAGAACTTTTTCTCCTAATGATAAATGTTTTTATGAAGAAACTAAAGATATTAAATCGAGAGTTTTTTATCAATTATTCACTTATTTGGAGTTTAAATAGTCATTATCATCTAAATATAAAATTATTATTTCAATTTATTTAATGTGTGAGAATTGTAGATGTTTTTTAGTGGTTAAGAGTTGTTGTATACATCATAATGAAAGGTAATAAGTGTTTGAGTTGAATTTGGGAAATAATGATTTTAGGTGTCCCGGTAAATTCACTAAATCATTATTGTGAATTATTTTCAAGAAGATCGCGCTAAGACTATTCTTTTTGTTAATTATGAAGGATAAAAAGGAGGTTAGTTTTGTAAAGTCATAGGAAATAATAAATTAATAAAAATTAAAGGATATTTTTAGAACATGGTGCATGAAATTGAGCCTAACTGAATGAGGAAAGAAAAGGAATCACAAATTACAATAATTATGAGAAGAATCGTGGATGTTGTGACAAAAATTAAATTAGTATCAAAAACATAATAAAGATATTATGTTTCTCCATAATATAGTTTATTTTAGGAAGATATAATTTGTGCTTCCTGTATGTTGAATATCATAAGGAAAATATAGAGAGTCGATGTGAGATCGTGAAACTAAAGTTAAAAGATCATATTTCACATCTGGTGGAGACTAATAATTTATTGATATTATATTATTTTAAAATATAGAAGGATTTTTACATAAAATATTAATCTAATGGGTATTTATTCTTGCATATTATTGAAGTCTCATTAAGGGGGATGCACTTCTATAATTTTTAAGTAACCAAACTCTCAAAAAGATATTCTTCATTATATTTAGTTATTCTATATGTAGTTGGTGTGAATCTTTATAGTACAACATGACTCTTGATTAGAATAGTGAGACTCTATTCTAGAACTACAATATTATAATTTTATGTTAATTATAGTGAATAAATTGTGTATAGTGTGACTAACAAATGACAATAACATGTAAGTTTCCTACGAAGTGGTTGAACTTTATAAAAACCTCATGTTCATAATATAATTATTTTCTATATAAATGAGTTTTATTGAGACTGTCAATTTCATTTAATTTTTCATTAATAATTTTCATAGGTTTTTTAATAAAAAAAATTTATTATGAAACCAAGAATCTATTGATTCAGCCCTGTCTCAGTGGAGTAATTCATTCATGGGCACTTAAGTATGAATGTGAATCAATATTTTTTGAAAAATAGTTTTATTATTCAGTGTGCTTATTTCTTAAATATATGTCTCTTAATTAGGTTTTTAATTATTTAGTGATGATTCATGGATAAGTGATTGGTGTTTCAAAGTGATTTATGTTATATGGTTTACAAAAAAAAATATTCCCGGATCAGTGTGAGATAATTTTTAGGGGAGGGGTGAATTAGTGTTCACTTCTCTTTTAGGAATTATTTTACCAAAAATACCCTATAAAACTTTTTAAAGATTTTATATAATAAATTAAATCATTTATCATGACTTAATATATAGTAGATAAAAATAGAGTTCATCACACACTATTTACAAGGATCAAAACAGAGACAAACTCCTTTCTGTATTAGTTATTTACCCGAACAAGGGTTTTTTTTCTATCGTATTTTAGGGTTACAGAGAAACATGAAACAATTATTTCTACGCCTTAATAGTTGTTCATCTATCTATCCTTGGTTCTAAAACCCAAAAATCAAATCTTCTACCATGGTTTCTTAGACCCCCGATGATCCTTCTTGTCTTCTATTCCTTCCCAAAACTATCTTCAAAAAATTGTTGTGAACACCATATAAAATATTTTCTTGCTTATTTATTGATCCACTATAAAATTATCTTCTTCTTTATAATTTCTTTACCCATAAAAAGTTGTATCACCTTCTCCCATATACAACCTTTGAATGATCCTTAACAGATCTCTGAAGATTCATTTGGTCTAGAACTTCCTCATGTTATTAGAAATACATGGATATACTTCAAATTACATTATAAGAAATTTTTCCATAAATATTACTTAAAAATTTTCAACTGGTAATCCAACGTCTGATATGCTCTATCCACTAATCTTCAATCTGAATTTCTCATTTGGAAGTATTGTGGTTGGTAATCCTTGGTCTATTGTACTATATATGATAAACATTATCTAGTGAACTTGGTCCAATTCTCATCAATCCAAATATCATATTTAAGGTCTTATATTCAAATCAATATCATTTTTTCCACTTCTCTTTTATAATAATATGTATATTTTTTAAGTAAATATATTTTCAAAAATGTCACTATATTTACATTAATATATAAAATAATTTGTTATAGGAATAAAAACAACTTATCTTGAGTTTTAGAAGGTTATTTTCAAGATAAATTATTTTTTATCATGGTAATTTATTTTTAATTTTTAGTTTTGAATTAATTATATTAAATTATTATTCAACGTCGACTTAGTGTTTGTGAAAGTAGAAGAAGTATAATGTAGATAATTTTAAAATCTATAAAAGTAATAATATATGGATGAGTTTTAGTGTGCCACAAAATTTCATACATCAAAATAAAATAATTAGGAGGTTTTAAAGGAATATATTATAATTCCATTATTTTCATTTTGTTTCCAAAGTCAAATTAAATGAAATGATCAAAAAATGTAATTAATGATATTTTGTAAGAAAAAATGTTTTATTAAATCATTCAATTTGTTTAAAAAATTTGGTATTAATAAATGTTGGGAGATGGTTTAAAATATGAACCATATTGCATTTATGGGTCAATTTTTTATATATAGTAACATTCTTGACCCTTAAAGAGTGAAATATTTAGGATCCTGGTAATTGTGAAAAAGGGGAGAGGTAGGAAAAAAAAGATAATAGTAAAAAATAACCTAAAATTGTCCAAATTTTATTGGATAAGAGGATTTATAAAAATCCTCATCGTATATTTTCATTATATAAATTTTGATTCGTTTTTTTCTAAAACTTATTATATATTGATTTGATTCTTTATGTAATTACAAAAGTCTCCCTCACATCACTTATAAAACGGAACCTCCTATCCTTTATTCATCACATATTTTCATAACCCTAATTTGTCCAATAACTACCCACATACCTTTTAATGAAACCTACCCACACAATATAGGTCACATTTTGGAAAAAAATACAAAACTTAGAGGGATTAAGTTGTAAATAAATGAAGTTTTTTTAAAGAAGAGGTATAGATTTAGACTCTGTGTTTTAGTTTTATTTATTCTTATAACTTTTTAAAATATTCATAAAACATGTCAATTAATAATAATAATATCTCACATATACGGAGACATTATTATGTTAATGTAATAACCTATATCTATCTCATATTCCATCAAATGTGAATCCTCCATTCTTGTGTACGACAGACTACCGCATCACGAACTGATGCAATTCCTTTTCCATCACCGCCTCTCACATTAGATTATAATGATAAATTTAATGTATATATACGATATTAATGATATAATTATCAGTTTTGAAGGTTATATATCAAAACAATTCTTACTTTTTCATCCATTTAATAATATTTACATCGCTCGTACATTCATGCAGATTACCACTAGGAAGAAGCGATGTGATTCTTTTTTCATAAAAAAATCACGTGAATGATATATATAAGTGTATTTAAATAAATTATTGGATACATATTTTATAATAATAATGCTAAAAAGATAAAACATTCTTACCTTCTTTCCATCATGTTCGTTGAAAAATGGAAACATTACTCATGCGTACGTTTGACCAACCAACTTCATGATTGTAATGTAATTCATTTTTCATAAAAATATTTCATAGTTGGTTTTAAAAGTATAATTTATCTATAAAAATTATAATTATTTTATTATTATTATTCTGAATATTATATAACAATGACTAGGTTTACCGAATTCATTTTACCAAATTCATTTTTCACATATGAGCCAAGTATCGTCAAAATGTATGACATGAACTTAAACGATTGAGTGATAAAATATTGCATTGTAATGGTAATGTCCCCACCTAGTTTACCATGAAAATGTTAGCCATATTGGTGAGTCACAAGGCCTCATACACATCTACTCGTACACCAGAGGCTACCGACTAGCAGTGAGGGTCTCGGGAGATGATAAAGGGGAGACTTTACCCTCATGTTAGAGATTGCATAGTGGTTAAAAATATATAAGTAGAAGAAAACCATGGAAGAAGTACAAAAATAGATAACAGAGCAGCATAATATTAATGTATTCAATTCAATAAAAGTTTTCAATTCTAGTGTATACAATTGATTAATTGGGGGAATGGTGATTATACATATCTGAAAGCAATAAATAGTACAATATGCTTTCAATAAAATATAAAAGAAAAGATAGAAAACCCCCACAGGGGATCTCCTTGAGCATCTCGAGATCCAGATCAGTCCTTTTCTCCTAGGTCTACGTACAGGAAATATATAAATCTATATAGTTCCATCAAATATATGGTTTACTCAGGTACCAAGGGTACCTGAACATGGTGTGATATAAAATCTCGGTAGGCTGGAAACAACAGTGTGAAGCCCAATCGAGAGAGTGTAATGTAATTTAAACATTGTGATGGTTTAGAGAAGTAATAATAGAAAATTATAAATAAAGAAACACTCATCCTGGTTCTTAAGGGATACCGGAAGGATATACTAGCTTCGGTCCATTGTCAAACTAAGGGTCTAATTGTACCAATTTATATATGAAAATATATTTATTTAGTATTCATATATATATATATACATACATTGGGTTGAATCGGGACATTCCTTCGCCATCCAAATTCTAAGGGAGCTCTCACAGTCTACCCCTAACCCAATGCAAAGATCCCTTATTCTCTTGGAATGCAAGAAAATATATTTATATCAAAATCAAAAGTGACATTGGGTAAGAATGCCTCCCACCCATAACATTTATAACTGGCATGTGGTAAGCATGCCTCACACCCATAAACATATATATAGATGGAACACATAGGGTAAGAATCCCACTCATCCATAACATTCATAATACTAGCATGGGGTAATAATTCATCCCATCCATAACATTACATAGTACTGGAATAGGGTAAGAATTCCTCACATCCATGACATTTCATAATACTCAGATCCACATAAGTTGCATAATTACATTAATCACAATTATACTTATGTAAAAACATCTTAAGAATTTAAATTAAAATGTTAATATGGTTTTGTCACATTAAAATCATTCCATGAGGAAGGGAATTACCATGTATTCCCTAATCCATGCCCAATTAAATTCATAAGAATCTATTTCAATTAATCCCATTAATACAAGGAAATAAATTCATTATGGTCTACCCATTTAATCAAGGAAAGCCGTAGGGGCGACAGGCGATGGGCGACGGGCATTTGATGCCCTAGCTTCCATGGCGGCGGCGACGGCCCCTCCCCGTCAGGGGGAGGGGCTGGTTTCTTCTTCTGGGGATGCTGTTCTCAGGAGGCGCTCATTCTTCCCCGGCATTGAGGTTGATCTGAAGGTGTCTGGTGTCTGTAATGGTCATCCTGTTGTCTTGGTTTCGTCCAAGGAATTCTTTGAAGCTTCGTCGCTTCTTTCCATAGCCTTGGTTACAAAGTTCACTCATCTTTGGCCTCCAGTTGAGGTTTTCAAGAGGTACGTGAATCATGATTGGGGTTTAGGCCGTCGTGCGGTTGTTGGTCTCCTAGGGCCGCGTCAAATCCTTGTTTTTCTCGATGATGAAGACGAACTGGCGTTGGCCTGGTCTCGAGATATCAGGTCCTTTAGAGGGTTACCATTCCATTTTAATCGTTGTACGTTCGATTTGAACATGAATCGGGACTCTTCCTCTTCAGCGATCTGGATTCAACTTCCAGGGTTTCCACTTCCCTTTCAGAATCCATCCCTCCTCTGTTCAATAGGTAACTCATTGGGTCTCTTCCTCTATGCGGATTGGAAAACAGATGCAATGGTGCACCCGATTGTTGTGAGAATCTTTGTGGAAGTGGATCTCTCCCGTCCTCCACCCGATAAGGTTCGGATTGTGATCGAGGGGAAATACAGGTACGTACAAAGTGTGTTCTACGAATATTGGTCTTCATTTTTCTCTTTCTACCATAGACAGGGCCACCGTCTAGAGGAGTGCCGCAAAAGGGCTTCGGCTATGGTGGTTGATATTCCTGTGGTGGATAAGGTTGTCTCAGTGCATGTCGAGGGGGATGGGTCAGGCTCCGGCCATAGTTCTGAGCCTGATGTGTGAAACCTGAGGTCTGTCAAGACACATCAGGGGGGATCATGAGCAGGGGCCTCCTTGTCAACCTGGGGTGGGGTTGCGCCATGTTCCCATTGATTTGACGGTGGATCCTTCTGGCTCGGAGAGGGTGAGGTCTGCCGGTTTTATCTTGAAGGAGGCATCCAGGGTCTCGGAGCCTCAGGTGGAGGCTATGTTTGATCGCCTCAGGATGGACTTAGGTGTATTCCAGGCGACCAGTAGCCTAGGGAAGGAGGCTATGGACGATATGGATGAGGCTTTGGCGATGACCTCTCTAACTCTAGGTGAATGCAGGGGTTGGTAGGATAAGAATCCCCAACCTCAGTATATGGGCAAGGGTTTTGATCAACTAGCTTTTCAGGATGGGTTTGGGGTTGGGGAAGCTTCTGTCAGGGAGAAGGAAGGGGGAAATGGGGTTGGGCCTGCCTTGGGTAACACCCATGGTCAACTGAATGGAATTGGGGTGGAGGTTCAGGCTTAGAACAACCGTGGAGACCTAGGAGGTTCGAGTTCTGGCATCCTTCCAGAGCTTGAATCTCCAATCAGGACTCCAATTGTTTTGAGCAACAGGTTTTCAGAATTGGATGAGGTGGATTCTAGAGTTGAATCTTCTGGTCTGGTTGTGGATGATAAAGATAACAGTAGGAACACTGGTGGCATCTTGTTGGAAGGTCAGATCAGGGGGCATGTTCTCCCGGAGTGTGATGATGATGGAGGGGAAGCAGAACTTGATGAGATATGTAGATGTTTTTCTGAAGCCGAACCCGAGTCAAGGGGTTACAGGAGTAAGAGGAGGAGGAGGGGTAGTAAGGATTACTCCTCCTTACCCCCTCCTATGAGGACCCAGTCAGCTAAGAAGCCAATGGTTGAGGTGCTAGATAGGGAGATCATGTGTCACCTTAACTCACCTGGACAGCATGAAATCTCCTCAGATTTGGTTTTAAGCTCGGGGGATGTGGTGATAGAATAAGTGTTATATCTCAACGCCTCGGAAGAGGATGCAGCCAAAATGATGGGCCGAAACCGTGAAGTGGAGTTGAATGAAGAGCAGTATGTTTGGGTTTACAAGTAGGATACGATCCTGATTGGAGGCTTCAATGATGGGTTGATCAGTCTTGAGGAGTACATGCAGGTTTGGAATAGACTGACCACTGCCTTCGAAGCCATGATAAGGGTGTACCCTCTTTTGTAGGTTTTTAACTTATTCTGGAAGTTGTTTAGGGACACAGTCTCTTGTATAATTCAACTTGTTTTCAATTATTCTTTTTATACTCTCACTAACTAATGCTTTGTCAACTTACCTCTCTTTTTGTGTGTGGAATGTTGGAGGACCAGATCGGCTCGGATGGGCTAGAGCACGCTGGTCCTTCCTTGGCAGGTCATTTGGGAGGCGGCTGATCAGAGGGATGGCTTTCCATCGGGAGGGACCATGCCTGCATGGGATCGCTGAGTGGTCCTCCCTCGGAGTGAGCGACATTGTTTTTTCTTGGATGAGGTGATTTCTGGTTTTTTATTGCTGTTGTTTGGGTTTGATGAAACTTTTGGTTTCTCACTTTTTCCTCAAAAGTGTCCATATTAATAAAAAATAATTTTTAGTCAGTAATCAAGGAACACTATTTAGTGCGGTCCATCCAACTCAGGGTCACCCCACTCAATTTTCCCAAACATGGAAAATAGATATAAGGTACAAGTTTCATGGTCATTTCATTTAAAGGATTCCATTATCTCATTTAACCCATTAGAGTCAATTCATTCACATCCACTAATTCATCATTTGACTAAGATATGAAAATTCCATTTATAATCCCAAGGGCCATGTTCAATGAATGGGTTATTGAATCAACACAATTACCCACTTTGGTAATTACTACAATAAGTAGACCAAACACCCAAGGGGTGTCTCAGATTCATTAAAATACAATAATAAAAGTTCTAGTTCAAGAAAAATTAAAGTTTCCTTGTTTATTAAAAAAGAGTGAGTCTAATCATTTTATTTATCAAACATGAAATCAATGCATAACCAACCTCAATGTAGTAATTCAAACATTTAGAGGAGTCAAAAACATTTAACATTTCATTAATTTTAACAAAGAATGAAATTTAGGAAAAATTACTATTCATTAACATAGAATAAAAGTATGCGTGATTAATAAATTAATGCTTTCATAAATTAAATGTTAAGTAAAGGATCCTACCTCAAAGAGGAACCATGCCAGCACTACATGGGAACTTGACAGATTGGTAGAGACCACTTAGAACCAACCCTCACTCACATTCTCATACCTACATGCATTCATACATTCATATGTATATATATATATATATATATATATATATCCTTAACCAAATTCAAGTATTCCCCATACCGTGAGGGAATACATAAAGGGATGATTATATATATTTATATATATAAATACCTATGTATATTAGAATGGTCCTTCAAGATTGATTAAAACCCCTATAAAAAAATATACTCATCCTAAGTAATCAAATGACACAAAATAATAAGGGATAAACTTAACAACGTATTTAAAAAACTCCTAGGAAGGCATCAACAATCTGAAACAACATGGTACAGTCCAACGCCATATTGATTTATAAATAAGAACATAACAATACTCAAATAACCCAATAAAAGTGGTGTGAAACAATGGATAGGAAGGAAACCCTAACAACTAAACATTGGTGGAAAACCAAAAAACCCTATCCTCCTTGCCTTCGGTAGCACCTTCCATAACACAAATGAACACACCTTGGGAGGCCATATGCAGAACCTCATATCAGAGATGAAACTAAAAATATGGTTATCCCTAATCCTAGTGTTCAACTTTACCTTACCAAGAAATTGATATGATAATATAATTCCAAAAAAAAGATAAAGAGTAGTGTAGGGACATACCTTAGAGATCCAAATAATATATTGTGAGAAATTGGTGGAAGAAACATGATCTGAGAGGAGGTAGAAAGGGGGGTTGAGTGCGCGTCCATGGGGATTCCCCTCTAGGGGTGATCCGTGATCTGAGGGAGGGAGGGGTGAGGGATGTGTTTTTAATTGTATTTTAATTTAATTTAAAAAAATAATTTTTAAAAATGGGTAAACGGCATGGTTTTACCCATACAATTTTTTGAATCATGTGAAAATCGTGCATTGTACAGTGCAAGGATACAACCTTCAAAAAAACATGTGTTCTAGGAACACGGTTTTGAAAACCATGTGAAACCAATTTGAAACACATTCTCATCACCTACACATAGACCCAAAATTTCTTATTGGGGCCGCATTTTTTTAGAAAAACCATTCAGCCTCTACATCTTTTTAAAACCACACTTTTCCGGGTCTTCTGCTCCTGAAACTACTCGATCCTCCCAGGAAACACCTCGGAACTTCTGCCAATTCCAAAAACATTACTTAAGATTCATCTAAATATCATCATTAAATTTCTAATATCATTTAAAAAAAATACTTATTTAGTAAATGAAAATGTTCAAAAACATTCATATTTTCATCCGACTCAAAATGCGGATCATTACAACATTCCCATTTAGAACTTTTCCTCCCCGAGAATCCTTCAGGAACAATGTAAACATCACCTGACCTAAATGGGTCATAAGGATTCATTAAAATAGTCATGTTATTTTTCCAAACATCCAACTCATCTCTGAGACTTCAATTAAGCACAAGGCACATTGTCCATCAACACCCAAGAGAATGTTCACTTTCCAATCAAAACATCAAGGAAGCTATTACCCAAGCCCATTTTGCTTGAGGCACAATTCCATCATCTTATCATTAAAAGAATGGTCAATGTAACTTACCACCTTAGGATTTAACATTAAGTGGTCACTTCCAAACCATAGTTCAATCCACCATTGGAATTTCATTACATGTACACCTCTATGAAATATAATGACACCTCTCACATCATTCTCAAAACGATTAAAATAGTAAATACCATCAACCTCAAATCCCATGTCTATCTATATTTTCATGAAAATACCTAACTAAAATTATCTACACACATCCCCACATAATGACATGCCTAAAATTTTTTTATCACTGACCATAGACATTAAACTAGAAGAATCCGGAGTCAATCCATCTCTGACAGATTATTCACAAGAACGTCCGGCTTAGACGATCGAAATAATCCAAGAGGAGACATAATTCCGTTTTCCAAGGTACCTTAAATTTAGCACAAAAATGTTCACCGTAGCCTACACATGACATACAATGATTTTTCTATTATCAAACCACTAAGGGAACTATGCATATAGCATGCAACTTCGAAAGAGAACCACCCAACAAGGCCAATAGATTTTAAAGATTTACCAAGGAATGAAACAGACTCTCTTTTAGCACATTAAGGATGACGTCAATATAGGGGAAATGATCATAAGTTAGCAGAATACACTAAGACGGATTTACATATTACCAAGATGATCAGTCGAACCACAATTGGTCAACTTTGAAAAGGAAACTCGACTTCACCTAGTGTCATAACATTATTAATAAAACACATGTATTTACCACCAGAACGCATTCTATGTTCATTAAAAAATACCACCAATGTCTATCCAAGACCATAAATATTTCCCAAGTGTTTCATACACCACAACCAAAACAATTACATTCCTCTAAGAAAGAACCGACATGATTCAAGACCTACATGCCTCAAAGGATTTCAAAATTAATCGATCATCTTTCAATAGTCCACTTAGGTGTTCTTTCAAAATGGAAGGACATGTAACCACTATATCTAACATGAAACTCCCCTAAGAAATGTTCATAATGTCAAAATGTATAATGAAAACCAAACCGACAAGACCGGCGTGTAAAAATACCCGAGTCTTAGAAACCCCATCCTGAGCATTAGGACGAGCATGATTCTTTAATTCTTGGTTCACTCTATATTGAGAAAACCGAGATTCTATAAAAAAACACAAGAAATTTATTATAGGGTTGTATTTCCCCATACAACCATAAACATGGACAATGTTATACCATGTCATCCATTACATAAGAAAAGAAAGTGTCAAATGACTAGTAAAAAAACTGACCATGCCCAAGGCATGTATGACCAACTAAAAAGAACATTAACTGATTCTCAATCCCATAACAAGGATGTGAAAAACATGAAAACCCATCCAAATATGGGTGTAATTAGAAACTAAAAGTCCTAATACTGACAACGGTACCCAAAAAACACCAAATATTAGAAACCTAAAGGTATAAGTAAGTCTCAAAATCATTATGAGGGTTACCTAACACTAGCTAGCCCCTTACGAAGAACAAGCCTTGACCCAAGCACTTTTTTATTCCAAAACAAAGTCACCAGGCACAGAACCCAATTATCCAAACCATTTTTAAATAATCCACTCCCACAAAAAACACCATCAATTTTTTTCAGAGGAAACTCAAATAAACACTTAAAACTACCCATACATGATGGTTTAAATAAATGAAACCAATTAATCTTCCATTTACAAGCCCCTTTTTCTTATTATTCACATTTAAACGTTAATCATACAAAGATTTAATCCAAACATCATGTACAATTTTAAGACAAAATCACTTGAAACTTGAATTTCTACCAACTTCAAAATAAAAACAAGAATGTTTCATAAAAATACCTTTCTAAAACCATTTACACTTCTTTACATTAAAACATAAATAGAATTTTTATTGTAAAATTACATTTGAACAAATAAGGTGACAAACAAGGGTCCCATTTAAACCAATCATAGTTTCATCAAAATGAAACCCAAAAGCATTTGTTAAACATTAGAATTCAAACACCCAAATGGGTCACCTCATAAAAAATTCCCCAACTGACCAACTAGGTTCCTTATGTACATTTTTGCATTTACCAATTCACTTTTGATTTAAAATTTAAATATCTATCACATTTATAACATTGAAACATAACATTGTAATTTTATTTAATATGGGTTTCCATTTCCCCATTCATTAAGCACACATACTCTCAATAAATTAAAAATTAGATCCCATTTATCATAACAACTCACATATTATAATTTAACATGCTAAAAAACAATGGTCTAAACATATGGGTGTCCATATACCAATCTATAAAGCACCCATATAATTTATATGTAATCTTTTGACTCCCATTTAATCAAAATTAATTCACTTTAGAATTCCACTTTAACATTATTTTATATTTCTAGTCAATAGTATTAAAATGTACTAATATGATACTCTAGACGGTTTTATTATACAGGTTATCATTTCTCTATTATAAGGCACCGATACACCTCACATCGAAAACTAGGTCCATTTTATTCACAACCCTAATATTTATAGCCCATGAAATAATTGTATATTAACAATTCATATTATGTTATAAACGCAATAACATAGATGAATGTTATAACACAAAAACCGCGAATATCATTAAAGGAATAAAATCAAGTCCGTTGGAAAACAACAATGCAATTACATGGCATGAAACTGTGCATGGAATGTTAATTTCTTATGTGCCTAGTATGATTCATGAAATGAAGCTTCCTTTCCATATCAGGAAAATAGTAAATTTCCATAAAATTTATAAATCATAAGTAGCAGAAAGTACACCAACCCTCGAGGTGAAAAAAAATCCAACTATAATAGAAAACAACACAAACAACATTCCCATCCCTAACTATATGGCCATTTCCCATAAGTGGGGTGATCATTACCAAGATTGAATACTAACCACATGCTACCACATTAATTGTATCCAGTTTACCTGCCCAAAATAGCAAGACAATGGAAATGAAAAAACCACTGATACCACATTATATAATCCCAACCAAGCATATAATCAAACCAGTATCTAGACTAGTGGGTCACATGGCCTCAAGATTAACTCCCCATATGCCAGCGACTTATGACTAGAAGCTAGGGTCTCGGGAGGTGATAATGGGTAGACTATACCCTCATGTTATAGATTCAATAGTGCTAAAAAATTATATAAATAGAATACAATCGTTGAAATAGTGCATAAAGGAATAATAGAGAAGTAGTAGATTAATATATTCAGTTTAATAAAAGTGACCAATTCTAGATTATACAACAGATGAATTCATGAAATTGTGATGATACATATTTGAAAGAAGTAAATATTACAAAAAAATCAATACACAACAAAAATAATAAACAGACACAAATCGCCACGTGTGATCTCATTGATCATCCCGAGCTCAAGATCAGTCCTTTTCTCTTAACTCTAGTTACAAGAAACACAACATTAAACCTAGTTATTGTAAATATAAAGTCTACTCAGGTACCAAGGGTACCCGAGTAGGGTTGGAGATAAAATATCATTTCACCAACACTAATAGTTTTTATCCCAATACAGGAAGTGTAATTTAATTTAAATAGTTTTCAGGTATTAGGATGTAATAATTGAACTATATAAATAAATAAACACCAATAGATGTTTCTAAGGGATACCGGATGGGTATAACGACATCAGATCATTGGCGGAATATGGGTTTGATCTTACCAACATTATAAATATATAGATATATATATAGTATTATATATATATATATATATGTTGGTTTGGATCATGACATACCTCCACTATCAAAAGTCTTGGGGTGCTCTTACAGTCTACCCCCAAACCCAATCCAAGAGCCCTTAGTATCTTGGCATGCATGCATCTTTATTCGTATAAAAATAATAAGAGGCATGGGGTAATAATTCTTCCCACCCATAGAATATATAAATTGCAATGATAATCATGCATCCCACCCATAAACTTATTTACATATGGATGGAATGCGGTAAAAATGTCTCCCTTGCAAAACATTTCATAATACAGACATGGGGATAAGTATGCCTCTCAGCCATAACATTTTATAATTCAGGCATGGGGTGAGAATTCCTCCCATCCATAAAATTTCATAACTCTTGTATCTATTTAAGTGGAATAATCACATTCGTCACAATTTTACATTTGGAAACACATCTTAATCATTTCAATTAAAACATCAACATGGATTAGTCACATTCAAATCATTCCATGAGGCAAGGTCTTATCATGATTCCCCTTATCCATCCTCATTTCCATTCATAATAATCCATTTAATTTAAACCCTTTAATACATGGTAAGAACTTCATTATGACATAACCATTTAATCGAGCCACATCATTTAGTGTGGGTCATCCGACTCATGGTCAACCCATTCAATTTCCCAAAACATGGAAAATTGATCTTTGGTAAAAGTGCCATGGTCATTTAATTTAATGGATGCAAGTATCTCATTTAAACCATTCTATTGAAGTCATTCACTTTCACCAATTAAATAATTTACTAAGACATTAAAATTGAATTTATAATCACAAGGTTCATGTTCATGGAAAGGGTTATGGAAACTACTCAATTAACCACTTAGGTAATTCCAAGTCTATGTGGACAAAACACCAAAAGTCTATGTTGGTTTCATTAAAATAAAAAAACATGGGCCTCTCCAAGAATAAGTTTATTCTGCTAGTTTATTAAATAGGATAAATTCCAATCATTCCATTTATAAAAAATGACATCAAAGCATAAGAAACATTAATACAATAAGTCAAACAATTAGAAGAGTCAATGAAATTTAACATTACATTAACTTTATCAATAAAATCACTTTAGGACAAACTACCATACTTTAACTAAGAATGAAAGTATTTGTGATTAATAAATTAATTCTTTCATAAATTAAAGGGCCCAAAAAGGATCATGTGTCAAAGAAGAACTAAAACAATAGTACTTTGGTACTCGACAGATTGGATGAGACCACTAAGAACCACCCTACACTCATACACACATACATTTATATATATATATACTTAACATAATGTACTTATTCCCCGCACTATGTGGGATTATGTACATATATTATTATATATATTTAAATATATACAAACCTATGTCTGTGATAATTGACCGTAAAATTGGTCAAAACCCGATAAAAGAAAGCTATTCATCCTAAATAATCAAAGGACCCAAAATAATAAGGATGAAACTAAAATGTGGATTTTAAAATCACTTTGGAAGGTGGTGGAAACCTGAAGCTACATGGAACATTACAACACCCAGCCAATTTATTAATAAGAAGTCAAAGATATTGAAATACAATAACAAAAGAGGTGAAAAATAATGAAGAGGAAGGAAAAACATACCGCAAAACATTGAAAGTGAAACAAAACACCCCAAACCACCTTGTCTTTGGTGACGGTTGCTGGAAATTGAATGAGAATCCCCAACCAAAGAGACTATTTGAATGAAATGAAACCATAGAGGAAACCAAATATATGGTTATCCCTAATATCATGCTTCAACAAAACCTATCCAAGTGACGAATAGAATAAGAAGATACAAAAAATGATGATAAAGAGGAGTGGAAGACCCTACCTTAGAGATTTGGTGATGAAATATTGAGAAACCAGTTGAACAAACTCGATCTGAGTGGAGGACAATAGGGGGATAGACCACATGGCCAGTGGAGAACACATCTAGGTGTCCATCATGATCTGAGGGAGAGAGGAGTGAGGGTTATGTTTTTAATTTTATTCTAATTTAATTCAAATAATTAATTTTTTAAAACTGGGTAAAGTGAATAGTTTACCAAACCATATGAAAACCTTGTGGTGTAAAGTGTAGTGATCCTACCTCCAAATCACACCATGTTGGCTAGGTACACAATTTGTAAAACTATACACAACCCATGAAAAATTACTATGCCTCACCTGCACAAGGATTCTTGGTTTCCTACAGTGGGCCTCATGGTTTTAGACAAACCGTTCACCCTCTGCAGCTTTTCAGGACTATGCTTTTCCAATTATGGATCTTTTTAAATGCCTTGAGCCACCCGAGAAACTTATTGGGCCTTCTGTAACACCCAAAACCATTACTTATATGTGTTCCAACTATCAAAATTCAATTATGATGATCAATTTTCAAAATTACCCATTAATTACACAAAAAAGTTCAAGAACATTTGTATTTTCTTCTATTTCGAAATGAGGATAGTTACCGTAATAAATAAAATTTAAGGAATAATAAACTTTAAAAAGATTCGTAAACATGTAAATATCTAACATATGTTTATTATTTTGTAAGATATATAATATACGTGATGTGGAAAACACGATGTACGACACACTTTAACATAAAACCTCATTCAAAATGTATTAATGATTTGTCTAATATATGTTTTTATTCAAAGAAAATATTCTTAAAAATAGTTTATGGATATATTTTTGTGGAGGTAAATTAATTATAATGTAAAATTTATGTATCTTTTTACTTTATTTAAATGTCTTTCAAAAGGAATTTTTTTTACACTGAATGTTATGACGTTCCTTATAAAAGGAAAAAATAATGTACTTATTTTAACTTATAAATTGAAAATAAATTTTTCCCACCACTATAACCATTATTAGATATTTAGATTAATTTATAATCTTCCATTTATTCTTTATATAAAAAAACCCTCTTCCACTTTGTTCTCATAATTTTATTATTGAAATTTAGTTTTTTAAAAAGAAACGGTATTTTAATATTCAAAAAATATTATTTTCAGATGGGTTCAAAAGATATTTTTCAAGGGTATTTTGATAAATAGGTGAATTAATACATTTTATTTATTAATTATATGGTACTTTTTCATTATATATGATAATGGGTGAGGTTGATATATCTTTTACAAATGGGTGAGCCCGATAAATCTTATATGAATGGGTGAGATCAAAACTATATATACTTTGGGTGAGCCCGATATAACTCTCCAATACATTGGGTAATGTTACTTATCATAAAAAAGAATTAATGGTAGATTTAAATATAGTGGTTCGTTTTATATATTTAACTAAGATCCTATTATTTCTAATGTTATTTTAAAAAGGGCTATGAATATACTATAAGGACTACAACCCTAGTATCCCAAAGAATGTGTCATATTTTATTACATTAGAATATATAAAATGTGTAAAAACCCCAAGGATTAATTAGTTTAGTAGTATTAGAGATCCAAATACATATAGGATACCCATTTTCATTTGGAATATTATATAAAACTTAATACACAACAAAACCACTGAACTGTATCCTTGAAAACTCATTCAAGGATCTCTTATTCATATCCTAAAGAAATGAAACAAAATAAGGGTGAGATAAAATTATCACAAAGGGTTACATATATAATGTTATATAATTTAACACCCATTCTATTTAAATAACTTTTCTTAATGAATAGAGAATTCATAATCAACATGGAATGGTATATAACTGAACACACATTCCATTAAATCAAAAATCAAAAATTGAAATTCTTATATATATAATATAAAACAAATATCATTGATAATAATATTAATTTATAATAAAGAAATTGTTAATAATTGGACACCATTATCTTTGGCATCATTGTACCTCTACTTTCAAAACCCATTATAATATAGTTTAATCTGTAATTAGAAACTAGTTTAATTTGAAAAAAATGATTTTACTCAAAAACCCTATCGATGAATCAACAGTATATATAATTCTAGGGCCCACCCATCACAATAGGTTCAAGTAATTACTCATATATCGAATAGTAAATTTAATTCATTATTCAATATTCCTTATCTTCAAATATCTATATTTATTAGTGGATATATATTTATCTACATTGCATCTATTAATAAAATAAGTTTCAAAGTATAAACCATATATAAAAAAGATATAATATTTTAATAAATAATAATATCCATCCTGAAATAATATCATCACTTAATAGAAGTTTAATTTCCAATGGAAAATGATTATAGGAAAGTTATTGGTTTATGAGAAATCTAACAATTGAAAAAGAAATTGAAATTGTACAATAACTTTTACCACTTGTTATTATTCATGTCAAATCCCCTTGGATGAAATAATTCCAATTCAAACCCCAAAATTCCAATAATTATTAATTAATCAAAATATTTCATTTAAAGGTCCATTATGTACATTATATAAAAGAAATTAGGTGCATGATATTACAATATACCTCAATAAATGGAAATTGTGACGAAGTCCCTTACCTAAAGCTTTTATTTAGTTGAAAATGATTTAAACTAATATATAATTTTTTTAAAGAATTTATTAATTTCTAAAATAACCGTAATAATATTTATCATTACATATAGGATCCTATTATGAAATTTCACCACCCTTCTGTTTATAATATTCTATTATTTTTATTGTTTTGGTTGTTAATTTCCTTCTTTTCCCATTCATGTTTTGTAATGATAGTTTCAGTTATTATTAATAAGATATAATTACTTCTTACCAAGAATGATAATAATGGTATAAATGTCATAATTAATTTGTAGACACATTATTATAATTTCTCATAAAATCTGGGCAAACAAATTGAACCGCATCGTTTCATGGATACAGTAGGTCGTACGTACGCACGAGCGATGATATCATTACCTTAATAAGTGAAATTATATGGAATTTTGTGATATATTGAATTCAATAAATAAATATAATATAATATATAGAAATTATTTTTATTATTTTTATCCACATTATATTCAATGTAATGTTTAACTGAAAAATGAATCACATTGCTTCGTGAGGCGGTTGTCTATCGTACACACGAAAAACACTATCATATTTTAAACAGATCAAAACATTAAAAGGTATATGTTTTATTAAAATTACATAAGAATAATAATATAATAAGGATAAAATTAATATTTTAAATTCATAATTATATCTATTCATGAAATTTAGAGATGGAAAATGGACTACATCGGTTTGCGAGGTGGTGGTTCTCGTACACACGATCGATGATTCCATTTCCCAATTTATAGAAGTATAGATAGATAAATTTTATTCCATTAACATAATAACATCTTAGAATATTATATATATATATTTTATATATTATATGGTTTGAGACATAATTTAGTGTGAAGAAATATGAAATAAAATGAAAGATCTTTATAAAGATAAACACATTATTTAAGAGAAACCTTCATTGGATATCCTATTATAGACCATAAGGATATTATTTTTGGAGTAAAAATCTCTAGAATGTGGATAAAGATATTGGGATAGAATTATATTGGTATTTGCATCCAAATGGTTTAGTGGGTGTGAATAAGGGATGGTAGGGAGTGCCTTTTACAAGTGGGAAAAGTGAACCTCATAAAAAATTACATAGAAATTTAACAAAAGAATCTAAAATGTTAAAGTAATTCACATTTAATAATATAAAAAATGACCCCATAATAAAAACGTGGGAATTATAATTTGGAAATATTCATCTCCTTAAAAATAATTAAAAAAAGGTTATTTTAATCCCTATCTTCATAGTTTAACCCTCTGGTAAAACCCATGTTTACCTTAACAATAGTAAATAATTTTTCAAGTTTTCACTATTAATTTAGGTAAAAAAATTAAGATGACGTTACTATATAATATTAATAAGTATAATTCAAAATAAAGAATCCATTTTTTCTAATTCCATATATATAATTTTGAAATTTTAATTTAAAATTAATCCCTCAAATGTGAGGATAAAGAGTTTTTTTAAAGAGAAGATGTTCAAAATGTATACATAGTCTTAATATAAAATTCAATATGAAAATGATTATAATCACTTAAATTGGATAAATAGATATATAATTAATCTAATATCATTTTAAAACCGAATAAAAATATAATTTATCATTGTAAATAATTTATATGAAAAGGACTTTTTCAATTAAAATTCAGTATTTTTTCCTATTCATCAAAAGAAATGTAACATTTTAGAAAAAAATTCCCTATGATAATTTTGATATTCTAATCTAAAAATTTATTTTATTTTTATTTAAAAATCTAATGTTGGTAAAAATTAATTTTGAATTATGTACGCAAAGTGAGGATGAACTATCTTTTAGAAAAAATATTGTTTTTCTAAAAAAAATTGTTCTATTTTAAATGATTTTTATATTTTTCTAATCAATATGTAAAAATAATATTTATAATTTAGTTACTAATACTAAAAATATAAAATATAACATCTTGGTTTTAATTTTCATGTTTAAATAATATTTCTATAAATTATTTTATTTTAAACAAGGTGTTGGGTGCATCATGAGCTATTGAGAAATTATAATTATTCTAAAAGAATTATATTGTAATGTATTGGGGTGTTACATTGTTTCCCCCAAAAAAGTTATTCCATTAAATTTCCGTGATATTAAATTCCAAATAGATGAGGGTAGTTCTTCTTCAAAATATCCTCTGGTTTCCATGTTTCTTCCTCCTTTTTGTGATTTCTCAAATGTACCTTTACCTGACATGTCGTATGTTTCCTTAATACTTTTTCTCTAGTATAACTAATATGTCTTTGTTTTTCATAGAAACGTATATCATGATCAAATTATATTTCATCAATGGTGAGAACATGTACTAGGTTTGAGCTTTTTTTCCTTAACAATGATATATGGAACACATCTTTTACTTTTAAGGGATTTGGAAGCATTACAAAATGTTATGAAACAAGTCAAATTATTCAAATAATTTCAAAGGTTATTATTCAAAACAGGCTCAATTTCACTTTATTACTGATCCTTATTACACCCTTCCATGGAGATACCTACAAGAAAACGTGATCTCCCACTTGTAATTCTTAATATTTCCTTTGATTATCGAGATAACTCTTTTGGATACATTAAGATACTTTAATATGAGCATGAATAGGCCTTTTATTTACTTTTCCCAATTATAAAAATTGGTCAAAAATGTTTTCTATTCACTAAATTCATCCAACAAATTTGGAGTATAACATCTATTTGCATATAGAAATTAATATAAATCAATTTGAATATGTCAATAGAAGTTACTGTTTTAGGAAAACTCTACCAAAGGTAAATACTGATACCATATACCTTGAAAGTCATGTGAGCATGACCTTAACATGTATTAATTTTTTTTAATAATCCTTTATAATTATCCATCATTTTGAAGATGGTATGCAATGATTAAAAAAATATCAATATCTAGATCCTTTAGAAGACTTTTCCAAAATTTCTATGTGAAATAGGGATCTCAATCAGATTCAATTGAAAGAGGAGAACCATAAATTCTCAAAAATTCATTAATATATAGACTTTTAAGGTGATCAAGAGTTAATTATTATCCTATTGAGATAAAATGAAAATATTTAGTTACAAAATAAACAATAACTCATATTGCATCATTAATTCTATGAGACTTTGATAGTCCAATAACAATGTATATAGTATTTTAATCCCATTTCCACACAAGAATAAGAAGAGGTTACATGAATCCTCTGGGATGTTGTCTCAATGATTTCAATTATTGAAAACCCAAACATCTGGAAACATTGTCAGTAACTTTTCAAATCATTTTATCCCACCAAAACGTTCCCTCAAATACCTATTCATATTTTTTCTATGAGGTTTTACAGTTAATTTTGAGATAATAATTTTATCTAAAAATTTCCTTTTTTATTATATATATTATTAACAATTAATGTCCCTCAAAATTTCAAAGCACCATCTTCAAAAATGAATTCTTCAAATTTCCCATCATTCAAAACATTAATTTAATTCTGAAATTTATCATTAACAAATTGATAACTTCTTAACTATTATAATAAAGACGGATTCACTATCATTTAAATAATTAGTGATTTATCCCCTTAATTAATATTCCTATATACATATTTACAAGATCAAAATCATAGGATCCCTTTTAATACACATATGGGTCATAAATACATGATCTTTTTTACTCAATGTATTTACTAATTTATTTTCATTCCCTTGGATGTATTGTAATGGGAAATCATAATTATTGAGTAACTAAATACATATCTTTTTCCCCATGTTGAGATCATTATATGAAAAAAAAATTTATGGATTTTATGTTCTCTCTATATCTTATTTCATTCACTATAAATATAATATCTCCATATCTTCAATGAAAATCTTATAGATGTGAAGTAAAGATAATGGATTGGATAGTTCTATTCAATAGTCTTCTATATACTGAATTCATATGAAATAACCTTATCATTTTTCATTAGTAAACATCCAATACCCTACTTTAATGCATCACTATATATCCCAAGCCCATCATTTCAATATTGTATAGTCAAAATCAGAGCATTGACCAATATTCTATTTAGTTCATAAAATAATTTTCCACATATTTTTTCCCAAAAATAATAACCCATTTTTTGTAATCTTGGTTAATGGGTTATGTAATTCGTAAAAATACTAAAGTGACCACCAATAGTAACATGATAAACCCATGAAACTACATACCTCTATTATGTTTTTTAGAGTTATCCATTCTCTAATTACCATTCTCTTTTCATGATCAACTGAGATTCCAACCTTAGAGACAATATAGTCATGCACAGAAACTTATTAAATCTAGAAATAAAACTTACTCAATATCATATATTTATATTTTCTTATATGAATCACAAGAATGAACTATAAGTGATCTCATGGTCATTATAAATTTAACAATACACTAAAATATCATCAATGAATTCCAGAAAAAATAATAAATACACTTATTCTATAATATTTTCATTAAATACATAAAAATAAATCCGGATGGCATTACTATAAACTCATAATGACTATACCTTATTCGAAATGTTTCTTTAAAATATATTTCTTATTTAAATTAAATTTGTGATATATATAACAAAGGTCAATCATTCAAAAATATAAGGCACTATTTAGTTTATCGAATAATTAATGAAATTTTGGAATATGATACATGTTCCTTATTATAATAACATATATCACCCTATGATCAATTAAAAACCACGCAGATCTATATTTATTCTTAACAAATAGGAAAAGGTATCCCCATGGATAAAAACAAGGGAGAATAAGTCTCTTATCACCCAAATCTTCATTTTTTTTATCTCCACTAATTACAAAGTGGAAATTTTTTATAGATTCTTTGATATTGGTATTTAATCATGTATTAAATCAATGAAATACTCAAATTAATACTCTAGGGGATTCCCTCCTTAGGTAATACATAAATGAATTCTTATACCATATGTAAATCCTCAATTTCAAGGTTAAATTATCCATCCATAGATTCGGTTTTCTCTTCTTCAATAAAAATATAATTCAGTACCAGTATCAAGGAAGATCTAGACATGTCTCAGATGAAGAAATATATGCTCTAAAGATAATAATTTCTATATTTTCCTAAAAAATTATAAATTTTCTCTTCTTGTAAAAAAGTGTTTCATCATATTTTGAAATATAACCCATACTATGGACTATATAAATATCAATCATATGAAAGATAATAAGCTCACCTAATAAAGTATTTTCTTCCCTAGACATCCTTACTATAGTGATACATCCCCAGGAAGATTTGACTAACAACTCGATTCTTAAATTATGTGATAAATGTCCAATTCTATTTGAAAACTGGGAAGATATAATAGAGTATTAGGATCTATAATAAAATAAATCATTTTATAAATTTGATTGTAGGATTAATGTACATTCCTTCACATCATCGAGTACTTACACATCAGGTATAGTGATTACATAAGCTTGTTCTACCATGCTTGGGCTCTCTATGGTTGATTCCCTTACTTCTTGGGAAATTGGTTTGAATAATGACCCATTTATTTACAAAATAAACACTAAATTAATTTTTTTATCTTCCCATTTCATTAATGTCCTATATTCCCCTTATTTCCTAACTTGTAACACACTCTCATTCCCATAAATCACTTCATATGATGTTTCCTCCCACAATTTTTACTTGATAGTAGTTTTTTCATCCTCATCCTCTTCATAGATTCACTAAATTTATCTTAGTTTTTAGATAAAAAATTATTCTCTTGATCCCATGAAAAAATATTGGATCATGAAAAATATTTCTCCATTTTTATGGGAAATAAAACTCTTTTATCGTATGTTGAAATTGTTTCAGTGATCGGTTCCCTTTTGAGACATGGATTTATACCTTAATTGAAATGGTCAAACTTGTACTCTATTCTTCATATGATATCTATAGAATACATAAATAACCTTATAATGAAAGCCTCACACTCCACAATACTTTCTTATTCCTTTTTTTAATATATGGAACCTTCTCATTATTTTCTACATGTTTCTCTTGATGGAAATTTTTGTCAATAAATGTCTCTTTAAAAGCATTCCATCCCTTGAGTTATATTTCCTTTTACTCCATAGTATTATAGATCATCAACCACCATTCATCAATATTATATTTGAGACAATACATTTTAATTTAATTTTTTTCCATTCACTTTGTTGATCAACGTTTCCATGAAGTTTCCCTAATATAGACATAATTTTCTCAGCTCTAGTACCAGCTGTATTGGATTATTTTGTAGAGAAATATCTATATTGTCAATAACTACTAATACAATTTTTCCTTGTATATTTTATTTCTATGAAATAAAATATACTGTATTAGCTCATAAAATTATGAATTTTAAATCATAATGTATGTTTCCAATTATGGTGTAACACTTATCAAAAATTAAGATTTATACATTGTAAAGCTCATAATCAGAAACATGGTTTCTTTAGGGTTATGTTTTTTTTAATCCTTAATATTGTCTTATAATACAAATATGAATTATCATAGGTATATCCCCTAGTAGTTTAAAACTAGGTTCATTTTAATTCCTACTATAATTCACTAGGAATTGATTAGGTCTAGCTCAATGCACCCTTTTTAGAGTTATTACCAATATATAGCTCTCCTCGAGAACCCAATACACTTGTAGTATCCATAGTAGGTTGTATTGATATGAGACCCCACATAGTATATTTTTTACCAAAAAATAGGATGTTATTCTAAACATATCCTCAAATTGTATCGTGGGGTTATATTCTATAATCTTTGTTTTCCTTAATCTACTTCTCAATGTTTCTACTAAACATCCATTCATAACAACTGTAACGAGATAGACCCCAGTAGCCTAGAGCTAGATTATTACTTTATTATATTGGCGTATATTCAAATGTTCAATTACTAAAGGATCAATCAACATGACATTTTTTAAAACTAAATACATAGATTATTCCCATTTTATATTGGGAATGGGAAATAAAACATAATTCAAAACAAAAGAAAATGATCTAAATACTGGAAAAATCATTAAAATTCCTCTTATTCATATGTTGGGGAAAAGAAAAAAATTAAGGTGAACTCAAATGATCATTATGGGTTATATATAGAGGAATCTATCATGAATCAATAATAAAAATCAAAATGGAAATGTATATATTTGAACACACATCCACTTAAATAACCTGACTGCATTAATATATACAGCATAATCAACATGGTATGTTTAATGACTGAATAAACGTGTCATTAAATCAATTATATAAGAATTAAATACATTTAGATATAATATAATTGGGAAAATACTTTGGGGATATATAATAACTAAAATAAAGGCGATTCATAATTATATAATTCCATTATATCAGGAATCATAATACCTATACTATCAATACCTTTTACAAGATAGGTTGATCTACAGTTAGGAAGCCATTTAATTTGGACAGCTTGATTTGTTTCATGATACATATTGATGCATCAAGGGTATATATAATTTCGGGACCCACCATTCAAACAGGTCCAAATCATTCATCTTTTATCAACCAATAAAATTAATTCATTAATCAGTAAGTCTTATCATGAAATATCAATATTGAGTGAAGGATATATATTTATCAATATTCTCCCAGTTGATAAAATAATTTTTAAAGTAAATCCATATATAAAAATGGTATATGATTTAGTAAATAATTTTATCCATCATTACATAATATGGATATTTATGATAAATTTAATTTCTAAGGAAAAATGATTACAATAAAGTGGTTGGTTCGAGAGAACGTTAACAATTACAAAAGAATGTGAGATTTCACAATAACTTTTACAACATGGTATTATTCAAATTAAACCCACTTGGATTAAATAATTTAAATTGAAACGTAAAATAACATGAATCATTAATTAATCATGATATTAAATATTATATGTAATTATATACACCATATAAAATAAATTAGGATCATTACATTTCAATATGCCTCAATGAAGGGAAATTGAGATGAAGTCTCTTACCTCATGATTTCCATTAGTTAGACATGATTTAACCTGATTTATAATGGTTATAATAGTGTTATTAATTTATAAAATATCCATAATTTTATTTATAATATAATATATCACCCTCTTATAAAATTTTACTTTCGTTTTTTAATAATAGTCCATTACTTTCATTGTTTTGGGTGTTACTTGCCTTGTTTTCTCTTGTGTGATTTATAATAAAATTTTCAATTCATGTACATAGGATGTAATAAATTATATATATAATTGTAATATTTTTATAAATATAATATTTAAAATTTAAATACATTATTATAACCACTCTTAAAAGTTGGTCATGGAAAATGAACTACATCGCATCATGGAGAGGGTAGGACGTACGTTTTCCCGTGCAATGAAATCATTCCCTTAAGAGTGAAATGGTATAGAATTGGATGATATATTACATTTAATAAATCCATATAATCTCATATATATCACATATATTAATTAGATTCATTCTTATTACATTCCATTTAAAGTATAATTGATAAATGAATCACATAACTTTGTGAGGCTGTAGTCCACCATACACACGAGTATTGTTATCCTATTTTAAACAAGTTGAAATGTAAAAGGAAACATGTGATATTAAAATTAAATAATTATAATAATATCATAAATATAATATACATGTGTAAAATTTATCATTATATCTATTTTTTAATTTTGGTGATAGAAAATGAACTACATCGGTTTGTATGGTGGTAGTCCACAATACACACGATCAATGATTTTGTTTACTATTTGATGGATGTGGAGAAGGATAAATATTATTACATAAACACAATAAAATATTATTAAATGTTTTGTAATGGTGTTAGTATATTTTAATTGTTAATAGAAAATTTAATGTGGATGATGAATAAATAAATTGAAAGAGCTCTGTTGAGAAAACAACCTTCTCTATGATAAACATCCATTAGATCTCCAATTAAAGAACATGAGGATGGTATTTTGGTAGGAATAAAAGATCTATAATGTTAATAAGGGTTATAGGGATTTAATTTATCTATGTTTAGTCCATCTAAATGTTTTTGTATGAGGGAATAAGTTAGGTGAGGGAGTTCCCTTTTATAAGTGTTGAAAGGGGAACTTTTTGCAAATTACATGGAAATTTCCCAAAATAATACAAAATGATAACACAATTCACATGAAAATATTAAAATATAATATATTAGAAATTACAAGGTGAAAATATATCCATAATGAAATATTTTTACAGGTTTTTTTATTTTTAATTCTTATCTTCATTGTTTAAACCTCGTAAACAAATTTTTACATTAACCATGGTAAATAATTTTTACTCGTTTAACTATACATTTTGGTCAACAATAAAGCCGAAATTATAATATAATATATATTATTCTGATTAAAAATAATTAATAAATTTTTAAAAAATCTATACACATAATTAGAAATTTAATGTTTAAAATTAATCTTGCAGATGTGATGAGAAAGCTAGGTTTTTAAAGTGAAAATGATCAGATATTTACAAAGTTTTTATATAGAAATTTACTATAAAAATGAGTCTAACGACCTAAATTTAATTAATAGATATGTAATTTAACTTAATTTACCTTAAAACTAATTAAAAATATAATTTAACATTATAAATAATATATATTAATGGAAGTTTTCAATTGAAATTCAGTATTTTTTACTATTGATCAAAAAATGAATCTTTTCAAAAAAACCAAGAAAATTAACCCAAAGATAAATTTGATATAATAATATCAAAGATGAATTTAATTTTATTAAATAATTTTTCTATAAAAAATTAAAATGTAATATTAAATTATGTTTCCGACACGTGACTAAACCATACTTTTGAGAAAATATTGTGCTATAAAAAAATTATTTTTTATTTAAATGATTAAAATTTTATTTCCAATAAATAGATAACCATAATATTAAAAGTAATATTTATTTACTAATATTTATAGTCATAAATTTAATTTATTGTTATAAATATAATTTTTAAATAATATTTCTGAAGAGTATTTTTTCATTAAACCTTATGTTGTGTGCAATGCGTGCTGTTAATGAAATTAAATTTATCATAAAAGGATTTTATTATAAATATTTGGTGTGCTAAATTTAATGATATTACATTCCAAGAAAAGGGTTTATTTTTTAGTTATATCAGCTTTAAAGGTTATTTATATGAATAATGTCTGTGTTTTTCAAGTGAATGTCATTTATTTCATACAGTATAATAATATTTTAATAAAGGTCAAAGATTTTTGGGATTTCATATTATTCATTGGACTAACCAATATATTACATTTAGGTCCCTAAATATTAGCTTTCACCCTCATTAAATTTATTTAAATAGTATTGATAAGGATTAAGTTTGAGTAGAAAAGTTAATAAATTCATAATTGTAGATATGGATGTTACGTATAATGATGTAAGAATGTATTTATAAAATTCTAGTTTTGTGTGAAAAATAGTAATTGTGGGGAAATGTTAACATTTAATGATTTTGAAATAATTCTACAAGACAATAGACCTAAAATGTCTTTATGTAAGTCAGTGATCTTATATTTATTTTTTGATTTTTGATGTTTTTAAGGGTTAAAATTGGGTTATGTCTATTAGTACCAAGCTAGAAATATAAAGATTTTATTTTTAACATTGTATCAATAAGTATTCATTTAGTGATGTTATATTTTGTATTAAAGAAGGGTTTATACATATTGGGATATTTGTATGTTATCATTTGACATTATCTTGGTATTTATGGGTACTATCATGGGTTTATAAGTTTATATTTCTGGATAAGTTTAGTTGAATAAACCTATCATTTTGGGGATTAAGGAGTGGAAGTCTATGTTTACTAAGAGTATTTTAGGAGAAAATTATGGTAATCTATCCATTGGGTTTAGTATGTGTTTTAGTGAGAATTTATTTTTGGAATAATTCCTTTACATTTTTTCAGTATAAGTTTAAAATAATTAGTATACTTTTGGGTTTATCATATAATAGATGTTGTGGTAATTATAAGTTATTAAATTTTGTTAACATATGATTTATCATATTGAAAACCATGGGATTTATAGGTTATTTGGTGACAATGTGACTAATGTTTTTTTAAGAAGTCGATTATTTTGGGGAACCTTATATGACTATGGTAAATAGAATATTATGGGATATTATTTTAGGAATAAATGTTGAATTATATTTTCGAATCATATATGATTTTAATTTTGATTTATACATATTCAAGTTATTTATGTAAATTATTACCTTATCTTGGAGATTATATGATTTAGGAATATAAATTTTGGTATGATAATTTAATATTGATTAATGCTATTTGATGATAATGGTTAAATTTAACATGGAATAATATGTGATAAAATCATTTTAATATTTGGGTTTCAATATTAGTTACAAATATTATGAATAATTTTAATTATATTTATTAATGTAATGATTAAGTTTGAGCATTGGGTTATACTATTGGATTTTGGGGATATATTTATTATTTATTCACAAGAAGGATTATTTATTTTGGGAATTATCTTATATAATACAGAAAATATTGGTTTTGGTTAATATCTAAATATTGTAAAAATAACTTATTATCATTTTCTGGATTTCGTGATCCATTACAAGTTTCTTTTAGTGATCCAGTAATGAAAATTTTATCTTTAATACTCATCATTTGGAGAAAAAGTTTATATTATAGTGGACATTGATTAAAGGATGAAATTATACATTTCATTTATCTATATTTCTTGACATTATTAGTCTATATTGTAAAGTAATTGGTTTACTTTTCTAAAAGGATCTTGAAATATAAAAATTATCCTCTTGACTATATTTTTGATGAATCTATTTTTCCTTTTCACCCCTTGTGGAATTATGGAAATTGGATTTCTCAATACCATTCAGTTTCCTATAATAAATATTATTTCTCACCATCTATCAGTATTTAGACATTATTTTATTCCTCAATGTCTATATTTTCACATCCCACTAATGTTACCCGATTTTTAAACCTATTTATTTGTTATTCTAGATGACATTTATATTTTATTCTTCCTCTTTTCAATAGGAAGTTTTATTAACCCTTTTTACGATGATGGTTTTCAAAATATGTATTTTCAAATGTAAAAACCTTCACTACTAAGCTCATGTTCAAATTTTATGGATGAAATTCATTTAAAGTGGTAGAATGTAGCAACCATGATTCAAATATATTTAAATTTTGTGCCATTTTTCTTTGAAAATGACTTATATAATGTTTTTAGTAAATATAAAGATAAAAATGTAACTCACATGATTTTAATATCTATAATATTTTTTGACTGGGATAAAAAACATATATTCGATTTTAAATGGTCATTAGAAATTTTAATTATTTATTTTAATGGTAATTTTTTTAATTTTTTCAGATTAAATAATTTCTTGAAATTATTAATGAACAACTGACTATGTGGTTGTGAATGTAGTATAAAAATCAAGTAAATTATTTTAAAAACTATTAAGGTAATATTATTTGGGTGAGTTTTAATTCTACAAATATTTTATAGATCAAAATAAAATATTTTTTAGGTGTGAATGGATTTGAATCAAATTTCGTTATTTTGATGTTGTTTTCAAAGAAAAATTTAATAAATATTTCCAAAAATAAAATTAATCATATTTCATAATAATTAATATTTTTTTATATGATTTAATGTTTTAAAAATATAAAAATCACCCAAATTAATGCAATATAGATTAATATATCAAAAACGATCTATTTGTGGGTCACTTTCCCTTTTATAGTAACATTTTTGACCCATAAAGAGTAAAATAATTTAATAATCTTGTAGTTTTGAACAATGGGTAATATAGGTTAAAACAAAAATACGATGTTAACAACATAATCAGAACATTTACAAACATTATTGGATGAGTGGATTTAGGTACATAGTAGTATTATTCTAATTTTTTTAATTTGGAAATTTTTTTGGGATGAAAATGAATTTATATTAATTTAATTCATTAATTAATTACAATAGTTTCCCTCTCCACATATATAAAAGGGAACATCCCCTCATATATTACTCACTCCTTTTAAGAACTCTCTGTCATCTAATACCTAATAAATACCCTACTAAAATCCCTCATTACATTATAGAGGTGCTAGGTTTGGTATAATTCAAACCTTATCGGGATTCTGGCGTAAATAAAAGAGGTTTTGCAAAGAATATGTATCAATTTTAACGGAATGTTTTTGTTTTGTTTATTCTTATACCTCGTTAAAATATTAATCAATCCTTCCAATATAATAACACCTATGTCTTAAATATAATAATATATTGTTATGTTAATGTAATAACCATTATCCATTTCTTCTTCCATTAAATTATAAATGAAACTCCTGTTTGAGTGTATGGTAGACTACCACCTCGCAAACCGACACAATTCATTATCCATCATCACCTCTCATGGACAGTTATAATTATAGAATCCATCCAATTAAGCATCATAAAATTCACAACGGAAGAAATACCTGGATACATGTATTATTTTCCCCCCAAATGAAAAATAAGTAGAAGGTGTACGAGACTCACAGATCATGTAAACCTCTAAGAGAAACATGATAACGTGACAATCATAAGGCCACATGAATGAACCATGTATAGTTCATATCCCAAAAAGTTTCTCATGAAGTCCCTTCAAAAAGACCTTTTTTTCTTACTAATGAACCATAGGCAACCTGTGATCATGCGGTGTTAGCCGAATGAGCTCCCCCAGGTCATGAAGTCTGCCAACCAGAGGGTGCCTAACAACCCATTCAAAAAATCCTTTTAAAATAGAAGGAAATTGTCCAAAATATGGAGTCCTCTTGAGGTCATAAAACGCACACTATTGATCACTGATGTGGAGAATTATTTCCTTCTATAACATTATAGTAAACTCTCTATAACAAATTCCATTGTACTTAAAACAATGTAAATTAAAGGGTGGGAGGTGGGATCCACTCAGGATCATAGATTTCATGTGATATGCCCCTGGTGATCGGAAATATACCACGAGACCTTGTCGACATGTAAACCTCATCTCATGAAATCCCACCACCATGTCATCCTCACTACGTAAAGAGTTTTAGGCTTTTCAAGGAGACCTCACAGTTCATATTTGGATACATAAGGAAAAAATATATGTAATTTTCCATGAAATTATCTCACACCACTGTAGATATTTTATTGGTCACATGATGCATCACTAATAGGTAGAGTATTTTTATTTGACATTACTTGTGTGATCTTGTATGAATCTCGGACATTGTAAATTAAAAATAGAAATAAAAATAAGAGGAGAGAGCCCCTCAAGGTTATAATACCCTTGAAATGTACTATTCCCATCTACATTATGGTCTCATGAGACTCTTTTATAGGTCGACCTCATCTTGTGAAGGCCCCCAGACAAGTCAACATGAGATCACGCGAACACCCTTCAATAAGCGCCTTGAGCTCACACATTTACTTGGACATGTCAATATGAAAAATATAGATGTCCTTCAGCATTCCCACATGGTTCAAGAATTCCACATTAATTGAAAATAATTAAATAATGGAGGCCTTGACATAATGGGCTCAAGCTCTATGAAAATCATGGGACTCCCTTAGGGAGATCCATGGAAGAGACTCACAAAGAAGCATGATGTGGAATCCTTGATCAAATCCATCATATATTCACGTGATACAAACCATGGAAAGCGATGAACAGTCAATGTAATGATACTATAAATCCCCCAGTCTAGCATGAAAATTGACCACTACAGTATATTATATCTCTAGGAATGCTACCACTACTAGGATGACTCTCCATCTAAGCACCATAGCATATTTTTCATAGTGGTGCATGTCATGATCAAAAAAAATTCCATCAGTTAAGATATTGATGAAAAAATAGAGAAATAATGAAACATGCATAGACTCTTCTCATGATCACTCATAGATCATTCACAAGAATTATGGAAGGACACATGAAGGAAATCATCCACACATGCTATATCACATGAGACATAAAATAAAATAAAATTAAAAAATATTTGTAATTCTCAATATAAAGGATATAATAAAGACTAAATAAGGGAGAATTATGAAAATAATTTATACATTGACCCTCATGTTCTTGAACAGAACCATGCAAGACACGTGAAAACACCAATACATGTCACCCAAATATCAAAAAGTTCCATTTATATGCTATTTGGGTCATGAGATGTCCTCTAGACATGTCAAACAAAGTAACATGGTGCCTCTTAGGCATGCTACTCAAATCTCCCAAAACCCTACATGGTTTCTATTAAATCTTCACAATTTCTATTAAACAAGTATCTAGACTCATATGGCGTCATAGATTAGTTTTAGTTAAGTCTTTCAGTAGTACCTTAGCATGTAAACTGGCTCTCACAATTCCCTTCGAACACAATAGCCCGGAATCCCAATTATCTCTAGACATATCTTCCAAGATAAGTGACACCCTTTGAGGCATGTCACACTCACTCTTGAGATTACCTCTATGTGTGATAACCATCTCCTGTGACGACACCAGGTTAAGTCAGTTGGATCATGTGACAACCTTTGGACATTCCATCCCAAGTGTTGTGATAGAATCTAAGATCAACAAGTCAGTTCTTGTAACATCCTCTAGAAAAGTAAACCTTGATCATGTGAAAACCTTCGAACATGAAACCCATATTAGGAAAATTCCTCTAAAAATGTCAACTGGATCAAACATGCAGACACTCTCCTACAAGAAAAGGATGAAATCAGGAAAAAATTTTCTAAGAATTAGCTTATCTCCTGCAAGAAAGTAGGCCAAGTCAGGAAGGTAATTTCAGGAGTTGATAAACTTGTATATCCTTGGTTTGCAAGCCCCGATCAATAGGGAATCCTATAACCTGAAAATTATTTCCTTCCTCAGTTTGTGGACTCTCATTAGTAGGGAATGCCAATAATTGATAGCCTTGTCCATCCCCTATGTGTATGTTCTGATCTATAAGGCATCCAAAGATTGGATGACCTTACCAATCCTTGGAATTTATGCCTCGAACATAATGAAAAACTCAAGGTGTAATCCTTGATCAATTGCATAATATGATAAGTTTCAATTATAAGGGAAACACCTGTGTGTAATCACCTATCTCTTGAAATATGAGGACTTTAATTCTACCAAAACCTGGATACACAGGACACCTCCCCAATGTTTGATCTCTTTATTAATCTTCTAAGGCTATTCCTAGCACATATTCCCACACATACTAGAAAAAAATTGATTATTTTACATCCCTTGTTTTTTAAAATGAGTGTGGATCATGTGGGCTTAGGGAGTTGCATTAATAATATCATATGCACCATAAACACCAAAAAATACCAAATAATATTCAATGTGTAATCCCCAATCAAATGAACTATCATAACTCTTATTCTTGCAACAAACAAGATATTTAGGATGCCATTCTATGTACATAGCTCAAAAGAACATCCACCTTAGTGTGGGTCTCGCCATGTCTTTGACATTTCAACCATCAGGACCCAATCATTACCATGGGTTGATCAATCCACCTCATTCATTAGTGGACTAATAAATTAACTAAAATATGATGACATTAATTCGTTTCATAACCAGGATACGTAGGACTCCTCTATGAGTCCTGATATCCATATTGAACATCCCCGGGGTAGTCCGAGAACATAAGACCCACATTTTTATGCATTGATTCTAATTAATTTTTAAACCATGTTTCCCACACCATGCATAGATCACATGGGAAGAGGGATTTTCAATAGTCATATCAATCACATTATGAATCTCCACCAACTACGTCAATGTCATTATGTAATCCTCGATGAGTGGCATGATATAACCACCCCCATATGATTCCATGTACCTTTGGGAAAGTCCTGAGGATGTAATTGAACTTTGGGAACTATGATTCATGATATAACAAGGATACGTAGGATTCCTTCCCAATCCTAGAGCTAAAATAGAAACCCAATTTGGTGTATGTCCTCCCAAGTCTCTAATATTGCGACCATTTGGACCCAATCATTCCCTTGGGATGATCATTCTACCTCATCCATCAGTGGATTGAGGAAAAAAATAAACTATGATAAAATTGATTCTCTCCATAATGATGATATGAAGGACATCCCCCCTAGGACTCAAGCTTGAATATTTAATTCATGATATCACTAACACATGTCTTTTTTGTATGAAATTAAACTTCATTGGTTTAACAGACAATGTGTGTTTTGATTCATGAAATAACATGGATATATATGATTCCTACTAATAGATGTTTCCTCTCCTCATGATATTAACCACCTCCTTATGTGGGAAAATTTTTGATGATTGTAGCTATATGTATTTAGAACATAAGAAGTTTTTCATTAATGGGAAACAGATAAATAACCTCAGGTACATATAGAAAAATTCATAGAATATATCCCCATATTTTTTAAAAAGAGAGACTTAACCCTTTATAATTTTGTTAGGGTAATAAGTATTTTATATATTTTAATAACATATTCCCAAAAATATCTCACATATTTAAGATATTCCAAGAGTAAGAAACAATTCCTCTCAAAAGGGTGTGATGTGCCTGACCTCCCATCCTCTTGACCAACGTGAGTACCCAAGTTCCATCAAGCCGGAAAACCCAAGTTACAGCCTACCTTTGGAAAGAAGGTTTCTACATAGTTGTGGATGGTAGAACCATTGGTAGTTTCCATTAAATAGAAAAAGTAGTAACCCAATGTTAATGATTGTGTATGAGGTAAACCCACCTTAATCAACTATCGAGCCAAACCAGACCTATGTCGATGAAGTGAAAATCTTTCCCCCATTGAAATAAAAACGGTGAACCAAACATGCATATCACTTATAAATAAATTATTGTGGTATTATACATCATAACATTTTCTTTTCACATTATATGTAAACAAAAATTATGAACCCTATGTGAATCTCTCTTGTACCAAAATGAACGAGTTATTATCTATCCTTCCATTTTTTGAACACTATATGCTAATAAAAATGGTGAAACCTAAGTAAATCTCTCAAATAATAGAATTATTTGTTTATTATCCTTTAATCCATATTATTTTCAAACTATATATTAACAAATATGGAAAATATAACATGAAACTCTCCATTGATTTAATTATTGGTTAATCATACATCATGACACATCATTTCTCATATTCAATAAAAATAATACTGATAATCCTGACAAGAATCTTACAACTAATCCTTTATGACTGAGGTTCTCATGATATAACTAATTCTTATCTTTGAAATTTCCATCTATCAAAATGGTCCTATTCGGAATAAAAGGACAATTGTGTTAACCATGCATATCGGACTGAGCATATCATTCCTACAATATGACAATAATTAGTAACATTTTTACTTGATGTATTCATGTCTGAAAAGACTACCCTTATCAATATAATCTTGATCCAAGGAAATTTATTCTTCATACAGTGATCGATTAAATAAATCACCCATGGTTGCAACCCTAATGGGTCAAAAAATGATATCACTGGCTCGACTGCTCGGATATCAGGTGGTGAGGATGATGGTTCGGGCGTACCACTGACGCTGTAAAATCCTAAACCTATAAGCCTCTTATGAAGGTTTCCATGTATCAAAATTGGTGAGTCTTAATCTCCTAGGGATACCTTCCAAAACACCAATGAGCATCATCACCACAACCAACTACTTTTTTATCTTATCCCTCGAGGGAGACAAATTCCACATTCTATCTCTAATGTAGGAGGACAATAGAATCAAATAAACTTTTCTTTTAATTTAGGATTCATAGTGGGGGGAACCTGTAAACTATTTTCTCCCAAACTTTCATGTGTTTACCCCTCAGTTCTCTACTAAGAGTACCTCCAGACATGGTACCACCTTTGAAACCCATGCATGAGTAGAAATTTGTACATGTTGGCTGAGGAAGTCTCTTGATATTTATGAGTGGGATCATATCCCCATTCTCACTAAAAAAGTATGATGGAATAATTCCATGGTAACAAGTGAGTTGGCTCATATTCCTTCTCACCCTAAATAAGTTTATGAGTATATTCCCTTAAGATGCACGGTGGAGGTGAATACCCCTAACCCGATACATGAATCCCATAGATATATAATTTTTGAATAAGAGTGATATATGTGATCACATATCCACAAATCAATCAAATAAATAAGAAAGTATATAGTGGAGATAAAAAACATGTAGGATTATATCCCTACATAAACATTTCTAAAATTCCATTAAATCATAGAAATGACCGAAGAACATTGTGGGAATATTTCAGCGCTATTTTAGATGCAAGGACAAGAGAAAACTATTAACCCTACAACCCGTACAACTAAACACTCTGATCATTACGAACAAGTGGATAATATAGAGAAAGTGTGTAATGTTTCTCCAATATATGAGTATTATTGACGTATTATGATAAAATACAAGACATCGATCTAGGCTTGTAATATCATTACAACTGAGCATCATTTGGTGAGAGCGACACATGCCTCGGGATAGTTTCACATACCTGTTGAAAACATCCAATGACATATTACGAAGTCCCAGGATTAGGATCATATACCCGTTATGGCATTGGAAAACCAATTGATAGGGGAACAAGTCTAGAGAGAGACTCATATTTCAATCTAAGAAGTCCAACAACATACTCCACAAGCCATGGATTCAGTATATATCCTTGTTATGGATAGGGTTAAGCATGCAAGAATGTATGAATTCTCATGACAGGCTCATATTCATATTAATGAATCTTCCTAGTATATTCAAGAAGATCATAGAATCTGTGATCATATTCCTACTTCCGTCGATGACTATATTCAACAGCATCATTCTGACGAAATATAAGAGGTGGGTCATATCCCATCTCAAATTCAGAAGGTTCATCGACATGTCCCATAGGGAATGCATATTTGAACATGGATCATATTCATGTTCCAACTAGGGATTAATAGTTGAGAACATCACATGCCATGAGGTAGGCTCATATCCATTCATAGAAAGACCAAATATATATTCCAAAGGATCATGATTGGGATCATACTCCCATTCTATATGAGGCTCTCCAAGTGATAATGGAACATGCCTTGAGAAAGAACCATATTCCAATTAATGATGATACATCTCATTGGCATATTATGGAAGCTTTTCTTTAATGGGAAAATATTCTCATAGACCCAGAAAGTTATAATCTTTTTCTGGAAACCATTATAAAGTAGGCTCATATCCTTGTTCAATTACAAAAGGTAGGCTAGCATTTTTTTGGCCATGACACATATTGAGACCCCTATTCCAATTTTTCTTAATGAGAGTGTCCTTGAGGCCATTCATGACACATTATAAACACCACAAGGGTCTATCAACTTTTAATCGAAGTAGAATATGATCATTTCCATGATAGTACTCATCATGGTAGTGTGGATATGGATCATAGAAACTCTAGTCCTGACATCCACCATGGTGAATCTACCCCCAATGATATCTCCCATGGATAAGAAAATACTAAAATTTCCACACACCTCCATATAGAGAGGTGTTGAAAATAGTGACCCCTTTGTATAGAGAGGTAATTGAAACTTTAGTCTCAATTGCATATGGTTCACCATCAACTTCCACATGCACTCTACTCCAACTAAGGGGAGACCCTTAGAATCATATTATATGGTATGAATGAATGGAAGCACGTATGTATGATGAATAGGATGCCAACATTGAAATATGGGGAGTGTTATCTAGAAATATCCTCCTCTTCATGTTCTGGACACTCACCACTTCTAACTATGAGATCCCAGATGAGGTATAAAATGAGTTCATTACGTATATATTCCAAAACCATTGGTCTACTCATAAGTAACTGATTGATCGACATATCACTTATCCAGGATATGAATTTAACTGGTACAAAATATAGATACTCTCTTATGAGGTATAACTTGAAACTATATCCATGTCCTAGGATTCAAAACTAGAAAAGAATAGTGAAAAACTAAATCATTCTTCACGTTATTATGTCATGAACCTTCAACATGTGATCTTTGAAGACACATCATGAATCTTTATTCAAGGATGGGGAGAGTATGGAATTTTATACTTTTATGCACTTGTTGAACAATATAAACCCTCGTACACAATTTCCTATAATGGTATATATTTCAGTAAAATCAGGGTCTAGTTTAAGCTCAGGCCAGTTGGTCAATACAAAAGAATGCCCATGCATCAACGATGCCCACAAAATATGAATGCAAGTAGATGTTAGCCAATAAGTCATTGAATTGGGCCCCTCCAAGAAAAGAGAATAAATTTTATTTTGGGAGAATAAAGTTGAATAATCTAAAAAACTTCCTATAATGAATGGGCCTCATCATGGACTCCCATCATACCCAGCTCCAACATGAGCTCAACTGCACCCCAAGAAACGGGCCGCAGTAGCAGCTGACATATTAGCCATCAAGGATAGGATCATTTCCACTAGGATGGGGTAATATATACCACTGCCTCAAACCATCATATCATAAAATATGAATAATATTCTGTATATATCCTCAACATCATAAAACAAACCCCATCACACTGGGTTCGGGGAATTTATATCTCAATCACCATCTCCAATTTCATCATCCCCTGAGAGGGCCCTGGGGAAATCAAGGGTGATTCTAAATCACCCCCATCCTGCTAGAATGGGGGAATTAATATCTCAATGTCCATACCTATAATAATAAAATACAATAATGGAATCACTATATCCTCAACAGTAAGAAAATGTGTTGCCAATTATATCCCCGAATAACCTTCAGCCGACAGGGGCGAAGGCAATTTCACAATTATCATCACCACAGAGGGAATCAATCCTCTCTAGGTTGGGTGGATAAGATCAATGGTAGGAATCGAACCTATTAAACCTACCATAAGACAAACATTTTTTATTCAGGGATTTTTTCATATACATGATTATAAACTCCTTTAAAGTCACTATTCAAAGGCCATGATAGGTGGAACATCTGAAGAATGACACTAATGAAAGCAGTGCAGAAGTATCTTATTGCATTGATAATAATGGAATAATAAAAATTTCTCAATATTATTCTATGAATGATATAACTACCAATATGGATGATATTTATGAAAAAGGATAAAATGAAGTATTCCACAACATGGAAAACATACCCCGAGATGATTTTTATATAGATGCACCGACCGAGGCTTCACACTCCCTAAACTAGAGAATGATCCAAAATCTATCACCTCTAAATAAAAAGTTTTCATATCTATGGTGGAGAACTATCAAAGAATAATTTAAGCATGTTTCCACATCCAAATCTCCACCCAGAAGATTTGTGGTCCCTCCCATAGAGGAATATCTATCACAATATGAGACTGAAATAAAAATTCTCTGATAACTCAATAACGATATAATCAAGGGAAATATCTCCCTTGGGTATCATCTTATAGATAAGGATAAAACCCCTCCTCCTATAAGAGTTGATCCTAAAAATAAAGAATAATCGAAGAGTTAGACAGGCTATGGATCCAAGAATATAGTTTACATAGATAAGGAAGAAACAAAATTATCTTAAATTAACTCAGATGTGGTGACAGCCGCTCCCTCACCTGGGAAATCATTCGATTTTAGGATGAATCGTGAATCAGGGAGAGAAAAAGGTGGGGAAACCTCATTGAAACTTGACCACTCCTTATGGATGGGTGGTGTCTCAAACAATAGTACCCTTTGCGTTACATAACATCATCGAGTCCCTAGATACTTTAATGGAAGACATGGAAGGGATACACACACCTATGCAACCTGAATGGAAGCCATATCCCATGTGGGTGAATGACAATTTTTTCCACCCAGTGTTAGAAATTATACTTTCTCTACCCTTGATGGGGAAAGTGACCCCAATCATCATCTCAGACACTTTGTATCATGATTCTGGTTGATGATGGTTCTTTGAGTTTGATATGAGGCAACAAAGATGAGATGTTTTTTACAGACTCTAATAGTTCCAACATTTTTTTGTATCGAAGCATGCTAGCAGGATCTGTTGCATGATGGGGAGACCTTCATCATCTTTCCTCTATCAATTCAACTCCACACTAAGGAAAATGACAATCGATGACTCAATGAGATATATGAAATGTGAAAATAATAGGGTTTTTGACTTCATATCAACGTGGAAGGGTTTAACCTATTCACTCATCATCCCTCTATAGTAGGAACAATTACTAGAGATCTATACTGAAAATCAATAGGAAGAGCTACAACATCCTCTCATCCAAATGAAATATCCAGGAGGGTTCTTCAATTTTTCAAAAAAAGAAACACCATCCTAAAGATTCCATTTCGGGAACCAAATCCAAATCTCATACCATTCCCTCATCATTGGAGAAAATTATAGGAAAATATAAATATGTAGCCACTACTCTAAATCTAGTAGATGTGGTTCTCAAATCACCTTGGAAGGTCCCAAACATCCCGATGCATCCTATTGAATAACGAAAACCACATAATCTCCCTCTACCAGAGGCATAGAGAAATCACGTTTTCTCATGTTTTGATGAATGAATGTATAAAGAAAACTCTATCTTAAATGAACATGTTACTAGTTATTTTACGAAAACCATAGAAAAAAACCTACTCAGGCTACCACATACTAAGAAGCCAAATGTGGTTGACCTCACCAAATATCCCAACTACCAACCTTATCATAGAAGGATGGGTTATAATATCCAGTTGTGATTCCTATTAAAATTCATCCTTCAAGGAATATTTTATTTTGGGATGATGGTGTTAGAAAACACCATAGAGAAAGTTTCATGAATAACCATTAACTAGTCAAAAGAATAGGATGGTTGGAAGAAATTCCCAACCAGGTGTGAATATATTTTCAACAAATGGATGACTCATTAAATAGTCGATTGAGCTCATTCCACCCTAAGAGCATAGCTACACAAACCCGCAATACCTCCCCCTCCAAAGGTGTTAACATTAAATATTCCTTCCATGGGTGGTCGTGACCTTCAGAAGTAGGAATATATAGAAGAGAAAGAGGCATAACTTACTCCAGCACAAGCTTTAACTCTTTCATATTTCTTACCTATAATATATGAAGCACAAGAAACACCCCACCAAATAGAATTCTCATCGAATGATGTGATAATTTTTGGTTTTTTCAACATGATACACATGGAATACCCCTTATACAATGATGAATTGAACTCATAATACGAGTTTCCCACCTATAATCAATGAATTAGAGGCTACATGCATAGGAACTGAGGATATAAGGGACAACATGAGCAAGGTTGGAACCAATATTATGGTTGTGTCCCAAAAGAGGACATATATGCATTAGAGACTTGTGGGAGGGCACCCTAGTGATCCCAACAAAGACATCAAGGTGTCTTAGAACCTTCCAATGGCCATCCACACCCAATTTTCGTTCATGAAATCCACATAGAAGTACAAGTATCTGATCATCCTAGATAATAGAGAAGGTCATAATGGCCTATTCCACTAGTAATAGATTCTACCACATCCTCTACACAAGAACCATGCCTATATACCTCAAATACCTCAGTTCTCGTGCCATATTTCAAGGAGGAACCCAATTTTAGGAAGAACCAACCTCTTGCACAAAAGATTGACATTATAAAGTTGATGGAAATTATCCCATCTAAGATCTCAATCCTGGATGTGCTATATATTTCGAAAGAACTCATGGGAAAACTATATATATCCCTATAACTCCCTCATGAATTTGAGATAAAGCTCATTGCTGTCGAGGTCTGTCGAATGGAGACCATGTCAGAATAATTTCATGTCACCATAAAATTCATATATCATGATCCATAAGCTCTCATTATAGAGAAAATCATACCCCTATATGTTTAGTAATACTAGATAATTTAAAAATATAAAGGACTCCGGTTGACAATGGATCTATGATTAATAGCATCCATATTAGAACCCTCCATTTCATGGGATATAGATAATGATATTTTTCTACCATAAGGCTTACGATTAAATGGAATGATAAGAATGAGAAAAGACATCATGGGAAGATCAATCTCAAAACATAGTTTGGGGATCTCACACCTGATTGATGTTTATGTTTATTCAATAATACAATGCATTCAATGTCCTGCTCAGAAGTCCCTAAATCCCTAGTGACATTATTTTACCTTAAAAATTAGATCATTGTATGAAATACCCCTTTGATGGAAATTTCGTAATATATATGGTGATATTTCTTCCTTTGGGACTTGTGAAGCCAAATATGTTGAATCCATATTTTGTAAAAACAAAGTCAAAGAACCAATAATGTATGATGAAACATAGGTTGCATCTTCTGAAATCTTAGGGACATCCCCTGAAATCCCCTGTATTATACTCGACATGAACTATGTTCTCTTCATACATCTAGATTAGGTGATATACCTTGTCCAGGAAATCCAAGATCCTCATGTCCACAATGACAGTGTAAAAAAAATCAGTTCTAACATCTCTCTACAATGACTCAGATGGTAGGGGATGATATTGTATCTTTTCATTTCCTTTATCACCCGGATAATGATAGAGAATACCCTATATTTCAAGACTAATCTAAATGTTCCTCTACATGAAAAAAGTGGTATAATGTGAGGATGATCTCAATAAAACTTCTCCTACATTCGAGGAAGGTATCTCAACCACCATCATTGAGTTCAGAAAGATAAAAAAGGGAGTGGAAGAAGAACTACGTGCTACTCTGATTAGTGGCATAATTCCACTCAATTAGAAATAGATGTCCAAAACATTTATCAAACAACATCGATATGTATTCTATAGGAATTGTACTAAAATTATCAGACTGAATCCATATGCAGATACAAATTATCTCATCCTACCTGATGAGTACTCAAGCATCAAACATGCGTCAAGGAGGATTCACCCCTCACATGCCACTGATATAGAGGTGTAATTTGACAAATTGATCGAATCCAAATTTTTCCAAGAAGTGAAATACACAATATTTATTTCCAACATCATCCCTATAAAGAAAATGAATGGGAGGATTAAGGTATTCCTTGAGGTCGACCCAGAGAAAAATATTTATATTTTAGCAATTTCACCCCCATAATTCTCAAATAACTAAGGGGGATCAAATGGAACCTTAAATAATTTCAGTGATTCATATCAAAATTGGATGGAAAATATCCCACCCCCCCCCCCCTCATTGGGATCATGAAGAAGGGAATATCTTATCATGTGGATTATGACTTCTACTAAGCCTTCAAAAGTTTCAATTACTATTTACTATACCCAGAAGTTCTGAGGCCTATAGTGGAAGGAAGGACACTCATTTTTTATGTGGACACCATGAAATGCTCACTAGGAACCCTCCTCACATAGAGAAATAATTCAATGTGGAAGAATCATCTATACTTCCTCAAATGAATAATGCTAGGTATGGATACTATATACTCTTATTTTGAGAAGAACATCCTTGAACTTATCTTCATAGTGAAAATAATTGGCATTAATTACTGCACTAAAAAGTCCATATGGTCTGTAGTGTCAACCCACTCAAGTAAATACTTGGACTCCCTTTGTTTACTGGGCTCTTATACCAATGGTAGATCATTCTGAAGAAATATGACATTTATTTTGTCTAATAGATGTTTTTAAAGGGAAAGCTCTCAGTGATTTCCTTACACCACATCCTTCCCTAGAAAAAACACTTGTGGAAACTGACCTTATAGATTTGTAGTTATTCTAAACTGATTACACTCCCCATACAAGGGAGTTGTATTTTTATTGTGACTCCTCAATTCCAGTTAGAAAAAATATGGAAAACTAATGGCACAATTTGGTTGGTCTGGTGATTGTATTTGACTTTGTAAAAAATTAATTGTTCATTATTCATTCTCACTATCCGAAGCTTGCATAAACAATGAGGTAGAATACCAAAATCTCATAGTTGGGTTGGAAATATCCCTACAACATTAGATAGCCTACCTGTTATTATTGTGGATTCGTAACTAGTGATAACTAATATCAATTGAGAACATGAAATTAAAAATGAAGTGTTGTCCCCTCTCACTGGCTATATCAAAGGGTTTATGGAAGATTTTACTTTTGATCATGAGTTTCATCATGTCCCTTGATCAAATAATGATCACATTAGCACATTGGATAATGAATTCATTGTCTTAGCTGAGTCTAATTAGGAGGAAGTAATATTCGATATCACAGAACAATGAATAGTCTCATATATCATCATATGTGATATTGAATAAATCAATCAACTCAACACCACCCTAGATCATAAAGAACTAATTTCCACCCCTGGATGGATGGATCATATAATTAGTAACCCCCAAAATGGGACTCTCGTGACAGACTCATTCGGATGGAAACCGACTTAGTTATGTGTAGCGAACTTCACCCTACGAGTTGGTATAAATGATTAAATATAACTCTATAAATTATCATTTTAAGAAATCATCATCATATCCATAGAAAATGTTGGAATATCAACATTAATAGAGGATGTATATGCATGCTGTTATGGCACCCATAAATCTGAGACTACACAATCCCACCAAATTACGAGGTTGGGATATTATTGAAAATCCATGATATATGAATGTGTAGAATACACTAATAAATTTCATGCATTTCAAATCAATTCAAACTTTATCCATCATCCCCCAAAATTACTATGTACAACTAAATCTTCTTGGTCATCTTATATTTGGGGAATAGATGTTGTGGGGTTATATCCTACTGCCATAACTTAGTAGTTCATCAACCTCCATACTATTACCGACTTGTTCTCTAAATGGGATTATGAAATACCATTAAAATAAGTTGGGATAAATAGAACTATAAACTTCTTAAATTTCCATATCATCACCAAGATCAGGATCCCTCACAGAATATTGATGGAAAAAGGAACCAACTTCTAATCTATGGAGTGGAAGAAACTGTATCGGGAGTATATTATTGATTCCAGTCACTTATATCACTATCATGAAGTGGAAAATGGAAATATAGGGGCATTAAATAACATTAAGTCAAATATACTAATAAATATGGTGAACAAGGATATAATGTCTTATATGGAAAAGATCATATATTCTTTATGAGATCACCGTACTACCACATGTACATCCATACATGCAAATCCATAATCATTAGAATATAGGGTCATGTAAGTGTTACCCATAGGGGTCTATCTTCCTTTACTATGAATATCCATTTGTTGATATCCCTAAAATGGAGGTCAATCATAAAAGTGACTTGATAAATTGGAGTGGTTCGATGAGATAATGTTACACACATTACACATCTTGGAGGTCCATTAGAATCAAATCACACTAGCCTTTAATAGGAAGGCTCACCTCGATTCATTCCTCCATGGAGAATTGGTGTTGGAACTAAAGACCCCAATAATATCAAGCAAGAAGCCTCCAAAACATTTACCCAAGTGGGAAAGGAATTATATCACATATAAGGTCTATTATAATAGAGCCTACTCATTAGAAACCATGCATGTAGATCATTTCACACCTTACACCAATATGATATTTCCCAATAAATAATTTACATTGATATCATCAAGTGTAAAATTTCTAAAGAAAGACCTTGAAATACATAGTATCCCAACAAACTAATAGAAAGACATTAAACTATATGGTACCCCAAGTCATAACAACAAGACTTTAAACTACATGGTAAACCAAACTGATAATAACACGACATTAAAATACATGATACCCATGAGTCCTAATTGAATGACTCCAAACAGCATGGCATCCCATGTAATAGTAGAAAAACATTAAAATGCACAATATCCCTCATCCAGAACACTTGACGATAAAATATAAAATGGTTGTTCTATAAAATGGTTATAAACTGTGCATGGATCATCTAGACCACATGATTATAATCTATAAAATGATCATTCTCACCACATAGAAATAAACTATAAGGATATTTTCCTAGAAGAAAGATGATAAACAGGGAATCACCCCCAAGTCATAATAGTAAAACAATAAAGTGCACAATATCTTATATCCTTATCACATTACATTAAACATCATAGATAAATTATTTACCGCGTGGTGTTAAACTGCACATTTCCCCAATAACTATGTATGTCTTGATTCTTACCATTGAAGAATGCATAGTGATGCTCAAACCTCTAGTTCTGAGTCTAACAACAACCTTGAATTTTCTTCACATCAGGTGATCAATTTCCTTATCGTAAGACGTTAAAAAAGATGACTAATATAACTTACACACAACATTAAACTATATAGTTTTTCTATAACAACGTATATATTGATTATCAAATGAGATACGTAGGGATTCCCTAATCATATATTCTGTTCTAGCCACCACATGATGTGAAAAAATCATTGTTCTGTTCTTATTGCCTTTTAATATTGAGGGGAGCCCTTTTAATTCCTTTTTTATCCCACCGATCATAGCTCATGTGATCTTAGGAATTATAGTATGGGATCCCCCCACACAAGTGGTGAATGAAAGCCCAGAACTAGATCATCATGATCCTAAATTCAAGATCATAAAATTCATAATACAAGTCCTTTCCACATGATGATAAACTACAATGTTAATGTAACCTTAATGCCATAAAACTATAAATTCCTATAAACATTGCTCAAGAGGACCATCTTTTTAGTTATTTACCTCTTATCATGCCTCAATTCAAGAACCCCAGGTGTCTTCATTCCTGGAATCATATGATATATAGTTACTCATGAGTCTTCAATCATGAGTCCTTTCATGAAAAATATAAAAATTCTACCTCTCAATGTATAGGCTAGAAATTTGTAGGGAGGTTATTATCCATGAACTATATATGGATTTATTCTCATCCTCATAAGATATTTAGTGATTCATGGACTTCCACCATTGGTCTCATCCTCAATGTTTGTGTTCTATCATGTCATATTATCTTCTTCCTCACCACATGAATTTAAATTGTACTTGATTTCTATAACTCTTTACGGATTTATTCTCATTCCCATGAGATATGTAGTGATGCATGGATTTACATCCATGGGTCCAACAACAGTTTTCCTTTTCACATCAGGAATCCCACATCTATTCCAAATGACATTAAATAGAACGGTTCCTAAATAACTATGTGTGAATTTACTTCTATCATCACATGATACATATTGATGCTTAGATCACCAATCCTGGGCCTAACTACAATAATAAATTGAATAAATTTCCACCTCTATGTATCGACCAAACTTTTAGAGTGTATCCTAATCAAAAACTACGTATGGATTGACAGATATCATCACAGGATATGTAGTAAAATTCAGACCTCCAATATGGGGTCCATTTCCAATAATCAATTATAAATGCACCCCAAATTCATGGAATCCAATTCACACAATATCATTTTTCCTACATATGATCCAGATCATCATACGTAATTATTGTGTACAAAATATTTCATGCACAAATTTTTCATGTTTGTTCCCATGTCCACACCACATTATGTTAAACATCAAAGAAACTGTCCTATCACATTACATTAAAACTGCACAACAACAATTTTTTCATCACATGATGATAAAATACATGGCATATGTCCCTACTGCATGAAATTAAACTAAAAGGAAGACATCCCAACTACATAATGATAAATTTTGTAGGACATATCGATTTTTTATCCCCTATAAAGGGATCAAAAGTTTACCCTGGTCATCCATAGTATGAGGTGATTCAATAATATTTTAAATGCACCTCAATCCATAAATTACACTTTATTAATCAAGTTTCTTAGATCATTGTAGCCTTCTAAGACCCATGGAAAGGATAACTGGATTCAAATACCCATTTCTTGATTATGCATGTACGCCTATGTCTCATGTATATATGCCTATGGTCATCAACCAAATGTGCCACTCTGCAAAAAGGGATTCACAATCCTTGTGAGGCAATACATCACAATAAAAGAACTCAAAACCTCAATGTGATCTGAACTACTCAGGGTATTATTGTTCCATATCATTACTCAGGACCTGGGGTCCTCAATCTATGTTTTATGAAATATTCATCTACCACTCAATATGATGTTGGGGTACTCATGACCCAGGATATCCTAATGGGGATATTTTGTATCATCCTCTATATTAGGTCCATATTCATCATGACCTTAAACTGCCAGGACATTGGTTGAAGTTGTAAGACCATAAACTCTTTCTTATAACGGTCAATATTCCAAGACCTTAAACTAAATGTGAAAGACACAAAACACTTGTCAGGTTAAATAATAGAAAAGTTTGTTCCTAGAAAGATTCATGTTTTTTCCTTTCTAAACACATCATCTACAGATTTTAGGGAAAATTTTGGGGGGAAATGAATAAGGCATATAACTCATAGGGTCTACTTTGTATCACTAGTAAAATAGAATGTATGGTAACTAGACCCCCTGGATTAGGAAAATATTAGAGTAACGATTTTTCACATCTCCTTGACATGATAATATATTCTCTAGGTGGTGAAATAACTTATAGGGTTACCGAACCCTTATTGGATATTACACCTACCATGAGGCACACTTCATTACTTTTGTCTCTTGGATCACATCAATCTTCCAAGTCCCCTAGAAAGCATACTCAGCTTCAATGTCCCTTTTCTTGAATATGAATATATGCCTATGGATCCTACATGTGTGCCTATTATATCAAAATAATGTTTCACTCTAATAAAAGGGTTTTTTGACCCTTTTAAGACCTAACATCACAACAATAGAACCCAACATCCCAACATGTTTTGGTTCCTTCCTGTTATGATATTCCAATATCATCAATCTGACCCGATCACTTTGGATCAGGATTTACAATCTTAATTAAAATATATCCTATAAAATTTGACATCCTCAATGCTACATCACCATCATTTTGACCCTTTCTCAAAGTAGGAATGTGACACTCCATTCATAATCATTTGATGACCCATGCCTCATGACTCAAAACTATAGGGAATGGGGCTCAATATTTACAATATAAGAGTCCAATTTCCATTGGGTTCTATAATCATTCCAAGAAAACATTCTTCCCATACCCAACCTCATCATCTGGACTTTTGAGTCTCCTTAAATCATTCATGTCCCCCAGAAATGAGTGTATGTATTCTTTTTATTGATTATTATACCAATGCATAATTGAATTTAAACACCAACTAAAGGATTCTCTTACATGTATAAAAGAATATTTAATCCTTGTGGTCCCTAGAATCACCATGGTGGAACCCAACACCTTAGAGTTTAATGGTTCATCCATGAAATGTCTTCCCCATCCCATATTCATAAACTCAAACTTTTTCATTATCACTAAAATAATACGTGATCCAACTATATCGGTGGACCTATCATCCCTAGTATTTCTCCCTCAAATGATATTATCTCCATAAATCTTCCATAGGACCTATAAAAGATACTCGGTTTCAAAATACCCTTTTATTAACTATGAATGTATGTTTATGGCTCCTACATATGTGCATGTGGTCGTCAAAAAAATGATTCACTATGAAAACTGGATTTTTTATCCTTGTAACCCCTTGAAACGCTATAGAAGAACCTTGTACCGCAGTGTGTTTTGGGTCTTTCCTCAAATTTCTACACCATCTTCCATGACCATTGATCAAGTCTATGCTAAATGAACCTAAAATAATGAAATAAAAGTTACAAGATAAAATAACCTAAAATAAATTGACAGAAGGCCCGAGCTAAAAAAATGTAGTCTAAATAAATTAATGGTTTAAGCTGAAATACCCTAAACTAAAGATATTGAAGGTAAAAGAATAAAGACCCTAAACTACAGTTGTAGAAGTTACATGATGAAAGAACCTAATCTAAAGTGATATAATGTATAAGATAAAAGACCCTAAACTACAACAATAGAAGGTAAAATATGAAAGAACCTAAAATAAATCAATAGAAGGTCCAAGATAAATGACCCTAAACTGAAGTGCTGGAAGGTATGAGATAAAAGTCCCAAAATAGTATCGATAGAAGGTCTGAGTTGAAATACCCTAATCTAAAGTGATAAGAATGTTCGACCTAAAATACTATAAACTACAACGATAGAAGGTATGAGCTAATATAACATAAACTATTTCAATATAAGGTCCTATATAAAAGACCATAAACTACAATAATATGGTTGAAATTTATTTTCCTCCTAACCAAGACCTTATCCCCATAGACATTTCTCTACAAGGGGGTCATTTGTTGAATCCTTCCAAATGAGTATTAGAGAATTCACAAAGGAAGAAATACCTAGTTATGGGTATTTATTTCCCTGCAAAAGAAAATGAATGAGAAGGTGTCTAATACGTATGGATTGCGTAAGCCTCTAAGAGACATTTGATCATGTGACCATCATAATTTCACATGATGGAACCATGCAAAACACATTTCCCTTAAAGGATATCATGAATTCCCTTTGAAAATACCTTTTTATCTGGAAAAGGAACCTCATACAACTAGTGATCACACAACATCGACCAGATAAGATCCCACATAAGAATAGGTTTTTTCAACCGGAGGGAGCTTGGAATAGAAATAATAAATACATTGAAAATATGAGAAAATATTCAATTGGGGGAGGCATCTTGCAGTCTTAAAACTGATGCGATGAATCACCGATAGGGAGAATGAATTTACATGACATCATTCAAGAAAAATCATGAGAGCCATGGATATTGTAAATAAATTCAAATAATATTAGAGGATGCAAGAGATAAATTAGTTTAGAAATGTCTTGTGTTGATCCCCTGAAAATCAGCAAGAATCCATGAGACCCCGATGACATGTCTTCCTCATCTTGAGAAATCCCTCTGAAAAGTCATCCTCACCATGTGAAGAGTGTCTGGTATGTTCAGTTGACCTCACACTTCACCTTTGGCTACCAAAGTAAAAACATATAGAATTGTAAATGAAATGGTCACAAATATCTATTTAACATTAATTGGTCATGATAAGCATCAATAATAGGTATAGTATTTGTATTTTACATTACTCGTGCAATCTCCCATGAATTTGGACCTTTGTAAAATAAAAAATGGAAATAAAAATAGGAGGAGGGGGGATTATCGAATGGATTTAAATCCCTTGAAATGTGTTAAGTTAGTACACATATGGTCTCTCAAGACTCTTTGACAAGTCAACCTGATCCCATTAATGCCCCTAGAAAAGTCAACCTATGATCATGTGAATGCCAATGAACATGTAGCTCGATCTCTCTATAGCACTTGGACATGTCAATATGACAAATATAGATGTAATTTGGCATGACTGAATGATTCAAAAAGCACCTGTTAAAAGGAAATAGTCAAATAAAGGATGCATCAGTTGTATGGGATCGCGATCAACAAAAATTAGGTGATGCCCTCAGAGAGATCCTCAATAGGGACTCATGAAGATTCATGATGATGAAGACTTCACTGAATCCATCGTGGATTCACAAGACATGAGCTGTGAAAATTGGTGAACAATCAGGGTGGGGAGACCTATAAATCCCCCATACTAGTATGAAAATGACCACTATGATAATGGTTATCACCATGACCACTACCACTTCCAGTATGACTCTTTATCCACACGCTGGAGAGGATTTCTCAAAGTGGAGGATTATGCAATAAGAATGCTTTCCATCATGTAAGATACCAGTGAACCACCAAAGAAATAAAGAAACATTCATATGTGATTTTTGTGATCACTCGTAGATCACATGAATGGATTTTTGAAGGATACACAAAGGAAATTTGACACACATTCTAGATCCCACGAGACCTAAAATAAGCTGACACTAAAAAAACCTAAGGTCATCATACTATAAATTCCTGAAAAAAGACTACAGATGGAATAATTAAGAAATGAAAAAAATACCCTAAACATCATTTTCTTAAATTAAACCACCCATAACATGATACAAAACAATGAAATGTCACCCAAATATAACTAAATTTTTTTGGCATGCTATTTGGGTGAAGCGAAGTCCTCAATACATGTCAATGAAAGCCACAAGTTTCCCCTTGGGAATGCCTCCCATGTCTCACGAAACCCTCATGGATTTCCATTAAAGCCTTGTGATGTCCTTATGATGTGTCAAAAAACTCTTATGGTGGCAATGATTCATGTAAACCAAGTCTCATGGTAGCAACCCATCATGTAAACTAGCTCTCGTGATTCCCACTGGACTTTCTAGCTAGGTCTCCTGATACCCTCCAAACATGTCATCTAAGACATTAAACACCCTCTAATAAATGTCATACTAACTCTTGAGACACACTAAAAGTGTCTTAGACATCTCTTGTGATGATTCCAAGGAACGCCAGCCAGATCATATGACTCCCTCTAGAAAATCTATCTTTGATCATGTGATGGATTCCATGATCTACTAGCCCGGCCTTGAAACGTCCTTCTGAAAAGTCAACCTTCATCATGAGAAATAATTATAACATTGCATATGGATTATGTAATGTCCTCCAAACATTTAAATTGGATCATACCGCTAACTCTATACAAGTCATACAGACACTATTTTACATGTCAAGTATGTAATCTGGGCATGATGATTTGAAAATCCGCGCATGTCAGGAAGGTAATAAGGTAAAGTATGGAAGCACATCCTAGGACTTGATAAAATTTTTAGTCTTTGGTGTGTAATCCCAATTAAATATGGAATCCCAAGAATTTATAACCTTATCCATCTTCGATTTGTAATCCCCTATCAATAGGGAATCCCAGGACTTGATAACCTAGTCCTCTCTCTAGGTGTAATTCTTGATCAATAGAGAGTCCCAGAATTGGATTAACATGCCCATCATTTATGTGTAAGCCCCAAAAATCATGAAACCATTTGATTGAAATCACAGATAAGTGGAATAATATGATATGCCCCAATTTTAAGGTAAACTTCTCTGTGTAAGATCTAATCATTTGATCTAAAAAGGCTTCGATTCCTAGAATAACTAGGATACAAATGAAACATCCATGAGGTTCAGTCTCTATATTATCTTCCAAGGGAATTCCCAGAACATATGTCCCACATCTATAACAAAGTTCATTTATTATTTTCCAACACTTCTTTCTCAATATGAGTGTGGATCACATGGGATTAGGGAGTTGAAATAGTCTTATCATATGCACCATAAACCTCTACAAAGACCAAGACAATGTCAATCTTTAGGACCCAACAAAATGAACTACGAGAACACTAAATTTTGCAATAACCAAGATACATAGGATGACTTTATATGGACCGAGCATAATTGGACATCCACCTTAGTGTGGGTCCCACAATGTCTCTAACATTTCAGCTATCAAGAACCGATCATTCCCATGGGATGATCATTATACTTCATCTGTTAGTGGACTGTGAAATTAGCTAAACCATGATGACCCTAATTCTTACCATAACCATGATACATAGGATGCCTCCATTTGGCCTGATATTTATATTGATCTTCCCAAGGGATTTCATAGAACATAACACCACATCCTTATATAGTGAGACTAATTATATATTATCCATTATTTCCCACACTGATCATAAATCACATGGGATTAGGGAGTTTCAATAGTTATATCATTCACATTACGAATCTCCATAATCTATGGTAATGTCATCATATAAGTCCAAATGAGTGGAATGATATGACCACCCCACACAGGGACATTTACCTTGGGGATAGTCCCAAGGGCATGGTTGAATAATGAGAACTCTGATTCCTATAATAACCATGATTCTTAGAATGCCTTCCCTAGGCCTGATCTTAAATAGGCACCCACTTTGGTGTAAGTACTCCCATGTCTCCAACATTTCATCCATCGAGACCTAATAATTACCATGGTATGATCATTCCTCCTTATCCTTTAGTAGATTGTGAAACCAAATGAACATTGAAATATATTATTCTCCCAATAAATATGATATGTAGGAAATCCCCCAGGGATTAAAGTTTGAATATTTGGTGCCTTATAGAACTCACATAAGTAATTTCTTGTATGAAGTTAAACTACATGGTTATTGATTCCTACAATAATATGGAGACATAGAACGCCTCATAATGGATCAATTCCCTCCTCATAATATTGACCACCACACTAGATGGTTGAAAATTATAAATCTCTTGGTTTTATGGATTCATCCCATAATTAGTTGTTATTTACTAGGAAATAGTTGAAGAACATCGGGTAAATATAGATACATTCACATATGAGTTTCCCATATTTTGCACAAAGAGAGGCTTAACAAATGATAATTTTGTTAGGGTGAAAAGTCACATCTTGGTTTTTGTAATATATTCATGACCATTTGTTAACTCTATAAGAGAGTCCCATAGTAGGAAACAATTCCCCAAAAAATGGTGTGATGAGCCCGACCTTCCATCCTCTTGACCAATGTGAGCACCAAAGTTCAATCGGGCCTGAAAACCCAGTTGAACACCTACCTTTGGAATGAAGGTATTCACACAGTTACATATGAGGAAAAATTATGGAGTTTTTGTTAATGGGAAACATATATAACCCGATATTAAGGATTATGCATGATGTTAACCTCACACAATCAACCATTGGGCCAAACCAAATCTTCCTTGATGAGGGTTCTAAGTCCCACTATTCTCCCTAATGAAACAACAATGATGGATTCGATGTGAATATATATATATATATGATATTCATGGAATAATTTTTCTTTTTGAAGCATAATATATCAAATGTTTTATTTTCTTACCATCCATTGAAAATTGATAACAACATTTGTGTGTTTGTGTGGACTACCACCTCCACGAAGCAATGTGATTTTTATTCAATACCAAATAACATGTATTAAATATATAAGTACATTTAAAATAATGATATGGTTTATATTATATTATAATCATTATTTAATGGTAAAATAATATATACTTTTTTATCATATTTTTTAAAAAATGTAAACATTACTCAGGAATACGTACAACCTACCATCTACATCAGTGTAATGTAGTTAATTTTTCCAAACATCATTTTATGATTGGTTTTAAAATTATAATTTATGTTTAGAAAAATTATTTCATGATTATTATTTTAGAGATGATAGAATAATGACCTCTTTCACTATAATGAATTTACCAAATTCCCTTAGGATATATGAGAAGAATATCTTTCAAACGTATGACATGAAATTAAATGATTAATTAATTTAATATAACATTGTTATAAATGAAATAAAATGAATAATAAATTGGAAAAAGGTTAATAAAAATTTATGTAATTAATATAAGTTTATTATTCCACATGATAATGAATATACATGATGATTCTGACTCAAGGTAAGGGACACTTTAACATAAAAAATCATTTTAAATGTTTTGAATATTTGTATTCTACATATATTTATTATATTTTAATATTCTTAAAATTATTATATATATGTATTTATGTAGACAGAAATAAATTATAAAGAACATTTTATATCACTTTTTAATTTCATTCAACTCTTTTTAAAAGGAATCTTTTTTACATGAACTGTTTTTACTTTATTTACAAAAGGAAAAAAGAAATGTAATATTTTAACATATACTACAATAATAGATTTTCCAACCACTAAAACCATTATTTCATAGTTGTATTACATTATAATCATTCAAATTTTAATCAAAGAAAAACTCTTTTTACTTTTGTTTTTGGTATTTTAGTTTTTAAAATGGTTTTTTATGTGGAAAATGTATTTTTATATCCGATTTTTTTTTTTGAATTTGGGATCAAAAAAGTTTTTGAAGGGTTTTAAGATAAAAAGTTTAAATTATAATACAAATTTATTAGGATATGGAACATGAGAATTATATATGGAAATAGGCGATCTGGATACAACATAAAAGTATTTGTGGAGTTGATATAGCTTATATGAACGAGTGATCCTCGTATAACTTATATGATGGGTGAGCCCAATATAGATATCTAATACATTGGGTAATGTTCCTTGTCATAAAAGGAAAATAGGAAGAAGTTAAACATGGTGATATTTCCTTTTTAATTTTACTAGGATTCATCTATTTCTACGAATATTTTAATATGGGTTATGAATATAATTCTCTATGTTTTATTAAAGGGATTGTTTTTTATTTATATGGGTTTTAATTATTTTATTTTAGAAAAAAGTGTGTGTTTTATATGGAAATGTTTATTTTATATGCTCATGGAATATTAGAATAAAGGTAAATTTTTTAATACTTTTCAGGTTTATATTGGACTAAAAAAATTTCTAATTTAATATCCCTTACTAGTCTTTGTTATGCTCATACCACATTTTTACATGTTTTCACTTGGATTAAGGATGATTAAAAAATATGTTAGTGTCTGAGTTTCATATATCTATGTTACCTTTAAAAATTTTAGTATTACATTATAATGAACCGACTTTGTGGGGGAAATGGTTACTATGTAGAAATGTCTAGTTTCATAGAGATTTTACAAATTATAAAAAACTATTATCCAAAAAAGTTATTGGCTACGTATGTGATCCAATATATACTTTTGATTTTATAATTTTTAAGGGGTTAAAAGAGGGTCACATTTATTATTATCAAACTAGAAATGTAATGACTTTTTTCAGACCTATATTCAATAGTGTGGGTATAGGAATTTTATAACCTTGGTCTGATTCTCCTTATTTTCCCTGTTGTACATCTATTTGGATCTATTATCCTTCTTCAACCAAATAGAATTTTTTGAGAACTCATATTGTTCTATGTCACAAAACATTCAACACTTCCACTTTTTGATAGTAGCCATACTTGTAGATCTTAATGATATCTCCTCCTTTTATAATAAAAATTAAAACACATATTGAGTAAGAATCATGGGATTTAAAATAACAAATCATTCTCAACTAATCTTTCACTTGACTAAATTCAACTCCCTTGAAATATTGGAGTCAAAATTCTTCTTATGAGGTTTCCTTAAATATGAATGTCAAGAACCTATTCAAACTATCCTTAAATATAAAAAAGTTTAATGAGATTTGAATCAATATTTCAAAATACACACATTAATTACTTTTAAATGTCTTTTATGATCCATAATACATTCATTCAATGTACAAACATTATGAATGATCTACCAGATACATATTCACAATAACTCCTTTAAATAATTAACTATATCTAGTACACCTATATCTATCATTATATGGTGGACTAAAAAACCTACTTTATTTTTGAAATATCTTTATCTGGTTTTGGTTTTTTAGGAACCCTCTATCCAAAATATTCAACCAAATATCTATCTGATAATCTTGGTATTTCCCTATCGAACACAAATTTCATAGGATTTCTTCCATCTGATGATATCTCACATATTCATCTAGTATCATATAAATATCTTTGTTCAATGTCATTGAAATTATCTTTCCAATGACATTATGTTTCTATATCTGGTAGAACTCCATCTACCTTTTTGTTTAGAATAACATCATACCTATCTCTTTTATACAACTTCATATTTATACTTACGATGAAAATTCATATATTTCTCCATTCATTACATTGTATGGGTTTCCTCTATATAAATTAATTTCTATGAAACCCTCTATACCATATCCAACATGTTTGACCAACAATTTCCATAACCTAGAATTAAAAATTCTATATCAGATCTCTTCATTACTTGACCTTTATATGGCTACGTCCTCAACATTGTAACTTAAAAATTATATATCCCCATATGATATCATTAGTGTGGTCCTTCTAATTATACATAATAAGTATTAATTTCTATAACATTGTTTATGAAAATATCAATATCCACCATTAGACTACCCCAATCCCCCCATTGGAATTAATCTTCAATCATGTTCACTTTAGTGATCATGATATTTGGAACTTTGATTCTCATTAAATCATTTTCGGACATTGTAATGTTATGATAAACTAGGAAAAACATATTTTCTTTAAACTCCTCTAATATACATTCTATACAAACACATATTGAAATTTTGAAAAAAAAGTAACAAATCCATCTTGAACACAATAATCTCATCCTTTTTTGTTTTCAATTCGCCCACATTTTTTCACACATCATAAAATTCAATATGTATTCTCAACTCTTTCTCCCCATGTTCATGTTCATTCACCCATAATGTTCTTTTATATCATTATTTAAAAAAAATTCCAATGAAAATGTAGGGTTTATATCAACTCATCTTACTTTATCTGAATTGAAGAATAGTATCCCATGAAAAACTAAAAATATTCATTTACTTAGATAACTCTCTGTAAATTTGGGTAAAACAGATGTAGAAAAAAATAGTGTATAATCAAGTCGATAAAAATTGTCCATAACACATTTTATATATAATACATTTATTAACAACATTCCATCTTCATTATCATAATGGAAAATATAGTAAGTTTGTTCAGATAAATGTTTCACCCATATCAAAAAAACACATAAAAATAGTTCAAGTGTATAAAAATAGCTCCCCATAAACCTAATAATCCTTATTAATAATCATACCTCCTTGAAGATCAGTTTGATACAACCAAGAAAAGTGTGATACATATACCTCAACTAAGTATTTTCTCGCATGAAGGGGATAAAAACATCATTCATCATGGTGATAGTAATGTTCCATGATGGACATATCTTCTTATTGTAAAAATAACCACAATACCCTGATAGCTCCTTTACTTTTCTCTTTTAATTTCCTATAAATTAGTTCAAATAAACAACAATAAATGTAATAAAGAGGAAACTTAGTGTTAAATAGAAATTAAAATCAGATTTATAATCTTCACACCAAGTATAATTTTTCTTATTATTATTTTACATAACATTGGATATGTTTTGTTCTTTATAATAAGAAATTATAGATTTTATAATGGATTTGTTCTCATCTGTTGAGTCTTCAGATGAAGTTTCTATTATTATTTCACTTTTAGAAACGTCTTCATTTCCTTGGGATAGAAACATCCTATACATGATTTCTTATTGAGATGTTAGGATAGTTGTGAAATATTTATTACTAAGCAATTTTTGTTTACACCTCTCACATTTATTCTCAATACTCAAGACACCATCTGAAGATAGAAAATTATCAAATTTATTTTGTCTTCTAAATCCAATATCTTACCCTTTTCATCATATATATTTTATTATTTTTCCATATTTCTATACATATCTATTTCATCTTGCTAAATAACGAATAACTATTTTTTTCTATTCTCTAATTGAGTTTACTTCCTTTCCCAACATTCATGTTATTCTCACATGTGTCACTTGACACTTTATAATTCTTCACCCTCTAAGCATTTTTTCCTCATCTTAATTCCTTGAAAATTTAGTTCTCATCTACTTTTTATAGATCCCCCATGATTCGCACAATGTTCCCAGTAAAAACGTACTGTACCAACATGATTAGTGATATTTTACAAATACACCACAACACCAACAATGATATTTGTATATTTATATTTTATATTGATATTATTTCTTGTAACAACAAAATATTTTATAAAATATTTTTTATTGAAAAAAATATATTTATTTATAGCTTGGAATAAATAAAACTCATAGTCTCAATCAACCGTAATATAGTATACCATTATAACATACCTGTTAAATTAGTTTTATGAATAAAAATAAAACCTTATTTTAAAAAATATGGATAAATATATTAGATAAATAAAATTATAAATAGAAATAAGTACTCCCTTTTTAGTAAAATCAATAAATGTTTTAATGATACATTTTTTCTTCAAAATGGTTTATATTTCTTTCTATGAGAAAATAATATAAATAGTTTCTTTTATTTTCAGAAAATTAATTAAAAAAATGTGATTCAATTTGAAAATTATCATGATAAAAATATATTGGAGTGATGTTTTTATTAATTTTCCAAAATAATGATTTTTTACTGAATAATGAAAAAATTCTGATTTCCTTTTAAAAACATACATTTCATGTCAAGAATTTAAAAAGATCCATTTTTTTAAATTATCTTAAAAACCAATTTTTCACTTATATAATGAATAATTAAATTAAAATAATTATAATAAATGTTATATTGGATTTGGGATTAGAAAATTATACTTACAGAAACATTATTTCATAAAAACGTTTTTTCAATATATTTTTCACATTGGGATTTATATTAAATTCTACTAATTATGTGAATATAATTTGATAAAATGGATTAAAATTTAAAATAATAATTTCAAAATTAGTTAAATATTCTACTTTCATTTTTGGTCATTATGAATAGTAACCATGGTAAATATTTTTCATCTTGGTAAGGGTAAATCATATAGAACAAGGTTAAAACATTGTGATATGGTGTTAAAATTTCTATAATAAATACATTTATCTAACTGGATGAGTTTAATTTGGTAATAATAATCCATGATTCCAATATATAGTAACTTGGTACATTTTTAGTTTCGATTATGGCCTTTATATTATTTTATGGTGAAGTTAAATAAAAAATGAATCTCTCTTGACTTTAATATCACAAAAAAAATTTTATTAGGATAAAAATATTTTATGTTTCTTTATAAATGATAATTTTAGTTATAAATTAATATTTTTATTTTATTAATTTAATTCTAGTATTTTGTGATTAAATAATTACCTTAAATTCTAATGAAACACCGGCATAATAGTTATTCAAAAAGTAAGAAAATTTGTGTAAATTATTTTGTTATACTAATTATATATATATATATAACATAATATTAATTTTTTAAAAGGATATAGTATAATTCTATTTTTATATTGATGACATGATTTTCAAATTAAATGAATACATCAAAAAATGAAAATAGTGATATTTTATAATAATTTTTAATTAAATAATATGAAATTTATGAAAATATCATATATAACTATTTTAATGGTATATAGTTTCCAATATCATCCATGATCCATTTATGGGTCACTTAACTTTTTATGGTAACATTTTTACCCTTAAAGAGTAATGAACTTTGATATTGTGGTAATTTTTAAAATGGTTAACAGGGGTTAAAATGAAGAGATAAGGGTAAAAAAATAATCAAAAATGACAAGATTTTATTAGATTATATTATTTGAACATATCATAATAATATCTTAAAAATATATTAATTTTTATCCATTTGAACTTAAAAATTAATTTCTGATAATTCAATTCTTTAAGTAATTCCATGAGTCCTTCTACCCCCACCTATAAAAGAGAACATATTCTCAACTATTACGTATAAATTTGGGTCCTTTTGTATCAAAAAATAACTACCATAATTACATTATATATTCCTTCTATTTTCTATATCTTCTGGTCCTTCCAAAAAACTATCCTTTCAAGGCTTAAAGTGAAAGCTAAAAATATTTTCTCAACAAAGTGGTATAACACTTAACTATGAATATTCATTTTTATATCTTCTTATATCTCTTATAAATGAATTTTATACGTACTAAAATACTTAATTATTACTATTTAATATATTTAATTTTTATTTTTATTATGTAACAAATATTATCCTCCAATTTCAATCACATAGAAAGGAAAAAATATTTCTTGTGCGTACATACGGTTTGTAGTATCCATATAGCGGTGTAATTTAAGTTTCATCACCAATTTAATTTAATGGTTATAATAATGGATTTAATAAATATATTATTTATTTATAAAATTATTATAATTATATAAATGTTAATTATTATTTAATTTTTTTTGTTCGATCTATTGAAAAATGGAGACAATGTTCATATGTAGGTGTAACTTATTATCTATGTGAATAGTGTAATTAATTTTTTCTATAACTTTTATAGAAGAATATTTATATATAATGAATATAAAGGATATTTAATATATTTATTAACATTCTGTATATTATGGAACCATGATCAATGTTCAAGGACAATAACTGCAGAACCAATTCTTCTATAAAAAATGAATCAAGAAACACCTGGAAACAACGATTTAAAAAACAATTATTAATAAATGAGTTTTGAATTTTTTTTAAGTGGATAATATATGATATTATAAGTATGTGAATTAATTTTTAATATAATTATAATACATGTAAATTTATTATACAATATTTTGTAGTTATTTTTAAGATTGTTGAACTTGAAGTAAGGATTTATGTTACAATCTCATTGTTTATTGGGATTTTTTATGATTAAGTTTAATATGATGAAATATTATAAGTTCCAAATGAATATTATTCCACTATATTTTTATCTTTATATGACATGTTTTCATTCCATTTTCCTATATTTATTTACTCAATAGGATGAAATAATATTATAATTGAAACGCATCTTTATTTCTCTCTTTGGTCAAATAAACATATTTTCTCTGTATCTTTATTTTATAATTTTTTTTATTTTCTTATGATTTTTTATTTCATTTTTTCAGATTATTTAATTTTTTCCAAATTAGTTTAAAATCAATGTTTTTTAATCATTCTTAATGATTTTCTTGTAATTGATTACTAATTATTTGAAGGAAATATTTTTTTTAGCATATATAGCATGAATAAAATTTACTTCTATATGGTCAATCAATGATATGAAAGTTCCTTTATATGTTTATAGTTTATTTTAAATGAATATAATTTCTATATTATTTTTTAATTTTTTAGATTCTTAATATGTTCTTTTAAATTTAAAAAATAATTTTTCCTGAAAAATAATCAAATTGTTCTTTTAATGGAATTTTTTATCTGTGAATAAATATTTTTATGTTACTTAAGGTTTACTCGGGTTATTATCCAATGATACCATCATTATTTTTTCATGGGATGGTTTAGGTTTTTGATGACATTATATTTATTAAATTTGAATCTTTTTCATGGTTTATGATATGATGAATGTTTTGTGATCCTTTTTCACACATATGTATTATTTTCATTAAGTGACGGGTGGGAACAAAATTATATATACCTCTAATACATTTGGTAAATATGGATGTCTCATTAGATAGTAAGTTCTATAATGGGGAGTGACCCTAGTTGAGTAATGAACTATGCCCACTATGATAGTCTAGGGATCGATCCTTGACTAAGGATATGATAGAATGTATATTTTTCCCAATCCACTATGATATTCTTGGAAGTGAGAATTGAAAAACGAAATAATTTTCAATACTAATATGTATGCTACAAACTTCTATATTATGCCAAAGTTTTGCTCTCATGGCTCATCTTCTTTGATTTCTTAATGATTCATGTATTATAAAATATCAAGCCTTATACCATGACTCAACATTTTGATATATGATATGTTGGGTACAATTTTTTAATGTTAATCACTTATTCATGAACCCTTATTCACAGGTTATGGTTATGTGGTTATTGGAATCTCCCTTTATTATCCATATTAAGTATCATAGCTCACTATTTCTTATATTTCCTTTATGCATGTTATGAAGAGAGGTTTTATGAATTATATTTCTAATTAGGGTGTTATTTCTAAAGAACATAGTGAGTGTTGATGTATACATATTATATACATGTTTTTATGTATCTAAGTTTCCAAATATGCTTGACTTATTTGATTATGGTGTGAATCCTAATGTTATTTATTGAATATTCATATAATAGGGTGTGATATTTATGTATGAAAATTATGTGTTACTATAGTTGGTATTAGATAAATCTCCTATTACATTTTGAAATTAAGATGAGAAAAAATTATTTATAACCCTTAGAATAATCCTAATTATAGGAGTCATTAAAAATTAATAGTAAATAAAGGAATATGGGATTCCTATAAAAACATCATTGTTTGGATACTATAGGATGAGGTGGTTTTATAATAGATTAATCTAGGGGTAATAACCCCAAAAAAAGTTGGTTTAGTATATCATAGAAATTTTTCTAGAGCATGGTGAGAATTCCATTATTGTGCACCTGGTTTGATACTCCTAGAAGATATGCTTGGGTTATCTCAAATTTTACTTATGAACCATTATAAATTATTTTTGTAGATTATAACCATGAATGACCTTCGATAAAACAATAATATCATACTTTTATAGAATGTTTCATGATTTAGATATCATAAGAATGATTTTTCATGATTACATGATTTCTCATTATACGTTTTATGCTCATGCTAACCATTTTGGTTTTAGTATGGAAATGATGATACAATGATGAAGTTGAAGTGGTGATTCTAAAATATTGATGTATATTATTTGATATTAGTCATATGAAGTAATTTATATAGTGAAATGTATCTAGGAATTTGAGTACCCATCCTTAATTATTAGATATTGATTTATTGGTGAAAATATATAATGGTATGAAGATTACATCTCAATTCTATAGTTTCACTCTAATTGAATTATGTGTGCAAGTGATTCCTATAAATAATGTGATTATTCCCTTAGTTTAATTTGATGTGATTCTGGGCATGGATTTACATTCTTTATATAGCCCCCATATTATTTACTAAAGAAGGTTAGTCACATTCGATATTCCAAATGTTCCTTTGATCATTTAAAAATGTGAGGATGGATAAGAACATCCAATGTAAATTAATTATATCATGTGGGTTTTAATTTCTATCACTAAAGGGTGTCTACCTTATATGATTATTGAGAAAATAAACATTGAGGATATTCCTATTCTATGTGAGCTTTTATGTCTTTTCTGAATATTTTTTTACTCTTCATCCAAATGTTTATAATGTCTTTTTAGTTGTACCCATACCTAGTTCTACACCTATTTAATAAACTCCTAACATAATAACCCCAATTTATTTATTGGAATTATAGAAGAAAATACAAGAGAATTTTGTAAAGGTTTTTTATACCTATTTTTTCACTTTGGGATTCACTTGTTCATTTTCTAAAGAAGAAGGATATTTCAATGTGTGTTTACATTTATTATCAATAACTTAACACGATCACTATCCATAAAAATTATCCTCTACACCATATCAAATATTATGTTTAAAATTTATGATTATCAAAATAGTTTTAAAACATTTAAATTCTTTCTAGATATCGTAAATTAATGGATAGGAATGAAGAAATACCCAAGAATACATTCTGTATTTGGTAAGAACATTATATATTTTTACTGATTCCATTTGGAATTAACAATTCACTTGTTATCTTAATGTATTTAATTAATTTATTCTTTGAAGATTAACTTGATCAGCATGTGGTAGTATTTATAGGTGATATTTTTATATATTAAAATAGGAAAGAATACTCTAAATATTATTTGAGAATTATGATGAATACCACGAGGAAGGATAATTTGTATGAATAAATCTATCTACTGTGATTTTTTTCTTCAAAAAGTTTCTTTTTTGGGTTATAAAATTTGAATTGAGGGTATATTAGTGGATCCTTCAAAGTTTTAAGTCATTGAATAATGTCGAAGACCAACCAAAATGAAAAAAACCATAGTTTTCTTATTTTATATGGATAATTATTATGTTTTGTGAGATATTTATCATTACTATATTATCCACTCACTAAGTTGACTTAGTATTTGGTTATGTTCTTGTGTACAAATGGATGTGAAGAGAATTTCAAGGAATTAATGGGAATATTGGTCAGTGTACTTGGGATCGCACTAACCTAATGAATAGAAGGTTTTCTATCTATAGTAATTCATAAAATAAGGTACTAGAGTTTTTCCTCCGGAAAAATGATATGGTGATATATTACCCCTCATTCCAATTGACAATATATGATCAATATTATTTGACTCATGATTTAGAGTTAGTAGTGGTATTTTTTTCATTTATGACATATATGTGTTATCTATAGGGTTAAATATATGACATATAACTAGATTATAAAGTCTTAAATTATATATTCACATAGAAGGATATGAATATAATCCAAATAAGATATTTAAAATTAATTAAATATTATTACTGGTCAATACATTACCACCATGGGAAGGAAAACATAGTGGATGATGTGTTGAGTTAGAAGAACCATTCTTCATATTCCATGATAAGGATCTAAAGAGATCCAATTCTTATAGATTTTTATAAAATTTGTCATTAAATCTTAATGAAATAGAAAATATCCTATCTTTACCAAATAAATGTTCAACTGTATATCTATGTGAGGTTTAATGGGGCTTATAAGAAAGATGTGGAACTGTAAAAGAGGATGTGATATGTTCCTAAGTTATTCCATGATGATAATGAAATGATAAATATTAGGAGCATTGTATATGTATTTTCAATACCATATTTTATGATGGTTTTATTGGATTAACCTTATAGTCCATAAATTTTTATTTATCATATAATCATGAATATTTAATGATATTTGAAATTGTAATACTGATTTGAAAAAAAATGAAATTATATATTGTCGAGTATGTATCTCAATACTTGGTATATCAACAAGTTAATTCATAGAGAAAAAATTATAAAAATATGTTACAAGCACTACCCATAACAAAATGGACATGGGGAAACATCCTTGTTTATTTTATCACCGAATTCCACAAAAAATCTAATGTCCATAATATTATTTTGATGGTATTTGATCACTTTATAATGTCAAAACACTTTGTTTCAATCAGAGATGATTTTTTCTTGATCGTAATTCAAAAATATATATTTATTAAGTGGAAATTTTTTATGGATTACAAAATTTTATTATATCTATTTAGGATATGAGCTGTACCATGAAGTTAGAGAGAAGACTTCTTCTTTCTTGGGATTTAGGGTTTTTTAGTGTTTTTTGTTACCCTCAAATAGATGATCAGTATGAGAGAACCTATAAAACCCTATAGGATATGTTGAGATCTAGTTATTTAGATATTGAAAGAATTTATCGATCAAAAGCATCCTCTAGTCATGATTTCTTATAACAATAGCTTTTACATGAAGATTCAGATGGATAATTACCAATCCCTCTTTGTAAATAAGTGATCATATCCAATTTTTATGGATTAATATAATGTAATAAGTATACTAGAAATTGATATTTCTTGGAAAATAGAAGATAATTTTCGGGCCATTAAGAAACACATCAATGTTCTACAAATTTGTAAGAAAATTATATTGAATATTATATATGTAATCAAGAATTTAAAGTTGCGGAGAAGGTATTCCTATGAATTTATCCACAAAAATAGTTATCATTGTTTTAAATAATGGAAAAATGATTCTTAGGTATATTTTAAACTTCTGGGTTCTTGATTTTGCATGGATGGTATCTTATGGCTTAGAACTTCCACTGATCCTATCACAAGTTTAGTATGTAATCCATGTATATCTCTGAAGTATGCATATACATAATCCTTAAAATTTACTAAAAATAGAGGTTGTACCACTAGATAACGACCCTGATATTGAATAATAACTGTTGTAAATCAAGTATCATAGAAAAAAGTGTTATATAAAAAAACGAATCTCCGGGTCAAATTTCTTCAATGGAATCTCAAATTCAAATATTTTAATTGGGAACCTGAGTATGTGATAAAAAATAGATATTCTCTATATTTACTCGAGTCTGAATATCCCATAGATGGTGACTACATTATTACATTATCTGTAGATAAAAGGAATCATATCTGGAAGGACCAAATAGTAATTTGTCTTAGTAAACTATACACATACTTGAAATTGACATTAAAATTTGAAACATAAAATAAAAATTTATTCTTTTCAAGAATGCCATTTTTTCCTTTGCATATCCCTGAATATTAATCAAAACCCACTTCTAGATATCATGGGAAAATAAAACATAAGAAATGTGTGAGCATATAAGCTCAATAAGGGTATGTTTAAAAAATAATATATATATGATAAATAAGCATAAACATATTTTAAGGTAAATAACTGAAACACATACAGTTTAAAAAATAACTTCATCATAATATGGTATGAATAAATGATGATTAAATAAATAAATAAGCATAATTTTAAGATATTTAAATGTATACATGGATTCTATAACTAATTGAATAATTAAATAGACATCAATAACTGAACTCATAATGAGGATATGTATAATTTTTTGAAATTTGAATCATGATATCAAGTCCTTTTACAAGGCTCTTTAAATTTTTTGGTAGAAACCCATCTAATTTGGAAAACTCGTTTGTATCATGTGACCCATCGATGTATCTAGTTGTTATATATAATTGATCCCTACCCACTACATACTATGTCTAAATCATTTATCATATCAAAGCATTGAATCCTTATCAACATAATCGTCCTTATTGAATAACTAGCACAGAAAATGTTAATAATAATCATAATCATTAAACATTATCATAAACTATCCCAAGTAATATAAATAATGGTAATAAAAACGTACATCTTCAATGAAGCTGATCATGAACCATCCAAACAAAGAATAAGGATGAAAACAATACAATATTTCTATAGTTTATATTAATTACTATAAAGGATTGATACCATTGTTGAATATAAATACCATAAAAATGTTAATAATTTTTTTGGAGGAAAATATGTTTTTCAGTTCGAAAATGTTTTTAAAGAAAAAATAAAAAATAATTTTTAAAATAATTTTCATAGATAATAACCTTGGAAAAATTGTAAAATAATCTTTAAAAAATTTATTTTTCAATACGGTTGAATGTCATATTTATGTTACACATGATAAAGTAGAGACTCCTTTCACATTTGTTTTTTTGTAAAATTCAAACATGATTTTTTTTATAAAAATGAGGATTCCTTTAAAAAATATTTTATAAATTAAAAAATTGCTAAACATTTATTTAATAGTACATTTGGATAAGGTTAAAAATATTTTTGAAAACAATTTTAGAAAAAAATGGTTTTGAAGAAAAAAGGATTTTAACTGAAGAGATAAATGATGATGGATATTAATTAAAAATTTATCAATCATTTTAAGTAAAAAATAGAGGTAAAATGGTACTTTTACTTGAAAATGTAATAATAAATTTTTTATAGTGAAATATATTGGTTTTATAATATAAATAATAAATAATTCCCCAAAATGACACTTAATCAAAAAAAATATGGAATCATGATATGATAGTGAAATATGCCCTTACGACTTTGGTAACTTTTAAATCCTAGACCCCATGAAGGAAAAATATAAAATGAAACAATAAATAAAATTAAGAGAAATAGATTCATGATATAACATATCAGAAGTGAAATATATACACTGGAAAAAGGAATACGTGGTGAATATGGCGTATGTCACAAGAAAGTAAAAGTGAGATGAGAAAACCACACATAAGGCCTGATTTCTTCCAAACATGTTCAAAACACCTCTAAAATAAATATAGGTTTATTATAAATAAATTAAATGACACTAATCAGATATTGTATACCATATATTATTTAATTATTATCTTTTATCACCAATTTTCTAACATAGATGGTTAAAATCCTTATTTCAGGTTACAATTGCTTTTTTCCCATGTATGTTTTGGTTCTGTACTTTCATTATTTTTACTTGAATCATGGTTCCATTATATATAGAATTATAAAAATTATTTAACCCTAATATATATTCATTATATATTTAATTACAACTATCTATAATCTTTGGAAATATAAAATGGATTACATATTTCAAGGATAAGGCAAACCGTACTTACGAATGAACGATGTTTCAGTTCTTCTCGAGGGAAATAATAAAAGAAAAATAACTTCTAATTAAATTTTATAAATTAATTTTTATTTTCTATATATAATTTTTATCAATCTAATCCATCCTTATTGCAATCCTTGTAAAAATAAAATGATAAACATTTCATATCGCTACGCGGAGGTGGTAGTCCACACATACGCATGGGTGGCGCTGTTGTTTTCCAATAGATTGGAAGGTAAGAAGATAGATGTGATATTATATTAATATAATTATTTATGTTCCAAAATATCACATACATTCATTAATTGTAACCTTAATACCATCCATATACTATGTAAGGGAAAAAATAATCGCATCGCTTCGCGAGGTAGTAGTCTGTCAGACACACAAGCGACGTTATCATATCCCTCGTACGATTTAATGTAATAAGGTATATATGATATCATAATTTTAAAATTTTTAAAATTTCATAAATTTTATATTGATATGATAAATCATTCATTATATCTTTCTTTTAAATTAGGTTATAGAAAATGAATTACATTAGTTTACAAGGCGTTAATCTTCCATACACGAAATCATTAGTTTTGTTACCCATTTGATAGAAGTAGAGATGGATTTTTATTACGAAAGTTACGTAATTACATATCATTATACATGGTATACTCTTGTATAATATTATAATTTATAAATATGATTCCAATGATTTGTTATATCATATATAAAAAATATGCATATTTCATAATTTAACCTCTTCTTCAGAGAGCCTTTGAAGGTTTACAACTAAATACTTAATTTGATGGATTCATAATTAAACTAATGCCTCTAGGGTGTGGGTAGGTAATTAAAGAAATATATTTATGTAGTTATTTTTTTAAATAATTTTTTTTGGATTTGTGAATTGGGGAGGAGAGGGGTAGTATTTTATAAGTGGGGGGGAAGATAAACATGTAATTTTTAAAAAGATAAAGTGATATCCACATTTTTCTCAATAAAAAAGACTCAAAAAATTGGTCTTTATCAAACCTTGTAGTTTATAAGGTATATATATGTCCATAAAATGGGTTTTGGACAGATTTTGGGTTATTTTTAACCCTTATATTATTATATTAACCCTCTATAATATTATTTGTACCTTAACCATGGTAATTACTTTTTATTGTTTTCACTATTCATTATCGAAAAAAATAATTTGGCCTTATTAAATGATATAAATTTTCTAAAAAAAATAATGATTCATTTTTTTAATTAAATTCCCAGAATTTGTAGAATTAAATTTTAAATTAAACCCATAGACACATGGAAAAAAGATTTTTCCAAAGACAATTTTTCAAAAGTTTAAAATGTTTTTATATAAAAATTCAATTTGAAATTGTTTAAAATTTCGTATATAAGTTAAATTTTATTATAATTGAAATAATCTCACTTTAGGAAAAAATTAAAATATTATTTATGTTTTTAAATAATTTAAATTAAAAGGAATTTTGAAATAAAAATCAGTATTTTTGACTATTCAGGAAAAAATTTATATTTTCAGAAAATTATCTAAATTAACCCAATGAAAATTTTGACATGTAGATTTAAAAAATTATTATTATTTCAAAAAAATTATAATATTTATAAAAATGTTATTTTAAAATATTTGTTCAAGGCCCCATAAAATGAATTTTTATAAAAATATAGTTTTTTCGAAAACATTACATTTTTATTTCATATGATTCTTATGTTTATTTCTAATAAATAAATTTCCAATGAACATTAGAAAACCACATATTTTTCATCTTTTATTTATTCTTATTCATACCCCAAATTTAATGACTTGGTTATAGCATTCATGTTTAAATAATATTTTCATAGAGTATCACATTTTGTTTAAACCCAATGTAGCATGCGTCACAGTCTATAAAAGAGATTTAATTTATTTTAAATTAATATATTATAATGTCTCATGGGGTTATATTCTATTATAAGGTTAGTATTTCATGTTATAAATTCTATAAAACATGATTTTCCTCTTTTAAAATATCATGCTGTTACATTCTACCACCTTAAATAAATTATTTTATTGAAATCTAATCTTCTTCTCCCTAATCAAGGGTTTGAAATATAAAAGTGCCTTTCTTGAAACACAACTAATAAAAAGAGTTAATAAAAAATCCCCTCAATTAGAGAGGAAGTGTAGTGTGATGTTCATTTGGAATAACACTTACTAGGTTTCAAAATAGGATTACACTGGTGGTAAGTAAAAATATAGATATTAAATAATAACAAAAATAATTATAGATAGTGATGTAGATCATTGATCACAAGAGTTAAATGATCTAGAAAATTAATTTAACACATATCCATAGATCTATAATGAGTTATATAACCCTTCAATTCATCAAAAATTAAGATTCTAGGATGACATTTTCAATTCAAATATCATTTTCCAAAAGCTATGTAATTCCATTACCATCAAGATTGAGTATATAAGAAAATATACTTACTGTATATATTTCAATTTTAAGGTATAATTTCATATTTTTTTCTTTTATAAATTATCACTTTATTTTTACCCTTAGAAATGAATATCCAATACGAATTTTTATGTATGATGCACTATAATTTACATTTAATAGTACATTAGCATAATAAAAGAATAAAAATTCATTGGTCCTGACTCTAAATATTTTCCAAAACCAAAATGTCTAGAATAATTTATCCAATATAAAATAATAATTTCTGATTCCTCAATAGTAAATCCCAAGAATTAAACATAATTAATTTCCTAAATGGTTAACATTAAAACTTCTCCAAAATATTTTTGGCCAAATTCAATGTCCAAAAATTCAGAAGGAAGTTCACTAAATCAACACTATATCCCCCCAAAAATATAGAGAGGCTCTAAATGTCACATTCCAAATATGTGAATACCTTTATCACTATAAAAAATTAATGAAAATATATATTATTCCAAAAATTAATATCTCGGAATTTTTAATATATTCCATAAATCCAAACATGAAGTAAACTATAGCATAGAGAATATAAACAATAAAATCACTAAACAATTTCAATATCAAAAATTTCAAGGGAAAAAGAGAATTTGGGAAATGATTTTGGGTAAAAATGGATTCTCTCATCTAGGTTATCTCTTACATGGTGGTTGATGTGTCCCAAAATTCCACTGATGAGTTTCCTCAGATTGTTATAATTATCTAGTTCATGAAATCTGTAGAATGTAATAATAATAGGGATGACATTAATCATTTGATTTCTTAGTTTTGATGTTATTTTAACCATATGGGAAACCATTGCTACTCTATTTGATGTGATGAACCATAGTTCAACTTGTATCTAGGAATGTCTTACAGCCTGCATCAAGATTCCCCTCTCCAAGCAACTAATGTATTCCTTTCTAGTGTCTAGCTCAAAATTTCTTCATGTTATATAGACCAGTTGGAATTAGTTTTTCTATGAAAATACTACATTATGTATGTTGTATGATATTAACCAATTTATCATTTCTGTGAAATATTTTTAATTCCCTTCAAAGTATTTATTGTGATATTTATATTCATAATAATACCATGCTTAAGCGTATTGGAATTACAGGAAATTTTCATTCTCCAACTTGAAATTTAGAACTCATGTGGATTCCACTATTCCAAAGATGGATCAAATTCAATATATATAGTGATTTTAGATGCAATCTAGCCCCTTTTGTAAATGGTTTAACTTTCATAAATCACAATGGTGATGAAATGTGATTCCTCTATAACACATATGGAATCACTATATCTCTTGACATAGAAATAATTATTATAATTAGTTTTGTCGAAATGGAAAATAAAATATGGTTAATCTACTTGTGGCTTAAATTTTATTCTATTAATATTTTTAAAGCTATTAGAAATGGAACTATTCCACAATCATCAAATATCATTGTAAAATGGATGAAATGCATGGACTCTCAGTTTTCTATAAAATATATCATCAAATATTCATATTGAGAAGAAAACTATTTTTTGGATAGGATTTACAATTAAGGGGTAAATTCTTCATATATAATCTATATTAATAATGTAAATAATGGCCTTTTTTCATTTTTCTATATAAATATTTGTAAAAAAAATTCATACTTCTCTACCTTTTCACTTATTTATAAAAGGTGTCTTGTCCTTTTTTGAAAGTTCTAATTATCTTATAAAATTATTACCTCAACATATAACATAGAATAATTATTATATTATCCCAATCATGTTTTTTACAATAAGATCAACTTTCCATTGAATCGCTTTTTTGGGTCATTATTACTATTCAACATATACTCACAAATAATTATATAAATAGTGTTACAACAAAATTCTTATATAGATTATAATTATTATAACTATAATATGATTGATAAAATACTCTTATAACATAATTCATAAATCCAAACATAATTACATTATTCATTCCACTTTGTCTATAGTGCCACAATAAGCTTGACCATGATCCCATGCGTTCTTCTAAGGTATATTCCCTTAATGCATGGGAGTCATTTGCGTAGTGCCTCATCTTCTTAGACTAGGAAAACTAAATATAAAAGTTTTATTTTTTACCCTAGGAATCAGGACCATGGTGGCATTTTACACTACACTTATATCAAACTCTCACTTCTATCAAGCAAGTATCAATGTTTTTTTTCATAATTATCACATGAGGGAAATTCTCTTTTCTCATCTTCCCTTTATCAATATTTTTCTCCATTATAATTGTCTTATCTTTCTTCCCTTCGAAGCCACAACACTTTAAGAATTATTTCTTTATCTTGACAACACCTAATATTATTCCATTGTATGTTGAGAATTCTTGGGAGACTAGATCCCTTTGAAATATTTTCATAAGTCCATCAAGGGAAGGATCATTATTACTCTTTGGATTATGTTTATTGATATTATTCTCATTCCATTAACTAGTTTTCATTTCTAAAAAATGGCATACACAATATCATATCATGAAATAATTCATTAAAATTTATAATCCCAAAACATATGAAAAAAATAACATAACCTGAGAAATTGAATATTGTTTAATATCATAATCATAAAAATGGTTTATTTTTTAATTTTTTCAAATCATAAAAATATTTTCAAATACATCATCATGGGTTTTAAATAAAATTTTAATCCAGAAAATATCCTCTAGTAGTGTCAAGCTAGGTTCACAGTAAGGTTCATTGTTGTGTACTAGGTAACATTTAACTCATGCCTAATGCACGTTTTTTAAAATTATTACCCCAAGGTACATCTATACAAGAAGCACATCCAATTTTAGTATCCAGATAATGAATTATTTCTAGGAAAACCATATAATATATACCCTTCCAAACCACTATTATATTTTCTTATATATATAAATATCCTTAATTTAATTCAATAGGATAAGTTTTCTCATCATTCGTTTCATAAATCTAGTTCACAAGGTTTAAACTAAACTTTTCGTGATAGAAACTATAAAGACCATAGCCCATATAGCTCATATCTGATGTCTAATTTATTACATTGGAACTAGATACAAAGAATCTTATCCTAAAATATTTAGTAGTATATTTGTCTTGGAAAACATGGCACATACTTTAAATTCAAATTATAATTTAAAACATAAAATACAAAAAAAATTATTCTCTTTATGAATTCTATACCCCCCTTAGAATATCCATGAAAATCAATCCAAAGACACTTTCTAGTATCCTAGTGGAATAAAACTTAAGAAAGTGGTTTCCTCAGATACTTTGTAAGGGTAATTTAAAATTGGAATCTATCATTAATAAATTAGTATAATCAATATAGAAAGGTAAATACCTAAAACACATTCCATTTACACAACAATATTATGATAATATGAATAGAAAAAATGATGATCAAATAATTCCATATAAATAATCACATGTGATAGAAAATGATCCATAAATTTTCTAACTTATTATATAATTACATGGAAATCAATAAATAATCTTATAGCGAGGGAATTCAAATTGATGGACATCGAAAACATACTTTCCAGACCCCTCTCACAAAAATTTAAATTTGTGGGTAAAAACTCATCTAATATAGCCAACTTATTTGTCTCAGTAGACTAATCAATACATCATGGGTATGTATTATAATTGGTCATTACCCATCACTTATGAATTAAAATTCATTAATTATACGAAAGGGGTGAAACATAATCAATATAAGAGTTCATATTGAAAAAAATAATATATAAAATATTACTAAATACCCCAATAAAATAAACATTATTATAAAAAATCAAAAATAATATGCTGAATGGTAATAAGATTGTACATCCTCTGTCAAAATGATGATAAACCATCAAAATAAATAATAAGGATGATATAAATACAACAGTACCCAGTGGATCAGCAACTGAAATAATGGTTTGATGTCATTAATTAATAGAAATATGATACAAATATCTTTAGATATATTTTTTAGGAATATAACCTTTCATGTTTAAAATAATTCTATTAAAAAAGTGAAAAAAAATATTTTGAAAATAATTTTCTTTGAAAAAATCCTTTTAAAATTTATAATTTACTCTTTGAAACATTTCACAATCATGATGGTGGAAATTTTTCTTCATTTCATACAAATTAAAACATTGATTCCCTTGAAATGTTTAGTAAAATTCAATAGGGAATTGTTTAGAAAATTACATGATGATTTATTTCAAAAAAATTAAAAAAATAAATAATGGGTAAATATGTTATTAATTAAAAAATTTATAATTTTAAAATCATTTTTTAAAAAAATGGTTTTCAATAAAAGGTGATTTTATACTCAAGAAAGAAATGAAGTCAGGTTTACATAGAAACATTTTTTCAACCATTTTAAGTACCAGAGAGGGGAAATGGTACTATTACATGAAATGTTCATGAATAAATATAGGATAATGAAACATATTAGTTTTATGATATAAATAATAAATAATTCCTCCATGTAAGATTTAAACAAAAATATTCCTCACTAATAATGAGATTATGAGATAAACACTTACCAGTATGGTTAATTTTGAATTATAAACCCCATGAAAGAAATAAAATCAAACAAAACTTTAAATGAAGTTAATATAAATATAATCATGGTATAAAATATAAAAATCGATTTTATATACATAATAGAATATGTGGTGAATATGGCATATGACTCATGAAAGTAAAAGCGAGATGAGAAAAGATTACCTCAGGTATGATTTCTTTTATACATGTTTAAACCTCATATATAATAAATTTTGGAATATTATAAATATATTAGATAACCATATTCATATATTTATTAACAAATATGATTTACTTATATAATTTTATCACCATTATTTTAACATTTCTTATTAAAATCATTGTTTTCGGTGATATATGATTCATTTTTCTTGTGTTTTTTTGTTTGGTAATTTTGGTATTTTACATTCATCATGGATTTATAATATCTATTAATATAACCATGATTTCAATTTAATATAAATTCATTATATTTGTAATTAGTAAAATATATAAAATATAGTGATAAAAAATTGATTACGATATTCTTGGAGATGGTAACTCGTACGTACGCATGAACGATGCTTCCATTTTTATTGATGGATGGAATGAAAGGAAAATAAATATTAATAAATATTTATAAAATAATTATATATATATATAATTTATATTAATAAAACATATTCATTTTACCATCCATGTAAAAATAAAATTAATAACATTTCACATCACTATGTGGAGGTGGTAGTCCACATGTACACCCGAGCGACATTTTTGTTTTTTAATGGATTGGAAGGTTAGAAGTTATATGTGATATTATTATTCAATAATTATGGCTAGGTTATAAATATAAAATGTATTTACTAATTTTAACCATAATACATTCAATTTAAATAGTAATAAAAAACTAATCACATCGCATCACTCGACGGTTGTCCATGTAAACACAAGGGATGTTATTGTAGAGTCACAAAATGGAATGTAAGAATGTATATATATGATATAATAACCCCAAAAATAATAATAAATTCACAAATATAATATATATAAATTAAATCCATCATTTTATACATCCAAAAAATTCAGTGATGGAAAATCAATTATAGCAGTTCGTGATGTGGAAGTCCAACACACACACGATCGATAGTTATGTTTCCCATTTGAGGGAAGTGTACATAGATATGGGTTATTAAATTTACATAATAAAATATAAGTATATAATTTAAATTTTTTTACTACATTATCACGGTTTATATGATTTCAACGATGTTTAAAATGATATGGAACAAATATGCATGTTTAATAATTTTACGTATTCTTTCAAAGAGCCTCTTTAGGATTATAATTAATGCCTTAGTAGGAGGGATTACTAATAAAAATAATGCCTCTAGGATTTGTGAAAGTGATTTAGCAAGATATTAAGTTATGTATTTTATGAATCAAAGGGTTTATTAAGTGTTAATATGGTATCATAGGGGTTTCCTTTTATAAGTGGGGGAGAAAACACACATTGAATTTTTAAAAAGATACAATGACACCCATGTTTTGTTTCCTGAAAAATCCACCAAATGGGTTATTATCAAACCTGACAGTTTATGAGGTATATAAGGGATATAAAATGAGTTTTTTCTTGGTATTACATTATCTTTAATACTTATCTTCATAGTTTAACGCATCGGTAATCCCATTTTTACCCTAACAGTGGTAATTAATTTTTATTATTTCCACTATTCATTATCATTAAAACATAATTTGACATTATTAGATAATATAAATTAATCTAATTCAAAATTTTAATCCATTTTTTTGAAAGTAATTCATATAAGTAGTATAATTCAACAAAAAATTAAGCCCACAAATGCAGGAATTTTTTTTTCAAAGAAAAACATTCAAAAGTTTAAAATGATTTTGTATCATATTTATGTATTAAATTGATTAAAATGACCTAAACTAGTTAAATTTTAATATAATTTAAGTAATTTAACTTTAATATCATTTTGATATACAATTTATCAATGTAAATAATTTATATAAAAAGTAATATTTCCATAAAAATTAGTATTTTCTAATATTGATCAATAAATTAAAATTTTCATAAAATTATAAATATTTACCCAAATTTTTTTTTGACATATATATTAAAAAATTTAATTTTATTTTTTCAAATAAAATTTATATTATTTTTAAAAATTAATTTAAAAATATATAAAAATTGTGGGATGAACCCGCCTTTTAGAAACATACAGTTTTGCAGAAAACATTTATTTTTCATTCAAATAATTCTTAATTTTATTTATAATAAATTGATAACCAAAAATAATTTTAAATCCATTTATTTTACATAATTTCTTTTTTATTATTAATACACTCTAATTTAATTGGTAGGTTATAATTTTCTTGTTTAAATAATATTTTAACAGAGTAGCACATTTTGTTTAAACCCATTGTTTGCATGAATCAATAGATACCAAATAGAATAAATTTATTTTACAAGAAATGTATCATAAAGTATCATGGTATTATATTATATTATATTATTATTGTTCTATGTCATACATTCATTCAAATATTTTATTCCTCTTTTACAATCATATGGTGTTACATTCTACCCCCTTAAATAAATTGGAAAGTCACAATTTAATCAATATCAAAATAATCAAGGGTTTAAAATTTTAAACCTCCCTTATTGAATCCTCGCATCATAAAAATATTTAATAAAAAATACACATGATAAAATAATAAGTTAATCATTAATTTAATCTTGAATAATACATACTAGGTTTATTGAATATGATAACATTAGTGGAAAGTTTAAATATAGACAAAGAAGTAAAGAATAAATAATTATAGAGAGTGATGGTGATCAGAGATCAAACAAAATTAATGATCTATTAAATTTAGGGACCAAAAATTCATAAATCATTTATATTCTAAGGGAACGATTATTCATCAAAATAGATATTCTACAATAACATTTTCATTTCACGGTCTTTTCTTGGAGTTAGGGGATTCTTTTACCATATAGACTTAGAAAAATATAAAATATATTTACTTGATATATTTCTATTTTATAGATAAAATTTCATCATTTTTAAGTGCTCATATCAATTTCTAATTTATTTATTACATCAATAAATTAATATCCAATATGAATTTTTATGATAAAATAACTAAAATTAACATTTAAGAGATCATTAGATCAATAAAATAATGATAAGTCATTCCTCATGTATGTAGATATTTTCAAAAACCAAAATGGTTATGAAATTTTGTCCAATAAAATAAAATAATATATAGTCCCTCAATATTAAATCTAAAAACTAGAAATAATCCATTTCAAAAATATTTACCATTAAGAATCATCCAAAATATATATGACAAAATTAAATGTCGAAAAAAATAAGTTCTATGAATCAACATTATATTCCCTCTAAAATATAAAGTGGATCAAAATGTCACATTTAAAATATTAGTATACAGTGGTCCCCATAAAAAGTTAATGAAAACTGTATTCTTCCAAAATGGAAAATCCTATATCGTCGAATATATTCCATAAATCCAAAAATTATGTAAACTCAAACAAAGATAAAATAAACAATCAAATAACTAACCAATTTCAGGGTCACCAGTAATATACCATACACATATGCTTATCGTTATTATATCAAAAAAGAGGAATTATTAGTGGTTATATTCCCTCATTAATGTGTTTTTCAATAATTTCAACTTTCCACTGAATCACTTTTCTTAGTTGTTGGAACCATTCAACTCATTCTCTAAAGTCCTTAAATAAAAAGTATTATAGTAAACTAATTATACGTATCAAAATTATTATGACCAGAATATAATTGTTAAAATACTCCTATAACAATATTAATTAATCCAAACACAATAACATTAATCATTTCACTTAGTTTGTAGTAATAACATAATCATAACCTTGATCTGTTAGCTTATTTTGAGGTATATTCCCATGACGCTTGGGGTATTCATTTTCACAATTCCCCATCTTCTTATAGATAAAAAACTGAACATAAAAAGTTCTTCTTAACATTAAAACCACCAGAATGATGAAATTTTAATCCATGCTTATGAAAAACACACATTCCCTTCAAGAAAATTCCATGGTGTTTTTCCCACAAATATCACATATTGGAAATCATTCTTTTCATTATTCCCCATATCCATATTTTTATCTGTCATTATATTATTCTCTTACTTCTCTTATAATTCATAAGATGTTGTGAATTATTTCCCAATCTCGGTAGTACATGACACTATGTTCTAGTATGATGATAAGGTTTTTTAGAATAGTTCCTGTCAAAATATTGGCATAATCCCAATAAGGAAATGATCATTCTTAATCATTGTATTATGTGCATTGATACATCTTCCATTCCATCCACTGGGTGAAATTTCTATAAAGCATCATAAAATGTATTATATAATAAAATTGTTTATCATAATGTATAACTCAAAAACTATTGATATACTTAAATTAAATTGAAAATTTTATACTTGGTTAATGTCATAATCCTGAACATGGTTTCTTTGGGATGGTTTTCAAATCATAAAATTATTTTCAAATACAAATTACTTATTTGTAAAGAAAATATAAATTAACCAAATATTATCCCATGGGAGTGTCAAACTAGGTTCATAGTAAGTATTGTTTTTTTACCAGGTAATGTTCCCTTCAAGTCTGAAACACCTTTTTTGTAATAATTACATCTATGGGAATCTGTACCAAAGCCTCATCCACTTGTAGTATCATTATAGAGATGTATTTCTTGGAATACCACATAATCACTACCTTAAGAAAACTTTAGTATGTTATACTATAATTATACTTATACTTAAATTAAGTTATAGGGTTATATTCCATAATATATATGTTTTACTAAATCGTGTTCACATTGTTTCTACGAAACTTCTTTTTATACCAACTGTAAAGACCCTGAACATGGTATCCTCGAGCTAATTTCCACTTTATTGCATTGGAAAATGATACATGAAATCTCATCCCAAAGGATCAAATAGTTTAGTATTCCAGGTAAACTGGATGAGTACTTGAAATTCACATTACAACTGAAAACTAAAAATTCACAATGTGTTTTCATTAAGAATTCCATACTTTCCCTTAGCATATCCCTATGTATCAATCGCAAAACACTCCCCAATATCTAATGAAATAAAACATAATAAAGTAATGATATCATATTCTTTGTAAGGGTAAGCATATAATGAAATATATCAAAAATAAATAAGATTAATAAATATCTAAAATTAAATAATTGAAACACATTCCATATAAACAATTACTTGAGCATAATCTGGTATGAATAATAGATGACCAAATAAAGACATATACATAACCACATGAGCTTGAAATGTATCCCTAGATATTCAAACGAATTGAATAAACACATGGAAATTAAAAAATATCATATAATGATTTAAAGCATAATTTTAAATATATGAAACATAATTTAAAGACCTTTTATAATTTCATTTAAATATATGGGTAGAAACCCATCTAATTTGGCCAACTTATTTGTCTCATGAGACCTATCAATGCATCAATGGGGTATCTTTAATAGGAATCCACCCATATCTTAATAATTTGAATCCATTCCTCATATTAATGTGGTGAAACATAATCAATATAAGAACTCTTATTGAAAAACTTACATATAAAATGTTAATAATTACCCCAATCAAATAAAAATAATTATAACCTATCCAGAGTAATATGGTTAATGGTAATAAATCTTTAGATACTTGGTCAAATTGATCATAAAATATCCCCCAAAAGAATAAGGATTATATCCCTATAAAATATTACATGTGTATCGTAGTTATAATTAAGGTTTGATGTCATTAGTGAATATAAATACCATAAAAATGTCATTATAAATATTTTTGGAGAACTAAATCTTTTCACATAGAAAATATATTTATAAAAAGTTTATAAAGTATTATCAAAATATTTTTATTTGAAAATTACCTTTTAAATACTTTAAAATAATATTTTATACATTTTTTTTCTTGATAATATACATTTCTGTTAATGAATTACAAATTAAAATAAAGATTTTATTCCAATTTTTGGTAAAATGAAAATAATAATTCTTTAGAAAATGATATGAATATTATTTTAAAAAAATTATAAAATTTAAAACATGGGTAAAATTTTATTTCATAAATAATTTTTAGAATTTCAAAAATATTTTTTAAAACATTTTTAGAAAACATGATTTTGGAAGAAAATGGACTTTCGAACGAAGAGAGAAATGTAGTGTGATTTATTAACAAAAATTTAGTAAATTAATGTACCAAAGAGAGTTTAAATGGTAATATTACATTAAAATATCATTTATAACTAGAGTATATGGAAATATTTTTTTTATCAATCATATGAAAAATAATTCCCTCAAGGTCGACTTAATAAAAAACAATCCCAGATAATTATGAGATTGTGAAATAAACCCCTTCCACTTTGGTAACCTTTGAAGCAAAAACCACATGAAAGAAGTAAAATCCAATAACAAATTAAATAAAATTTAGTGAAATTTATTCATGATATAAAATATCAAAAGGATCTTTACATGCACCACATAAAGGAATATGTGGTGAAAATGGCATATGTCTCATGAAAGTAAAGGTGCGATGAGAAAACAATACATTAGGTATGATTTCATTTATAAATGTTAAAATATCAAGAATAATAAATATAGTTTTATTATAATTCTGTTAAATAACCACAATAATATATTTAATATGATATATAAATTACTTATAGGCTTTTATCACCCATTTATTAATATTTCTAGTTAAAATTGTTGTTTCAGGTGATAATTGGTTCGTTTTTCAATAAAATATTGAAACTGTAATTTCATAATATTTTTACTTTGATCGTGGTTAAATCATATCCATAATATTATCCATGATTTAAATGATAAATATATTATTTATATATGTAACTATTTTAATCTATTAAAGTTATAAATGGAAAATTAATTACACCATTCATGGAGATGATAAGTCGTACAAACACATAAACACTGTTTCCATTTTTCTTGATGAATTTAATGAAAATAAAATAAATTTTATGTCACATTTATAGAATTATTATTTTTATATATATAATTTATATTGATAAAATACATCCTTATTACCATCTATGGGAAAATAAAATGGTAAACATTTCACATCACTACATAGAGGGGGTAGTACAGACGTTCCCATGAGCGATTTTTTTTCAAAAAATTGGAAGTTAAGAAGATATATGTGATATTATATTTACATAATTGTATTTATTTATTAATTATAACATATATTCATTAATTTTAACATTACTAAATTCTATATAATGTGTAAGACAAAAATGAATCACATCATTTCATGACATGACAATTTTCCATACAAACGAGGGACACTATTATGTCCCCCATGGAATGGAAAGTAAGAAGGTATATATGATATCATAATTCTATAATGTCAATAATATAAAAAATATAATATAAATAAGTTAAATAAATAATTATATCTATCCATTAAAGGTGGTGATGGAAAAAAATTACATCGATTTGCATGGTGGTAGTTCATCGTACACACGATCGACGATTTGGTTTCCCATTTGATGGAAGTAGAGATAGGTCTAGGAAATAATATTAACATGACAAAATATATTTATATAAAATATATGGTTTTAATTATATTACCATAGTTAAATATTATTTTAAGTATGTTTAATTTTAAATAAAACAAATAATAACATTTAACAATTTTACATCACTTTTAGAGGGTATTTTTAGGATTACACATAAAGTATTCTTAAGAGTGGTTATTATTGAAAATAAGAAATATATAATGTGGTTATGTAATTTAGGAAGATATTTGTCTTTTTAATTGCTCATAAAATATGATTTTGATGTCTAAAGATGGGAGGAGATGTGGTATCATTTTATAAGTTGGGGAGAAGACACGTATGGATTTTCTGAAAAGATAAATTGATATCCATATTTTTTCAATCAAAAATCCTAAAAATGAGTTTTTATTGAACCTTATGGGTTATATAGTCTATATATGGCCATAAAATGGGGTTTGGAAAAGTTTATGGCCATTTTAAACCCTCATATGTTTTGTTTAACCCACGGTTAACCCATTTTTACCTTAACTAAGGAAATTAATTTTTCTCTTTTCACTATGAATTGTGGTAATTAATAAATTTCAACATTCTAGATATTATATATTATTAATATTGTTAAAAATATTAAATAAATTTCTCCAAATTAAATTCACCTAAATTTAAGATTTAGATTTAAAATTATACCTATAGATGCGTCGAGGTTTTTCCAAAGAAAAACATTGAAAATTGAAAAAAAATTCATATTTCAATTCAATATGAAACTGATTTCAATAAACTAAATTAGTTATAATTTAATATAATTTAACTTATTTTACATTAAATTATAAATGAAAATATAATTTAACTTTGAAAATAATTGAAAACAAAGTTCTGTTTTCAATAACAAATCGTATTGTTCATTATTTATAAAAAATTAATATTTTCATAAAAATATAAAATTTCATCCAAATAGAGTTTTCACATGAAAATTTAAAAATTTAATTTTAATCTCTTAAATACATTTTCTTGTACTGTTAAAAATTAATTTTAAAATAGGTTCAGAAAGTGAAACAAAACCGCATTTTAAAAAAATACTATTTTTGAGAAAACATGTATTTTTCATTAAAATGATTATTATTTTTTATAGTCAATAGATAACCAGTGACGATGTAAAAATAATTTATTTTCATAATTTATTTTTTAATATTAATACCCTCCAAATTAAATTATTGGTTATAATAATGTTTTTTAAATAATATTTTTATATTATATCATATTTCGTTTAAACACAATGTTCTGTGCATCACATGCTATTGAAGAGATTGAATTTATTTAAAAATAAATATAATATAAAGTTTCAAGGTGTTATATTAATATATAATTTCATAATTTCATTTTATACAATCTATCAAACAATATATTCATCTACTAAAATCGCTGGGTATAACATTCTACCCACTTAAGTAAATTTTGTCCTTGTAATTTAATATTCATCTCCATAATCATAGGTTTGAAATTTTAATGTACCCTTATTAAAACCCAACATTATAATAAGATTTAATAAAACATACCCTTTATAATTTAATAACAGATGTATGGAGGTGATATTGAATAAAACTTACTAGGTTTAAAAATAGAAGAACATTGGAGGATAGTGAAGATATGGTCATGGAAGAAAATAGTAAATAATTATGGGTAGTGAGAGATCATTGATTAAAAATAAATTTAATGATCTATAAGGTTCAATTACCATAAATATATAAATATATGATTAGTTAAGGGACTATTTTATTTATCCAGAAATGGATATTCTAGTATAACACTTTCATTTCAAGATCCTTTTCCTGGAGTTTAGGAATTACTTTACCATCTAAACTGATGACATAAGAAAATATAGATGCATGATATATTTATATTTTATTGGAATGAATCCATCCTTTGGTTGTGATTATATCAATTCATATTTCATATCCTACTCCATGAAATTGATTTCAAATATGAATTTGTATGCCTGAAGCACTAAAATTAACATTTAACATACCATTTGATCAATAAAATAATGACATGTCATTCCCCCTGTATCTAGATATTTTCTAAAACCAAAATTTTTATCAAAATTTGTCAAATAGAATAAATTAATCTATAATACATCAATGGTTACTCCCAAAATTCAATATAATCCATTTTATAAATTTTTAACCTTAAGACGCATCCAAAATATGTCTTACCAAATTAAAAGTCTCAAAATTTAAAAGGAAGGTCACTAAATCAACATCATATGACTCAAAAAAAATAAAGTGGCTCTCAATGTCACATTTCCAATAATTGAATACCTCAATAACCAAAAAAATTTAATAAATACATTCATTCTTCCAAAAATTAAAATCTAAAATTTCCAAAATATATTATAATAATCCAAACATGTAGTAAAAACTAAAAAAGATAACAAAAATGATAAAATCACTAACCAATTTTTAGTTCAGAAATATTATCCCATAAACATTAATTAATCATTATTATCTCAAAAAGGAGAATATATTATTGGTTATATTACCTCAATAATGTGTTTTCTATGAACTTATACATGCACCTGAAAAACTTTTCTTGGTGATTGGTACTATTCAACATATTCTCTCAAATCCTTATAGGAAAAATATTTTAGTACAATCCTTATACATATCATAATTCTTATAACTATAATATCGTAGATAAAAAACTCTTATAAAATAGTTATTTATTCAAACCACAAGACCAATAACTATTCCACTTCATTAATAGTAATATAATAAGCTTTATTTTGATCCCTTAGTTTCTTCTGATGTATATTACCTTGATCTTCAGGCATTCATTTTTATAGTTCCTCATCTCCTTTTTTTATAAAGTGAGGGGCGAACCCATTTTATTGAACAATGAAAGACTCTTTTTGAAGACTGGGAAATGGAGGAACCCATTACAAAAACCAGATGAGAAAAAAACCAAAGGTAACAAGGCCTTACATGGACCCAAATTCCAAAAAGAAACAAATATCAAAGTAAGAACCAGCCAAGAGTCTTTTTCCCCCCTGTCAAAACCAACAAAAGTAGAATCAGTCAAAGATGATGTGCATCCCCCCTTGCCATGTAATGTATCGTTCTGGAAACACAAACAAGGAAAGGCACTCCTCCATCCAACATCGAAATGAAGGAAGAGGAATGGATGATAGGTTCCAGCAATTATCACATAGGGGAACTTCCTTCATTCCCCTCTTTCTATTTTCAATTTTTTTATCAATTTTACTATTTTTATATTTATTCAATTCCAATCAATATGACTACAATAATTCTTTCTCTATCTTGATATCATGTGATACTATTTCCTCGTATGGTGACAATGTTTGGGATACAGATTCCCTTTAAAATAATGACTTAGTCCCATCAAGGAAATGATCATTCCTACACTCTAGATTATTTTCATTAATATGGTTCTCATTCCATCTCTAAGGATCCATTTATAATGAATTTCATATATTATATTTGTTCATAACAATATATATCATAATGGGTAATCTAAAAACTAGTGAATCACTTAATAGTAAAAAAAAATTATTCATTGTTATTCTCATAATCATAATCATGTTTTCCTTGAGAATGATTTCAAATAATAAAAATATTTTTACATACTTCAAAATTGATTAAAAATAAATTTTAATTAACTAAATAATAATCAGGGAGAATTTCAAACTAGGTTCGTAGTGAGGCTCGTTTTTTTGAACCAGGTAACACATGAATCAACCCCGACTAACCTTTTTTAGTGTTATTGTACCTAGGTATATATATTTAAGAACAAAATCTACCTTTAGTATCTAGATATGTATTTATTTCTAGAAAAACCACATAATATATACCTTTCCAAACCATGAATATGTTATTGTATTCATAGAATTATCCTTAAAAAAATTAATTTGGATGTATTCTTTAATCTATGTTTTCCTAAATCTCATTCCCATGGTTTCTACTAAACATCCTTCAATAAAAAATATAAAAAACCCAAACCTAGTATCCTTGTGATAGTGTCTAAATTATTACACTAGTACTAAAAACAAGGAATCACATCCTAATGTAATGAGTAGTTTATTGGTTTTGGTAAACTATATACATACATGAAATTAAAATTTCAATTAAAAACATATAATACATAATGTGTTTTATATTAGAGTTCTATATTTCCCCTTTTTATATCCCTACTTATCTATCAAAAAACCTTCATATTATCCTATGTAAATAAAAAATATGGAAGGGGTGAGCTTAAATTCATAGTATGGATAAGAATATAATCGAATCCACACGTATGCATGAGAGACATTATAATTTTTTAAATGATTGGAGGGTAATAATTTAGATGAGATATTATATTTTTCCAAAATATTTTTATGTAATAAATATCATACATATTCATTAATTTTTACCTTTCTATGAACCATGTAAAGTGTATTCCCAAAATGAATCATGATGCTTCATCAGGGGATAGTCCTCCGCACACAAGAGTGACGTTATTGTATCCCACATGAAATGGAAATTAAAAAATTTATATATGATATCATAATTAAATAATTATAAAAATTTCATAAATATCATATAAATATGTTAAATACATAATCATATTGGTACTTCAATGATAGTGATGGAAAATGAATTATTTCAGTTCGCGAGACGGTAGTTCACTTTATACCTGACTAACTATTTCATTTACCATTTTATGGAAGTAGAGATTGCTAAGGATTATTAAATTAACATAATAAAATATAATTATATATGGGATAATTGTTTTATTATATTATAATATTTTAATATGATTTTACAGATTTGGAAGAAGAAATAAAAGAAATGCGCACATTTAAGAATTTTACCACTTCTTTATATAGCCTCTTTTGGTTTATACCTAAAGCATTATGAGGAGGGATTAATAATAAATCTAAGACCTATAGTGTGTTTTAATAGATTTAATGAGGATATTATGATATCTCTCTTCCGAAAGAAATTATTTTTGAAGTGTAAACAAGGGAGGGGAGATGGTGGCATTTTGTAAGAGTGGGAGAGGATACACAAATATGTTTGGAAAAAATAATGTGATTCAATTTTTTTATCTTAACATAGCCTATAAAATGGGTAATTAATTAACATTATAGGTGATAAGGTAATCCTATGGAAATATAATCATATTTTTACATGATTTAGTTCATTTTTAACTCTTTCCTTCTTAGTTTAACCCATGATATACCCATTTTTACTTTACCTAAGATAAATATTTTTTCACTGTTTTCACAATTCAATATGGTCAAAAATTAATTTAAACATATTAGATGCTAAAAAATATATTTATTATATAATTGGAATATTTTTCTTTAAATTAAATTCAAATAAATTTAAGAATTCAATTTAAAATTTAACCCATAAATTCATAAAACCGATTTTTCTAAAGTAACAAATTCAAAAGGAAAAAAAGTTTTTTATTTTACAATTAAATATGGAATTGATTCAAATGGCCAAAATTAATTAAAATCAATTATAATTTAAATATTTTATCTTTATAATCAATTTAAAATATAATTTTAGTTTGTAAATAATTTAAATGAAATGGTTTTTTAAAATAAATATCTATATTTTCCACTATTCATCAAAAAATTAAATTTTTACAAAATTATAAAAATTTCCCAAACTGTAGTATTGAAATTAATGTTTAAAAATAAATTTTACCCTTTAAATAAATTTTATAATAGTGTTATACATTAATTTAAAACTAGGTTTTCAAGGTTCTATAAAACCTCCTTTTATAAAAATACATATTTTAAAAAATATATTTTTAAAATATCTCTTAAAGTATTAGGGTGTTATATTCCCTTATAAACTTGGTTTTTCATTTCCAAAACACTATCGAATATGATATTCATTTTTTAGAATCTCAAGGTGTTACATCCTTATTTGTTTGTATCAATGTAACCATATTTCAAGGCTGAAATCCATTTTATGGTGGGTGGAATATGACACGCAAAGATTATATGATATATATTTTTTCAAATAAATTTAATTTCTTTGATAGATTTTAATCCATGAATCCCTATGTCTAAATGATCTTTAATATATTACACTGTTAAAACCTATAAATTAAATTGGGGGAGTAAATTTTAAAAAAATTTAAAAAATAAACTTATTTTTTTACAAAAATAAACTATATTTATAAATAACTATTAAATTTTTAACAAAATAAATATATGGTTTCTAAATAAATTTTCCTAAAAATTTGTTTGTATTGCTTTTGGTGAGAAAAATATATAATTTATTTATTTTACTTTTATAAAATGTATTTTACCAAATTCACATCAGTTTTTTAATAATATTATCAAAATTAATATAGAGTGAATTCTTTGGAATTTTATAAAATGATTAATTTTTTTAATGTAATATAAAAATGAATATTTTTATTGGAAACTATCTTCATTTAAAGAATTATAAAAGTTAAATTTTAATTTATAATTATTTTAAAAAAAATAGTTCCTTTATATTAGTTATAATCCAATTAATGTCATTGGAAATAATTTTATGTTAGATATTGGTATAAAAAATTTTATACTAAAAAAATTTGGAATGTTGTTTTTGATCACATTTTATATGTTTAACTCAAAATAAAATTATACCACTTCTGTTTATTGAATTAAATAAAATGTATTCCATTTTTTGAATCATAATTTCCATAGTTTATTAAAGATTCCACCTTCATTTTTTGGGCATTATTAATAGTAACCATAGTAAATAGTATTCCCCTTGTTATGGATAAAATAGATAAAATAGGGATAGAACATTGGAACAAGGCATTAAAATATTTATGACACATAATTTTATACTATTGGATGAGCTTATTTCAGCCTTACTCATCCATGTTTTGAGAATATGGCAACTTGATACCATTTTTATTTGATTATGAAATTTAAATTATTTTATGAAAATGATAAATAGAAAACTTCACTCTCTTAACTTTAATATCTCTAATACATTTTCATAAGGATAAATATATTTTATGTTCATTTCTAAATATTTATTTCAAATATAGATTGTTTTATTATCATAGTAATTTATCAGAAATTTATAGTGATTTAATAATTACTTTAAATTCGAAGGTAATACCAACATAGTATTTGTTCAATTAATATAAAAATTAAATAAATGATTTTATATATATTGAATGTAATAAAATTTTGGTGAATTATTATTTTACAGGAATTTTTAGTTAAATATAACATTATTATATTGATTTAAAATTCACTTTTAAAATTCAATTTTTATCATGATGAAATTAAATCCATATTAAATGAATAGTTCTAGAAAAATACATTAATGAAAATTTGTAATATAAAATATTATATTAAATTATTTAAAATTCATTGAAGAATTTAATCATCCTTATAAATTTTATATTATTGAAAATATCAACTATAGTCCAATTATGGGTCACTTTTTCTTTTGTGGAATTATTTATCCTTAAAGAGTAAAAAAATTGACATTATTATAATTATCAAAAGGGTTAACTGTGGTAAAAGCAAAACGATAAGGGTGAAAGGATTACCTAAAATTTTCTTAATTTTATTTTATAAGAGTATTTAAACTTATCATCATCCGATGTTATAAATATATCAATTTTAGCCACTTTTACTTGAAAATTAATTTATATTAATTTAATACTTTAAGTAATTCCAAGAGTACCCCCCCCCCCACGAACGTATAAAAGAGAACATCTTCTCCTCTATGTCTCACACCTCTTGATAGATATATATATTAAAATAAAAACCATAATACCTTCCTAGATTTATTACCCACAACCTATTGATTTTTTATTCCCAAAAGATCATACTTTCAATGATTAAGGTGTAAAAAAATAGGTTTATCAACAACAAGGTATAACTCTTAATCGAACATTTTCAAAATAAGTTCTTATTTTTCCTCCTCTAAATCCATGATACCATTTATAAAATAATGAAATTAATATGTTAAATATACTAAATTTTTGTTATTATTATTTAATAAAAATTATACATCTTCTTTATATCCATCGAAAAGTGAAAACATCGCTCATTCCCACGTGCGACATATCAACTTCATATGAAGATTTAATTCGTTTTTCATCACCACATTACTTTGATTTTAACAATTATATATTTAATAAATTTATATGTTATTCAAAAATTTATTTTGTTTCTAGAAATGTGAATTATTATTTACTTTTCTTTCATTCCATCCTTCAAAAAATTTAAATAGTGTTCATGCATATGTACAACATAAGATTTCCCAGAATTATATATTTTTTTTCTATTTATACATTTAATTGATAAATATACATATATAAATAATTAATATATATGATATTTATATCATGGATAAAATTTTGGAGACGATGAAACCATAATAAAATTATAGGAGTCATAATTTTAGAAACCAATCTTCCTTGAAAAATGAAATAATTAACATCATGAAATAATGATTTTTTTAATTATTAATAAATGGGTGTTGAAATGTTATAAGTGAATAATATATGATATTATAAGTATGTACATGATTCTAGTATATAATTATAAAAAATTAAATTTATTACAAATTATTTTATTTCACTTTCCAAAAATTGTAGCTTGAGGTTATAGATTTATGTCACAATTACAATAAAAATATATGATTCTACATCAAAATTTTAACATGGTTTTTTAATAAATCAACTTCAAAATGAAAATGGAAAAACTTTTAATATAATTGTATTTAAAATGGATATTAAGTATATTTTATATTTACCTTAGGTCCTAGTTTTTATTAAAACACGATGCTAAATGGATTTTTTAACATTTAATGTCAGTTTTGTATTTAAATTGATGTAAAATTATTTATTTTTTATAATTTAGGAATATGTTTTTATAGTAACCAACCAAAAAACTTTTCTATAGATTTTTAATTTTTTTTAGTAAAATGTGGATCCCAAATCCTTTTACAAATATACCCCAGGTTTTATCCTTATTAATCTATAATTATTTTTTCAAAAACCCTAATACCCACGACATATAACTCTCAATCCTACTTTATAAACCTCAGTCTTCATTATTTGTCCTTTTTTTCATAATTTCTCATCTCTATTTCTTACTCCTAGATCATCACTTGCTTCATTTGGCTGACCAATAACTATTTCATTTTTCATGTTTGGGTTTCACCATTATTGGATTTTGATCTCAATTTTGGGATATATATTTTAATTTTAAATAGTTTGATGTTCATGAATCTCTATTTTGGTTCTCTTCATCCTTTGTTTTAATCTAGAATTGATATATTTTGTATGTGGAATATATATTTTTTGTTTTTCAAATATTTATTTTTTAATTTTTAGTTTTTAATAGTATCCATTGATTATTTTTATATACATATTTATCAATTATAACATATTATGGTTATAATTACTTTTAGAGTATAAATTTATTGTGATACAGTTCTATTGTAATTGGATGTATTTGAATTTAAAATTGTTTATATTTATAAATAAACTATTAATTTTTTTAAAATTAACCTTATTGAAAATTAAATGATTAATGATAGTTATTTTATGATTGAGTTGAATGCTTTCATATAATAGAATAAATGATAGATCATTTTGGAGTAAATTTAGTACAAAACGGTGCATGGATAGTAATAAATCTCAAACATATTACCCCACTTTTTACTCCAAAAGGAATACTCTTTGAATAAATTTTCTTTATACATTTATTTTATTTTTATTTAGCATATTAAATTAAAATTAATTTTTTCCCATAAAATCAAAAAATACAATATATTTTTTGGTTTATTAATATTAATAATTAAACTAAGTTATATTTAATTATTGAAAAAAATTTACTCAGAATAAATAAATTAAAATAAATAAGAATACATTATTATTAATTTATATCATTTTGTAATGTCATTTAACCAAGTATTTTTTCTATTTTTTTCATCTCCTTTTAATAACTTGTATTTAAAATTTTCAATGTTAGGTTTTTATTATTTTTTATTACTTTTCATTTTGATCAAATTTTTATCAATAAAAGGTTATTTGTTTTTTCTAATTATATGTTTTTATGTTTTAAATTTGTCAATTTGTAAATATTCTTACCAGTTTATAGGTTTTAATATATTCACTTTTTATTTTGTGATATTATGATATTATTGGTTTTTAATCGGAAAAATTTATGAACAATTGATTATGAATATGAAAAGGGAGTTGACGATTTAATGGAATTTAATAAATAAAAACTTAAAAATAGATCTGATATTTTATCCTTGTGTGAAGTGATGGAATGTGAGAATGTTTAATTCTAGATAAATAAAAGAACATTTTATTTGATATTATTTTAACCATAATTATTCACATTTTATATTACATGGTGAAATAAAAATAATAAACATCTAATATTGATGAAAATATTCATCATGAGATAAAGGATTATATAAAAGAATTAATTAATGATTTATGAATAGAAACCATTAAAAAATATGAACTATTTAATGATTATATGGAGATTATGAGAAACCATTATTCTACGGTTGTGCTAAATTTATGGTATTATTAGAAAATCTATGATTACTTAACCTGAAAGAAACAAATGAATAGAGTGATAAATGTTTCATGGAATTTATGGACCATTTTAAATACATAATTTCATAAGGAAATTGGATTCGAAATAACAATTATGATGAAAATAAAATATTAATCCCAATGGTATTGGTGTATAAAAATATTCATTTAGTCCCCAATTATTATGTTTTTTATATGAAAAAATATGAATGTTTAAAAAATAACCTAAATATGGGAAATCATTTTATAAAATAAATTGATAATTATACATTGATTTATTCTCAAGTACCAACACCTAACCACACAATAAAGCATTTTTTTATCTGTAACACAAATAGTTTCAATTTTATGTGGAGGTTTTTTATAATCCCCTCAAGGTATAGGTGTTTTGGGATGAAAAGGTGTAACGACCCAGGTAATTATAGAATAATAATTTTTAATATCTATTAATATTTATGAATCATATATTAATTTGATATTAAATAGGACACTTTCGTCAATATCTTATTCAACATGCACCAATGGGTTTCTTTGAAATCTTATGTTGTACATAACTTTGAGTTATACTGAAAAATAATATAATATTATTATTATTTTAAATGGGTATTAATTCATAGTCATTGTATTGATAGGGATGAACATAACTAACTAAATTATTATTTAAATTTTTTTTAAATGTCTTTACATTTATCCTGTAAATTTTAGATTCTTAAAATAAGAATGAATCTAATTTTAACCATGAAATACTTTCATATTCTTTAAAAGGTCGACTATACACCTTTTGATTGAAAACCCTTTTTAAATTTAGTTTTTTTCACTTTTATATGTTCCATTTGACAAAATATTCTTATTCTTTAGAATTAGAAAATCTAAATTTACTTTGGGTAATTTTTTTGTATTTTTCTACTAATGATCATTTTTTTAATTAATAGTGAAAAATAATGCATTTTAAGTCAAAACATTATTTTCATCTAATTTTTTTATATGATTAGATGGTCCTTTTAATTGGTTTTAATGTGTAATTATATTATATTCTTATACTTTTATCCAATTTTGTTCCTTGGGTGTAATTTCACTTTGAAATTTCACATAAACACATGTCAATCTTTTGTTAGTTTTTACTTCCTAAAAACACACTTTATGGTTCTAACAATGGGATTTAATTTTAAATTAATTTCTGAAACTTATGTTTTTAAAATTTGGGTAAATGGATTACTCATTTTGAATCAGGAGGTCCAAATTGTTTAAAATGGTACCTTTGATTTTTAGTTATTATGAATAATAACTTCAGTAAATATTTTATTTACCATGGTTAAAAGGTAAATCGGGTAAATAATTTTAAAAAATAATATCATAATAACATTATATTATCCAAAAACAAGTCTTAACCCTATTTTATGAGATATTTCCGACCATGGGCCTCCATGGATATATTTTATGACCTCATGGAGCCACTTTTGTGTGAAAATGACATTTAATTACTTTCAATTTTAAGTTATGGAAAATATAAAATAAACATGTATCTTTTATTAAAAAAATTTATATGATGTTATATAAATGATATCTTCAGCTAAAAATAGTAATTATAAAGATGGAAAGATTTCCTATATCATGGTATTTTATTTATAATTTTTATACATCATATAAATAAATTTATGTATGAAACAATGGTGATGTAGCGATTGCCTTATCAATGAAAGATTTAAATAAATGAGATTATAAATATTAAAAAAAACTTATGTCCAAACTATTAATGCCATCCAAAAATTTCATGGATGTTTATTTCTTGTTATATTTTAATTAATTTTGTTTTTTCAAATTGATAAAGTTCTTATGTAGTTAAAATAAATCATGATACGAATAGTATATAAGTTAACATAAATGAGTTTTAAAAAACAATAATAATTTATTAGAGGATATAATAGTCCTAAAAATATACGATTCATCCAAATAACATAAAAAATGTTTTAAATTTTATTAATCAACCACTTGAGGTTCTATTTTAATTTTATTCTAACTATATTATCCATATAGAATGAATATACAAGAAGTCATGGAAAAGGTTAAATTAGTTAACTTACTGTTAAAGCAAAATGATAAGGATACATTTGTGTCAAAAACGTGTCTAAAACCAATTTTCTGATAGTAATTCAACCGATCATCATCTTATATTCTACATATATCAATGTGGTGTTTTTATAATTCCAAAATAAATTAATAATAAAATAATACTTTCAAACATTCCTAAAGTGTCCCCCTGCCCCCACCTCTTATAAAAGGACACCACATTTAACCAATACCTGCAACTCTAAAACCCTCTTAGATCATCCAAACACTACTAAAATAAGCTCCAAACATTCCTCTATTCCTCTTTTAATCCTTACCCAAGGCAGAAGGCAATTCATGAAAGCCCTTTGGTTCAAATTAAAAGATGTTACCTGATTGGAGGAAAAATATTCACTCAAGTTCCTTTCAATTATTTTTTCTTATCCACTCCCTAAGATCATTATTTTATTTGTTTACATAATAACACCAAAATAATAAATATACTATTCTTTTTTATTAAAAGGAATATAACTACACTTTCACACACCTCCATCTAATGGGTATAGAACATACTATTTCTGTGGATGATGAACTACTTCCTCACGAAACGATGATTGTTCAATCTTCTCTTACCACCTCTCATGGTGGACATTATGAAAGAACTGAAATTATATATGATATATATGATATTTATTTATCTATATTCTTCTTTAATTATCATTTATAATATACTTTTATTCTTTTCATGTTGTATAAATATGATAATTTCATTTGAGGAAATGCATACTACCGCCCCCTCAAAGTGATAAGACTTGTTAATGCTAAACATGGAACGTATGAAGGGTAGAATTAATGAACATATGTAACATATGTAACATATATATTATAATATAATTATAATATACCTATTTATCATTTTGTTTTCATTTCTATAAATATGATATAGAAATGAAAGTAGTGTTCATGTCTACGTATGGCTTACCATCTCCCTGAACGATACATTTAATTTTTTATCTCAAAATGTTATGAAATATTATAAATACATATATATAATGGATATATATGATATATATGATATATATATTATTAATATCATTTTTTAGATAATGAAGTTTTGATCACTTGGACAATTTTTAATTTAACAAGTTCATTTTAGAATCATTTTCTGAAAATCAAGAAAATTTCTGATATGAACACAAATAATTAAATAATTATTATTGAAACGTAATAAGTGATATAAAAGTAATAGTAAACATGAAAAATTTTATTAATCAAGTAGAAATTTGATTAATTTTATTCTTTAGGAATAACAAGTAACATACGTGATGGTTCAGACTCAGGGCAAGGGAATCCATCTCGATATCCTTTCATTAAAGAATGTTTTGATAATATACACCTATTTATTTTACATGATTTATAATAAAAACATTTTACATTAACATTTATTCAGAGGGAATATTTTTATACTAATCATTTTACTAAATGATAAAAGGAATGATTTTACCATATGTCTATGACAAAAACTTTTGTGATGCCCTAACTGTTATCTGATATTTGGCATCTTTTATAAGCCTTAATATTTTTAAAATTAAGAAGAAACCCCTTATTTCCTTTTTAGGTATTTTTCTATTGAAAATGGTTTCAAATATGGATTTACTATTTCAATATATTGAAATTATTTCTTATTATTGCAAATGAAATTTTATAAATGAAATGTTGATATTTGTAATTTTTTATGTGTGATGAATATATAATGGTACTTGGACATTTGATGGGTGGTTACATGATAAAACAAATTATGGATGGTTCCATGATAAACCAGGGATATGTGGTTATGTTATAACCTCCAATAAATTGTGTATGGAAGTCGGTCGTATGGCTATACCATTTGTAATAATGATTTATAGAGTTCGACCGTATGGTCATTTAATATCAGTATGATTATGTCCCAAGCTTCCATTTTATATGTTATTTGTGATTTCTATGGGTTTTATGTTAATATTTTGGTTACAAAAAGGGTATGAAATGATCTTATATTCATTGATGTTTTTTAATACTTATTTAAGGTAAAAATTATTACTTTATGTTAAAGTATTTGTGGTTTAAATGTTGTTTTGAAAAACTAACAACATCCCTTATTTATGTATCCCTTACTCTGCTTTTTATGTTTATCCTATGATTTTTGGAAAAAAAATTCATAAGAATTAAATATGAATAGTTTCAATGATGGGATTAATGAAATTTCATGCTGTCTAAAACATAGAACTGGACATGTTTCTTTTCTTAATAGTTTTTTTATAAAAAATGGATAGTGAGTAGAAGTGTCTACTAGTAACATTAAAGTTTTTATGTATAATTGATGACCTAATTATATAAAGATCTAAATCTAAGATAATCCTCAATGTGCATTTTTAACTTAATTGAATATTATTTAATGTTCAAGGCCACATACTTATAGTTTGTATCAAAGGTCAGTTTAGATAAATTTAGAGTTTAGGGTGCTATTTTAGCATAAGTGACAAAATCATGATGACTATCATATTATAAATAATCATAGTTATTTTAGATAAATCAAATTAGTTCAAGATAAAACAAATAAGTATATATTAGTGTTTACCCTCCTTATAAGATAGTGTATGATGATTTTAATCATATACTCACACTACCCTTTTTGGATTTAGTAAATGGTTGGATCTAGTAGGAGAAAAGTAACAGTAGATGTGAAGGAATCTATGGTGGTTTCTAAATGAGAAACCTAATGAAATGGGAGCTATAATGATAACTATTGTGTTTATTCTTAACCAACAATCTGGATTCATGATTGGACACTTTTAACCTTGGTTATTTTCTTAAAGCATCATATATATGAGAAACTAATCCCAATGGAAGATCATGTAATAATCATAAAGGTAAATATATTCAAAAACCATTGTGTCATGGTTGTGGAAATAAACACTTAGGAATATACTTCAATGGGTTTGGAAGATGTTTCATATGTGGTAATAAAGGTCATAAATCAATAACCTTCCATGTAAAAAGGAAGAATCCAGTTGACTCCATGAAAGGAAAAGAATTTATTTCTGAAAGATGAATTAAAGGATTTAAATATAGTGTGTATGGTAATTATACCAATAGATTTCTTAATAAGATGTTTCATGAATGTGATCAGTAGGATCATAAAAATATATGTTTACAAATTTTTAATTCCATTCCAATTGAAAATGATGAAACTAAAAATGACCTATGAAAGTTATGGATTGTTTCTTTTCTCGGGTTTTTACATTACTAAAATATTATGACATTATGCATGATTTTTTTAGAAAATAAGTATAAAATAATAAGATGGAAAAACACGGAAAAGGATCATGAATAATCTTTGATGATTTAGATTTCTAGTAATTTAAGAGTTATGTTGGATCTATAGATGATGATATACTTTAAATGTATAAATGAAAGGATTATATTTGAATAATTTTTCTAGTATGTATAACCATGAAGTTTGATATGTGTGAATATTATTCAAGGAATAATTATCTTTTCTCATATGGATATAATGGATAAACTTAGGGGTTCATGTGATTTTTTTGTGTATGGAAATTATGGGTTATTAGTTTTTGGGATGCAAAATTTTAGTTATGAAACAACCATTGTGGATAAAATGTGTTATGGGTATTTTTAAGGATTTTATCTCATTTTATTAATGTTAGTTAAATTATACAGTTTTTTGATAAAGGACAACATGAAGACCGTGTGAAAATCCTTCGCACTAGACAAAGCTGTGGGAATCAGACCCACAACCAATGTGTGACGGGGATTTATCGCCTACCACTGGACTAAGTGATGTTCATGGTTAGTATGACTACTTATTTTTAGTTAAATAATTTTATGGATCAAGAATAAGCTGATTCAGGGAACTTGTATTTTTTCAAATACATATCCTTAGTACAGGAAAATTATTTAGTGATTATGATATAAAGGATATTTTGGAATAAATTCTCTCCTTTGGGGAATACTAAATGGATAAGGAAAATAGAATACTATGGGTTTCATTTGTGGATTAATGGTTGAAATTTTATTTTAGTAGAATCTACGTTTTTATTGTGGACGTTTGGTGATTTGGGTTATTCATGGAAATGATTAAGCTATCATACAGAATATGTGATTTGGTTAATTTCACTTCAGTTTGAGACTTTAAGAGTATTTGATGATATTTGGAGATAAATGTTAAGATTTAGTGTGGAAGACAATGTTATTAAATCCTTCTTTGTTTTGGTTTGAAATATTAGTTTTCATTATTTTTACAAATATTAAAGACAGTTGTTTATTGAATGGTCTTTGATGAACTTTGTGTATTTTTTATCGAATTTTGGAAATTAAGAGTATTATTTCTTTTCATAAAGGATTAACCTTTTTGGGAATCATATGATATTTTACTAACAATATTGGTTTTGGTTAATAAGAAAAGGAAATATATAGATCATCTTTGTAAATTATGTGATTATCTTGTAGTTTATTCTAGCACTTCAAATGTGACCAAGTCATCTTGAAAACTCATCATTTAGAGAAAAGATGATTTTGTGGTAGAAATTTATTATAGTACGAAACTATACATGAAAGGTAAGTATATTTCCTTAAGTTCTTATTCAATCTCATAAATAAATTCCTCAACTTTATGAAAAGGATGTTAAAACAAAAACATTTTTCATTTACTTTTATTACTAATAAATCAAATGCTTTTTAACCTATCACAATTTTCTGATTTTCATGTGGTTAACTTTCTCTTGATCATGTTTTCTATCGCTCCCCATTAGAACTTCAATATACTTGTTTTTATACCCATAATCCTAGTATATGATATCTTGGGTCACCTTTTTTACTTCTCTTTCATTCTTTTAATTTGATAGGTTTATTCACTCTTTTCCAGATGTGGGGGTTTCATTGATGTTTCTAAGCTTAATGTTAAAATTGGGGGGATGCAATTTCCAAAAGGGGGGAAGGATGTAATGACCCAGGTATTTATAAAATAATAATTTTTCATATGTATTAATATTTATGAATAAGATATTTATTTTATGTTAAAGGGGACACTTTATTCGATAGCGTACTCAACATGCAACAATTGATTTCTTTGAAATATAATTTTGCACACAACATTGAGTTATACCGAAAAATAATATAATATTATTATTATTTTAAATGAAAGTTAACGCATAGTCGTTCTATTTCTGGGGATGAACATAAATAACTATATTATGATTACTCATGTTTTTTAAATGTCTTAAAATTTATCCAATAAAATTTAGAGGCATAAAATAACAATGAATCTGATTTTAAGGATGAAATACTCTAATATTCTTTAAAAGGCCGAATTACCACCTTTTGATGGAGAACCCTTTAAAAAACTATTTTTTGTCACTTTTATATGTTCCATTTGACAAAATAAACTTCTTCAATTGAATTGGGACATTAAAATTTACTTTGGGTAAATCTTTCGTATTTTTTGATAAAGTTCATTTTTTAATGAATAGTGAAAAATAATGCATTTTATGTCAAAATTTTCGTTTCATCTAATTTATTTATATGATTATATTTTCAATTAAATTGGTTTTAAAGTGTAATTAGATTATATTTTTATGATTTAATCCAATTTTGGTCATTTTAAGTAATTTCACTTTGAAATTCGATATAAAATCAAGTCAATCTTTTGGTAGTTTTCACTTCTTAAATACAGGCTTTATGGTTTTGACAACAGGAAATAATTTTAAATTTGTGTCTACAACATCTGTGATTTGAATTTGGAAAAATTTATTCCATATTTAAAATTATGAGGTCCAAATTTTTTAAATAATTACCTTTTAATTTTAGACATTATGAATAGTAACTTTAGTAAATATTTAATTTACCATGGTTAAAGGGTAAATCTAGTAAATAATGGTAAAAATTAATATTATAATAATATTAAATTACACTAACACATTTCATAACCCTAATTTATGATATATTTCTGGCCATCTTCATCCATGGGTCGATATTAGGACCCCATAGTTCCACTTGTGTGTGAAAATGACATTTAATTGCGTTTAATTTATAGTTAAAGAAAACAAAACCTAAACATGTATCTTTTCCTAAAAAAATTTTTAAATAGAGTTATATAAGTGATATCTTTGACTATAAATAGTAATTATAAATATAAAAAGAATTACTACATTATCATATTTTATTTTAAATTTTTAGACATCAAAAAAATAAATTTATTTATGACACAATGGTGATGTAGTGATTACCTTATTAATGAATGATTTAAATAAATGAGATTATAAATATTAAAATAAATTTATTTTGAAACTTTTTATGAAATACATGAATTTTAGGGATGATTATGACTTGTTATATTTGGATTGATGATGTTTTCTATAATAAATCAAGTTTTTATGGATTTAAAAAAAATCATGATATGAATAGTATTAAAATTAACCTGAATGAGTTTTTAAAACATATACTATTTTAATAAATGATATAACAGTCATAAAATTCTAATATTTGGAAAAATAACTAATATAATGATTTAAATATAATTAATGAATAACTTTAGGTTTTATTAAAATTTTAGGGTGATAATATTAACCATATAGTATGAATATACAAGAAGACATAGTAATAGTCAGATTAGTTAACTAAGGGTTAAAGCTATATGATATGGTTAAAGATGATCCCAAAAACATTAAAAACATATTTTATAAGATTATTTATACCCATCCACATCTTATGTTATTAATATATAACTTTTTTGTTATTATTATTCTAAAATCAATTAATAATGAAATAATACTTTCAAACTTTCTTAAAGTTCCCCTCCTCGATCTTATAAAAGGACACCACCTCTAACTATTACTCACACCTCTCAATCCCCATTGTATCATCAAAAATCAACTCCAATAAGCTAAAAATATTCCTCTCTTACTCATAGAAGCCTTCCCCTAGGTATAAGGCAATTCATTATATCCCATTGGCTCAAATCAAAAGAAGTTACCCGATTTGAGGTAATATATTCTCTCATGTTCCTTTTCTTTATTGTTCCTTCTCCTCTCCGTATGGTCTTTTTATTCTTTGTTTACATAAAAACACCCATATCCTCAATATTCTAGGTTTCTGTTATGGTATGTATTTTAACTAAACTTACACACACCTCCGTCAAATGGGTATAGAACATATTTTTTTTGTGGAAGGCGAACTAATGCCTCACGAAATGATGATTGTTCAATCATCTCCTACCACCTCTCATGGTGGCCATTATGATGGAAATGAAATTATATATGATATATATGATATATATTTTATCTCTATGATTCTTTAATTATCATTTAGAACATACCTTTATGCTTTTCGTGTTGTATAACTACGATAATTTAATTTAAGGAAGTGCGGACAACCGCCCCCTCAAAGTGATATGACTCTTTCAGGCTATACATGGAACATATATAGAATGTAATTAATGAACTTATCTAACATATATAACATATATATTAATATTTAATTATAATATAACTATTTATCATATATTTATCATTCCATTAAACATGAAATATAAATTAAATTAGTGTTCACGCGTACGTACGGCTTACCATCTCCATAAACGGTGCATTTTATTTCATATATCTAAATGTTATGGATTATTATAAATACATATATATAATAGATATATTTGATATATATGATATCTAAATCATTAATATTATTTTTTATATAATGTAATTTGGATCATATGGACAATTTTTAATTATAACAAGTTTATTTTTTACTCAACTTCTGAACATCGACCAAATGTTCAATATGAATTCAAATAATTGACTAATTGTTATAAAAAGGTAATAAGTGATATAAAAGGAATAATATAATTTAAAAATGATATTAAATAAGTTTAAATTAACTTAATTTGTATTATTCATGATGAACAAGGAACATACAGGATGATTCAGACTTAATGTAGGGGACTTCGTCTCGATCTCCTTTCATTGAGGAATGGTTTGATAATATACCCCTCCTTGTTTTACACAATGAATAATAAACACCTTTGAATTTTAAATTTTTAAATAATTAATCATTTTCTACAAATGATTTTCCTATAATATAGATGGAATTTGTTTACCTTATTTTTGCGACAATGACACTTCTGTCGCTCTAACCGTTATTTGATATTTGGCTTTTCCTATAATAATTAATGTTTTTAAAAGGGAAAGAAGAAACCCCTTTTTTCATTTTTGGGAATTTGGTAATTTAAAATGGTTTTGAATGTGTATTTACTATTTTTATATATTGAAATTATTTCTTTTTATTGAAAATGAAATTTTATGATTGAAATTTTTATATTTGTAATTTTTTCTATGTGATGATTATATAATGGTACATGGAAATTTGATAGGTGGTTACGTGATAAACCAAATGAAGGTTATTCCATGATAAATCAAGGATAGGTGGTTATGTTATAACCTCTAATGCATTGGGTATATAAGTCATCTTTATTTCTATTCTATTTGTAAGAATGATTTGTTGAAGTCGACCGTGTGGTTATTACATTTTAGTATGATTATATCCCAAATTTACCTATTTATGTTATGTGTGATTTCTATGGGTTTTATTGTAATATTTTTGTTAAAAAGGGTATGAAAGCATATTATATTTACTGAAATGTTTTTTCTACTTCTTTAAGGTCAAAAGTATTACTTTTTGTTAAAGTATTAATGGTTTACATGATGTTTTAAAAAACAATCAGATTTCCTTCCTTATGTATCCCTTATTGATCTTTGTATGCTCATCCCATGTTTTTTTGAAATGTTTTTTACAGTACATAATATTTAATAGGGTGAAGGATGAGATCAAGGAAAATTCATTCTGGATAAAACATGGAACTGGACATGTTTCTTTTTTTAAGAGTTTATTTATTAATATATATATATATATATATATATAATTAGTAGAAGTGTCTATGTGTAATATTCAAGTTATTATGTATTATTTATGACCTAAGTATATAAATCACTAAACATGAAATGATCCTCAGTGTGAATTATTAAATTAATTCAATATTATCTAATATTTAAGGATGGGTCCTTACAAAAGGTAAATGTTTGGTAATTTTTCCAAGTCTTACTATTAAGGATTGTGGTTAAAAGAACCATGAAAACTAAGTGGGTAGCCCATAAATCTTTTGATAGTAATGATATGCATGGTTACCTTAAAATTTATTTAACCGTGTTGGTAAACCTTTTATCCAACTCTAATAGGGGTATTTTTCCTTTTTAGTTTTCTTAATTGTGGTATATTACATTTGATTCCCTATTCATTTTCACCAGCCCTAGGTACCTTCCATTGGATTTTGTCCATATTCTAAACTGATCCAAGGTGATTTCAAGGTGGCTTCATGGTGATTACTTACCTACTTCTAGAGTTAAAGGTCTTCTTCTCCTTACTCTTGAGTTTATTTCCATTTTCCTCTTCTTTTCTAACACTTGTAGAAATTTTTAACTAATTCACTTACCTTTTGTTGTTATAAAGGTGTTATGCTCCTATATAAGGGTTACGATCCTTTCTTTTATACCTAATTCGGTATATTTCATTAATGGATACATGGTTCCACCAACAGATGCTGGTGTTTTCATTTAATTTCTATTTATTTTAGAGATATAATAACTTTTAACTCATTAAATGTGTTTATAAATTAATGTGAACATGTATATGATATCTAGTCTTTATTTTTTAAAGGTTTTAAATTATTGGGTGGTTTTTTTATTTGGAAAAGGGGTAAATTTATTATTTCAATGGTACTTTGTTTTGAAATGGAAAATTATGCATTATACATTTTTTATAAAATTCCAAGAATATATTTATATAAGATGATCACTTTTTCATTGTGTTTTAAGATAAGTGTTCCTTTTAGATAGGGTTTCCATTTGTGTGTTTAAAGGGTTTACATGATTTAATGGGGTTTTTTCCTTAATAAACTAAATTGAAGTTTCCCTTGGGATGTTTGACAGTGATTTTTTGATGACTATGATTTTATTTGGAATGTTTTTCGGATTCCAAATTATTTTAAAATGTTTTTTTGAAAAGTGTATGTTATGTGAGATAAGTGAATACCAAATTAGAACATGGTGATGTGATGTGGATTATTCACTTATTATTCCACCTTCTATTGTTATAATGGTATTTTTATCTATGAGATTGATTTTAGGATGTGATTCATTTGGTTCATATATATTGGGGTTATCCTCAAGTGTAGTTTGTGAGATGGGAAAGACTTGATTGTTGTGTTAGAACTTGGGGATCTATTATTATCATGTGATCACATTATTTTCTCGTAGACCCAACCCTTGTTATTCTATAGAGTGACTAAGGATAATAAGTAGGATGTATTAGGATGGTGTTAGTCTATTTGTGATTTACACACTCTCTAGTCAACACTACTTGTACATAACAGCTGGATATGAGGCTTTTCACTGAGGAGACTAGTTATAGTGATTTGGTTAACAGATGTTTGACTATTAACCTATCGGTACTATGTCCACCAATATGTGTCATGTGTTATCCCATTAGTCCCTATATAGGTTCCTCATTCTATGTATTATATGTTATGCCTTTGTTTATTTATTGTTTCATGTTTATTGTATATTTCATGGATGCACTTGTCTCATGTATTGATTTACTTGCAATTTAGTCTTGATATTGACTATTTTGGTTCCATATATTTATTGGAATTATGTGTGACTTTATGGGGTGTCGTATTCATTATTTTTTCCATTTTTTCCATGATTTTTTTGTGTATATGTTTTTAATGAAAAAATGGGAAAAATTATTTCAATGTGCTAGTTTTTTTTGTAAATTAATTTTAAAAAATTTAAACTATGTGAGGAATTGTTTTATAAATTTGCATGTTTTATATTTAATGATTGTTTTTTAAAATGACATAGTTTGGGTAAAAACATTTATTCCATGTTTTAAAAATGGAATTCATTTAGAAATTGCACAATCCATGTTTTTTACTATTATATCATATAATGGAAAATGAAAACAAATTTTTCTACATTATTTGAAACTATTATTATTGGTTCCTTTTATAAAAGGAATGAATTGTACTCACGGTGGTACCATTTTGGATTCATCTCCTAGCCTACATAATCTTGTGGGGGGTTGTAGTTTTCATATATTATTGAGGTTCCTTCATGTTTGGAGTATTGGTTTGATTCCATTTAATCTTCCTTCGGGATTTGTTAGTTGTTGGGATCATGGTGGTGAATTATGAGTTAGAAAGAGATGGGGAACGGTCCTTTAGTTTCAGGGAACAGGTTGGATCAATTTTTATTGGGCCACTTTTGTAACCCATTATTTTTAATTCATATTTCTTTGTACCTTATATTCCTGTATTAGATTTTTAATATATGAGATATCCTTTGGGTAGGTATATTTTTCTCCCTCCATTATTTCCATGTTTTGATGTCTATAGTTAGTTTCTTGAGGGTGAAATCACCTTCAATGGTTATATTGATACCCTTAATGCTTGTCCTCATCCTGGGGGGGGGGAGTGGACATTACATGGGTAGGTGTATATCCAACTTATGAGTACGCTGGATTGTTTTCCCAAGTTTGTTCATTAAACAATGATATCATTGGAATAATAATTTTTATTTCTTGTAGGTCTGGGTAGTTTTTGGACTAGTATCTTCATCGAGACTTAAGTAGAGTGTGCGAGTAAGGGCATGTCTAGCTCTCCATCATACTGAATATCAAGTTTATATGGTTGTGTTTGGATTAATTCTTGATCTTGAGTTTATATTTTAATTTTTTTTAATGGATTCTTGATGTGTTGAGAAGATTATTTTGATCCTTGTTGAGTGCATCAGTGATTTTGGAGGTTATTTGGAGTTTTTTTTGTGAAAATAGTGAACAGAATAGGGTTTCCCATATAACACAAACATTATGGTAAAACATGTGGTTCTTGTATGTGATAGTTTTACAACCATGATAGTTCTTGTGGTATAGTTTTCAAATGGTTTAATATCCTATCTGTCCAAACATTCATAGTGGAATTTCTCCTCAGAAAATTGTGATTTGACTCCCTTTCTCCCTAGGTAAACTCCAAAGGATTATTCCACTAGATTAGTATCCAACATGGGTGTTTTAATTATTAGTTTTTTGGAAATTTATGTTCTTTAATGTGGTTTTAAATGATATGGATGTTTTTTTCTATGTTTTGCCTATTTGGGGCATTGTTTCATGAATTGAAATTTTCTTGGAAGAGAGGTCACTTGTTTTTGAAAAAAAATAATGGTGGTTTGAAAAGTTGTTTGGTTTTCTTGTTAGAAGTCATTAATGCTTTTATTTGAAACTAAGATAAGAAAATGTTTTTAAGATAAAAGAAATTTTAGTTCACAATGAAGAATGTTATAAAACTATTTAAGTCGTAAAATGGATTTTTAAGAATTGGTTTATAAAAGTATATTCCTTGAGATAATTTATTTCAAAGAGGAGTTTTTAAATTATTTTATAAATTAGTTTTCAATATTTTACTCTTTATTAATTTTCATGTTATTTTTTGAAGGAGAAGTGGTGTGCCCATTAGTTTAAATGAATATTAAAATAGGTGGGTCTCAATAATGGGGTGAAGATTTGAGAAAATATTGGTGGAAAATATTTGAGATTTTCAATTATATTTTTAAAGTGGTTTTAATTTTTTTGTAAAGGTTTTTTTTAAATGGTGTTATGTTTTGGTCCCATGGTTATTGGACCACTTTTTTTGAGAATCATGGGAGGTCCAGAACATGTATTATGTTGGTTGCAATTTTCCTCTTAGAAAAGTCTAGATGTAATAGAGAGTATTGTTCCTAGGGTTTCTCCTTTGATTATGTTATTCCCTTTGGGGGATTTAACCATATATGATCGTGAATTATTTAAAACATTAGGTCATGTTAGAGGATCCCTTGAGTATTGTTGGGGAATTCTCTATTATTATGAGACACCCCCGGACTAGGTTATCATTTAACCATGGTATATTTTATTCCATTCCCCGAGTGTTGGGTAGTTTTAAAATTATATACAGTTAATGATTAACACTTTTATGATGGGTGGTTTTAGTTTTTAAAACACGTTCAAGGTGAATTTATTTTTTTATTTTAATTTTTTTTTCAATTTTAATTTTATGTAGGACTTCAGATGACATGTAGTGATTATTATTAAAGGTTGAGTTTACAATTTATGAGAAACATTAAATGGAATATGACCAAATTTTGGTCGTGAAATAAAATGGGAGTTTTGGTTCTCAATATCCAGTGGTTTTTATTTTTTAATTCATTTTTTTATTTAGAGTGAATAATTTTTAAGAAATTTTTGGGAAATAATTTTAAAATGAGTGTGATATTTTAAAATGTTTGGAGCCTGATTTGGTCATGATGTGACATATTAAAGAGATTTTTAATAAAATTGTGGTTTTTAAAGGGGGGATCATGGTTTTTAAAATTTGTTTCCTTTTGTTTCTCAAAAATAATTTGGAATTTTTTTTTCAAAACATAATTTCATTGTTTTTTTTTTTGAAATATTAGTTTTAATTGGGACTTCAACCATTGGAATGTATCAATTTTTGTGTTTTCCTAAATGGAATGGTTGGGTGGGGTTTTAATTATCATTCAAATTGTATTATGGGAAGTGATTAAGAATGTGTTTTTGAAAATTAAAATTATGAATGACTTGTTTTTTTAAAAAATCATCAAGTTGGAAAACATGAGTTTTGATTTGTTATGTGGTTCTTCAGAAAACGGTCCTCATTCAATGTCTTAAAAAAGTCTTTGAGGCTCAGAAAGGTAATTTTCATGTGGTTTTTTATTCAATCTAAATGGTATAATTTTTTCTAAATTCTTGTGTTTTTTTTGTTATTTAACTATAATGGTTTGTGTGCATACCTTCCATCATATGGGATGCCTTGTTTCTCAGTTTTATTATTTTAATGCCTCTTGTGTTATATTTTGTCATGGAATATTTTAAGGTAAATTTCCTGATAATGTGGGAATATGTGAACATTGGTTCAGTGCATGGGTAATTAGGTACCTTTGATCCTTTGGGTACTCAATGGTGCATGTTTTTAGGATTAATTATGGGATAATGTTATAATTTTAGGTTCTATTTTACCCTTAGGTTACGGTGACCCAAATCATGAGCCCATGTTTGTTGTTTTTGTGGAATTCCATGAAATTTATTCTTTAAAGAGGTGAGTGATAAACTCATTCTCAACTCAAAAATGTGGGTGTTGAGTTTCTTGAGGTTGGTCTTATATTTAAGAATTATTAATTTGTTATTAAATGTTCTTTTGAACCATTTTAGACATGCTTCCAAATAGTGTAGGTCTCTTTTCAAGTTTTTCACTTTATTACACCATTTATGTTTTTTCTAAATGGTGGGGAGACCCATTCTGGGTCTATATTTCTTTTTATGGTTCTTTAATGAGTGTGTGTGGTTTTCTTTTCTTGGATACATTTAGTAGTTGTGTGGATTTAGTGGTTTGGTTTAGATAAATTGTTGTTGATCAAGATTTTTTTCTTGGGACATCTCTTGTGGTTCGTTGTTGAACTCACCTCGCTTTATGGATGGTGGGTTTTTTCTATTTCTATTTACATCCATCTTGACTTGGGACATTCTGGGTGTAGAAATTAGCACGTTCGGTAGTTTGTGACAACACTAGTGTAACATTTATGTGGGGGTATTTTATGGATGGTTTAGCCTATCACGTAAGAGGTTTTTTTCGATGAAAAGTTAAATTTTTGAGTACTTTTTGTGGGTAACATGGTTATAGAGTGTGGTTAAACTGGCCATTAAGCCTAAATGTATAGCCCATACTACTCATTCCAATGATGATATTCATGATTAACTCACAAAATAATTTAATTTTGTGGGTAAACCATGCACCCTACTTAAAAATGGGTATTATTTTATTTTCAAGTCTTTTTTAATTTTTATATATTCTGTTGGATTCCCCACTAATTTTATACTAGACTAGGTTCCTTATATGGGATTATATCCTATTCCCAAGCTCCTTAATGGTTATTTAAAGGTTGTTTTGTGGGAATTATTTTCCAGTTTGATTGGTTAGGTTCATATTCTTATTCTTTATTTTTCTTACATTTTCCTCTTCTTCTCTAACCCTATTTTCTATGTTGTTATGATTTAAATACCTAGTGTTGTTCTAAAACTACTGGTATGATTTCTAGGAGTATCTATCACTCTATTGGCACCGAATCTGATAGATTTAGTTGAAGATGACATGGTTCCACCACTATAGGTAGGTGTTTCAATTTCATTACCTTCTATTTAATAGTTACATGAAATATTGATGCATCAAAATTATTTTAAAATAAATTTACAATATATATGATATATATTTTGAATTTTTGTTAATAATATCTATGCTTGGGTTTGTTTTCCTTTAGAAAAAATCAGTGAATTGATTAGGTCTATTTAAAGTTAGTTTAATATTTTATTTTATACATTTTATATGTTTAATAAAATCCCAATAATGTTTTTATATATGAAAAAACTATTTCATTATATTTCCATAAAAATACGATTTTAAAAGTGGGTTTCCATTTTTTTGTTGAAAGGGTTTCCATGTTTTAAAGTAGTGGTGTTGTTTTATAAAGTGAAAGAGAGTTTACCTTGGGTTTTTTATTTTGATTATTGATTAAAATGATTTTATTTGTAATTTTTTATGGATTCCAATTTTTAAATTGTATATATAATATTATCTGCTCTATGTGTTAAGTGACATCATGTTTGTCGCTTTGTGAAGCGATGTTGATTATTTCCTTATTGATCCCACTTATGTTATTGTGATGTTATATGTATCCATTTTATGGATGTTGTGATATGATTCATGTGGTTATTATTGATTGGGGATCTTCTCAATTGTATTTTGTGAGGGGGGAAGGACATGATTGGGGTTATATCACTTGGGGATTTTAAATCATCATGTAATGACATTGTTTTATCTTGACCCGCATACTTTATTATTACAAGGGGATATCGATTATACTAAGTGGGTGGTATTGGGATGATGTTAATATAGATTAGATTTAAAAACAAGCTAGTCTCACCTAGTTTTACGAAATACCTATTTATTGAGATTTTCACCAAAGAGACTATTTAGTTTGGTTTATTTGATTGATGTGTGGCCATTAAACTATTGGTAGTAGGTCCACCTTTATATTTCTGGTGTATTCTCATTAGTCCCTATGGTGTTTCCTCATGTTATTTATCATTTTTTATTCCTTTATTTATGAATATTTTCATGTTTATTTTTTATGAATTTTATTGAATTAATTGATATAATGATCCTCTTGTTATTTACTCTTAATATTATATAGTTTGGTACCATCCATTTATCTACATTATGTGGATCCTTCAATAGTTTTCTTTTAATTATTTTCCCCCCATTTCCCTGGATTTTCTTTGAGTTGTGTCTGTATTAATGAAAATGAGGGAAATGGTTTCAAAGAGTTATTTGTGGTTGGAAATGATTTTGAAATTTTTTATTCCTTTTGAGGTCTTTTTTTCAAAATTGGAATGTTATTTTATTAATGATTAGATTTTCAAATAGCATGGTTATGGTAAAACCAATTATGAAATTTTTTATAAATTGTATGATTTGAGAAATTTCATGGCCATGTTTTGTTTACTCCCATATCATTAAATGAAAATGAAAAACTATTTTTCTACATTACTTTGAAACTACTAGTCTTGGTTTCCTTTATAAATTGAATTAATTTCACTCATAGTGGTATCCTACTAGTTTAGACTCACACCCTACATTATAATTGTAGTGGTTATATAGTCTTCATGTCTTATAATATTTATGTTAGGTTTGGATTGATTTTTTGATTTGGTTTTGTATTCCTCGAGAAGTGGTTAGTTTTTTTGACCATGGTGGTCACTTATGAGTCACATGGAGAGGTTGATCGGTAATTTAGTTTCATAGAACTAGTTTGATCAAGTTTTATTTTATACTCTTTGATCCTATATTCTATTTATTTCATCTTCCATTGTATCTTGATTATTAATATTAACCTTTTTTCTAAGATATATCCCTTTGGCATGTATTTTTCCTCTCTCCATAATTTCCATGTTTTGATATTTTTATATTATTTCTTGGGGGTTAAATCATCCCCAACAGTGGAATTGATACCCTTAATGCTTATTATTAGCTCAGGGGGATTGGGGATGCTCCATGGGTATGTGGTGGGATTGATCAAGAGCCCAATGGATTAATGTCTTATGTTGGTTTGTTACAGTATCTTCTAATAATTCAATTTTTTATGTGTATATTTATAAATTTAAATGATTTAGAATGGTTAAGATGGAATAGGGATGAGAAAATATCTGATACAAACTTACATCATCACTCTGATAAACCATAATGAAATATATATGGTAATAACATCTATATTCTGGAATTAAATCAAGAAATATCATAATATGACTATTCACAAATAAAATGAATCTATATTTGAGCCTAATATCCAAAATAGTTCATAGCCTATTTTTTGGTTGTTTATAAATTTTCCAAGAGATATGTATGATGAAAAAATATGTTATGATGAGTTTTATGATTTATGGACTAAAAATACTATGAAATGATGTTGACGTGTATGTTTCACCATTGAATGATGATTTTGAAATTTATATGGGATATAAGTGTTACAATTTTTGATGCATACAAGAAAGAGTATTTTCATTTGCGTGATATGATAATGTTCACTATTAGTTACTTTCATGTATATGAAACCAATATAGATATAGTGTTAGGGGATATAAATCATTTCCAGTATGTAAAGAAGATACTTCATATTATCAATTTCATAATTGATGAATGATAGTGTATAAGAAACATCAATTTTTTATTGGTTCATCCTAATCATAGATTTGAAAGGGAATTTATTTCCATAAAATAATATAATATCTTCCAACAACCATTCGCAACTGAATAAATTACCACAAGGTGGAAGATATTGATTTCTAATTTGAAAACAATTAATATATATTCATCAAAGAATATCTAGAAGAAACATTTTATCTTATTCAATCTACCTTATTATATACGTTTCGGGATAAAACATAAGATTGATGTTATGCATGTTGAGAAAACAATTTAGTAGTTTAATTGAACTTTTTTAGCCGTAAAATGAAATAAAAAAGATAGGTTTCAATCTAGTTTATAATTTATATACATGGTATTATGTTTGGAGTTTGATCCCACTATGAAAAGAAATTTAACATAATTACCACCAACTTTTCATATATTAAGAAAGAGTCAGAATATTAATTATTTTCAATGTATTTATGTTATTAAACTATATTTTGGTAATTATTAAAATGGGAGTAATTATGTTTAATTTAGGGATTCTAAATTAATAGGTAGAAAATATCGTGACTGCTATATATTGATTTGAAAACTACTACCAGTCACATTTCATGGTATACTGTAGATACCTTTATAAAATATCATCATTAAGTTATGTCATTTTCCCAAATATATTTTTGTAAATTCATTAATCCAAATTTATTAGATGTGTATGAAAAAGAAGATACCTTAATACTTTTCAAATACAAATTTATTTCCCACCAACATTTTTTATATAATAGCTCATATGGAGACTCATTTGGTGCATTATATAAGAAAATGTGGTCCATTTTTTTCATTTTGGATGTATCCTTTTAAAATGTCATTAAAACAAATAAAGGGGTATTTAAAAAGACCATCGACTGGAGGCCTCTGTTGTTTAAAAATATATATCAGAAGAGGTTATTGAGTTATGTATTGATTATTTGTTTGATTTAATCACACTAGTCTCCCTATATTTCATAATTTGATAGTTGATAATGAAGGTATATGGATTCATGACTTAATGTTAATGTTCATTCGATGTGATGAAGTGATGTAGGAAAATTTATGCATTTTGAACAACATATATGAGCTTCAACCATATATATGATCACATATTGCCATATTAAAGGTACAATATCAAAAATGGAATGTAAAATGGATGATGATTGAGAAAAAGTGCATGTTTGTTTTCTGTTTTAAAGAGATAATAAGAATATATTAATCATCATTAGAAACACTGAAATGGTTTTTTGGGGGATCATCTCTTACTGTGATCACATGGTATGGTTTTGATATTAATGATTAAAAAATTTATATAAAAAATTCAGGATGACAAGAGTGTCATTTAAAATAATAGGTTAATGGTCATCACTGAGGAATTGCATTTTTTAGTGAAAAAGATAAAAACCCATTTTTTACATCAGCAATATATTTTGGAGTTGATGAGGATATATGGGAAATTGATTATATTAAATTTTGAATAAATATGTTAATGTGTAATGGGGTTGATAGAAATAGTGGTGTGAAACATAATGATTAAGGATTTATACTTGTTTATTTAAAAATATTTAGTTCTTAATAAGATTCATTTATCATGGAGACACATTCAAAGAAAATATTTTAAGTCATTAGACCATCAAATGATTTGTGGTTTGTCATTTTACAAGGGAAATAATTTATTTTTTTGATGGGAATGATGATGATGTTTTGGAATTCTGTGATGTTTCTTCATCTAATATATTATTTTCAGATTATTACTATGGCTATTATATGGACATATTCCGTTATTTACCAAATTATCATGTTGAATGGATGTGGTAAAACACTACGGTACTCTTCTAATTATTCACCTAGATATTTATATTTTATTTATTTCTGGAAAATTTACACATGTAAAAGAACTCATTTTTAAATTTGGATTTTTAAATATATATATATCTTTTCTATGTATATTATTTTTGTGTTATATTTTTCTCAATAGTTCTAGTTAACCATTTATTGATTGAAAATCCTAACATAAATCATTATGTTTTTGTAAATCATCACATATAAAAACACTTTTTTGTAATAGTGATATTTATATTTATATATTATTACCATTTCTGTAGTTTTTTAATTAATTTTTACATCTATTAGTTTAGTTTATATTTTTTTTGTTAAGAATCGTTATATAGTTTTTTTAACTTGCACATGTCTGATTCTATTTTTTTTTTACTCGCATATTTTTGTATTCAATGTTTTTTGGATATTCTGTTTTCTAGAAATATGAAGGTACACCAAATATCATTAAATAAAAGAATTTAAATGAAAAATAGAGAATAATAGGAACGTTAACTAAAGTATATATATTTTTTACATATTATTAAATATTCAATAATTAAATTATTTAATGAAAGTAAAATTTTAATTTGTCAAAAATTGTTTTCAAGACTACTGGTGAGAATCCAATGGTGGAGTCTTCTTCTCATACTCTAGAGAAAATGATTATTATTATCAGTATATGTAGTATTACACTTATATTGACAATTTTACTTACTCATGGAGAACATAGGATACATAATAATTTTTATGATAATAATAACCCAACTAGGCTAAATATAATGTAGTTTAGGAGTTATATCTCCATGTAGAGCCATTAGAGGATTATCATTTTATATAATTTTTGAAGTCGTACAAATTAGAATTGAAAATTTTAGAATCAAAGAAATACCCTAAGCATGGTTATTGTTTTTTCTTCACAAGAAATGAAGGAGGAACATAGATGCAGGAAGATTTTGTAGCTGGATCATGCGAATTGTGTGACCCCAAAGGGGACACATGATCACATGACCCTAGAAAGGTCACACAAATGAATCATGAACCATGTGTGATCAATGTATAATCACATAAAGTAACTATAAAAGGATATCCTGATCATGTTATGTCCATTATACATGTACATTTAATTGTGTAATGAACGTACAGTTCCACAGTCAACCTGATCTACTGTCCAAGATAATGATCACCCACCATCACAAGATCCATCATCGATCATGCGACACACCATAGGCATGAAAACCCACTATATGTGGCAATGATTACATGTTGTCATGAGATCCATTATTGATCACATGAGTTCATAATAGGAAACTAATGGCTAAATCTCATATGTATTGTATGATAAAAAAAAATATAGAAAATATGGAAGCTACATGAAAGGAACAGATATGTTGTTTTTCATGCGAAGGGGTTATACACCTCGTGTGATCAAATCATTGATCATGTGAAGGCCCTTTGACATGTAAGCTTAATCTTGTGAAGACCCTTTAATAAGACAACTTGATCTCAAAAATGGCCTTAAAAAAGTCTCCTTGATCTTTTGAGATCCTCTTTGATAGGTATCATGGTCTCGTGAAGACTCATAGACATGTCAGTTTGACATTTCAGTTTCTCTTTGATATGTATTCATGGTCATGAAAAATACATTTGGAATACGGAGGGTCCAATAAATATGGTGATCACTAAATTTTCATGCAGTCACTATTTATCATGCAATAGAGAGATGACATAATTGATGACCCACTATTAGATCATACGACAAGCGTGATATGATGCTCCCTCCATTGACTTAAGACTGTTTCCCTAATACTTTTCTTATGAAATGAATAATGGAACTAGGGTGGTGAGGCCTATAAATTAATCCCCCTCGGCATAAAAAATACACATTCAAGGGCACTCTAATATGAGCATAGAAGCGAGATAAAACTTCCCAGAATATAGAATCAATCAATCAAAAAGGTCATCCACTAGGTAAACCTGAGGAAAAAACTAAGTGATTATGTGGCATGTTTATATACATCACGTGATCCCCATATTAATTCAATGAAGAAATTCCAGTTCTATCAAGATTATGAAAATAAATTTCAAATTTTCTCTTGGTCATGTGAAACCCTAATAAGTTAATGATTAAAAAAATGTGGCTATTTTGGAATAAAGGATGAAAAGTATGGAAATATTAGGAGAAGAAAGAAATGGTGAATTTCATTCATAGGAATCTTGTTCATCAGATGAATTTTCATGATCATCTGATACAACTTGAGCATGTCATCTAGATCATCGAAAAGTACCCAAAAATGTTTTTTAGATCATGTGATAATGACTAGAAATATCATTTGAGTCATGTGAAGTCCCCCAGACATATCATCCAAGTCAGATGAATTCCTACAGACATGCCAAAAAAGTCACACAAAATTTTCTTAAAATATCATCCTATTCAGGAAAAGTCCTTGAGACATATCTCCCAAGTCATGAAAAGTCTTATAGAAATGTTAACCTTGATCACGAGACGTCCTTGTATGTGTCTACATTGATCAATGGAAGACCCTCAGACATATTATCTAAGTTATGTGATAGTCCTCCATACATTTCCATAAAATCATGTGGATGACCTCCAAAATTTCTTCATCAATCATACAAAGCACCTTGGGACATGTCATCCTTGTCAGAAAGGCATTCCTAACATGTTAGACAAACAATTAGGACATGTTAGAAAGAAACTCATGACATGCTATACAAAAAAATCAGGACATATCGAGTAGACAATCATAACATGTCAGACAGACACTCAATAAATTTAATTCATAGACCTATATGACATGTCATGCATGTCATCAAGACACCCTAGGACATGCTAACCTTTTCTATTAGACATATTCGGACATACACCAAACTAAACTATGATAACTCTAATTCCAATACAAGAACGATACATTGTTTATCTTATTAATGAATTATCATCAATTGGGAATCCACCATGGTGTATGTCCCTCCATATCACAAATATTCATGACTCATGGGACATAATTGTAACATAATCCAACTATCCTTCCTCTTCCATTAGTAGATAATATATGATATTATACATGGTCATCCCATTCTGGGTATGCCTCGGTCGTGCCATCAATTTCCATAATCCCGTCAAAAGGTTAGGGTTGAATTAAACTATGATAACTCTAATTCATATCCAAAAATGATACGTAGGATTATTTCCTATGTCTATGGATTCAATTGGGGTTTCACCTAAGTGTATGACCCCCATATAAAGTCTCCCAAACGCATAATTACCATATACTTATTCCATGAGTTTGATCACCTACTATCCCTTGTTTCACACATAGATTATGACTCATGTGGTCTTAGTGAATTAAAACTATCATATCACTCACAAAATAAACTTCCCTAATCCATGGAAACCTCAATGAGTAATTACTATTTAGTGACATGATTCTTTTTCTACTATAAAAATGAATCTATCTTGATATAAGTCCAAAAGGAATTCCCATAATATAAAACTTGGGGAAATAATCCTCATGAACATTGACTATCTGTTGCTACCCTTCAGCAGGCCGAGAACAAATCCAAATTTGATGAATTTGATTTTTAATATTAAAAGGACATGTAATATGACTTCATATATCTTGAGATCCATACCTAGTGCCTATGTGACGTCATTTATGTTCTTTCCTCATGAGATTAAACTGCATGACTCAGACATAAAAACATTTGTGGGTTTTGATTCCTGTTATAAACAGGATATATAGGATTCCTCATAAAGGTTTAGTCTCATCCTTGAAACACCAAAAACCTCTCCTAATGGTAATAAACTCTATAGTTCCTAGTCATATGACTTCAAAATATAAATATCTACCCATTTCTAATTAATAACAAGAAAAAAATGAAGAACCTTGGATACACATAGATGGTATAATTAATAGAATCCACATTTACACGTATAAAGCTTCAACACCAGGTCATTTAATGAGGGTAATCAATCCTATATCAAAATTTGGAAGAGATTCCCAAACATGAATTCAATATATAACAGAGTATCATTATAGGTAATAATTCCCCCCAAAATTGTTTGATGAGTATGACCACCCATCCTCTTGAATAATGTTATTTCCTAAGCATTTTGGGGTCTAAAACCCAAAATGACAACCTTCCTTTGGAAAGTATGTATATAACTAGTTAGGGATGAGGGAGTGGAAGGGAGTTTCTATGAAAGATGAAACTTGTAAAATCTATGTTAATGATCGTACAATCATACTTCAACCTCTCACAATCAAGAATAAAATATGGAACAAATATGGTGAACCTAGCATGAAGTCATGTAATGATAGAATTACAAAATCATTATTGTTTTCAGGAATCATGTCCCCAAAACACTAGGGATACCATATACGATTCATCATTTGATGGAAACAAAATAGTGATCCTTACATGAATCTCACAAATATTACAAATGATTATTTAACCATGCATTGGTCCATTTTATTTTTCATCTCATATGCAACCAGAATTATTACATTAGAAATTAAATCATTTTATCCGAGATACCCATGAAATATTTCCATTATCACCATGAAAATTCCTTGTGAGTTAAATAGAAAAACCAAAGTAAATAAAGGATAATTGTGTTACATGTGGATAGTTTAATGATAATGTTTTACACTTACAATGATGTATTGATTGGGAACATTGTTCATTGTTTCCTTTATGACTTTAGATTCTACTATAATGAAATAAACCATGACCCAATATTGTGTGTTCATTAAGAGAATGTTTTGGATCCACATCTATAGAGGTAACCTCCACAGGTATCAAAAAGACATATCCCACCTCATACCTTCATCCTCGGGTGGTGAACTTGATGGTTCCAGAATACCACTGACATGGTACGATTCTAACCCTAGAGACTGCACATAAAGGTATCTAGATGTTGAAGCTGAAAAGTCTGTCTTGCTCAAGGAAAGTAGAAATGAAACAAGTGGCACATTTCACCACCACTAATCATTTAATAATCTTATCCTAGGAGCACAAAAAACACACCTCCCATATCATAAGAAGGTTTAACCAGGAGTCAACTATGGATTCATCCCACTTTAGGATCTACTTAAGGGACATCCTCTCATCCTTCGTCACTAGCGTCTCTATGATGGTTCCCCTCAGTCACCTGATGGGGGAACCATCCAAAACATTTCCACCACAGACACACATGTATGGGTACCCAGGAGGTCTCACCAACCATTGAAATCTAAGGATAAATAATAGTGGAATTATATCCCCACCTCCGATGATGAATCCATTTTGTATATTCTAGTAATAGATAATGGGAAGGCTCATATTCATCCTCTCTTAGATCAATTCTTCATGGATATTCCTACAAAAAAGAATGGGAGAGGAAAATTTCCCTTCCCCACGCATGAATCCCATTGACATATTCTAGTGGAACTAGGAGAATAAGAGTGTAATTATATCCCCACTTTAATTAAAGACATCAGCCAGTATATCTTAGAGACTGAAAATGTGTAGGCTTATATTCCAACACCCACATTACTAAAGTGTCACTACATTTTAGAAATAACAAAAGAGATTTACCATCATATTCTAGAATTTATGTTGCAAAATGGAGAGGAGAAAACTTATATCCCAATAGCCATAGCATCACATCACCATGATTAGTATAAATATGTGGCAACTCGAACACCAATACACACTATAACTCTAATCCAATGGGATTAATGACATATTATGATAAAGGATGATGAATGATACCTGATTCATCTTCCCATTCCAATCGAGGCTCACCAAATAACTTTAGCACAATCCTAGGAATAGGCACACGTTCTTGTCAAAAAATTACCATGGTATACTCTAAATGAATTGGATCGGGCTCATATCCATATTTAAACTGGCGTTCACCAAATTAATTTGGAATATGCCTCGGTGCCTATACATATAACTTTCAAAAAAGTCTAAAAACATGCAATAAAGGCACAATAATGGGCTCATATATCTACTACAACCAAATGTCATCAGTACAACATTGTAATCACCTAAAATAAGGATTATATCTTTAACAGTGTAGCTTATTAGTATATTTTATTTTATTACAAATGTGAGACTCATATACCAACTTATATAAATGAATGACAGTACTGGAATCTTTTAGAGGCTATATAGGGGGAGGCTCATATCCTTTCTCCCATTTTAGAGATCCATTGGTATATTCAAGTGGGGGATGAATATTTGAACTTGGATTATACCCCCACTTTATCTTGGAATGATAATAATATTATAAAATCCATCTTCAGGTAGGCTCATATTCTTAGAAATAATATAGTCCTTTACTAGAATATTAAAAAATCTTCTAAGCCTCGGGCTCATATTCCCATAGCACCATATGGTTGTTAACATATTCCGAAAATTATCATGTAGTATGATCATATCCCTACTCAACCCCAAAAGGATTGTAATAAAATTATTTCCATGACATAGAACCAGGATTATATCACATATCTTCTCAATGATAAGGTCCTTGAGTATATTTGAAATATATCTGAAACACCTAAGGGATCACCAACTCTTAAACCAAAGAAAAAGGTGACCATTACCTTCATATTCCTCCTTGTAGTAGTGAAGAGATGGATCACGTGGACTCTACTCCTGAAATCCATCATGTATAACCTTTCTATAGTCATATATCTTATAGATAATAAAATCACCTCCTTTACCATTCACCTTCATAAAAATATATTCTCAAAACATAGACACAAACATATAAAAAGTTTCTCAAAACACATTGGTCAATCATATATAGTGCCCCATAATCTATTAGAAGAAATTAATTGTGGTCATAAGGAAACCCAAAGAGGCAACATCGATGGTTTGACCTGGTAGAAGCATATAAATCTAATTAATAAGAGGCTAACATGGATATATGGAGATCTTTATCTAGAAAATTCCTCTTAACATTATTTTTGAACCTCTCCACCTCCAAATATTATATCCCAAATAATATAGTGGTGTAAATTTCTAACCTATGACTAAATAGTTGGAAACTATTCACTATTTTAGGGATAGACACATCCCCTATCTGGAATACAAGGGAAATCTCTATATCATAAATACACTATATTATCAGTAATAAATATCTGCATTCTCTAGGTACCAAAACCTTGGTATCGAAGAGTATAACACATGCTGGCATAGTATTTGTCTTCGTATCATGAAAAATCTCCACTGAATGATTTACAGAGCCCCTTCAAATGTACATATCCTTTGATGGGGTAATTATTGAGAATTTCACTTCACCACATTCGAATAAAATCTAAACTCCACAGATATGAAATCCTATAATATAATTGTTGTAACATAAATATAGGGACCAGAAAATCATGGGCCAATTATCAACATAATTAAACACTCCCACTTTAAAGATGAAAATATGTTCTGAATAGAGGGATAGTTATTCCAACACTCTTAATTTGGGTTCTAAATAAAATTGGAACACATTATAGACATGTAAGCTGATGTTTTAGGGAACCTGGAATATTCCCATTGATAATGAATTCCATCATATTAATCCATTACACCCAACTCATATCTGATCACAATTATGCCAAACGAAATAGGTCAAAACACCAACTTCCATAGAAGCCCTCTAGGAGAGAGCCCAATCTATAAGAATGGATAATTTTTACCACCACCTTACTCCCTCATTCCATCATGCCTTGAGAGGATCAATGAAATAAAAGTGACAACTATTAACGAACCCCATCCCATATGGATGGGGTCATTTGTTTCTACATCTCCATCACCATGTTTATCACACCCCTAGAGGGTCTTAGTGAAAATCAATAGTGGTTCTAAATAAACTCCACCCCACGTGGTTGAGGGAATTCTTATCTCAATTTACCTCCCATGGTCAATTAAATCTTCAACTAGAATCATAAAATATGAAACAACGCTATCTAAGAGTGCTAATAGAAGCCTCAAACCATACCTATCCCATAGGTATGGGGGAATTTTCATTGCTATCATAACCATATAAGGAATAAGTATGAACCTTGTTGGGAGTTAAATATCAATGGTTGTTACCTAATATGTTCCTCCTCATATGGGTAAAACCATTTCTATTTGCATCCCATTTGGAAAACATAATCGAAAACCACCTTAAGGTACCTATTCATGGATCAAGATATAAGGATTACATTGAAAAGAAAATCAAACCTTATAATGGTGTTAATCCAAAAATGAATGATATGGAAAAGGGTCAAAGAAATGACTCTAATGCTTCCCTAAAAGGATGAATAAGTGATATAGAATCACCAAATTACATGGAGAGTAATGAGATAACATCCATTTTCTAAGACAACCTATATAATTTCATCACCATTAACACAAAAAATGATATTGATCAAGATAAAAACACATATGGATTCCATTTAGAAATCATACCTCAAGAGGAAGGTGGCATGGATGTGCCAACTAATGTTTCACATATATGAAATGAGAGAAGGATCCAAAACCTCAACCCTCTAGTCAATTAATTGACTCCTATATAGAGGAACACTAATAAGGGAAAAGGGAAAGGTGTGTCTGCAACCCACTAACCACCCAAAGGAACCCAAATTTCTTCTATAGAGTAACAAATTGAGTAATATTATAATGAGATAAAAAATCATAGACATCCCAATGAGGAACAATTCAGAGGAAACATTCCCACTTGGTATCATCTTCACACAAGGATGAATATACCTCCTCCTGTAGCTTAGGATATAGCCAATTTTCCTTTAATATTTTCATTTCTATGTCAGGATAGACCAGTATCCAGGTAACCAATCAATATAAATGAGGATGTTAAGGATGATCATGATTATCCTACATTATGGAAAAATCACTTCTATTCAAAGGAAATCATTCAGTCCTAGCAGGGATATAGAATCAGTGGGATATAAAAATGTAACCACCTCATCATGCCTCATCGACTCCTTGTAGGGTGAAGATGATATAATAGTAGGTAAATCTAGAACATCTTAGCACATTAATTCCATGTTATATTGAATGTAATCTATAGAATCATAGCATGTCCCCATGCATCTAGAGAAGAATAAATATTATTACTATGTAAATGAAACTTTTCCCTAATGCAATTTTGGTAATCCTACATTCTCATACTTTGAAAAATAAGGATATCTAGAAAAAAATTTCATCCACTTTTTATTCTGATGCCACCCAATTATGGGCCCTCAAGACCAGATAGAGGCATCCAAACTAAGATGTTTTGTGGATACTCAGATGGGTTGATCATTCATCTTATATAAAATCATTATCGTGAGATTTTTTATGGGATGGGAAGATTTCCATTGTGAATTTATCCATCAGTTCATCCCATAATGAGTAAAATGACAATTTTTGACCTTAAAAACTAAAAGCAAAGATAATACATGTGGGTTTCTGACATTATCACTATATGGATGGATTAACCTATTCACTCAGTATCTGTATCTCCCATGATAATTTTATAGAAATATATATTGAAAATATCTAGGATGAGCTGTAAAAACCATTAATAATGATGAAATATCTAGGTGGATTCTAAGAGTTTATAGAAATGAAATAACACATAGGGGATTCCATTCAGCGATGCTGAGTTAAATATTAGTTCATCCCCTCATCATGTGGAAAAATTATTGGAAAATTTTAGATTGATTTTGTTACCCTCAATCCAATAACAATACATAGTCATACATCTAGGTATGCCATTAATCACCTAGTGCCTCTCATCATGTAAAAGAAACAAAAAAATATACCTCATCCATAAGAAAAAACTGATCCGGGACACAATCAATTTAAAGAATATATGAATAATTTTTATAATAGGTGAAATGGGTACAAACCTAGTTATTTACTTACAACAATGGGAAAAAATTTATCTAAGATACTAGAGCCTAGTAAACCTAAGAAGTTCAACCTCATTGGTCATCTTGACTACTAAATTTTCCATAAGAGGCTAGGTCACACCATATAGGATTGATTAATAATCAAATAAATTTCCCAATTAATGGTTTAATATAGACAGGTGATGTTGTATAATTACCTAACATACGTGGCTTGTGTAACCATCGACCAACAAGAAGAATCTTTTGAGTATCAAGAGGATCAATCTAGGCGTAGAAATAAGTTTTATAATTGGATGAATTTAAAGATAGTTGACCAAGATTATTCCATCTTGGTATAACTACTTCGAAAAACAAAATTTATCTAATATTCTAGGGAGTAAACATTTTATACACCTCCCAGAGGCATACACAATCATTATAAATACACAAAAAATACACCAGAAAAAATATTCTTATTCATCTCCCGTACAAACTCAGATTCGTGCAGACCTTCTTCCTTCAACATCTGAAGAATGGAAACTTGGCCTCCAAACATAACCCTAATAATATGAATAGATATATTTTTATACTTTTAACATAGTTAACATAATATATCCCATATCTAATGAAGAATATGTCTTTGATTACGAGCTCCCCATACCTGACCAGTGAACTGGAGGCCAATGATGTAGGAGTTGAAGATATTGGGGAAGGTAAGAGGATGGTCAAACCCAATATTTTAGTCAAATCCAAGTAGATGAAATATATAAAGACCATACTCGTGGGATATAACTCCATAAATACAAAAAAAACATGGATATTACTTAGAACCCACCAACATTCATTCAATCCCAATGATCTTTCACGGTCCCCTAGTGAGGGTACGATTATTTGATCAACCCAGATAAAGGGGATGGATGGTTCTACCTACACCAATTACAGTAGATAATAATTTTACCTCTAATCATGCACTAGGAAAATACACATAAAACACCTCAATTATTATGAAACATATTAAGGTATAACCCCACCTTGGGAAGAACATAAATCTATAAAAAAACATTATGATATTTTAAAATAGTTGGTGGTTTTCTTAGCCAAAATATTAATCCTATATTCTCCACATATTTGAAAATTTATCGATGTGTCACCCATTGAGGCCCTCTAAATCCCATAATATTTCAAGAAATATGTCACTGAAGGCAAGGTCTATTGAGTAGAGACTAGACCATCAAAATTTTATATTGCTATATAATTCAAAAACAAGATCTAGAAGATGTTATCCTTGGAAATATCTTACCCCTATAAGTTTTAGGTTAACTTGAAAATGTAAAAATACAAAGGGATCAGATTGAATATTGTTTCGGGATTGACCACATCCTGTCTCGCAACCACCTACATATAGGATATAGTAAGGCAGATTTATCTCTAACAAAGGTAATCATTCAAGGGTATAATATGAGAAAGAAAAAGTCACTCAAGAAGATCATGTTTAAGTTTCAATTTGGGGATCTCACATCTAATGTTGATTTCATGGTTATCCAGAAAGACATGTCATATAATATACTAATTGAAAGAACAAGGCTTTAATGCCACATAATTGTACCTTTAACATTTCATCAATGCTTGAAGTACCCTATTTATGGGATTTTTGGAATACTACATGGTGATAGTGTCCCTTTAATGTCTTGAGAATCCATATATTTTGAGGAAGGTTTCTATAAAAGGGAAGAAATACTAATAGTGGATGAAGATCTTTAGGTTAAAAAACCTAATAGAATTGGGACCGACCCTATGAATCCCTGGAGTATGCTATATAGAAATTATGTGAATCCAATAAACTTTATTTTTGAATCAGAAATAATCCCAAATATCCTGGCTTATCATTCACCCATTAGTAGTATAAAACAAAAAAAAACAGCTCCAAAATCTTTCAGTAATGAATCCAATAGTTTAGGATGGAAATTTCTCTCCCCGAGACCTATATTATTTTTACAGTGATTGGTAGGTCCCCTGACTACCTGACATGTATAAAAATTCCTCCAAGGACTCAGAGATGGAAGATGAAGAGGATATCCTCTAAAAAACCCCTCCTATATGTAGCGACCCATCCCTAGAAATCCTAGAGTCGGTGTATACTACCCTTACATTAGAATTATTATAAATATTAAAATCTTAAAGGACCGATCAATTTAGTAATCTTGGTAAACCATATCCATACATGATTCTTGTATTAAAAATTAATACACAAATTACACCATAATTTGTTTTCTAAATAACATCTGGGATAACATTATTTCATCTACTATGTCCCTCTATATCTTTCATAGTATGCTTTTTAGATTCCTGGGTAATGAAAACTTAATAAGGGTGATCTCAAATGCTTAGTAATAGAAAAATAAAATGGAATCAATAATGAATCAATTAGAATAGTACTTATGAAATGTTAATTAACTAAACATGCATTAAATAAAACTGATAGGCTGAAAAGGATATGAATAGACTATAACGAAAGGTAAATTAAAACACATTCCTTTCAAAAAACTGGATAATAAAAAATAAATATGGGAAGGTAAGAAAATAAAAAACATTCCATTTAATCAATAAAATGAATATGAAATGTAAGCATATATATTTTGATGAAAAATATCATGGATAATAACAATGATAACTAAAATATCAAGGATCGAAATTCTTAATTATTGGACATCATGAATAAGTAACATGAGGACATGTACTATCAATATCCATACTCCAAATAGTTTAAAACTATGGATAGAAACATGTTTAATTTGAAAAACTTATTTGTCTCATGAGAACCTATTTATGGATCGACGAGCTATATAAATTTTGGGCTCCACCTATGATTTCATGATTAAATCAATCATCGTATCAAATAATAAATTTAATGAATATACAATATACCTTTTCAAATATTTTTATATAGGAAAGAAGATGAAATTATCAATATGTCCCCAAAAAAATGAAATAACTATCAAAGTAGACATTGTATATAATATGTTATATGGTTTAGGAAATATTAATATATATGATAAATGAAATGAATAATTTAGTGTCAATTCAATGATGAATGATTAAAACAGATTGAATATTTCAAGGGGAGTGGAAAATGAATCAATGAAGTGAATGTGAATATTATCCTTATCCAAATCAGTCATATACCATCCAAAGGAATTTTAAGGATGGTATCAACAAACTATATCCCATGGTGAGTAAAATAAATTTTTTTATCATTGATGAATAGAAACAGTATAAAATATATTTTAAAAACATTCTTGGGGAAAATATCATTTTGTTTTGAAAAAACTGTTTGAAAAAACATCTCTTTGAAAATAAAATTTGAAAACAATTTCATTAAAAATTTATTTTTAAACATTCAAAGGAAGATTCATTGATATGATGGTGGTTAATTCTATACATTCTATATGAGGTAAAAATGAAATTTCTTTTTTCAAGTAAAAATGTTAGAAAAATGCCTTTTTTAGAAAATGAAAATAAAATTACTTTGAAATATTGGTAAATGAAAAAAAGGGTAAAAATGTATTTAATAAATCATGATAAAAATATTTTTTAAATATTTTTTAGAAAATTTATTTTTAAGAATAAATTAGGTTCTCTAACTAAAGAGAGAAATAAAGTTGGGTTTTATTAAATACATTTTCTGAAACATTTTGACTTCCAAAGAGTGGAAGAATGGTACTGTTATTTAATAAAAGTCACAAATAAATAGAGGGGAATAAAATTAAATGTTTTGTTAGGAAGTTATCTAATAATTTACTCCAATGGGAATTTATGTGTACAAAATCCTGAAAAAAATTGAGACGTAAAGTAAATCCCTAAAAAGATTATAATTTCATTGTGGAAATCAATCAAATAGTAGATTATGTGTATCAATTGTAAATCCACATATATAAGAGGAAATAAAAAATAGATAGTCAAATTCATTTTACACAAGATCATTGAAATTTTAATACAATGAGAAATTAATATAACCCAATAAAAAATTGGGTTATGAAATTCTTTTCCATTTGGAAACTTTTAACTCAAATCCCCTTAGATAAAATAATTCAAATTTAAACTATAAAAATCATGATGAATGATTGAATCATGATATTATATGACAAACTAAAATTATGTTCACCATATATAAGAAATTAGTTGTGAATCAATACATTTATTATTTCAAGAGAATGTTAACAATCACAAAAATAAGTGAGATTGAAAATATACTCATTAAAAACATTCTTTAGGAGAATAAACTTTAAACATTCTAAAGTGTCACATACCACTTTGATACATTTTCATAATTATATACATGAAGGAATATAATTAAATTAAGATTATAAAATCATTATAATAATGTTATTTATGATATAAAATGTCAAATGTAATTATATACATGATATAAAAGAAACTAGGTGCATAACAACAAATAATTCTCAATGGAATGTAACTTGAGACGAAATCCATTACCTTGAGTTTGATTTGTATCATGTGTCTTTATATTCTAAATAAAAATTTTTTTTTATTTAATATCTTGAGAACATTTTTCATGTTTTTCATTACGTTTATTTCCCTTATTACTATGTTGTATACAACTACATAAACAATTATGTTTACATTGGTTGTTTTGGAAAAATTCAGATTATGTACTGAAAACACATTTGGTTGGTAAGATACGGTCAAATGGGTTATTATATAACATTTCCATAGTAAAAATCATGAAATAATTATCATATTTATATATCAATTTTACTTATAAAGATAGTCATTAAATATGGTTATGAAAAATGAATGAACATTAAAATCATGGAGACAGTAGGTCGTACGTACGCTTGAGTAACATTCACATTTTTCAATTATCGTTATAGAAAGGAGTTAAGTAACAACATATCATTATATAATTATAATTATATCATAAATACCAATTTATTTAATAATATATACTTATATATAAAATTCTTGGGATGTAAAAGAATTCACATCGTTTCGAGGAGGTAGTAGTCTACAAATCCATGAACGACATTATCACTTTATAAGTGCATGAAAGGGTAATAATAAATTGATTTTTATTATATTTATAGATATTTAATTATGTAATTAATATCATATATATATATATATTTTTTATCATGTGTTTACTTATAATCATTGTTTATACATTCCATGTATAGTGTGATTGAATCACATCACTTTTAGGAGGTTGTAGTCCACAATTCCTCATACGATATTATCGTATTCCATCAAAACAAAGTATAAAGGTATATTCTATATAAAAATTAAAGAATCATAATGAAATTAACATATCATATATATCATATATAAATATACTTTCGATCATAATTACCACTATGATAGGCAGTAAAGGAATAACTAACAATCAATATTTCTTGAGTTCGTAGTTCACCGATCACATAAGTTGTATGTTCGTTACCCATTAGATGGGAGTGTCTATAAGTGTTGATCCAAACCATAAAATAAAAAATATATATTATATTTAGGATACTGGTTTTATTAAATAATAATTTAATAATAATATTTTGGTTAGTGGATAACGAAAATAAAACTAAAAAGATTGAGGAAGTTTGTTGTATATTATTTGAGCAACTCCGTTTGGTTTGCACCGAAGGGAATCCTTGTATTACTTTATGACCAAGGAGATGATTCTAGGTTGATGGGAGGTATTTTTAGTATCTATTTTGAAGTTATTTTTTGAACCAAAGTTTCTTAAGAGGTGTGAGAGAATGGTAAGAGAGGAGGCCTTTATATTGGTGGAGGAGTGGCACACTTGTAATATATTGAAAAAAGAATTATATATATATATTATACATCGAATTTGGCTCAAATAATGATCAAATATATATTCAAGGTTAAAATGGGTCTAAATATGTCCCTAAAATGGATTGTGGACAAGTTTTTATGTCATTTTATCTCTTAAGATTAAGGTTTAGTCCCTTATTAAGATTAATTTTACCTTCATCACTATAATAAATTTTAATTACATTCAACAATAGTTCTGGAAAAAACAATGTTGAACTTATTTAACCTTAAAAATTATCATTATTCAAAATATGGAATCAATTTTCCCAAATTACAATCACAAATGTGGCAGAAATGAATTTAAATTTAATCTCGCAAACGGGATGACAATGCAGGTTTTTAAAGTAAACACATCTGAAAGATTGCAATATTTTTATAATCAATTCTGAAGTAAAATTGATTAAGAATACCTAAATTTTATTAATTTATAAAAATATGATCTAATTAATTTTTAAAACCAATTTAAAATATAATTTCACATTATAAATAAATGTGATGAAAAATTAGTTTTGAAATAAAATTCAGAACTTTTAACTGTTCATTAGAAAATGAATATTCCGATAAAAAACAAAAAATTAACCCTAACCAAATTTTAATGTTTATATTTCAAATATAATTATTATTATGACATATATAATCTATAAAATTTATAATAAGTGAATTTAAGATAGGTTCTCTTTTAAAAATGTGATAAAAATGCCTTAATAAAAATATAGGTTTTTATGTAAAAAATAGGTTTTTTATTATCTTATTATTGTCAAATAAATTTGATTAATTTCAAAAATATTATATCAAATATATATATATATATATATTACACTAATATCACTCTCTAATTGTAATGAATTTAATTTATTAAGTTATAACATATTAGTGATTATAAAAATGGTTATCTATTAAATATGCCCTTTATTTTCAATTTGTGCTTATATTAATTTATAATTATTTTTAAACCAATTAATTATTTTTTTAAACCATATATTTTCAAAATTTATTTAATATTATCCAAACTGGATAGTTTATTATATCTTATTATATTAAATAATAATATTTTAATGATATATTTTGGTTTGGTTAAACTCGGTCTTGCATGTAACGCAAGCCAATGTAGAAAATAATTATTGAGTACATTGCATGCTAACTCGTATTCACATGCATTACAAGATATATAATATATTTAATTTATATAAAATATAAAATATTATTTCTTTAGATTTTGGATGGGGTACATGGAATGGGGTCTCCCGTGATGGTTTTATAGAGGGGTATTTTATAGACTCACTCAATTTTTCACATCAGGTCTTCAATTTGTTCCATCTTCCCTTGAAACTCCCTATGGTCCCCTTATTCGTAGCTTTGTACAAGCCTGATTTCCAAAGGCTAGTGGTCATTTGGGTTTCCAGACCCATCGATAGTTGGGGACTCACATGGGTCGAGAAGATGGGAGGTCGAGCTCATCACCCTCTTTAGGGGGGATTGTTTCCTACTCTAAGACTCTCTTATAGATTTACAGTATTCCCATGAGTCTATACCTAATCCTGATATATTATATTTGACCCTAAATATTACTATGGTTTAATTTATTTCTCATATAAAAAAGGTTGGGATTTCTTTTGTTAATATGTATGCATGTATTTGAGGTTCTTCTTCACTCTCTTCTAAAAGGAAGTTGCTTATATATTTAAGCCTTATATCCAAGTGATTCAGAACATGATCCCATATGAGGAGGTTATTAATATTCCAAGTATGGGATTGATAAATAATTATTCATCATATGTATCTTTGTTATTGTAGGAATCAAAGCCCACATAGTTCATTTAACCCGTGCAGTTTAAGGTCATGCAAAAGGACTTATATGGGTGTGCTTGGAAACTTTCAACCTTGTGTCCCAAAGGGTCATAATACCTATTATGAATATATATAGAATCATATTTTTCATATTTCATTCCTTAAACACCTATACATTGGAATTTCTCATTTCATTATAGAGACTCATGGTGCAGATGACATGATTACCACAACTCCCTAATATCACATGAGCCATGATTGGTTTGAGAAACAATGGATAGAAAGTAACCAATGATATTGATTTGAGTAAGGGACTAAAATACTAGGATCACCCTAAATGATCAATATTGATCTCAATCCATAGAGAGAGGTATCATACATATCCTAAGTATGGCAGGAATCAAAGTAGTCATGGTTCCATTTATGTTGGGGCTTACACACTGAGATTTCCCTGGATGGTAGAGAGTTATAATGCCAATGAGGTGTTCGTTTCATCCATCTATTCCCAAATGATCCATTAATGAGGTGAGAAACAAGGGGGTCATATTATTAGCCTCATGGAGTACAAGTATGGGACCTTTATATTAGACTAGTACATGAGGTGTTTGGTATAGTGCTCGAGCCTTTGGATGGTCTCCTATGTTTCCTGGTTATGGAAGGAATAATTGTTCTCATTGTTCATTTATGTCAAGTCTTACACACTCTGGTTTCCCTACTGATCAGGGCTTACACAATGAGGACATTCAATATTGCCCAGTTCTGGGATGCCTTGGTGATCTAGCCTTATTTTTTGGAATATGTTGCAAGAACCCATTGGCACACCCTAGGGGTCTGCTGCATAAACATTCTTAACACATATGGAGGATATAGATAGAGTCGGTGTGTCATATCCAAAGGTGTGTTTATTGTATTGGATGACACCTTTTGGAGGTACCACGAGACCTAACCAATATGATTGGATGGAATTGCATGTTCTAGATGACATGAACAGAGGGTGTCCTGGGATTCTGGTTATCATGTCCATGTGATTTCGTGAGACTCTTCTGACATGAGTGGACACCATTATATGAGTTAAGATCTGTGTTCAAGGGACATAGAAAGTCCTAGTTGATGGATACTTGGGGTCTACAAGATAAAATTGGTGTCCTCGGGATAGTGGTGTGACTCATCCAAGTATATCTAGAGTATTTCGTGTATCCCAGATGGCATGAACAGAGGGTATCACGAGATCTGAGTGACATTTCCTGGTGCAATCATGTGTATTTGGATGAAACACATGAAACACATGGGGGGAGATGGCATGTATTTCACTTAATCCTTCCACCATTGATCTCTGTTCTCACCTTTTTATTGTGAATACCTTGGTTTTTTCAGTGTCAATTATCTTGAATCTCAATTGATTCTATGGGATTATGGGATTTCCTTCACATAACCCACCATAGACCCTTCGTGTGATCTATCAATGATCACAGAATGTGATTTATGCCTAGTTATTGACTGCTCTAGCAACCCGCTGGTATATTACCTGAAAGAAAGATGTCCAGTCACATGATCACTCCAAGAAGTCCATAGAATTCAAGACCTAAATCCTACAGTGTTTGGGTGTCATGAATCAAACCCTTTATTAATTATGAGGTGGGGAATTTATAGGCATCCCCACCATTGATACTTTCCATTTTGTGAAGCGTATCGGGTGTGAGTCTATCCAGGAGGTAGGGAAGGGGCCTGGTGCCACATGGCTTTAAGAGTCTCTATTGTGGACTACTATGAGAATGTTGTCTGATTTTTAGTTATCGTGAGTCTCCTCCATCAATTCTACCTTTATCGAATTATTTTCATGTTATTGAAAACTTTTCTGATCATGAGGATGTGTCGATGGACCTACCTATTATCTCATTGACATGTCTAAAGGTCCATGTGAGATCTGAGCACCTATTGGAAGACACTCATGGGACTTTTGGTGACTTTTCTTGGGGTATCTTGGGATAACTTTGTGTGTGTCCTAGGAGTGTCACATTCCTTTCAGCGACTAATAGTACATCTTGTTTCCTCCCTTTGATCCCCTTTGTTTGATGTGATGATGGTTGGAGTCATGTGAGGTTGCATGTGTGTCAACGGGGGTATTTATTCTATTTTTTAGTAATGTGTCGCGTGATCAATATGTGTCTCAGGGGGTGAATGATCATTTCGTGGAAAAAATATATCACTTTTCCCTTTTAATGCCCTGTACTTTCTTGGTCATGTTTTAGGACTTCTTCGTAGCGAGGCTGAAAAGCCGGAGGGACTTCATGAGATGTTCTAGACATTCCATCAGAGACTCACGGTGCGTCACATGTCTTTAGGGGTGCACCTCATGTCTTTCAGTGACCATGATCCCCTATTTCCTCCCCCTTTATCTCCATAATTTTATACAACAAAGGATTCAAGGTCTAGTGGTTTTGTAAAAGTAATATCTTGGATTTCTACTTCATTTTTAGAGGATTCCTGGCATGAGAAATATGGGACATATGAGGGGTTTGTAATAACGTCACTGGAAAGTCTAACCATATGTTCTTAGAGCACCATAGGGTTTCATGGATGTGTCCAATGACATATGCAATGCCGGTCTGAAAAACTAGATTGTGTGTGTGAGGTGAGGAAGACATGTAACTAAGGACTTGTGACGTCCCATGGATTGATCAGGGTGTGCATTGCATGTCACTCAGTGACCATGAACCCATCTCGTCTCCTCCACTTTACCTTCATCATTTTATGTGATGAAGGCTCAGTGGTCTTGTGAGTTGGATTGAATGTCACCAAGGGATTTTTTTCTCCCCATTGATGGTTTGGTGTGTGATCATTACGACCAATGAGGTTATCTCTCTTTTAATTTCATACCACTTTATTTTTAAAGAATTGTGAGTGGTTTTTGGGTCACTTTTCAATGAAAAACTATGTAGATTGGGGGCGCCCATTCATTTTTCTGAGGGGGACCTTCACAAGTGCATAAAGTCTCGTTGAAGGGGTCTCTATTATACTTAATGTGGGTTATATGCTATATGTGGATCCTTCACGTGACCTAGCAATGGTCATGCAATCATGATTCTCTTAGAGGCTTAGGAAACCTGCAAGTCTAGATCATCCTCATCTTTCTTTTCTATTGTGGTGAAATAATACCCATAAATAGGTATTCCTTATTTTATGAGTTTGTCGACACTATTTTTTTAGTCGTCAAAAAATTACCCTCCTTAAGAGAAGAACATGTGGAGACAAGGACTCGGTTATATGGAAAACATTATGCCCACCATAACATTGGATGATGTCATGAACTATTCCTTCGGGTGACGTTTGGTCTACTATGGTAGATTTGGTATTCCAAGAACTACCTATGTATAAGGGTGGAAGAAAATTCATTCCACTGGACGCCTCTTTCTGTAGAGTTCTCTCGTTGTTTCTCCCATCACAAGACCATGCCACGAACTCTAATCATGGACCTTGTCCGCATTTGTAAACCATGAGTCTGTTCCACCGAAGCTATTATGCAAGTCAGTTTGTTTTCTCTAAAAAATGACCGCTACAATCACAAAATATTTTTTGGTAATTCTTTTGACTTTGGATGTCAGGTCCATGGTCACCTCGAGTGGTTTTGTGAGATTCATTGAACTGGTTATTTGATCATTTTTTAATCATGTTTCGATGTTCAGGTCTAGTTTTTTTGAGTCTCCAGTGGGGTCATGCAATTTATGGGATTCCCTATAGGGGTTATGTGCCCTACAAGTCCTCTGGAGGTCAAGAAGTTTGTGAAAACCTTGATGCGGTTCATGATCCCTTAAAAGAGTCATACGATGCACATGATGCAATTGGAAACTTCCATTCCTTTATCTTTGAAAATATTTTACGTTATCATTGTTTTACATGAACCACTTACCTATTTTCAAATGTATTATGGTTATCAACATCTCTCTAACAAGACCTCAAAGGGGGAGTCAAGAGAAGCAGATGTATATCATGAGGCTATGGTAGTCGAGCGTGGAACCTACATGTTGTCGTTCCTTCAGATCATATCAATATAGTCTACTAAAGTTGATGGGATCATAATTATCAAAATATATTCTACTATACAACTTTTCCCTTTATGAGTTTGTTCTTACCAATGATGCTTCAATCCCTCCATCGAAGACAACATTCATACCCTCTTCCTTGATCCGGATGGCTCAAAATACTCTCCCAACAAACATTTCTAGAGGGGTAAATTTGTCTCAAAGGGTAAGCGTGTGGATGGCCATATTCTAAAATTTATTTCACCAAAAATTAATAAGACTAATCATGTATCTGATCGGGATGTTCATATATATCTTTCAATAATACGGCAGTCATTCACTGATCAAACATATGGGTGGATCTCCAATTCGGACATCTGATCAGGGGGGAACTTTGGACTAGATTGGGGATGTCCCATCTTGGTTCAATACATTATTTTAGAATTTCCAAGAGAGATGAAGGAAAATGGGATGTCTGATGATGTCTGGATATCACAGATGTTGATATATTTCAACAAGAATTTGATTGTGGATCTGTTTAGCTATTGGATCCTGGATACAAACACATTCCACCTCACACATGGTGAATCCTTAATTAGAGGTTGGTACATGGAGTATATTTTTGGTGTGCCTATACATGGTGGAACGTATGACAAATTATTTCCTCATCAATCCTCTTAGGATGATTTGACCAAGATTCCCCCTATAACCCAAGAGTCCATCAAGATAACTGAGAAGTTCCTTCTGAAGGGTCTAATCGATGGGGTAAAAATTCCTTTCAATACATGGGCAGAGTACATTATTAAGAAGATTGGCCTTGATCTAGATTCTAGGAAACTGAAATCTTGGATTATTAAGGATTCTAACAGTACCTTAGGTGCTTATTTTCCCATGTATGAGGGAAGGAAGTTCAATGATTGGGGATAGGAGGGTTTCCTTGGTGTTGATTATTTGGTCCAACTGGCTGGATTCATTTCCATGTACCTGAGTGGGTACAGACTCCTAATAAAAGAGAAGAGAGAGTTCAATTATCCAATTTTTTAATGGTGAATAAGATAGATGGGGAGGAGCATCTCATATTGATGATCCTTGTGATGGCGAAGCTTTACAACCTCTTGTATCATTTTTATAAGGAATAAGTCCCTTAAAAGTATTATGGGGTTGGATGGGGGCTCATTTCGACCATTTTTAATATCTAAAGATTCGGGAAATCCCCCACACTTACTTTGTACCATACCTAAAGTGTATTAATGGGGTAAGACTAGTAGTATAGAAAGACTGTGAAATCTGGGATTTTGTAAAACATTATGAGTGTTTCCCCTTTAGAACATATGGTCTCATGCCGACATGATGTATTTTAGATAAAGATAAGTCCAACCTCAGAGAATGTGCTTATATGGTGTCACTTCATAATGGGACTATTTCTATATGTGTTAACAAGGACCTCATTTGTTAGTGGTATGAACAATGGTAGATTAGAGATTAATTTATGTGAATCTAATCAATATTTCCTAAATCTATACATGTTAGAGACAAGGATAATCCGATGGTAGCACTCTAATTTTGGATTATGTTTAACAAAGAATATATCGATGTGGAAATACTCCTTCCTCTTCAAGATACAACAATCAGATTATCCCAATGCTACATAGATGTTTGGATTCTCTCATATATCAATGGGCAATTATCCAATTTAGTGAGTGAGGAATGTCGTCTCCAAGTATTTGAATTCAAACCCATTCCTGGAAATAAGTTGGATTCTAAGAGGAAATATGCTCTATTGGCACCGATCAAGGGAGTCAACCATTTACCATTTATAGAAGAGACATATAATGTCATGTATAATGGGTTTTTATGCCTTGATATTCTCCACTGAGTCCTAGTAATGGGTGATCTATAATAAAAAGTATTTTGAGGCCACCCTCTGGGTCATACTGACCCATTCAGAGGTTCTTTGGGATGTATTTTCATATTTCATTGCACCTCATGGCATTACATTTGAAGAGAATCATATAGTAGTTAGGTCTCTCCTTCTGGGTATTGACGGAGTCTTGGTGAGTCCTCAGGGTTAGATATTTTATTCCCCTTGATTCAACCAAATGGTTCTTTCCAGAATTATTCCAATTGCTCTAGATTTGTAGGGTTACCTTATTATTGGGGAAGTGGTGTGTTCAGGTATATTGTGGATTTTATAATCCCATAGTGTCCTCAAAACCATGCTAAAATCCATTATATGTATGGATTTAGGAGGAGGTTTCTGAAGATCGCCCGACCCTTCCATCCCCTAAATATACTCCCAATGGTACGGTTGTGGGGGAGGAATTTGGTGATGACTGGTATATTTTGATGAAGGGTCTCTAGCTCAAAATGATCAAATAAGGGTGGAGAAATTCAACTTTTGAGGTGATGTCTTGAACTTCAACACATTCGGGAGGCCCTTCTTCAAAAATAAAAGGGATAAATACACATTATTAGACTATTTACCTATAGAACACCCATGTAAGAAGTGTATTTTATTCCCATATATATATTAAATTATTCCAGCATCACATTCATGATTTTTTAGAACACATCAAAACATTACAAGCTTTTTTAGTAGTGCACAAGCCTATTCCTGAGAATGCGGGTGAGAATTTGGTGCTTCCAGTTGATCTGACACTACTAGACCCAATCCATTGAGAATAATATGGGGATTATGGTCCCATTAAACTATGTTTTTTTCTTTCCGCATACATTTTAGCTAGTGTTCCATCAAATCCAATATAGATGGAGGCATTTTTGAAAGGTATTGGTGTAGGTAGTTATTCTTTTGTTGTGTTAGCCAGAGTAGAGGTGAGATTCAAAGATGGTAAAAGATTTTTCTAAGGTCATACCCTCTTGTTTATTCACTTCATACCTCCTAACATCCCTATATACTCTTGTAGTCCTTAATGGTGGAGATCAAGTCTCTTCTTTAGACAAGGTTCTAGAGGTTGTTTAAAATCAATCATCACAATAGGGATTTGCATCTTCTCCTGTAGAAGGAGCTGAGGTAGACGATGATTTTGGTGATGCAACCCAAAAAAGAATGTTTCTATCCTTAGTCACACATTTTGATATTTTCCAGCACCGTATAATTTATCATGTAACTGACACACCCTTTCATCCCTTTTCATATCACCCTTGCCACGGAGTTCTGAAGCTTTTGTTTCTACCACTATGGGAGTTACTATAATTGAATCTACCAATGTAGATGCTAGTTCTCATATTTAATCATCTAAGACCCTGGTCATAACCCTATATCTAAGCGATATTGTTGTATAACACATTGTTTCCCCAAGATAAATTTAGATTGGGTCTCTAGATCTAGAGAACTCTGTCAATCAATTATGTGATATATGTTTTGGGAGATTTGGATTGTACTATCAGAAACCCCATTGGATGACTTGAAAGACTGATTGGGTCATCTCCATTTCATGTTTCCCACCCCTATAATTGATTTATTTTAATATTCTTCTCAACAATATTAGGTCAAATAAGTAATCTCTGTACAGGAACAGAAGAGTGACTCTGAGTTGAGGGTAACAACTTTCTAGGATTCCTCCTTAGTGAAGAAAGACTGTAGAGAGTATTTGAATTAAGATACCCAATGATCCATGGAAGATTCTTCTCACTGGGATGTAATTAATGTTGGGAAGGTTCAGATGGGTCATCTACGATCTGAGATAATCTATCTTCAAATAGAGTTATCCTGATTTCAGTATGCATTTCAGATATTGTAAATGACTAAGATGGAGTATTAAGGACTCTTGTATGTGGTGGATATGTCTAGCATTGATATTGCTTCCAATGTGGAGGACCTACAACATGTAAAAACACATAAAATAGATCTATTGATCAATTTTTCCAATATGTGACTTTACTTGAGAAAATAATTTTTGATCCTAAAGACACATCTAAGAAGGTTCTATAATGGCATCAAAATTTTAGAATCCTATATGTGGATCATACATTCAGAGGATAATCTCTTGAATGTGGAGATCCATTCTTTTATATAGTATCTGTTGATGGGTTTGTTGAACTTTATATGATATGTATGATATCCCTCTATTCCATTATTTTGGTTGTCATTATTGGTACCCATCCAATTCATTGCATCTCATGATCATGAATGATTAATCTATTGAGGGATCAGTTGGGTAGTGGATATGTCCTCAAGAATGAGTGCTCTGTATACCAACATAAAGTAGATTGAGCGTGATAGGTCCTTGTAGTAGACCTCACAATAATTTACATGAGCTTTAGTTTAGGTTATTTAAGTTCGAACCATATATTTTTTTTGTTTATGTTCTTTTATCTCAGACCATATATTGATTTTTTAACGCCTTTTAGATCAGACTATCTATTTCTTAATTTTAAGGTCGTTTTTCTCAGATTATTTGTTGCTTTAGTTTAAGGTATTTTACCATGGAATATCTGTTACATTGGTTTTAGTTATTTTATCTCCGACCATTTATTACATTAGTTTAAGGGTTTTTTAGCACTGGCCATCTGTTTCTTTAGTTTAAGTTCTTTGATTTTTTAACATCTACTTATATAGTTTAAGGAATTTTATCTCAGTGCATCTATTGCTTTATTTTAAGGTCTTTTATCTTATACCACATGTTTCTTTAATTTAAGGTCTTTTAGCATGGACAATATGTTTTATTAGATTAAGGAATTTTAGCTCAAAACATTTGTTGCATTATTTTAAGGTCTTTTAGCTCATACCAACAGTTTCTTTACTTTAAGGTCTTTTAGCTCAGACCATCTGATCATGGGATATGGTGAAAAAATTCAAAGAATGATCCAAAACACTCTAAGATGTTGGATCCGACCATGGTGTTGTTGAGGCTCAGGAGGATCAGAATTCCCTTTTTCAGAGTGGCATATTTGGTTGATGACCATATGTGCATATGCAGGATCCACAAACACGTATGTATAGTAATGAAAAGAGTCCTTGAAGATATTTATCTTTTCCAACTACTTCAAAATATTTATGTTGGTAATATTAATGAGGTTGGAATACTAGGGATACTAATCCCGCATGGATATTTTATGTATGGATGATGTAAATCATAACTTGATAGTTTAATTCCATGAGTATGAGGTTTTGTAGACATGTCAGGTATGTCCCATGACATTCTGAAATTCTATGTTACACCTAGGTGTTGAAAAGCCTATAAAGGATTGAATCTCCTTTCTAGAAAGTATAATATTCCTTTAGTTGGAGGGCCATGTCCCTTATGTGTCAGTCGCATGTCCAAGAAATAATGATATCTACTTCCTTCAAATGGATATGAATGACTTGAGAAGACTCAAACAACTAGATGATGAAGTTGGATATCAAAGGAAGCCAATCTAGGAAAGGTTCTAGAACTATAGGGAAATGTAGCTCTTAAGTGTGATGCTCGAGCTCTACGACCTCAGGTTTCGAATCATGGGGTGCATGTCACCAAAGGTTAGATAATGGAGTAATTCATTCTAGGTTTGGAAAAGGTGTAAAATACGGTGAAATAACATCTAGTATATTGAATCTTCTTGGATAATACAGTATGATGATGGTAAATCATGACCCAAAGTTCTTTAGTTTGGAGAATGATATGGGACATTCATACAAGGAGCAGTTCGTACATGCTAAGATGTTGAATTATTCCAAGACGACTTTAGTGCTCATTAGTATTGGAATGAACGTTTTTAGAGTGACACATTTTTTTGATGGCCATAGGCACATATGTGGGGTCCATAGGCATGTATGCATAGTCAAACAAAGGGCCCTTGAAGTTAGATTTCCTTTCTAAGGGCCATGGAAGGTTATGGTGATTCAAGAAATCCAAACTCACTATGTGTGGTTTGTGGAAGATGTAAAATACTAGGAGGATTTGAGTTTCCTAAAGGTTGTGTCACCGCCTAGAGAGAATATTCTCATGGTGAGGAGATGTGAAAAACACTACCCTAACTTTTTCCAAGATCGGTGGGTCCAGTGAGTGTAACATGGACTTTCAAGGGTTATAGACCCTATTAGCATTATACCTCTTATGTTTAAACCCATTTTTTATTTAACTCTTAGAATGGGGAGTTTAGCGGGCAGTGACTCAACTTTTTCTAAGGTCACCCTTTATTGGTTTTTGGCCTTATGAGTTATGCATCATTTTATTACCTTTTTAAGGTCCTGTGATTTGGACTATTATAGGCTAGAGTTTAAGGTCGTATAGATTTGACCAAGGAACATGTATTTTAAGGTCTTTATTTACATAAACCTAGTATGGGAGATGTTACACAAGGGCTTAATTGGGATTCCCCATGTCAAGAACATTCCATCATATTTCCATGTAGGGGAAAGTGATGTTGTAAACCACAGATATTGTTCCTCAGATCATGAGAAATGATATGGGACAATCATTCTAGGGATATCCTAAAACACAATGGGGTGATAGGTTCCACTGTAGTGATTCTAGGATCACATTAATTAAGATTCCCTTTATACTAGACCATGATTTCAGCTATTGGTAGGTCTAAATACATTTTTCATCAGTAGCATGGCCAACTGAGAGATCACTTTTTCCATTTTCAAGGGAAATGAAGGGATTATTGAAATCAAAGGAATACTAGATGTGAAATGTGGAACATTGATTGAGGTGATTTTAAAATATGGCAGAATATCCATGTACTATGGTTGACTACAGTAAGTATCTTATGATCCTTTGATAAGGAATGAAAAATGGTAGATGGTATGAAAATTTTATCATCATGCAGTGGGCACATTCGTCGTTTAGTTTTAATTTTATCTGACCAAGACGTTTTCCATGCAATTTAACATCATCCGGTAATGATTTATTTTAATGTAGTTTAGAATCTTGAAGGATGGATGTAGGAACCAATTTAAGAAGTGGTAATGTTGTGGATGGTCCCAAAGACGAGAGCTTCGGCATCACTACATACCTCGTGAAATGAGAATTAAGACACACTTAGTTCTGGATAGTCGTGCAATTTAATGTCTTGCGGTGAGGATGATGGTTGAGATGTAATTTATTTCCATGAGGCTAAGATGATGTGGCACAGTTTAATGTCATGTTGTAGGGACATATGTAGAAAGTTTATGGTTATGTTGGCAGGATCGTTGAATGCAGTTCCTAACGTGGAGATGCGTAGTGTGGTGCCATGAAGAAACCCGATGTGAATTGGTGGGAACATCATGATTGGCCCCAGGAGTTGAAGTATGGGTGTTGTTATGCATCTCATGAGGATGATAATCAAACCACACATAGTTCTTGGGAAACTGTAAATTTTAACATCATGTGGTAAGGACATCGACTGTGATGTTTTACGTAATGCTTCTAGGAATCATAGTATTCCTTTTATTGTCTTTAATTAAAGATTGTAATGAATCTTTTATGAACCTATATGCCTTACTTGTGATGGAACATTCATACCATGCTTCTTAATCATACTCAATCTATGATCAGGGTGAGAAATAAGGAGTATCATGGGTTTTCTTACAGTTCAGATACAAGAGAGGGTTATAACAAGGGCATTTTATATGATGTAGTGGTTGGACCATGATGTTGGATCATGGAATCCTTTTTTATCCCATTGAAATGGGAATCAATCAATATGTAATTTGTAGGTAACCATGTATTTTATCTTCATGTGGAAAAGATTATGTATTACCTGAAATGAAGGGGAATGGGAGTTGTCGATCCGTGTAGCTTTATATCAGGTTGTAAGGACATTAGTCTTGCAGATTAATGTCTTATGGTAAGGAAAAATTATGCATAGTTTAATGTCATGTTTTTAGGATGAACTCCATTTTGTTTATTGTCATGTGTTCATCATGAATAACCTGGATTACTCAAATGTGGATGCCTATTTCCTATCATCTATTCAAAGTATTTCATAAGAAATCTTGCATTGGTGGGAGGTGTGACATTCCCCCCATCCATAGTGGTCAACAAATAAGCTCCATTATTATAGAAATTATGTATGATATAAGGTACCTCCCACTTGGGCTCCAATTTTGGGGGATTTCTCCCTAGTATCATTGGGGTTTTGATGGCTAGAGCTAGTTCTCCTCAAAGAAATGAATGGAGACGAAACGTTTTATTATAGTCTCATTCTATCCTATTCTGGTGGTCCGCAAGGTTGTGCAGTGTGTGCATCTTTTTTCTCATCTTACCATTCCAACTCATCCATCCCTTTTTTCAACAATTCATCATCGATATTTTTCTAAAAATGGCTATTCTGGGTGAGGGAAGATTAAATTATATGAGTAACACTACCTCGGTCTCATACACGAATGTGTATGGAATTGATTGAGTAGCAGTATGTGTGGGGGAATAGTAGGACCATAAAGAATATAGGAGTTTGTTTGTCCAAGAATGCTTATCCTTGTTCACCACCATCTACACTATGTTCAATAGAGACTTATTTAATTCCTTTATCAATCCATTTATCACTTAATAAGAGTGACACAAGTGATTGGACTCGATGTTGTACTCCAGGTAAAGCTTCTAGTTCTCTTTTAAAAAAATATTGGTCTCATTGTCCATCAATATTATGTGAGGGACCCCTAACCTACTGATGATATGGGATTTAACAAAGTTAATTATATTATTCATCCTAACTTCCCTGAGGTGTATCACCTCATCTTAATTAGAAATGAATTCAGTAGTAGTAAGGATGTACTTGAACTGCTTTTTGGTGGTTGGGGGATATCGAATCATGACATCAATACCCAAAACAGAAGATGGATATGAATATTTAGATGTATAAATCAATTCCGAGGTATGATGGATGATGTTTTCATGAATCAGGAATGCATGAAATTTCTTGGTGAATTTTATGCAGTCATGTATCATGGTTTTCCAGTAATATATGAACATCCTAATTTGGTGGGAGATCTTGGTTATTGACGGATGATCACTGCATGATCATGTGTTTCCTTATTCAATGATGGTAAGAAGTTCTTCTTATGCTATTCACCTATGGATAATTCCATTAAATCCATGTTTGTCGAGAATGTTTCTCTCATTTTGGCAGTCTTACAGGGTGATGTTTGCTACCCAGGGCCAGATCTGTTCCCTTCTGGAATAGTCTATTGGGAGATTTATATTTCTAAGATAGCCAATAATAGGCTCCATCCATCCAGGGGTGGTCACAAGTTCATCACACTCTACGTAGGTGTTGATCAGATTGATCTCTTCTATATCAAATACGATGATCAATGAGACCATTATGTTATTTTTGATACAAAATGATGCTTCCTTCTGATAAGGGTCAGAGAGAACGACGACTACATTAGCCAGTGCATCAGTGTGAACATTTTGTGATCGAGGAACATAATCTAATGCATAATCAATGGGGGATTTTTCTATCAATATTCATACATAGCTAGTAAGAGGGGCTAGTTATTCTATTTTAATGGAATATTCACCATTAGTCTAATTTATTACTAGTTATGATTCCTATTAGATATTTAGGAAGGATATATGAAGTTATAGGTCTAGTTACAATCCAGAAATGTGGGATCGATAATCAGCCTCATTATTTCTGTAGCCTTCAAATAGAAAGGAAGAATAGGGAATACTAATTTGTCTTGGGAGACAAAGACAATCCCCAGACTGACCCGATTGATCATCAGGTTTTACATTCTTGTGCTAATATGGATTTTAGAGTTTCTATTATATTACATATCCCATATTCTCGGAGTGTCATGCGAATAAAATACTACTTTATTTGGGATCTTGGTGTCTTCCAAAGTATTTTTTGGGGTAGGATGTGCCATTTTGAAATCGGTTAGGGATTTCATCTTCCCTAACATATGAGATATGAACTAATTGTCATTTTGTAGTAGAATGACCGCCCATCTAATCAACAATTCATTCAACATTAGAAGCCAAGGATATACTTGAGTGGAACAATATGAGATACCAGGTGGACATCGTAGTGCTGCAAGTAATGCCAAGTATTTTTCACTAAAAATATGAGTTCAAGGAAGATCTTTTCCACATCATAATATTTTTTCTCTATACCTATCATGGTCCAACTAAGGTGGTAGATACAACTCTCACTTCCCTCATCATTTTTCTACATGGGAGGGTTCCTAATCAGCATTACATAGTGGCCAAATATAAGATGAGTGGACTCCCTTCCACTAGAGAAATTATAACATGTGGGTGGTGAATGTACATCAAGAGGATTTATAAGGCCTTTTGACATTCATTATCCCATTGGTAAGTGGCTCCCTTAATCATTAACATCATTAAGGGGATTGAATTATTGTCCATGTTGGCTATGAATCAATGAATTCTAGTGAGGTTCTATTGGAGTCCCCTCAGTTCATTCATATTTATGGGAGAGATATTAATAAGATAGTATAATTATTCTCTTGGTCTATTATGATGCCACAGTGTCATACCACAAAGATCAGGAACATTCCTGACATTACCCCTAAATCACATGTCACAACCCGTCCCTCGGGGCCCGTGTCGTGACTACCCCGAGCTCAGCTTCCATTGGCCAGGGGCTGGGGACGAGCACTGAAAGGCGTAATCCTGAAAGCTAAGAAGGAATTTCCTTTATAACCAGTAATCACATGAAACCAAGCACATAGAAATATACGAACACAAGTAATATAAATAGTAAATAGAGTGAGTATAGTAAGTAAAAGGGGTCAGAATACAAGATCAACTTGAAAGTACAAGAAACTGAAAGTACAGGTAAACTGGAGAAAAAAGTAATACAGTTGTTGGGTCATCATTTGAGGTTCATACCTGAAGGGTAGGTACAGATCACCTCCTCAGCACTACATGCCTCTATGTATCCTCTGTGTACCGACTCATCATAAGGTCCTCCACCAGGCACCGTACAGTCCTGGTACCCTCAGTCTCGATCAATGTTGTCTGTCATCTACACCAAACCCAACAAGGTGTAGGCATGACCCATGCAGCGGTGAGTATAACAATACTCAGTAGGGATCACGATACCCTTGAGGTCTCACAAAATCCATAAAGGATAATCCTCAAAGCTTGAAGTCAATTTTTAACCCTACTTTGGTATATGCCCATACGTATAACTAGGTTATCAAGTAAACCAATCTAAATCCTGAGGAAACATAGGGTCCAACCCAAATTCCCAAAGCTCAACTATTCCACAAAGGAATGGAAAAATATAAAGGAAAGTACCACATAGGTACGCCACACAGAAGAAAACCACTAAGGTATTAGCACAATGGAAAGAACTACATAGGTGCAAACTCAGCTCACACGAGGTATAACTTTGGTACAGTAGTAGAGATTATTAAATGTAACTACTGAATCATCTTACTCTGTTAAAAGTCAGACCCATAGAGGATCGCTCGGTGCTGACCCACACAAGATCGCTCAGTACTGACCCACACAGGATCCCTCGGTGCTGACCCACACAAGATCGCTCAGTGTTAACCCACACATGATCACTAGGTGCTGACCCACACTGGATCACTCAGTGCTGACCCACATAGGATCACTAGGTGATGACCCACATAGTATCGCTCGGTGCTGACCCACACATGATCACTCTTCACTCTTCATGTCATAGCCAGCTACAGGGTTCCCGCACTATGCTCGCTTGTCTTCGAAAAGGGTACGCACCACAAGCCATTGGTCGATACTCCAACTGCCATGAAGTCTCACGAAGAAGTACCTCAATGGATATGTACGTAATATGGGTCTCAAAGAAATAGACGATGCGTCAATCAGACGCCTGGTCGGTGAGTTATTAGGCTTTTTGTATAGAGGTCTCAGTTGAATTCATGCTCGATCCAACCTAATTGTTCCCCATATTAATCCAAATCTCTATTGGGGTATACTAAAGGTACTGTCTCGCCCCAAGGTTCCTGGCGCCATAGATGGTTCATCAAACGGACACCCGGTGCTAAAGATACAGTTGAAGATGCGTAAATGGATCAAAGTGGGTCTGGGTCCAGTCTGACCTAGCCTGGGCTGACCCGGTTCTGGTTGACCTAGCTCGACCCACTAGGTCCGGCCAGGCCCGTGCTGGGAGGCCCCACATCGGGAACAGCCAGTGGGGTGGAAAAGGCCACGACTGGTGCAAGGTCGCTGGACTACGAGGGCGGTGTGGGGGCTGCTGTCACGACCCGACCCTACCCTGGCTCGAGCCGCAACTACCCCAAGCCCGCCTCCATAGGCCAGGGGTTGGCGACCAGCTCCGAAGGCACAATAACATGGGAAGGCCTTTGCCTAAGCACCTGTACACACACATGCAGCAAACTCAATACAACAGTGCAGAGTAAAAGTAAAGGCAAGCAAAGAAAAGGAAAGGGCAACTGCTATATAAATACCACAAAGTGCATCGACCTCTACAAGTACAAAGTACAAACTGAAAATAAAAGGGGCAAAACACGCGCCCAACCAAAAATTTCCACAACCCGGCAACAGGTAATCAAAAGAAACTGTTGATGGGTCTCCCACCTATAACCCGGCCACGACCACCTCACGCGGTCCAAGCTCCCAAGCTCCTACGCTCCACTGAAGTCACGCTCCACCTATCCGTCGTCTGCATGGGAACACCAAGTGCGGGAAAAGACCAAGAAGGGGTGAGTATAAAAAAACTTAGTAGGATACCCCGAAGGCTCGAGGGAGCAACAAAAGGAGGTACCAAAGGGTGAAAAGTAGAGCGAACAGAAAAGTAAAGGAGTACAACAGAGAGTGCAGTAAAGAGTCCAGCTCAACCCATCAAGAGGAAAGAAGGTAGACTCATCCAGACACAAGCAGCTGGAAACGGTGAGAAGTTGAACTTCTCATCGAGTCTTCGCTACCTATATTAGGAGAGTAGACTCGTACAAATATGAGAATCTAGACACGGAAATCACGTGGTATACCCCGTGCGTCTTCGCCTCTCCTGGAAGGAGAGTATCCAAACCCAAGAAGTGCGTGCTGGAAACAAGGTATATACATATGTATGCTCTGTAAAGAAGCCCGAACAAACTCGTAAGGGGATCTTAGTCCCATAGCTCAGCCCATGAAAGAGTAGCCAACAGCCCCAGAAGTAACACCATCGATTCCCATCACCTCGCACGTCTGCCCCGAACCGCAAGACAAGGGGCTCAATCACCACACCTCGACACTATCCTCTTTGGGCGGCACTGACATGACCGCACGGTTTTAGGTCGCATCACAAGGACGCATCTCGGTGGGGGAAAGTGCTCCCCGTACTTGAGAGTTATGGGGGAACGTCAACCACAACTCGTCACTGCCCCGCAGTCGAGAGGTCTGCTCAAAGTCGATAGGTGACCCCCTGCCCAGCCCCGCTAGAGGATCCCTAGAAGTCAACGGGTTCCCACTACAGGGAGACCCGGAAAGTCGACGGGTGCCTCACTGCCCAGTCCCGTAACAGGGTAGTCCACTGGAGGGTGACCCGGCTAAAGTCGGCGACGGGACCACTGCCTAGCCCAGCTGGAGGTAACCCGGCATCGGGGACCACTGCCTAGCCCAGCTGGAGGTAAGCCCGACATAGGGGACCACAGCCCAGCCTAGCTGGAGGTAGGCCCGACATCGAGGAACACTGCCCAGCCCAACTGGAGGTAAGCCCGGCATCGGGGACCACTACCCAGCCCCGCTGGAGGTATGCCCAGAACTGCTCTGGCCATCCCTGCTGGATGGTACTGCTCGGTAAACACCACTGTACTGGCCATCCCTACTGGATGGTAACCCACTGGCGAGCCCCGCTCAAAACAACCTCAGCTCTGCTGGAACAACCTCAGCCCTGCTGGAACAACCTCAGCCCTGCTGGAAACAACATCAGCCCTGGTGGAACAACCTCAGCCCTGCTGGAACAACCTCAGCCCTGCTGGAACAACCTCAGCCCTTCTGGAACAACCTCAGCCCTGCTGGAACAACCTCCTGGGTAGAGGATCGAGCCCCGCGTAAAGTGTTGGTCACACCGAAACCACAAGCTCTACCAGGGAACACGGAGAAACAGGAGAAACTCCCCAGGCCTCACAAGGTGATCCCGCTCCAATCCGCTGAGTCACTGTCGAAGCGGACCGAGACACCTCATCCCAGAAAGTGAGGAAAACGCCCACGCTGCACGAACACATGTAGTCGCGGACAGTGTCACAGTCCGGTGAAAGGGCACAGTACTGAAACCCCTCACAGCCAAAGAAGAAGAGGAACCAAACCATCTCTGCCGGCCAAACCATCGAGCACAAGACCAGGGGAGACCGCTCAACCCTGCTGGTCAGACAAAAGAGCACCAGGCCAGGGGAATCTCCGCCGTGCTGGTCAAACAGACGAGCACAAAGCCAAGGGAAAACTCCACCTTGCTGGTCAAACAAACGAGTAAAAAGCCAGGGGAACACTCCACCCTGCTGGTCAAACAAACGAGCACAGAGGGACCCTCTACGTCGCGAGAGGTCAAGGTACGTAAAGCAGATCGTGGCACGCACGTGGGGCCCACGCGACGTGTGGCCCCAAGTCAACTCCAACTGAGCGCACAAACATCCTCAGGTACAAACAACCAAACGTACCTCCAAGCACTCCCGTATACTCCCGGAGTATACCTCATTCCAGCCCAAAGGCTATCGTTCACACGGCACCCAGCGTCAACGCGAAGGTGTGACGTAACAACTCCACCTCAAAGGACCAGGAATGGCTGACCACATCTCGTGAACCATTTGAATCACTCTCCCAGGACTGTGCGATCACATGCCAAGGGTCCGCTACAACAAGGTAGGGCGAACCACCACTAGAGCACCTTCCATGATCCACATTCAACAAGATCGTGCAAGAGGCTCCGCATAACCCAACGAATCGCACCGTTGTAATCCTTGTAGAAAAACACGCGAGATCGACTACTTACTCACCTCAAACGGATATCTGACAAAAAAGTCACCAACACCGCCTCATGCCCGAACGACATCCTGTGATCCGAGCCTTGGCCCCGAAAACAGTCAGGCGCATCGCACCATTGTGATCCCCTCGGGATAACACGTCAAAAGCGCTACTCACTTGAGTGCAACAGATATCTGGAGAAAAAGGTTCATCCCGGCGCACCCCACACGAGCGGTGCGATGTGGGACCCACATACCGGTCCCAAAACTCAATGAACGGATCACACCATTGCGATCCTCTCGAAAAAGTACATAAGATGGACTATCCACTTGTCCAAAACGGTCGCCCGGTGATAAATCTGGAAATCACCGTCAACTCCCGAAACGGCCCTCGCGGGGGGCCGCACCATCGTGTGGAATTATAGCGGGAAGACTGCGCCAACGCGATGCCCTTAGAAAAACACCCAACATCGACTGCTCGCACGCCCCGAACGGACGACCGAGGAAAATGTCGCTAAAAGCTGCACGTAGCTCAAAAGATTGGTCGTGGGGCCCACGCATCAACTTCGGCCTCAACGCCCGAAACCACCTTGGAAACCTCTTCCTCAAAGCCAGGGTTCCAACGCCACCGACGACGCTTAATTCGGACGTCAGACGCATCCGTGCCGTCCAAAACAAGAATCCCGGAAAGACGTCAAACCCTTCGACGTACGTGTCGCGCCATCGAGGCCTATAGTTTTGGGAATTAAAAATTCCCGAAACCATCTCAAAAAGACCGCCTCGTCGATACGGTTCCACCGCCGTAGACGGCGCAACAATCGGACGCGCCGTTTAAGAGTTAGTCCCCCCCCCCCCCCCGAGTGCAAGGGGCCTACCCGGGCCAGTCCACCCCGGCCGGCCCGGTCCGAGCCGCCGGCCCTATGGCCGCGGCCCGCCTCAAACCGCCGGACCCGAGCGGGTCCGACCATCCTCATCCGACCGGAAAAAGGGCCGGTCTCCTGTTGCAGCGCATGACCCACCTCATGTGGGTCCTTGCTTCCTTTTAAACAGACCGGCCAAAGCCGGTCCTCGTTGACCCCGGGAAGACCGCGCACGTGTCTTCCCTCCTCTGCCGGACGCGACCGGCACGCCGGCATCCTCCGCGGCCGCTCCGCCTGACGCCGCTGCCGACGCCCCAGCCACTGCCACGCCGATCTGCACCACCTCCGCCCTGGCATGCGTCGCCTGCCAAGGAGAATCCGCCGTCGCCGCCTCCTTGGTCCGAAGCCGCGCCGCCACGGGAGCTCACCAGACCGCCGGATATCGCCGGGACAACCCAGAATTCCCGCACCCTTCGACGGTCATCCCCGAACTCCTCCGAGCTCGGATTTTGATTCTGAAATATGCGTTGGAAAGATAAAATTGTGTAACACACATCCATGGGATTTTTTCGACATTTTAACAGCAAATCGATAGGATTAACCAGGCTCGAAGTAGGTACGGAAATAGAAAATGAAAACGCAACATCCTACCTCGTGGGGCTTCGCCCGAAGCTTCACGAAGATCCGCCGGCACCACCTCACCTCGCCGGAGACACCTCACCGGACTGCCTCGCCGGAGATGGATGAGGAGAGGGAGGGGAGGGGCTTCCAGGGGGAAGGGGAAGGAGAGGGGTGGAGTTTAAATAAATTAATTAAAGATTTAATTAATTTAAAACCCCCGAAAAGACCCGCATCCGAAACTCCCGACAAGGTCGAGGATAAGCCTCCCCTAAGATAAACACCACATCCCGAGCACAATGGATATCTCGAAATATTAATCAGATACCCCGTTCGAAAGTTATTAAACTTAGCGCCCGAGGCCGCCAAATTACGAAAACGCCCTTGGGTCCATTTTTCACAAACGGGCCGCTCCCACAAAACTTACACCCCTCCTAGGGTAAACGGCACGCTATGAACTCAACGGTGCCCTCAGTTTTCCAATCTGAGCCACCGTTTAAGAGATACCTGCGTTTCAACATTAAACGAATTAATTTAATATATTTAATCTTTTTAACGTTCCAGAAGCGAGCGAGGGGTCCAAACATCCCGCACCGACAAGTTTTATGTCATTCTTAAACCCCATTCCGGACCCATCCTCACACTCGGATCTCTGATCCAGAACTCCGTTTAGGAGTTATCCCATTTATATTGCATTTCCAGTGTGAACGCACTGAAAATTTAATTCTGGCCACTCCGGGGCTCGGAATCGCATGCCGTCTGAAGGCGCTGCTCTGGAATATTATCAAGAATATTCCAAAGTCCTTCTCAGAAAAAACCAGGTTCTTACATCATTCCCTCCTTCAAGGTTTTCATCCCCGAAAAGCAAAACTAGGGAGCAACACAGGGTACTAAGCCCACACCTGGCTTCCTCATACCCAGAAGAACCCACACATGGCTCTGCGTCACCGCACACAGACCAAAGGATTGATCCGTTCATGCGAGGTAGACCCTTGCCGATGTCATGCTCCCACTCCAGACTTTGGGGTTTGGGAGAGGCGGTAGAAAACCTCGCCATCCCATTGCACGGTCTCAAACAACCTGAAGGCTCTCGGGAGTAGCTCACCTCCCCGAACAAACCACTACGTCGCACGCCGCGACTGGAATCACTGCCCGCACATAAAACAAGGCCCGGTGATTCCCTCCTTCAGAATATTCATATAGTGAAACACCCAAGGATATCTAGTCATGCAAGGTTCCATATTCGATGCTCTCTTACACGCTCAAAAAGGCGAAGGAGTCAACACCATCGACTAAAGGAAAAGGTCTCACGCCTTTTCCCTTACCAACAAAGGGTTACACCCGACGCCCCGCGTCACCCTGGTAACACCTCAAACAAGGAGCAGGGAGGAAAGGAGTTCACACATAAATTCTAAAAATTCTACTGCAAAAAGGTAGAAGAGCTGTAGAGAATACCTCTTATTTCCTCATTCTCTGCAGGATCGTAGACATCCAAAGCTCGCGGCTACCTGCGGTCCCAACTGTCAGCTCCCGGAGCCTGGCGTGGACTGCCTAGTGGTGATGGGGAGATCTCGCAACGTCGTCCCCCACCTCCTGCTCCTCCCGCTCCTCTGATAGCACCACCTCTCTGACCACTACTCTGATCACGGCGCTGCCTCTGCCGTGGTGGTGCGCCTGCTGCCTGCCCAAAGCTCTCAACAACTCGGGTCGGGCAGTCTCGTGCCGAGTGACCTCGCCCGTCATAAGCATAGCACCGGTGCTCTCTGGGCTGCCCTGGTTCCCTCCGGTGCCACTGTGGTGTTCGACTACACCCATGAGTCAGGTTGTCAGTAAGCCACCTGTGTTGAGGTTCTGCTTGCCGACGCCCACTAGCTGCGGCAGACGTCCCGGCTCCGTTGCGCCCACTGCCACTACCAACCGCAAAACATGACAGGAACCCCCTGTCACCAGCGCCTGCTATAGCACCCCGGCATATGTAAAAATTCCCAAGGGTACTATGACAACACAAATCTCTCGGCGGAGACCCTGCTCAAACTTCCACGCTCGGATGTTTTCATCATGGACCAAGTCCGGGTAAAAGCATGCTCGGTGTGCAAAACTAGCCGCGTACTCGGCCACCATCATCCCTCCCTGCTGAAACTGCAGGAGCTCCTGAATCCGAACGGAGCACAAGTAGGAGGGGAAAAACTCCTCACGAAATAGCAACTGGAAGTCACCCCACAAAAGCGACGACTCGTCAAGAAACTGAGTCACCAGACTCCACCAACACCGAGCTGCTCCACGAAAAAGGGTGGCTGACAAAGCCAATCTCTGATCTGTTAGCATCTGCACAAGCCTGAAAAGGCGAACCACTGCCTCGAGGAAAACTTCTACTGCCTGAGGGTCTGTCTCACCACTGAACCTCAGCGGTCTCTGCCGCTGGATCTCACAGAGCACGCTCAACCTGCACTCAAGCTCAGCCTGGTCTACTGAAACTGCCTGCTGCTCAACAGGTGGGGGTGCTGCTACCGGCCCACCTAGAGAAAGGGGCTTGCATGATGGGTCATGGACTGTGGCCTCGTATCTCACAGGGTCGTCTTCATGAACCAAAGCTGGTATCCTGGCTAGTTGTCCTCACAGAGACATCCTGAAAATTATCAAGGAGTGCCGCGGTTAGATGAGCATACATTTATATACCAATAGCAAAGATGGGGAGCTAACTCAAGAAGAGAAGTCAAAGACTCAATCCTATGTGATGCACAGACAAATTTTTCCCTGCAACAAGTGTCTCAGCATGCCGAGTCGACATGCGGGTTATCAAGGTCCTGGTGAATGGATACGTCGGCCGCCGCACCATCACTGGACTCCCTGGCCTGAGAGCCCCTCTCGAGAGACATTAACAATGTTGCCCTATATCCCAACTAATTCCTCTTTTATGGACATCCTCACAACGTCCCAAGGAACGAACCACCTATGATACCACTTTGTCACGACCTGACCCTACCCGGGCTCGAGCCACAACTACCCCAAGCCCGCCTCCATAGGCCAGGGTCTGGCGACCAGTGCCGAAGGCACAATAACTCGAAGAGGCCTTTTCCTAAGAACCTGTACACACACACGCAAAAAACTCAATGTAACAGTGTAGAGTAAAATTAAAGACAAGAAAAGAAAAGGAATGGGAAACTGCTATATAAATACCACAAGGTGCATCGACCTCTACAAGTACAAAGTACAAACTGAAAAGAAAAGGGGAAAAACACGCGCCCAACCAAAAAGTGCCACAACTCGGCAACATGTAAACAAAAGAAACTGCTGATGGGTCTCCCACCTAGAACCCGGCCACGACCACTGCACGCGGTCCAAGCTCCCAAGCTCCTACGCTCCAATGAAGTCACGCTCTACTTGTCCGTCGTCTGCAAGGGCACACCAAGTGAGGGTAAGGCCCAAGAATGGGTGAGTATAAAAATACTCAGTAGGATACCCCGAAGGCTCGAGGGATCAACAAAAGGAGGTACCGAAGGGTGAGTAGTAGAGCGAACAGAAAAGTAAAGGAGTACAACAGAGAGTGCAGTAAAGAGTCCAGCTCAACCCAACAAGAGGAAAGAAGGTAGACTCATCCCGACACAAGGAGCTGGAAACGGTGAGAATATGAACTTCTCGTCGAGTCTTCGCTACCTATAGTAGGAGAGTAGACTCGTCCAACCATGAGAAGCTAGACACGGAAAGCATGTGGCATACCCCGTATGTCTTCGCCTCTCTTGGAAGGAGAGTAGCCAAACCCAAGATGTGGGTGCCAGAAACAAGGTATATACATATGTATGCTCTATCAAGAAGCCCGAACAAACGTCTAAGGGGATCTCCGTCCCATAGCTCAGCCCAAGAAAGAGTAGCCAACAATCCCAGAAGTAACACTATCGATGCCCAGCATCCTGCACATCTGCCCCGAACCACAACCCAAGGGGATCAATCACCACACCTCGACACTATCCACTTTGGGCGGCACTGACTCGCCCGCACGGTTTTAGGTCGTGTCACAAGGACGTGTCTCGGTGGGGGAAAGTGATCCCCGTACTTGAGAGTTCTGGGAGAACGTCAACCACAACTCGTCACTGCCCCGCAGTCGAGATGTCTGCTCAAAGTTGACAGGCGACCCCCTACCCAGCCCCGCTGGAGGATCCCTGGAATTCAATGGGTTCCCACTACAGGGAGACCCGAAAAGTCAATGGGTGCCTCACTGCCCAGTCCCATAACAGGGTAGTCCACTGGAGGGAGACCCGGAAAAAGTCGGCGACGGGACCACTGCCCAGCCCAGCTGGAGGTAACCCGGCATCGAGGACCACTACCCAGCCCAGCTGGAGGTAAGCCCGACATCGGGGACCACTGCCCAGCCCAGCTGGAGGTAAGCCCGGCATCGGGGACCACTGCCCAGCCCAGCTGGAGGTAAGCCCGGCATCGGGGACCACTGCCCAGCCCAGTGGGAGGTAAGACCGGCATCGGGGACCACTTCCCAGCCCCGCTGGAGGTAAGCCCGGAACTTCTCTGGCCATCCCTGCTGAATGGTACTGCTTGGTAAACACCACTGTACTGGACATCCCTGCTGGATGGTAACCCACTGGCGAGCCCCGGTCGAAACAATCTCAGCTCTGCTGGAACAACCTCAACCCTGCTGGAACAACCTCAGCCCTGCTGGAAACAACCTCAGCCCTATTGGAACAACCTCAACCCTACTGGAACAACCTCAGTCCTGCTGGAACAACCACAGCCCTGCTGGAACAACCTCATCCCTGTTGGAACAACCTCCTAGGTAGAGGATCGGTGCCCGCTTAAATTGTTGGTCACACTGAAACCACATGCTCTACCAGGGAACACAGAGCAACGGGAGAAACTCCCCAGGCCTCACAAGGTGACCCCGCTCCAATCCGCTGAGTCACTGTCGAAGCGGACCGAGACACCTCATCCCCGAAAGTGGGGAAAAAGCCCACGCTGCACAAACACCCGTAGTCGCAGACGGTGTCGCAGTCCGGTGAATGGGAACAGTACTGAAACCCCTCACAGCCAAAGAAGCAGAGGAACTAAACCATCTCTGCCAGCCAAACCATCGAGCACAAGACCAGGGGGAGACCGCTCAACCCTGTTGGTCAGAAAAAAGAGCACCAGGCCAGGGGAATCTCCGCCCTTCTGGTCAAACAGATGAGCACAAAGCCAGGGGAAAACTCCACCCTGCTGGTCAAACACACGAGCACAAATCCAGGGGAACACTCCACCCTTCTGGTCAAACAAACAAGCGCAGAGGGACCCTGTACATCACGAGAGGCCAAGGTACGTAAAGAAGAACGCGGCACGCACTTGGTGCCCACGCGACGTGTGGCCCCAAGTCAACCCCAATTGAGTGCACAAACATCCTCAGGTATAAACAATTACACGTACCTCCAAGCGCTCCTGTATACTCCCGGAGTGTTCCTCATTCCAGCCCAAAGGCTATCGTTCACACGGCACCTAGATTCAACGCGAAGGCGTGATGTAACAACTCCACCTCAAAGGCCCAGGCATGGCTGACCACATCTCGTGAACCATTTGTATCACTCTCCTAAGAGTGCGTGATCACACGCCAAGGGTCCGCTACAACAAGGTAGGGAGAACCACCACAAGAGCACCTTCCATGCTCCACATTCAACAAGATCGCGCATGAGGCTCCGCACAACCCAAAGGATCGCACCGTTGTAATCCTCGCGAAAAAACACACGAGATCGACTACTTACTCGCCTCAAACAGATATATGACGAAAAAGTCACCAACACCGCCTCACGCCCAAAAGGCGTCCCGTGATCTGAGCCTTGGCCCCAAAAACAGTCAGGCGCATCGCACCATTGTGATCCCCTTGGGATAACACGTCAAAAGCGCTACTCACTTTAGTGCAACGGATATCCGGAGAAAAAAGTGCATCTCGGCGCACCGCACACGAGCGGTGCCACATGGGACCCGCATCCCGGTCCCGAAACTCAACGAACGGATCGCACCATTGCGATCCTCTCGAAAAAGCACACAAGATGGACTATCCACTTGTCCAAAACGGTCACCCGGTGATAAAGTTGGAAATCACCGTCAACTCCCGAAACGGCCCTCGTGGGGCCCGCACCATCGTGCGGAATTACAGCGGGAAGACTGCGCCAATGCGATTCCCTCAGAAAAACACCCAACATCGACTGCTCGCACACCCCGAACATACGACCGAGGAAAAAGTCACTAAAAGCTGCACGCAGCTCAAAAGACGGGTTGTGGGGCCCATGACTCAACTTCGGCCTCAACGCCCGGAACCACCCTAGAAACCTCCGCCTTGATGCCAGGGTTCCAACGCCATCGACGACGCTTAATTCGGAAGTCGGACGCGTCTGCGCCGTCCAAAACAATAATCCCGGAAAGATGTCAAACCCTTCGACGTACGTGCCGCGCCATCGAGGCCTATCGTTTCGGGAATGGAAAATTCCTGAATCCATCTCAAAAAGACCTCCTCGTCGATACGATTCCACCGCCGCAGACGGCGCATCAATCGGACCCGCCGTTTAAGAGTTACGGCCCCCCGAGTTCAAGGGGCCTACCCGGGCCGGTCCACCCCGGCCGGCCCGGTCCGAGCCGTCGGCCCGCTGGCCGCGGCCTGCCTCAAACCGCCGGACCCGAGCGGGTCCGGCCCTCCTCATCCGACCGGACAAAGGGCCGGTCTCCTGTTTCAGTGTAGGACTTGCCTCATGCAGGTTCTTTCCTCCTTTGAAACGGACCGGCCGAAGCCGGTCCTCGTTGACCCCGGGAAGACCGCGCACGGGTCTTCCCTCCTCTGCCGGACGCGACCGGAGCGCCGGCCTCCTCCGCACCCACTCCGTCGGATGCCGCTGCCGACGCCCCAGCCCCTCCCGCACCGATCCACGCCACCGCCGCCCCGGCATGCACCGCCTGCCGAGGAGAAGCCGCCGCCGCCGCCTCCTTGGACCGAAGCCGCGCCGCCATGGGAGCTTACCGGACCGCCAGAAATCGCCGGGACAACCCAGAATTCCCTCACCCTTCAACGATCAACCCCAAACTCCTCCGAGCTTGGATTTTGATTCCAAAATATGCGTTGGAAAGATAAAATTGTGTACTACGCGTCCATGGGATTTTTTCGACGTTTTAACAGAAAAACGATAGGATTAACCAGGCTCGAAGTAGGTACCGAAATAGAAAATGCAAATGCAACATCCTACTTCGTGGGGCTTCCCCCGAAGCTTCGCGATGATCCACTGACACCACTGCACCTCACCGGAGTCGCCTCGCCGGTGATGGAGGAGGAGAGGGAGGGGAGGGGCTTCTAGGGGGAAGGGTAAGGAGAGGGGTGAAGTTTAAATAAATTAATTAAAGATTTAATTAATTTAAAACCCCCGAAAAGACCCGCATCTGAAACTCCCGACGGGGTCAAGGTTAAGCCTCCCCTAAGGTAAACACCACCTCCCGAGCACAACGGAGGTCTCATAATTTTAATCCGAGACCCCGTTATAAAGTTATTAAACATAGCGTCTGAGGCCACCAAATTACGAAAACGCCCTTGGGGCCATTTTTCACAAACAGGCCGCGCCCGCAAAACTTACACCCCTCCTAGGGTAAACGGCACGCCCTGAACTCAACGGTTCCCTCAGTTTTCCAATCCGAGCCACCTTTTATGAGATACCTACATTTCAACATTAAACGAATTAATTTAATATACTTAATCCGTTTAACGTTCCAGAAGCGAGCGAGGGGTCCAAACATCCCACGATGACAAGTTTTATGTCGTTAATAGGGTAAACACCCCATTCCGGACCCATCTGCACAGTCGGATATCTGATCCGGAAGTCCATTTAGGAGTTATCCCATTTATTTAGCATTTCCAGTGTGAACGCACTGAAAATTTAATTTCGGCCACTCCGGGGCTCGGAATCGCATGCCGTCTGAAGGCGCTGCTCTATAATATTATCAAGAATATTCCAAAGTCTTTATCATCAAAAACCGGGTTCTTAAAGCTGCGGAACAGCGAGTGGGGCGCAGGGGCGATGGGAGGATGCGGGGCAGCTCGGAGTTCCACAAGCGGCATGGCTAGGCTACGAGGTGGTGCGATAGGCCGCAGGGCGGCGGGGCTCAGCCAGGGGGCAGCGCGGCACGGACGAAGGCAGCGGAGTGCCGTGGGGCGCGGAGGCCACGAGCGGCGGAGCAGCGCGGGGCACGGAGGCCACAACTGACAGAGCGTCATGGGGAGCGGAGGCTGCGGGCGGCGGGGCTCCAAGGGGAAAGGAGGACGCAGGCTGCGGCGCAGGCCACAGACGGTGGAGTCGCAGGGAGGTGCCATTGCCATCGTTGCCTTCCTCACGGTTCTTGAGTCCCACCGGTGCCAGCTGCCGACACCGGTCGCCGCCTTCTTCCATTGAGAAGAACACACCAAAGAAGCAGAAAGGTGGAGGGGTCAAGCCATGTTTGTTTGGCCCGCACCCTCCATGTTAGAGCGGTAGCAAGCGGCTCAACAAAATCATGAGTCAATAATGAAAAACTCTACAATTTAATATGAATCGTGGAACAACTCCTTTGAGTTGGTCCACTTTATCCATTATTTCCATGAACGAGGAAATTAATTGAGAGAATTCAATAATTTAATAATAACCCCTACCTCGTTCATTTGTTGTCATCGTTGGGGAGGGAAAGAAGATTGTTGATTGAAGACGTCCCCCTTTGGAGGATGTCCTGAGGAAGAAGTCAAAGTCATGCATCGGCATTCTTCATTGGAGGAGCGTTCTTCATGGAATAATTTTTTGGAGAAAGCAATCCTCCAAGAGCTCTCCCCTTTTTGAATAATTTCCCCCAAAATCAAAATAGCCAACTGTTTTGTTTCCCCAATTTCATATTTTGGCGCAATTTCAAATTGGATTAATTAATTACATAGTAGTTCACATAATAAATTAAAGGGGGTGGCACCATTAAAGTGGGGGAATTTTAAGAGGCTTCCCCACACTTAAGAGGGAGTTCAATGGGTTTTAGCCTCAGGTGTTCCCCACCACCATAAACTCTCATGGGAGGATAGTTCTAGTGGTCCCCGCCACCATAAACTCTCATGTGGGTATTAGTTCAGGTGGTTCCCACCTATGAAACATCCACATGGATGATTCAAAATAAAAAAAATAAAATGTTACACCATTTTATTTCATTTTATTCTTTCAAGAATAAGTGAAAAACTAACTTCCAACCTCAACCTACTACGGTCTAGGTGAAGGTCTCCTTTAGCGAATATCAGCACTACGAGTTCAATAGTGCCCTTAGATTTTAGTTCTAAGCACCAGTTCAAAATTTAGAAAACCCAACTCATAAGTTTGCTAAACATACCCGAAAAAATGTTCATAAATTCATTCCAAGCACTCTGGGCCTCTGAATCATGCGACGTCAATTTTCGCGGACTTGTAGGATTCCCATTTAATTAAAAAAATTACATTGAAATTCTGGGTCTTTACAATCTCCCCACCTTAGGGCTTTACGTCCCTGTAAGCCACAACTCAAACTAAGGAAACAAGTGGGGGTACTGAGTATGCATCTGAGCCTCCCGCTCCCATGTCCTCTCCTAGAAGTTCTCGTGCTGTCAGCAAATTCACACCAGAGGTATCGATCATCTAAGAATTACTCGCTCCTGTCGATCCTCAATCTCTACTGGAACCTCTGTAAAAGTAACCCCATCATCGACGTCCAGCTCACCATGGTTGATGATGTGAGAAGGGTCGTGCACGTATCCTCTCAGCTGGGATATGTGGAAGACGTCATGCACCCGGTGCAACTGAGGGGGAAGATCTAAGTGGTATGCCACCACTCCAACTCTGCTGAGGACCTAAAAAGGTCTAATAAACCTTGGAGATAACTTTCCACCTCATAAAAATCCCGCAAACCTCATCGAGGTGAGACCAGTAGAAAGATATGGTCTCCATCCTCAAAATATAGAGGTCTCCATCTCTTGTTGGCATAACACTTATGCCAACTCTATGTAGTCTTCATCCGCTCCTGGATGATCTACACCTTCTATGTTGTAGCATGTACCATCTATGGTCCCACTAGTGTTGACTCCCCTAGGTCAGTCCAGCACAATGATGATCTTTAAGGTCGCCCGTACAATGCCTCAAAAGGTTCCATCACAATGGTGGAGTTACAACTTTTGTTTTTTGAAATCTACACAAAAGGAAAGTGATCGTCCCAGCTGAAACCGAAGTCGATGATGTAAGAACGCAACATTTCCTCGAGGGTCTGAATGGTCTGCTCAATCTGGCCATCTTCCTTAGGATGAAAGGCGGTGCTCAAAAGAAGCTATGTCCCAAAAGCTTCCTGCAACCCCTTCTATAACCGATAAGTAAAACGTGCTTCACGATCTGAGTGAATTGTCGAGGGTACTCCATGTAACCGCACAATATCCTGCACATAGAGGTGTCCCAGTCTCTCTACTGATCCCTTCTCTCTAATCGGTAGGAAGTGGGCCAACTTGGTGATTCGTTCAATGATCTCCCAAATAGAGTCATGAACCTGGTATATACGTGGAAGTCATGTCATGAAGACCATGGATATCCCATCCCACTTCCACTCTAGAACCTCTTAAAGATGAACCAAGCCTGTTGGTACATGATGTTTCACCTTCACATGATGACAAGTGAGGCATCGAGAGACAAACTCTGCAACTACTTTCTTTATTTCCAGCCACCAGTGCTTTTGTCGGAGATCCGGGTACATCTTCACCACTCCTGGATGTACAATTAGAGGGGAAATGTAGAACTCCCTCAACACTGCCACCCGAAGTGACACTGGTACCATGGTATGTCCTCTGATGGGAATGACGTGATCCCCACCTTTAGAAAATCCATCAGGTGCCTACCCTATGGATATCTGAGCACGTCGAGTCTTGCAGTCATTATCTCCACACTGCACCTCCTTAACTCGCAGAAGAAGTGGGGGGAGTGAGTGTAAGGGACTGAAGGAAAGCTTCTCTATCCCGATCCACATAGGATATTTTCAATGCGGCTAGCTCCTCTGTCACCACACCTAGTATATGTATACCAGATCTATGGCTAAGTGCATATGATATTACATTCCCCCTCCCAAAATTATAGATTTTCTCAAAGTCACAGTCCTTAAAGAACTCAAGACAACATCACTGTCTCATGATTAGGTCCTTTTGAGAGAAGGTATAACTGAGACTCTTAGGATTAGAGTACACTGTAAAATTCTCTCCCATCAAGTAATGTCGCCACATATTCAAGGTGAAGACCGCTACTAGTAACTCCATGTCAGGGGTATCATAGTTTTGATCATGTTGTCTCAGCTGTCGAGATCCATATGTGATCACTGCTCGCTCCTACATCAGGACACATCCAAGCCCAGAATATGATGTGTCGTTGTAGACTATGTACCATATTCCCTCCTCTGGAAGCCTGAAGATGGGGGAACTAGTCAGCCTCTGCCTCAGCTCTTGAAAACTTTGTTGGCATATCTCCGACCACATGAATGGTTTCACCTTTTTATTAAGGCTGATAGTGGTGCTACAACATTGGAGAAATCTGGGATAAATGTCTGGTAGTATCTGGAAAAACCTAGGAAACTTTATACCTCTGTTAGACTCCTGTGTGGCTCCCATGCAAGTATCAGCTCAATCTTCTTTGGATCTACTACAAATCCGGCCTCTGATATGACATGTCCTTGAAAGTGAACCTCTTGGATCCAGAACTGGCACTTCAAGAGCTTACCATAAATATGGTGCTCTCGGAGCGTGTCCAGTACTACCTACAAATGATAGGAATGATCCTCCTCAGTAGTCGAGTAGATCAGAATGTTGTCGATGAAGACTACTACAAAGTGATCATGGTATGGCTGAAAGATCATATTCATGCGTCCCATGAACAATGATGGAGCGTTGGTCAGGCCGAATGGCATAACCAATAACTCTAAGTGGTCGTACCGATATATGAAAGTTGTCTTCTTCCCAACCTCCACTCGTGCTTTGAGCTAGTGATAGCCTGATCTGAGGTATATCTTTGAGAACCACTATGATCCCTTCAGCTGATCAAAGAGTTCGTCAATCCTTAGAAGTGGGTAGATGATCTTCACGATCACCTAGTTCAGGCACCGATAGTCATCTCAAAGTCTGAAGCTCCAATCCGCCTTCTAGGCGAACAAAATCAAGGCTACCAAAGGAGATACACTGGGCTAAATGAATCCCTTCCCCTGCAAGTCCTCTAGCTGTAACCGTAGCTCAAGATGCTCCACAAGTTCCATCTGATATGCTGGTGTAGATATCATTTCCTTACCGGGGTACAAGTAAAAGTAAAAGTCCACCTCTCTGTGAGGAGGTAGACCTAAAAAATCATCAGGGAAAATATATGTGTATTAGTCCACCACTACAGGATTTCCCGGACTCTCCCCATCAACTACTCTGAGGGTAAGGCTAGCCAACTGATTAGTGATCGGTTGCACTCATCTCTGGGTAAGTCCATCTTGTGATGCATAGTCTCCCTTCTGACCGGTGAAGGTAAACCTCGTCCCATTTGTGCGGACACACCACATATTGTGCCAAATATAGACTATCTGATCGTCGACTATAGATAACCAATCCATACCCAAGATGACGTCATCAGGCCTTAACGCCACTGCTAGGAGATCCCAGCCAAAGCTCTCTCCTCCTAGAGTAAGCTCACATTGTCTGCACCAGTGCGTAATCGTTGAATATGCTCCCACATGAGTCTCTATCCCTAAGGATCGAGCCAACAGCTCTGTCAAAATATTTGAGCTTCAAACGAGGGTAGTGGCAATAAAATAATGATTGGAACCTATGTCTATATGTACAGCAGATAAGGTGGAGTAGACACATATCGTACCTCGTATCATCTCCGAAGTGCCATGATCATAAGCCTCAGCTACCTGGAGTTGAGCTCGCCCCTGTACATCTATTCCCTATTATCAGGGTGGACCTCTTAGAGGTGGTGTAAGTAACATATTGAATCGTCACCCACTGCTCGCTGCAAGTTCGGCTCCTCTGCCACATCTTCCTTCTCCCTATGGACCTCCTCAGTCGAACCTCTATCTCTGCCTGGGCGATCCTTCAACTGTATACTGATCATCCATACAGCGGGTTGGATAATCAAGAGCCATGTGACCCTTCTAGCCTCGTGTGTAACACTACCCACTCCTGGCATGACTGGATCTGCCTTGTATGCCCCGCATAACTAACCCTGATTCCTGCAGTCGTCCACTTGTAGGTTAGGTCCTTTTGGACCTCTGTGTCATCTGTCTGCTTCTAGCTGTAGAAGACCCCGCCCTGTGATGAATGGTAGTGGGTCTCGCTACTGGTGACTTCTCAGAAAGGAAACTCTCCACTATAAGGGCTCTCTTTAACACCCCCGCTTGCGTCGGGATGCTAAGTGAGATCACTAAATCCTTGATCTCCCACCTGAGTCCCTACTCAAGGGTACAGGACCTAAAGAATGGGTCACACACCATATATGTAGAGTAGAGTGAGAGTTCATTGATCCTCGCTAAGTACTAATCCACAGTCATGATTCCTTACTGTAGATGAATTAGCTCATGAATGCGCACTGCGCAAAGAGTCGCTGGCACAAACCCTACCTGAAACAGGCTCTAGAAGTCTTCCCATTGAAGCATCACCTCATCATGATCCTGAAGCATCAAGCACCACTATATGCCTGATGCGGCCTATAGAAGATTGGCTGCAAGGATCACGATGATATTGGCTGGTGTCCCTACTAGTTGAAAGACTCTCACTACAACCTCCATTCAATCATCAACTGCTTGTGGGTCCATCTCTCCCCTGAACCTGGGTGGCCTATGGTGCTGGAACTCATGCAACATGGTCAAGAGGCGTGCACCATCTGCTGCTGGGGCCACAGGAATCGGTGGCCCAATGGGTAATGGTAAAGATGGTGCCTCTGCTGATGCCTCTACTAGAAGAGGGCCCTACACCGAAGCCTCATCGCTCGGTGAGCTATTAATGCGTAATACTCTCGGAACCCTATATGGTTGTCTTCATGGAGGCATCTTGAAAAGAAACCGGTTCACCACGGTCAAAAAGTTATACTTGGTGATCTGACTCAAAGAGTTCACAAAGAAAACTCTTCAAAACACAAACATGAAATCAGTTTTTTCGTGCACTTAGTCAGAAATAAGAAGTCAGGGTCTTGGTGTCTGGATACGTCGGTCGCCGCACGAACACAAGATTCCCTAAACTGATAACCACACTCATTGCAATTAAAACTATTTTCAATTTAAAAGATTAGAGTCCAATGTTTTATGGTAGAACCGACTCCTTTGATACCAATTTATCATGACCCATCCCCCAGGGCCCGTGCTGTGACTACCCCAAGCCCGCCTTTCATAGGCTAGGGTCTGGTGACTAGCATCGAAAGGTGTAATCCCTAAAACTGGGAAGGAATTTCCTTTATAACCTGCAATCACACGCAATGAAGCACACATAAAAATAAGAAAACAAGTAAACTAAATAATAAATAGAGTGAGTACAGTAAGTAAAAGGGGCCAGAATACAAGCCAAACTAGAATGTAAAAGAAACTAAAAGTACAAGTAAACTGACTCAAAAAGGATGACAGCTTTTGGGTCATCCTCTGAGATTCCTACATAAAGGGTATGTATAGATCGCCTCCTCGGCACTCCACGTCCGTCTGTCTCCTTTGTGTACTGACTCGTCATAAGATCCTCCTCCAGGAACCATCCAGTCCTTGTACCCTCAGTCTCGATCAATGTTTTCTATCGTCTGCACCAAACTCAACATGGTGTAGTCATAGCCCATGCAGGGGTGAGTATAACGATACTCAGTAGGGTTCCCGAGACCCTCAAGGTCTCAGAAAATTCCCAAAGGATAAACCTTAATGGATGAAGTTAACTATCAAACCTACTTTGGTATATGCCCATACATATACCTATTTTATCAAGTATATCCTTATTAAACATTAAGAAACACAAGGTCCAACCCAAAATCCCCAAGCTCAACTTTTCCACAAATGAAGGAAAATGACAAAGGAAAGTACCACACAAGTATTCCACACAGAAGAATACCACCATGGTATTACCACAAAGGAAAGTACCACGCATGTACGAAAGCATCTTACACCAGTTATAACTTTGGTATAGTAGTAGATATGAGTAGATGTAACTACCGAATAATATTACTTTGTTAAGAGGCAGACCCACATTGGATCGCTCGATACTAACCCATAGAAGATCGCTCAGTGTTGACCCGTACAGGATCACTAGGTCCCGACTCACACAGGATCGCTCCGTGCTGACCCACACAGGATCACTCTTCATTCTTCACGTCACAGCCAGCTACAGGGATCCCGCACTATGCTAGCTTGTCTCTGGGAGTGTCTGCTCCACAAGCCACTAGTCGATACTCCAACTTCAAGTAACTCTATCAAAGAGGTATCTAAAAGGACCTCCATGTCATAGGGGTCTCAATGCAACAGACGGTGCATCAATCAGACGCCCGGTCTGTGAGTTATTATCCTTTTAGTCCCAAGGGCCTAGTTGAATTCATGCTTGATCCAACCTGACCATTCACTATTTTTATCCAAATCATTAGTGGGGTATACCAAAGGGACAATATTCCTCCATGGTTCTCGGCGCCACAGACGGTTCGTCAAACGGACACCTGGTGCCAATTATATGGCCAAAGATGTATAAATTAGTCGAAGTGGGTCCGAGTCTGGTCTGACCCAGTCAGAATGACTCGTCCCAACCCAGCTAGGTCTGACAAGGTTCAGGTCAACCCGGCCCATGTTGGGCATCCCGTCCAGGGCAACGACCCGCAAGGCGGTGGAGGCTGCGGAGGCCGCGAGTGGCCCGAGGCCACGGGACTACGAGGGTTGCTCGAGGGCCGCAAAACCGCTAGGGGGTCACAGTGGCCGCGGGAGGCCATGGTTAGTGCAAGGCTATGGGGTGGCTCGGAGGTCCATAAGTGGTGTGGATAGGCCACGGGTCGGCGCGGCAGGCCGCGGGGTGGCGCGGATAGGCCGCAGGGCGTGAAGGCTATGGGCGGTGAAGCTGCGGGTGGTGGTAGCCGCAGGGCGACGTTGTTGCATTCTTCACCTTCATCGTGGTTCTTGAGTCCCATAGGATCCAACCACCGACACCGGTCACCCCCTTCATCCATTTTGATGAACAATCCAAAGAAGCAGAGAAACGGAGGGGTCAGGTCATGTTTTTACGGCCCACACCCTCCACGTTAGAGCGGTAGCAAGCAGCTCAACAAAATCAGGACTCAATAATGACAAACTATACAATTTAATACGAATTGTGGATCAACTCATTTTTGTTGATCCATGTTTTCCATGCTTTCCAAGAATGAGGAAATTAATCGAAAGAATTCAAGAATTCAATAATAACCCATAACATATTCATTTGTTTTCATTGATGAGGAGGGAAAGTCGATCATCGATTGAAGACATCCCACGTTGGAGGATGTCCTGAGGAAGAATTCAAAGTTGTGTATCAACGTTCTTCATTGGAGGAGCATTCTTCATGGAAGAATTCGTTGGAGAGAGAAATCCTCCAATAGCTCTCCCCTTGGCCAATACTTTCCCCCAAAATCAAAATAGCCACCTGTTGTGTTTCCCCAATTTTAATTGTTGGCACAATTTCAAATTGGATTAATTAATTACATAGTGGTTGGCATAATGAATTAAATGGGGTGGCGCCATTAAAGTGGGGTAAGTTTAATTGGATTCCCTACACTTAAGAGGGAGTTCAGGGGGTTTTATCCTCGGGTGGTCCCCACCACCATAAACTCTCATGGGAGGGTTGTTCAGGTGGTCCCCACCACTATAACCACTCATAGGAGGTTTAGTTCAGGTAGTCCCCAATTATGAAACATCCACATGGAAGTTTCAAAATAAAAATAAAAATAAATTGTTACACCATTTTATTTCATTTTATTATTTCACGAATAAGTGAAAAACTAACTTCCACTGTCGACATACTACGATCGAGGTGAAGGTCTCCTTAAGAGAATACCAGCACTACCAGTTCAACGGTGCCGTCAGTTTTCAATTTGGAGCACCGGTTCAAAAGATAGAAAAAACCACTCGTATGTTTTCTGAACATACTCTAAAAAAGGTCAGAAATTCATTCCACGCACTCCAGGCTTTGGAATCACAAGCCGTTAATTTTCTTGGACTCATAAAATTCCCATTTAATTAAAAAAATTACATGGAAATTCCGGGTATTTATATAACACATCAACGGATTCCTCTTTAGACTATGTTGTTGAAGATTATCAAAGATTAGTCATAGACTCGTGATGTGATCACATTTCCATTCATATTTTACAACCAATTCATTGACATAACACCCACCTATCCTTAAAAACAATGGATTAAAGATGAGATGCATGAAACACTGATATGTGGAGCCGACATTATTTAATCTAAGGGGTATGACTTGATAGAAGATTATTCCCAAGGTGATCTCAAGGTGGTGTATTTTTCATCATTAGGGTCCATTTTTCTCTAGTTGTACATTGAGTACCCATCCATGTGGGAAATGGATTGGAATCCAGCAGTTGGATCAATCAAGATTTATGAGATCAGCAATGGGAAATCATCTTTCAGGAAATGACAATCAAGGTCTATGAATTCAATGAAGACTCTATTATATCCACTATTCTTCTTAATAGAGATTATGTTGGAAAGATATCTTAGATATCTAACTTCTTGTAAAAAGTTTCCTTCAATCAATTTGTCAACCCCCACCTCTACATTTGGGGCATGAGAGGGGTGAACTCTCAAAACTTCCTACTTAAAGTCTTGATGCTAATTGGAGAGTCTAAGATGGTGTGTATCCATATCTGGATTTAGTAACGAAATATCAATATTATTACTGGAAAACACATATCAGTGATTCTTTAGAAATTAAATGTACAACTCTTGATCATTAAGGGGAATGGAGGAACTTATTAGAGTATGTCACGAGTCTTCTTCTATTCCCAGATTCATCTACCTGAGCTCATCTATGGTGGTGGAGACACGTTCCTCGAATTATAGAGGAGTGTTCAAGAGATCATCCTCATCCATTTCTAAATTTTTGGAGACATATTCATTTGATGATGGTAGTTTGTGATCCACTCCATAAATATTATGGTGGGGGGTCCACGAGAAGAAATGTCATCATCCCTTTCTATTTGATTCATTATAGATAGATGCTAGAATTTATTGTCACTGAGGACAAGATTTTCTTAGACCTCTTGAATTGAATATTCTATTTTGACCATGTTTATGGGGAGCACATAATCATCATCGAGTTACTCCAAGTATTTTTAGGGGATGTCCCTAATCCATTCGGAGAAACCACCTTCATATCATCATACAACATTGGTTGTCTACCTCCATTTATGTAGAAGTCTTCATCAGTATCTATGGCTCTTGAAGTCTCGAAGGGGGGATTTTACCATGTATCATGCCAAAATTTCCATTAATGAGGTACATCAAACATTTATAGAATGTCAAAGGTATTTCCAGGTAGATATGAATATAGGGCCTTCCAAGAAAGGCATTATAAGTGGTGTCCTGCTAGATAACCATGAACTCGGAATCATATGTGATCTCCCCAAATTGGGTCTCAATATTGATCTTCTTGAGTGGCCTTTACTTGCATTTATCATACCCTGTATAGTCAGCTTTGTAGGGGATAAGTCCCCTTCACCATACTCCAAATGTCAGAGTGTTAATCCTAGCATGATATGGATCCAAAATCCATTATCGATCCGGAACCTTTGGACAATAACATTATTGAGTTTTATTGAATCATATAAGGGTATCATGTTCACTCGAATGGGTTCTTTCTGATCTTGATTGGAGAATAAGATGGTGGAATGACATCATAAGGAAATATTATCCACTCGATATACCTCAACTGAAACGACTTCGATCTTAAATTATTTTGGGTTTTGAAGGGCTTCAATAAGTTCCTCCTTGAGTTTTTTGAATGAAGAATCACATTAAGGATAGATATCTTGTCTTCAACTGTAGCTAAATATTTCAGAACATCATACATCTGTGCTAGAGGTCAGTTCTTCTCGATGTGGGGATTCTCCTAGGAAAGTGGTTCTGGTCCTAGAGAATGTGGTTTAGGATATAAAGAAACTAATGTAGATAAAACTAGAGCTTATGCATATGTTGAGGGGTATAATTTTCTAGTGGTGTGGGTCATGACGACCATTCTCATTTACTGGGTTGATCAGATTAAACCCATGTTAAGAATTCATGCAAGATAATCAGTTGCGGGTAACTACTGGAGGGCTCTAAGGCAACTCCTTTTTTTTACTTTGGGAATGCTGGAGTGCTTTTCTAGGAGTCTTGGATAAATATATATATATCCCCAATGGGGTTATTAATAGAATATTGTGTTCGACCACATATTTTTTGTCTCCTCTATCCTCCTCTATGATGCATAAGACCTCATGTTCCTTAGTTATATGCGAGAAAAATGTATTTTGGACAATACTCATTATCATAAAAGGAGGTTTTATGTGTATTTTTTTGACATAACCAAATATGAATTATTCATCCAATGAATATTATATTTGGTGTGTCTATTCATGTGCTTTGGATCTTGTAAGGATGGAATCTTCTAGAGTTAGAGCATGCTTTGGAGAAGAATATGCTTCTTCCTCATCTAAATCTTCCAACATGTGGTGGTTATTCCCACACATGGGAGGTAAATCATATACCTTCTTCTTAGGTAGTGGATCTATTGTGAGTTCTTAAAATTGTTCCTTATAATCACCATGATATTGATCAACTATATTTTGAGTCATCCAGTTGTCAAACATTTGTGCCCACCTAGTCATAACATTCTTCCTACATTCATGTTCATCTGATTAGATGACGATTATGAAAGACACCAACTCTAGAGAATTATCAGTTTTTAATTGTATAGATTAGGCCATGATTTGATGGATATCCTTGAAGATGAATCAATTCTAGATATTATGACCTATCTTTCTTTGTAAAGGGTAATAATCGAGATGGTATGTGAGGTTTACTTCATCAGGCCTCCTAGGAAACGAAAGAAAGAGCAAGTCATTATATATGGTTTTTTGGAATTTACCAGGGACTTGTTCATTTTTGAAGGATTATACATTGTTCATCCATTCCACAATACTCAGCCGATCCTGATTTCTAGGTACTTCAATCCAAGGTTGATTCTGTTGTTTTCTCCACTCGATAGGAAGTTTTGTTCTATTTAGATCTTGTCTGGGTTCTTGAATGGGTATCACTATAGGCTTGAGATGACAATTGTGGCTTCTTATTTTCCTGGATTCTTCCCCTATGGTACAGTCATGAGTGGATACTTGGATTGGGTTCTCTAAATATCATTTTCATGAAATTTCACTATTTCATTGAACTCTCAAAACCCACCACGATATTTCATGGGGATTAGGGGTGTATGCAACTCATACCTAAAATTTTCATCACATATTTCTAGAAGTTTCTATTGAAATAGAGGGATGATGAGTGAATAGGTTAAACCTTTCCACCCATCTATGAAATCATACACCCCCTAGTTCTCATACTACTTGTAGTTCATCAGCTCGACGATCATTGTCTTCCTCAGTGTTCAACTAAACTAATAATGGAACTGATGAAAAAAGTATTCCCATCATGAAATAGATCCTACTAGTAAACTATTTTACCAAACATATCTAGGACTTATCAGTGTCTATATGAAACACCTCATCTTTTTTGCCTCTTGTTGTTCTCAATAGCCCATCAAAAAACCACATCGGTATTCAAAGTTTGTGAGATATTGTTCAGGATCATTCGTGACCTCAAAAGAAGAAATGGTATGATTCCCATAGTTGGGAGGAGGTGGTGTATCATCCATTCATTTGGAATATGGATTCCTTTCAAGATATACTGGTTAAATTCTCCCTTCTATGGAGTCCATTCCAGTGTCTATGGATTCAACAATAGTAAGTATCTATGGGGATTCTAGTGTCTAAGTCTCCTCCCATTCATAGGGAGTAGGTGGGGGCCGATGAGGTGGTCCCTCATTCATCTCCCATTGATCCTTGATTCATCCAATGAATAAAGGGTTACCCTTGAATGGGGGATGTTGTTGTCACCAAAGAGGGATGTCCGGATCATTTTTATCTTACTTATTTATGTAGATTGGTTGTCTAGATCAAGTGAAAACATGATATTCAGATACTTATGTTTCTGGTACATCTTCAATGGAATAGAGAATATTCACCTGTGGCTATAGAAGATACCCATTGGGAATGTTTCTCTTGAGTATCTCCTCATTGGTTCATCAACGAACTCGTATTTCACTCTCATATTGTGACAATTGTTCTTCCATAGATGGAACCTTGGATGCAGTTTCATATTTCCTTTTTTATTTAAAATTTTCTTTCCTAGTAGGTAGTATCTCATTATTTGAAGCTTCCAACTTTTTGATCCCTATCTGGTTCTGATTTCACACAACCTCATTTGGTGCATCCAAATCACCCTCCTCCTGGAATATTTTTTCCATATTTTGTTCCTCTGCATCTGAACCTTGATCAATGTCTTCCATATTAATTGTGTTTACATTCACAGAGGCTTATGACGAAATGGTGGTTGTTCTATTTAATTCCATACGACAATCTGATTATTAAAATCCTCTATCAGGGTCATTATTCTAACCCTTGGTCTTTTGGACCATTTTGGATTGTGACTCCAGTGGGGTCTGATTTATTTTGTCATACATTCCTCTCCTCTTGGTATAAAAACTATGAATTTGAGGGAGTTTCCAGTTACGACTGATGAGTAGGCCCCAATTAGTATAGGTTTATCTTACCTCTAAAAGAATTGGTTGGATTCTGACCATTGATTTCTTCTTCATAACCTATAGAATATTTATTCCATCGATGGTGCTGATGATGATGAAAATCAACCAAAAAATCTGGGGTAAGGGTCATTAATGTCTGCTATAGGTACAGATTGGTCCTCTTGTTGAGGATCCAATATCTCTATTTAGGGAAATAATGATTCTCGAGATAGACATGAACGTATGAATTCACCTAGACTAGTGGGATGGGGATAATCTAAAATCACTATTGATGCATTCAGGGTCCTTTTAGGGGACATTAATCTTCATTTTGGATATTGATATATAAATTCCCACTAGTCTAGTGGAATGAGGTTTATCTATGGAAACCGAATGTATGTCATGAATCCATTCAAGAATTTATGACCTGAGGGGTGGAAGCGGTGGTAAATATTTTCTTGGATCAGGGGTACTGAGTCCTCTCTAGGATGGCCTCTATGAACACTACTATTGTGGTCTCCCTAATGTCATGCAATTAGACATGTGTGGGATATGGGTGAGCTGGAAGCCCCTGGTGAGGATCGTTATTTTTAGGAATTTTTCTAGGTGATTTCATCATCGATCAATATGTTTGATATTTCCTCTTATTTTCTTGAGAGGCATAGTTTTGAATCATTTTGGCTATTCTCTAACCCCTCTTATGGTGTTTAGGAAGTGCTATGTTTGGTTCATTCTATTGTAGGGGCCAACTAGCCCAAGAATTACCTAGTCTACTGATTTATCCAAAGGATATAACATTGTAGGATTCCATATTTTAAGTGATATTCTATTCTAGGGGAGTGGAAAAGTTTAATTATTCATTCTATCCCCATAATTGAGTGTATATGATTGACGTAGCTTCAGAGATCAACTTTTGAAGTGTCACCACTCAATGGTGACAAGGGTGATACATATTTTCATAGTGATTTTCTGGTATAGGATCACAGGCCTTAGAGATAGCATTTAGGTCAAGCTATAAACAGAGTGTCTAGATTATTTTAAGGATACACTTGTATCTTAGATAGGGTAAAAATCAATCTTTCTTCCACTGATGAGTGTCCCACATTTTCTGGAAAATATAAGGGATAAAATCTTTTTATAGATCATCTAGGATCACATATCTAGAAGTAGTAAGGGGCCATAACATGATGGATAAATTCTTTTCAGCTAAATATCTCCATATATCAGTGTGGGAATCCTCCACATCAAACATAAATGCCTCTATCCATTCATACCATTAAAGATAGATTTGACGGTCTACAGTTTATGGGAATGGAGTACTTCTAGATGTTTATAGGAAACCATATACAGTTGTCCCCAGTGTCTTGATAACCACTTTTTATGATGGTTTATGGGTTTGGTTTACCTCTCTATATAAAAGTTTGTAGAAAAAATGAGGATTTCTTTAACCATGATAGATATTGTTGTGGGGAGGATGACCATAGTGGATGTCGGGAGTAAAGTCCATGTGATCCATCTCTAAACTACCACGATGAGGACTATTGTGGTAATTATCTCCTTCTTCTTAAGCTTATATAGGAGATATTGAATACCCCTGTGGTGTTGAAAATGTGTCTTGAACTACTTCATGGACACTAGCATTGAAGATATTAGGAATATGATCCTTGTTCTGCATCATGGTATGAATATGCCGACCTAGATTTCATGGTGGTATAGAGGTATGAGCCTACATTATGATGGTTTCTGTAACTTTTATATAACCTTTAGGTGTCGTGAAAGTATATGACCAATTATAAAAATCTATTAGAATATGATGATATGTTTTATCATTATTTATAGAGATACAATCATGTCCTGAGGCATGTTTCACACTCAATTGGTGAGAATTAGTCAATATGGGATTATGAACTAGATCTCATGCCTTTGGGATGTACCACTGGCCTTCCTTCGCAAGAGTATGATCCTACCCGAAGGTATGTTCCTCTCTAAACTGGTGAGGTCTGGTTAGAAAGGAAGTATAATCCCAGTCTGAATATGCATTCCCTACTAGAATATGTTAATGGACCTCCAAAATAGAGAAGGGATATGAGCTTCCTCTTATATTTTCTTGGAACTATATTGGTGAATCTGTTCATTAGCTGATATTGTAATTTTCACCATGATTCTGTGATCTACTTGCGTATGATGGAAAGATTCACTGAATCGAATATGACCCTATCCTGAGGAATGTACCACTCACAGTTGGTTAGCCTTGGAAAAAAATAAGGATATATGCCTGATCCTAGTAATTTGGATTATGTTGACATGATTTTTTGATAGGCATGCTCCCCTATCCTGATGTGTGTGACTCTCTCACCTAGTTGGGCCCAGTTGGAATGGGAGTATGGACCTATTCTAATGCCTCACCATTTATCAAAACATGACAATAATCCTCCCTGGCAGGATCCAAGTTTTTTGTTTGTTCTGGTAAAACCACTTTATCATGATGATCAGAGTGTTGAGTTGTCCATGATGTAGGGATTGGAGTATGAATTTTCCCTTTATCTGTAATAGTGTCAGAATAGAAAGGCAAATCTCTTCATATGTTGCTAAACTATTTTCATTTTTTATCAAAGTGTGTGCTTGGATATAAGCTTGTACATTTTCTATCTCCATTATTTGTTGAAAAATAACTTCAATTAAAATAGGTATGTTCTACCACTGATTTCCTCCTGGTTCTATTCAAGTATGCTAATGGGATTCATTCATGGGGTGGGAGTAAGAGCCCACCCCTTGCCTGCTATGGGAATATTCCCACAAACTTGTTCTGAGAGAGAAGGGGTATGATCCTACTTTCTGGTCCCTAATAGAATATGCTGGAAGGAATTATTCTTAGGAGTAGGGATATTATCTCTCTCCTAGATTAGTATGGGAATATGCCTGCAAACTTTTTCTAATATAACAGGAATATGATTATACTTACTAGTTCTTGTCAAAGTATGATGGTAGTCATCATCAACAAGAGCGGGAATATGAGCCCCCTCTTGAATTTACAACACCCTCCTCCTCTGATGAGTCTTCCTTAGAGCCCATACATGGGTATCAGAGGCCACTGTATGTCGAATGGTACCCCCAGTAGGTGACTGATGGGTACCTATGGGATGATGCTGGTTAAGAAAGTTAGCAAATTTCCTCCTCAGTGGCACCTAATCTAGTAGGGATCCATATTGGGATTCTTCATCCACCTTCATCGGGTATGGATGGTGGTACTTATCACACTCTGAGAACATTCTCTTGAAGCATTTGGTTATAGTGATGGGTTCTACTAGCTTAGAAGTAACATTTTTTGAGCAATGTGGGATCACCGATTATCAAGATTAAAGGATATCATGGGTTTCTTCCATGGTCCGGGTCGTACGATGTCGGTGGTACTCCTAGATCATCATATTATCTACCTACTATTTAAGCCATCTGGAAGGTGAGATTGATTTATGAACTATGGGGGTCACAATAGTAGATAAGGTTCCATAATGATCGTTCGAAGATGAAAACATTCTTTTAGGTTGGGATGTTGAAATCACGTAGACAATAAGTAACAAGGTTACCAATCCATTCTATACTATTGGCATAAAAATTATCAATCAGATATGAATGCTTAATTGATTTGTCTGTATTCCCATTCCAGTCATTCGGCTCGCATGCACTTGTTAGAAAGAGGATGGACTTATAAAAATCCCAATTTTTGATGGTATTACCCTTTGTTTCTATATATTGTTTTCCAAATAAAGTTGACTAATAGATTCATGTTGAGCCTATCAGAATTATTTTAATATATGGGAAATCAACATAAATTGATAGATTATAACCCAATCATTTTTTAGAGAGATTCACATTTGGGTCACCATTTTTGTTTCATCGGGTTTTGGATGGAGAACATAAAATGGGATCTCCCGTGATGGATTGTTTGAGGGGTATTTTATGAAATCAATAAATCATGGAAATCAGATCTACCATTTTTTTTGTCTTCCCTATAAACTCCCAACTATTCCCTTATCAATAGTAGGGTATAGACCTGATTTCCAAAGGCTAATGGTCATCTAGGTTTATAGGCCTAGTGAATCATGGTGAATCTTATTATTTAAGAGGATGAAAGGTAGAAATCATCACACCCTTTTGGGGGATTTTTTCTTACTTTAGGACTCCCTTATAGTTTTAAGATATGATTATTAATCTCTTCCTAATCTCAATATGGGACTGGTTACCCTAACAAACAACTATGGGTTAATCTTATTCTCATATAAAAATGACTGTGATTTCATTAGTGAATTCATCTATATGTATCTGAGGTTTCCCATCACTCTATGGTAATAGATAGTTTATTATATGACGAATCCATATAACCAAGTGCTTTGGAACATACTCCCATATGAGGAGGATATTAATATTCTGAGGATAGTATTGAGCCATTATGAGGCATCCAACATTTCCTAGTTTTTAAATGAATGAAAAAGAACATAGATCATTTAACCCATACAGTTTAACGTCATGCAGAAGGAAATATATGTGTGATCTTGGACACATTCAATATTGACTCCTAGAGGTACATCTTATGTATCCCAAATATAGAAAGAATCGTGGTTTTAAAGTTCATTCCTTTGGAAATTATATATTGGGGTTTTTCATGTAATTATAGAGACTCGTGGTGCAAATGACATGATTACTACAACTCTCTAGGCTCACGTGATCCATTATCGGTGTGATAAACAAGGGATATAATGTAACCAATGTTATTTCTTTGAGTAATGGAATTAAATACTAGGATCTCCCTGAACGATCAGTTTAGAGAACGAGCCTCAGAGAGAGTTTTCCTATGTATCTTGATTGTGGAAGGAATCATATTATTTGTCGTTATCTTTATATAGGGGCTTACACATAGAGGTTTCCATGGGTGTAATATACTTAGTATGCTAGAGAATTGTTCATGGAATCCCCCTAATCACACTTGATCCATGATCAAGGTGAGAAACAAGAGTGAGAAGATGATCAGCCTCATGGCATATTGGTATGGGACTTATATATTAGAAAAGTCCTTGGGTTGTTTGGTATATATATCGGTCCTTAGTAAGGTGTATTAAGTATCTTAATTATGGAAGGAATCAGAGTTCTCTTAGTTCATTTATGTAGGGTCTTACACGCTGATATTTCCCTACTGGTCAGGGATTACATGTCGAGTATAGACAATATTTTCTAGTGCTGGGATGCCCTAGTGATATAGCCTTTTTGTCTGGAAGGCATCAAAAGACCCAATTGGCATATCATGGGGGGCACCACGTGACCTTTCTTGAAACATATAAGGGGTGTTGCAATAGTCAATGTGTAATATCACTAGGGGTGTCACATGTCTTGGATGACTACATTAAGAAACACCTTGAGATCTGGCTATCATGTCTCGATGGCATCGCGAGTCTCATTTGATGTGACCATAGGGTGTCGTGGGGGCATGGTTGTCATGTCCAAGTGCTTTCGTGAGACTCAGATGACATAATTATGTGTCTTTATATGATTTCAGAAATTTGTCTAAGGGATGTCACAAGTCTTGGGTGATGGATCTAGGGGGTCTGCAATATCAAATTAGGGTCTGAAAGATAGTCGTGTGACTCATCCTAGTATGTTTGGAGTAATCAACATGTCCCTAGTTGCAATAATAGAGGGTGTTATGAGATCTAGGTGACATTTCTTGGTGATGTCATGTGTCTTTGGATGACACAAACGAAATGCATAGGGGCAGCAATCATATATTTCTCTTAATCATTCCCCCTTGGATCTTGGTTCTCACCATTGTATTGGGAGAACCTCAGTTTTTTTCAGTGTCAGTTATCTTGAATCTTTCATGATCCAATGATCTTCTGGGATATCCCTTGGATAACCCACCAGAGCCCCTTCGTGAGATCTATTAATGAACAAAAAATGTTCTTTCTTCAATGTGCATGACTAATTTGGTTGTCCACTAGTACATTACATGACATAAAGTCAGTTGGTTGTGTGATCCCTATGATAATTTTATTGAAGTTGAGATCCATATCCTACAGATTATGGGAATCATGAATCCATCCCATTCTTCAGGTTAGGGTGGGTAATTTATAGGAATCACCAACCCTAATAATCACTAGTTTGTGCAATGTATCTGGCGTGAGCCTGGGATGGAGCCGGTGATGGGTCCTGGTACCATGAAAATTCACTAATCTCTGTTGTGTACTGCTCCAAACACATCACCAAATTTTTATTAATCACGAGTCTCCTATATCAATTCTTACTTTATCAGATTATTATTTGATTATTAAAGACTTTTTTTTATCATGAAGGCTTGTCGATGGACCTCTATGTGGTCAGGATGACATGTGTGAAGGCCCTTGTGACATCTGAGTGCAGGTTAGAATACACTCACGAGACCTTCTGTGACTTGACTTGGGGTCTCACAGGATAGCTCTTCGGGTAACCTGGGTATGTTTCATTCTTTTCAATGACCATGAGTACCACTTGCCTCTCCTTACTGATCCCCTTTGTTTGTTGTGAATAATTTTGGGAGTCATGTGAGATTTCTTGTTTGTCATCAAGGGTGTTTCTTATATTTTTCGGTGATGTGCTGCATAACCAATATGGGTCTCATGGGGTTGCACGAGCATTTCATGGAAAAATCAATTCGTTTGTCATTAGAGCGCCATGAGGTTGTCTAAAAATGTATGGGGACTTCTGCACTATGAGGCTAAATAACTAGAGGTGCGTCGTAAGATATACTGAAAAGGTCATCAGGGACTCGTGGTGTATCGTATGTCTTCTAGGGTGCACCACATGTCTTTCAGGGACCATGAACCACTCTCACCTCCTCTCATTGTTTACCCTCATTTTATCAAACAACGGTTAAAAGGTCTTGTGAGTTTGTATGAGTAATTTATATGATTTTTACATGGTTTTTTGATGATCCCACATGTGAAAAATATGGTTCATATGAGGTGTGTGTAAGCATGTCTGGGGAAATTCTATATGTCTGTCCTTAGAGTGTCATGGGGTTTTGTGGACATGTATGTGGACTTCCATGAGGTGAGGCTGAAAATCCAGAGGGTTTGTATGATGCAAGGAAGACATGTCACCATTGAATCACAGTGTCTCTTGAATCTATTGGTGTGCACGTAGCAGGTCTCTCATCAATCGAGAAGCCCTCTCTCCTCCTCCTCTTTATTTCCTTCATTTGAAGACCCAATGGTTTGGTGGTCTTGAGAGTTGGATTGAATATCATTAAGGGATTTTATGCTTCCTAATGAAGGTTTGGTGCATGATATTTTCATTCAATTTGGGTCAATATCTTTGAATATAATCCCACTTTAATGTTGAAGGATTTTGGGTGGTTTTTTAGGAACCTTCCAAGGACAAACTATGCGGCTTGGCAGTGCTCATTTGGTTGTGTGGGGGGACCTTTACAAGGGCATGAAATCTTCCCAAAAGGGACTTTGTGGGATTTCATGTGGGTTATATGACATGTGTGGATCATTCACATGGACTTGAAATGGTTACTCTATCATGAGTTTCTTATAGGCTTAAGAAACCTACAAGTCACGACATTCCTCTTATTTCTGAGATTTTGTGGGGAAATAATAGCTATATTTAGGTGTTCCTTCTTTTATGATTATTTAATGCTTATTTAGAGGAAGTCAAAAAATATAAGATAAATTATCGAGATATTACATTCCCTTACATTATTGGTGTTTTGTTACATACACACTATCGAATACAATGTTCCTAATTTATATTTATAGACGTTACATTCTCCCCATATTAATTTAATTGTGTCCTCGTAATTTAAACTCAGTCTTGGTGATTGATTGTTTGATATTTCCAATGTTTAAAATCATACATTCGGATAATTATTTTTAAAACATCATCTAAAAAGTATAGAATGGTACATACAAATTTCACATGGAGAAATATATGACTAGGTCTCAAATGAGGGGAACATTAGTGTCATGTAGATATACATACTTATAGGAAAAACATAAATATTTATATGGAGTGAATGAGGTCATCAATCAAAAACAAGTTAATGGTTAATGTAAATTGGGGGGCCTGAAATAAATAAATATTATATGATTTAGAAGACCAAGGGTTCAACAAAAATTAAGGTATTTGTAAAAAATTGTATATATAAGTCATTTTCCTAATGTTGGGTAACACATTTACTGCATCAAAATATAAGTAAATTTACATATATGAAAGTTTTTAATATAATTTGAAAAATTCCATATTTTTTCCATGATTCGATAAAATTAATCTCTTACTTCCAGGAATAGATATCCTTAAATTAACATTTATTCTTAAAGTACTAAAATATACAACTAACAGGTCATAAGGCCTGTAAAAGAGTGAAAAGTCTGAATATTTGTCCCTAACTATTCTCCAAAAATAATATGGTAAGAACATTAATCTCTAAACCTAAAAATTTAAAATACTTTTTCATAATTAATATTTATTTATAAATTTTTTTATCTAAAAATAATGAAAATTAACCAGGACATTTCATAAGTCAAGGGTTGGCGTGGAACCCTAATCAACCTTCCACCTTGAATTCAAGTCTTCTGGATTTTCCAAACTTGATTGGTTTTCACCGGGAATACAATTGGTCCTTTTATAAAACCATATTAATTTAATTTAAAAAATAAATATGATGGAAATCCTTAAAATAAGGTTAATTACTAAATAGCCTTCTTACTAATGTTCTAAATATAACAACAATACAGAAATACTTCATCCATTTATATCCACAAAGGTCATTCCTTTGTCTAGGGTTTATCATTAATATCATTAATAGGTCTTCTATATTATGTAAACATATCTTCAATATCAAAAAGCTTAGGTCTACCCTAGGTTATTTATTGTAAAAATCCTTCATAGTGGTTTTATAGAAAATATGAATTTTCAAATGAATATCCCCTAGGAGAGTCAAATCTGAAGTGCAATAAGGCCTGTTGTTGTGTACCGGGTTATGAAGAATCGAGCCCGACACACCGTGTCACTGTTATTGGTCCTCAGTAAATTTTTACTAGAAACACAACCACTTTTATTTTTTAGATAGGGATATATTTCAATAAATAACCCCATAATCTCTACTCTACCAAAATTCAATGGTGTTCCTATACACTTATCCCCAAATTATACCTTAGGGTTATATTCTATAATCTATGTATTCCGACATATGGTTTCCAAGGTTATTACTAAACTTCTAATGATACATTCATCAGTGACCCAACCCTAGAAATCCTAGATTTGGTGTCTGGTACCATTACATTGGAATGATTACAAGTAATCAAATCCTGAAGGACCAATCAGTTTATTATTCTGAGTAAACCAGATGCATACATGAGTATTGTATTAAAAATTAATAAAAAAAGATAAAAACACAATTATTTTCTAAATAACATTGATGATAAATTTAGTCCATCTAGTTTATCACTTTATATCATTCATTGCATGATTCTTGGATTTCTGGGGAAAGGAAACATAATAAGGGCGAGATAAAATGCCCAGTAAGGGAAAAATACAGAGAAAGAAATAATGAATCAATGAGATAAATAATTATCTAATGGTAATTAACTGAACATACATTCCATGTAACCAATAGGATGAAAAGTAAGTGAATAACCATAACCCATATAAAGGAAAAAATATTCCATTCAAATAACTAGATAAGGTAAAACAAATATGGAATGGTAATAAACTAAAACACATTCCATTTAATAAATAAAATGAAAATGAAATGTATTTATAGATATATTAAAGAAAAATCTCATGGATAATAAAAAAAATAACTAAAATTTATATAAATGAAATTCTAATTAATATAAATCATGTCAAGGGAACAAGAGGACCTATACTATTAAGATCCATCCTCCATATACTTTTGAACTACAAATAGAAATCTGTTTAATTTGTGAAAATTAATTTCCTCATAAGAACCTATCGATGCATTGAGGAGCTATATAAAGTCTAAGATCCACCTATCATTTCATTTCCAAATCATAACTCATATCAAATAATAAATTTAATCAATAGATAATATTATTTATCAAATATCCATATAGAATAAAGAATACAAAATTGTCAATATTTCCCCAAATAATAAAATAACTATCAAAGAAGAAACAATATATAAAATGGAATTTGGATTAGGAAATAGTAATATCCAAGATAAATGGAATGTATAATTTAGGGGGAATTCAAATTTTAATGATCAAATGAGATTGAATATTTCAAGGGTAGTGAAAAATGAACCAATAAAGTTAATATGAAAACTATCATTGGTCAAATAAATCATATACCATTTAGAGGATGTATAAGAATGGAATCAATAAAATATACCCCCAGTGGAATAAAATACAGCATTGTTTTCGAGGATTAATAGAAATATTATAAAATGATATTTTAAAAAAATTCTTGTATAAAATATACTATTATTTTCAAAAAAAATATCTTTTCAAAAAACAATTCATTTAAAATTAATTTTGAAAACATATTCATTAAAGAAGTAAAAATTTAATCATTTAAAGGAAGCTTCAAATAAAATAATGATGGTAATTCTGCACATGTCATATGAGGTAAAAAGAAAATTCATTTTTCATTGTAAAAAGGATATAAAAATGCCTTGTTCGGATGATGAAAATAATATTCCTCTAAAAAAATCAGAAAAATTATACAAGGGAAAAAATTTATTTAATAAATCATGTTAAAAACCTTTTTAGAAAAATGGATTTTTATAATAAAATAGGTTCTTATACTAAATATAGAATAAAATTCGGGATTTCTTAAAGAAATTTTCTAAATAATTTTGAGTGCCAAAGAGTGGGAACGCGGTACAATTACATAATAATGGTCATGAATAACTATATGAGATGAAAATTAATGGGTTTATTATATAGTTATCAAATAACTACATCTTATGGAATTTTAGGTTTATACTATCCTGAACAACATGAGATTATAATGTAAACCCCTGAAAATATTACAATGTGGGAGTGAGAATTTATCTATGACCAGATTTTGTGCATCAACTATAAATCCTAATATAGAAGAGGAAATAAATCAATAGATATTCAAATATTTTATAAAAATAATCATAGAATATTAATGACATTGAGGAAGTAATATAACAAAATGTAACTAAAATGGGTTAGAAAATTCTTTTTCTAGTTGGTAAATTTTTACTCAAATTCCCTTAGATGAAATAATTAAAATTTAAACTAAAAAGATCATGAATAATGATTAAATAGTTATATTATAAAAAAATTGGAATTTTTTGCACCATATATAATAAATTAGGTGAATAAAAATAAATTTATTGTGTCTAGAGAAAATTAACAATCACAAAAGGAAGTGAGATTGTAAATATATTCATTAAAAACGTTCATGAAAAAGAATAACCTGTAAACATTCCATAGTGTTCCAGGCCACTTTGTAACATTTGAGTCCTAATTTCCATAAATGAATTTAATTAAATTAAACATATAATATCATGAAAATAAGGAAATCCATGATAGAAAATGTTAATGGACAATATATATACCATATAAATGAATCTAGGTGCATTTCAACAAATAAGTTACAATGGAATTTAAATTGAGATGAAATCCTTTACCGTGAGGCTGATTTTTCTCATGTGTCTTTATATAAAAAAATAAGAAATTTTTTTAAATTATTTACTCTCTTGAAAAAACTTTTCATGTTTATCATAACTTTTATTTCACTAATTATTATGATTTATACAACTACTTAAAAAATCATGTTTATGTTGGTTGTTTTTACCAAATTCCGTTTATGTCTCAAAAACAACATTGGTTGGTAAACTATGGTCAAAGAGGACATGATATAACATATAAAGAAGAAGAATAATGAAATAATAAACATATTTATACATTAATTATTATTTTAAAAACAATAATTAAATATGGTTATTAAAAATGAATCAGTGTCACAATCCTAGAGATGGTAGGCCATACATAGGCATGAGTAACGGTCCAATTTTTCAATGATCATAATGGAAAAAAGATAAGTAACACCATATGTCTCCATAATTATCAAAATATCATAATTAAAATCTTATTAATATAATGACTCAGCCTTAAAACATTACATAATATTTAATTAAATTTATAATTCACATTGACGATCTTTTCAGATTTAATGTTGTAGAGAATTAGGACATAACTATTACATCTCAAAATATTACAAAGTAGACATTCTACTCAGTTTCAAAAAATTTCAAAAAATAAAACCTCTTGAAAAAAAGATTCATGTCTAGTTCCTTGTTTTAGACAACATGACTTTCCCTTGATCCCATCCTTGACCCTATTTATCTTTAAGTCCACTGAAAACCCTTTCAAAATACAGAATGAGCATAAAAAGCTCAAAAATGAATGAAAACATTAGTACATAATAACATACATAACATAATCTCTTTAACATACCTCATGAAATTATAAGATTTATAAATAACACATAGAAAACATAAATCATAATGGTAACTTGTGGAATCCATATCATACTTACATTGTCGCTATAACAGCTATATAGAGAGTTATATTGGGAATACCCATCATAGTATATTCTCTAAATCTCTTAGGAGAAATTTTCATGTTCACCTGCATCACGTTACCCAATGAATTGGAGAGCTATCTCAGGCTCACCCACCCAAGGTTTATCACAGCGTAAACAATGCCCAGTAGCCATAACATATTCATAGCCCATAAAACAATAATAATGGAATGATATCATTTCCACTTTGCAATCACAATATATCATTTAATAATATTGACAAAATCAAAGCTTTTATCAAACCATTTAAAATATTAAATAAATATATTTTTTTCAATCAAAGTGTCCCATACCACATTGATTATTTTGAAAGAAATTTTAATTTCAAAACATTCATATCCATATGAATAAATCCTTAAACCCATTTTTAAATCATGGACATTAATTTGATATATTTAGAAGAATAAACCTCTAAAACTTTTAAAATGATATTTTAGCTAATGAGTTTTTAACCAAATAAGAGACCCTAAAATACAAATAATTGAGGAATTAAATTTTATCAAAACTTAATAATATCATGAGAAAAAATCTATTCATGATATAAAATGCCAAAAGGAAGTATATACATTATATAAGAGTGAATAGGTGCATATCAACAATGAAGTCTCAATGGAAATGTAAATTGTGATGAAATACCTTATAAAGAAGGTATCCTTAGATTAAGGATAATTCAATTTCATAATTATGTGTGAAAAATATCAATACAACCAATATAAGTGGATATTAAGTGTAAAACAATCAGAGTTTATTCACACATATTCATAGCATGACATAATCAAGAAGTTGATGTTTAACTCAAAAATTGAAACTGTGTTAAGAATTTTTCTTTCAGAAATTCAACTGCCTAACGACATCAATTTAAAATTCAGAAAATATGTTGATGAGAGATAAAATTATATCTCATCACTTGAACATAAAATTTACATCAATAAGGATATAGAATAATATATCCCAACAAAATAAGATGTAAATTAAAAGACATAACCAAAAGAAGTCTTTTTAAAAGAGGACGGTGAAAGGTTCCCTTACCGATTTGGTAACTTACAAATAATACACCCCATTAAAGAAATATCACACAATGAATATGTAAATACCCATAAATTAATTTATATTACACAATTAATACAATCATAAGCGGTAAATCCACCGCACTAAAAAGAAATAGTGGCTAATATAGCATGAATCTCACGAAAATAAAAGGTGAGATGAAAAATCCATACCATGTTGTAATCTATCGAGTTGTATGAGAAAAAGTTAATAACCACCAAATGAATCACAAAATACCATGAATATATATAGAATAATGATAATATATATCAAATGGAAGTACACAATACACCACATGCAATAAATAAGTGGTGAACAATGGAAATCTCACGGAATTAAAAGTGAGATAAGAAATCACTTACCTCATGTCCAACTTGACTCATATGTTACTTGTTATTATTGAATAATAAAATTATGTTAATTTTTACTTGATTAATAACCTTTATAATGTTTATTATTACTTTTATATCACTTATTACCTTGTAATAAAAGTTAGTTAATTATTTGAGTTCATATCCTACATTTTGTCGATGTTCGGAATTTGAGTTAAAAAATGAATTTGTTGTAATTACAATTTATCCATGTGGTCAAAACTCTATTATCTCCATAATGATATTAATTATTTAGATATCAAATATATAATATATATCTAGTGTATATATATATATATTTATAATAGTACATAACATTTGGAGATAAGAAATGAAATGCACCGTTCATTGAGACGGTAAGCCGTACGTATGCTTGAATGCAACTTTCATTTCTATTTAATATTTAATGGAATAAAAACATAATGATACATAGGTATATTATAATTCCAGTATAATATCATATGATATATATGTCAAATAATTTCATTAACTCCATCTTTATACATTCCATGAATGTCATGAACGAATAATATCACCTTGAGAGGGCGGTAGTCCGCACTTCCTCAAATGAAATTATCATGTTTACACATGTTGGAAAGCGTAAAGGTATGTTTTTAAACAAAAATTACAGAATAATATATAAAAAAACATAATATATATCATATATAAATAATGTTCCATCATAATGGCCACCATGAGAGGTGGTAGGAGATAATTGAACAATCATCGCTTCATGAGGCATTAGATTTTCATCCCTAGAAACAGTATGTTCTTCACCCATTAGATAAAGGTGTGTATAAGTGTAGTTATAATAATTCCCATAACAACATCCTAGTGTATTGAGGATACTGGTGTTGTTATAAAATAATGGAATAAAAAGAGTTTAAGGGTTGGAGAAGTAAAATAAAACAAAAGAACTTAAGAGAAGATGTTACCTTTAAATCAGGTAACTCCATTTGGTTTGATCTAAAATGGTTTATTTAAGTTCTTTCTGCCTAAGGTAAGGCTTATAGGACGAAGAGAGGGATCTTGGGAGCTTATTGGAGAAGACGTTTTATGAGACAAATGCTTTATAATTGTGAGAAATGGGTAAGAAGTGAAGGCTTTTTATAAGGGAAAGGAGGGGCTCTTTAGGAATGTTTGAAATAATTAATTAATTTTAAACTCATTGTCGGTTTAAAAAGGTCAAAAAATCATTACAGAAAAACTTAAGATGACTAATGGTAGAAATAAAATCATCCAATAAGAATTGAATAGGTTTTTGATATTGTTTTAATATTTATAATCTTATTTATTTAAATAATTTATTAATGAGGTAAATACTGCAGCATTATCGTGTCATAAATAATTTAATTTATATGATGTCCAAAAATTATAAAAAATTACCATAATGTAGGAAATATTTTTATATTTACAAATAATATTTATAGTTTAACATATAACTTATATAACCCCATATAAAAATTTATTTACTAAAAGAAATTTGTTTATGTCATTATTTTCTTTTCTTTAAATTAATTAATATAAAGTGTCATTATTACTCCCTTGCGGCTCCATGGGGTCCCAAATTCAACCAAAGGATTCCCATGGTCGTATATGTATCATTAAATAATATTAGGACACATTTTAGGTTAATTTAATATTATTATAATATATATTTTACCCTTATTAATTATATTTACCATTTAATCATGGTAAATCAAATATTTACTGAAGTAAATATTTAAAATGTCTAAAAATAAAATTTAACAATTTACACAATTTGGACCTACTAATTCCAAATTTGGAATCACTTTTTCTAAATTCAAAACATAGAAGTGGTAGAATTTAATTTAAAATTAATTCCCTCTATCAAAACAAAAAGCGTGTTTTTATGAAATAATAACTATCAAATTATTGACACTTATTTATGTCCAATTTCAAAATGAAATTAATTATAATGAGCAAAATTATATTAAATGGTAAAAATATATTCTAATTATGGTTTGAAACAAATTAAAAATATAATATAACCATATAAATAATTTAGATCAAAAGGAAGATTTGAATTAAAACACAGTATTTTTCACTATTCATTAAAATATGAATTTTATCAGAAAAATACCAAAATTTTATCCAAAGTAAATTTTGATGTCCCAATTTTAAAGAAGAATTTTATTTTTTCAAATTTATCATATAAAAATGACCAAAAGTATATTTAAAGATGTTTCTCCATTAAAAGTTGGTAAATCGACCTTTTAAAGAATATTAGATGATTTATGCTTAGATTCATTCACATTATAAGCCTCTAACTTTTATTGGATAAATGTAAAGATATTAAACAAATATGTATAATAATATTTTATTTATTTTTACTCATTATTTCTAATAAAACTGCTAGGCGTTAAATACCATTTAAAATAATAATTTTATATTATTAGTGTGCAACGTAAGATTTCAAAGAAAATCATTTTTTGTGTATCGGGTACGCCATCGAACATAGCATACCCCTTAAAGTAAAATTAATATTTTATTCACAAGTATTAATAAATATGAAAATTTTCTTATTCCTTATTTATCTGGGATGTTACATCCTTCATCCCTTTTGGGAATTGCGTCCCCACAATTTTAAAATTGCTTTTGGAAACGTCATTACAAGTACCACATCGAAAAAGAGTCAGTAAAACTATCACATTAAAAGAAATAAAGATGAGTACAAACGTCACCCAAGATAACGCATACTAGGATTCTATATACTAAAACTTTTATATGGAAGAGAGAACAAATGGTCATGTTCTGATGGAGGGTGATAAAAAATATGATTGGGAGAAAGTTAACCACCAGAAAATCACAAACTTATGATGTGTTAAACGTTCTTTGATTACGTAGTAGAAAACGTAAACCAACAATGTTTTTGTTTTACAATATTTTCATGATTTTGAGTAATTCATTTACTACATAAAATAAGAACATAAGGAAATATACTTACCTTCAAGTAGAGTTTCATCCTTCAATAAGTTTCTACCAAAAACTAATCATTTCTCCAAGCAATGAGCATTCTAAAAGACTTAGTCACATAAAAAGCACAAGAATCATATTATAGAGAATCACATACTACAAAAATGAAGAACTATATATTTCCATTGTCTTTAGAAATAAACTAAAACAAAAATAGTTATTACGAGATCATATAATCTCCAAAAAGGATAATCCTTTATAACAAAAAGTACCAAAAGTTCAAGAAAGACCATTCAATACCCAATTGTCCTCAAAATTCATCAAAATAATCCAAAATAAGATTGAAACACAGAATTCATAAGGATTTAATCACATAGTCTTCCATAGTAAATCTTAACATTTAACTCCAAAAAACATAGACTACTCTAAAAGTCTCATACTGATGCATAATTAACCAAATCACATATTTTCTATGATAGGTTTTTTATTTCCATAAATAATTCAAATCTGTATATGTACAAAAAAAAATTCTTCCGCAATAAAATTTCAATCATTACTCCACAAATTAAATCCCATAGTATTCTATTTTTCTTAATCATATAGTGTTCCCAAAAGATAGAACGTCTTCCAAAATCACGTTTATCACTTCGTCACCAAATCATTTTATTATACTAACGATATCCATTTCATAAAACAAAATATCCCAAATAAACATATTATTGATCAACAAAATAATTTAACTACAAATAATAAGTCATACTAACCCGGGACCTCACATAGTCTAGTGGTAAGCGATAAATATCAATCGCACTTTGGTTGTGGGGTCGATTCTAGCAGCTTTGTCCGACGTGAGGGGTTGTCACATAGTCTGCATGTTGTCCATTTTAAAAATACTCAAAAATAAACCTAACATGTTTTAACCTCAATGGTTTCCTTATACCTCTCATTTTCATCCCAAATCATTATGATCTCCACATCTGAATTCATGATTTCTTATATATATTGTCATTTTTTTAATTTCACCACCATATGATAAAACGAAACGATCCCCGGAATAAATAACATCATACCTTGATCAAGTTTTCCACTTGGTTTCATTGTTATCTTGTTTACATAGGTATAAGGTCCATGAATTGAAAAAATGATTTACATATCCTTAAAAATCATTTGCTTCCTTCATCCAAATACACATTGTACAACATGGGCCATATAGGTGTTCACAAAAAAATAGTTTTGGAAAATAATCATGCATGACATATAATTTCAAAGCATCTGATAAAACATTATTTCTATAAAATATTCTGACTTAATTTGAGGGGAAACATTAAATTAACGGTCCTTTTAAAATTCCATAAGTATGTGCTGAGAGACTATATTGTAAAATCAAATATAAATAGTTTGTTCATGGGTCTCCTTCTTCTGCACCTTTTTTAAAATCATAATATACTTCAAAATCGTGTGATAAGGTAAAATATTTGTAAATGCATTGATAATTTTTACCTTTCGTGAAAATATGAGAATATTGTGAAAATAGGATTGTTTTTAAATACAACCCATAATCCACGATGATAACGAGGTATAGTGGAGGTGTTTGATATTTCAAACAACTTCTTACAAGTGATTTGTATGCTTGAGAAAGTTTCACAATCATCGGAACATGAATTTGCAATAATTATTTCAAGAAAGTCATCGACAAGAGGTAAGAATGTCATTTGAGATCCGCCTCCTTTAATATTTAACAAAAATTCCTTGATCTGCTAAAAGTTATAAAACAAGGATTTAACTAAAATAATAGACATAGGGACTGACCATGTGTTTAATGAAAAATCATAATCCCAAAAGTTGGTTAAAACGGCCTTTGATACCAACTATAAGGACCTGGACTTAAAACATTACACAATATTTTATTAAATGAATAATTATCAGTGAGGATCTTTTCAGGTTTAGATTTTTAGATAATTAGAACATAACTATTACTTCTCAAAAGATTACAGAGTAGACACTACTACTTAGTTTCCATTTTTTCACAAAATAAAAACTCTTGAGAAAAAGAGTCATGTCTAGTTCCATGTTTAAGATAGGATGACTTTTCCTTGATCCCTTCCTTGACCCTATTCATCATTATGTCTTGTGAAAAACATTTCAAAGCATTGGATGAGCATAAAAATTTCAATAAGGGTTATAATAAATAATAATGAAAACAGTAGTTCATCATTACATAAATAACATATGCCCTTTAACATACCTCATGAAATCATTAGATTTATGAATAACACATAGAAATCATAAATCATAAAGGATATTTGTTGCATCCATATAATACTTACATTGTAGCTATCACAACAATGTTGGGAGTTACATTTGGGATACCCATCACAGTATATTCACTAAATCTCTTAAGAGAAACATTCACATTTACTTCCGTCATGTTATCTAATTCATTGGAGAGCTATCTCGGGCTCACCCGCCCTAAGTTTATCACAGAACCAACCTTATACATATAAAATCCCCAATAGCCATAATATATTCATAACCCATAAGACAAACATAATGGAAAGATAACATTTCCACATTTCAATAATAATATATCATTTCAAAATATTTACAAAATAAATGATTTTATCTAACCATTTTCAAAACCATTTAAAATATTAAATAAAGAGATTTTTATGAATCAAAGTCTCCCATACCACTTTGAAGATTTTGAAATAAATTTCAATTTCAAAACATTCATGTCCATATTAATAAATCCTTAAAACCATTTTTAAAACATGTAAATTAATGTGAATTATTTATAAGAATAATCCTTTAAAACATTTAAAATTATATTTTTTCTAAAGAGTTTTTAACAATATGAAAGACCCTAGAATACAAATAATTAAATAATAAAATTAAATCATAAATTAATAATATAATGAGAATAAAGGTATTCATGATATAATATGCCAAAGGATAGTATATAAACCATTTCATAGTGAATTTGTTCATATCAACAATGAAGTCTCAATGGAAATGTAAATTGAGACGAAATCCCTTATAAAGAAGGTATCCTTAGATTATGGATAAATCAATTAAATAATTATGTGTGAAAAATATGAATACACCCAATATAAGTGGATATTAAGTGTAAAATATTCAGAAGTTATTCACACATATTCATAGCACGACATAATCCATAAGTAGATGTTTAACCCAAAAATTGAAATTGGGTTAAGAAGTTTTCTTACAGAAATTTGACAGCCTAACGACGTCGCTTTAAAAATCATAAAATAAGTTGATGAGAGAGAAAATTATATATCATCACATGGACATAAAATTTAAATCAATAAGGATATATAAGAACATATCCCAACATAATAGGATTTAAATTAAAATACATAACAAAAAGAAGTCTTTAAAAAAGAGGAGGGTGAAAGGTTCCCTTACCGATTTGGTAACATACGAAACATACACCACATGAAAGAAAGATCGCACAATGAATATGTAAATACCCATAAAGTAAAGTATATTACCCAATGAATACAATCATGGGATGTACTTCCACCACAAAAAAGGAAATAATTGCTAATATAGCATGAATCTCTCTCGAATAAAAAGTGAGATGCAAAATCCTTAACATGTTGTAATAAATCGAGTTGTATGAAAAAAAGTTAATAACAACAAAATGAATCACATAATACCATGAATATAAATATAATCATTATAATATATATCAAATGTCCATACACAATACACCACATTCAATAAATAAGTGGTGAACAATGGAAATCTCACGGAATTAAAAGTGGGATAAGAAATCACTTACCTCGTGTCCAAATTGACTCATATGTTCCTTGTTATTCCTGAAAATAAGATAATTTATACTTTATTCATAACCTATTTAATTTTTATTATTACTTTTATATCACTTTTAACCTTGTAATAACAGTTAGTTAATTATTTGAGTTCATATCGGACATTTTGTTGATGTTCGTAATTTGAGTTCAAAAATGAACATGTTATAATTACAATTTGTCCATGTGGTAAAAAATACATTATCTCATGTATTATATTAATGATTTAGATATAAAATATATCCTATATATCCTATATATATATATATATATATTTATTTATAATAGTACATAACATTTGGAGATGAGAAATGAAATGCACCGTTAATGGAGACGGTAAGTTGTTCGTATGCATGAATGCTACTTGCATTTCTATTTAATATTTAATGAAATGAAAACTTAATGATACATAGTTATATTATAATTATATTATAATATCATATGATATGTATGTTACATAATTTCATTAACAATATCTTTATACATTCAATGTATGTCATGAACGAATCATATCACCTTGAGGGGGCGGTAGTCTGCACTTCCTCAAATGAAATTATCGTGTTTACAAATATTTGAAAGCATAAAGGTATGTTTTTCAACAAAAATTAAAGATTAATATATAAAAAGACATGATATATATCATATATAAATATTGTACGATCATAGTGGCCAGCATGAGAGGTCGTAGGAGATAATTGAACAATCATCATTTCGTGAGGCGTTAGTTTTCCATCTATATAAACAGTATGTTATTCACCCATTAGATAAGGGTGTGTGTAAGTGTATTTTGAATAATTCTCATAAAAACATCCTAGTTTATTTAGGGTTATGGTTTTGTTATAAAATAAAGTAAGAAAATGATTTTAGGGGTTGGAGAAGTAAAATAAAACAAAAGAACTTAAGAGAATATGTTACCTTTAAATCGGGTAATCCCTTTGGTTTGAACCAAAAGGGTTTATTCATGTTATTTCTTCCTAAGTTAAGGATTCTAGGATGAAGATAGGGATCTTGGGAGCTTATTGGATCAGAGGTTGTATGAGACAAAGTCTTGAGAAGTGTTGGAAATGTGTAAGAAATGTGGGATTTTTATAATGTAGAGGAGGGGATCTTTAAGAACGTTTGAAACAATTCTAATATTTTAAACTCAAATATGGTTTCAAAAGGTCAAAAAATAGTTAAAGTATAAGTTAATATGATTCATGGTCGAAATAAAATCATCCAATAAGAATTGAACAGGTTTTTGGATATTTTTTTAATATTTATAATCTTATTTATTTAAATCATTTATTAATGAGGTAAATACTACATCATTTTTGTGCCATAAATAATTTAATTTATTTGATGTACAAAAATTATAAAAAAAACAATGATTTAGGAAATATTTTTATATTTCCGAAGAATATTTATAGTCTAATAGATAACTTATATAACCCCATGTAATAATTTATTTACTAAAAGATATTTGTTTATGTCATTTCTGTCATTACTTTAAATTAATTAATATAAAGTGTCATTATTACTCTCATGTGGCTCCATGGGGTCCCAAATCAGACCCAAGGATGCCCATGGTCGGATATGTATAGGAAAATTGGATTCTTACACATGTTAGGGTAATTTAATATTATTATAATATTATATATTACCTTTATTTATTATTTTTACCCTTTAATCATGGTAAATAAAATATTTACTGAAGTAAATATTTAAAATTTCTAAAAATAAAAGATACCTATTTACAGAAAATGAAACTACCTATTCCAAATATGGAATAAATTTTTCTAAATTCAAAACAAAAAAGTGGCAGAAAGCAATTTAAAATTAATTTTTGTTGTCAAAACAAATCGCGTGTTTTAAGAAATAATAACTATCAAACGATTGACACTTGTTTAAGTCTTATTTCAAAGTAAAATTAATTCCAATGACCAAAATTAGATTAAATGGTAAAAATATATTCTAACTAAACTTTAAAACCAATTAAAAAGATAATCTAACCATATAATAAATTTGATAAAAAGGCATACTTGATTTAAAATACATTATTTTTCACTATTCATTAAAAAATTAATTTTATCAATAAAATAACAAAATTTTATCCAAAGTAAATTTTGATGTCCCGATTCTAAAGAATAATTTAATTTTTTCAAATAGAACATATAAAAATTACCAAAACTAGATTTAAATAGGTTTCTCCATCAAAAGGCGGTATATCAACTATTTAAAGAATATTAGAGTATCTATGCTTAGATTTATTCACATTTTAAGCCTCTAACATTAATTGGATAAATGTAAAAATATTAAAAAAACATATATAATCATATTTTAGTTAGTTCTATTAATCACTACCAATACAACTGCTATGCGTTAATTACCATTTAAAATAATAATAGTATATTATTAGTGTGCAACATAAGATTTCAAAAAAACCCATAGTTGCGTATCATGTACACCATCCAACATATCATCCCCATTAAAGTAAAATTAATATTTAATTCTCAAATATTAATAAATATGAAAAGTTTCTTATTCCTTATTTATCTAGGATGTTACAATTAATCACATATACATATATATACATATAATTATTGTGATGTAAACGGAATTACATCGCGTCTAAGAGGCGGTAGTCCACATGTCCAAGAACAAAGTTATCACTTTTTATGTGTATGAATGGGTAACAATAAATTGATATATATTATATGTAAATAGAGGTAATTATTTATTAATATAATATACTTTTTTTGTCTCATTTATTTAATTATAATCATTCTTTATCTATCCCATTTACAGTGTGATCGATTCACATCTCTTTTTGGAGGCGGTAGTCCACTCTTCCAAAAATGATGTTATCATATTCCCACAAAATAGAGTATAAAGGTATGTTATATATAAAAATTACATAATAATAAATAAATTATAAATATAAAATATATTATATATAAATATAGTTTCCATCATAATGACCACCATGAGAGGCAGTAAAGGAAGAACAAACACTCATCATTTTGTGAGGTGGTAGTTTTCCATTTACATAAATAGTATGATTGTTAACCATTAGATGAGAGTGTGTGTAAGAGTAGGTAAAAAACATAACATAACAGCATAATATAATATTTTTTATACTAGTTTTCTTATATTAAAATTTAATAAGAAGATTTTAGTTATTGGATAATGGAAATAAAACTAAAATGTATGAGGAAGTTTGTAACAACTTATTCAGGTAACTCATTTTGGTTTACATCAAATGGCTTCATTGGATTACTTTATGACCAAGCTTAGGATTATATACTAATTGGAGGTATTTTTAGGATCTATTTTGAATATCATGGTCAATAAATGTTTTTGATATGTGTGTGGAAGTGGGAGGATATGAGGCCTTTTAATAGTGGAGGAATGTCACTCTTGTATTATTTTGAAAAAAGGAATTCAATATAAAAGTTTCACATTGAATGTGGATCCCATAATGGTAACATTTATATAAAAGAGGGGATCAGGTCTAAATATTTCCATAAATTAAATTTCAGACAAGTTTATTGTTCATTTAGGCTCTTAAGATTACAGTTTAGTCTCTTATTAAGCTTAATTTTAGCTTAATCGATGTAATTAATTTTATTTATTTTTATTTTTAATTACATTAACTAATTGTTTTGGAGAAAACCCAAGTTGATCTTATTAGACAATATAAATTATTATTATTCAAAACATTGTATCTATTTTTCTAAATTGAAATCGTATAAGTGGTAGAAATTAATTTAAATTTAATCCCACGAACGAGATGACAATGCGGGTTTCTAAAGTAAAAATATACACATTTGTTTTATTCATTTATAGTGAATTTCAAAATGAAATTGATTACAAAGACATAAATTGGCCTAATTAATAAAAATATGATATAATTATTTTTTAAAAACAATTTTAAATATAATTTATATTTATAAATAAATAAGGTGAAAATTCAATTTAGAACTAAAATTTGTTAATTTTCACAATTCATTAAAAACAAAACTTCATAGAAAAATAAAAAAAATTATCCCTTACCAAATTTCTATATTTTTATTTCAAATATTTTTTTATCATGAAATATATAATATATAAAAGATCCAAAAGTTGAATTTAAAATAGGCTACACATTAAAAGGAGGTAAAAATGCCTTAATAAAAATATAGGTTTTTATGTGTAAAATTGGGATTGTTCTTATCTTATTCTTATCAAATAAATTGGTTGAATATCAAAAATACAATGTTTAATATAATATATATATATTATATTATTAATACTCACTAATTTTAATTAATTTAATTTATTGAGGTAAAACATTTTTGTAATCATAGAAATAGTTTTTTATTAAATATTCCTTTTTATCAATTGGATCTTATATTCATTTATATTTAATTTTTAAACAATGAATCTATTATGTAAACCATATACATTCATAACTTATTTAATACTATTCATAATTACTAGATTATTATATCATATTATATTAAATAATATTGATTTAATAATATATATTTTTCATTTAAAACCCAGTCTGGCATGTAACGCAAGCCATTGAGGAAACTCATTGTTGCGTATGTCACACGCTAACTCGGTATCACATGCATTAAAGGATATATAATATATTTAATTTATTTAAAATATTAAATATATTATAAATTATTGGGATATTATATTCCCTTATAAACTTGGTGTTGTGTTTCATAGATGATATCAAATACAATGTTCCAACTTTTATCTTCGATGTGATACACTACATTTGAGGAAGGTATCTCCACCACCATTGACGAGCTCAGGAATGAGAATTTTGGAATATAATCAGACATGTGGCCTTTGTTGATTAGTGATTACATTCCTCTCATGGAGAATGAGATATATATTTCATTTCTAAAGTATCATTGAAATGTGTTATCATGGAACTATATAGAAAAATTTCAGTTGAACCCAATGTGTCTATACCCTTGATAGGATTAACCAAGGACAATTATCATTTAAAGTAGGCATCTAGAAGGATGAACCCCTATCATCCTACTAATGTAGACTTATATGTAGAAAGAATGATCAATGAAAACTTTTTCTAGGAGGTGTAGTACCAAAAATGGATCACCAACATCATCCTCATCACAAAAAAGAATGGGTATATCAGAGTCTGATTCAATTTTAGGGACCTTAACAGGCACATCCCTAAGGAATATTTCACATTAACGATAATAGAACTTATGATAAATGCAATTTATGTCTTCAAAGCCCTTTATTTCAAGAATTGTTATTCATGGTATAATCAGTTAAAGATATCCGTAGAATATAAAGAACCCAACACCTTTAGAGAATCTCAGAGGATCTTTTACTATCAGGTCGTTCCCTTTGGATTAAAGAACACTAACACTACTTACCAAATCTCCATGCATTATATCTCTAATCACTTCTTGTGATGATTAGAATAATGTTCTTTAGATTACTTGGTAGTCCAATCCCAATAATTATGTTATCACCTTAGGGATATTCAAACAATCTTCAACATCTTATGGAAACATAGTTTGAAGATGTATCTGATGAAATGTAATTTCTAGGTAACCCCAATGAAATTATATGTCTTTCTGTTATGCCACCAGGGTATCATGGTTGACCCAGACAAGGCTATTGGAAACCTAGCAGTGTCACCTCCTCAAAATATTAATGAAATGAGGGGGATATAAGGGAACCTCACATAAATTTAGTGTTTTATAGCTCTCATATCCAGAAAATATCTCCCCTTAACCATTTTAATGTATAAGGGTGTCACTTATCGATATGAGGAGGTGTAATGATGTAGAAATTTATCAATAAAATTTCCGTTCTTATAATTATATCATGTGGTATAACAAAATTCACATAGATAAACCAACCAAATATTAATCTCATATATGAATAATGATATATTATTAAATAAGTAAAACTATAATAATTATAAATATTATATTTGGATAAAAAATATAAAATAATAGAATGAAAACAGGATAATTTGAATCTACTTGATCCACCTGAATGACTGTACTCATGAACATAGCTGTAGAAATATAAAAAAACATTAATAATAAAATATTAAATTTGAATATTAAATTAAATATAAACTTAATATAAGTTATAATAATTTTAGTAATGAATGCAACAAGAGGTATTTATATGAAGTATGAAACCCATATTATAGTTATAAATATGACTGTTTGAATAATAATATGGCCATTTTAATAGTAATATGATCATTAGAATACTAATGTGACCATTAATAATAGTAATATGACCATTAGAATTCTAACCTCATTAAAAGAAGTGTAAAAGAATATTTAAGTATCATAAAAATTAAATTTTAGTATATTTATACCATGGTACAAGAATATAAATATTTTATAAATGATAAATGAAGTGTTTGAATTTTTATAAAACAGAAATTTTTTAATCACACATTTATAATAAATATAATGATTTAAAATATATTTTAATTACATAAATTGGATTTATAAATTAATATTAAGTTATATGATAATGATAATATACTTTTTATAATCCCATAAATAATTTTTCAAAGGGTCATAAAATCGACTATATTACTTTAATTTTTATTTTTTTAATAAATGAGGATATTATTTAAAAATTAAATTTCTCACAGTTAGAAAAATTATTTAAAACATTTATTCCATTTTTGAAATCTACACATCAAAAAATGGTCAGAGTGAATTTTTGGATTTTTCTAAAATAGTTAAATTTTGTGAATAGTGAAATACGGTTGTTTATGTTATTTAAATTTTTAATCTAGATACATTAATTTTTGAGACATTAATGATGTAATAATCCATAATTTAAAAATCATATTTAGCATTAACTTTATATTGTCACAATAATCCATATTATTGATAGTATTCAACCAAAATAATAAACTAATGAATATAAAAATTAAAAACACATTTATCCTCCTATTATAAATATCACCCCTCACCACCCCTTATCCTCATACATTATAATCCAGTAAGAATTAAATATATATACACACTCTCTTACCAACTCTCCCCACATAAAATTGCTTCTACTCTCACCAAAAGGCCAATTCCATGTTCATTAGGGGGTTCTTCAAGGAGGTGATATTCAAGAGGAAACATTATCAAACTACATATTTAAGTTTTCTTCTTCTTCTAAAATATCCTCACCTTATTCATCCATAAAATCATAATAAATAAATTATCATTTATATAATATAATTTTATATTTATAATGGAATATATTCTCTCCACGTCACCTCTTATCTCCTCTTATTTGAGAAAAAATGAATCCATTGTCCATATTATGTCGACTAAATGCTTTCATGGATAATGAGTTTTCATATTCCGTGAATGCTATCATTTATAGTTAAAATTCACTTATAATTTTTTTATAATTAAATTAATATGTATATTATATTTGGTTTCACATTCTTCAATAAGTATATGTCTATAAAATAAAATAAAATGAAAGTAGTTCATGATGGTCGGAAATAATGTCGAAATAAACTAAAAATTTGTCGTTGATGTTTTATCAAATGAATCATACTCATGTAAAAAAATTTAAATATGGGACCATTTGAACATTTTGAAGTTCATGAATACCATTTAATTCCACTTATGGTTTTTTATTTCCATTTGTAAATGACATCCATAATAATATACAAGTGAACGATCCATTAAACCATGAAACAAAGGCTTCAGAAACAATGAAACCAAACATTATAACTCATAAATATGGCCATAAATAGAAATAATAAAATGATGATAAATAAAATATAGCTGGAATATGTTATTAATTATTCTATTAATTAATATAATTTTATTATCTAAGATATTAAATGAATATTTATAACACATTCAGACTTAAGGTAAGAGATCTATCCAAACCTCTATATTTCATATGGGTTATGTTTTATCTCTCTTTGACTCTATTTATCTATCAATTAATGTTATATAATTATCCTATATACTATATAAATTTTAAAAAAATGTATATATATATCAACTCATATTCATTTTATGGTAAAATACATGTTATAAAAGTATCCCTTCTCAATTCATCTCAATAAGAGAAACTGAATAAAGGGGACTTCTGAGTTTCTTATCCATTTTCAAATAAACAAAATAAAATTATTAAATAAAAAAATCTATGAATCAATCATGTTATCCAAAAAACTATTTTATTTCATTTATTTTTTATGCAAATAATTATGCCTTTATCTTATTTAAGGACTCTTTAATATCTTCCTTTAATCCACACTGAAGGGGAACATTTCGTTAGTTACCTAATAATATTTAACATTTTTTCACTTAAGTTAGACAAAATTAATCATTATAATTTTTTTTACATTTTAATTGTCCAATAAATATTTCATCCATTCTTTCAGGAATATCATTATGATACACCCATTGGTTATTCCATATTACATGATTACGAATCCCATTTCCTTCCATGAGAAACCATTATGTGTATTACATAAGATTGATTTATTTATGTTGCACACCTATGAAACTACATGTTATGATGGGTGCACCAATATAGTGCTCCAATTAATTGGGTAATGTTTTAGACTCGTGAAACATTATTTATAGGATTAGGTAGTAATACTAATCCATTATGGGAATTTTTCCAACATGTGATTTTATCATAGATGTTATCCATGACTCATATTTATATCATATTATGTTTTACATATATATTCCAATATATTAATGATCATATGGTTCCATATTCTATATATTGTAAGGTTTCTAGGGCCAACAACAAAAGCTGGTGGGCTGGGGATTTTAAAATTTTCATCGGTGGGATGACGTAACATGTAGTCACCGACAATCCGAGCCCTGTAGAGGTCCAGAGATCTCACAAAATTGTAAAGAGCCCAAAATTAAAATGAAAACATACCCATTTCAAATCTGAAGGCACGGTCGACTGCAACTAGTCAATGGTGATTGTCACATGATAGATCCAAAGCAGGATCCCTCTAGATCGTCTATACACTCTCCAAAATCTGTTAGAACGTCAATCGTCAAATTCTGGGTGCTAGTGCGGTGATCCGACGATGCTTTGGACGTCCCGATGATCACCAAATCAAGATACCTATGATGCTGAAGAGATATCATGATCCGAGAATCTTGGATCGAGAGCCTCTCTCCTTAAGAAGTGATAGGAGAGAGAGGCTCTCAATTTTCATTCCATGCAAAAGAATGAATAGTGAGTTGCACACAAATGAGAGAGAGCCTCCTATTTTATTTATAGAGATGTTGATAAATAATCGGTAGGGTTACCCATCCCCCGTTTATTTCACTGTCCACTAAATAAATAATTTTGACGAACTAAACTGTGCCAATATTATTTATTATTTTATCACATACTTTTAATATATATATAATATATTACGTGATAAAATTGAGTCATTTAACTTAACTTGATGTCCCGGTTAATATTAAACGAACCGTGAATATTAAAATAATATTCATCCAATTAATATTTTCTCATATTTACTAAACTCTTAAATACATTAAATAAATTCAATCCCAAATATTCCTAACTTGAATATTAATGAATTTATTTAATTTATCAGTGATCGATAACTTAGACAATGCTCAAACCCAGTGGCGGGGCCCACTATGTCCATATACCTATTCAACTGAATATGGAGGATTCTTGAATACGCAATTGTGTGTGACCCTCTAGGCCCTTATCTTGATAGCAGTGAATAAAATCCACAGACCAAGAGCGGAGTCTAGCAACTCATCATGTCCCCTAAAGAGATAAAGATTGTCATAGCAACAACTACAATCCTACTAACACTGACTGTGTAATATAATCTCTTTTTCATTAAATATCTCACAAAGTCTGATGAACTATTGTGTCATCATCCTTATCTTTCTTTATTATTTTTTGATCTATCTGGATGGATTTTCCTTTTTAACTTCTTTGGACAAAGACTTGTGAAGGTAGCACCATCCTGGTCAACTAGGCCTGAGATATACAACTTCCTGAACTTGGAAGGGACAAATCCTTTCTTGGCCATTCAGCTAACTTCAAACCACCAACTATGCACCCAAAACAAACTACTTCTCCATAACATTGCTTCCATGGTTTTGGTCTTGCATCAAAGTACATAATAAAATGATATAAATTGGTAATGGTCTCAAGTCAGAAGACCAACACACATGTATATAGATAAAAACAACCAATGACACCCAAAACATGTGGTGTTCCTATTGAAGGGTGTGTCCTCATGATCTCACAACTAGATGTCACCAAGTGTAAACTTCATGAGAAGAAGTCTCAATGCTTGTGAGCCCCTAGAACCTGATAGTCAGGCATCTATTGTGTCCATTCAGTTACTTGTATCTGGACTATAGAACCTATATTTATGATCAATGTCATTGTATCTCAAGGTTCTCATTATATCCTGGGATCTGTTATAACCTCTTGACATGATAATTAACCTTTGGACATTACCATTATTATAGTTTACTCAGAAAATTCTACACTATAATTGTAAGATATCATCATGCATATCTAACTATAAACATGATACGGTAATCAAAATTACTATATATTTGGGTCTAGGGAACCCACTATTTCAACACTACCACTTGCACTAGAGACAACTTTATAACTAAACTTGTTATTTACTCACATGATAAATACCATGCTTCTGCTGAGTAATGGATTTAACTGCTGGGTCTGCCACGTTTTCGCCGTGTGGCATATTTACTATATGTGACCTCATAAGCTTGAGTAAAACTTCTCAAGATAAGGTATCCATGAGTATATTACTTTTTGTTCATTGTCATAACATGGTGACTTAACTAGTAAGAATATCATAATTATCATTAAGATAATACTTTTCTCACTAGGTACGAATCCAAGAACTAGAACAAATCATTGAGATTTATAACTTCTTCTTAGCTGCCTTAGAAGCTGCAACATACTCGGTATTTGTTGGTATGGCTATTACTAGATTTTATGATCTTGACACTCTCATATCCTTTAACAAACTGCGAAACTAGATCAAATTGATCTAAGGATCACTATTTTGTGTTCCAAAAAAACTAGTATACCTTCCTCTCCTTATTCTTAGTACATATCATTTGTACTTTCCGAAGTACAAGATGATAGTTCTGACTGCATCACTTGCCGTGCTCCTGGAAATAATTGATATCTACCTATAATAAATTGTATTATGGTAGTATCAATTATTGTACATATTATAGAATATTTTATTGATCTATAGCTAAGGCATATGGTATCAATTCAGAACATTAACTCTACCCATGCTCCGAACATTTAAATCGGGAGAGATTAAGCCATGTGACATTGGCAACAATTCTGAACACAAATTGTTCCAACTTGTATTTCTTCAATACAATGTCATTATATGTACGATATTGACTAGGAACAAGAAACCTATGGATCTACCTCAGTATATCATGTTCCCTAGAACTTAGGTTTCTATGTTAAGTTAATCATTAGAGAATTTCTTTTAACCTGATCTTATATAACTGTAAGATCAAAATATGTTTTCCATATGTTACCAAACAAATTTCATTTGGAAAACATTATCGCTCCCACTAACCTTTGGTAGACACAAGACAAAGATTCATTTATAATGAATGCTCTAAGATCTTGTTTCTTACTTTAATACATAATTGGATTTTAGTAACTTTCAACCCTTATTAGAATCATTTGATGTCATCATCGCTTTCCGGTTGGGTCATATAGACACCTTCCACAAAAGATGATATTGACATCCAATGACAATTAAAATGATCGTAGAAGTTTAGCTATGACAAGTAAAATTCTAATAGATTTAGGCATACCGACATGGTATAACCAATCGAGCTTTATTGGTACTATACTTGTACCATCCATGTATCATTTCATTTGAATACCCACCATAGTAATCAATTTATAATCCCCTTTGTAATTTTATACATGGAATCCATTATTGAGTTTTATTTGATCTTGTCAATATTATCTCGTTTCCATATACTTCTTAATTGTATGATTTTTTATTCTTAATGAATAATTTATCACCGGCCGTGGTGATTATAAAACCATCACCATGGTTTCATTCTTCTTACGCAGTATGTGTCTGTGGAACATGCATATTCCACATGTACTTGTGGAACTTGTTCCCTATGCCAACCATTTTAGCATCTCGAGCATTGACTAAGTCAAAGTCAATTCAGCTCCCACTATCTCTAATAGAGATGTGCATCCTTGTATAGAATGTTAGTCTAATCCTTGACTACATCTTTTCTATATTAGGGATTTAGGTAATATCTTAAGGAACTGTTAGGATAGTTACCTCAAATGCACAACGTGTTTAACATGTTGTGTGTTTGTTTAAATCCTAACAAATGCTTTGCATCTAAACACATGCTATGACATAATGGATTTTCCGTCATACTATGACTCATTTGATATCCATTTGTCATTTTAGTTGGAATATTGGTTATGGGTTTAAGCCGTTATTTGTAAATCCCATCATGAAATATAATGGAAGTTTCTACATGTTGTAACCTTGACACAACCTACATCATAACTTTGATGTATAAAATGTTCATTTTGGAATTGCTCCATGCTATATTTTTTTGATCAATGTTAATATGTAAGAATCGTCATCGATCCTCCTTATGAACATCAATACGGTGTGGTAGATAATGTAACATGCATTTAGGAAATACTCCACGCTAAATTATCATGATCGATGATTGTTTGGTCAAGATATTATCCGACATGCCGATCCGAAGCAACTCATACCTTCTTACAAAACCTATACTTCACTTGTAAATTCGTTAATGACTTAATTGAAACTTATGAAGCATATTTACCTCTTTCTTTCTTTGTAATAGTTCACACTGTCTTGTTGAACTTACCTCGAAAAGCTTTGTGGAATACCTTTATTTCTAAAGGTTTCTTTGTCTAAACTAACAATGTCAATGATACCAAAGGTGTTTAGCTGTGTCAATCCTAAATACAATACTGGGTATATAGTTGACGTCCACTTTTAGTTTCACTTAACAAAGAATCACATTTCCACAACTGGGTAGGTCTTACATTTTATATTCATCATGTATTTCCATTGATTCAAGAAGAAGAGAACGATTTTTTGAGTACGTTACCAAAAACAAAATTCATTCCCAAACATGTAATAATGTCTCATCATGTCCAAAAGGGGTACTTGATATAAATTTTTTTGGTTATACTGAACAACTTGTTTTGTTTGAGTCAATACCTTGGCAATTAGAAGTTATGTGTTTCTCACCGCTGACTTAAGAATCATCCTTTCTCAAATGCTTGGAGAAGAAACTTTAATTTTAATAATGTTTCTATACTTTCTTGGTTTCTGTATTTAAATATATATGTTATTGGAATATTATATTCAATACCCAAGAAGTATGTTAGAAACATTAATATACTTGATGAATATAAAATGAACGATAAGCGTGTACTTGCTTCTTGTATTTCAGTATTTAAACATCCCTGAATTCATTTCATTATGTGATGAAAATAACCTTCTGTTAAACAAACAACCAATTTTCATTGAAGTTCATGATGTAGGTGACTTTGGCGTAACCTTCCATACTTTGTTTCGCCTTGTCATTCAATGAATTTTCCATAAGAATAAAATATGGCGTTATCTCTAATATTATTATTATTTGGATAATGTTACCTTAAAGGTAATGAAGGGATTACTCTATACCATTCATTTGTACACTTAAATGAAACTAGAGTAATTGGGTGTAAAAGGTATAAGAATGGGATGACATGAAAGATTGTGAACTGTCTTTCAATTCACACAAACTGAGTGTGACCATCACATTCAAATATCACATATCTTTCTCCTTGAAACATATTAGAGATGAGACAACATGTACCATCATCCATGTCTTGATGTAGCGGCCCCAACTAACATCCGACGTTGATGATATAATTATGACAGAACCATCATATTCTTGATTAATGAGTCTTTTGTAAGCAGTTTTACACCCTCGCTTCTTGAGTTGGCATAACATGTTGGGACACAAGCAGCATGAATTTCTATTATGGTAGTAATGTGCGAAAGAACCTATACTACACTAGGAATTTAGTGTTTGTTTGGAAATTAACATTTTATAATAATTATCACAGTTTTATTGTGGTATTTCTTTCCATTCTCTAAAAATATACTTTAGCAGATTATACTTTTTTGTGAATACCTAATGTGACATTACTGATTATTTAATCATTAAATGGCTCCCACTAAATTTTTCGAATTCTATGAACCCTTTGTAATAGAATCATAATACTCTTGAGAATTCTAATGGTATGTATCCCTGAACCACCCTCATAGTCTACAAGCTATGGCTACACCACCACTCGGAGGATACAAGGTAGGCTTTTGGCTGGGCAACCGCATTAACTCATTGTTCCTTGATCTATTGAGTGAAGTCCAACCTTCAAAAGTAATTTACTGATTTACTCAATGCTTTCCTCTAAAATTACAACAAGCTAGATAAGGCTATTAAATTTTTGTAATTTTAGTTTAGTCGTCCCACCACATGAATAAGAACTTCCCAGTAGTAAGTGTCACCCTCAGCTGAGGGATGATCGACACTTCAAACGCCCGGTTTTGTTCAAACTTGAATGATGGAAGGCTGTTTGTGACTTAATATTTTCTTTGAGGGTTTTATACATTTTCTCTCAATGAATGTAATCCATTTCTATTACACTTGTTCATCTATGTTGTCGCACTAACAAGTGATCTTTAATAAAAAAACACACCACTTCTTTATACGTTTTATTATCTATTATTTTATGTATTTTTCCCGCTGTTCTAAAATGCATTAAATAATAAATAAATGCATAAAGTTAAACTACTACCCAGCTGGTTTTGATCATCTAAACGACCTAAGCGCATCGTACCTGAGTAGTATGCTTGACTGTTGATGCAGCTTTCCCTGTCATGTATGTTCACTGGTCATCTAGAGTATCGCCATGTCTTGGCGGGGTTGACATCACGTCTTGGAGTACCGCCTCATCCGGATGGAATCCACTTGTCGTCTTGAACATTTGTGCACCGCCTCATCTTGGTGGGGTCCACATCGCTCGTCGTTATCATCCAATGTACAAAGATAATCACGTAAAGGTGAGGGGAACTCGGGTATAAATGTACATCATATAAATATTGGGCACGCAGGCCCTTATACATTTTAACTGAAATATAAATATGATGCATAAACCATCTATTTAATTAATTTACAAGCATCGCACACATTTACATAATTAATTAAATAATTAATTAAATGAATACATACAAGGGTCGATGCTCAAGACTAGGCGATGGGTAAAATAAAGCATGATAAAAATTAAAATTCATTAATTAAGTACAAGGGTTATCTAAATTAAATTAAATAAATTTAATAATTCAAATAATTTAATTATTTATCGGTCCTACGATTAATTTAATTTTAATTCGAAAACTAAATTAATTCAATTTAATTCAATTTAATAACTAAATTGAATTAATTTTATTCAGGTATTAAAATTATTAACCAAAATTAGTTTTTATAAATTTAATTTATAAACTAAAATTAAATTAATTAACTTAATTATTCTTGATTAATTTAATGTGGTTGAACCCCGAAAACACCATTGCATTGCCTGTGCGGGTCGAGCCTAAGCCGCACAGGACCATACCATGGCTGAAATGGTCTGAACTGATCCTCTAAAACATGTTCCGGGTTGGGAAGGTCTGCTCAGACCACTTTTGGGATATATTTTCACTTCAAAATAATTGCAGGAAAAATAGAAGAACAACCCGAATCTTGACCGATGGCGCGATGATGTGCGGTGCATCTACTCCTGATTCGGAGGTGATGGTGGTGGGATCAATGTTGCACGTGGTGCGCGGGAGCAGGGTGGCAGCGGAGGGACTCAGGGTGAAGGTCTCAGGACCTACTGTGTCGCCTCTTGGTGTGTTGCAGCTGGTGCGGCAAGGGAAGGAACTCGGCTGGGAGGAGCTCGGTGCAGCATGCAAAGGGGGCACTAAGCGTGGAACAGGGCGGGAAGGAAACTAGGCTCAGCCAGGCAGTGGCGCTACTGCTGGTGTTGTGCAGGCTTCTTAGATGGTGAAACAGGAGGCCGACCAGGAAGGCAGGGCGAGGGGGTCGGCTGCCTCAGAGGCGGAGGGGTGTGGCGTATAGCATCATGTCTTTTTATAACATAACTTTCATTTCATTACACGGAACTGAGGATCTTTAAGGTTTAGTATCTTGGAAACAAGGAACATAATACCTTAAAAGAACATAAAACATCTTTCTTAAACACTTGAAAGGATTCTCCTTAAGTTCATCCTAGGTTCATTACTGCATCTCATAACCTGGGGACATACATCAAAAGAAAGGGTGAGCAGAAGGTCCAGTAAAGGAAACAAGAGTAACATTTTACATGTGAACTTGAGATACTTCAATAAGGACATGAAAATAACTCTAAGGCATGAGAAAGAAATCATGAGATACATCATAATAAAAATAACATTTTTCATAATATGAAGATGTGGCTGCAACATTCAATATTTACAATCATTTCATTTCACCAAGTTCCATCCCCAAGGTGTCATTAAAATTTACCAAGGTTATTCACCAAGGTATCAGTATAAAAAGTCATCTCTAGAGATTAAGTCTTTACCCAATGCATTGGAGCGCTATCTGGGAGCACCCTTGACATGTATTTATTATCATGTGAGACACATATATAATCATCAATAATTTCATAAGCAACCCATGTATCATAAAAGAAATTGGTTTCATTTCATAATCATAACGTTTTAAAAACTGCTTTAAAGACATGATCTTTATGTCACTTTAAACCCACGGAAAGGGGAAGCGGGTTTCATGTATATAAATCCCAGATTTTAAAATAGAACATTTTGATATATATGTGAATACCCTTGTATAAATAAGAGCTTTGAGTATTCACTTTATAACATAAAAATAATTTTGAGAAAAGAGAGAGGCATTTTGAGACGAAAATTCCGCAGCATAACGGCTATGTTACAAGGTTTTAGAAAACATTGAAAAGAGAGGGAACATGGGTCACCCACTCATAAATGATCCATAAAACAGTAGAAGGATAGAATATAAGGGATTTAAGAACATGTTAATGAAATTTGAAAGATATACCATATGAAATGAAAAACATGGAAGTGAGACAAAAATAATATTTCTCTTATGAAAATTTGGCAGCCTAACGGCGTCACTTAAACTTCAATAAAAAAAGATTTGACAAGATAAAATAGGGTCTCTCATCATATGATCATAAGAGATCAGTATGATATATATAGAGATCATACCCCAACATAATAAAATGTAACTTGAAAGACTTGACATGAAAATCGAACTTGAAAAATGAGAAGGGTGAAAGAATCCCTTAAAAATTCGGCAGCCTAATGGCGTCACTTAAACTTTCATAAAACGAAATGATGAGAGTAAGAGGGGATCTTCATCATATAAACATGAAAAGGGAAGTAAGAGGAATATAAAATAACATCCTCTCACATAAGAACATGGAGCATAAAAGGAATGACATAAAAGAGATTACATGAAAAGAAAGAGAGAGGTCAGATCCCTTACCTTAAAACGTAACTCTTAAAACTCAAAGGTTTGGACCTTGAGGGCTTGGGGGCACCATGGGAGGACTCCTTGGGAGGTAAGGAGACCAGAAAATTGTTGGGGGAGAGTTGGGAGTGAAAAATAAAAGAGGAAATGGTTGGTATTTATAGGGAAAGTGAGGGGACAAGGCATTAATGGCCAAGGGACACCTCACAAGTGCTTTTCTCAAAACCATGTGCCCTCCCTTGGAATTTACCATGGATTTAGGCCACATGGGGCACCCAAAACAACAATTCATCACCCTTGTCCGGCCAACCCTTAAAATATCTCATGACAGCATTATGACACAGTTATGATGTCATTAAACATACTGAAACCCTAAAACTGCATTTTTACTATTCACTGAAAAATTCATCTTTCTCAGAAAAATCCCAAAATTTCACCATAACCAAATCTCAATGCTCTAATTACATTTATGAACTCCATTTTATAAAAATAATTTTCTAAATATTTTTAATTTAATTTTTAAATAAAAACACTATTCACCGACAATTCAATTTTTCATAAAAATCCCCAAAAATTACCATAACATAATATCGATGCTCTGAGTTCAAAAAAAGTCCTTTTTATAAAATTAATTTTCTAATTATTTGTAATTAAATTTTTAATTAAAAAACACTATTCACCTGAAAAAAACTAATACTTGGCTAATAATTCATGAAACCATTATTTACCCATTTTATTGAATCACATTACTTAATCTATGTGTCTAAATTATATTAAAACTTTCTTTGAGTGAAATTACTAATCCATTTGGTCACATTACTAATCCTAAGCGTAAAATCACTATTCATAATTTACTATTAATCAAAAATTAAGTTGATCTTATTAGACTCCAAATTCCTTACTTAACACTTTTGTAGAAGACCATTTTTTGAAAATCATTACACATCATTAATTATTTAGGGTTTACATAAATATTTTAAAATATCCTTTTTTCAAAATTCATCAATAAAATACATCCTAAAATTATCCGGACATTTGAAATTTCACAAACATCACTAAAGGAAGAAATCTCAATTCATGAATCCCAAAGGATTACACAAAGAAGCTAGGGTCTCATCACATAACCCCTTATAACACCGACAAATGACCTAAGTGTAAGGTGTGCTATGGTGAGAGAATCTGAGCGAGGCTTAGATAAAATTGCACTATTATTAATCTCTACTAACTTGAAATTCTCCCATAGGCGTTTCCATTCAAGCTTGACACGCTGGAGTTCAGCTTGGGCTTGGTCCAAAGTGAATCCCACATATGCTACCTCCTTCCCAAGCTCTAATAAGTGGTCTTCATAAGGTTCGAGTCTACTGGATGAATCCATTGACTCCTCTTTGTTCATTAACCATTAACATCTTATTAAATCATTAAGAGTAAGTTAATATACTTCCCAAAAATATTGGGTCGTTACATTCTTCCCCTCATAAGAAATTTCGCCCCCAAAATTTATACTTGAGGCCTAGTCGAAAAGGTGAGGGTACTTTTGCTTCATTATTTCCCCAGGCTCCCAAGTCGCTTCTTCATATTTATGATTCCTCCACAACACTTTCACAAGGTGGGTAGTCTTGTTTCGTAGAACCTTGTCTCTACGGTCCAAGATCTCCACTGGTTGCTCCTCATCAGAGAGGTCATGTTCCAGTTGTACCACCTCTGGGTTCAGTACATGCGAAGGGTCGGGTATGTACTTCCTCAAGAGAGATACATGGAAGACATTGTGAACTTGAGCTAGGTTCAGTGGAAGTGCTAGACGATAGGCCACTGCTCCTATGCGATCAAGGATTTCATAGGGGAAAATGTACCTAGGGTTGATCTTCCCTTTCTCCCCAAACCGCATGACTCTCTTCCAGGGAGAAATTCGAAGGAAGACTTTGTCACCAACACCAAACTCCAAGTCCCTTCGACGATTGTCAGCATAGCTCTTTCACCAACTCTGAGTAGCCTTTATGTGTTGTTGGATGGCATGAACCTGTTCTGTCATCTCTTGCACAAGATCAGGCCCAAGAAGCTTTCTCTCACCAGTTTGATCCCAACAAGTAAGAGTTCTACCTAGCTTTCCATACAGAGCTTCATAGGGTGCCATCTGAATACTCGAATGGAAGCTGTTGTTATAGGAGAACTCAACTAATGGGAGGTGTTGATCCCATCCACCTTTAAATTCCATTCAGCATAATCTCAGCATGTCTTCGAGTGTCTGAATAGTTATTTCAGATTTTCCATCAGTTTGAGGATGCTAGGCCGTACTAAAATTCAATTCAATATTCAGAGCATGTTGAAGACTTCTCCAGAATTTTGATGTGAATCTTGGGTCACGATCAGACACGATGGATAGTGGTACCCCATGTAGCATTACCACTTCCTTCACATAAATCTTGGCAAGCTGATCGAGAGAGAAATCTTCCCGAATAGAGATAAAATGGACTGTCTTGGTGAGACGGTCACAATAACCCATATCGCATTGTTTCCTTTGGATGTTTTCGGGAGACCAGTTAAAAAGTCCATAGTGATATTATCCCACTTCCATACTGGTATGGTTAGCGGTTGTAATACCCCCTTAGGAAGTTGTCATTCTGCCTTTACTTGCTGACACACGAGGCACCTTGTAGTGTAATCAGCAATCTTCCTCTACATGTTATCCCACCAATAATGATCACGAAGGTCTCTATACATCTTAGTGCTTCCCGGATGTATAGAGAAATTAGTTCTATTATCTTCATCCATCAGTTCTTTCTTTATCTCCGGAATAGATGGAACACATAGTCTTGTACAAAATTTCAATACACCTTCTTGATCAATATTGAAATCAGGGAACTTCTCATCTTTTACAGCCTCCAACTTCTCCTGCAGCAAAGGATCTTCTTTTTGAGCCTTCTTGATCCTCTCTAGTAATGAAGGTTGAGAAATCATTTGGGATAGGGTTGATGATGTCCCTTTCCTTATAATTCCCATGTCCATTTTTACTAGATCTTTAATCAAGGGATCTCCTAGGATCCTCATTGTTTCCAGAACAACAGGGTCTTTCCTGCTTAATGCATCCGCGACATTATTTGCTCTTCCAGGGTGATAATGAATTGAACAATCATATTCTTTTATAAGCTCCAACCATCTCCTTTGTCTCATGCTCAATTCTTTCTGTGTGAAAATATAATTTAGACTTTGGTGGTCAGTGTATATATCACATTTCTCCCCATAAATATAGTGCCTCCATATCTTTAGAGAAAAAACAACTGACCCCAGCTCTAGATCATGCGTAGGATAATTCTTCTCATGAATCTTCAACTTTCGAGATGAAAAACCAATTACCTTGTCATTTTTCATGAGGAAACACCCAATCCCTTTTAGAGATGCATCGCTAAAAATAACGAATCCTTCTCCGATAGAGGGTAGTGTTAACACAGGTGCAGTAACCAATCTCTTCTTCAGCTCTTGGAAACTTTCCTCACATTCCATTGTCCAGATGAACTTAACCCCTTTTCGAGTCAACTTGGTTAGTGGATTAGAAAGCCGTGAAAAGTTTTTCACAAACATCCTATAATATCCCTCTAAACCAAGGAAACTACAAATCTCATTTACTGTTGTGGGTTGAGGCCACTCCTCTACAACCATTTTCTTCGTAGGGTCAACCGAGATTCCTTTATTGGTTATGATGTGCTCCAAGAAAGCCACTTGTTGTAACCAAAACTCACACTTGTTTAACTTTCCAAAGAGTCTCTCCTTCCGCAGAGTTTTCAAAATAACCCTCAGATTATCTTCATGATCCTCACGACTTTTTCAATATATCAAAATATCATCAATAAAAACTACCACAAAGTTATCTAGGTAGTCCTTAAAGACTCTATTCATCAAATCCATGAAAATAGCAGGAGCATTAGTCAAGCCGAAGGGCATAACAGTAAACTCATAATGCCCATATCTTGATTGGAAGGCAGTCTTTGGAATATCTTCCTTCTTCACCCTCAGTTGATGATAACCAGATCGAAGGTCAATCTTGGAGAAGAATTGAGCCCCATGAAGTTGGTCAAATAAATCATCCATTCTTGGAAGAGGGTATTTTTTCTTCACTGTGATCCCATTCAGTTCTCTATAATCAATGCATAGTCGCATTGATCCATCCTTCTTCTTCACAAAGAGAACTGGTGCTCCCCAAGGAGACAAACTCGGACGGATAAACCCCTTCTCCAACAAGTCTTGGAGTTGTTTCTTTAACTCTTCTAGCTCCACATTTTCCATTCTATACGGATTCCTTGATATCGATTGAGACCCAGGTACGATTTCAATGGAGAAATCTACCTCTCCTTCAGGGGGGAGGTCCAGGTAACTCCTCAGAAAATACATCCATGTATTCTGGAACAATTGGAACATCTTCTATTGGTATGCTCCCTTTTCCTTCTTCATCATCACTGATTAACTCCATAAAGAAAGCTATAGGAGGTGCTTCTAGATTGGGATCAGTTCGGGATATCTCTCCTTGGAAGATAACTGTAGGCTGTTTATTCAAGACTACTGAGATTTCCTTACTTCTGCATTTGATCTTAGAATTATACTTTGAGAGCCAGTCCATCCCTAGTATAACATCAAATTCCTACATGGGAATGACTACTAGATTTGCGATAAGATTGTGCTTACTAAAGTAAACACTAGAGTCTCTAAACACTGTTGATTCATGGATAATCCCACTTGGAGTCTTGACTGACAACTCTACCTCAAGAAATTCCGGGATTGATTCTATATTCTTTGCAAAATTGGAGGAAATAAAGGAATGCGTAGAACCAGAATCAAACAAAGTAGTTTCTAGTTTTGAGAGGACAATAAGATTACCTGCTACCATGTCATTCGGAGCTTCAACTTCAGTTGTTGTGATAGCAAAATCACGAACTTGCTCCCCTGGACTTTGCTGAGGTTGATGGTGATTCCCCTCCACTGCCCTTGAATTTGGACAGAGATTAGCATAGTGCCCAAGCTGTCCAAAATTGAAGAAATGGACTTCGGGTAAGGCCAGAACTATCTTTCCTATATCGTTAGTGTTGGGGAGTTGAGGCTTCACCTCACTACGACAATTCCGAGTAATATGGCCTCCTCTTCCACACTTGTAGCACTTTCCACTTCCGACCAAGAAGTTCCCCGGATGCTTCTTCCCTCATTTATTGTATGTGGTAAGTTGAATTTTCTTTCCACCTCTTCCCTGATCAAAAGTCTTCCCTAAAATAGGATCCAACGATCTCTTCTTTTCATTTGATTTATGAGACCACTTTGTCTCACCAAACTCTAGCTCGACTTTCATTGCACTCCGCACGATATCTTCGTAGCTATCGTAGTCCCGGTTGGCTAAATTCTTCCGCTGATGAGGTCTTAGTCCACAGAAAAATCTATCAACATTCCCACTTGGATCCATGACAAAGCAAGAGGTATATCGTGAAAGTTGGGTGAAGTTCATCTCATAGCTTCTGACAGATTCGTTCTCCTTCTGCTTCAGCTCGAGAAACTCTTTCTCTATTCTCGTTCTCATGGAACGAGGGAAATACTTGTTAAATAATATTCACTGGAATTCTTCGCACTCCATAGCTTCCATCTCTCCTCTACGATTCGTGTTTTTGATGAGTGACCACCACTGATCAGCTTCTCCCTCTAGGCGATAAACAGTAAGGGTGACTTTTTCTTGTTCCGAACAAAGGAGTACAGAAAAGATCTTTTCAATGGATCTTATCCATTGTTCCGCAACCAAAGGTTCAGTAGATCCACTGAATGATGGTGGTAGTTGACGCATGAAGGACTCAACAGAGTGTTGTTCCCTTCATGGTGAGGTCGGCCTCTCAGCTTGATTCAAGTTATTACTCATAACTTGAGTCAGTTGGTTCATCATTCGCATGAATGTTTCCATCTCGGCTTCCATCGGAGGGCCGTCAGCACATGGTGCATTGCGGTCACCATCGGCACGGTTCCTCCTATTGCTTGCCATTTTCTAAATAAAACCTTAATGAGAAACATATTTCATTTATGAATCTTTTAACTAAGACATCATGCTTAGACAATTAAACTTCTCTATAATTCCTTCATAATGATTCATAAAAATCTTGTGATTAACCAAACATATCCCCCAGGAGTGTCGAAACCAAGAGTGCAGCAAGGACCATTATCGTGCACCAGTTCCTATTCGAGTCTAGCTCAAAGCGGTGATTTTGGGTTTTACCCCTACGTACATCTGTGCCAGAGCCACCTCTACCTGCTCGTATCCAGACAGGGATGTATTTGTTTGATAAACCACTTACTCAATACTTACCAAAATACCAGGAAGTTTTCCTATATTTAAACTTTTCTATAGGGTTATTCCTAAAGTTTTTATATCCTAATTTCCACAAATAACTAAACCATTCTTTGATACCAACTATAGCATCCCGTCTTTTTATAACATAACTTTCATTTCATTACACGGAACTGAGGATCTTTAAGGTTTAGTGTCTTGGAAAAAAGGAACATAATACATGAAAAGAACATAAAAAATTCTTCTTAAACACTTGAAAGGATTATCCTTAAGTTCATCCTTGGTTCATTGCTGTATCTCATAACCTGGGGACATGCATCAAAATAAAGGTTGAGAAGAAGGCCCAGTAAGGGAAACAAGAGAAACATTTTACATGTGAACTTGAGATACTTCAATAAGGACATGAAAAGACCTTTAAGGCATGAGAAAGAAATAATGAGATACATCATAATAAAAATAACATTTTTCATAACATGAAGATGTGGCTGCAACATTCAATATTGACAATCATTTCGTTTCACCAAGGTCCATCCCCAAGGTGTCATTAAAAATTACCAAGGTTATTCACCAAGGTATCCGTCTAAAAAGTCATCTTTAGAGATTATGTCTTTACCCAATACATTGGAGCGCTATCTGGGCGCACCCTTGACATGTCTTTATTATCATGTGAGCCACATATATCATCATCAATCATTTCATAAACAACCCATGTTGCATAAAGGAAATGGGTTTCATTTTATAATCATAACGTTTTAAAAACTCCTTTAAAGACATGATCTTTATGTCACTTTAAACCCACGGAAAGGGGAAGTGGGTTTCATGTATGAAAATACGAGAATATAAAATAGAACATTTTGATATATATGTGAATACCCTTGTAGAAATATGAGCTTTGAGTATTCACTTTATAACATAAAAATAATTTTGAGAAAAGAGAGAGGCATTTTGAGATGAAAATTCTGCAGCATAACAGCTATGTTACAAGGTTTTAGAAAACATTGAAAAGAGAGGGAACATGGTTCACCCACTCATAAATGATCCATAAAACAGTAGGGGGACATAATATAAGGGATTTAAGGACATGGTAATGAAATTTGAAAGATATATCATATGAAATGAAAAACATGGAAGTGAGACAAAAATAATATTTCTCCTATGAAAATTCGGCAACCTAACGGCGTCACTTAAACTTCAATAAAAAAAAGATTTGACAAGATCAAATAGGTTCTATAATAATATGATCATAAGAGATCAGTATGATAGATATAGAGATCATACCCCAACATAATAAAAATGAAATTGAAAGACTTGACATGAAAATCGAACTTGAAAAATGAGAAGGGTGAGAGAATCCCTTAAAAATTCGGCAGCCTAACGGCGTCACTTAAACATTCATAAAACGAAATGATGAGAGTAAGAGGGGGCATCACATCATATTAACATGAAAAGGGCAGTAATAGGAATATAAAATAACATCCTCTCACATAAGAACATGGAGCATGAAAGGAATGACATAAAAGAGATTACATGAAAAGAAAGAGAGAGGTCGGATCCCTTACCTTAAAATGTAACTCTTAAAACTCAATGGTTTGGACCTTGAGGGCTTGGGGGAACCTTGAGAGGACTCCATGGGAGGTAAGGAGACTAGAACTTCGTTGGGAGAGAGTTTAGAGTGAAAAATAAAGGAGGAAAGGGTGGGTATTTATAGGGAAAGTGAGGGGACAAGGCATTAATGGCCAAGGGACACCTCACAAGTGCTTTTCTCAAAACCATGTGCTCTCCCTTGGCATTTACCATGGAGTTAGGCCACATGGGGCCCCCAAAACAATAATTCATCACCCTTGTCCGGCCAACCCTTAAAGTATCTAATGAAATCATCATGACACAATTATGATGTCATTAAACATACTGAAACCCTAAAACTGCATTTTTACTATTCACTGAAAAATTCATCTTTCTCAGAAAAATCCCAAATTTTCACCTTAACCAAATCTCAATGCTCTAATTACATTTATGAACTCCATTTTATAAAAAAATTCTAAATATTTTTAATTTAATTTTTAAATAAAAACACTATTCATCGAGAATTCATTTTTTTAGAAAAATCCCCAAAAATTACCATAACATAATATCGATGCTCTGAGTTCAAAAATAAAGTCCTTTTTATAAAAAAAATTTCTAATTATTTTTAATTAAATTTTTAATTTAAAAACACTATTCACCCGAAAAAAACTAATACTTGGCTAATAATTCATGAAACCGTTATTTTCCCTATTTTATTGAATCACATTAATTAATCTAGGTGTCTAAGTTATATTAAAACTTTCTTTGAGTGAAATTAATAATCCATTTGGTCACATTACTAATCCTAAGCATAAATCACTATTCGTAATTTATTATTCATCAAAAATTAAGTTGATCTTATTAGACTCCAAATTCCTTACTGAACACATTTGTAGAAGAACATTTTTTGAAAATAATTACACATCATTCATTATTTAGGGTTTACATAAATATTTTAAAATATCCTTTTTTCAAAATTCATCAATAAAATACATCCTAAAATTATCCGGACATTTGAAATTTCACAAACATCACTAAAGGAAGAAATCTCAATTCATTAATCCCAAAGGATTACACAAAGAAGCTAGGGTCTCATCACATAACCCCTTATAACACCGGCATATGACCTAAGTGTAAGGTGTGCTATGGTGAGAGAATCTAAGGGAGGATCAGATAACATTTCCCTAGTAGTAATCTCTACTAACTTGAACTTCTCCCGTAGGCGTTTCCGTTCAAGTTTGACACGCTGGAGTTCGGCTTGGGCTTGGTCCAAAGCGAAGCCCATAGATGCTACCTCCTTCCCAATCTCTGATAAGTGGGATTTATAAGGTTCGAGTCTACTGGATGAAGCCATCCACTCCTCTTTCTTCATTAACCATTAACATCTTATTAAATCATTAAGAGTAAGTTAATATACTACCCAAAAATATTAGGTCGTTACATGGCGTCTTGTGCCCCTGCACTGGGTGTGTCATGATGGGGTTGCACTGAGGAGGCGGGGTGCTACAACATGTCGGTACGGGGTGCAGCACTTGTAGAGGGAGCAGTGGCACTCCTACTGGAGGTCAGCGGTGGGATCTGCATGCTGGGAGAGGGCCAGGCGGCGGGCCAGGCCTGGTGTGGCTGGCGCTGCGGTTCGGCATGGGAGGTGGCCTGCTAAGGTTGTGCCGAAGGTCTGGGAGGAGGTCGGGTGCTGCGGAGGCGGTGGGGTGCGGCGGCCCATGCTGGGTGCGGCGTCGGAGGCGAAACCCACACCAGAGGAGCATCCCATGCGGCACTGCAGTGCGCCACGCTGGGGAGGAGGGGTCCACACAGACCCCCTGCACAACTCTCCTTTTTTTCTTTGCCTTATTTCCAAACCCCACCCCCCCACATTATTTTTTTTAATTGAAGACTTTTTTTTGAAGTCTTTGTTTGCCCCATTTTTTTATCTTTAAGACTAATTTTATTTTAAAGAAGTCTCCCTACCATTTTAATATTCAAGGTCTCCTCCCATTTTATTTTTCCATTGGCTACTTAATATCCCTTTTTAATATAATAATAATAATAAAATTATTATAAAGAAATAATAATTTATTATTATATTATTATAACAATAAAATAAATATTATTATAATTATGAAATTATTAGTCAAATTAATAAATTCTAAAATTTACAATTTTCAAAATTAAATTTATTTCGGACGAACCGATTGAAACTTAATCAGTTCACCATGATTACGTAAAAATTCCCAAGATGAAAATGCAAATTTTGATCCAATCCGAAAAAATAATTTGGTTGTATCTTGGTCATTCGAGATCGGATCAAAGCACGATTTGAACCGTTGGGACCATTTTTGAACCCTCTACTCAATTTTATGAAAATTAATTTTATTTGGCCTATAAAATTTTTGTGATCCCTCTGATACCACTATAAGGTTTTCAGGGCCCTCAGCAGAAGCCGGTGGGCCAGGGATTTGAAATTTTTTGTCTGTACGACGATGGAACTTGTCGTCGCTAACGATCCGAGCCCCAGAGAGGTCCAAGGATCTCATGTAAATTGTAAAAAGAAGAAAATTAAATAGAAAATGTACCCATTTTATATATGAAGGTGTGGTCGACCACAACTAGTCGATGGTGATCATCACTTGAAGGATCCAAAGTTTGATCCCTCTAGATCATCCACATGTGCTCCAAAAATCCACTGGAACATCAATCATCGAATTCCGGGTGCTAGAGAAGTGATCCAACGATGCTTTTGACATCCCGAAAATCACCGCATCGAGATGCCTACGATGCTGAAGATAGATCTTGATCCTAGCATCTTGGATCGAAAGCTTCTCTCTCTAAGAAGCGAGAGGAGAGAGAGGCTGTCAATTTTCATTCCATGCAAAAGAATGAATACTGAATTGCACACAAAAGAGAGATAACCTCCTTTCTTATTTATAAATATTTTGATAAATACCCGATAGGGTTCCTCGGCCCCCGTTTATTTCAACGTCCACTAGATAAATAATTTTGACGAACTAAAATGCACCAGTATTATTTATTATTTTATCACATACTTGTAATATATATATATATATAATATTACATGATAAAACTGAGTTATTTAACTCAACTGAATGTCCCACTTAATTTTAAACAAACCTTGAATATTAAAATAATATTCGTTCAATTAATATTTTTCTCATATTTACTGAACTCATACATTAAATAAATTCAATCCCAAATATTTTTAACTTGAATATTAATGAATTTATTCAATTTTTCGATGATTGATAACATGTACAATGCTCGGACCCTGTGGCGGGGCCCACTATAGCCATATACCTATTCAACCGAATATGGAAGATTCTTGAATACTCTATTGTGTGTGCCCCTATAGGACTCTATCTCGATAGCAGTGAATAAAATCCACAGACCAAGAGTGGAGTCTATCAACTCATCATGGCCCCTAAAGAGATAAGGATTGTCATAGCAATGACTACCAACCTACGAACACTGACTGTGTACTATAATCTATTTATCATTAAATATCTCATAAAGCAGGATGCACTCTTGTGTCATTGTCCTTATCTTTATTTTTTATTTGTTGATCTATCAGGATGGGTTTTATTTTTTAACTACTTTGGCCAAAGACTTATGAAGTCAAAACTATCCTAATCGACCAGGCCTGAGATATACAACATTGTGAACTTGGAAGCGACAAATCCTTTCTTGGCCATTCAGCCAATGTAATACCTCCAACGATGCACCAAACACTGACTACTTCTCCATGACATCACTGACATGGTTTTCGTCTTACATCAAAGTTTGTAATAAAATGATATACATTGGTAATTGTCTCAAGTCAGGAGACCCATACACATGTCCATAGATAGGAACAACCAAGGAAACCCAAAACATGTGTTGTTCCTATTGACGGGTCTTTCCTCGTGATCTCACTACTAGAGATCACCAAGTGAAAACTTCATGAAAAGAAGTGTCAATGCTTGTGAGTCCCCAACACGTGATAGTCAGACATAAACTCTATCCAATTAGTAAGATATATCTAGACTATAGAACATATATTTAAGATCAATATCATTGTATCTTGAGGTTCGTATTATAGCCTGAGATCTTCTATAACCTATTGACATGACAATTAAACTCTAGACATTGCCATTATTATAGTGGACACAAGAAAGTCTCTAGTATAATGGTAAGATATCATCATGCATATCTATCTGTAAACATGATACGGTAATCAAAAGTACTACATAGTTGGGTCTATGGAACCCACTATTTCAACATATATTTGGACTAAATATGTTTTTTCTTGGTCCATGCCTTTTATGTTATCATGTTATTACTTCAAACTCATTCTTTATCATTTGCTTCCATGTTTATTTCATTACTGTTCTTTTTAGCTTACTACGTCTTCCATGTATTTCCTAGGATGTCCTATGATGTTATAGAATCTCAAATATAGTTAGGTTATAATTATAAATATTAATAAAAACGTTTTTCATTCTAGTTTCATTTTTATAAATTATGTACATAGTATTCCAAAGACACTTGGCTTTGTTTTCCTTGGTGTGTCATTAATGGATAATTATGATTAAAATCATCAAAAAATAAATGTTAAAGTCTTCTAAATTTGTAGTTTTTATCAATTAACAATCTAGTTATTTTTTGAAATTAGTATAAGAAAACTATAGTATGAACCCTATGGAAAATTTTATCACCATGGATAACCAATATTAATACAAAGGGAATCATAAGTTAGGATATACATTTTAGTTATAATTTTATCCTTATATTTTCATAGTTTCTTTTTTTGTATTTTCATTAGTAATGTATTGAACCCCCCACCCCCCTGGTTTTTTTATTTTTAGATAATGGAGGAAAACAATTGAACTTGTTCCTAAAATCAATGTGACAGGGAATGTGATGATTTCCCTAATGAGATAGTAAATCCGACTGGAATGTAATATAATAACTTCATGAAAGTACTAGCTCAATTGTATCAAGTTATGAATAATAACATGAATCGAATGGAACACCCTCCATCTCTTATAAAATAGAAATTTGTGGTTGAATCCTTTATTCAAAAAATACTATTTATCTTTTAGGGGTCTTATAATCTCTTCATCATAGAGAAATGGATTAGCTCAATTTAGAATATATTTTATGTCTTATAATACTCATAAGAATGTAATTCCATTTTTGAAGTCTATCATATTGATGGGAAATCTGATCAATGGTGGACACTGATAACAAACATGAATTATAAAGACTAAATTGATTCTATTGAATGTGAAGGTATTATGAAAATATTTTTCTATGAATATTTTCCCTAAACACTCTATCTAATGATTGTAGGAATTTCTTATAATTAAATAAAAATGAAGATGATTATATCAAGGTGTATAAAGAAAACTCAATTTGTCTTGTATGATTCATCTATAGCTTTTTCATGGACACTGAAATCAAGGTGGATCACTTATTTAGTGTATTAAAGATGATTATACAAAAATAATTGTTGACTCCAGACTTTCAAAGCTATGATGATATTCTATGTTGTTACCTTAATGTTTAGATGGAGATTTGAGACTCTTAGTGGTCTCATGGGCTCAGAGATAAAATTAGGAAAATGGAATTTCATATGGGAGTATCAACATATAAATCCCATGGTGTGATGAAAACCCAATATCCCACTGGTCAAAAGTCTGGGAATATGTATCTCAATAACCATCTAAAAAGTACTGAGAGATTCTTAAATTATGGAAGAGTGAAAATCGTGATAATAATTTCATAAGGGATGTGAATAATTCCACCAATGTAGAAGAATAAATGAAGTTTCATATCAATAATCATCTATTAGTAAAAATTTTCAACTTCATGGAACATAATAATTATGAAATCCAATTCCCTAATACAAGGGTTGTCAAAGACAATAAATGAAAAGAACATACATGGAATCAAGGTTTGGAATATTCAATCACTATTGGTAAGGTGGATCATGACAATGATTTGGTGGAAATCATGATGGTTATTCATTAAATAATAGAAAGCCTATATTTTGATTCTGGATCTACACATTATTTCTTGTCTTTCAAGTTTATTAGAAGTATTAAAACACCACCTCAAAATATAGAGGTTGAGTTATTCATGGGAACATAATATGGGGGAATTACTACTTCTAAAGCATTAAAATATTCCCCCATCAATGCTCATGGAATAAACCTCATAAAAAAATTCATAATACTTTCTTTAGTGGAGTTTGATTCTATATTGGTAACAGATTGGATATATTAATATAAATTCATCATCAACTTATGGGAGAGGGGGGTAACACTTCACATCCTGAGGAATCCTCCAATTATTTAAAAATATAAGGAGGATGATGAATATCATTTAGAATCTCGTTATCCAGTAGGGCTGTTGTTTACTTATGAGAAATTATATCTAGCTCAAATGATTGAGATAATGGAGAGGCTTATGTTTGGAGACATTCCCATTGTGAGGGACTTAAATGATGCATTCTCTAAATAATTATCCAATATTTCTTCGGATCGAGAGATTGAGTTATCAATTGAACTATTACCTAGATCTCTTCCCATATCAAAGGCTCCATTCAAGATGTCCACCGTTGAGTTGGACCAACTAATGAAGTGATTACTAGAGGATTTCGACAAGGGATTTATATGCCTAAGTACTTCACCATGGGGTGCACCTATCATCTTTATCAAGAATAATGATAGATAAATTCACCTAGACATTGATTATCATGATCTCAAAAAATCATGATAAATAACATGTATCTCCTTCCATATATAAATTAATTTTTTGATAAAATATGTGGGGTTAAGAATTTCTCTAACCTGGAGCTTCATTCGGGATATCCCCAATTAAAAGTGAAGAAGGAACATATTTTAAAGACTATCTTTTCAACAAGCTATGAAAATTAGGAGTTCATAGTGATGCCCTTAAAAATCACCAATTCTATAGAAATAATCATGGAATTAATTATTATATACTTTATAGATTATGTTATAAATTTTGTGTTGGTCTTTAAAGATGATATTCTAATATACTCCAAGAGCATGGAGGAGCATGATGAGCATTTGAATATTGTGAAAATGAATTTTCAAAGGGATAAACTATATGAAATGTGTAGTAAATATGAGTAATGTATGGAATAATTATCATTCTTGGATAATGTTATCACCAAAAAAAGGGATATCATTATATGCATCTATGAAAAAGGAAATTTAGGAGTATCCCAAAAAAGCTTCCTTAATGGAGATCCATATTTTAATTTTTCTATCTGGTGATTACCAATGATTTATGAGGAAATTCTAATGATTTTTGACCCCACTAACCAAGATGTATAGGAAGGGTGTAAAATTGTGCTTGCCAAGTGAATATGAATAATGCTTTAAAGATTTTAAAAAGATTCTTATCACTACACTGGTACTTACACTACCCACAAGTGAGTAGCTCTTTTTGGTATACATTGATGCATTAAATAATGGAATTGGAAATGTACCAACACAAAATAAAAAACTAATATATGATGACTCATGTAAGGGGAAAGTGCATGAGAAAAAGATATCTTATGCATGATCTGTAGTTGGCGGTTTTGATCTTCACATTTGAAATATAGAATTATTATCTATATGAGGAGATGTGTGAGATATATAGTGATCACAAGCACCATGATTATATATTGACACAAAATAATATTAATATGCACCAGTGAATATAGTTTGATATCATCAAGTATTTCAACTTCTCAATCCACTACAATCCTAGTAATGAAAATAAAGTAGTAGATACTCTTTTTAGAAAGGATCCTAAAATACTATCAATGATAATAATTGAAAAGGATCCAACCTTATTAGACCTTAAAAGGATGTACATGGGAATCATAATGGAAGGAAAATCATTATTCTTTTATCAATTTATTATTCTACCATCGCATTTATAGAAGGTAAGGTATTATCAATGAGATGATGTCATAATTTAGAGGAAGATGGATGTTATCTGAAATGGGAAATCCTTAGTGTTCAAATTTGAAGATGGGGGAGCTGTGAGATTTAGATCATGATTATGTGTATGATCAAATTCTAAGATAAATAGTGATATTTTTAATGATTTATATCGATCAGACTTCTCCATAAAACTAGGGATAAAAAATTTGTTATAGTATCTTTAAGATCACTATTAGTGGTGAAATATAAAGAATGATATATTTTATTATTCATAATGGCTTTGGGTATGTCAACATGTATGAATTAGAAGGAAAAAATTATAAATGGATAAGGCAACCATTACCCATACCAACATAAAAATGGTAAAACATCACCATGGACTTTTTCACAATAATTCCAATGAAATATATAGAAAATAATGAAGTATTAATGGTTTTGGATCATCTTACAAACATTGGTAACATTATTTCAATTCGAGAGGAATTATCACTCAATCAACATACACAGATATACATAAAATAAGGGGTGAGGCTACATGAAGTACCATTATCACTTTTATCTTATTGAGATCCATGATTTACCACTATGTTCTGGAAAAGTCTCAAACATTCCTTAATCACTGAACTGAAATTCATTACGACTTTTCACCCCCTAGACTGATGTCCAATCTGAGTAGAATAGACACCAGAAGACATGTTGAGATATTTCTCAATGGAGATCAATGGATGATGGGATTACAATCTTACACTGGTTGAGTTATGTTACAAAAAAATTTTATACTAAAGAATCCAAATGGATCCATATGAAGCCCTTTGTGAGAAAAGATGTAGAATACCTACTTATTGGGATGATGTTGGTGAATGAAAGATATCGGGACCTCGAATGGTAGATTGAATGATAGAAAAGGTGAATACAATTAATCATCACATTATGGTTTCCCAATGTCGATAGAAGAACTATGTGTACAATCAATGGTGGGACTTAGAGTTTGAGGTTGGAGATAAGGTAAAACATTGTATATCTTCATTGAAGAGAATCATAATATTTGGGAAGAAGAGAAAGCTATGTTCTAAATGCATTGGTCCCTTTGAGATTCTTGATCTCATTAGAGCAATGGCCTATAGAAAATCACTTCCACCAACCATGTCTCATGTAAATTATGTATTCCGTGTGTCCCAATTGGGCATGTACATATCATATCACTCACATTTACTGAATTAATAGGTTGTACCACTAATAATAAACTCCCTTAAATGTATTATTCTTTGAAGATCTTGGACTATAAAGATAAATATCTATGCAATAAGACTACTCACCAGGTCAAATTATTGTTGTAGAACAATAAATACAAATAGGTGACATGGGAACCAAAGGAAGTGATGAAGAAGTTTTACCCTCACCTATATTCAACTTAGTATGTAAAATAACCTTTCATGTGAGAAATTTCATAATGGAGAATAATGTAATGACATAAAAATTTATCAATGGAATTTTCCATCTTATAATTATGTAATGTAGTATAAAGAACAATATTCTCATCGATAAACAAATAAAATATTATTCTCATAAATAAATAATAATGAATAAGTCTGAAAATAAACATATATGAATTCCAATTATTACATCATGATAAAAAATAAAAAATAAGACTAGTATGAATATGATAATTTGGATCTGCATAATCCATCAAAATAACCACACTCATGAACAAAGCTGTAGATATAAGGAATAAGGATAATAATACAATATTAATTTTGAAGATTAATGTATATATAAACATGAGAGAATGTAGAATTGAATAATTAATGGATGGAATAAGAGGTATTTATATGAAGTAGGAAACCCATATGACTATTGTAAACATAACTATTGGAATAGTAATATAAAGGTTAAGAATAGTAACCTAGAAATTAGAATAGTAACCTCACCTATAGAAAGGTAAAATTATATTTAAGTATCATATAAAATTAAAATTTAATATACATAAACCATGGTACAATAAAATAAATATTTTCAAAATGATAAATTATGTTATCGTATTTTTAGAAAACATAAAAGTTTTAATCACTTTGTTATAATAAATATTATTTTTCTAAATAAACTCTATTTACATTAAATTTAGTTATAATTGTTTTGGTTTACTACAATTTTGAGATAGTTTTATGAGACCACGAATAATTTTTCATAGGGTGGTAAAATTTATTTTTATATTAAAATCGATATTTTTCAAATAAATGATCATTTCATTTAAATATTAATTTCCTCATATTTACAAAATTATTTTCTTTAAATGGATTTTATTTTTGAAATCAAAACGTTGAAAAATGGTTAGGGTGAATAATTAGGATATTTTCAAAATAGTTTATTTTTTTGGAAAGTGAAATACAATAATTTAGGGAATTCAATATTTTAAGACAAATAAATTAATTTTTTAGTCATGGATGCTTTAATAAACCATTTGGTCAAACTAACATACACCCTTTAAAATATATAGTCACAATAGTCAATACTATTGGTAGTATTGATCCGAAATAATTAACTAATGAATATAATAATAAACAACACCCATATCCTCCCCTTATAAATACCACCCTTCTCCTCACTTATTATAAGCCTTTGAGCTTTACAAATCTCCTCCAAAGACATTACTAACAAATATCCCCATATAAATGTTCTTTATGTGTCACCAAAATACCAATTCTAGGTTCTTAATGGGTTCTTCAAGGAGGTGATATTCAAGAGGCAGCATTCTCAAACTACCTCTTTTAGCTTCTTTTCTCAATCTAAATTCTTCTAACCTCCTTCATCCATAAAAGAAAAAAATATCCAGTATCCTAATTATGATGATATTTTTTATTTCTAATGGAATATATTTTATCCACCCCACCCATTATCTACTTTTATTCCCTGAAAAATGAAAGAGTTGGCCATATTATGTCGGTTAATAGCCATCGTGGATGATGAGTTTTCATTTTCCACTAATTCCATTATGAAAAATTTAAATTAACATATAATTTTTCAAAATTAACTAATTATGTATATTATATGTTTTCCAAATTATGTGAATAATATATGTACACAACATTAAATAAAACTAAGGTAGTTTGGGATGGTTGGAAAAAACCCCCAAAATAAAATAAGTATTTATCATTAATATTTTATCAAATGAATCATCCCACATGTATAAAAAATTATATATGGGACTATTTAATATTATTAAAGGTTATTAATAATATTTAAGTTCACTTCTGTAGTTTTCTTTACATTTGTAAAGAACATCCACAATTAGTTACACGTGCATTGACCATGAAATGATGAAATGAACGCTTCTGAAATAAGGAAATCGAACAATATAACTCATAAAAATGGGTATAAATGAACTTAAAAAATTATAATAAATCAAATATATGTTTAATGAGCTCTAATGTAATTAATTAATTAATTTAATATGATTATCAAGGACATTAATTTCAGGTGAAGAATACATTCATACACTAGGTAAAGGATCTCTCTAAAACTCCATATTTCTTATGGGTAATTTTTTATCTCTCTTTTAATCAATTTATCTTTGGATTAATACTATTTAATTAATAGAAATAATGTATATATGTTTATAAAATTTATATCTATATCAATTTATATTTTATTTTTGGGTAAATACATGTTATAAAAGGTTCCTTCTCTTTTCCTCTCGATATGAAAACATGATTAAAGGGAACTTATCATCTTCTTATAAATTTTAAAGTATACTAAATAACATGTTTAAATCCACCTTTATCTTATAAAAATACATCATTTTATCATGAAAAATATATTATAGTTCGTTTATAGTTTTATGGAATTAATAATGAATTTATCCTCTTTAAGGAATCTTTAATCTTTTCCTTTAAACTGAACCAAAGTGGAACATTTCAAAAGTTTACTAAACACTATTTTTCTTGTTTTGAATTTTGTTTAACCTAATTATTAAAAATATATTATTATTTATACTTTATGATTTCCAAGAATTATTTAATCTCTTCTTTAATTAATATCATTGTGATGCAAAGTTTGGTTATGCCATATGACATCATTATGAAACTCAACTCTTTATATGGGTAACCCTCACATTTATTAGATATTATTTATTTATTTATGTGTCACACCAAGGAATATACATGTTATTATAGGAGTGAAAAATATAAATCCAATTAATTGGTTAATGTTTTAGTCTCATGATTTGTTGTGTATGGAATTATGGAGTAAACATGATCCATTGTGGGACTTTTTACACCTTGTGAAATTGTCTTGGAATTTATTCTTAACTCATGTTTATGTCATGTTATGTGTTATAGATACATTATTATATATCCATTAAAATATGATTCCTTGTTCTATAATTTATGTCTCCATATGTTTATTAATGGGCCATCTCTTTTATGTAATTATGTTATTCCTTCTGACTCATTTTTTATGCTTTGTTTCCATGATTATTACCATATTGGGATTTGTAGCTCATCCCTTCTATCTATGTATTTACAAGGTTATCAAATGAAGTTATAAAATTTCAATTGGATTTAGGATATCATTATGACGATTAATAAAAACTTGTCTTATTCTACTTTCTTGTTTTATAATTATTTACCTAATATTCCAAATACACTAGGATTTGTAATCATTGGTTTGTATTTAATGAATAATTATGCTTAAAATAATGTAATAATATGTGTTAAAGGTTTCATATTCCATATGAGGATTTCCAATAATCCTATGAGATAATCAAGAAGAACCTGTTGCTAAACTGGTCTTGATGTCATTGGTAGAAATGATGCCTCTTATATTATATGTGGCCACCATGGAATGATCTCTATGAGCTCCCCTCATATAAAAATTATATAGGGAATGAAAATAGTCTCTATAACCCCATTAAGATGATTTTAGGTACTAATACCTGATATTTTTATATCATGAAGAACTTCCCCGCACTCTTCTTTGAAAGGAAAAATATAGGGCATTGCATGAAGTAACAAAAAGTCCACTTGGTCTCTTGTATTGAACGAATAATGTAAATAATTTCCACCCTTTATTGAATAGGTGTTTGGATTGATGAGAGTTTATTCAGAAATAATAGGACATCTAAAATAGGTTTTATAAGGTATCCAAAGTTCATGACCTAACTAATTTCTTTATGGCACACCCTTCCCTCAAAAACACACCAATGGACACCAAAATTCTAGAAGAAGAGGTTTTCTCGGCACATAACACTCCCCAAATGTGGGAGATATATTTTCATAGTTCCTCCTGAATTTTTATTGAATATTGGAAGGGAACCCCAAATCCCAATAGGGTTATTATAGGTATTTTATCCATTTGACCAGATAAAGTAATTTTTCCATGATCCATATCACTATCTAAAGGATCCGCAAATAATTAGGGAGAATACAAATCCCTTGTTGTTGGCTTGGAACTATCCCTAGAAGTTCAGATAGCCATCCTGAGCATCAAAGGTTATTTAGAGCTAGTTATCAAACAAATAAATGGTGTATATAACATCACGAAATATTAAACCCCCTCTCATTAGTTGTGTAATGGGATAGATGGTAGAATTAAATTTTGAACAAACATTTCACCATGTACCCCAGTCACAAAATGGCATCATCGATGAATATGACAATGCAGCCACAATCATGGATGACTCCTATTAGGAAAAAGTGGTTTTCCATATCATACACTGAAAAATAGTATCATTATTAATCATATGTGACATGGAGGAAATCAATCAAATCAATACTACCCTCAGAACATGATCAACTCATATCCACCCTTGTATGTATGAAGCCTATAGTCGATTACCTCCAAAATGAGACTTTCCCATCAAACAATGAATAGAGGGAATAGATTTGACGTCAAGAATTGAACTTTACCCTTAGGGGTGGTCCAGAAGAGAAAAATTTATCTAAAAATGGGGATTCTATGGAATCCTCTTGAAATGCATAGTAGATGGAGAGAATTCTTTCATTATGGAATAATCCCGCACAAAGACCTATAGAGCTCCTCAGTTTGGAACTAGACTCTCCTATAAAATTTGTTGTATTAGTTGCTACTATAAAAAATTGATATGATCCTATGTAGAATTCACCAAGAAATATATTTAAAATAACGTAAAAACTTCACTCGTCACCCCCATAGTTTCTCCATACCACTAAATATTCCTGTACATTTTTTGTATGTGGGATGGACACTGTGGTGCCATATCCCCTATCTATTGCTAATAAGTATAAGTACATTGATATCGCTACTGAATTTTATTCAAATAGGTTGATGCAATACCCCTAAAGTTTATTAGAACAAATAATTTCATCAACTTCATAATGTTTCATATCCTCACTAGATTCTAAGTCCTCGACACAATATTGATGGAAAATGTCTCTAACTTCTACTCTACCAAATTGTTGAAATTTTACCATCAGTACAACATTAAATCCAATCATTCATCCCACTATCATGTAGTGGAGAATTGAGAGATAGAGGACTTATATAAGACTCTAGCAAACATACACCAAGAGATAGTGATATATGAAAATAATTCATGGATAGACAAGCTCCTCGATGATTTATGGGGCCACTATAACTCCATGTTCATCGCCAAACAAGTTAATTGATATTCTTTGGTGTACATAATTAGGGTAGTATTTTCCATTTAATTGAAGATTCCCTCACTTTGAATATCTATCTCTGGAAACTAAAATAAAATGAGAAATTTAAAAATATGATGGATTAGTTTGAATTTCTCAATGAGGAAAGATTGTGTGCACAAAATAACCTCAAATCCCATCAGAATTTGATCTCATGAGCCTTTAGTAAAATAGTTTTCATCCAATCATTCCTTTAAGGAGATCTGGTATTATTTCTCAATACCACAATGATATTAGGAATGAATCCTCCAAAGATGGAATCCAAATGGGAATGACCTTAAATCATACATAAAGTCTATTCAAATAGAACTTATTGGACATAATGGATGGGGAACACGTTATCCCCCACAAATGAAAGTTTTCACAAGAAATAATTTTCATAGCTTCCACCTAGCATCTACAAACCAAGTCAGATGAAATAAAACTAAAAGACACCCTTTTTTACTTACCACACAATTCTAAATAGCATTAAGAGGTCCTTTTTTCATGACCCTAAAGGCATGACTCATATTGTCTTAATCAGAAGAAATTAATATATATGAAAGTGTATTCAGAGAATTACATAAAAAATAGTATTAACCTATGTTCCAAGCATAGTGTGACTTTAGAATCCATCTCAAGAAGAAAAATTTCAGAAACAAGGGGTCCTTATCAGGAGATGATTTTTCGAAAGTATGGATAGTGTTTATGGGGCTTCATTCCTTTTCTTCACAATGGGTAACCTTCATCATTACCACATTACGTTAAACTACAAGATTTATTTACCTCTCATTGAATGTTAAAATTACCCCAAAACTATGTTTTATTTTATTCTCATTCCAATGAGATACATAGAGACCCCAAGATTTTATATCTTATCCCAACCACTAAATGAAAAAAATCACCTGATCCTTTCATTTAATAACCTTTGTATTGTGAAGGAAACCTTTTCCACTCTCTGTTTATTACACCAAGAATATATCACATGTGATTAGTTATTTTAGAAAGGGATTCCCTACATGAATGATACATATTAGTCCACCTCAGGGAGAGCACGGTTTTGGATGAATGGCTATAAAAGGAACACTAAATTTCTTTAATGCATGGAATTAAACTATATTTTTTAGGTCACTTGAATTTTGTAAATATATGAATTACTATGGACCTCAACCACGATGAACAATATCCTTTTTTGTTCTCCCATCACACCTCCAAAAATAAATAAGTGGGTCTTAATTTTTCTTACTATTTGATACATAGTGACACCTGGATATCTAATCCCAGATGTAGTTGAATAATCTATAGAAAAAATACCCCCTTAGTGTATGGGTCAAACAAGTGTTGAGTGTTTTCATATTAAGAACAATGTGTGTCTTGATTCATGCCATCATAGAATATGTAGTGACACCCAGATCTGAAATCATGAGTCCATCCATATAATCAATAGAAAAAATGCATCCACTACGTATCGTTCAGACCTATATGGAGAGTATTCCATTCAAGAACTACTTGTGGCGTGATTCCTTCCATCACAGGATATGTAGTGATTCTAAGATCTCAAATCCTAGGTTTGTCCAAAATAATTATTAGGAAAACCCCCGTCTATGTATGGGTCAAACCTTCATGGATAGTTTTCCATTCAAGAATTACATGTGGATTGATTCATTTCATTACAGGATTTGTAGTGATGCCTAAATCTCAAATCCTAGTTCCAAATACAATAATAAACTGGAAAAATTCCCCCTCCATGCATGGGTTAGACCTATACGGATATATTTTTTTTCATTTGTGAGCTATGTGTGTCTTGATTCATATCATCCCCGGATATGTAGTGATGCCCAAATCTCAAATCCTATGTCCATGAGTAATATAAAAAAATCCCCCTATGTGTGTGGGATAGATCGACATGGATGGATTTACATTAAATAACTACATATGGATTGATTCCTATTACCATAGGGTACATACTCTCACCTAGAATTTCATTCATTGTTTCATCTATAATATAATAATGTTCTTGCACCATATCCATGGGCCATACATGCACAATGTACTTTAATATAAGTACAATGTGTGGATTGATGCCTATTACTATAGGATATTTATTGATGCTTGTATCATCAATCCTAGGTCCAACCACAACATATTGAATGATAAATCCCCCCCCCCCAACATAACGGATGGACCAATATAAGGAACTATCACAGAACTACATGTGGTTTGATTCTTACCATCACATGATACATAGTGATTCCTAGATCCCCCTTTCAGGGCCATCCATAGTTTTCCATCAACCTCAATCAGGTTCCTCTATAAAAGTAAGATATGGCTGGATACTTTAGTTGAAAATAAATTTTTAACAACTCCGCATATTCTCCATCACATACCCTCACACGGATTAATCAACTACACAGTTATCCCTTCTTTCTTATGCGGAGTATGGAACATGTTAGATTAGAAAATTCGGAAAGTAACATTATATGTCAAAAAATAAACATATCATGGATAGATAAACACATCCTAGTTACATGAATTAAACTTTATGACATATGGTTTATCCTACAAGACCTAAAATTACTTTGACTGGGCCGACCTATCCATGATTTTATGCTATGTATGAATTTTTCATCTCCATGCAAGAATAAAAATGTATACATTCCCTATCCCTACAAATAATCTCAATATATGTATACAAACCATTAACTAACCTTTATTTAGAGACTCACTATCATAATAAAAAAAAATTCTCATATCCACTGCATATGAGTCAGATATACGCTGCAGGGTATCCTTAAAATAGATGATTATAACATGATTCCTTCCCTAAAAATGTGAAAAGGGAATCACATGGAATCCCAGCCATAAAATTATCATATACAAAGGTTTAAATAGATCTAATTTTTACTTACTCATTCAACCTACATATGATTCAGACCAACATACAATTTTCTTTCACATGAGATAAATATGTGTAAGAAGGGATCCAACATATGGATAACCATAAATAAGACTGTTCAGGGATAAAAGATAATTCCTACATATAAATTCCCTAGACTAGTGAAAAGTGTCCTCAATGATATCTTACACAATTTTACATCAGTTTTTACATCCTTACCGTATGATCTTAGGCTAGGAATAAAACATCCTTGTCATGTTATGTTAAACTGAATGACATATGCACCCCCACTAAATGACATTAAATTTTGAAGTCCATCAATCTTAATCATTCCTTTTCAAAGGACCACAAGATACTAACCCCAAAAAACCATATTATTTGTTTTTTCCATTATTTTATTATAACCTCAATCCATAAACAACACATAATGTATTGATTGTCTTGGATCACCATGAAAATTTTATGTCCCTTGGTAAATGACACACAATTTCAAGGGACCCTTTGTTTGACTATGAATTTCTTTCCCTACTTCCAACATATGATCTACCATCTATTACCAAATGTTTCATTACCTTGCAAAAAGGGCTTCCAAAAATTGTGACCCATTACATAATTGTGTTGGAGCTCATCACCATAGAGTTATTCATGAAATTTTTGTCATAATTTTCCCATATCACCACTCATTACTGAAGAAATTTGATCCAAAATTTAGAATATTTTCATCTCCCTTTCAAAAGTATTTTGGAGTACTCTTGATCATAGGTATCCTAATTAGGATATTTTTTAACATTCCCCTCATAAAAATTTAATGCGAATCAAGACCTTAAACTATGTTCACTTTGGTCAAATCTATACACCATAAACATTATCCTTTGATGATCTTAATAGAAATACCCTAAAACCTATATTGAAATAGACATTAAAATTTTTAGGCTAAAAATATGAAAAGGGAATCCTAATTAATAGTTAAGTATCTACTCAATAAACTCCTCATCTCTATTTTTTAGTAAAATGTTAAATCATAATTAAGAAAATGCATAAATTTCATAGGTCTCACTTTGTAGCCCAAGTAAGAGATGATCTATTATTTCTGGACCCTATGTTCTAGGAAAACATTTGAGGGGTTTTCACATCTCCTCACCATGATAACATGTTTACTAGAAATTGACACAACATTTAGGGTACTCAAACTCTTCTTGAATATTATGTTTCCTATAATCCACCTTCATGCGTTCGACATCTGATCTGACACCAATTCCTCAAGATGGTGTCCATATCTTGGAATTCCATGGACCTTGAGATCCTTTTCTATTGGTTCTTACATATATCATACTGGTAGTAGGGACTAACTAATCCAAAAGGACCCCACTTATATTCATTAGAGAACAGTACCCCACTAAATATGTTGTGTCTCGAGGATGTTTAGTTTGAGAAAGTACCCCTTAAATCCATGGGTTATTATACAAACCACATGGAATATGGACTACCACCATTAAAAATTGTTGACCTATACCCACTAGTTTTCACATCATGTTAACTCAGATATTCCTAGAATATTATTTACAATCCCCATTACAAGAATATTCAAGAATATTCAACTTCCTAAATGTTTAATCACTATGTATTTTACCCTTTATCAAAGATGGAATGTGATATTTCATTACCAAACCTTTTGATGGCCCAACATCATGTGACTAGAAACCACTTGACACATGACCTAAGCTTCCAAACTAGAATCCAAACTCCCCAGGGTTCCAAAACCATTCCAAGATAACTCTTTTCTCAATACCCTGCTTCATTGTCTAGATGTTTTGTTGTTCACAAATATTCCATGGCCCTTAGAAAATAGTGGGGATCACATATTCTTAATCATGCATGTAATCCTAAATAGCCTATTCATAAGAACCTCTGGCCTACCAAATAGAGTAATATCCTCCTTGTAGGACTGGAACTCTAATCCTCTAGAGAACTAACAATTCTATGAAGGAAATAATAACCTTGGGTGTTTGGGTCCTTCTTGAGATGTCTGAACCATTCCATATTCATCATTTAAAATTCCTAGAAATGATATTTACACAACCCACAATCCAAATATCCCGATGCACTCTCCTTCACTAATATTTTTCCATCCACTAATACTGTCTTCACAAAATCATCCACTGACATTGGAAAATAGTGGGGATCATCTCTTCCTAGCCATAAATGTAATCCATATAGGCCAATTAATAAGGGCATCAAAACCACAAACTAACGACATATCCTCCTTACAATAAAGGTCCTCTAATCCTCATGATCCTTGAAAACACCATGACATAACTCAACACCTTAGGGTGTTCTGGCTCCTCCAAGGTATGTCTTCCCCATTCCACTCACAATCCCTAAAAACACCATGTTTGAACTCTGCCCCTTAGGTTGCTTTGGGTCATTCACGATATATTTTACCCATTCCATATTCATGAGATAAACTTTTTATGACATAAAGAACCCATATGTAAACTATCCAAGAGGGATCAATATACCTATAATGATATTGAGTCCTAGAAACCAAAATTTATATTTCATGTTTCCCTAAGTCCTAGTAGCAAGAATAAAAATTTTATAGCATCCCAAGTCATTAAAGTAAGAATTTAAACTTCATTTCAACTGATTTTTTATAATAAATAATCTAAACTACACAAAATCTCAAGTCATACCAACAATTCTTTAAACTGCCCATCGTCTCATGTCCAAGTATAAAGACTCTAAACTAAATAACATCTCATGTCATGGAAGTAATAATCTAAACTGCACAACATGTCATGTCTAGGAAAAAATAATTTAAACCACATATCATTTTACATCCTTATTACATTATGATTAAATATATGAAATATGTCGTTACCAAATGATGTTAAACTACATGGAGAAAATCCTTACCATGTGATGTTAAAATACATAAATAATAATACTTCACAATCAGTACATTGTAACTAACAAAGGGTATGATATGGAAGACCCTAAAATATAGCATAGAAGTGGTCTAGTTTTCAATACATTAAAAAATCCAATTGATAGAGACATGATGAATGCTAGGTTAAAAACCCAAAAAGGGAACCCTGGTAAAAATTCATTTGACTTATCATTGGACATACACTTTGTGTGATATTAGAAATATTGAATATTTATGAAATGTAAAAGGCATAAAACCTGTCAGGTCAACAAATTTTAAAATCGGGGCTTGATAAAAATACATTTCCACCCTTGTTAAGCCTTACAAATATGTAGATTAGAAAAAATCTATGGAAATATAAAAAAAGATAAAAACATATTTGTGGATCGTTATTTTTCCCTAGAAGAAATCATGTAATTTTTTCTATGTACACTGCCTTAGGAATAATTTAGGTTAATCTCCCCCTGGGACATGTATTTCATCAAAATTAATCTTTTTAAACATGGTGATCCTTGTAAAACTAGAGTAGATACATCAATAAGGAATCTATTTTTAACATTCATTCATGGAAAATTATCAAAAGAAATCAATTGTGATTTAAGAATTCAAATCCAAGTGTTTAGGTTTTCTTTGGTATTATACATAAAATGGGTATATTTTATGACCCATGTGATATAAAATAAAGAAAATGCCTTTCACATCTTGAATTAAATAATTCTAGACAATGAAATTTAAAGTTCAAAACATTTATTCATAGTTTTTAAAGGAGGGATAAATATCCACATTCTAGAGTCTCTCCCACAAATCCACAAAAAAATGGAGGTTCATGAAACTATAGGCCCATCACATCATGTTCATATATTATTCCTTGAGATTTATAGACATATCCTATAGGGAGGAAATATTTTGGGGAAATTGATCAATAGATTTAGTTTCTTCCCCCGAAATCCACTACAATGCTTCTTCCCAAGAAACAACCTCATGTGTGGCCTTTTGTTCTAGGTCAAAGATCCCTTATTACTATAATAATATTTTCTTTAAGATTTTCATTTCATGCTATAACCAAGAAAACAAATCCTCAATAAGGATGATTTCTGACTATAATCATAAAATTTGAATCTTCCCAATGCTAATCACATTTCAATGAGTCTTCACCCCCACTATGAATTGAAAAAACTCATTTAGGGCCTCATCTTAACTTCATTTTCTGAAGAGGAATCCCCTTCCACTACAACCATCAATTCAAGAGCTATCATATTCTCTCTCAATAAAATTTCTTCCTTTACTTGGTCATAAAGAGCAGTGTAGTCAAATCCACCATATCCAAGGGTGGTAAACATATTCATAAAATGACCCAGTTAGTCCTTCAACCCTTGTAAAGGGACCTCCAAAGTTAATATCTAAATTTCCATCCACACTTGTGGACACATAAATTCATAAAGTGTTGTAGACTTAGAGCCATGAATCAACACCAATACAAAAATATGAATATATTTTAGGAATAATTCATTGACAGAAGTATTCATAATCACAACCTTTGATGATATGGGTATGCAGTTGGACTCTTCATCAGTCGACTCGGTCAGAGGTATTTCCAAATAAGAAAGAACAAAGATATTTGAGCACTAAGGTGAAGGTACTACCACAAAAGGACAGATTTTTATCTATCAATAGGGAAATAATATGACATTGTTATATAATAAATATCCATGATCATTTTTAGAAACATAACCTTATTAGTTTCATAACCAGAAACATCTATCACACCAACCCCATATTCGGGTGAAGAGTCGAGGCCCTCTTGTGATTAGTGGCCTCGAATCACCACTAATTCATCCTCCATTGGAATACATTTCTCCCTACATTAAATGGATACAAGATTGAATTAAATGTCATAAGAAATAACATAATATAGACCATGTGATTATTTTAAAAATAGGTTATCACCTTTTCTCAAAGATTCCACCATCAATGCTAAATAATTATTGGAGTAGATACTAGCCTCAGACTTCTCCAAAAGTTCTCACACCCATGTTGGGTACAATGGTACCAGCACTGGAATAGTAGAACTAGGTTCTCAGCCTAATTTTTCTTGCACATTAACCCTCTACACTTCTTAATGGGTTGATCCTAGTAGGGAAGGTTCTACAGGAGAAATAGAATGGCCAATCATATCAACAGGAACATAGGTATGTTCTTCCAGAAATGCTCTATGGGGACATTATCATTTTGAAAAAACAAGAATAAGTTACTGAAATGGTCCAAAATATGATAAGTAGTAAAATTTAATGCATACATGAGGATTCAAGATGAGATGGTTGTGATAGTTCAAAGGAGTTTTTTTCCTTCCCACTCCATGGAAGGGCCCTTGGAATGGGTTTATGTTGAAGGAGTTGATGATGGAAACAATGGTAGTATAGATTGTGATGCCTCATGGATGGTATCTGCCACCCTCATTACAGCCAGTTGAACATAGAGATCCTCTTCATTATTCCCCTAGTCACCACCCAAGTCAGCTTCAGCAGTTGTACCCTGGGAGAATATATCATGGTTGTAGGGAGTAACCAGAATCATCTAGCATCTTTTCATATAAAAATAAATTAAAATTAAATCATTATGGTAAAATGACACCATAACCATTTGAATATAGTATAAATTAAACCCCTACCACTTATTTGAATATTGGGTGTCCCTTTTCATCCATAAAAACTTATATCATCCTTGGAAGAACCATCTACTACCCAAAGGTGAGTAGTGTAATTGGACCTTCATGATATTAGTTATAATATTTAGGTCCCAAAGGAAATCATTGACCTCAGTAGAGTGGTTTTTAAAGCATACTCCTTAGGGAGAGGTAAAAATTATAAGCTATATTAGTGTATCTCCACCTGATACAATATTCCCTAGAGTTCATCATTTATGTTCACTACCCTATAGTTCCTCCATTAGTAAAATGAAATCAAAAAATACCAGTGCATAGAATATTTTGATCCCTGGAATTGTGCTCATTCAATCCATGTTGTTTGAAACTTCTATTGGTAATGAAACTAAGGATAAGTGTCTCACTTCCTTAAAGGAATCAATGTGGTTTCCAACTCCATTAAGTGAGTTTATTTTATGTACTTCAATTGGATTCATTGATTGATGGTAACTTTATAGCTTTGGTAAATGATGTAGATAATTTCCAATTCAAATACGAGTGAATAAAATTCTCATCATAACATAGAGATAAAATGATCTTATCGCCATGTTTATGATATTTTATCAATACATGAGTCTCCTATCTAGTAAAAATCTACAAAAACTGATGATAAATCATGGGATAATTTTTGGATTGTATGTCAAGATGGGAAGAAACATTTTTATGATTGCAAAATAAATTGATGAATTAATAGGAAATACGCATACCATTTTCATAAAATAACCCCATAAATTTAGTTATAAATGAAAAATATCACATATTTAAATCATATAATCCTGAACCTCAAATATTATGCTACTTTTTTTACTTATAATACCGATGGGAATCTCTTATGGTTTAACAGAGTCACAACAATGAAGAGTTATAAAGGACTAAAATTTATAGTACATTAATTTTACGGAACTCACCCCACTAATTCACTATAGAAAATTAGATAAATGAATTCCAATAATTTTTTGGATGCTCTCGTATTCGTAGTCGCCTTGGCGCACCCCCATTCATCCCCATGACTCTTAAAGGGGGCCAAAAATAAATTGTGGGGATCTTCCCCTATAAAGGTGGAACAAGAAGATATATAATTTTGATATCATAGGTATATCCAATACAAAATTACTACTTCCATCTGTTGATGATTCCATTTTAAAGGTAAAAACTTTGGCTCAGCCCTTATCCTTTATTGGGATGATGTACCTTCTTTGGTATATGGAAATAAAACTGGAAAAATGAATGGTGATGTTAATATTGTGAGTAACCTCCCTCCCCAGGTGGTAAATGAACCCTCTTCGATGATGGGATATTATTAACTCTCAACACTATGATAATTGTTTATGCAAAAATCCTGCAGCCTCTTGTCTTTTCATTTGTAATGAAACTTCATGATAAAATATCCTACCCATTTCTTATATGATATGTCTTCTACTCGAATTGGTTCGTTCCCAAGGTAATTCTAATCCATCTTGATTAGAACTCTAAAAATATTGCGGGTTTTTTCTACAACATCTAACATGGAAAATGGAGTTAGAATCTCATTATAATCATCTCTTAAAATTGGTGTGGCACAATTCTAATCAACATCCCAGATACTAATGCCAAACTCATAATGTGTCATTCGAGAACTATTTTTGTTTCGACTCCATCGGTTGAACATTTCCACCCTAAAACCTTTATTATAATAGGAGAAGGTTTGGTAGATCTAGATAGCTTCATACATCACACTTTTTTAGTTCCATGAAAAATTTGAAGGTGGTATGTTACAACCAAAAGGGTTATCCCCAATCTATCCCAATGATCCCTCCTAATTAAAGGGCCCTTCTTGGAATCTATCTATACCTATGGTTTATGAAATATTTACACATTATATGTCAATAAATATGTAATTCTAAATTATATTTATTATAGTTCCCTATAAATCATGTTGTTGAGAACCTAATCATGTACCTTTTTGAGAAAATTTCTTTAGTGACAATGTGGACCATATATGAGATATTGTCTCTGAGGTTATTGTGGGTCCTCAGGACCCAAGAAGGTGGCATGATTGATGACTATGGTAGAGGGGTATGAGTATAATTTATAAGAACAAGACCATAAGGGGGTTGTAAGTCTGATAGAGGATATTCAATAAGACTTATCTCCATTAGGTCTGTCATGTTTTTCTGGGATGGCTACATGTTGGAAGGATAGTTGGCATCCACACTTTTGTCAATGGAATTCCGACTAGTCATAGCTTTAGCAACCTATTTTCTAGAAGGATTATGTGAACTAAAATCCATATATACAGGGATGTGGTCATATGTTATATGATAAAGGATCATTTTCAAAAGAGTTCCATAACTCAGAAAACATCATGTGAATCACATGAACTACATAAGGATTCATGATTACATGAACTGATATAGGTCTCATGAATCACATGACCTGACATTTATCTCAAGAATCATGTGGCCCACAAATCATCTTGAAATAATAAAACTAGATGTAAAAAATCATGATTTAGTGACCATTATATGAGCATGTCAGCTATTAAATAATCAAACAATCATGTGATAATCATCAAGGTCACGTAAAGTATGAAAAATACCATGTGACCAAGAAAAATGTCACAATTCAACCAAATTACCCCTGATTAAGTCAAATATAAATTGAGAAATTAATTTGTAAAATCGATATAGTGATTAATAGATCCCCTGAGATCTTGTAATAGAATCTCACCAAATGGTCTTTTGAATTGGTTCTTGTGAAATAGTTCTTACATCGAAGTCATGTGAGTCAATTAAATAGAAGAAGCAATGTCAGGAACACTAAAGTATGATTAAATGGTGGAATTAGAGGATCCCTAAAAACATTATTTATAATATTTCCTATATAATACTAGAGGTCACATGCCAGACCCAAAACTGCTCCGGACACCAATCAATGGAATTCTCAAGGGATTAGGTGGGCATTTACTCACCTCGGAACCCAGTCCTAGTCCCTACTTACTAAACTCATTATATGAGAAACTTTTTGACAATATCCAAGTGATCATCAATAATTTTATGATTGAATAAATATCTAATGAATTATTATTATTTTATATTCAAATGGAAGGAATGAGGTTCATGGGTACATTAAGATATGGGGGTTGGATCAGGATAATTGCATATCCCTTAGGAGGAAATGTGATCTTATGACCCTAGGAAGGCCATGCGGAAGAATCAAGAACATCACATGATCTATATATTTTCCTAAAAATACCCTTTGATGGGACCTTATTATCATGTGAAGGATCTCATAAACATCTATTCGATTGTGAAACTCTCCCCAAATCAACAAAATGTGGAGTTAATGTCCATGATAATGCCCACATTTGATCACATTATCAACCACTGATCATGAAATGCACCACAAACAGGTAGAGAAACTATCTTTGACAATGATCACATGTCATCACCATATCCATTGTTTATCATGCGATTCCATGATATAAAACCAATGGGAAGATTTTGGAAGAATTTTAGGATATGGAATAAAAGACCGAAATGTTAGAAGCCACATATGAGGAAGAGTTTCCCTGATTTCCATGAGAATGGGTTTTTCATCTCCTGTGATCAATCATTGATCTTGAGAAGTACAATTGACATGTCAAACTGATCTCAAAAAGTCCCATTTATAATCCAACTTGATTTCACTATGCCCCCCCATATAAGTCTCCTTGATCATACAAAAACGTCTTTGTTATGTGTACTAGTTTCTCAAAGACTCCCAGAAATGTCATCTTGATCTTGTAAAGGATCTTTTACTTATTTGTTTGTTCATGAAAAATCCATTTTACACATCGAGGTTTCAATAAATATGGGGATGAATGACTATTATCAGGTTTTCTATTTTTCATGTGTCACATTGATGAATCCATGGATGATCCATGGGAAAATCATGTGATTCTACCTCCACTAAGTCATTTCAATATCTAAAATATATCCACTATAAAAGGAGGTATAAAAATGGTGTGATGAGGCATCTAAATTCCTCCCATTTTCGAAAAATTAGTACACACACAAGGGAAAACTCATTGGAGTGTATAAGTGAGAGTAGACTTCTCATAGTAAAAATTCACACGATTTCAAAGTTCATCCACTATGAAAACTCACCGAGCATCCTAAGGGATTATAAAAAATTTATATGTAGTTTAAATAGTCACCATATTGAAAACATGAAGGACTTTTGGCATGCCATATAGATTTTGTGAATGAATTTTTATATGTCAACATGGTTACATGAAACCTCGGCAAACTAATTCATGACAAAAAATATAGAATATATAAAGTAACTGATGAAAAATATGGAATCCTTACGCAAAGATGAATGTGATTATTTTCATGAGAAGGAATCCCACATCTCACATAAACTATATAGATCATGAGAAAACACCCAAACATATCATCAAAATCATGAGGTACTATATAGAAATATCAGCAAGATCATGCAACAATGGCTTGACGTCTCAGTAGAGTCACATGAAGTCCTCCTAAAATTTTATCCAAGTCACGAGAAGTCATCCATAAATTTCATCAAAGTCACGCGAATCCCTTCTGACATATCATCCAATTCACATGAATTTTTTCATACATATCATACATGTCATGCAATTTCCTTTATAAATATCGGCCAAGTCATGTGATGTACTATGGAATTGTCATCCTTAATATTGTGATGCCCTTGGAAATGTTTGTGTTGATCTCATGAAGACTACCAAACATGTCAGAATATACATGAGACCTTCCTCCAACATGTTAGCTATATCATGAGGCAGGGCTTCGACATGTCTACATAAATCATTAAACACTACTGAAAAAATAACCTTTACCAACAGTTTGGAAACGTTGGTATAGGCCTCCAAACCGTTGGTATAGCCTATACCAACGGTTTGGAGAACCGTAGCCAAGTAAGCCGTTGGGATAGGTCTATACCAACAGTTTTCCAAAAACCGTTGGTATAGACCTATCCCAACGGTTTTGGAAACCGTTGGTATAGGTAATATGAAATCTATACCAACGGTAATGGAACCATTGGTATATAAATTCCAAAAATAAAACTTCCGCTGGGATTTGATCCCAGGACCCCTCGTTTATAATCGAACGACTTAACCACTAAGCTAAGATCACTTTTGTAAACATAATTTCATAAATATATATATGTATTATCATAATTATTTAAAATTTTGATTTATATAATGTTCTCGGTTAGTAGACCTGGAAAAAAAATTAAAGAACCTATCCCAACGGTTTTCAAAACCGTTGGGATAGGTTATGGTGGGTTGGTTACTTTTTGGGCGAAGGTTGAAATTTTGGGTGGTTTTTTCCAACAGTTCGGGAGAACCATTGGGAAAGGTCACTCTTTCCCAATGGTTTTGGAGAACCATTGGGAAAGGACACTCTTTCCCAACGGTTTTCGTGAACCATTGGGAAAGAGGCTCGAAACACCACTCTTTCCCAATGGTTTTGGTGAACCGTTGGGAAAGAGGCTTAAAAAACCACTCTTTCCCAACGGTTTTGGTGAACCGTTGAGAAAGGTAGGGAAATCTAAGGCTTTCCCAACGGTTTTGGTGAACCGTTGGGAAATGGTAGCTATACCACCAGTTTTTACAAACCGTTGGTATAGAAGTGTTGGGAAAGATCATCTTTTCAGTAGTGAAAAGAACCCTCGTACATGTCATCTTTATCAGATAGGCATTTTGAACATGTAATATAGGCAATCAAAATATGTTATAAAAATAGTAAGGACTTTCCAAATAGAAAATCATAACATTTTGGCCAAATACTCAGAAAATGTTAGATATAAAATCAGTAGATGTCATACCTACACCCTCCAACATGTCAGTCATGTCAGACAGACACCCCGAGACATAATAACATTTTCATTTAGACATATTCATATATACACCAAACTGGACTAAAAGAATTCTAATTCACATCCAAACAGGATACATAAGATGACTTTCTATCACCTGATCTCCACATGGGAATCCACACCTATTTAAGTCCCCTCATAATTCAAAGTTTCTTAAATCATGGAACTATATTATCACATAATTCCCCCACCCTTTCTCATCCATTATCAGATGAAAAGTGGGATTTTACATGAGGATCCCTTTATGTGTATGCCATGTCCAGGTCTTTATTTACCTCAAAACTATTACTGAGTTATGGAAAAAACAAAATATAAGAACTGTGATTCCTAGTCTAAAAGGATATGTAGGATTCCTTCCAGAATCCCTAGATTCAATTAGGCATTCACCACATTTCAAACACCCTCTATATATGACTAACCTAATGCATAAGTCCCATATCCTTATGTGATGAGTCGTATCACTATTTATCCCTTTTCTCTCAATCCAATCAGGACTCATTTGCACTTAGGTATTTGTAATTATTATATCAATTGCATCGTAAATTTCCATTGACTAGGTAATCCTTATTGTAAAAGCCTTGTTTGGTGACATGATATGGTTACCCCCATATAAGGGAATCCACCTCAATGTAAGTCTTTAAGGCATTCCCATATTGTTAAACCATGGGGTAATAACCCTCATTGGAATTTATTATCTGTTACTGACCATCAATGGGTTAATAACATGTCAAACAATGATGACCTTATTCCTTTTATAAGTATGATGAAAAAGACACTTTCAGACGGTTCAATCTCTATATATGGTACCTAAGTTCCCTTATATATGTCATTCTCGCATGACTATAAACAACATGGATTTTACATAAATTAACTACAAGGTTTCTATTCCTATTACAGATAGTATATATAGAATGCCTCGTAAAGGTTCAATACCATTCTAGAAACCCCAATCACATCATTGGATGACATAAAACTCCTGATTTCCTGATCATACAATTTCTAAATATAAATAGCCACCCATTTCTAAGAATTAATGTGAAATTAATGAAGAAAATAGGATAAATATAGATGGTCTCATTAATAGAACCCCTTTACATATAAAAATTTTCTATATCAGATAATTTTATTAGGGTGACTGATGCAATATTTGGAATTGTTAGATATTCATGAAAATATATTAAATCTATAAGAGTTTTTCAGAAAATGAAATAATCCCCACAAGGTGTGATGAGACTGACCATCCATCCTCTCTAATAAAGAGAGTTCCTAAGTTGTTTTGGGAATGAAACCCCAAATGATTACCTTCCTTTGGAAATTTTTTATGCACTATGTTATGGATGTGGGAAACATTGGGATATTCTATTAAATATAAAAATGGTAAACCCAGTCTAAATTATTGTGCAAACATATCTAAACCCCCAAAATCAACCTTAAAATATGAAAAAACTATGGTTAACCCAACACGAAAGCATGTAATAATAAAATAATTGAATCATTATTGATGTTGAACACCTTGCCTCCTAAACCCTATGGATACCATATATCTTTCATCGTTCAAAGGAAATAATCACGATTGGGTGTCCATGGACAAGATCATTAAAGAGATACATTGGTAATCTATAATGGTAAAATATCTCAATTGATTTTTTTATCTCGTTCCTTAAATATTATATATTTTATTTTACTAACATTTAATGTATTCAATTACATATAACATTTGACTTTTAAAAAAATGAATGAAATTAATAAAAATATTTCTATCTTTAGTGGTGGTTATATGGGTAGATTTGAAAACAAATTAACAAAAAATTATGTTTTTGGGATGTTACAGAATGAAAACTCATGCCTCGTACATGGGTTTTTAGATAAAGAGACATGGAACAAATTTTTCACAAAGTAACCTGATAATGAATTTTTGTTATTATAATTATTGTATATTGAATTTTTTATATATATTAATTGATTTCTTATTAGTTTATTTTATTTTAATAGGACTCCAAGAGATCTCAACGTGAGATCTAATTGTATAATGTATTTCCTCATAATTTATCTCGTGAAGGGTATTATTTACTTGAGGAGTTAATGATTGAATAAAATTGATGTATTAAGAGATAAATATCGTAGTGTTTTAGAAGAGGTCCAGTTAGATCCTTTATCTGCCCCACTCACCATGAAACATAGAAAAGACTGACAATCAAGAAAATTAAAATTATCTTACAGAATAATCTTAATAAGTGTCTGACAGAATTGTAAGAAATTAATTTTTATTTTTCTTGGTTGTTTGTTTTTTTTAAAATTAAAATATCTAATATACCATTTTAATATATCATTTTAGGTTTAAATTCATGTGAAATTAACATAAGGTAATATTATCCCTAAGAGTATGATGGAAATTCTAGATACCACATTTGGAAATCTAGAATACCCCATCCATGTAAGATGATATGAGGCTATTATCGGAATTAGGAATGTTCTTTGATTTCAAAGTAATAAAATAATGGACAGAAAAATAGATTACATAAATGTTGAGCAAGAATACTGAAAATATTCTATCAAGGATCAAGTTAAATTAGTTGTGCATGATATGGTTGAACAAATGAAGAGATAATCACATCCATCAAAACCAACATACTCAAATACTCATCCTCCTCCTTCAGACCAAATCATATACTCTGAGTTGTATGCTAGAGATTCCCATGTACATATTGTAAAATATAGAGTCCTATATTTTTTGGGGATTCTATATATCAACATTCTATGTAGTTCAGACAGGAAAGATTATCAATACCTGATATTATTGAACCAAATAATCTAATTTTATTTCCAACAAAGGAGGTTACTGGAGTTAGAGATTGTGTAGGTCATTTTTTACTCTTTCCATCTAGCATTCTTTACCACCTAACAAATGAGGTGTTTAATTATTTTTAAATATTATTTACATTTTATTGAATATTACTTACAATGATTTATTATGAACAATTTATATAGTAGTATCTAATATCAAAATAAATAGTACAAAAAAATAAAAGGCTCAATAACCAAAAACATTATAAACTTATGAGATTTGTGATGGGATAAAAATATTGTCCCAGATCTCTACTTTCTTGGAAAATATTTATTATTTCCTGATGAATTAGGATATGTGGGTAAGAGACTATAGATTGAAAATACTCAAAAAAATATATAATGGATATTGTTATTTTATGTGATCTCCCCATTCATATTTTTCTATTGATTTATGTGTAAGTAAATTTATATTTCATTTATTCTATCTTTAAATAAACATGACATAATGTCCCATAATTTACGATATACCTATTTAGGTATCTACACATGAGTTGAATTCCAAATGAGACCACATTAGTTTGTAGTTATGGATCCATAATACAAATCAGTGGTTGAGAAATATATGAATGATGATATCAGAGTTACATATATATATATATATATATATATGTGAAAGATTATAAAATAAAGAGATATGGTTTTGGTATTTTCTATAAATTGATGGGTAAGATACTAAGATAATTAAGAACTAATATTTATTAAAATGTAATAAATTTTGAACTTTTTATATTTTTGTGGTCATTGTATGTTAGGAATATTCTTACCACATGATCACACAATTTGTTAGTTTTTCTATTTATTAGGTGGAGTTCCTAAAAAAATTAGAAAATTGTTCAAAGAAATAACTATTATTAATTTTTATAAGTTCTTTAATATTAATTATTATAGTTATAAATGTTTTTCTAGTTGATTTATGAAAATATAGTTTATGGGGAAGGTTTAATAATGATAACCAATTGATACGGGAGAAAAATAAAATTAAATATCCGAAAGAAAAAGTAAATAAATTTTATATTAGATAATATTTTTTTCTCTTATATATGTGTTGTTTTTTATTTTCATGTTATTGTTACATAACCAATGTGTCATCATAAAATATAAAACATGGAAAGTGGTTATTATATTTTATGATTAATATTTTATATCATCATAACTAGGGTGAAAAATGAATTTAATAAGGTTTGTAAAATTAACTATTTTTGGTTTCATATGAAAATAACCTATTTTTTAATCATATAAAATTAATTTTTATTGTATATTTTCAATGATTTCATGTTGTATATATATCAATACCTTACCCACCTTCAAATTTTATTTGACAACAATGTTTTTGGTATGGTGAATTTTTTAATTGAGTATCTTATATTTATCTGTTAATTATAGTTTAAAAAAAATTTATTTAGTCTTTTATTTTATGGTTTATATTGGTTTTTCATATTTCCTATAATATTATACATTTTAGATTCAAATGGTGCATGTATTTTGTTACTTTTTTTTGTTAGAACATTCTAGGCCTGTTTTTTATTAACTAATGTGGAATCATAAAGACAGGGCTTTCAATGTCTATTTTTTACCCAAAATTGATGTTGAAAGGCCCTTTACAGATCGATTATATGGTAAACCCACATGAAAATGTCAAAAAAAATTATAGAATTTTCAAAATTAGTTTTCTATTAAATTTTTATGGAAAGATAGATTTTTTATGCTTTCCAAATTGGTTAAACCATAAAATCAGTGTAGAAACTACCTTTTAACATTGGTTTTTTAAAAAAATTTCCACTGGAATATCTCTTAAATTCGTTTTTTATTTTATATGTTGATGTTAGTTTAAAAAAATAATACATTGAAACCATTATTTTTAATGAATCCTGCATCAACATCCGTTCAAAACCTATGTTAAAAATTAAAATAATAATGTAAAAATATTTTTTTCCACTAGTGAACCTCATTTTTTATCTAGAATGTTTATGATTAAGTTTATAATGATGAAAATTTCTGTGTAATCTATTAATAATCTAATAAATTTTATTATCCTATAGTGATTTTTTAGATTACATGTTTTCATTTCATTTTTCCCATTTTATGTACTAGATAGACTGAAGGAATATTTTTATGTTAAATTGACTTTAATTCTCTCATATATAAAATATACATTTTCTTATATATACATGATATCTTAAAATGTTTCCAATAATATTTTTATTATTAACCTATAATTTTTTAAATTAATTCTTACCCGTGATTTAATTTTTATGAAATTGTTTAATAGGAATCTTCTTGTAATTTTATGAATGATGTACTTTTTAATTTTATAGAAAATGTAAAATGAATCTTTGTATTAACATACATGGAATAAATAGTATTTCCCATTATCAATACTATAACACCTAGACCCCAGTAACCTACATTTAGTGCATTATTTTAATACATTTGCACGATTACAAGGAATCAAGTCCCTAAAGACCAATCTGTTTAGCAGTCGTGGAAAATAGATTACATACATGAACATTACATTGCACCTTAGAAAATAAAACACAATATAAATTATCCTTTGAGAAAACCATTAAACCCCTAGATTAACCTTGCTTATCAATCATAATAAGCTTCTTGGAATCCTAGTAAAATAAAACATAAGTAAGGGGTTAGCTCAAATGCTCAGTAAATGTTAGAAATACAGCGGAAGATAACACAAACATTAGGCATGGTGAATAATTTAAAACACATTCACTTAAAAATAATAAACAAGAACACTTTCTATCCTGAATATGAGATGAGTAAATAATTCCATAATAAAACATAGCCATGGGTATTCTACTAGTTGAATAATCACATGAACCATCAATAACATTTTCATAATTAGGTAAATTATAATGCAGTTCATTCTGAAACATTTTGTCAAGGCCTCACCCAAGATGTCTAAAAATGATTAACACCTCAGCCAAATCCATATATCAAATTTGGGAAATGCCTTAGCCAATTCCACCGATAATTGTCTCATGAGACCTACCGATGCACCGAGGTGCTATAGCGGGCTCCACCCATCACTTACTAAGTCCAATACATTTCTCACATGAAAAGGTTGGAACATAACATAAAATTTCTTATTAAAACTAGCATAAGAAATGTCAATACTTTAACCATAATCCATGAATGGTATAAAAATAACACATACATAGTAAAATATATCACAAAACATTCAATACAATATGGAATATTTATATCATAAAAAATCAACCTCGATCAAGAATAATATCCTATTATGGATGTTGACATAGTTTTAAATGATCAGTAAAAATCATTGAGAGAAATATCCTTCTTTCAAGAAATAATATAAAAGTCACATAAATTATAATGGAATAAATTTAAAAGATATTTTTGAATCGAAGTGTCACATACCACTTTGATACTTTTGAAATGAATTAACATTTTAAAACATTCATGCCCATATAAATAAATCCTTAAAACCATTTTGAAAACATGGACATTAATGAGAAATGTTTAGAAGAATAAATATTTAAAACATTTAAATTGGTGTTTTAGTAAAAAAATTCCCTTAAATAGATTACTTTTGAAAACTATTTTATGAAACATGGACATTGATAATAAATATGTCCCTGTAGATACTTATGTAAAAACAACCTCGGGTAATAAGGAGATTGTGAATTTAACCCTTACCTTGCACTTTCCTTTGGTCAAGTGTATGTTTAACCTCCCATATAATGAACATAGTATGTTATTAAATTATAAATGGACCATATTAATATTTATTATATCATACATGTTTTATTTATGACTTTATACTACCCAATTAATAATGATTTCCATGTTAAATTAAAATTTCAGGTAATAATCCATTTCTTTATCGTAAGTGTTTTAACTTGTTAAACTTGATAGTATCATTTAGATCACGATTTAAATACTTATAGAATATAAAACATAATTTATATATCATATATATTAAGAATTTGAATATGTATAATTGATAGATATATGAAATGGAAAACACCGTTTATGGAGATGGTAGGTCGTACGTACGCATAAACGTTGTTTCCATTTTCATATTGTATTGAATGGAAGTAAGTGAATAAGATATATGTAAGTACATATATTTATACATATATGTATATATATATATATTAAGTAGCAATATTATTTCATATATTACATACTTATTAAAAATATATAATTTTATAATCATTGTTGAATGGTGAATGTGGAAATGAATCTCATCGCGCCGTGGAGATGGTAATCCGTACGTACGCATGAACGACAATATAATTATATTTATGGTCAAATCATATGTAATTATATGGTATATAATATATACAAAATCATTAAAATGGTATATTTATTATTTACATCAGTTATACTCATTATTATATCCTTTCAAATAATGAAGTGTTTGAATAAGAAGCTACCCCACAACGTGGAGACGGTAACTCGTACGTACGCACGTATGGTGACTTTTTCATTTATAGGATGGTTAGAATAATTAATATGGTTGTACCATATTTATAATAACATCACAGTATGTAGGAGGAACTAGATTTTTTTTTTTTTATGGAAACAACAATGAAAGTGAAATTGGAAGAAGAAAAGAACATGAAAGAGGGTGGTGAAATTATTACCTCTTCTTAGGGTGTCTCCTTTTGAGTTGATCAAAAGGGATACATAGGATTTAATTATGTAAAAGTAAGTAATATAGTTTTATTTGATGGATGTTTAGAGGATATTTGGGCAGGGGTTGGCTGAGATAAATGGATTTGGAGGTGTGATTTTGAGAGAAGGGGAAGTACCCTTTTATTAGATAGGTGAGGGTCACTGTTGGAAAACCTTAAAATATTATTTTATAATAAAATAATTTTCGGTTTCTAATGGCTCAAAAATGATTTATTTCTAGGATAATGTGGGTATGGGTTAAAAACCACTCAACCATTAGGTTTTACAAAGGTTTAGGTCACCATATTAACCTAATCGTTTATATTTAACTCTTAGTTAAGTACTTTAACTTTTACCATGTCTTCTTGTATTCTTACACTATATGGTTAATAAACATATTAAAAATTTCAAAGAGAACCTAAAGTGGTTAATTAATGAAATATATAATATTATTTAAGCCCCTTTTCCTAACCTTGAATTTTTAGAAATATTATATAATTTAATAAAATAATATTTTTTTAAAAAACTCATTTATGACAATTTTGACACTATTAATTATTTGGTTTTTGTGAAAGTCATAAAAACTTGATTACTTATAAAAAGATAAATTTAATCAATAATAACATATCATATTCATCTAGAAAATTCGTGGATGTCATAAAAACCTTGAAATTATATTTATTTTAATATTTATAATACCATTTATTTGATTATTTCATTAATAAGGTAATTACTGCATCATCATTATGTCATAAATAAATTTAATTACTTAATATCTAAAAATTATAAATAAAATACCATGATGTAGGAAATCATTTAATCATTTTAATGAATACTTATAGTCGAATTTATCTTATGTATAACCCTGTATTTAAAATTGTTTAGTTATTAAACTTTGAATTTAACACTTTTAACTCTTCTTTAAATAAAATTATAATAAATGTCCTAATCTAATCCAAGTGGACCAAAGAGGATCATATTTTATTCCTAAGGTTGTTTTTGGTCTATTTTCAATTATCCAATAGAATTAGGACATGTGTTAGGATAATTATAATTTCATTTTTACCCTTAATTGCCCTATTTAATTTTAACTGCGGTTTATAAAAGTCAAAAGTTACCATTCAACAAAAATTATTTTCATCTTATTGAACCAAATTTTACTTAATGATATCAAATCTATCTCTCAAATTTTTTAAATTCTTCTCCTAGAAGCGGTAAAATTAATTTTTATGAAAACTTCTGAATGCTACTAGAAGGTGGGTAAAAGATGGTAAAAAGTTCAATAAAAATTTATACATCTAATGTTATTATAAAATGACTCCAATGAATTAAATTGAAAATATTCAGGTACTATATGTCTATTTTTGACTTAAATAAATTTAAATAAAATAAATAATTATTTAAATAAAAATTCATTTTTAAACAATAACGTAGTTTATTTCTCTATTCATAAAAAAATTGATGTTTTTATAAAAAAAAATCTAAAATTCACCCTAATCTAATTTTGATATTATGAATTCAAAAATGAATTCTATTTTACCAAATTCAAAACTTAGAAGTTAAGTTAATTAATTTAAAATTAATTCCGATTGTCAAAACCAAAAAAGTGGGTTATTTTAAAAGTAAAAACTATCAAAAGATTGACATGTGTTTATGTCAAATTTAACTGTGAAAATACTTATAATGACCTACATTGTATAGAATGATAAAAATATTATATAATTATACTTTCAGACTAATAAAATTCATAATTTATCACTATAAATTTTTTTGATTAAAAAATTTGTTTTCAATTAAAATTTAGTATTTTCACTATTCATCAAAATATGAAAGTTATCAGAAAAGTACAAAAAAAATTCCAAAATACATTTTTATGTACCAATTTTAAATAATAATTTAATTTCATTAAATTTAATATATAAAAGAGTCAAATATAGGTTTTAAAAATGATTCTCCAATAAAAGGTGGTAAATTTTCCTTTTTTGAAAAATACTTATTTTATCTAAAAAAATGAATCTGTTCTCATATTACATCTCATAAACACATAATATGGGTGTTAAAATTATATATATTATATAATATTCAGAATGAAGTTAATACTATTCATAACCGCTTTTTTAATTGCTAGTTTGGTATGTTTTGGTGTGCTCGAACTCGGTGTTGCGGGTAACGCAACTTATTGAATTAATTTAATGATATAACGTACTATGAATTCTTGGGGTGTTACATTCTCCCCTAATTCAATAAATGGCATCAAATTGTTCTTCGAAAATAAATGGTCAAAAATAAAAAAATATATTTATGGAAAATTCACATCAGAAATTGGGTTATTAAATTTATTCTTAATAAGAGTGAAAGGGATATGAAAAAGTATCCACCAAGTTATGATCTTGATCAGGTGAACATTGGTGGAAATTAGAGACACATAATTGGAGGGAAAATGTAAATATTTATAGGGAGTGATTGAGGTCATCAATCACAAATAAGTGTAAAATTGAGTGCCTCAAAGCCATCAATCTATAGTGATTTAAAATATCGTCGGTTCAAAAAAATATGTGGTTTTAGGATAACACATTTTTGGTTTTTAGATCCCTTCCCTAAAGTTTTAGAGTAAATTTATTAATAGAATAAGTGGAAAAAAATACACTTGATAAGTAGAGCATCATCCTTCAACTAATTCCTACCACAAAGTCACCTTCACTTCCAAAGATAATAAAATTCAAAAATATTCTATCAATATTAATCATATAGGGTTCCAAAAATAATGAATTAATAATTCATTTTTCAGAATATTAAAAAAAACTACATTACACAAACCAGTACATCATGTAGACTAGTGGTAGGTGATGCACCCTTGTCGCCCTTCGGTTGTGGGTTCAAGTCTTGTTCCCTTGCCGGACACGATGGGTTGTCGTCCGACCTTCGAGTTTTCCTTTTTATAACAATACAAAAATAATATTATGAAATTCATTAACCTTAATAATAGTATCCAACATCAAACATAATCCATTTTATACTTTAGACTTATCAAAAATACTTTTTTCCAAACTCACAGTCCCAAATTTATAAGGAAGGTACCCAAAATTAAGATATCTTTTCCACATAATAACATATGAATACCTTCGTCGTGAATTCTTTTAAAACATAGTAAGAACCTGAATTACCATAAAACCTTATTGATTACATTCATGCTCCCTTATTCCTTATAGAATACTAGATATATTCCTTATATCCAAAAATTTTGAATATTCCAACAATGATGGAATAAAAAAACCATTAATCAGTTCCATGGTAGTCTGGAATATCCAATATAATTTATCCAAATTGACCATTTCTTATTCAAAAATCACTACCTCATTATTATGACCATATTATGGTTTACCAGTCCTTCAACCATCTATTTTCCAAAAAAATTACCTGAAACTATGTCACATTACATGGTACTATACAATCTCAAATCCTTAATGAAATAGTACTATAGTACAATCCTTATTTATTTATATAATTCATATAACCGGTACATATTTGATACAACACTCAAATGAAATAATTCTTTAAAAACAAAATATTAACACTAGTCATTCCTATTAATGTGTGGTAGAATCATTACTTAATTATTATCCAATAGCCTCATTTGGGTCTTACTCTGATGATTTTTACAATGATTCATGTGGTGTCCCAACTCCTTGTAGATGAAGCATTGTACATTTGAAACCTTTTTCATAACCTTGAAATCACGTACTTGGTGTCCTTTTTCCTCACACATATAAAAAACTCCCATTCCCTTCAATAATTCACCATGTTTATACTTTCTAAAGTTATCACATATAGAAAAATCCTTATTTCCCCTCTTCCCTTTATCCATCTTTCTCTCAACCATCCTTTTCTTCTCTTGCTTCACTTCAAAGCCATAGGACTCAAAGAATTATTTACTTATATTATTAACACATAATACTATTTCTTCATATGATGAGAATACTTGGGAGACTATTTCCCTTTTAAATGTTGGCTTTATACCATGAAATATATGATCCTTTTTAATCTTTCAATCAAGAATATTTCCGGAATTCTCATTCCTTCTACATGGAAGCATTTATAAACAATGGAATACACTAGGTTAGTTTATGAATAACAATGCATATTTCCAAACATGTAAAATACCTAACATAAATTGAAAATATAATTCCTATAATCTATAATCATAAAATGTTTTCTTTGAGGATGTATTTACTCCCAAATCCTTAATAATGGATTATAAAGAAAAAGTGAATTATCCTAACCATAACCCCTGGAAGTTTCATAACGAAGTGTGCAAGAAGACCCGTTGTCGTGTACCAGGATACCCCTGGTCAAGTCCGAAACTCCATGTCAGATTTTTCACTCCTAGGTACATCTGTTCCAGAGCCACCTATACCTGATCGTATCCATACAGGGATATGTTGCTAGGAAAATTCAAAAAATCTCTACATTACAAAAATTATAAGAAGTTCTTCTATACTAAACCTCGAATTATATCTTAGGGTAATGTTCTCTAATCTGATTTTTTCTAAATCTAGTTCCCAAGGTATGTATTAAACTTCCTATAATACCAACTGTAACACCCCGAACCCAGTTACCCAAACTTGGGGAATTATTTTAATACATTGGAATGATTTCAAGGAATAATGTCCTGAAGGACCAATCAGTTTATTAGTCTTGGAAAATTGATTACATACATGAATGTTACCTTACACCTTAGAAAATAAAACATAACATAAATGATCCTTTTCTAACTCCATTAATACCCTAACATAACCCTGCTTATCAATCATAATAAACTTCTTGGAATACTATGAATATAAAACATAAGAAACGGTTGAGATCAAAAGCACAGTTTGGGTAAGAAATACAGTGGAAGATAGAATAAACATTAGGCATGGTGAATAATTTAAAACACAAACATTTACAAATATTAAACATGAACAAATTATGGTAGGAATATGAGATGAGTAAATAATTCCATAATAAAACATAGTCATGGGTATTATACTAGTAAAATAACCACATGAGCCATCAATAATATTTTCATAATGAGAGAACGTATAATGCGGTACATTCAGAAACATTTTGTCAAGGCCTCAGCCAAGACATCTAAAAATGATTAAGGCCTCTACCAAAAACATATATCAAAATTGGGAAAGGAATTGGCCAATTTCGTGTCTAATTGTCTCATTATACATACTAATGCACCAATTAGCTATAGTTTTCTTTACTCGTTAATTACAATGTCCAATACATTTCTCATATGAAAAGGTTTAAGCATAACATAAACATTCGTATTAAAAATAGCATACGAAATGTCAATAGTTTAACCCTAAACCATGAATGGTATAAAAATAGCACATCCATAGTCAAATATATCACAAAACCATCAATACAATATGGAATATTTGTATCATAACTAGTCAACCTCGATCAAAAATAATATCATGTAAAGGATGTTGACATAGTTGAAAATGATCAGTAAAAATCTTTGAGAGAAATATCATTTTTTCATGAAATAATTTAAAAGTCACATAATTTATAAGAGAATTCATTTAAAATATAGCTTGGAATCAATGTTTCACATAACAATTTGAAACTGTTTAATTTAATTAACATTTTAAAACATTCTTGTCCATATAAATAAATCTTTAAAACCATTTTGAAAACATGAACAATAATGAGAATGGTTTAGAAGAATAAATCTTTAAAACGTTTAAAATGATGTTTTATTAAAAAATTTCAATAAAAATAATCACTTTTGAAACTATTTTATGAAACATGTACATGGATAATATATATGTCTCAATAGATACTTAGGTAAATACAACCTGAGATAATAAAGAGATTGTGAAATTAACACTTACCTTGAACTTTCCTTTGGTCGAGGGTATATTTAACCTCTTGTATAGTGACCATAGTATTTTATTAAATTATACCAGAACCCTATTCATATTTATTATACCATACATGATTCATTTATGACTTTATACTACCCATTTAATAATGATTTCCATGTTAAATTAACATTTTGGGTAATAATAGCTTTCTTTATCGTACGTGTTTTAACTTGTTATTCTTGATCGTATCATTTAGATCATGATTTAAATACTTCTAGAAAATAACACACGATTTATATATCATATATATTTGGAATATAAATATGTATAATATAAAGATATATGAAATGGAAAACACTATTTATGGAGACGGTAGGTCGTACATACCAATAAACGTTGTTTCCATTTTCATATCGTATTGAATGAAAGTAAATAAATAAGAAATATGTAATTAAATAAATATATATATTATGTAGCATTATTATGTAATATATTATATACTTATTAATAATATATATTTTTATGATCATTTTTGAATGGGGAATGTGGAAATTAATCTCATCGCTTTGTGGAGACGGTAATCTGTACGTACGCACGAGCGAAAATATAATTATATTGATGGTGAAATTGTATGTAATGGGATGGTATATCATATATAATGAATAATTAACATTTATATTTATTATTTACATCAATTATACTGATTATTATACCCATCCAAAAAATGATGTGTTTGAATAACAAACTACACCACGACGTAGAGACGGTAAGTCGTACATATGCACGTTTGGTGACATTATCATTTAAAGGATGGATAGAATAAAGAATATGGTTGTAAAATATTTGTAATAACATCACAGTATGTAAGAGATACTAGAGTAATTATTTTGGTATGGAAACAACAAAGAAAGGGAAACTGTAAGAAGAAAAGAACATGAAAGAGGTTTGTAAAATTATAACCTCTTCTTCAGGTGTTTCCATTTGAGTTGATCAAAAGGGATCCTTAGGTTGTATTTGTAATAAAATTAAGGACTCTAGGTTTATTTTAGGGAAGTTTAAGGGATATTGTGGTAGGGTTTGGCTGAACCAAAAGCCTTTGGAGGTGTGATTTTGTGAGAAGGGGAAGTACCCTTTTATAAGATAGGTGAGGGTCACTTTAGGAAAAGATTGAAAAATTATTTTATAATAAGATAATTTTCGGTTTCTAATGGATCAAAAATAACTTATTTCTAGGATAAGGTGGTTATGTGTTGAAAACACTGAACTAATAGGTTTTACATATGTTAAGGTCATCATAATAACCTTATTGTTTAGATTTAACTCTTAGTTAACCACTTTAACTTTTGATGTGTCTTCTTGTATTCTTACACTATATGGTTAATAAACATACTCTAAACTTCCAAGAGAACCTAAAGTGGTTCATTAATAACATATATAATATTATTTAATCCATTTGGCCGAAACATAGATTTTTAGGAATATTATATAATTTAATAATATAATATTTGTTTTAAAAACTCATTTATGTCAATTTTGACACTATTTTGTATTTGATTTTTGTGAAAGTCATCAAAACTTGATTGCTTCGAAAAAGTTACATTTAATCTGTATTAACATGTCATATGCATCTAGAAAATTCGTGGATGTCATTAAAACTTTTAAATTTTATTTGTTTTAATATTTATAATACCATTTATTTGATTCCTTCATTAATAAGGTAATTATTGCCTCATCATTTTGCCATAAATAAATTTAATTATTTAATGTCTAAAATTATAAATAAAATACCATGATTTAGGAGAAAATTTTAGATTTATAATGAACATTTATAGTCGAATTTATCTTATGTATAACCATATCTTTAAAATGTTTTAGTTATTAAATTTTGAATTTAAAACTTTTAACTCTTCTTTAAATAAAATAATAATAAATGTCCTAATCGAATCCAAGTGGGAGAAAGAAGATAATATTTTATTCCTAATGTTTTTTTGGTATAATTAGTATTATCTAATATAATTAGGACATGTTTTAGGGTAATTATAATACCATTTTCCCCTTAATTCCCCTATTTACATTTAACTGTGGTTAATAAAAGTCAAAAGTTACTATTCACCAAAATTATTTTTATCTTATTGAACCACATTTTAAATGCTGATGTCAATCGTGTCTCTTGGATTTTTGAAATTCAACTCATAGAAATGGTAAAATTAAGTTTTATGTGAATTTGCAAATGCTCCTAGAAGGTGGGTAAAAGACGGTAAAAAGTTCAATAAAAATTAATATATCTAATTTTATTATAAAATGAATCCAATGAATTAAATTGAACTTATATAGGTACTATATATCTATTTTCACTTAAAATTAATAGACATAAAATAAATAATTCTTTAAATAAAAAAGTTGGCTTTAAACAATAACGTAGTGTTTATCCCTATTCATCAAAAATTGGATGTTTTGAGAAAAATTCCCAAAATTCACTTTAAAATAATTTTGTTATTTGGAAAGAAAAAATTAATTCTATCATTCCAATTTAAATTTTATAAGTTTCATTAATTAATTTAAAATTAATTCCCATTTTCAAAACCAAAAAAACACGGTTTTTTAAATGTAAAAAACATCAAAATATTGACATGTGTTTCTGCCAAATTTAAATGTGAAACTACATATAATGTCCTAAATTGTATTAAATAATAAAAATATATTCTAATTATTCTTCTAAAACATTAAAAATGCATAATTTATCACTATAAATATTTTGATTAAAAAAAATTTCTATTAAAATTTATTATTTTTCAGTATTCATCAAAATATGAAAGTTATCATAAAAGTACCAAAAATTTAACCAAACTAAATATTTTTTCCTGATTCTAAAGAATAATTTAATTAAATTAAATTGAATATATAAAAGTGTCAAATATTGGTTTTAAAAAGGGTTCTCCTTTAAAAGGTGGTAAAATTTCTTTTTTTTAAATACTTCTTTTATTTGAAAAAAATAATTTCTTCTCATATTATGTCTAAGAAACACATAATATTGGAGTTAAAATTATATAGAGTATGTAAGATTCAAAATTCAGTTAATACTATTCATAAATGCTTTTTGAATAGCTAGTTTGGTTAGTTGTGGTGCGCTCAAACTCGGTGTTGCGTGTAGCGTAAGTTTTTAAATTACTTTAATGAGATAACATACGATGAAATATTTGGGTGCTACAAATACTTCTCAATGCATTAAGGTTTACTTTAAATTATTCTTAGTTTCTTTTGATGGAAACTGTTTTCTTTAATATTTATGTAATTTTTTTTATTTTAATTAATTTTTTTCAAAGTAAAGGGGTATTTATCGCAAGAAGAATTCCAAGTGTTCTTTTAAAGACATTTTCCCTCTAATAAGACATCATTTTATGTTATAGAACTGTTAATAGTGATATGATATAATGATACCATCCTTATTCTATCTCTATCTAGTTTACGATTATGGTGGCTTGATGTTTATGGAACCCATTTATTTTTCAGGTGTTATTATATGATGAATATTATATGATCTTATAGAACACATGTGTGTGATTTTAATTATGTGATGGGTCGGACCTGTAACATCCCAAGTAAATAAAGAATATAACATTTTCATATTTATTAATATTTTTGAATAAAATGTTAATATTACTTTAAAAGGAATGCTATGTTTGATGGCGTACCCAATACGCAACAACGAGTTTCTTTGAAATCTTACGTTGCAAACTAATAGTATAATATTATTATTTTAAATGGTACATAACGCCTAGCCATTGTAATGGTGGGAATGAACTAAACTAACTGAAAACTGATTATATATGTTTGTTAAATAGTTTAACAATTACCCAATAAATTATAGAGGCTTAAAATGCGCATGAATCTAATTTTAAGCATAAATATTCTAATATTCTTTAAAGGGTCGATTAACCGCCTTTTGATGGAAAACCCTTTTTAAAACTACTTTTTGTAAATTTTATATGTTATATTTGATAAAATAAAATCCTTATTTAAAATTGGGACATCAAAATGTACTTTGTGTAAATTTTTATTATTTTTCTGATAAAATTCATTTTTTAATGAATAGTGAAAAATGTTGTATTTTAATTCAAAACCTAATTTTTATCTAATTTATTTATATGGTTATATTATCTTATTAATTGGGTTTAAAGTTTATTAAAAATATATTTTTACCATTTAACCTAATCATGGTCATTGTAATTAATTTCACTTTGAAATTGGATATAAACAAGTGTCAATCTTTTGATAGATATTGTTTCTTAAAAACACGCTATTTGTTTTGACAACGGAAATTTATTATAAAATTAATTAATGAAAATTATATGTTTTGAATTTCTTAAAATTGAAATAATTTTTTAATTTTGAGTAACAAATTTAATTTGGATAAAGGTTTGGTTTTTTTCTGACAAATGTTCATTTTTAATGAATAGTGAAAAATGCTGCATTTTACTTCAAAACTTATTTATCATCTTATTTTATTATATTGTTAGATTGTAATTTTAATTGTCTTTAAAGTGTATTTGAATTATTTTTTTATCACTTAATACAATTTTTTCATTGGAAGTAATTTCACTTTTCAATTGGATGTAAAAACAAGTCAATCTTTTGATAAATGATTACTTCTTAAAAACTCGTCTTTGGTTTTGACAACGGGAATTATTTTTAAATTAATTACAGAAATTTATGTGTTTGTAATTTTGTAAAATGGATTCCATATTTGGAATCAGAAGGTCCAAATTATGCAATTAAGACTCTTTTTATTTTGGACATTATTAATAGTAACACCGACAATTATCGTTAATTATCGTGATTAATTAGTAATCAGGTAGTTAAGGGTAATAAAATAATATCATAATAATATAAAATCACCCATCCAAGTTTGTTAATGCTATTTTTTAAGTCATGTCCGACCATGGGATGCCTTGTTCCAACTTTGGGACCCCATGGAATCAATTTATTGTGATAGTGACCTTTTATCATATTATTTTTTAACAAAAGGAAAATATTACCAAAGTATGTATCACCTAAGTAAAAAAAATTTAGTGTTGTTTATATAAATTATCTCTTAGACTATAAATAGTCATTGGAATTCTAAAATGATTTCCTACATCATCGTTTTTTATAATTTTTAGACATTAAATAAATAAATTTATTTATGGCACCATGATGATGCAGTGATTACCTCATTAATGAACGATTTAAATAAAATAAAAATATATGGTAAAATATAAGACTTACACTTGTCAAAAACATATTTTATGGGTGTATATCTAACCCTTATCACCTTATACTTTAAATATATCATTGTGGGACCTTTAAATTATGAAAATCATTTTATAATAAAGTAACATTTCGAGACCTTCCAAAAGTGACCCTCCTCCCTCTTATAAAAGGCCCACACCTCTACCCCTTTAACCACACCTCTCAAGCCATTTTATCATCCAACATCTGCTCATATTATCTCTCCAAATCCATCTCTTACTCCTATAATCCTCACTTTGGGCATATGTCTTTCCAAGGAAGCCTTTGGCTCAAATCAAAAAGAGTTACCCGATTGAAAGGTAATGTCTTCTCTTATGTTCTTTTTTTTATTTTGCTTCTCCAACCCCCTAAAATATTTTTATTACTTTATTTTGTAATAAAACCAGTATCTTAAATATACTAGGATGTTTTTATGAGAATTATTCTAGCTACACTTACACACACCTTCATCTAATGGGTGAAGAACATACTATTTCTGTGGACGTCGAACTACTGCCTCACCAAACGATGATTGTTCAATAATTTCATACCACCTATCATGGTGGCCCCTAATATGTAACTATATTTAAATATGATATATATTATGGTTATGTTTTCCTTATGCCTCTGTATTTTTCTTTTATGTCATAACATTATGGTTTCCATGATAGGTAAACACGATAATTTCATTTTAGGAAGTGCGGACTGCAGCCCCCTCAAAGTGATATGAATCGTTCATTCCATATGTGGAACGTATAAAGGATAGAATTTATGAACATATGTAACATATATAACATATATATTATACATTAATTATAATATAACTATGTATCATTATTTTTTCATTCCATTAATGTATGAAATAGAAATGAAAGTAGCGTTCATGCGTACGTACGACTTATCGTCTCCATGAACGGTGCATTTCATTTCTTATCTCCAAATGTTATGTACTATTATAAGTACACATATTAAATGGATATATATGATATATATTACATATAAATGATGAATTTAATTCTGGATTTAATGAAATTTGTACCACATGAACATCATGTAATTATAAGAAGTCCATTTTTTGACTCATGTACCGCACGTCGACAAAAACGTCTGATATGAACTCACATAATTATTATAACATTATAATATCTGATATGAAGTGAATAATAAAATTTAAAGGAGGTACTTAAGAAATTATAAATTTACCAAAGTCTATTATACAGGAATATAAATAAATGAACAAGACAAGTCGGACTTGAGGTAAGGGATCCTACCTTTCTCTTTCTTTTTAAGTACTCTTTTTTATGTCATTCCATTTAAACTCCTCTTTATTATGTTGGGGGATGTTATTTTATATTCCTATTACTGTAATTTTTATTTCCATATGATGAGATACCCTATTTGATCTCATCAATCCATTTTTTGAAGTTTTAATTGGCGTCGTTAGGCTGCCGAATTTTCGTAAGGGATTTCTTATCTCACTTTTAATTCTGTGAGATTTCCATTGTTTGCCACTTATTTAGTTCTTGTGGTGTATTTTGTAATTAAATTTCATATATATTATCATTATTGAATTTATAATTATGGTATTATGTGATTCATTTGGTTTTTATTATCTTTTGGTCATACGACTCAATCAATTACAATGAGGTTAGGGGTTTTTATCTCACTTTTTATTCCCATGAGATTCATGATGCATTTTCCACTATTTACTTTTGTGTGGTGTATGTACTACCCATGATTTTATTATTTTTGTAATATAATTTAATTTAGGGGTATTTACATCATCATTTTATGACCCTTCTTTCATGGGGTGTACATTTCAAAAGTTACCCAAATCGGTAAGTGAACCTTTCACCCTCGTCTTTTTAAAAGGCTTCTTTTTGTTAGGCCTTTTAAATTACATATTCTTATATTAGGATATGTTCTTATATATCCTTATTGCTATAAATTTTATGTCCAATTGAGGATATACCCTTTTTATCTCTCATAATCTCATTTTATGAAGTTTAATGTGACGTCGTTAGGCTGTCGAATTTTTGTAAGGGAACTTCTTAACCTAATTTCAATTCTTTGGGTTAAACCACTACTTTTTGACTATGTCACGCTATGAATATGTGTGAATGAAATCTCATTTTTTTACAATTAATATCCACTTATATTGTGTGTATTTATATTTTTCACACATAATTTTGTGATTTATTTATCCTTAATTTAAGGATACCATCTTTATAAGAAATTTCATCTCAATTTACATTTCCCTTGAGACTTCATTGTTGTTATGCACCAATTCACTCTTATATGGTGTATATATTGTCCATTGACATATTATATCATGAATCCCTTTATTCTCATAATATTATAATGTTTTGATAATATTTTATTCTTCAATGATTTGTATTCAAGCATCTCTTTTTTTGTTAGAAATACTCTTTAACTAAAATATCTTTTTAAATGTTTTAAAGATTTATTCTTGTAAATATTTCTCCTTAATGTCCATGTTTTCAAAATGGGGTTTATGATTTATTTATATGAACATTAATTTTTTCAAATGATAATTCATTTAAAAGCTTCAAAGTGGTATAAGACACTTTGATTCAAGAATATCTTTTTAAATGGTTTATGAAAATGGATTGATTATTTCAATATCTTGAAATTACTTCTTGTGATTGAAAATGAAATTTTATTAGTAAAATGTTTATATTTGAAATATTTTATGAGTTATAATGGTACATGGACATTTGATGGGTGGTTACGTGATAAACCAAATAACGGGTGGTGTCGTGGATACCAGGACGAGTGGTTACGTTATAACCTCCAATACATTGGGTATGGAAGTTGGCCGTATGGCTTTTCCATTTAGTGACATGTGGGGAAGTTGACCATATGGTTATTCCATTTTAGTATATTTATGTTCCATGTTACCTTTATATGTTATGTGTTCTTTATATGGGTTTTATGGTGATCTTTTTGTTACAAAAGGGTAAGAAATGATCTTTTATTCAGTGAAGAGTATTTACTACTTCATAAAGGTGAACAATATTACTTATGATAAAGTATTCAGGATTTACTTATTGTATTGAAAAACTAACAGATTTCCTTATTTGTGTATCTCTTACTGAGATTTTAATGCTCTTCCCATGTTTTTGAAATGTTTTCCACAGGACTTAAAGATGAATAGGGTCAAGGATGGGATCATGGAAAGACATGCTATCTAAAACAAGAAAGTATACATGTTTCTTTTTAAGAGTTTTTATTTTATGAAAAAATGGAAACTGAGTAGAAGTGTCTACTTTGTAATATTTGAGATGTAATAGTTCTGTCCTAATTCTCTAAAACTCTAAACCTGAAAAGATCCTCAATTTGAATTATTCATTTAATTCATGATTATGTAATGTTTTCAGGCTAGGTCCTTACAGGACCAAAATAATAAATCCCTCTAACACATTGGGTAAGGATGGATAATACATGAGATAATAATGATTTCAATGGAATGTGAAACCAAATCAGTTAGGGGATCTATCCACTATGATAGTCTTGAGAGTAAACCATGTGTAAGGAAATAATTGAATGGGGAGTGAACCCAATCCATCCTGATAGTATTGGTAGTCATCCATGAATAGGGAATGGATTTTCTGTGATTTTTTGAATTCAAAAGACTATTTTATTATTCAAATTGTATTCTATCACGTAACTTTTTTTGTGATTCATTTATGATTCATGTCTTATGAATTCTAAAGATTTAGATCATGACTCATAATTATGATCTACCTTATGTTTTTAGTGGTTTTAAAATGTTTTTCCCATGTTCTCATACCCTTATGCTCATGTTATCTTCAAGTGATCATTGATATCTCCCTTTTTTACCCTTACTAAGCAATTGAGCTCAAAATTTCTAATGATTACATTCATAGAGTAATGAATAAAGGTTTTAAGTGTGATATGTCTAATAAGGGTGATAGTTATCATGATCTTAGTGGGAGATAATGTGGATCTATTATGAATAAGTTATTTATGTATCCAAGATTCCAATGACATTAAGCCATTATGATTCTAGCGTAGATCATAATGTTATTTATTGAATATTAATCTAATAAGATCTTATGTATATAAATTATTAGTTTTTATTTTACTAATATGAATTTTCTTATTGTTTTCATTGTACAAAATATGGGTATATTTTTTCATGTGGAAAATATCATAATGAAATCAATTATTGTTCTATTCTATTTTCTATATCATCATCATAACATCTTAATGAAGTAGTATTCATTTAACATAAGCTATTAAGTTAACTTGACCACTATATTTATCACTAGATAATGAGTTATTCTTGTCTTTTATACTTAATAGATTCTTCTTCTTTCCTAGAAACATTTTCTTTGAATTTTTCAACTTCAATGTTAGTAGGTTATTATATTCTTCTCTTGAATTAGAATCTTCGATATTTTTCTTAGGATAGCTTCATGTATAATGATCATAATCATTAAATTTCCATGAATTAATAAAAAAAATTACATTTTCCTTTCCAATATCCGTTCTTTATATATTAGAAAAAAATTAAATGATTTTTTATAGTCATCCTCATCCTACTCGACATCTAAACCTCTTGTTTATTATTCTATTTATTTATCTTTTAACTTACGCTTCAAAATATATTCTAATTATTTTTTATTCATAGATATATTATTAAATAATGTTGATTTTTTTATTTCATACACTTCAAGAATATTCAGATGTTCATATAGAGATAAATCCTCTTAATATTCTAGGTTTGGATCCTTGGCACAACATATCTAGAAAAATTTCTCGTGAGTTTCATTGAAAATTTTGAATCTTTCAGCTTCTCACCAAAACCACTGATATTGATGAAAATTTCTTTGACACTTGTAAGTTAGTCATCAATATCTTCATCATCTACCATCTTGATATATTCAAATTTTCACCACCAAATTTATAGCCTAGCCTTCTTTACATTAAAATTTCCTTCATATATACTCCTAATATTATTTGATATATCATTACATATTGGAACCCCCATAATCATTATATAAATTTTCTTATATAAATCCATCAAATGTAATATTGATATTCTCCATCAACATCAAAATTTCCCTTATTAGCAGTTGTCATATAAACCTAATTAAAAATAAAATTCAATGATTTTAGTATCTATCACTTCTTGGAAAATATATAAATAATATATTAAAATCTTATTCTTAAAACTATGATAGTTATTTCCATGTAATATAAGAACCCTTTATTTTGAATTGAATTAATATTTTCCATACTTAGTAGATAATTGGATGTTTTAATGGAAAAATACCCTGTAATATCATTTGAAGTTCCTATATTACTGTTAGATCACTAGGTGGGGAAGGGGTGAATTGGATCACTATTATTTTATGAATTATTATACTAAACAGAAAATATGAATATTATTAATGTTTTTATCCACTCAAATATATCCTTCAACCTAACTCCTTATGCTATAAATATAAAGGGGATCACCAAAAAATATTTTCATGGTTTATTAAAAATACATACTTCTTTCCATGTTATTTATCTTCCCCAACACGTGTTCTTTACTTAATTCATTTAGGATTTAAAATAAATAGAATGTAATTGTTTTTAAACCCCAGTAATAATTTTTCTAGTCAACCCTAGTTCTATAAACCAACAATAAATGCCTCTACCATTGTTTATTATACCCCCAACTATCATTATTTTATCCTTTTCCATCCCAAAAACATCTTTATCAAACATTTATGTTCCATAGTTACAAGATCTTACGTCTTATTTTTAGATCCACTATATAAAGATATTATTCTTTATATGATCCTTAACAATAAGTAATATGAATAAAATTTTCATATGTATAACTACTTCATGTTCTTCAACAACTCTATTAATAGTATTTTGGTTTTAGAATATTCTCTTAATTTTAGAAAGAAATTGATATACTAAAACTCACATTTTTATAACTTTTTTTTGGATATTTTCTTCAGAAAAAATTCATATTGTAATTATACATTTCTTTTTCTATATACTCTTCTCCATAGTTCAATGTGGTCTATCTGATGCCCTAAATCTAGTACGCCTCGGTCCATTGTGCTCTTTTTGATGCACTCTATCAGAAAAACCATGGAATAATGCTCCTCTACTGGATGAACATCAATCTATTTCTCTTTCATTTCCTAGTACTTCTTCTATATAGATCTCCACTCTTTCATGAACCAAATAATAATCTTGTATGGAAACTCACATTGTTCTCTATCAAAATACATTCAGCAATTCCACTTTTGGATTGCATCAGTAACTACAATTCTGAATTAGTTCTCCTCATTTTATAGGAAGACTTCCTCTGAGAATTAAGGAATAACTATGGGCTTAAAATTAAAACTATATCCTCAACTCACCATTTGTTTGACCACCTTTAAAGCTCATATAACATCAAATTCAACATCCATTATTTTAAGATTCCTTAAATATCAATGTAAAAAACCTCTTAAAACTATATTTAAATGTAAAATAAGTTTATGATCTTTTGAAGAATAGATAACATAATTATATTAAATTCATTACAATGATTTGTAAACATCCTCAAAACATTAATCTGATTTAAAAAAATTAAGGTATCTCTATCTAATATTTCATTGTAAGAACTCCTTTTTATAATTAATTCTTTTGGTACACATTTTTATTTCTCTATATAGTGGACTCATAAACCTATTCTCTTTATAATAAAAATTATTCCAATTATAATTTTTTTGGAACACTTTTTCGAGTATACTTAACCAAATATCTATCTCATAATCTTTGTATATCTCCCATCCGTTCAAGTTCCTCATAATTTCTTTTATCTGATCATCTCTTAAATTTTCACCTAGAAAATTTTCAATTTCTCCATCTCATTTCATTGAAATTCTATATCAGATGACCTTGGGGTCCAATATCTGGTAGAACTCCATCTATGTTTCCATCCAATGGATCATTATTGTTCACAATCTTATACAACTTCATATTTCTCCTTCTAATGAATCATTATAGATTTCACTATATATTTCTCTATACAGGTTACCTCCATTCAATATCATTGACAGGATACCCTCTATCTAATACAAACCATGATCCACTAAAAAATTCATTAACATTGAATTTTAATGTATCATTATTATAAAATCATAACTTAAACATTTTATGACTATAACTCCATGTTTTTAACTCTAACTTTATATATCTCTATCTAATAACATAACTTAGTCCATCCTATTTTACTTCTCTAGTCTTCATAGAAGAAAATTTTATCAACCAAATATCAATCTCCCCCATTGAACTATCTTAATATCCACCATTGGAAGTTATATTTAACCATGATAACTTTTAATAAACTCATTTTTTGGAACCATGAAGATTAGTAAAACATCATATGAGTTTATAATGTTTCTCTAAACTAGTCAATAGCTCTTTTATTCCATCTTTTCTATGTAAATTTCACTATAAACACATATTAACATATTGAAAAAAACAACCAACCCATATTTTTTACAAAACTATCCAAAATGGGTGATCGTTGATCCCAAGAGTTAACTGTATGTTTCTGATTACATAGTGAAAATATTGAAAAATTGGGCTTATTCAAGAATGTGTAATTTATCTAGAGAAGATATATTGAATAATTTTTATGTTTATATGGTTTATTGTGTTGTATTTTTTCCAATACATAAATTATATTCAAACTCAAAAGGCATAATTTGATGTGTAGGTCTATGGATGTTTAGAGATGTTTAAATTGGGTTTGAAGTGGTTTGGAGAATAGGTAAAAGAATTATTTAACGAGAAAAGGTAATTCTTTTAGTTTTTAAGACTATTTAGGCCTAAGTGTAAATCATAGAGTCTACTATAATACTTTATGTTTTCTCAAAATAATTTAATTTCCACATGAGTCTCCCCTTATAAGACTTTGATTAAAGTATAATATATTCATTCATGTGTGTGTCTATTAATGAAGCTTCATAAGACTTTGATCTGCGTGTATGACTATGATTTATGTTCATAATACTTCATGAAAGGGTATATTAATTTATTGTCCACATATGAATTTTTTCCCACATTGGAAATTTAGCTTTTCACATAATCTTTTTATCTTAGTCTCATAATAATTCTATGCATTGTATGACATTGGGAGTAGAATTTTTTTATAAGTCTATTGGAGAAAAAAATCAAAATCCATATCTAATTATTTTGTGGTTTGAAATAGATCGTATAATGTAAGTGTTGTTCAGTCATTTTTTTACATTAAAAAATGATATTTTGGATTTATGAATATTAAATATATGTTTTTAATGAAGGAGAATAAATATCCTTGATAAATTATAAAGGTACTTTTTTAAGAACCTAAGGAATTACATCAGATACCTATCAAACAATTCTTGTCCTTACCAATAAAAACTAACCGTGGAAGAAAATAGAAAGGGGGTCTATATAACCACTCATGAGATACATCTCATAGACCGTGATATACACATGGTATAAAAAAACACATAGTTAGGTTACATCATTGACCTAGGAAGAGAGTTAATTTCATATAAATAATAAGATTAAGATACACCTCCTGATCAAAATAAAATAATTAAAGTATCAAAACAACTCACGGTATTGATCATGAATTTGTGTCTCTCACTACCATGTAATCTCTTCCACTCCATTATGCCTCCATATCACATGAACCAAGGTAAGGGTTTATCTACACAACACTAACTATCATGGATCTCATATCTATCTTAGTCTCTCCAAAATGTCACATCATCCTCGATAAATAACTCTCCCCAGTCATGATATGGGACTCATCATGAAGATAGTGATGAATTAGATACATGTGGAAGATTTAATGTATCTTATCCATATATGGTAGAAAGTGTCAACCAATATTCCACGCTAAAAAACACTCACTGAGATGATAACTCTAAAACAAAACCAATATATTACCAAAAACCATAGTAATATATGAACCATAATCATCCCATAAAACGTCTCATAGAAACCCTTATAGATGTCTTAGATACCTATCAAATTGATTTTTATCACTAGATGAAGGTAGGGTGGTTCTATCATCCCTCACTCATGACCAACTAAATCCAACTAATCCTTTAACCTTATTAGGGGTTTTCAATAGTTCCATACCTTGGTAAAAAATATCATAGCTTTGTTAAAAAAATCCATTCTGTTTGAGAAGATATTTTCTATAGCTTTTCTATAAAATATAAACTCTAATATTTAGAAATCATTCAACACTATTTCAAAAAAAAATTCAAAATACACTACAAGGTTTCCATGAAATGAGTGATACTCAAAAAAGAAATTCCCCCTCTATTAAAACTACAATAATTGATGGGAAACATTATGAATATTATGAAAATCCTAATAATAGTTCCCCAATTAATAACAACATATTTATATCAACTCATCAAACATAGTAAAACTTGATCCACACAACCCCAGGACATATCTCTTAGATCTCTAAACTTTATCTCCCACGACCTTTGACTAACCTTTTAAAACAAACCAATGGCCAAGTAAATGCGAAATTCATCAAGGGTATTTGGAAACTCAAAACCAACCTCAAACTCCCATAACAAACCCTCGGTGATAGTACTGGAGGACCAATCAAAGAACTTTATAAATTATTGCCTCTATAATTTCAATAAGGCTCTATCATAAGACCAATCTTCCTTTCTATTCCCTAAACCATGATTGAGTTTAGATGATATAAATTCTGAGTAGGAAACAATAAGGTTAGAAGAAGTCACATAATTCCATCAATCAACACACACAAAACATCATCAAGTCAGAAAAAGCACATTAATCCAATTCAACACATTTGAAAATTGCCTAAGAAAACCACATCACCATCCTACTCCAGGAACATCACCAAGCCATCTCACATCAACCACAAGACACATATTATCCACATAACCATTCACATCTCCACTAGCACCTCCATAAAACCTAAGCATTTAGATATAACAAAAATCATTGAACACCTCCTTATCCCATAGAAATGAATAAACCATCACTACAATAAGCACTGAAATCAAAGGGCCCCACTCACCCATTAAGATATTATCTGGTTTAGGTGGCCCTAACTCACCCAAATAGTTTTCTAAAATGACTTAAATATAATGAACCATTATGGTAAATGGTATTTATAATTTTCATTTACTTTGATCTATAACAGAAAATACCATCATAATCCAAATCATAGATAACTCAAAAAAATAGGATATATCAAATCAATAATTTTTTACAACATTAATGTGGAATGAAATTTCATCTTTATAAATTTCAATATTTTCTAAGATAACATTTTATTACTTAATTTATGTTGTTAAAATGTTATTGGAGTTATGTGACTTCATTAAAAAACAATAAAATAACACGTAATAATAATACACGTACATCTTCGTAATAACAAGAAACACCATCTTAAATATTAAACAGATTTTCAAGTTAAGAAATATAAATAGTTTTGAGATTAAGATTAGTTATGGGAAATATTATAAAATAGACATTAAAACCAATGTATAATTTATATACCTTATTTTAAGAAGTTATATCAATATTTCGATACATAAATCCATAAAAATGCACCCACAACAACACTCAACATGTAAAAGTAATTTTCTGAAAAAACATTTTTCATTTAATTTATATAACTCTACCATGTGGTTAACATAATGAAAATAACTAAAAATATTCTGGTACTACAAATCATTATTGATATAATTAAACTATAAATTTTATTTCAAAGTATTCTTGCTTCCCATGGAAAAAAAATTGTACAAGCTTTGTTATCTTACATCTAATTATTCATTCCCAATTTAAAAATTACTAAAACAATTCATCAACAAAACCATGTGATTTCATATTTAAATATAAAAAATGTCGATAGATAGGAAAATTGAAATTTTATATGTTGTATCACTATGTTTGGATCATTTATTTTTTCAGAAAATTAATAAAATAATCAAAATCTTGCCTTAAAATAAATTCCTTACATATACTTATAACATATTGATAGATTAATACTTCAAAATTGAAATCATTCCACAAATTAATGGACAAGTTATTCATGTCTAAAGAATTATCAATAATCCTGATGGCTATTTTTGGTAAATTTTATAATTCAATGGTCTAAACTAGGTTTTATGTTATGTCCATAACACATGCTCATGATAAATTAATAATAAAAATAAATGCATCGAATATCAACTTTCATGGGAATGTGAATAATCCAAATCATGATTCTAAACCAATAATTTCTGCCTAGAAGAATGAAATATACTGAAGGTAAAATTATTCAAAAGGTTTTTTCATAAATAATAAGTTATTCATAACAAAATACACTACGAATGGATTAGTAAAATCTTCAATCATTAGAAAAATAGGTTACCATGTTATACATTTTAACAATTGAAAAAATAATAATTCATGAAAAAACATGTTATAACATTAAAAGGAATAAACCATTAAAGTCTCAACATGTTTTTAAAAAAATAATTTATACTATTTAATCATACTTATAATCATTCCTTTCATAGTATGTTGGTATGTTATAAAAACGCAATGGATCATTAGTAACCACTTCATGGGAAATATTTATAGAAACACGCATAAAATTTCATGATTATATTATTCACTTTGTTAACTCCCCTAAATAATATTGTATAATTATAAGTGGAAATAATCAGGATTTATGTACCTCTATTAGGTATATTTCCAAAAATAACCACTGTAACACCCCAAGATTTCATAGTACGTTATCTCATTAAAATAATTCAACAGCTTGCACTACACGCAACGCCAAGTTCGAGTGCACCATAACAGACCAAACTAGCTGTTCAAAAAAACAGTTATGAATAGTATTAACTGAATTTTAAATCTTATATACTCTATATAATTTTAAGATCCATATTATGAGTTTCTTAGGCATAATATAAGAACAAATTTATTTTTTCAGATAAAATATTTGTTTTTTAAAAAATGCATTTTTACTACCTTTTAATGGAGAACCCTTTTTTAAAACCAATATTTGACACTTTTATATTTTAGATTTAATGAAATTAAATTTTTCTTTAGAATAAGGACATAAAAATTTAGTTTGAATAAATTTTTGGTACTTTTCTGACAACTTTCATATTTTGACCAATAGTGAAAAATACTATGTTTTAATTGAAAACAACTTTTTTAATCAAAACAATTTATAGTGTTAAATTATGCATTTGAATGGTTTTTAAGTATAATTAGATTATATTCTTATCATGTAATACAATTTGGGTCATTATAATTGTTTTCACCTTTAAATTTGACATAAACACATGTCAATCTTTTGGGAGTTTTTACTTTTTTTTAAAAACCCTCTTTTTGGTCTTGACAACGGGAATTAATTTTAAACAAATAAATTAAACTTATATGTTTTTAATTTCATAAAATAAACTTTTTTTTTGTATTCAGAATATCAAAATTATCTTAGGGTGAATTTTTGGTATTTTTCTGAAAACGTTTAATTTTTTATGAATAGTGAAAAACAATATTTTATTATTTAAAACCGACTTTTTAATTAAATAATTAATTATTTTATTAAAATTTATTTTCAGTCAAAATAGATTTATATTACCTATATAAGTTCAATTTAATTCATTGGAGTCATTTTATAATAAAATTAGATGTATAAAAGTTTATTGAACTTTTTAACGTTTTTAACCACCTTCTAGGAGCATTTCAAAATTTGAATAAAACGCACTTTTACCAGTTATGTGAGTTGAATTTAAAATATAGAGAGACATGGTTGACATCAATAATTTAAATGTGGATCAATAAGCTGAATTTTTTTTTGGTGAATAGAAACTTTTGACTTTTATTTACCACGGTTAAAAGTAAATAGGGTAATTAAAGGTAAAGGTGATATTATAATTACCCTAACACATGTACTAATTATATTGGATAAGTTTAATTCGACCAAAAACAACGTTAGGAATAAAATAGTATCCTTTAGGTCCAATTGGATTAGATTAGGGCATTTATTATTATTTTATTTATGGAAGAGTTAAAGTGTTAAATTCAATGTTTAACAACTAAAACATTTTTAATATAGGGTTATACAAAGGATAAATTTGACTATAAATATTCATTACAAAGATAAAACTTTTTACTAAATGATAGTGTTTTATTTATAATTTTTATACTTTAATTAATTAAATTTATATATGACACAACGATGATACAAGAATTACATTATTAATGAAAGAATCAATGAAATGGTATTATAAATGTTAAATAAAATAAAATTTCAATGTTTTTATAACATCCATGAATTTTATAGGTGAATATGACATGTTAGGGTGGATTAATGTATCTTTTTAAAATTAATAAATATGTGATGACTTTCAAAAAACCCAAATACTAAATAGTGTCAAAATTGACATAAATGATTTTTTAAAACAAATATTATATTATGAAATTATAAAATATTCTTAAAATTCTAAGGTTCTGAAAAAGGGATTAAATAATGTTATATATGTCATTAATGAAACACATGAGGTTTACTTGGAATTTTATTGTAATTTTATTAACCATGTAGTGTAAGAATACAAGAAGACGCGGTAAAAGTTGAACTATTTAACTAATAGTTAAATTTAAAAGATAAGGTTACAATGTTACCCTAAACTTCTCTAAAACCTATTGGTTGAGGGGATTTAGACCAATAACCACCTAATTCTAGAAATAAATTCATCTTTAGACATTATAAACTGAATATTATTTTATAATTAATTAATGTTTTAATCTTTTCCTAAATTGAACCTCACCCCTCTTATTAAAGAGAACTTCCCCTTATCTCAAAATCACCCCTCCAAATCCATTTGGATCAGCCAAAACCTACCCAAATACCATCCCAAATTCCCCAAAATCATCCTATATTCCTTAATTTGAACATAAATCCATACTATAGATCCCTTTTGATCAACTCAAAAGGAAACACCTGAAGAAGAGCTAATAATTTCAACCCCCTGTTTCAAGTTCGTTTCTTCTTCCACTTACTCTTTTTTTTGTTGTTTTTATACCAAAATAAAAACAAAATTACCCTCTAAATTCTATGTTGTTATTATAAATATGTTACAACCATATTCATTTTTCAATCCATTCTATGAAATATAATGTCACCATGCGTGCATACGTATGACTTACTGTTTCCACGCAGTTGTGTAATTTGTTATTCAACACTACGTTATTTGGATGGATATAATAATGAGTAATATGTATATAAATAATGAAAATAACATGCTAATTTCTCTTTAAAATTAATATACCATCTAGTTCCACGCCTTTTAATAATTAAGGAAATGAAATCATTGCTCATGCGTACGTACGGCTTACACTCTCCACGACGCGATGAGATTCATTTCCCCATTCACCATTCAATGATGATTATAAAAATATATTTTATTAATAAGTGTGTGATATATGAAATAATAATTCTAATGAATATATATATATATATATATCTGTGTGTGTTTTTTTGTGTGTGTGTATTTTGTACTTACATATATCTTATTCACTTACATTCATTCAATACGATATGAAAACGGAAACAACATTTATGCATACGTACGACCTACTGTCTCCATAAACAATGTTTTCTATTTCATATATTTATCTACTATACATATTTATATACTAAATATATATGATATATAAATCATGTGTTATATTTTGGGTGTATGTAAATCATGATCTAAATGATTCGATCAAGAATAACAAGTTAAAACACGTATGATAAGGAAAGCGAATATTACCCAAAATGTTAATTTAACATGGAAATCATTATTAAATGGGTTGTATAAAGTCATAAATGAATCATGTATGATATAATAAATATTAATATGGTTTTGGTATAATTTAATTACACACTATGATCACTATACATAAGGTTAAACGTACCCTCGACCAATGGAAAGTGCAAGGTAAGGGTTAATTCCACAATCTCTTTATTATCTGAGGTTGTTTTTACGTAAGTATATACTGGGACATATTTATTACCCATGTCCATGTTTTATAAATTATTTTTCAAAGGGATTATTTTTAAGGGACTTTTTTAAATAAAACATCATTTTAAATGTATTAATGATTTATTCTTTTAAACCATTATCATTAGTGTCCATGTTTTCAAAATGGTATTACGGATTTATTTATATGTAAATGAATGTTTTAAAATGTTAATTCCGTTCAAAAGTTTTAAAGTGGTATGGGACACTTTGATTAAAAACCATCTTTTAAATGACTTACTTTATAAATTATGTGACTTTTAAATGATTTCATGAAAAATGGATATTTCTCTCAAAGATTTTTATATATCATTTTCAACTATGTCAACATCCTTTACAAGATATTATTCTTGATCGAGATTGATTTATTAGGATACAAATTTTTCATGTTTTGTTGAAGGTTTTGTGATATGTTTGACTGTGGATATGTTATTTTTATACCAATCATAGTTTATAGATAAATTATTGAAATTTCATATACTAGTTTTAATATGAGTTTTTACGTTATGTTTAAACCTTTTCATATGAGGAATGCATTGGACCTAGTAAGTGACGGGTGGATCCCACTATAGCTCCTCAATGAATCATTAGATCTTTTACGACAAACTAGTGTCTTGGAACAAGGCCTTGACAAAATCTTATTTTTAGTCTTGGCACAAGGCCATGAATTTGTGTATATGAAGTCTGGCATTATGCATTCCATCATTATGAAATTAGATATTGATATTTCATGTGATTATTCGACGAGTAGAATATCTATGTGAATAAGTAAATGGAATTTTTTTTATCTTTTCCATATTATGATGAAGATTAATTTTAAAAGTATTTTTGTTTTAGTTTTATACATTTCCATAAATGTTTATGCTTATTTGTTAATGTTTCCACTATATTGTTAACCTTACTAAGCGTTTGAGATCACCCCTTTCTTATGTTTTATTTTCCCAAGATTCCAAGAAGTATATTATAATTGATAAGCATGGTTAAGCTAGGGGATTAATGGCGTTCTATAAGTATCATTTAGGTTGTGTTTTATTTTCTAATGAGTAATGTAACATTAATATATGTTATCTATTTTCCAAGACTACTAAACGGATTGCTCTTTCAGGGCTTGATTCGTTGTAATCATGATAATGTATTAAAATAATGCCCCAAATCTGGGATTTTGGGTTTGGGGCGTTATAGTTGGTATTAGAAGAATATTAGAAACAAACTTGGAAATATATTTAAAAAACATTGATTAGAGAACATTACCCTAAGATAGACTTTGAGAATTAGTATAAAAAAACTTCCTACAAATTTGGTAATATAGAGATTTTGTTTATTTTCTAAAAAATACATCAATGTTTGGATATGAGTAGATAGAGGCAGATCCGGCACAGATATACCTAGGAGTGATAACTCTGAAAAGGAGTTTCGGGCTTGTCTCGGGGTATCCCGGTACACGACAATGAGCCTTGCTGCACTTTTGGTTACGACACTCCTGAGGGATATGCTTAGGATAATTCACATTTTCATTACATTCCAATATAAAGGATTTAGGAGTAAATACTTCAACAAAGAAAGCATTTTATGATTATAGATTATATGCATAATAATCTCAATTTAAGTTAGGTATTTTTCAAGTTTTTAATTATTAATTCCAATTCATAAACTAACCTAGTGTATGCCATTGTTTAGAAATGGTGCCTAGTAGAAGGAATGAGAATTCCAGAAATACGCATGATCAAAAGATTAAGAAAGATCATATCTTTCATGGTATTAAGCCAAAATTTAAAAGGAAATAGTCTCCCATGTATTCTAATCGTATGAAGAAATAGTATCATGTGTTAATAAAATAAGTAAATAATTCTTTGATTCCTATGGATTTAAAGGTATGTAAGAGAAGAAAAACATGGAAGAGAGAAAAATGGACAAAGAGAAGAGGGGAAAAGGGGATTTTCCCATATGTGATAACTGTGGAAAGAATCACCTTGGTAAATGCATTAATGGAATGGGAGTTTGTTATATGTGTGGAGAAAAAGGACACCAAGTACATGATTTTAAGGGTAAGAAAAAGTTTTCAAATGTACAATGCTTCATCTTCAAGGAGTTGGGACACTACGCGAATCAATGACCATATCATCAGAGTATACCCCAAATGCTGCTATGGGATAATAATAAAGTTATGATACTACCGAAGATCATGAGGAATGATTAGAGTAATTATGTTGTTATTATAGTATTGTGTCATTTGAGTATTGTTTTAATGATGTACATGTTATAAGAATTATAGAAGGATTGTGTTGCAGTACTATTTCATTAAGGATTTGAGATTATATGGTTCTAAGAAAAATGACTCAATAGCTAGTTATGATTTTGGTAAAATACATGGTTGAAGGAATGATATACCATAATATGGTTTTAATACCGAGGTAGTGATTTTGGAAAAAGATATGATTGATTTGGATATTCGATATTCTTGGCTATGTTAAAATTATTTAATTTTTTGTTTTTTCTATTATTGTTGGAGTTTAAAACATTTTTGGATATAAAGAGTATATCTAGTATTCTATAAAAAAATAAGGAAGTACATACCTATTCAAATATGGTTTTATGGTAATTCATTTTATTACCATGTCTTATGATAATACATGATAAAGGTATTCAGATGTATGTTATGTGCACTTCTTTATTAATTTTGGACTATGAGTTTGAACATAAGTATTTCAGATAAGTTTAAAGGTTGGAATGGATCAAGTTAAAATATGTATGTTATTTTTTACAGTTAAAACACTTCTTAAGATTATTTCAGGATTGTTATAAAAAAGATAACCCGGAGGTCGGGCGACAACCCATCACATCTGGCATGGCTGTAAGACTTGAACCCCTAACAGAAGGGCGAAAAGGGTGCATCACCTAGCACTAGCCTACGTGATGTCCTAGTTTGTATAATTTAGTTTTTTTTAAAATGGTCTAATAGATAAATTATAAATTCATTTTTTTTTTGAAACCCTATATGATTAGGATAAATAGAATATTTTTTAATTCTATTAACATTTAGAGTGAAAGATGAGTTTGTGGTAGGAATTAGTTGAAGGATGAAACTCTACTTGTCATGTATATATATATATATATATATATTTATATATTCCCTCTTATTCTATGAATAAATTAATTCTTAAACCTTAGGGAAGGGATCTTAAAACCAAAATGTTTTATCATAATACCTTGTGTTTTGTTGAATCGATTATATTTTACATTATCTTATATTGATGGCTTTGAGGCCCTCAATTTTACACTTCTTTGTTATTGATGACATCAATCACTCCCTATAAATATTTACATTTTTCCTCCAATTATGTGTCTGTAATTTTCACTAATTTTCCCCAAATATATATCATAATTTGGTGGTGACATTTTTACTTTCCTTTCCCTCTTATTAAAAATAAATTTTATTAAACCAATTTTGGATGTGGGTTTTTCACAATGGTATTTTTCTATTTTTAACCATTTATTTTTAAAGAACAATGTCAAATTGCGAGGATGCAATTTATTAAAGGAGGGAAGAATGTAACACACCAATATTTCATAGTACGTTATCTCATTAATGTAATTCAATATCTTGCGCTACATGAAACACCGAGTTCGAGCGCACCACAACATACCAAACTAGCCGTTCAAAAAGCGCATATGAATAGTATTAACTGAATTTTCAATCTTATATACTCTATATAATTTTATCATCCATATAATGTGTTTCTTAGATGTAATATAATAACAAATTCATTTTTTCAAATAAAATAATTATTTTTCAAAAAATGCAATTTTACTGCCTTTTAATGGAGATCACTTTTTAAAAACCAATATTTAACACTCTTATATATTAAATTTAATTGAATTAAATTTTTATTTAGAAGCGGTTCATTAAAATTTAGTTTGGATAATTTTTGGGTACTTTTCTAAAAACATTCAAATTTTGACGAATAGTGAAAAATACTTTGTTTTAATTGAAAACAACTTTTTTAGTCGAAAAAATTTATATTGTTAAATTATGCAGTTTAATGGTTTTTAAGTATAATTATATTATATTATTATAATTTTAAAACAATTTAGGTCATTATAAGTAATTTTACATTTAAATTTGACATAAACACATGTCAATCTTTGGATAGTTTTTACTTTTTTTTAAAAAAACATGCCTTTTGGTTTTGACAATGGGAATTAATTTTAAACTAATAAATAAAACTTATATGTTTTGAATTTGGTACAATAGGATTCATTTTTAATTCATAATATCAAAATTATCTTAAGGTGAATATTTGGTATTTTTCTAAAAACATTCAATTTTTGATGAATAGTGAAAACACTGCGTTATTATTTAAAATCGACTTTTTATTTAAATAAGTACTTATTTTATTTGAATTTTTTTAAGTTAAATAGATATATAATACCTATATATGTTCAATTTAATTCATTAGGGTCATTTTATAAAAAAAATTAGATATATAATGTTTTATTGAACTTTTTAACGTTTTTTACCCACCTTATATGAGCATTTGCAAATTTGCATAAGAATTAATTTTACTGCTTTTGTGAGTTGAATTTCAAAACTGAAAGACACACGGTTGGAATTATTAAGTAAAATATAGATCAATAAGATGAAAATAATTTTTTCTGAACAATAACTTTTGACTTTTATTTACCACAATTAAAAGTAAATAGGGTAATTAAATATAAAAATGATATTATAATTACCTTAAAAATTCTATTATATAAGTGAAATTAGACCAAAACAACCATAGGAATAAAATATTATCCTTTAGGTCCACTTGGATTAGATTAGGACATTTATTATTATTTTATTTAAAGAATATTTAAAAGTATTAAATTCATAGTTTAATAAATAAACCATTTTTAATATAGGGTTATACATAGGATAAATTATACTATAAATATTCATTAGAAAGATAAAATAATTCCAAAATCATTTTAATTTATTTATAATTTTTAGAAATTAAATAATTAAATTTATTTATTCCACAATGATGATGTAGTAATTACCTTATTAAGAAAGAATAAAAAATGGTATTATAAATATTAAATTAAATATAATTTCAATGTTTTTATAACATTCGCGAGTTTTATAGGTGAATATGAAATGTTAGTATTGATTCAATGTATCTTGTTCTAAGTAATCAAGTTTTTATGACTTCCACAAAAACCAAATACTAAATAGTGTCAAAATTGACATAAATGAGTTTTGAAAAAAATATATTATATTATAAAATTATAAAATATTCCTAAAAATATAAGGTTCAGCCGAATGGATTACATAAAATTATATATGTCATTAATGAACAACTTGAGGTTATCTTGGAATTTTATAGTATGATTATTTACCATATAGTGTAAGAATACAGGAAGACACAGTAAAAGTTAAACTATTTAACTAATAGTTAAATCGTAATGATAAGGTTACAATGGTAACCTAAACTTGTCTAAAACCTATTTGTTGAGAGTATTTAGACCCATAACCACCTAAGACTCTAAATAAATTCATTTTGAGCCATTATAAACCGAATATGATTGTATAATAAATTAATATTTTAATCTTTTCCTAAAGTGACCCTCACCCCTCTTATAAAAGGGCACTTCCCCATCTCTCAGAATCACACCTCCAAAGCCATTTGGCTCTGCCAACCCCTACCCAAATATGCTCCCACCTTACCTCAAATAATCCTAGAGACCTTAATTTTATCATAAATCCAACCTATGGATCCCTTTTGATCAACTCAAAAGGAAACACCCGAAGAAGAGGTTATAATTTCACCCCCCCCCCCACCTCTTTTAAGTTCTTTTCTTCTTCCACTTCCTATTTATTTGTTGTTTCCATACCAAAATAATAAATAAAGTATATTATAAATACTATGATGTAATTATAAATATGGTACAACCGTATTCATTATTCTATCCATCCTATGAATGATAATGTCACCATGTGTGTGTACGTACGGCTTACGTTCTCCACGCTGTGGTGTAATTTCTTATTCAACATTATGTTATTTGGTTGGATATAATAATGAGTAATATGTATATAAATAATTAAAATAACATTCTAATTTCTCTGTAAAATTAATATTCCATCCAATTCCACACCTTTTAATCATTAAGGAAATGACATCATCGCTCGTGTGTACGTACGGCTTACCGTCTCCACGACGCGATGAGATTCATTTCCACATTCACCATTCAACGATGATTATAAAAATATATATTATTATTAAGTATGTAATATATGACATAATAATGCTACTTAATAGATATATATATATATATATCTGTGTGTGTGTGTGTACTTAAATATATTTTATTCACTTACTTTCATTCAATACAATATGAAAATGGAAAAAAGCGTTTATGCATACGTACGGCCTACCGTCTCGATAAATGGTGTTTTTAATTTCAGATATATGTCTACTAGACATATTTAAATTATAAATATATCTGATATATAAATAATATGTTGTATTCTAGACTTATGTAAATCATGATCTAAATGATATGATCAGGAATGATAATTTAAAACACGTATGATAAAGAAAGAGACCATTACCCAAAATGTTAATTTAACATGGAAATAATTATTAAATGGGTAGTATAATGTCATAAATGAATCATGTATGATATAATAAATATTAATATGGTTCTGGTATAAATTAATAACATACTATGGTTATCATATTAGAGGTTAAACGTACCCTCGACCAAAGGAAAGTGCAAGGTAAGGGTTTATTCCACAATCTCTTTATTTTATGAGGTTGTTTTTACGTAAGTATCTACTGGGACATATTTATTATCCATGTACATGTTTCATAGAATAATTTTCCAAGATAATCTTTTTAAGGGACTATTTTTTACTAAAACATCATTTTAAATGTTTTAAAGATTTATTCTTCTAAACCTTTCTCATTAACGTCCATGTTTTCAAAATGGTTTTAATGGTTTATTTATATCGAAATGAATTTTTTAAAATGTTAATTTATTTAAAAAGTTTATAAGTGGTATGGGACACTTTGATTGAAAACTATCTTTTAAATTAATTACTTTATAAATAATGTGACTTTTAAATTATTTTATGAAAAAGGGATATTTCTCTCAAATATTTTTTATGATCATTTTCAACTATGTCAACATCCATTATAGGATATTATTCTTGATCGAGTTCGATTTATTATGATTCAAATATTCTATATTGTATTGAAGGTTTTGTGATCTGTTTTACTATGGATGTGTTATTTTTATACCATTAATGGTTTATGGATAAAGTATTGAAATTTTTTATGCTAGTTTTAATATGAATGATTATGTTATGTTTAAATATTTTTATTTGAAGAATGCATTGGAATTAGTAAGTGATGGGTGGAGCCCACTATAGATCCTCGATGCATCGGTATGTCTCATGAGAAAAACTTGTGTCTTGGCACAAGGCCTTTACAAAATCTTATTTGCAGTCTTGGAACAAGGCCTTGACTATGTGGTTATGAAGTCTGGCATTATGCATTCCATCATTATGAAATTAGATATTGATATTACATGTGATTATTCAACTAGTAGAATATCTATGTGAATAAGTAAATGGAATTATTTGATTTATATTTTCCATATTATGCTAGAGTTTATGTTTAAAAGGCATTTTTTTTAGTTTTATACATTTCCTTAAATGTTTATGCTTATTTGTGAATGTTTCCTCTATATTTTTATCCTTACTAAGCATTTGATCTCACCCCTTTCTTAGGTTTTATTTTCCTAGGATTCCAAGAAGTGTATTATGATTGATAAGTTGGGATAATCTTTGGGATTAATGGAGTTCTTATAGGATCATTTATGTTGAATTTTATTTTCTAATGTGTAATGTAATGTTCATGTATGTAATCTATTATCCAGGACTTGATCGTTCTTTCAGTACTTGATTCCTTGTAATCCTACCAATGTATTAAAATAATGCACCGACTCTGGGGTTCTGGAATCGGGGCATTACAAGAACCACCTCACATGGTTACTCGATAGGCTCATAGTCCTTGAATCGAATCGTGGGGGGCCCTAAAGTCCAATTTCTTATCTGGTATACCTAACCTATATCATCCAACAATATCAACTAATAATATTTCCCTTTCCCACCAATGAAGTCCTCATAGTTCATTACTCTAATCTCCATCTTATCTCTCAGCCTAAACCATTGATAGCACTTTATCATGAGCCCTCACTCTAAAGGTACCACTGATGGTACGAAAATGAAGGAAAAGAGATAATGACCCCTTATTTCAATCATCAGTAGGCCCTATAATGGTGACTATCACTAAGTGTATAAAAATATAAAATATTTATGGTATTACACTCACTTATTTAACAAGTATATAATTAAAATCTCCAAGTAAATTCATATCATTGAATGAAAAATGGAAAACTAAAACTATCCCATAGTGCATGTATAATGTTAATATATATTGGTCATGTATCTAAATGAATACCGAAAGAAATATTAAATATGTGACTCGGAAACAACTCCAATTTATAGGCTACTAATGCCAATCTTGGTGTTTGAAGTCCTCCTTGATACCAGCAATTTTATATATATATATGTAGGGTGAGAATAGCATCTATACTTGGTATGATCATACATAATGTCCCTCACGCACATGTGAAAAGAGCATACAAATATACCTATGTGAAAAAAACAGAACCAATGAGCACCTAAATTTTTCAACTAACCAATCTCACCATCGTCATGTAATTATCACCAAATATCACATCCTATATAGTAACATAATAAGAAGCCTATTGTTAGAGGTTACCCCACATATCTTTCCCACTTATTTTCTACTCTTTCACCCCAATTTCTTACATTCTGGAGCTCCCATAACATTCATAATTATCATTCCCAAAGACACTTGGGAAACCATATCACATCCCGCTCAAAGACACCTCGTCTACCACACATTACCTTCACCATTTGTAACCTTAAATCACATAAAAATCCTCATATAACCATGTTTGTAACCATAATAGTAGGGTGTCATGAAAATGAAGGACATCAGCCTCATTCCCTCCTCCATCCATAAATGACCCCACCATAACAAAACTCATAATATCATAAATCATCACTTATACTTCACTTTTTACTTCTTATGATCATAGCCTATGCATATCAATATCACTAGAAAGAGAGATTAAGTATTATGTGGTATTTATCCATCCATCCTCACCATCATGGATGTTTAGGAAAAACATCAGGAACCCAAAAACATTGGGAATCTATGTAGACATGTGACTTAGGTGGGAATCATATAGAAATAACATAAAATTTTAATAAAGATAAATAATTCACAATTTCAACATAGGTGATTACAACATGGTCACCGTCATATCTCAAATTATCACTATAAGTTATAACAATCCCTTTCACTATCATTTACATGTTTAAATAAATCACACCACACAAGAAAGCTTCGCACAATCCATATCCCATATTTCCTTTCAAAAAAAATGTCTAGATTTTTTTATTAGTAACCATCCTCATTTAAAAATCCTATGAATTTCATCCTTAATACCATCTCATTTATTATCCATTCCATATATTAATTTATTTACCACACACAAATTTCCTCCCATGTTTATTAATCCTTAAAACCCCTTCCATTTAATTATCCATGTAAATATTTGAAGCCCATTCCATTCCTACTAAGAAACTATGCAACACACTAGAACACAACACATAATATCCCATCCATCTCATGACAATGGGCCTCAATTCACAACCACCCCATATAATAACCACCCCACATCACAAACTCCACACACATCCACCACTCCACATCTCTATAATCACACATCATGATAACCACACATCTCATTTAGTTTCAACAAGGACCATTATTATAATTACATCATAAATTTCAAGGGTATTCTCACACAGATCTAATATTCCATGGGAAAAGAATTTCATTAGTTGGTTATATGTTATTATCCTTTTCCATGGTTTTTTAGTTTAATAAACCGATAAAAAATACAACAATATCAATAAAATGAGTAAATGTAAAGTAGTAAGTATGAAAAACTATACAATAAAAACATAAGAATAATTAAAACTCATGTGATTTCCTCCCATTCCCATTTAATTTAAAATAATCATGTTAATTATCTTTGTTAATATAATATGCACCATGTCCCCAAAGGGAAAAAATAATGATATCCCCAAATATGAAAATAATAAGGATAGATGAGGTATGCCCTTCTAGAAAAATAAATTCCCAGACATAATTCATTGAAAAAAATTGGGGAAATATGGTGATGTCACTGCCGACATACATCAATGATAAGGGATTAATCAATCAGAAAAATTTTACTGTAAAGGGTTAATATAAAGTAGAAATAAGATCCTACCCAGAAGGTGAAACCAAATGTGATACACTACTATATAAAAATAGGAAACCAAGTTATTGAACATGCCTGGAATCAAACACAGGGAGGATTTGAGTGGGTGAACATTACTCTTCAATTTGAAGAACAAGGTTCTATTTCATATTAACTTGAATAAAATATGAAAGGACCGAAATTAAAAAGGTATCATAATTTTAAGATGCTAGATATAGTTTTCTAGAATATAAAAATGAAAAATTTTACAATTTAATTATGATTTAAATAAATTTCATTTAAAACACATGGAATGGCCATTTTTGAAACCATGAGGTTTAGGGAATCCAATTACAAGATCTAATATCACAAGTTTATTTTTTTTAAAAAAAATTGAACATTAAATTATATATTTTTTCAATAAAAATAATTTTAAATTTTTTCACTATCTTGGAATTTTAAAAATCTTAGAAATCATATAAACTATTATAAATACCACAAAGGGATTTCCCATGGGAAGGGAATGTATGACTATAAACTAAAATGTGTATGTAAGAACAAAATAATTCCAAAAAAGGATATGTGTGAGTTTCAGAACAACATATAACTTGAGAACAAGTTGTGACCATGAGAGAAAACTATAGCCATAAAAAGTTAACTTGTGGCTACGAGAAAAATTGAGACCCTGAAAATGAGAAGTGTATTCCAAAGAGAAACTCTGACTATAAGAACAAGTTGTGACATCAAGAACATCTTTATAAAGAAAACATTTGACCATGAGAACAACTACCTTCCTTAAAAGGATTACTGAAACCATGAGAGAAAATGATAATGTGAGAAAAATATGTTTCCATGAGAAGAAATGGTGACCATGAAAAGCTAACATGTGACTATGACAACAACTATGATTTTGAAAAGGGTAATTATTATCATTAGAACATACATGTAAATTTATAGTGATAGAAAACCCCAATCACTACCTTTAAACCTCAAGGTCTTGAGAAATCAGAATGGGAAGGTTTTGAGAACTAGTGTAATTATATTAAATACCTCTCAACAGAGTATATTTCTAAAGATTCATAAATAATACCATAAGAAATGGTAAAGGGGGTCTAGAAATCCAATCATGATATACCCCTAAAATAACATGACATAAAAGACATTTCTACAGATAGGAGGAAAAAAATACATATCTAAGTGACATAATAAATTAAGGAAGTATGTTAATATCATATAAATCATATGTTTAAAAACACACCACCTGATCCAAGTAAAGTAAGTGAAGCATAAAAAAAATTAGGTTATTGAATATGAATCTATTTCTCATACACCCATGTATTCTCCTCTACTCCACTGGCCCTCCACAGCACAGGAACCCAAGGAAGTGTTAATCTGCACAATGCCTTCTCTCAAGGATCCAGAATCACTATTGGCCAATTAAAAATATTGAATCATCACTAGTATAAAATACTCCCCACTCAATGAGATGATATTAATACTAAATATAATTACATAGTGAGGAAAGTTAAAATACATCCTGGATCATATCTAGTTATGGGGGAAGTTCCAACTGATACTCCACATCACCAAAACACTCAATCAACAGTAACTCCTTAAATGAAACTATCCTAACACCAAAAACTCATCAAGATACAAACCAAAATCATCCCATTAAACATATACCACAAATACTTAAGGTTTATATAGATACAACTAATATAGAGGTCCACCGCTAGGTAAATCTAGGTTGTTTACATCCCACCTCAATCCTGAATAACTCTATCCATCTTCCTCTTCCACCTTAACATGTATTCCACGATAACCACATCTTGGTAAAAAAAAATCTTCATATTAATTAAGAAATATTATTTTATTTGATTAGATAAGTTCTAGAAATATTTATAAGACCTAAATAATTAAATTTCGAAACCATTCAATACAATTTTAGAAAAAGTTAAAAAACCACTATAAAGTTTAAATTAAAGTAGTATAACTCAACCAAGACATTCCCTTTATAATAACTCTCAACAAAAGGATGGTAAACATATTGAATCATTGGTTTTTCATACAAACAGTTCCCTATAGTGTCACACCAAAATATAATCACTCATTAGTGAGAGGACACCTCAAACCACTCAACCCTAAGATATATCTGTTGGATCACTGTACATTATCTTCCACCACCTTATAGCCTCATTTCCAAACAAGAAAATTGACAAGGAAAATCAAAATTATTCTAGGGTCATCCCTAACCCAAAATCAAGATCAAACTACCATAGAAACCATAGGTGTTGGTTCTATAGGACCTATCAAATAACATCAAAACTTATTTCCACAAGAATTCCAATAAGGATCTATCCAAATACCTCTCTTCATTTCCACACCAAAACCCTCAGTGGAATTTTTATGAAATAACATTAAACTAGGAAAAAAAGGTTAGAATAAGTCCCATAAGAACATTAATAAAGGAATATGAAATATTAACACAATATAATAAGAACATCAAACCAAGATAACTTGTCCGAAATATACTCCCCAGAATCACATCACCATCCTCCACTAGGCACAGTACCACACATTGTCACATTATCCATATGCCACCTCTTTTCCACATAACCATTCCCACCACCACTCTAAAATCTATATTACCTAAGACATTCAGTTCCAAAATACCACACAAAACCTACCCAACCCAGGAAAATGACCAAAAATAACTATTATAAACAAAAAAATCAAGGGGTCCCACTCACCAAATCAGGATATTGTCCTACTTGGGAAGCCCTAACTTTTAAGAATGGTTTTAGAATGTACCATAAATATAATGAATCTTAATGGGTAATGTGATTACCTCTTTTATTATAGTGTAATCCCTAACATTCATTACAGCATAAACTAAATCATAGGAAACCCAAACAACATGATATAGAAATAAATCACTTATTTTTTTTTTAAAATTGTGGTAAGCGAGTTCATCTTTATCAATTTCAGGATTTTCCCAACAACATTATTATTATTGAATTTATGTGGTTATCCCTTTATGAGAGTTAAGGAATTTCATCAATACAACCATAAAATTAAACAAAATAATATCATGGGTATATCTTCTCAAAAATAAGAAACATCTTTTAAAATATTATAAATTTCTCCATGTTTAGAAATATAAAGGGTTTATAGCTTAAGATTCATTACAGGACAACATCTTAGATAGATTTTAAAACATAATTTTAAAATTTGGGAGAATTTTTTAATAAGGAATATCTAATTTGAATACAACAACAGAAAAAATGTAACCACAATAAAACTCCACATATACATGTCATTTTCAAGAAAACCATCTTGCCTTTAATTTACATACCACTACCACACAGACAAGTTAAAGACAAAAAATGAACATATTATTGTACAATAATTCAATTTTTTCATTATTAAACTAAAAATTTGATTTATATGTGAATATTATTCCTAGATAACGAAATCTATATATTCTATGTTCTCTTGTATCATTTTATTCATTACCAATTTAAATATCTCTAAATCATTTAATCTTGCAGATGACATTATTTCATATTAAAAATGATACATACTACTAAGAATGAGTAATACTAAAAAAAATAATATTTACCAAAATGACTAAAAAAGTTATTCATGGTAATTTTTTCTAATTTTAAATGAATTATTAATAGTCATGATGGTCATTTTATAGAAATTTCAGAATTCAAATTTCTGAACCCATGTTTTATAAAAATTCCACAACACAATCTCATGATAAATTAAGGATGAAAACCAATGCATGGTATACCAACTGTCAGTGGGAACCAGAATATTCTTATACATGGTTTAAAACAATAATTTTATCATGGAATTATTGAATCTATAGAAGGTAACATTATTCACTAGAGTTTTAAAAATTAAACAGATATTCGCAACAAAATAAACTAAGAATAAATTGGTAAAACATTCAAATATTAAGAAATTAGGTTAGCATGTTATGAATTTTTACAAAGTAAAAAAAATATAATTCATGAAAAATAATGTTATAATTGTGAAGGGAATAAAAATTTCAAGTCTCAACTAGTTTTCAATTAAATAGATTATTCTGCTTAATCATTATTTTACCCTTTCCATTTAGGTTATTCTATATATACATTAAAATAAATAACATCTCGTTTATAACCAAAACATGAGCATACTTATAGAAACATGGATAAAATTTCATGATTTCTGAAATTAATTTTTTGAATTACCCAAATTATATCATTAAATTAATAAAATAAACTATCATGATCTATATATATCTTGTTCTGTACCCTACAAGTAGAACCACCTAATGTTTTTGTTTGGTAGGCTCATATTCCATACACTGAATAATAGGAATCCCTAAAATCCTATATTCTAGCTAGTATTCATAATCTATGTCATGCACCAATATCAAATAACACAGTTTCCCTACCAACTCATCAAATAATCACTGTACTAAACTCAAAACTCCATTTTATCTCTCAACCTAGTCAATTTTTTATTTTCATAAACAACATCATTCATTTAAAATAATAAAAAATCATGATACATGTATCTCTCCTAGGTCTCTACCCTGCATGTAATACCACAAGACATAGTTTTTTGGTAGGCTCGGATTCCTTACATTGGATCACAGGAGGCCCAAAAATCTTGTGTCTGAGAAAGTAAACATAGTTTATGTCATGCATCAACATCAAGTAACATCATTTCCATACCAACCAAATAAATACTCACTATACATAACTCAAAACTCTATCTTATCTCTCAAACTAAACATTTTTTTCCCATTTTTCATGATCCCCTTTAAAAAAGGGTACCCCTAATAGGTAAAAATGAAGGGAGAGTGGTAATGAATTCCATGTTTTGACTTTAGATGGCCCCAAATAGCTTACTAAAATTATGGGTATAAAAATCTTACATATCAAAGGTGTTAACCCCAATTATTTAACATTAATCTAGATAGAGAATGAAGACCACCAATAAACTCAATCTCTTAATAATAAATTATAAAACTAAAACCATCCCATAACACATGTATAATGTAAATTGATAAAATTTAATTCTCTAAATAAATTCCAAAAGAAATCCTAAGGTAAAGACTCAGAAAAAACCCCAATTTTAATGCATATAATGCCCAGATTGGTCTCCAAAGACATCCTGGAAACCTAATAAATAGTTTGAATATATGTAGGGAGAATATAACATGTATACTCGGTAATATAATACACAAGGTCCCTCATAAACAACAAAACCAGATTTGTTCCTAAATAGGACATCTAACTCGGACAACTAACTAGTCCCATACTCACTATGACATGATCAAATAATAACATGTCCAATATAGTAATATACTAATAATCATATAGATAATGGTTACCCAATACAACTCTCACACTGATTATCCACTCTCACCCCACAATATCATACATCATGTTACTCTATTCCTTTCTATAATAGTAATTCCCAAAGATGCTTGGGAAACCACATCACATCCCTTTTAATGATTCCTGAGAAACCACAATATACCATGAACCCTATGTAACATTTCATTACAACCACATCCTCCTATAACCATTTTTGTAATCAGATTAGTTGGGTATCATGAAAATAAAAGTAATAAACCTCATTCCCTCCTCCTTCTATGAACAACACCAACCAAGAACTACCTCATAAATCATCTCCTCACGTGTACTTATAACTTTTGTGCATCACATCCCATTCACATCAATCACTCATTGAAGAGATGGTGGGGAAGAGGGGGTAGCCATCCGTCTATCCTCATAATTATGGATGTATGGGAAAAACACCTGGACCCCAAAACCATTGGGTGTTGGTGTAATCATGTCACTTCGGTGGGGTGCTTATATAAATCACATAAAATTAAATGATAGAAAAATAACGCACAAGAACAACACATGGGTTTAAAATAAGGTCACTAACACATCTCACTGTATCATGAAAATGTCACACAACCTCCACCACTATCATTTACAACTTTAAATAAATCACTCCACAAAGTAATCCAAAAACAATCCATATCCAATCTTTTAAAAAATAAATTTCTATATTTTCTTATTACCAACCATATTCATTTCACAAGCCCATTAATTTCATCTTTAATTCTGTTAAATTTATTATTCATTCACTATATTAACTTATTTACCCCACATTAACTTCAACCCCAATTCATTAACCATTCCAATACATGAAATTTCTTTATCCATTTCAATATTTTTTTTACATTCCATAACTATCAAAAATCTATACAACACTCTACAACAGAACACATAAAATATCATCCATCTCATGCAATTAAGCCTCACTTGAAAACCACCAAAAATCATAACTACTACACATAAAAACCTCCACACATATCTACCACCATACATGTCATTTAGTTTCAATAAGGGTATTTATTATAATTACTAAATTATTTTTAAGGGTATTCTCACACAAATATGAGATTCCATGGGAAACCATTTTCATTAGCTAGATATACATTCTTAACCTTTTTTCAGGGGTGGTGAGTTACATCAATCAATCAAAAAAACAAACCAATATCAGAATAGAATATAAAGGGTAAGAAGAAAGTATAAAAAACAATATAAGTAAAACATATGAACAATTAAAACACTTACAATCTCCTCCCCTTCACCTTTAATTTTAAATAAGCCGGTTATTTTTCTTTCTTAAGATGATATGTACCATATACATGAAGGAAAAAAAATTGTGATATTCCCACATATATGACTAATAAGGAGAGATGAATTATCCTATACCTGGAAATGATGTTCCTAAACACATTTCACTAAAAATAGGGGAAAGATAATGATGTCACTACTTCTATACACCAAAGATAAGGGATTGGTTAAATTTTTAACTTTTGTAGATAAGGGGAAATATATATGGAGAAATAAATACCAAAATTTATGGTTACACAAAAGGTGGAACTGTACTATCGAAAAATAGTGTAAACCAAGTTGTTTAACACCCCTAGAATCATGAACTAGGAGGCCCTAGGTGGATGTAGATGACTATTCATGTTTGAGAACAATTTTTTGATTCATTCAGACAAGAATAAAAAATGAAAGTAATCTAATTTAAAGGACAAATAATTTTATTATTCTAGATATTATTTTCATAAATATTAACATAGTCAACATTCCTCTCTAATTATTATTTAATTTTGTTTCATTTCAAACACTTAAAATGACCCTTCTAGAAACCAAACTGTTTAATGAACTCATGTAAGAACCTTGGTTTTTTTATGATCTAAAGATCATTTTATTTTCAGTTTAAATACTTTTTTATGGCCTTATGTATGTACATTATGTGATCATGGGTTTTTTGAAGGAGTATAGAGCTTGTTTAGATCTTGGAACCTAGATTTTTAGGGTTTTTTCTTCGAGCACACGATTACCACATGGTTTGGAAAACTATGTTGGTGAAAAATCTGAGGCTAATAGGAGGGGAAATATGGTCTTCACAGTTAAGGAAACCATGTGGGAGTAGCTGCATGACTGTGTAAACTTTTTGGTAAATTTCAGGTTTTTGATTGAGTATTTTCACAAGGTTACCACATGGTTGGTCAAACCATGCATTGTTCCCTATAAAAGTAGATATATGTACAAAGTTTCCACATGGTTTGGGAAACCATGCAGGTAAACCATGCGAGCCTATTACATGAGTATTTTTTAAAAATTTTAATTTAATGTTAAAATATTCTTTTAAACCCATTTGGGTTTTCTTCTTCAACACTACGCAAACCCCCTCCCATAGAGATCTCCTTTGGTGCCTAAGATAGGGAATGATCCCTTCACTCTATCCAAAATCCATTTTGATCTCTGAACATCCCTTAAGATCTGTATCAGTAAGTCCTAAATTCCTTTTTATCAATAATTGATTCCTCCGGAAATGTATTGCATAATTTTATTTTAGTCTCATATGCCTTAATATCTCATTCTTAATCAGTTTTTTAGATCCCTCTTAAACCAGGATGAGTCAAGACTTGATACTAGATGATATCTTTGCTACCGAGCCGAAGAAGGTGGTATATACTTTCTTTCAGCTTTTTGGGTGTTCTTCCTTTTCTCTATCTGTCAGAATTTCCAGTGAGGCCTCATTTTTGAGTGAGTTTGTCACGACCCGACCTCGGGGCCCGTGCCGTGACTACCCCAAGCCCGCCTTCCATAGGCCAGGGGCTGGCGACTAGCACCAAGGCGTAAAATCCCGGTAAACAGGGAAGGCATTGCCTTTATAAGTAACAACCACCACAGAGTCAGCAAGCGGAAAGTAACTACAAGTGCAGAAAAGTAAAGGGGGCCGGAATACAAGCCCAACTGAAAGTACAACTGAAAAAGTAAAGAACAGCAACTGAAGAAAAGACGGCGGCCTCGTGTCGTCCACTGGCAATCCCACCTGAAGGGTGGGTACAGATAGCCTCCAGGCTCCTCGGGTCCCACGTCCGCTCCGAGCACGTCCCGCCCAGTGGTCCACCTCCAGGTACCGTCCTGCTCCACGCCCCAACCGAGATCAGCGGTGTCCGTCGTCTGCATCCAACACAACAAGGTGCGGGCATAGCCCATGCAGGGGTGAGTATAAGCTACTCAGTAAGGACCCCGAGACCCCCGAAGGTCTCCCGAAATCCACAAAGGATATAGCACAAAAGAAAGATGCAATCACGAAGTAACATCTGACTCGACTTAGGTATATGCCCATACATATACCTAAGTCCCCAATTCTAGCTCTGCTCACGAGCTCAAGAACAACTCAATCCACGCAGGAAAGCAAGACTCAAATCCACAAGGAGAGTAAACAGTAAATCCACAAAGGATAGTTCAACACAACCACAAAGGAGAGTAACATAAGATTCAGCTCAACCAGGTATACTTTTTCAGATGACGTCAAATATGATCACTGATCCATCTAAGTCGTCGGACCTACGAAGGATCGATAGGTACTAACCCCCGCAAAAGACCCACACAGGATCGGGCTCACACAGAACCTGTAGGCAGTGGCTCACACAGAACCGGTAGTAAGGACCCACATAGGATCGGGCTCACACAGAACCTATAGCACTGATCCACGTAGGATCGCTGAGTGCAGTAGTCGACGCAGTTCACTGAGGATCTCTGCACAGTCGTCGCCGCAGTCCACGAAGGATCTCTGCTCTGCCGTCGTCGCAGTCCACTGAGGATCTCTGCTCTGCCGTCGTCGCAGTCCACGGAGGATCTCTGCTCTGCCGTCGTCGCAGTCCACGGAGGATCTCTGCTCTGTCGTCGAAGTCACAGCCAGCGCTAGGGTTCCCGCACACAGCGAGCTCGTTTAGGAGGGTCCGCTCCACGAGCCGAGAGGCTGATACATCAACTGACACGTAGTCCGAAGTTGATGTATCCAAAAGTTCCGTATCGACAACAGGATCTCAGCGCAACAGACGGCGCGTCAATCGGACGCCCGGTCTGAGAGTTATTGGCATTTTCGTCCCAGGGGCCCGGTTGGTTTTTTTTAGGGCAAAACCAACCCGACCATACTCCGCCTATATTTGATCCTCGGGCGGAGTATGCCAAAAGTTTCGTCTCATTTAGAGGAAACTACCACAGCTGACGGTACGTCGATCGGACGTCCGTAGCTCAAATTATGAGTGTTTCCGCTTCGAGGGCCCGGTTGGTTTCGTGTACGAACCAACCCGGCCGAACCCAAAGTCTTCCGAAACCTTGAGTATAATATACCGAAACGACCGTATCGATCCAAGGATCGCGTAGCCGCTGACGGTTCTTCAATCAGAGGTCTCAGGCCCAAGATATGGGCAAAAGACCGAAGAGGGCCCGAAAACGGGGGTTCTGGGTCCGGGGCGACCCGTCCCGAACCCCCCCTGGGTCGGCCGAACCGGGTCGGCCCGACCCGGCTAGGCCGGGTCCGGTCCGGCCTGGGCGCGGCCCAGCCGACCGAACCGGCCGGCTCGGCTTCGGCCGAGCGGCCGAAGCAACTGCCGCGGGTTTGACCCGCGGCTTGGAGGAAAACACGGCCCCGCGGGGGGGGGGGGGGGGGCCCGCCTGTCACGCAGACGCGGCCGGGCCGCCGCGTCCCTCCCCGGTTCCGCACGGCCGCGGAACCGGCCGCCGCCGCCGCCGCCTTTCGCGGGCCGCCGGAGTTGCTCCGGTGGCCCGTTTTGCCTCCCGTCTGCGCTGTTGCTCCTCCCGGGGGCCGATCTTCACTGCGGGATCAACGGATCGTCCTTGCCGCATGGTTCGTCGTCGTCCGCCAAATCCGCACAACAAAAGATCGGCGGAGGGTTGCCGGGTCTTGTTCGTTAGACCCGCACCCTCCGCGTTAGTCATAAACTCAACGGGGGAAAAGGAAAAACCAATCAACAATTTTAAACAAATTAAAATTTGTTCCGTGATCGGGTTCTTTATTTCAAAAGAATAAACACGGGAAAGAATCATCAAGAAAAATAAACCCCTACCTTGTCGTCGTCGGACGGGGGATCGTCGCGGGATTGCTCGTCGCGGAAGAAGGGGGATCATCGCGTCGTCGCGGTATCCGGCGTCGCGTCGCCAATCTCCGGATCAAGATCAAACGGATTTAATTAATTAAATCCGTTGTTATTGAAAATTAAAAAGGGAGAATTTAGAAGATTCGATTCTCACCTTTAACCGTCGATCGTAGGTTTCGCCGCGGAAGAAGAGGCGTCGCCGAAGAACGTCGCGGGTAGAGCTCGTCGACGTCGCAGATCACGGTGTGCGTCGTCGAATTCCGGTCGCCGGCGTTCTTCGCGTTCTTCGCGTTCTTCGCATTCTTCGCGTTCTTCGCGAGGAGGGGAGATGAAGAAACAAAGGTCCTCTCAAATCCTTTCAAAGGATTTTTAGGTTGGTCTTATTTTATAAACATGCCAACAAACGCAAAAGCGTAAGTAACGACCTATCAGTTCGTTGAATTAATTCAACGAGCGAAACAGCCCATTTAATTCATGAAATAAACCGCTCAATTAAATGGTCTGTTAAGAATTTAAGAAAACGCGTCGGTTGACTTTTCAGTTACTTTGACGGGTTTTCGCGGGTGCGTTACTTAGCGAAAGAAACGGCGGGGCTCGTGCGGGCCCCACCTCAAAAATATCCTACCAAGGGGGTAGGATATTTCTGGATAGCATCCTATCCAGTTCAACTCAGATCAAGCCGCCTTTAAGTGGCTTCAAGTGGCTTCCAAGCAGCTTAAGTGAAATAAAATAAAGTTGTCGCACAAATTTATTTTATTTCTGACTTAAAGCCCCGAAATTTAAAAACCACGTCTGAGCAAACGCAACTCCGGAAGAGGCGTTTCTGAGCAAATACCGGCGCTGCGATTTCATCGGTGCCCTCAGAATTCGATTCCGGGCACCGGTTCAAAAGATAGAAAAACCCGCTTGTCCGTTCACTGAACGTACCCGAGCCAAACTTCGGAAATTGATTCCGGGCACACCGGGCCTCGGAATCAGGTGACGTCTGAAACTGCGCTCTTGTAAAATTCCAAAAAAAATTAAGAAAAAAAAATTCCTTGAAATTTGCGGGTCTTTACATTACTCCCACCTCAGGGCTTTACGTCCCCGTAAATATACATCAAAAAACGAGGGGAACAAATGGGGGTACTGAGCACGCATCTGAGCCTCCCGCTCCCAAGTGCTCTCCTGGAGGTTCCCGTGCTGCCATCTGACGCGCACAAGAGGAATCGACCGCCCACGTAGGACCCGCTCCTGTCGATCCTCAATCTCCACTGGGACCTCCGCAAAAGTCCCCCCATCGTCCACGTCCAGCTCCCCAAAGTCGATGATGTGTGTCGGGTCATGCACGTATCTCCTCAGCTGAGACACGTGAAAGACGTCGTGCACCCGGTGCAACTGAGGTGGTAGAGCCAGGCGATAAGCCACCTCTCCTATCCTGCTGAGGACCTGGAAAGGCCCGATGAAGCGTGGAGACAACTTGCCGCCTCGGCCAAATCTCCGTAAACCACGTCGAGGTGAGACACGCAAAAAGACGTGGTCGCCATCCTCGAACTCCAGTGGCCTCCGCCTCCTGTCATCATATGACTTCTGCCGGCTCTGATCTGTCCTCATCCTCTCCTGGATGATCTGGACCTTCTCTGTCGTGGCTCGGACCATCTCTGGTCCCACGAGTGCTGACTCCCCAGGGTCTGTCCAGCACAACGGTGATCTGCAGGGTCTGCCGTACAACGCCTCGTATGGTGCCATCCCGATGGTGGAGTGGTAGCTGTTGTTGTACGCGAACTCCACCAAGGGTAGGTGGTCCTCCCAGCTGCGACCAAAGTCGAGAACACATGCACGGAGCATGTCCTCGAGTGTCTGTATGGTCCTCTCAGCCTGACCATCCGTCTGAGGGTGGAAGGCTGTGCTCAGATGGAGCCATGTCCCGAACGCCTCCTGCAACCCCTTCCAAAGCCGGGAAGTGAAACGAGCATCTCGATCGGAGACGATAGACGATGACACACCGTGAAGCCGTACGATCTCCTGGACGTAAAGACGTCCCAAGCTCTCCACTGAGCCCTGCTCTCTGATGGGTAAGAAGTGTGCCGACTTGGTGAGTCAGTCGACAATCACCCAAATGGAGTCGTGACCTCTGGAAGTGCGTGGAAGTCCAGTCACGAAGTCCATAGATATGCCGTCCCACTTCCACTCCGGGACCTCCAAGGGTTGTACCAAGCCTGCTGGTACCTGATGCTCTGCCTTCACCTGCTGGCAGGTGAGGCATCGTGAAACGAACTCTGCCACAGCTTTCTTCATGCCCGGCCACCAGTGCTGTCGTCTGAGATCCTGGTACATCTTTGCCACTCCGGGATGTACCGCCAAGGGAGAAGTGTGAAACTCTCTCAGCACCTCCTCTCGTAAAGCGACTGGTACGAAGGTACGTCCTCTGAAAAGGATGTCGTGCTCTTCTCCAAGGGAGAAGCCATCAGGCGCCTGACCTGAGGATATCAGTGCACGCCGGGTCTCACAGTCAGCGTCCCCACGATGAGCCTCTCTGACCCGCAGTAGAAGTGGAGGAGAGACTGTGAGAGACTGAAGAAAGGCTGCTCCGTCTCTATCCACGAAGGATATCTGTAAGGAGGCTAGCTGCTCTGTCGCCTCCTCAAGTAGCTGAATGCCCGTCCTCCTGCTGAGGGCATCAGCTATCACGTTCCCCTTCCCAGGAGTATAGACTATCTCAAAGTCATAGTCCTGGAGGAACTCAAGCCATCTTCGCTGTCTCAGGTTCAGGTCATTCTGAGAGAAGATATACCTGAGACTCTGGTGGTCAGAAAAGACTGTGAAGCGCTCGCCCATCAGATAGTGCCGCCAAGTCTTCAGAGCGAAGACCACTGCTGCTAACTCCAGGTCATGAGTGGCGTAGTTCTGCTCATGCGGCCTCAACTGACGTGATCCGTAGGCGATCACGGCCCGCTCCTGCATCAGGATGCACCCGAGTCCAGTCCCTGACGCATCGCAGTAAACTACGTATCCAACTCCCTCCTCAGGCAACCTCAAGATAGGTGCGCTGGTCAACCCCTGCCTCAGCTCCTAGAAGCTCTGCTGACATCTGTCTGACAACACGAAGGGTTTCCCCTTCTTCGTCAACACTGAGAGTGGTGCCGCAACTCTGGAGAAGTCTGGCACGAATCTCTGATAGTATCCGGCTAGTCCCAAGAAGCTTCGCACCTCCGTCACGCTCCTGGGTGGCTCCCAAGCTAGCACTGCCTCGATCTTCGCGGGATCCACTGCAACTCCGGCCTCAGAGATGACGTGCCCCAAGAAATGGACCTCACGTAACCAGAACTGGCACTTTGAGAGCTTGCCATAAAGCTGGTGCTCTCGGAGTGTTTCTAGCACAACTCGCAGGTGGTAGGCATGCTCCTCCTCAGTCATCGAGTATACCAAAATGTCGTCAATGAAGACCACGACAAATCGGTCGAGGTATGGCTGGAAGATCCTGTTCATGAGGCTCATGAACACTGCTGGAGCATTGGTTACGCCGAACGGCATAACCAAGAACTCATAATGGCCATACCGACATCTGAAGGCCGTCTTCTGCACGTCCTCGTCTCGAACTCTGAGCTGATGATAGCCTGACCGGAGGTCTATCTTCGAGAACCACCGCGCTCCCTTGAGCTGATCGAAGAGGTCATCAATCCGTGGAAGCGGATACTTGTTCCTCACTGTCACCTGGTTCAGGCGACGATAGTCGACACACAGTCGCAAGCTCCCGTCCGCCTTCTTGGCGAACAAAATCGGGGAAGCCCAGGGTGAAACACTGGGTCGGATAAACCCCTTGCTCTGCAAGTCCTCCAACTGTACCCGCAGCTCCCGAAGCTCGGCGGGGGCCATCCGATATGCTGGAGTAGATATCGGGGCTGTCCCGGGGTACAAGTTGATGTAAAAGTCTACCTCTCTACGAGGAGGTAGCCCTGGAACGTCGTCGGGAAAGACGTCCACGTACTGGTCCACCACTGCAGGAAAAGCTGGACTCCGCACGTCCACTGCTCCTAGGATGAGGCTAGCCAACTGATGAGAGATGGGCTGCACTCTCCTCCGCGGAAGTCCATCCTGTGCTACAAAGGTTCCCTTCTCGCCGGTGAAGGTAAACCTTCTCCCGTCGGTGCGAACACATCGCACCTTGCGCCTAAAACAGTCGATCTGGGCATGAACCATGGATAGCCAATCCATGCCCAAGATGACGTCGTAAGGCCTCGACGCCGCTACAAGGAGATCCCAGCCGAAGCTCTCGCCTCCTAGAGTAAGCTCACACTGCCGGCACCAGTGCGTAATCGTCGAGTCTGCTCCCGTAGGAGTCTCTAGCCGTAAGGATCGAGCCAACGGCTCAGTCGGAATCTCCGAGCTCCGAACAAGGGCAGAGGCTATGAAAGAGTGACTCGCTCCTGTGTCTATAAGTACTGCAGCAAGGGTGGAATAGACACAGATCATACCTCGAATCATCTCTGGCATGTCGGGGTCGTAGGCCTCCACTGCCTGGAGCTGGGCCTGTCCCTGCCCGCCAGCTCCCTGTGGTCGAGGTGGCCCTCCTGGTGGTGGTGGGGGTAGAGCCTGGAAGCGTCGCCCACCACCCGCTGCTCGGCCAGCTCCTCTGCCTCGTCCGCCTCCTCCCTGCGGACCGCCACGGTCGACCCTCTGCCTCTGCCTGGGTGGCCCCTCCACCGTCTTCTGCTCCTCTGGTCGGCGAGTCGGGCAGTCACGAGCCATGTGACCCTGCCCACCGCAGGAGTAGCACAGCCTGCCTCTCGGAAGGCAGGCACTCCGCTGTGTGCCCCGCACTGCTGAGCCGGTGTCCTGAGGCCGTCTGCGTGGGGGTCTGGTCTGCCTGGACCCGAGAGTCTTCCGTCGGCTACCTGCTGCCGAAGACTCAGCTACCTGCCGCCCTGCGCTAGGTCTCGCCGCTGGAGAAGGCTCTGCCAGGAAGCTCTCGATCAGGAGGGCTCGCTCCAGCACTCCCGCCTGGGTCGGAATGCTGAGGGAGATCAGCGACGCCCGAATCTCCTGCCGCAAGCCCTGCTCGAAGGTCCGGGCCCGGAAGAAGGGGTCCCGTACCATGTCGGTCGAGTAGCGAGATAGGTCAGTGAACCTCGCCGCGTACTGAGCGACCGTCATGCTGCCCTGGCGCAGTTGGAGAAGCTCCTGGATGCGCACCGCTCGGAGGGTGGTCGGGACGAACTCAGAGCGGAAGAGGCTCTCGAAGTCCGCCCAGAGCAAGGATGCCTCATCGTGAACCTAGAGCATCAAGCTCCACCATCGTCCTGCTGCCGCCTGCAGGAGGCTCGCCGCGAGAATCGCCATGAGATCCGCTGGTGTCCTCACTAGCCTAAAGATCCGTACCACCGCCTCTAGCCAGTCCTCGGCGGCCTGGGGGTCCGCCTCACCGCGAAACCTGGGCGGTCGCTGGCTCTGAAACTCATGCAGTGCCCTGAGGCGACGTGCAACGTCAGCGTCTGGTACTGGTAGCATTGGTGGCTCGGCGGGTAAAACTACCGCCGGTGCCACTGCTGGCAAAGGGCCCTGCACCGAGGCCTCGTCGCTCGGTGGGCTGCCGTCGCGCCCTACACTCGGAACCCTAGCTGGCTGTCGTCGCGGGGCCATCCTGAAAAGGAGAACAAGAGCACCATAGTCAGAACAGTATACCTGGTGAGCTGGCACAAGTAATTACAAGGAAAACTTGAGACTTTCATAAAGCAGATCAGTATACCCGGTGAGCTGACACAAGTAATCACAAAGAAAACTTGGAACACACACGCAATCAATGTTTTCATGCATTAAGTCGGAAATCAGGAGTCAGGGTCCTGGTGTACGGATACGTCGGCCGCCGCACCAACACTGGGCTCCCTGAACTGATAACCACACTCCATACACTAAACACTATTGCTTCATATGGAAAGAAAGGACGATCAAAGTCTGCGGTAGAACCGACCCCTCTGATACCAATTTGTCACGACCCGACCTCGGGGCCCGTGCCGTGACTACCCCAAGACCGCCTTCCATAGGCCAGGGGCTGGCGACTAGCACCAAGGCGTAAAATCCCGGTAAACAGGGAAGGCATTGCCTTTATAAGTAACAACCACCACAGAGTCAGCAAGCGGAAAGTAACTACAAGTGCAGAAAAGTAAAGGGGGCCGGAATACAAGCCCAACTGAAAGTACAACTGAAAATGTAAAGAACAGCAACTAAAGAAAAGACGGCGGCCTCATGTCGTCCACTGGCAATCCCACCTGAAGGGTGGGTACAGATAGCCTCCAGGCTCCTCGGGTCCCACGTCCGCTCCGAGCACGTCCCGCCCAGTGGTCCACCTCCAGGTACCGTCCTGCTCCACGCCCCAACCGAGATCAGCGCTGTTCGTCGTCTGCATCCAACACAACAAGGTGCGGGCATAGCCCGTGCAGGGGTGAGTATAAGCTACTCAGTAAGGACCCCGAGACCCCCGAAGGTCTCCCGAAATCCACAAAGGATATAGCACAAAAGAAAGATGCAATCACGAAGTAACATCTGACTCGACTTAGGTATATGCCCATACATATACCTAAGTCCCCAATTCTAGCTCTGCTCACGAGCTCAAGAACAACTCAATCCACGCAGGAAAGAAAGACTCAAATCCACAAGGAGAGTAAACAGTAAATCCACAAAGGATAGTTCAACACAACCACAAAGGAGAGTAACATAAGATTCAGCTCAACCAGGTATACTTTTTCAGATGACGTCAAAGATGATCACTGATCCATCTAAGTCGTCGGACCCACGAAGGATCGATAGGTACTAACCCCCGCAAAAGACCCACACAGGATCGGGCTCACACAGAACCTGTAGGCAGTGGCTCACACAGAACCGGTAGTAAGGACCCACATAGGATCGGGCTCACACAGAACCTATAGCACTGATCCACGTAGGATCGCTGAGTGCAGTAGTCGACGCAGTTCACTGGGGATCTCTGCACAGTCGTCGCCACAGTCCACGAAGGATCTCTGCTCTGCCGTCGTCGCAGTCCACTGAGGATCTCTGCTCTGCCGTCGTCGCAGTCCACAGAGGATCTCTGCTCTGTCGTCGAAGTCACAGCCAGCGCTAGGGTTCCCGCACACAACGAGCTCGTTTAGGAGGGTCTGCTCCACGAGCCGAGAGGCTGATACATCAACTGACACGTAGTCCGAAGTTGATGTATCCAAAAGTTCCGTATCGACAACAGGATCTCAGCGCAACAGACGGCGCGTCAATCGGACGCCCGGTCTGAGAGTTATTGGCATTTTCGTCCCAGGGGCCCGGTTGGTTTTTTTTAGGGAAAAACCAACCTGACCGTACTCCGCCTGTATCCGATCCTCGGGCGGAGTATGCCAAAAGTTCCGTCTCATTTAGACGAAACTAGCATAGCTGACGGTACGTCGATCGGACGTCCTTAGCTCAAATTATGAGCGTTTCCGCTCCGAGGGCCCGGTTGGTTTCGTGTACGAACCAACCCGGCCGAACCCAAAGTCTTCCGAAACCTTGAGTATAATATACCGAAACGACCGTATCGATCCAAGGATCGCGTAGCCGCTGACGGTTCGTCAATCGGAGGTCTCAGGCCCAAGATATGGGCAAAAGACCGAAGAGGGCCCGAAAACGGGGGTTCTGGGTCCGGGGCGACCCGGTCCGAACCCCCCCTGGGTCGGCCGAACCGGGTCGGCCCAAACCGGGTCGGCCCAACCCGGCTAGGCCGGGTCCGGTCCGGCCTGGGCGCGGCCCGGCCGACCGAACCGGCCGGCTCGGCTTCGGCCGAGCGGCCGAAGCAACTGCCGCGGGTTTGACCCGCGGCTTGGAGGAAAACGCGGCCCCGCGGGGGGGGCCTCCTGTCACGCAGACGCGGCCGGGCCGCCGCGTCCCTCCCCGGTTCCGCACGGCCGCGGAACCGGCCGCCGCTGCCGCCGCCTTCCGCGGGCTGCCGGAGTTGCTCCGGTGGCCCGTTTTGCCTCCCGTCTGCGCCGTTGCTCCTCCCGGGGGCCGATCTTCACTGCGGGATCAATGGATCGCCCTTGCCGCACGGTTCGTCGTCGTCCGCCAAATCCGCACAACAAAAGATCGGCGGAGGGTTGCCGGGTCTTGTTCGTTAGACCCGCACCCTCCGCGTTAGTCATAAACTCAACGGGGGAAAAGGAAAAACCAATCAACAATTTTAAACAAATTAAAATTTGTTCCGTGATCGGGTTCTTTATTTCAAAAGAATAAACACGGGAAAGAATCATCAAGAAAAATAAACCCCTACCTTGTCGTCGTCGGACGGGGGATCGTCGCGGGATTGCTCGTCGCGGAAGAAGGGGGATCGTCGCGTCGTCGCGGTATCCGGCGTCGCGTCGGCAATCTCCGGATCAAGATCAAACGGATTTAATTAATTAAATCCGTTGTTATTGAAAATTAAAAAGGGAGAATTTAGAAGATTCGATTCTCACCTTTAACCGCCGATCGTAGGTTTCGCCGCGGAAGAAGAGGCGTCGCCGAAGAACGTCGCGGGTAGAGCTCGTCGACGTCGCAGATCACGGTGTGCGTCGTCGAATTCCGGTCGCCGGCGTTCTTCGCGTTCTTCGCGTTCTTCGCGTTCTTCGCGTTCTTCGCGAGGAGGGGAGATGAAGAAACAAAGGTCCTCTCAAATCCTTTCAAAGGATTTTTAGGTTGGTCTTATTTTATAAACATGCCAACAAACGCAAAAGCGTAAGTAACGACCTATCAGTTCATTGAATTAATTCAACGAGCAAAACAGCCCATTTAATTCACGAAATAAACCGCTCAATTAAATGGTCTGTTAAGAATTTAAGAAAACGCGTCGGTTGACTTTTCAGTTACTTTGACGGGTTTTCGCGGGTGCGTTACTTAGCGAAAGAAACGGAGGGGCTCGTGCGGGCCCCACCTCACAAATATCCTACCTAGGGGGTAGGATATTTCTGGATAGCATCCTATCCAGTTCAACTCAGATCAAGCCACCTTTAAGTGGCTTCAAGTGGCTTCCAAGCAGCTTAAGTGAAATAAAATAAATTTGTCGCACAAATTTATTTTATTTCTGACTTAAAGCCCCGAAATTTAAAAACCACGTCTGAGCAAACGCAACTCCGGAAGAGGCGTTTCTAAGCAAATACCGGCGCTGCGATTTCATCGGTGCCCTCAGAATTCGATTCCGGGCACCGGTTCAAAAGATAGAAAAACCCGCTCGTCCGTTCACTGAACGTACCCGAGCCAAACTTCGGAAATTGATTCCGGGCACACCGGGCCTCGGAATCAGGTGCCGTCTGAAACTGCGCTCTTGTAAAATTCCAAAGAAAATTAAGAAAAAAAAATTCCTTGAAATTTGCGGGTCTTTACAGAGTTCCTTTTAGTAGTTATGTAGGACCAAGTGATGATGTATACAAGGTTTTCTTAGGTGTGTTGGTACTTGTTACTCATTTTGAGGTCACCCATGGGGTGAGACTTAAGTAATTAACATGTTTATTCTTATTTAAACAACCCTAGGGGTTTGTGTGCTTGTGTTTTCCTTGTTAGAGAAATCATTTTGATACCGTATGGTTTATAATAACTTGCTCATGATATGTATTGCCTCCAAGACTTCTTATTTCTTGTTATTCCATGCTTATTTTGATAGTTTGGATTAAATTATTTTGTTTATATGGGTGGGTATAACAATTTTAATTGAATAATTTCATGTTAAATTGATTATATGGGAGGGTAGACCCATATGCATGTAAATGATAAATGGTTAGCATGAGTTGATATACCCATAGATTGTTCATGTCTATGTGAGTGAGTATAATCACATGGAATGAGATTTGTAAATTGAATTCTTTGATTGAATGGTTTAATAGATTCTATGGTATCCTCTCCATGGATCGGGAACACTCTGGTGGACACCTTGGGTTGACTCTGCCCCATGGGTCCTGAGTCTGTGGGATGTTTCAGGCCTTTCTACCCCATGGACCCAACTTTCGTAGAATCTCATAGGAAATTTTTGTACACATACTTCTAGGACTCTAACCAATGCCTTGACTGAGGTTCTATTGGGACACCCATGGGACTCGATGTGGATTTCTTGGATGAGCTCCATAGATCGGGATTTTTTCTAGATTTGTAACATGGATTCCATAGTACGTGATGGCCTGGATCCAGAATTTAGGATATACACTCACTATACAGTGTGGCCATGGAATTCTTAACTCCATTTATACAATGTGGATATGGTTCGTTTGATATGGATGGATGTACAGAATGGTCGTGTGAATTTTTTAATATCATATAGCTTCTTTGTTAGGAGTTGACTCTGTTTTAGGAAGACTTTAGGGAAATTTGGTTTTACATATGTAAGTATACTTATGCCATGCACATACACAGATTACTTTACTGCACCTATTACTCTTGTTAGCACTTTGTATATTGTTTTTAGAACTATATAGAACTGTGTGGTTTCCTATTGGGATGTTCATCTCACACCCTGTTTGAGCCTCCTTGAGGACCCAAATAGATTATATGGTTACTGGTGAATAGGGGGAAAGTGCCCTGGTACAGGTTGTTGATTGTGGATTTGGAGCAAGGGAGCATAAGAACGAGCTATGGGTAGCGATGTTAGGGGCACTTTTTGGCCTTTTTTTATTTTTGGGATTCTCTTACTATATTACATTTTCATGTAACTACTTTGAATTTTTTCTAGACACATGTATTATCAACATCATTTTGTATATGAGACACATCTGGTTAGGGATATGTAATCATTTTTGTCTTTATTTTATTTGACTAATGTTTATTTTTCTTCTACTATTTATTATGTTTGAGTTACATTGTGATACTCTTTTAATGAGGGAATAGTCTCCCCACTGACTCACCCAGGCCCTTGCTACTAGTCGGAAGCCTCCAACATTTGGGGAGATGTGTTTGAGGTCATTTGACCAACTGGGCTCGAGGCACTTCTGAGTGGTATCCGGGTCTTGGAGGTTACAAAGTGGTATCATAGAGGTTTCTTTTCTGCATTGACTTACTCTTTGGAAACATTAGATAGAGATATTAAGGATATTAATTTTTTTAATAAAATGTGCCTAGGAGTATTTATCCAGCATATAGGGAAAATAAAAAATGCCACAAATGGATTATGTTTTTATGGATTTTGAAGATAACGGTTGTGATGGTTTCACCATTGGGTGACACACTTGATTTATTCTATTACTATTGATGTAGTAGTAAGTTTTATTTATATTGAAAACTGATGAGATGAGGGTATTCTATATCATTCATCATATAGGAACTTGTTAGGAATCACATTCCATGCATTATTCCAGGCCATCTATGATTCATTTGATATTTCATGATGTTGTGATAGTTGATGTGATTGTTGTTCTTTCTATTGTGTTAGTTTTGGAGTAGTGGGTAAGGGAGTGATGTCATAATTCAATCCATAATGAGTATGGTCCCTTATGAATTGGGAAGTGATGCATTGATGAAATTGAAATGATGAACAAACTTGATATAATTATGGTTTGATGGGGAACCAAATTTGTGTTCATGCTGTGTTATGGGACCTCATGGATTCAGACTTTGTAACCATTGGGGGAATTTCCTAGATAATTAAATGTGAAATAAAAATTGAACTTGAAATGAATGAAAGATAAAAATATACATGACATAGACCCGAATTTTTAGTGGTAAAGTTGCATAGTCTCTAGTGGTTTGAATACTGTTCTTTATGCTATCATGGATTTAGGAGCAGACTATGGGTGTGACTCAGTTTATATGAGGGTTTTGACTTGTCCTACACTTTGGATTTTTGTTCTTTGATGTTTATCTTCTATTAGGAATGTTTTTTGGAATTGTAGAGACATGAAACCATTAAGATCACTAGTGGTATGCAATGAGGGAGGCTATTTCCACAATTCAGATACGATGGGCCACGAGCTACCATTTGATCCTCCTTTAGTGCCAGTTGAGGAACTAGGGGATGTTTTTGACATAGGTTTCGATGTATACTTCCACGAATGATTCTTTTGGTATATTTATACTTTCAGGGAGCACTACAACCAACCCGGTCTATTTCTAAGATGACCCTGGTGTTCTAGTCGTAGAAGCCTCCCATTTTTTTGGGTTATATAGGTCTATAGGCTATAGATCTATGGATTGAAGCCACATCAATGATTTTGTAGCATCTAGAGATGCCTCATAAGTAGAGAGCCTATATGGAAACTTATGTGATATGAGAAGCGATAAAGAACTAGTAAGATTTTTTGAACTAGTAAGATAGTTTAAACAATATGGGTTGGAATTATTTCCATACCCTCTTCAACGACTACTTATACCCTCCGACTCTGTGAGTAGAGTGGACTAGTGAGTTCAAGCATCAGGAGTAGGGCGTGATGACGGTTATGGAATACACAGTTCACATTATAGAGCTATAGCATTTTGCACTGATGCATCTTACTAATGTGATATCAAGGGAGATATTCTTCAATGAGGGTCCCTGGAATGCTATCAAATCTTAGGTCAACAATTATTGGTTGACTTCCATCACTGATATTTTGAATCAGGTGTCGATCACAGAACGAAACCTAAGGGAAGCTAGGGGTACAGAATAGTGAGGAATTATTTATCACCCCAGTGGGTCTACATCTTTTGGTAGGAAGAACCACTTTGAGGCTTCCCATGAGGTGGGTGCTAGTTAGGTAGTGGGTGTAGGTAGTTTGGTGTTTTTCCAATAATGTTTTATCTGAGTCCACATGAATAATTAGTGTGACCATGACCTAGTCAATTTCCAATATTATGGTAGGATTTGTAAAATGCAGCGATTTTGCTAGACCTTCCCTACAACTGTGAGTTGTAGGGGTATGATTCAACGTCAAGTTCATGAGTAGGTTCTTCATATCCACGTCAGGCTGGGAGCTAGAGAAGTGCTGTCCTGTCAGGACAAGAAAGTGGTGGTCATGTTCATGGTAGCCAAGCAAAAAGATCTCATAGACAGTAGGTTGGATCATCTCAGAGAAGTTAGGCAGTGTCACAAGGCCGGGGTATAGTCCAAACATATGTTGTATAGTAGAACAAACAAGATCATGATCTCGATCCATCTATGGTTATGGGTATGATCTTAGAAGCTTCTTCTATTTCATCTTCTTTTTTCGATATAGGTGTGTCTTATAGTTTAATATCTACACAGGTGGATAAAAGAATTGGGCTCTCAGTTTTTCTTTCTGAGGGCACTTTGATGATAGATACACCATTAGGAGTTATAACGGGTGATATGTACAAATGTATGGAGTTTCCCCTTGAGGCTGGATGGTGTCACTTTTTCTGGGATCATTATGTCTTCTAGATGAAATTGTATGACATCATTCTCTGGATGTTATGGATTTTGGCTTATCGAGCGTACGATGAATTATATCCCCTGGATGGTGACTTTCACGTCACCAAAGGGTGTATTGGTTATTAAAAAGGGTTAATGGGATGTCAATGGGAGTTGATCTACTCTTGAGCATTGTGTGTTGGGCGAGTTGATAACCCAGATTGCTAGTTTTTTTTGGATGATCAGGGAGTGAGTCAAGAAGACTTTCCTCTAGTGTTTGATCGCTTCATGGACGTCTTTCTCGGGGAATTTTCTTGTTTAACTCTAGAGAGAGATGTGGATTTTTCCATAAAGATAGTTCTTGGAGCTTTGCTGGAATCCATTCAACCTTTTAGGATGTCAATTGCAGAGTTGAAGGAGACCAAGAGGAAGCTAGAGGATTTGGAGGTGAGGGGGTTTATCAAACCCAATACTACTCTATGGGGTTTTCTAGTTCATTTTTGAAAAGGTGGATGGTACCTATAGGCTCTATGTGGACTATCAAAAACTGATCCAGCTGATTGTTAAAAACTGATATCCCTTTCATAAGATACATGGCATGTTCGATCAACTTCGAGAAGCTCGGGTGTTCTCATAAATTAATTTGAGGTCAGGATATCACCAGGTGTGTGTTTGACCTACAGAAATACCTTATACAGACATTTTCTATAGTTAAGGTTATATGAGTATATGGTTATGTCATTCTGTATCAGGAATCTTCCATTAGTATTCCTGGCACTGATGAACAGAGTGTTCCACCCATTTTTGTATTCTTTTACACTGTTTTTTTGTGGAAAATATCTTAGTGTATTCTCTCAATCGATACGACCATGAACAAATCTTGAGATCATTTTTAATACACTGTGAGAAAATCAGTCATATTCTATGATCGAAAAGTGACACTTTTCAATGAAATAGATTCACTTCAAGGGTCACATTATCTCAGAGACAAGAGTGTTATTGGACTCAGAGAAGGTGAGACCAGTGGTTTCTTGGGAACAAACCAAGTACATTTTTGACATGTGGAGTTTCTTGGGGTTAGATGGTAACTAAAAGAATTTTACATATCACTTATCACACATAGAATCATTGATGATTATCCTGACTAAGAAGGGTGTGATGTTTTTTTGGTCAAATTATTATGATATAGCCTTTCAGGAGCTGAAAGGGAGGATGATTACGACACTATTTATGATACTATAATAAAAGAGAAAGATTTGCACGGTGTACTATGATGCTTTAAATATTGGGATGGGGGTAGTGATGATGTTGGGGTTAATTTGTTTCATATGTGTCTAGACATCTGAGGCCTCACGAGCGGAATTACCCAATTCATGACCTAGATTTAGATGAATTTTTTTATGTGTTGTGTTGTTGGAGACACTATTTACTAGGAGAGTGTTTTGTGGTATACATGGACCAATAAATACTAAATTATATCTTTACACAACTTGATATGAATCTATGGTAATGGTGGGTGGAGTACCTACAATCCATCAACTTCGATATTGTCTATATGACAAGTAAGGGAAATGCAGTGGCCGATGTACTGAGCATTGGGACTCAGATATAGGTGATGAAATTGGCCAGTATCCAGTGTAATATTATAGAATTGTTCTCTGAGATGTATCTAGAGATTCATGATAGATAAGGACAGACTTATCTTTAATTCCTAGCTATGCACACTACCCTTCTCGGCAGAGATAGGATGAGGCATCTATCATATTCAGAAGGCCTATTTCTACCGGAGTGTGTGTATGGTGAGGAACCTTCTTGTGGTAGGATGGTATGAAATGATGAAATCTTGTATATCCATGGTCATGCCTGGGTTTCAATAGATATATGTGAGGATTCGATGTGGGAGATTCATGCTTCAACTTGATCTATTCATCCTAGGGTCACAATGATTTACAGTGACTTATATTGTTAGTATTGGTGGAAGAGTATGAAGAGAGAGGTATATAGTTTTGTTACGAGGTGTTCCACCTGTCAGTAGGTGATAGTGGAACATCAAAAACCAGTTGAGATTTTACAAAAGTTACTTCTATAGTGGAAATGGGATGATGTCATGATGAATTCTGTCACTAGTTTGTCAAGGTTTTCTTTAATGTAGTGATGTTGTGTGGATTTTTTTTGATAGGATTAAAAATTTTACCCTTTTATTGCCGATCAAGGAGACCTTTGGTGTTAATGATCTCTAAAGTTTGTATATCTGTTGGGTAATATGACTACATGGGGTCCCACATACTATTATTTTAGATAGGTATGCCCATGTTACGTTTTTTTTTCTGGGAGTGTTTTCAGAGGGTACTAGGTACATAGGTGCTTCTAAGCATAGAATACCACCCTCAGATTGATGTCTAGTTAAGGTGTAAGATACATGTGCTAGATGACATTCTACGAACATGTGTCCTAGATTTTGGGGGATCTTGGGAGATGAATATTCCACTTGTTTAATTCTTATATAATAATAGTTATTAAGTGATGATAAAGATGGAAAAATAAAAGTATTTATATGGTAGGACATTCTGTTCTCCCCTGTGCTGGTTAGAGGCGGGTTAGGAAGCTTCACTAGGATCATATCTCGTGTAGAAGACTTATGAGAAAGTTCAGTTGATACAAAAAGGGATGGATAAGAAACATATCATCAAAAATAATATGCCAATAGTTGTAGAATACCTCCAGTGATTGAGGTCGGGGATCAGGTTTTCTTGTGTGTTTAACTGAGGTTGGGACACCAGAGGATAACGAGACAGGGTAAACATTCACTAAGATATGTCAGGCTATTCGATATTCTGCAGAGTTTCAAGTCGGTTTCCTATCGGTTACTATTTCCTTGCCGGTACCAAGACATGAACGATGTCTTCCTTGTATCTTAGATATGCTGTTATCACTCAGACTCATCTCTTTCTTTTCACCCTGAGGAGGTTGAGCTTCAGGTTAATGCATCCTTTGAGGAGAATCTGATATGTATCATTGATAGGGGCATGATAGTTCTCCATGTATGGTATGTTCCCCAAGAACAGGTGTTATGGAAGCACGACCATTTACAATATGATACCTAGGAGCGGGAGGATGATGTATGTTCTCAATGGCTATATTTGTTCCCAGATGAATCATAACCACCCTTCATAGATCAATTCAAGGAAGAATTTATATAAGTCGGGATGATTGTAAGAACCCAAGATTTCATATGGGGTAAGGATCCTTTTCTCTTATGTTTAAATGATTTTTATTGCCTTATGTATGTACCTCTTATGATGGCGGGTTTTTTCAGTGGAGGCTAGAGCATGTTTTGAGCTCAGAACCTAGAGTTTAAGGGTTTTTAGCCTATTGCATGGTTTCTAAATGGTTTGAAAAAACGTGTAGGCAAACAATGTGAGGCTGGGTAGAGGGTATGTAGGGCCCATATAGTTAAGAAAACTATGAGGTAGTGTCCTAATGGATGAGATGAATGTTTGAGAAATTATAAATTTTTGATAGATAGTTTTTATATGTTTTTTTCTTGATTACTGTACTATTATTAAATCCTTGAGGAAAAACCATGCGGTGTGCCCCTTAGAAGCAAAGAGATACACATGGTTTCGGCACAGTTTGGGAAACCATGTGGGTAAACTTTGCAAGCCTTCTAGATGAGTTTTTTAAAATTCTAATTTAAAGTTAAAATGTTCTTTTAAATCCATTTGGGTTTTCTTCTTCAACGCATAGAAATACCCCTCTCATAGAGCTCTTCTTTGGCACCTAAGGTAAGGATTGATACCTACTATCATTCAAATATCTATTTTGATCACCGATCATCTCATCATATTTTCATCAGTAAAGATTACTTTCATTTTTTTCCATATTTTATTCTTCTGAAAATTGATTGTGCTATTTGATTTTGGGCTCATATTTACTAATATCTTGTTCTTAGTCCGTTGTTAGATCTCTATTAAACTTGGATGAATTGGGACTCAATACTAGACAAGCTCTATACTACCGAGTCGAGGTAGGTGGTCTATAATTTCTTTCATCTAACTGGGTGATTTTCAGGCATTTATCCTTTTTTCTATCTGTTGGACTTTTCAATGGGGTCTCATTTTAGAGAGAGTTTCTTTTAGTAGCTGTAGTCGGGCCCAATGATGATGCCAGTAGGTTCTGTTTAGGTGGAATGGCTCTCGATTCACATTTTGAGGTCACCCATGGGGTGTGCCTTAAAGAATTAACATATTTATGCATGTTTAAACTACCCAAGGGTGGATGTTCTTTTTCTTACCTTGTTAGAGGATTCCAGTTGATTCCTTATGGTTTTAAATATATTTCATTGGAGATGTTTTGCATCAATTCCTTGTTATGTCTTGTGATTCCATGCCTATTTTGATATTTTGGATTAAATGAAATGGATTATATGGGGGTTATACCTATTTGAATAGAATAATGTCATGTTAAATGGTTTATATGGGAGGGTAGACCCATATGATTGTAAATGATAAATGGTTAGCTTGAGTGGGTATACTCATGGCATGTGCATGTCTATGTGAATGGGTATGCTCACATGGAATGAAATTTTTAAGATGAATTCATTCATTTAATGGTTTTATAGATTCCATGGACTTCTATCCACAGATCTAGAATGCAATAGTGGACACCTAGGGTTGAATCTACCCCAAGGGTCTTGATCCCATTGGATTCCTCAGGCCTTGATACCCAGTGGATCTGGCTTGCTTGGACTCATGTAGGAAATGTCAATAAATGTGCTCCTAGGACCCCAACAAGTGTCTAGATTGAGTTTCCATTGAAATTCCCCTGGGAATTGATATGGATGAATTGAATAAGCTCCTGGGATCTGGAACATCATGGTCTAGATTTATTACAAGGATTCCCTAGTACGTGATGCCTTAGATCCAACCTTCGTGGTCTACAATCACTATATTGTGTTTCTATGGAATTATTAAAGTATTTATGTAGTGTGGTAGTGGTTTGATTGATATAGATGGATGTATGGAATAGACGTGTGTCTTATATACTTGCTTATAGATACCTTTTTAAGAGTTGACTCTATTGCAGGTAGCCTTGAGGGATGTTTGGTTTTACATATGGCACTAGACTTATGCCATGGGAATATTCACTTTGCCTTACTGCATTGATTAATCTTCATAGAACATTGTATATTGATGTTAGAACTATATAGACCTAGGTGGTTTCCTTATGGGATATTTATATCACACCCTTTTTCGGCCTCCTCAGGGACCCAAACAGATTGTATCGTTGCAGGTGATGATAGGGGACAAATCCCTGGTAGAGGTTGTTGATTATGGATTTAGAGTAGGGGAGCATAAGACTAATATGAGGACTGAGATGCTATAAGAAATTTTTGGTACTTTTTTCCTTTTTGAACACTTTTACTATATTAAATTACCGTGTATCTACTTTGGATATTCTCTAGATACATGTATTATATAAATAATATTTTATATAAGACACTTCTGGTTATAGATATATAATCATGTCCTGTCTTGTTTTCAGTTGACTGTTGTTTATTTTTCTTCTGCTATTTATTATGTTTGTCTTCTACTATGATACTATAAAAATTAGGGAATAGTATCCCCATTGACTCACATAGTCTCTCTCTACTAGTGAGCTACCTCTGGCATTTGGGGAGATATGTACTTGAGGCCATATGACCAACCGGTAGCAGTGCACTTATGAGTGGCATCCAGGTCTGGGAAATTATAATTCAAATCATATATTTAATATAAAAAGATGATTTTAAAAACATTTATTGATATTTATGTACCTTATTTTTAAATTTAAAACAATATTCACTTTATTCTATGAAATATAATAATTCATAAAAAACATGGATATTTTTCAATATATTTGAGTAACCAAATATATTCCAACCATTAGACTTATATGTGTGACTGTGAGATCAAATTATGACTGTGAGAACAAACTATGACCATAAAAAGAATAACTGTGACTATGAGAACAACTGAGATCATGAGAAAAATACATAATTGTGAGAAAAAACTATGACCAAAAAAATCTAACCAATGACCATGAGAATAAATAAGACCGTAAAAAGTATAACTTTAATAGTGAGAACAATATATGGCCATGAGAAAAAATTGTGACCATGCAAATTTATCCTATAACTAGGATAACAATTATGACTATGAAAAGGATAAGTGAGAGTGTGAGATAAAATGAGACTATCAGAACAATCTATGATCATTAGAACAAATTCGGACCATGAAAATCCAATCTATGACCATGAGAACAATTATGACTGTGTAAAGGATAAGTTTGACTATGAGAAAAAAATTGAAAATTTTAGTGGAAATAATACCCAAAAGACCTCCTTGACAGCTCCAAGCCTTGAAAAATCACAAAGAGTGTTTTTTAACAAAGGGAATTATATTAAATTCCATAGTCTGTTGACCCAGTTGATACTTTATTCTTTTTCTTGATCCAATATGGTCTCTTTCTTGACTCATGATTGATCCATCTGTATGGTCGATCCACTAACCATAACATCATTCTGTTACATTTCTAATTGGTTAATCCACTAATTTTTGCTTCACATGTTCTATTTTTTTCATAATATCGATCCATTTCAATCCCTTTTATGACTCGTGATCAATCCTTATGCTTTATCCTCATGATCAGTTATTTGTTCCTAACATTTCATGAGTATTTGGTGAAAATCATAGTTTCCAGAATATTTTTTATTTATTAATAATGTGAAATCTAATGTTTCTAGTGAACTAAACCTCATGGGTTTAAGTATAATGATCAATCAATATTATAATGATCCTAGATTCTAAAAATAAAATCATCAAACCAAATGTGATGCTACAAGATTCACTGGGTTTTAGTCAAGAATAATATGAACATGATGTTTTATTGTGTTTGAGATAAACATAATTATTAAGGTTTATTTTAATTATTTTTGCATAATCATTTTCTACAGGAATATTATTTGATCTAGTTTTATGACTTTTTACTGATACAGAAAAATTTAAATGGCATGAGTGTGATACGTTAAGATAATTTTGGTTTTTATAAGCTTTATTCCTATCATGTAACTTCTTTATAAGTCTTTTAGCCCAATTTTATAACTCTGAGGAATGATCATGTGAAATTTTTTAAAATACTTTATTGTATTAATTCTATGTAAGCCTTTAATATTTTGATAATTTTATATTCTTATCATAGATGAAGAGAGTGTTGAGTTGAGAACTATACAATAAACATATGATCCCCATGTCAAAAATTCTATATTCCATACACATGGAGATATAGAATGAGTTTAAATAAGTGGGTTTCATGGAGAATAAATGGATTCATTATGAATTATTAAGAATATTTATGATCACTACACCATAAATCATTGATCTGTGACCATGGGTTTGAAATATCCATAAAATTTATGCATACAATGGATTTTAAAAGGGAATAAATGTGTGTAATTTAGGGAATAAAATCGAAAAAGTATTCAATCCTATAAGATGATTTAAAATTAAAGATTCATTTGTTTTAAAGGTTTAATATTTCAAGGATGAAAATGAAATTTCGTGGGTATTTTGAATTAACAAAATACTTGGAAACTCAAATATGGTATTTACATTATTATGTAAATACTATAATAATAAAAGAAGTGGTCATGAATCGACCCATCGATACCCCTCTTAGGCTAGAAGAAATCTAAGTGTTACACCACATTACTTCCTACAATAGGCTATGGGATGGTGATAAGAGATTATTAAGAATATCACTAAAATGGGATGTCTTATCCTAATGTACATGTTCTCACAAACACAAGTTGATCCATGCTACAGTGAAAAGATATATGAATAACCAAAAACATGTAGAGTATAAAAAATTATTGAAAAAACATAAAGGAAATACATAAATGTAACTTAAATGAATACAAATGATATATGTGAAAAAATACACAACCCACCATTAAAGAAGTAACTACAAGAAGAAAATGGTGAAATTGGAAAACTAAAGAGTTTGTTTCTCCATGTATCCATCTTAGACCACCAAACATGGTCAACGCCACTAATTACCATTATGAACCTCTAAAACCAAGCCTACCAATTCCACCATCTATTTTCATTTCATCCACATAAATCATAAAAAGTGGGTAAACCCCCCTTGTTTACATACCCCGTATTAAACTTGAAAACCAATAGGAAAGAAATATAAATAACAATAGTTGACTCGTCCCATATGGAAAGAGGGTATAGAAACCCAACATTACGCATGATTAAAATAAACCCAAGCGAAGGGAGAAGCATGTATGTCTATTTCTATAGCTATATAAGAATTATGAGTTATCCTTTAACCCTCACAAGTTCATATTTGATACCCAACACAATATGAAACCTCACAAGAATTAGAGAGGCAAGCTCAAACTTTACCACTAAGCTCTACAGTTGAGGGAGAAACCATCTTCAATAAGAAGACTCTATCTTCACCAAATCCCAAATATATTGGAGTTCCAATCAGTATATAGAGGAATATTTCCCTCTCTAGTATAGATTACTACCATCTATAACTACAAAAAGAGTATGGGGACACACCCCCTGGTTTGACGAGGGAGTACTAGCCCCAACATTTCTTTGATGATAGAACCTGATCACTTCCATATGTCAAGCATTGTTGAAGGAAGAATCCAACTTGTAACACCTCATGTCAAATATTTATTTCAAAAAAAGTATACCATCACAAATTATAAAGAAAAAAACTCAATATATGTTTCTCACTGGCTAAAAATAGAGTTCTAAAGAAGGAGATACACATGGTATAAGTTCTTGAGGAATAGTACATGACAAGTGCATAGGGTCACACATCATATGAATGCACCTAGAAACCCTGGAATATCATCCTCAAGAAATGGAATGAGAATCCATGTATAAAAACATGATGTGTACAAAGGGATATACAAAATTTAAGTTCACCTAAGGTCATTGGTGTGTTCTCTCAATAGACAGGTTGGGTGGCCATGTATATATACACGGTGTGTCTTCTCAAATGAATTACATGGAATGTGATTCTGGAACACGGATTGGATACCCAGGTAGGATCACATAACATGTGAGCCTAGAAACATGGTGTCTGATATATATCTAAGAAAAAACATCAACCTTTGTTAATACCTAAACGAAAAATTATGTGTTCCTCCAGGATACATAGTGTGTAGTCATGTTTTCAAAGATAGTGAAGCTTATATTCACATGAACAAAAGTTCACAAAATATGATGCTCCCAACATAATTTAAATTTCCCAAAATGGCCAAATTCAATAGTTTTAACCTATGAACTTAATTTACTCACCATCAATGGATTGAAAATGGGATTTCGGTTACCCATCTGGTAACCATTGCATCATTTATCTCCATTCAGGGTCCCAATCCTTGAATCCATCACAAACATATAAAATCTCTCATGACATATCTATAATACACTATTTAATATGTTTTTCACAAATCCTTCATGCATTCAGGGGTTTGATCGCAGTTGAATCTAGTCTAACAATGCCAAATCACCGACCCCATGGGCAAACAAATGAAGAAAGGTGGTCAGAAAAGTATCAGAACGTAGTTAAAAAAATCATTAGCTGATTTCATAACAACCAGAGATTACATATTTTATATCACATGGTGAATTAAGGTAAAAATATGTAAATAAATAGGATCAGGTTAAACAAAATAAAATTAGGCTCATACAAAGAATGGGGAAATCAAAATATAATAAGATATAAAATCCAGGATTAAAAATTTAATTGAATGGAGGATAATCAAAAATTAATGAGTCAAACCTCAGGAATGGATAAATACATGGTGAATAATAAATCCTCTTGTAAAGAAAGTGATGATACAACTGCATTCATCATCTGTCTCATGATTCTCCTCAATCGTTCATCGTCGATCAATTTTTCTGAGTTGCCACGCCAATGAATCTCTCCTTCACCCCACTAATCTCCTAGGGTCATGAGGATAAACCTATAAATTTATTATAATTATTTATAAATATAAATGTAATTAGTTTTATTTATTTAAATAAATCATTAAATTCACTTAACTCACCCATTAACGACTACCCTCAACCGAATATCTAAAGTCGACCAACTTTATGTCTCTCCTAGGTTAAACCCCACCTTCTAGAAAAAACCATGGTCACATATTTCCAATAATAGGTCATGAAGAATGTGAAAACCATTTATTCCAAAAATATAAGTGTGTATGATTTAATATACGTCAATAGTTTTATTATATTAATTCTATGGTCATGTGATACCCTAAACACAACACCAACTCTGAGGAAAATTCAAAAGATATATATTTAAATATTGAAAATATCAAACTAAAGAAACTATATTCATTATATTTTACCGTTATTTAAGTATTTTATCCCTAAAAAACATAATATACACAAAAAATGGTGTATTGATTCCATATCAAGATATCATGCTCCCATGAGATCACTTTCAGGATCCTATGCCACTAAATCACTCAAACGAAAGGGATTTTCTATCTGTATATGATATTATCTTGTTGATCCTTGATTTCCACAACATACTATAAGAAGGTCGATCCATCCTCAATGTCCAACATTCCCCATTCAATGATGTGTGGTAGTTCCTGAACTTATCACCTCAGTTGTGACACATGCAAGACACCATGCACTCGGTCCAACTGTGGAGGAGAGGAAAAATAGTAAGCAACCTCACCAACCCTACATAAGATCTCAAACCACCTAAACAACCTTAGTTATATCTTTATTCCCTAGAAAAATATGCTCAATCCTCATCATGGGGAGTCTCTAAAGAAAACATGGACTCCCTACTCAAACTTAAAAGGCCCATGATGTCATTCTATATAGTATTTCTTTCATCATTGGGATGTCATTATATAGTCACGGATCACCTGGATCTTCTCTAACAATTACTACACTCTTCTGGCCAAATAAGATATTTCTCTCTAGTCATAGTCTAATATAAGGGTGACCTATATAGTCTCCCAAATCGGTCCTTGAATGGTTCCATACCAAGAGTATAATGACATGTGTTATTATAAGAAAGGTACGCTAATGTTAAGTGATCCTCCAAACTCCAACCAAAGTCTAACACACAATATATTATTATATCCTCTAAACCAAGGATAGTCCCATGGGCCTACCCATCTTTCTGGGGGAGAATCATTGTGATCATCCTTATATAGGTTCTGAAACCACCTAAAAAACCCTCCACAATATGAACTGATAATCATAGTTAGAGATGATCATTCTAGGTACTCCATGAATCAAAAAACAAGATAAACATATAATCACCCAAAACATTCAACTAATATTTGCTATCGAATGGAAATACAATACACTAGATTGGTAATTCAGTCAATAATAACCCAGATAGCATTGTTGCCTCTCTCTATCTATGGAATCACCATCACAAAAGCCATAGATATACCCTCCCATTTCTATTTTTTGGATCTTGAGATGTTGAGATATACCAGTTGGAACTTGGTTTTTAGCCATTAAGTATAGAAAAATGAGACATCGAGAGACAAACTATGAAATTATCTATCCCATTACATCCCACCAAAATTTGTACTAATGTTCCTTGTATATATTTTCGAAAAATAGTTTTATAGTCAAGGAAGTGGTAGGAAATTCCCTCAACTCCACTTCATGAAATGTGACTGTTACTACCATTCATACCTAGAAAATGATGATGCACTCTCCTCCTTTAGAATATCCATCTGGTGCTTCTTCTGAGGATATCATGTAATGTAAAACCTCATAATCGACATATAACAACTAATCTATTCCCACTTGACAATGAATTGATGGGGTCACCACCATATAATATAGATAAATTTCACCCCTCTCCTCTTCTATGGATAGCTATAATGAGTCCAACTACTCAGACATCTCTTCCCCCAAGCAAGAGAAATATTTATATCTAATGGAATCTACAACCACATTACCCTTCCCTAGAGTATAATATATCTCAAATTCATTTTCATATAGGAACTCCAACCAACACATATGTATCAAGTTAAGATATCTTTGGTTGAATATGTACCTAAGACATTGGTGGTCTTAGTTAACAAATAAATTATCGCCTATAAGATAGTGCCTCTACATATTTATGGAGACATTTTTTTCTTCCAACTCAAAGTAATGTATTGTGTAGTTATTCTCATGGGTTATCAACATTCGCTTCCCATAAGAAATCACTACTTTTCACTAAATCAAAATTCATCTAATACCAAATTATGAGGCATTTCAAAACACAATGTACTCCGCAACATCCATCGGTAGTCTCAACACAAGAAAACTAGTAAACCTCATCCTCAACCCTTTGAAGGCTCTTAGACACTAATCACTCTAGGAAACAAATCTTCCTTTTTGTGTTTAGGTGGTTAAAAGGGATGTTTTCCTAGAATTTTCTTCCACATACCTCTAGTATTACCCTAAAAATCAATAAAATGGTGTACCTCCAACACACTTTTGGGTGGTCCCCAAGAAATAACTACATCAATATTTACCAGATCCATAACTAAACCATTCCCAAATTTGACAATCCTTTGAAATTGAACATATAAAATCCAAACTAAAACATTGAGATATTAGATTATATTTGGTGCTAATAGGGTAAATCTAGGATAATTCAAAAATTATCTAAATAATCATCATCTAACACAGAGTATATGAGAATGTTATTGACAAAGATAACGATTAATTTGTCTATTTATGGCTGGAATATCCAATTCATAAAATTCAAGAATATTGTAGGTGAATTAATCACACACAAAGAAATTTCTAGGAACTCATACTATTTGTATCAACATTAGAATGTTGTATTTGAAATATAATCTTTTTAAAACATAAAATAATTGTATTAATACCTGACATCAATCATTGAAAACCAACTTCCACCTTTCAACTGGTTGAAAGGTCCTAATTCCAAAGAAATTGGTAATTTTAGTTATCATTACCCAATTTAAGTGATGATAGTCAGCACAAATCCTTAAACTCTCATCCACCATTTTCATGAAAAAAAACTAGTGTCACCCCAGGGGACACACTAGGTATGATAAAGCCTTTCTCTCAATGGTAATCTAACTGCACCCCCATATCTCAAATCATGTTGAGGGCCATATAATATATCATTGAAGATATCAATTACTTCTCATGGTAATAGTTTATGTAGAATTGGGTCTCCTGTTGTGAAGGTAGTTCCCAAAAATATTTAAAAAAGACATCCATAAAATCCTCCACTATAACTATAAGCTAGATGTCTACAGATCCCACTGTACCAAGGGATGAAATCACCAACTGATGGGTGGTAGGTGGTTTCTTCATGCTCGTGATCCCCACGTTCTCATCCACAAGATGTCTATCCAATGAAGGGGAATCTCATCCCATCTACACAATGGCATAAAAATATCTTATGATGAAAGTATATATGGGAAATTACCATGGATAATTAGTTTATACTCTAGATGATCTTATATTATTTCATAAAAATTATCAACAGTTAGCATAGAAATTTCTCTCCACTGAGTCCCATCTCGCACTGCAGTCAGATTTGAGATATAGAATAATCAAACCTTGTAGGTACCTCTAACCATATTCGATGGTCCAAATACTCAACGTGAATCTCTATCTCTCACACAAGGTATATAGAGGTAAAGTAATGACTCGCACTTGAGAATAAATGTATTGTAACTAGAGAATAAAAGACATATATGGTACCTTCAATCATCTCATGTGACGCCTGATCATATCCCCCATAGTATGAAATTTCTTACAACCTCATTTACTAACCCTCTCAGCCACGCATAGACCACTTGTTGCGGGTGGTGGAAGTAACTCATAGTTCAATCCTTCATCATCATATTCTCCCTATGGAGATTCCCCTACTCCTCTATTATCACTTCCACCCATTGGGCCATGCTTTACACACCTTGGATATACTTAATCACAATGTTTCCTCTTTCATGGAGGTCCATCTATTTCCTACCCTTCTTCCACAACATAATGGGTTGGGTAATCATGATATATGTGATCCCATCTATCACAAGAATAGATTCTCACAAATCCATGCTGACTTGATCCTATGTGTGAACAATGTGTCATAGTTCCATGTGTCAGAGTCTGGACATGAGTATTCCTCTAGTGTTGTGACCCTGGTAACTAATGTCTTCCATCTTCTATAGAAAAATCGGGCCCATGATGTTCCTTGTTGGCTTCTTCTATACCAAATATATTATCTTAGAAGTTATCCTTAACCAATTACCTCTCTATTACTCAATAATAAATCGTAAATCATAATGGGATCACCCTATCATAAATTTCTCTATGAGGTCCCTCCTCAAACATCCATGCCCAAAAGTGTTCATACCACACCATATCAAGATAGTCACATGTGAGGTCAATAAAAATTGAGTTGTAATCAGTAGATAACATATCACACTGATGTGTCTCAAGAAGCTCCTAGATTTTTATAGAGCACAAGATCAAATGGAAATACTCATCATAGAAAAAATGTTGAAACTACATAAAAGATAGAATCATCTTGTCATTGGACTCAGTAATTAGACCCCACCATCACCCTACTTCCCCATGAAGAAAACTAGTTGCAAGAAAAGTCATATCATTGACTAGGGTCTAATAAAGAAAAAACTCATAACACTAATATGAACCATTCCTCCACTACCTAAGGGATTGGATCTCAGCCAAATCTGATTGGTCTCTATTTCTAGAACATGAATAGTGTACTGATCCTATATGAATCATTATCCTAACTAATCAGAGCAGTCATCTACTAAAAATGTAGTCAATCATCCACCTGGACCATTAGAGGTGGATCCATGAACTACTCATCAGGTGGAAGCACTGCTCTACTTCATCCTAGTAGAAAAACCTAATCAATATGTAATTGAACTGAGGCATTGTTGCTCAAATGAACATTGTAATGGCCATATATTAATAAGCATGTTGGTTTTCATCAGGGAGGATTCCCGAAATTTATTCTTATTTACCATGGTTAGATAATATTATATGGGTACATAACTCAAGAAGGAAATGAAATTCAAAAGTTTCAATCCTATATGAGTCATATAACATTTTTTTCCCTATAACAAATGTCTCAGTGTGCTTAGTTCATGGATATGTAGTCAGTGCCCTATTTTATGGATTCATCATACTCCGCACTATTACTAGGTTCCCTGGATTGAGATCCAAACTCAAGACACCCTCACATTATTTCACTAAGTTCCAAAACATAAATCATAGCATGACAAATTCTAATCACTAATATGAAGAAAACCCACCTTTTATACCACTCTATCATGACCTTACCCACTGAGTCCCTTCCTGGGCCAATAGTAAGCCATGTGTGACACCCCAAGTCCAAATTCAATAAGATAGGGGGTGGAGATAAGAGTCAAGTTGGAATATCACTAAAATGGGACACCTTATTCAAAATTACATTTATGCACACACACAACAAGATTCATGAAATAGTACAGAGATATAGGAATAAATTAAGACATAAAGAGTATAAAAAATGCATGGAACAATGGCTAGGATATACATTAGTGTGTTATAATGGAATAAAAATGATATAAGGGGAAAATACACACCCAACTAGAAAATGGTCCTAACCTAAAAACTACTTGTAAAGTGTGAAACATAAGAGATTATTGCTCTTAATATCTAAGGTTGACCACCGAACAAAGTCAGCGCCTCTATGTACCACTATGCTCTTCCAAACCTTGGTCTGCTAGTGTCACTATTTATCTACCTATCATTTGTTTAAAACAGAACATATACAGAAAAATACCATCCAACTGTGAGTATAAATATACCCATTAGGATGTATTAAAAACAAATAAGGAAGAAATGGGAAAAAATGTAGTAAGATAAACCCATAAAGAAAGAGGTAAAGAATCCTAATATCAAATATGATTTAAATAAACCCAAGTAAAGAGATAAAATGGCACCTACATCTCCACAAAATGCTAAACTTTATGAGTAATCTTCCATCTCACAATGTTCCATCTCCAATTCCCATCATCACTACAACCTCACAAGAATATGAGTGGAGGGCCTGCACCTCACCACTGCACTCCATAGTCAAGGGGGGAACTATCTCTAGTGGGGGACCTTCTCCTAAATGGATCTTGAATATGGGGGAGTTCCACTCTATAGAGAGAGGAACATTACCCTCTACATTATGGGGGAGAACCACCTAAAACGACAGTACGAGGGACTCAATCATGAGTACGATAGGGGATTACTGACCCCGAAATCTCTCTGATGATTGAACCTAATATTTTCCAGCAGTCAAGAATCACTAAAAGAAGTGTCCTAATCATAAAACCTTCCATTATATCTATGTCTCAAAAATTATGTCTACCATTGTGTCTTATATTGAAAACCACTCAGGATACGCTATTGGAGAGCCTAAATACGAGTACTGATGAATTAGATGCCAAGGTAGAAGTTCTTGAGAAAAAGTTCACATTGTGTGAATCCACATAGAAACCTAAAAATATCATCCTCTAAAAAATGATTTGAAAGGTGTTTATCACAACACAATATGTACATAGGTCTATATAGAGTGTAAGTTCCCTAGGGTCCTGGGAGTGTGTTCTTGGAACATGGTTGGGGTGACCATGTAAATTTACATAGTGTGTCCCTAGGGGTACATAATGTGTCTTCTCACATGAGGTCTAGAGTGTGTGTTTTTGGCATGTGGACTAGCTACCTAGGTAGGTTCATATGGAGTTTGGGACTACCTAGATGGTATGTGATAATAAACTCAGCTAAAAACTTAGTCATGGACTTCACGGTGTGCATTCCTCTAGTATACATAGCATGTAGTTTTTTTGTTTACAAACAGTAAATCATATCTTTATATAGACTCTAGATCCAGAAAACCAACCACTTCCACCATATTTTGACTTTCATGAAATAGGTGAATATAAAGGTAGTATAATATGATCATCATTTTAGGGCCTCAAATTGGCCGAAAAATGGGATAATGACTACCCATGTGGTAAATGTTATATTTCCTATCAATATTCAGGGTCTCGATCCCTAAATTCATCACCAGCATCTACAATCAATCAAGATCAACCCATAAAAGAGAAATTCTCATGGATTATTTGTATCTCTCAAGCATCTGAGGGTTTTATCATGATCGAATCCAAGCTCGTTGATATCTAATAGTGAACCCTATGGGCCAATGATGAAGAACGTGATGAACAATGTTTTCAAAAAGAACAATAACCAAGTAAAAAACATCCTTTGATGATGTGATCTCGGCTAGTGATTACATATTTTTGATCAAATGGTTAATTTCATGTGTAATAATTATAAATAAGAATGATTAAGGACACCAAAATAGAAATGGACTCATGTTAGGAATATGGAAATCATAAAATAATAGGAAATAAAATCCTTACATTACAATTTAACCAAAGGGAATAAATCTAAAAAAATAACAAGATCTACCTCAAGAATGGATCATTAATTTTTGAATAATGTTTTTTCTATTGAAGATGTCAAATATCCTACTATATTTAAGAGTTGATTAACATTCATATCTGAGGTTTTGGGCATGGAAATCATTATTTGAATAATTATATGAATGTTGGATTGTGTCAAAATATTCATTGTTTGAAAATATAGATAAATATAATTTCATTAAAGTAATAGTATTTTTCCATGGCTAAATTCAAAATACAATAATATTCTTGCTAAATTTATTCTATATATGTCATTTCATCCATTGAGTATTATATTGAATTTATATACATATATACTACATTTAAATTTTATATTAAAAATATCATTATTTAGTTATTTAATATTAATTTTACAATATAATAATAATGTGATGAAGAATATCATGTATTTTTAGAGTTCTATTCAGGAGACCAATCCTTAGTTGTTACACTGTGGTAAATTTCTCATGGAAAAGATAAATTAATTAATTTGGGTTTCAAGGAAAGGTTTTTCAATCTATTATTAAGAATAACCTAAAACTTAGAAGTGTATCACAATTTTTCTAACATAATTAAATAAAAATTTGTTTTAAAATCAGAATGATGAAAATGAGAAATAATAAAGTTATATTTGTGGAACTTTGTTAAGGAGGATTAAGAAATAAGAGAGCATGGTTCGTTAATAGTGACTCCTTGTCATTCATGATGGGTGATAAAAATGTCCTTAGAGTAGTTAACAAGTGTGGTAGTGGGTTTTTAACTTTTGAAAATGATAATTTGTTAAAAATAAAATGAACTGGATCAAAAAAATTGGAAAAAATAATCTTAGTTCAAAGAATATGATTTTCATTAATAGGATGAAGGAAAACTTTTTAAGTGTTTATCAACATTCTAATTATGGAAATGAATTCATATTTTACAAGATTTTTTGTGTCTTTATGAGGATTATATATTGTTTAATATTGAAAAAGTTTCCAAGAATATATGAATAATTATTTCATGTGGGATAATGAAAAGAGTCTATGATACCATGGCATGAAATATGAGAATTTCCTTTAGCATAGAATACTTTATCCCCTTGGATAAAATAACATGAGGATACATATTAAATAAAATATTATTTTGAGTGTTATAAATCTAAAAATTGAAAGAATCACTTTATTTGAGATATGTCATAAATTGAAAATGGTGAATCAAAGTCATAAATGGATTGAAATTCTATCCTAGAGGCCATGTGATTTGATTAATTCATATATTTTATGTCATATTTTTAAATTTTCATCCCCCTACTTTACACTCCCATTATTAAGAGAGAATAATATAATATATTGGCATATATGTGTTGAAATATTTGGGATGGGATGTTGATTCATCCCATCAAGTAATTTTTTTCTTGTTTGGGACTCTCGTATAGATCTAAGATATATTCATAAAAAATCGCAATAAAAAATTTGTGGAAACAAGTTAATTACATCACATAATGCCTTAGTGAGGAAAAAATCTATAATAACAGTTACTAACCAATGGTCATGAATTTAGAGATACATCACAAAATTAAATCGTCTTTCACTCAAGACATTGGGTATTTCGTATTTATTACATGTGGAATGGTGATTAAACTATAGTATAATGTTGTATATATAATCAAAATAGAGTTTAACATCACATTAAGAGACAAAGGGTTATGAGGGTTACACTAGAGTTTATCATCATCTAAGAGGATTAGGATTATAATGATTTTATTTATTTTACAGTCATTTTGGAAGATAAAAGGATATGGACGTTATAATGGTGATGGGATTGAACCTTTATAAGATTGTTATATATACCATTTATGGGAATAAAAACCCACACAGTTTGGAATCATGATATAATTTCATGTGAAAAATGTGTGATAATATACTTATAAATAAAATGATTTTAATTTTAAGACAATAAAAAAGTCATAATATATATTTTAAATCCATTTGAGAATGGCATAAAACTCATACTTAAAATTAACTCTTATAGCTTAAATTTGTGAAAGATATTATTCAATGAATTTTAAAATTATATGATAATAATGATGTGTTTTCCAATTTAAGGTTGTGTGGAGAGGAAAATACCAAATCGTTTTAGGTTATGTGGTCAGGTTTTCTCCCTCTATTTTATGTTCATGCTATGTAGACTATATGTCATACAGTTTATTTCCATGTGATAAGGGAAAAGTTACTTTTAGTTTTAGGCCATGTGATAGATACTGAGTGTCTTAAAGTTTAAGTCCATTTAGTTATGACTAAAAATATTATAGTTTAAGGTCATATAACTAAGAACAAACTTGGTACTTACGCAAAGGAGACACAAAATTCACTCATATTCATAGAATATGGGTAGAAAGATGTTATAATGGAAGGTTGTAACATAAAAAATATTACCCTATAATTATTTTGTATAATAAAGACTGATTTTTTACTACATATTATTGGATTAATAGGGATAAAATTTGGAAATTATTGATAATAGTCCCTAAATTAATCTATACCCTTATAAGATAGATATGGGTAGAAAGCTTATTAGAGCATGTAATATTATTGGATCTTATACAGAAGTTACCTAAAGATAATTGGAAGTCATGTGGCATGAAATTGTTGGATACTAACCAAATAAATATGAATTTAATATAAGAGGGACAAACTCATAAGAATCCCAGGGTTTCAGGTACTATTAATGAACTAGGAAAAGGTATATTTCTTTTAAGAGGGACACATGTAATGCACATTAATCTATTATAGATGGATAAGGATAGTAAGAGAAACCCTGTGGAGGGAACACTAAATGAGAGGGAATATACCCATGTTAAACAAATCGTTCAATTGTGTTAAAGGTGGGACTAATGATACTATGGTCCATGATTACCAATAGTTATACAGATAGACATAATTGTAATGAATATAAAATTTTAGATAAAATTGGAACTGCATGTGAAATTCATGGATTTCAAAAGTCATGGAACTTTCAAAAATGTGAGGAAATCATGACTGAATATCATCATATAAAATGGAATCATTAGATTTTTTGTTTCACATGACAACCATGGTCCCTAGTTATTTTTAGTTTTCATTACATAAGTATGAAATTTTATCTTGCATGAGGGAGGCTTGGAGTATAAGTCCCAAGTTTAAAACATACATGATGTACACCATTGTGAGAGTGGATAGATTTTTTAATCAAGTTATTCAACTGATGAAGTCTTTTTAGAGTTACATATATTAAATTTTCATGAAATTTGATTACTTTTTAGATTCTACGATTTATGTTCATGTATCTTCAACAATGTTTCTCTTTATTTTACATATTTATACTTCATTTAGGCCTATTTTTAATTAAATTTCTATATCATGCATACATAGGGACTTATAAAGAACCTTCAAATTGTTAACCATTGAATTTTTCACATGGGTTTGAAAATGTGGGGGATTCATTCATGATACATGAATAATTACTTATATAGAGACTTGAAAATATTGATCAAAGGATTGTTTTACATTAACACGTAAATATGAGGAGATCTATATCATGTGAAAGGTTAGAGTTCCCTCCAACAAATAATTTGCATTCATCCCTTTTCAAAAAAATTCTTGATCATCATGCATGTATTAATAACTATTTCACTATCTACATTCCCAATGTGTAGGAATTCAAAAAAAAAGAGATAAATATTTAGTTTCTTTTATTGATGAATTTCCATGAATAAAATTTACAATGTTAATTTCTATAAAATATCATGAATTATAAATGATTCATTTTCTATTTGAATATATATTGAAAGAGAAACTGGTTTTTAAATTAAAAGGTATAGATATGATAATATAAAAATAGGCTAATGAGAAGTTTTTATAATACCATGAAAACATGGAAAATGTCACGAGTTTATTTCACCATATACTCCATAAAAAATAAAATAATTGAGAGAAATAATAAGTAATTAGTGAATATGTTAATAATTATACCAGCAGAGCATAAGCCTTTAGGGTATTATTAGATGTAAGATATATCTAAACCAAGACATTTTTAAAATCACCTCCTTTGGATGATGAATTCATACATAAATCCATATGAAAGTTAGTTAAAAAATACGCATCTGAAAGAATTTTTAGCCTTTATAAATCCATGTCCAAAAAAAGTAGAATGAAGAAACATTGTAAAATTTGAAAACTTAGTGGATGATGACATATTTATTTTCAATCCACTAATTGGAATATTTTAACACCACTGAATGAATATATTAAGTAAAAAATTTGATATGATGTTAAGTTCATTTTATATGAATTGTATCATCGAAAATTGCTTGATGTTGATGATGAAATAAAAGGGATGCAGGTAGAAAATTTTAGACCAAATGAAAAGATTAGTGACATTGATTTATCATATTATAATGATGATAATGATATATTAATATAAAATAAAAAATGATTCATAAAAATAAAGTGTAAAATAAATATATCATTAACACTCAGAATTCATGTGTATAAACATAATGAAAAATTAGTACAATAATTCATAATAACATAATTTAACAAGATAAGACAACATTTCTTAAGTATGATCTTTAACACAAATAATATTTTTATTCTATAAAATAGGAACATAATCATATTTTAAATAATAACACATTTGTTCTTGTTTCATAGACAAAAAATAGTATAAATGGAAAAAAGTGGGTTTCTCATAATTAACTCAATCAAATAGAATATTTGTTTCAAAATAAGGCAAGATTATTGTGAAATGGATATTTACATATGGAATGAATAGACATTCATGATAATTTTTCTCTCATTTAACATATATAAGAAATAATAATCATTCATGTTGTTATATCTCAAAGAAAATAAAAAATTCTAAATGGATTTTAAATCAATATTACTATATAAAGAACATGAAAAGGATGTTAACATAATAATATGAAGAAATTTTACTCGATAGTGATGGTAGTAGCATGTAAAAAATTAACAATTCTCTTGATGGGTTAAAAAACCCCTCAATATTAAAAATAAAATATGGACATATTCATGGGACGTGTGAAATTAACGAAAGATATGGTGGATAGAAATTTGTATGAAAACTAAATAAACATGAAATTTCTCATTATGATGTTATATATTAATAAAATAATTTTCTTATGAGGTAAAAAATAATAATTTGAGGAGTTTTCCATGAAAAAGAAAAATAATTTTGAGCAGTTTATTCTTAGTGATATGAGGATCCTATGTGGTTTTTAATTTACCCCAACTACTAGAAAATTTTTATTCCCATAAGAAACACATAATCATGAGATAATTAAATGATATGAAATAGAAAATTCAAATGAGTTTTCTAATCCAATATAATTTTATTAAAAATTAAAAATGTATGGTTATGGAAGGGTTGTGTATCAAGATTAATTTATAATTTTGAATCAAATATTTTAAACTTGACAAATTCATTAACATAAATAATATTTGTAGTGACATTTCCATCATGATTCCAAAGTATTAAAAATTAATAGCATCTTATAACATCTAATTGAATCATTAAATAAGTGATAAGATTATTTGAATATGGGATTATGTAAATCAAAGATAGAAAAATTTTGTTATAATGATACACCGATAAAAATTATATCAATAATGTTTATTCATGTAAGTTAACATTAGGTGGTGATTAATTTATTAGAGGAATATTGGATTCATGAAATTTGAAAAAACAATTTTTTATTACATTAATTAATGATGAGTTTATATAAGTGGATGAATCACAAGAAATTAAAAGAATATTGATAAGTTTTAAGATGAGGTCATTAGATTTGATGTGGAATATTCATAGGCTATTACATGTGGCAATAAATTTTCTATCAATTTATCAAAAATTCAAATATAAAAAATTAATCTTGAATAACATTAACATCAATTAACACTTATTTAAATATAATGTAGACAAAATATAGATAATTATGGGATATGCTTATATAAAAGAATAGGTATCAAAAATTATATTGAAGTATTTTTCTAAGGAATCATTTCAGTATTTATGTTTGATGTTGGGATTGTTACCTAATCGAAAGATCCATTTTTTATTTCTCGTTCATTTTACCATCTTAATTTCATTGTATTTGATTGTAAATTGGGTAAATAAATCTCATGAGAAATAATTATAAATCCTTTAAGATACAATTATATAATTGTATAGAGGCTAATGGATGTAAATAAAATGAGGATAAAAATGATAGATAAATGTGGAATATAAAAAATAATGAGTACATATAGATAATTATATTTTTTAATAATATAAATTGATAAAAAAATAAAATAGAAAACTAATTCTTATAGATTTATATATAGAATTTTTCCGACAAATTACAAGGTGGTACTAAATAATCCATTTGAGTTATTGGAGAGATCTTTTGATAAAATTCAATAAATTATTCCATAAGCTTGTGAATTATTATCACTAAGCGATTAAGATCTTACAAAACACCACCATATCCAATGGTATATTATAAAGAAACACTTGAAGAATAGTTTATTAGGTAAATGATTTATATTTTTTTATATTTATTTTAAAAATATAGTTGAATGATTTAATTTCCATGGTCCAACCTTTCAAGACCCCACCCATATTTGAAAAAATAAATGTAAGATGTGCCTCTGCAAATTATCCTCTAATAGTTATGTTGTTAGTGACAAGCACCAAGATGGTGTACACAAAAAATGAGAGGAATTATACTATGAAACATGTAATGATAAATGATGATAAATCTACTATAAATCCACATATCTAATGGAAATAACCATGTAAACTAAAAAAAATGAGACTACATATGACATACCATCACTCAAGCATACAACAGTAGATAATTTATGTTAATAAAAATGAATAATTAAATACCCCATACATGGGGTAAATTTTCCTATAAATAAAATGGAGAACCAAAACCAAAGGATACATACTCCTTTGATAATACACCACCAATGAACATTATTAGGATAATATTTATTGGCCAATACCACCAGCTCCTCAACATCATTTACTACTATAAATAATCAATCATCCATATAGCCATAAGTAAACAATCATATATATTTATTTTCATAGGTGAGCACAAAGTTCCTTAAGGATATCCCAAGTGCTGAGAAACACCAAATTAAAGCTCATTCATACGTAATAACCAAAGAATAAAAATCATAATACATAGTTCTGACCTCATAACTCAATAACTCATAGGGGTAAAATTGGTCAACCATGAAAAAGATACTATATAATCCTCAAAATCTCATAGGATACTGTATACAAGTCCATATTATTCCATAATTATATAATTCATCAATTACAAGTTAATCTTATCATAGTAACCTTGTAATGACCCAAGATTTTACTATATGATTTTACCCATTAAATAAAAACAATGTTAATAGATTATTTCACAACCAATACAGAACTAAAACGATATGTGGTATATTATATAAAAAATTGTAACATTAATAGAACCACTATTAAATAAAAATATTGTAATCAATTACAAATTCCTAAAATTAGGAATAAAAACACATACAGTTTTAAAATGTAATTTTTTTAATAAAAGATATTTTAGTTTTTATATATTCATTTTAAGAATAAATTTATAAATCATATGATTTTAATTTGGTAAAATTAAATTAATTTTTGAATTCATCATTTCAATCTTAGATTAGGGTAATTTTGTCAAACATTTTAAAAATAATTTATTTTTAGGTGAGTAGTGGAAATTACAATATTGCTAAAAACTATCAGTTTTATGGAATTATCTTAACATAATAACGAATTTAAAATATATGAAACATTATATATATATATATTATAAATAATTTGAAAATACTATGTTTAATTTATAAAAAAAATGTCTAACATTTTGGAAATATCATAAATATATTACTTTAAAAACTATTTTTATTCACTTATAGTAAGAATTAGTTTTCATCAATTAAATAAATTAAATATATCAAAATGGATTTAATATTTTATAAAAATAATTATATTATTATTTAACAAGTTCTATTTGTTTTTAGGCATAAAATTATGATTACTAAGATTATTCCAAATAACCATGATAATGGAAAAATAATTATTTTCAATCAATTTTCTTATTATTATTATTTAATTTTTATCTAATATAATATATTAATAACTTATAAAAAATGAAAATAATTTAAATTTCAAAACAGTTTAAAAATATATTATCACTCATGAAATTGGTAGTCAATATTAAATAATAATAAAAACACTTAATGTTGAAAACAACATTTTTTCTACAAAATATACTTTTTCTACATATTAAATGTTTTAAATTGAAAGTTAACTTCTAATTATTTATAAATTTAATTTGATTATATCTGTTTTAAATTTAGGTTCATAACAACCAAATTTTATAATAGGGGTAACATTATATATTTAATAAAATATAAATTACTTGGTTAGAATCTAGTTACCGAGGTAAAAAAACAAAAAATGCTTAAATGTAAAAATATATTGCTAAAATACCTGAAATATGATTGAAACATGTTTCAAAACGAGTGTTAGAGGTTTTATTGACCATATTTAACCACAAAATAAATTATTTATATTGTTTGGAACCACTGACCATTGAGTAGTCTCATTGTATTATTTAAAAATAATGGGTGTTCACAAAAGTTCATTTCCATTACTTATAAAGGGGGATCACTTCCACCCACTCAAAGATAAACATCCCATTATTAATTTCATTTAAAATAAGACAAATTGCCATCATCTATATGTCCATTTCTAAAAATTAAATACATTGGTGATCATATGTTATCTTAATCCTATCATTTTCAATTAGACTTTCAACACAAAGATTATGGTCCCAAAGTGAATATTACTTAATCATTACCCTCTTATTATTTATATTTACATTCAAAAAAATACCCGATAAATAGTTATATACGAATATAAGTATCTTTATTATACTTAATTGTTATTATATTAACGTATAAATCCATATGTATTCCCTCCATCCACTAATAAAAAAATAATTTTGATCTTGTGTGCGTGGGAACTACCACCCCACAAGAAGACATATTTCATTTTCCATCACCGCCTAACATGGATGAATTTAAAAATATATTCTACTAAAAAATTTATATTTAATACACTATAAGTTTTATATAAATATAATATTAGGCATTATATAAGTGATATTAACAATGAATGATCATAGTAAACTTAACCACCTAAAATGAACATATTTGAGTACCTTTCATAATCTTAGTTCATTTTATAAAAACCTGTATAAATGTATAAATTTTATTATAATAAAATAATAAAGTAAAAATATCACTAGAATTATGGATATTATGAGGTTATACTACATCACATGTAACCATGTTCAAAATACCAAAATTGTTACATATAATTTGATCAAACGACTTCAAATAAACAAAATAAGAAAAAAATTATTTAAATAAATTGCATATGATAAAAATGGTCTTTATTAAATGAAATACATATGAATAAAGTTACTAATAAGGATCATAATAAATTTAATTTTATTATTTTTAAATTTATTAACATGTAAGGATTGATTGAGGACTAAGGTAGGGATTTTGCAGACTCAAGTTTCTTACATTCAGTTACAAACATTCTTATTGAAATCTATTTTTCATGTTGATTAATTATACCTAATGGATACTTTCTATTTTATTTACTCATTATTTTTTATGTTCCTAATATTTTTACTTATAAATTAATTATAAAATTATTTTTACCTTGAAGATTATGGTACCTAAAAGGGGTTTCTTAGGCTCAATTCCAATTGTTTGAGACATACTTCTTATTATGAACCAATATACGTTCATATGGTCTATATTCTACCTATTTATTATATTATATCATTAATTATATTTCATTAGTTATATTTGATGTTCAATTTCAATCTCTTTCTCCTTTAACTGTTTTGATTTTATTGTTACTCAAATCATAAGGGTTTCATTATCTCATATTCAATTTCATGAGAAATGTTTGATATTATAGCAACCTGGGCTTGACATATATGGATATTACATCATTTTAGATGAATATTATATACATTAAAGATATACATGACCAAGGACTGTAATATTTTGTCATCTTTAAAAACATGGAAACAAAATATTCTATCCTGATGAATGATCTTCTACATCTCCTTTAGAGATCTCCACTATTAGTACCTCTACATAAAACCTATCTTCCTAACCTGGGGAAAGTAAACCTAAAAAAAGGGGTGATCTCCAATTCTCATGAAAGGTAAATAAGGTAGATATGTAATAATAATTATAAGCATAAGGGTATGATAACATGATCATGAAAACAGAAGATCATACCATGCATATCAATGATCTTATATATGAATCATGGCATAAAGCGTAACAGTTCAAATGACATGAATCATAATGAAATTAATAATATAAGACATGAAATCACAACATAGGAATAAACATGGAATTATTGGGAACACATATAAAAAAACCATGTCAAGGTGACCTACCAAGGCCTTTACAACATGTTAGGGTTGGGTTAATCACCAATGTACCTACTTCAGATTTGGGATTCCCTCCTGTGTGCCCTCTTATTTCGGGCTTGGGAATTCCTCCCATATACCTTCTTGTTTCGGGCATGGGACGCCCTCCTGTATACCCTCTTATTCAGGGCATGGGTTGTACTCATGTATACCCACCTTTTTCGGGCTTCAGATGTCCTCTTTTATACCCTAGTTTTTTTGGCTTCGTATTTCCACCCTTATACCCTATTTTTTCAGACATGGAATGTCCACATGTATACCCTCTTTTTTTAGTCTTGGAATATCTTCTTTTCTACCTTTTGAGATCATAAAACATATATCATTACCTAATGCATTAGAGGGATATATAGGTCCCACTCATCGCATAATGAAATCATACATGAATGTGCCACAAAACATTCATCATATCATGACCCATGAAAAGATATTGGTTCTATAAAAATCATATCAAAATCAAAACAATTAAATGGATATAAATAACATTTCATCACATTATAACCTATATAAAATAGTTAGGTTTCATAATAATTTCATTAAATCATAGAACATGAAAGGAAATGGGTTATAGAATCATATAACCAATGTAAAAGATACATATTTCATAAAAATATTACCCATGTAATTGAAACATGTTTCATAAACATATAACCCATGGAAGAGAAACAAATTTAATAAACATATAATCATCGGAAGTGAAATGGGTTTCATAATGAACATGACATTAAGAAAAACCCATTCATGTAGAGGATATGAATGTAACCATTATATCATTTCCTATAAGGGAATGAGTAACATCAATTAATGTCATCATATATGTAAAATAATTTTGAAATGCCATTTAAAAACATTTATTGAGAAAAATATCCTTTCTTCATTAAAAAATGTTTTTTAATAATAAAACCATTTAAAATTTTTTTATTAGAAAATACCTTGAAAACTTATAAATGATACTTGAAATTATATTGAAAACGTTTTTCCTTGAAAACATATACTGAATACGTGAAAACATTTAAAACATTTTGTAAACATAAAACATTATTGAAAACCATTTTTCTTTGAAAATAGATTTTGAAATATTTAATAGAAGCTTTAACAAGGATAAATATTTTTTAAAATATTTTTTCCTTTAAAATGTTATAAATGATCATTTTAAAATATTTTGGAAAATATTTTATTTAAACTCAGTATTTAAAATAAAATTGATTTTTGACTGAAGTGAGAGGAATAGTCAAATTTTCTAAAACACATTTTCTTATTTATCTTACATACCAAAGAGTATAAAATGGTACTAATAAATGGATATATCTTGAGTAAATATAGTATAGTGAATATAATTAATATTCTTTATATATCGATCATAATATTTCATCAAAGACACATAATAGTTAACAATCTCGAAAAGTAGTGAGATTGCTTCAATAAACTCTTACCACTTGGTTACCTGGGATAATTATCCTCATGTAAGAAAAGGAGATTAAATAAATGTTAAAATATCATTAAATTATGTAAATTCATGATATAACATATAAAATTTATGGATATACACCTTGAATGGGAATTTAGGTGCATAAAAAAACATGAGTCACAAAGAAGGAAAATTGAGACCAACATATTTTACCAATTTGTTAACTTTTGAAACCTATAACCCATGAAAGTATTATCTTAAAATGAATTTTTTATACCAGAAATCTACATATATGATACATTTAATACAATCATGGGTATTACATACACCACATAAAAGGAATTAGTGGCGAACATAGCATGTATCTCATGAAAATAAAAAGTAAGATAAATCACCTTACCTTGTGTCTCGACTCTCGTCGTGCTCATTCAAAACACATATATAATAAATATAAATTTATTATAAATATTTGAAAGAACCATATTATTATATATAATACCATATATGGTTTTATTAGGACCTTATATTACCCTCTTTTTAACCAACATATGTTAAGGTTTCATTGTAGGTAATATTCTCGTTGTTTTTTTATGTGTCTTAATTTGTTATATTTTTTGCCCTTATAATTATATCCAAATTACATAAATTAAAACATGATATAAATATCATGTATATATAGTATATTGGTATTATAATAATATATAGAATATATAATTATGATACGGAATACACCGTTCATGGAGACGGTAGGTCGTACGTACACGTGAATGAAATTTTTATTTATTTGTCATGTTGAGGGAATGTAAGTAAAAGACATATTTGTGTGTATATATATAAATCATTATTATAGTAGCTTTATGATATCATATATATTTTCTAAAACCAACCTTAGTACAATTCATGTAATGTATGAATGAATCATATCACTTTGAGGGGGCGGTGGTCCATAATTCCTCAAACGAAAGTATCATATTTACATAAGTTGGAAAGAATAATGATAAGTTATAAATAAAAAATTTATAAGTATAATATATTTTGTTTATAAATGGATTTTTTCATCATAATGGAAAAACATGATAGGTGGTAATCTAAAAATGGAAAATCATCATTTTGTGAGGCAGTGGTTTATTGTACACTGAAATAGTATGTATGTTACCCATTAGAATTAGGTGTGTGTAATTGTATGTAGAACCATGTAGGGTCCTAAAAATTCCTCCAAGGGGAGAAAATACCCCCAAAATCACTTTTTAGAAGGAATCAAGCACTTGTACAAGTCACTCAAGGTGAATGGACTAAAAATGAGTTGAAATATTCAGAAGAAACCTGATGGAATTCAAGTTTTCAAGGAATTTTATGTGGCCAAAGTAGCATCACCAGGAAAGGTATACAAACCAGAAGGATCAAAAAACACCTAGAACATGGAAAAATCCGCGAACAACTAACTGGCGGACTGATGGCCAGAGAAACAAGGTAGACCATGAACTGTGTCACCAATGGATTCATACGCATGAGGACCATCTGTGTACCATTCTGTGAACTCATTAGTTCGTTGAAAAATAAAATCAGAAGTGTTCCATGAATCATTATCTAGAACAAAACCCTCCACAAACCCTTGTTGACCGAGTCTTCTATGAGCAAAGATATTGATTCAATAGGCCTCCATAGACTTGTTTGTGTGCCTAATAGATATGATTGCTCCGATTCTCTATAAAAGGAGCATAGTATAAGTACAGAAGATAGACACATAGAAAAACATAGGGAAGGATGGATGAAAAAATCTTGATGGAGACTTATAGGTTTCACTCCAGCTTCCGCCTTGTTTCATCGGCAAAGCCAAAACCGCGAACCACTCCCTCGACAGGTACAACCTTCCGCGAGCCATAATACGGGGGAATTGAATAATAATTATAGAACTGAAAACCCAACTGGTGAACAGAAAATAAAAGGCTTCTCACAGATGAATTCCCCTCAAATGATGAACCCCCAAACCATCCTTCAATATGGCACTCCACATATTGTACCCCTACATAGACAGAACCCGGGGTCACGCACTACCGTGGTAGGAGATTAGAACCAAAAGCAGTGTGATGGGAAGGGTATCACTATTGTACATGATTTTCAATACCCATGACCACATACCAGATAGTTACGTGAACAAACCATCTTCCCACATACCAATATGGTATGCAGAGCCTCCCCCACCGCGCATAAAAAGTCAGTATGTGGAATAGGGTGTTTTCTGGTATTGTTCCTTCCATTTCTATCCTCACCCCTCCACTACCGTCTAGTCCTCCATGATCCCTATGCTAACCAGTCCTCCAGAATTAGGACAGAGCCTCCTCCAATGCTGCCAAACCCATATGACCAGACCATCGTGTGCATCAGTGTGCCCCATTGAGTCTACATACCCACGGTAAGAGGAGTCACGAAGGCCCTCCCTGCAATGGTGCGGTCTTTGGGAATGCCTATGAGGCTACATTCCCATGGTAACCCAGAGTCCAACCTTGGGAAACAGACATGAACCTCCCTGTTTTGAGGATTAAGGGTGATCACTTTCGTTCCAATTCACTGAGGAACATTGATCAGTTGAAGGGGTTATGTTTGCTCCCCCTTCTGACAGGACAGAAACTCATCCACTTCCCAAAACGTGCTCCAGGGCCCTCCCACTAAGTTAAGTCCTCGATTTTCTGATGTAGGGTCCCGTGAACATTAATTGCATCACACATTAAAGGTTTCATTTCTCTTCTCCTTCATCCAAGGTCACCCCGGCCTCTTCCTCCATGGTCTCCATCCCCCCCCCCCCCAACAGGGGAAGGGGCGTGTGCATTGTTGAATATTTCACATCCTCTTGTTTCTCACACTGAACATGACTCACGTGGGCTTAGTGGTTTGTGAGAATTAAAACATCCACATGATTCTGAATGATGAGAACTCTGATTACTGATCAAAACAAGATACGTAAGATGCCTACCAGAAGGACCGATCTCAAAAGGGTTTCCAGTAATGTCTATCACCTGGGTGACTTACATGTGTAAGTCCCAACCCTTATGAACTATGAGAAATATAATTATTGATCAAAAAAGAATATGTAGTATGCCTACCAGAAGGCCTGATCTTAACAGGGTTCCCATCAAAAAGGGTTCACCCAATCATGTCCCATCAAATGGTAAGATTCTATAAATAATCCCCACACAATCCGAACTATATGGGTTCTGATTCATCTCCCTATGATATGTAAGAATCCCTATTTATGGGTCTGATCCCAACATCATGTCACATTCCACCCCCACGGGTAATGATAAACTATAGACCACCTTATAATATGGCTCCAGTCACCATCACCTTCATAGAATCAAATATATGCAAGCTTACTACGATCTTGAAAACCAAGGTTAACACATGGAAACACTCTTTAGGAATGAACCAAGGATTAACCAACATATGAACATGATTTAAAAATATAATATAGTCCCAGAATATGAAACAATCCTCCCTTTTTATGGGTGCGATGAGCCTATCCTCCCATCCTCTTGATCAATGGAGTCCTTAACTATCGTTAGAAAAATTGTCATCCAACGACCGTCTGCCTTTGGATATAAGGTCCATGAATCATGGATACCAGGGCCGGTATGTGTTCTTGGATCCAAGAATAAAATCGTTTGAGACCATATGAGTATTTTATATCTGAGAAGGACTAATTTCATGAGTTCTTGAACCCCACGTAATTTCCCTATGGGACCAACAATTTCTACAGGGTTAATTCAACCTTCTTTAAAGGATAATGATGTTGAACAGGTTGAAACAAAGGAATGGTAAATTTGACAAGAGCCCATCTCTATAGAAAAAGAGACAGGTGATGATCCTCATCGAACCATTTCTGCACCACCTAGAAACGTGCAACCTCAGAGGCGGAATAAAAATGGTGAACCCTATGTGAATCGTTAACCAAGGTGGTAGTTCTACCGCAATGATAAAACACAAAAGGTTACGGCACATCAGACCATTTAATTCTCTCTAGTATGCACAAAACATGCATCCTCGGAGTCGGATAAAAATGGTGAACCTGACATGAATATTTAACAAAGGTGGAGGTTCAACCCCACTTAGGCCCCTTCGCCCCGCAACAAACGAAAAGTGGAAGGGGACAAGCTGAATCGCCAAATATGCATATGTTTAAAGGAATGATAATTTGACAAGGTTTTGTGGTATTTATGTTATATATGTATGTAGAAGGTTCCTGAAGAGTGACCTTCGATCAAAATGACATCCCAAAGACCCATGTAGAAATGCACATCAGTGACCCCGCAGGCGATCGGGGCCCCAACGAAGAGCAGGATCCCCTCACCTACCTAGTGTATTCAATGTTGGGTATCAAACATGCTGATCAGGGAGTACCACCAAAATGATACTCTCCCCACGTTAGATGTCATGATACAAGCCCTCTAGTCTGCAAAGGTTTTCCAGCTGCCTCTTCATCCGCTACTGGAACCCCAGCACAAGGTGGGCCCAATGGTCATCTCAAATCATTTCAAGAGCATGTCCCTAGAATGTGACAATGAGTACCTCCCATATCTCAGGGATGTATATTATGTCAATGCAGATTGATTCATCTTAACATCATATGGGTCCTACCCATGGTCCCCTAGCAGATAATGTCACCGCAAACACCGGAAGACCAAGCCTCCTCTCACCGGGGATGACCTTAAGCTAAGGGCAACTGCCAAAGTCCAGAAGACCCAGGCCCCTCGGGAAACCCTCTAAGGGAGGTGAATATATAATCAAGAACACACTATCCCCATGGTTCATGAGGATCACCTCCACCATACTAACACATTGGCATTCAATAGGAAGATCTATGACCCTTCCTCCTCCACTCAAGCCCACCACATAAAGAGGGTGGCACAATACAAGAACATGAAAATTCCTATTAATACTCGCTAGTCCCATCATGCCGAAAGAGAGGAAATGTACAGGAAGATGTAGATATCTACTAAGCCACAACAAGCTTTCCATCCAAATAGGGTGGCACTCAGCTACACACATGCATAAATACCTACTGATGCATATCAATCCCTCCATACAAATAGGGAGGCAACCAAATATGAGAAGAGTAAAATTCATGTGGATACATATAAAGAACTTGAAACAAATAAAGTGGAAAGAGAGTTGATGAAAATCCCCGCTCATGAATATTAATACCACTAGTAAAATACGGTAGCAACCAGAGAAGGCAACTGGGGACATACTTGTTCCTCTATCCCGATACAAGAGAACTACCAATATCTTCCAGAAACTCATGGAGGACCAAAGAAGGCACAAAATACTCCTCCAATATCAGAATGGGCCTTCATACCGGCTCTAGAAAAAGATGTAACCCAAAAAATCCTGAAATAATGGAAGATCAGATGTCGATTCTAGACCATATCCTCCAAACATTCTAAGATATCATTTCATTGGCGACAAAGGCAAGATATCGAGCCCATGACCCGGTTTACACAAATAGAATTACTCACTCATAAAATGTGTTAGTCACTATGGAGTTGGTTCACATCCCTACTCCAGTCCAAGAGGGTCAACAGAAATATCCTGAAACATACAGACAACCGTATTGGGAACAAATACATGTTCCAACTGGGTTATTCTAGTCCAATGTGGTGGCTGCTCGAGGGCTTGCATATATCCCTTCCCAAACTCAAGATGCCATTTTGGCATATCTTGATGAAATCACAGGACCCCATAAGATAGGTACCCATATATAAAGGCCATTTAGCAACAACAGATGGCCCTGGATACCCGCAAGAGAGCAACCAAAAATGAAAAGTGTCAAAGGAAATCGAAAAATGAAGAGCACATATGCAATCCTACTCTACTGGAAGTTGGGGTTATTGACTCCATAAAACATATATCAATTAAGTCTCATGACATTGTCGATCCATTACCAAATTATGGATGTAGCAGCAGCAGTTAAGAAGTTCCTCCCTACAATTTCCCTACCAGCATCTCTGAAGGTCCTCCACAGAGTACCCACGGGGGCTTACTCCATGGGTCAAGAATGATTGATCACGAGAGACTATCTCCTGATGCGCATTGGGGTATCCATCCCCTTGACCTGAAGATTAGGATGTAAGAAGGTCTTCCCCTTGCTTTTGTCTACCCTGATGGTCCTTCCCAAGGTATACACTACAGATATGATTCTCTCTCGAGTTTGACATCAATTTGTGATGGTAGTGCTCACTATAATGATAGAAATTGTGAAGGTCCTCCCCCCAATGAACTTTTCTGTAAATGTACTCCCCTTAGTGACATCAAGCAAAAAAAAGGTCCTTCATAGGGTATATGATGCCATAAAAATTTCCACATCCGGGCATAAGGTTGTTATAGTAGTGTAACACCCAGTTTTATTTCAAGCCTTATAAATAACAAGTATATGTTTAGTTCCATTAAATCCTTCTTTAATCAAACAAAATGTAAAAGGTAAAACACATAACTCTTTTATTTATTTATTTAAGAACATGACACTGAAGTGTCTTACAACATCCGAGTTACACGAAAAGATCACTAACCATAAATGCCAAATAAAAACCCTTGTACGATCATCGGAAGGCTACCCCTGATAAAAACTAGCCTGACTTCATAGTGTGGATCATTATGACCCATCATAAGCATCAGGATGGCCAGTGCCATGATGGAGGTTCTGAGTACCAGTGCAATGTAGAGAACCATCCTTAGCTGACAAACCGACTTCAAAATATGAATACTAAGACTTCATATTTATAAAGGTTCCACATAGCCATTGTAAATTTTACAGTTGTTGTCTTTTCAATATGACCGTTGGTATTTAAAACCGATGGCCTTAAGGGTTTTCTAAATGAATACTTTTATAATAATTAATGTGTTTTATTTAAATAATACATAATGAATCTGATTAATTTTTTATCTAAGTTATAAGGAACAATTTATATTTATATCTTTACACTCTTATATTTATACTTTTGTGCATATTAGAAATTAATTATCATACTATATGAATTATTATATTTTAGTAATAAATGGTATTAAATATTATTATGAAGTGCACTATTTTAGTTATGCGATCAATTAATTTGTTATATGGGTTTTACATATACTTATATTACAATTTTTGCATCATTATGTTAATTCTTACACAAATACTCTTTTTACTTTAAAAACAATGGAGATAATAAAATGATTGTAAAACATTAAAATAATTAGTAATGTTATGATAACATATGAAATTTTATGCTTTGAAATTATGTTAAATATGGGATTAAGTAACCAAATTTTATTAACAACCTTAATGAATATAGATATTTACATGTAATTATAAATTAAGAATTTTTTTTAAAATAAAGTAAAATAATAATATAATTTATGAAAAAGATAGGGGATTAATAGTTTAATATATATGTGTATTAATAACCCTTGACTAATCCTGAGATAATAATAATATTTTAAATAAAAATTTTATAAAAATTTTATAATAAGTTTAATAAAATAATAAAATAAAAAATTTTATTTTAATGAAGTCGTGTCTCTTTTTTTTCCACCGCTTCATGTTTGGACTGCTCGATCCAGCTCCCCCATCGGGGCCGTCCGTTCCTTTTTAATGCCGCTTTGCGTCTGGGCTGCGCGATCGACTCCCGATCCATCCAGGCCGTCCAATTTCTTTGCGGATCTTCCTCCCCGTCGCGGTTTCTTCTTCCTCATGCACACGAACAAGTAGGTTAGGCAGCGTTGCGTTTTCTTCACCCAGACCAGCGGTGGACCCGACATCACCCTTTCTTTCCATGAGTTGGCACCGTCCATTTAATTAATAGCCTCGGATACCCCGTCAGTGTCTTCTCTCAAGGAGGTTCCCTACTTGTAAGCTCCAGTTTACACCGAAGAAGAAGAGGTTTTGCTTCGGGTTGCACCGTAGCATACAACAGTCCCTTCACTTTTCCTTCTATAGTTTCTGGTGGCCTCACTTCCTTCTCCTCCTCTCCGAGCCTGTAAGGGAAACCATTTCTTTTTTCGTCTTCTACGGTTTCATTTTAGGATTATATAAGTATATATGCATATATGAACATTGTGTATATGACGCGTCATATCAGTTTTACTAAGTGTATCACTTAACCTTATAGAACGTTTTAAAAATATGAACATAAGGGTCTGGTTTGTTGGGTGTTCTTCATGAAATACCATATTTACATGTTGTGAATTTACGATTCTGTATATATTTATATGTTAGGTTTTATAAAACTATCAATATTAACATGTTTAATGTTTTCCATGGGTTAGATGATGTCTCTGTTGCGTAAAATCCTTAGAGGAATGGATATTCAAATTGGTTTTTATTTGAACTCACACATACATCTAGGTGTATATAAATATATATATAAATAAATTTATATATTTATAACAATTTTAATCCTACCCTGAGTATGGTTTCTTGGAAATTTTATTAATGATGAGTTATTGTTATGAAATAAACGATACCAGCAACATTTTTATAAACTATGTTGTGATTATGCAATTTATATATATATATGTTTTAATGTATTAGATTTCATATAATTTCCAAATCAAAACTGTTTTGAGTTTTATGAATTCAAAATGATATTTATTGGTGTCCACAATACACATACAGGAGGACACTTTGTTTTGCGTTAAGTTGAATCCCATGTATATTTATAAAACCCTATCTGCCACCTTTTCTTTTTCATTTTTTTTAGTGATGAATATATGTTAACAAAATTATTATCTTTAAGAACATGTAAACTATGTAATGAATCAGATGGGTTTTATTTAATTGAACCACAAAAAGATATATACAAATACACGGCTTCGTGTATATATATATAATTGTGGAATAATTGTAATTCGAAATAAGATTTAAAAAAAAAGTATTTTATCTAAAGTATACGACATTTATAAGGATATCATCGATTTGGTGTTTATTTTAATTCTCATCCATTCCTAGAATTTCATTTAGTTACAAGAAATGCCTCTTGTTTTATTTATTTTATGTTTTTAGCTACTAGCATGGTATGTTTTTTTAAATGTCTTAAAGTCAGCATTAAGACTGAAAGTATCTCATAAAAGGAAATGATGTAATTTTACATGGAAATCCATTATTTTAAGTGTTCTAATTATTATTTCATGTACAAGAGTATGTTGTTTTAGTTCATATACATCCAAGTTTAATCTGAATCCAAAAGTCTAGTTCTTTTTAAATTTATGACATGATCTGTTTCAAGTTATGAATATGTATGTAAAAGGGGTTTTGATTAAGAATATATTAATGAGACCCTATGAATGAAAGACCACGTCAAATATGTGAGGGGTGTATTGGACTTAAATGATAAGATGGGTGCACCCAGATAACGCTCCAATGCATTGGGTAAAGGATGAGTCTCTTGAGACGTTATGTGCGATGGTCTTGGCGGTTAGCCTTGGCTTGTGCTGCTATGTGAAATGGGATAGGCGGTTATCCTTGACCCATAATAAGTTATGTTCTATGGTCAGGACACAAGGTCTTGAAAAAGTGATGCATTATACATTCCCTCCACATGTGATGATAAATGGTCAACTATGGGATAGTTCAACTAACAGGATATCCCCTAGTTGGAATTTCTTTCCTGTAACTATGAGAATGATATTATGAGATATTAACCTTAACACATGTGGTATTGTGTTATAGGAACTTTATGCACAGATAAATCATGATATGAATGTTATCTCTTTTTACACACAAACTTTTAGAGATGAAGTAATTTTATCGTGATTTATGAATCATCCATTCTTCGAATGCTTTCGCTCTATGATGTATGTCTTCTTTGTGGTTTATTTTAGGAAAGTACTCATTTTCAGTGAAAGTGGTTTTCAAGAATGTAGGATTTACAAGTTTTAAGAAAAGATAATGTCTTGTTTTCAATGGAGTGTTTTAACATTTTCAAAATGACCACATTGAGAAATAAATTACATAAAATGTTTTAAAACCCATTACTGGGCATATTTTTCTCACCCTACGTTTCTGTTTTAAAATTTTCAGGAAATGGTCGGTATAAATGTTTTTTTCAGAAGCAGCTAGTTTCCCAGAATCCTAAGCCTTGCTATCTTTTGTAGAAATGGGACATAATTTATTATTGTATCTAGTTAAAATAAATTTTTTTAGTACATCATGCCCCATGGGCACCCAGGAACCGGGGTCACTATAGTTGGTATCAAGGGATGGGTTCAGAAAACTCTGGAAAACCAGGTAGTATGAATATACAACTATTATTGACTAAATAATTATGTTGTAACTTTTAGATGACTAATGGAAACATATCTACCAACCTATTGTCACTTCCCACTGAGGCCCTATAGACCATCATGTCCCTAGCTAGCCGAGATAACTTCCTTAATTATGCCCATATTCGCATGTCATGCAAGCACTTGTATGATGTGTCGAACTCACCTAGGGTTCTTAGTCTACACCGGTGGTTGGGAATGGATTACCTCTTTTTGATGATGACCTAATTTCCCTCTTATGCATTTCGGAAAAGGTACCACGAGGGACTTTTCCGAGTGTTTACGGCTAGTAATGATTTTGGAACTTTGACCGATAAACCTTTTCAAGAAGCTGCTGCTACCGGAGGCCTCCAAGTGGCCTACCTATGTCATATTTTGCACAACGGCTTTGGGGGCCAGTTGATGGACTTCAGGATGTTAGAAAATGAGCCCACCCAGCTGTCGTGTAGGAAACATGTGTATGATGATATTTCTCAACTTCATACCCCTGATGTTAAATTTAGGAGGCATCATAGGTGTTCCTATGAGTTTAACCCCGCCTGTTCAGCCTGTGTGTGGTTTGAGGAGTTAGGGTGTTTTTTCTCTCTTTGTGGTATTCATTTAGTAAAATCAGGATTTGTTATGTAAACTTTTGTGTAATTTAAAGTTTCCTATTTCCTTTCATGTCTCTACCTTAACAGTGTTGTTAAGTGAGTTCTCTTGTATGTTTTTTTCAGATGGCTGGTCAAAAGAACATCTCATCTCTACCTGATGAGTCAGTAGAGGTTATTTTGATCAGAACATGCACGGTGGATTATCCATCCATTCTCCTCCTGCGAGGGTCTTTCCAAGGCCTGCTTGACTTGTCGAACAGTCCTGAGATTCTTCATTTGTGTCAGGGGAATGACCATGTTTTTCATCTCATTTCCACTTCCTAACTCCCATACCATAGGCGAAGGGGGAGATACTACGAAGGCCTTTTCTAATGTTTTACTCTGGCGTAAAACGTTTCTGCTAGGGCATGCTCCCTTATAGCTTCCCAAGATGGCCAGCTCAGTGCATCCTATGTGTTCCAAATCTTAAACCATGGTATATGCAATCGCATCATCCCCCTTGAATATCTCGAGCGTGATGTAGCCCGGTGGGTCATCAGGGAATTTGTCCATGCGGACATTTCTGAACTTTTCACCGCACGAGCCTCCCAATGGAATCCGGTGTGTAGAACACATGAGCATGAGTACAAGACTTATTTCTCAATGTGTATCTAGGCTAGTGAAATTGAGGAACTATGTACCAACTTTGGTATACCATTTATTGAGCCAAATCTCCCGTTTTGGTAATGTTGTTCAACTGAGGGTTTTCTTTTTTTATGAGTAAAATTGCGAGGGCACAATTCTTTGAAGGGGGGAACAATGTAACAACCTGTTTTATTTCAAGACTTATAAATAACAATTATATGTTTAGTGCCATTAAAGCCTAATTTAACCAAACAAAATGTAAAAGGTAAAACACATAACTCTTTTATTTATTTATTTATTAACATGACATCGAAGTGTCTTACAACATCCGAGTTACAAGAAAAGCTCACTAACCATAAATTCCAAATAAAAACCCTAGTACGATCACCAGAAGGCTACCCAGGATAAAAACAAGCTCGACTTCATAGTTTGGATCATTATAACCCATCATAAGAATCAGGATGGCTAGTGCCACGGTGGTCGTGCTGAGTACCAGTGCAATGTAGAGAACCATCCTTAGCTAACAAACCGACTTCAAAATATGAATACCAAGACATCATATTTATAAAGGTTCCACATAGCCATTGCAAATTATTCCATCATTGTATTTTCAAGATGACCGTTGGGATTTAAAAACGATGGCCTTAAGGGATTTTCTAAATGAATACTTTTATAATAATTAAGGTGTTTTCTTTAAATAATACATAATGAATATGATTAATTTGTAATCTAATTTCTATGGAACAATTTATATTTATATCTTTACACTGTTATATTTATACTTTTTTGCATATTAGAAATTAATTATCATACTATATGAATTATAATATTTTGGTAATACATGTTATTAAAGATTATTATGAAGTGTACTATTTTATCTATGCGATCAATTAATTTTTTATCTAGGATTTACATATACTTATATTGAAATTTTTGCATCATTATGTTAATGATTACACAAATACTCTTTTTTTAATTTAAAAACAATGGAGATAAAAAAATGATTGTAAAACTTTAAAATAATTAGTAATGTTATGATAACATATGAAATTTTATGCTTTTGAAATTATGTTAAATATGGGATTAAGTAACAAAATTTTGATAACAACCTTAATGAATATAGATCATTACACGTAATTATAAATTAAGATAATTGTTTTTAAATAAAGGAAAATAATAATATAATTTATGACAAAGATAGGAGATTAATAGTTTAATATATATGTGTATTAAAAATCCTTGACTAATCCTAAGATAATAATAATAGTTTAAATAATAATTTTATAAAAATTTTATAAAAAGTTTAATAAAAGAATAAAATAACAAAATTTATTTTAATGAATCTGAGTCTCTTTTTTTCTGCTGCATCAAGTCTGGACCGCTCGAGCCAGTGCCCCCATCGCGGTCGTCCATTACTTTTTAATACCGCTTTGCGTCTGGGCTGCCCGATCGACTCCCGATCAATCTAGGCTATCCAATTTCTTTACAGATCTTCCTCTCTATCGCGGTTTCTTCTTCCTTGCACACACGAACCAGTAGGGTAGGCAGTGTTGCGTTTTCTTCACCCTGGACAGTGGTCGATCTGACGTCGCCCTTTCTTTCCACGGGTGGGCACCGTCCATTTAATACACAGCCTCAAATATCCCATCAACGTCTTCACTCAAGGAGGTTCCCTACTTGTAAGCTCCAGTCTGTACTGAAGATGAAGAGGGTTTGCTTCAGGTTTCACCGTAGCAAACGACGGCCCCTTTGCTTTTCCTTCTAGAGTTTCCGGCAGCCTCACTTCCATCTCCTTCTCTCCGAGCCTGTAAGGGAAACCATTTCATTTTTTTTCTTCTTCTACTGTTTTGGTTTACGATTATATAAGTATATATGCATATATTAAAATTGTGTATATGCTGCTTCATATCAGTTTTACTAAGTGTATAACTTAACCTTATAGAATGTTTTAAAAATATGAACATAAGGGTCTGTTTTGTTGGGTGTTCTTCATGCAATACCTTGTTTACACGTTGTGCATTTACGGTTCTGTATATATTTATATGTTAGGTTTTATAAAACTTTCAATCTTAACATGTTTAATATTTTCCAGGGGTTATCTGATGTCTCTGTTGCGTAAAATCCTTAGAGGGATGGATATTCAAATTGGTGTTTATTTGAACTCACACATACATATACGTGTATATAAATATATATATATATATATATATACATATATATTTTTATAACAATTTTAATCCTAATTTGAGTATGGTTTCTTGGAAATTTTATTAATGATGAGTTATTGTAATGAAATATATGATACCAGCAACATTTTTATCAACTATGTTTTGATTATGCAATTTATATATATATATATATGTTTTCATGTATAAGATTTCATATAATTTCCAAATCAAAACTATTTTGATTTTTATGAATTCAAAATGTTATTTATTGGTTTCCATAATACACATTTAGGAGGACACCTTGTTTTGTGTTAAGTTGAATCCCATGTATATTTATAAAACCCTATCTGCCACCTTTTCTTTTTCTTTTTTTATTGATGAATATATGTTAAGAAAATTATTGTCTTTATGAACATGTAAACCATGTAACGAATCAGATGGGTTTTATTTAATTGAACCAAAAAAACATATATATACATACATGACTTCGTGTATATATATATATAATTGTGGAATAATAGTAATTCGAAATAACATTTAAAAAAAATTATTTTATCTAAAGTATATGACAGTTATAAGGATAACATCGATTTTTTGTTTATTTGAATTTGCATCCATTCCTAGAATTTCGTTTAGTTATAAGAAATGCCGCTTGTTTTATTTAGTTTTTGTTTTTAAAAACTAGCATGGTATGTTTTTTTTAAAATGTCTTAAAGATAGAATTAAGAATAAAAGTGGCTTATAAAAGGAAATGATGTAATTTTACATGGAAATCCATTATTTTCAGTGTTCTAATTATTATTGCATGTGCAAGAGTATGTTGTTTTAGTTCATATACATGACTGTTTAATCTGAATCCAAAATTCTAGTTCTTTTTACATTCATGACATGATCCGTTTTAAGTTATTAATATGTATGTAAAAGGGATTTTGATTAAGAATGTATGAATGAGACCCTGTGAATGAGAGACCACGTCAAATATTTGAGGGATGTATTGGACTTAAATGATAAGATGGGTGTGTGCCTAGATAGCGCTCCAATGCATTGGGTAAAGGATGAGTCTCATGAGACGTTATGTGCGACGGTCTTGGCAGTTAGCCTTGGCTTGTGCTACTATAGGAAACGGGATGGGCAGTTATCCTTGACCCTTACTATGTTATGTTCTATGGTCAGGACACAAGGTCTTGAAAAAGTCTGGCATTATACATTCCCTCCACATGTGATGATAAATGGTCAACCAGGGGACAGTTCAACTAACAGGATATCCCCTAGTTGGAATTTCTTTCCTGTAACTATGAGAATCAGATTATGAGATACGAACCTTAATACATGTGGTATGCTGTTATAGGAACTTTATGCACAGATAAATCATGATAAGAATGTTTTCCCCTTTTACACACATACTTTTAGAGCAAATGTGATTTTATCATGATTTATGAATCATCCATTCTTCACATGCTTGAGATCTATGATTTATGTCTTCTTTGAGGTTTATTTTAGGAAAGTACTTCTTTTCTGTGAAAGTGGTTTTCAAGAATGTATGATTTACGTGTTTTAAGAAAATATAATTTCTTATTTTTAATGGAGTGTTTTAACATTTTCAAAAATACTGCATTGAGAAAGAAATTACTTAAAATGTTTTAAAACCCCTTACTGTGCATATTTTTCTCACCCTATGTTTCTGTTTTAAAATTTTCAGGAAAGGTTTGGTATAAAAGAAGTTTTTTAGAAGTAGCTGGTTTCCCAGAATCTTAAGCCTCGCGATCTTCTGTAGAAATGGGACATGATGTATTATCGTATCTATCTGTAAGAAAAAAAAATTAGTACATCATGCCCCATGGGCACCTGGTAACCGGGGTCGCTACAAGTAGACCTTTCTATTGCAGCACTGATTGTAGAGGTCCTCCCCGCAATCAGAATTTTGGATGGAAAAAACGTCCTCCTATTGCCGGAAAAAATATGAGAAATCCCTCCTTTGTTGAGGAACTCGAAAAGGAGTCAGACACATCAGACACTACATCTATAACAAGTGATATTATTTCTCAACTAGAGGATGGCCTTGGGTCACACACATCTTCTAAGACACCCCTATGCTATACAAAAATCAAAAAGGCTCCCACCATCCCGACTACTTGGAACGAAATTATTAAGAATAACTTGAGTTGGGCATACCAAATAGAGGATCTTTTATAAGAACAACAACATTATATGTTTCCTGTGAGAAGACAACTAGATAGGGATAATATACCAGTGATGTATTATCCTATGACCACTTCTCACTTTGACATACTAAAATCTTTGTATAGGTAATGTACTCATGGAATTATCCTCAATATATTGATGACTCTTTGAAATATGAAAAAAAATTTCTAGCCTATGAAGGGTATGCAGACCATGTAAACACGATAGGGGATATTTTCTTTCTAATCGACCTAGAATCCCTCCCGTTTGCAAGGGAACCACAATTAGAAAGGAGAAAGAAGATCCTTAAACTGTTCTACCTCTATGTGCTGCATAAGTTGTTTCACCTCAATAGAAATTCCCCGAATGGAGTTCACATTCATTGATAGAGAGAACATGGAGCTCTACACTTCAACATACGTCCTGTTTAGAAGCCCCCATTGGAAATGAAATATTATAATGTCATCACCCATAGGCCAAAATCAAGTGGAAACCCTACTCAGGAACGATGGGATACTCAGAAATAACCGGCCTGATGTAAGTCTCAAAATATTTGGGGCCGATGATATCAAGACATCAAAAATCGTCTCAGTTAGGCAACCAGGAACATCCAGCATGCTTCTCGCCTAAGGGAATCCAACTAGAAAGTAGTGCTCATGTCTTAAATAGATCAAAGAATCTGTTCTAGCCTAATTCCATACTCGGCTTACACCCATGTGGGAGTCTGTGAAATTGAAAGGGTGGAAATAGTGGTGGCTACCACTGTGATATTGGAACAACCCCATCCCATAGGGATGAGGGAATTTTTAAATAAAAATTCCCCCATAATTTCAAAAAATCCAATTCATAGTACATAAATATGCAAATAGGAACAACCCCAACCCATAGGGTGGGGGGAATTTTTACCTTAAATCCCCGTACAACAAATATCTGTCTTCCACCATCTTAGAAGAACGATGGACAGTGGAGTTACCCATTCCACCCCTTCTTGTGATTTTCACCCTCCAAAGAAAAGGCACATTATGAGGTCACACCAGGGCTCCCTTCGTGTCAATATTCACCAAGAAATATAAAGAATAACATTGAATGGAAGGAGAAATTCCAATAAATGGTGCATGAATCCTTCTTACCAATTGACACTGGGTACACCACCCCCAATCCAATATGACTGAGTAAAAGTAGTAAACATCAACCCAATGGATCTCATAGGAAATGATGTAGGGAGAGAGGACACAAAAGAATATAGTTCCCTCCAAGAGTAATCCCACACCAAACCCAATGGTGTTCATACCTGGAACCAAAGGGTGGTCCAAAATCTAGGTACCCCCTCATTCAATAAAACATCACCACCCTCACTAAACCACAACAATGATATGAATAAATCAATGTTAATCTATGAAATGCCTTCTCCTAAATCTGGGAGTGCGTCCCTCACCCTCGAAGAATTGTTCTCCAAGTAGGAGGAAGAAATTAAAGAGCACAGGAGAATTAATTTCGAGCTAAGTCGAGGGAGCTATCTCACCTGATGTGTTCCCCCCATGAAACGTTGGCAGGTACTCCCATAAGTGGTTCCCATGACACATGCACTCATACTGGTGAATTAATCCAAGATCGAAAGACCATTCAATCCATACCCAGAAGGATATCAAGACATCCCCCTGTAGGTAAGGTAGAGGGAATATATCTTGGTAAACCCACAAATGATTCCCCCGATTGGTTATCCACCCAAAATTACAACAGCTCCGGAACGCCCCATCATGGACCCTGCCAAACCAACTCAAGACCAATCCTGATAAGATAGGAATCAAGGGCTCTTAAACACCATTGAGTAGGTAATGGATCGACTAGAAGCCATGGAGGGGCGACACGCTATGATAAAAACAGAGCGAAAACCCTTCCTCGAGTGGGTGTGAAATGTTCTGTCACCATCAAACATCGAGAACATGGTATTCCTCGTATTTAATGGATTGTGGGACCCAGAAAAACATTTGATGAACTGTGCCTATTACTATGACCCCATGATTGGAACCCTAGAGTAGCAATAAATAGTAAAACTCTGGTGCTTCGTACAAACCCTACAGATCTCGGCTTTCATATGGTATACTAGCCTTCCATCAAATTCAATCACATGCTGGGAGAACCTCTAGAGACTGTTTCTCTTCAAGTTCAGTTTGACGCTGCCCAAGGCAATTGTTCATGATCTCATGAACTGAAAAAAGTGATATAATGAAAGAGTCTCAGAATTCATTTCCAGATGGAAGGCCCTGACTTATTACAGTACTCATCCACTCCCCTAGGATGATATGCTCACCATGTGAATCGATAACCTTTGGGATGAATTGGGAACACCGCTCATCCCGGTGAAGTACATGAGTAGGTTTAGAGACTTCTCTAAAATTTCTCAAAGGATAGAAGACTCCTTGAAAAGGACCAACATTAAGTCCCAGGTGGCCTCATAAACCACAATGAAAATAACAAGAAAAGCTCAAACAACTTATGTCATGCTTAAGACACCGCCTGTACCAGCTCTAGTTTCAAGGCCCCCACCGAACTTTGCAGGACCCCCTGGACGCCAACATCCACCCCCACCTTGGCAAGATGAGTGACGAAGTTCCAAAATAAATTAGTTCAAATAACAAGTAAATAAAAATTATTCATTCGAAGACGACCAGGTATACATCTATTTCATAGACAACATGAATTACAACTAGCACCGACTACCATAACCAATGTGAGCAGATGAAGTGGGTCTCGACGACCATCTAAATAATTGGACATATCACTGGATATTAGGACACGCCATCCAGGAATTATTTTTTTCAAGGATATCCTACAAAATTTGGAGGATTCCAAGCATGTCAAGTTGGGCCTACCACTAGTACAAGTATTGTGTGTTTATCCCTCAGACTCAAGAGAATAAGAGGAGTGGAAAACAGCCACCAGTAAGAAGGTGAAAAAGTTATACCATTGGATGTCCTGGAAAACCATTAACTGGGTCCATGGAATCCTCTAGGTGCAGTTGAAACAACCAATAGTGCCCCCAAAAGCTCCTAATATAGCACAACTAACCTCTTTAGCCTTCTGGTAATCCAAAGGCTAGAAGAGAAGAAATCAAGAGCTAGAATATGAGATGACATAAAAGATGAAGTTAGTGTTGACACATTCAAAATTCATGCCAACATTCTTGGCACAACGGGAACTGCCCTACCAAACGGTACAATTGGAACCTCCCTGCCAAACGACATCATCAAAAAGAGACAATCATATATAAACAGAGTTAGATCAAGACTTGATCTCCGACTCCATTAATGTCATTCACTTTATGGACCCATTATTTTTTGAAGACTATATCCACAAAACTGAATTCCCCATGCCCAACTAGAGGGATGGGGGAATAGGCTACAGATGCCAGAGGTCTCCTGGAAGGCATGATTGTGGCAGGAGACAAATTCCAAGCCACACCACAAGTCAAACTATTAACATCAAAGAAACTCATGGAAGGACCCTCCGGCAGACACAACAATAATTGGAATGATCCTTCACCCCTATCAGAAGAAATCCAATCGCAGTTAGCTTTGAATATCTATCAGGGGAGGAATAAATATTGAACTTTCCAAGGTATATAGGTAGACCGGTTCGGCCAAATGTTGAAATGACTACTACACTACTGGACCCTTTCACAGAGGTTGACCCATCTACGTCTAATGATCAAATCCCTAAAGTCTCTTTAAAATAGTAAGCCCGATCTGGGAAGCACTGACCATTAGAGAAGAATTATGATATTTTAAAGCATCTAGATTCAGTACCAGTAAATCTGTCAATCCTAGATGCCTTGAGACTATCTGCATATTATAGGGAGGCACTCATCGAAGCCTTTTGAAGTCCCTAGGAGTTTGAGGCTGAAGTAGAAGCAACTGAAGTCCGCCAGACAGAGACTAGTCCCGAAGAATGTCACATCGTCATCTCCTTCATAGACAAGGGGGAAGACTCCATCATACTAGGTCACATCAAACCCTTATATGTGTATAACATGATAAGTGGAATTGATGTTCGGACAATCATCATCGACAATGGCTTTGGAGTTAACCTCATCCCACTACGAACGCTTCATCTACTAGGATATCATGAAGACAACCTGACACCCTAAATTACAAATCTTCTAGGATACAACAAAAATTAGAAGAAACCATTGGGATGAATCAAGTTTAAAACATGGCTCAGAGATCTCATATCAGATTTTGTGTTCTGGGTGACACTGCAAAGTACAGCATTCAACGTCCAATTAGGGAGGCCCTGATTGCATCAGCATGATGCAATTTCATCTTCATACCATCAGTGCATCAATTAATTCAATAATGGTAAAAACGGTATGTTTCACGCCGATAAATCCTCATTTATGTCTTGTGAATCTCATTATATCGACGCCAGGTTCAATGAATCAGAAGAAATACATCTTTTAACTGACAAAGCTTATTGGATCAATGCCCCCAAATGGATTGGAGATAGATCCCGCCGACCCCCTCCCGAAACATGTGGAAGAGTATGTACTACCCATCAACCAAGTTGAATGCATAAGTACAAGTCTGGCTACAGATGCGGTTATCTGCATGGTCTCTGTTATGACCACCAAGCCAAAAGGCACGGAAAAGTGGGTTAACTCCCACATTGTTAGGAAAAGACTTATCAAAGATTCTCTCGACCCGTCCTCAAGGCATCAAACTACCCTTTACTCACACACAAAGGCAAAAAAATATTTCTCTCTCAAAATTGGAGAGTTCAGCTCAATATTTCTTTCTCCATCATAAGAAGAAGAAGATGATGATGAAGAAGAAGAAGAATATGGGGAAGAAGACCTCAGAGATGCCCCTCCTTAATTCAAAGAGGGTGTCTCAACCACAATCAATGAACTTATGGAGATAAATCTCAATACCGAAAACGAACTGCATACCATATTGATCAACGTGGTCATTCCTATCAAGGAACATGAGGAATACACCTCCTTCTTAAAGAAGAATCAAGATGTGTTTTTTTTGGAATAACATATGGATTCCAGGCCTCGATCCTGAGGTCGCCACTCATCATATGGGCTTACCAAAAGATCACTGGGGCTATAAGTAGGCAGCTAGAAGGACCCGCATGACACATGCTACAAAAATAGAGGATAAATTTGACAATATGATCAAACCAACTTTATACAGGACGTCCAATATCCATCCTGGATGGAAAACATAGTTCCTATCAAAAATAAGAATGGACATAGTAAAATCGACAATGACTTTAGGGTACTTAATAGGTATTTCTTAAAATATGACTTCTCAGTCCCAATCATAGAATTTTTGATCGATAGGACAGCAAGATATTAAGCTCTATCTTTCATGGATGCCTATTCTGGATGAAATCAAATCCTGATGGCCCAAGGAGATGAAGAAGATACTCCTTTTAGGTCCCCTTGGGTAGTGTTTTCTTATAAAGTGATTCCCTTTGGTCTAAAGAATGGTGATGCCACATATTAGCATGCCATGAATCGCATCTTCAAGACCTTCTGGAGAAAATTGGTCAAGTGTTATGTTGGCGACCTGGTGGTTAATTCAAGATAGTGCTCGAACCACCTAGATGATCTTGAAAATATCTTCAATAAATTATGATAGCATAGTTTAAAGATGAATCCCTTTAAATGCGCCATTAGAATTATCTCAGGAAAATTCCTCACGTTCTTCATACACCATTTTGGCATCAAACTCGACGCTGACAAGACAAAATTCATATTTTTCATGTCCACACCTCACATCCTCACCAAGTTGAGAGGTCTCTAGGGGAACCTTTCCTACATTTGGAACTTCATAGACAACCTAGTAGGTGAATACTTACCTTTCACTATGGTCATGATGAAAGGATTTACATATGGGTGGGATAATGATTGTCAAGAAGCATTCAAAAATATTAAAAGATATCTCCTAAGACAACCGATGTTGATGCCACCAGTCGAGGGGAGACTGATAATTTTGTACGTAACCACCCTGGAATAGTCATTATGAACTTTCCTCGTGCAGAAGAATGATTTCAATAGCGGGAACAATCTCTTCTATCACATTCGAACAACGATCTATGATGAAACTCGGTATTAGAAGATTGAAAAGAATTGTTTGGACCTAATCTTCACGATTCATAAGCTTAGTTATTACCTGCAACATCGTGAGGTCCACCTGCTCTCCTGATGCAACCTGTTCAAATATGTCCTCAACTATCCCATGTTAAGTGCGAACCTATCCTGATGGGCCGTCATCCGAAAACAGTTTTACATATGGTACGTTCCCTATAAGGACATCAAAGTCTAGGTGTTATCATACTTCTTAGTCGAGCACCCCTCAGATGAAACAACACCGTTGGATGCCGAACATTCGGATGAAGAAGTGTTTTCTATTTAGAAAAACACCTAAACCTGGGAAATGTACATTGATGGTTCTTCCAGAAGCCTGACAAGGAATAGGATGGCAGATCCCAAACTCAACAAAGTGGGCGGGTAGTTATACTCATATCCTTCGAAAATTACCTCTTTCCATACTCTTTCCTATATTCGGAAGGGTATAAAAATAGTGAATCGGAGTATAATTCCCTCATTACAGGCCTGGAATTTCACTTTAGGCATAAGGTAAACACCTGAAAATAAAGGGTGATTCCGAGCTAGTCATCAGATAGGTCAATGGTGACTAAACTATCTAGAAAGAGGTATTAGTCTCTTTCAGGAACCATGTTTGAGCACTGATGGCAGAATTCCCATCAGAACCAACATTGACCTAAGCCCCTAGGTCACAAAATTCTCAAGCCGGTGCTTGGGACAATTCAACCACAACCTTGGCCGATCCTGACAAGAATGAAACAGTCATTAGAATATCCCACCGTCGAATGGTCTTTCCATTAATCTAGACCAATAGGGAGGAAATTCATGAAATTAGTTATATACATGAACCTTATGGTCAGACCACCGTTTGGATGACGCCTATTGAAAATTACCTTCGGAACGAGGAACTCCCACCAGATAGGGATGGAAGGAAGAAGATCTAAAGATGGGTAGTAAAATTTTTCCAGCAAAATAGGGTAAACCAAGAAAATGTCCTCAACAAATGATTCCTTGAAGGAGTCCTTTTCAAGAGCATTTATAGAGAAGAAACTACTATCTTTATGAAATAAGTGCACGCCAGAGCTTTTGGAGTGGACCAATCAGCATCCCAAATCACTCACCAAATCTAAAGGCTTTGGTATTACCAGACCACCATGATATACGATTGTAATATATTCACCAAGAAGAGCCATTACTGCCAAGTTCATGTTAATTTCATACACCTCCCACCAGAGATACTTCATACAACTAAGTACTTCTCGCCATTCGTCGCTTGGGGTATGGATGTTTTGGGACCATATCCTCCTGCTACATCTATAAGTTCCAATTCATACTCATAATGAATGAATTATTCTCCAAGGGGGACAAAGCTATAACCCTTAAAGAAGTTGGGGAAAAAACATAGTCATCTTTTTGAAGACCAACATCATCCCCAGATATGGTGTCCCTCATACTATCCTGATGGACAACGACACTAACTTCTGCTCTGCTATGTTGGAAAAGTTATACCAAGAGTATGGAATCAAATCCAATCATTCGTCCCATTACCACATGGTGACCAATGGGTAGATAGAGGATTTCAAAAATACTTTGTCCAACATACTTCAAATGATGGTGGATAAGGAAAATAAATTCTATCTAGAAAAGATCCTTCATGCTTTGTGGACTTATCAGATGATGACCTGCATAACCACCCATGAAACCCCATACTCACTAGTATACAGGGCAGAGGTGGTGTTACCTATCGAAATCCAAGTTCCATCAGTTCATGTGGCTATTTTAAATCGAATATCCATGAATGAGAAATCTTATAGATGGTTTGATGAATTGGAGCCTCTAGATGATAAAAGGCTGCACACTCTGTACCATTTGATAATCTACCACAATCGGATTGCACGAGTCTTCAACAGAAAGGATCATCTTTGATCTTTCCTTGAAGGAGAAATGGTGTTGGTCCTCATAACTCAGATGATACTATAGAAGAATCTCCCTAATCATGAAACGAATTGGGAAGGACCATATGTCATACATGGGGTCTTTTCCAATGGGGTATACAACTTGAAATCAATGGATGAACAGCTCATCATAGCTCCCACAAATGAAAAGTTCTTGAAGAAATATTTTGCGTTGTAATACTCTAATGTAAAAGGTCAGAAATCTAAGACCAAAAATTATGAGTAACGGAAAAACACCATAATACCATGGTCCAAACTCTATGACCTTAAACGATCAGTAATCGCAAAAAAAACAATTTCAAGGTATGTGCTCTAAGAACTTATACTATGAGTTGTAATAACCCCAATGTCAGAGTCCAAACTCTCTAACTCTAAACTATGATTCATTGTCCTAGCCACATGACATTAAACTGTAAGGAACTCATCCCTGAAACATGACAATAAACTGCATAATCTCTTACATAACTATGTACATCTTTATTCTTACCCTAACAAAATAAGTAGTGATTCCTCGATCTTCGATCCTAGCCCATCCCACACCATCACAAAAATGACCCCATCAAACCCCCAATCTACCCATATTCATAAGGTAAACCCTTATCACTCATTGTTTCTCACATCGAGTATAACTCTTGTGAGCTTAGTATTAGTGGTATAGATTCTATTACGAAAGCCAACTATAGAGTAACATGGTAGACTTGACAAGAGTGATGGATAGAATGAAAATACCCCTACGCCTTGGACCGAACCAAATCAGTACAGGGTAAATACTGAACTATGTATGAATTTATTCCTACCCCCACGGGATACGTAGTGACGCCTCAATCCTTGAACTTGGCCTAGACCCACTAGCAATGAAAAAGAAAATGCCCCCATCATATTCTTTTCCTCCCCGCACTTGCGATGAAACTCTATGACCACTCCTTATTTGTCACATCTAGTATAACTCATGTGAGATTAGGATCAGTGGTAAGGATTCTCTTATGAAAATAAATCAGAGGGGAATATGTTAGGCCTGGAACCCATATCATGTGAAACAAAAATTCCCTAAAGTGTCCCTACACATCGAGAAAACATTTTTAAAGAAGAATTATAACTACATGTGGATTGATTCATGCCCTCGCCAGATACATAGTGATGGTCGTATTCGGAATCTTATCCCAGTCTTGAGGAAAAAAATTCCCCTTACCCCCATTCGTAGGTTAAAATTGAATGGGGAGTCCATGAAAGGTCATATTTCCTGACAATAAACTGTGGAAGTCAAGTGTCATGTGAACACCTTTTCCTGACTATGCATATCATGCCCCAGTGGATATAAATATTTTTCTCACAAAAATGACCATCATTCAAAGGAAAATTCGTCACCCAGGGAGTCCTATTCTATCTCAGTACATTCAACGGCTTCCAATCCCCATGTCATCCTTCCTGATTCAAGTTTCCATTAGAACTCTGGTTTAAACCTTCTATCACCACTCACGTATAAGGAATGAAGGAACATCCTGATTTTGATTAACCTAAAATTATTAAAGATATTTATGATAGTTTAATAATCCTTACTACATTACTCTAAAATACATATCATCACATCCTCACCGCACGACGTTAAACTGCAAGGCCAAAATAATCCCTGTTGTACGATGATAAAATTTATAACAATGGTTTAAGTCCAAAAAATTCCTCAAATGTTGATTTTTCTATTCTTAATTAATTGTATGGAATCCTCATAATCCCATGTTTCTCACTCTGATCATAGATCACATGGGCTCAAGGATTTCAGTGAGATATCCACTGCGGCATTATAGAAAAACATTCCACGAATTTGGTCCTAACAACACGACCATAAAAGGAATGTCATGATTCACTCCACCAAGAGGAGCCCCATGTCTTAGGCATGTGATGTTAAATAACCAGGTATCAAAAAGATGTAAAAAAGGCCTAACCATGCATATGAGTTCGATCAACATAAGGGACACCTGATTCCATGAATAAATTGCAGCCCAAATGTCCCCAATATGTTTGGATACACTCCTAACGTATTTCGAACTCTATGCTCTGAGTGATCTAGAATCTACATAACCCTCCAAGGCCATCTGAGATGGACGGCTAGTGTCCTACGAATACCTTTTCATGACAATGGCTATCATTCCCTCGTGGCTCTGTATATGTCACCTACAAAAATAGCCGGCAATCAAAAGAAATTTTATCCCCAGGAGAGTCCTCTTCTATCTCAGTACACCCAATGAATTCCAATCCTCATCTCATCCATCTTAATTCACGGTCCCTCAAAGTCATGGTTTACACTTCATTACTTACACATGTCCTGAATATATTAGAACATATGGGCCTGATTCATCTCGGGTCCCTTTTAAGGTTTCTAAATATATCCCATATGTATGTGTGAAGTTGATCTGCGTACAGAATAAGAGTTCCCCCAGTCCTTTATGGGTTTCCCTGATGAATTTTAGTTAAAATTCCCCTTTTTGTGTTCAAGATCACCCCTGGATGAAGGTCACATCTCGTATTTAGAAATTTCCCAATCTCCATAATACTCAATGGCCATCAGAGACAGAAGGACGATGTCCTAGGTAAACCATTGGTTGACTATGCATATCATGCCGAAGTGGCTATGCATATATTTCCCAAAAAAATGGATATCAATCAAAGGAAAATCCACCCCTAGGAGAGTCCTTTAAAGCTTTTGTATGCTCAGATGACATTCATGTCTTGTCACAAACCAGGATTTGGAAAACTCATGGATGACAGCTTATATACCTCCTTCATTCCATGTTCCCCTAACATAAAAAAGGACTCTCAACTAAAATAACCATTCATGAGATCTCCCTCATGAATGTGAGAATTTTTTGGGAACAGTTTCCCACTCAAATCTTATATGAATGTTCAAAATGTTTTCATCCAACACTACTCAGGCCATCCACCCACTCTGACTCCCGATTTCAAAATAAATTCATAATTTTTTGAATCCCACTAGTCCATAAGAAATGTAAGTCTAGTGACACGTTTACACCTTTTCTTAAATATGCACATTATGCCTCGGTGGCTCTGCATATGTCACCAACAAAAATGGCTGTCAATCAAATGAAAATTTTTCCCTAGGAGAGTCATTTCCTACCTCTGTATTCTTAAAGTGACTACTAAGCCTCATGCATGTCCAGAATCCACTAATAAATGTTCATAATTATACCTAATCCATGTATAAAGGATACTATAACATTTCTAGGTAACAATCCCAAGTTAGGGCCCTAACCCATTAATCTAGGTCAAAGATGTTCGACTGAAAACATCAATAATATGTTTTGGGTGGAAGGACTGTGAACTAAAAGTGAACAATAAACCATACTTATCAGAAGAAAAAACCAAAAAGATAACCTATAGAAAAAATTCAACTATCAGTTAATTAAAACTGGAAACATTGAGCTGTTAGAAAAGGCATAAAACTTGTTTGGTCGAAAACCCACAATGGGTGGATTAATCCAAAGCCATGTTATGAAAAACCAAGTTATTCCCACTAATCTCTTACCATGTAGATTTAGGAAAAAAAGTGGGTAATATGAAAAAGACACAAAATTTTTTGGTGTCTTCTATAAACCCCATAAATAGTCGAACTACGCTCGTTGAGTCCCGTGGCTCAAAAAAAAATTAGAGCCCGATTCAATTATTTCAGTTTACTGATTTCAAGTGATGGTTTCAAATTAATGCTTGATTGAAATGATGTTTAAATGATAGGAAAATAAAAAGAAGAATAATTCAAAGGAAAATCAGTTCCATCATATTCCAAAAAAAATATGGTGGGAATCCACAGCTTGGATCCTCTCCATGTGAGAAAGGATGGAACTTTACAAGAAATGTTTGGCAGAGTTGCAAAGTTGCATCAACGATTGGTGAGATTCCTCAGTGGATTGGCGAAACTTCAATAAATTTGTAGTCTCATCCTCTACACATACATTTAGTACCTCCACTTCTCTCATGGATTAGAGGATGGTTCTCTTTCCCTCATACATTTTTCATCGCCCCTCCTCAATAGCTGCTACAACCCCAGCCTGATCTTGTTTGAGATGCTCCATCTTCTGGATTTGTTGCTCCACTTCCTGGTCATGTTGTTCCATCCAAGACTCTTACTTCATGATTTTTTTTAAAACTTCGCAACCGTTCCAATATGAGTGGTATCTTTTTCAATGATAATTTGTCTTGTAGCAGCCAGATAAGCTGTCGACTCTGCCACAGAGAGTGGAGATTCAAGTGCACTAGTTTCTTTTCCAAGCAGCAAATACTTGTCCTACTATATTGTAAATTCCATGATAGTTGAATCCACCAAATCCAAGGACCCGAAACTAGAATTGTATCTTTTTCAACTTCACTAGCATCTCATCCAATGGAGTTTGGGAGATTAATCTCCAAATGTTCCTCCATGCCTTTTTCCGAGAGGGATGAAGATCGAATAGGCTTTCTCGATTGGTCCCTGAATCACTCCCTGAAGATGAAATATAGTCAGGAATGAAAGTCACCATAGAGTTACTTGACTAAGTAGTTATAGCATGGCTCGACCCAGCAACAGCCTCGTCTCTGATAGTGGTAATAAATGACAAAGTAGGGGCGTCTGTCGCCGTTTTTGAGGCTTGTGGTTGTGATTTTTTGGATGTAGGAAAGATGACTTCAATACCTCCCACTCTTACAGTGGTACCGCTTTCTAAAATAGGTGAACATGCATCTTCAATCATCAATGGAACCCTCTGGATACTCGGGAAGACTAAAGATCTAGGGCCATTTTTGGCCAAAATAGTAGCCCTCAAGGTGAACCTTAATAGGTTGTCGGTTAATATAAGGCTTTTAGGGACGGTCACTCTCGATAAGGATACTAATCTTGGAATCTTGGGGGCAGAAAGCGTAACCCCTCACAAAACTAGAAAAAAGTACACGACAGCCGGCTCCAAGTTTTCAGGAGACAGAACATCAGCCCCCCTAACTATGACTTCACCAGAGCCACCATGTGCAGATTAAATAGTAGACTCTTGAGTGACTCCCTCTGCTGGGGAAAAATTTTCTCGATCAAGATTTATTGGCTCCCCGAAATTCGAATCCCCTCCGAGATCTGGCAATGCTTGAGTCTCTTCACTTGACTCGGCCCCTTCTATAAAGACTACCATGATTCTCATTGTGAGAGTTATCTCAGCACAGTCAAGTGAGCCCAAAAACTTGTGGATGTATTTCCATTGTTGGGCTAGAGATTGTTCGAGCAGGATCAGTAGCACCCGCAGTCTCTTCTAATGGGTTCTTCTCCCTTTTTTGATTAGTTGCAACAGATGGTGACTCTTCCTCTACCCTAAAAGGGACAGGAGTTATAAATGCCTCAGTATTCATCGTCTAGTCTCCAATAGGCCCTGTGTCAAAGTACATGTATGTACTAGTAAGTTAACTTGACAAAGTTACTTGGTTTAATCACCAGATAAACAAACAATTACTTGTGATCCCTCGTTGAATAAGCTTGGATAGTGGAGAGGCATGCTTGTGTTTCTTTGAATGCTGGGGGGATGGATCTGGAATAAGATCACTAAGAGGAGATGGAGGAGGAAATGCCCAGGAAGGTTCTGTAATAACCACTTGTAACATCCCCAAATGATAAAGAGTTAAATGACTAAATGATATGACTCATGTCAACAAGGTGCACCTTCCTTTTTGGGAGCCTACCTGATTAGAACTTCACAGTTAAGCGTGCTTGGCCTGAAGTAGTGATCAGGATGGGTGACCTTATGGGAAGTTTCTCAGGATGTGTCTGAGTGAGGACAAAACACACTGGATAGGACATGTGTTGGCCTGTGGGGACAATCATTAGTCAGATAACTAGTTCGGACATGTGGGTGGACCCTGGTGTGGGCCCCACAACTGGTGTTACCTGGTGGGCCAGGACCCGATGGCCATGTTAAGGCTGGGTGGTTGTGCTGTCACCGGGACCCGGTTGTCACATTTGGTATCAGAGGTGGTACCTAACCTTAAGTGTGATGCACTGCCTGGGTGGAGATGTAGGGCCCACAACGAGGGTGTTGTGCTCTAAAGGGGGGGTGATTGTAACATCCCCAAATGACAAAGGGTTAAATGACTAAATGATATAACTCATATCAACAAGGTGCACCTTCCTTTTCGAGTGCCTACCTGATTAGAATTCCACAATTAAGCGTGCTTGGCCTGGAGTAGTGATCAGGATGGGTGACCTTCTGGGATGTTTCTCAGGATGTGTGTGAGTGAGGACAAGATACACTGGAAAGGACATGTGTTGGCTAGTGAGGACTGTCATTAGTCAGATAACTAGTTCGGGCATGTGGGTGGACCCTGGTGTGGGCCCCACATGTCTGTGGGGCAACTGGTGGTACCTGGTGGGCCAGGACCCGATGGCCATGTTAAGGCGGGGTGGCTTTGCTATCACCGGGACCCGGTTGTCACACCACTTCAATATATTCTTGGGATCCAGGGGATCCTTCGGCAGTTCCCCCTACCATTGAGGGGGCGTAATCCCTAGGCACAGTACCTATGGGAGAATAAGTTGGGGAAAAAGATGTTTCCCACGAATCGGAAGGCTCTTGAAAAATAATAAGGAAAGGTGGAAACATTCATCATCTTTGCAATAAAAGAATTTAAGGCCAAAGGATGCAAATAAGAAATCTGCCGTCAGTGATGGAAATACTTACATTAATGCCACACGGTTCGACTAGTAATTCCTATCTGCAGGAGCATGAAGACACCTATTCATTTCAATCATGTACACTGCCACCTCATTAGTCTCTTCATTGGATGAATACTAGTAGGAGAAATGGCTCCCCCCAAACCCAGAAGATCGAAGTGTTCCATCTGAGGAACCCTCTATATATCTTCATCTGAAGTTCTCTCCCTCAATTCATCCTAGACTCTCCAAGCCTCTTGATATTTATCTCTAATGAGGATGGGCAGTACTGGAAGGATGGTACACGGAAGAGGTGCAGGTTTTGACAACCGCAAATGTTTCTCATGTGTCTTTGCAAAATCAGGATATCGAGAAGAGGAAAATGTATGAGATTATGGGTGCAAGTAAGAAAATTTATTTTTGGCAGCCGCAGAAGGAAATCCATCTTAGTCGTCATCCTCATCAATAGTTCCTGGTCACAGTATGGAAATTACCTTATACGATTACATACAAAGAAAACTTTGTGAGTGAATGACGGTCTTGAGGAAATGTCAATCAGTGTTGACACAAAGCCAATGCCAGTAAGGGATACTTCTCTAGTCTATATGAGATTCCATAAATCATAGTGGGACCATCAGGGGTATGTGAATGACCTTTCAAAAGGTCTCATTTAATCCAGACTCTCCAAGACTCTTGAGATGTATATGTAATTAGGATGGGCAGTACTAGAAGGATGGTACACGGGAGAGGAGCAGGTTTTGACAACCGCAAATGTTTCACATGTGTCTTTTCAAAATCAGGATATTGAGAAGTGGAAAATTTATGGGATTATGGGTTTAAGTAAGAAAATTTCATCATGGCAGCCGCAGAAGGAAATCCATCATAGTCGTCATCCTCATCAATCGTTCCTGGTCACAGTATGGAAATTACCTTGTACGATTACATACAAAGACAAATTTGCGAGTGAATGAGGGTCTCGAGGTCCTTATGATTTAAACTCACCATATCTGAATCCTCTTCAAAAGAAATGTCAATAGGTGATGACACAAAGCCAATTCAAGTAAGGGACACTTCTCTAGTATAGAAGAGATTCCATAAATCATAGGGGGGTCATCAGGGGTATGTGAATGACCTTTCAAAAGGTCTCATTTCATCTAGGCCATTGGAAAATTATCCTTGAAAGGAATGAAAAATGGATATCTAGAAACAAATCCAGCTGCTTGTTTGGCCACCTGTGAGGTCATAACCCCATCTTTCGCAACATTCCTAGGGGGGGAGACCAAACATTCAGAGAACTTTTTACGGTCGAGAGTGTTTAGAGACTCTATTTTTATTCCCCTTTCCTTTCACATTGGATTTGTTTGAAGTCTTCACAATAGGCACCGGGTCGGCTAATTGGACATCAAGATATGACTTAACCCAGGCCTCAGTATAGTTCTTTGTAAGGAACTGTAAAGAATCCCTGGAATACAGAACTCTGGTATGACTCTAGGTGTCCTCCCAGATGAACATTAGCCATAATTTTTGATCTATCATTAGATTTTTCTCCTAAAAAGTGCTATTAAGAGTAGGAGGGAACGACTTCTGAATGAAATTTAATTGTCGACTAATTCTGCCGGGTGCATAGCCCTCACAAATAACTTCTCCTATGATATGGGAATCCAAGACACCTTCTTGTAGAGAAATTAAGTAACCACCATTGATTAAATATTCAGATGAATATTTATGATATTACCAGTGGGGGAATCATAAGGGTGGCAAGAGAAACATTTTTGAACATTGAGACAGACAATTAAGTCATGCTCGTTAATTTCAGTTTTCTCCTCTTACTTATCCTGTGAACCCCAAACCACTGGAATGACCCCACTAGTGCTTTGAAGGTACGGTCAGAGTGTATAATTTGGAATTGGTAGGGAATTAATGAAAGAATAACCCCTTATGTGCGCTTTCACCCAGCCACAGAGAATTTGAAAATGTCCAACTAACTTGTAGGGTGACCCCCTTCACTGATTCTGCCCAACAAGCAGTATATCTTGGCCAACACGGGGATATCCAAATTTATGAATTTTCTAATAGCCAACTGAGAGGCCATGATAATGTTTGGGGCTCTTAAACCACAAGATTCCCACACTGGTAGGAGACACCCACTCAGGAACACGGCCATGAAATCAGCCAGGCAAAATAACTAATTGATGTTAGGGATGATCCCCCATCCCCATTTTTGATAAACCCACTCTTCTAAGGTGGTTCAAGGAGTACCCTTTCTCTGTTTGGTGGCATTGGTGGGACAAGCCCTGGGTCTCCATAGATTGGGATAGAGACCATTATGCTTAGAAAAATCACCAACCCAATCATAAAAAAACATCCTGGTTTAGGCAGGGATCATTTTCCTTCAAAAGCATTTTCTCGTGGATGATGAGTTTCCTAGAAAAATGGGTTGTTCTTTCCTCATCATCCAAAATAGTGGAGGAAGAAATAAATTCATCGTACATGTCCCCTATGATAGGGAATCCTGAAATCCGTCAGATTTCACAATGGCTAATGCCAACCTCCCCATGGGTCAGATGAAAAGTGTTGGTATCTGGACTCTATCTTCTTAAGAGATATGAAATAAGGATAGTAAGATGATGGGTGTATGTCTAAAAAACCCAGGCATCTGCATATAGTCGGATATCTTTTAGGTCATCTCATAATTATTCAAAACTCTGGTGAACCCAAAATTTCCACACCCAGTACAATCCAGATGAGCCTCCTGGATGAAGTTCCCACTGAGATAACCAACATTGATGCTCATTCATTGTATCCTTCCTCAAGATGCTCTGGTTACAGTGGGTTGTCTAATTTGGCTTATGCTGCACCCCCTCTAAGGTTCGAGGTGTGTAGTGAAGAAAAGGCTCGGAAGTAGTATAACATTGAAGGTACCTCCCCTTTGATGAAATCAAAGACTTCAGAATAGAAGTATTAATTATCCAGATAGTGGGTTGATCGGTCGGGTTTGGTGTTAGGATTTTTGTCTTATAAAAAAGTCCAAAACCGTAAGAAGGAAGCCTATTTGAGACCGAGTATTCCTTTTGACCCACATAGAGTATATTTGCAAGGTATTGGTGAAACTCAACAACCAATGTTTTATCGTCAACCAAAGCCGTTATTTCTTTCGATCTTTCGTCAGAAGTAGAAAGAGGGGCAGTAATAGTAGCCTCAGAAGAAGTAGCAACGTCAAAAATAGCATGTGAATCAGCCATTGTAACCTGCATAGAAATATCCAGAGGCCGATGAAAAGTCATTCCAATACAAAATTGTTGGATAAAAGTTATGGAAGAGTGGTCAAAGGACTCAAAATATGTCCTTATAAAGCTCTGCGTATGGATTCTGGAAACCGTACGTGGTAGCCACATCTTGTGTACTGCATGATATGCGAAAGTAACCCCGCCTAAAGCTACAGTATGTGTTCGTGTTCTACAGCATAAATTTATGGTATGTGAACCATCCATGAGGCTTTGTCCTGCATATCAGTGGCCAGAGAATAGAATGGTTTGTAGAAATAGGATACCATGAAGCTGGCCTTGATTAAGTTAGTATTTCAAATTGGAAGGTTACTGTTTTTGTTAGGATTATTAATATTCGTAAAGTTTGGTTCTCCGATCCAAGTGTTGTACGTGGACAGGCCATCAGCATATCATCCTATGATGCTGAATCTAGATTTTAAGTCTTAAAATTCCACAGTCCCATTCACGTAATCCAAAATATGGTACATGAATAGAGAAATGGTGAGGAAATCAGTTTGCAGAACGTACAGAGTAGTTCTTGAATGATATTTTCGCAAGGAGCATAGTATGCGAGAGAAAAGGAATCCAGGTAAATCGAGAGTACTTTTCACCATGAGAAAGGGTAAGAGACAAATGACATTGGCCCCTATATATAGGTGTGGTCCCCTCTAACCAGGTCCATATGTTCTACCACGAACAATTTCAGTTCAGGACTACCTCTACATCTAACTAGTCCCCTTTTCATTAATAAAAGGCACATTCCATTGGGGGGAATTTGTAGAGCCCTGAAAATTATTCCAAGGGGATAAAATACCTCCATAATCGCTATAAAGAAGGAATAAAGAACTTCTACAAGACTAGAAAGGTGAATGAACTAAAAATGAGTTTCAATATTCAGAAGAAAAATGAAGGAATTAATGTTTTCATGAAATTTTAAGTGGCATGCGAACCGTCACCAGGAAAGGTACACAGACCAACTGGATCTCAAACCATCGGTAATGTGGGACGATCTTTGAACTACTTTATTATGGAGCGATGTCCAGAGAAAAAAGGAAGACTGTGAACCACGTCACTGACAGATTCATACGCATGAGGACCGTCCATGTACTGTGCTGGGAACTCATAAGTTCACATATGAAGTGAATTATCACGGTTCCACAAACCATTATCATGAATCGAAGCCTCTACAAACCCTAGTTGACTGAGTATTATATGGGTTAGTATATTGCCTCAATTGGCCTCTTCAATTGGTGTTGCGTTCCCAATAGATACGATTGCTATGATGCTCTATAAAAGGAGCCTAATAAAAGTAGAGAACATTGACACTGAGGGAGACAGACAGAGAGAAGGACGGATGATGAAATCTTGAGGGAGAATTAGAGGTTGTACTTAGGCTTCCATATTGTTTCATGGGTGAATCCCAAACCGTGAACCACTCCCTCCGTAGGTATAGCGAACTGTGAACTATATAATAGGGGAATTCAATAATAATAATTGAACCACGAACCTAACTGGTGAACTTCAAACAAAAGGCTTCTCGCTGATTAATTCCCCATGCACAATGATCCCCCTTACCCTCCTTCAATATGGTGATCCACGTAGCATACCACTATGCAGACAGAACTCAGCATTGTGTACTATCTAGGTACATGGATGGAACCCAAATCGGTATGATGGGCCACATATCACTATGGTACATGGTTGTCTATAACCGTGACCATGGAGAAAATTGGTACGTGGAAGAACCCTCTTCTAACATTCCACTATGGTATTTAGAGCCTCCCCCATCCAACATAAAAATTAAGTACGTGGAATGGGGGGTCTTTAGGTATTGTTCTTTTTAGTTCCAACCTCACCCCTCCACTACTGTCCATTCCTCCATGATCCCTCTGCTAACCAGCCCTCTGGAATTAGGCCAAACCCTCCTCCAAAGCCCCATGACCTGTATGATCAGACCATCGGGTGCATCAATGCTCCCCATTGAGTCTATATACCCATGTTAAGTGGAGTCAGGAAGGCCCTCCCCACAATGGTGTGGTCTTCAGAAATTTCTATGAGGCTACATTCCCATGGTAACTCAGAGTCCAACCTTGGGACATTGACATGAACCTCCCCATGCAAGGGATTAAGAGTGATCACTTTCATTTCAATTAAATGAGGAATAGTGATCAGTCAAAGGGGTTATGTTCTCTCCCCTTTCATAATAGGAAGAAACTCATCCCCTTCTCAAAATATGCTATGGGGCCCTCCTACTATGGTTAGTCCCCAATTTTCTGAGGCCGGGTCGCGTGACCATTAATTTCATCTCACATTAATGGTTTCATTGCTTCACACCCTCACCCATGGTCACCCCTCCCTCTTCCACCGTGGGCTCTCCATCCCCCACCAATAGGGGAGGAGGCATATGGATTATTGAATATTTCACATCCTCTTGTTTCTCAAACTGAGAATGAATCGCATGGGATTAGAGGTTAGTGAGAATTACAACAGCCAAATGATTATGAACTATGAGAACTCTAATTCTTGATCAAAACAAGATATGTAGGATGCCTAAAAATGCCCGAGCTCAAAAGGGTACCATCCAAAAGGGTTCTCAGTCATATCTATCAAATGTGAGGCTTCAATGTGTAAGTTCCAACCCTTCTGAACTATGAGAACTTTGATTCCTAATAAAAATTGGTTATGTAGGACGCCTACCAGAAGACCCCAGCTCAATAGTGTGCCCATCTAAAAGGGTTCACCCAATCATGTCCCATCAAATGGGAAGCTTCTATGCGTAAGCCCCACACAATCCAAAATACATGGGTTCTGATTCCTCTCCTAAGGATATGTAGGAAGCCCTTCTTATGACCTTAATCCAAATATCAAGTCACCTTTCTTTCCCCATGGATGATGAAAAACTTTAGAGTGCCTTATAAAATGGATCAAGTCATCATCACCTCTATAGCATAAAATATAATCATGGTTACGACAATCTTGCAAACCAACGGTAGCCTGTGGAGATACACTTGGGGAATGAACCAAGGATTCACAAACATATTAACATTACTTATATCAATAACAGAGTCTCAGAATAGGCAATAATCCTCCCTCGGAAGGTTGCAGTGTGCCTGACCTCCCATCCTCTCGACTAATGGAGTCCTTAAGTGTCGTTTCCCAAATTTTCAGCTAACAGGCGTCTTCCTTTGGAAATAAGATCCATGAATTATGGATACCAGGGCCATTGGGAATTCTTGGCTCTATGAATAAACCTTTTGGAGACCATATGAGTACGTTATATTCGAGAAGGACTGATTTCATGAATGTTGGAACCCTACATAATCGCCCGTTGGGAAAAACAGTTACCATAGATTTAATTCAATCCTCTTTAAAGGATAATGAAGCTGAATGGGTTGAAACAAAGGAATGGTAAATTCTATTAGAAACCGTCTCTATAGAAAAATGGATCGGTGATGATCCTCAACAAACCATTTCTACAATGCCCATAAATGTGTAACCTCAGAGGTGGAACAAACCAATTGAATAAAAAAATCATAGTATATTTATGATACTGGTGTTATTATAAAATCATGAAAAAATGGAAATGGAGGGTTTGGATAAATAAAGTAAAAGAACGAATCTTAAGATATGGTGTTACCTCTTAATCGGGTAACTCCTTTTTTTGTTTTAATAGGTTTCCCTGAATTGAATTATGTCTAAAGGGATGGTTAAAGGAGGAACAGATGGATTTTGGGAAGTATATTGGGGAAGTATTTACCAAAAATATGTTTTTTTAGGTATGAGGAAGTGGGGGATGTGGCGGCCTTTTATAGGAAAGGAAAAGGACTCACTTTGAATTTTTAGAAACAAGTTAGGTGTACAGATATTTCTAACTAAAAAAGTCATACCAAACCACACAAACTAAATAATGGAAGTGTCATGTCTAAACATTAGATATAAATGGGTTTTTTTACTTGTAGATAGGTCATCTATGCCCATAATTCTGTAGATTAGTCCCTAATTAATCTTAATTTGGCATGAATCGATGTGATTAATTTTAACCGCTTTTATGAATTATTTTCATAAAAAAATTAACTTGGTATTATTATACACTAAATATTATATTTATTAAAATTGTTTATGTTAGAGTTTATAAATTAAATTCATTAAAGTAGAACAATTAAGATTAGTCTTAATCCCGCAAACAGGACAAAGTAAAGGGTTTTTAAAGTAGAAAAAATTTCAAAGGTTTGTTAAGATTTTATATTCAAATTCAAATTGAAATTGATTTTAATGATTTAAATTATATTAATAGATTTGATATTGATATAATTTGACCATATAAAAAATTTATAAAATCATTTAACATTAATAATTAATTAAATTAAAAGGTAGTTTTTAACTAAAAAACATTATTTTTAACTTTTCATCAAAAAATAAAGTTTCTTAGAAAAATTCCATTATTTCACCCTAGGATAATTTAGATGTAATGAATTAGAAAATGAATTTTATTTTATTAAATTAAAATTCTAAATGTGTCTAAAATTAATTTTATTATTTTTCATAGAAGGATACTAAATGCATTTTCTTTGAAAAAATAGTATTTTTAACATATAAAGATATTACCAAAAATTATATCATTCATTATAAATATATTTTATTTCTAAAAACATTATAAAAAATTAAAAATTAGTTATCACTATTAATTTTACTATTTTTAATGGCTAGCTTATAATTATTTTTATTAAATAATTATAACAATAAAATGATAATTCGTATAACATCTGTGTTGTGTGTAACCTACTCCATGTAAATGTTGTGTGTAAGTATTCATAGTTAGTGATACATGTAAAACAATATATGTTTGTGTTACATGTATAATAATCCAATCCAGTGTTGAGTATAGCGTAATGCAAGTTACTGTTGTGTGTAGTGCAATCCATGTTGTTGTAGCATGTAGTGTGTTCCAAGTTGGTGTTCCATGTAGCGCAATCCAAGTTAGTGTTTCATGTGAAAGGAATTATTTAATTAGTGTTTTAATATATATATATATATAAATATTTCTTGTTTTACATGAAATGAAAAATATAAAGAGGACAAAATAATTCGAATTTTTTACGAAATCTCGTGATGTTATAGTCTACCCCCCCCCCTCCTAAAATTGAATTTCTCCCCCAAAATTCATCTGGGATAACGAAGGTATAATACATGAAATTTAATTTCATATAAACCCACATTGTAAAAATGAATACTAACACTTCTTTTAAAAAGAAAATTTTGAACCGTAATGGTTACCCAGTGAAACTCATTTGTAGTTTCCCACATAAGAGAGAATGGGTGGGAAGTGAAGACAAGGATTTGGAAGAGAAATATTACCATCAATATCTAATGTAGGGTGATAGAGAACAAGTTCAGGAAAAGGATAACACTCACAATACCCTAAATCTTTGATGACCTAAGTGACCTTAGGAATAATAGGAAAAGAAGGTACTGGGACAAGATTTTTGGTTTCAAGATCATTTTTCCTAATGTTGAATAATTTTCATGTGAAGATATACTTTCATGATTTCATAAAAATGAAACCTTATTTTGTTTTTTGATCCACTTTACCTCTTTCTCTAAAAAGTAAAGTCACTTTTTCATTCCTAAAGTACTTACAGATCATGAGGCCTAGGATATGCCATCCCATTTGTCATTAGTTACCATGAACCTAAGGTAGCTTTAACAGGCTATCCATAATTCTTAAATATTCATATAGATAGATGACACTTTAATCTTACAAAATGTATCTAAATTTTAAAAAATGATTACCATAAATAGTTACCCTTATAACAATTCTAAATGATGAAAATTCATATCTTTTGAAAGAATTTCATGAAATCAAATTAACATTGATTCCCCATATATCAAAAAGTACCACATGGTTGTCAAATTCCAATCATGTGAATAACCTCATTGTATATTCCCTTTAATCATTTTAATAACCTTAATTTCCATGAGTATTCCAATGATTGTTGTATATCTTTTTAAAATCTAAGAGGTTGTAAACCATATCCTTGATGACATAGACCATTTTTTCAATAACCAGTTCCAAGGTAATCTATATCATCCAGTGCACTTATTCATATCCATAATATCATTCTCAGAACGTCATTATCTAAATTTCTTTCATTAATTTATGGTTACCTTACATTTATCAAAATATCACCTTTTCATTAAATCACATCACCATTCCTTCAGGAACATTCAACCTAAACTTGTAAATACTGAGTGAAAAAAATGTATAAAAATCCTTGAATATTTCATCATTCATATAACACAATCATTGATTTCAAACATATACAAAAAATGATTATTCTACTTACTGCTTATTTTATTAATAGTGCTACCCCATCCTATTACACAATAACACTTTCATTTCACACTTTATCTATAGTCACTTCATCATCAGAAGAAAAATAATTAATTGTACCACCTTGTTGATTATATTCATGTTCCTTACACGTAGGAAATAAATTTTTATAATCCCTATAATTTTCGTAATTAAATTATTCATCAATTGATAATACCTTAGGGATTCCATCATTCCCATCCATTGTGATAACTGAACTTTTCATTTTTTTTTGAAGTTACTTGCTTTAAGGAATTATTTTCCAAAGTCAAAATATCTTCTTGTTCCTATAAGAAAATCACATATGTGATTCTTTCCACATCCTTGACATAAATAAAACCTAATATTATTTCATTCATGCTCTCATTACCCAAAATTTCAGTGAAATCCTTCTTTATATTCCATTATGATTCTAGAATTTAGTTAAGGTATACATTGTTAATCATGATTTGTGATAACTGATTAAGAATGATAACAACAAAATTCACTCCATTAATGATACCACATAAATTATAATTGGAAATTCATCCATCTCATTCAACATTAATTCAGTTCCTTCCAATTCCCATCATTGACTAAAAATAGAAGCATAGTGTGAGTATTACTTATCATAGCATAAAACCACATAATCATAAAGAGAATTACTGATAGGATGTCTAAATCCTGAAACCATACTTAATATGTGAAACCCTAGGTTAATCCTTGTAACACCCCAACCCCAGTTACCCAGAGTCGATGCATTATTGCGTAACATTGGCATGATCACAAAAGATCAAGTCTCGAATGACCGATTAGTTGAGTATCCTTGGAAACACTGGATACATTCATAAATGTTAAATTACATCATAAAGTGAAAAACTACAATAACAAAGTCTCCATAGTCCAAACTCATATCCTCTTCTGACTATCCCTGCAGGTCATTCATAAAATACTTCTTCACATCCTAAAAGATATTAAAACATTGAAAGGGTTGAGCTCAGATGCTCAGTAAGGATAACAATATTGCCGAAGCTTTCATAAATAAACATTAACATTTAAGTAAATGTATAACTAAAACAAAAGCATTTTTAAACTTGAACTTCAGAATAATATGGAAAAAATAAAATTAAATAATGTCATTTACTTACTCACATGGATATTCTACTAGTCGAATAATCACATGCAATATCAATAACCACTTTCATAATGATGGAATGCATAATTCCAGACTATCATAACCACATAGCCAAGGACTCGTGCCAAGACTACAAATAAGATTTTTTCAATGCCTCGTACCGAGACACTAGTTTGTCTCATGAGACCTACCGATGCATCGAGGAGCTATAGCGGGCTCCAACCATCACTTATTAAGTCCAATGCATTCCTCATATAAAGAGGTTTAAACATATCATAAACCATAACATAATCGTATCACATAAAACATGTATAAAGGAAACATAAAATTTCCACATTTCAATCACAAGATATCAATACAACATATTGATAAAATAAAAACACTTTCAAAACCATTTTCAATACCAAAATAAAAGAAAATTAAAACTTGGTATTTATTTTTCATTTTAAAAAGGTTATGGCTTATAGAGGAAGCCGAAACTCAAATAATGGTCATGGCGGTGGATAAGTCATTTTCACCGCATACTTAAGACAAAACATTCCTTTTGTAATTTAGTAAAAATTATTTGTATAAAAATATTCCTTTGAAATAAAATTAAATGTCAAAAAGGGGTTTATACACCGTATAAAATAAAGTTGTGTATAAAATAAAATATGCCTCAATGAAAGGAGATTGAGACGAAGTCCCTTACAAAGATCATTTTTTAAAAATAAAATAAATCTATTATGTGTATTAAATATAAGTACACATAAAGAAAGTACAATTACAAGATAGGAAATAATAATATCATGACATAATTTGAAAGGAGTAGATTAACTCAAATAATAGAAATTGGGTTAAGAAGTTCTCTTACCTTGTTTCCGACATGACTCGATCGTTCTTTAACCTCATAAATAATAAACTAGAGTTAATTTATAATTTCTTATGAACCTTTTTCAAGTTTATTATTCATTTTATATCACTTATTACCATGTTATGAACATTATTTAATTATTTATGTTAATAACAGTCGTTTTGTCGATCTTTGGTACTTGAGTCAAAAATAAACTTCTTAAAATTACAAGTTGTTCATGTGGTAAAATATCCATTATATCCATAATTATATTCATGATATAGATATAATATACATCATATATATACATTATATACATTCATTTATAATATTACATAACATTTAGAGGTATGAAATGAAATGCACCGTTCAATGAGACGGTAAGCCGTACGTACGCATGAACACTACTTTCATTTATATTTCATATTTAATGGAATGAAGTTATAATTATATAAATTTATAATATAATTCTAGTATAATATAATGTATACTACCATTTACTCCACCGTTTATACATCCCACATATGGAATTAATGATTCAAATCACTTTGAGGGGGCGGTAGTCCGCACTTCCTAAAATGAAAATATCGCATTTACCCATAATGGAAACCATAAAGGTATGCCATAAATGAAAAATACAGAAGCTTAAGGAAAACATTAACATATTATATATCATATATAAATATAGTGACATATTAATTTCCACCTTTGAAGGTGTTATAAGAGTGTTGAAAAATCATCGTTTCGTGAGGCAAAAATTCTCCATCCACAGAAACAGTATGTTCTTTAACCATTAGATGTAGTTGTGTGTAAGTGTAGCTCGAATACTTCTTATAAATACATCCTAGTATATTGAAGATACTGGTTTTGTTACAATAGAAAGTAATAAAATGAGTTTAAGTGGTTGGAGAAGCAAAATAAAACAAAATAACATAAGAGAAGACATTACCTTAAAATCTGGTTACTCTTTTTTGATTTGAGCCAAAGGATTCCTTGGGAAGAATTATGCCCAAAGTGAGGCTTATAGGATTAGTATAGGGAAGTTGAGAGAGTATTTGGGCAGAGTTTTTCTGAGACAAAAGGCATTGAAGGTGTGAGTAAGGTGGTAGTGGTAGGGGCCCTTTATAAGAGGAGAGGAGGGGCACTCTTGGAATGTCATGAAATGTTACTTTATTATATAATGAGTTTCGGATTTTAAAGGTCCCACGCTTATATATTTCTAGGATAAGTTAATAAGGGTTCTAAATATACTCATCCAATAGGTTTTTGACATTTGTAAGTCTTATATTTTACATTATCGTTTTATTTTATATAAATCGTTAATTAATGAGGTAATCCCTGCATCATCATGGTGTCATAAATAATTTGATTTATTTAATGTCTAAAAATTATAAAAAAATTATCATGATGTAGGAAATATTTTTAGATTTATAATGAATATTTATAGTAAAAAATATTACTTGTAAAACCCCATTTTAAAATTGTTTTAGTAAAACAACTCATGTTTGTGACAATTTTATTTTAACATTAAATAGAATGTTTTTAATGTCATTTTCCTACCAATATGGCTCCATGGGGTCCCCAAGTAGACCCATGGATTTTCTTGGTCTCCCATGACTCATAAAATAGGGGAAGGACAAGTGTAAAGGTATTTTCATGTTTTTATAATATCATTTTTACCTTAAATTTCACTAATTACCTTTAATCGTGATTAATTAAACTTAAAAGTTACTATTAACCAAAAATTATTTTAATCCTATTGAACCACATTTTACTTCATAATGACAACCATGTATGTCGGATTTTTGAAAATCAAATCACAGAAGTGGAAATGTTTCATTTAAATGAAAAATCAGTTTTTTAACTACCACTTAGTGGTTTCACTATTCATCAAAAATTGAAGTTTTTCAGAACAATCCCAAAATTTCACCCTAAGCTATAATTGATATTCCGAATTCAAAAATGATGTCTATTTTAAAAAATTCCAAACATATATGTTGCATTAATTAATTTTATAATTAATTCCCGTTGTCGCAACAAATAGCGTGTTTTTAAGAAACTATACATATCAAAAGATTGACAATTGTTTATGTCCAATTTCAAAGTGAAATTAATTCTAACGACAAAAATTGGATAAAATGGTAAAAATATATTCTAATTATACTTTAAAATAACTAAATAGTATAATTTATCACTATAAATTCTTTTGATTAAAAAAATTGTTTTTAAGTATTTTCTCTTTTCATAGAAAATTTGAAGTTCTTAGAAAATTACAAAAAATTCAAATTAGGATAATTTCGATATTCCGAATACAAAAATGAATTCCATTTTGAAATATAAAATTTATATAATTTCAAAAAGTAGGTATTACTATTCATAACTGCTACTTTGATTGGTTGTGGTGTGTGTTAGAACTCGAAGTTGCGCACAACACACGCTACTGTATTATTCAAAGAGGAGTGTATCGTGGAAGTTTGGTGTGTTACATTCTCCCCTCCTTCAAATAATTTCATCCTCGAAATTTCATATAACATCACTGTATAAAAAGACATGGGTGATTCTTCATCATAAGTTCTTTGGGTTCCCACGTTGCCTCCTCCATCTTATGGTTTCTCCATAGAACTTTTACCAGACGAGTCGTCCAGTTCCTCAGCACTTGTTCTCTTGTATCACGAATCCTGACGATCTCTTCGCAATAAGACAGATCGGGTTCCAGTTCTAATTCCTCATAGGTGAGTACATGCGTTGGTTCAGGCATGTATTTTCTCAACAGTGATACGTGGAATACATCATGAACTTTTGAGAGACTTGGCGGCATTTCCAAACGTTACGCTACATCCCCAATTTGTTCTAGAATTTCGAAGGGTCCGATGTACCTAGGACTCAATTTACCCTTCTTACCGAAATGTATAACTCCCTTCCACGGAGATACCTTCACGAAAACATGATCTCCTACCTGAAATTCCAAATCCTTCCTTCGGTTGTCTGCAAAGCTCTTCTGCCTACTTTGAGCTGATTTGATGTGGTTTTGGATTAATTTCACCTTTTCCATCGTTTCCTCCACCAGTTCTGGGCCTACAAGTTTTCTTTCACCAATGTCATCCCAACAGGTTGGTGTGCGACATCTCTTTCCGTATAACGCTTCATATGGTTCCATCTGAATACTTGAATGGAATCTATTGTTATAGGAAAATTCTACCAGAGGTAAATATTGATCCCACATTCCTTTAATGTCAAGTGAGCATGATCTCAACATGTCTTCTAAGGTTTGAATAGTTCTTTCTGATTGTCCATCTGTTTGAGGGTGGTAAGTAGTGCTCAAACGAATTTCAGTATCCAAGGCCTTCTGAAGACTTTTCCAGAATCTTGATGTAAAATAAGGATCACGATCCGAGACAATCGATAGGGTTACTCCATGAAGTCTCACAACTTCATTAATATATAGTCTTGTTAGACATTCAAGTGGTAGATCTTCCCTTATATCAAGAAAATGTGCTGACTTCGTGAGATGATCAACAATGACCCATATTGCGTCATTTCTTCTAGGAGACTTTGGTAGTCCCATGACAAAATCCATCATAATATTATCCCATTTCCACTCAGGTATGGGAAGAGGTTTCAATACTCCACCAGGCAGTTTCCTTCCAGCATTCACTTATTGACAAACCATACATTTTGACACAAAATTAGCAATCTCCCTCTTCATGTTGTCCCACCAAAAATGTCCCATTAAATCTCTATACATTTTGGTGATCCCAGGGCGTATAGAGAAATTGGAACTATGAAAATAGGATCCCTTTCCACTCCCATCATGTTCAAAACTCCATGATATTTTCTACTCAAAGCATCTGCAACCTTATTTTCCTTTCCTGGGTGGTAGTGTATAATGCAATCATAATCCTTGAGTAATTAAAGTCATCGCCTTTGCCTCATGTTGAGTTATTTTTGTGAGAAAATATATTTCAAACTCTTGTGATCGTTATATATCTCACATTTTCCACCATAGAGATAATGTCTCCATATCTTCAAGGCAAATATTACAGAAGCTAACTCAAGATCATGAGTAGGATAGTTCTGCTCATTAATTATTAGTGGTCGTGATGCATAGGCAATAACCCTATCATTATACATAAGGACACAACCAAGTCCTTTCATTGATGCATCACTATAAATAACGAACCCATCATTCTCTGATGGTAGAGTCAATATAGGAGCATTGAGTAGTCTTCTCTTCAGTTCTTCAAAACATTTTTCACACCCTTTTGTCTAGAAAAATTTAACCCCTTTACGTGTGATCTTCGTTAATGGGTTTTCCAATCGGGCAAAATTCTGGACAAAACGTCGATAATAACCTGCCAAACCAATAAAGCTTCATACCTCAGTTATACTAGTCGGTGCTGGACATTCTTGGATTGCCTTGGACTTAGAAGGATCAACAGAAATTCCATCCTTAGAGGCAATATCGCCAAGAAAAGAAATCTCCTGAAACCAGAATTCACACTTGCTAAACTTCCCATATAATTCATGCCTTCTAAGAGTCTTCAAGATAATTGAGCAAGTGATTTTCATGATCTTCGTAGCTTTTGGATTATACCAAGATATCATCAATAAATACCACCAAAAAATCATCAAGATATTCCTTGAAAACCCTATTCATTATATCCATGAATACAGAGGGTGCATTAGTCAATCCAAAAGACATTACTGTAAACTCGTAATGCCCGTACCTTGTTCGAAATGCTGTCTTCGGAATGTCTTCCTTCTTCACACACAACTGATGGTATCCAAATCGATGTTCAATCTTTGAAAATTATTGAGATCCATGCAATTGGTCAAATAAATCATCAATGCGAGGTAGGGGATACTTGTTCTTTATTGTTATAGCATTGATCTCCCTGTAGTCAACGCACAACCTCATAGATCCATATTTCTTCTTAACAAAAAGGATAGGGGCCCCCCATGGAGAAACACTAGGGAGAATAAATCCCTTATTACTCAATTCCTATAGTTGTTTCATTAGTTCAACTACTTCCATGGTGGCCATTCTATAAGGGGTCTTTGATATAGGCCTTGATCCAGGAATTAAATCAATGGAAAACTCAACTTCTCGTTCTAGAGGATGTCCAGGTAATTCTTTCGAAAACACATCTACATATTCTTTCACAATAGGTACATACTCTATTTGAACAATCCTTTCCTTTCCCTTAGTCATTTCATTCTCTTACTCCCCAATAATTGAATTTAGTTGAGCTACTGGGGGTGGATCTAAATAAGAATTAGGTGGTGATGATTCTGATCTAAAAATAAGGTGTTCCTTATCATCATCATCAAAAATCCTAACATCTTACTTCTTAAAATAAATCTTTTCATCATAGTCAAAAAGCTAATACATACCGAGGATTATATCAAACTCATTCATAAGTATGATAATGAGATCAGCGGATAAAGAACAGTTATGTGCTCTAATCAGAGTTTATCTAAATAGAGATTCCAAGGTTAGTACTAAACTACCTCTGATACCAACTGTAACGCCCTGAACCCAGTTACCCAGAGTCGGTGCATTATTGCCTAACATTGGCATGATAATAAAGAACAAGTCTCGAAAGACCGATTAGTTTAGTAGCCTCGGAAACACTCGATACATTCATAAATGTTACATTACATCATAAAGTGAAAAACTACAATAACAAGGTCTCCATAGTCCACACTCATGTCCCCTTCTGACTATCCCTTCAGTTCATTCATAAAATACTTATTCACATCATGAAAAATATTAAAACATTGAAAGGGGTGAGCTCAGATGCTTAGTAAGGATAACAATATTGCGGAAGCATTCATAAATAAACATTAACATTTAAGGAAATGTATAACTAAAACAAAAGCCTTTTTAAACTTGAACTTCAGCATAATATGGAAAAAATATAATTAAATAATTCCATTTACTTACTCACATGGATATTCTAATAGTCGAATAACCACATGAAATATCAATAACCACTTTCATAAAAATGGAATGCATAATGTCAGACTATCATATCCACGTATCCAAGGCCCCATGCAAATACTACAAATAAGATTTTGTCAAGGCCTCGTGCCAAGACACTAGTTTGTCTCATGATACCTACCGATGCATTGAGGAGCTATAGCAAGCTCCACCCGTCACCTATTAAGTCCAATTCATTCCTCATATGAATAGGTTTAAACATATCATAAACAATAACATAATCGTATCACATAAAAAGTGCATAAAGGAAACATAACATTTCCACATTTCAATCACAAGATATCAATACAACATATTGATATAATAAAAACACTTTCAAAACCTTTTTCAATACCAAAATAAAAGAAAATTAAAACATGGTATTTATTTTTCATTTTAAAAAAGTTTTGGCTTGTAAAGGAAGCCGAAACTCAAATAATGGTCACGGTGGCGGAGAATTCATTGTCGCCGCATACATAAGACAAAACATTCCTTTTTTCGTTTATTAAAAATGCTTCGTATAAAAAGATTCCTTTGAAATAAAATTAAAAGTCAAAATGGGGTTTATACACCATATAAAAGAAAGTTGTGTATAAAATAAAATATGCCTCAATGAAAAGAGATTGAGACGAAGACCCTTAAAAAGATCAGTTTTTAAAAATAAAATAAATATATTATGTTTATTCACTATAAGTACACATAAATAAAGTACAAATACAAGATAGGACATAATAATATCATGACAAAATTTGAAAGTCATAGATTAACCCAAAGAATAGAAATTGGGTTATGAAGTTCCCTTACCTCGTGTCTGACTTGACTCGATCGTTCTTTAACCTCTGGAATAATAAACTAGAGTTAATTTATAATTTCTTAAGAACCTTTTTCAAGTTTATTATTCCTTTTATATCACTTATTACCATGTTATGAACATTATGTAATTATTTATGTTAATAACGGTCGTTTTGTCGATCTTTGGTACTTGAGTCAAAAATAAACTTCTTAAAATTACAAGTTGTTCATGTGGTAAAATATCAATTACATCCATAATTATATTAATTATGTAGATATCATATACATCATATATATCCAGTATATACATTCATTTATAATATTACATAATATTTAGAGGTATGAAATGAAATGCACCGTTAAAGGAAACGGTAAGCCGTTCGTATGCATGAACACTAATTTCATTTCTATTTCGTATTTAATGGATTGAAGTTATAATTATATAAAGGTATAATATAATTCCAATATAATATAATTTATAATACCATTTAATCCACCCTTTATACATCCCACATATGGCATTAACGATTCAAATCCTTTTGAGGGGGCGGTAGTCCGCACTTCCTAAAATGAAAATATCACATTTACCCATAATGGAAACCATAAAGGTATGCCATAAATGAAAAATAAAGAAGCTTAAGGAAAACATAAACATATTATATATCATATATAAATATATTGACATCTTAATGGCCACCTTTTAAGGTGTTATATTAGTGTTGAACAATCATTGTTTCGTGAGGCAGAAATTCACCATCCAAAGAAACAGTATGTTCTTTAACCATTAGATGTAGGTGTGTGTAAGTGTAGTTCGAATCATTATTATAACAACATCCTATTATATTTAATATACTGTTTTTGTTACAATAGAAAGGAATAAAAAGAGTTTAAGGGGTTGGAGAAGCAAAATAAAACAAAATAACATAAGAGAAGACATTACCTTAAAATCTGTTAACTCTTTTTTGATTTGAGCCAAAGGCTTCCTTGGGAAGAATTATGCCCAAAGTGAGGCTTTCTAGGAGTAAGAGAGGGACGTTTAGAGAGTATTTGGGCAGAGTTTGGCCGAGCCAAAAGGCTTTGAAGGTGTGAGTAAGGTGGTAGTGGTGGGGGCCTTTTATAAGAGGAGAGGAGGGGCACTCTTGGAAAGTCATGAAATGTTACTTTATTATATAATGAGTTTCAGATTTTAAAGGTCCCACACTTATATATTTACAGTAGAATGTGATAAGTGTTCGAAATATACTCATCTAATAGGTTTTTGAAAAGTGTAAGTCTTAGATTTTACATTATCTTTTTATTTTATTTACATCATTAATTAATGAGGTAATCGCTGCATCATCATGGTGTCATAAATAATTTAATTTATTTAATGTCTAAAAATTATAAAACAATTATCATGATGTAGGAAATATTTTAATCTTTATAATTAATATTTATAATAAAAAATATGACTTGTATAAACCCATTTAAAAATTGATTTAGTAAAAAAAACCCATGTTTGTGGCATTTTTATTTTAACATTAAATAAAACGTTTTTAATGTCATTTTCCTACCAAAGTGGCTCCATGGGGTCCCCAAGTTGACCCATGGATTTTTATGGTCATACATGACTCATAAAATTGGGTTAGGACAAGTGTAAAGGTTTTTTCATGTTTTTATAATATCATTTTTACATTAAATTTCACTAATTACCTTTCATCATGATTAATTAAACTTAAAAGTTACTATTCACCAAAAATTATTTTAATCATATTGAACCACATTTTACATCCTAATGAAAACCATGTATGTCAGATTTTTGAAAATCAAATCACAGTAGTGGAAATGATTCATTTAAACGAAAAATCAGTTTTTTAACTACCACTTAGTGGTTTCACTATTCATCAAAATTGAAGTTTTTCAGAACAATCCCAAAATTTCACCCTAAGCTATAATTGATATTCAAAATTAAAAAATCATGTCTATTTTAAAAAATTACAAACATATAAGTTGCATTAATTAATTTTATAATTAATTCCCGCTGTCGCAACAAATAGCGTGTTTTTAAGAAACAATATATATCAAAAGATTGACAATTGTTTATGTCCAATTTCCAATTGAAATTAATTATAATGACCAACATTGGATAAAATGGTAAAAATATATTCTAATTATACTTTAAAACAACTCAATAGTATAATTTATCACTATAAATTATTTTGATTAAAAAAAGTTTTTTTAAGTATTTTCTCTATTCATAGAAAATTGGAAGTTCTCGGAAAATTAAAAAAAATTCAACTTAGGATAATTTTGATATTCCGAATACAAAAATAAAGTCTATTTTGAAATATAAAATTTATATAATTTCAAAAGGTAGGTATTAATATTATAAACGACTACTTTGATTGGTTGTGGTGTGTGTTAGAACTCGAAGTTGTGTACAACACACACTACTGTATTATTCAAAGAGAAGTGTACCATAGAATCTTGGGGTATTACATTCTCCCCTACTTTAAATAATTTCATCCTCGAAATTTCATATAATATCACTGTATAAAAAGACTCAGGTGATTCTTCATCATAAGTTCCTCGGGTTCCCACGTTGCCTCCTCCATCTTATGGTTTCTCCATAGAAATTTTACCAGACAAGTCGTCTGGTTTCTCAGCACTTGTTCTCATGTGTCAAGAATCTTGACGGGCTCTTCGCAATAAGAAAGATCAGGTTCCACTTCTAATTCCTAATAGGTGAGTACATGTGTTGGGTCAGGAATGTATTTTCTCAACAGTGATACGTGGAATACATCATGAAATTTGGAGAGACTTGGTGGAATTTCCAAACGTTAAGCTACATCCCCAATTCGTTCTAGAATTTCGAAGGGTCCGATGTACCTGGGACTCAATTTACCCTTCTTACTGAAACTTATAACTCCCTTCCATGGAGATACCTTCACGAAAACATGATCTCCTACCTGAAATTCCAAATCCATCCTTCAGTTGTTGGCATAGCTCTTCTGCCTACTTTGAGCTACTTTGATGTGTTTTTGGATTACTTTCACCTTTTCCATCGTTTCCTCCACCAATTCTGGGCCTACAAGTTTTCTTTTACCAACGTCATCCCAACAGGTTGGTGTGCGACATCTCTTTCCCTATAATGCTTCATATGGTTCCATCTAAATACTTGAATGGAAGCTATTGTTATAGAAAAATTCTACCAGAGGTAAATATTGATCCCACATTCCATGAAAGTCAAGTGAGCATGATCTCAACATATATTCTAAGGTTTGAATAGTTCTTTCTGATTGTCCATCTGTTTGAGGGTGGTAAGTAGTGCTCAAACAAAGTTCAGTATCCAAGGCCTTCTGAGGACTTTTCCAGAATCTTGATGTAATATGAGGATCCCGATCTGAGACAATCGACAGGGGTACTCCATGAAGTCTCACAACTTCATTAATATATAGTATTGTTAGACGTTCAAGTGGTAGATCTTCCCTTATAGCAAGAAAATGTACTAACTTCGTGAGATGATCAACAATGACCCATATTGCGTCATTTCTTCTAGGAGTCTTTGGTAGTCCCAAGACAAAATCCATCGTAATATTATCCAATTTCCACTCAGGTATGGGAAGAGGTTGCAATACTCCACCAGGCAGTTTCCTTCAAGCTTTCATTTATTGAAAAACCATACATCTTGACACAAAATCAGAAATCTCCCTCTTCATGTTGTCCCACCCAAAATGTCCCTTTAAATCACTATACATTTTGGTGCTCCCAGGGTGTATAGAGAAATTGGAACTATGAGAATCAGCCAACAATTACCTCTTTAAATCAGGTATATCGGGAACACAAAGTCTCCTCCCAAATTTCAAAATTCCATCTTCATACAAAAAGACTCTCATTCACCCATCATTCACAGCTTTAATCTTCTTTTTCAACTCTTCATCATTGGCCTGAGAACACTTTATTCTTTCTAGTAAAGATGGTTTGGAAACCATTTGAAATTTTTTTGATGTTTCACCCTCCATGGTGATTCCCATATCCATCTTTACTAGATCCATGAAAATAAGATCCCTTTCCACTCTCATCATGTTCAAAACTCCATGATATTTTCTACTCAAAGCATCTGCAACATTATTTGCCTTCCCTGGGTGGTAGTGTATCGTGCAATCAGAATCCTTGAGTATTTCAAGCCATCGCCTTTTCCTCATGTTGAGTTCTTTTTGTGAGAAAATATATTTCAAACTCTTGTGATCGGTATATATCTCACATTTTTCACCATAGAGATAATGTCTCCATATCTTCAAGGAAAATATTACAGCAGCTAGCTCGATATCATGAGTAGGATAGTTCTACTCATGAATTTTTAGCTGTCGTGATGGATAGGCAATAACCCTATCATTCTGCACAAGGACACACCCAAGTCCTTTCATTGATGCATCACTATAAATAACGAACCCATCATTCCCTAATGGTAGAGTCAATATAGGAGAGTTGACTAGTCTTCTCTTCATTTTTTCAAAACATTCTTCACACTCTTTTTTCCAGAAAAATTTAACCCCGTTACATGTGAGCTTCATTAATGGGTTAGCCAATTGGGTAAAATTCTGGACAAAACGTTGATAATAACCCGCCAAACCAATAAAGCTGCGTACCTCAGTTATACTCGTCAGTACTAGCCATTCTTGGATTTTCTTGGTCTTAGAAGGATCAAAGAAAATTCCATCCTTATAGACAATATGGACAAGAAAAGAAATCTCCTGAAGCCATAATTCACACTTGCTAAACTTCCCATATAATTCATGCCTTCTAAGAGTCTTCAAGATAATGCGCAAGTGATTTTCATGATCTTCGTAGATTTTGGAGTATACCAAGATATCATCAATAAATACCACCACAAAATCGTCAACATATTCCTTGAAAACACTATTCATTAGATCCATGAATACATAGGGTGCATTAGTCAATCCAAAAGGCATTACTGTAAACTCGTAATGCCCGTACCTTGTTCGAAATGTTGTCTTCGGAATGTATTCCTTTTTCACAGACAACTGATGGTATCTAGATCGAAGGTCAATCTTTGAAAAGTATTGAGCTCCATGCAATTGGTCAAATAAGTCGTCAATGAGAGGTAGGGGATACTTTTTCTTTATTGTTATAGCATTGATCTCCCTGTAGTCAATGCACAACCTCATAGATCCATCTTTCTTCTTAACAAAAAGGACAGGGGCTCCCCATGGAGAAACACTAGGGAGAATAAATCCTTTTTTACTCAATTCCTATAGTTGTTTCTTTAGTTCAACTAATTACATGATGGCCATTCTATAAGGGGTCTTCGATATAGGCCTTGATCCAGGAATTAAATCAATGGAAAACTCAACTTCTCGTTCTGGAGGATATCCAGGTAAATCTTCTGGAAACACATCTACATATTATTTCACAATAGGAACATCCTCTATTTGAACATTATTTTCCTCGCCCTTAGTCATTTCATTCTCTTCCTCCCCAATAATTGAATTTAGTTGAGCTACTGGGGGTGGATCTAAATAAGAATTAGGTGGTGACGATTCTGTTCTAAAAATAAGTTGTTCCTTAACATCATCATCAAAAATCATAACCCCCTTATTCTTACAATAAATCATTGCATCATAGTCCTAAAGCCAATCCATACCGAGTATTATATCAAACTCATTCATAGGTATGAAAATGAGATCAGCGGATAAAGAACAGTTATGTGCTCTAATCAGAGTTTATCTAAATATAGCTTCCAAGGTTAGTAGAAAACTGTCTCTGATACCAACTGTAACGCCCCGACCCTAGTTACCCAGAGTCGGTGCATTATTGCGTTACATTTTCGTGATCACAAAAGATCAAGTCTAGAAAGACCGATTAGTTTAGTAGCCTTGGAAACACTAGATACATTCATAAATGTTACATTACATCATAAAGTGAAAAACTACAATAACAAAGTCTCCATAGTCAACACTCATATCCTCTTCTAAATATCCCTGCAGCCTATTCATAAAATACTTCTTCACATCCTGGAAAATATTAAAACATTGAAAGGGGTGATCTTCGTTGCTCAGTAAGGATAAAAATATTGCGGAAGCTTTCATAAATAAACACTAACATTTAAGGAAATGTATAGCTAAAACAAAAGCCTTTTTAAACTTGAACTTCAGCATAATATGGAAAAACTAAAATTAAATAATTCCATTTACTTACTCACATGAATATTCTACTAGTCGAATAATCACATGCAATATCAATAACCACTTTCATAATGATGGAATGCATAATTCCAGACTATCATAACCATGTAGCCAAGGCCTCATGCCAAGACTACAAATAAGATTTTGTCGAGGCCTCATGCCAAGACACTAGTTTGTCTCATGAGACCTACCGATGCATCGAGGAGCTATAGCAGGCTCCACCCGTCACTTATTAAGTCCAATGCATTCCTCATATGAACAGGTTTAAACATATCATAAACCATAACATAATTGTATCACATAAAACATGCATAAAGGAAACATAAAATTTCCACATTTCAATCACAATATATCAATACAACATATTGATATAATAAAAACACTTTCAAACCCATTTTCAATACCAAAATAAAATAATATTAAAACTTGGTATTTATTTTTCATTTTAAAAAGGTTATGGCTTATAGAGGAAGCTGAGACTCAAATATTGGCCACGGCGGCGGAGAAGTCATTTTCGCCACATACATAAGGCAAAACTTTCCTTTAGTCATTTATTAAAAATGATTCATATAAAAATATTCCTTTTAAATAAAACTAAAAGTCAAAAAGGGGTTTATACACCATATAAAAGAAAGTTGTGTATAAAATAAAAAATGCCTCAATGAAAGGAGATTGACACGAAGCCCCTTACCTATTCATTTTTTAAAAATAAAATAAATCTATTATGTTTATTCACTATAAGTACACATAAAGAAAGTACAAATACAAGATAGGAAATAATAATATCATGACATAATATGAAAGTAGGAGATTAACCCAAATAATAGAAATTGGGTTAAGAAGTTCCCTTACCTTGTGTCCGACTTGACACAATCATTCTTTAACCTCCTGAATAATAAACTAGAGTTAATTTATAATTGATTAAGAAACTTTCTCAAGTTTATTATTCCTTTTATATCACTTATTACCATGTTATGAACATTATGTAATTATTTATGTTAATAACGGTCATTTTGTCGATCTTTGGTACTTGAGTCAAAAATAAACTTCTTAAAATTACAAGTTGTTCATGTTGTAAAATATCCATTATATCCATAATTATATTCATGAAATAGATATCATATATATCCATTATATACATTCATTTATAATATTACATAACATTTAGAGGTAAGAAATGAAACGCACCGTTAATGGAGACGGTAAGTCGTACGTACGCATGAACGCTACTTTCATTTCTATTTCGTATTTAATGGAATGAAATTATAATTATATAAAGGTATAATACAATTCCAGTATAATATAATTTATAATACTATTTAATCCACCCTTTATACATCCCACATATGGCATTAACGATTCAAATCACTTTGAGGGGGTGGTAGTCTGCACTTCCTAAAATGAAAATATCTCGTTTACCCATAATGGAAACCATAAAGGTATGCCATAAATGAAAAATACATAAGTTTAAGGAAAACATAAACATATTATATATAATATATAAATATAGTGACATTTTAATGGCCACCTTTGAATGTTTTATATGAGTGTTGAACAATCATCTTTTCGTGAGGCAGAAATTCGCTATCCACAGAAACAGTATGTTCTTTAACCATTAGATGTAGGTGTGTGTAATTGTAGATGGAATACTTCTTATAACAACATCCTAGTATATTGAAGATAATGTTTTTGTTACAATACAGAGGAATAAAAAGAGTTTAAGGGGTTGGAGAAGCAAAATACAACAAAATAACATAAGAGAAGACATTAACTTTAAATCTGGTAACTCTTTTTTATTTGAGCCAAAGGCTTCCTTAGAAAGAATTCTGCCCAAAGTGATGCATCTAGGAGTAAGATAGGAAAGTTGAGAGAGTATTTTGGTAGAGTTTTTCTGAGCCAAAAGGCTTTGAAGGTGTGAGTAAGTTGGTAGTGGTGGGGGCCTTTTATAAGAGGAGAGGATGGGCACTCTTGGAAAGTCATGAAATGTTACTTTATTATATAATGAGTTTCGTATTTTAAAGGTCCCACACTTATATATTTCTAGGATAAGGTGATAAGGTTTAGAAATATACTCATACAATAGGTTTTGGACAAGTGTATGTCTTAGATTATACATTATCTTTTTTTATTTTATTTAAATCGTTAATTAATGAGGTAATCGCTACATCATCATGGTGTCATAAATAATTTAATTTATTTAATTTCTAAAAATTATAAAAAATTATCATGATGTAGGAAATATATTAATATTTCTAATGAATATTTATAGTAAAAAATATGACTTGTATAACCCCATTTAAAAATTGTTTTAGTAAAACAACTCATGTTTGTGACCTATTTATTTTAACATTAAATAAAAAGTTTTTAATGTCATTTTCCTACCAAAGTCGCTCCATGGGGTCCCCAAGTTTACCCATGGATTTTCTTGGTCGGTAATGACTCATCAAATAGGGGTAGGACAAGTTTAAAGGTGTTTTCATGTTTTTATAATATCATTTTTACCTTAAATTTCACTAATTACCTTTAATCGTGATTAATTAAACTTAAAAGTTACTATTCGCCAAAAATAATTTTAATCCTATTGAACCACATTTTACTTCCTAATGAAAACCATGTATGTCAGATTTTTGAAAATCGAATCACAGAAGTGGCAATGTTTCATTTAAATGAAAAATCAGTTTTTTAATTACCGCTTAGTGGTTTCACTATTCATCAAAAATTGATATTTTTCAGAACAATCCCAAAATATCACCCTAAGCTATAATTGATATTCCGAATTCAAAAATTATGTCTATTTTAAAAAATTCAAAACATATAAGTTTCATTAATTAATATTATAATTAATTTCCGTTGTCGCAACAAATACCGTGTTTTTAAGAAACTATATATATCAAAAGATTGATAATTGTTTATGTCAAATTTCAAAGTGAAATTAATTCTAATGACCAACATTGGATAAAATGGTAAAAATATATTCTAATTATACTTTAAAACAACTCAATAGTATAATTTATCACTATAAATTATTTTGATTAAAAAAGTTGTTTTTAAGTATTTTCTCTACTGATAGAAAATTGGAAGTTCTCAGAAAATTACAAAAAATTCAACTTAGGATAATTTCGATATTCTGAATACAAAAATGAAGTCAATTTTGAAATATAAAATTAATATAATTTCAAAAATTAGGTATTACTATTCATAATGGCTACTTTGATTGGTTGTGGTGTGTGTTAGAACTCGAAGTTGCGTATAAAAAATGCTACTGTATTATTCAAAGAGAAGTGTACCATGGAATCTTGGGGTGTTACAATCCTTGGTTATTCATAGCCAATATATATTTAAATCCTTCATGATGGTTCATGAAGAGTTTTGTGAATTTCAATAGCATAACCCATGGGAGTGTCAAACCAAGTGTGCAGGAAGGCTTGTTGTCGTGTACCAGATTACCCTGAGTCAGGCATTGAACATATTGTTGGAGTTGTTACCCCAAGGTACATCTGTTCAAAATCCAAATCCACTTGTATTATCAATATAGGGATGCATTTCTAGTAAATCACTCACTCTATCCTTTACCAAAATTCCAGGACATTTTCCTAAGTGTTAAGTCTTCTGTATACTTATCCTTAGATACATCCCTAGACATATCCATAAAAATATGACTATGAATATCACTAATGTGTCCTCATCCATGTTTCTAAAGGTTGACAAAAGCTTTCCTTTTAAAGCTAATATAGCAACCCATGATTTCCATACATTGATATTACATGGTTTTAGATGAATATTCTGTACATTACAGAAATAAAAGCCCGAGAACTATAATAGTTTAGTGTCATTGGAAACAAGGAAACAAAATATTATATCCTGGTGAAAGACATTCAACATCTCCATAATAGATCTCCACCTTTATTACTTGTACCTAAAACCTTTCTTCATAACCTGGGGAAAAGAAGCATAAAAAATGGGTGACCTTAAATTCTCAGTAAGGGTAAATAAGGGAGATAAATAAGAATAATAATAAGCATATTATTATAATAACATGATCATTAAAATAGATCATACCTTGTATATCAAAGGTCATATACATGAATTATTTCATAAATCTTATAAGTTTATAAGAAATGGATCATAAAGAAATAAAGAACATAAGTCATGAAATAATAACATAGAAATAAATCATGAAATTGTGGAAAACACATAAATAACCTATGTCAATGGGCCTAACAAGGTCTTTGAAACATGTTAGGATTGGGTTAATCACCCATGTAGCTGCTTCAGACTTAGTATTCCCTCCCATTTTCCCTCTTGTTTCATGCTTGGGATGTCCTCCCATGTACCCTATTGTTTCAGGCTTAGGATCTCCTCTAGTATACCCTATTGTTTTGGGCTTGGGATGTACTCTCATATACAATATTATTTTGGTCATGGGATTTCTTCCCATATTCCCTATGGTTTCTGTCTTGGGATTTCCTCTTGCATACCCTCTTGTCTTGGTCTTGGGATGTCCTCTTGTATACCCTCTTGTTTCAGGCTTGGGATGTCTTCATGTGAACCCTTTAAGATCATAAATCATTTATTATTTCCCAATGAATTGGAGGTAGATATAGGTCCCTCCCATCATGTAATGAAATTATACATGCATGTGCCACAAAAAATTCATCATATCATAACGCGTGAAAATAGATGGGTTCTATAAGCATTAAATCATAACTCATGGTATTAAATGGGTATCGATAACATTTTATCACATCGTAACCTATGGAAAAGAGATTGGTTTTATTATCATTTCATCAAATAATTAACCATGAAAGGAAGCTAGTTACAAAAGAATATATCCCATGTAAAATAAATTTATTTCATAAACATATTTCCCATGGAAAAGAAACATGTTTCATATACATGTAACCCGTGGAAGAGAAACAAATTCCATAAATATATAACCCAAGGAATAAAAACGGGTTTCACTAAGACCATGACATTATGCACAACCAATTTATAGAAATTATGTTAATGGAACCTTTATATCATTTTCTATAAGGGAATTGTAACATAAATGGATTTCATCTTATAAGGAAAATAATTTTAAAACATATTTCAAAAATATTTCTTGAGGAAAAAAATCATTTCTTCTTTGAAAAAGATTTTTAATACATAAAAAAAATTAAAAATAACTTTAATAAAAAATACATTTAAACCTAAAAAATTATACTTGAAATCATTTTTAAAACCATTTTCCAAGAAAACTTATAAATAATTCTTCAAAATGTTTAAAATTGTTCTTAAACATAAAACATTCTTGAAAACCCTTTTTTATTTGAAAAGAGCGTTGAAATATTTTAAAGGACTCATTGAAAACATTAAAAAATATTTATTTATTTAATAACGTCTTTAATGATCATTTTAAAACATTTTGGAAAACATTATTTTTAAAAACATTGTTTTTGAAATAAAATATATTTCCATCTGAAGTGACAGATACTGTCAAATTTTCATAAAAATATTTTCTTAATTATATTATGTACCATAGAGTGAAAAAATGATACTAATATATCTATATATATTTAATAAACATATTTTATGAAAAATAATGAATATTATTTAGAGATGTATCATAATATTTCATCAAAGACACATAATCGTTAAAAATTGTGAAAAGTGGTGATATTTTTTCATTAAACTCTTACCACTTGGTTACTTGGGATCATACTCTTGATGTAAGAAAATGAAATTATATGAATACTTAAATACCATAAATGGAATTAAATTAATGTCATAACATATAAAAATTAATTATATACACCTATAATGGGAATTTTTGTGCATAACAAAAGAAAAGTTTCAATGAAATAAAATTGAGACAAAACTATTTTACTGATTTGGAAACTTTTAAAAATTAAACCACATGAAAGAAAAATCAGAAAATTGATATTTGATTACCAAATATTTACTTATAATACTCATATAATACAATCATGGGTATTACCTACACCACACTAAAGGAAATAGTGGTTAACATAGCATGTATCTTATGGAAATAAAAAGGGAGTTGAAATATCTTGTTGATTTTTTTCTTGACTCTTGGCGTACTCATTCCAATAAACTGTATAATAAATATATATTTATTATAAATATTTTAGAGAACTATATTATTTTATCTAATACAATTTTTTATTATTACCTTATATTACCCTCTTATTGACAATCATATATTAAGGTTTCACTTCAAGTAATATTCCCTTTGTTTTTCATATGTCTCTTATATTAAAATATTGTCGGTCCTTATACTTATATCATGATTCCATAATGTAAATCATGGTATAAATATCATTCATATATGGTATATTTTTATAATAATAATATATATAATATATTATTATGAAATATAATACACCGTTCATGGAGACGGTATGTCGTACGTACGTATCAATGCTATTTCCATTTAATTGTTGTGTTGATAGAAGGTAAGTAAAATACATATATGTATATATATGTGTATATATTTATATATAATTATTAAATTACCTTTATTATATCATATATATCATATATATTCACTAAAACCATCCTTAATACAATCCATGTAGTGTATGAATGAATCATATCACTTTGAGGGGGTGGTAGTCCACACTTCCTCAAAACAAAATTATCGTATTTCCATAAGATGGAAAGCATAAATGTATGTTCCTAATAAAAAATTATGGAATAATAAAGAGATTATAAATATAACATATATCATATATAAAAATATTTTCTATCATAATGGACACCATGATATATGGTAATGGAAAAAATAATAATCATCCTTTCGTGAGCCAGTAGTTCACCTTACATAGAAAAAGTTTGTTCATTTCCCATTAGATAGAGGTGTTTGTATGTTTAATTATAAAAATTATCATAAAAAAATCCTAGTATATTTAGGATATTTGTTTCTTAGAAAATCACGAAAAAAATAATGTGAATGGGTATATAATGAAATTAAAATAAATAATCCTGAGAGAAGGTGTTACCTCTTAATGGGTTATCTCTTTTTATTTTGTGGAAAATGGATACCTTGGATTGCATTATATAAAAATTTAGAATTCAAGTAGTAATTTATGGATGTTTTAAAGTTTATTGGTCAGGTATTTGAGGAAATAAAGTGGTTTTATATGTGGGAGGAAGTGGGAGAGGTGGTGGCCTTTTATAGGGAAGGAAAAGCACTCAATTTGAATATTTAGAAACATGTTAGGTGTACACATGTTAATACCTAATTATAATCATAAAAACCCACCCAATATCAACAATTTATGGTCAAATTACAAAATTTAGACATAAAATTTGTGTTTTACATGTGTATAGGTCATTTAGGACATTATTTCTACGGTTTAGTCCCCAATTAAGCTTGATTTGGTCAAAATTGATGTGATTACTTTTAATCTGTTTTACAAATAATTTTGGTCAAAAAATAACTTGGTATTTTTAAAATATAAATATTATACTGATTAAAATGTTTTATATCATATTTTATAAATTAAATACATAAAATAAGCACAATTAATATTAATGCTAATCCAGCAGACTGGACGAAATAACGGGTTTTTAAAGTTGAAAGAAGCTCAAAAGTTTATTAAGATTTTATATTAAAATTCAAAGTGAAATTTATTATAATGAATTAAATTGTATTAATATGTTTAATATTTATATAATTTTACCTTATAAAAAATTTATAATATCATTAAACATTAATAATTAATTAAACAAAAAAGTAGTTTTAACTAAAAACAAGTATTATCAATATTCATAAAAAATGATGTTACTCAGAAAAATCCCAAAAATTCACCCTAGGATGAATTGGACGTTCATAATTTAAAAATGAATTTTATTTTATTAAATTTAAATTCAAATTGTGTCTAAATTTAATTTTATTATTTTTCACAAAAGCTTATTAAAAGTAGATTATTTGAGAAAATTATATTTTTCAATATATAAGGACATTTCCAAAAAAATTATATCTCTCATTATAAATGTGTTTTGTTTCTATAAAAACACTATAAAAAATTTAAATTAGTTATCAATATTTATTTTACTATGTTTAATAGCTAGTTTATAATTATCTTGATTAAATAATCATAAAATAAAATCATATTTTGTAGAAACATCGATGTTGCATGTAATGTACGCCAAGTCAATGTTGCGTGTAACATATTCCAAGTTTTAATTTCGTGTAGTGTCAGAAAAGTATGTGTTATTTTGTAGCACAAGAAAACTTGGTGTTTTGAATAGTGAAAACCAAGTTTGGGTTGTGTATAGTGAAATCCATGTTGGTGTTGTGTGTAGCGCAAGAAAAGTTGGTGGTGTGTGTGAAAGGAATGTTTGAATTAGTATTTTAATATATATATACATATATATATAATTATTTATAGTGTCATGCGAAATGAAAAATATATAAAGGATAAAATAATTTTAATTTTTTTACAAAACCTCTGGGTGTTACAGATATTCCACCCCATACATTATTTTTTATTGTGTATTGACTGACCAATTACCTACAAGTATAATAAATATCACATTTTCATGATATTTTAATGAAAATTTTATTTTAACCGTTTTATTATTACATTACTGTTACAATAAATGTTTTTTGAAACTCAATTATTATTCATTGAGTTATGATTTTTCATCTTGAACATATTCCATATAAGCTGTGAAAATTATTCTACTTGATTTTATTATGTGATGTCATCAAATTTTTAATGGGGATTTACATTTCTACCATATAAACTGATTTATAAATATATCATTCCTCAAGAATTATAATATCTATAAGGGTTTTGGTTAACTAAATTCTGTTTTCTTTGAGTTAAAATGTTATTCCATTAGTTTCATTCATCTATGTTTGATATATTATACTATTAATGATTTCATAAAATATTTCTTCTTTTATCTATGGTAATAATTTTTTTCCACTCAAATATTCGTCCTAAATTAATTAATTTCTCATAAAATCAAAGAGAAATTAAGAAGAACATTTTCATCTCCTTTAAGAACAATTTTTCTCCATTTGATATTTCATTATTCTCAAAACTGCTTTTACTTTCATATTTAAAAATCCGAATATATTTTTACTAATGCAGACTTAATATTTTCCATTAATAATTTTCAAAGATAAAATTTACTAACTATTTTTTTGACAAGGGGTTTCAATAGAGTTATTTCAAAAAAATTGATAGTTTTTATATCCTTTCAATTCAAATTTTTTATCTTCCACTCCACATTCATTTTGTATTACCATTATGAATTTTTAAATATCTAATATTGCTGATTATTTTTAAAAGTTAATTTTTTTAAAAAAAAATTAATTAACTTTCTTCAAGATGAATTTTAAATAAGATTGTAACTTCATCTTTTATGCCACAGATAAAACCATTTTATAAAAAATTTATTCTAAATTCTCTTCTATTTTATTCTTTATCTCTGATGGATTTATTTCCATGGAAATAATTTTTCAATAATGGAACAATATATTTTCATATAAAATACTCCTATTTGAGTGATTTATTTTTTGGTGTCATCTGATCTATGTCTTCAAGTCATTTTTTATGATACGATTTAAAAATGTTATGAAACCCATTTTTTCCATGTATTCTTTTTGATGTTATAAATGATTTATTTCAATTGGAACACATATATAAGGATGATTTACTAATGATGTGTTATATAATCCTATAATTCATTATTTTAGGTTTTATTTCTTTGGAGATAAAAATGTGGAGCGTGAACCTGATGTGGGTTAGCTAGGTTCATAAGATTATGGGTGAATCCAATGCTGGATAGCTATGTTCAAAATATTGAGTGTGAACATGATTTATGTTATCTAGGTTTATAATATTAAGCATACAACTAATGTAGATTATCAAAGTTCACAATATTGATCATGATCTCGATGTGTATTATCTAGGTTTGCAATATTGTGTGCGGAACCGATGAATTTAGCTTGGTTCATAATGTTATTTTTTCCTATTTTTATACTTATACCATATTTCATTATTATATGCTTATGATTATTCTCCTTGGATAATATTTAAGGTCTCGTGATTCCACAAACTTGTACCATGGTATATGTTTTTTTATTAGAAATTGCATTCCCTTCTGTCTTGACTTATAGACAACTCTTATTGTTCCATACACTTTTAATAATATATTTCTACCCTATTCATATTTTGTCATATTCTTTTGATCTATACCTTAATGAAATATTGATAATATTTTCCTTACTGGATGTTTTATATCAACTTATTCTCATGTTTCCATTCCCTAGGTTATGAAGATGAGAATAACTTATGAGAAGTCTATAAGTGGGTTTATTGTGGGTTTATTGTGGAGAAATGTCCGCAAAGGTTGAAAAATAAGTATCTTGGGTATATAGTCCTCAAATACACTAAAAATTTCATTCATTGGATTATGTGATTATTTGTGAGATGTGGTGTTTATCTTTTTAAAATGATATGAAATAAATATATGTTTATCTAGGGATGTAATGGATTATATTAGATTATGGTTTAGTTATTTTTTATGATTAGTTTAGTTATTATGGGGATTAAGAGAGGAGAACATTAGTTAAAACCCTAGGTATAATTATAATTATATTATGAAATCCATAATTTTTGGTAAAGAATACATTTTTGGGTTCTCCTAGAACATACATCCCTGTCAGGATATTTTAAATTAGAATCGGTCGTAGCATAGATGCACCTTGGGGTTATCACCCTAAAAAAGGTTCGTTGAGTATCTGTATAATATTCACTCAGGTGCATGATGAGTGGGTCTAATAATATACTCATGGATAAAAACTCCATAGGGATATGATTTGGTTAATTATCATTCTACTTATGAATCATTATGAAGGTTTTGAAAATATTTAGGTTAGAAAACCTAATAAGGAATGACTATGGGTAACATAGATTAAAAACTAGCGATTCATGAGTTAAGGTTCGTGTAAATTGATATTTGTGTTTATGGATAAAGGGTAACTCAAACATCCTGATCATAGATTTAAATTATTTTTTGGTTAATAATTTTATAAAGAATCATTATAATTTTGGGATAGTGCTATTTGGGATTAGGCTATGAAGTAAAATGGAACCTAATTTAAACCAAAGTAGATTGAACTGAAAGTATCAATGAATGAAATTGAGGTTTCATTAGATAATAAATATTAGGATTGAGATTTCATATTCATATGATCATTATTTTATTTTAATTATAACCATTTTATTTTTTAGTATTTGGTTGAAATATGATCACATAAATAAAGGTGAGATAGGTATGTAACTGGATCCTCTATAACTTATAACTAAATAAGGAAGCATTATTAAATGGTTGATAATCTTATAATATGCCTGTTATGATGGAAAATTTTAGTTTCTCAATCCTTCCTAAGTTATTGATGTTGATATCATAATAGAAATTATATCTTGATACTCTTATATATTTTCCTTAATGAATGATATTTATCATTAATATTCTGGTATATTCTAAAGTAGTTGTGGATTATGTGAAAGATCTAAGTAATTTTCTTCTCTATTTTTGATTTAATGGTTTTAAAAATTTTACAAAATGATATTAATAACATTTAAAATCAATTTTTTTAAAAGTTTATATTTTTAGGATAACTATTGAGGAACACATGATTGAGGTATGGATAACTCTTATGTTTAATATGTGCTTGATGTTAAGATAAAAAAGTGTTGATTTATTTTGAACAATTAAGTTAGAAATTATTAGTAACCTTGATATTTATAATTGATTCATGATATTTTTTATGAATTTCATCTCTTTTTTTATTTCTATATATATTCTCTAGTGTTTGATTTTATAACCTAGAAATTAATTCCTTTTGAGAGTTAATGGTATTATTAATTTTGTGAAGAATTTAAAGTTTCAATGGGGTTTAATTTCATCCATATTAAAATGGTTTAGGGAAATTTATATTCTATATAATGTATGATTAGGGTGTATACATACTTGAGTATATGAATATATTAATGATTAATGTTATTTGAGTTAATATAAGTAAATTAATAGTCTAAGAGAGTAAGGAATATGTAATATTAATGTTTATATCCCCAACGATAAATATGTTATGAATATCATCACCAACATTCATCATTGATTAATAATTTAAATTCCAAGGATGGAATTTATTTAGGAGGAATATAATATAATGACCTAAGGTTTTTCTATAAAAATATTTTCCCCTTGAATAAATATAGACTTAATAGCTTGTGTCACATGTAACATAGAACTAAAACGATATGTGACATATTATGTAAGAAAATTATAACAAGAGTAAACCCTATAGTAAAAATAAATAGTTTAATCAATTAAAAAATAAACACCATGAAAATTTAGATTAAAATTATAGTAAGCTCAATATATTTTTTAACGTGAAGCACCGAGATTTAAGAAAAATGTGATATATTATAAAAAAAGTGTTTAAATGTGGTTGTTATAACCTAGCCATTGAATTGGAAGTATGAATATGAGTAATAACTTTACAATATATATATATATATATAATTTTCCTACTTAAATTTTTTTATGAATTCTTGTGAAATAACACTCAATTTTTAGTGAAATCATTTTATGTTATAAGAATGAATTTTCTTAAAAAATCCTTTTATTTCATTTTTTGAATAAAATTTATAATTAATTAATTATAGTTTTTTAAAATTTTATTTTATAAAATGAACATAATTTTTTAAAATATTATATCAAAATTAACTTATGGTAAAATTTTATGATTTTTCTAAAATGACTAAGTTTGTAGTGAATAGTGAAAATACTAATTTTCAAATACTCTCATTTATTTTCATTAAATGAAGAGATTAAAAAATAAAAAAATTATGATTTTTTATTAAAGTGGTATCTGATCTAATATTTCTAATTAATTCCACTAGAATAAGTATTATTCTCTTTTTTAATAAAAGTTAATATTTATGCTTAAAACACATTTTTTCCTAAAAACTATTTTTCATTACATTTTATGAATTTATATAAAACTTTATATCATAAAAAATTGATATATTTAATCTTCAATAATGGAAACCTTATTTGTATTCCAGTGTTTAAAATATGATAAATCATTCTCTTTTTTCTCATTATAAATAGTAACTCTGGTAAATATGTTTCACCCTAGTAAGGGTGGAATGGGTAATGTAGGGTTAAAACTAGTATATTAGGTAACAAAATCAACCCAAAAAGTTCCTTTATTTAATTTTATTGGAGTAATTAGACAATATAAATCCCAAATAGGAATTTATGGCCTTTTGGTTCGATTTTCAATTTAAAATTACATTTAGATTATTTTATGTAAATAAAAATCCAAAATGTAACTCTCTTAGAGGAAATTCCTAGCGAGGATGAATTACATACAGCCATGCAGAAGATCAATCTAGAGAGTGCTCCCGTCCCTAATGGTTTTCTCAGTTTTTTTTACAGAGGGGTTTGGGAAGTTGTAAAGCAAGACATCATTGGTGATATTTAGGACTTCTTCAGAGGTGGAGGACTACCTCGGGTGGAAAGCTCTACTAATCTTGTGCTCATTCCTAAGATCAAGGACCCATCTTCCCTCACACACTACAGGCCAGTGACTCTCTGCAAATTCCCTTACAAAATTCTTACATGTATTCTTAATAAGAGGTTGTCTAATCTTCTCCTGGGGTGGATTTCAGTTGAGCAGCACTTCTCTGTGAAAGGTCGCTCCATCCACAGAGAAATTTCTATTGCTCAGAAGATTGTTAGGGACATAAATATTAAAAACCATGTATCTAACATGGTGATCAAATTGGACATGAACATGGCATATGGTAGGCTGGAATGGAGCTTCATCAACAGAGTTCTATCGGGTATTGGGTTTTCGGCCAAGGCAGTGGACCGCTTTTTCAGGTGCTTCATTTCTTCGTGGTTGGATGCCTCTTTTAGGGGGAAGATTCATTGTTTCTTAAAGGCAACGGGAGGTCTCTGGCATGGAGACCCTCCTTCTCTTATCATTTTTACCATAGCATAGGACACTCTCAGTAGTCTTATCAACAAGGGAATATCTCAAGGGGAATTCTTCTTTTAAGGGGGAAGCTGAATTTACCTACGGTGTCTCATCTAATGTTCACCGAAAACATTCTTATTTTCATCAATGGTGGGTGGGGATTGGTTCGTGAGATCATGGATATTTTGGATGAATATTTCTAATGCAGCGTTCAAGTCATCAACAACTCCAAAAGAATCATCTGAATCTCTAATAAAATTTCTCAAGGGCCGGTGTCTTCTTTGTGTAACTGTCTAGAAATGCAGCATGGGTCCTTTCCGATGGAGTACTTGGGTTATCCCATTTCTTCAAGTCATCATCATATCAAATATTATGATCAGGTTATTCGTAGAATCACTAGTCGCATCCCTAAATAGAAAAATCAATTCCTTTCTTTTGGAGGTCGAATAGCTATGGTGAACGGTGTGTTGTTTACCATTCCCATTCATGCTTTGGCTTCATCCAACGTCCCTCAAGGTGTGATCAAAAAAATTGATAGAATCTTATTCAGTTTTGTCTGGGATGAAAAGGCTAAAGGTAAGAGACACTAGGCAGCATGGGGAAGGATGGCGCGGCCATTCCAAGATGGCTGTATAAATGTGAAGAGCCTCTAGAACACAATTCTATGCATGCATGGCAAGCTCACCGGGGAAATTCTGGAGGAGCAATATTTATGGGGGCAAGTCCATGGGGATGTTGTGCAGGGGAAGTGAGGAGGATTCTTGTGTTCATGCTTCTCCACTATAGTCAAAACATTTCCCTCTAGCCTAGACTCTTCAAATGAATTCTCATTGGATTGTTGGCTTATGAGATCTCCTCTTATGGCACATAAACTGGGCGGGCTCTCTTTTAGCTTTTCCTGGGTGCCCTTCCTAGATGATATTGCTTAAAGAAGCATCCCAGCATCCTAGGTTTACCAAGGCTGTACAGGATAGCGACCAACAGGCTCTTCTGGAGTCCACTGAGTTTACCCGTGACCCTGACAAATGTGTTTTCACCCCTCCTTTTTTGGAGGACTTTTCATATATATATTTTTGTAGGATGTTCTTGGGGTAGGATCTCCATGAGGGGGGATCGGAGCCGTGTAGTTCCATAAGATCTCAGTGAAGTTTAACTTTCTCACTTGGCGCATCAGGAACTCAGTGTTGGTTATGGATGGGAACATCAGAAGGATGGTTATTAGCTTGACCTTCAGGTGCACTTACTGCATCATTAGTCAGGAATAGATAACCAACCACTTATTTTTTATGGGTGATTGGGCTCTTGCAGTGTGTCACTACTTCAGGGGTTTCATGGCACTCTCCTCCCATGTTTGGAACACCACAAGTTTTATGGAGATATGGTTCTAAGGATCAGATTGTATTGAGAAGGATTGAATAGTTTTTTCGGTTATTTTCAGTGCAGGATGCTGGAGCATATGGAAAGCCAAGAATCAAGGTAGGTGTGAGGGGTCTGTTCCCATAGTTAGGTCCATTCTCACGTGGACCCATTTCATTCTGTTGGATTTGGCTTCACTCATCAAGGACTTCCAGGAGACCCCCTCTTCCAGACTTCTCCAGGTTAGTTTCCCTTCCACTATCCCCTCCCAGGTTCTGCATGGGAAGTAGGTGTGCTAAAACCCCTAGCTCTGGTCTCAAGTTGAACACGAACGGTTCATGCGCGTTGGGGGTGATGAAAGGAGGAGGAATGGTTCGAGGCCCTAGGGGAGGCGTTCATGGCATTTTCAACCTTCTTTGGCAACAGTACCCCTCTCTTGGCAGAGGAAAAGTCCATGTTCATGGGGATTCCCCTCTACATGTTGGAGAAGATGGAGTTAACTAAGTTGAAGAGGGATTTTAGGATCCTTCATGATGCGATGAGAGGTAAAGGTTCCCCCCTTGTTCTATCACTTATATAGTGAGGAAATGTCAATCTATACTTGGAACTAACATCCAAGTGTCTCACACCTGGTGCGAGGGTAATAAGGTTGCGGATCACATGGATTCCTTGGAGGTCCAGAGCTCTATATCCACTTGTCCTCTCCCTATTAATATTTTGAAACTGAAGTCTGTTAATTTACTTAGAGGTTATGCCCTCAGCTTGCACTATTTCCTACCCCCTGATTCCTAGGGTCCCTTGGTTATTTTGGTTGTTTTGTTTTTTTATGTTTCCTCTTACTTAGAAAAAAAATTTGATTTGGATTGAGGTGATGTGAAATTGTTGAAATATTTCATCACATGGAAATTTATAATCCAATTTTTACCTTATAATTAAATTTTAACACTTTAGTATTTAAAAAGTAGTTACCATGGTTAAGATCAAAATGGGTTTACTGAGGGTTAATCTAAAAATAAAATGGTTCAAGTCACTTAAAAAGGGTTAAACTTCATTATTTTGTTTTATTTTTATATTAAACTTATATAAATTAAATATGAGTTGTTTTTTATCCATATTTTCCATGAAAGTGACTGAATAATAGTTTAAAGATTTATAAAATTACAAGTGTGTCACAAACCCCAATTATTAAAGGACCCCCCTCCAATCTCTTATTTACACCACTTTGAGAAATATATATTGAAATCCAAAAAAAATATTATATTATAAAATTATATATCCATGAATTAGATTTTTTATTTTCCTTAAATTAACATTATAATGGTTCTGAAAAATGTCATCTAAAGAAAGTATACTAAAGAATAGATAAGCATCTCTACCAACTTTTTTAAGTTATTTCTTCATATACTCACCATTAATCTATTTTACCCATCATAAAATAATAAATACAGAATAATAAATATATTTAGGTGTTATTATGATTATGGTATAACAATTTTCCATCTCTTTTACATCCAATGGAATGTGAAAACATTGTTTGTGCATACGTATGACTTATTGTCTCCATATAGCGAGTAAATTCATTTTTCATCACCAATTTACTTAGATAGTCATAAATATGGATATAATCAGTATATATGATATTCATTAAATAATTTTGGATATATAAATATAATACAACATTTACCTTCCTACCTCTCTATATATTGGAAAACTATAACATCACTCATGCGTTTGTTTGACTATCACCTCCACGAAACGATGTGATTTGTTTTTTATTTACCATTTACATGGATGGTAATAAGGATAAGTTTAATGAGTATATATGATATATATTAAATAATAATTATTATAGAAAGTTTAATAATTTTTTATCTTTATTTCATTTTATTATTTGCAAATTGAAAATAGAGTTCATGCATACGTACTACATACTATCTCCATGAACGATGTGTTTCATTTTTCTATCTCCACCATTAAAAAATGTTTCTAAAAATGTGTCTAATGAAAAAAATATGATATTTATAAAATTAATATCATTATTTATATGTTTAAACTATAACCTATTCACAATAATTGTAACATCCTTGGTGAAAAATACAGGAGAAAATTTAGAAAATAATACCCAAAGAAATTATAATAAAGAAATATTATTAAAAATGTGTGATAATAAGTTAAAATTGGGTCATATAAGAAATTATAAATATTAATATTGTATTATAATAAATTAATAATATGTTTAAAATCATTATAGAGAAGTTTAAATTAAGATTAAAAAAGTGGAAGCTTGAGGTAAGGGGTTTCTTAACTCATTTTCTATTCACTGGATTATACTTACACTTCATTAATGTTTTTATTACATGGTTATGTGTTAAATGAACTCTTATTTTGTTAATTTTTATTTACAATTATTTTTTTTGGATTTAATTTTTCCACATACAATCACTTCATTGATTAATTCTCAATTCAATGATATATCTCATCTCAGGGATTGTGTCTCAATTTCGACTCCATTTAGACATATTTGGTATTATGAACCTATTTAATTTTTGTAGGTGTATATACTACCACATTGATGTATATCGAATGATTTTCTATTTATTAATGGTTATTTTATTTTCCATTCATGTTTACTCTTTCAAGGGGTTATAATTTAAATTTTACCAAAGATGCAAGAATTTACTTTACAATCTCAATTTTTTGGGTCGCTCTTTTTCTCATTGAAGTAATATTATATCTATCCATTATAAAATGTATATTTTTTCATATCTTATATATATTTATAGATTATTTGGGTTTTATTAAAAAATTTCATATCTTTGTTACTTCAATCAAGAAATAAAATTAAAAGAAAATCCAATATTATTTTTCTTTTGATCGGGTATAATTTTCTTCTATGTCTATATTTTTTTTAAATGATTTAAAAAAGTAATTTTATTTAGTAAAATAATTTAATATGGATATTTTATATTATCCTTAATTTTTTCAAGGTTTTAAAAGAATATTTATAATTTTTATAAAAGGTTCATTTAGACCTTTCTTTTTAAAAAGTGTCAAGGAATGTTTACTTTTAACGCATATGAAATTAATTCAATTTCCCACCAATACAACAATTTTAAGATATTAATATTATTCTATTGGTTTTCAATTATTTTAAAAATAAAATTATTTAATGATTATTTATTATAAATGTTTTTCTTTCATTTTCTTTAATCCTTGAAATGAATTGTTTTTACTACAAAATCTAATTTTTTGATTAATTAATGGTCGTATCTCATCTATTGATTAATTTTGTGGTAATTATGTTTATCCTAAAATATTCAATTTAATATGATAATTATTCATTATACATCTTCATATTCAATACATCATTGATATTCTCATAGTCAAAACCATATACAATTTCCACATACAGTGTTTTACTACAGGATTGACTATAGAAATCTAGATATTATTAATTATTTACTCAATATACATATTTATTGTTGAGAAATAATTTTTATTAATTAAATTGACCATTAAATATATTTGGGATTCATTAGACTTAGTAAGTAATAGTATGGTCCAATTATAGACCCTTACTGCAGCAGTATGTCTCATAAGACAAACAAGTTTGGGTATTTGGTTGAGGCCTTACTCATTTATGTAATATGTCTTGGAATAAGGCCTTGATAGTAAGTTTAAGATATAAGAAATTATGTATTAAATAATTATAAAATCATTTATTTATTCTTATGTGATTATTTTAATAGTTATATTATACATAGATAAGTTTCAAGATTATATGATTATTTATATGGAACTATTTCATCATCATTTATTCATATCATATTATTCATCATGATGAAGTTATTGATTAAATGGAATGTTTTTTCAGTTATTTACCTAACCGTATTGATTATTCCTTATTTACTCATTATAAATAATTCTATATGTAACCCTTACACAACATCTTATCTCACCCTTATTTTGATTGTTTACCAAGTATATGAAGAAGGAATCATTGAATGAGTTCAAGGATATAGAATTTTCCATTCCATTGAGTTTTTATATTTTATTACAAATTTAAAATGAGTATCATGTTTTTATCTGGGTTTTCAACACTAAAAAATCGTTTAATCATTTAGGATGTGATCTCTTGGATTTAGTACAAATGTAATTAAGTAACGACTGTCGTTGGGATATTGGATTCAGTTTGTTTCATATACTATTAGATAATGTTTTGTATAAACCCTGAGAACTATATTTAGTAAAACATAAATTAGGGAACATGACCCTATTACATCCTTTGAGCATATGAATAATTTAATAATAATATCATAAAGGCTTTGGTAAGTTGTTGATTATGTTGTTTACCTAAAAATGCATCCATGTTAGGACACTATGTGTGGATGTGGTTTTGGAATAGATTAATCTAGGGGTAATAACCCTGAAAAGAGTTAGTTTAATATATATCAATCATCATTATATTACACGGTGATAATTTCATTATTGTGTACCTATTTTGATAGTCCTAGTCAATATTGTAATGTTAATTAACATTTTATTTAGAAATGATTATATTGAATTATAGAATATAACTTATGGAAACCTATGATATTACACAGTGATATGAGATAAACTTAATTTATCTTGATCTTATATGTCTAAGGTTAATAGTATATTTAAAAGAACAAATACCCATTATGAGGTTTTATTTGATTGGATTTTAACATGATTAAGTATATTTTGGGATACATTTATGGGAATACAAAAATTTGGATTAGTATATGTTTTAGTTATAAAGATAGTTTAGGAATAACGATTTTATATTTATGGATATAATCATTATTTTTAAGGTATTAATATTCAATTAAGATTATTTCATTTCGTGGAAACAATAAGTTTTATAGAAAACCTAAGTTGTTAAAATTTGATCGGATGATTAATTTTATTTTTGATGATTTTCACCATATTTTTTATAATGCTATAGAAATTATATTAATATAGTTACATAAAAAGAAAAACCAAAAGGTCAGGTGACTGCCCATAATATCTATAAAGGCCATGGTGGTTGAACCCCCTACCGAAGGACGACAAGGGTGAAACACCTACCACTATCCCATGTGGCGTCCTTATTAGTATCATATTTTTTTCACATATATGATCTCATGGATAAAGATTAAGTTTATTTTTTTAAGAATATTTTTGGATTTTATTATTTTGTTGGTATTTTTAGGTGATTAATTATAATTTGAGAGTCATTTTATTAGGTTGATGTATATATAAACATTATGTTTAATATAAAGGATTTTTTTGGAAGAATGTTATTATATTTTTTGGTATATAAGATGAATGTTATGAGATAGCATTTTATTTCAAAACTTTCTTTAATTATAAGTTTATTGATGTTATTTGGAATATAGGGTTATTTATTTATGGAATTATCTATGTTAAATGCTTTGTTTTATTGTTTAATTTTGGAAATTAATTTATTATTTCTTCATATGAAAGTTTATTAATTTTGGGTATTATCTTATATTGTGATAATATAGATATAATAGATTGTTATTATTTTGTGGATTATTGGATTTGTTATAGGATTATTTCAGTTCTTAGGGAATAAAAATTTTCATCTTAAATACTCATCATTTAGTATAAAATATGATATTTTACTGGAAATTGATTAATGTATAAAATTATACATGTAAATTAAGTGTATTTCCTTTTGTTTGTTGTCTATATGGTAAACAAATTTCTAAACTTTAGAAAAAGGAACCTAGAATAAAAAAGTAATATGTTTACCTTCATTTGTTATGAATTGATGGTCTTTTCACCCCTCATTGACTTATAGATTTGTAATCATTAACCTTATCATTAACATTTTCTATATAATTATCTATTGGACATTGGATGGTATTTTTCTTCTTAATGTATTTAATTTAATGGCCCACCAATGTTCTAATTATCCATGAACATGAATGTGTGTTATTTCAGGGAACCTTTATATTTCCCACATCCCCTTTTCAAATGAAATTTTATTATCCTTATATATAATGTGGGTTCTAAAGGATAATATTATCAAATATGTAACCTTTTATGACCAAGATAAATTTTTTAGGGTATAATTTTTAAGGGGATATAATTTAAGACCTTGAAAATTTAGTTTAAAATAATAATAATCATGTTCCACCTCTGAGGTGGCTTGTTTCTAGGTAGTGCAGAAATGGTTCTATGAGGATCGTCACCTGTCCCTTTTTCTATAGAGACGAGTTCTCCTCAAATTCACCATTCCTTTTATTTTGAACTGTTGTACATCATTATCCTTTAAAGAAAGTTTAATTAATCCTATGGGAACTTTTGGTCCCAGTGGGAGATTACGTGGGGGTCAAGCACTTGCACAATCTGTTTTTCTTGGATATAACTTCCTCAGATGGTCTCCAACGGGTTAATTTGTGGATCCATGAATTCCCAATGGCCCTGGTATCCATGATTCATGGACCTTCTTTCCAATGGTCGGTGCTCGTTGGCTGACGATTTGACCAGCGACCCATAAGGACTCCATTGGTCGAGAGAATGGGAGGTCGGGCTCACTAAACCCTTCCGGGGGAGGATTGTTTCTTGCTATGGGACTTTCTTATATTTTTAAGTCATGTTCATATGTCCGAGAATCTTTGGTTCATTCTCGAAGAGTGTGCCTACGGGCTACCCTTGGTTTTGAAAGTCGTCGTAAGCATGCATATATTTTATTCTATAGAGATGATGCTGACATGATCCATACTATAAGGCGCTCTAAGGTTTATTTTTGTCTTGGGGGACGGAAGGTGACTTGATGCTGGGATCAGGCCTATAAGAAGGTTATCCTACGTATCCTCGAGAGAGGGATTAGAACCCACGTAGTTCAGATTTTGTAGGGATTATGCATAGAAGCTTCCCATTTAATGGGACATGATTGGGTGAACCCTTTTCGAGGGGCACCCTGTTAAGCTTGGTCCTTCTGGTTGGAAACCTATATATCTTTTTTTGATCAAGAATTAGATTTCTCATAGTTTAGAATCATGTGGACATTGTAATCCTCCCAAATCTCCAAGCCCACGTGAGTCATTATCAGTGTGAGAAACAAGAGGATGTGAAAGATTCAATAATTCACATGCCTCATCCACTGTTGGTGGGGGAGGGAGAGCCTGTGGAGGAAGAGGCTGGGGTGACTATGGGAGAGGGCACAGAGCAATAAACCTTTCAATGTGAAATGACATTGAAGTTCATGCAACCCTGCCTAGAAAAATTGGGGACCTACCTCAGCGAGAGGACCTCGGGATGTCATGTGAGGTATAATACAGTTTAAAGTCATATATCCTGGATGACTATTAACTATAGGATAATCATGTTTTGATATTCTAATGTACCTCGAACATGAGAGGGATGAAATGTGTAAACCATGATTCTTGGTGATCTCTAATAATGGGAAATGATATGAGGCATGGAATCCATTAAGGCGTACATAGGCGGTGAAGGACACTACTGAGGATGAATTTTCCCTTGCTTGATGGCCATTTTGTGGGCAACATATATAGAGCCACCAGGTAATGATGTTCCTAGTCATGTTGATGTGTCCTTGGGAAACTGGCCTTCCTTTTCTGATGGTCATGGATGTTTATGGAGATCCAAAATCACCCATTATACTATAGTTTAATATCATTTAGCTTGGATGATGAAATCATAGTTTAATTTCATGTGGTTTGGACTAGTTCCATACAGTTTAATTTCATGTGTATTGGACATTAATTCATAGTTTAAGGTCGTAGAGTTTGGACCATCGGTTATCGAATCCATAATTATCTATAGAATAATCCTGCTGGGATGTTCTGACATGCCTCGAACATGAGAGGGAACGAAAGTGTAAACTATGACCTTAGGGTTTCTCATATCATGAGAAATGATATGGGTCATGGAATCCATTTAGGTGTATAAGGGTAGGAAAGGACTCTCGTGAGGATGTATCTTCCTTTGATTTACAACTGTCTTGTAGACTTCATATGTTGAGCCATCAGGGCATGATGTGCATAGTCCAGTAGAGGTGTCCTCAGGGCACTGGCCTCCATCTTCTGATGGCCATGGAGGTTTATGAGGATCCCAAATCACTTAACACATAGATTTAGATTGATGGAAAGGATGTGTTCAGGCATTTAAGAAACATCCAATATATGATTTTCCATAGAGTTATGGGTAAACCTGGCATATGAGGCTGGTGATAGGGATTTTTAGGAGGTTCATGAGTAATATATCTTCTCATGGTATTCAAGGGATGGATGTTTGGGTGGCATAAGGGCGGAATGGAAAATGTTGTTGAATCGTCCCAAAACGTTTGTGGTGCGACTCTCCATTTTTTATGGTGGCAAGTGATGGAAGCGAAGGGACCAGGCTGGAGGGATGGGACTGCATCCCGACACTCATCTCGAGTGGGGGTGAGGGGGCACATCCCTCTGTGGTATGGACTAGTGGGCATGAATGGTTTTCCACACAGGGAATCTACGAAATAGATTGTCATGTAGGATGGTACGCTGAGGAGTTGGCCGCGTATGATGGTACATGGATGAGCTTTTCATGAAATTTCTTCTACATAGGGGGTGTGTACTATTTTCTACATATGGGTGTCCATGTATTGTCTTCCCCATATGGTCATCTGTGAACCATTTTCCTCCTATGGAAATCCATGTGTTGTTATCCACATATGGGCCTCCATGAACCATTTTTATTATATTTTTTATTGGTTCACTGGTTGGTTATAGAGGGTCTTCCAAATACGGTTCGCGGGGAGGACTTCTGTGAACTTCTTCCTGCATATGGTTCATGTGATGGATTCTACAAACTGTTTCGGATGAAATATGAAGTCCCTGTAATTGCTTTGAGTGGTGGAGAAATTTCTCCCGCACCCTCTACATTCTTCATCCACCTTTTATCCATTACAAAGATCTCTCCCCCTCTTCCTCCCCTCTTCCTCCTTTTACATATCTTATGTGATCCTTTTATAGAGTATTGTGTAAAATCATATCTATAGCCATGTGGAACAATTAACTGAGGCCCATGAATAGGTATCTTGACCCACGGAAGACTAAGTCAACTGGGGTTTTCAGAGTTGTGTTATGCCATTGGTATCTCCTCATCTATGAACCACATCCTTTACGGGAATGGTGTCCTGGGCATATCTATGTTGGATTCTATCCAATGAAAACAGTTCGCAACAACTCCATTTTGTGGGTGTAAATTCACTGCGAACTGCTTCATTTGCTGACGCATGCCTCGTGGGCCAGCGCATCATAGGCCTTCGGGATATTGGTGGTTCGCATTTTATGCCTTCCGCAAACCATTCTCAGTAATCGGTACATGATTGGGCCAAGTCCCTTGTAAAAATTTTATTTCTTCACATCTCTCCTCAGTTTTTCAATCAAACACGCATCCATCTTCTTTTCCAAACTTTTTGGAGGATTTCCCTTCCCTTTGCTGAATTTTCAGGACCCTAAAAATTACACCATTTATATGAGTTCTGATTAGGATGAACAGGATGCTATTATGATGTAGAAGAGATCCCGGCATGAATGATCAGATAATGATCTGATTTTTTCCTGATCCAAGGGACTCAGTGAGCGTAGTTTGGCTATTGCTAGGACTACATGGAAATCCCTAAAAACCTTGTGCCTCTTTCATTATTACCATAATTTTTTCCTAAGCCTACTTGGAACAGGCTTAGAAGGCATAACATGAGTTTTTCTTAGGATTCCCTATGCGGGTTTTATACCTAACAAGATTTATGCCTTTTCTGATGGCTCAATGTTTTCCTAATTAACTGATAATTGGATTTTACCCAGAGGTTCCCTTTGCAGATTTTTTTTGGAATGTATGGCATCTTTTTTGCTGGCAATTCACAGTCCTGCCACCCAAAATTATTACTGATGTTTTTGGTCAAACATCTTTGACCATACTTAATTGGGAAAGTACCTAACTTTGGACCATTAGTCGGGAATTTCCTAATATCCTTCAAACATATATTAGGGGTTTTTTGTGACCCTTGATTTGTGGACTCTAGACATTCATGGGGCTTAGGAGCCGCTTTAGGCATATAGAGGAGGGAAAGGCCTCTCCTAGGGATGAATTTTCCTTTGATTAATGGTCGTTTTTTCGGGTGACATAGGAAGATCCACCCGGGCATGATATGAATAGTCAAGAAAAGGTGTATGCAAGACACTGGCCTTACGTATCCTTTGGCCGTGTAATATTTTCAACATTTTAGATTTATTTGAAATTAGGAACCACAGTGGGTGGCTGGCCCGAGTAGTGGTGTCTGAAGACATTTGGGACATTCATGTCGGCCTTGAGTGTGATGTTTTTTCCACAAATATCTTACCTGCATGAGGGGGAGATGGCGAATGGTCAAATCAATTAAGAGTCATTTTTATATCAGGGGAACTTGGGAAGAAGGAGGTATATAAGCCGTTGTTAAAGAGTTTTCTGAATCAGGGGTAGTGACAAGACGTGGGTGTCATTTGATTATATGGAAGCTGGAAAGGACTTTTCTAGTGGTGAATTTGCCTTTGATTTACATCCATTTCTTGGGAAACATATGCAGAGCCATTGGGGAATAATGTGCATAGTCCAGAAAATGTGTCCACATGACACTGGACTTCCATTTATAAAGGCCTAGCATTGTTATGGAGATTTGAAACTTTTTGAATACAGTAAGTGAAATTCAACAAGGGGTTCACCAGGGCATCAAAATGAGGCATTTCAACTGAGCCTCGATGGGGAAACCCATAAACGATTGGGGGAACTCTACTTTTGTACTTGGATCAACATTACGCATACGGATGGGATATATTTAGAAACTTCAAAAGGGACCAGATATGAATTAGGACGGTATGTTATAATATATCTAGGATATTTTTATGGAGGAAAGTGTAAACCATGACATTGAGGTCCCTTTAATCAAGAGGGATGGGGTGAGTCTTGGAAGCCATTGGGTGTACTGAGATAGTAGAAGACTCTCATGGGGATGAATTTTTATTATATTGATGGCCATTTGTGTGGGTGACATATGCAGATCCACTGGGGAATTATGTGCATTGTCAAGAAACGGTGTCTATAGGACAATGGCCTTTCATCCCATATGGCCTTTGTGGTTTATGTTAATTCAATATCGCTTAGATCACGGAGTTTAAAATATGTCAGGAGTGTATCTGAACATATTTGGGACATTTGGGATACAATTTACTCTTAGAATCGGTTGTCCCTTACATAGATCTGACTCCTACACAGGTTGAGGCATTTGTTTCATCATTGGGATACCTAGTTATTTAACATCACATGTGCAGGATTTGGGGTTCCTCTCGAGGGAGGGAATCGTGACTAGCCTTTTAGGGTTGTGCTGCTAGGAAAAAATTCATGGTTTTTTTTCCATAACGCCATGGTGGGTCTCTTGTTTAAATACCTATTCTCACATGATCCATGCACATTGTGAGAAACAAGAGATCACAAGGATTCTGTGTCATTTATTAGGAATTGAAAAATTAGCCTTATAGTGAATTTTTGGGCTTAAACAATTATTATGCAGTTTAACGTCCTACAACAAGGACAATTTTGGCATTGAATTTTAATTTCATGTGGTGAGGACGTGACACTATGTAGTTTAGAGTCATGTGGTGAGGATTTTTATGTTTCTATAAAGATGTTCAATAGTTTTATGTTAATCTCAATCAGGATTTTCTGGCATTCCTTAGATGTGAATGATGATAGAAGGTGTAAACCATAGTCTTGGTTAAATATGAATCAAGAGGTATGACATGGGGCTTGAAAGCTATTGGGAGTACTGAGATAGAAGAGGAATCTCTCATGGAAAAATTTTCATGTGATTGATGAATGTTTTTATAGGAAACGTATGCAGATCCACTAGGGTATGATATGCATAGTCAAGAAAATGTGTTTGTAGGACACTGGACTTCTATCTAAGATAGCCTTTAATGATTATGGGGATCCAAGTTTTCCTGAGGTATGGAGTGTAAAAAACGAGGACGATGTGCCTGGAAATGTGAGAATACCCGGACCATGATTAACCGTGAACTACATAGAGCTTCCACAATGTTTTAACCCATATGTATAGGGGGAAGCATGATCTTTTGACTCCTCATGACTGCGAGGTATGTGCGGAATCTCATAATACCAAGGATTGGGCCACATATCACTCTTGAAGAATTTTTTAGTTTATTATAATAATATAGGGCCCATCATAGACTCCTCATATGAATCTGACCTACATATAGGGAAAATGGTCATTTTTTCTGATGGCTAGGTCAGGATGTCAATTGAGGCATCACTACATATCCTGCAATGGCCGCAATCAAGCCATACGTAGTTCTGTATGCTCCCTACAAATGTTTTCTTGATGTGTAGGGACCCATGAGCGATTTATTTATGATGATGGTGTTTGGGAACAGATCAAAGATTAAGGCATCACTACGTATCCTTCGAGGGAATGAATAAAGCCACATATAGTTCTAAAAGTTCCCTATACCATTTGGGCATGGTCTTTGTGTGAGGGAATGTGAGGGAATTTTGGTTTCACTTGATATGGGTGTCGGGTCTACCATATTCCACTGTGATTTATTTGCGTAATAGAATCCACAACACCGATTATATGCTCACTTGAGTTATACTCTGTGTGAGAAACAAGGAGTGGTCACAGTGTCTCCTTCATAGCTGTTGAGAGGTAGAAAACATAATGGGGGAATTTGATTTTTTATTTCCTAGTGGGGATGGGCCAAGACCAAAGATCAAGGCGTCACTACGTATCCCATGAGGGCAGGAATCAAGGCATGATTAGTTCTGTAAGAGATCATGTAGTTTATCATCATTTGGTTAATACATTTAGTGTCATGAAGTTTAATGTCCTATAGTAAGGACATGATTCACAGTTTATTGTCATCTTTCATGGATGAATTCCTTACAGTTTATCGTCAGGCGGAAAGAACGATGACTCAAATTGTAAGGTCATAGATTTTGGACCATGGAATTGGGGGTATTATAACTCATAGTTTAGGGTCAAAGATCTTGGACCTTAGCATTTGGGGGAATTTTTATGACTCATAGATTAGGATCACAGAGCATGGACCTTAACATTGTGGTGCATTTTTATGACTCATAGTTTAGGGTCATAGATCTTGGACCTTAACATTGTGGGGAATTTTTATGACTCGTAGTTTAGGTTTGTAGATCTTGGACCTTAACATATTTGTTATGTGAATTATTTCTTTAAGAAGTTTTCTTTTTTTGAAACCATGAAGAGTTGTCTCTTCATTGATATTAGTGCATATACTCTATGGGAATAGACTCTATGTATGACATATGGTCCTTCACACTTTGGTTCAAGCCTTGGGGGCTTCATCTCGAGTATCATCGAGGTTCTGAGGACTAACACCATTCCTATTTCTTGGAAAGAATGCAGGTGAACCCTTTTATTGAAGGCTCGTGCAATCTGATTTTTGTAGATTTCCAAATGGTGTAGAGTGTGCAACCTTTTCTCATCTACCTGCTCCAATTCCTCAAACCACTATGGGATTTGTCGTTCGTGGATAGTTGATCGTAAATGGACACATAAAGTGATGGCACTTGGATTTAGATAGGTAACACCACCTCTACCCCGTATACTAGTGAGTACGTGGTTTCCTGGGTAGTAGTGTGGGTTATGGTCCGGTAAGCCCACAATGTGTGAAAAACATTATCTATCCAAGATTTATTATCTTTATTTACCATATTTTTAAGAATGGTTGACAGAGTCTTTATAAAAGCCTATATCTTCCCATTGGCCACCGTGATGTAGCGAAACGAATAGTTTGCTTTAATTCCATACTCCTGGTATAGCTTGTCCAACTCAATAGAGCAGAAGTTGGTTCCGTTGTCCAACTGGATTGTATGAAGGACACAAAACCTGGAAATGATGTTGGCCTTCACAAACCTAATGATGTTTGTTTACCCGAACTTCTTTAAGGGGTATGGCTTCATCCCATTTGGAAAAGAAGTTGGTCATCGTGAGTATGAACTTGAACTGTCTGGCTATAGCGGGAGGATATGGTCCCACAAAATCCATCCCCTGGGCGAAGAATGGCTAGGATTACTTAACTGTGTTAAGTAACTTTGGGATTCATTTAATGAAATTAGTATGAACTTGGAACGAAGGGAACTTTATGGTGAATATGGCACAATCATGTATCATGGTAGGCCAGTAATACCCAAGCCTTCGGATTTCGTGAGAGAGATTGGTTGCAGATTAGTGCACTCCACACGCTCTGACATGCACTTTATTCATGATGGCAGTAGTATCTTCTCCATCAATTCACCTGATAAGGACTCTGTCAAGTCCTTGTTTGTAGAGAACCTTTTCTGAGTTTACCCCATTGTATAGGAAACAATTGACTACCCATCTTCATACATGTTCCATTTCAGCACTATCTTGTGGGAGTTCCCCATTCTGAAGGTAAATTTCAATGGGCGTCATCTAACTAGTGGTATGACCATAAGGCTTAGGAACATAACTAATTTCATTAATTTTATCTATATTCCTCTAGATGAATGGAATGTCCATCTGACGATGAGCAATGATAATGATTGTTTCATCCTAGTCTAGATTGGCCAAGGGTGTGGAAGCATTTTCTAAAGAATTGGCTTGATCATTCTATGGCGTGGGGACATGATTCTACATTTGTTTTGATGGTAATTCTACCATCAGTTCTCGAACATGGTTCATGAAGGGAACCAGTACTTCTTTCATGATAGCATAGTCATCGTTGACCTACTTGATGACTAGCTCAAAATCACCCTTTATTTTTAGGTGTTTTTATTGCACATAGAGTGACAATTCTTGGCCTATAATGAGGGCTTAATACTCCTCTTCATTTTTCATACATCGTTTTAAATCATAAAAGAGTATAGAAAATTTTCATTTTCGGGAGATACGAGTATGACTCCGAGCCCCACTTTGTTTATTTTGGGATCCTCCATCATTTTCCCTGTTGGGACTCGGGAAGCACCATCAAATTACATTACCCACATCTAGGGATCCTCCTGGATAGAAAAAACTTCTTCATCTGGATGTTCAGGATCCAACGGTGTTATTTCTTATGAGGGGTGCTCGGTCAAGAAGTCTACCAACACCTGGCCTTTAATGGACATATGGGGAACGTACTGAATGTTGAACTATTGTAGGATGATATCCCATTGGGATAGGTTCCCATTTAGCATTGTACAATTGAGGATATATTATAGAGGGTTGTAGAGGGAGACCAGGTGGACCTCATGGAGGTGCAAGTAATGCCTGAGCTTCTGGACTGTGAAGATTAGGGATAGCCAGTTCTTTTAAAGTTTCAAATACCGAGTTTCAACATCGATCATTATCCAGGTGAGGTAGTAGAGGTTGTTTTCACTATACGAATAATTAGTTTGTGTGGGGAAGGTTCCTAATGATCATTACCAAGAAATTATGTATAAAATGAGTGGTCTCTCCTCAACTAGAGGCATGAGCACCGGCGGGATTAGGAGATATCCTTTAAAATTGTTGAATTCTTATTGACAATCATTCTCTCACTCATATGTAACTCCTTTCCTCATGATCCTAGTGAAGGGTAAAAATTCACATGCCAGGTTGGCTATGTAGCATTTAATGTTGGAAAGGTTCCTCTGGAGACCTCTCAAGTTGCTCAGGATTCAAGGTGGGTACATTCCAAGAATGGATTTTTTTCTTCTTGGGGTCGACTTCGATGCCTCGATGGCGTATGATGAAGCTGGGGAATTTTCCGGAGGCGACGCCAAAAACGCGCTTAAAGGGATTCATCTTTAAAATGTGATGTCATAATTTGTGGAAGATAGTTTCAAGATCATCTAGGTGGTTCAAATGTTATCATGATTTAACCACCAAGTCATCAACATAACACTCGACAAATTTTCCCAAAAAGGGCTTGAAGATGTGATGTATGGCGCGCTGATATGTGGTACCGACATTCTTTAGACCAAAGGGAATTGATTTATAACAGAACACACCTTGAGGGGCCCTAAAAGTAGTAGATTTTTATCTCCTTGAGCTATCCGAATTGGATTGTATCCAGAATAATCGTCCATGATAGAGAGGGATTCATATCTTGATTTCATGTCGATCAAAAATTCTGAGATCAGGAACGGGAAGTCGTCTTTTGGGAAATTCCAATTAAGGTCCCTGAAGTCAATGAAGATTCTAATATTCCCATTCTTAATTTTATTAGGGACTATTTTTTCCATCCAATTTAGATTTTGGACCTCCCAAATAAAGTATGATTTAATCAGCTTGTCAACTTTTTCCTTTATTTTGGCATCATGTGACGGGTGGGTCCTTCTGTCTGCCTACTTATAGCCCTGTTGATATTTTGGTAAGCTCAAATGATGGGTTGAGACCTCAGGATCGAGTCCTAGAATTTCTGTGTGATTCTAGGAAAACACATCTTGATTCTTATTTAGGAAGGGCGGGTATACCTCATGTTCCTCAACAGGCATGGCCCCACTAATCAGAGTGGGTCATAGGTTATTTTTTATACCTAGATTTATCCACTTATGTTCATCGATGGTGGTGGATACACCTTCTTCGGATGTTGGAGGGTCATCTTTGATGTCTTATTCCTCTTCTTATTCATCATCATCATCATCATCATCATCACCATCTTTAGCATCTTCTTCTTCTGATAGAGAAAGGATTTTTGAGACGAACACTATGATGTTGGAAGAGACATTGTATTTTTACTTAGTGTGTGAGGAAAGGGTAGTTTGATGTCCCAAGGACAAGCTGGGAGCATCTTTGATAGGGATTTTCCTGTCATCTTGGGAGTCAGCCCACTCTTTTGAGTCCTTGGACTCGGTGGACTTAACAAAGACCATGCAAACAACTGAGCCTACACCCAAACCTGTGTTTATGCATTAAACTTGGTTGATGGGTAGTACATACTCTTCCCCAAGTTTTTGTAGGGGGTCGGTGGGTGCCATTTCCAATCTATTCAGGGAATTGATCCATTCGGGGAATTGATCCTTTCAGGGAAAAAACATGTTTTCCCTCTGACTCGTATAACCCTGCATCGATATAATGGGACTCACAGGACTCAAACAGGGATTTATCAGTGTGAAACGTCCCATTTTTTCCATTAGTGAAATATTTGATGCACTGATGGTGTAAGGATGGAATTTTAGCAAGCTGATTTAGCCAAGGGGTTCATAAAAAACATTAAAGGATTTACTTTTCCGCACCACCAAGAACTCATAATATGATATGAGATCTCGTAGCAAAGTTTTATGCTTGATTCGTATCAATTATTTCTACTCAATTTTTTCATACCCCAGCAGAGTTGTAGTGCAAGGTGTCAAGCTTTCTTTATCCTATCTCATTTAAAGAAGTGTTCGTAGTTGGAGGAGGTTAACTCCAGAGTCATTGTCGATGAATATACCCTTGTTGGACACATGCAAGGGTTTTATGTGCCCTTGCATGATGGAATCCTCATCCATGTCTATGAAGGGGATGATGGTGTGATATTCTTTGGGGCTAGTCTCCATCCGGTAGACTTCAACTGATGCTACTTCAGATTAAATCTTCTGGGGACTTATCAAGGCTTTGATGAGTGCCTCCCTAACATCTGCAGAGAGGATCAATGCATTCAAGAAATACAGCTTTGCTGGAACTGAAGCCAGCTGATTTAAAATATCATACTTATTATATAAAGGCCGATGCTTCCAAGCTCGGGGTTGCTCGTTCACATACATACTAGGGGTTTGATTTGTAGATGTAGATGGTTCAGCCTCTATAACAGGGGCCAGAGGTGCTGTAGTCCTTTCCACATTTGGCCGAACTGGTTTTCCTATATACCTTTGGCAGTTTGGTATTTGTTCTTCCCTTGATGAGTACTCTAAGATAACTGGTCTTGGATTTATTCCAATAGGGGAGAAGGATCCTTTCAGTTCTTGTTGTGTCTGTCGAAGGGTCTTTCCTTGAGTTTCTATGATGTTAAAAGTTTAACTTGTGGCATTGCCAATAATTTGACTCCTTCCATGATCATGCCTTATAGAAACCCTCTGACCTTGGCGGTCTCTTCATACAGCTGTCCAATTAGGCATAGTGAACCCAGGTTTATGGCCATAGTTTTCATCCTAGAAGGGATCCATAAAGTGAATGACATTAATGGAGATGAAGATCAGTTCTTGATCTGACATGATTTCTGTCTGATTGTCTCCTTCTAATGGTTCCATTTTAAGGGGCGGTTCCCATTGTACCATTTTGCGAGGCGGTGCCTATTGTACCAAGTTTGTTTGAATGAAGTCCAAAAGTGTCAATAATGACTTCATCTTTTTCATAATCTCATCTTCTTTATATTTCTTTCTTCCCTTCCATTTTTTAGAGGACTGCAGGGGTGAGGGGGATGGTTGTGATGTACTATGAGCTTTTGGGGGTATAGTTGGTTGATTTAACTATGCCTGGAGGATGTCTTGGACTCGTTTGATGGTTTTATGGGTTTTCTAGCTATCAAAAAATTTATCCTTCTTACTGGTGACTATTTTCCATTCCTCTCCCTCTCTTGAGTCTGAGGTGGATACATATGACACTTGTGTTGGTGGAAGGCCCATCTTGACTTGGCCAGAGTCCACCATCTTTTGTAGGAGATCCTTGAAAACAAAACATTATTGGATGGTGTGACCTAGTATCTGGTGATATGGAAAATAATTTGGATGGTCATTGAGACCCACTTCAGTGGATCTCTTTGGATCTAGCAGTTGTACCAAATTACAATTCATAACGGCTATAAAATAGCTGCAGACCTGGTCTTCTCTTAACGAATAAAATTAACTTCATTGTTCTTCGAACTGGTATCTTTTAGCACCTCGTTTCTCCTCTTGTCATGGTGGGGGATTTTTTGGGGTCGAAGGTGTCCTGCACTCTTTGGTGGGGGCCTCGCGGCTGGATCTAATGTCGGGGGTGGCTTATGAGTGAAATAAGTCGCTTTATCTTCTCCCATTCTTTTCTATGGGGCTGATGGAGCCATTCAAGACATGAGTTTGGTCCATTTCAAGGAGTCTTATATACTTTGAGAAATGACCGAGAAGTATCTAAACCCACTTTTGTACTTCACAGGGATGAGTGGTGTTCACAATTCATCATACTGGTTATCGATGAAAAAGGAGAGAATCGTGTCTTGGGGGAGTGGTCGGTTCAAGGAATAAGTTGGGCCCTTCAATCTGTAAATTTAGTCTGAGACTATTTCATTCTCTTATAGTTTTTAGTTCAAGATATCACTAACTATTATGTTGGGTAGAATAATACTTAACTGGGAGAAAAACTATCGTCAGAGGTCCTCCCTGCCTATGATTAAATAGGATGCTTGGATAATATACCATATAAAGGCTGAACCTTGTAGGTTTCGTACGAAGAAACTATGTTTTACGTCTTCTTGCTACTCTAGAGTGACCATAATGGGATCACAGTAATAGGTATATTTCATAAAATGATGTTTCAAGTCCCTCGAGCCATTGAATACTAGGAATACTAGGTTATTGAAGTTTTGTGGTGGTGGAACATTGCTCATCCACTTGGGGTAGGGTTTGTGTTATGGTTGTATCAGAGTGCACCGCCCATCAATGGATTCTAGTTTATCTTTTAGTTTCTTGATGGTGTTTAATATCACTTGATGAATATCCTATCGGAATTGAGGTTGAGATGGGGTGGCAATGGCCAAGACTGGGTGTGTTAGTGCTGCTAGAATTTGGGGTTGATACCTAGCCAATGGTACCATCTACGGGTTTACCTAGATGTATTCTAGATGCCTTCCCAGTGGGGTGGATGTCTTGGTGTCCTTCTGAGTCTGGGTTCAACGGTCCTCCAAACATGGCTTCATTCACCGGAATTAGTGCATATGGCATCGACACCTCTTCCGAGATCACCTACTGACATTCTGCAGGGAGAACACATCCGGAGAGATAGCTCCCTCGACGCAACTCGTCATTAATTCACCTGATCTATTTCATTTATTCCTCATACTTGGTGAAACGTTCCTTGGGGGTGAGGTATGCACTCTCAGTGGTATGAGAAGGTGGTTCATATACGACCTTGGATTTATTCTTCTCCTTGTTGGGGTTTCATGCGTAATGTAATATCGGATTGACTGAGAGGGAACCCTGATTTATGACCTCCCTCTAGTTCTGGGTATTCACACCATCAGGTTCATTATGGGATTCCTCTAGGAGGGAACCGTATTCCTTCACATCCTATCCCTATACTTCATTTCCTGTGAGATCTGTGTGGTCTACATTTACCACATTCACTGAGACATACCACATTTGGGGTGGTGTACCTGAAGTCGACTGGTATGAAGGCTTCATGTGACCTTTATTGGAACTTCTCCTTCCATTCTGCAGTATTCTAAGGGTTTCTTGGCAAATATTGGCTGAAGGGAGGCCTGGTCTGACCTCATAATGTACCTTTGTCTCTGAGAGTACAAACCATGAGAAGGGCTGAAATGGGTAACTCCTCTATCCATCGTTCTTCTTAGATAGTGGAAGACAAACATCCAATGTGCATGGATTTGAGGTAAAAATTTCCCCAACCACGCGGGTTGGGGTTGTTCATGTTCTCTTGTTGATGCACTACGACTTGGATTTTCTGGTCTTACAGGTGAATTTTGATTTAAAAATTCCATCATCCCTATTGTATGGGTTTATTCCCATATTGTGGTGGTAGCCGCCGCTATTGACACCCTTTCAATTTCACGTATTCTCACACGGGTATGAGACGAGTATATCATTGGTCCTACATAGAGTCTATGTCCTTTAGATGACATGGGAACTACTTGTTGTTTGGCTTCCCTGAGGTGGGAAGCCAGCTGGATGTTCTTGGTTTCCTGACTCAGAATCATTTCAATGGAATGATCTCTTCATCTCTGATGCTTTCGAGACATAATTTGGGCCAATTTTTATTGAGTATCTCATATTTTATGAGTAGGAAGTTAATTTGATTGTTGCCTTTGGGTGATGACATTGGGGGATGTCATTTCCAATAGGACCTATTGGATGGGAAGTGGGGTGTAGTGTAGAGCTCCATGTTCTCCACATCCCCAAATGTAAACTCCAGCCAGGGTATTTCCTATGAGTGGACACAAATTATGCAGTTCTTAATGGCATTCCAGTTCAAGGTTTTCCTTTCGCCTTTCTGATTTTGGATGCCTTGCGGATGGGAGGAATTCCAGGTCAATTAGATTTAAATGTTCCCCCATCGTTCTAACATGGTTTGTGTACCCTTCTTAGGGTAGAAATTTTTCTTACATATTTCAAAGAGTCATCTATATATTGAAGCCAATGTCATGTGTGCATTTCCCATATAGCTCTCCTAGTATGTTGAAGTTTGAAGTGGTCATAGGCCCATACATCACTAGTATATTATCCCTATCTAGTTGTCTTCTCACAAGAAACATATCATGTTGTTGATCCTCCAGAGGATCCTCTACTTGATATGCCCAGCTTGATTGATTCTTAATAATTTTGTTCCATGAAACTGGGCTTGTGGGAGCCTTACTGATTTGTGCATGCTGTGGGAGTGGCTTAGAAGACAAGCATGGCCTTAGGCCATTCTCTAGTTGTGAAAGAATGTCACTCATTATAGGGGGAGTGCATAATGTTTCTAACTCCATTACGAGCACCTCAGCCTTGGATTGATTTCTCAATTTTCTTTCTAAAATGGGAGGACCTTCTTACCAGCACGAATTTTTTATTTCAAGGAGAACCATTGTAAGTGGTGCTGCAATGGAGAGGGATACCATTACCACTTGATGCCCAATCGTATAAATTTTCTTTACAGTTTATACCCCGGGGAGGACCTTCGGGGTGGTTTTCAGAATGGGGGGGATCTTCTTACTGCTTGATGTCACTGTGAGGAGTTCCTTTACAGAAACCATCATTGCGTGGAAGGCCTTATTAATGACCATAATCATGACTTGATAACTGGCTGAAAGGAGAATTTCTGCAATTTATATCTAGGGGAGGTCCTTCAGGATCTAATACAACGAGGGGAGTTCCTTCTTGTTTCTTTGGGTTTCTATGGGGAGGACCTTCATAACAACTATTATGGTGTAGAGGGAATTCACAATGATTTTCATCATAGCGAGGACTACCATCATGACTTGATATCTTGATGCATGGAGAATTTATGCAGTGTACATCATGGGAAGGGACTTCAATATGTACTGCAAGGAGGGGAGGGCCTTCTCAATGCTTGGCGTTTCCATGGGGAGGACCTTCATAGAATCTATCATTGCGGGGAAGGTATTCGAAATGACCATAATCATGGAAAGTAATACCATCATGACTTGACATCCGACTATAGGGAGAGGCATATCTATAGTGTATACCATGGGAATGGCCATCAGGGCAAATGACAGAAAGGGTTTGACCTTCTTGTTGTCTGATCTTCAGGCCGAGGGGAGGGCTACCCCGACACGCATCCTGAGATAGGATCTCATGATCGATCATTCTTAACACATGGAGTAAGCCCCCGTGGGTGCTCTGTGGAGGTCCTTCAGAGTAGCTGGTAGCAACATTGCTGAGCATACATTATCAACTACTACTTCCACTTCCATAATTTGGTAATGGAATGAAAAGTTCTTGATCTTTTGTCGATATATATTTGAGGGTGTCAAGTACCCCAGCTTCTAGCAGTGCAGGATCATGTTTGTGCTCTTCATTTTCCAGTTTCCTTTGGTGCTTTTCATTCTTGGGTGCTATCTTGTGGGAAAACGGGTCCATCTGTTATTGGTAAAAGCCTTCATATAAGGTTCCCTATCTTGTTGGGTCACGTGATGTCGTCGGGATATGCTGACGGGCATCTTGAGTTTTGGAAGGGATATATGCATGCCTTGGAGCGGCCACCACGTTGGGCCGATGTCCCCCAGTTGGAACTGGTATTTGTTCCTGATCTGGTTATTTGTATGTTGAAGGATATTTATGATGACCCTTCTGGACCAGAGTAAGGATTCATAACTACTCTGGAGTGACTAAATAATTTTGCAAGTGATTCATTCTGTTTGAGGAAATCGGGACATGGGCCTGATTTCTTGTCTCTCCCGCCTATGCAATGATATCGTGGCATGTTTGGAGGATATGGTCTGGAATAGACATCTGATCTTCCATCATTTCCATGATGTTATAGGATACATCTTTGGATGGAACAGGTTTGAAGGCCCATTCCGATGTCAGAGCAGGAGTTGGTTCTTGCTCAGGTCCTCCAGGAGTTGACAGTGGATACTGGCAGTTCTCCTATACTGGGACAAAGGAATGAGTTCATTGCAAGTTTTCTTCTCTAGTTTCCACTATATTTGACTGTTGGTATTCATATTTACGAGAGGATATTTTCATCCTCTCTCTTGTTGCTGTATTTGTTTCACATGATTTGTATTCATCTGTAAGAATTTGACTCTACTCATATTTGGTTTCTGCCCTATTTTGATGGAGGTCTTGAAATTCATCGGTAGGTGTTTGTGCCCGTATATAGAATGTTACTTCCCTATTTAGATGATAGGATTGAAATGCATTAGCAGGTGTATGTGCCCTCATGTTGCTGAGTGCCTCCATATTTGGATGGTGGGCTTGTTGTTTATCGACAGATATCTACATCTTCCTGTAGTTTACCGCTCTTTTTGCACAACGGGATCAACGAGCACCCGCAGGAACATGTGGGTTCTCATATTGTGACACCATATTTCAGTGTTGGACATGATTGGAGGGGGAAGAGTCATATGTCTTCCCGTTGAATGCCACCACATTAGTATGGTGAAGCTGCTCTTCAAAAACTGGGGTAATAGCGTGTTCCTGATTGTATATTTTTTCCCATGGTAGGCAGCCTAAGGGGACTGGTTCTCTTGGACATAGGAGGTTACCCTCGGCATAAGGTCCTCCTCGGTGGTAGGTTTCCTGGTTTTGTGTTGGTGGCAATGCTCTCTTGCGGGGGCCCGTGAGTAGGACCCCTGTGCAGTTGAGAAGAATCTATCTAGATTGACTTCATCTACCTCCCTATGATAAGGGAGGTACTCATTGTCACGTCCTAGGGACAGGATCCCGAAATTATATGAGATGACTATCAGGACCGCCTTGTGCAGCGGTACCGACAACAGCTGAAGAGGCGGTAGGCAGACATTTGAAGACTGTAGGGTTTGCCTTGTGGCCTCCATCGTGAGGAGAGTACTGTTTCGGTGGTAATATTTGATCAGTGTATTGGATACCCAATGTTGAAGATGTTGGGTAGGCGAGGGGCCCTGCTCTTCGTTGGGGCCCTGGCTGCCTATGGGATCACTGATGTGTGTTTCTGCATGGGTCATTGGGATGTCATTTGGATCAAAGGTCGCTCAACGGGAACCTACAATATACATATATGACATTAAGACCACAAAAAATCATCAGAGTATCATTCCATTAAACATATTCATATTTGGAGATTCAGCTCATCCCCCTTCCCCTTCATTTTTGATGCGGAGTGAAGGGGATTGAGTAGGGTGAGACTGCCACCTTGGTTAAGGATTCACATCGATTTTTCTATTTTTCATCCCCCTCTGAGGTGGCATGTTTTTTGTGTACTGGGGTGAACAAAATGGTCCGACATGCAATATCCTTTTTTCTTTAATCATTTGGGTAGAACCACCACCTTGGTTAAGGATTCACGTCAGGTTCACCATTTTTGTTCTGCCTCCAAGGTGGCACGTTTTGTGTTTACTAGAGAGAAAAAAATGGTCTGAAGTGGAGTATCCTTTTTTATTTTATCATTTAAGTAGAACATCCACATTGGTTAAGGATTCACTTCAGGTTCACATTTTTTGTTCCCCCTCTGAGGAGGTGCATTTTTTGCGTACCGGAGTGAACAAAATGACCTAACATCCAATATCGTTTTTTATCATTTGGATTGAACTGCCACATTGGTTTAGAATTCGTGTAGGGTTCACCATTTTTTGTTACACCACTAAGGTGGCATGTTTCCAGGTGGTGCAGAGATGGTTCAATGGGGATTTTCACCCATCCCTTTTTCTATAGAGACGGTTCTCTTCGAATTCACCATTCCTTTTTTTGCGACTTGTTACATGAAATTATCTTTTAAAGAAGGTTGAATTAACCATGTGGGAATTGTTAGTCCAAGCGGTTGATTGCGTGGGGCTCAAGAAAATGAACAATCGGTCCTTCACAGATATAACTTCCTTGGATGGTCTCTAACTGGTAAATTTTTGAAGCCATGAATGACCAAAGGCCCTGGTATTACTGATTCATGGACCTTCTTTCCAAAGGTATGCACTCGTTGGATGTCGATTTGGCTAGTGACACTTAAAGACTCCATTAATCGAGAGGATGGCAGGTCAGGCTCACCGCACCATTTTGTGGGAGGATTGATTCCTATTCCAAGACTCTATTATAGATTTAAGTTGTGTTCATATGATCTTGAATCCCTGGTTCGTTTATGAAGAATGTGTCCATAGGATACCCTTGGCTTGAAAAATCATCGTAAGCATGCATATATTTGATTATATAGAGATGATCCATACTATAAGGAACTATGTAGTTTATCATCATCTAGGGGGAAGATAAGGTGAATTGATGTTTGGATTAGTCCCCTAAGAAGGCCTTCCTACATATCCTCAAGAGACGAATCAGAACCCACATAGTTTTGATTGTGTGGGGATTATGCATAGAAGCTGCCCATTTGACAGGACATGATAGGGTGAACCCTTTTCAAGGAAAACCTTGTTGATCTCGGGCCTTTTGGTAGGCATTCTACATAAACTAGTTTGATCTTAAATAAGAGTTATCATAGATATAAATCATGTTGACATTGTAATACTCCCAAACCAATAAGCCCAGCTGATTCGTGCACGGTGTGAGAAACAAGAGGATCTGAAAGATTCAACAATTCACATGCCTCCTCCCCTGTTAGTGGAGGAGGGACAAGCCGTGGTGGAAGAGGCAGGGGAGACTGTGGGAGAGGGTAGAGAGAAATGGACCATTAAATTTGAAATGATATTGAAGTTTATGTGACCCTTCCTTGGAATATTTGGGACTTAACTCAGTAGGAGGGCCCCGCGATGTCATGTGAGGTATGCTATAGTTTAAAGTCATTTATCATGGATTATGATTAACTGGAGGATAATCATGTTCAGATATTCAGGCGTACCTCGAATATGATAGGGATGGAATGAGTAAACCATGATTCTAGATGATCACATATACAGAGAAATGATATGAGGCATGGAATCCATTCAGGCGTATAGAGGTAGAAAAGGGCTCTCCTGAGGATTAATTTTCCTCTTCTTGAATGCCATTTTGGTGGGAAACCTATGCAGATCCACCAGGGCATGATGTGCATAGTCAAGCCGAGGTGTACTCAAGACCTTGCCTTCCTTTTCTAATGGCCATCAAAGATTATAGAGATTAGAATCACCTGGTATACTATAGTTTAATGTCTTATATCTTAGAAAATGGAATTAGAGTTTAATGTCATGTGGGATGGACTACTTCCATATAGTTTAAAATCATGTGAAAAATGACATTAACTCATAGTTTAGGGTTGTAGAGTTTTGACCATTTTTTATTAAATCCATGATTAGCTATTGGATTATCAGGCTAGGAGGTTCTGATCTGCCTTGAATGTGAGAGGGAAGGAAAGTGAAAACTGTGACTTTAGGGATTCTTGGATCAGGAGAAATGATATGGGGAATGGATGCCATTAATGCGTATAGAGGTAGGAAAGGACTCTCTTAAGGATGAATATGCCTTTTATTGACGACTGTATTGTAGGCTTCATATGAAAAGCAACTGGGGAATGATGTGCATAGTCAAGAAGAGGTTTCCTCAGGACACTGACCTCCCTCTTCTAATGGTCATGGATTTTTATGAGGATCTGAAATCACCAGAGACACAAATTTTGATGGATGGAAAGGATGTGTTTGGGAATTTAAGAATCATTTAGGATACGATTTTCCATGGATTTGTGGGTCAACCTGGCATCGAAGGTAGGTGATAGGTCTTTTTGGGAGGTACACGAGGAATGTATCTTCTCATGGTATTCAAGGTATGGATTCTTGGGTGTCATAAGGGAGGAATGAAAAATGTCGTTGACCCGACCAGAAAAGCTTGTTGTGTGAATATTCATTTTTCAAGGTGGCCAGTGACGGAAGCGAAGTCACCAGCCCGAAGGGCTGGGATAGCAGCCTGACACTGATCCTGATAAGGGGTGCAGGGGCGTAGCCCCCACAGTAAGGACCAGTGGTCATGAGTGGGTTTCTGCATAGGGAGTCCGTGTAAGCGATGGTCGCATAAGATCTCACCATGTAGGATGGTATGCAGGGGATTTGGCCGCATATGATGGTATATAGAGGAGCTTTACACGAACTATCTTCCACATAGGGGGTGGCATACTATCTTCCGCATTTGTGTGTCAACATACTTTCTTCCCCATATGGGCATCTGCAAACCATTTTCCTTATATGGACATTTTCATACTATTTTCCACATATGGGACTCCGTGAAATATTTTTATTATCTTTTTTATTGGTAGGCTGTTTGGATATAGAAGGTCTTCCAAATACGGTTCGTGGGGAGCACTTTTGTGAACTTCTTTCTACATTTGGTTTGTGTGATGAATTCCATGAACAATTTCAAATGTGATGTAAAGTCCCTAAAACTACTTCGGGTTCATGATAAATTTCTCCCACACCCTCTACATTCTTTTTCCACTTCTTTTTGGTCCCAAAGCTCTCTCCCCCTCTTCCTCCCCTCTTCTTCCTTTCACCTCTCTTATGCACTCCTCTTATAGAGCATTTGTAGAATCATATCTATGAGAATGCGACACCATTTTTGGAGGCCCATGAATAGGTATCTTGACACACAGAAGACTTGATCAATAAGGTTTTTGGGAGGTGTGGTACACATTTGGAATGTCCTCATCCATGAACCACATCGTTCGTGGGGATGGTGTGTGGGGCGTATCTCTACCAGATTCCCTCCAGCAAAAACGGTTCGCAGAGGCTTCAATTTTTGGGTGGAAATTCATTGAGAACAGCTTCATTTTCTAGCCAATTCTTCACGAGGCATCGCATCGTAGGCCTTCTGTATACATGTGGTTTTCGTTTTATGCCTTCCGCAAACCTTTCCTGTTAATCGGTACACTGAGGGGTCAAATTTCTTTTCAAAATATAATTTCTTCACATCTCTCATTATTTTTTCAATCAAACATGCATCCATTTTCTTTTACCAACATTTGGGAGTATTTTACTTCCCTTTTATTAATTTTTTGGGCCCTACAAAGTACTATGTATTCTTAAGTCACAACATCAAGATTTAAGTGAATTGAGATATATTATAAAAATATTGTTTTAATATTATTGTTATTACCTATATATAGAAATAATAGTATGAATACGAGTAAATGTTTTATGAAATGTATTTATAATGGTCGTACCAAATTATAATTTATTGATGAAGGATTAAGAAATAAGTACATAATATTTAGTGAAGTCATTTTGGGTTTCAATAATTTTTTTCCTTCAAAATTTGATTTTGTTGCAATTTGTGTGTTCAAATTAGAATTAATTTCTAACACTATTAGTAATTTTATTTTATAAAATTGGATTATTTTTTAAATCATAATATTAAAATTAACTTTGATTAAAATTTTGGTATTTTTCTGAAATGAATGATTTTTCTATGAATAGTGAAAAATACTAATTTTTCAAAATACACTCATTTGTTTTCATTAAATAAATTAATTTTAAATTAAAATTTATATTTTATATTTTATATTAAATGGAAATATTTAACATTTTATCTAATTAATATCATTTTAATCATAAATATTATTTATTTTTAAATATGTTAATTTTTATACTTAGAAATACATTTATTCTAAAAATCATTTTTCTCAACATTTTACTCATTTATATTAAAAATAATCTGTGCCAATTGCGTAGATTAAAACATGAATAATCGATAAAATATTTTTAATTGGGGGGGTTCAAATTTGGTAAATAGGTCCCTTTTATTTTTTTCATTATAAATAGTAAGTGTGGCACATATTTGTCACCTTGATAAGGGAAAATGGGTAAAATGGGTTTGAAATTATGAGATAAGGTCTCGAAATCAACCCAAAACATTAAATTATTCCATTCAATGGGATATATTCAACCAAATCCATCACAAATTCTAATATATTGAATTTTGGCGCCCTTTTCCATTAAAAATGTATTTTATTTTATTTTAATTATAGAGAATTCAAAAATATCTATCTATTTTTTAAAAATTTATTTTAGAGGAATAAAAAAAGTATGAATGAATCTATCATTTTTTAACATGAATGATTAATTTTTATTTATTTTATTTATATTTAATTTTTTGTATTATATAATTACTTCAAAATCTTATAAGACAATGAAATAATGGTTGTGAAAGTAGTAGAAAAATGAAGGTAAATGGTTTTAAAAACATTAAAATTAATATTTTTCTATTGAATTATATTTTGACACGAATATTACAGTTTCTAAAAATTTATAATTAATTTTTTATGATTTTTTTCTCTAATTCATTTGTTATCTTTATGAATTTAGTGTAAAATAAAGATAGTAGTGTTTAAAATTAAAATAATTAAATTACATGAAAATTAAAAGTTTTTGAAAATATTTAAAAAAATAAAAAAAATGAAGTGGAAAGTTAGGATTATAAACGGTCTATAATGTAATAAATTATCCATTAATGTTATAATTATTAACTTATAAGTAAAATTATAATCTTTTAAGATGGAAAAATTGGTTACCATAGTTAAGGTCAAAACGGTTTTACTAGAGGTTAATCTAAAAAGATAAGGGTAAAAATAAAATAAAAGATTGGTTAAACCACATTGGTTTTTTATTATTTTGACATTAAAATTAATAAATTTGAATATAGTCATTTTGGATCTAGTTTCTCAAGAAATTTACTGAATAATATTTTAAAACATTAAAACATTAAAAGTGTGTCACTCACCTCAGTTATTAAAGGACACTCATGCCCTCTCTTCTTTACACCCCATTGAGAATCTTATATTTACCAAAAACTATCCAATTAAATTATAAAATTAAATATCCCTAAATTAGATGTTTTTTCTTCATAAAAAACCATTCCAAGGGCCCTTAATAACGTATCTAATGGAAGTCTACTGAGGAATAATTAATCATCTTTACCAACTCTTTCGAGTATATTTCTTCTTCTACTTCCTATAAATCTACTATAACCATAATAAAATAATAAATATAATATAATAGATATTCTGATGTGTTATTATGATTACAGTACAACCATTTTACACCTCTTTTCCAACCTATGGATAGAAAAAACATCACTACTGTGTATGAACGATATATCATCTCTACATAGAGATATAATTCTTATTTCATCACTATTTTACATAGATGGATATAAAGATAAAAATAATGATTATATATGATTTTATTACATAATTATTTTTTGTAAATATATTATACCATTTACCTTTTTACATTTCCATCTTTTGGAAAAACAATAACGTCGCTCATGCATATGTGTGGACTTCCACTTCCACGAAGCTATGTGATTCATTATTCAATTACAATTTACATGGATGGTAATAAGGATATATTTAATGAATATATATTATTTATATGAATTAATTGTTATTATTTAAAGGTGAATTATTATTTAATCTTATATCATTCCATTTTTCAAAAAGTGAAAACAACAATCATGTCTACTACGACCTACTATCTACAAAAATGGTGTAATTCCATTTTCTATCTCCACATTTTAGTAATGTTTATAAAAATTAATCTAATGAATAAAGATTATATCTATGACATTAATATAATTCTTTATATGATGAAACTTTAACATCTTCATAATAATGGAAACATCTGTGATGAAATAGATATGAGAAAACTAACTAGTCAAAACCTAAAGAAATGATAATAATTTATTATTGTTGAAAAATGTGTGATAAACTATTATAAGTGGATAATATATGATATTATAAATATTAATATGGTTCTAGTATAAATTAATTGGAATCTTAAAACTGTTATACATGTGGTTAAATCATTCTCAACAAAGTTTAATCACGAGGTAAGTGTTTCTTAACACAATTTTCATTCATTGTGTTATACTTCTACTTCATTTACTATTTTATGTCATGGTAATGTGTGAAATGAAATATTATTATATTATGTTTTATTTACAATTTTTTGGATTTATTTTTTTCACACATTATTGCGTCATTAATTAATTCTCACTTCAATGATATTATCTTTGTAAGGTATTTCATGTCAATTTCCACTATATTGAGACATATTTGGTATTATGATCCTATTTACTTCTATGTAATGTATATATACTAACCCTATGATTTATTTAACATAAATATATATTTATTCATGGTTGTTATAGTTTCAATTCATGTTTACTCTTTCATGGGGTTACAATATAAAAGTTACAAAAGAGGGATGCATTTATTTTACTGTCTCATTTTTTTGGGATTACTCTTTTTTTCATTGAAGGAATATTATAATCTAACCGAAATAAACTACATTTATTATATTATACTATATATATTTAATTATTCTTTATGTTTTATCCCAAATTATCCTCTATTTGGAACTTAAATCAAGAAAATATGTTTTTAAAATACAACATTATGTTACTTCTCTTTCAATTAGGTATATTTTTCTTCTCTGTCAATAACATTAAAAATTGCTTTACATGAGTTTATTATTTATTTACCAAAATTATTTATTGGGGAAATTTTTTTTCATCCTTGAACTCTTAAAATATTTTTAAGGAATAATTATTATATTTTTTAAAGGTTCATTTTTAACTTTATCCGCAAAAATTTAAAAGGAATGTTTCCTTTTAACGTATATTGCGCTAAAAGAATTTCTCGCTTCCACAACCATTTCAGAATATTTAGATTCTTATAAAATTTTTCAATAGTTTTACAAATAAAAATCGTTCTTGATAATTTATTTTAAAATTTTCCAATTTTTATTTTATCCTTCATAATACATTATTTTATTACAAAGTCTATTTTTTATGAATTAAGGGTTATCTATTATCTACTGATTAATTTTTTGGTCATTAGAATTATCTTTCAACATTCACTACCTTGGTATCATTTTACATCAGGAAAAATATATATTATATTAATCATGCTTATTCTTATTTCCTATCCCACGTACAATTTATACTTATGGTGGTTTTGTACTTGATTGAGTATTTAAATCCTGATATTCCACATTCTTTAATCAATGTAGATATTTATTAATGATGAATATTGTTCATGAATTAAATTGATCATTAAATATATAAGTAATGAATGGGACTTAATAATTGATGGATAGGGCCTATTACATCCTCTGGATTCATTGATATGCCTCATGAGACAAACTCGTTTGGGTATTTGGATGTGGCCTAAACCATTTATATAATATATCTTATGATAAGGCCTAAATGGTAAGTTTATGATGTATTTTACTATATATTAAAATATTATGAAATGAGTTATTGATTACCATGTTGTTATTTTAATAGTTATGATATTCATGCACAAGTTTATATATTATTTGATTATTTATATGTAATTTTATGATCGTCATTTATTCCTTCAATATTATTCTTTATGATAAATTTATTGATTATAGGGAATGTGTTCTCAATTATTTACCTTTCCATATTGATTAGGCCTTATTCACTATTGATAGATTCAATTTTATGTAACCCTTAATAAGCATCTGAGAACACTCCTATTTTGTTCCATTCCCCATTATATGAGGAAGTAATCCTTTAATGAGTTCAAGGATATAAATTAATTTACAACTTTGTTTTTATATATTATTACCAATATCATGTGAGAAGCATGTTTGTATCTGGTTCTTCATAACTACTAAAAGATTCGGTTCTTTGGGATGATATCTCTTGTATATAGTGTAAATTTAATAAAGTAACCACTGAATCTGAACTAATGGATTGAGGTTGTTATAAGAATATAATATGAAATATGATTAATAACACTTCATGTTTTAAAAAGGAATTTTTTAATAAAATTAATTTCTGTATACATTTTTTCATTTAGAAGATAAATTTTTAAATTTAAGAATTTTAATTTTTTTAAATTAACTTCATTTTTAAAATTTTAAGGTCAATATTAACTTAGGATACTTTTTTCAGATTTTCTGAAAATATTTTATTTTAAGTGAATAGTTAAACTACGTATTTTTCTGAAAAAATCATTTTATTACATTATCTTAACACAATAATAATTTAGAATTTTATAAAATATATTTTCTATAAAAAAATATATATTTAATAAGTAATATATATCATTTAAAAAATATTAATAATTTATAAAATCTATTTTTAACATTTTGGAAAAATGAGTAATACTTTACTCTAAAAATTATTTTTATTCACTTATATTAAAAATTAGTTTTCATCACTTATATAAATTAAATCAATAAAAATTGATTTCATACTTTAGATCAAAATACTAATTTTTAATAATGAGTTCAATTTTATTTTTGTGCATAAAATTATGACTATTAAGATTAAGGTTAATGACCTTGATAATGGAAAACTATTATTTTCAAAGAACTGTTTTATTAATATTTTGTAATTTTTATCTAATAAAATAAATTAATAAATTCTAAAATATGACATTAATATAATATTTATACCAATATTTAAATATATTATCACTCAATCAATTCCAAATCAATACTAAATAAGATTAAGATCATTTAATGGTGAAAAACAACATTTTTTCAACAAAAACAGTTTTCTATATATTAAATGTTTTAATTTAAAATATAATTTTCAATTATTTTGTAAATTGATTTATGTTATATTTTGGTTAATATTAGGTTCAACTCATCCTCATTTTTTAATAGGTTTTATCATCTATTTTTAATAAAATAAAAATTATAATGTTAAAAACTAGTTATCAATATAAAAAACTAAATGGTAAAATTTAAAAAACTAGTTGTAAATGACTTGAAACATGTTTAAAACATGTTTTAAAATGAGTGGTAAAAGATATATTGACTTATATCAACCCATTATTTTTATTTATAATTTTTGGAACCCTTGACCCTTGAATAGTGTCATTCCATTATAGAAAAATAATGGTTGTTCGCAAATATTCTATTTTATTCCCTTATAAAAGGGGATCAATTCCACTATCTCAATGTTAAAAATACCCTTAGAAAATTTATTTATTCCCTACAAAAATTTACAATCATATAATTTACTTTCACAACCTAAATCTATTTTTCACTATGTGTTATCAAAATCCCATTATTTCTATGGAAACATTCAAGAGATATCTCAAAGTCTAAGATTGAGTATTACTCAATCCTTGTCATTTTAATCTTAATTTTTATCTTAAAAACTCCCCTAAAAATTAATATAATTAACTAGGTATCATTAGTATGCATAAGTGTTATTATTTTAATGTAATAAGTCATTATTTGTTCATTTCCATCGCCTAAGAAAAAAATAACATCGATCATAAGTATAAGCGGGTTGTTGCCTTCATGAAATGATGTTTTTATTTCTCCATAACCACTTAACATGGATGAATATAAATAAATTAAGGTGAAAAATATATTTTTATTACACTATTAATATTATATGAATATAAAAATTTCTATTTTATAAGCAATAATAACAGTAAATGGTTATATTAAACTTAACCACCTAAAATGAACATATCAGAGTACCTTTACTAATCAGAGTTCATTTTATTAAAGAAAATATAAATGTATAAACTTAAGATAATTTAATAATAAAGGAAATAAACACCTAAAATTTGGGTTATTAATAAGTAATTCTATATCACATTTATCCATGGTTTTTCATACCAACAGAGTTTAATAGAAATGGACTAAATCACCTCAAATAACCAACATAAGAATAAATAATAATAAATGGTATAGAATATGATACAAAAATGGAACTTATTAAATGAAATATAGATTAATAAGTTTCATAATAATGTATATAACAAAATTAATATGATTCTTTGTAAATTTAGTTGCATGTAAAGATTGAATTGAGGCCAAATAAAGGGTTTGGGAAAACTCAATTCTCTTCCATTGAGTTACAAACTTTTTTATTGAGATATATTGTTCCATGTTCTATTTATTCTACCTAATGAATGATTTTTATTTGATTTCCTAATTTTTTTGGTATTATATAATTATTCCTTATAACTTCATTATCAAATTATTCTTACCACAAATATTTTGTTACATAAAAGGGGTTTCTTGGTTTAAAATTTTATTAATTGATATATACATCCTGTTATGAAAATTTTACTATTATATATTTTATATAATAATTATTTGATATATTATATAATGAATTATATTTCATTCGTATTATTTGAAGTTCCCATTCAAGCTATTTCTTCTTTAAGGGTTTTTATTTAAGTGTTACAAATGATGTAATGTTTTTTTGTCTTATTTTTAATATCATACAACATTTTTGGTATTATGAAGAATAATTATTTTATATGGTGAATTGACTACCATATTTCCTTAAATTATATTTCATATTTAACATTTTATGAAATTTAAATGTCAATTTCATGGAAACCCTCTTATTCAATTGTTTCCATTACTATAATTATTTTTGAGAGCCCAGTTCTCATTCGTTAATTTTTTTTTGTTCTTCTTTTATGTAATCCATATATATTGGGAACAATATACTCTTTTATTTTTATTATTTGTTATTTTATCTTTTTTTCATTGGATTTACCTTTCTACCACAAACACCACCAATTTATGGGTTTGATGGTAAATATAATACAATAGAGTTAGAATTTAAGTTTAAAAAAACATTTCATTTTTACCCTCTTCAAGTAATATATTGATTGGTTTGCCATATTATCTAAAATCAAAGATCAGAGTATTGGGAATATATACTATATGACATATAGTTAATACAACACAAATAAAATGATCATTTTTTAAAACTAATGATGAAAGATTTAGTACAGTGGAAAATTAGAGTAACTGAATTCCAATAACTGAAGTATGAATTAAACAAACCTTAATTCAAGAATGAATACCCTGGATGTTTAAAAAAATACAATTTAGGTTGGAAAACAAAATACTCATTTAAAAGTATATTTATTAAAAACTCACTTTTTAACCAAACTGAAAGTTAGATTTATATACCTAAGCTGAGGTATCCATGACAACAAACCTATTATAAAGTATCCATAATTTTATATATATCAGAAGTTATTCATTTTTAGCCACATAATACCTCGACTAAACTTATTGACAGCATATCATTTCCATGCATCAAAAGTACCTGAGCTTAATATTCCTTTCCATGAAATCCCTCTATCAAAATATTTATAATTACTCTTTTTTTATATCTCTGAATCCCTTGATCTCACATGATCTATAGAAAATGTAAGACTATATAAGTACTAAAATATTTTTAAGGAAAACCTCACAAAATTGTATCTCATAGAAGAAACACTCTAAAAGAAGAAATATTACGCTGATCAGAAGAGATCTTGGGAATAAGAAATTAGAAAGAATTAAAATAAATAGACACGTTAAAATTTCCCAAAGTATATTATTTTAATGTATAACTTGTACCTTTAATTTTAGGAAAAAATTATGTAAACCTAAAAAATTTAATTCCAAAAAATCTAGGTATGTTTTTACTTCATTAGTAGAAAATTCATCATCTTCTGATAATCTGAGCATGTTGGCTCATCTATCAATGTGTAAGACCAGCACAGCTACAATTCATCTAAACCTGAAAAAATTAATCTAGATGGATCTTCAAATCATTTGGTTTTTTGAAATGGGTTTTGAGCTTCGATATTTTAGTTACCTTCATTTAATTATGTTTAATCATAATAACTTAAAGAAAAATTTAATTTATATCATTTTCATATGATGTAAAATTTTATTTCCAAAATAAAGATATAATTAAGTAATTCAATCCAAAATCATCCAAAAAATATTCCCCATTTTAGGAATCACTAGAAATTCATGAAAATTTAAATTGAGGAGTTGAATTTGAAAAGGAAGATCCATGTAGTTTCCATGATTAAAAATTTATCTCCCAATATTTTGAGAAAAAATAATCCACCTTTTGTGACTTTCAATATAAATAATCATCTAAATAAACAATTACTTAACATTATAGATGAAAAAAATGTTATATTTTTTGCTCTTAAAATAATAAAAGATACAAAATAATAAGATAATCCCTTAAAATAATAAAAGATAAAAACAAAAAGATAAAAAAAATTCTTAAATTTTTCCCCCTTTGTGGTTATCATAATGAAATACATAAGAGAAAAATCTAGAAATTTTATTTTTATTTTTATTAGATAAATTTTAAATCATATTTTTTGATTTACTTTTAAACTTATATAGCTTTTAAGATATTTAATGGAATTCTTTTAACATGGATGTTGAAATTGAATTCTTCCATATCATTTCAATTTATACCATTCTTTCATATCTGAAGATATATTATTATAAATTGAGATCATGTTGAAATTTACTTTCTCCAAAAATATTATGGAACTTATCAAAACTATACATATAATAAAAGACATTATTTTGCATCATATATCTCTGAATTTCAAATTCTTCACTAATAAATAGAGATATTATTTTTTCCACATCTGATGATCTTACCATTTTAGAATTGTACACTTTAAGATTCATGAATGGTCTACTAATTTTCTTCAGATAAACTCGTAGAATGATAGTTCCAATATGAATTATTTTAGCATATAAAATTGAAAATAAAAATAATATTGAATGATAAAAAGGTCTTGCGATTAATATCCTTTTATTGTAATTTAAGATATATATTTTCCAATAATATTTCCTTCAAATTATGAGTGGTTTGGAATTCCATTCTTATAAAATTAAATTCCAAAATAAATTTCAAAATAATTATTTTAAAAATTAAATTTAGCATTTATTTAATATAAATGGTTCAAATTTAAAATTTTAATAAATATTAATAACTCCCTATATAATAATTAATTGAAATTAATTATTAAATTTGAATATCCCCCGCTATTTCTGTCAATAAATAAAAGGAAATAGTAAATGGAATATTTGAAAATATTAATCCTTCTTGAAGTTATATTCCAAAAATAATGGATGTTCTTCCCCTTTTATGGAAGGATCAAGTACATATTAAAGAAAAAGTATAAATCATTTCATAAAAGATTGATAAATTTAAGGATTAAATAAATAGAATTATATTTATGTTTTAAAAATATATAAGTTTTAATAGTATTTATGTTTGGAATAATGGAGAACTTTCAAAATACACAATTTTTTATGTACAATATGTTTTGAAATATAGAAAACTTTTGAAATACATATAATTATTGAAATACTTAGAATTTTTAAAAATGAAACCTCCTAAGTAATTTTTGTATTACATTATTTTAATTTTTTTATTAATATTCCAAAACTAAATATTATATAGTTTTATTCATAATAATAATATTATGTAAAATTTTAATAAAAAGGGAAATAGTTTTATTCTTACTAAATTGGTTTATATGTATTGTAAAGTTTAATTTAATTTATTAATTTCAAGATATTTGAATTTTAATTTTAAAAAACTATATCATTTTATATATTATCAAGTAAAAAATTTAGTTATTTTTTAGTAATTTCATTGTAAAAATTATTTTGGCGTGAAAAATAGAAAATATCTTTTCTAAGAAAATTGTCTTAGTTTCATATATTTTAAAAGTAAAAATAAACTTTATAAATTTTTAAAAATTTCATTAAATTTTATTTGTCAAAAATAATCTAATAATTTTCATTAGAATCAATATTAAACATGATTTTTTTATAAAAACATTTTTATACTTAAAAATTCATTTTCCCAGAAAATTGTTTTTCATCGCATTTTGTAGGTTTTTTTTAAAAGTTATTTTTACACTTATAGAATTTAAATATAATAAAATTTAATATATATTTATAATAATATTGTCTAACTATGGTAATAATTCCAACTTCATTATTTTCATTATGAATAATAAATTTGGTAAAAAAAATCAATCACTACAGTAAAAGTTAAAATGAATTAAAAGGAATTATAATAAAATTCTTAGGGTTAGAATGACCTTAAAACTTCTATAAATCATAATTTATGGTAATATTGTTTCCTTATAATATTTATTATTCTAATATGATTCATTTTGGATCAAGTTTTCTTCATTTAGATATTAGTATATTTTATTTTTCTAAAAAGTTCCAAGTGTGCACTCTCTCTCACTTATAAAAAGACACATCATATCTTCTATTATTTACTCTTAAATAGCCTATTATTTCTTCCAATACCTACCATAATACAATTCCAAAATCACTCCCCATGTACTAGATTTATTGGTTTTATCATAACACTATCCTAAGACAGAATTATGTATAAACCTAAGGAGGTTATCAGAATATGAGGTATAGTTCCTAAATGATTTAATTTTAATTTATTATTTTTAATAATTAAAAAAATATCCTATCCATTGTGATATAATAACCCCATTATGTACCATATAATTAAATTTAATTATTATTCTGTTTAAAGCTTTTTCATCGCCATTTACATCATATGGGAAATGGAAACATTGTTCGTGCATATGTGTGGACTACCACATCTACAAGACGATGTGTTTCATTTTTCATCAAAAAATTATATGTATGGTTAAATTATAGGACAAATGAATAAAAAGGGGTTCTTTTTCTCAAAATTAAATGGGGTTCATTGTATCAAAATTGAATTCCTTGAGACATATTTATTTTATACCCCATTGTTTCTTTTACATAGTGAAAATACAACCCCTTTATCATTTTGTATCATGATTTTCTTATATTCCATGATTTTCTATTTTATATATTTGGGGAGAATGTCTCTTTTTATTTAAATATTCCTAATTTATTGTTCTCTTAGCTAAAATTGCAAAATTATCAAGAACAAACCTCCAACTCTTGATTGGTTATTTGTTTAAAGTCTTTGTTTTTCTTCCATCTAATTTTCTTCTCCATTTTTAGGAAATCTAGTATGAATTATAATATTTGATTCTAATAATTCCCTTTACCCATTTTAGAAACTAAAATTTAAAACGTTTCTTACGTTTTTGGAATGAAAAAAAATTATTTCAAGATATCATTGACCCCATACATCTTTTGGTGATCTTTATGATTCTTTATGGAATAATTTTAAAAAGTTTATATTACATTGGTAAATTTTTTATAATGTTTTAAATTCATCATTTTGAAAACAAATTGAATGTTACCTATAACTTCATCATTTTAAAATTATTTTGTAATGATATATATTAATTTTTTTGTGGGAATACATATTTCCACCACCTTTAATGTTTTATCTGAAACAGTCGCTCCAAATTTTCATAATTTTTAAAAGAAATTTTTTTTATCATATATTTAAAAAATATATGTTTTAAAAGATTTCAAAAGATAAAGGATATTTATTACATCTAAAATAATTTTCTCCAAAAGACATTAAAATTATTTTTCATCTATTTCATTATCCATTGACATATGATATTATTGATTGAGTATTTTTCAAATATAATCATCCACCTTCTTTCTCTAGATATCTTATGTGATTTCATTCTATTTCGGAGAAATGATCTATCATTAACTTTGTCTTGCCTAATAATTTTTTGTTGACAACCATATCTTTTCTTCCAATTCCTTTCCAATTTTAGTATCATATTCTTGACTCCATTGATTTAAGGGTGTTCTACTAGATTTGATACACTAATTTATTAGGGAAAAATATTCTCCTAACTATAAATAATTTAAATATATTTTTTAAATACCATATTACATATTATATAGATTAGATAGTATTTTCATAGAGGGTTACTGAATATCATTGGATACTCGGTTAAATTACATTGGTATACCATGTTATTATTATTGATGTAATTTTGAATTTCTTCGTAATGTGATTCCATTTAAAAAATTTATAAAACCCATCTTCAATCCATGTGAAATTTTATGATGTGATTATTTTATAGTTGGCATGAAAATATATATATTATGGGATCAGTGGGACCTATATATATCTCTCTAATATGTTGGGTAAAATCATATATCTCATGGGATAAAAATTTTATGTTGGTAAGTTATTCAGTAGCTAGGTTCACTAGGGGTGAGAGTGATTGCATTTATCTATACTAACAATTTTACATGTAAACTTTTTAGCAGGTATCTAGGTTCACAAATGGTGACTGTGATGGAATTTATCAACACACAGAACAATATGTTTTAATAAGTAGGTTATTATCTAGGTTTATAAAGGGTGAGTATGATGCAGTTTAGTTATACTAACAATTTTACATGTTAATAGTTTAGTGGGAAGTCGAGTTCACAATGATAAAAATCCAATAATTATGATTATGAAACATTCTTTCCTATGTTATATGGATCATGATTTATGATTAATTTGTTTTTTATTATGTTGTGGTAAAGGTATGATCTTTTGATGTTATATTTAAATATTTTATTCTTATAAATGACACTTAATGATTAAAGTTTCTTTTTAATGGGATAATTCATCATATTCAAGTATTCTTTATATTTTTATGATATAACCTTTAGGAACCTTTGATATATTATACTTTATTTAGAATATTATCTCACCCATAACTTTTCTTTCTTTCCTTAGGGTATGAATATGATTATTAATATGTAATTCCTATAAGGTGGATTATATTATATAGAAATATTAATAATGGTATAGTAATGGTTCTATATTTTTAGTCTCCCAATACAGCAAACATTTACAGTTCTTGGGATTTGTGTGATAATTAAGCAATTTAATGTTTATGTTTTGAAAATGATGTAAAATAAGTCTCTTTTATAATGGTAAACTATATTTAGTATTAGAGAATGGCTTAGTTAGTTTTAGAGATTAGTTTAATTATCTTGAATTCAAATTAAGAAGAACCCTAGTGAAAAATCAAGATATAGTCTCAATATTATATAAAATATTAATGTTTTGTGGAATATTAGATTATACGGTTATCCTAGAAATTAAATACATGTCTTCACATTAGAATGTGGATGAAGTTATAGAATAGATATACCTAGGGGTAAAAACTTCAAAGGGTTCTAAATAAATCATGACTTGGTGAATGAAAAAGATAACTTACTATACACATGACTAGACACTTCTATTGGATATTATTTGGTTAATTAATATATTATTTTTCAAGCATTATAAATGATTTGAACATATTATTATGGAATTTTATGATCAGAACCCAATAGGAAAATTACCATGGTACCCCAAGGATTTAATTAATAAAGTAATAGGTTGAAACAAACTTATCGTTTGTTTAAAAACCAAAGATATGTATATAGAAACCATTATGTCTGTATAAAACTCTATATATTATATCCAAACAGGGGGAGAATTATTATATGATTAAATCTTAATATGTGATAGAAAAATTGAGTTTTATAGTCTTACCTATTATTGTGAGGAAGCTATATTAGTGGAAATTAAATCTTGTTTTTTAGCTCTTTTTATTAGTAAGGGATGCATTTGTGTATTCTAAAATTTATTTAGGATTATATGAATCATATAAGGATTGTTCATTAGTTTTTTACATTAAAGGTTTTTAAAAATTTATTAAATAGCAGTGGTACCCTTAATAGTGATTTAATTCCAAGGTAATATTTTTAGAGATTACTATTTAAGAACACATGTTTATGGGATGGATTTTTTTTAGGTTTAATATATATTTTATGTCGAGCTAATAAAGTGTTGGGTGATTTTTAAAATTCAAGTTATGTTGTATCAATATCCTTGGGATTGATGACAATTAATGATTTTTTTGTATATTTTATCACATTATTTGGACGATAAAATATATTTTATAGTGTATGAATATTAAAAATTTGATAATATTATTTGAGGATTAAAAATATAATTATTTTTTGAAGGAATATGTGATTTCACTATGAATTTATGACTTGGATACTTTAGTAGTCTTAGGAAAGGTATACTTTAGAGAATATATTATTATGGTATAAGTAATAAATGTTGTTTGAGGAAAGATAAATATCTTTATCTATAATAATATAGTAATATAGATATATCATTAGAAGTTATATCTTGATTGAAAATGTTGCTATTTATCTTCATTACTAATCAATATATAGAATTGTGAGGACATGAATTATTTAAGGGGGTAGAATGAAATTACAATAGATTTCACTATATGTTATCCTTAAATAAAAAATAATTAAATAGAATCTTTTACCCACTAGACCATAGTAAAAATAAAAATAACCTTGAAATACTTCGGGTATTAAATATGACTGTTTAATTATAGCCATTAAATTAGCTTGAATAAAATGAAGTAACCATATCACAAAATTAATAAATAAAGTTGGAAGAAAAATAATATGAAATTACAAGTCTACTATAAAAAGAACATTTTTCAAATATTATAAAGAAGGTATCTTCTCTCTGGTTTACCTTGAACCGAGCCCAATCCGAACCTGAGAAAATACGACTTGAGGGAAATCATTTGTGGGAAAATATTAATCTTGTATAAATCACTATGAGGGCCATGCTAGTTGAATCAATACCCAAAACCGCCACTACAGGTTACCTTACCCTTAGATATTATATGTAGGATATAATGGGTTTTTATGATGAAATTAGTATGATATCAAAATGTAATTATTGCCTATAGAATCATTCGTGGATGTTAATTTAAAATCCATTTTAAGAATAAGATATTTTATTTTTCAAGTTATAAATTATTATATTAAAATTAAATTATATCAATTTTATATAAATAAACAAAAAAATAATCCATCATCAATCAAATAGATATTTATTAATGATAAATAACAATACATTCAAATTATACATAAAAATAAATTTCTCTAAAATTTGTTATTTCGAAACTTGTGCCTTTATATTGTAACAAATTACTATGAATTTTATAATTTTAAACTACTAAATTGAACTTCATTTTTTCAATTTATAATATTAAAATTTACTTAGTAGGAAATCTTTATATTTTCTGGAAAAGGTTGATTGTAGACAAAAATTACAGTTTTTATGAAAACTATTATTGGTGTTATTTTATCACTATGCATGACCTGAAAGATTAAAAATAATTTTAATTAATTAAATATTTATTTTAAAATAATATTATTCATTTTAATATATTATTTTTTCATATAAATCATATTTACAATACTTTTAGAAACAAGTTAGAATGTTATTTTATTAAAAATTATTTACAGTATTTTCTTTGAAAAAGTACTTCCAATGTAATTTTTGGTTGTGGATTTCCTTGAAATATTCATAACTTTTATTCGATTTATATTAAATCAATTCTTTTCATTAAAATCATTAACAATAATAATTTTATCTTATATATAAATTTTAATATGAACAAGTTTATCTTTCTAAAAATAATTTTTAGGTTATTATATGTGTTTATCTTAGAATTAATCATTCACCGCATTAGGAAATTGTATATGATAAAATTATTTGAGAATTTTAAATAATTTTTTTTAAATTAGTAAATAATTTTAATTTTAATTTTTTGTATTAAAATAAATTACTATGGTTAAAAATAAGTTTCCCTAGTAAGAAGTAAAAATTGTAAAAATTACTAAATGGAAAAAAGAACAAATATGTTAAAAACATGTTTTCAAATGTGTATATGAGTTTATTTTAGACCCACCCCAAATTGAACATCCTATTTTCCCCATTTTGTTTATTTACCCTTTAATAGTAACTTTACATTATTGAAAATGTATGGTTTACTTTCTAAAATACCCTCCTCTTAACATATAAAAATATAAAAAATTTACCACTTCAAGATGCAACATAAATTTAAAATTCATTCTTGAAAACCTACAATATTTATCCTAATATAACCCTATACCACATAAGGAGTCCTATGTAGTTGGGGTTTGGCTTAGTGGTAAGCACCCCGTAATGCTACATGAAAAATGGGGGTTCAAAACCCATTGGGCGCAGGTGCTGTAGCAGCACTGTAGCGGCACTGTAGCAGCGACGACACTGTTGATCGGCAGGTACTGTAGCGGCGACAGGGCACTGTAGCAGCGGCGGTACTGTGCGGGTACTGTAGCAGCCGAGTTACTATTCACAGAATGGTAATTGGGCCAAAACATTTGGGCCTACGGGCTATGTAATGGGCTATAAGCCCACTGGGCCTTCGGGATGTGAAATGGGTCTCCCTCTACCCAGTTAAAAGAGGTCTTTGATTTTCTTTAATAATAAAATGAGGCTTCGGCCTCAACCTAACAAAAACATAAGGAGTCCTATGGTCACTATTCTATATTAATCCTAATGAATTTATTTCAATTGATAATTCCTAGAAAATTTCAACTCCTCGACACGAGTATCCGCTTCTTAGGGCTTCCTTATTAATTTATTTTTATCCTAAACTTCTTTAAACTGATTAATATAATTACATAAATTTAATTATTGTATTTAAATGTAATTATATTTAGTGAAAAAATATTCAATCATTTTTATCCAATAAACAAAAAAAAATAACCATGATCATGTGTGTGTGTAGATTACCACATCTATGAAGCGATAATATCCATTTTTCATCACTGCATCACAAATGTGGTATCAAGTATATATTTAATGAATAACTATGTTTTATATGTCACCAACTATATTATTAAATTATCATTTTTTATATTCTATAATTTATTCCATTTATTTGGAAATGGGATCCTTAATCATGTGTACAGTGGAATACCACCTCCACGAGAAATGAATTTAATTTTTCATCATCACCCATATGGGATGGTTATAAGAATAAATATAATGAGGATATATGATAATTATAAAAAATTTAATATTACTTATATATCATATTATCAATATCTAAATACATTTCCTTTCTCGTGAAATAATTAAAAGACATTATTCATTGGGTTATTTTTACCACCTACATGAATGATATTATAGTAATTATTTCATAAACAGTTATGGTTTTTAATATAATGGGATATGATTTAATAATAATTAACATTATAGGTATTAATGATTTTTTATAGTGTTAATATAATTTTAGATAATTATTAATATACCACCTCTTGATTGTTAATCACGTCATAACTAGTTTATCATATTTCCAATCTTCACAGAACATATTCATTTATTTTAGTTAATGAAAATAATAATAATGAAAAAATTTGAAAATAATTATTATTATATCCTGAGTAATCTGGTAATGTTGAACTTTATATCACATAGTTATAATCACCTTTATTACCATGATATTTGAATTATAAAAACAAACGAATGTTCTAAATTCTATTAATAAAAATGAATATCACTAAGTAATGTATTTATAATTAAGGATTATAAATAATTCATATAAAGGACAGTAAATTTGAATAATATAATAAATTAAGTAATTAATTTAGTTATTTTTATTATATATGATGTTAGAGTAGGGTGGTCTTAACATAAACTCAATGTAAGTGTTTTCTTCTGAAACTACTCTCTTTGAGACATGTTTTGTATTATAAACCAAATTTCATTTAATCGGTTTCCATACAGCCAATTTGAGATGTAAATCATTAAATATCATTTATTCATGGTAAATTGTGGTCTTTTTAAATCTATCACTCTTTTAAGCGGGTTTGATTTAAATTCCACTCAAACTACATAGGGTTTTTTGTCTCAAATTTGAAATCCTTAAGACATGTTTATATTATACACCCTCTTTTCATTTTCATGGTGAAAATATATCCCCATTATCATTTGTATTATTATTTTCTTATATTTCCTAATGTTTATGATTATCATTCTTGGGGGAATTTTTATTTTTATTTAAATCTTCCTACATTCCATTTCTCTCACTTAAGTTGATAATGTTATCATAAAGGAATCACCAAGTCTTATTTGTATCTTTCTTTCAAGTCCATATTTTCCTTATTGTAAATTTTATACATAATTGTTGGTAAAGATTATATGGATTATTTTATATTATTCTAACAGTACTCTTTACCCCATTTAAAAAGTAAAATCTAATACTCTTTTTAAGTTTTAGTTTATCAAAAAATGGTATTTCAAAAAAATTCACACCCTAGATTTATTTTGGAAATCCTTATGATTTTTGAAGGAATAATTTATTTAAATGTTTTAAAAGGTTAATGTTTTTAAAATTTATCACTTCACCGTTTTGAAAATAACTCCTAAAATTTACTTGTAACATCATTATTTTATGAATGTGTTGATAATTACCTATTTCAAAGTTTTTCTTAGAAAATATCTTTCTTCCACCTTTGGTTTTATTATTTGTAACTCTCTCTAAACATTTTAATAGTATCTAAACGAAAAGTTATTTTTCTTCAATTTTTACAAAATATCACTTTTAAATTGATTTCAAAAAATCAAGGATATTTATAAATTCTATGGTGTGTTTTTTCAAAAAAACTCTTTAAAAGTATTTTTCATCTATGTTATTGTGTTTTGACCTATCATATGCTTGATCAGGGTTTTTTTAAAAATTTAACTATCTACTGTATTTCTCTAGATGCATAATGTAATATCCTTCTATTATGAAAAAACTAATCATCACTTTCTTTGTCTTGGATAATCAATTTTAGTGTATAAAAATTATTATTCTTCCAATGCCTTTCCTCTGTGAATATCTTATTCTTGAATCCTATGGTTTGTGGTTTTTCACCATGATTATATACATTAGTTGAATGAGGGAAAATTATTTATCTGAACTATATACAATATATCTATATGGATAGAATACCATATGATATATTTCCAAGGTTAGGTTTTATTTACTTAGACAGTTAATAAATATTTTTGGATACCCATTTATTTTCCATAGGTATATCATATTACGATTATTAATAGAATTAAAAATGTTTTCCTTATGTGATTCAATTTGAAGAGTATATAAAACGTATTTTATTTCCATGGGTTATTTTATGATGTGATTATTATTTTTAAGTGGCACAAAAATATATAGATTAAAATATGGGTGGGACCTATATCTCAATCCAATAAATTGGGTAAACCCTTATATCTCATTAAATAGAAATGTTATATGAACAGGTTATTGAGTAGATAACACTACGGGAAAAATGGGTATTTGCGACGGGATTTATTCCCGTCGCAAATAGGCCCGTTAAAAACTTATTTGCGATGGGGGTATTTGCCCTTCGCAAATAAGTAGTCTTTTGCGACGGGTTAGCTTTCCCCGTCGCAAACGAACTAGCGCGCAACGTATTTGCGACGGGCGGTTATTGCCCGTCGCAAATACCGGCGGCGGTAAAAGGTATTTGCGACGGGAATATTCACCCGTCGCAAATAGTATGTCGGCAGATTGTTATTTGCGACGAGACCCGTCGCAAATAACTATTTAACCGTTGACCGTAATAAATGATGGCTAAGGTATTTGCGACGGGTACTGTCGCAAATAATATTATTTGTGACGGGATACCCGTCGCAAATGGACCCGTCGCAACTAATCTAACCGATAAATACCCCCATCCGTTTTTTTCAATTCATTCTCAAACTCCATCTTCTCCTTCTCTCAAAATTCTATTTCTAGAGTTCAGTGTTTCTTAAGTTTAATTTTTTTCTCCGGAGTTGATATTGGAGTTTTCAAGAACGATCAGAGATCAAGCTCAGATCAATTTTAAAGGTATTTATTTTCATTTTAATTTAATATTTATTTTAAAATTTTTATTAGTTTCAATTATTCTTAATTAGTTGTAATTTAATTATGTTTACATTGTTTTGTTACTTAATAAATTTAAATTATTAGTATTGTTCATAGTTAATGGTATTTAAGAATAATTAGTAATAATTTTTAATAATTAAGAATAAATGCTAATAATTAGTAATAAATACCAATAATTAGGAATAATTACGTTATTACATTATTAGTATATTTTATTATTAATATTAAAATAATATAATTTTTTATATTATATACAATTCTCCTTTCATCTGTGTGTTTGCTGTCTCCACATGTAATATTTGTATGTGGAGACAGAAAACACACAGATAAAAGGAGAATTGTATATAATATAGAAAATTATATTATTTTAATATTAATAATAAAATATACTAATAATGTTATTGTTCCTAATTATTAGTAATTATTCCTAATTAATTGTAATTATATGAATAATTACCAATAATTAGCAATAATTAGCAATAATTAGTAATAATTAGTAATAATTACCAATAATTAGTAGTAATTACCAATAATTAGTAATAATTAGTAATAATTATCAATAATTATCAATAATTAGTAATAATTAGTAATAATTACTAATAATTACCACTAATTAGTAATAATTAGTAATAATTAGGAATAATTACCAATAATTTGTAATAATTAGTAATAATTAGTAATAATTAGGAATAATTAGTAATAATTACAAATAATTTGTAATAATTACCAATAATTAGTAATAATTACCAATAATTAGTAATAATTACCAATAATTAGTAATAATTACCAATAATTATCAATAATTACCGATAATTACCAATAATTAGGAATAATTACCAATAATTAGGAATAATTACCAATAATTAGGAATAATTACCAATAATTAGTAATAATTAGTAATAATTAGGAATAATTACCAATAATTAGTAATAATTAGTAATAATTAGTAATAATTACCAATAATTAGTAATAATTACCAATAATTCGTAATAATTAATAATAATTCGTAATAATTACCAATAATTAGTAATAATTAGTAATAATTAGTAATAATTACCAATAATTTGTAATAATTACCAATAATTAGTAATAATTAGCAATAATTAGTAATAATTACCAATAACTAGGAATAATTACCAATAATTAGTAATAATTACCAATAATTAGGAATAATTACCAATAATTAGGAATAATTACCAATAATTAGTAATAATTACCAATAATTAGTAATAATTAGTAATAATTAGGCATAATTACCAATAATTAGTAATAATTACCAATAATTAGTAGTAATTACCAATAATTAGTAATAATTAGTAATAATTACTAATAATTACCAATAATTACCCATAATTACCGATAATTACCAATAATTAGGAATAATTACCAATAATTAGTAATAATTAGTAATAATTACCAATAATTACAAATAATTACAAACAATTACCAATAATTACCGATAATTAGTAATAATTAGGAATAATTACGAATAATTAGTAATAATTAGTAATAATTAGTAATAATTACCAATAATTTGTAATAATTAGTAATAATTACCAATAATTACCAATAATTACCGATAATTACCGATTATTACCGATAATTACCAATAATTACCAATAATTACCAATAATTAGGAATAATTACCTATAATTAGGAATAATTACCAATAATTACCAATAATTAGTAATAATTACCAATAATTACCAATAATTACCGATAATTAGTAATAATTACCGATAATTAGGAATAATTACCAATAATTAGTAATAATTAATAATAATTACAAATAATTCGTAATAATTACCAATAATTAGTAATAATTACCAATAATTACCAATAATTACCGATAATTACCAATAATTAGGAATAATTACCAATAATTAGGAATAATTACCAATAATTTGGAATAATTACCAATAATTAGAAATAATTACCAATAATTAGGAATAATTACAAATAATTAGTAATAATTAGTAATAATTAGGAATAATTACCAATAATTAGTAATAATTAGTAATAATTACTAATAATTAGTAATAATTAGTTATAATTAGTAATAATTACCAATAATTTGTAATAATTAGTAATAATTACCAATAATTTGTAATAATTAGTAATAATGAGTAATAATTACCAATTATTAGTAATTATTAGTAATAATTAGTAATAATTAGTAATAATTACCAATAATTCTTAATAATTACCAATAATTAGTAATAATTAGTAATAATTAGTAATAATTACCAATAATTAGTAATAATTTCCAATAATTAGTAATAATTACCAATAATTAGGAATAATTACCAATAATTAGGAATAATTACCAATATTTAGTAATAATTAGTAATAATTAGGAATAATTACCAATAATTAGTAATAATTAGTAATAATTACCAATAATTAGTAATAATTACCAATAATTAGAAATAATTAGTAATAATTAGTAATAATTAACAATAATTACGAATAATTACTGATAATTACCAATAATTAGGAATAATTACCAATAAATAGTAATAATTAGTAATAATTACCAATAATTAGTAATAATTACCAATAATTACCAATAATTACCAATAATTACAAATAATTACCAATAATTAGTAATAATTAGTAATAATTAGGAATAATTATCAATAATTAGTAATAATTAGTACTAATTACCAATAATTAGTAATAATTAGTAATAATTACCAATAATTTCCAATAATTACCAACAATTACCGATAATTACCAATAATGAGGAATAATTACCAATAATTAGGAATAATTACCAATAATTACCAATAATTAGTAATAATTACCAATAATTAGTAATAATTACAAATAATTACCAATAATTACCGATAATTAGTAATAATTATCGATAATTACAAATAATTAAAAATAATTAGTAATAATTAGTAATAATTACCAATAATTAGTAAACTCTATAATTATCTTTGCTTGAGTGTTTTTTCTAACAAATTATTCAAAACCAGTAATTCTTTTATATTTTATAAAAAAATATGGAACAACAAGGTCGTCAACAATCATTATTAGGTGACCGCATATGGATAAATCAACGTAGAAATCCAAATGGTTCTGGTTTAAATCTAATATATGTAGAGGGTGTGGAGACTTTTTTATCATTTGTGACATCAAATATAGAATTCGTTTCAGAAGGAAAAATAAAATGCCCATTGTAGAAAATGTGCATTGAGAACGTTTGACACGTTTGACAAAGTGGGGGGACATCTCTTGCGTTTTGGTTTTCAACCAGATTATGTTTTTTGGTATCAACACGGTGAACACAGTTCCGGAGCAGGTGATACCAACTTGTTTCCGGATCCATCTCGGTTTCAAGATTTAGTACATGATGTTGCAGGTTCTTCTGTTCAACATACAGAAACTCCGGCTGATATAGCTTCAAATCCTGAGTTGGCACCGTCTGAATTTTATGAGTTGTTGAGTTCTGCTGAGGATGCATTATATCCTGGCTGCAAGATGAGAAAATTAGAAGCAGTTGCAAAATTTATGGCTATCAAATCAGATAACGGAATGTCAAACACCTGTTTTTCCCAGATATTTTCTTTGCTTAAAACACTATTACCCGAAGGAAATGTTTTGCCTGCAAATTACTATGAGAGTAAGAGGCTGGTTTGAAATTTGGGACTTACTTGTCAGAATATTTATGCATGTTCAAATGACTGCATTTTGTATTCTGGGGAAAATGAGTCGTTAGATAGTTGTCCCACATGTGGGAAACTGAGATATAAAGAAGGACAACATGGGAAGTCTGGTTTGATTCCTATAAAACAGTTGAGATATTTTCCGCTTACATCCAGAATTCAGCGTTTATTCATGTCTAAGAATATAGCGACAATGATGTCATGGAATAAAGAGAATATTTCAACCGATAAAAGATTGAATCATCCAGCCGATGGTGATTCATGGAAACATTTTGATAGAGTGCATCCATCATTTGCTATAGAAGCTAGAAATGTTCGACTGGGCCTTTCCACTGATGGTTTCTGTCCGTTCGGATCTTATGGTAGTCAATATTCATGTTGGCCTGTTTTTTTAACTCCGTACAATTTACCTCCATGGATGTTGATGAAGGAGCCATATATCTTTTTGACTTTACTAATTCCAGGACATCCGAAGAAAAATATTGATGTTTATTTGAAACCATTTATTGATGAATTAAGTTTATTATGGAGTACTGGTTTCAGTACATATGATGTTGCATCAAAACAGAATTTCATACTGAGAGCAGCATTGATGTGGACAATTAGTGACTTCCCGGCTTATGGGATGTTATCTGGCTGGAGTACACATGGTCAGAAATCATGTCCTTACTGTATGGGAGAGAACAAAGCATTTATGCTCATTCATGGAAAGAAACCTTGTTATTTTGACTTTCATCACAGATTTCTTCCAGCTGATCATCCATTTCGCAGAAACATATCTCATTTCAGAAAAGGAACAGTTGAAAGGGATGGACCTCCAAAAATGCTATCAGGTTCGAAGTTAAAATCAGTTGTATTTTAATTACCTCCCATCACTTTTGGTCCCACAATAAACCACCAGAAAATTTCTGGTTTTGGGAAAGAACCTAATTGGATTAAACGTAGCATATTTTGGGATTTTCCATATTGGTCTGATTTGTTGGTCCGACACATGTTAGATGTCATGCACATTGAGAAGAACTGTTTTGATAATTTGTTTCATACAGTTTTGGATACGCCAGGAAAGAGCAAAGACAATGTAAATGCACGTTTAGATCTTGCCCAAATTGCAGGCGTCCAGAACTGGAACTGTTTGAGAATGTCAGAATAGAAAGGTTACTGAAACCAAAAGCATCTTATACATTGTCTAAAGAAAACCGTTTATTATTTTGTCAGTGGATTGCAGATTTGAGACTTCCCGATGGATGTGCTTCCAATTTGGGTAGATGTGTAAAGAATGGTCATATTACTGGATTAAAAAGTCATGATTGTCATGTTATAATGGAAAGAATTCTATCCATTGGATTAAGAGGTCTGTTGAATTATGTGATTTGGGATTCCATAACAGACATGTCTCATTTTTTTCGGGAAATTTGTGCGGCTACAGCAGATTATGATGCTCTATGCAAACTTGAAGAAGATGTTGTTGTAATTATATGTAAACTGGAAAAAATATTTCCTCCTTCTTTCTTCGACTCAATGGAACATTTTATGTTACATTTTCCATATGAAGCCAAATGTGGTGGTCCAGTACAGTTTCGATGGATGTACCCATTTGAAAGATGCATGCAAAAATTGAAAAGAAAAGTACGTAACAAAGCATCTGTTGAAGGATCTATTGCAGAAGCTTATTTGCAAGAGGAAATATCTTTTTACTTCTCCCATTATTTTGAATCTGAGTATCCTTCAAAACACAACCGAATGGGACGAAACGAGAGGAATATTGATGAAATCGAAAATCAATTATCTGTTTTCAACCAGCCAGAGCTTGGTTTTGGTGGAGTTTATGAACGCTGGATTTCGGATGATGAACATCACAGAGCTCATACGTATGTTCTGCTCAACTGTGAAGAGATGAAATCAGTTGTACTGTAAGTGTTTATATCACTTATTCTATCATTTATGTTACAGTAAATAACTTTGGTTTTTGTAGGTTGTATGATAATCATATCAAGAAACAAATTCCACAAATTACAGCAGCTGCTCTCGAAGAACGCCGACTGAAAAATTTCTCTCAGTGGTTTTGAAAAATGGTAACATAAATTCTTTATCTTTTAGCAACTCATTCAATGTATAGTTTACGATATTGATAATTATTTCACAACTTTTCAGGTGTCTCGACATGCTGATAAAATTGACAAATGGCTGTGTATATTGAGTAACCCACCTTCCAAATTTGTTAAAACTTATAATGCATATGTGGTGAATGGATTTCAATTTCACACACATACATATGGGGAATCGAAAAAAACAATGAAGAATGGAGTTAGCTTGAGAGGATCTCATCATCGAGAAAATGAATTTGACTTTTATGGCATACTTGATGAAATAATTGAACTCTGTTATCTTGGACAACATTACATAAACATGTTCAAATGTCGGTGGTTGGATACAGAGAGAGCCGTGCATGTTCATCTAACTCATGGAATCATCGATATTAAATGTAAAAGTATTCTCACAGTAAATGAACCATTATTATTGGCTCAACAGGAACATCATGTTTATTACGCAAAGTACTATGCTACATCAAGAGACTTGACTGATTGGTGGAGTGTAATAAAAATCAAAATTCGAGACAATCAGTTTAGTCAAAGTGAATGTGCTTTCACTGATGTGCAAAGAATTGAAGTTTTTTAAGAGAGTCGTCAAAATAAATCTTTTTTACAAAGATACATGAGTATCGATGACGACACCCCACATTTAAGATTCGGTGATGACGATGATGTTAATGATGTCACATATGAATTTGAAATGGTAAGAGATGAAGCAACTAGAACTCGATTGGATATCGATGATGTTGATGAGGAATATGAAGATGACATTGACATATATGAAGATGATGATGAAGATGAACACTGATATAATTCAATGGTAGTTATATACAATCACAATATATATATATATATATATAATAGTAATTATCAATTATTTGCTAACAACATTAACATTTTCTGTTTCAGATGGACGACGAGACATTTCGTGAGTTGGCGGATGCTGACCTGCATTTTGATGTGGATGAGTTGCTGGCAGATGACCCTCAGCCTGCAGGTCCTCCAGGGAGTATGCGGAGGGGGCGCGGTCTTTCACGATTGATGATTCCTGACCCCGTCCCCGAGTGACGTTTACGTCTTGGGTTTGATCCACGCACACGGAGGTGTGATAACCTGTGGGATAATCTGTGGATTTGACTAAGATTTCATTAATCTATTCACATAATAAATGTTTATTAATTTTACAGTTTTCCGCATATAGCAGTCGGACAGGGCAGCGCTATTTTGCGCAACTATTTCTCTGAGTCGTGGACCACATGGGAGCAGATTTCCATTGATGTGCAGCAGGCCATGTTTGTCCATTGGTTGGTACGTACGTAAATAAATAATTTTTTTTGAAAATTATTTCATTTCTAACTTGATATTTTGATTTATTTGTAGGGTTTATGGTATCCGATCGAGGATACCATGTGTGACGCCATCCACAAGGCATGGGAGGTGGCCATGCGTGATCGCTTGCGTCAATTTTTGCACAATTTAAGAAAAGTTTCCATGAAAAAGCAGGAGTGTCAGATTTTGATGAGCCATGTAGACCACACCGACCAGAGTACATTTCATCCCATGTATGGGATTGATTATGTGCGCACTGGTTGAGTGGTTCCTTTCAGAGGAGATCATCGGTGGGGAGGTAGAATCGGGGGAGACATGAGGTGACTCATCGAGCTGGGAGTCGTTCTTTCAGTACTCATAGACAACATCTGGTACGTACATTATTTATAAATATTTTATATAACTATAAATATTAACAGTTTATTTTTTATTCTTATAGGCTGTCGAGCACCCCGACATTACAGAGTACGATGTATATCAGAGGATGTATAGTGATCCTGCTACTGGGGAGCTCAGAGGTGATCGTCAGCATCACATCGTGGTCAGTATTATTTGTTTTCAAGTTTAAAAATTAACTTCATATAATATATTCACAATTTTAATTTTAAATTGCAACTACATGAGTCATATGAGGCCGCAGCGTCACAGACTCGGCCTGAGAGTCAGGCCGAGTCATCAGATCAGACCACTGGCCGTCAGTTTGATGAGGCGGCATGGATGCAGGCCACCCAGTATGCCTTCGAGAAGGGTCGGGTAGTTGGTATTAGCTCTTGACTGACTCCTGGAGATTATTATGGCAGTGCTGCGATGTCGGCGTCCAGCTCGAGAAGAGCTCGTGCATCTTCTTCTGCTACACAGTATGTGGATCAGTTGCGATCTCAGACAGCATTGATAGAGATTCTCCGACAGGAGCATGAGCAGATGCGTCAGCAGCAGCAGCAACATGAGGAGGAGCGTCGACGCCAGCAGCAGTTGTACGAGGAGCAGATGATTCGGTGGCAGCAGCAGCACCAGGAGCAGATGGAGTACATGCGACGACTCACTCATGCTTTAGGGATGGTGTTTCCTCCACCCGCATCTGTAGATCCCCCCCTCCCCCCTCCATCAGATTAGAGTTTGTTTTTATGTTATAAAGTATGTTAAATCAAAATATGAATTTTTTCTATTCGTAGTTTCTGTCTCATTATAAAATATTAATAATATTATATTTTGAAATAACAATATTAATATGAATAATATTATTATTTATATTTTATAATATTACATTTTATATATATATTAAAATTTTATAATATTATAATTTAATTATATTTTTTTGTAATATTTGAATAATTTTAATATTTGAATGTAATGTAATTCTATTATTTTTATATTAATTAAAATAACTTATTAATATTTTTTTTATTTATTAATTATAATTCTAATATTATTATATTAATTAAATCATTTATTAATATTCTATTATTTTTTATTTTTGAATTATAATTCTATTATTATTATATAAATTAAAATAATTTATTAATAATTTATTATTTTTATTTGTGAATTATAATTCTATTATTATATTAATTAAAATCATTTATTAATATTTTATTATTTTTTATTTTTGAATTATAATTGGATTATTATCATATTAAATAAAATAATTTATTAATAATTTTTTTATAGTATTTGCGACGGGATACTATACCCATCACAAATAGTATTATTATTATATCCATTAAAATAATTTAATAATAGTTTTTATTTTTTTTCTTTTAAAAAAGCAATTGCGACGGGGCCCGGCGCAATTTCTATTTGTGATGGGCCCATCGCAAATAACTGTTGCGACGGGGCCCGTCGCAATTACTTTTTTTAAAATCTTTTACAAATATATGGAGTATTATTTACGACGGGAAGGATCCCCATCACAAATAATAGCTTCAGCGACGGGCCCGTCGCAAATAATTGTTGTTGCGATGGTGTTTTCCGCAACGGGCGATTTGCGACGGGCCCCCGTCACAAAAGGCCATTTGCAACGGGATCCCGTCGCAAATGACACATCACAAATACCCATTTTTCCTATAGTGTAAGTTCACAAGGGGTGAGTGTGATGGCATTAAACTCTACTTACAATTTGATGTGTCAATAAGTTAGCGAGTTTCTAGGTATATAAAGGGTTAGTATGGTGGAATTTAGATCTACATATAATTTTATGTGTGAATAGGTTGGTGGGAAGTCAAGTTTAGAGAGATATAAAATCCAATGTTTATGATTGTTCAGTTTTATTTTCTATTTTCTACAGCTGATGATTTATTCTCTCTCTATAGTTTTCATATTCCATGGTAGATTTATGATACTTTGATGTTATATTTATGGATTTTATGATTATGGAAAACAGTTATTGATTAATGTTCCTTTTTAATCCGATAATTATTCTTATTAATGTATTCACACATGTTTATGATATAACATTTATAGATGTCGGATTTTTTATCCCTTACAGAGGATTTGATCTCACTTCTTCCTATGTTTTCTTTTCGCTAGGTTATGAAGATGACTATTTCTTATGGAATTTATAGAAGGGTGTTAGATTGTAGATAAATATTCACAATGTTGTACAAAATATTTTTTTTAATATATAAATACACTAAACCTTAATGGTACCCAGGTTTTTTGAGAAAATTAAGTAATGAAATGTTTATGTTGTGAAAATGATATAAAATAAGTCTTGTTTAGCTTTGGTCACTAAAAAAGAGATACATAAATTAAGGGAGTCAATTGTGATCTAATGAATAATGATTGTGTAATTTCTTAATCTTCATGAAAATTAAAACCTCATGGGAAAAATTAACGTACACATGATCTGGAAATAGATACTATGGGTTTTTTATTAAAAATATAGACACATTATTTATATGAAGTAAAATTTGAAATACATATTGATATTAAATGTTTGAATTATAAATTATTTCATGTGGTTTCTATATCCATATATTGTTTTTTAGAACATCCTAGAGGAATATTAAATCTGGGAAGTGGTTATATCCCTAAAAAAGAATATCTCCCCTGACCCCGATGGATTTAATAGATTTTTTTTGTGATTTCATAGGTTATATTCAAGGATATTATCATTGATTCTATTAAATATTTTTTCTCTATCCAAAGTATGACTCTGGCTATAAAACAACCCTCATCCATATTCTGAAGGTGGAGGACCCCTCCTCGCACATGTAGTTTAGAACCATCATCATGTGAGAGTTACTATACAAGATCCTATCAAGTGTTATTAATAAGGGACTCATTGTCTATCTCCATGAATGGGTGTATCTGTAGAAGTGTGGATTTAACTCAGGAAAGTCATCTAAAGCAGTAATTGGCTTATATTGGGAAATGATTGATGATATCAATGAAAAGACACATATACCCAACATTTCTATAAAAATTAATATAAAGAAGGTGTATGATAGACTAAAATGAGGTTTCATTATCAAGGTGATGGGTAGCATGGGGTTATTTAATTGTTCGAGATACTTTATTTTCAGATGTTATAGCTCACCTTGGATCTCGGTTACTCTAATGGGTAAATGAGGATTATTTAAGATTTTTTGTGGGATAAGATAAGGGGATTATTTATTCCTAGTGCACCCATCATGGCCTAGTATTCCCATAGTAGATACCTTTATAAGAGTATCTACAATGATATCATATATCCTTTGTATAACAGGAATCATGTCAAAGATATCTTGTACCTTATCTTCATAGATGACACAATTTTCTTCATTAATAGGAGTTGTAAATCCCTTAAAAGACCTCAAAATATATATTGGAATATATTAGGTGATTGAAAAAATAATCAATCATGTGAAAAGTAGATTTTACATCTATAAATCATGTTTGGATAGATGAAAAAAATAATTGAGGGATACATAGGTTTTTCCAGAAGATAATTTCTCATGGAGTTCATAGGAGCACTGATCAATCAATATATATTATTTATCCTTCATTATAAGGGGTATTTAAAAATATTATCTACCTTACTAATAACATTAAGAACTACATACTCTACTTTTGGTGAAGGATCACACCCATCAACTATATCTTCACCTTTATCCTAATGCATGTGATCTCTATTCTCTGGGTTCCAAAAATAGTTCTAGGGAATATTAAGAAGATATTGAAATCATTCATTTGGGATTATTATTTATAAGGAAGGATAAACTAGGATTCATGGAGAATAATTTCCAAACCAATATATTTAAGAGGGATCAAAATTTATATCATATAGGGTACCATGAATTTTCTATAAGCTAATATAACTTGTAAGGTTTTGTAATGCAACTCCCTTTGGGGTAAGTTCACTATGGGGAAATACAGAATGGGAATGGAATCATTGAAGGGAGAGATATCATATTTATAGAAGATGTTGTGTGGATAGAATCAAATTCTTTATATCCATTCTCCATGGATCATTCATTATAGGGAGGTTTATTTCTTATATCAATACTAGGTTAGAGCTCCTCAAAGCTTCATAGGATGACCAACTCTAAGAATTTCATTTTTTCATGAAATTGGTCATCCGTTATTTATTCAAGTTATCCTTAATCAAAAACAAAATTAAATATATAATAATATTTTGATTACACTTGGACAGGATAGCATCATCCACAGAGAATCCCCAATGGGTGTCTTCTTGGCCAAAGCTTACCATAATTTTCTTCATGAAAATATTTGTCAGGATGAATGTGGGAGTTCTCTGTGATGGAAATATGTTATTGATAAATAAATACTCTTTTACTATAGGATCTATAACCACACTATCTCATTGGATGAAGGGATAAATAGGAATGGGATCAGTCTTGTGTTTATATGTATGTGCTTTTTTAACTCCATGGATGAATCCAATGACAAAGGAAAGTGAAAGATAGTTGTTTGATTTGGTTTTGGTGACCTTATCTGTCATGAAATGTAGGCTGAATCTAGTGTTAATTTCTAATATAATTGGTTCCATTGCATGGGTTGAGATAACCAAGAGCATAAGGTGAGGTAAATTCTATTGGAAAATCTACACTAGTATATTTTTAATGAAAAAAATAAATCACATCTTGAAGGCCTCCCCATATAACATTTGTTTACATCAGACTGTTTTATAAGTATAGTGGTGGATCCAAATTTTCTTGTAAAATAGTAAGGGAATTGTTGCACAGAAAGGATGGTCACAACTTCTAGAAGAGATTTTCCTCCAACTCAAATTATGATCAATCATTATAGATGTGTGTGTTGGAAACCTCTTAAAATAGATCTCAAACTCAACATTGATGGTTCATGTAGACTTGGTCACATTAGAGGGGTATGAGTTTTCAAAAACTTCAAAGGCTCGGTTTTGGTGGCCTTTACCAGCTTCAATGGTTGAGGTGATTTACTCTTTACAGATGTTGGAATTATTCTTAATAGTCTTGAGGTCTATCCTACCTAAATTATTATTCTCACTGCTTTTGAAATGGTATATTTAGTAATTAAAAACTCCCTTCAAGGTATATTTATCACCCCTAGTCCATATCATATCATATTTCAAGGTGAAAGAGTCGCATGACTAATGGTGTGATATTACTTCACACGTGGTGGAAAAGAGATAAAGTGATGGATTTTCTTTAATCAAGAGGTACCCAGGATAATCCATGTATGATATTTTCTAACAAGCAATCCATTCCCTCTGATTGAGTTCATATCATCCAAGAATATTCCCTTGGTTTAAAATATTTTAAACCTCCATGAACATGTTGTACCTTTGTTTCTTTTATAAAATTCACATTATAGTTGTCATTATTGATTACTTGATTCATTACTATCTTGAAAAAGAAGAAATGTAGTAATTTATTTGAATCAAAAACATAATGCATCATTTAAAATGCCACATATAGAACATGATACTTTGGTAAATGACTTTATGAATGTTTTACTCGAAATTATTCTTGCAGTAACTTCTAGTGTTTTGTTTTAGGTGTTAATATAGTCCTCATTGATAGAAAAAAAATTAGAAAACTAATACGGAATATTGTGATTTTTAGTAAAATTTGGAACTTATAAAGAAAGGTTGAATACCTAAATTTAACATTTACAAGGAGGTGGTTTTATGATTTTGAAAATGGTTGTGTGTTCAATCTATCTCCCATTTAACTAAATAATTGTGGAATAAAGCTCAAAACTCTCCCCTTTTTACTCATCCTAACATTACTAATATCTACAATGACTATTGGGAGTATTACTGGTTGGATATAATGAAGAAATATATTGTATATTTTACCATGAAAAGTTTGACTTTCTAACAAGTTAAATCCAAATTCTATTTTCTGAAAGGGATGCTTCAAAATTTTCTTGGGTTGGAGTGCACATGTGAAAATATATCTCCGGGTTATTTGGTAGGATTTAGAAATACATATCAAGGTAGTAATATAATTTAGGTTATTGGTGGTTGATTGATTAAATTTTCAAATTTCATTCATATTCATGATACTATGTGTTTATATTAGCTTTCTCAACTATATCTCAAGAATATAGTCAGATTATGTGGAGTTCCTCTCACTATTATATCAGGCTATGATCCCAGGATTACTTTTAAATTTTTTAAATTCCTTCTAAAGTCATTGGGAACTAAATTAAATTTCATTATAGCTTCTTATACTCAATCCCATGGATAGTAAGAGTGGATGATTCAAACCATGGAAAGAATTATTCAAGCTTATTAAATAGATTATCAGTGAATTTAGGAATAAAATATTTCAATATTGGAGTCTTTTTATGATAATTTTATTCATTTAAAAGAATATATGGAACCCTTTGAATAATTATATGGAAAATAGTGTTAGACTCCATATTTTTAGAATAATGTATGTGAATGTAAATTGTTAGGACCCAAGTTGGTAGTAGAGATGGGTGAAAATGTAAAAATAATTCATCATTATATGAGGGCAGAACGTGAATGGAAATACAATTTTGTAGATAACTAGATAAAATATCTGTCATTTGAGAAAGGTGGTCATATTTTCCGTAACGTATCTCCATAGAAATATGTTATGAGTTTTGGTAAAATGGAAAGTTAAGTCCACCATTCATTAAACCATATAAAATATAGAGAAATTTGTATTTTTTACATACTGAGTGGCATTACCTCAGTGTATATTTTAGGTATATAGTGTGTTTTACATTTCATTATTAAATAAAAATTTTCTAGAAGAATCTTATATTTTTTCCTAAATTAGTATGTTTGGAAGAGATTATTTCATATGAGGATCTACCGATTAAAATTCTTGATAATAGATAATATGTGTTTAAAGTCAAGGTGATTCTTCTAGATTATTTTTTCATAAAAACCATATTGTTTAAGAAGTATTATGGGAATTAAAAATTGATATGAGAGAATAATATCCACACTAGTTTAATTAATGGATAAATTATGAGCATTGAATTTCCCAAAGAGAGGAATAATGTAAAAAAATAAATATAATGTTAATAGAAAATAAATTCCATGACTTATTAATATTCAGGAATTTTATTTTATATAGTTATATTCATTTTATTAATATTTCGTAACTTTTTAGTAAAATAGGAAATGGTTTTTTCATATTAAATTTTTTACATGTATTATGTGGTTTTACGGGAAATATTACTTTTCAAATTTTATAATTTTAATGTGAAAAAAAATGATATTATTTTTTATATCAAAAATTCCAAATTATCTTCGAGTGAATTTTTTGGATTTTTCTGAAAAAGAAGATTTTGGGGGGAAGTTTAGTAAGTACCGATTTTTTTGTGAATTGTATTTTATTTCATGTATCTAAAAAGTCACACTCAATTTTGGATTGGTTTTAAAATTTCATTAGATATTTTTTATTAAAAATAATACAATAATAGTTATACTTTATTTTGGAATAAAATAATTTTTATACATCAAAATTTATTTTTCTGGAAACCCATTTTTTGCCATGTTTTGTGGGCTTATTTTCATATTAATTTAGGACACTTATAGAAATTTAATTTGATAAAATATAACCCATATTTTTAATCATCATGTAAAAATTTCTAATTTATTGCACTTCTAGTATTTTCAATATAGACTTTCATTTTCTCATTATGGACAATAACTTTGGTAAAATAAATTTAGTTAACACAATCAAAGTTAAGATGAGTTTAAAATGTTAAAAATAAATTGATAAGGGTTAAAATAACATAAAATTATTTTTTAAATAAATTTGTTTTTTTAATGATATATCATATATTATTCAAATATGTGTCATTTTGGATCCCTTTATCCTCAGTAAAAAATAATAGATTTTAATTTTTTGATAAAATTTAAAGTGTTTCATCTCTATTATTTATAAAAGGACACCCATATACTCTCTTTTTCACACTAAAATAACCTCTTAAATCACCCAATAACTGCTATAATGAATTCTTAACATCCCTCTACATGTTCTAGAGGTATTTTTCTATCATAATACTACCCTATAAAGGCATTAAGTATAAACCTAATGAGGTTTGTTCAAGAAGATTTATATTTCTTAATCGATTTTTTTCTTTCTATTTCTTATTTAACATATTCTAACCTATCCAAAAATTGTTTATATAACAAAAAAAGTATCTAGAATAAATTTTTATTTTATTATGTTTATTTTATAATACTTTTCATATTCTATTTCAACTTATGGTAAATGGAAACAACACTCGTGTGTATGTGTGGACCACCACCACCACAAAGCTATGTGTTTCCTTTCTCATAACCAAATCATATAGCTTGTTAAAATGATGGAAAAATGAATAAATATGATACTATTTGAATAATTAAAATTATATAAATATAATATATCATCTATTTTATTACCATTACAACTATTGAAAATTGATAACATCGTTTGTGAATACGTGTGGAATACTACCACCATGAAGAAATGTGATTCATTTTTCATTTTTTATTTTTAAAGACAGTTATAGGGATAGGAATAATGAATAAAAATAAAATTTATAACATATTTATGATTTTGGTAAATTAAAATATTATATACTATATTTAATTTTCCCTAATTATAGAAATTAAAATTTCATGTGTATGTTTGAATCACCATATCCATGAAATGAAGTGGTTAATTTTTCATGACTTCCTTAAATTTTTTGATTTAAAAGTGAATCTAATGTATAAATAGAATAAATATATCATTTTTTATATGTTTTAGTGAATTAAAAAACTCCCTTTAACCATGGTCAATGAACCGATGTGGTTTTGATGTTATAAACTGAACAAGACCAAAACATATAACATGTATTTAACCATTATAGTAACTGAAAATATTAATAAATTAAATAGAATAATAATAATAATGAAATTAAAATGAAAAATATTATTAATCAAGTAAAAAAATTAATATCATTTTATTATTCATGATTTATATAACATATGATGTTATATGAGACTTAAGGTAAGTGGTTTTCTTTGAAAGTGTTGTTTAAAATGTTTTTTACTCTTTATCTTGCATATCTATATTGTTTTAAATATTTCAAGAAAGTTTTTATTTATTGTTAAAAGGTTTTTAAATTTCATTTTTACTATATTTTACTTTATGTATAAATTTTTAATGACGAAACTTTTCAACATTATTTTTATGTGTTATTTTTTAATTTTATCAAAGATAAAAAGGAATGGTTTTTAGTGTATATGAATTGACTGATTTTTTCACCATCATTTCCATTATTAATTATCAATATAACATTTAATTTTTAAAAAGATATTTTAAAATAAAATATTTTTTTCAATATTTTTGAAAATTTTTATATTAAAATATTTATCTAAAGAAACAAAAACTTTTTCTCATCATTATGTAATAACTTAAAGTGTTTTTCTTATAAGTTCAAAACAGTTTTTCAAGGTATTTATGATGAGAAGGTGAGAGATTAAAAAATCATGATATAGTATGTGATAATTATACATGATGATGGATGATCCCAATATGGTAAATATGATGGGTGACCCTAATAAAACTTATATGATGAGTGGGCCCAATATAGCACTTCAATGCATTGGGTAATTTTCCTTATAATCAAAGGAAAGAAGGAAGAAGTAAACTGGGGAGGTTTATCCACTGGATTTAAAAATCCTCTAGTTATTTTTGACCAGAGTAAATAGGGGTTATGAATATAATGCTAACAATTCCTATAAGAATTTCAATTTTATTTCTATGGGTTTTGTTATTTTCTTTGAGAAAACGTGTTTCCCCATGTGGATATGATTTATCTTATACATAGAAATGAATAATGTCAAAAAGGTAAAACAAATTTATGTATTATCATGTTTTTCAATGAATAAACTAATTTAATTATTTTATGTCCTTAACTATGGTTTTTATATTCATAACATGTTTTGAATTATTTTTCACATTGTTTAATTATGAGTAGGAAAAAAATAATTCATGTTAAAAGTCATCAATATTTTCGATGAAAGTAGAAAATATATCATTAAAATAGTTTTATATTGTGGATAAAATGGATATTTAGTTGAGGTTTTCACATTGTGATATGTTCACTTGTTTTTTAATTAGGTTTATCAAATTCTATAAAAGTATAAAACTAAAATGTTCATTATGAATGGTAAAATTTTATTATTATCTAGAAACACAATATTTTGTAATATATTTAGGATGGGTTCTTATATAAATAAAAAATAAGAATTGATATATCGATTAGTTTTTAAAAAAAAATAGGATTTCAAATGAATATTAGTGTTGAAGTACAAATAAATCTCTAAATACATATTAGTTTATAAATACATATAATAAGTAAAATGTAGATTAGTTTTGCAAATCATGTTATTTTTAAAATATATATTATTTTTGAAATTCATATTATATTTAAATATAATGATTTTTTTAAAATATATATAATATTTCAAAGAGATATTTTTTTAAAAATACAGATAATATTTGAAATATATATTAGTTTTGAAATATTGATAAGATTTCAAATATTTATTAGTTTTCAAATACATATTATTTTTATAATATAGATAATTTTTGAAATATAAATTAATTTTGAAATAGAGATAATATTTAAAATATAGATAATATTTTATCCACCAAATGAATTTTTAATGTAGGGAGATATATTAAACAATAATTATATATATTTAAGATCATTTGATATTGATCATTCCCACATTTTGTTTAATAGATTGAAATATATCAAATGTAAAATATTTTGGAGAAATATCAAAATCCTTACTTTCTATTATGATAAAGCCAATAATTATATCTCCTTCTTTGTGTGATCTCTAATAAAATGGGGTATTATATCTACATTCATTTATTGTGAGTTATTTTTTTGGTTATTATACAAATAAATATCTCTAGTTTTTTCACAAATAATTAGAGTTTGATTAAAACACAAACCAAAATCCAAGTGTGTGTGTTGCATCAACATCACATTAGTACAAAATCTACTAGTTACTATATATTCTGATTCAGTATTGGAATGTGATACAGTATATTATTTCATGATGGAACAAGAGAATAACACTTTTAATAAGAAATGAAATTTTATAGAAGTATAGATTTTATCTAACTTAGTGCCTCCAATGTTAGCATTTGAGTAACTTTTTAGAAAAAAAAATAATTTCTGTATGTTTGGAATAATCCATTTCCTAAAGTAGCTTTAGGGTCTCTAAAAAATCATTTTACCACATTCAAATGTGATTATTTTGGATAATATTTAAATCTTACACATAAACACACAAAAAATATTTTGGCTTCTCAACTTGTAAAATTATATAGTAAACTTCTGATCATACTTATATAAATTTTCTTATCTATTAATTTTCCAATTTCATTAAGATCGAATTGGATTGATTTTCAAATATGAGTACTTATTTATGATGATTTTTTGAAATTAAAACATATGATAAAATGTTTAATAGGATTATTTTTGAGTTAAAATATTTCCTTACAATTGTTTAAAAATATGAAAACCAAGGAAAATTCTGAGTTCTCGAATCATGTCATTTCAAACACATTTTTCATAATTTTAGAAAAACTATAAAAAATAAATTTATTATTTGAACCAAAAATAATTTCATCAGAATATTTTTGAACAATAATGGTTTTTTGAAAATTTTCTATATTAAAAGTGTTGGATTAGTACTTACCTTAACAAAGTTGTTTTGAAGTAAATATCTGGTTAGTAGAACATGTTAATCACATAGTTCATAAGTATATAGAGTAATTTAGTAACTTTAAATACATTTTAAAACAATTTTACATCTTCAAGACAAAGAGGTTTCTCAATATAAACATCCAATTAAACATAATAATTACAAACAACTATTTTTCCATTCATTTGACATAAAGTAAAATTCTAGTGGGATACAAAGACTAATAAAGAATCTAATATATTTTAATTTAACTACCAGTTGAAAAATTTTAACCATAATATAATTTCTTCTTATTGAAAATATCATTTATAAATAAGCATTTCATTATTTCCAATAATGATTAAATTTCCATCCCATCTATTTCTAAAAACCCATTTTACTCCCATTATTGGTGGATCTACATGATATTCAACTCGGCTCTAAATATGGTTCCATTCAAACTGATTGAGCTCTTCTTGAATGGACCTTATACACTTTTTATCACCTAAAGCATCATATTTTATTCTAGTTTCAAATTATGATAGGAATGAATAATACTCAAAACAATTTTTTATTGATTTTTTTTAAGGAATTTATATACATCTCTAAAAATTTAATTAGAAGGATTATTGCTTCAGATCAATTTATTTTTGGGTATTGTAGTAATATGATCCTCAACCGTCAAATGTATATATTATGTTTAAGTATATTATAGATATTGAAAATGTGATGGTCTTACTTATATAGGATTTAATATCATTAGTTACAAATTACATTTTGTTAAAGTTTCAGAAGTATTTTAGAAACTATCACTAATATTATGAATTTAGGATGGTTTTAAAAAAACAAAAGGAATATATTCATCAAAATTTACATGAACTAATTCCTAAAAACAATTGGTTCATTTATTAATAAATTTATAACCCTTACAAGTCATATAATAACCCATAAATACTATTTCATTGGTTTTAGTGTCAAATTTATATTACCAATTTTTCACATTTTTGATGAATGTATTACATTGAAAAACATTGAAGTAATAAGTTTTTAGATTTATTCCAATATTAAACTTATAAAGAGTTCTATTAAGAAATGGTATGTTTAAAACTCTATTTATAGTATAATAATAAGTTCTCATAGAATCATCCAAAAAATTCATAGAAAATAATAATCACATAGAAAAGATTATATAATTTCTAAAAGAATTATATTTCTTCATTTAACTAAGTGATTTTTTATGGAGTTCATGGTGTAAAAAAATATGAGTAATACCATTATTTTCAAAAAAACGTATCAAAATAAGAGTTAACAAACTCACAACCATGATCACTTTGGATAGTAACCAAAGGTATATTTTTTTCATTTTTAACTGAGAAATGGAATTCCTTAAAATAATTAAAATATTCATATTTACAAGTGATAAAATAGACTTAGGTAAATCTAGTGTAATCATTAACCAAGACAAATAAATAGTGTTTTTCTCCTAGAGTACCTGTTTCTGGAGGACCATATAGATCCATATAAACTAACTATAAAGATTTTTTAGTGAAGACTTCACTTTTATATTTAAAACATGACTTCTGTTATTTACAAAATTTATAAGGATCGTAGAACCTAGATTAATTAAACTTAAGTTTTAGTAGATCTATAGCATTTCATTTCCTATAAATTTTAGTAACAGCCTAGATAATGTAGTATCCTAAAGTTGTATTCTATAACCTATATTAGTATTCAGTTGTTCTTAATCAAGGAACATTCTGATGGATTAACTATTATAAGTCAATTGTGTAAACATTTTCATGCATATCAAAAGATAAAATGAAATTACCATGCGAAAATTGAGCAATATTTTTTTGTTATTGAAATTAAAAAGATATCCATAATTTTAAAATTGAAATATGTTGATAAGGTTGTCCTTAATCCTTAAAACATAAGAAGAATTCGAAATTAAATTTTTTCCAAGAAAATAAATATCATTGATTCAGATTATTTAACCTTGTACATTGTCTCCAAAAGTTACTCTTCCTCCTTTCAATATATTTAAATATTAGAAATTTTACTTGTCTTTAGTCATGTGTTGAGAAGAACCACTATCTATGTACCATTTGTTTCCTTTTTTAGTACTCATATTATTTTTCTGAACAAGATAAAATTAATTTTTTTAGTACCCATAATAGTGTGGGTCCATTTATATTAGAAAATAAAATTTTAGGAACCCACATCTGTCCAAACCTTTTATATTATATAGATGCTAGTAATTCTGAAACAAATGTTTTGTGAAAAAAAATACATAACATTATTTGGTGATAAAAATTGACACCAGTGACCTCATAATTTATATTTATTACAAAAAGGTTCAATTTTAGGTACACAATATTTTTAATGGAAAAAAGTTTTATCATAAGTAAAACAAATTCCATTTTAAGTTCTATAGGGTCTTATTTATTTATACATTTTGTAAAAAATTTCTTTACAAGAAGTAAAGATATATAAAATTTTATTTAAACAAAATACTTTGATTTTTAGATGAAAAAACAAATTCTGATTGCCTTCGATAGATTTCAGATTTACTGAATTACAATCAAATAAATTCTAATCAACTAAATTCCAACAAACTAAACTTAAAATAATAGAATTATAACTAACGAATTTATGATCAAATAAACTACAATAAATAGATTTTTGGTTAACTAGATTCCAATTAAATATATTTTAATAAATATAATTCATACACAAATTAGTTTTTTAATCTAATTCAGTTGAAAATATTGAAATTTCTGAAGTTAATTTTGATGTTCCTTTATTAGATTGAATAATTTTTTCTTTAGTAAACTCAAGGGAATTTTTTCAATTCATTAATATTTTGATTAATAAGGGTTATATATCTATCCATTGCAGCTATAGCAGGTAAGGTTACATTAAATTCCAATAAATTTACTTTTAAACTTTCTATGGATTATATTTTTCATCTTCTAATGAAGAAGAAAAATAATTTTTAGTAGTATAAGTACATTTAGAATCACTGTGTAAATTTGTAATGGATTCTAAAGTTACTGTTGTCAGGAAGAAATTTTTCATCCATGTAATATTTTAATAAAATATCTTCTTTAGTTACCTTTTTTAATTTCACAAGAACTCATAGTATCTAAATATTTCAAGATCTTCTATCCTTTTTCTGTATAATACCTTCTTGGATTTCAATTTTTCTTCTTTATTTTAGGACAATTTGTTCTCATATAACCTTCCTTCTTACAATCATGAAAAATAATTTATGAAGTTTTCTTCATGTATTTTATATATTCATTTTCATTCCTATGAACATTTTAGAAATTATAATTATTGTAAATATTATTAATTCACCTTGAAATTTGAACAAGTTAATTTTTTTCTCTTTTCAATATCTTTTATGTTAATTCTTACATTTTATCTTTGAAATAAGGGATTAATAAAATTTTAGCACAAGTATTAAAAGTACTAGGACTATGATTACCTAAATTAGAATCGAATGATACTCTATTTTTCCTTTTATATTTTTAATAATTTCATATAAATCTGCTCTTATACTACATTAATTTTTTTATTAATTTTTCTAAACATAACTTTTTAAATTTTTTGATGTCATCAATTTCTCTCCTATTAGACTCTTATTCATCATGAATGATTTAAACAATATTTTCAATGAGTATATATTTATATAAATATTTTTCAACAAAGGATTATAATTTTATTTCTATTTTCATGAATCATTGATTCATTTCTGTTATAGTTTCTCTTGGTAGAAAATAAAAGTCTTAACAGCCATCTCTAAGAATTGTTCTGTAATCTTAAAAACATTTGATGCTCTAAAATATATTATTTATATATTCTTATAAATTATATTTATCATTTTAAATAATGATATCTATCTATATATATTCTAGGTCATAGAAAAAAATACAGTATTATGAACTTCTTGATTTACCTAATATTATAGTTCTTCCTCTTATAAGAATTGAATGATATCCATCTTTTGAAATATATAGTTTCTTATCAGTATGATAAAGTTTTTGACTCCAAAAATTATGATATAGAATCTCATATAATCATTTTAGTAATCAAAATCAACTCTATTAAAAAGGGTGGTCTTTTTAATTTTATGTTTTTGAGTGTTCGAACTGGTACTCTGGTTGTCACAAAAAAAATTATTTCCACTATCAGCACCGTTTTTTGAAGAAACTGAGTGGAAGTTTTGATAAAATAATGAAAATAAAATAAAATAATAATATAATAATCAATTTAATGACTCTTTTCATACCAATTATTTGGAGGTGTGATGTTAAATATATCATAACCAAGGGTGAGTTATGGTTTTTAAACAAACATACAATTGTGACCCTCAAAAAGTATTTAGTTTATTATTTTATTATATAATTAATGAAATTAATTATTAGAGTAATGGGAATATATACATTATCAAATAATGCTAATATATCATAAATAAAATGAATATAATTTTAAACTACTGATGAAAGAGGTAATACAATGAGAATTTAGACTAAATGAATTATAATAGGATAATTAGGAATTAAAAACTATAATTCAAAAAATAATATAGTGGGATTTTAAAAAAACATGGCTTATAAGTTAGATATCCAAAATATCATTTAATATGATATTTATTAAAACCTTACTTTCCAACCAAAGTGAAAGGTAGATCTATAGACCAAATCAGAGGTATCTATGAGTTTAAACATGTCATAAGGTGCCCCCAATTTTAAACTTATCAGAAGTTCTATATTCTTATATTTGGAAGCTCTTGACTTAACCTGTTGGATGAAAATAACTTCCACACACTGAAAGTATCTGAGCTCTTTCTCCCTAAGTAAAAAATCCATTTATTATAATATCATTAATTCCTATATATTTCTATCCATTTAAGACGTCAATAATATAGTATTTATTAAAAATGATTACCTTGTAAATTCCATGAGATTTACAAGGAAACCCACGCACAATGGTAACACTTAACGGAAACACTCTAAAACAAAAATATTAAAATTATAGGAAGCACACATAGAATCAAGAAATTAAAAATGTTCAAAATGAATAACTACCATAAAAATTCACATTTTATATTCTTTTAATTCTCGACGTATGGATTTATTTATAGGAAATTTCATATCAAATATCAATCGTTAATTCTAGAAAACATGGATTAAATTGTATCTACATCAGCAGAAACTTATATATCATTAAATTAATTAAGCATGGTGTTTCGTCGATGGACGAGTTAGATAAAAAATGATATAGTGATTCTAAATATAATATAAGTAGTTTAACATAAATATTTAAATTTTCATTTTTTCATAAAATAGATTTATTGCTTTGAATTCCAGTTTTATAAAGATCATTATAAATAAAAATTTCAAATTAAACAATGAATTATGTCATGTATTTTTTACATAAATTATATAGTAATTTTTAAAATAAATAAATTTATAATTAACTCAATAATCTCCCAAACAATATCTGTTTTAAGCATCATAAGACCTGTATGAAAATTTGAAGAGATAAACTCGATTTAAATTTAAATATCCCTATAGTCTTAGTCATAGAGAATTTATCTCACTTTGTTTTGAAAAAACATTTCTCCCCTTTTTTAATTTTCAATATAAATAATCTTGTAAATAAATAATCAGTTTTTAAGATATAAGATAAAAAAATTTCTTAAATGTATCCCCCTAAAAATAGTCCGAGACAAAACAAATATAAGATGTATTCTTAAAATATTCATAGTTAAAAAAATTATAAAAACAATAGAAATATTTTAATAAATTTCTAACCATTTATTATTTAAAAAATAGATATAGAAAAGAAAAAATTAAAAATTAAAAAATTAATATTGTTTTGATAATTTTATGATCAAATGTTTTGATTGCCTTTGAAACTTCTACAATGATTCATATCATCATTGAAATATTTTATTATTGTTAACATAATCGTATTTTTCAATATTAATTTCATTTTTACAATGCTTTCCTATTTGAAAAATATATTTTTATAAAGAAACATCAAGTTGAAGTTCACTTTATCAACCATTATTATGGATTGTTATCATGAAAAATCATATAATAAAACACATGACTTTGTATTATCAGGCTTCAAACATCTCCTTTTTCACTAATAAACAAATATATTCCTTCAGGTAAAAATGATGCCCCTACTATTTTAGAAAATAATACATTTACCTCTAAAGTAGTCTTCTAATATCCTTTAGATAAACACTTAGAAAGACAATTTCAATAAGAATGATTTTATTATAGAAAATATAATTTGGGAAAGAATACTAAATTCTAATAAGGTCTTGATATTTCTCTCCATATATAGTAATTTAAGATTTTTATTATCCAAAATGTTGTCTATTTTATATATGAGTGGTTCTCGAAGTCTTGCTCTGAAACTAAAAGGTCAATGTATTTTTTTTCTCATTCTCTTAAGAATTAAATTTAAAAAGTATTTAATTGGAAAAGAAATAGTTACCTTTTGGGGAAATAGTAACAACTCTCTATATAATAAGTAGTTGAACAAATTTATTAAAATTTAATATCTCTCCCTAAATTAATAAACATTATTAGGAAAATAGTAAAATACATAAGTTAAAAGATTAAACCTTCTTGAAGTTATCTTCCAAAAATAATGGATTATCTTCGCCATTAAAGGATGGTTAAAAAACTTATTTTGGAACAAATGTAAATATTTTATAGAAGAATAATAAATATACGGATTAATTTTTTTGAAAAATAGTTAAGTTTGAAAAAAAAAGAAGTTTTAGAAATAATAATTTTTTTAGAAACTAATAAGTTTATAAATATAGAAATTTTTAAAAATTCATATATGTTTTTAAATAAACATAAGTTTTAAAATACATATTATTTTAAAATACCAAATTTTTTTAAAATAAAATATTGTTTTATATATTTATAAGATTAAAAATAATTATTATTTTTGAAAATATATATGATTTTAAATATAGTTTTTTCTTGAAATAAAGATAGGATTTAAAATATTGATTTTTTTTTAAATATAAATTAGTTTTGAAATAAAGATAAGATTTAAAATGTTGATAAGTTTTGAAATAAAGATAATATTTGTAATATATATTAGTTTTTTAATACAAATTAGTATTTAATTATAGATTAGTTTTTAAATATAAATAAGATTTTAAATACATATTATTTTTCAGATACATATATTATTTAAAATAAAAATTAGTTTTGAAAACTTATTATTTTTTAAATATAAATATGATTTTAAATACAAATAATTGTTTATCCTTCTGATGAGTTTTTAATGTAATGATATAGATGTAATAAGAAGTGGGATTAAGATAATTTAATTTTGATTATTCCCAACATTTTTCTAGTGGATTAAAATCTATTAGAAGTAAGAGGCTTTGTTAAAATATCATCAAGTTGATTTTCCATTCCTGTAAGGTCAAGAATGATATCTTATTTTTTTTGTGTGATATCGAAGAATATAGTTTACTAAATCTATGTTATTTTCGCAAGAGTGATGTACTGGGTTCTTAGAAAAAGAAATATAACTACAATTTTCAAAAATAATTGGAGTGTTAGTAAGACTCAACCAAAAATTTATGAGTGTGTGTCACATTCCCAACACTTGATTTTAAAAACTTTTCACTACTATATATTCTTCATTGGTAGTGGAAATTATTATAGAATGATTTTGCTTTATTGACGAAGAAACTAAGGTTTATCCTAATTAATGAAATGTTTTAAAATTATATTTTTTATCAAACATAAAATATCTGAATTTAGTATCTAAGTAATTTTTTAGAAAAAAAATTATTTCCAAAAGAACAGAACAATCCATGTTATAAATTAACATTAAGGTTTCTAAAATATGTGTACTACTACTTTAGATTGGAATTTTTTAATATATTTAAATCTCACACATAAACATACTAAAAAGTTATATTTAGATTAATTTCAGTAAGATATATAAACAAATGATCATACTTATATAATTGTTTTAATCAACCAATTTACCAATTTTATTAAGATCAAGTCTAATTGATATTTCTAAAGGAGTACTTCACTTTGATGAATTTTCAAAACCAAAATGATTGATTAAATATTTAATATATTTTTATTTTGTTAAAATATTTCATTCTGTTGTTTGAAAAATCTGTAAAGCAAGGAAATTATTTATTTCTCCAATCATATTCATTTCAAATTCATTTTTTATATATTTAGGAAAACTATCAAAAATGGATTTATGAGTTGAACCCAAAATAATTTCATCAATATATATTTGAAAATGAAAATAGTATTTTTGAACATTTTCTTAATGAAATGTTTTGTATCCCAAATTCATTTAACAAAATTATGTTGAAGTAAATATTTGGTAAATCTATCATACCAAACTATGGGGGATTAGATATGTTTTTTGAGTGATCTAGTATGTTTAAATAAGTTGTCAAAAAATGTAACATATTTAAAACTAGGAGGTTGTTTAATATAATCTTACTCTTCAACATAACCATTAATGAAATCCCATTTCGCATTAATTTGATATAATGAAAAATTTATATGGGTTGTAATGAATGATAATATTCTTATAGATTTTATAAAGATATTAATGGAATTTTTTCACCATAATCTATGAACTATTTTTGAAAATATCCTTTAGAAATAATCCTTATTTTATTTCTAATAACAATTCTATTTTCATCATATTTGTTTGTAAAATTTCATTTTATTCTAATTAAAAATAAATCAATAATATTTTTAATATAGGATGGATCTTGGTTCCATTAAAACTAATAAATCTCTTCTGGTATGTTCCTTATCCAAAATTCATCAACTAAAACATCATTTACTATATTAGGTTCAAATTATGATCTAAATGCATGATTATCAAAATTATTTTAGTGGGAACCTCTAGTTTTAACTATTTGACTTAAATATCTAATAATCTAAATGGATGAATGAATCTATAAGTTAAAATGATTTATAAGGTAGATTTTTAAGATTATATTCAATGATTGAGTGTATATTCTATTTAACTAGCCTCAAAAAATTTAATATTTTATGGTTTTACTTTATGAGGATTTATATTCTATAGTAATAAATTATCTTCTACTAATGTTATACAAGTATTCATAAAAATATCATCATAATTAGGAATTTATAATAGTTTTACATAAACAACAGGATCATATTCATCAAACATTATATGACCTGATTCCTCAAAAACATTATTTCCTTTGTTAGAAACTCTATAATCCTTACTAGTTGTATAATAACTCATAAAAATCCTTCATCTATTTTACTATAAAATTTATCTAACTAATTTTTTATATTCCTACTTAATGCTTTACATAAAAAAATATAAATTAGGAATGATTTTTCTTTCTTTGAGTCCACAACTCATAAGAATGTTTATTAAGAAAATGATAGAGTAAAAGACAATTTATATTATAATAAGAAGTACCCAGAACCTCATCCCACAAATGTCTAGTAAAAATAGACATTTATAAAAGATTGAGTAATTTTTAAAATAACTCAATTTCTTCGTTCAACTATGTCATTTTTATTTAGTTTTCTAGGTGATGAAAAAATATGAGTAATACCTTTTTACAATAAAAATGTTTTAAAAATAGAGTTAAAAACTCACCACCATGATCACTCTGACTAGTAACCAATGGAATTTTATTCCATCTTTTAGTAAATCATGGAATTCCTTAAAATATTTAAACCATTGGATTTATGAGTGAAAACAACCTAGGTAAATCAAGTTTAATTTTCAACCAAGACATATATATAGTATTTTCATATAATACTTAAATTTTGTGTAATAAAAAACAGATCTTTTTTCACAAAATGTAAATATTTCATAGTTGATACTTCACTTTTATATTTAAAACATAACTTTTATTACTTACTAAATTGAAAAAGATCATAAACTGTAGTTTAATTAAACTTAAGTTCTGGTAGATCTATAGAAGGTGTTTTCTAAAAAGTTTTAGTTAAATTATGGATGTTATAATTTCCAAATATCCTATTACATAACCAAGATATGTCTTCAATTAATCTCAAACAGTAAAATTTTTTAAGAAATAATTATTCTAGGATGAGTGTGTAAACATTTTCATGCCTATCAACATATAACATGAAATTACCTTCACAAATTTCAATAGTAAATTTTTAATTCTTAATGTTTACAGGACATCTCTCATCACGTAACAGAATTATACTAATAAGGTTATGCTTAATTCCTAATACATATAAAAATTTGGAATTATATTTTTTCTTATAAATGAAATATCCCTAATTTCGATGATTTTACCCAGTACATTTTATCCAAAAGTGACTCCTCCTTTTAATTTATCAAAGGTAAATCAAATTCCATTTGAGGCTTTAGAGGGTCTTATTTTTTCTACATTGTATCAAAATTTTATTTACTTGACATAAAGTTAGATAAAAGTTTCTTTACACAATAGACTTTAAATTTAATTTGAAAAATCAAATTATGATTGTATTCATTAGATTTCCGATTAACTAAAGTTCAATCAACTAAATTTATTTCAATTAAATTTTGATAAACAGAATTCTAATTAACTAAATTCAAATCAACTAAATTTCTTTCAATTAAATTTTGATAAAAAGAATTCTAATTAACTAAATTCAAATCAACTAAATTTCATTAAACATAATTCTAATCAACAAAGAACATGTACAAGAATTAGTTTTTTAATATAATTTATTTAAAAGTTTTAATGTTTATATAGTTGATTTAAAAATTCTTTAATTTAATTGAATAAAATTTTATTTCTTAAAATCATAATAATTTTTTAGTTTATTATTATCTTGATTTATAAGGGTTATATATCAATCCATTTCAGTTATAGAAGGTAAAGATTCTTTATCTGTTGGGGAATTGATTTTTTCAAATTCTAATGGATTATTTTTTTCATTATCCAATGAATTTGAATAATCTTTTTTAGTATTATACAAAAATTTAGAATCAATACTTTAATTTGTACAATGTTCTATATTTAACTTTGACATAAATAATTTTTCTTTCCATAGAATATTTGAATAGAATCCAACTATTTTCTAGATTTTTATTCAACTTTATTCTAATTAACTATATAAATATTTATCACATCCACTAGTAGTACACATATCATAGGATATCAACTACATCATTCCTTTTCTTTTATAATAACTTTTTTGATTTATATTTTTATTCTTCAGTTTAGGATAATCAATTTTGATGTGAAATTCCTTCTTATATTCATAATAAATTATATCTTATTTTTTTCTTCTTATATATACAATATTTATTTTTTTTGGTGAACATTTTAGAAATTTGTATTACTGAGAATCTTATTCATTATTCATTCAATTTGAACAAGTTCATTGTTGTTGTCTTCTGAATCACTTTGATCTTAATGATTACATCTTATCTTTGAAACAATATATTTAAAAGTGTTAGAACAAGTATTAAAATTACTAATGTGAGGATTACCTAAATTATAATTTAATGACACTTCATTTTTTCCTTTTTTTCTCTTTCATTATATCATCTCAGTCTTCTCTAATACCATATTAACATTCCAATTAATCCACACAGGCTTAAGATTTTAGAATTTTTTGTGTCATAAATTTCTCTCATCTTGGACTCCCCTTTATTACGCATGATGTAAATAATATATTAAAAGATTTTTTCTTCTGATATGTCTTTTCCACCTAACAATTATACATTTTTTACTATTTTCATAAAGTGTTGATGCATTTGTGTCATAGTTTCTCTAGTAATAAAATCTATGGCTTGATAGTCATCTCTATTAATAGATCTGCATGTCTATAAAAATTTAGGTTCTCTATAGTTTTTTATCTCTAGCATCTTATAGATTCAATTTTTCATTTCACATGTTTTTATAGATGTTCAAATTCATAGAACATAATAAAGTATTACAAAATTTATTCTTTACCAAATATTCTAATTTTACTTCTCTAGAGAATTAAATGATAAAATTCCCTAAAAAATTTATTGTTTCCTATGAGAATGATAAAGCTATTGAATCTATTATTCATGATATAATATTTTATATTATCATTCCATTAAACGTAATGGTCTCTATAAAAAAACTTTTTTTTATTGGATTTATGTTTTGGATTGTTCCACCTGGAACTCCTGTCATCACAAAAAATATTTTCTTTGTAAAAATTTTTTGTGTAAGAAAACTAAGATTAAAATCTAATAAACTAATAAAAATAAATATAATTAAATAATGTCATAAGTAAATTAAATACTCTTTCAATTATAATTTTTTAGAGGTGTGGCGATAAATATAATACAATAGGGGTTGAATTTTATTTTTAAAATAAACTTACAATTTTTATCCTATTTAAGTATTATATTGATTGGTTTTTTTTCCAATGAAATAAAATATCATAGTAATTGGAATATTTACTATATAACATATATCTAACACTATGGGATTAAAATTAATGGTATTGTAAACTATCCATAAAAGATTTATTATAATTAAAATATCGACTAAAAAATTAAAAAAAAATTAATACTTAACCAAAATATAATTTCAGAAACAATACAACATACAGTGGGTATTATTTAGGAATAAAATAAAATATTAAAGTGATATTAATTAACAATTCACTTTCCAAACAAATTTAAAGGTAGATCTGCAGACCTGATATAAGGTGTCAATGAATTTAAACCAAACGTAAGGTATCCCCAATTTTATACCTACCGATAGGTATGTCCTTCTATACCTAGAATCCCTTGATTAAACCTGTCGGTATAAAATCACGTAGATATATTAGAAGTACGTGAGATATATCTTCGTAGCCACAAAATACCTTCATCAGATGAACTATAATTCATTTTTAATCCAAACCTCTAAATATTTTGAGAACATAGGAATATAAAAGATGAATATAACTTAAATATTAAGAGTTTTATAAGGAAAATATCACGAAATGGTAGCTCTCCCTAAGAACACACAGAAATAAAAAAAATAAACTCATCCGAAGCACTCTCAAAAATAAGAAATTGAAAATATTCCAAATAAAACATCTACATTCGTTATTCTTGAAGAATCTTCTTGTAATTCTAAAGATGCAACTCTATTTAAAAGAAAATTTATAAAGAAAAATTTTATAGTTCCATAAAACACTTATTTAGTATTAACTATATCAGTAGAAACATCCTTATCATTCGATGACCTCAACATGTAACTTAATCTAATTATGAGTTAGATCTATATAGCTATAATGGTTTTAAATATTTTGGAATTGGTCTATCATGAGTATTTATATGAATATTTTTTTTAAAAAAACTTAGAGCTATGGTACTTTAGTTACCTAATGTTTATTATGCATAATGATAACATATTAAACAAAAACATAGTTCAAATAATTTTTATATGATGTGTTTTTTGAGTTTTGATATAAATAGATTGACCCACATACTTGAAAATCTCCTCAACACCACTTTCTAAAGGTATCTTTCATTATGAATTTTGATATCTATCATTGATTTGGATAACTAAAATTTATTTTCATTGATTTAAAATGGTATTCCTAGATCATCATTCCTATAAGTTTTATAAATTAATTTATTTCATATTTCATAATAAATATCATCTTTTCTCTATGGCAAAAATGATGTTTTCAACTCAAAGTTTCTCTCTCAGTGAATTTTGTTCTCATAAAAGTTCAAATTTTCTAAGAAATAAATATCATCTCTATTAGAACATAATTTTTCTTCCATTTCCATGTTAATTATCTCCAAAAATTATTTTCCTTTTATATTTTTAAATCCAAATATTTTTTTAATTATATGCCTCACTATTTTCCATCAGAACATTTCAAAGGGAAATTTTACCAAATCTTTTTACAATGTGTTATTTCAATAAATGTATTTCAAAATATTTAAACAGTTTTCCATCCATTCCAAATCAATTTTTTTATTTCACTCCACATTAATTTTTTATAACATTTCAATATTTATAATTCTCTATTATTAAATATTATTTTCAAAATTAATATTTTTCAAATAGTTTTTACTTCACTTTTTAAGATGAATTTTTAAAGTGACCTTAATTTATCCTTTATGCCATAGCTAAAATCATTTTATAAAATCTAACTTATGAATTCACTTATATTTTTCTCTTTATCTATAATGTATTTACTTCCATGAAATTATTATTTATGAATCACACTCTAAATGTTCATTTAAAATACTCCAATTTGGGTGACATAGTTTTCTGTATCAGCTTATCTATGTCTTGAAGTCAATTTATGTGATTCCATTTAGAAATTTTATGAAAAGAATTTTCTTTCCATGTGTTATTTATGGTATGATGAATGATTGATTTTAAGTGGCTTAAATGAGAATGTATTATTGATGTGTGGGGTCTAATATCACCAACCAATAAATTGGTTAATATTTTACATTACATGAGATAATATTTTTGAGTGGTAACACCAAGGGGGTTACCTAATTTAATAATATTTAGGGTGAATATGATACAGATTAGCTAGGTTCACAATATTGATAATGAACCCATTGTGGGTTATCTAGGTTTAAAAGACTGAGTGTGAACCCAATTCGGATTAAATAGTTTCACCAGATTTAGCTAGGACTTTATGTGTTTATTTTGGTTTTTAGTAACCAAGAGTGTATAAATGTTAATTATTTGTTGAATTAAATGATTATTATGTTATATTTCATTGTATTATACACATAAAACACATAGAGAACACATTAAGAATCTTTTTTTCATGAATGAAAATAATAAAATTATTCATCAATAAAACCCATTAAAATTTCAAATATTACAATGCAAAAATAGATTATAGAAAATATAAAAACTTCAATGGGAATATTTGGATCACCCCAATCAACTATAATCCCCCCCCCAATTAACAACACTGTATAATAGAAACAAAATATTTCTAAACCAATTGAAATTGTAGAAAATAAAAATGTAGAACCCTGAGAGGAATTGATGTGAATAATGAATGGAGGAATGAATTTTTATTTATAATAGGTAATGTGACTATTATAATAGTAATGTAACTATTAGAATAATAACCTAAATGTTGGGAATAGTAAAATGACCTTTGAGAATAGTAACATTACCATTAGAATAGTAATTTCACAAATTATTTAATAAAATTTCTTGGAATAGTAATTTCATTTGAAAATAATAAATTTTGATCTAAATAATATTTATCATGGGTAATTTAAGTGAATATAAATATTATTATTACAAAAAATAGATATCATGATTAAAAAACTCAATTAAAATATAAGAACATTTTTAATAATCTATTTTCTAAAATTTTTTATAAAAATAATAATATTAAAAATTTAAATTTAAATATTCATTTCTATAAAATTATTTTTTTTAAATTAATATCATTTTTTAAATAATCAAATTAAAATTTTCCAAGGCTTATTTTTTGGAAATTTTTAGAAATAAGTTGATCTTCCGATGATTATTAAAAAATATAGTTTTTCCATAACCAGTGTAACTTGATTTACATAATTGATGATGTAATAGTGAACAAATCATTTCTATAACTTGAGGTGTTAGGCCAAGGTTTTTGTTTTAACCCTTTCTTTTTGTTTAATTTTGGATTTCGGTTTTCCATTAGAGTTTTGGTTGTGATGGGGTTTAAATTTTGACGTAATATTTTGTTTATCCTTATTCCTAAGGTTATTCCTTCATTTCCTACAATAGTTTTCTTTTTGAAAAGTTGAGTTTTGGGGATTGAAAGGAGGTAGTGCGCAATTTAGGAACGGTTATAAAAAATCATGTTGCATGATCCAGGAAACTGTACGAGCCTTAGTGTGCTTCTGGTTGAGAGCATAAAACCAATACATGGTTAGACAACCCATAAGGTAAGTATACAGGTAGGTTTTGTCTTTAAGAATAAACATCTCACATGGTTAGTGCACAGTTTACCAAACTATGCTGCCAAACCATGAATACTACCTAGATCTTAAATTTATTGAAATTCATATTCTACCCACTTATGATATTAACCTCAAAACGCCTCACCTCTTCTCCCTCGGGTTTGTGCGACCCTAAGGGGATTACTCCCTTGTTCTCAAAGACTCTACTTCTTTATATGGTGTATATATAAAGATTTTTCAAGGTTTTGGGATATATTTGTCAAGGTTTCTCTTCACCGATCTTAGATCTGGGATCCTTCATGTGATGGTTTCGACTATGCGTTGTTGAAGCATCGTGAATTTTAGGTAGGTTTCCCATTTTACATGCCTTAAAATTTAAGAATCATTGGATTTACACTTTTTTCACCTCCCTTATATTTTAAATATTAATGGGTGATCCTGGGAAAATTTATTTTGTGAGAAATGTGGTGATTTCATCTTTATTTTTTGATAAATGGAATTTTTTGTTAAATATTCCACACAAAGGGTTCGATGAAATGCATGGGTAGATTTTGTGATTAATATTTGGTCTGTAAAACATGGTTTGGCTTTGGAAATGTGTAGTTACATATTAAAAAATGGTTTTGGTTTCTTTAATTGGTATTCTAAGCAGTTTTTAATTGTTATGAATTTGTATTTGGATTTTGAAAATGATTTAATATGTGATAATGATATGTGGCTCGGTTTTCACTTTTATTGTAACACCCCAGGTAAATAAAGAATATGACATTTTCATATTTATGCATATTTGTGAATGAAATATTAATATGACTTAAAAGGGGACGTTATGCTCAATGGCGTACCCAACACACAACAACGAGTTTCTTGGGAATCTTACGTTGCACTCTAATAATAAAATAATATTATTTTAAATGGTAGTTAACATGTAGCCGTTGTATTGGAGGGAATGGATAGAAATAACTAAAATATTATTACATATGTTTTTAAATGTTTTTTCATTTATCCAATAAAAGATAAAGGCATAAAATACGGAAAGAATTCAATTTTAGGCGTATATACCCTAGTTTTCACTAAAGGTTCACTTATCGCCTTTTGATGGATAACTGTCATTAAATATAGTTTTGTTCACTCTTATACATCCTTTTGGACCAAATAAAACTCTTTTTAAGAATTGGGACATCATAATTTACTTTGTGTAAATTTTTGGTATCTTTCTGATAAAGTACATTTTTTAATGAATAGTGAAAAATGCTGTATTTTAATTCAAAACCTCTTTTTAATATAATTTATTTATATGATTATATTATCTTTTGAATTGGTTTTAAGTGAAATTATAATATATTTTTACCATTAAATCCAATAGTGGTCGTTGGAATTAATTTCACTTTGAAATCAGACTTAAACTAGTGTCAATCTTTTGATACTTATTGTTTCATAAAAACACGCTATTTGCTCTGACAACGGGAATTATTTATTAAATTAATTAATATGACTTATATGTTATGAATTTTTTAAAATATACTTCATTTTTGAATTCGGAATATCAAATATAGCTTAGGGTGAATTTTTGGGATTTTTCTGAAAAACTTCAATTTTTGATGAATAGTGAAACCACTAAGTGGTATTTATAAAAACTGATTTTTCCGTTTAAACAAAATTTTTCCATCTTTGTGTTTAGAATTTCAAAAATCTGACATACATGGTTGTCATTAAGAATTAAAATGTGGTTCAATGGGATAAAAATAATTTTTTGGTGAATAGTAACTTATTAAGTTTTTAATCGCGATTAGAGATAATTAGTGTAGTTTAAGGTAAAAATAATGTTTTAATAATATGAAATGAACTTGACACATGTCCTAACCTCATTGGATGTGTCATGGCCGACCAAGACAACCCATGGGTCAACTTGGGGACCCCATTAAGCCACTTTGGTTGGAAAATGACATTAATATCTTTTTATTTAAAGTTAAAGTAAAAAATGAGACAAACATGAAATGTTTTACTAAAACAATTTTTACATGGGGTTATACAAATCATATGTTTGACTATAAATATTAATTGTAAATATAAAAAGATTCTCTACATCTTAGTATTTTTTTATAATTTTTAGACATTAAATAAAGTAAATTATTTATGACATCATTATGATGTAGCGATGACCTCATTATTTAACGATTTAAATAAAATGGAAAGATAATGTAATATATAAGACCTAAACATGTCCAAAACCTATTGGATGAGTGGATTTAGAACCCTTATCACCTTATACTTGAAACACATCAATGTGGGACCTCTTAAATCCGAATACCATTTTAAAATAAAGTGACTTTTCTTTACCTTCCAAGAGTGCCCCTCTTCTCCTCTTATAAAAGGCCCCCACCTCTACCTCCTTACCCACACTCCCAAAGACTTTGGCTCGGCCAAACTCGGCCAATTTTGCCTCTCCACTTCCCTATCTTACTCCTTGAAGCCTCAAATTTGGCAGAAGTCTTCCCAAGGAAGCCTTTGATCTCAAACAAAAGGGAGATTACCCGATTTTAAGGTAATGTCTTCACTTGAGTCCTTTTGTTTTATTTTGATTCTCCATCCCCCTAAACGCTTTTTATTCAATTTTTTTTTTAACAAATACAGTATCATAAATATACTAGGATGTTTTTATAAGAATTATTATAGCTACACTTTCACACACCTACATCTAATGGTTAAAGAACATACTGTTTTCGTGGATGGCGAATTTCAGCCTCCCGAAACGATGATTGTTCAACATTTTTTTAACACCTTCAAAGGTGTCCATTAAGATGAAACTATATTTATATATGATATATAATATGTTTATGTTTTCCTTAATCTTATATATTTTTCATTTTGGGCATACCTTTATGGTTTCCATTTTGGGTAAGCGCGAAATCTTCATTTAAGGAAGTGCGGACTACCGCCCCCTCAAAGTGATGTGATTCGTTAATGCCATATGTAGGACGTATAAAGGATGGATTTAAAGTTATTATATATGATTTTATACTGGATTATAATATACCTCTATATCATTATTATTCCATTCCATAAAAATATGAAATAGAAATGAAAGTAGCGTTCATTCGTACGTACGGCTTACCGTCTCCATGAACGGTGCATTTCATTTCTTATCCCCAAATGTAATGTACTATTATAAGTACATGTATATAATGTATATATATGATGAATGATACATCTAAATTATTAATATAATTCTGGAATTAAAATATACATACCTCTCATTTAGTTTTAGTTCCATTAATATGACATAGAATTGAAAGTAGCATTCATGCGTACGTACAGCTTACCGTCTCCATGAACGGTGCATTTCATTTCTTACCTCTAAATGATTATGTAATATTATAAATACATGTATATTCTAGATATATATGATATATATGATATAAAAATCATGAATATAACTCTGGATATAATGAACATTTTACCACACGAACAACATGTAATTGTAAGAATTCCACTTTCGACTTAAGAACCAAATATCGACAAAACAAACATTATTAACTTAAATGATTACATAATGTTTATAACATGGAAATAAGTGATCTAAAAGAAATAATGAACTAGAAAAAGGTTCTTAATAAAGTGGAAATTAACTCAAGTTTATTATTCAGGACGTTAATGAATGATCGAGTCAAGTCGGACTTGATTTAAGGGATCCTACTCCTCTCTTTCTTTTTAAGTACACTCTTTTATGTCATTCCTTTTAAAGCTCATCTTTCTTGTTATTGGGATGTTCTTTTATATTAATATTACTGTAATTTTTATGTTCATGTGATGAGAGACCCTATTCTCTCTCATCAATCCATTTTGGACGTTTTGAGTGGCACCGTTAGGCTGCCGAATTTTCGTAAGAGATCTAACCTCTCTCTTTCTTTTTAAGTACTCTCCTTTATGTCACTTCTTTTAAGCTCCTCTTTGTTATGTTTGGGGAAGTTATTTTATATTAATACTTCTAAAAAATTTATGTTATTATGATGAGATACCCTATTTTATCTCATCAATCCATTTTGTAAGTTTTATGTGGCGCCATTAGGCTGCCGAGTTTTCGTAAGGGATTTTTCATCTCACTTTTATTCCCGTGAGATTTATGCTAAATTTTCCACAATTTCCTTTGAGTGGAGTATGTACTACCCATTATTCTACTCTTTGTGTAAAATAATTTCGTTTATGATTATTTACATCAATGATGTATTGTCCTTCTTTCATGGGGTGTATGTTTTGAAAGATACCCAAGTCGGTAAGGGAACCTTTCACCCTCCTCTTTTTAAAAGAATTCTTTTGTTGGGTCTTTTAATTTACATATTTTAATGTTGGGATATGTTTTTATATATCCTTATTGATGTAAATTTTATGTCCAAGTGATGAGATACCCTTTATCTCTCTCATCAACTCTTTTTCTAAAAGTTTATGTGACGCCATTAGGCTGTCGAATTTTACCAAGGGAACTTCTTAACCCAATTTCAATTGCTTTGGGTTCAACATGTAGTTATTGAATATATCATCCTTTGAATATGTGTTAATGACCCTAGATTGTTTTACACTCAATATCCACTTATATTGGGTGTATTTATATTTGTCACACATAATTATGAGATTGATTTATCCTTGATTTAAGGATACCTTCTTTATTATGGATTTCATCTCATTTTACATTTCTATTGAGACTTCATTGTTTTTATGCACCAGTTCACTCTTATATGGCGTATATATTGTCTTTTGGAATATTATATCATGAATCCCTATATTCTCATGATATTATAAAGTTATAATTAAATGTTATTCCTCAATTATTGTATTCAAGTGTCTCTCATTTTGTTAGAAACACTTTAACTAAAATATCGTTTTAAATGTTTTAATGATTTATTGTTATAAATATTTCTCATTAATATCCATGTATTCAAAATAGTTTTTAGGATTTATTTATATGGATATTAATGGTTTAAAATGTTAAAAGCTTCAAAGTGGTATGGGACACTTTGATTCAAAAATCTCTTTATTAAATGTTTTATATGGTTTGGAAAATGGTTTTTAGAATGGATTAATTTTTTCAATATCTTAAAATGTTATATTGTTATTACAATGTGGGAATGTTATCTTTTTTTGTTCTTAGGTTATGTTCTATGATTATGTTATGGTTCTTGGGCATTGTTTATGAATATGGGTGGCTCCGTGATAAACTAAGGGTGGGTGAGCCCGATATAGCTCTCCAATGCATTGGGTAACGCGAAGGAGTGAAACGTTAAGGTTTCTCCGAAGAGATTTAGGGAATATACCGTGGTGGGTATTCCAAATGTAACCAAGAGGGTTACTCCCTACGTAAGAATGTTATGAAAGCCTCAAGTTACCTTTTATGTCTTATGATTTCTATGATTTATTCATGATTTGATGAGGTATGTTAAAGTGCCTATGTTTTATGGGTAAAGTATGATTTCATTCTTATGTATATATGAACTCTTGTTTCCTTTCCATATTTTTATAACCTTTACTGAGCTTTTTATGCTGATACCATGTTTTTGAAATGTTTTTCACAGGTCAAGGGAAAGGTACATGATGTGATGATAGTGTCAAGGAAGTTTCAAGAAAGAATCCATGTTCAATTTTAAATATGTTTCCATTGATGGGAAAAAATGAATACTATATTTTATGTAACCACTTTGTTTAAATGTGAAATGTAATTTAAGTTTTAATATCTAATTCTCTAAAACTCTAAACCTGAAAAGATCCTCAATGTGTAATCTTGTAATAACTCAAGATTAAGTAAGGTTTAAGGCTAGGGCCTTATAGTTGGTATCAGAGGTCGGTTTAGATAACTTTAGAGGTTAGGGTATTCTTTAAGAATAAGTGACATTACCATAATGGTTAGGATTTCAGAAAGAGTCCTAGTTTTAGATAAAGTGAATGAGTAAGTATATCTTAGTGTTTACCTTCCTCATTAGTACATGATGGTTTTGTTGATATACTCACACTGACATTTCTGTTTTTAGTGAATGGATGGATCTAGCTGGAACCAAAGAGACAACAGGTTTGAAGGAAACTGTAGTGGTTCTCTGATTAAGATACTAGATAAAATGGAGGATTCAATGAGGAAACTTGTGGTTGTTCTAAACAAAATATCAAGGAGTCATGATCAACCACTTGAACCTTGGTATGTTCTGTAATGAATCATGTACGAGATGACCAATCGATGTGGATGTTCAGGTAATAATTATAACGGTAACCATTAGAGTTTATATGATCCTTACTTTTGAGGTAATTATGGGTTATTATATGATATGCTGGAAAAAGTAAGGCATGAGATAAACTTGTGGTTAAAATATGTTATGATCATTTTTGATGATTTTATCTCTTTTTGGGGAATGATTTAAGAATTATATAGTTTTGGAAAAAGGAAAACATGCAGACCGTGTGGAAACCCGTCGCGTCGGACAAAGCTATGGGAATCGAACCCACAACCAAAGTGCGACTGGTATTTATCGCCTACCACTGGACTACATGAAGTCCCTGGATAGTTTGACTAATTCTTTTTAGTTATATAATTTTATGAATTAAGAGTAAGTTAATTTTGGGTTATTTATGAAAATGATTAACCTATCATGGAGGATTTGTAATTAGGTTAATTACTTTTCAATAGGAGACTTTAGGAGCAACTGATGTTGTTTGGAGATAAATATTACGATTTAACTTGGAAGACTATGTGACTAAATCCTTCAAATATTTGGGTTTCAATCTTAGATTGGTTTAATTTGAAGAATTTTATGGACAAATTGTTTATCGGATGGTCCTCGTTGAACATTGGGTTTTTTTGGACAAATTTTGGAGATTAAGCATAGATTTTATTTTTAATGGGTTATCCTTTTCTAGATTATCTGACCTTGTACTAACCTTTTTGGTTTTGGTTTTGGTTAAAGCCTAAAGACATGGGATTTATATAGTTCTCTTTGTTGTATTAGGTGATTCTCTAGAAGTTGATTGTAGTAATCTTAATGTGAACAAGTCTCCATAAATACTTGTCTTTTGGAAAACAAATATGAGTTTGATTAAGGAATCTAGTAAAAGTTTAAAGTCAACATGACAAGTGATTATGTTTCCTTATGAATAAATTCCTCAATAAAAAGTAACTTAAAATAAAAATGTTGTCTATTAACTTTTCCTACTCGGGAATCGAATACCGTTTAACCCATCACAAGTTTGTGATTTTCTTGTGGTTAAATTTCTCCTAGACATGTTTACTATCACTCTCCCTCAAGAACATGACCCTTTTCTTTTTCTTCCATGTCCATGTTTTTCTACATATGGGTTAACTCGGGTGACCTCTGTACTTATCTTCCTTTATTTTAAAGTGATTGTTTTTCTGACTCTTGTTCCAATGTGGGACTTTCAAAGATGTTTCCAAGCTCAATTTTAAAAATTGTGAGACGCAATTCCCAAAAGTGGGGAAGGATGTAACACCCCGGGTAAATAAAGAATATGAAATTTTCATATTTATCCATATTTGTTAATAAAATATTAATATGACTATAAAGGGGACGATATGCTTGATGGCGTACCCAACACGCAACAATGAGTTTCTTGGAAATCTTACGTTGCACTCTAATAATAATATAATATTATTTTAAATGGTAGTTAACATGTAGCCATTGTATTGGCGGGAATGAATAGAAATAACTAAAATATGATTATATATGTTTTTAAATGTTTTTACATTTATCCAATAAAAGATAAAGGCATAAAATACGGAAAGAATTCAATTTTAGGCATATATGCCCTAGTTTTCACTAAAGGTTCACTTATCGCCTTTTGATGGAGAACCGTCATTAAATATAGTTTTTTTCACTCTTATACATCCTTTTGGACCAAATAAAACTCTTCTTAAGAATTGGGACATCAAAATTTACTTTGTGTAAATTTTTGGTATCTTTCTGATAAAGTACATTTTTTAATGAATAGTGTAAAATGTTGTATTTTAATTCAAAACCTCTTTTTAATCTAATTTATTTATATGATTAGATTATCTTTTGAATAGGTTTTAAAGTGAAATTAGAATATAGTTTTACCATTAAATCCAATAGTGGTCGTTGGAATTAATTTCACTTTGAAATCAGACTTAAACTAGTGTCAATCTTTTGATACTTATTGTTTCATAAAAACACGCTCTTTGCTCTGACAACGGGAATTAATTATCAAATTAATTAATTTGACTTTTATGATTTGAATTTTGTAAAATAGACTTCATTTTTGAATTCGGAATATCAAATATAGCTTAGGGTGAATTTTTGGGATTTTTCTGAAAAATTTCAATTTTTGATGAATAGTGAAACCACTAAGTGGTACTTATAAAACTGATTTTTCCGTTTAAATGAAATTTTTCCATCTTTGTGTTTTGAATTTCAAAAATCTTACATACATGGTTGTCATTAAGAAGTAAAATGTGGTTCAATGGGATAAAAATAATTTTTTGGTGAATAGTAACTTATTAAGTTTTTAATCACGATTAGAGGTAATTAGTGTAGTTTAAGGAAAAAATAATGTTTTAATAATATGAAATGAACTTGAAACATGTCCTAACCTCATTGGATGTGTCATTTCCGACCAAGACAACCCATGGGTCAACTTGGGGACCCCATGAATCTACTTTGGTTGGAAAATGACATTAATATCTTTTTATTTAAAGTTAAAGTAAAAATGAGACAAACATGAAATGTTTTACTAAAAAATTTTTTACATGGGGTTATAAAAATCATATTTTTAACTATAAATATTCATTGGAAAGATAAAAAGATTACCTGAATCATAGTATTTTTTTATAATTTTTAGACATTAAATAAATTATATTATTTATGACATCATGATGGTGCAGCGATGACCTCATTATTTAACGATTTAAATAAAATGGAAAGATAATGTAATATATAAGACCTACACATGTCCAAAACCTATTGGATGAGTGCATTTAGAACCCTTATCACTGTATCCTCGAAAAAAATCAATGTGGTACCTCTTAAATCCGAATACCATTTTAAAATAAAGTGACTTTTCTTTACCTTCCAAGAGTTCCCCTCCTCTCCTCTTATAAAAGGCCCCCACCTCTACCTCCTTACCCACACTCCCAAAGCCTTTGGCTCGGCCAACCTCTGACCATTTTGTCTCTCCACTTCCCTCTCTTACTCCTTGAAGCATACCTTTGGGAATAAGTCTTCCCAAGGAAGCCTTTGAGCTCAAACCAAAGGGAGATTACCAGATTTTAAGGTAATGTCTTCACTTGAGTCCTTTTATTTTATTTTGCTTCTCCAACCCCCTAAACTCTTTTTATTCATTTATTTTGTAAAAACTACATTATCATAAATATACTAGGATATTTTTATAAGAAGTATTATAGCTACACTTTCACACACCTACATCTAATGGTTAAAGAACATAATGTTTCCGTGGATGGTGAATTTCGGCCTCCCGAAACGATGATTGTTCAACATTATTTTAACACCTTCAAAGGTGGCCATTAAGATGACACTATATTTATATATGATATATAATATTTTTGTTTTTTCCTTAATCTTCTGTATTTTTCATTTTGGGCATACCTTTATGGTTTCCATTATGGGTAAACGTGATATCTTCATTTAAGGAAGTGCGGACTACCGCCCCCTCAAAGTGATGTGATTCGTTAATGCCATATGTAGGACCTATAAAGGATGGATTTAAAGTTATTATATATGATTTTATACTGGAATTATAATATACCTCTATATCATTATTATTCCATTCCATAAAAATATGAAATAGAAATGAAAGTAGCGTTCATGCGTACGTACGGCTTACCGTCTCCATGAACGGGGAATTTCATTTCTTATCCCCAAATGTAATGTACTATTATAAGTACATGTATATAATGGATATATATGATGAATGATACATATAAATGATGAATATAATTCTGGAATTAAAATATACATACCTCTCATTTAGTTTTAATTCCATTAATATGACATAGAAATGAAAGTAGCGTTCATGCGTACGTACGGCTTACCGTCTCCATGAACGGTGCATTTCATTTCTTACCTCTAAATGATTATGTAATATTATAAATAAATGTATATTCTAGATATATATGATATATATGATATAAAAATAATGAATATAACTCTGGATATAATGAACATTTGACCACACAAACAACATGTAATTGTAAGAATTCCACTTTCGACTTAAGAACCAAATATCGACAAAACAAACATTATTAACTTAAATGACTACATAATGTTTATAACATGGAAATAAGTGATATAAAAGGAATAATGAACTAGAAAAAGGTTCTTAATAAATTGTAAATTAACTCAAGTTTATTATTCAGGACGTTAAAGAACGATCGAGTCAAGTCGGACTTGAGCTAAGGGATCCTACTCCTCTCTTTCTTTTTAAGTACACTCTTTTATGTCATTCCTTTTAAATCTCATATTTCTTGTTATTGGGGTGTTCTTTTATATTAATCTTACTGTAATTTTTATGTTCATGTGATGAGAGACCCTATTCTCTCTCACCAATCCATTTTGGAGGTTTTGAGTGGCGCCGTTAGGCTGCCGAATTTTCCTAAGAGATCTAACCTCTCTCTTTCTTTTTAAGTACTATCCTTTATGTCACATCTTTTAAGCTCCTCTTTGTTATGTTTGGGGATGTTATTTTATATTCATCTTTCTATAAACTTTATGTTATTATGATGAGATACCCTATTTTATCTCATCAATCCATTTTTGTAAGTTTTATGTGGCGCCATTAGGCTGCTGAGTTTTCATAAGGGATTTTTCATCTCACTTTTATTCCTGTGAGATTTATGATACATTTTCCACAATTTCTTTTGAGTGGTGTATGTACTACCCATTATTCTACTCTTTGTGTAATATACATTCATTTATGAGTATTTACATCAATGATGTATTGTCCTTCTTTCAGGGGGTGTATGTTTTGAAAGATACCCAAGTCGGTAAGGGAACCTTTCAACCTCCTCTTTTTAAAAGACTTCTTTTGTTGGGTCATTTAATTTACATATTGTAATGTTGGGATATGTTTTTCTATATCCTTATTGATGTAAATTTTATCTCCAAGTGATGAGATACCCTTTATCTCTCTCATCAACTCTTTTTCTAAAATTTTATGTGACGTCGTTAGGCTGTTGAATTTTACCAAGGGAACTTCTTAACCCAATTTCAATTTCTTTGGGTTCAACATGTAGTTATTGAATATGTCATCCTTTGAATATGTGTGAATGACCCTTGATTGTTTTACAATCAATGTCCACTTATATTGGGTGTATTTATATTTGTTACACATAATTATGAGATTGATTTATCTTTGATTTTAGGATACCTTCTTTGTTATGGATTTCATCTCATTTTACATTTCTATTGAGACTTCATTGTTTTTATGCACCAGTTCAATATTATATGGTGTATATATTGTCTTTTGGAATATTATATCATGAATCCCTATAATCTCATGATATTATAAAGTTCTAATTAAATGTTATTCCTCAATTATTGTATTCAAGTGTCTCTCATTTTGTTAAAAACACTTTAACTAAAATATCGTTTTAAATGTTTTAATGATTTATTGTTATAAATATTTCTCATTAATATCCATGTTTTCAAAATAGTTTTAAGGATTTATTTATATGGATATTAATGGTTTAAAATGTTAAAAGATTCAAAGTGGTATGGGACACATTGATTCAAAAATCACTTTATTAAATGTTTTATATGGTTAGGAAAATGGTTTTTAGAATGGATTCATTTTTTCAATATCTTAAAATGTTATATTGTTATTAAAATGCGGAGAACTATCATTAAATATAGTTTTTTTCACTCTTATACATACTTTTGGACCAAATAAAACTCTTCTTAAGAATTGGGACATCAAAATTTACTTTGTGTAAATTTTTGGTATCTTTCTGATAAAGTACATTTTTTAATGAATAGTGTAAAATGTTGTATTTTAATTCAAAACCTCTTTTTAATATAACTTATTTATATGATTATATTATATTTTTAATTGGTTTTAAAGTGAAATTAGAATATATTTTTACCATTAAATCCAATAGTGGTCATTGAAATTAATTTCACGTTGAAATCAGACTTAAACTAGTGTCAATCTTTTGATACTTATTATTTCATAAAAACACGCTATTTTCTCTGAAAACGGGAATTAATTATTAAATTAATTAATATGACTTATATGTTTTGAATTTTGTAAAATAGAATTCATTTTTTAATTCGGAATATCAAATATATCTTAGGGTGAATTTTTGGGATTTTTCTGAAAAATTTCAATTTTTGATGAATAGTGAAACCACTAAGTGGTACTTATAAAAACTACTTTTTCCGTTTAAATGAAATTTTTCCATCTTTGTGTTTTGAATTTAAAAAATCCGACATACATGGTTGTCATTAAGCAGTAAAATTTGGTTCAATGGGATAAAAATAATTTTTTGGCGAATAGTAACTTATTAAGTTTTTAATCGCGATTAGAGGTAATTAGTGTAGTTTAAGGTAAAAATAACGTTTTAATAATATGAAATGAACTTGACACATGTCATAACCTCATTGGATGTGTCATGTCCGACCAAGAAAACCCATGGGTCAACTTGGGGACCCCATGAAGCCACTTTGGTTGGAAAATGACATTAATATCTTTTTATTTAAAGTTAAAGTAAAAATGAGACAAACATGAAATGTTTTACTAAAACAATTTTTCCATGGAGTTATACAAATCATATTTTTGACTATAAATATTAATTGGAAAGCTAAAAATATTTCCTACATCATAGTATTTTTTTATTATTTTTAGACATTAAATAAATTAAATTATTTATGACATCATGATGATGCAGCGATGACCTCATTATTTAACGATTTAAATAAAATGGAAAGATAATGTAATATCTAAGACCTACAAATGTCAAAAACCTATTGGATTTGTGGATTTAGAACCCTTATCACCTTATCCTCTAAACACATCAATGTGGGACCTCTTAAATCCGAATAAAATTTTAAAATAAAGTGTCTTTTCTTTACCTTCCAAGAGTGCCCCTCCTCTCCTCTTATAAAAGTCCCCCACCTCTACCTCCTTGCCCACACTCCCAAAGCCTTTGGCTCGGACAAAATCTGCCCATTTTGTCTCTTCACTTACCTATATTACTCCTTGAAGCCTCACTTTGGGCAGAAGGCTTCCCAAGGAAGCCTTTGATCTCAAACCAAAGGGAGATTACCCGATTTTAAGGTAATGTCTTCACTTGAGTCCTTTTGTTTTATTTTGCTTCTCCAACCCCCTAAAATCTTTTTATTCATTTATTTTGTAACAATTCCAGTATCATAAATATACTAGGATTTTTTTATAAGAAGGATTCGAGATACACTTTCACACACCTACATCTAATGGTTAAATAATATTCTGTTTCCGTGGATGGCGAATTTCGGCCTCCCGAAACGATGATTGTTCAACATTATTTTAACACCTTCAAAGTTGGCCATTAAGATGAAACTATATTTATATATGATATATAATATGTTTTTGTTTTCCTTAAGCTTCTGTATTTTTCATTTTGGGAATACCTTTATGGTTTCCATTATGGGTAAACGCGATATCTTCATTTAAGGAAGTGCGGACTACCGCCCCCTCAAAGTGATGTGATTCGTTAATGCCATATGTGGGACGTATAAAGGATGGATTTAAAGTTATTATATATTATGTTATACTGGAATTATAATATACCTTTATATCATTATTATTCCATTCCATAAAAATATCAAATAGAAATGAAAGTAGCGTTCATGCGTACGTACGTCTTACCGTCTCCATGAACGGTGCATTTCATTTCTTATCCCCAAATGTATTGTAATATTATAAGTACATGTATATAATGGATATATATGATTAATGATACATCTAAATGATGAATATAATTCTGGGATTAAAATATACATACCTCTCATTTAGTTTTAATTCCATTAATATGACATAGAAATGAAAGTAGCGTTCATGCGTACGTACGGCTTACCGTCTCCATGAACGGTGCATTTCATTTCTTACCTCTAAATGATTATGTAATATTATAAATACATGTATATTCTGGATATATATGATATATATGATATCCAAATCATGAATATAATTCTGGATATAATGAACATTTTACCACACGAACAACATGTAATTGTAAGAAGTCCACTTTCGACTTAAGAACCAAATATCGACAAAACAAACATTATTAACTTAAATGATTACATAATGTTTATAACCTGGAAATAAGTGATCTAAAAGGAATAATTAACTAGAAAAAGGTTCTTAATAAAGTGTAAATTAATTCAAGTTTATTATTCAGGACGTTAAAGAACGATCGAGTCAAGTCGGACTTGAGGTAAGGGATCCTACTCCTCTCTTTCTTTTTAAGTACACTCTTTTATGTCATTCCTTTTAAAGCTCATATTTATTGTTATTGGGATGTTCTTTTATATTAATCTTACTGTAATTTTTATGTTCATGTGATGAGAGACCCTATTCTCTCTCATCAATCCATTTTGGATGTTTTGAGTGGCTCCGTTAGGCTGCCGAATTTTCGTAAGAGATCTAACCTCTCTCTTTCTTTTTAAGTACTCTCCTTTATGTCACTTATTTTAAGCTCCTCTTTGTTATGTTTGGGGGTGTTCTTTTATATTCCTATTTCTATAAACTTTATGTTATTATGATAAGATACCCTATTTTATCTCATCAACCCATTTTTGTAAGTTTTATGTGGCGCCATTACGCTGCTGAGTTTTCGTAAGGGATTTTTCATCTCACTTTTATTCCCGTGAGATTTATGCTACATTTTCCACAATTTCCTTTGGGTGGTGTATTTACTACCCATTATTCTACTCTTTGTGTAATATACTTTCGTTTATGAGTATTTACATCAATCATGTATTGTCTTTCTTTCATGGGGTGTATGTTTTGAAAGATACCCAAGTCGGTAAGGGAACCTTTCACCCTCCTCTTTTTAAAAGACTTCTTTTGTTGGGTCTTTTAATTTACATATTGTAATATTGGGATATGTTTTTCTATATCCTTATTGATGTAAATTTTATGTCTAAGTGATGAGATACCCTTTATCTCTCTCATCAACTCTTTTTCTAAAATTTTATGTGACGCCGTTAGGCTGTCGAATTTTACAAAGGGAACTTCTTAACCCAATTTCAATTTCTTTGGGTTCAACATGTAGTTTTTGAATATGTCATCCTTTGAATATGTGTGAATGACCCTTGATTGTTTTACACTTAATATCCACTTATATTGGGTGTATTTATATTTGTCACACATAATTATGAGATTGATTTATCCTTGATTTAAGGATACCTTCTTTATTATGGATTTCATCTCATTTTACATTTCTATTGAGACTTCATTGTTTTTATGCACCAGTTCACTCTTATATGGTATATATACTGTCCTTTGGAATATTATATCATGAATCCCTCTATTCTCATGATATTATAAAGTTCTAATTAAATGTTATTCTTCAATTATTGTATTCAAGTGTCTCTCATTTTGTTAAAAACACTTTAACTAAAATATCGTTTTAAATGTTTTAATGATTTATTGTTATAAATATTTCTCATTAGTATCCATGTTTTCAAAATAGTTTTAAGGATTTATTTATATGGATATTAATGGTTTAAAATGATAAAAGCTTCAAAGTGGTATGGGACACTTTGATTCAAAAATCTCTTTATTAAATGTTTTATATGGTTTGGAAAATGGTTTTTAGAATGGATTCATTTTTTCAATATCTTAAAATGTTATATTGTTATTAAAATGTGGGAATGTTATCTTTTTTTTGTGATTAGGTTATGTTCTATGATTATGTTATGGTTCTTGGGCATTTTTTATGAATACGGGTGGTTCCGTGATAAACTAAGGGCGGGTGAGCCCGATATAGCTCTCCAATGCATTGGGTAACGCGAAGGAGTGAAAGGTTAAGGTTTCTCCGAAGAGATTTAGGGAATATACTGTGGTGGGTATTCCAAATGTAACCAAGAGGGTTACTCCCTACGTAAGAATGTTATGAATGCCTCAAGTTACCTTTTATGTCTTATGATTTCTATGATTTATTCATGATTTGATGAGGTATGTTAAAGTGACTATGTTTTATGGGTATAGTATGATTTCATTCTTATGTATATATGAACTCATGTTTCCTTTCCATATTTTTATAACCCTTACTGAGCTTTTTATGCTCATCCCGTGTTTTTGAAATGTTTTTCACAGGTTAAGGTAAAGGTACATGATTTGATGATAGTGTCAAGGAAGTGTCAAGAAAGAATCCATGTTCTATTTTAAATATGTTTCCATTGATGGGAAAAAATGAATACTATCTTTTATGTAACCACTTTGTTTAAATGTGGAATGTAATTTAAGTTTTATGATCTAATTCTCTAAAACTCTAAACCTGAAAAGATCATCAATGTTTAATCTTGTAATAACTCAAGATTAAGTAAGGTTTAAGGCTGGGGCCTTATATTTATGAATATGGTTTTGGTTTGCACATGTGTGGCGAGTACATAAATGGGGTTTTCAAAAAAAATTTAAAATTTAAAATGATATTTCTTTACCCTTTTTAGAAAGGTTGACTTATTTCTTTTAAACATTATGGTTATATGAAACATGCTTTAGGCTAGTTTGGAAATTTTGTGAAAATGGTGAAAGTGTTTATCTTGAAAATAATCCTTGGATAATTCTCAAACCTTGTTTATATTAAATGGATGGGATTTAATCACCATGGAATCCTCTTTATCCTTTTATGTGAATGGTTGGGATGTCCTCATTGTGAACTCCTCATGACCCATTTACATTATATGGATATGGGTGATCCTATGTGTGGACTCCTTTGAGATATATTGTTTAGGGTAAGAGATTAGTCCATGGGGTGACTTGGGTGATACATTTTGTGTGAATTATTATTATATATGTGCATATTATTTGATGATCAGTTGTTTTTGGTTGGATAATACTATATATATCTTGACATGGTAATATGACATAATGAGCAAATTTTTTAAGAACTATTACTACACTGGATAAGATTACGCTATGGCTAGTGGCCCATAGCTAGGGGGATATATTGTGTTTTATTGTTATGGGATAGTTTCCCTCGGTGTGTACTAGGCTGGGTATGGTCGATTATATGGGGGAATTATTGATTTCATTGATTGAGGAATTCTTTCTGGGATGAGTCAATATGTAATAGTGTATTCTAGATTATTCATGAGATTTTATGCTCACCCATGTCTGTTGGAACATAGTTATTTGTGGTGAATGATTGTGATGGATTACTAGTTAGATAATCTCATGTGATATTTTACCATTTCCCTAGTATGATTTTTGTGCTAAATTCTTGAGTAGTTTTTGTTTATGTTAATAATTATAAAACGATTTCAAGTTATTACAAAAAAATGTTTTGGAAATTTTTACACTCTTTATATTTTATAAATGTAATGTTACCTTTTTTTTAAATTCATATGGTTCCTCCTTGGAAAAGAGTCTAGATTTAAATGGTGAAAAGGGAAATGGAAATTTTTTTATTAGTTAAAAACATGTGGAGAATCTTACTTTTATAAATTGTATTCAAACCCTAAAATTGATGTTTTTTATTTAAAGGAATTTCATTAGGAATAGATGTTTTTCGGGTGCACCTACTGATTTTTAACACTCTCACCTATAGTTATTTATTCTATTAGACTTTTTTTAATGTTTTTTTATTGTTTTTTATGATCGTGGGTGATGGTTGATCTTGGTATTGGAGGGTGACCCTTGGGGAAACATGGAGATGTTGTGGTTTTCCAGTTTAGTTGAGATTGTTGTTCTGTTTTGATGTATTTTTTTCATAGGTAAAAGATGATGTTCATTTTATATAATTATATATGTGGGGATGCTCTTTCTATTTTATGTTGTTTAGTTTATTTATTTTTATTAGGATAAATCATACCCATTGTTACTCTGATGATTCCTGTAACTAGTGGCCATCCCATGGGTATTGAGAACACCCTCCAAGCCTTGCCACGGATCGGATTGGGTGATCGATTTAGGGTTGACCTGTATTTGTTCCAGAAAAAATGGAATCAGAGTTAGGATGGTTCTGAATAGAACTTATATTTCCGAGCACACTATATTATTTAAGATGTTAAGGAATATGGGGTAAGACTGTTGGATCACGAGGTGCATCTTTATAGGAGTGTCTGGTCAACACTTTTTGGACCAACCCCTGAGTTTCCATGGGAAGTGGGATTTTGTTTTATTTCTTTGGTTATTATGTTTTTTGTGTATTAAATGAAAATAGAGTTAGTTCAATGGTCTCAGTGAGATCACTGGGCCTAAAAATCCAACTGAATCAGGGGGCATGGTCCTACAAGACTCTCTTTGATGATGGCATGTTTGTAATGTTTCCACCAACCATATATCCCAGTCACCCCTTGACATTAGTTTCACTATTACAAGTTTTTTTTGTTCTTCCTTGACTCTAAAAAAGTGTTTTGAAGCCTCTTGTTTTGGAATTTTGAAAATGGTATTTTAGTGGTCATTGTTGGGTTTTTAGAAAAATGGAAAATTTATTTTTAAAATAAAAATATAAAATTTATCAAAAAAATTATTTGGAAAACATAAAAAAATTAAATAGGTTTTGGAAGTTTCTTTTAAATGATATATATTGAGTTTCAATTAAATGATTTGTGATATATGAGGATATGTTAAACTACTGAAAATATTTTGAACGGGATTCATGGGATTTATAATATTAAATATTTTGATGTGTGATGTTTGAAAATTGATTTTTATTGAATGGTTAGTTTTCTTTTGAAAATATTTGTAAAATTTAAAATGGAAAGTTAATTAAAAGAGTAAAAGATCATGTGGAATGTTTTCTATGGAAAATAATAATGTTTTATTTTGAAAATTGGTAATTTCATGGGTTCTCACATGCATAATATATATGGATAATTGGGTGGATGAGTTCCCAGCTTGGAATGTGTTGATGGGTGCGTGGGTGAAATGCCTCAAACCCCGCTTTTGGGTTCAGCACATATAGTTGTTATGTATTTTTTAAAATAAAATAAAATAAAATAAAATACCAAAAATTTATTACATTAAAAGAACATTAACAATCTTGGTTTTAGAGAATTATATATATGCCATAAAAATTAACAAAACTATGAAAAATTGAACAAAAGAAATTCGTGTGTGCAACCTCCATGTCAAAAATACACACCACAAAGTAAATCCACTAAACCTGTGGAAAATAAATTTATAACATGGGGTGAAAAAATATATTTTCCCCATAATAGGTTTTATAATATTTGGTAGAAATAATTAAAATATTTCTTTCAAATAAATAAATACATAGAAGAAAGTTTTTTGAGAAATTGAAATATTATAATTTACAAAAAAAATTGAAAAATCATGATTATAATAATAATAATATTTTGCAATTATTCTTTTGATTCCCACTTTTTAAAATAGTAATTTTGGATGATTAATTATGATACTCTGAAAACCATAAGAAAACCATAGGTCCACTTAGTTATATATCATATGGCACAGTGTCCCCTTATGGTCATGGGTTTTCTCCCCAAACCATAACTTCACTTTTGATACTCTATTTCCAATTTAAAAAAACATTTTAATTATAATTCATTTTTCAATCATAACCCAAAAACATTTCAAAATACTACATACATAAATTATTTTCTTTAGAAAAAATAATATCAAATACTTATTAACAAGTCATAACCATTTTTTAGAATTTATAAAACCATCTTAGGGATAAATCCATGCTTAAATACAATTTCTCTTATGTATAAGTCAATAACATTTATTCTAAACAAAATAAATGAGTAAATGAATTAAAAATTCATGAAATGTCATTGATAACATAAATGATGTCCATAACTAATTTATGAGTGACATATGTGGAATAAAAGAATCATTTTTACACTTGAAAAAAATATATTTACAGATAATTATCACATAAAATTATAACATTTAACATTTGTAAACAAAATATACATAGAAAATGATATCCATAAAATGATTCCTTCTCCCAGGGGGATTTTATTTATAATTGAAACAATTTAAAACAAATAACAACAAAATGTTTTAATATTGTTTAATGTTTTTCTTATGCAATTATTTTTTACCAAATGAAGATATATAGATATATATCCATATTTATATATATATCTTTATAAATCATACATAAATTGATAATTTGAAAAGAAAATCAAATTCTTTCAAATAAATTTTTAAATAAATGATGAATACATTACGTTATAAAATCTGAAAATAAATAGATAAAAATATATAGATGGATAAATATATATATACACACATATATACATATACCTTCTTAAATGAATCATAAATTGATATATTAAAAATAAATTAAAACCCTTATAAACCCATAAACTTAATTTTATAAATAAAATAACAATTACCTTACAAGATAAATTCTTAAAACAAATAAATTGATCTATGTGTGTGTGTGTCAGTGTGTGTGTGTACATGTATATATATCTTGGTAATTTAAACATAAACTTTATAAAATTAATCAAAGATAAATTGATAGGATAGATTAAACCCTTATAGAATAAAATTTAAAAAACAATGACATGAATTTTGTTTGTTGCAAAAAATATATATATTCATACACATTATATAAATATATGAATCAAAATCAGGGACATAAATACCTATATAATATTACATATGTATATATATATTCTTGAAAAATGTTATAAACATATGTGTAAAATAAATTAATTCCCTTACACTGAAATGAAACCCCTTCTTCTTCCTGGCTTAACCATTTGGTTTCTCTTCCTTCAAACCAAAATGGTTGCCAACAAGCCTATACCCTAGTGGTACAGGATCCTACTTAGTATCCAAAAACCCCAGGATGAAATCTGGGAAGGGGAAAATTTCCAGGTACTGTAGCAGGGGCACTGTAGTTGCACTATAGCTGCGGCCGAACTATAGCAGCGGCAGCACTGTAGCAGCGGAGGGACTATAGCAGCGGATGTACTGTAGCAGGTATTATAGTAGCACGGGTACTGTAGCAGTACTTTTCACTGAGGGGTCCTTTGGTCCATTAAATGGGATTTCATGCGTTGTATTCAGGCCACTTGGTGTTGGGCCTTTGGGCTATGTTATGGGTCTCCCCTTACCCAGTCTAAAGAGGTATTTTCTTTAGAATAATAAATTGAGGCTTCGGCCCTAACCTTTAAAAAAATCAAAATGGTTCCTCCCTCGGGTAATCGCATAGGAACCCCTTCTTATGAAACCCATTTTCTCAGAAATTATTCTCATATAAATATAAATATATAAATGGTTTTATATTAATTTGGCCATAAGAAAATAAAAAAATTCAGTTGCAATTCTCGAATATGCATTAAAAATAACAGTTTTAAATAAATGCTTGTCGAGTTAAAATAGATATATATATATATATACACACATTTCTGTATACACATGTAAAAAAGTAATGTTTTTTCAAGATTATTTGGGAAGCTTAATGTGGAAAGAAAAATAAACACAACTGAATGCTAGATCATTTTGATTTGATTCATGGTTTTAATATATATAAATAGGTTCAAAGGGTCAGAAAGGAGAAATATAAAACAACAAATTTTTGGGGTAGAAGACAATGCAAATAATTTATCATCATTTCATTTCATTTTTCATTTCATTTATTATTTTTAATCATTTTTGGGTGTTTCACGTGTTGTCCTCTCTCGCCCTTTTTTTATTCTATTATCATTTATCATCTCACAATTATCTCTCTCATTTTTTCTTCTCATATTATTTAAATACGTCAATTTTTGTCAAGTTATGATTTTATTCATAATATTTTTTTATATAAATTCATGTTTTCTTTTTTTCAATTTCTTTTAATGTGTTTTTTTTTCAAACTTTCATATATCATTTTTTTAAATGAAATGAATTTTTTTTTAAAAAAATAACTTTATATATATATATATTCATTTTTTATATTAATTAAATTATATATATTTATAATTTGAAAAATAAATAACATAATTCATCTTTTTATATTTTTTAATGTATATTAATTTCTATGATCATTTAAAATTATATCATTTTAGTACAACTGAAATATTAATAATTCACTTTAGACACTTATTATTACTATTATTATTTGTAACTTACATTAAAATAATTTCAATTAAAACCATTATAAATTTTAATATTAGTACATATAATACTTTAAAATATTAATTTATTTAATGTACTCAAATTTTGATAAAACATATAAATATATCATACTTATATTATTTTTATCATCCAATAATAAATAAGTTTTTTAAAAAATAAAATTAAATACTTTCATTCAAATTATAATTTAAAAAACTACTCTTAAATAATATTTCATAAAATAGTAGAATATATTTAAAACTTTTAAATATTAAATAAAGAACCTCATATTTCATCTTTTTTATGAAAAATGAATATATTTAATAATGAATTGATTTTAAAAAATATTATTTATTGAAAAGTAATATTCGACAATTTTGAACCAAAATGTCTTAGTTTTATATAATCCTTTATTAAAACCATTGTTTATTAGATTAAAATTAAAAAACAATCACTAAATAAAACACTATTTAAATTCCTTGGGATGTTATACTGGGGTGTTATGAGAATGTGCATGTGTGAAGCTCCAGGGAATACCATTGGTAAGTGTGTAAATCAACCAAGATTATTTTATAATAAAAGGTTTTTTCAAGATGAAAATTTTTATGTTTTGATAGTTAATGTATTTTTTGCATCTTTTACCTATGTTTTGGGAATGTTTCTAGTGTTTTTTTAGTTTTAGAACTCCTTTTGATGAGTTGGTTTTGATTGATCTTTTTTTTTCTTATTTCTTAGTGTTCACTGAAATAATTATTTGATTGATATTCGAAGTGTGAACATTGTTGATTCCCCATTAGTAGGATTTCAAGTTGATTAACCAAAGGATTCCATTCTTGATTTTTTTTAATGTTAAATCTACCTCTCTTTTATGTTTAAGTGGATCCTATCGAAGTAGAAGAGTGGGTGTGGGAAATAAAAAAGAATTTTAGTCTCCTTGAGTTGTTTGAGACTTTAAATGTGAAGTTTTCTACCTTCATGCTTGAAGGACCGAACTGAAGTGGTGGAAGTCAGTCTCTCGAAACAAGCCTCAAGAATATCTTACACCAATGTTCTTCAAGGCTTCATTCATCCAAAAATATTTATTTAAATAGTGAAGGTGATAAAGTAAATTGAGATTTCCTATTTACAGTAGGGTGCTGAATCAATGATGGAAAACTTCTTTCATTTTTTGGATCATGTTCTTTAAACTCTAGAGTGGGACACACACGATTCCTTGAAGGCTCAACATTTTGAGTTTGGGCTTCATCATGATGTGAAGTGAAAGGTGTAAGAGTTTGGTTTATCCTCTTTTATCAATGTGATGAGGAAAGTGTTTTGTGTGCAAGTTGTGCTAGTGGGAGTGCTTGAGGAAGATAATATTCCTCTGATCTAAGGAAGCAGTGAAGTGAGTAACAATAAGGATATGGGGAGGTGGAATGAAGATTTTGGTGCCTGTCATAGAATTAAAAGGCCTCTTGATATTTCATTAGTTTCTTTTCAATGCAGGATCATGGTTTTACATCAGTACTGCAAGACATATCATAAATATTGTTTGTTTTCAAGTCCTCAAGAGACCTATCATACTTGTAGAAGACTAGGTCACTTGAAACATTTTTTTAGGGTGTTTCTAGGAAGTTATGTGGAGCCAGTGTTTAGGATTAATGTGCTGCTCTAGGGTCAGTTTAAAGTCCCTTTTTATATACTCTTCTTGGGTTATAATAGTTGTGTATTCTGTTGTTTCGTGGTGTGTAATTATCTTTAAATTTTGAAAGTGGATGTTGTGGATATGCTGAGAAATTATTTTATAATGGAAGCGTTTTTTTATTTTAAAATTTATGAATTATTTCTCTCATGAGTAGAGAGGTGTTCTTTTGTGTGTCTATTTTCTGTTGTTTTTCATCTGATGTGGAAAAGGTTGAGTTTGTATCTTCTAAAACCCCTATTCCAATGGAAAGGTGGAGTTCGAATTAGGGATTTTTCATCTCATTAGTATCAGGTAATAGATGATTCAAATATCAGGACTCCAACCATAGGCCCTGGAGTGAAGGTGGTGTGTATTTAAGAATCCTTAGGGTGTGAGGGACCACAGTCTAGTTATGGGGAAGGTTCCCGATTTGATGGATTATGGGGAAATTTTCCAACATGGACTATATCAAGTTTCCCAATTAGATCTAATATGGCCAGTTCCTAAATGGTGGGGATACCCATGGTGGGCCTCATTGTGGTTTCACTTTGTTCTAATCAAATTTTTCTAGTTTCGTAATGGTGGGGAGACCATTTTGGCCTATTGTGTTGGTAATCCATTTAATTTTATGATGTCATCTTGGTAGTGGGTTGTTTCATTTAATGTTATCTACTTTTTATTTCCTCTCCATTTAGGGGAACATTTATATTTTTTAGAAATATTTCTCGATATTTCCTTCATGTTTTAGGAAGTGTCCTTGGATCATTGGATAATTTTGAGTAAGACTTATGAGTTCTGTTTGGTGGTTGATTTTTTCTTGGTCTGATCAGTTGGATCAGGATTTTTTGGAAATATTTTGTCTTTTATTGATAAAATTAATTTTATTTTCAGATTTATAGTGGTAAAAAGTGTTATGGTAGGGATAATTTTCACATACAATTTTTTTAACCCTTTATTTCGGTTTATTTTTGTATATTGGTTTTCCTCTTGAGTTCTAGGTGTTACATGGTTTAAATTTTGAGGTAATATGTTTTTTATCCTTGATCCTAAGGTTATTCATTATTTTAATCTATGATTTTTTTTAAATGTCGATTTTTTGGACTTGACAGTAGGTGTTTCATGGTTTGTGCGCTATTAGAAGAAACTGTGCGGCATGATTTCGGAAACTGTGTAGGACTTTCTATGCTTCTAGCTGAGGGAACACGACCTACGCATGATTAGAAAAACCATGTGATAAGCATGTGGGGAGATTCTTTCTTAAGAAAGAATCATCTATAGCGGTTGTCACATGGATTACCAAACTGTGCGGTCAAACCATTTGAGCTTCCTAGATCATTACTTTTTTGAAGTTCCTATTCTACCCTCTTGGGATTTTAACCCCAAAACACATACCCTCTTCTTCCCCTAGTTTGTGTGGCCCTAAGGGGCCTCCACCTTTGTTCTCAAAGACTATACTTCTCTTTTAGGGTGAACATATAGTGATTCACCAAGGTTTTGTGCTCGATTTATCAAAGTTTCTCTTTGTTTATCTTAGAAGATGGATCCTTCTTGTTATGTTTTTGGGTGTGTGTTGTTGAAGAACCATGGATTTGAGGTAGGTTTTACATTACACATTACATTAAAGTTAATAATCATTGGTTTCATTATTTTCTCACCTCTCTTATATATAAAATATTGATGTTTTATCCTTGGAATGTATTTTTTTTTTGTAAAATGTGGTGATTTCTTCATTATTTTTTGATAAATGGAATTCTTTGTTAAATCTTTCACACCATGTGTTCAATGAAATTACCGGTTGGCTTTTTTGAGTAATTTTTGGTATATAAAGCATTTTTTGGATTTTTAAAAGTGACTTGACATATGAAATGTTAGTTTGGATTTCTTGAATGAGTTTTCCAAGTGGTTTTGAATTAGAAGGAGGTTTATTTGGCTTCTGAAAATGTATCAGCATGTGATAATGATATGTGGCCCAACTGGAACTTTTATGTAAATGGTTTTGGTTTGGACATGTGGTCCAAGTACTTAAATAGGGTTTTATAATTGTTTTTGAGATGGAGAGTAGTATTTTTATACCCTTTTTGGAAAGTTAGATTTATTTCTTTTAAAAGTAATGATTATGTAAAACGTACTTAAGGCATGTTTGGAAATTTTGTAAAAATGGTGAAAGTGTTTACCTTAAAAACTATTCTTATATAACTCTCTTTACTTTTTTATATTAAATGGATGGGATGTACTCTCTTTGGAATCCTCATTATCTATTTATATGAATGGGTGGTACATCCTTGATTTGAACTCCTTATGACCCATTAACTTAGTGCAGAAATGGGATATCCTTGGTGTGGATACATTTGAGATCTACTGTTTATTGAAATTGATTATTACATGGAGTGTCTCAAGTGATGCTTGTTGTGTGAATTATTATTATATATGTGCATCTAATTAGAGGCTCATTTTGAATCAGATATCTCACCCTCATTATATCTATACATGGTCCCCAGGCATAGTGACCACATTTTCTGAGAACGATTGCTACACTTTCAAGGATTATGTAATGGTTAGTGGCCCTTAGCAGGGGGGTGGGGGGTATATTGAGGTTTATTACTATGGGATAGTTCCCCTCGGTTTGTATTAGGTTGGGTGTGGCTGAGCATGTGTGGGAGTTATTGATTTTATTGATTGAGGCATACTTTTTGGGATGAATCAACATTTATTTGTATGTTCTTGATTATTCATGATCTCTTAGGTTCACCCATGTCTATTGGTACATATTTTTATGTCGCAAATGATTATGATGTGTTGTGGGTTAGATGCACTCATGTGATATTTTACCATTTTCTTTAATGTATGATTATTGTGCTTACTTCTTGAGCAGTGTAGAATTATGCCATGAATGATAAAAATGGTTTCATGTTTTTACATAATTTTTTTTGGAAATATTTTTCACTTTTATCTCTTATAAATGTAATGTTACCTTTATTTTTTTAAAATTCATATAGTCCCACCCTGAAAAAGTGTGTGGTTTTAAATGGTAAAAATAGAAATATACCATCTTTAGTTTTAAAGTTGATAACATGTAAAAATTATTTCTATTATGCATTGTATTTCAAACAAGAAATTGATTTCTTTTTTATTTAAAGGAAGTTAATTGGGAATATATTTTTTTAGGAATGCCTATTGAGTTTTAGTACTCACACCTATAGTTTATTATTTTTTTTATACTATGGTGAATGTTTAAGCTTGGTTTTTATTGTCATGGGTGATGGTTGATCTTGTTATTATAGATTTAACCTCTGGGTCACATGGAGATGGTTTGGTTATTAGGTTCATTCAGGTTTTTTTTCTGTTTTTTTTGGTATTTTTAGTTTATGTAAAAGATGGTGCTCAATTCGTATAGTTATATATATTGGGATTCATTGTTTCATTTCTTGTATTTATTTTTTCCATTTTTTTGGGATAAATCATTCACTTGGTTACTCTTTTGATTCTTGGCACTAGTTTACATCTCATGGGGATTGGGAACACCCTTCGGGCATTTCCATGGATCTAATTAGGTGTTCCGTTCAGGGTCGACCTGGTTTGGATCATGAAAAGAGTCTCAAATAGAAAATATTTTATTTTATAAATGAATTATTAAAATATAATAAACCTGATTTCCAAACCCAAAAAGTATTTTCCAAAGTTGAAAATCTAAATTATTACATTAAAACAATATTTTCTCGTTTTTTCTACTTTTTATTGTGATTATACAAATCAATTCAAATTATAAAATTATTTAAAATTTTAAAATGTTGTTATTTAATTAAAATATGGATTATAATGTTGAAATATTACTATTTCATGTTTTTTCATAAATATGGTATTATATGTATTATTTTAACTCAAAAATAGCACTCTTTATGTATAAATATATCATTCCCCCCCATGGAAAACCACTCATGCCACACTATACAATGCCAGATATCTATTACAATACTCTCTTATAAGCCTTTTAGAATCTGTAAGGTTGTTCTGGAAAAATATAACTCAAATAATCAAGGGATTCTAGTATCATACAAGGTAAGAAACACTAAGAAGAAGGTACATTTTCATTAACTCTTCTTTGTTTTTTCCTCTTCTTTTCCTATCTTTCATCATCTTTTTAAAAACAATTATTCTAAAATTAATTGTACAGAATATTAAAATTATATTAATTATGTTAACCTATTATGAAATTTTCATTTTCTATGTAATTATATTTTATACCTCTCTTTCTTCTCCTTTAGACAACATTCTGGATACTGGTCTGTTAACTGCCAATGAGGGTGATTCCAAATTATTTTATATCACCACCATTAGAGATGGTTGTACTAAATTATTTATAATATATAAATTTGTAAATATATTTATTTTCTTTTTCAATAACTAATATTACTTATGTATTAATTACCTTGAACAAAATAGTGAAATTGAAGCAAAATGGGAAATTTTTAAGGAAAAAATAATATCAAAACTCTTTAATTTTATCAATGAAAATTGAGAAATATAATCCAATAATTATAAGTGAAAAATAGTGAAACAAATTAAAAAAATTAACTTTTTTTATGTTTTAATAAACACTTTTATTATTATTTAGGAGATGGAAAACTACTAAAATAAAGAGGGAGTTAAGGTAATGGGATAATCGAACCCAACCCCCTTTCTTTTTGGTATCCCTCCTTCACACCATTTTTGGTATGAATATTCCGATAATGTTCCTTAAATTTCATTTAACTATTATTTTATTATATTTTTTGGGATATACATGTTTCTACCATGATTTATAATACAAATAAAATAATTTTACTAAAATAATTTACTTTTTAAAACACATCTTTGACTCTTATTAAACTTTTTCTTCTTCAATAATGAAGGGTGATTTTTATGAAAATTATTTTTTCCTTATTCAATTAAGAACCCCAAGTTTATTTATTAAATTATTTTTTATGAATTCCTTATGAAACCCATTCCTTTCAATGGGTTATTTCATGACTATTACTATTATGTTTTCTATGTGTCATGCATGGTTATGTGAATATTATGATGTGACGAGTGGACCTAGAGTTATATAGCCCTCTAATTAATTGGGTACTATGATGAATCTCATGATGTTATTTGAAATATGTGTAAACATGATTATAGACTTTTCCATAATGATTATTTTATGATTTAATCACATATGTTATGTGTGATCATGATGTTATCTTTGTTCACAATTATATGTGGTATTTGAACACTATGACATGATGTTTTATTTTTATACATTTTTCACATTCCATTCCATTATAAAATTTTTCTCTCAAGTTTATAATGATGATGTTATGCTTATGATATAATTATGATGATAATTATTCTCACTTGTGTTTAGTTGATTCATGTCATTTATTTCTCCTCTTAATGGTATTTTTGCTCACCCCTTTCAGTGATGTATATCCACATATGATTATATGTATTAAAGAGAACATGAAATTTTAGAAGGATTTAGAAAAATGATTTTGTTTTTATATACAAGTGATGTATGAGTTTAATTTCCCCAAGGCATTAAACTTTTGGATCCTTGATTTGTAACACTACTATGTTGTTTATTTGAAAATTTATGTAATAGTGATTTTAAAAAAAAGTTAATTCATTACAATTTCTATCAGATCATGGTTTAGTTAATTTTGGAATTAGAATTTGAAAAAATTAATGAAAAACCATAAGTATAACTCTATATATAGGTAAACATCCTATAAAAATAATTTTATAAAAAAGTGAGGGGTACTACAAGATATGCCTTTAGAGATAATTGATTAAAAGAATAAATTATCTATTCTCAATTTATTGACTTATATTTTTTTCAAAAACATTATATCTTAGAAAATGGTGGGAACCAGGAGAAACCAGGAAAAAGACCCATGTGAGGGAAAATGAATTGATTTTCCGAATGACATCACCAATTCCATGGGATGTGGAGTTAAAAACATTATATAGATTCTTAACAAGTTATGTTAGGCTATAAACAATAACCTAAAAAATGTGTAATGTCCACTATCACCCAATAAAAAACAACTAGATATTGAGTTCTTTATATGGAAAAGACCACCAATTTTTATTTGATCTTCCAATCCGTTTATCACAGAACATGGGTATAACTCAATGCAGAATATATTTTCTATGATCTATTATTCTAATAAGGATATGGTGACTCTTCCCATCTATAGTTTTGTTGGAGAATTCAATAAATGGTGGGAATTTATAAAGAATAAAAATCAAAAGGATGAAGTAGAATAAATTCAGTAAAAATATTTTATGAAAATATTTATTAATAAGTATTTACCAAGAACTCTTCAAACAAATATAAAGGGAGAATTATTATAGCTGAATAAAAATGAAGGTTGATCTATCATGGTTTATGAGGAAAAATTCAAAAGGATTTAAAGATACACCTTGCGTTGTTTTATTAAAATTGATTGAAAAATAGATAGAATGTTTATTGGTTTAAAACCACACCTTCAAAATGATCTAGACATCAAAGACATTGGGAGTTATGAAGAATTAGTTTGATGTGCTCTCAAAGTGGATATGGATTTAGGTGAATGGTCCCATGGTTGTGAAGATAAGAAGAGATGAATGGGGTTTCAATATGTTTTGTCAAATGAATAAAACGAAAGAGTGTACAACCACCCACATATCAAAAATATGGAAATAAGCATCCTGGGAATTGTTACAAAGGGATAAGAAGATGCTTCCAGTGTGGGAGAAAAAGACACCAAGCTCATGAGTGTTGAAGGCACGTGAAAAATTTGTCTAATATGATAGAATAAAAGAAATAAACTATTAATGCACCAACCGTGGTTCAATTATTCAACTTTATAGAGAAAGGGAACTATACAAGAAAGTGCACTAAGCCACAGGTCCTTAAGGCTAATCAGCATCATTAGACACCAAATCCAAAGGAGCAATCAAAATCTTATGCTATCACAATTACAGAAGTGGAGTCTGAAAATGATGTTGTACTAGGTACACTTCCTATTCACACAATAATGGAATAAATTTATTTGATTCAAGTTCTATGAAATCCTTTATATCTTGAAAGTTTCTTGAATAGTTGAATCAAAGCCCTGATATCTTGAAGTAGACATATCTATAAAAATACCTAGTTGTCTCATCATTTCATCCCAAGTGTTAGACTCTTCTATTGTTAGCATGTGTGGGAACATTTTTCCAGTGAATCTCATAATACTTCCCTTGGTGATATTCGACACTATGTTAGGCATGGATTGAATATTTTTATATATATCACACATCAACTATAGGGAAAATTAAATCTCATTTAATATTCTAAACCATCACATGATCCTATAAAAATTAAACAAAGACAATGATTCCCATTTAAAGAATACCTCAATGGTGTAGGTGATGATACCCTCTGAAGAAGAATACCATGACCAAATGGTTTATTCAAATGAAGGTATAAATCAAGAGGAAATTTCCATTATGATGAAATACATAAATGTATTTCCCAATTTTTTACCTAGACTACCCATAGAATGTGAGGTATATTTATCAATAGATCTTATACCCTAAGTGAATCTTATCACTATATCGCGCTATAGGATTTCCCAAATCGAACCGGGGGAGTTAAATAAGAATCTACTCGATAATTTTAAAAAAGGGTTAATCTTCTCTAGTCCATTGACATGGGGTTAACCAGTTCTCCTTGTAAATAAAAAGGATAGATCAATGTGGCTATTTATCGATTACTGGGAGCATAAAACAATATCAATAAGAAACAAGTATACCCTGCAACAGATTTATGAATTTTTTAATAAACTATAAGGGGATCAGTACTTATCAAAGTTTTATCTTCGTTTTGGATATTATCAACTAAAGGAGAATAAGGAAGGCATTCAGAAGATGTGTTATTATTCAAGGTATAGACATTATGAGTTCATAGTGATACCCTTCAAAAATACTAATTCCCCTAAAATCTTCATGGATATCATGAACAGATTCTTTATAATCTACTATGATAAAGTTTTGGTATTTTCTATTGATTATATTATAATTTTCACCAATATTAATGAGGAACATGAAGAGTATCTTATAATTATGATTGATAAATTAAAGAAGGAGAAAAAGTATGCTAAGTTTATAAAGTGTGACTTTTGGATGTAGTAAGTCACATTCTTAGGGTACGTGACCACATTTGAAAGAAATTTCTATGGACTCTTCAATGACAAAACTAATCGAGGAATTTCCCAAAACTTGTAGTTTCATAAAGATGCATATTTTTCTTGTCTTAGTAGTGTACTACGAATATTTTGTGATAAATTTATCATGATTCTATACACTTCTTATTATGTTTACATAGAAATCGACAATGTATGTATGGATATAATAATTTTATGAAATCGTTAAGGATCATAAGATGAGTTTAGTCACTACAATTTTACTCAAACTACAATCAAGTGGATAATGTTTTGTGATATGTAGTGATTCTTATAATATATGATTTTTTTGTTTACTCATGTAGAATGAAAAAGTGATATCCTATTCCACATGAAAACTGAATATCAATGAGAAAAAATACATGACACGTGATTTGGAGTTAGCAGTTGTGATCTTCACATTTAATATTTGGAGGTACTACCTCTATGGTGAGAAGTGTGACATATATACCTACTATAGAAATCTAAAGTATAAATTCACATAAAAGGATCTGAATAAGTATTAATGTAAATTATTATAGCTAATCAATGGATATGATTTTCTATTCACTATTATCAGGGAATGGAGAACTGGGTTGAAAATTCTCTTATTAGAAAATAACATAATACTCTATCCATGAAGTAGATTAAGAAATACCCTATATTCATGGATATGAAAAGGATGGATCTAGAAATAATAACAATAGGGAATAAATACTAAAATTATAAAATTATTTCTCATCCATCTATCTAAGAGAATATCAAGGAGGAATAAAGAGATGATCTAGATCCTCAATAGAAGGTGAAATTCCTAAAAGAAGAGAAGCTACATGAATTTTACATCGATGAGGATGGTGTCATTATATTTTGAAATAGACTTTATGTGCCTATATTACTCAATATAAATAATGACCTATTGTATAATGTGTATAGATACTCTTTCTACATCCATCCTATAAGTACTAAGATGTAATGTGATCTTCAAGAACACTTATGGTGAGATAAAATGAAGAAGTATATTACTGGTTATACCTCAGGATTCTTTATATGTCAGCAGTTGAATAAAAGATACAGAAGCCCAAGGGGATAATGAAACAATTGACTATAACCATGTGGAAATAGGATAATGTCACCAACAACTTTGTCATTGGTCTCCCAAATATATCCGAAGGAAGCAATGTGGTATGGGTAGTGGTGTATCAACTAACCAAGATTACCCACTACATCACTAATCGGGAAGATTTATCACATGAAAGACTAAGATATATATATAAAGGAAATGATGAATCTATATGGGGTTCCACATTCAATCATATATAATTACTATCGTAGGTTCACATCTATTTTAAAGAGATATATTCCACATGATTTGAATACTTAATTGAATTTTAGAATATCCTGTAACCCCCAAAATGAGGGCTAATCTGAAAATACAATTTAGTCACTTGAGAACATTTTGATATCTTACTAATGGAATTTAAAGTGGGTTGGGGTCAATATTAACATTAGCTGATTTCTCACACAATAATAGCTTATAATAAATTATTCAAATGGATCCATATTATGATTTTTATAGGAAGAGATTTTGAACTCTTAATTTTTGGGATGAAGTTGGTGAATGAAATATACTTGGCTCTGATCTATCACAAGAGATAATGGAGAAGGTTAATGACATATAACAACATATAAAAGATGCTTAATGTCAGAAGAAGAGATATGATTACAACCATCGAAGGGACTTGGATTTTGAAGTTAGATACAAAGTTTTCCTTTGAATATAACCATGGAAGATATTGATCTAGTTTGAAAATAAATGAAAGTTTATCCCTATGTACATTGGCCCCATTGAGATCCTTGATTGCATTGAAGAAGTGGTATGTCCACTTTCACATCCACCAAATATGGACCAATTTTTTGATGTGTTTTATGTATCTCTCCAAGGAAATTACATACTTGACCCATCACATATACTGAATCTAGAGGTGGTAAAACTGTAGAATGACATCTCATATAAGGATCATCTGGTGAAGATGATGGACTATACATACATAGTTCTATGAAATAAGACAACTCACCTTGTAAAAAAGTTTTATAGGAACTATATGTATTAAGAGGAAACATGGGAACCATAGGAAACAAAAAATTAAAATTTTCCTCACCTATTCTTAAATGAGAATAAGAGTTTAAATTTCAGGGATGAAATTTATAAAGGGGGAATAATTAACATCCCTTAGCTTATAAATAATATTTGTTTCTTGAAATAAATGTGTATTGTATTATATTATATAGTATTATATGCATACAACACATTGAGAAACCAACTAGAAATCTTTTTTCAATAATAAAATTCATAAAACTAACGATAAATTAAACCCATATAAATTACAAATATTACAAGGGGAAAATAGAAAATAGAAAGATTAAAATGGGAAAGTTTTGATCACCCCAATTGGATAACATCAACCCTCCCACGAAAAACACTTTGGAAAGGAAAAAAATGTTATCAAACCAATTGACATTATAGTATACAGAAATTTAGATCCTGAAGAGTAATTTGTGTTAATAATTAATGAAGTAATTAATTCGTATCTAAATGAGGTAATGTGATTGTTGGAATAGTAATGTGATCTTTAGAATAGTAACCTGACTATTGTAAATAGTAACATGACAGTTAGGAATATTAACATGACCCTTGAAATAGTAATTTAACCTCAAAATAATAAATTTTGATATAAATAATTTTTATCATTAATAATTTAAGTAAATATAAATATTATAATTCTAGAAAATATATATCATGATTAAAAAATTCAATTAAAATATAAGAACATTTCAAATAACTGTATTTTAAAATATTTCTGAAAAATTATAATTTTTATATTAATATTAAAATTATATATATTAGACAATTATTTTGATATAATTAATATAATTTTTTAAATGATATTTTCAAAATATTCCAATGTTTATTTTATGGTCATCTTCCAAAAAACATAAATTTTCATGCGATTAGTAAATAATATAGTTTTTTTATAATCAGTGTAACTTGAATTACTTCATTCATGATGTAATAATGACCTAATAATTTCTATAACATGATTCTCAACTAAAAAATATTTAATTCAATATATGAGTCATTAAAATAAAATAAACATCATTTCAAAAACTAAAAAGTACCCTTCAAAGTCTACAATCTAATGTATTACATTAAAATAAAATTTTCTCATTTTTTTCATCATTCCTTTTCATTAAACTAATGAATTAGAATAAAAAGTGATTAAAAGTAATAAAATAATATTACTTAATTAAAAAATGTTTTATAATGTCAAAAATATCACTATTACAATGTTTACCTTATATATAGTATTTTATTATATATCATTACTCAAAAATACCACTCTCCTCAAGTATAAATAACCCCTCTCCATCCCCTTGAAAAACACTCCTCCCATACTTTCAAAATAAAAAAAGTTTACTAATTACTCTATCTTAATCCACTTATAATCAATAGGGATGTCTTGGAGTAATCCAAATCCAATCATCAAATGATTATAGCATCGTACAAGGGAAGAAACATTGAGAAGAGGGTATATTTTAATCAACTCTCCATTGGGTTTTCCTCTTCTTTTCCTATATTTCTCAATCACTTTCCAAACAAATGTTATAAGATTAAGTATATCGTATGATAATACTATATTGCTTTTTTTAACCTATTGTAAAAATATTTATTTCAAATTTTTATATTTTATACCACTCTTTCTCCTCCTTTGGACAATATTCTCAATAATGCTTGGTTAACCACCAATGCAGAAGATCCCAACTTCTTTTATATCCCAACATATGGACCATATGATTGAATTATTTTTATTTTTATGTTTTTGTGTGGTTTTTTGTCCACATTCATCTAAGATATGTTTTTTATACTTGTTATGGGATTTGGTTTTGTAATTGGTTTTGTCCCACTGGGATTTTGAACCACTAAATTTTATGGCTATATGCCTCTCGGCCTATGGGTCGGGCATGTCATGGGTTCTCCCTTAAACTAGTTCAAAAGGGTTCCTATTTTATTTTTCACTTTTTTTAATAAAGGGGATTTCCCCCAACCTTTTTTACAAATAGAAAAATCAAATAAAATATTCAATATTTAGGGAAAACATGGTATCAAAACACTTCAATTTAAAAAAAAAATGTACTAACTATATTCCAATTATTATAATTTATAAATAGTAAAAAAATTATAGTAATTAACTTCTAGTTCTATATTTCAGTAAACCTATTTTTATTATTTGCGAGACATAAAAGTGGTGAAATAAAGGGGGAATTAAGGTAACGGTTTTCTCAAAATCAACACCTTTTCTTTGGGTTACCCCTCCTTCACATAATTTTTAGTATGGTTACTCCAATAATGTTCCTTAAATATAATTTCACTTTTATAACCTTTTCTTTTCAAAGATATACATGTTTTTTCCTAGATTTATTATCCAAATACAAATATTTTCTAAAGAAAATTTATTTTCAAAACACATATTTGACTCTACTATAGTTGTTTTATATTCACTCAAGAATGATGATATTCCTACCAAATATATTTTACCTTGTTAATTTATAAACCCGTGGTTTGTTAGTGAAATTATTCTTCATCAAATCTTTATAAAACTCACTCATTTACGTGGGTTATTTCATGACTATCATTTTTATACATTCTATGTGGCATGTATGATTATGTGAATATTATGATGTGATGGGTGGGATTGAAATTATATATACCTCCAATTCATTGGGTTTTGTGATGTGTCTTGAGAGATTATTCACATTATGCATGAACATGATTTTATATTTTTTCATAATGATGATTTTATGATTTCTGAACATATGTTATGTGTGAATATATTTCTAGGTTTTTCATAACTATGTGTGGTATTTAACCACTATGACATGATTTTTCATTTTAATGGATTTTTTACATCCCATAACATTATCAAATATTTCCCTCGGGTTTATGATGATGAAGATCTTATTCATGTGATATGATGATGATGATTATGATCACCTAAGTTCTATTGATTCATTTCATTTATTACTCCTCTTATATGTATTTTCTCTCAACCCTTTTATTGATGTATATCCTCAAGTACTTATATATACTAAGAAGAAAGATAAATTTTATAAGGCTAAAGAAGAAATATTTTAATTTTATTATGTACAAGTGATTTATGAGATTAATTTTCCCAAGACACTAAACATTTAGATCCTTGATTTGTAACAATGTTATATTTTTTATCTTAAATTTTTTTTGATACTCATGTATGAAAAAGTTGATTCATTACAGGGTTCACAATGTTATGGTTCCTTATGCATATTCTTATCCCATATTTCTATGTTATATGCCTATGATTATGTTACTTGGATCGTATTAAATTTCTCATGGTTATGTGAACTTTTTCAATGGTATATAAGTTCTTATTTTGATATTGACTTATTGAAAAATATTACTATTTCAGATTCTAGTAATAAGATATCTCTCCCCTTCTGATTTTTTCTCGTATAATTTTGATCTAACACTTGATGGCATATTGATATGTTTTTCCTAACTGATCATTTGATCTCAACACATTCTTATTTTTCCATTCCCTAAGTTATAAAGATGAATATAACTTATGAGGAGTTGATATGGGAGTCTAGTGTGGATCTATTATAGAGAAATTTACAAAAAGAGTTGTAAAAAAGTTATTTAATTTTGTACTAAAATAATCTAAACCTTCCATTCTTGAGATTGTGTGATTATTCATGAGATGTAATTTTTATCTTATGGAAATGATTTAAAATAAAGATATTTTTACCTTGGGTTTACATAAAACCATTACTAATCTAACTATAATAAACACTCCAAATATTTTAAACCTCATGAATATATGCATGAAAAAATAGATCCCTCCAACTAACCAAGACCTTAGTTATAGGGAATAATTAATCATCGTGAGTCAAATTAACACTCTCTATAGTATCAATGTCATGGTGGAGAACTTATGACTTGTTGGGAATATCTATTGGTAGAGGGATTGAATAACTACACTAATGTGGGAATCATTCCATATTAATTTATGGAATACATGTCATTTCTCCACATACATGGGGCCTGGACTATGTCAATGATAATATTAATGAGCAGTGTGCATGAAACCATCCATCTCATGAAGTACATGGGCCCCATCGACATGGTTTTGTCAAGGGGTACCTAAACTTAGGTCACATATGGAGGACCCACACCCTATCAATTATATTTTTAATTATGGTAATGGCTAAATCCTATATAAATATTGAGGAGTAAAACCTCATTGATATTTAAATTAATTAGGGGAGTAACTGGCTAAATATTTCTACTTGAATCATAACTCATGGACACTGAAAAAACCACCTCAGTGTGAGGGTTTTTCCAAGAACAAATATCTAGGTTTTGGTACGCTAATGTTTTTCATTTATATAGCAAAAAAATCATCATGAAATACAACCAAACTCATTATCAATATCATAACAATGAAAACGAAATCATATAGTGTTATCTCCCATTATTTGTGGCCTAAGATAAAAATTCATCCCATCGTCAAGTTATGACCTCCAAGAAAAAGTACTTATATTTAATGACATAGATCATTCTACTATAAAATAAAATATATCCTTGTTAACAAAAAAATAGGAAATCACACTCACTATTTTATACCCAAATTTTAGTCATGATGAAAAACTAAATGACAATATTATCATAGTATTTTGTAAGTCAATTAACCGATCAAGGTGTGCAGTCGGTCATTGGATAACTCCCAACTGTAATATATCACCCAATATGTTCCACTAACCACATATAGTAGAGAATAATTTATATCATAGGAATAATTTTATATGATTATTAAATCATTCCACACCATCAACCCCAAATGCAGGCAACAATATTTCCTCATCACAATGAAACCTTATCAAGAGATTGATGCATAAAAAGACCACCAAAGTTAAAACCTGGTACTTCATTATTAATAATATCTCCAAAAAATCATGTTAAGTGAAAAGATTGACCTAAATGAATTCTCATGGTTAAAATCATGTTTTTGGGTCCCACTAAGAGATCCTTTTGTGTATTGGTTGTCACAGTGGCTAGAAAATTTCAACATGCTTGTTCACATTCAGATTATACTTCTAGAAGAAATTATATCAAAGGAGAACAAAATGAACTAACATAAGAAATCATTGTGTTCTTATCATGAAAATGAGTGAAATATTTATCCAGTAACTTCTCAAATTAATCTGCTATCAGGTTTTATGCCCATATATTTTAATGTCAAAAAATCCCTTAAAATAGTCATTGTTGGTCTCAAAAACAACACCATCATGATCTATGTGAAAAATGAGTAATAATAATTATTTATTTCTTGAATATTGGTATCAGATGTAAAATTTACATTTTTTTCTAATCATGGACTTTAAGGGATCATATAGTGGTCATGGGATCCACAATATTGGTCAATATTTCCCACATTGTTTATGTCTTCAACTGATCATCTTGGTGTCATGATTGTAATGTCACAAATGAGTCTTCAATCTGATATCATAAAAAACTTCAAAAATTAATATTAAAAAATTATTATTATTATTATATTATTATTATTATTGTTATATTATTATTATATTATTTTTTTTATTACTATATACCATAAATTTACATATCCAATGGGGAGTCACATGAATTCCATTTTACGCCAAGAATTTACATTTATGTTATTACTCTTTCACTATAAATATTTATATAAATATACATAAATTTGTGTGTGTGTGTCTACATCATAAGCCTTATGATTATATTTATTTATCCTAAACACTAACCATTTATCAATGATAGATTCCATTAGAATAATTTTTACCTATTTAAGAGATTTGATTGGTAAATCCTCCATATCCATGGCCAATAAATTATATTTAATTAAAAAATATAAAATAGTGAGTTTCTTATATCTTTTTAAATATAAAAAAGGTTGTAATCACAATATGCACTTAAAACTACCATTGTTTATGCCAATAGTTTTGGTATCCATTCTTTATATCATTTGCTATAAGATAATGAAATTCCTCTTCCACTTCATTTTCTTTTTCTAGACCCCTCTATCATTGGTCCTCAAACCCCTCACAATGCCCCACTCCTCTTGGTTCACGTGAGACTAACCACCCCAATATTGAGTGGTAGACCTTATTTATCTTATGATGGGTTGAAGTGATCTAAGACATAGCTCCATTGAAAAAAAAATAACCATGGTTGGCCATGTCTCCACGAATCGAGGTTGGGAAATGTGTTCAACCAGACACCAACCACAAAATTTATTTAATAAAAATATAATAATAATGAAATAGGTTAAAAATTATCAATGTTAAAAAATTAATAACTTAGAAATATATTTTATAAATTCATAAAAATTAATCATGGTTCATAAAAACAATAAGTGAGGCTCAATAATCTAACCTTTTGAGAGACTATTAGTGGTTCCTCTTCATAATCATTTATTCCATGTAAAATGGTATTAAAATAGAAAAAAACAATTAAAAATATCATTCCTCAATTAATTGAAAAATATTCTAAATATGTGCATGATGATCCTGAATCCCAAAAAGAAATAATATTTCATTTAAATGAAAAATATTTCCCCAAGTAATAAAAAGTTCAAGAAATCTTAATTTGAGGCATCACATATAAGATATCCTCATTCTTCTCCAAAAACTATTAAATGATCACTATGATTTATAACTAATTAAATAATTTATTTAATATATGTTTCAAAAACAAAAACTCCTATAAACAACACTAATCTTCCACATAATTGTAAACTCTGAAATCTAAAATCAATGAAAATATCAAAAAAATTATCAAGATCACTTACTAAGTTAAAATTTCTATTTTTCCCTTATTCTTGAAAGATTTAAATATTTTTATTTTTAGTCTAAACTTTTTATACAACATAATTACACTATACTAATACATAATTTAACAAATATGAATACTAAAGAATACAATTGAATAAAAACGTGATCCAAATTAATATCGTTATTTAAGTTCTTCTTTAGTCAATACTAAGTCATTATAATCTACCCACCTTCAATTTTTTTCATTTAAAAAAGAAAAATATCAAAAAGTGGATAAAATATTAAGCTATTTTCTTTATATTTCACACCCAAATACCAAATTGAAAGAACAAAAACACAAATATTTAACATTCAACTCAGGTTATCCTATGGTATTTATCTACTCATATAAATAATCTAACATTTTTACTTTCCAAATATGCTTTGTATTCATACAATCATGGTTTGGTCACATCACATACACTATTCACCCATGAAATATATAAAACATATTAGGGCGGTCTTTCACCATTTATTAATATTCATCAATCCATAATACCAGGAGGTAATTAGGCTAGCATGATTTCAAATAATGTATTACAGGCATGGTTTTCATCCATTTACGGGAACCTATATAGACTAATTTTCTTACATGTCTACCAATGAGTAAAAAATCTTACTCAAACATATCTATGTATCATACAATTTCAAACAACTATACCATAATAAGTATTTCAATCACAAATTCTAATCAATGATAAAAATCAATAACATCACCTTAAATAGAACAATCTTAGCTATGTACATATGATTCAACACATAGATCCAAATTTTTAAAATACCATAAATCAAATGACAAATTTAATAAGTGAATAATCACTTAGGTAATTTCATGATATCTTGAAAAGATACAAATAATCCTATTTTAAAATCATAAAACTTTCATCTCACCTCTATCTTAGGATAACCTTAAGAGTAATAATAAAACCTATAAAGTTTCATATCATTGACATCACCAATTAATGGGTGAGGAATTTAAAAAATAAAATGGAATCACTTTTATATACTGATTAAAAGAAATCCACCCAATCTCATGATAAAACATCACCACACTAGATTCACTAACATCCAAAAGAGTCTGAAACTCACCTAAAACTTTTCCTTCATAGCTCAATTGATTCCAATATACAGATCCAAGGGAGGATATAAATATTCCCTCATTTGAATAAAACAATTAAGGTAAATCTCATCAATATCCAACTATATCGAATCCCATTACTAATTGAGGTTATTTAATAAGTAGTTTTAACATTAAGTATAATAAAAAAACATATACCCTCTCATCTGAGTAACTATAATCTCACACAAAATCCCAAAGGCCTAATATTTTTATTTTTTTGGATAATCCCCCTTTTATGGGATTAGGGAGGAACCCATAAATTACTTATAGTCCCAAGTCATAAATATCATACATGTCCCGAAGTCCCATAGGTATATGGCCCAATACATGACCTTTGAAGGCCCAAGACTTGATACACTAGAAATAGCCCCACCCCAATAACATCATCTTGAGGGTACTTATTCCCCCAACTCATGTGGATAATTGGATAAATTTTCCCCATGTAGAGCTACACGGTGCCTGGAACTGATGATAGTTGACATACCCTCTCATTATTCCAATCATGTTAGCTCTGCTTTGGTGGTTTCTACTTTTCTCAGAATCTTCTTTTGGGTCTTATCATGTGTGGTCTTCTTGCACTGCTTCTTGGAATCTGTGGCCCAAAATTCATATTTTCTAATAGCCATTACTGGCCCGAAGTCCTTATGTCCTGAAGTCCCTTGGTGTCATGAAGTCCCTCTGTCCATAAGGCCTTTGGTGGCGTAAAGGCCCTGAGACCCGTAGGCCCAAACCAGTGGCCCAAACCCTAAATAGGTTGAATAGTTCTGGTTTCTATCATATCTACTACATTACCTTCTACAATACTACTGTGGAAACCCAGAAAATCTCACCCACCCATATTTTATCTGGGGTCTTTTGGATTCCAAGTAGGAGTCTCTAGAACTCGGTTACAAGCTCGTTTTCCAGTAACTATTGTCTTACCAAAAATGGAATCTGATAATTTCACCTACCTTAGTTACTATAAAAATACCAAAAATTATCCCTCATGGATATTATTCTTGTCTTCATTGTTATTTCCATGAAATTTATTTTTCTAATAGATCATGTAACTGATAAAAAAAGAACTCTAAATTATTATACCATGTTATCTCTACCTCAAAACTACCTTAATCAAATATAATATTTCTCACCAAGGAACCATACCAAAACATATAAAGTGGATGGACTTGGTTTCTTCCAAATAACCATAACTATCTACCTTGGACCCCATCATAACACATGTCATATCAAGAAACTCTTATTGTAATTGAAACATATCACAGCTTTAAACTATCTCTATTGTAATCCTTTTCATCACATAATAAATCTTTATCACTATCAAATGTGGTTGTTACTAATATTGATAAATCATTCATACCAGTAGTATAAAACATAACAGGTGCATAAAAAAACATCTAACTTTTCAATATCATAGTATTTTTAATGTATAACAAGTCTCTGCCCTACTCTACTGATATGGTCTCAATTCTAATCACTCATCATCACACATCAAATTAAATCAACTGTTGATATAATTATTCTCATGAAAAATAGTCCTTAAAGGATTTTCGTTTAATATATTTATAAAATGTGATAAATCCTAAAACCATGTGTAATACTCTATTATAGTAAAACCTTACTCCAATGAATGACATGAAAAATTCAATTTTTCAACCATAAAATATAAGGAAAAAATAATATTGAAGTAGTATGAAACTACATATCAATGCCAAGATTCTAAACCCATGATCCAAGTAGATCATTTTAGACCACCTTCCTACCAACTGTGAAGCATGTATTTCACGAAAAGAAGTATTTATATCACACATGTTCTTACTAAGGAAAACATCCTATAAATATCGCTAAACTCAAGCGCCACTACATGGTACCAAGATAAACTTAAAACAAGGGTAACATGAAATATTGAAACTAAAAAAATGTTTCATAAATATGAGATGCCTCATAATTTATATTAATTTCAATCCATGGAATGAAAACAAGCCCAGGTATATGATTCCTTTACCTAATACCACTCACTAATTCCCCTACTAGTAGGCTTCTAGACCCCAGGTTCACCTCCTAGTATATCAAAGTTCATTGATTAGAAGAAATATCCTAAATGATAAATTAGAGACACAATTCCACTAATATCATAACCTCAATAATAAATAAATGAAAAAATATCATGCACAATAAATCATCATATAAAATATAATCAATAAATCATAACAATCTATAAAAAATGAAATACTATAATTCAAGCACACATCATGGCCAGTCACCCACTGGGTTAATAAAATATACAAATAAAAAATAAAAAAAAACGATTCTATACTACCATCCTCAAACCTCACCTTAATCCTATCTGTAATACATGTCAAGCTTCCTCATCATGATCCATGACACATCTATGAACTAACCTGTATAACAACCATAAGTGCTTTACACGCACTAGGGTGCCCATGTAGGGTGTGAGAAATACATATCACTAGGGTATCACCAATTTCCCCTAATAAATTTCATCATATACCTATATGAATGGGTAAATTCAATAATATAAAATAAACATGCATTTCATATCATCGTGTGCTAACCAGGCCACCAAAACACCTGACCATGCATTTTTTAGCCTATGTCAAAAGGAGTTGACTAGTGACACAAGCCTAGTAAATACTCAAGTACTCTATATAGGGTGTCTATGACATATATTCCCATACCTAAATATATATTTTAGGGTATCTCACTCAATAAAAACCCATACATGGATATGTAGGGTAGGGAGTCCACTATATCCCAACCACTGCCCTCTCTCATTGTAGGGTTCCTATCAACACCTTATCATCATTGGGTATTCCTTGTGTGAATCACATATTTAAAATGATATGTGATATATTAAAATTAGATAAAATCTCTAATAAGTAAAACCATCCCATAAGTGTAAGTTACCATGGCTACATCTCATTTCATATAATATACAATAATCAATTTAATAGAGCATCATAATATCCAACCTCTCAAGTATCCAGACCACACTACTACAAGGAGGGTCTCATAAAAGTATCCTGAATCACATTATTCACAACCAATGATCTAAGGATGGAATCATAATATCCAAGCTCTTATATATTCTAAAACACAACATTACTAGTTATAAACTATATAAAATCATATACATCATTGATCATAAAGGGAATCTCAATAGCTAAAATCTATTATGAGTTGAACCACATTCTTAGGGTAAGTATCAGGCATAATATTATTTCTTAGTGATCTAAGGGGAGAATCTCAATACAAATCCTCTCACAAAATCCAAATCACACCACCAGTAGGTAGCTCCCATGGGTGGTCACCCATACATAGGAACAAATAATAGGGCATGAAACCCATCGCAAAATCTCACCAGCGCATCACCAGAATTCTAATCACATAAGGCCCAACCCCACATCTCAAGGGATTCCTCAATGATATCTATCCTTGTATGTTAATCTTGTAAATATTATCTTGTTCATTCCCAAATAAAATTTTGGTTACATTGGAATTATCACCTTTCCCATAAGAGGGTCTACTAGTTTTCTTAAACCCAACCAGGTCCATAATCATCAATACCAAATCACACTTATCAAACCATTATGACATTATAGCCTGAAGGCCCTTGTAGACCTTGAACACAATGGATAGTCCAATCATCTTATTATTCCACATACCAACTAGAACCCACTAACCAAGTACTATCTTGAACTAAATCACACTTAGCCTCTTAGATTCCTCAGAACAATTCTCCAAATAATCCTCACAACTCTCACATGGGACTTATCTCACATATCCCCTTAGAGATATCTTGATTCAATCAACTAAAAGAAAACCCCATGACACACTTAATCAATTCCATGAGAAATTATCCCACTCATAGTGAACACCAAGCCTCTACACCACCCTCAACATGGTTTTCTCATCATGTTTGAGATGTGTGGTCATCTCACTCATCCCAAAACGAATAAGCCTCAAATTTATAATAAAATATAATAAGGGGTATTGAATAGGGTAATCATGTTTGATCTCAAGTATAAATACATATCTCATCCCTCACAAAATCTCAACTATTATATTTTTCCCCTTGTCAACATGGTTTTTGGGTAACTCTATTATCCATAAACATCATTGGAGCACCTTCTTCAAACCACAGAGAATCAAAGGCATCCAATCTATTTACCTAGGGTTCTCTTGATCCCTATACCTTTAACCCAATAACCCATAATCATCCACATATTTACATTCATTCATAAATATTTGTATATTTTTGTATTAAATAGTCCACCTATACTTAAAATTTATTTACAATTATCTCAATTCTCCTCTCATCCACAATAAATTTTTTCCATGCCTCACTGAATATTTTACCAACACCTAAGCTCCAATATCAAGACAAAATTATGAAATATTGATTTATAACAATTTATATTGACTTATTCGATTTAAATAAAAGATGTATAATCACCAGAAAAATCATTGGGAAATGATGTATTGCCAAAACAGCACATAAATTTGTATGTAAATCCCCATGGTATCCTTTCCATCTAAGATGAGAAAAAACCCCATCATCTCAATTTGATTTCACATTGATCTAGTGGAATAAATGTCATGATCCTATCCCAAATCATCACAAATTATATGGATATAATAAATAATAATAACTAAGGATGGAGAGGAAGAACATTCCATAAATCCCCACCAAAAATGCCCGAGAATTTCCCCTCACTGAGGGGGTCTAATGGAAGGAAGAAAGGGGGAGAAGATGACATAAATATACCTCAATGTGTCACCCCTTTTCCTATCCACAATGGAATGACAACCTATTAATGGTGGTTATGTAATTGTTTTTTAAAATTGAAAAATATCCCCATCACAACATGACCTATATGGGCCATAGTGTGATTCCATCATAAGATCGCCCATTAGAGTGTGGTCCCTTGGGTCATTTTTTTATGCAGATCCCTTGAACAGAACCAAATAACCTATGACCTAACACTCAAGGAATGATCCCATTGTTCATTTCATGGAACAACCCCCTTGGTAAGAATCAAAACCCCTTCGATCCAACCTTCATGGTGTGGACTCCTCCTTCACAATCCTGAACTTTGTGTTCCAAGTCATGAAACCTCCCCTTAGACCAACCTTCATGGAGTGGACCAAAGGTCATGGAGTGACCACCTTCCCCATGAGAAATCTCACAAAGGAAATATATAAGGGTTTCTAGACCCCATTCATAAAATTCATTATCATAGTTTAATGCCTTGTCCATGATGTGACTCAATACATATGGGTATTTCCCTTAGTAAAACACCCCCAAAAACCACCACACATTGATATTAATTGGTCATGATGAGATATGATGCCTCAAAATCATGGTACCACTCTCATCCATAGTGTGATCCTTGATTATCCCCTCATCATGGTGTAACCTCCACCCATCATGGAGGAATGAGCCGTCTACAGGAAAATTTAGCAAAGTGTTCACCCTGACCCCACTATGACATTCACCCAAGCACCTAAAACATAATTTGGACCTATAAACACATCCAAAAACATATTCTCAAGATGTTTCAACCCTCAATAACTCAATAAAAATTCCAATCCTTGAAACATTCCCTACTCCATTACCAAAAAATATATTTCCCTATAAAATAATAACACAAGAAATTTTGGGTCATTAAAAACTCCCCATAATAATGATTCACATCCTCGACAATCAAAATTGGTCCTCAGTCCATCATTCCTAATCCACATCCATCATCAATTCAATACTAACTCTCCATGCTATGACTTTGAACACTGAATGTGCTTCTACCGCACAACTACAAACACCAAGGAACACTAGTCAGCAAAAACAAAGCAACTCTCTAATCTGCATCACCAAAATCAAGGTAATTCTCATATATAATCATCAATATGAAACATTAAATTTTAAACAACCAATTAATCCCAATGAATATGGTTCTTCCAATTATAAGGAAACACTCAAAATGGTCGATTATAGGTCATGGTATACAATGTTATAGGAATCACCTATTGAATCACACATCTAGTGGTCCATCAATTAACTATATGTAGTCTCCACATAACCACACCAATTATCACACAAAAAAACAATTATTACTCCACTAAAAAACCTCTTTGAAAATGATCAGTCTCATCTTTTTATGGATCATTATATCACCTGAATAGAATACCTTGTTTTCGAAAGGCATCAAAAAAATATTCCAAATTCCCACACTGGAGTCTGATCCTAAAACTCTATGCAATTCCATTTTTGGATCCTCATCCACTCACCCCAGTCATCATACTATCTCTATGATCAGTGGAACACATTCAATATAACTCAATCTCAATCACATGAACTCTATCCTACGTCCAAAACTAACACACGGAATCTAGGTAATACTTCATATGAATAGAAAATATACTATTCTCTATAGAACTAGATCAAATTGGATCTACTTACTCACCAATATATTGGTGTTATATTGACCATCCATATACTTTTCCAACCACATATATGGCCCTCCTAACACTAGTTCCATGAATCTATGACTGATTTGATTCTCCCTACCATAGGAGTATCCACATCAACACCCTAATAAACAAAAAAACTCAATCTATAAGGCCAATTATCCCTCCATTAATGAACATATTTATTTTACATGACAATCCTTATAATTCTTGAGTAACAATATAAAATATTGATCATTATCCACCCCCAGATCACAAAGAACATCACCCTCGATATTCACCAAAATACACTAGCAATAAGGGTCACACCCCCCAGAAACTAATGGTGTTCTCCTCATCATATTGATTTCCTTACACTGCGCCATAGGAACAACATCCAATGGGTTCCATTATCACACATGTGTTTCTCTTCTTAACCCACACTCATCTCATCCCCAAAACCCCTTTTATGTAATAATATTGGATTGAACATATCATAGTACTATGATCCATGTTTGGTATATCTTCTCACCACATAGGGACACCTCACATACTCATCAACACCTTGGGATTCCATTCCCAAAGAAGTCCCATAAAACCCATTGATCATTGACCTACACATGGCTACTTACTTCTTTATAACCCAACATCACCATGAATGACTAGCTATCTCTCACCCTCATGTAATGACACTTTTCTCAAAAAAATACATGGCAAAACTCACTCTATTATTCCCTAGAGAATTGAGTTTATTGAGGAAAATTTTCAGTTTTTCTAAGCCACCATACATCTTGATCACTTTGGAACACAATAGGTCTACACTCACATACTACCAAGTTTCACAATTGATCTCTTTCTCTAATGAGTTGTATCCCATCAAACCCTGGATCATGAACCTAAAAAACTTATCATGCTTCACTCTCATGTCAAACTCATATAGTTGAAAGAAATCCTTGATTATTTCTTTTCTAAGAAAACTAGGTAATCTAACTAACTCCAAGGTCTACAGAATAATCACCCACAACTTATGCAACATTCCAAAACCATAGGAATATACCCATGTTTGAAACTTCTTAGATCCAACCATCTAGGATCACAATCCATAAGGCTTGTAATTAAACCAATATTTCCTTCCAAAACTCATCCTATATACTAAAAGTAATCATATTTATATGTGTCTCAAAATAAAAAGTAATTACATATTCATTTATTCAACCCTCAAAAGGGTATCCATTCACTCAAAAAAATTATTACTATCCTCATATCATTTCCCAGACAACCAATTCTTCTACCTATCCAGTAAGGGTAATTATAAATCCCTTGTGTAGAGGGACTATATGGTCATGTCAAGAGAACTTTCACCATAAGATCCTCAAGACTTACCATAAAAAAAAGCTATCACAATTTTTATGGGTATAATTACACCCAAAATTAATATGAGAAAACATCATATATGTTTAATTTACACTTTAATCAATTTTACCCCTTATCTTTGGTGAAATAAATCATATACAAGCACAGTCATGTGAATCCTACATTACAAATATAGATCATTTATACATGCCTTTTAAAACCATCATATAAAATTAAAAAACACAATAATATTATTAAATACACACATCATACTTGAATAAATATCTTAACTATAACAGAAAAACCAAGATAATTAATCCCATAACCCCGATAACATAGAATTACCATTGGAATGGTGCTTAAGACTCACAAGTCTGAGGTCAATAACATGCTCCAAAATTCCCTTATTATCTATCTACCCTATCCCCTATAGTACAAAAAAATAAAGGCACTTGGATACAATTTCATGATACTCCAGATTCAGGACACTCACTAATGTCTCTATCGATGCAATATAGGACTGTGGGAACACCTCCCCATATAGAAGTGGATTCTAAATTGAAACAAGAGCCTAAACCATATATTTTTGGAGACTATTCCCTTAATTCAATAACCCTTAATAATAAATAAATAACAAAATATCGTCAATAAAAAATCATAAGAGTATGAAGAATCAATAAAACATAACATAATATAACAAATGAATTTTTTATATATATGAAGACATGTCATTTGATTTCCCAATGTGATTATTACATATAATAATAATAAAAAATACAAAGTGGGGATACTTCTATCCCTAAGACTAAAATCAATCCCATATCTAGTACCAATTGAGGTTCTCTAGCCCTATCCACCACACATCTATGCTATGGCTTATATAATAGACCTACAGTCTATACATTCACAAGAGTTCCAATCGAGGGAGTGAGAAATACATCTTAATAGGGTATCATCAAGTGTAACTAAAATAGGCCATAATATATGTGTATGTGGGATGTACCAGACCTGGATCACTCTTGTGTAACTGAACCTGGTCAACCACATGTCATGAAGTTCACCTCTCCATATGCTAGAGGTTTCCCACTAGAAATGAGGGCCTAAGGTGAGACTATAGTGACCCATTCTTAACAAAAATGGATACTACATCATTTTTTAGGAATATTCATCACATTAAAAAAGTACATGCCTAAGGACTATAATATTTTATTGTCTTTTAAAACATTGAAACACAATATTATAACATGGTGAATGATCTTCAATATCACCCGTAAAGATCTTCCCCTTAGTACTCATGATAAGAATATCCTTCATAAAACCTTTCTTCATAACCTAGAGAAAGGAAATATAAGAAATGATGAGAACATATTCTTAGTAAGGGTAAATAAATGAGATACATAATCATAACAGGAATATAAGGGTATGAGAACAAGAGAATAAAATATTAAGATCATACCATTTATATCAATGATCATACACATGAGTCATGGAATAAAGATTCACATAACATAAGAAATGAATCTTGAGGGAATAATGAGCACAATCCATGAGAGAATAATATAGGAATGAGAGAAGGAATTTTTGTAGACCCATATTCATATAAAAAGGATTTCCATGGTAGTCAATTATTAATTAAAAGGATATATTAGTGGAGTGGTTTCACTTCACAAACCATCTTAGTTGTCAAGGTTCACTCCTAAAACCATCTTAGTGGAAGAAGTCCTTTAATGACCCTGGTTCGCTCCCTGTTAAATACATTTCTATCTCATGAGATATAAATATTTACCCAGTGCATTGGAAATACATATAGGTACCACCCGTCTCATGATGAAATCATACATAAATGTTCCAGAATATCATAAACAATCATCATATCATAACCCATGAAGTGAAATGGGTGTCAAAAACAGGTCATCATATCATGATCTATGGAAAAGAGACAAGTTTTAAAATTATTTAATCACATAATAAAAAATTAAAAGAAGTGTGTTTGATAAATATGAATCATGTTATAACCTGTGGAAGTGAATATAGTTTCATAAATAACATGTCATAAAATATATAACTATTAGAAGAAAGAATAAGAATGGTATCCTGAGATCATAACCCCAGTAAGAAATTTGTAACATCAAAGGATGTCATATTATGTAGAAAATAATTCTGATAAATCTTTTAATAATGTTTATTGAAGAAAATATACTTTCTTCTTGGGAAATTTATTTTTAAAAAATAAAACATTTTGAAAACACTTTTCTTTGAAAATAAATTCTAAAACTTTTAAAGGAATCTTTCAAATGAATTTTAAACACTTTTCTAAAACATAAAAATATTAAAATCTTTTTTCCATTAAAATTATATTAAAATATTATTTAAAAACATTTTTTAAAACATGGTTTTTGAAGAAAATAGATTTCCGAACAAAGAGAGAAATGAGGTCAGACTTTCTTAAAAACACTTTCTTAATTATCTTAAGTACCAAAGAGTGGAATAATGGTTCCGATATAAGAATATATCATTAATAACCATAGGATAATAAAAATCATCAGAATTTTTGAGATATTTGTCATAACATTTCAATACTATAAGCATAATTAAGAAAATATCGATAAACAATGAGTTTATAGCAATAAACTCGTACCATATTAGTAAAATTTAATAATAATCACCATGAAATAATAACATCACGTGGAGGTTAAAATATCATAAAAATAATGAAAATAATCATATAATATTTAAAAGGTCATTATATACACTTCGTAAGAGAATATATGTTCATAACATAATGTGTGTCTCAACAAAAGAAAATGGTGACAAAATTACCTTACCAATATGGTAACTTTTGAACTGTAAAACCCATGAAAGAGATATCATAAAATCGATATGTAAAAATCCATAAATAAAAGGATAATATTATTAAAATACATTCTAGGGAAGTATATACACTAAATAAAATAAATAATTGGAGAAAAATTCATTAGTCCTTAATAAATAAAAGTGAGACTAGAAATCCCCTTACTACTTGAGTAACTTTTCAGTCATGAGATCCGTGAAAGAATAAAATCAATTGAAACATGTAAAATAATGAATTAAATGAAATAAATGATGTAAAATGTCATAAGGATGTATATAAACCACATAAAATACGTGATTAGAGAATATGGAATGTATCTCATGGATATAAAAAAGTGAGATGAAATTCCCTTACCTTAAGTCTTGACTTTCATCGTACTTGTTTGAACCTCCAATAAAATAAATATAATATTATTATAAAGATATAATATAACCTTATTAGTATATATAATACTATATATAATTAACTTATGAATTTATATTACCCATTTATTAAGAATTCTATGTAAATTTTATGTTTTGGGTATTAACTACTTTGTTTTTCGTACATGTTTTGGCCTTTCATTCTTAGTCATATTAATTAGATCAGGATTTAATTATTTAAAAACTATAAACAATTATTTAATATCATATATATTTATTATATATGTATTTATAATAATCTATAAATGATATAAATCTTAAATAAAATACACTATTCATGGAGATTTTAGGTCGTACGTATGCATGAACATTGTTTCCATTTTCTTATCATATATAAAGAAATAAAATTAGATGATGTAAATATATATATATATATATATTATAATTTAAGTAGACTTATCATATCATAAATATCACATATTTTTAATAAAATCATCTTTAATACATCAAATATAGAGTGTGAACGAATCACGTCGCTTTGATGAGGTGGTAGTCCACATGTCCACAAACGATATTATCGTATTCCCACAAAATGTAAAGCATGATGGAATGTGTTATATAATAATTATTGAAGCATAAATATATCATATATATTGTATAAATCATATAAAAACTATAATTATAGATTTATATCCAACATTGATATGTGGTAATGGAAGAACAAACGATATCGGTTCGTGATGAGGTACTCCGTTATACACACAAATGATGATTATGTTTCCCATTTGATGAGAGTGTGTTTATGTATAGGTATAAACCTTAACATAAAAAAATATTTGTATATTTTGGATTCTTATTTTATTATATAATCATGTAATAAGAATAATTCAATGGGTGTAGAAATAAATAAAACAAATGTTCTCATTGAAGAATGTTACCACCTCTTCGGGTAACTCCTTTTAGTTTTCACCAACGGACTTACATGGTTTGATTTCTACCAAAAGTTAGTCTTATAGTATGATATTAGGGATGTTTGGAGAATATTTTTTCATTTTTTCTAGGATCCAAAATTATTTCTATGTGTGAAGAATAGACGGGGTGAGTACCCTTTTTAGTGGAGGTGTGGAATTCTTGTAAATACAAAAAGTTAAACACTATTTAGAGGTCTCTCTAACATTATGTTCCTAAAATAATGGTCTATTATCTTTAAAAGAGTGTATATGGTCTAAATATGAATATATAATTGGTTTTTTATGTGTTTATATATTATTTATTTCCCTTAATATAAATTTTAGACCCATGGTAAACTGGTTTTCCCTGAATCGCTGTAATTAATTTAAACCATTTTAAATAATGTTTTTTATCCAAAATTAAATTTAAATTATTACAAATTAAAAATTATGATTATTATTAATTTGAAACTCATTTTTTAAAATTTCAATCACATAATTGGAATAAATTAATTTAAAAATAATCATGTACATGGGATGAAACAACGAGTTTTTATATTTAAAATGTTCTAATTTTTTCAATGTTTTTATATGGAATTTTAATGTAAAATTAATTAAAATGGAATAAATTTTATTAATATTTTTATAATTTATCTAAATATATTATGAAACCAATTTAAAATATAATTTAACAATATAAATAAATTAAATGAAAATGTATATTTTAATTAAAACTCAGTTTGTTCCACTATTCATCAACAAAATGAATCATCTCATAAAAATACCAAAAATTAACCCAAAGTCAATTTTTATATTAAAATTTAAAAAATGAAGTTTATTTTATCAAATTATAATTATATGTTATCAAAAATTATTTTTAAAACAAGACTTCCATTAAATGGCGGTAAAACTGTAATTTAGAACAATACATCTTTTTTATGCCTAAAACACGATTGGTTCTTATTTTATGCATATAAAACTTATTGGGTGAATATAATCACATTGTTTTGGGTTTATAATATATAAATTTAATTAATATATCTCAATAAAAATGATTAATTTTATTTATTAATTTAAAATTCCTTTGTGGGCATATAAATATTTTTTTCATAAAAAAACACATACTTTATATTCAATTTGTTTTTTTATTATCATTTATAATTAATTGATAAAAATAAAATAAATTTTATAAACATGTGTAAACAATAGTTTTATAATTTAGTTAATCTTATTTATTATTTTCATCATATAGGCCAGGTGAAGTCTATAAAAATATTTTAATAATAATATTTATTGTATATTGTAGTTTGATAAAACATGGTCTTGTGTGTGACACAAGATATCAAAGGAATTAGACATTATATGTAACGTAATACAAACATATTGTTTTATGTACCAAAATATAATCTATTTTTTCATTTATTTCAAGCATAACATGGGGATAAGTATAAATTAATAATAACTTGGTGTAGTGTGAAATGCAAGCCATCAATAAATTTTAATTTATTAGAAAAATTATAATTCATAAAAATATAGGACGTTACATTCTACCCCCATTAAAAAAAATTTATCCCTCCAAATTCATCTAGGTTTTCAAATTTTTAATACTTGAAAGTTTCTTTTATAGAAACACACATCATAAAAATTAATAATAAAACCTCATTTAAAAAAAAGTAAGAAACATAACAGTTACCCAAAGTAATTCATAATTAGGTTTCAATATATGAGAACATAGGTGTCATGTGAAAACATGGACATTGAAGATAAATAGAACTATCAAGTTCTAATGGAGACTGTCAGAAAACGGGGTTAGGAGAAATTTAAAAATCATAGTCATAATAAAGAGTCATGGAAGAGGTCATTGATATCATCAAAAATGATTATAATCGAACCAAATTTTATTTCAAGACAATTTTCATAATGTTAAAGAATTTTCAAAAGAAGATATACTTACTAGATTTCATTCCATTTCATATGCACAATACCCCCCTTTTTTCTAGACCAATTTTCACTTCATCTCTTACTCCAAAAATAAAGGTGAATTCTTTATTCTTGAATCACTAATAGACCATAATATCCATAAGTAGAAAGATAACTGATTCCATCTATCTTTAGTTATAATAAAAAAAATGGTTATCATAGGTTATCTATAATTCATAACTCCTTAAATAGAGAGATAATATATTAATCTATGTCACCTCATTATAGGTTTAACTTAAATCATTCTATAAATGGTCAACCTTGTTACCCTTATAGAATATGAAAAATATAAACCTTAAATTGGAAAAAATGACAATAATTTTCTCAAAATCAACTTAACATTGATCCCCCATATATCGTAAAGAATCACTAAGTTGTAAAATTACAAACATGTTAATAAATTCATCATTAATTTTCTTAAAACATGTTAATAACCTAAATTACCATAAATCATTATTGAAAACATTAATTATTTCTAATTCAAAAGATCATTGGATATGTTCCTTAAATCCAAAAATTCTTTAATATCCTTCCTTAAAATCACAAACCACTTTTTCAACAAATCCTTTGTTAGTTATGTGGTCCTCAATACTATCTGATTTAAATTATTGATATCAATAATCTCTTTATCTGTACTAAACATCAATTTCTTGACATTCAGAACATATTAAGGGATACCTTCCCTTAATCATTTATTTTTCAGAAAATATAACCTTGATAAAAAATCTATTTTATAGTACATCAGTACCATTCAACATATTCTATAAAATTATTAATGAAAAACTTATATTGAATAATCCTTATTAATTTCATAAATATTTATTCCAAACACATAAATACATTAATCCTTTCACTTAAATGACTGGCATAGAATAGGTACTTCCTATGTTTTGAAGTAAATTCTTGGGTTCGAGTATTGAGTTTAGTAATTACCCTGTTCTATACATATAATACATCAAAATCCTTGAAAATGTTTCATTATATGGCCTTTTTTCCACATAGATGATATCTGCCCCTCCATTTGAGGTGTTCCTATAAGTTCTTCTTCCCTTATTATTGACATATAGTATCTTATTTCCATGATGTTACTTACCACATGATTTTTCATAAAATCCAATCTTCCTCATTTATGATGCTTTAGGAATCTCACAAAATCTCACGTTGTTAATCATATAACGTGATAGATAATTAGGTATAGTCGCAATACTTTTCTCTCTAGTCATTATCTGCATTGGTTTCCCATAGTCACTGAATTCTCCATCAGATTCTGTGTTAATATGATTTCTTATGGTTCCATCCATTGATTAAAACCAAATTCATAATGTGAGCAACACTAATCATAGTGTAAAAAACATTTTCATGAAAAATCAATTACTATATATCAAAATGGTGACACCTTTTTAATTTATAGACCTTAGGATTATCCTTTGTTATTCAAAGTCATTTTCAATTTAAATATATTTTATGGTTTTTAATGAGTTTTTTAATTAACAAATAATATTCCATGGTATTTAACATTTAGGTTTACAGCCAGACTTGTTGTTTTCACCAGTTCCTGATCGAGTCTATCTCAATATGGTGTTTTCAAGGTTGTTACCCCTGTGTTCATTTATGCCTGATCCACATCCGCTTTTAGTATCTATAAAGGGATTTATTCTAGCAAATCACTAACTATATACTTTACCAAAATTCTAGAGCATTTTCCTATGCTTTTTATCATCCTTAGACTTATCCTTAGAGGCGTGAGCTTAGGGTTCTCAATAAGGATTTATTATCCTAGTTTCAAAATGTTAACTAAACATTTCCTTTGATTCCAACTATAGAAACCCACTATTATCATACATTGATATTATATAATTTTTTAAGAATATTCATCACATTAAAAAGTAAATAGCCAAGGACCCTAATATTTTAGTGTCTTTAGAAACTTGTACACACAATCTTTAAACTTTGTGAAACATTTCAACATTTAACATAAAGATATTCCCCATTATTACTCTTTGCAATAATTCCCTACTTAAAACCTTTATTTATAACATGGGTAAAAGAAAAATAATAAAGGGTTATCTTAGAAGCTCGGTAATGGTAAATGAAGGAGATATGTCATCATAACATGAATATAAGGGTATAACAATAAGAGTATAACATCTGAAGAATATACCTTGCATATCATATATCATACACATGATTTACGACATAAAGATTAGTAGATAATAAGACATGAATCATTAGGTAATCAATATCATAGTCCATGGGATCATAAAATAGGAATAAAACATGGAACTTTTTCAGATACATAAGCATGTAAAAATAATTTTCATAGTATTCAAGGATTAATCCCATGGCCATATTAGTGGAATCAGATCGCTTCCACAATAATCTTAGTAGTCATGGTTCACTTCCAATACCATCTTAGTATACATAGTCCTTTACTAAACCAATTTAACTCCTAATTCATTCCATTCCTATCTCATGAGATAAAAATCATTACCCACTTCATTGGAGGTAGATATAGGTATCACCCATCTCATAATTAAATCAATCATACAAGATTCATAATAGCATAAAAATTCATTATATCATAATCAATGACATGAAATGGGTTTCATAAACATGTCATCATATCATAACATATGGTAAAGAAATAGGTTTCATAATATTTCATCATATTATAAATCATGAAATGAAGTGGGTTTCATAAGTATGTAACATGGTATAAACCATGGAAGAGAAACAAGTTTCTTAAACAACATGTCATAAAAAACATTAGCATTAATAGAATTAATAAAGATGGTATCACTACTACAAAACTGGGCAAGGCAGGCGCCTGCCTTTATCAGCACTAACGGAAAAGTGCTGATAAAGGGGTAGGCCTTTATCAGCGCTAAAAAAAGCACTGATAAAGGGCACATTTATCAGCGCTTTTCTTAGCGCTGATAAATGTTACATTTATCAACGATTTTCTTAGCACTGATAGTATTTATTATATACATTAAATAAAAAACACATTTTATAACTAAATATATATATATATATATAATTAAATAATTATAATATTAATAATAAATATATGTATTATATTTATAATATTTTTTAGATTTATTAATTCATTATATATTTATTAGATTTATTAATTCATTATATATTTATTAGATTTATTAATTCATTATATTTATTAGATTTATTAATTCATTATATTTATTATATTTATTATATATTTATTATATTTCTTTATATTTAATGTATTTTTTTATTTATGAATATATAATACATTTTAATATATATGTATAATTAAAATTATTGAATATATATGTGTTTTCCAATGAATTAGGGTCAATTAATATATCATAAATGTGTATATATATATGAATATTCAATGATGTTCATTTATAGATTATAATTCATTATGTTATCCATATAATATATATGTTATAAAAAATGTACACTTATAATTAAAATTAAATTATATTTAAAAATAAATATAAATTTTATTATATTTTCAATGATTAATATATAAATATACCTTTCAAATAATTTTATATGTATAAATAATGATATATATATTTATAGTTAAATAAATATATAATAATATAAAGAAATTATTTAATTTATACATTTATAAATGTGTTTATTAGCGTTGATAAACTATGTATTTATCAGCGCTACAAAAGCGCCGATAAAGGTGGTATTTATCAGTGCTTTTCATTTTAGCGCTCATATATACCCCCTTTATCAGCACTTTTTACTAGCGCTGATAAAGGTCCACGCAGGATTTATAAAATCCATTGGGTCCTCCTCCTCCACGCACCCTGTCAAGCTTTTGCGGAAGCCCTCCTCTGTGCCGCTACCTCCTCTCCACCACTGCCTCCTCTCTGCCGCTATCACCGCCTCCTTCTCCTCCTCCTCCTCTACAGCTGCCTCCTCCTCCTCCTCCTTCGGTGCCTACTTCTCCTCCTCCTCCTCCTCCTCCACCACAGCTCCTCCTCTTCCTCCTCCTCCTGCGTCGCGGCCTCCTCTTTGCCGCTACTCCTCCGCCTCCTCCTCATACTCCACTGCGGCCTCCTCCTCCTCCTCCACAGGCACCTCCTCCTCCTCATCCTCCTCTGCCTACTCTGCTGCCTCCTCTCCACCACGGCTCCTCCTGCTCCTCCTTATCCACCATGACCTCCTCCTCCTCCTACTCCTCCTCCTCCTCCTCCTCCTCCTCCTCCACTACCTCCACTACCTCCACTGCCTTCGAGCTGCCTCTGCTGCCTCCGCTGCCTCCGTGCTACCTCGGCGCTGCCTCCGCACTGCCTCTGCGCTGCCTCCACTGCCTCTAGTGCCTCCACTGTCGACACCTCCTTCTCCTATGCCACTGGGTCCTCCTCCTTAAGGTGAGTAAAATTGAATCTGCATGAATTAATTATGTTTTAATTTATTGTCAATATTGAGAATAATTATGATTTGGCATGATTCTTGTGTGTGGTTATTGTGTGTGTGACACATGTATATGTGGTTGGTTACTTGTTTGATCTTGATTAGCTCTCCCCACTTATGGTTGGTTTACTTGTGAATTGATCTTTTTGAGTGGGTTTTGGTGACTTTTATGCTTTGGTTCATTGTGTGAACCCTTCTGGTTAATTATAATTCCCCATATGTTTATTTAATTAGAACTTTTTGTATTATTTTTGCCTCCATAAGTGAACTATTGGATGTAGGCATATTCATATGTGTACAAGGTTCAAATATGGATTGGCACATAAATGATAATGGCTTTATAAAATGATGCTCACTTTAAACCCTAGATTTTGAAACAATTTTCCTCCTTTCCTCCTTATTTTCCTTATCCCTCCTCCTTTCAAATGGTTCTTATAAGACCCCCAATGTTTCAAAAATGGATCCTTGGTTCCCAAATTTCAAATTTTGTTTCAAATGTGTTCCCTAAATCTAGGTATTTTTGTCTTCTTGAGGTGTGGTTTGGTTTATAAATGGCATAAATGCCCATTTGGAATCTTCAAAGCTTACATGGTGTTTTCCCCTTGGTTTTGAAAATGGAATTTGATTTGTAAATTTTAAAGATCTATTAGTATTTTGTGGTGTTTTGGAAATTGGTTTTGAAACTCATGTGTTGTATAGACCCGGTTGGCACTTGTGTGTGACTTGATATGTGATGGGAACCTCTATGGTTGTCCCTCTGTGGAGAGGTTTTCCAAATAGTTGTTGTTGGAGATTGAGAAAGACATGCATAGAGTCATCTGTGTGTTATTGGTTTATACTGTGCAAGTGATGGCCTCTTCATTTTCTGGTTTACTACTATAATGGAGCATCAATGTTGGTTTTTTACTATGGAGGTACACCATATGCCGGCAGGTGAGTCTGAACCTAGTAAGTCTAGGGATTTCTTCTAGATATGTTTAGGTAATTCTAATGATTACCTACTTATATGTTCTTCTTTATTTTTCTGCACTTTGGTTATCTACTTTTCCAGTATTTTTCTACTTTTATTGTTATCAATTATTTCCATAATGGCTCTATGATCACCTTGTTTAGATTCTTATATTGAATTTTGAATTTATTTTTTAAACTAGATATCTATTTTAAAAAGGGAAGTTGTGATTTGTTTTGAAAATAGATTTTCTAAAAAATATGTGTTGGTTCTTTAAATGATAAAAACCTATTTTATAAATGTATTTCAAACTAGTGTTTTTGTATTATTTTAGGAAAGGTAATGTATAAATTCTGTGGTTCTTACCAACTAAGTTGTTTTATGCTCACACCCTACTTGTGACAATCATCATCAGTAGACCCAAGTTATTTTTAGGATTGGGTTTCTTATTTAGGTTTCCTTTAAAGCAGGTTGGTCTTATAGTTAGTGGAAACCCAAAGGTCATGAGGATATATTGTAACACCCCAGGTAAATAATGAATATGAAATTTTCATATTTATCCATATTTGTGAATAAAATATTAATATGACTTTAAAGGGGATGCTATGCTCGATGGCGTACCCAACACGCAACAACGAGTTTCTTGAGAATCTTACGTTGCACTCTAATAATAAAATAATATTATTTTAAATGGTAGTTAACATGTAGCCGTTATAATGGAGGGAATTGATATTAATAACTAAAATATTATTATATATGTTTTTTAATGTTTTTACATTTATCCAATAAAATCTAAAGGCTTAAAATACGGAAAGAATTAAATTTTAGGTGTATATGCTCTAGTTTTCACTAAAGGTTCACTTATCGCCTTTTAATGGAGAACTGTCATTAAATATAGTTTTGATCACTCTTATACATTCTTTTGGACCAAATAAAACTCTTATTAAGAATCGGGACATCAAATTTTACTTTGTGTAATTTTTTGGTATTTTTCCGATAAAGTTCATTTTTTAATGAATAGTGTAGAATGTTGTGTTTTAATTCAAAACCTCTTTTTAATCTAATTTATTTATATTATTAGATAATATTTTGAATTTGTTATAAAGTGAAATTAGAAAATATTTTTACCATTAAATCCAATAGTGGTCATTTGAATTAATTTCACTTTGAAATCAGACTTAAACTAGTGTCAATCTTTTGATACTTATTGTTTTATAAAAACACGCTATTTGCTCTGACAGCGGGAATTAATTATTAAATTAATTAATGTGACTAATATGTTTTGAATTTTGTAAAATAGACTTCATTTTTGAATTCGGAATATCAAATATATCTTAGGGTGAATTTTTGGTAATTTTCTGAAAAACTTCAATTTTTGATGAATAGTGAAAACACTAAGTGGTACTTATAAAAACCGATTTTTCATTTAAATGAAATTTTGCCATAATTGTGTTTTGATTTTCAAAAATCCGACATAAATGGTTGTCATTAAGAAGTAAAATGTGGTTCAATGAGATTAAAATAATTTTTTGGTGAATAGTAACTTATTAAGTTTTTAATCGCGATTAGTGGTAATTAGTGTAGTTTAAGGTAAAAATGATATTATAAGAATGTGAAAACACCATGAAACTTATCATACACCTATTGGGTGAGTCATGGACGACCAAGAAAAGCCATGGGCCAACTTGGGGACCCCATGGAACCACTTTAGTTGGAAAATGACATTAATATATTTTTATTTAATGTTAAAGTGAAAATGACACTAACATAAATTGTTTTACTAAAATAATTTTTAAGTGGGGTTATACAAGTCCCAATTTTGATTATAAATAGTCATTGGAAATCTGAAAAGATTTCCTACATCATACTAATTTTTGTATAATTTTTAGACATTAAATAAATTAAATTATTTATGACATCATAATGATGCAGTGATGACATCATTATTTAACGATTAAAATAAAATGGAAAGATAATGTAAAATATATGAACTACACATGTCCAAAACTTATTGGATGGGTTGATTTCGAACCTTTATAACCTTATCCACGAATTATATCAATGTGGGACCTTTTAAAACCGAAACACATTTTCAAATAAAGTAATATTTCTTTACTTTCCAAAAGTGCCCCTCCTCTCCTCTTATAAAAGGCCCCCACCTCTACCTCATTTCACACACTCCTCAGTCCATTGGCTCGGCCAACCCCTGCCCATTTAATCTATACACATCCCTCTCCTCATCCTAGAGGATTACCTTTGGGCAGAATCCTTTCAAAAGAATCCTTTAGGCTCAAATCAAAAGGAGTTACACTTTTATAGGTAATTCATTCTCTCATGTTCATTTGTTTTATTTTGCTTCTCCAACCCCCTAAACTCTTTTTATTTACTTCTTTTGTAACAACACCAGTATCTTCAATATACTAGGATGTTGTTATAATAATTATTCGAGATACACTCTCACACAACTACATCAAATGGTTATAGAACATACGGTTTCCGTGGATGGTGAAATTTTGCCTCCCGAAACGATGATTGTTCAATACTCATTTAACACCTTCAAAGGTGGCCATTATGATGTCACTATTTTTATATATGATATATAATATGTTTATGTTTTACTTATGCTTCTGTATTTTTCATTTTTGTCTTACCTTTATGGATTCCATTATGGGTATACGCGATATCTTCATTTAAGGAAGTGCGGACTACCGCCCCCTCAAAATGATTTGATTTGTTAAATACCATATGTGGGACGTATAAAGGATGGAAATATGATATTATATATTATATTATACTGGAATTATAATATACCTTTATATAATTATTATTCCATTCTATAAAATACGAAATAGAAATGAAAGTAGCGTTCATGCGTACGCACGGCTTACCGTCTCCATGAACGGTGAATTTCATTTCATACCTCTAAATGATTATGTAATGTTATAAATTCATGCATGTAATGGATATATATGACATATATGATATCCAAATCATGAATATAATTCTGGATATAATAAACATTTGACCACACGAACAACATGTAATTGTAAGAAGTCCACTTTCGACTTAAGAACCAAATATCGACAAAACAAACATTATTAACTTAAATGTTTACATAATGTTTATAACATGAAAATAAGTGATCTAATAAGAATAATGAACTAGAAAAAGGTTCTTAATAATGTTTAAATTAACTCAAGTTTATTATTCAGGACGTTAAAGAACGATCGAGTCAAGTCGGACCCGAGGTAAGGGATCCTACACCTCTCTTTCTTTTTAAGTACACTCTTTTATGTCATTCCTTTTAATCTAATATTTCTTATGATTGGGATGTTATTTTATATTACTCCTACTGTACTTATTATGTTCATATTATGAGAGACCCTATTTCCTCTCATCAATCCATTTTGGAAGTTTTGAGTGGCACCGTTAGGCTGCCGAATTTTCATAAGGGATTTTTCATCTCACTTTTATTCCCGTGAGATTTATGCTACATTTTCCACAAATTCCATTGAGTGGTGTATGTACTGCCCATTATTCTACTCTTTGTGTAATATAATTTCGTTTATGAGTATTTACATCAATGATCTATTGTCCTTCTTTCATGGGGTGTATGTTTTGAAAGATACCCAAGTCGGTAAGGGAACCTTTCACCCTCCTCTTTTTTTTAAAAGACTTCTTTTGTTGGGTCTTTTAATTTACATATTGTTATGTTGGGATATGTTCTCATATATAATTATTGATGTAAATTTTATGTCCAAGTGAGGAGATACACTTTATATCTCTCATCAACTCATTTTGATGTGATGTCGTTAGGCTGTCAAGGGAACTTTTTAACCCAATTTCGATTTCTTTGGGTTCAACATGTAGTCACTGAATATGTCATCCATTGAATATGTGTGAATGAACTTTTATTTTTTTACACTTAATATCCACTTATATTGGGTGTATTTATATTTGTCACACATATTGTTGAGATTGATTTGTCCTTAATTTAAGGATACCTTCTTTATAAGGGATTTCATAACATTTGACATTTCTATTGAGGGTTCATTGTTGTTATGCACCAATTCACTCTTCTATGGTGTATATACTGTCCTTTGGAGTATTATATCATGAATCCATTTATTCTCATGATATTATAAAGTTCTGACTAAATGTTATTCCTCAATTATTGTATTCAAGTGTCTATAATTTTGGTAAAACCCCTTTAACCAAAATATCATTTTAAATGTTTTAATTATTTGGTTCTTATTAATATCCATGTTTTCAAAATGGTTTTAAGGATTTATTTATATGGATATTAATGGTTTTAAAATTTTAAACTTCAAGGTGGTATGAGACACTTTGATTCAAAAATCTCTTTATTAAATGTTTTAAATGGTTTTGGAAATGGTTTATTTTTGAATGGATTCATTATTTCAATATACTAAAATGTTATATTGTGATTGAAATGTGAAATGTTATGTTTACTTTATGCATGTTTTATGTGACACATTTATGTTATGGTTCTTGGGCATTGTTATGGAAACGGGTGGTTCCGTGATAAACTAAGGGCGGGTGAGCCCGATATAGCTCTCCAATGCATTGGGTAACACGAAGGAGTGAAACGTTAAGGTTTCTCCGAAGAGATTTAGGGAATATACTATGATGGGTATTCCAAACATAACCAAGAGGGTTACTCCCTACGTAAGAATGTTATGAATGCCTCAAGTTACCTTTATGTCTTATGATTTCTATGACGTGTTCATGATTTTATGAGGTATGATAAAGTGCCTATGTTTTATGGGTAAAGTGTGATTTCATTCTTATGTATATATGAACTCATGTTTCCTTTCCATATTTTTATAACTCTTACTGAGCTTTTTATGCTCATCCCAAGTTTTTTTGAAATGTTTTCCACAGGTCAAGGGAAGGGTACATGATGTGATGATAGTGTCAAGGATGTGTCAAGAAAGAATCCATGTTTTATTTTAAATATGTTTCTGTTGATGGGAATAATGAATACTGTATTTTATGTAACCACTTTGTTTAAATGTGGAATGTAATGCAAGTTTCATGATCTAATTCTCTAAAACTCTAAACCTGAAAAGATTCTAAATGCGTAATCTTGTAATAACTCAAGATTAGGTAAGGTTTAAGGCTGGGGCCTTATAGTTGGTATCAAAGGTCGGTTTAGATAACTTTAGAGGTTAGGGTATTCTTTAAGCATAAGTGACATTACCATAATGGTTAGGATTTCAGAAAGAGTCCTAGTTTTAGATAAAGTGAATGAGTAAGTGTATCTTAGTGTTTACCTTCCTCATTAGTACATGATGGTTTTGTTGATATACTCACACTGACATTTCTATTTTTAGTGAATGGATGGATCTAGCAGGCACCAAAGAGACAACTGGTTTGAAGGAAACTGTGGTGGTTCTCTGATTAAGATACTAGATAAAATGGAGGATTCAATGAGGAAACTCGTGGTTGTTCTAAACCAAATATCAAGGAGTCATGATCAACCACTTCAACCTTGGTGATTTCTCTAATGCATCATGTATGAGATGGCCAACTCGATGTGGAAATTCAGGTAATAATTATTAAGGTAACCATTAGGGTTTATATGATACTTAATTTTTAGGTAATTATGGGTTACTCTATGATATGATGGAAAATGAAAGGAATGAGATAAACTTGAGGTCAAAATATGTTATGATTATTCTTGAAGATTTTTTCTCATTTTGGGGAATGTTTTAAGAATTATATAGTTTTGGAAAAAGGACAACACGTAGACCGTGTGACATCCCGTCGCGTCGGACAAAGCTGTGGGAATCGAACCCACAACCAATGTGCGACTGGTATTTATCGCCTACCACTGGACTACGTAAAGTCCCTGGTTAGTTTGACTGATTCATTCTAGTTATATGATTTTATGAATTAAGAGTAATTTGATTTTGTGTTATTTATGAAAATGATTAACCTATCATGGAGGATATGTGATTAGGTTAATTACTTTTCAAAACGAGACTTTAGGAGCAACTGATATTGTTTGGAGATAAATGTTACGATTTATCTTGGAAGACTATGCGACTAAATCCTTCAAATATTTGGGTTTCAATCTTATATTGGTTTACTTTGAAGAATTTTATTGACAAATTGATTATAGAATGGTCGTCGTTGAACTTTGGGTTTTGTTGGACAAATTTTGGAGATTAAGAATAGATTTTCTTTTTATAAATGGTTATCCTTTTCTGGATTATCTGATCTTGTACTAGCCTTTTTGGTTTTGGTTTTGGTTAAAGTATACAGACATGGGAAGTATATAGTTCTCTTTTTTGGATTAGGTGATTCTATAGAAGTTGATTATAGTACTCTTAATGCGAAAAAGTCTCCCTAAATACTCGTCTTTTGAAAAAAATATGAGTTTGATTAATGAATCTAGTAAAAGTTGAAAGTCAACATGATAAGTGATTTTGTTTCCTTATGAATAAATTCCTCAATAAAAAGTAACTTAAAACAAAAATGTTGTCTATTAACTTTTCCTACTGGGGAACCCAACACCGTTTAACCCATCACAAGTTTGTGATTTTCTCATTGTTAACTTTCTCCTAAACATGTTTTCTATCACTCTCCATCAGAACATGACCCTATGTTTTCTCCTCCATGTGCATGTTTTCCTACATGGAGTCCTTGTATGGGTTAACTCGGGTGACCTCTGTGCTTATCTTTCTTTATTTTAAAGTGATTGTTTTACCGACTCTTGTTCCGATGTGGGACTTTCAAGGATGTTTCCAAGCGCAATTTTAAAATTGCGAGGACGCAATTCCCAAAAGGGGGGAAGGATGTAACACCCCAGGTAAATAATGAATATTAAATTTTCATATTTATCCATATTTGTGAATAAAATATTAATATGACTTTAAAGGGGACGTTATGCTCGATGGCGTACCCAACACGCAACAACGAGTTTCTTGGGAATCTTACGTTGCACTCTAATAATAAAATAATATTATTTTAAATGGTAGTTAACATGTAGCCGTTATAATGGAGGTAATGGATATAAATAACTAAAATATGATTATATATGTTTTTTAATGTTTTTACATTTATCCAATAAAAGCTAAAGGCTTAAAATACGGAAAGAATTAAATTTTAGGTGTATATGCCCTAGTTTTCACTAAAGGTTCACTTATCGCCTTTTAATGGAGAACAGTCATTAAATATATTTTTGATCACTCTTATACATTCTTTTGGACCAAATAAAACTCTTATTAAGAATCGGGACATCAAATTTTACTTTGTGTAATTTTTTGGTATTTTTCCGATAAAGTTCATTTTTAATGAATAGTGTAGAATGTTGTGTTTTAATTCAAAACCTCTTTTTAATCTAATTTATTTATATGATTAGATAATATTTTGAATTGGTTTTAAAGTGAAATTAAAAAATATTTTTACCATTAAATCCAATAGTGGTCATTTGAATTAATTTCACTTTGAAATCAGACTTAAACTAGTGTCAATCTTTTGATACGTATTGTTTTATAAAAACACGCTATTTGCTCTGACAGCGGGAATTAATTATTAAATTAATTAATGTGACTAATATGTTTTTAATTTTGTAAAATAGACTTCATTTTTGAATTCGGAATATCAAATATAGCTTAGGGTGAATTTTTGGTAATTTTCTGAAAAACTTCAATTTTTGATGAATAGTGAAACCACTAAGTGGTACTTATAAAAACTGATTTTTCATTTAAATGAAATTTTGCCATAATTGTGTTTTGATTTTCAAAAATCCGACATACATGGTTGTCATTAAGAAGTAAAATGTGGTTCAATTAGATTAAAATAATTTTTTGGTGAATAGTAACTTATTAAGTTTTTAATCGCGATTAGTGGTAATTAGTGTAGTTTGAGGTAAAAATGATATTATAAGAATGGGAAAACACCATGAAACTTGTCCTACACCTATTGGGTGAGTCATCGCCGACCAAGAAAAGCCATGGGCCAACTTGGGGACCCCATGGAGCCACTTTAGTTGGAAAATGACATTAATATATTTTTATTTAATGTTAAAGTGAAAATGACACTAACATAAATTGTTTTACTAAAATAATTTTCAAGTGAGGTTATACAAGTCCAAATTTTGATTATAAATAGTCATTGGAAATATAAAACGATTTCCTACGTCATAGTAATTTTTTTATAATTTTTAGACATTAAATAAATTAAATTATTTATGACATCATAATGATGCAGTGATGACATCATTATTTAACGATTAAAATAAAATGAAAAGATAATGTAAAATATATGAACTACACATGTCCAAAACTTATTGGATGGGTGGATTTCGAACCTTTATAACCTTATAAACTAATTATATCAATGTGGGACCTTTTAAAACCGAAACACATTTTCAAATAAAGTAATATTTCTTTACTTTCCAAAAGTGCCCCTCCTCTCCTCTTATAAAAGGCCCCCAGCTCTACCCCATTTCACACACTCCTCAATCCTTTGGCTCGGCCAACCCCTGCCCATTTACTCTCTCCACATCCCTCTCCTCATCCTAGAGGATTCCCTTTGGGAAGAATCCTTTCAAAGGAAGCCTTTAGGCTCAAATCAAAAGAAGTTACACTTTTAAAGGTAATTCATTCTCTCATGTTCATTTGTTTATTTTGCTTCTCCAACCCCCTAAACTCTTTTTATTTACTTCTTTTGTAACAACACCAGTATCTTCAATATAATAGGATGTTGTTATAAGAATTATTAGAGCTAAACTCTCACACAACTACATCAAATGGTTATAGAACATACAGTTTCCGTGGATGGTGAAATTTTGCCTCCCGAAACGATGATTGTTCAATACTCATTTAACACCTTCAAAGGTGGACATTATGATGTCACTATTTTTATATATGATATATAATATGTTTATGTTTTACTTATTCTTCTGTATTTTTCATTTTTGTCTTACCTTTATGGATTCCATTATGGGTATACGCGATATCTTCATTTAAGGAAGTGCGGACTACCGCCCCCTCAAAGTGATTTGATTCGTTAAATACCATATGTGGGATGTATAAAGGATGGAAATATGATATTATATATGATATTATACTGGAATTATAATATACCTTTATATCATTATTATTCCATTCTATAAAATACGAAATAGAAATGAAAGTAGCGTTCATGCGTACGTACGGCTTACCGTCTCCATGAACGGTGAATTTCATTTCTTACCTCTAAATGATTATGTAATTTTATAAATTCATGCATGTACTGGATATATATGACATACATTATATCCAAATCATGAATATAATTCTGGATATAATAAACATTTGACCACACGAACAACATGTAATTGTAAGAAGTCCACTTTCGACTTAAGAACCAAATATCGACAAAACAAACATTATTAACTTAAATGTATACATAATGTTTATAACATGAAAATAATTGATCTAATAAGAATAATGAACTAGAAAAAGGTTCTTAATAAAGTGGAAATTAACTCAAGTTTATTATTCAGGATGTTAAAGAACGATCGAGTCAAGTCGGACCCGAGGTAAGGGATCCTACACCTCTCTTTCTTTTTAAGTACACTCTTTTATGTCATTCCTTTTAATATCATATTTCTTATGATTGGGATTTTATTTTATATTACTCCTACTGTACTTATTATTTTCATATGATGAGAGACCCTATTTCCTCTCATCAATCCATTTTGGAAGTTTTGAGTGGCACCGTTAGGCTGCCGAATTTTCATAATGGATTTTTCATCTCACTTTTATTCCCGTGAGATTTATGCTACATTTGCCACAAATTCCATTGAGTGGTGTATGTACTGACCATTATTCTACTCTTTGTGTAATATAATTTAGTTTATGATTATTTACATCAATGATCTATTGTCCTTCTTTCATGGGGTGTATGTTTTGAAAGATACCCAAGTCGGTAAGGGAACCTTTCACCCTCCTCTTTTTTTAAGACTTCTTTTGTTGGGTCTTTTAATTTACATATTGTTATGTTGGGATATGTTCTCATATATAATTATTGATGTAAATTTTATGTCCAAGTGAGGAGATACACTTTTTATCTCTCATCAACTCATTTTGATGTGATGTCGTTAGGCTGTCAAGGGAACTTTTTAACCCAATTTCTATTTCTTTGGGTTCAACATGTAGTCACTGAATATGTCATCCATTGAATATGTGTGAATGAAATTTTATTGTTTTACACTTAATATCCACTTATATTGGGTGTATTTATATTTGTCACACATATTGTTGAGATTGATTTGTCCTTAATTTAAGGATACCTTCTTTATAAGGGAATTCATCACATTTGACATTTCTATTGAGGGTTCATTGTTGTTATGCACCAATTCACTCTTCTATGGTGTATATACTGTCCTTTGGAGTATTATATCATGAATCCATTTATTCTCATGATATTATAAAGTTCTGACTAAATGTTATTCCTCAATTATTGTATTCAAGTGTCTCTAATTTTGGTAAAACCCCTTTAACCAAAATATCATTTTAAATGTTTTAATTATTTTGTTCTTATTAATATCCATGTTTTCAAAATGGTTTTAAGGACTTATTTATATGGATATTAATGGTTTTAAAATTTTAGGCTTCAAGGTGGTATGAGACACTTTGATTCAAAAATCTCTTTATTAAATGTTTTAAATGGTTTTGGAAATGGTTTCTTTTTGAATGGATTCATTATTTCAATATACTAAAATGTTATATTGTGATTGAAATGTGAAATGTTATGTTTCCTTTATGCATGTTTTATGTGACACATTTATGTTATGGTTCTTGGGCATTGTTATGGAAACGGGTGGTTCCGTGATAAACTAAGGGCGGGTGAGCCCGATATAGCTCTCCAATGCATTGGGTAACGCGAAGGAGTGAAACGTTAAGGTTTCTCCGAAGAGATTTAGGGAATATACTATGATGGGTATTCCAAACAAAACCAAGAGGGTTACTCCCTACGTAATAATGTTATGAATGCCTCAAGTTACCTTTATGTCTTATGATTTCTATGACGTGTTCATGATTTTATGAGGTATGATAAAGTGCCTATGTTTTATGGGTAAAGTGTGATTTCATTCTTATGTATATATGGACTCATGTTTCCTTTCCATATTTTTATAACTCTTACTGAGCTTTTTATGCTCATCCCAAGTTTTTTTGAAATGTTTTTCACAGGTCATGGGAAGGGTACATGATGTGATGATAGTGTCAAGGATGTGTCAAGAAAGAATCCATGTTTTATTTTAAATATGTTTCCGTTGATGGGAAGAATGAATACTGTCTTTTATGTAACCACTTTGTTTAAATGTGGAATGTAATGAAAGTTTCATGACCTAATTCTCTAATACTCTAAACCTGAAAAGATCCTCAATGCGTAATCTTGTAATAACTCAAGATTAAGTAAGGTTTAAGGCTGGGGCCTTATATATATGGTCGGGTTCTAATTTATTCTATCTCTGTTTTTAGTTTCTATTTTGTTCAGTTGATGATGTATATTGATCATGTTTATTTATTCTTTATGTTCTATGCTTATGGATCCTCATGGTTTTGTTGTGTGCTCTATTTGGTTTATATATATCCCCATTTCTATATCTCACATCATATTATCACACCATGACTCTTATATATCCTTTAAGAAGTGTTCCTCATCATATGTGAGATATAAACCTATATGATCCATCTTCTTTAGGCCTAAGACTCTAATACCTACTCAAATATACTTAGAAAACCAAAATAGGATATAAAAATCTCATACCAAACCCGATCCTCTCATAAACACAACTACTCCATGGAGACATAATCTTTGGATGATCAAAAAATCACAAACATTCAATAGAACCCTCACTCTATATCTTGGTGGATAAAAAACACCCTATTTATTTACCTTTGTTTCTCTTGATTTTTATCCCTATCACTGGAACACATATACTCATGCATGAATGCACAATCATGCGTAAATTAGAACATGGTTTTGTATTATAGGGTCCCCCTACCTCAAAAAATAGAGTAACCCCCTCACCAAGATCAACTCATCCTCAACCAATACTATACATGGCTTATCTAATCTTGTACCAATGATTAGGACCCAATCTCAAGGCACAATTCCCAAATAATTAATTATAGAAACTTATAATTAATTATTCACCTTAATATAATTAGGAATAATCTTTTAAAAACACACTGGGAAGCACAACACCACCTAAACCCCACAAAACATGGTGTGTTCATCCTACGATGATAACCTCTAGCCAATACAATCAAAATCTACATCATCTGAATTGATTTGATGATGATATAGTGAAATCATAACACAAATTCTAGTTAAAATCATCCCAAATCATAGGAAAATAAAGGATAATAGTAATGGAGGAATTGTGAGGGAATAAATCACTAATGCGCTTTAAAAAACTCCCAAGAACCACCCCTTATCAGAGGGGATTGAAGAGAGGAAGATATTGGATGAATCCCAAGAACCACCCAAGATTTTCTATTAATGAGCACACCCCCACCATTTTTGAAGTATCTAGTTTTTTATCTAAATTATACTCATATTTCTTCCCTCCTAACCTATATACCCATCCTACGGATTTCAAATAGGATGAATATAAATAAATAATAGATGAATTCCAATCGGTTGACAAAAGAGTATGAAGAAGGTGTGAAAGAGTTTATCAAGTTTGAAAAAGATCATACATGTGACCCTTCTGAAATCCTTTGTCTGTGTTTACACTGTTGTTATTCAAAAAAAATTAGTCCAGAGTAGTTGGAAGAACAATTGATCTGTTACGGAATGGATCAAAGTTATACATGTTGGAATAAACACGGGGAAACAATGAATGTAGGTAATGGCCGGGATGACATTGCATTTTATGGATCATCTGATGTGATTAAAAACATGAATAAGGAAGATGACCATATAGAGGATGTGATTACAGATATGAATGATGATGAAGATTATATTGAGTAAATGACAAGGACCGTCGAAGATGAACTTCGTGATTGCTCAAAATTGTTTGAGAAGTTAAAAAGTTGTGCAAATATGTCATTGTATGCTGGTTCCACTAAATATACAGCATTATCAGCCGTACTGGAGATGTATAATTTCAAAGCAGACAACGGGTGGAGTGACACCGGTTTTACGAAACTACTTACTCTCATGAATGACATGCTCACAGAAGACAATAAGCTCCCAAACCGAACATACGATGCTAAACAAATGCTATGCTCGATGGGTATGATCTCTGAAAGAATAAACACCTTCCCGAATGACTGTATACTGTTTCTCAAGGACCACAAATCACTTAAAGAATGCCCAAAGTGTGGGGATTCTCGATACAAGAAATATGAATCCAGTCCTACTAATGTTTTATGGTACTTTCCAATCATTCCATGGTTTAGGTGCCTATATGGAAGTGAGGAGACTGCAAAATAAGTAACATGGTATGCAGATACAAGAATTAATGATGGGATACTACCTCACTCAGTAGACTCTCCTCAGTGGAAGAGAATTGATCATGAGTATCCTGAATTTGGAAACGAGTCGAGTAACCTTTGTCTTGCGTTATCTACAGATGGAGTGAATCCTTTTGGTTTACAAATCAATAGTCACAGTACATGGCTGGTTACGTTGAAAAATTATAACTTACCACCGTGGTTATGAATGAAACGAAAATACATCATGTTATAAATGCTTATATCAGGACCAAAACAACAAGGTAATGATATTGATGTTTATTTAGCTCCATTGATCGAATATTTTAAATTATTATGGGATTTAGGTGTTACATTGTATGATGCATACAGAAATGAAGATTTAACTTTGAGAGCCGTGTTGTACGGGACGATAAATTACTTCCCTGTTTATGGAAATTTGTCAGGATATAGCATTAAAGGATCTCAAGGGTGTCCCGTTTTCGAACAAGGAACACAATCAATTAGGTTGAAACATTCATAGAAAACCATGTTTCTAGGACATCACAGATTTCTACCACGATGACATAAGTATCGTTCTTGGACGACATCATTCGATGGAAGTTCATAAGAACCTACAACACCTTCTCCACTAACAGGTGATCAATTGTTTGAGAAAGTTAAAAATGTGGACACTACTTTTGGTAAACCGACTTCGAAAAACCTTACGAAAATCATTTGGAAAAAGAGATCAGTTTTTTTTCAATTACAATACTTGAAGTGTCTATATGTCAGACATTTTCTTGATGTTATGCATGTAGAAAAAAAAATATTTGATATTGTCTTCGGCACGTTGCTAAATACATCTGGCAAAACAAAAGATTGAATTAAGTCTAGGTTGGACATGGTTGAGATGGGAATATGAGAAGAGTTGGCACCAGTGAAGGGTGAAAAACGAACATTTCTTCCTCCTGCTGCTTACACTCTTTCCAGGCAAGAGAGAAATCAGTTTTGAAACTTCTTTAATGACGTAAAGGTTCCAGAGGGGTATTCATCAAATATCAGTAACCTCCTGTCAATGAGCGACTTGAAGTTAAAAGGTTTGAAATCACATGACTTTAGTGTTTTGATGCAAGATCTCATTTCAATTGCTTTACATTGCATTTTTTACAAGAATTTACTCCATATGTTAATGAAACTGTGTTTCATCTTCAAATCCATATGTAGCAAAGTTCAAGACCTGGTGAAATTTCCAACTATGGAAAGAGAAATTACCATCATATTATGTGAATTAGAAATGTTCTCCCTGCCTTCATTTTTTGATATGATGGTTCATTTTATGGTCCACTTGGTGAGAGAGATTCTACTTTTTGGTTTTGTACAATACAGATGGATGTTGCCCATTGAATGGTATATGAAGATTTTGAAAGGGTATGTCAAAAATCGAAGTCAGCCAGAGGGTTGTATTGTAGAGCAATATATTGTTGAGGAAGCCATTGAATTCTGTACCGAATACTTGTCTGGTGTGGAAAGCATTGTCCTACCAAAATCTCGTCACACTAGGTAGCTTGAGGGTGAAGGAATTTCGGGAAGACAGGTTGTCACAATCAATATTACAGATTGGGAGGTGGCCCACCATTATGTTTTGCATAACAGTTTCGACGTTGACCCATATGTTGAAATCCAAAAAGAAATTATTAGGCATTTGAATCCATCTAGGGATGAAAAATGGATATCAGATACACATAATCGACAGTTTATAGGATGGTTTTGAGATCATATTTTTAAGAAGTCAGATTAAAATCTAGAGTCAATTTCAGAACTACTTCGATGGCTAGCCGGAGGACCAAGTGTGTATGCATTTTCTTACAATGGTTATGTAGTTAATGGTTATACATTTGATAATAATGAACATGATAAAGACAGTACCATGCAGAATAGTGGGGTTACACTTATGGCTAAAGCGATGCATGTTTCTGATTCTTAGGATGGAAATCCAATTTATGTGAACATGTCATACATTGGCATCATCAAACAAATATGGGAGTTGGATTATACGGAATTTAAAGTTCCGATATTTCAATTCAAGTGGGTTGATAACAGGAGTGCTGTTAAAATAGATGATTTGGGATTCGTGAAAGTTGATTTCAGTAAGGGGAGAAATATGAACCTTTTATAATGGCATCACAGGCAGTGCAAGTATTTTATGTTTCAGATCCTACAAACTGAAATTGGTCAATCATTCAGTTATCGACCAAAACAGCTGAAGGGTGAGATGAAAATTCAACGGAAGATGACCCTTTCATTGGGACTTCGCAATAATTTCACAGTGGTCCCAATGTAGATAAATTTTTGTATTTCATAGGAGACCACAATGAAGGGATGTGGATAGTTGATAGAGGGGTCAAATCCCTTCAGCCTTTAAAAAAAATAGAGTTCAATAATTAGGTTATTTTTTTATTGTAATATAGATTGTGTTACATTATGTTATTATCTATTCGTTGTTGCTTTTATGTGATCTAAATTAAATATTAAACCAATTCTATAGATAATGACTTCTGCACCTACTGATGCACCCAATCTCGAGACACAATACATCTCTCAACCTGTTGTAGCTGGCCCCACTACAGAGGTACAACAGGTCTCTCAACCTGTTGCATCTGGTCCCACTACTGAGGTAAAATAGGTTTCTCAACCTATTGTTGCTGGTCCCAGTGTCGATGCTAGCACTTCGGAGAAACATAATAATGATACAGAAACCATGGAAATGGTAGGTGATGAAACCCCAGCTACACAAAAATAATAGGTGCGCCGTAGTTTGACAGTTTTAGCCAAAATCCTTAAGGCAAAAGCAAAAGGCATCAAATATGAGGTGGGATAGAATAAACGAGTCCATCAAGTAAACCCCAAGACGGCCATGATTAGTAGCTACATTGGTATCATCACTCGGCAATGTGTGTTTATTGATGTAGAGTCATGGCACCATGTTGTCAGTTGTCTGAAAAAATTAATGTGGGAAGAGATTACGGTAACATTATGATATCATTTATTTAATTTATTAAAATAAAATAAAATAAAATACTGAAATATTGACTAACTCTTCATCATCTCTTGTAGAGTGCATTTACAGTAGATGTTTCTCACAAAGAATATGTATTAAGACTGGAAGGAAGGGTTCATAGAGGCTTTCATGCCATTTTAATGAAACATCATCTGAAAGATGGTGAAGGGAAAATCAAGCCGCACCCACCTCCTCTTTATGCACACTTGATATCCCAAGGAGCGTGGGATGCATTTTGAAAATGTTGTGCGGAACAGACTTTTCAGGTAAATTGTGTTTGGTTACATGTTTTTTAATATTGCTTGTATTCATCACGTTGATTGATAGTTTTTTATTTATGAAACATCAATTGAGTGCTGAAAATAAAGAACAGGCAGAAAAACCAGCATACCCCTACCGTAAAGCAAGGATGGGGTACGCTTCAATTAAAAAACAATTGGTATGTATTTTAAAAGTACTGTAATACTTTTATGTGACATAAAACAACACTGTAACCATGTTTATCTATTTATATGCAGATTGATGAATCAAAATCCCAAGCCACTTCCATTCCACACCATGTTCTATGGAAGGAGGCTCGTGTTAATTACGAGGGGAAACTGGTAGATGAAAACACACAAAAAGTATGGGAAACATGTGTAAGTATGACATAATATAAACTAGTTGTTCTTTAAATCACTATTACATAACGTTGACTACTTATTTTTCCATATTTTCTATTTGACATAGTCACAGGAATCAACAACACCCGCATCGGATGCAAACATACTTTCAGTGGCCTTGAAACAACCAGAACAGTATGGTCGTGTTAGAGGTGTGGGTTTTGGGGTGACACCTTGGGCATATTTTCAGAAAAAAAACCATAGGATGAACAAACTAAAGAATTTCAAGTAAAGAGAGATAGAGTAGCTACCCTTGAAGAAAAATTCCAAAGTCAGGGAGAGATTCTAGAAACTTTGATGGAGGAGAGGTGAAGAGAACAAACAAGTCACAAACAACCCATGCGAGAAGATCCCTCCCCACCCCCCACTAGCTTTGAGGTGAGCCATTCCCCTCAAAGACGTGAATTAACCGAGGTAATCAATGTTCTGATATTCATTTCTGTGAAATGTGAATCACATAGACACTGATACCTTTATTTTAATGATATTCTATAGGGTGAAAATGACTGTGATTTATATCTGTCAACTCACTCCCATCGCCTTGTAGTGAGGTCTACGATGTTCAATATGCATAATGACATGCTACACTCCATACCACTTCCAACCGGTCATGTCCAAGTGTCGATTAACATAGCTCATGAGCCGAGCACCGAGCTACTCGTGCCAAATGATGATGACGACATTCATAAGGTGGAAAAATCTATTGGAACATTTGTTGCATGGCTATCGAATCATGTAAAAAACATGTTGACCAGGAGGTATTCATTTCCAATTATTTTTTCAAGCAGAACCTTTAACATTAAATTATAAAATGGCTGAACCAATGAATGTTATTAGAGAAGGAAAAAATGGAGGATCTAAAACGAAATAGCGGCTCAGAAGGATCAACCAACCGAGCAAAAATATCTACTGAGAGCGCGTTCACCCCACCCATTATTTATCCACATTTAATATCATTGCAAGATCATGTGGTTACGAAAATGATAGGCGGAAAGAGTTATAAAATTTTTTGTGAAAAAGATATGTACAGATAGGAAAAATTAGATTTCATTAGTGCTGACGATATTACTGAAATCATCACATACGACTGGCTAGCCACCTTAGTTATAAATGTATACATGAGGTATATTTTCATGATTTTATTTTACAGAAGATGATATACTATGATAATTATAGCTAAATACATTTCATATATTTCACAGGAGTATATATGAAAAACAATTGAAGGGATTTTCCCATGAATACAAATTTGGACTCGTTAGTCCTCACACCATTTCTACACAATGAGAAGAAATAGATTCTAATTTTCAGGCTGAATTAATGTCAAATCGGCTCAGAACGTTTCAAATCAGAATTACGACAGACAGAATCTTTTTAATAACAATTTTGAAAGGGTAAAACTCTACATTTTAATCATATAAATTATATTTTCATTTTTATCAGTACTTATTCCATTTTATGTTTTTATGGAACATTGGATTCTCATTGTAGTCAATGTGGATACTCCAAATATTTATTTTCTAGATTCACTACATGAATATCCAACAAACCGACCACACATGATGGAGATTTTCAATTCGTAATACACTAGATCCAACATTTTAGAACTAAATATCTAGTTATATAATTTATATTATCTTTTAATGAGGATTCGGTTATGATAGGGAGGTGTATGAATATCGTCTAAAGGCTGGAGTGAATCCAGAGCCTAAGGAAGACAATGTGCACATGATCTACAAATGGAGAAGTATCTAGGTATATATAATTATATTTCACTGTCCAAATACATATCAAAACAAATTACTTATTTTTATCGATGTTTCTGTAGTGTTCGAAACAAACAAACGACAAGGACTGCGATTATTATGTTTGTAAATTTATGAAAGAGATCACATTTCACGAACAAACTAGCATCCCTGAAGAGGTATTTTTGAAAATAATTACTACTTCTTTTAAAATAATTATTAATCCTTTTTTTATTTATATTTTTTCAGTACTACTATGACTGTCACAAAAACGTTTATTCAGAAGATGATATAAATGTGTTTAGAAACGAATGGGCAGCGTACCTGATGGAAGAATGTAAACAAATAGGACAATGGAGGTGAATACCTAATACTTATGTTATCTTTATATGGTCATCGATATCTCCCATTTTAACACTTATTGAGCATCTATGATCACCCTTTCTTATGTTTCATATCCTTATATTAGTGAATTCCTACTACTCAGTTTGAAATTGACATTAACATTAGCAAAAAACATAAGTGACATATGAAAAACCAAGAAAATGCATTCGGATTGTTTTGATACTTTAGGAAAACAATCCATTAGTCATTTGTGACATGTATGAATTGACCGCACCTCAATCTGATGCATGTTGTGACCGACATGGCTAAAAGTTTCTGATATCGGTTTGAAATAGACATTAACTTTAGAAAACAACACAAGTGACATAAGGAATACCAAGAAAATGCGTTCGGATTGTTTTGATATATTAGGAAAAATATCAATGAGTCATTTGTGACGTGTACAAATCGACTGAACCTCAATCCGACACACGGTGTGACTGGTATGGCTAAAAGTGTCTGATATTAGTTTCAAATTGACATAAACTTTAGAGAACAACACAAGTGACATACAGAATACCGAGCAAATGCATTCAGATTTTTTTTATACTTTAGGAAAATGATCCATGAAACATTTTTGATGTGTACGAATCGACTGTACCTCAATCCGATGCATGGTGTGACCGTCATGGATAAAAGTGTCTGATATCAGTTTGAAATTGGTATTAACATTATAAAACAACACAAGTAACATATGGAATACTGAGAAAATGCATTTGGATTGTTTTGATACTTTAGGACAATGATTCATGAGTCATTTTTGACATGTAATAATCAACCTCACCTCAATCAAATGAATGGTGTGACCGGTATGTCTAACAGTGTCTGATATCAGTTTGAAATTGACATAAACTTTAGAAAACAACACTACTGACATACAAAATACTGAGAAAACGCATTTAGGTTATTTTTATACTTTAGGAAAATGATCCATGAGTCATTTGTGACATGTAAGAATTGACTGCACCTCAATCCGACGCATGGTGTGACCGGTATAGCTAAAAGTGTCTGATATCAGTTTCAAATTGACATAAACTTTATAAAACAACATAAGTGACATACGGAAAGCCAAGAAAACATGTTCAGATTGTTTTTATACTTTAGGACAACGATCCATGAGTAATTTTTGACAAGTACGAATCAACCGCACCTCAATCTGACGTATGGTTTGACCGGTATGGCTAAAAGTGTCTGATATCAGTTTCAAATTTACAAAAACTTTAGGAAAAAACACAAGTGACATACGTAAAACTGAGAAAGCGCATTCGAATTGTTTTGATACATTAGGAAAACGATCCATGAGTCATTTTTGACGTGTATGAATTGACCGCACCTCAATCCGATGCACGGTGTGACCAGCCTGGCTAAAATTGTCTGATACCAGTTTGAAATTGACATTAACTTTAGAAAAAAACACAAATGACATACGGAATACCAATAAAATGCGTTCTTATTATTTTGATACTTTAGGAAAACAATCCATGAGTGATTTATGACGTGTATGAATCGACCAAACCTTAATCCGACGCACGGTGTGACCGGTATGGATAAAAGTGTCTAATATCAGTTTCAAATTGACATTAACTTTAGAAAACTACAAAAATAACATACTGAATACTGTGAAAACGGGTTCAAATTGGTTTGATACTTTAGTACAACGATCCATGAGTCATTTGTGACATGTAAAAATTGACAGCACCTCAATCTGACGCACGATGTGACCGGTATGTCTAAAAGTGTCTGATATCAGTTTGAAATTGACATAAACTTTAGAAAACAACACTACTGACATACGGAATACTGATAAAACGCGTTTGGATTGTTTTTATACTTTCTTAAAATGATACATGAGTCATTTTTGATGTGTAAGAATTGACTGCACCTCAATCTGATGCACAGTGTGACCAGTATGGACAAAAGTGTCTGATATCAATTTCAAATTGACATAAACTTTAGAAAACAACAAAAGTGACATACAAAAAACTAATCAAACAAATTTAGATTGTTTTTATACTTTAGGACAACAATCCATGAGTCATTTTTGATGTGTACGATTCAACCTCACCTTAATCTGACGAACAGTGTGACCGGCATGGATAAAAGTGTCTGATATCTGTTTGAAATTGACATTAACTTTAGAAAACAACACAAATGACATATGGAATACCGAGAAAACACATTAGGATTGTTTTTATACTTTAGGAAAATGATTCATGAGTCATTTGTGACGAGTACGAATTGACCGCACCTCAATTCGATGCATGGTGTGACCAGTATGGCTAAAAGTGTCTGATATCAATTTAAAATTGACAATAACTTTAAAAACAACATAAATGACATACGGAATACCGATAAACGCGTTATGATTTTTTTGATATTTTAGTAAAACTATACATGAGTCATTTTTGACGTGTACAAATCAACCACACCTCAATCCGATGCACGATGTGACCAGTATGGATAAAAGTGTCTGAAATCAGTTTGAAATTGACATAAAATTTAGAAAACAACACTACTAACAAATGGAATACTGAGAAAACACATTCGTATTGTTTTTTATAATTTAGTAAAATGATCCATGAGTCATTTGGGACATGTAAGAATCGACCGCATCTCAATCCGATGCACGGTGTGACCAGTATGGCTAAAAGTGTCTGATATCAGTTTCAAATTGACATAAACTTTAGAAAACAACACAAGTGACATACGAAAAACTGATCAAATGCATTCGATTTGTTTTGAAAATTTAGGAAAGTAATCCATGAGTCGTTTTTAACATGTAAGAATTGAACGAACCTCAATCCGACGCACGGTGTGACCGGCATGACTAAAAGTGTCTGATATCAATTTCAAATTGACATTAACTTTAGAAAAAAACACAAATGACATATGAAATACCAATCAAATTCATTCGTATTGTTTTGATACTTTAGGAAAACAATCCATGAGTCATTTGGGATGTGTACGAATCGACCTCACCACAATCCAACGCACGGTGTGACCAATATGGCTAAAATTGTCTGATATCAGTTTGAAATTGACATAAACTTTAGAAAACAACACTACTAACATATGGAATACTGAGAAAATGCATTCAGATTGTTTTGATACTTTAGTAAAATGATCCATGATTCATTTTTGACTTGTACGAATCGACCGCACCTCAATCCGACACAAGGTGTGACCGGTATGGCTAAAAGTGTCTGATATTAGTTTCAAATTGACATAAACTTTAGAAAACAACACAAGTGACATACATCAAACTGATCAAACACATTCGGATTGTTTTGATACTTTAAAAAATGATCCATGAGTCATTTGTGACATGTACGAATCGACCGCAACTCAATCTGATGCACGGTGTGACCGGCATGGCTAAAAGTGTCTGATATTAGTTTCAAATTGACATTAACTTTAGAAAACAACACAAATGACATAAGGAATATAAAGAAAATGTATTCATATTGTTTTGATACTTTAGGACAATGATCCATGAGTCATTTTTGATGTGTAAGAATTGACCGCAACTCAATTCGACGCATGGTGTGACCGGTGTGGCTAAAAGTGTCTGATATCAGTTTAAAATTGACATAAACTTTAGAAAACTACACTACTGACATATGTAATATTGAAAAAACACATTCATATTGTTTTGATACTTTATGAAAAAGATCCATGTGTCATTTGTGACGTGTATGAATCAACCGCACCTTAATCTGACGCACGTTGTGATTGTTATGGCTAAAAGTGTCTGATATCAATTTAAAATTGACATAAACTTTAGAGAACAACAATGCTGACATACGGAATTCGGAGAAAACGCATTCAGATTGTTTCGATACTTTAGGAAAATGATACATGAGTCATTTATGACGTGTACGAATCGACCTCACCTCAATCCGATGCACGTTGTGACCGGTATGGATAAAAGTGTCTGATATTAGTTTCAAATTTACATAAACTTTAGAAAAAAACACAAGTGACATACGGAAAACTAACCAAACGCGTTATAATTGTATTGATACATTATGAAAATGATCCATGAGTCATTTTTGACGTGTACGAATCGATCGCACCTCAATCCGACACACGGTGTGACCGGTATGGCTAAAAGTGTTTGATATCAGTTTGAAATTGACATTAACTTTTGAAAACAACACAAATGACATACGTAATACTGAGAAATTGCGTTAGTAATGTTTTGATACTTTAGTAAAATGATCCATGAGTCATTTTTGATGTGTAAAAATCTACCTCACCTCAATCCGATGCATGGTGTGACCGATATGGCTAAAAGTGTCTAATATCAGTTTGAAGTTGACATAAACTTTAGAAAACAACACTACTGACATACGGAATACTGAGAAAACGCATTCGGATTGTTTTGATACTTTAGGAAAACAATCCATGAGTCATTTTTGACGTGTACAAATTGACCGCACCTCAATCCGATGCATGGTGTGACGGGTATGGATAAAAGTGTCTGATATCAGTTTCAAATTGACATAAACTTTAGAAAACAACACAAGTGACATACAGGAAACCGATAAAACGCGTTTGGATTGTTTTGATAATTTAGTACAAAGATACATGAGTCATTTGTGATGTGTAATAATTGACCTCACATCAATCTGATGCACAGTGTGACCAGTATGGCTAAAAGTGTCTGATATCAGTTTCAAATTGACATAAACTTTAGAAAACAACACAAGTGACATACGGAAAACCAATAAAATGCGTTCGGATTTTTTTGATACTTTAGCACAATAATCCATGAGTCATTTGTGACATGTATGAATATACCGCACCTCAATCTAACACACGGTGTGACCGGTATGGATAAAAGTGTCTAATATCAGTTTGAAATTGACATAAACTTTAGAAAACAACCCAAATGACATACAGAATACCGAGAAAACGAATTCTGATTGTTTTGATACTTTATGAAAAGGATGAATGAGTCATTTGTGACATGTACAAATCAACCGTACCTCAATCTGATGCACAGTGTGACTGGTAATGCTTTTCATTAGATAAAGAATTAGTATTTATTAAATGAGATAAATCATCCAAAAACATATTGATTTTACATTATTCCCTTTCATTGTTATCAGAATGAAAACATTTGAGTTTAAAATTTCATATTTTAGTTTCATATATCCATATTAATGTATTATTTCCTATTAATGTTTTAATTTATTTCATTATTTTATTACTAACATAATACTTGTTTTCTTATATAGGTGAATTTTTTTCCTTGAGTTCGGATGCTTTTTTCAGCAACAAATACCATGTGTGACAATTTTTTAGAGTGGATCACGGATATCAAAGGATGAAACATGAATGTTTATAACTGTTGTTGAATAAATGTAATTGTAACCATGTAAAATAATGTTTGAAATGTATATAGCAGTGTGTTTTTTTGTATTCATGATGTTATGTAAATTTATATACCATTTTCTGTCAAAATATTGTGTGCAGGTGCTATTTTGTGTAGGTGTGCATGTGCTATTTTTTTCCGGTATTCCGGTTTGTACAAGTGTGCAGGTGTGCAGGTTCTATTTTGCAGGTGCAGGGGAAGGTGCCTTTATCAGTGCTTTTTTGAGCGCTGATAAAGGACCCCCTTTATCAGCGCTTCTAAAAGCGCTGATATAGGCTACCTTTATCAGTGCTAAAAAAGAGATGATAAAGGGGGGTCCTTTATTAGCACTTTTTTAGCGCTGATAAAGGTTTCCTTTATCAGCGCTTTTCAGAGCACTGATAAAGGGGACCCCCCTATCTACACCGGCATTAACAGCACTTTTCTAGCGTTGTTAATGTCAGTTTTTAGCACTGATAAAAGGCCAATTTGTAGTAGTGTATCCATGTATCATAACCCTATTAAGAAATAGGCAACATAAACGGATGTTAAATTATATGTAAAATAATTCTGAGAAAACATTTCTTAAGGAAAATAACCTTTTTTCATCAAAAAAAATTTAAAACATAGATCATTTATAAAATAATTTTTTTGAAAATAACTTTAATAACTTATAAAGGAATATTTGAAAACTATTTAACACTTTTATAAAAGGTAAATCATTTTTAAAATCATTTTTTTAATTATATTAAAATAAATTTTAAAAAAAATTGAAAACACTTTTGACAATATTGTTTTTGAATAAAAGAGATTTCCGACCAAAAGGTTATATTTTTTTAAAAAAAATTATTAATTATCTAAGTAACAAATAGTGGAAAAAATGGTACTAATACATTAATTTATCATTGAAAACATAGTATAATATAGATAATGACAATTCTTGAGATATGGGTCATAATATTTCATCACTGGAAGTATAATCATAAAAAAAATCATGATAAAATATGAGATTATAGAAATAATCTTATTCCACATTGGTAACACTGAATAATAATACCCATAAAAAATTAAAATCACATGACGATTAAAATATCATGAAAATAATTATATTTATGATATATCTTTTCAATTTTCATTATATACACCTTTTAAAATAATGTAGATTCATAACATAACATGTGTCTTAGAGAAGGAAATTTTAAATAAAATTACCCTATCGATTTGGAAAATTTTGAACTATAAACCCCATGAAATAAGGAAAAAATTGATATTTAAATATCCAAAAATTTAAGTATAAGAATCATATAAATAATTTATGGGTATTATATACACCACACAAAATAAAAAGGTGGTGAATAATTCATAAGTCTCACAGAAATACATGTGAGACTATAAATCCCCTTACTACATGACTAATTTTTGAATCATTAGATCTGTGAAATAATAACATCAATTGAAACATTTAATATCATGAAATAAATTAAATTCATGATATAAAATTTCATATAGTAGTATATACACCACAAAAATATGTGATTGGTGAATATGGAATGTATATCATGGATATAAAAAAGTGAGATGAAACTCCCTTACCTTAAGTCTTTAATCCCATCATACTTATTCAAAACTCCTATATAATAAATATAAGTTTTTTATATAGATATCGCGGAACCATATTAATATATATAACACCATATATTATTTACTTATAACTTTATATTACCCATTTATTAACAATTCCATGTTAATGTTATGTTTTGGGTAATAACTGCTTTGTTTTTCAAACATGTTTTTACTTGTTATTCTTAGTCCTCTTACATAGATCATGATTTCATTATTCCCATAATTTAAACCATTATATTAATATAATATTATATATATATATATATAATAATCTAAAAATTAAATCAATAGGAAAAGAAATAAACCTTTCATGGAGATGGTAGGTCGTGCGTACGCATAAGTGTTGTTTCCATTTTCTTATCATATTGAAAGAAATAAAAGTGGATGATGTGTGTGTATATATATTATAATTAAAGAATAATTATTTTTTCCTAAATATCACATATTTTTAATAAACTTATCCTTAATAAATTCCATGTGAAGTGTCAATGAATCACGTTTCTTTGAGGAGGAGGTAGTCCACACGCCCACAAACAATGTTATCATAATCCAACAAAATGGAAACCATTTTGGTATATATTATATAACCATTAAAATAGTATAAATACATAATAAATATCATATATATAATATAAAAATAGTAATTCCATCATTATTCTCAACATTTAGAGGTGGTAATGGAAGAACGAATGACATTGGTTCACAAGGTGGTAGTCTGTCGTACACACCAATGATGATTATATGTCTCATTTGATGGAAGTATGTATAGGTTTAAGTGGAACACCTAACATAATAAAATATTAGTGTATTTTTTATACTTATTTTATTATATAATTCTATAATAAGAATAATTTAAGGTCTAGATAAAGAAATCAAACAAACGTGCTTGTTAAGGAATGTTACCACTTCTTTAAGTAACTCCTTTCAGTTTGCACTAGAGGACTTAATTGGTTTTTTTTCTTCCAAAATTGAGTCTTCTAGGATGATAATATTGATATTGGGAGATTATTTGGGAAGTTTTTGGATGATACAAAAAAAATTATAGGTGTGAATAAGTGAGGGGTGGTGAGTTCCCTTTTATAGTGGAGAAGGAGTGACATTCTTGTAAATACAAAACCGTAAACAATATTGAGAGGTATTCTTTACACCATATTCCTCCAATAGTGTTCCATTTTTTATAAAATAGGTTATATGTTCTAAATATGGAATTAAAATGTGTTTTGGACATGTTTCTAGTTCATTCTGACCCCTTAAGTTAAAGTTTAGTTCCTTGGTAAAGTCGTTTTTCTCTTAATCATTATAATTAATTCTAATTGATTTCACAATCCATTTTGGTAAAAAAGATATTTTAAAATTATTATAAATTATAAATTATTATTATTCCAAATATTAAGTCAATTTTTCCCAATTCCAGTCTTATAAGTGGACTAAATTAATTGAGAAATAAACCTGCAGACTGGACGAAATGACGAGTTTTGAAAGTGAAAATATTCAAAAGTTAAAAAATATTTTATATCCAATTTCAATGTGAAATTCATTCAAATGTACTGAATTTTATTAAAATATTTATAATTTATCTAAATATACTTTCAAACCAATTTAAAATATATTTTGTCTATATAAATAAATTATATGAAAATGTAGTTTTCAATTAATACTCGGGGTTTTCACTATTCATCAAAAAAATGAAACTTCTAAGAAATTTACAAAAAACTTCACCCAAAGTAAATTTTGATATTAAAATTTCAAAAATTAGGATTATTTTTTAAAATAAAAATTATAAAATTTTCAAAATTATTATTAAAAAAATGTGGCATTAAAAGGAGGTAAAACTGTCATTAAGAATAATACAGCTTTTTAGGCCTAAAACTTGATTTATTATTATTTTATGCCTATAAAACATATTAGATGAATTTCAGAGAAGTTTTGTTGAATTTATAATATATAAATTTTTTAAGATCACTCACCAATATTGATTAATTAAATTTCTTATGAAAAAAATTCTTTCTGGGAATAAATATAGTATTTTTATAAAAACACATCTATTACATACCATTATTTTTTTTATAATTAATTGATAAAAAAATTATTAATTTTATTAAAATGATTAAACTACAGTTTAATATTTTAGTTATTAATCTTATTCATATATTCCTTTCTAATGTCTAGGGGTAACTATAAAAATATTTTAATAATAATATTTATAGTATATTATAGTTCGAAGTAACCTAGTATTGTGTGTAATGAAAGCTATTGAGTGAAATTAGAATTATGTGTAACATAATCCAAACATATAATTTCATGTGCTTAAATATAATCTATGTTTTTTTGTAGTGGATGAATAACTTTGTGTTGTGTATAAAGAAATCATAACTTGTTGTAGTGTGCAATGAAAGCCATTAAAGAATTTTAATTTATTCAAAATAATAATAATTCATAAAAGATCGGGATGTTATAGTGAAAATTGAGATAATATTACCTCATGTCAAAGTGGATCACAATAGTGATATAACATATGAATAAAAATTAATGTAATAAATAACCATCAACTAAATAAGTGTAAATTGTATCATATACAAAATTATGATGGAATGTATCTATAAAAAGGAATGAATTCATACATAGTTGTAGGAAATCAGTGAAATAAATTTTATTCAAAAGCATAAAGAAGTCCATGAACTATCCAAGAATCTTAAGCACTAGCCCAGTCATCTATTACCAAGCTCTATCCAAAAGAAAGAAAGAAATTTAGGTTTCCAAATTGAGATGTCACCCCTTGTCAACACTTATGATCATTTAATCATCTTGGGTATAAAAATGTTCTGGAAAGTATATGACATAAATCTGGATAGGACACCACAAATGGTGTATATAAAATTCACTCTAGGAATATAAATTGAACAGTGTTCCAGTGTATATATATAAGAAAAGATGCGTTGTAATAAATATCCCATACCATCTTCAGTCTCACCTGGTAATGTCTCTGAACCTATGATATTTTAATTAATTAATATTTAATTTATATAGATAACTCATTTGAATGTGTAAAAAAAATAAAGATAGATCATTATAATAATAATAATAATAATAATGAGGATCCAAGGTGAAACTAAGGCATCCTTGACCTCAAGGATCTGTCAAATCATAGTAGTAACTCATGTAGTCTAGTAATAAGGGGTATGAGTGTAATCTAAAGGGAACAACCAAGGAACCCCATTGTTAATGAGTCTAACTAATTCCATGTACCTCATCCATATTCTCCTTGATCTAATCATGAATTTGACCAATGGGGTGAATTTATGGTCCCAAGTGTCGAAAGACATCAAGCGGAATCCAAGGAGTGTGTCCAAGGCATTATAATATCCAGAAAAAATATCAAGTGAATAATCGAGGAATTAACATAATAATACAATGAATAGATTTTGTAATGGGTATATCCTATGGTAATCAGCTCAATGAATTGTAATGGTGTCCTCTATGTGCTCAAGAAATTCACATGGGAATCCAAGGCTAACTCGGTTCTGACCATTCCTATGAAGATAAAAAAAGGTCCAATGAAAAAGAAACCTTATACTCATCTCATTGATATCTTATAGATAATCATTCTCATGTAATAATAACAACATTTAGTCATTTAATAGGTTTATTCCATTACCATTCATTAATTATTACATGGCGATTAAGGACATGCAACCATTTGTCAATTTAATTACATAATAATTTTTTAGGTTCATTCCATACCATTCATTAAACAATGACAAGGGGTGGAGAACATGAAACCAATATCATTTCAATTATAATTACTAAAATATTCCACGTAATATCTATAAATATACTTTCCATTTTACAATTTAATGATTAATTTAATCATAATGGAACATGTACTATATAAGGCTATGTTAAATCGCACCCGAATTGTGTATCAGATAATCTCAACAATGAGGGGAAAAGGAAAAACATGGTATTTATCCTAATTGGGTGGGTGATTTTTAGGTCCCAACCTCCAACATCATGAAGAAAATTTATAATTATGTCTTTATAACATAAGATAAATAATAATAATTACGGAATATCGATTTTAGAAGCATCACCCAGTGAAACTAGCATGGACACAATTCCTACAATTTTTAGATGAAAATAATTTTAGGGAAAAGTCAAAGACCACCTACCTAATGCCTGATGTAGATGCCTCATCATATATCATTCCTTAGTTTGTTCTATATTGGATGAAAATTTAAGAGTGGATGAATTCCTATAAAATAGGTCATATGAGCCTACATCAAAATATCATCATTTATTGGAAAAAGAATAACGAAATGTGTCTAAGGACCAAATCACTTACTAAGAGGAATCTAAAAAGATGATTCGATCTCAAATCTAAGGTAATATGATGATATGGAACCAAATCCTATCTCAAAGGCTTTAAGAGGCTCTCAAAAGATCAAAATAAGACCTCATATCTGTTGGAGAAGGAAATAAAGATGTGGGTTTATGTTATAATAAATTTAAGGGGAAAATAGTAATATTTCCCAAAAATTGGGGGTCGAATGGTTTATCTACATAGTTGGACAAAATATGACCCAATTTTTCATGTTATACTATCCAAAGGGTGAATTTCATGGTTCATGGGCATAGTTCGGGAAACTATGCACAAACTGTGACTTTTGTCTATGTTAGAAAATGAAAATCCCCCTCCCAGGCATGCATCCTGAGTTACATGGTTTCATCAAACAATGTTCCCACTCTTTCCTAATGAATACCCATTATGGTTAGGATAAACCATGAAGACATGGTGTCTTGGTTTCTACTAACCATTCGGCCTAGTGGTTTCTTCCACCATCGTGGTTTCAGTCTCCGAACAAACCCCATACACCCTTATTTTCTCTATGGCCTCACTAGGCATTAATATTTGGTCAACACCAAAGAAATAGACTAAAAACTAAAGGGTTCATAACTGATATAAAAATCAGTTTTTTACTATCATCCCACCCTAAAAAAACATGTCCCCATGTTCCACTTCTAAGGGTGGTGGAACACTATCTGAGAATAACTCTTTCCACTTAGAAAATACACTGACTTCCCACTCCCATGTCTCAACATGTACATAGACATGCAACCATATCACTCATACTAAATTTCAATATTGTCCTTGGAGTAGATTTGTGCTCTAATAAATTATGCCATATTATACTCCTCAAAAAAGAATCAACATCTTCATGAAAAATGTATGAGATGGGTCAGCATTGTAACGACGAAGCTATGAAATGTGGAATATATCATGTTTAAAATGGTACCTATAAAGTAGTAGAAACCAATAGGATATTTTCCCAACTCTATCCAATATCTCAAAAGTCCCAAAAAATCATGATAGTGGCTAACCTTTCATCGGTATCCATCTAGTCCCATGTACGGGTGATATCTGCAAGAAAACATGATCCCCAACCATGAACTCTAGAGGTTTTCGATGAAAATACGCATAAATTTTTTGTCTAAACTGAGTGACAGAAATATGATTTTTGATAAACTATACCTACTTCTATGTCTCCTACATGATATGAGGACCTAGTTGCACTACCTATTCCCACCTCTAACCAGCATATGGGTGAACAGAACATCCTACCATATAAGGCCTCATGCGAATCCATCTAAATCATTTCTTAAAAGCTATTATTTTTTGGAAAAATCAATGAGAGGGATATTATTTTCCCAAAAAATGTTTAAATCAAGGATGCATGCTCATATCTTATAATCTGACACATATATAGTTTGTTCTGACTAGCCATTGATTTGAGGGTGAAAAGTTATTCTCAGAAGCACTTGTATACCCAAAGCATTCTATAACCCCTGAAAGAACCATGATGTAAAATTAGTGTCTCTATATAAAATAATAGTATGAGGGATCCCATGTGGATATATAATCTCATGGATATATAGTCTTCCTTGTTCATAAAATGATAAATTATCCTAGATATAAAGGAAGTAGGATTATTTAGTAAGTCGATCCCCAACTACCCAAATTGTGTCGCTACCTCAAGGTGATCTCAGTAGGCCAACTACAAAATCCATAGATACATCTCCCCATTTATATTATGGGACTAGTAATAGTTATAACAAGACAGTAGGCTGCTGGTGTTTCACCTTCACCTCTGGACGGGTGGGCCACCTAGTGATAAAACTTTCAATCTTATGTTTCATCTCATGCCACCAATACTTGTGACACATATCAAGAGACGTCTTGGAGATGTCAGGATGAATTTCCCACTAAGAGGAATTTAATTCTCACATCAGCTTCTATATCATGTTGGTAGGAACTCATATACACCCATGTATACATAGGATGTAATATCCATCAAAAGAATAGTCTAGAGGAGGTTCCTCACAAAAAATATTCTCCTATTGAACTAATCCTGCAGGATCTGAAAACTGTCTTCTCCTCACCATATCCAAGAGTGAATAGGTAACTTATAGGGCTGTAATAAAATACTTTTAATGAATTTCATGAAAATATAGATGTGTCTCAGAGAATAGGGACATAAATTTCCAATCATTTATGGATTCTTGTAGTTGTTGTCCATGAGTCTTCCAACTCATCACATCAGCTAATGCATTTCCCTTTCCAGACATATAGTTTATCTAAAAGTCAAAATAATGATGGTATTCAACCCTTAATCACTATCTGATATTCAATTTACATTGTATAAAGATATATTTGAGGATATTTTAGTCACACTTCAAATTTCACTCCCATCAGGTAGTGTTTATAGTAATGACAAACATGGACAACCGTTGTTAACTCAAGGTTATAAATCATGTAATTATTCTTGCGAGGTCTCAACTTGAGAGACCCATATACAATGAATCTTCCATCTTTCATCAGTACTACACCCATCTGTAAGCCTAATCCATAACCAAAAACCATATACACTCTTCCATTCTCAAGTATAACCAAAATTGTTGCCATAGTAAGCCTTCCTTTTAGCTCTTGAAAAGATTTCTCACATGCTTCATACCACTCGAACTTCACACCCCTCTTAATAAAACTGATAATAGGTATATCATGGTGTGATAAGTCTTCTATGAAACACCTATAATATCCAAACATCATGAAGAAACTCTATATATCATACAAGTTCTTATGATTTTCCCAGGAAACTACAACCCTCGCCTTCTCTAGGTCAACTAATACACCTGATTTTGAGATAATACGACCTAATAAGCTAACATTTTTTATCCAAAAGTGGCACTTTTAATCCTTATAATATAAGATATTCCCTCTCAGTGTCTTTAAAATAATATCAATATGTTCATCATGGTCGATATGAGTAGGAGAGTACACGAAGATGTCATCTAGAAAAACCCTAACAAAAGAATCCAAATAAGGGTGTAGAAACCTATTCATCGAGTCCATGAAAATAGGAGTCTTGTTCGTAAGACTGAATTGCATAACAAGGTACTCATATAAACTCTACTAACTTCGGAAAGCCATATGTGGTATATCTGAATACCAATCTATCAAATGATGGTAGCTAGATCCCAGGTTGATCTTTGAGAACACCCATGATCATTGGAGTTGTTCGATGAGTTCATCTGCATTAAGAAATGTATATTGGTTATTAACCTCAATCTAGTTCACCATTGGTAATCTATGCAATGCCTAATGGTCCCATCTACCTTCTTAGAAGAAAATAATGGGTGAACCCCAAGATGAACTATTGTATCAGATAAAAAACATTAATTCTAAATCCTCAAACTATCTCTTGATTTATATGAGCTCAGTAGGTTCCATCCTATATAAAGGAATAGATACTAGCGCTACTTCTAGAATGATATCAATCATAACCTCTACCTCCATCATGGGAGGAAATTCAAATAATTGTTCTGGTAAAATATCCCTAAAACAATCCACCATGGGAGGAAAATATTTCAAACATATCTTCTCATAATCTAAGAAAGGACTGGAAATCTAACTAGTCAACCCACCTAGCCTATGATTCTTTGGTCTATCTCTGTTGGCCTGGACATTACACTCACCCTTGTAAAGGTAACTACATTTCTTTAGTGATGTAAACTATACGCTCTAGTGATCGTAATCTACATAGGTGTGATAGGGTACCAACCAGTCCATCATGATAATGACATCAAGTCTCATCATCTCAAGGAAAAAGAGGTCCCATAAGAAATGACAACTACCTAACTCAAAGGTATAGTCTTTTCATTGGTTCATACCCTCTGACCATGCACCCAATGATGTGTTTAGGGACATCACCGTACAGAGGTACTGAATTTCTAACTAATGAATTTCCATGATCAATAAAAAGATAAAAGATTGTGAGGAAACAATATTAAATAAATTAGACTCTATAGTAGAGGTACATATAATATTACCTCGTATTTTCAAAGGTTATGCACTCTAATCATTGGGTATCATCTATAATGCAATAAATTGGATTGATCTAGGGACCTAATATATATCTGGACTACCCTGAATAAATATTCTCTACTATTTCATAAAACAAAAAAAGTATGGATACCATGAACATGATCTCCTCCTCATCATGTCTTGTCGGTGCTACTTCAACTTCCGTCCTGACATGTCATAATAGATCCTACTTCTGAAGGTAGAGCTACTGTGAATATTTGTTCACTATAAGCAAGTGTAAAGCTCCAGTTTAATCTATGAAGATGTCTCCCAACCGCAAGAATGGAAATTAAGTGGGTCTCTATCATACTGAATCTTTACAGGCCCCTATTATCCACACTAATGAAATATAATGGAGCTACCATTGTAGATACTCTAGCCACAACTACACTGATGAGAAACCTCTAGGCTACACTTTCTAGTACCGGAAGAACTATCACCCTCTCCTGTCACAGAACCTCTGTTCGAAAAACTATGAGCTTATCTCAGGTTGTACACAGTAATAAGAACCTAATTTACAATCTCATAAAATATAGATTAGTGAAAGAAATTTACCTGTGTAAAGATGGAATACTCGATCCCATCCTCAAAACTTCTCACTCATGATAACTCATCATCATTTTAAAGAGGTGAAAAGTGTTCTAACATAGTAAAATGTTCTGAATATTACATTATGAACATAGTTCCCTACTCTAGGTGCATAAACTCCTTGCCTCAGTCATCTCTCAGCATCTGATGGAAAAATTAATCATAACAGGCAGTCTGGAAGTCCATCCAGACTATGCCTGGATGATGACCAACCAAGGTAATCATATCCCACCAACACTTTGTAGAAAAAATTAGCATGTAGGTGGAGATTTTATTACAACTCTATGGAGGTGTCTCTAGATTCATGAAGATAGAAATAATATCCTCTATCGAATAATCAACAACAAAATCACTGTTACTCCTCTAGAAGATGGGAGGATGTTGCTGCTAGAACTTGTGAGTCAGATTAGACATCATAGGTACTAGTCAAGGAGCACCCTGTATAGAATAAATCATATGTAGGAAACCCTATAAAAGTTGAGTTTTAGTGCCCAATTTGGGAATAGTAAGTGTTTCCTTAGGTGGCACTACTAAAGGTATCACTGGTGTATCAAGGCCCACCACCTTCATAGCATGATCATCGCTACCCTCTTGGTGAATTACTAGGGATGTGATGGTGGAATAACACTAAAAATACCAAGAAAATGCACAAAACAAAATTTTAAAGTAAATAGGATCACTAAATAAAGTTGTACAATAATAGGGGTCAAAACCCAAAATACAATCCCAACTTCCGGCATAGAATTATGGGGTATTGGTAAGTGTTCAAGTTTAATTTTTAGAGGTTCCAGTATATAGAGAATCAATTACAAGTCAAGGAGTAAAACAACATTTAAATTTTACTTGGCCTCTCCATTAATTTGAAACCATTTAGTTTATAAGTCAAAATTTACATTTTATATTCACACTTGATTTTCATACATAGAAAAAGCCTATAATAAATGGATTTTAATTCCCTACTAATAAAGGCCAATATAATTTATAAATTGAAATAAACACCAATTTAATTCCAATCATCCCTCAGACAATTGGGTCTTGGAATATAATGCATAAAATACAATGGATTTACTCGGTGAGTTTCCCATTAAGAATTGTACGATCTCATACACATCATATGTTGGGCAAAAATCCCTCAAGGTATCATTGAAGTATTTTTGAGGTGATTGTGTTTGTTGACAAAGTGAACATCTGTGTTGTGAGTGTTGAAAATGCAAACCATGAAATAAAAATTTGTTGAAAAGGGGTATTTTATGGTGGAATGTCGAGTTCAAGAGCTATGGTCAATGATCCATGTATGATTCAAGAACTTTGACAAATGAATGGATTATCTGGAGGCGGTATAAAAAGAACAGATACAAGGTGGCGCCGTTTTCTAGTGTTTGCCAAATTTTTGGGCCTGAAAATCGACAAATGAAGAAAAGTGTTTTTTGGAAAAGGGACTTGCGCATTGAGGTCTTGGAGGATAGGAAACTTGCGTGCCATATGTTTTTGAAGATCAAATCATCAAAATATGGAAAAGGGATAAGGGTCGTGCAAGTATTGGTGTGGTCGCACAGGTGACTTGCGTGTCGTGAAGTGACTTGCGTGCTAATGCGTTGGATGCTTGAGAACTTGTACGTCTGTTGTTTTTGAAGATCAGAAGATCAAAATATGGCAAAGGAAAGAGGGTCGTGCAGGTTATTGGTTTGGTCGCGCATGTGAATTGCAGGAGAAGAGACCTGTGCTCCGAGACTTGCGCGTCGAGGGTAGACTTGTGCGGCGTCGTGCAGGGTGGTCAAATTGCCTATAAATACTGGACCACTCCTCCTCATTTCTCAACAGAGTTCAACACATTGAGAAATCAGAGCTCCCGTCACGTAGGTGTGGTGGTCGCGCAAGTGGTGGTGTGTCGCGCAAGTGGGACTTGCGCTCTAGATTTGAAGAAGCGCGGTTGCTGTTAGTTGGGTGCCAATATTGGTTTGGGAGTAAAGGGAAGTGAGTCGCGCAAGTTTGGAGTTGAAGAAGATTTTGTCGCACAAGTATCTGTGGTGGACTTGCATGCCAGTTTTGACTTGCATGCCGATACTTGCGCGCCAAGTAAGGTTGTTTTTCCAGCAGTGTTTTCGGGCTGCGTGGAAGCTGGAAGTTTTCCCAATACCTTCGGTGAAAAGAGATATTCATCTACAGGTGAAATTTGGACTTCAACAGAGCATCTAAATATAGAGAAATATGAATTCCTTCATGAAAATGAAGATACCTACTGTTCTATAAACTATGAGTGGATTCCTTTCCAGAGTAGTCAGCGAAGGAAGAGGAAGAAGGTTATCCTCTCCACCGGCAATGAGCCAGAGAGAGAGACACAGAGAGTGACCCTTGGGTAAGCAGTGAGCTGACCCTAAACCTTGTAAAGGCAGTGAGCCGAGGACAGAGTGACTATGCCTGAACCTTGTAATCCAGAGCTAGTGAAGTTTTGTGGAATTTGGTATGACCGGAAACCTATCAGTGTATGCTCCTTGGACGTAGCCCTTAGCGGTGAACCATGTAAAATTGATGTGTCATGTGCTTGATTTACTTTCTGTTTATATTGTTCAATAGGAAAGTGAGAGAAGAGTGTTTTCCTTAACAACAAAAAAATATCAGAATGGGCTTTAATTTTAAATTAGTCATACCCTGATTCACCCCCCCCCCTCCTAGGGTATTCAGCCTTGTGGACCTAACAATTGGTATCAGAGGGAAAGGTTGATATTTTTTCTTCTCTCAATGGTGGTCACTAATCATAAAAAGATTCTGATCTTCGACGGCTGTAATTTTTAGATATGGAAGAATCGAATGCAACACCATTTCCGATCATTGGGAATGGATGTGTTTTCAACAGCTATGCATGGTATCACAGCTGATATTAATAGTGGTGCATTATCAGAAGCTGAGCATAGAAAGTTGGATGCTTATGAAAAAGCAATCAATGCCTTAGGGGGATCCCTTTCCAATCCCATCTACACAAAGGTTATTTCATGCAAAACGTCACATGCCATGTGGGAAAAACTATTTAATTTATATTAAGGATATACAAAGGTAAGAAATGTAAAGCTGCAAGTGTTGTGGAATAAGTATGAATATCTGAAGATGAACTCGAATGAGTCTGTTGATGCATTCTTTGATAGGGTAAATATTGTTGTGGAAGATATACGAAGACTTGGTGAAGTCATTGAAGACATAAAGATCGTAAAGTGCATCTTAAGGAAGCTTCAACCTCGGTTCAGTCTGAAATTTTTAGTACTAGAAGATAAATAATCCAAAGAGATGACATTGGACAATTTGAACAGTACCTTGGTTGCATATGAGATGAGGAATGATGATAACGAGGTTGTGGAAAAGGGGAAATCCAAAGAGATGGCATTTAAGTCCATGAAGAAGCTCACCATTGAGGATTCTCAGGAAGAAGAAGAGATAGATGAGGTGATGTCATTCCTTTCTTCAAATCTGCAAAGTGTAAAAGGAATGTTTAAAGGGAAAATTACACTAGCATGTTTTCTATGTGGAAAGTTTGGTCATCTTGTGGCAAGGTTCCCCAAAAAGTTTCAAGATAACTATAATGATGATGACGAAGTTGAAATTCTCAAGAAGAAGACTTCAGCATTTGTGAAAGGGAAGAAAAAATTCAAGAGAAATTTCTTCAAGAAGAAGAATCTTCTTTCACAAGAAATAGATAGTTTAGATGAGTATGAGGATGAAGAGGTTTTGGAGATTGAAAATTGTAAAGATCATGGACAAAATGCAATGGTGTTTATTGTCGGTAGTGCTCAAGAAAAGGAAGAAACCGACGCTGATGAAGAAGAAGAATAAATTGAAGGTAGAGTTGACATGAAAGCTAAATTAGAATCATCTCTTGGAGAGATAGATATTTGGAGAGAGAAAACAAAGAAACCCAACAAGGTGGTACATGATGCCAAACTCTACATGCAACTGTAGGAAGATGAGAAGTCCAAGCTTGTAAAAGAAATAGAAAAACTTAATTCTTCAAGGCCAGAGAGCACAAAAAAGGTTGATGAGCATAAGCTCAAGATTGAAGAACAGAAAAGGGAGATTGATGGCTTGAATAAAAAATTGAAAGATCACATCAAGCGTATCGAAGATCTTGAAGAGGAAGTTTTCGGTCTGTGGAGAAAAGTCAAAGACCAGGAAAAACCGTTGATTCCTAACACATTCCTGGGAAGGAAGGTTTTTATGAAGATTGAAAAGAATAAAGATGAGCCCAGTAGTTCAGTAGGGAAGAAGCAGAAATTGAGCTCTTAAGATAAGGTTGTTTCAGGGCTTAATCAGAAACAAAAATCTGTGACAATTGAAGTCATACCGCAACCACCAGTCCCAAGATTGAAGGTTGATTTAGGCATAAATCAGAATCAAAATATTTAAAGATCCCAAGGGGAAACTCAAAGTGCTGAAGTACCAAAAATTAATGAACCATATATCTGGTGTTATTGTTGCAAGAAGATGGGAAATTCACAGTATGTGTGTTCCATAGCCAAGAGATATCGAAGGGAACAAGAACAGAGGTGGTATCCAAACAGAGAATGGTTTTCCAGAACATATTTCGAAGGACACTATTTTTTGTGTGGAGGATTTGGACACATGGCTAGGTATTGTACTTCGACTATACAAAGAAATGAGCCAAAGAAGAATCAAAATGTTCGCAAGCAGTAAATCAATAAACCCACAGGTGAGTTAAAAATGCAGAATAGATTTGCAGCTTTGCAAGATGAAGCTAGTATATCATACCCTAAGAAAGAACAGAAGTCTCAATCTATGCTGAGTGTGAAGGCAAAAGTATGGACCAAGAAGAAAAAATAAGAAAAGGCGGTAGTTGCAGAAATTTCCCTTAAAGCTTCAGATTGTTCAGGAATATGGATCCTTGATAGTGGTTGCACATCCCATATGATAGGGAACAAGGAACTCATTACAGACATAAAATATGACAAAGAAAGAGTTGTCAATTTTGGGAATGATGAAGGGCTGAAGATTGTTGGTTCCGAAAAGGGAAAATTTGGGGGGAAAGAAATGAGACGTGCTGATTTCTTCGTAGTAGAGGGGCTTAGTCATAACTTACTATGTGTCAGTCAATTATGTGACTCTGGGCACTCTATACGATTTACCAAGAAGATGTTTGTTGTGAAATAAAAATATGGAGAAGTTCTTCTACAAGGAAAAAGGAAAAAGGGAAATCTTTCCCTTATAAGTGGTGAAGAAGATATGTTCCTTTTATCTAGAGAGGAAGAAAACTAGTTGTGGCATAAGCTACCTAGTCACCTATGTCAACAATCCATGTAAGATCTGGTAATATGTGATGCTGCTAGAGACCTTCCCAAACTATCACATGATCGTACTCATACATGTGATGCTTGTCAACAAGGGAAGATCATCAGAAAGGCATGTAGGCCAAAGGAACAGAAATAAACCAGAGTTCTTGAATTGGTGCATGCTGATGTATGTGGAACTACCACACCAAGAGCCATAAATGGGAAAAGGTACTATGTCCATTTCATTGAGGATTATAGCATAATGGCCTGGGTAGTTTTCATTACCCATAAGATAGAAGTATTCAGTTGTATCAAGCAGTATAAGAGGGAATCAGAAAGGATGCTTGGGCAGAAAATTTTGAAGATTCGTTCAGATAATGGTACATAATTCACAAATAGTCAAGTGGAAGACTATCTCGAGAATCATGGGATAAGGAATAAAGTTTCATCAGTGAGAACCCCCCAACAGAATGGAGTTTTTGAATGGAGAAATCGGATCATCAACAATATGGCCAGAACAATGCTTATTGAAAAGGACCTAGCAGAGAAATTTTGGAAGGAAGCAGTTTTGACATCGGTCTATATTTTGAACAGGTCTCTGTTGTGTCCGAAGAAAGGGAAGACTCCATATGAAATGTGGTACGAAAAGAATAAAATGTTGAAATACTTTCGAATCTTTGTAAGTAAGTTTTTCATTCTTAATAAAGAAAATCACAGGAAGTTTGAGTCACGAAGAGATGAGGGGATATTCCTTGGCTACTCCAGAAAAAGAAAAGCATATAAATGTTTCAAAAAATGGTTGGGAAAATTTTTTGAGAGCAATGATGTCACTATCGATGAAAATGAACAGAATACTCAACGACCCAGTGAATAGTTTCTGGATGAAAGGGATGAAGAGGTAAGCAACACAGGGGGAGTAGAAGTGGCAGAAGCTGACTCAGAAGAAGATATTGATGATGAGAAAGAGGAAAAAAAGTCTATGTCTTCAAGGAAGCCAAAGACTTGAGCTGAAATTGATAGAAAAAATATCATTGGTGATCAGAAAGCTCCAGTTCAGACTCGAATAATGAAATCATTACAAAAAACATCATTTTTATCTTAGGTGGAGCCAAAATGTTTTTCCGATGGAGCTGAAGATGAAAACTGGGTTCAAGCTATGAATGAAGAGCATGATCAAATTGAGAAGAACCATACATGGGAAATTGTTTCGAGGTCAGTAGACAAGAATATCATCGGGACTAAATGGGTCTATCGCAACAAGATGAATAAATATGGAATAGTAATTCGGAACAAATCATGGATAGTGTGCAAGGGATACTCCCAGATAGTGGGAATAGATGTTGATGAGACATTTGCACCGGTTGCAAGGCTGGAGAAAATCAGATTATTTTTTTCCATAACAGTGCAAAGAAAGTTCAAAGTGATCCAGATGGATGTCAAATCCACATTCTTGAAGGTGTTCTGGAAGAGGAGGTGTATATTGATCATCCAGATGGTTTTCTCATTCATGAGGATGAGAATAAAGTTTGCAGGCTAAAGAAGGCATTGTATGGGATGAAATAAGCACCGAGGTCATGGTACTCAAGGCTTGATCAGTACTTGAAGAAGATTGGTTTCCAGCGTGGAGGAGTTTATTACAATCACTATTTCAGAAACAATAATAATCAAAGGATGATGGTGTTGGTTTATTTTGATGACATAATATTTGGTGGATCAGATGAAGCTCAGATCAGAAAATTTTCCAAATTCATGAAAAATGAGTTTGAAATGTCAATGATTGGTGAGCTAACGTTTTTCCTTGGTCTACAGGTGACACAAGGAAGAAATGGAACATTCATTTCTCAATATAAATATTCCAAGGAGGTTTTGAGAAGGTTTGGAATGGATAATTCCAAGGAAATGAAGACTCTGATTGCTACCCGAATGAAATTATCAAAAGATAAGGATGGAAAGGCAGTTAATATCATAGAATACAGGAAAATTATTGGATGTTTGTTGTACTTGACCGTGACAAGGCCTGATATTGTTTTCGCCACATGCCAAGGAGAGAGATATCAGAGTAATCCCAAGGAAAGCCACATGATTGTAGTGAAAAGAATACTTCGGTATATCCATGGCACATTGGATTTTGGCTTGACATATACTGACAAATATTAGAAAGAGTTATTGGGATATAATGATGCAGACTGGGCCGGTTCAGCGGATGATAGAAAATCAACATCATGTGGTGCATTATATCTTGGTGGATTGTGTATTTCTTGACTTAGCAAGAAGCAATATTTCATTTCATTGAGCACTGCGGAAGCTGAGTATATTGCGGCCACTCAAGAATGCACACAATTATTATGGATGAAGCAGCAGCTTGATGATATGGGAGTTGAAGTGAAGTCTCTGATCGGAATCCAGTGCGATAACTCAAGTACTATCAATCTTAGCAAAAATCCCATCCATCAATCAAGGACAAAGAACATTGAGATCAAATATTATCTCTTCAAGGAGAAGGTTGAGAAAGGAATTGTGAAATTGGATTATGTGCCTACAGAACTACAGGTTGCAGACATTCTGACAAAGGCCTTACCCAAAGAAGCTTTTGAGAGACATCGACTAGCTCTGGGAGTTCAGCCGACTCTCCACACTTAAAATAGTGTTGATGTGGAACCCTACCCCCTCTCTCTGAGGTATGATGTGTGTTTTCCCTAATGTACCAATATGTTTTATCTACTCTATTGCAGACTGTAAAGGAGTGACCTTTGGGTTCATTGACAAAGGGGGAGAAAATAGTTATTGTTCAAGGGGGAGACAGTGTGGAAATTTGATAAATCATGAATGATATGGGAAGAAACTGACAGGTGGAGTGGCGAGATATGGGGAGAGCAATGAGAAAGGGGGAGCGTATCAAATCAGACGATGATAGAAGTGATCAATCAAAGAATAGATATCACGACAACTAAGGATCGTGATAAAAGAAAAAGAGAGATGTTGGAATGTGGTAAGAAGATTTCCAACAATTGGTATCAGTTTGGTAAAAAATGGTATCAGTTTGGTGTCAATATTGGATGTCATAGATGAAGTGATTTATTGATGAACTTTTCATTTACTCTTGTTTCTCACACCAAGCATTTCTCATGTGGTCTTAGAGTATGTGTTGAGTAAATCCATGATCGCTATCAGAATCACAATAGCCGAATAGTGGCTGAAGAATTAATGATGTATCTTTTTATGGAAGAGTTTTAAACAAACCCAAAGGGGTAGATTGTTGGGAAAAAATCCCTCAAGGAATCATTGAAGTATTTTTGAGATGATTGTGTTTGTTGACAAAGTGAACATCTGTGATGTGATTGTTGACAATGAAAACCGTGACATACAAATTTGTTGACAAAGGGGATTTCATGTTGGAATGTCGATTTCAAGAGCTGTGGTCAATGATCCATGTTTGATTCAAGAACTTTGAGAAAGGAATGAATTATCTGGAGGTGGTATAAAAAGAACAGATACAAGGTGGTGTCATTTTCCAGTGTTTGCCAAATTTTTGGGCCTGAAAATCGACAAATGAAGAAAAGTGTTTTTGGCAAAGGGACTTGTGCACCAAGGTCTTGTAGGATACAAAACATGCATGCCATATGTTTTTGAAGATCATATCATCAAAATATGGCAAAGGGATAAGGGTCGCGCAAGTATTGGTGTGGTCGCGCAGGTGACTTGCGCGCCGTGAAGTGACTTGCGCGCCGATGTGTTTGATTCTTGATAAATTGTGAGCCTATTGTTTTTAAAGATCATAAGATCAAAATATGGCAAAGGAAATAGGGTCGTGTAGGTTATTGGTATGGTTGTGCATGTGAATTACAGGAGAAGAGACCTGTGCGCCGAGACATGCGTGATGAGGGTAGACTTGCGCGACGTCGCGCAGGGTGGTCAAATTGCCTATAAATACTGAACCACCCCTACTCATTTCTCAACGGAGTTCAACACTTTGAGAAATCAGAGCTCCTGTCACACAGGTTTGGTGGTTGCGCAAGTGGTGGAGTGTCATGCAAGTGGGACTTGTGTGCCCGATTTGAAGAAGCACGGTTGTTGTTAGTTGCACACTAATATTGGTTTGGGCGTAAAGGGAAGTGAGTCGCGCAAGTTTGGAGTTGAAGAAGCTTGTGTCGCTCAAGTATTTGAGGTGGACTTTCATGCCAGTTGTGACTTGAGTGCCGATACTTGTGCGCCGGATTAGACTTGCATGCCAAGTAAGGTAGTTTTTCCAGCAGTGTTTCCGGGCTGCGTGGAAGCTAGAATTTTGCCTGATACCTTCGGTGCAAAGAGATATTCATCTATGGGTGAAAGTTGGACTTCAACAGAGAATCTACATACAGAGAAAGATGCATTTCGTCATGCAAATTAAGAGACCTACAGGTGTATAAATTGTGAGTGGATTCCTTTCTAGAGTAGTGAGTGAATGAAGAGGGAGAAGGTGATCCTCTCCACCGGCTGTGAGCCAGGGAGAGAGAAACAGGGAGTGACCCTTGGGTAAGTAGTGAGCTGACCCTAAACCTTGTAAAGGCAGTGAGCCTGGGACAGAGTGACTGTTCCCGAACCTTGTAATCCACAACTAGTGATGTTTAGTGGAATTTGGTATGACTGGTAACTTGTCGGCGTATTCTCCTTAGATGTAGCCATTAGCGGTGAACCAAGTAAAATTGTTGTGCCATGTACTTGCTTTACTTTCTATTTATATTGTGAAATAGGAAAGAGAGAGAAGAGTTTTTTTCTTAACAGTGAAACAAGATCAGAAAGGGCTTCAATTTTAAATTAGCCATACCCTGATTCACCCCCCCCCCCTCAGAGTATTCATCCTTGTGAACCTAACATTATAAATTGAAACTAGTAGTCACTCAATCATTTCTAAATCCCAACTAATGTAACCAGGGTTACATATCTCATAAGGGTTGAAATAAGATATTTAATATGACACCATCAATCTATATATAAAAACTCTATTTACATTGATGAGGAAATTTTGAAAAACCAATTTCCTTTCCTTGTAGAAGATGTTAGTAACACAAGAATATTTGACAACCATGGCTCACTCAACTATCACATGAAACATAGGCAATGAAATACATGAAATACACCTATGTGGCATTTCATATGCAGTGAACTTTAATTCTAGGTGTTGATAATGATACATGTGACAATTATCCATACCATACCAGGAAAAGGTAAAAGAGCCATAAATAATATCAAGTGACACAATTCATGTGCATCACCCAATGGTGAATGTATATCAATTGTAATAAGAAAAATATATAACAAAATTTCTCATTCAAAGGAAATATGGTATTTACCCTAAAAATGGGTCAGATGCACCTAAGAATGGATTAAATCCATGTTCCAACATGTTCCTAATCTACTATCCAAGTTTTCCAATTGATAAGACAAGATAAAAGAAAAATATCTGATTCCACATTATGGTATCCCAATCCTGATTCACTCCCAAGTTACTAAACTCGGTGAGCCACATGGCCTAAAGTGTGCCTACCCCTACTCCATAGGCTTCCAAATAGTATCATGGGCCTAGTGTGTGGTAGTGGGGATACTATAACCTCTAGTTTGAGAGTAGTGCATGGGAGATATAATATATTAATAAACAACAGAATCATAATAATAAATAAACTAGATGTGGAAAATAGCATAAACATCCATGTAATAAATAACCATCAACTCAATAAGTGAAAAATGTATCAAATAAAAAATGATGATGTAATTTATATAGAAAAATGAAATTAGTCATACATGGAAGTAATAAATTAGTGAAACTCAAGATATAAAAAACAATCAAGAAGTAAAAAAATTTATCCAATCATCCTATTCACTAGACTGGTCATCTACTATAATGATCCATCCTAAAGAATGAGTAAAATTCAGGTGTCCAAGGAAGGACGCTTCCACTTATCCACACCTATGATCATATAATTATCTCAGGTACCATTGACATCTCAGATAGGGTTTGAGATAAATATCTGTAGGCCACCACCAAATAAATCTATACAATACAATCGGTGAATATAAACTTAATAGTGTAAAAGTTTATATAAAATAGAAAACAAATTCTATAATAAAGAACACATACCTGCTTCATCCTTAACTGTTAATGTCTCTAAACATGAGATCATTTTTTTTAATTAAGAATTAGTTTATATAGATAAATCATGTGAATGTGTTAACAAAATAGAGATATACTGTGATAGTAATAATGAGGACCTGATGTGAAACTAATTCATCCTTAACCTCAGGGGTTGGTCAACTCATAGTAGAAACACATGCAGTCTATAAATAGGGGTTCTGATTGAATCCAAAGAAGAACACCCCAAAAATTCAACTATAAATGAGTTGAATTGAGTCCATGGAGCTCATCCATAGTAATATTAGGCTAATCATGATTGGTCTTAATGGGGAAAATTTATGTTGCTTCATGTTTGAAGATATCAAGTTGAATCCAAGGAGTCTATCCAAGGAATTCTAATGTGTGGATAATATGACAGTTGAATCATAGGTATATTGATGAGGAATTCATGTAATAATACAATGAAAAAATTATTAGGTGGGTATCTCCAACAAAAATCATCTCAATTAATAATAATGGCATCCTCTAACTACTTAAGTCATTCCCTTAGGGGTCCAAGGAAAAATCAAGGTGAACCATTCATATGAAGATAAAAAAGGTCCAAAAAAACAACACCTTATACTTATTCAATTTATATCATATATATAATCATGTTAATGTAATACTCATTCTATTTATTCATTTAATAGGTTCATTCCATGATCTTTCATTAAGCATGAAAAATTGATTAAGTACATGCAATAATTTATCACTTCAATTAAATAATCATTTATGAGGTTCATTCCATCGATTTCATTAATCAATGAAAAGTGGTTAAGAAGATGTATCCAACATCATTTCACTTATAATAATTCAACTAGGCCATGTGATATCTATAAATATACTTTCCATTTTAAAATATAAGGATTTGGTTAATTATTTTGGAACACTTACCTTAAAAGGATAAGTTAAATCACACCTGAATGGTGTCTCAGATAATCCTAATAATGGGGGAAAATGAATAACATAGTATGAACCCTAATTGGGAAGATTATTTTTAGGTTCCAACCTGCTACAGCATGAAAAAATTATAATTATGGATTTATAACACATGATAAACAATTCTAATTAAGGTAGATGAATTTTATAAGCATCTCCCAGTGAAACTGGTGTGTGAAAAATAATGGAAATTTATAAATGACAAGACTTTTAGGGAAATGTCTTATTCCATCTACCTAATACATGCAGTAGAAGTTTCATCCAGTATCAACCCTTAGTTTTTTTCTATATTTGAATAAAATAGAAGAAAGGATGAATGACCTGAAAAAAGGTAATATCAGCCTGCATCAAAATAGAATTGTCAACAAGAAGAGGAATGATGAAATAAGCCTAAGTACTAAGGCACTTACTGAGAGAAATCCAATGAGATAATCAGATAATGAATCAAAGGTCAGAAAATAGAACAACACCAAAACCTATCATAAAGGATTTAATAAGATCTCAAAGGAGGATAAGAATACCTCTTGTCTACATTAAGAGGAAAAAAAGGTGGGTTTAAGTTATAATTAATTTAAGGTGAAATAGTAATTTTACCCAAAAATTTGGGGTTTCACAGTTTAGCCACATGGTTGGCCAAAACATGCACCAACCATTCATGTACTACTATCCAAATGGGGTTGTCCCATGGTTTATGTGCATGGTTTGGGAAACTATATGCAAAGCATACTTTTTTAATTTTCTAAAATATATAGGGTCCTCACATGGGTGTGTAGACTAAGTTGCATGGTTTCATAAAACCATGAATACCACTCCTACCCACTGAACACCCTGTATTATTTATAGAAACTGTGTGGACTAGGCATCACAATTTCTAATAACCATGTTTCCTAGTGGTTTCATCCATTGGTCAGGGTTACGGGCTCTAAAAAATCCCCAAATACACTTATTTCCTCCATATCCTCAATAGTCATTCATATTAGGTCAAAACCGAAGAATTATAATGAAAATTAAAGGATATGTACCTCATATAAAAATGAATTTGTTGTGGTTTGTATGAGAAAATAAATAATTGGGAATATGTATGCACTTTGGGTCATTGTTTTCTAAATAGGTCACCATGACACCTGACCATACCTACTTCAGCCTATTCCAAAAAGAATCACATCTTGCCACAAACCCATCCCATACGTGAGGAATTGTTATATGGTTTCATAAAATATATCTTCTTTTACTCAAATTTAAAGGTTATGTAATCTCACCCAATCACAACCCATACCCAAAGTTACAGGGTAGGTTATCCACTATGTCCCTACCACTACCCTATCTCCAAGTAGGGTCTCTGCCAACACTTTCTCATTCAAGGTGAGTCCTAACACTCAGTCACATCAAATAAGAAATATGTGGATAGAATATTGATATTTGAATAGTCCTATAATAAAAAACATCTCTTTTGGTTAATTTTCCATGACCACATATCATTTTACAACATATATGATATGAATTATAAGGAGGGTATCACAATATCTAACCTTTTTGAAATTTGAACCCCACAATAACTAGGTGGGTCCCATGGAAACATATCAAATCTCATTATCTAAAATGACTAATATGAAGAGAGAATCACAATATCCAGGATCTTATGCAATCTAAACCAAACCATTACTAGGTATTGTAGATGGTCGATCATATAAATCATCGATTTGAGGTTGGCATCTTAATATCCAACCTCTCACATGAGTCAAACAACATCCTCATGGTATGTCCCATGGATAATCATATGTATCACTTATCTAAGTAGTAAAATATAAATATAAAACCTCTCACACACACCAAACCACACTATCAATAGGTGGATCTCATTACTGGTCACCTATAAATATCAACAAATGGGCATACAACACATCCCAAAAAACTCACCAGATCAACACCAAGGTGTTATTCACTCAATAATTTTCCCAAATATCAAGAAATATCATAATATTCATCTAGTATCATAATAAAATATCCTCAAAACCATCATTTTCATTGCTATAAAGCATTTTGGTTACCTACAAATTATTATCTCACCCATAAGGTCATCTATTGGGTTTCCAAAACTAATCCAAGACTCTTTTCATCATCACTAACTCATGATCATCACCCCCATAGTGGCCTCAGAGACTAAAGGGCCTTCATATCCCTAGCCTCATGGGACAGTCCAATCCTCTTCTAATTCCATATCCCAACTAAATCATTATAATTAGGGATGTCACAATCTAACTCGCACTTAGCCTCTAGGCATCCCCATACAAAGTCACCAAATTGTCCTCATGAACTGCACTTGTGTCCCTAATCCCATCTCCCTATAGAGGTCTATTAATCCCATCAAATGGAGTAAAATATCTATGATAGACTACATCAATTAGAAGAAGACTTATTCCACTCATAGTGGACACTAAGCCTCTATTCCAACCCAAATAGTGTGTTCCCATCATACATGAGACATATGTCTATGTCACCCACCACACTAGGCGTAAGACTCACATGTCTTCCCAACTAAACTAAGGGATACAACATAGGATATTTGGGTTTCATTTCAATCCTAAGGGCCTATCTCAGCCCTCTTAGGATCTCAATTGGCATCTTATCCCCTTGGTGACGTGGTCATTGAGAAATTCAATTTTCTATAAACATCATCGGAGATCCTAATTCAAAACATGGAGTCTAAAATACTTCCTATATCTTTAACCAAGGCACTCTCAAACCTTATCCCTTCCATTTGAGCACAAATAATCATGAATCTATTCATAGTCCTTCATAAAAATGAATATGGTTTAGTATTAACAGGACTATCATCCCTCAAAATGGATCAACCATCCCTGTTGATGCTCCGCTCATCTCCATCCAAGCTCTTATATTCCTTATGAAAGCTCTTACAAACACTTGAGCTCCTATCACATGACAAAATAACTAAATAATTAACTATAACAATTTATAAATAGTTATTTAATTTAAACCAAAGAGTAATAACCTCCTAAAAACTCACTATAAAATGATTCATTGAAAAAAACCACACATAACCTAGTGTGTTCATCCTGCCAAGATCCTCTTTATCCAAGATAATAAAAATCCCTATCATTCTCACCTAATTCCACCATGATCTACTAGAATCCTAATCAAAACTATGTCCTCAATCATCAGAAATATTAGGGATATAATAGAATAAAATAATAGATAAAGGGGAATAAAATACCTTAAATATCTAGGGTAACACCAAAGAATCTCCCTTCGTCAAGGGGGATTGGAGGTAAGAAAGACCGAAGGAGGATCCTGACATTACATCACCCCACGTCCTAAAACCAAATAGGGGTCAACCTATAAATGATGAGTCTATCTCAATTTTTAAAATTTGAAACAAAACCCCATCATGACATGCCCTATATGGGTCCCGGTATGACTCTCCCTTAATTTCACCCATCATAGCATGGCCCCTTGGTTCACAGAATGATATAGCTCCCTCATCCAAAACTAAGGACCCCATGTCCTACCCATCACAATGTGACTACTCAGGTCATGGTGTGTTATAAATCCTAGAGTATAACCAGAATACCTTTTCCCCAAACTTCATAGTGTGGCCACATTCTTCATAGTCATGGCCTCCATGCTCTATGTTGTGACACCTCCCCGATGACCAACCTTCATAGTATGACCCATTGGCCATAGATAACTACTTTTGTCTTGATAAATCTCCCAAATAAAATAAATATGGTTTCCCAAATACCATATTTCACAGTCAAAATCATTTCATAGCACCCTCACCAAGGATTAACCCAATATATAAGGGATGTTTCCTTAAAGAAAAACCCCCCCACAAAACTGGCATACCATGACACTCACTAGTCACAAAATGTCCTTCCATCCCCAAGATATGGTACCTCCCTCATCCATATTGTGATCAATGGTCATACCCTCTAATGTAATAACCTCCATCTATCATGACATGATAATAAATCTACAAAAACATTCAGCAAAGGGTTCTCTTAGACCCCCCTGTAACATTCACCCAATCACCTGAAACATGTCACAGACCTCTAATAACATCCAAAAACAACTCATTAAGGTGTTTGAACCCTCATAATCCTAATATTAATCCCATTACCTCATAATTATAACTCTATATTATTTGATCATTGTCTTCATGAATGACCATGGGTGTCAATCTGATAGGTGTGGACCCGGTCATCCTGATATCATAAATTTACATAGAATTATTAACATAATTGTGTATCATATTCAAAAATAATTCATAATTATTTGTTTATTTATGACCCAACAAAAGGATAAATTCAAGAGATAATATTTGGAATCTTTTAACTCTCTATCCCAAAACATATTCTCTTTCATAAGTAAGAATGAACGTCAATCATGAGTTAACTACTATATGATGCACATAGCAATATAATTGTACCCTAGAAATAGTTGTATATGTACTTGATTTGTTCAATATATTATCTTATGAATTTCATTTTAATTTTTCAACCCTCTAAAATTATATTTGGGCTCCCTGACCTTATAAATTAAACTCAAATACCTCTAACAATACTTCCATAGTTCCCCAAACCAGAACCTCACATGCACTTAACTCAAAACTCCAACCTAGAGACAGTACCACTATAATACCCAATTTTCATGACCAAAACCCACCATGAACCTACTTAGGTTACCAATAAGGTTGATTATTCCTCCCCATTACCACCTCTAATGGGATAGGGGTTTGTGACTAGCACTAAGATAATGGAAAAAATAAATTAGGTTGAACTCTCTTATGAAATATTCAATGAAAAATCATTTCAAGAACACTGGAAATCCATAATTAAATAGAAATTTATGATACCATATATGATATACCGTCAATAAAGAATAAAATATAATATAATTAATGTAGAAAAATAACGTGTGCTATGAAATGCCTCAGATATAGTGAAAAAATTTTATAAAAAGAAAACCCAAAGGAACACCTCAGTGAATTGATATAGAATCCTGCACCAAGGAACCAAAAATGAACACCATCAATATCATCTATATAAATTTACACCACTTTCACTTTATTTCCATGTACTTCTAAAAACAAAAAAAAACATATACAAAACCATTAGTATGTCACCATACAAGTTCCCATATAGGGTTAAAGAAAATTACTCAATAGGACATCACAAATGATAAGGAACATCAAATCCAATATTTTTCATTCATAGTAACAAAATCATATGAAATAATAATACATATTCATAACCTCAAAACTCAATACCACATAGGGGTTATATATGTCAAACATTAATAAATATAATATATCATCCTTAACGTTTAATGGGATACTTCACACTAGTACATGTCATTCTAGTAGTCTATAATTCATTGATCATAAGTTTACATTTACATAGAAAATAATTCCCAAAAATACCATAAGAATCACTCCCCAAATTTATAATCTCACAAAAATACATATGAAAACACAGATACATAAAACCTACCACTCCTTTATCTATGAGGATTAATAGATCATCAGGAATTATAAAAATAATTTCTCTAGGTTGTATGACATGGTGGATGAAACATGCCTCATTGATAGTATGTATTATTTGAGGAAGTAATTAACTTCACTGATGGGGGACCATGCCCCATTGATCATGGAGGTACCTGATCTCACTCCTTGTAAGGGATACCCATGACTTGTCAATGAAAATGTTAATCAGGGGAGTAGCTAACCCCGTATATCATATGTGGCTTCATCACCCTATAAATAATTGTGTCAACTAAGAGTGTATTAAACCATGTCTGTAAAAGGAGTAATCAAGCACTATTAATTATAATTTTGATCAAGGGATTACATTACATCATTCTTATTATATATAACCTTCACTATTTCAAACATGAAATTAATTGAGGGAGTGTATGGCTCCATATATCTACCCAAATTCCAACTCTTGGAAACAAAAACCCCCCACATTAGAGTCAGTTCCATTACAGTAATTAATCTTTAATCCATGTTCCACTATAGTATTATCGCTAAAATAATAAGAAACTATAAGGAAAAGCACCTGAATTCATTCTAAAAACATAACCTCAAGTGAAAAACTTGTAGTGCCATCTCCCATCATCTAAAACCAAAAAAATAATTTTTCCCATCACTAAATAAATGTTTATATATGTGAATAAATTCATATATATCATAAAATTAGTTATATATCTGGAAAGTGGATCAGCTATTTATCGACATTAATACCTCAAGAAAACAGCTTCACTAATTCATTTCCAACTATTAGTCAATACAATTAATTGAAAAATGAGTTTATTGGTGTTTTTTAAAAGTTAATTATTACATCGTTTTTCATAATGGATGTTTTATATGAAAAATATTGATAGTTCTCAGGGACATGATGACTGAAGTATTACATGACTCAAATTTTTTAGGTGAAATGATGTCATGACATTTTCACCATTTTATTTCCAATGTATTTCTGACCCATAGATATTTTGAGTTTACATAACCCTGTTTTACAAAGTAAATTGATCATCAAGACTTTATTGGATAAATTTTAGAATTCATGTTGGATGACAGGATGGGAGGTCACTCTCATCTCACCCTCTTTTAGGGGAATCACTTCCTACTTTGGTAATATGTAATAAATTTAATATAAGTTTATGAATACTCCCCAAATCCTTGTACATGGAAATTTACCACCATGATAGTTATCGATCAAAACTATTTTTTGATGTAAACATATATATATATCATAGGTTCTTTATCTTCATATTATTAGATAATTACACTACTATGTAAAGAAACATTGTTAGGAGATATGGAATTTATTGACATCTAGGGAGATGGTAGGAATTGTGATGTTGGGATTAGTCCCATGAATGGGGATTCATATGTATCCCTATGAAGGGAATCATAAACTATGTAGTCTAGTTCCACTTAATGGGGAGCATCATAACTTTTAATGTCATGTGTTGAGGACCATAATGGTGCCTTTTATGGTTTTGTATCCATTACCAAGTGAAGTTCCTTTTAATATTATACATCTAGTACCTATGGTGTGTTTGGATTGAACCTAAAATATGCATCCTATGTATATTAATTAATAGGAATCAAAGATTGTGTAGATTAGTTTTCACAGCTTGAGATCACATGATAAGAAAGATCCATGTAGTTTAACATCATGAGATAAACATGTGTGTTATGTAGTTTATAATCCTGATGATGGGAATACTAATGATTGGTGTCGGACTTACACATGAGAATCCCTTTTCTAGTTTTTCTTAGAGGGAATATAGATCTTTGAGTATATGATATCCCACAAGGAATATAGCCATTTGAGTATATAAAGGATTTAATGGAATGCATCCCTTCAAGGATATAATGGATTATAAGGAATATGGCCATTTGAGATATAATGGTTTTTAGGGAAAATATAACTTTTAGGTTATGATATCACATACTGAATATGGACCTTTGAGAATATAATATATCACAAGGAATATGGACCTTTGATGATATAATGGTTCACATTGAATATATCCCTTTAAGAAGATGATAGATCATAGGGAATACGGACCTTTGAGGATATAATGGGTCACCAGGAATATTTTCCTTGGCAATTGGTTTTATGGGGGATATGGAATCATTAGAATGAGTTGGGGACTGTGTATGAATGGCCCAGATAGGTGTGTCTCTCTAATGAATCACCAGTATAAGATAATTAATGAGTATATGATTGGGGGTAAAACATAGTAAGAGGCCCTTATGTGGATCTCCACTTCATATATTTATGTAACTAAATGAGAAAGGAAAATTCATTTTATAGGTAATATATCCTAGTGAGGAAGAGTCGAGTATTATACCTAAAATGAGGCTCATATTCTACTAGGAAGCAGTGAGGATATGTGTAGTTATTACACATATGCTACCCATATATGATTATTCTTCTTGCTAGTTGAGGGTTTGGTAAGGGAGGATGACAGGATGCATGGGGTTATATCATTTTAATAAAGATTTTAGGCAATACTCATAGTCTTTCCATCCTTTTCTTAGAAGAAATGGGAATGAATGTTTCATGGAGATTCTCAGCCTAGTAGGTGACTTGATTAAAGGCAATATTGAAAGGAATATATCTAGTAGGAGGATCTTTCTCTCCCACTAACTCATTGAATGAAAAAATAAGGTCCAATCAATTGGGGAGGAACATTCATGAGATTCCTTTTATCAATGGAATATATAATTAGAGGGGTTCATGCTGGTGTTCATAGATCGTGCATGTATTTTAGGGGGCCTCGGTTGGTAGGAACCTAGTTGCAGATCTAGGGTAATGATGGAACCGAGTTAGGAGAATAGGGTAATGGTATTATCATCCATGGGTCGAGGGGGATCATCACACCCTATTATAGGGACCAAGGTTAATATACTCTCTAGTTGAAAGGATAGTGTGAAATAAAACCCTAGTGATGATACCTAGGTGAGGTTTCACCTGAATTAGGAGGCATGGGCTCAACCTTACCTCAGTATAGGGTAGGGTGAATCAGTCCTCCTAATATTAGTTAGGGAAAAGTGTTCACCCAAATATGAGGTAGGGAGATGTGTTAACCATAATGGTATGCCCGGGTGATGGTTCACCCTGGTATTCAATAATGGGTTTAGGTTTTCCCTAGTATGTGGTAGGGTGAAGTGGTCTCCCTAATGAGGAGTATTTAAAGAGTTTTTACCACAGTATGGAGGCTTCCATATATGATTTGTATGTAATTAATCATAGTGAGTCATCTAGTATGGGACCCTTTACCTTATTCATGGAGAACTAGAGAAGAAGTGGCCTCTTGTGATGTTTATAATTTGTCAAACCTTTGAGTAACTCAATTATACTGTTTTTTGATTAATTACTTTATGTTTGGGATTAATTAATCTACCTAAAGAGGTTTTGGATACTTTATCACTTTGATGTTATTTATCTATTAGAGTGTTGGTCTTCCTTAGTGTGTCTCCCACTTATGTTCTGAAAATGAATACCCATGGGGTAAATTTATAGAAAAATATGGGGATAATGGTGAATAAAAGCTGGGAAAGGATAGTGATTCATGTATGTTCCAGGGACATACAATACAGGCACACATGTGTGCCTATGAAAGTGGGTTGTGTTAATTGTAAATGTGCACAAGTTCCCCTAATGAGGAGAGTATAGTGTGTGTGTGTGTGTGAGTACAATGGGGTGAGAAAATAGACTAGGGAATATGTAAAATGGTATATCATGCAAGGGAACTTGAGTGAATTAACCCTAGGTGAATTTCCTTTGGAAAACAACTAGACTCAGATGCTATTGATAATTCTCTCACCTAATCGAGGATTTCATACTCTTCTAAAAAAGGAGAATGAGAAAATACCCCCCACTATTATTGGATCTAGTTTGAACAATGGGGATCTATTTTTTATATAAATGTTACTCCATCATGAATATGTCTTCAAAGAGATAATATTTGATATTAGTTAAAACTATAGCATATTACATGCATGTTAAGCCTTATATGTATGTGTTTGTGGCTGGTAAATGTATGTTGGTGATGTTCTCTAGTATCTGAGTGATAAAAACATTCTAAGACCTGAGTGTGAGACATTTATTCACTATAAATAATATGGGCCACTTCGAAACACTTTGACCATATGAGAAAACCCTAAAGTTTTACAACATTTATTCACAGAAGTATTGCATGCTACCCAAGGTAAGTATGACATCATTCCTCTTCGCATCGTACTTGGTGAGTTTAGTTTACGTTGTCAAAGATTAGAATACACCTATACTTAGGAAAAGGAGGCTTTGAAAAACAGCATGGGTGAAGGTGGCTAGGATAAGTGATCTAAGATAAATTCCATACATTGTTAAATTTTCACTCTATAGTACTCATACTTGGTACATATTTACTCCTGGTTATTTTCATTTTAAATTTCTACACACTCAAATAATACTTGTTAAAATCTTTATTTTAATAAAACAATGGATCATACTTCAATATCTATTTGAAGTACTGAATCCACTTCCTATATTGACATACTTACTAATGATGTTAGGCATGGATAAAACTGTTAGTGTAAACCACACATGTAATCCATAGTGCATTTCATGTGGAAGAATCATTGGGAGTACCTGACCTCATATTCCCATCTATTTTACTTTCATATACATTTGTAATATGTAGACATCCCAAGGATTAATGTTAACTTGTTGAAATATTTTTGTATAGGGTAAAACCATTTGGTGTTTCCAATATATCCTCAAGGGGGTTAACATCAATGAGGGGGAGGTTACCCCCCGTATATACTCCACTAGACTAATTTTTCCCCAGATAGTCATTCCTATAGATGAATTCCCAAAATGCACTGTTACTCATCAATCTTCCATCATTTATCCACATACCAACTCAAATGATGGGTTGAGGATTAGGATAGAATCTCTATAATTAGCACTAAGATAGAATGAATGTTGGCATGTTGAGTCCACTAAAAATGTGATGAGTTTAAGGGTATTCTAAAGTTTGTTTCAATCTATGAGGTTGTCTGGATTTCCCATTATTTTATTTACAAGAACACAGACCTGATCCCAGAATTTCCCAATCATTGAACCCCAGTCCATTAAGTGGTGGGAATTTGTATCTAATATATATATAATACATTTAGAGAGAACATCCTTGGGGCCATGTATAATTATTTCATTTGCCCAAATCCTTCCTAGGGATATCTCCAATGAATACCTTCACTAGTCCAAGAATTATTAAGTGAGGCCACTAATTCCTTGTGGAATGATCCATTCCCCTAGATAGAGGCATCAACTTTGAAACCTAGAAAAAGATATTTCTAGTTTTGTGTGGAAATATTCTAACATAAAGACCCCCAATGGGGTTCCCATATATGTAGAAAAGGGGATTACAAGGTACATATTGTCCCAAGTTAGAGAGTGGTCATTATAATGACTAGGACTATGATTTCATCCTTTATATCCAACTTGATACTCAATTGGATGGATTTATGGAAGTGTGGTTGAGAAGATATCTTCTCCTAGTTCACGAATCGCATAATAGAGTGCTTCTAAGTCATTTTTTTGTGATTTCATAACTAGTGGAAGGAAATACTATATGGATAGTATTACCAGTGTTGGAAATGATTCATCAATGCCGACTATACATTTATAAAGGGAAGGCTCTATTTCCCATCTAAACGAAGTCATTCCAAGTGTTATGGGGTTGAATAACTAGGAAATTAAACACATAAGAGCTTCTTATTTACATCTGTATATCTAGGTGTAAGTTTATTCCATTTATTCAGATCGTATTTTTAATTAGGTCATTATGATAAAATTGAGAAAAGGATTTTAAGCTTTTGAGTACACATCCATAGTTTAAATTCCTTCCTTATAGTGACCTACCATTGGTATGATCAAAGATGAAAGAAGTAGTGAATGTAATTTATAGTTATATAAGATGGCTATAAGGAAATATTTTTGGAATCTCTGATTAACTATGACCTAAGTTAAAAATCCTATACATCCTATCAGTTTCCACATAAATTATAGTGCATTTAGGACAAGTTATTAGTGCCACTAATGGAAATCAAGGTAAAAAAAACCTGATAGAGTGGAGGTAGTTGTGGGTCATGACAGCCTAAGAGAACACTTGATCTTATTTCGTAATAACTTCATTAGATTTCTTTATTAGGATGAACATCAGATATGCTCAGGCCTAGACATCCTCATACCCTAATGAGATACTCGAAACCAATGTACCCAGAGTTACAGTATCCTTAGCCCTTGCGAGAGGGTGGAGGATCACCAAGAAGCCTCATAAGAATGGAAAATTGGTGAAGCATTTGAGCCATCAAATATACCCCACCTATAGTCTTCCCATAAACTCTAAATCAAAGAGTCGGCACAATATTAATCTAATTCAAGGTAATCAATCCATAAATAGTGAAGTAAATCCCTAGGTAAGGATGAGATACTGATAAAATGGATGCATTAAACAGCGATAGAGTCATATTAAAAGACTTATGGGAGGGTTGGATGATGCATGTTCATACTATAGATATATTGAAGATTCTAACATATATGGAAACTATTCATTGGTGGTAGACCTCATGGGCTTATGGAATTCCCTTCAAGGTGGATTTCATATCTCTTGGATAGAAAATGTGAAGGTTACTTTGGAATTAAACCTTGAGATCAACCCTGTTTAGGATTGAAAGTTAATTATGGGGCTGAAGATATTGGTATTTTCTATGGATTATGGGGTCCCCATCATAAGGTGGGTGTGAGACATAGAGAAATGGAGTAATAGCGATGCAGTTTTTAAACAATACATTAACAATGAATAGGATAGTGTTGTCAACTTCCAAGATGTATGAACATGGTACCTTTGAAAAAGAACTTCCTTAACTACCAAGCCACTCTTGACAATACCCAATTTCACCTCATAAATAACTGGTATGGATGATGTGCCAATGGAATCTATGAAGTGCATCATTGGTGTCACCCCAATATGTGTTATTGTATCAACAACCCTGAAAAAGAGGAGGTGTTATATTGTGGATGGGTGATGTGAGAAGCTAAGATACTAAATCCATTTTTCCACTTCCATCCTCCAGGACCTTATCCCCTTAAGGAAAGTTTAAATTCTCTTTCATGCCTAATAAAACAATGGTGGAATGATGATATTTTCCCCAAACACATCTAGACTTGAAAAGGAGTTCAGTTTCTAAGTTCAACATCTTCTTTCACATTATACCTATATATAATAGCACATGCATCATGATTCTTTCATTAGAATATCACTTACCTAATAGTGATTCCTTTTAGGTGAACCTATAAGATATTGAAGGCTGATATTGGGAAAAACTCCCACCTCCCACCATAGAATTATATTAAACTACGATGGAGGGAATATAGACAACACCTACTCCACCCTTCCCTATTAGTGGAAGAGAAGATGTCTAGGGTACGATTATCGAGTGAAAGTTTCATACATTATATAAATATGTTGACTTAATTTTTCAAGTTTGTTTTGATAAAAATCTTCAAATATGAAACAAAAAAAATATCGTATCATTTTAGTGAAATACGACCACTCTTATCTGAATGATTTTAATGACTTTAATAAAGTATTAAATCTGAATGAGTCATCCCTAACTAACTGATTACTTCCTTATATGATATAATAGTTTAAAATATAAAATATAAAACTTTTTTTTGTAAAGAATATAACTATAATGATTTAGTATAATTGGATCATAACTATTACACCTATTTAGAGAGTGAAACTAAAATCTCAAGAACAAGAAATTATGGGTCCATATAACCTACATAAATTGAGCCATGAGCATTCCCATAATGGTTTTTATCACGTGGACATATCTTTTCAACAAGCTAATGTGGTGACCATCATAGAAGGGAGTCTGGTTCGATCAGATGATCAAGCTGTAAAAGGAGGTAAGAATGATCCTATGGTGCTAAAATCGATTATGGACACTCCTTACATGGAATGTGAGAAAATTATTACAAGAGGATATTATCATATGGTTCTTCCAGAGGAAGTGCTATAAATTAGAGTGGCATGCGCTCCCATAAAAATGTGTGAGTATCCATAATTCCTTAAATTTACTTTAGTAACCACCTTTTAATATATATATATATATACACACACCTCTGTATATCAGATGTACCACAACTATCACAAGAAAATGTATGGATCGAAGAGGATGTCATCCGAACACTCCAAATTATATAGTGAACAAAGGATGGGACAATCCTGGTTCTAATGAGCTCAGAGGGGAATGATCAGATATCCTCTCTGAGTGAGCTAGACCTGAATTATTTCTCAATATTTGGGAGTAACTTTGAGCTGAAACAGGATCCCATGGACTTCTAATTTACATCAAATTAGCATGTCTGGATGGATATATATAATTTCATTTGTAAGACCCCCATGGATGGTTTGTGTAACAATTTTCATCAACTTCATCATCTGTTCATGTTTTCAGGATATGGGGGATTTAATTATTTATTTAGCAACGCTACCATAAAATATATCATCTGTGAGTGTGATAATGAGTAGATTTAGTAGTTATATCTCTCCATGGTGGAATTATCAACAACCTATACTAATCATCAATTTGTAGTACATAAATAAATCTCTCAAAAAGCAGAGAAAATTTTGGGGAAAGAGAATTTGGATGAAGAAAATGTAACTTTGGTGTATTAACTTTGTTGGTAACTAAAATAAGGTGAAAGAGAATTATTAGGACACTAGAGATTAAACAATAATTCCTAGACTATAGATGTGGATGTTTCTGTTAGAGTGAAAAATTTATACCCCGTCGAGGAAGCTAAGGATATGGATTTGGATGAACTCCAACACCACATCCATGATTCTAAACAATCAATAGATAAAATTTTCATATCGGTAGAGCGTATCCTATAATTCATCTCAATTTACAACATATCCCTCTTTTTTTTGAACTGAATGGGGACTATAGTCTGTTAATGTTACCCTTACTTTGAATGAATGATAAGAATTATTTTTCCCTAGAATTACTATAATTATTTTGTTCCACCTTGATCATTTATTCATGATAATAAGTCAAACTAATGAGGAAAAATTTCAAGAGTAATAGAACCCACTTTAACAAAATATGAATACGGATATATTCAATTATAATTTCCCAAATACTTGAGTCAGAGATGAAATATACTTTTATCCCTTATACCCAAAACATATACCCTCAGATGGATATAATTGGGAAAAATATAGAATCATATACACCATAATAGTATTTCTAGGTAAAATTTTAAGATAAAGGATTGTAGGATTCATTTTCCTCCAATGTGTGCACACATATGTAGATATATGTTCGTCGGATATAGTGGCATATATACAATCAACATTGGTAAAGGTTGGATCATTTAGAAATAAATATATGGTTTCATCCTAGATATGTTCTCTGAAATGGGTATATATATACCAGATATGGTGGAATATGTGCCATCATTATACACAAGAGTAAGTCTATTCAGATATTAATTATACGAGGTGAGTATATTATTAATAAAAATCATGTAGGAGATTTATAATGATGATTTACATGTTTAATAGGGATCAATAACCATAAGAATACACCCTTTTTCATTTCACATGGGTGATATGAACCAATATATTGTTGGAATAGAAGAGTGGTCTAATTGTTTCCAAGATTGAGAAGACTAGAGAGCATGGATTGACTTTTTCTAGGTTCATATAGTGAACCCTTAAATCTTTGGGTCTTTTTATTTAAAACATGACTTTTCTTAATCCTCTGATGGGGGATATAAGATAGGAATTCAAATTTCTCCTAGGTTTCCCTTTATAGATTTTTAACCAAAAACGTTTTTTTTACCTTTTTCCCATTTTAAACACTTAATTTTTACTAGGTCATGTGAGGTGCATACATAGTGAGTAGTGAGTAAACTTTTTATTAGATTCCCTTGATGTTTTTATCCATGTGATTATTGTGTCTGTTTTCTTGGACACCATAAGTTCGTCAAAATTTAGACCAATTATAGAGAGAATTTAAGGTTGGGAAGCTTTGAAAAAAGGTTAGAAAGACTATGTGATATAATGGGTGAGACAAACCCAATAAAACTAACATAAAATTCCTCAGTTACAAATGAATATACCTCAAGGACATGATTTATAGACCAATATTTCGTGAGGCTTAAGGTCAGATTGCTTTGAAAAAAAGATAAAGGGTGAGATTGTGTGCCTAATATGGAGAAAAGGTTAACATAATGTGAATGATTGATAGACTCTATCAATATATACATCCTCAAAAAAATTGTAGTTTAAAGGAATACTACTTGGACCATTGTTTCGTGTGGTTTAGATTCATGCCGTAATGACTAAATAAAGTTTCAAGGTTGGATTTCATATTCATTCGTTAAAATGGTTATAATGTGGGAATGTGTAACATCAACGGTATTCAAATCCACTTGAATATCTATATTTTGGGGTGTGTAAATCATAACTTGAAATATTAATATTGTAAAATTATGCGATAAAATGGGTATTTGTGGGAGAACCATTAAACACATTAAAATAATGGGTTCTAAAGTGTTGTTTTTAGGGTGTACATAGATTATAAAAACTTCTCCAGAAGGAATATGCCTCTTGGTTGGATTACCAAATATAGTGGCTCGACCATTTCTAAGAAGAGGTTTCCCTTAGATAATGATGTTCTCATTACTGATGGTTAATGAAAGGGTTTAAAATATTCAAAAATTTAAGAAATTAAGTATACTTAGTGGGGGGGGTGATGTATAATAAGTGTTTGAGAACCTTAAAGGATAAACCACTTTATAATGAACTCATTCTCAAGGATAATTTATATAACATAAATCTTCTTGAATGTGTGTGTAATAGAAAATAAAGAGGGTCTTCTCTAAAATTTTATTTATCAAGTAGGTTTAATGAACATAACATGGATTTTTCTAGGGCTCCCTTTATAGGTTTTTAAATTAACAAGTTTTGTGTCCCTTTAATTTCTAGTTTATGGGTCTTACAATTAGTACCAATAAGGGTTGAAGTTTAGTGCCATTAATATTTTACCAAATGTTTTATGGCTCTAAGGTCTCACATTTTTTACAAAAAAAGATGAAATAATCTCTTACACAAGGGAAAAGGAAAAATTGATGTGAATGGAGAGTATTCCACCTGTACCGACCATACCATGGGTGAATGAATGAATCTTAATGTCATAGTTCTTAGAACAAATATTGAGAAAAATTGTATAGAAAGCTCAAGGAAAAAAAATAACATGAATAGATATTCCACTACTATTATAGACCGTCATAGAGAGATGATTCATACCATTTATTTTCATAGCACTCAAACTATATGGTAAGGGTGTGATATGACAACCCAAATGGGGTTTAAGAGATAATAACTTCATGAAACCTCTGAATATGGAATAAAAATGATGTAAATCATGAACTTATGTTTTTTAATTGGTAAAATAATATAGAATATATATGTCAAGGATAATTTATGGATAACATTTGAATGATGAAGTCTATGAAATTCTTGTTGAAGGATTACAAAGATTATATTACCTTCACCTCAATATGAAACAATAATCTTATTTATTAGGGTTGGATATGGTAGGATGAGGATAATTTCTAATAATAGGGGTCCCTCGGATCTGAATACACTCATTACCGATAGCCTTGAGAGTTTTATGATGATTTAAACACTTGATATGTGAAGTGTGGTATATGGAATTAAACATTCAAGTGGTAGTTGGAACATATTTGGAATTTTTACAACATCCTCTCATTGGATAAAAAACCACCTAATGATACATGTAGTGTAAATAGTTCTTATAAATGGACTCCCTTTATATTGGTGTATCAAAAGATAAAAATAAATTCACCCTACGTACCACACCAAGTTGACCTGTCACACACTCAAGATAACTCAGAAAACTCAGACAAAATATTTTGGATATGTGGAAATTAAAAAAAATTTGAAACTTTTTGTTTGTATGGTTCTGATATTTTGTTATATATCTAGAGAAGACATAATTTTTTATTCCATTACAATCATATGATGAAAAAATTACAATCTCTTTTTCCAAGTGGTCATATTAGATCACAAAATTTAAGTAATCTATCAATCACATCAATACAAGTATATTGATAGTTATTCTTACTTATAGTAAGTTCTATTTGGTTATCTAGTTGCACCGCCATCTTATACTCATGTATGACCCACCATTGAACCATAGTGATAGTTGATTTCTTATATCTATGGACACATGACCACTGATATTTGGAGAATAATAAAAGTTTCCAAAACAAAATTCACTAATGAACTTTATACTACAAAACCATTTTGTATAATCTATTTGGTATAATTTCATCATAAAAAATATAATACTTAACTCATAAGTGCTATAAATTTTTTTCAATATTTTATAGAACATTGACCAGTGAACATGATCATTGAAAAATATCATTGTATGATAAAATTGTCATCCACTAATTTTCTTCCTACTATTGTAAAGATTATCAATATTGGGTCATCATATGGTATTATTCATCTCCCATATGTAATCTAAACTTCAAAAAGTTTCACATATAAATAATATATGTAAATTTTTAGAGGATCAAGAATGTGCCCAATTTTTGGAAATATTCCAATTGGTTCATTGAATAACTTATTGGGAACCATAGTAGCACATGATCACTAAATGAAAACCCATTGGAAAATAAATGTTTTGGAAATGAATCATCCACATAAAACAATAATCAATGTTCCCCGTCATTCTTTCATTCACCCAAGTCCCACTAAGGCATAATGTTACCTAATAATTTCTCAAACTAAAGTCTTAGAAAACATGTCCATTGGATTTTTTATCTTGGATGTCTTTTATAAACCCAATACATAGTCCTCTAGTATATTTTGTATGAATTGATATTTCATGTTGATGTGTTTCATCCTTTTGTGAAACACTGGATTCTAATCCATGTGAATTACACTCTTATAATCATATTATACTAATCCACCCTTTTGACTCCTACTAGGTGAGGGTTTCAAGAGTCACAGAAGTGTGTGTTTGGGAATGACCAACTCATATATTTTTGTAATCAATTCGTAATCCAAAATGTAAAAAACAAAGAACATTTTGAATAATTTATTTGAATCAAGGATTAATTAACTTTAAATCTCCATAACCAAACATAGTATCATCACATAATGATTTATAATTAATTTAAGTTTTCAATGAGTTATCTTGTGGTGAATAATTTATTTTTTGGTGAATATGAAAACATATCCACATCTTATCATCATTTCATCATATGAATAAATTGTATATATTTTCTATAGGTTATACAAACATACACCCTAAACCCTTGAGTGATTCCATTGGAATCTTCGAGTGCTAGTGTAGAATATGCTAACACTTGCATCATTCATATTTTTTCAATGGGAGGATCACTTCAACGAAGTAATATTCTTGTACTATCAATAATAAATAGGGGTGATGGAGGAGGATCTCTCTAGGGATTTATAGGATTCTACAGATATCATTTTGGACAACAAAATAAATGGATAGAATTAGGGTTAGAAATAAAATAATTGATTTTAAATACTTCTAGTGTAAGAAAATAATAATTACACATAGGAACTTATTTTTATTTTAATCATGGGTAAACCCAATGTTAAAATAATAATATTATAATTATTATTTTACTTCACATGCACAAAAATCATAGATTAATTAAATATCATTTATTAAATAAAGTTTTTAAAATTTATTCCAATTAAATTTTATACATTATTTATCCTTGAACCATTTAAACTTAGTCCTCCATTCTTCCACAATATTTATTGGTCCATGAATAATTTATATTTAGTTAATAAATAAATAACACTACATTATTCTCCAATAAATAAATAAAAATTATATTTACCAAATAGAAAATATATATTTACTAAATATTCTTCTCATAAATATTCTCTTGAATAACTTGTGAATAAATATATGTGATCAAGTTAACATAAATAGTTATTAAACTACATACATGAATAATATCTATTAAACATGTTAAATAATAATAATCTTTAATTCGGGTTTTGAATACCCTTAGTGTGTGACCCTATATGTCTCTTCCTCAATGGAATTAGGCAGAGTAGGTTCAACGTCAACATCTAGCAATATGCCAAGATACCAATAGAGAAATAAGTTAATGTCACAATTACATAAAACCTTATTTGAATGCTTAATATGTAATATAATCGTTTTATCATGATATCTCAAATCAAATAGGTTTAATTCCAGTTTCATCAACAAATTTACTAGTTATATCTTTCTTTACCTTTCTGGAAATGAACTTGCCTTTGATCACCATTATCATGTATTTATTTAAGATATTTCATTCCCATAAATGGGTCAAATATATAAAATTCCATTTAATAATGGAATGGATAAATCCTTTCTATCATTATTAATTAATGAAATACAATTTGTGGCACACCCAACATATCATAGTTTTTCATGAGCATATGCTTTCATACATTTCATCGATACATCAAAGCATATGACTCGTAATATTCATTTATAATAATATTAAATTCTAAGTACCATTACACATGTTCATAGATACGAACATATAATGAAATATATAAATGTGTATTTCCTACTAGAGGTTATTGTTCTCATAATCTATTGCACTAAAAATTTCCAAGGGCATACATCGTGAGAAAGTGCCTCAAATTCCAATAAGAATCCACCCATGAAATTCTATATCATTTATGTATCATCAAATGATATCATCTAGATATATAACATATATTTAAAAAATATTTTCACGGATCTTCTAGGTTCTCATCATTGAGAGGAACTATTATGGACTTTTAGCACGACATTTATTCTTAGAAAATTATCACATACTAATTCACATAGAATAATTACCATGACATGATAATAATTTTATTCACATTTAAATAAATGAATATAGGTAATCATAAAGTACATAGAATATAGTTTTAGGTAACCATGTTCAACATAATCCCACTTTCCCTAGATCCAGCTGCTAATAATTTTTTTTGGGTGGCTCTCACATGATACTCAAGAATATAATAATATAAGTATTTAGTCACGGGTTCTCCCATGTTTTTATCCCTAGAAACTCTGCTCACTTCAACTTCACTTCTATTGGAAAAATTCCCCAAGAGGTGATACATATGGAATATGTTCTTTGTCTATTTGAGTGACATTCACTACTTTGAGAGAGGCACCACTACAGTATTATCATAATATAATATTATAGGGTATTTACTAGTGGATACCACATCAAGATCCTATAGAAAGTTTCATATCCAAACATATTCTTTGGATATATCAAAATGCACTATATACTCAGACACCATAGTAGAATTAGTGACAACTAGATGCTTTGAACTATTCCAACTCATAACTCCTCTATTGAGAATAACAACATACCCTGACTCTAAAATTAGATTATTATTATATGTATGAATTTTATAATCTTTATAACCAATGATAACTAGATCTGTTTCTCCTACATACACCAAGAATATTTTCATAGTTATTTTTGGATACTTAATGATAGCCTTTACAGTATTCTAATTTTGTTTACCTTGATCATCTTAATATTCAAATATCATTCCTAATACATAGTTGACATCAAGCTTATTATATATCATGGAATACAGGATTGATCATATCATAGATTATTATGGGATATGACTCATTATCTCTCTCTCCTCCTGTGTCTTTGGACACATTTTCGTGGAAATATGTATACCATGTGACACTAGAACCAATCCTCTCTTAGATAATGAATCTATTTAGTATATGGTAAATATATATACCTTGAATTAGTCTAATAAGCCTCTTAGATCTATCATGAATGATCTTGATCCCAATAATGTAGGTTATTTCACTTAAGTCCTTCATGGATAATATTTTTTTAACCTTTCCTTAACTAAATTTAATATTGGTATGTTATTTCCAATAATTAATATGTATTCGTCATAAACTTATAGGATAATGACCTAAAGTAAACAAATGGATCATATTCATTCTTAATGAAACCAAATTATTTTAAAAATTAATAAAATCAAATGTTCCATGAACTTTATGCTTTTTAAATCCCTAAATTGATCTCTACAACTTGAAAACCTCTTTTGCATCGCTGCAAGTCACGAACCCTTCTAGTTGTGTCATGTAAACATCTTCTTAAAGGTTCCTATTAAGGAAATGTATTTTTGGGATCTATCTCAAAATTTTCATACTCATGTTAAGATACAATCTAAATTATATTTCTGATGGATTTAAATATGTAAAGTAGAGAAAATCATTCATCATTGTCGATTCCTTGAAAATTTTTAAACCATTGGGCCATTGGTTTTTCTTTATAGGTATTTAGTTAACCTTACATGTCTAGTTTTATCTTAAATACCCATTTACACCCAAAGAGATTTAAATTAACTAGAAGATCAACTATGACCCAAACTCAATTCTAATACATGGAATATGTCTCAAAATTCAAAGCTTATTTCCATATTTTTAGCTTCTAAGATCTCTATTAATTTATACAAAAAGAATTTATTCAGTCTATATTTCCTCACCGGTTATTTATAATTTCATGACCTGTCCCCCGAGGCCCATACCATGACTACCCCAAGCACACCTTCCATAAGCCAAGGGCTGGTGACTAGAACTAGAAAATAGTATCCCTAAAACAGGAAGGAAATTCCTTTTTAACCTGTACAGACACACAGTCCAAGAACACAATAAGAAGGACCCACAAAGTAAACTGTTGTAAAAAAAGCGTGTTCAGAGTAAAGGGGCTAGAATACAAGCCCAACTGAAAACTACATGTACAACTTAAAATCACAACTACAACTGGAAAAAGAAAAATATCTCTTGGATCATCCACCAAGGATTCTACATGAAGGGTAGGTACACCTCACGATTAGTAGTCCTTGTGTCACGTCACTCCAAATGGTCCACCTCCGAGCAACATCCTATCATGTCTCCCTCATCCTCGATCAACTTTTTCCATCATATTCACAAGACACAATAGGTTGTGGGAAAATCCAGTGTAGGGGTGAGTATAAAAATACTCAGTAGGGACCCCGACACCCTCGAAGGTCTCCCATAGCTCCACAAAGGAAAGACCCCAAAGCAAGACCTCAATCACAAAGCACGAAGCAGTTAACAACTATACTTAGGTATATTCCCATACATATACCTAAGTTATCAAGATTCATGCATCTCATACATTAGGGAATAATAACAAAAAGGTAACACCACGAATATAAAAGTACCACAAAGGTAACAACATGAAGGTAACACCACAAAGGTAAAATTACCACATGGGTAACACCACGAAGATAACACCATGAAGGTAAAAGTACTACAGAGTTATCACCATGAACGTAAAATTACCACACAGGTATCACCACAAAGGTAAAAGACTCAACTCAGACTAGTATTAGTGAAGTATAAAAGTACATATAATTATTTGGGAAGCTAGATCATCTTATTCTGTCAAGAGGCACTATTGTTGATTATATGGAGTCTGGACCACATAGGATCGATAGGTACTAACCTCTGCAATGAACCACACAGGATCCGACCAGCCTAGAGTTGATGGGTACTAACCCCTGCAATGACCCACACAGGATCTGACCCCCACAGGATCAGTATGTACTGACCCACACAGGATCACTGAGCGGTGACCCACACAGGATCTGACCCTCATAGGATCGGTATGCACTGACCCACACATGATCATGGACTGCTGACCCACACATGATCGGTATGCGCTGACCCACACATGATCGTTGAGCACTGACCCATATAGGATCAGTGCTGAGCCACACATGATCTCTCGGTACTAACCTCTGTATGAGTTTCCTCCAATCTCCACCTCACTGCCAGCCACTGGATTCCTGCTCATAGAACTATTGATTCTAGGAGAACCACTCCTCAAGACTTCGATCATATTTAAACTAGTATGATGTCCCACGAAGATGTAACCTGATGCTCTATCACGTCATAAGAGTTCCAACACAATAGACAGTGTGTCAATCGAACGTTCAGTCTGTAAGTTATTGTCATTTTTGTGATGAGGGCCCGTTTAGATTCGGAGTTGATCCAACCTGTCCATATTAAAAAAATTCAACACCTCACGTGAGGTATCTCAAAAGGAACATCTTGTCACTAGGGTCCTTACGCGATAGATGATGCATCAATCGGACGCTCGGTTAGTAAGTTACACCCCTTTTCGTGGAATGGGGGTGATCTCACCTCAGTCTGTCCCAACTCAGTCGGGATCGCCAGAATATGCCAAAGAGACTGATTCCCACAATGGGTCCCAACGTCACTAATGGTGTGTCAATTGGACACACTGTTTATCAATTACAGGCGTTTATTTATTCGAGGACAGGTTGGGTCTGGGCCCGGTCCGACACGGTCAGACCGACCCAACACAATGGGTCCCGGGGTCTACCTAACCCCACTCAGGTACAACATGTTAAGGGTCATCTCAGTTCACTAGTTATGGCCCATCGGGGTTGGACTGGTTCAGTTTGCGGGCCCAGGATGTGATTGGCCCGGCCTGGAGGGTGGGACTCGGCCCACCCACGTTGGCCCACTAGGCTGCGGGTTCGGCCCGATTTGCTGGCAGGTCCAGTCCGCTAGTCTGCAGGTCTGGACCAGCCTACTACGTGGGTCCAATCTCCTGGGTGGGTCCGGTCCGCTGGGTGGGTTCGGCCAGAGCGGTCGGCTCATGTCCGACCTAGTCCACCAGAAGGCGGACCAGTCTTCCCAACCGGTCCTGCGGATGTGGGGCCATCTCGGCCAACCGGTGGGGCGCTGCCCCACCGCGTAATGGTCATCTGTTTTACCGACCATGGTTCTGCCTACTTGGTTCTATGTGGGGTCACGCTACTCTCTGCCTATCATGACTTTGAGCTACGGCCTCCTCCAGCATCATGTGACGGCGCGCCGCTCCGCCTCCTCCTTCTCCTGCGGTCGGCTTGGGCCGGCTGCCTATTCACCAATCGCGGCTTTGGACGTGGCCCTTTCCCATCAGCGGTGCACGACGGTGCACCACACCACCTCCACGGCTGGTCGATGCCGACCACTCTGCTAATCGTCATAGCGTACTATCGCAGCCTCCTCCTATGACACGTGACGGTGCGCCGCCTCCATCGTGGTTGTCCAGTGCCACCGCATCAGCGAGCTTTCATGAAGAGATAGATAGGGAAATGGTAAACAAAGTAGTGGAGGGTCTGGGCCATTTTCATTTGGCTCGCGCGCTCTACGTTAACTTGAAAACATGAGGGAGGGGAAAAGGATTCAACAATCACTTAAAATTATAACAAAATAAAACCCTACCTCAAGTTTGATGGAGAACTCCTGTGATTGAGGAAGAGTCGGTTTTTTTCATCCCCACAACAAGCCACCAACGTTTCCACTCAAACGTCGTTCTTAGGTTCATGATTCGGTGTCGCACGTCACTGCCCACTGGAAGCAGCTCCTCCCTCCATGTTTTGGGCATCGTAGCAGTTTACCAGAGCCTCGTCACTTGGTGAAGTCATGCCAATACCTCTCCCTAAGATCCATATAAATAGGAGAGGGGGAGTGAGTAATGCCCATGGAATTTATGGGGGTTCATTTAATAAAAACCTGCCTAATTCCAACAGCATGATTACAAAGGATTTGAGGAGTAAATACATTTAATGGATCGACACGTTGTTGGTCCCGCCACTGCCACTTGTCCGTTGGAGGAATAGAAATGGGAGAAATAAAATAACTAAGCTATTTTATTATTCTTTTAAAAGTCCCAAAATCTAAATTTTTATCCTGACCCATTTCAGGAAAAGTGAAGCCTCCCATAAAAGAATCCTAGCATTGTAGATTCAATGGTGACCTCAGATTTTTAATTTGAGAACCAGTTCAAAATTTAGAAAACGATGCCCGCGTATTTAATGAATGTACCTTAAAAAAAGTTCAATAAATTATAAACATACACCCTCGACCCACACCGTTCATGGTTAGGCTCTGCCTAAGGGAAACACATCTCAAGAAATCAATGGTACTCTCATTTTTTTAATTCGAGTTTCCATTTAGAATTTATAAATTTTAATAATAAAATAATTGTTACTTAATTATTTTATTTATAGCCAAAAAATAACTTCCATTATTGGCTTGTTCTGGCCAATGTTAATATTAGCCTAAAGAAAGCATACCCTCATGAGCTTAGAGGTGGTCTTGTATTTTTTTAATTTGAGTCACCGTTCAAAATTTATAAGAATTTAAAAAATAAAATAACTTTATTTAATTACTTTATTTACGGTTATTCAATTTTCATTTTTTCTCATAGAAGGCCTGCACCAACTAAACTTAAGTTGCGCATATGGTAAACCTACCCTCCTGAACATGATGGTGCCTTCATATTTCTAATAGGGGAAACCGTTTAAGAGTTATTCCATGTTTTTAGGAAAACTACTTATGCCCTCTAATTAAAGCACAACAAAACTTCGACGGATCATTCCAGGCATTCCGCGCCTCGGAATCACACGCCTTCATATTTTACAGTCTCAAAAAAATTCCATAGAAATAAATAAATTATATAGAAATTCCAGGACATTACATTCTCTCCACCTTAGGAATTTACATCCCCGAAAGCCAAAACAGAGGAAAATCAAACAAAAGAGGGTACTGACCAAGAATCTGAGCCTCCTGCTACAATGTTCTCTCCTGTTGGTTCCCAGGCTTCCACCAAACTCACACTAGAGGGATTGAACATCCATGAATAACCTGGTCTTAACGATCCTCTATCTCCACCGAAAACTCTATAAAATTCCCTCCATCATAAAATTCTAACTCTCCCAAGTCGATAACGTTTGTAGGATCATGCACGCATCTCCTCAACTACGATGCATAGAAAGTATTATGAACCTGGTGCATCTATGGGAGAAGAGATAAATGGTATGTCACCTATCCCACTCTACTGTGAATCTGGAAAGTTCTAATGAACCTTTGTGATAACTTGTTTCCATAGCCAAGAACAAAGAATTTCCCCGAGTGTATGTATGGTCCGTTATGTATGATCATATGTTTGAGGGTGAAAGGAGGTGCTCAAGCGTAGCTGATTCCCCAACGCCACCTGCAATCCCTTCCATAAATAGGATGTATAACGTGCATCATGATCTGAGATGATCAATGATGACACCCCATGATGTCTTACAATCTTCTATATATAGAGATTTCCTAAGCTCTCTACTGATCCCTGCTCTCGAACTCCAAGGATCTTTGTCTCGTGTCGGTATAATACTTCTTCCACTGCTTTCTTTATCCTTGGCCACCAGTACTGATGCCGGAAGTCCAGGTACACTTTCACTACTCCAGGATGTAGCACTAAAGGGGATGTATGGATCTCCCTCAAAACCTCCTCCTGAAGCATCACTAGTACCATGGTGTGTCCTCTGAAGAGGATGATGTGCTCCCCACCTTTAGAAAATCTTCTAGGAGACCATATGAAGGATATCTGAGAACGCCGAGCCTTGCAGTCAATGCCCCCTAGTTGTTCCTCCAAAGCCCATTGTAGAAGTGGATGAGTAACTATCATAGACTTGAGGTAAGATACTCCATCACTATCCACAAAGGATATATGCATCGTGGCTAGCTGCTCTATCACATCACTCAGCAATTATAGACCAGACCTTCAGCTAAGTGTGTCTGCTACCACGTTCTCCTTCCCAGGAGTATAAACTATCTCAAAGTAATATCCATGGAGGAACTCTAGCCATAATTATTTTCTCAGGTTCAGGTCCTTCTATGAGAATATATACCTGAGACTTTTTGATTAAAGTAAACATTAAATTTTTCACCCATAAATTAGTGTCGCCGCATCTTCAGCACAAAAACCACTACTGCTAAATCCAGGTCATGGGTAGCATAGTTTTTCTTGTGTTATCACAACTACCCTAAGCTGTAGGTGGTAACTAATCTCTCATGCATCAAAAAACATCCTAGTCTTGTCCATGATGCATCACAGTAGATTACATACCCAATTCCCTCTTCTGGTAGCCTCAAGATGGGGGCACTCGTCAGTCTCTCTCTTAACTCTTGAAAGCTCTACTGACACTTCTTCGTCCATAGGAAAGGTTTCACCTTATTCGTCAAAGCTGAAAAGGGTGTCTCTACCCTGGTGAAGTCAGGTAAAAATATCTAGTATTAATCGTCCAAAGAAGAAGTCCCTCTCCCTTTGGGGAGGTAATCTTGGAAACATCTTTTGAAAGATGTCCCTAAACTCTGTCACTACTGTTGGGAACTAAGAACTCAAAACTCATGTTGCCACGAGGATATGGTACTCAAGAGTGATCAGTTGCACCCTCCTTTACATGATTTTATCTTGTACTACATGGGGTTCCTTTTTCACCGACCAAGGAAAACCCCATTTCAATGTTGTAGATATACTACAACCTCTATTCCTAAAACAGTAAATCTGAGTATGAACTATGGATGTCCATTCCATCCCTAATCTAACGCCATAAGGCCTCGACGCTTCCACCAAGTGGTTCTAATTGAAACTCTCACCTCAATGGTTAGATCACACCGTCATCATAAGTGTAATTATCGAGTCTCCTCCCAAAGGTATCTCCAGACGTAAGGGTCAAGTCATCGGTTTAACTATAAACTCAAGGTCGGTCTTGAACAAGATTCATGGAAAGAAAGAATGATTTGTACCTATTTTTGTTAATATGGATGTGAGTTTTAGACACGGACAATGCCTAAATTCATTCTAGGAGCCCTTGGGATACACTCCTTGACCGCATGAAGCTACTCCCTTCCTTTTTCCTCTAGCTCCCTGAGCCTAATGGGGACCACATTGGGGGGGTGGTTGTAACATGATGAAATGTATGCCACCTCATGCTGCTCTCCTAGCTCTAATTCCACTTCTACTACCCTGTAGATTCCTCTACCACTATAAATTCCTCTTCTGGAAACATTTTACACATCCATCTCTCTGAGACTGGCGTCAGTTTCCTACTTTCCCACTTCTAATATTCACGGGTTGTATCCGCTCAGCCAAAGAACATCCAACCACAAAGGTTATCTCTAGCACCCTAACATAAGTAGGAATGCATATAGGAATAGTGATAGCTCGGATGTCCCTAAACACACCTCACTCAGAGGTTTGAGCCCTAAAACACTAACCATGTTGTATTCATTGAGTACCTAGGATGGTCGGTACGCCTCGATGAATACTCAGCTACCAACATGTCATCCTTCTGAAGCTGTAGAAGCTCCAGGGAACACTCACCCCATAACTTTTTATGGCAATATACCCCCTTCTCTGAGGAGGTTCTCAATAATTTCCACAGAAAAAAAAAATCTTCACAAGATCTTGGAAATTTAATCATTTTCAGAGTCATGTTGAGCCACATAGAAGTCTCTGTACCAGAATCAGCATCTGATCCAATGGTGCCCTGGATTAATGGAAACTCGGCCACCTCCTCAATTCAGTCCTTATCCACCTATGAGTTGGTCTCGCCTTAGATCTTGAGGGGAATCTAATGCTGAAACATGTGTAAGGAACTAAGCCTACATGTGTCCTCTATCGGTATCGTCGGTTGTAACTATTGACCAACACGCTGTGATATAGATTTATCACCGCCCAAAGGTACCATCTCAGGAAATGGTCCATGTACCAAAGCTTCTTCACCCTGTGGACCATCCTCATGGTCATGCACTGGAAAATACTAGGAGCTAAGATCACCGTCTACTCTACTGGTGTCTCAACTAGGTGGAAAACTCTATCCACAACCTCCAACCAGTCCTCAGCTTCCTAAGAATTTGTCTCACCTCTAAACCTTAGAGGCCTCTACCGCTAGAACTCGTGAAATGCACTCAGTCGGCATTCACCATCTGCTGGTGGGGTAGGTGGCATCTGTATCCCAACGGGTGGTGGTGATACTGGTTCACCACCTGATGGTACTATCGTCGTATGAGGGCCCTACACTGAAGCCTCGTCTCTCAATGTCCCATCATCATGTACTCTCTCGGGAATCCTAGCTGGTTGTCTACGTGACAAAATCCTAATAAGGAACAGGTGTGCCACGGTCAATAAGTTATACCTAATGAGCTGACATAGAGAAATCATAAGAAAAACATTTCAAAACACATGCTATCAGTGATTTCGTGCACAAAGTCGGAAATCAGAATTCAGGGTCCTGGTGTATGGATACATCGACTACCGCACCAATATCGAACTCCCCGAACTGAAAACCACACTCAAAACACTTAACAATATTGCTCTATTGAAAATATCAGAGTCCTAGTTCTTCGGTAGAACTGACTCCTCTGATACCACTTTGTCACGATCCGTCCCCTGGGGCCCGTGTCATGACTACCCCAAGCTCGCGTTCCATAGTCTAGGGGTTGGAAACTAGCATCGAAATAGAATGTCCATAAAATGGGAAGGCATTACCTTTTTAACCTATACAGACACACAGTCCAGTAACACAACAAGAAGCAACCATGGAGTAAACTATTGTAATAGAAGTGTGATGAATGTAAAGAGACCAGAATACAAGCCCAACTGAGAAGTACAGGTACAACTAAAAAGTACAACTACAACTGGAAAAAGAAAAATAGCTCCCGGATCATCAATCATGGATCCTACCTAAAGGGTAGGTACAACTCACGATCAGCAGTCCCTGCATCATGTCACACCAAATGCTCCACCTCCGAGCACCGACCAATCCGGGCTCCCTCAGCCTCAATCAACATTGTCCATCGTCTGCACAAGACACAACAAGGTGGGGGTGAAAATCATGTAGGGGTGAGTATAACAATTCTTAGTGGGGACCCCAAGACCCCCAAAGGTCTCCCAGAGTTCGACAAAGAAAATACCACAAATCAAGACCTCAATCACAAAGCATGAAGTAGTCAACAACTCTACTTAGGTATATTCCCATACATATACCTTAGTTATCAAGATACACTAATCTCATACATGAGGTAAGAGTACCACAAAGGTAACACCACAAAGGAAAATGTACCACAAAGGAAGGTACCACAAAGATAACACCATGAAGGTAACACCCTGAAGGTAAAAGTACCATATAGGTAAAACACGAAGATAACACCCCGAAGGTAAAAATGCCACATAAGTATTATCACAAAGGTAATGTTACCCCATAGGTATCACCACGAAGGTAAAAGACTCAACCCACATAGGTATTAGTGATGCATAGAAGTACATGTGATTAGTCGTGAAGTTAGATCATCTTATTCTACTAAGAGGCATTACTGCTGATTATACGGAGTCTGACCCACACAGGATTGATAGGTACTAATCCCCTCAATGATCTACATAGAATCTAACCCGCCTGGAGCTTATAGGTACTAACCCCTACAATGATACATATAGGATCTGACCCACACAGGATTGGTATGCACTATACCACACAGGATCACTGAGCGCTGACCCACATAGGATCTGAACCACATACGATCAGTATGCGCTGACCCACATAGGATAGATGAGCACTGACCCACACAGGATATAACCCACACAAGATCATCATGCACTAACCCCCACATGATCACTGAGCACTGATCTACATAGGATTTAACCCACAAAGGATCGGTGCTGACCCACACAGGATCACTCGGTACTAACCTCTGTATGATCTGTCTCCAACCTCCGCCTCACTGCCAGCCACTGGATTCCCACCCATAGCACACTTGATTCTGGGAGAACCTCTCCTCAAGCCTTCGGTCATATTTAAACCTACACAAAGTCTCACGAAGAAGTAACTGGATGATAAGTCACGTAATAAGCATTTCAATGCAATAGACGACACATCAATCAGATGTTACGTCTGTACATTATTGTCATTTTAGTGTCAAGGGCCCAGTTGGATTCAGAGTTTATCCCACATGGATGTATTCTAACTTTCTAAAAAACGCTCGTGGAGTATCTCAAAAGTACTACTGTGTCACTATGGTCCGTACGCCATAGATGGCACATTAATAGGATGCCCAATCTGTTAGTTACACCACTTTATGTGGAACAGGGGTCATTGCACCTCAGTCCAACCCGGCTCGGTTAGGCCCACTGGAATATTCCAAAAGGACCACTTCAAAAAATGGGACCCAATTCCACTGACGGTGTGTCAATTAGACATCCGGTTTTTCAGTTATCGGCATTTATTTATTCGGGGACCGGTTAGGTCTGGGCCCGGTCTGACTTAGTCAGACCGGTCCGACACAACTGGTTTTGTGTTCTACCTAACCCCGCTCGGGTCTGACCTATTAAGGGTTGGCTCAGTTCACTAGGTCTGACCCATCAGAGTCGGCCCAGTTCAGTTCGCGGGCTCGGTCCATGGTTGACCAGGCCCACCGAGTGGGGCTCGGCCCACCCGCATTGGCCCACTAGGCCGCGGGTTCGGTCTGGTTTGTTGGCGGGTCTGGCCTTCTCGGCCACAGGTCCAGCTAGGCCCACTGGGTGGTCCATTCCACTGGGCTAGTCCAGTCCACTGGGCGGGCCCGACCTGCTCGGTCGGCCCGTGTCAGGCCTGGTCCCCCAGAAGGCAGACTCGTCTTCCCAGTTGGCCATGTGGGTGCAGGGCCATTTCGGCCAGCCGGTGGGGCATTGCCCCACCGCGTAATGGTCAGCCGTTTGGGCTCACTGGGGGTCCTCCAACCTGGCACAGAGTGGGGTCGCACCGCTCTCTACTTTCCATGGCTTCAAGCTGCGGCCTCCTCCAACGGTGCGCGACGAGGCGCCACTCCGCCTCCGCCTCCCGCAGCTGGCTTGGGCCAGCCACCTTATTTACCTGCTACAGCTTCGGCCATATCCCTTGCCCACCGGTGGCGCGTGACGGCACGTCGCCCACCTCTACGGTTGAACAGTGTCGGCCGCTCTACTAACCGTTGTGGCGTAGTGTCGCAGCCTCCTCCTACAGGGCGCAATGGAACACCACCTCCATCATGGTCGGCCAGTGCCGCCGCACCAGCGGTCGTTCACGGAGAGAGAGAGAGAGAGAGAGAGAGAGAGAGAGAGAAATGTTAAACAAGGTATCTGAGGTTCTTTCCATCTTCGTTTGGCCAGCGCCCTCCAAATTATCTTGAAAACATGAGGGAGGGAAAAAGTATTCAACAATAACTTGAAATTATAACAAAATAAAACCCTACCTCAAGTTTGATGTAGAACGCCCGTGATTCAGGAAGAGTCGTCATTCGTCATCCCCGCAACAAGCCTCCAACTTTTCCACTTAAACATTGTCCTCTGGTTCATGATTCAGTGTCACTCATCACTGCCCTCTAGAACCAGCTCTTCCCTCCAAGTGTTGGGCATCGCGGCAGTTTACCAGAGCTTCATTGCTTGGTGAAATCATGTCAATACCTCTCCCCAAGCTCCATATATATAGTAGAGGGGGAGAGTGAGTGACGCCCATGGAATTAATGGAGGTTTATTTAATATAAACCTTCCCAATTCCAATGTCGTTGTTATAAAGGATTTGAGGAGTCAATCCATTTAATAACTTAAAACGTCATTGGTCCCACCACTAACGCTTATCCATTGGAGGAATAGAAACGAGAGAAATATAATAACTAAGGTATTTTATTATTCTTTTAAAAGTCCCAAAATCTAACTTTTTCTCCAGACCTACTGTGGTCGAAGTTAATCCTCCCTTAAGAGAATATTGGCATTGCAGATTCAATGGTGCCCTTATATTTTTAACCAGAGCACTGGTTCAAAAGTTAGAAAATATCGCCTGTGCGTTTACTGAACATATCTTAAAAAAAGTTCAATAAATTATTAACATACACCCTCAACCCACGCCGGTTGAGGTTAGGCACTGACTAAGGGAAACACATCTCAAATAACATAACAGTACTCTCATATTTTTAATCTAAGTTACTATTTAAATGTTATAGATTTTTACAATAAAATAATTTTTACTTGATTATTTTATTTACGGCTAAAAACTAACTTCCACTATTGGCCCATGCCGATCAATGTTAGTATCTTCCTAAAGAAATAATACCCTCACAAGCTCAATGGTGGTATCAGATTTTTAATCCAAGTCACCATTTGTGAGTTATAAGAAATTTAAAAGTAAAATATCTTTATTTAATTATTTTATTTATAGTTATTCCATTTTTGGGTTTTCATACAGGAGGCTTACACCGACTAAACATAAGCTTCACCTAGGGTAAACACACCATCCTGAACGCAATGGTGCCATCAGATTTCTAATTTGAGAAACCATTTAAGATTTGTTCCACATTTTCAGGAAAACTTCTTACGTGTGCTAATTAAATCTTAACAAAACTTCGATGGATCATTTGGAGCACTTTGAGCCTCGTAATTATGCTCGCGTCACATTTTTTCTCTCTCAATATAATTACATATACTTAAAAAAATTATACTGAAATTCTGGGACACTAAATATATCCACCATGAAGTGCCATGTATATTGATTTATCACATTGGTTATCCTATAACTAATGTGATAAATGAATTATATATCTTTATCATGTTAGTTATTAGATAAATAACATGATAAAGTGTATTTTTTATGTTGGTTATATAATAACTAACATGATAAAGAAAATATCATTGCTTTATCACGTCTATTATAAAATAACTAATGTGGTAAATCAATTTATCACATCAGTTTATATTTAACCATCATGATAAATCTAATAAAATATTCTTTATCATTTCGGTTATTATATAACTGACATGATTAATCATTTAAAATTTTAGGAATTCCCATTTTGAGGGATTTTGTTGTTTTTTGATCTGGTGAAGGAAGACTCGGTTTTCTCTCACGCAAAAACCCTAACCTCATTTATTCAATCCAAGGGACTCCAACCTCATTTTCTAGCTTCATATATCCTCATTTTCATCATCTCATTAGATCTGATTGACTCTCAAATCTAAAGAAATCCTCACACATCTTACTTTCGGTCGTTCAATTACATGGATGCCCTAAATCTCCATTTTTCGATTTTATTTGCTAAATTTTACATTACCATCTTTTTTAATCTACTCCTATTGTCTCATATATTCCCTTTATATTTTTCCATGCTTCTAATGATAATTTTACATCTCCTTTCATCATGTTGGATTATTTTTAATGATAATTTTTCATCTCCTTTCTTAATTTATGCCATGTTTTTTTAATTAATATTAGGATATTATCATATGAATTTCATGATAAAAGAACAATTTTGACCCTATTTTGATTTTTGATGAATATAACCCCTTTTTTAGGGTTTATTTTTAATTAATGAGATTTTTTTTCTTTTTAACTAACTAATATAGGATTTATTCTTTGTTTCTAATGGTTTGACCCTTTTTGGTTTTCAATGAATGGTTGTAACTTTGTTTACAAATTTGGATTCAAAGGCTTCTTTGATACAATATAAAAAGGTTTTATTGGTGTTTTGATACCCTCCTCTGTTATCCCCTTGGTATATAATATTTATTGTATAGTATTTTTACCTCTATGGTAAGTTATAAATTATTACATGATACTTTAATATGTGTGAAAAGGGGATATTTCTTGAGAGTGTATTGGACATGAGATGAGATTTATTTATTATTGTTCATTTTTTATAATTGTATGAATCATGTAGTTTCATTTTTATGGATCAATCCACTTTTACTATGTTTTAGGAACCCAAGGTAATTATGTAAGGGATCAATTTTATGCCCTGCAACTATATATTTTTCTATGATAAGTACCTCAGTTTTAATTGTTCTCAATCAAGAAACCTTATTAGTAGTTTATATCATTATGTAATTCATACTAGTATGAGAATCATGTACTATATTATGAGTTGGGAAATTTACTATGGAATCATAGATGGAAATTAGTCGATGGATCAATATTCCACTTTTTTTATTGAAGAAATTATATTTATATATCATGAAAATCAATATTGTGATGGATTAGTTATAGGTTTTTAGTCATTATAAAATACTATGGGGATAGATCAAAAAGATTTTGGGGGGGTATGAATTGATCAATAAAAAACCAATCATGGGTTTTTATTTTAGATCCTACCTATAAAGAATTAGTTGAGTTACAAAAATATCATTAATTTTATGAGAATTAACATATATTTTTTATCCATACACCAATTTCATTTTCATTCCATATATTTCCATAACTAAATCCATATTTGACAAAAAAAAACTTACAAACATGATGAATGTTCATATATAATATCCCAATAAGCTTATCTTAGATTCAAAAATTTGTAGTCTAACTATATTTTCTTTTGTAAATAATTTACATAGTTATCTTTTTATGATTTACCATTTATATTTAAACTTTTCTTCCATTATTGTATATAATTTATAATTATATTTTTCAAATATACATATATTTTTTTATATTTCAAAATTATGTTACATTCAAATTATCTCATATTTCATATATATTTAAAATTGTTTTATATTAACAAGATATATATTTCTGATATTTTTTATAGGTAATACTGAATCAAAGATAGATTATGTCACTATGAATGAGTGATGAATATGAGGAAGATGTTGATGCTTATTTGGAATTTGAAAAATGAAATATTCCAAACAAAGGCATGTTTTTCTGTACATAAATGAAATTTTTAAATATAAAGAAGTTGAAAAATAGAGAGATAAAAAATCATTTAATTTTTCATGGTTTTAGTCTGAGTTACAACCCTTGGATTGAGCATGGTAAAACTAGGTGGAATTTCAGATCTACTAATAATGATGTTTTGAAATATGATAACTCTAATGAAATTGATGAAATGATTCATTATATTGAAGTAGAGGCAATTGAAAAAGAATTGAAAATTGAGAATCTAAATGGTGATACTGAAAACCCAATGAATCCATGTTGTGTGGAATTTACGACATTTTCATTAGTGTTAATATTGATTAACTTGAAGGTTAAACATGGTTTGCATTACTAAATTTTTACAGATTTTTTTCAATTGTTGAAAGATATTATTCCTAAAGATAATGATCTTACCTATTCATACTATAAAGAGAATAAAATACTATGAACATTGGGATTAGAGTCTAAAAAAATGTATTCATTCTTGAATGACAATGTGCTATATAGGATGGAATATGAATTTCTATTAGAGTGTCCCAAATTAGGGACATTATGGTATAAGTTATAAGATAAATCATAGGCTGATTTAGAGGTTATGAAGTCCTTTAAAAATTAATATTTGTATCCTCACATCATTCATCATTTGAAATGTTTATTTTATAATTCACATGATGCAAAAAGATTAATATGGAATGTTGATGATTGGATATGTGATGTAAAATTATTTCATCCAAATAATTGTCCACAGTGGAAGAAAATTTTTGACTAGTTTCTTACATTCAGAAATTAAGTTAGAAATCTCAAACATAGAATGTGTATGGATAGAATGAATCAATATCAAAGCCTTAGTAACACACATAGTTCATGGTATGTTTTATTGTTAATTTAAAACTTATCTCCTAAATTTTGTATGGAGTGAAAATATGTTATGTTGAGTTTAATGATTTGTGGACAAAAAAACCTAGAAATGATATTGATTTTTATTGTCTCCATTAATTGATGATTCTAAAATCTTATGGGAGGATGGTGTTAGGGTGTATTATTCTTATAAAATAGAATATTTCCAACTGCATGCAATGATTATTTTCACTATAAATGACTTCCCAGCATATGAAAAAATTTCATGGATACAGTGTCAAGGGTTATAAAGCATGTGCAATTTGAAAACAATAGAATTTATATTATCAAATTCATCATGGGTGAAAAACAATATACATGGGTCATCGAATATTTTTTTTATATGGATCACTCTTATAGAAAATTAAAAAAATCATTCAATGGGTCACCATAATTTTATATTGCTCCAAACCCTTTATATACTGATCAGTATTTTGAGAGGGTGAAAAACCATGATGTGAAATTTAGAAAGACACATTAATATGGTAATGATAGAAATATTTCGAAGAAATTGTAAATATTTTTTGAGCTACCATATTAGAGATATCATGAAGTGGAACATAACATTGATCACATACATGTAGAGGAGAATATTTGTGAAATCTTGATTGAAAAATTGTTAGATAATAAAGGAAATACTAAAGATGGGTTGAATTCAAGATTGCACTTATTGTCAATGGGAATGCATTTGGAGTTAGCTCCCAATTATGATGGAAGGTGAACATTTCTTCCCTGGAATTTCATACATTTTCCAAGAGGGAGAAATTTACTTTTTTCAGTGTCTTCCTAATATCAAAGTGTCATAGTGTTATTCTTCCAATGTAAAATATTTTGTGTCTCTAAAGGATTAAAAGTTGATAGGTACGAAATCTCATGATTTTAATGTCATAATCTAAAAACTTCTACTGGTTTCATTGCATGGAATATTACCCATCCCTATCATAAATATTTTCATAAATGTGTGTTATTGTTTTTAATTCAATTTATAATAAGTTGATTGATCTAAATGCTTCGAAAATTTTGGAAAAGAATAATTTTATTTACTTTTCTCAATTGTAAATGTATTTTCCTCCATCTTTTTTTGATATAATTGTGCATTTAATGGTTCATTTGGTTTGAGAAATAAATCATTGTGGTATGGTATATCTACAGTGTATGTATCCTTTTGTAATGTATATAAGGATAGTGAGGGGGTATGTTAAGAATCCATAGTGACCTGAATCCTCTATTGTTGAAAATTATATTTCTAAAGAGGTTGCAAAGTTTTGTACATGATACTTTTTGGTGGTGGAGCATATTGGTTTACTTCCATCACTCCATGAACAAATTAATTATGGGGGAAAGGGGATCTATGGATTGAAAGTCGAATTTTTTTTCAGGTGAATAGTTAAAGAATGTACATTTATACATCTTAAATAACATAGATGATTTTCAACTGTATATAAAATTTCATATTGATGTGTTTAAGCTATGTTATCCAAATAAAAAAATAAATGTATTTTGAATGATCATTACAAAAGTATTTTTCCATGGTCTGAAGAGACTGTTCCTGGTAGATCAGATGCATCAGAAACATTAAAATGGTTAGTGGGTGGTCCAAGTTTAAATTTGATAACATATTCCATGTATGACATTAATGGGTATATATTTCATACAAAATATCAGGAAAATAGAAATTCAGTTTGGAATAGTAGTGTATTGGTGTTCATAGAATCAGTTCATTTATCTAGTTATAAAGACAAAAACCCAATTTATATATCAAGTTCATATTATAGAGTAATTGAATAAATATGGGAGGTTGATTACATTAAAAGTAATGTTTCAGTGTTTAACTATAGATGGTTTATTAGTAACAATGTTTTTATAAATGATGAATTTGGAATGTCACTTGTTAATATGAATATATATGAATACACATATGATCCTTTTATAATGGAAAAACATGGAAAATAAATTTTCTTTGTTCTGGATCAATCTGATATGTAGTGGTCTATTATTTTACAAAGCACATAATAATATGTTGGTGATGATAAACATAAAGAAGATGTTGATTTATGTGAGATATCTACTACCATGTAAATATATACATATAATAATGATGAGCACAATGTAGACATGGTTTGTGCCACCAGGAATGAATATGATGAAGTAATTTGGGAAAACAATCTAGTAGTACATTCCTAATAATTCAGGTAATATATTCTTATTTCTCATTTAATTTTATACATTTCATAAAATGTCATATATGTTAATTTTATTTTCATTATTAAATCATGTATTCAAACTAACATGTTAACATTTTTTTATATTACTTTATGTTTGTTTAGTTTACAATGTTTACCCTTATGTAACTTATTTATTTATTAATTTTATTGAAATAAAATTATTCTAAATATAATATGTTAAAAAAACAATATATACGAGTATATTGAAAAAAAATCTTTTTTGTTGAAAATTATTTATCATGATGGGCTGTTTTTAATATTTATACACCATTTTTTGTTTTTTTTTCATTTATTTACATGGAATTTTATATATCATTACTGTTTTCAGAATTTTAGTTAACATTAATAAATATCAATAATAATGTACTAAGTTTAATTTAGTTTAATATTATTTTTTATCATTTTTCATTTTTTGTTTACATTAGTATTTTAATAGTTGAATTTATATATTTGTGTACTAATTGTTTGTTTCATTGATTTGTAGGATAATGAATGATCAATATAATTATCAAACACATACTTCTAGAGATGAGATTACTCATACCTATGGGGAGGAATGGTACATGCTCTTCTTGATGATCCCCATCCTTCTTTATAAGAGTCATATACTCCCATAGATCTAAATAAGAGTTCGAGGGTTGGTAAACGTGGTTGTACATGTTTACAAAAATTATCAGGTATTCATAGCCAAGACCGAAGGATATTGGTATATGTTGATGATAATGATATTCCAAGAAGTCCTAATTCAAAACAATTCAAAAGTTTTATATCAATTTATGGTAAAAGATAAGTCATTATTTTGATTAATGATTGGATAAGTGTTTACAAAGTGACACTGTATTAGTTTTGGGAGACCATTTTCGTAATCTTGTTTTTATTTTTTACTAATCTTGAAATGTTTATAGTAATATATATTTCCCCCTTATTATCAAAAGACATATGATATAACTAAAACTGGAGGATTCAGGAGGAAATGTTTGTCATTGGATGCTAGGAGATGGAGGATTTTCAAATCAACCCTCACATCAAATTTCATTTATGGGAATAGGAAACATCATAATCCATGGAATATATATCCTTTTATAGATGAAGACACATAGAATAGATTGTTTGGACATAGAAGTTAAGAATCATTTTTAGTAAGTGTAATGTAAACTTTTATAAGTTTTTTTATATTAATGATCTTATTAATGATCTCTTGTTCTTTATTTACAAGAATATAGGAGATATCATCAGGAGATCCTATCTAGAAATGTATACCCTTATACTTTATCTCGTTGAGGGTATACATTATTTGAAGCATAGATGATGGACGAAAAATTTCTAAAATGTAGAGATGATTCTTCAAGATATGTAGAGGTTTCCCCTCCATCCCCCTAGCTAGACAAAAAAATAGTATAGGGCTCAGATGAGGAAAAAAAGGAAAATATCTTACAGAAGATTCGAGGGTTGTAGTTGAGGGAATTGTAAGACGTTTACTTTATTTTTTTTATTTAAGTTAAATCAATAATTTATATATTTTGAATCATTATATAATTTTTCAAATAATTCATATAGGATTATCTTAAGGAGAATATAACATAGGTTTTCTTTATATCTGAGGGTAGGCAACATATTTTATCTATTGTATTGGGAAAGCCCGAACACCCGGGTCACGTACAAAGATACCCTGTAGGTGTATCTATCATAAAAGTGTTTCCACGTTATTCAACATTCATAATGGAGGGGTTTTATAAATAAAAATAAATCTTTGGATTATTGAGTTCATAATATTAACATTAATATCTAGGATAATATCATAGCGTCATTACAGTCCATGTTTGCTGATATGAAAAATACAGTTTCAAATTACAACTCCCACTCCTCCACCTCCACCAGTAGCTCCCTCTCCTCCACCTCCACCTCTAGAACCCACTCTTTATCCGACTACTAAACCCCCTCTTCCACAGAATCCTATTTACTATGAGTTATATGTTCATGATCCTCATTTTTATATTATTTCATATCGGATGATATTTTATATTGGAGATATTGTTCATCATCAATAGATAGGGTTAGAGCATCATAGGGTTACTGTAAAGGATATTATATATTGATCAGATTAATTACTAATACCTATATATGTGGTGACTATAGTTGGACAAAGTATCAGCCACTTTTAGTTTTTCTATCTAGACATCTATGACATATTACCATAGCGGTATGTGAATATTTTATCTTTTATTTAATTTTTGTATCATTTTTTTACATTTTAAATTTTATATATTTATCTATTATTTTACAAGAATACTTTAATGGTAAAGATATATTTTATTGTAAACAAATAAAAAAATATATGACTTTTCATACAAATTCTTGTACTCTCAGTAGATTTTCAAGATATTCAAATTTGTTGTCTAGTGTTTATGAGATTCCAAGAGAAGATGATGTTTTTTGGGTATGAAATGACTATGGGTATTTTGGAAAATGATATCAGTGAGCTTGTAACTATAGATATATTGAGCATCAACATGATGAAAATTTTTTCCTTGTAAGTCTTAACCTAAATCTTTCCCTACTTTTAATTTATTGATAAGTTATACTGATATTTGTTTTGTATTAGGTATCTTTATACAATGTGTAAGGATAATGATATGAAAAATGTTTATAGATTTATGGACCCACAGTTCATTTCACCTATAGTGAGGACAAAGAATAAATCGAAAATAATAGTTTTTATTTATGAAATATTTCAAAAGAAGGTAATTATTCATTGTTGGATGTTTCCATATCTTCAATTGTAGGAAACATTTATCTCACAAAGTTTTATATACTTTTCAACATAACAACCGCAAACAATAAAATTTATTTTTTAGGAGTGGAAATTGGTTGTTAAGTGTTTTTTTCTAAGGGAGAAGTCACTTTACTGGTTATACTCTATCCATGGTGAAGTGAAACAAAATTTTAAGGATGTATAGGAAATATAAGTTCGAATTTATTAATACTTATTTATATTATAATTAATTTTAAATTTAATTTATTATTAATATTTTATAATAGGGGATGTATGTTTTTTCAAGAGACCACAAATAAAAAGATTTCCAAGATCAAATATGTAAAATTAAAGTTAATTTTTCATTTATAATTAGTAAATTTTGGATACATTATATAAAAATGTTATTTTGAATTTTCAAACCCATTTAAACAGAATTTTCATAAACAAGAAGGTGTCAAAGAATGAAGATATTATGTTTTAATATTTCTGTATGAAATAATTTCAACTGAGATAGTTACAAAGTTTAATCGGGATATATTTTATTATAGAATAATTATTAATATTTCATTTTTTATTAATATTAAATGTTAAATGATTTCCTTTTAATTTGTATATTTTTTAAGACACTCTCCCATATATTCCTTGAGAGCTCACACACATACAAGTGGAATGGGAAAATCATTTTACAAGTTTGGTTTCTTTTTAGTTTGTTTTTACTAAATATTGTAATTTTGAATATTATAATTGTAAATGTATTAAAAGTTGCTATTCTGCTAATTCTATAGGTTTTATTTTTTGGTCATCTTTGGAGAAGAATGTTGAAAAAAAGTATTTTAAAAAAAATTATTTTTCACGTTGGTCAAAATATAACTGATTTCAAAAATGATATATGTGTGTTTTTCCACTTTTTCTATTAAATAACTGATGTGATGAATGGGTTTTTACATCGGTTATTAAGAAACCGACATCATTAACCCTTTATCACATCAGTTTCTCATGTTTTTTATTTAATAGCTGACATGAAAACCTATTTATAACAATGATTATTAAATAACTGATGTGAAAAAGCCCTTGAAAATGGGTTTTTTACATTGGTTAAAAATAATCGATGTAAAGAAGATAATTTAATGATTTAATTACAACATTAATTTTTTTAGCATCATTAAATACATATTTACGACATCTCCTTTAATAAAGACATTGTATAATCGACGTCAAAAAGAAAAAAACTAACATGAAAAATAATTTTTGCACTTGTGATTTACTCTTTCTAGGAGGGAGGTTCATCATTATCAATGAAAAATGCTTCACCATATTTGGTGACTAGAAAATCATATCTTTCTAGTTCTCCTTCCACTTTGGTGCTTATTTTTAGTAATTGTGTTTCATGAAAATCAATTTATGTGGGAACTAATACAAAAACAGGCTTTACTGGTGCTCAAAACAAGCTTTAACATCACTAAAAAAGAGTTGTAAAGCTCAGCGCAGATAAAGGGGGGGTCCCATTTATCAGCACTAAAAAAGCGTCGATAAATGGTTTCTTTATCAGTGACTTTTTAGCACTGATAAAGGTTCCCTTTATCAGTTCCTTTTTAGTGCTGATAAAGGCCCCCTTTATCAGTGCTAAAGAATCGCTCATAAATTCCCCGCCTGCTGTAATATAAAATTTTGCAATAGCACACCCAAACAAGACCTACAAAAAAATCAGAATATCAATAAGTATAGCCATACAAAATTTACACATAATTCATAAGGTAATTTCAGCAAGTATACCCATACAACAAGTATACCCATACACCATTAACACATAATTCATAAGTTAATTAAATACATAAATAATTCAATTCCGAATTCAAGGGGTTCGGGGCAGCTCAAGGGTTTGGGGTGGCTGTCCAAGGGGGGTAGGGGTGGGGGTGTCCGGGGGGTGGGGGTGTCCAAGGGGATGGGGGTGTCTGGGGGGATATGGTTGTCCAAGGGGGTTGGTGTGGTATCTAGGGGGCGGTGGGGGCTATCCATGGCGGTGGGGTTGTCCAGGGGGTGGGGTGTCCAAGTGGTGGGGTGGTGTCTAGGAGGGGCGGTGGGCCATCCAGGGGGTGGGGGTCGTCCAGGGGGATGGTGGGGTGTCTAGTGGGGGGGGGAGGGTTGTTCAGGGTGTGGGGGGGGGGACTGTCTATGGGGGTGTCCAGGGGGGTGGGGGTGTCCAGGTTGTTGGGGGGCTTTCTTTGGGGTGGGGTGTCCAAGGGGTTGGGTGATGTCCAGGGGGTTGGTGGGGATGTCCAAGGGGTGTGGGGTGGTGTCTAGGGGAGTGGGGGTGGTTGTCCAAGGGGGTGGGGGTGTCTAGGGGATGGGGTGTCCAGGTGGTGGGGTGGTGTCTAGGAGGGGTGGGGGTGTCATCCAGGGGGTTTGTGGGTTTCCAGGGGTGGGGTGTCCAGGGGGTGGGGGTTGTCCAGGGTGGGTAGGGGGCTATCTGTGGGGGTGTCCAGAGGGTAGGGTGGTGTCCAGTGGGTGGGGGGGGGGCTTTCCAGGGGGGTGGGGGTGTCCAGAGGGGTGGGGGTGTTCAAGGGGTGGGGGTGTTCAAGGGGTGGGGTGGTGTCCAGGGGGTGGGGTGGTCCAGGGGGTTTTTGGGGTTGTCCAAGGGGAGTGGGGTGGTGTCCAGGGGGTGGGGTGGATGTCCAAGGCGGTGGGGTGTCTAGGGGGTGGGGGTGTCCAAGTGGTCGGGTGGGGTCTCGGAGGGGTGGGGGGTGCCGTCTAGGGGGTTGGTGGGTATCCAGGGGTGGGGCTGTCCAGGGGGTGGGGGGCTGTCTAGGGTGGGGGGAGATCTTTCCATGGGGGTTTCTAGGGGGTGGTGTCCAGGGGGTTGGAGGGTTTTCCAGGGGTGGGGGTGTCTAGATTGGTGGGGGTTTCCAGGGGTGGGGTGGTGTATAGGGGGTGGGGGTGGTCCAGGGGGTTGGTGGGGCAGTCCACGGGGGGTGGGGTGGTGTCCAGGGGGTGGGGGTGGTTGTCCAAGGGGGTGGGGGTGTCCAGGTGGTGGGATGGTGTAGAGGAGAGGTGAGGGTGCCATCGAGGAGGTTGGTGGGTGTCCAGGGGGTGGGGGTGTCCGAGGGGGTGGTGTGGTGTCTAGTGGGTTGGGTGGGGGGGTTTTCCATGGGTGGGGTGTCTAGAGGGGTGGGGGTGTAACACCTCGACCCCAGTTAGCCAGATTTGGTGCATTATTACAAAATATTTGCATGATCACAAAAGATCAAGTCTCAAAAGACCGATTAGTTTTGTAGCCTTGCAAACACTAGATATATTCATAAGTATTACATTACATCATAAAGTGAAAAAAAAACTGCAACAACATCTTGTCTTCATATCCCCTCATACATTCCCTGTAGGTCATTAATAAAATAATTCTTCACATCCTGGGAAAAATTAAAACTTTGAAAGGGGTGATCTCAGATGCTCGGTAAGGATAACAATATTGTGGAAACTTTCATAAATAAACATAAACATTTAAGGCATTTTATAACTAAAACAAAAGTATTTTAAACTTGAACTTCATCATAATATGGAAAAGATTAAATGAAATAATTCCATTTACTTATTCACATGGATATTCTACTATTCAAATAATCACATACAATATCAAGAACCACTTTCATAATGATGGAATGCATAATTCCATACTATCATAACCACATAGTCAAGGCCTTGTGCCAAGACTACAAATAAGATTTTTTTCAAGGCCTTGTGACAAGACACTAATTTGTCTCATGAGACCTACCGATGCATCGAGGATCTATAGTGGGCTCCACCCATCAAATACTAAGTCCAATGCATTCCTCATATGAACAGCTTTAAACATAACATAAACATTCATATTAAAACTAGAATATGAAATGTCAATACTTTATCCATAAACCATTAATGGTATAAAAATAATACATCCTCAGTAAAACATATCACAAAACCTTCAATACTATATGGAAGTTTTGTTTCATAATAAATCAACTTCAAATAAGCTTAAAATCCATCAAAGGATGATGACATAGATGAAATTAAAACTATTTGAGAGAAATGTATCTTTTTTTTAAATAATTTAAAAGTCACATAATTATAAAATAAAACATTTACTTCGAAAATATTATTATAAGATTGTAAGGGAATCTTCGATGATTTTATAATGCCAGAAAATAGTCACACCCTTCATATAAGTTCAAAAACACATTCTTACCTTAATTTTGTCGAAAATGTTAAAAAGGACCTTGTTTGAAAAATGATAGAATGATTACTTTATAAACATCTTATAAAAGTCAAACAAGGGTATAAATGACTAAAATCCACACTATATAAAATAGTAATAATGTTTTGAAATACATTTTTAAGAAACATGGATGTGGATGATAAAGAGGTCCAAGTAGATAATTACGTATAAACAACCTCTGATAATGAATAGATTTTGAAATAAACCCTTACCTTGTACTTTTCCTTGGTAGAGGGTAGTTTAACATCCTGTATAATAGTTAAATCATTGTTATTAAATTATAATAGAATCATATACATAAATATGATATCATATATGATATTTTAATATTGCTTTGTTAATAATATATTAGTATTATCATCGCTTTGGTTGTTCACTTACTCATTTTCTTTTATATGTTTTGTTACATAAGCTATGTTTATTATCCATAGGATGTATCTTATTCATATCCAGAATTATATCAAGTCCTTAATCATTATTTTTAATCATAAAATGAAAATTATTCTTGAATGGATACGATGGAGAATGAATCTCATCGCATTCATGGAGACGATAGTCTGTACGTACGCACGAGCGACAATATCATTATTTTGATATTAAAATAATATATAATTGGATGGTGTATCATATATAAAGAATCATTTTCATGTTATATTTATTATTTACATGAATTACACATCATTATTATACCCATCCAAATAATAATGTATTGAATAACAATTACACCACGACGTGGAGACGGTAAGCCGTACGTACGCACGTATGGTGACATGTCATTCAAAGGATGGATAGAATACTGAATATGGTTGTACCATATTTATAATAGCATCACAGTATATATAATATACTAGAGTTATTATTTTAGAATGGAAGTAACAAATAAATAAGAAGTTGAAGAAGAAAGGAACTTGACAGAGGGTGGTGAAAACATTACCTCTTCTTCGGGTTATTCCTTTGGATTTGATCAAAAGGGCTCCTTAGGTTGGATTTTGTACTAATGGAAGGCCTCTAGGATGAATTGATGTAAGTTGAGATAATATTTGGGCAGGGTTTGGCCAAGCCAAAAGGCTTTGAAGTTGTGAATGAGTGAGAAGGGAGAGTGCCCTTTTATAAGAGGGGTGAGGGGCACCTTAAGAAAAGCTAGAAATATTATTTTATAATAAATTAATATTCTGTTTCTAATGGCTCCAAAGTGACTTATTTAAGGGATAAGGTGGGGATGGATCTAAAACCACCCAAAAAATATGTTTTAGATAGGTTTGGGTTACTATATTAACCTTATCTTTTAGTTTTAACTCTTAGTTAATTAGTTTCACATTTACCATGTCTCTTTGTATTTTTATATTATATGGTTAATAAACTTACTATAAACATCCAATAAATCCCCAAGTGGATAATTAATGATACACATATCATTATATAAGCCTATTGGAAGAACCTTATATTTTTAGGAATTTAATATCAATTAATAATATAATATTTGTTTTAAAAACTCTTTTATGTCAATTTTGAAACTATTTGGTATTTTGTTTTTTCTAAATTTATAACAGAATTATTACTTCCAAACTAATTCATTTAATAAACCCTAACATGTCATTTTAACCTATAAAATTTGTGTAATTCATTAAAAGTCTAAAATTATATTTATTTGGGTATTTATAATATCAATTAGTTTAATATTTCACCAATAAGGTAATTACAGCATTATCATTGTGTCATAAATAAATTAATTTATTTAATGTATAAAAATTATAAATAAAATACCATTATGTAAGAAATCTTTTTATATTTATAATGAATATTTATAATGGAATTTATCTTATGTATAACCCAATATTAAAAATGTTTTAGTTATTAAACTTTGATTTTAACTCTTTTAACTCTTCTTTGAATTAAATAATAACAAATGTCCTAATCTTATCGAAGTGGACCAAAGAGGTTCATATTTTATTTCTAGGGTTGTTTTTGGTCGAATTATACTTAGAAAATAGAATTAGGACATGTTTTAGGGTAATAATAATATCATTTTTATCATTAATTACCCTATTTACATTTAAACGTGGTAAATAAAAGTAAAAGTTACTATTCCCAAAAAATTATTTTTATCTTATTGAACGACATTTTACTCCCTGATATTAATTTTGTCTCTCAAATTTTAGAAATTCCACTCACAGAAGCGGTAAAATTAAGTTTTATGTGAATTTGCAAATTCTCCTAGGATGTGGGTAAAAGACGGTGAAAAGTTATATAAAATTTTTATATATCTAAAATAATTATAAACTGACTCCAATAAATTAAATTGAACATATATAGGTATTATGTATCAATTTTGACCTAAAATAAATTTAAATAAAATAAATAATTATTTAAATTAAAATTCGGTTTTAAACTATAACTCGGTGTTTTTAACTATTCATTAAAAATTGAATATCTTCAGAAAAATACCAAAAATTCACCCTAAGCTAATTTCGATATTTTGAATCCAAAAATGAAGTCCATTTTACAAGATAAAATTTATAAAATTTTAAAAAGTGGGTATTACTATTCATAATGGCTAGTTTGATTGGTTGTGGTGTGTGTTAGAACTCGAAGTTGCGTACAACAAACGCTACTGTATTATTCAAAGAAAAGCATACCATGGAAGCTTGGGGTGTTACATTATCCCCTCCTTCAAATAATTTTGTCCTCAAATTTTCTATAATATTACTACATAAAAAGACTCTGGTGTTTCTTCATCATAAGTTCCTCAGGTTCCCACGTTGCCTCTTCCATCTTATAGTTTCTCCATAAAAATTTTACCAGACGAGTCGTCTGGTTTCTCAGTACTTGTTCTCTTGTATAAAGAATCTTGATAAGCTCTTCGCAATAAGACAGATCAACTACTAGTTCTAATTCATCATAGGTGAGTACATGTGTTGGGTCAGGCATGTATTTTCTCAATAGTGATACGTGGAACACATCATGAACTTTGGAGAGATTTGGCGGCATTGCCAAACAGTAAGCTATAGCCCCAATTCGTTCTAGAATTTCGAAAGGTCCGATCTACCTGGGGCTCAATTTACCTTTCTTACTAAAACGTATAACACCCTTCCATGGAGATACATTCAAGAAAACATAATCTCCTACCTAAAATTCCAAATCCTTTGTTTGGTTGTCAACATAGCTTTTCTACCTACTTTGAGATGCTTTGATGTGGTTTTGGATTACCTTCACCTTTTCCATTGTTTCCTCCACCAGTTCTGGGCCTATGAGTTTTCTTTCACCAACATCAACCCAACAGGTTGGTGTGTGACATCTCTTTCTGTATAATGCTTTATATGGAGCCATCTGAATACTCTAATGGAAGCTATTGTTATAGGAAAATTCCACCAGAGGTAAATATTGATCCAACATACCCTGAAAGTCAATTGAGCAAGATATCAACATGTCTTCTAAGGTTTGAATAGTCCATTCTGATTGTCCCTCAGTTTGGGGGTGGTAGGCAGTTCTCAAATGAAGTTCAGTATCCAGGTATTTCTGAATACTTTCTATAATCATGAAGTAAAATGGGGATCACGATCAGAAACAATCGATAGGGGTACTCAATGATGTCTCACAACTTCATTAATATGTAGTCTTACTAGTCATTCAAGTGGTAAATGTTCCCTTATAGAAAGAAAATGTGCAGACTTGGTAAGATGATCAATAATGACCCATATTGCATCGTTCCTTATTGGAGTCTTTTGTAGTCCCATGACAAAGTCCATCGGGATATTATCCCATTTACACTCAAGTATGGGAAGAGGTTGCATGACTCCTCTAGGCAGTTTCCTTCTAGCTTTCACTTGTTGACAAACCATACATCTTGACACAAAATTGGAAATCTCCCTCTTCATGTTGTCCCACCAAAAATGTTCCTTCAAATCTCTATAAATTTTTGTGCTCCCAGGGTGTATAGAGAAATTGGAACTATGAGCATCATCCAACAATTCCCTTTTTAGATCTGGTATATCAAGAGCACAAAGTCTCTTCCCAAATTTCAAAATTCCATCTTCATACACAAAATCACTCAATCTCCCATCATTCACATCTTTAATATTCTTTTTAAATTCTTTATCACCGGTCTAAGAACTCTTAATCTTTTCTAGTAAAGATGGTTTAGAAACCATTTGAAAAAGTATCGATGTTTCACCTTCCATGGTGATTCCCATATCCATCTTTACTAGATCCATGAAAATAGGATCCCTTTAAATTCTCATCTTGTTCAAAACTCCATGATCCTTTCTTCCAAAGAATCTTCCACCTTATTTTCCTTCCCCGGGTGGTAGTGTATCTTGAAATCATAATCCTTAAGTAGTTCAAGTCATCTCTTTTGCCTCATGTTGAGTTCTTTTTGTGAGAAAATATACTTCAAACTCTTGTGATTAGTATAAATATCACATTTTTCACCATAGAGATAGTATCTCCAAATCTTCAAAGAAAATATTTCAGCTGCTAACTCAAGATCATGAGTAGGATAGTTTTGCTCATGAATTTTCAGTTGTAGTTATGCATAGGCAATAACTTTATCATTCTGCATAAGGACACAACCAAGTCCTTTCTTTGATGCAACACTATAAATAACAAACCCATCATTCCCTGTTGGTAGAGTCAATATAGGAGAATTGACTAATATTTTCTTTAATTCTTAGAAACATTATTCACACTCTTTTTTCCAAACAAATTTAACCCCTTTACATGTGAGCTTCGTTAATGGGTTATCCAATCGAGAAACATTATGGACGAAACGTCGATAATAACCTGCTAAACAAATAAAACTATGTACCTCAGTTATACTCATCGGTGATGGCCATTTTTTGATTGCTCTTGTCTTAGAAGGATCAAAAGAGATTCCATCCTTAGAGAGAATATGGCTTAGAAAATAAATCTCCTGAATCCAGAATTCACACTTGCTAAAATTACCATATAATTCGTGTCTTCTTAGAGTCTTCAGGATAATGCGCAAGTGATTTTCATGATCTTCGTAGCTTTTGGAGTATACCAAGATATCATCAATAAATACCACTACAAAATCATATAGATATTCCTTGAAAACTATTTTCATTATATCCATGAATACAGAGGGGGAATTAGTCAATCCAAAAGGTATTACTGTAAACTCGTAATGACCGTACCTGGATCGAAATGTTGTCTTCGGAATGTCTTCTTTCTTTACACACAACAGATGATATCAAAATCGAAGTTCAATATTTGAAAAGTATTGAGCTCCATGTAGTTGGTCAAAAAATTATCAATGTGAGGTAGGGGATACTAGTTCTTTATAGTTATAGCATTGATCTCCCTATAGTCGATACATAACCTCATATATCCATCTTTCTTCTTAACAAAAAGGAAAGGGGATCCCCATGGAGAAACACTAGGAAGAATAAATCCCTTATTACTAAATTCCTATAGTTTTTTATTTAGTTCCACTAATTCCACAGTGGTCATTCTATAAAGGATCTTTGATATAGGCCTTGAACTCAGAATTAAATCAATGGAAAACTCAATTACTGGTTCTGGAGGATGTCCAGGTAAATCTTCTGGAAACACATCTACATTTTCTTTCATAATAGGTACATTTTCTATTTGAACATTCCTTTCCTTACCCATAGTTATTTCATTCTCTTCCTCCACAATAATTTAATTTAGTTGAGCTACTGGGGGTGGATCTAGGTAAGAATCAGGTGGTGACAATTCTACTCTAAAGATAAGGTGTTCTTTATCATCATCATCAAAAATCGTAACCTCCTTCTTCTTAAAATAAATTTCCACATCATGGTCCAAAATCCAATCCATACCGAGGATTATATCAAATTCAATAATGGGTATGACGATGAGATCAGTGGATAAAGAACATTTTTGTTCTCAAAATGAGACTGATTCACAAAACGTTTTTGCAATGATACTTCCCTTAAGAGTTTTAACTGAAAACACCCTTGTTAAATCAAATTGGAAATATCTAATTTTCTTAGCAAACTAGGAAGATATGAAACAATGCGATGATCCAGAATCAAATAATTCATTTGCTAAACTTGAGGAAACCATTAAATTACCTACCACTACGTCTTTCAGAGCTTCTACCTCAGCAGTAGTGATAGCATAATCTTGGCCTTGATCCCTTGGCCTTTTTTGAGGTAAGTTCCCCTGATGCTTAGAACATTCACTGGAATAATGTCCCATATCCCTGCAGTTGTATCATTGAACATCAGTAGCTTCTTTCTTCCCCTTGCAGTCATGAGCTTGGTGGCCTTTTTCACCACACTTGTAGCAAACTCCCATTCCTTTCAAGCAAGTACTGAGGTGTTTCTTCCCACATTTACTACAGGATGGATAATCAACTTTTCCCTTCTTCCCCTTATTTCTATTTCTAGAGTGATCAGCATATCTCTTCTTCTCCTACTTTTCTTTAAAGTTTTAAGACTTAGAGAATTCTTTTTTGTCTTAATAGCGCATGAGACAATATATTCGTACAATGAGAAGGTTTGTGAGAAAAATGCTCAATGGAGAAATGGTTTTAACCCATCAAAGAAATGATCAATCTTACTTATTGGGTTACGTATATAATCTGAAGCATACCTCACTAACCTTGTAAAGTTAGGCTCATACTTTTCAACATTATCATCCTCCTTTTGCCTCAGACTCAGAAATTGCCTTTCCATATCTGCTTGATTGTCACGAGGAAAGTATTTTTCTAAGAACATCTCTTTGAACTCCCTCCATTCAATATTTGATACTTCATCATCTTCCTTCTTGTTTTGAATCAATGACCACCATTGATCAGCATCTCCAGTGAGGCGGTAAACTGCCATGATAAATTTTTCCCTTTCACAACTCCCCAAGGCATGGAATATTTTCTCTATGGAAGTAATCTATTGCTCAGCTACTAAGGAAATTGTACTCCCATTGAATGTTGGTGGTTGTTGCCTCATGAAGCGATCTAACATTGATCCTCCACACTGCGAATCAGGGTGCTCCATATGGGTAAGGTTATTATTCATAACCTGAGTGAGTTTTCCCAGTATAGTGATTAGCTGATCAGCACCAATTGCATCACCAGCTCCACTATAATTATCTTGAACACGAGGGAAATCCCTACATGGAGTGTGCCCATTGATACGGTTTCCATTCCTTCCACTAGGTTCCATTTCTAAACAATGGCATAAACTAGATCAGTTTATGAATCAAAATACATAATTCCATACTTGTAAAACACTTAAAATAAATTGAACTATTTATGGATATAATCCATAATCCTAAAAAAATGTTTTCTTTGAGGAATTATATACTCATAAACCCTTCATAATGGTTTGTAAAGAAAATGAGAATTATCCTAATCATATCCCTCGGGAGTGTCATAACCAAGAGTGCAGCAAGGCCCGTTGTCGTGCACCAGTTCTCGTACGAGTCTATCTCAAAGTGTTGTTTTCGAGTTTTACCCCTAGGTACATCTGTGCCAGAGCCGCCTCTACCTGCTCGTATCTAGACAGGGATGTATTTCTCAGAAAACTCACAAAATATCTACAATACCAAAATTCTAAGAATTTCTTCTATACTAATCCTCAAAGTCCATCTTAGGTCTATGTGCTCTAATAAGACTTTATCTAAATATAGCTTCTAAGGTTTGTACTAAACTTCCTCTGATACCAACTATAACATCCCGACCCCAGTTACCCAGAGTCGGTGCATTATTACATAATATTGGCATGATCACAAAAGATCATGTCTCGAAAGACCGATTAGTCTAGTAGCCTTGTAAACACTAGATATATTAATAAGTCTTACATTACATAATAAATTGAAACAAACTACAACAACATCTTGTCTTCATATCCCCTCAAACATTCTATGCAGGTCATTCATAAAATACTTATTCACATCCCGTGAAAAATTAAAACATTGAATGGGGTGAGCTCAGATTCTCAGTAAGGATAACAATATTGTGGAAACTTTCATAAATAAACATAAACATTTAAGGCAATGTATAACTAAAAAAAAGCCTTTTAAACTTGAACTTCATCATAATATGGAAACGATAAAATGAAATAATTCCATTTACTTATTCATATTTATATTCTATTAGTCAAATAATCACATGCAATATCAATAACCACTTTTATAATGGTGGAATGTATAATGCCAGACTATCATAACCACATAGTCAAGGAATTGTGCCAAGAATACAAATAAGATTTTGTCAAGGCCTTGTGAAAAGAAACTATTTTGTCTCATGAGACCTACCAATGCATTGAGGAGCTATAGCGGGCTACACCCAACACTTACTAAGTCCAATGCATTCCTCATATGAACAGGTTTAAACCTTACATAAACATTCCTATTAAAACAAGCATACAGAATGACAATACTTTCTCCATAAACCATGAATGGTATAAAAATAAAACATCCATAGTCCAACATATCACAAAACCTTCAATACTATATGTAAATTTTGTATCATATTAAATCAACTTCAAATAAGCTTAAAATCCATCAAAGGATGTTGACATAGATGAAATCAAAACTATTTGAGAGAAATGTCTCTTTTTTTGAAATCATTTAAAAATCACATAATTATAAAATAAAACATTTACTTTGAAAATATTTTTATAATATTATAAGGGAAGCTTCGATGATTTTATAATGGTGGAAAATAGCCGCACCCGCCGTATAAGTTAAAAAAGACATTCTTACATTAATTTTGTCGAAAAGGTTAAAAAGGACCTTGTTTGGAAAATGACGGAAAGATTCCTTTATAAACATCTTATAAAAATTCAAAAAAAGGTATAAATGACTTTAATCCATAGTATATAAAATACTAAGAATGTTTTGAAATACATTTTTAAGAAACATGGATGTGGTTGATAAAGAAGTCCCCGTAGATAATTACGTATAAACAACCTCATATAATGAAGAGATTGTGAAATAAACCCTTAACTTGTACTTTTCCTTGGTTGAGGGTAGGTTAAACTCCTGTATAATAGTTAAATAATTTTTATTAAATTATACAAGAGTCATATACATAAATATGATATCATATATGATCTTTTAATATTGCTTTGTTAACAATATTTTAGTATTATCGTCGTTTCGGGTGTTCACTTACTCCTTTTCTTTTATATGTTTTGTTACATAAGCCATGTTTGTTATCCATAGGTGGTATCTTATTCATATACAAAATTATATAAAGTCCTTGAACATTATTTTTAATCATCAAATGAAAATTAGTCTTGAATGGATACGATGAGGAATGAATCTCGTCGCGTTCATAGAGACGGTAGTCCGTACGTACGCACGAGCGACAATATCAATATTTTGATATTAAAATAATATATAATTGGATGTTGTATTATATATAAAGAATCATTATCATGTTATATTTATTATTTACATGAATTACACATCATTATTATACCCATGAAAATAATAATGTATTGAATAACAATTACACCACGACGTGGAGACCGTAATCCATACGTACGCACGTACGGTGACATGTCATTAAAAGGATTGATAGAATACTAAATAAGGTTGTACCATATTTATAATAATATCATAGTATATTGAAGATACTGGATTTATTATTTTAGAATGTAAGTAAAAAAAATAGAAGAAGTTGAAGAATAAAGGAACTGGAAAGAGGGTGGTAAAAACATTACCTCTTCTTTGGGTTCTTCCTTTTGATTTGATCAAAAGGGATCCATTGGATGGATTTTTAACTAAAGAATGGCATCCAGGATTAAGTGATGGAATTTGAGAGAATATTTGGGCATGGTTTGGCCGAGCCAAAAGGCTTTGAAGGTGTGAATTAGTGAGAAGGGGGAGTTCCCTTTTATAAGAGGGGTGAGGGGAACCAAAGGAAAAGCTAGAAATATTATTTTATAATAAATTCATATTCAGTGTATAATGTCTCAAAAGTGACTTATTTCTAGGTTAATGTGTGTATGGGTCGAAAACCACCCAACTAATAGGTTTTATACAGGTTTGGGTCACTATATTAACCTTATCTTTTAGTTTTAACTCTTAGTTAATTAGTTTCACATTTACCATGTCTCTTTGTATTTTTATATTATATGGTTAATAAACTTACTATAAACATCCAATAAATCCCCAAGTGGATAATTAAAGATACACATATCATTATATAAGCCTATTGGAAGAACCTTATATTTTTAGGAATTTAATATAAATTAATAATATAATATTTGTTTTAAAAACTCTTTTATGTCAATTTTGAAACTATTTGGTATTTTGTTTTTTCTAAATTTATAACAGAATTATTACTTCCAAACTAATTCATTTAATAAACCCTAACATGTCATTTTAACCTATAAAATTTTTGTAATTCATTAAAAGTCTAAAATTATATTTATTTGGGTATTTATAATATCAATTAGTTTAATATTTCACCAATAAGGTAATTACAGCATTATCATTGTGTCATAAATAAATTAATTTATTTAATGTATAAAAATTATAAATAAAATACCATTATGTAATAAATCTTTTTATATTTATAATTAATATTTATAATGGAATTTATCTTATGTATAACCCAATATTAAAAATGTTTTAGTTATTAAACTTTGATTTTAACTCTTTTAACTCTTCTTTGAATTAAATAATAACAAATGTCCTAATCTTATCCAAGTGGACCAAAGAGGTTCATATTTTATTTCTAGGGTTGTTTTTGGTCGAATTATACTTATAAAATAGAATTAGGACATGTTTTAGGGTAATAATAATATCATTTTTATCATTAATTACCCTATTTACATTTAAACGTGGTAAATAAAAGTAAAAGTTACTATTCCCAAAAAATTATTTTTATCTTATTGAACGACATTTTACTCCATGATATTAATTTTGTCTCTCAAATTTTAGAAATTCCACTCACAGAAGCGGTAAAATTAAGTTTTATGTGAATTTGCAAATTCTCCTAGGATGTGGGTAAAAGACGGTGAAAAGTTCTATAAAATTTTTATATATCTAAAATAATTATAAACTAACTCCAATAAATTAAATTGAACATATATAGGTATTATGTATCTATTTTGACCTAAAATAAATTTAAATAAAATAAATAATTATTTAAATTAAAATTCGGTTTTAAACTATAACTCGGTGTTTTTAACTATTCATTAAAAATTGAATATCTTCAGAAAAATACCAAAAATTCACCCTAAGCTAATTTCGATATTTTGAATCCAAAAATGAAGTCCATTTTACAAGATAAAATTTATAAAATTTTAAAAAGTGGGTATTACTATTCATAATGGCTAGTTTGATTGGTTGTGGTGTGTGTTAGAACTCGAAGTTGCGTACAACAAACGCTACTGTATTATTCAAAGAAAAGCATACCATGGAAGCTTGGGGTGTTACATTATCCCCTCCTTTAAATAATTTTGTCCTCAAATTTTCTATAATATTACTACATAAAAAGACTCTGGTGTTTCTTCATCATAAGTTCCTCAGGTTCCCACGTTGCCTCTTCCATCTTATAGTTTCTCCATAAAAATTTTACCAGACGAGTCGTCTGGTTTCTCAGTACTTGTTCTCTTGTATAAATAATCTTGATAAGCTCTTCGCAATAAGACAGATCAACTACTAGTTCTAATTCATCATAGGTGAGTACATGTGTTGGGTCAGGCATGTATTTTCTCAATAGTGATACGTGGAACACATCATGAACTTTGGAGAGATTTGGCGGCATTGCCAAACAGTAAGCTATAGCCCCAATTCGTTCTAGAATTTCGAAAGGTCCGATCTACCTGGGGCTCAATTTACCTTTCTTACTAAAACGTATAACACCCTTCCATGGAGATACATTCAAGAAAACATAATCTCCTACATAAAATTCCAAATCCTTTGTTTGGTTGTCAACATAGCTTTTCTACCTACTTTGAGATGCTTTGATGTGGTTTTGGATTACCTTCACCTTTTCCATTGTTTCCTCCACCAGTTCTGGGCCTATGAGTTTTCTTTCACCAACATCATCCCAACAGGTTGGTGTGTGACATCTCTTTCTGTATAATGCTTTATATGGAGCCATATGAATACTCTAATGGAAGCGATTGTTATAGGAAAATTCCACCAGAGGTAAATATTGATCCAACATACCCTGAAAGTCAATTGAGCAAGATATCAACATGTCTTCTAAGGTTTGAATAGTCCATTCTGATTGTCCCTCAGTTTGGGGGTGGTAGGCAGTTCTCAAATGAAGTTCAGTATCCAGGGATTTCTGAAGACTTTCTATAATCATGAAGTAAAATGGGGATCACGATCAGAAACAATCGATAGGGGTACTCAATGATGTCTCACAACTTCATTAATATGTAGTCTTACTAGTCATTCAAGTGGTAAATGTTCCCTTATAGAAAGAAAATGTGCAGACTTGGTAAGATGATCAATAATGACCCATATTGCATCGTTCCTTATTGGAGTCTTTTGTAGTCCCATGACAAAGTCCATCGGGATATTATCCCATTTACACTCAAGTATGGGAAGAGGTTGCATGACTCCTCTAGGCAGTTTCCTTCTAGCTTTCACTTGTTGACAAACCATACATCTTGACACAAAATTGGAAATCTCCCTCTTCATGTTGTCCCACCAAAAATGTTCCTTCAAATCTCTATAAATTTTGGTGCTCCCAGGGTGTATAGAGAAATTGGAACTATGAGCATCATCCAACAATTCCCTTTTTAGATCTGGTATATCAAGAGCACAAAGTCTCTTCCCAAATTTCAAAATTCCATCTTCATACACAAAATCACTCAATCTCCCATCATTCACATCTTTAATATTCTTTTTAAATTCTTTATCATCGGTCTAAGAACTCTTAATCTTTTCTAGTAAAGATGGTTTAGAAACCATTTGAAAAAGTATCGATGTTTCACCTTCCATGGTGATTCCCATATCCATCTTTACTAGATCCATGAAAATAGGATCCCTTTAAATTCTCATCTTGTTCAAAACTCCATGATCCTTTCTTCCAAAGAATCTTCCACCTTATTTTCCTTCCACGGGTGGTAGTGTATCTTGAAATCATAATCCTTAAGTAGTTCAAGTCATCTCTTTTTCCTCATGTTGAGTTCTTTTTGTGAGAAAATATACTTCAAACTCTTGTGATTAGTATAAATATCACATTTTTCACCATAGAGATAGTATCTCCAAATCTTCAAAGAAAATATTTCAGCTGCTAACTCAAGATCATGAGTAGGATAGTTTTGCTCATGAATTTTCAGTTGTAGTTATGCATAGGCAATAACTTTATCATTCTGCATAAGGACACAACCAAGTCCTTTCTTTGATGCAACACTATAAATAACAAACCCATCATTCCCTGTTGGTAGAGTCAATAAAGGAGAATTGACTAATATTTTCTTTAGTTCTTAGAAACATTATTCACACTCTTTTTTCAAAACAAATTTAACCCCTTTACATCTGAGCTTCGTTAATGGGTTATCCAATCGGGAAACATTATGGACGAAACGTCGATAATAACCTGCTAAACAAATAAAACTATGTACCTCAGTTATACTCATCGGTGATGGCCATTTTTTGATTGCTCTTGTCTTAGAAGGATCAAAAGAGATTCCATCCTTAGAGAGAATATGGCTTAGAAAATAAATCTCCTGAATCCAGAATTCACACTTGCTAAAATTACCATATAATTCGTGTCTTCTTAGAGTCTTCAGGATAATGCGCAAGTGATTTTCATGATCTTCGTAGCTTTTGGAGTATACCAAGATATCATCAATAAATACCACTACAAAATCATATAGATATTCCTTGAAAACTCTTTTCATTATATCCATGAATACAGAGGGGGAATTAGTCAATCCAAAAGGTATTACTGTAAACTCGTAATGACCATACCTGGATCGAAATGTTGTCTTCGGAATGTCTTCTTTCTTTACACACAACAGATGATATCAAAATCGAAGTTCAATATTTGAAAAGTATTGAGCTCCATGTAGTTGGTCAAAAAATTATCAATGTGAGGTAGGGGATACTAGTTCTTTATAGTTATAGCATTGATCTCCCTATAGTCGATACATAACCTCATATATCCATCTTTCTTCTTAACAAAAAGGAAAGGGGCTCCCCATGGAGAAACACTAGGAAGAATAAATCCCTTATTACTAAATTCCTATAGTTTTTTCTTTAGTTCCACTAATTCCACAGTGGTCATTCTATAAAGGGTCTTTGATATAGGCCTTGAACTCAGAATTAAATCAATGGAAAACTCAATTACTGGTTCTGGAGGATGTCCAGGTAAATCTTCTGGAAACACATCTACATTTTCTTTCATAATAGGTACATTTTCTATTTGAACATTCCTTTCCTTACCCATAGTTATTTCATTCTCTTCCTCCACAATAATTGAATTTAGTTGAGCTACTGGGGGTGGATCTAGGTAAGAATCAGGTGGTGGCAATTCTACTCTAAAGATAAGGTGTTCTTTATCATCATCATCAAAAATCGTAACCTCCTTCTTCTTAAAATAAATTTCCACATCATGGTCCAAAATCCAATCCATACCGAGGATTATATCAAATTCAATCATGGGTATGACGATGAGATCAGTGGATAAAGAACATTTTTGTTCTCAAAATGAGACTGATTCACAAAACGTTTTTGCAATGATACTTCCCTTAAGAGTTTTAACTGAAAACACCCTTGTTAAATCAAATTGGAAATATCTAATTTTCTTAGAAAACTAGGAAGATATGAAACAATGCGATGATCCAGAATCAAATAATTCATTTTCTAAACTTGAGGAAACCATTAAATTACCTACCACTACGTCTTTCAGAGCTTCTACCTCAGCAGTAGTGATAGCATAATCTTGGCCTTGATCCCTTGGCCTTTTTTGAGGTAAGTTCCCCTGATTCTTAGGACATTCACTGGAATAATGTCCCATATCCCTGCAGTTGTATCATTGAACATCAGTAGCTTCTTTCTTCCCCTTGCAGTCATGAGCTTGGTGGCCTTTTTCACCACACTTGTAGCAAACTCTCATTCCTTTCAAGCAAGTACTGGGGTGTTTCTTCCCACATTTACTACAGGATGGATAATCAACTTTTCCCTTCTTCCCCTTATTTCTATTTCTAGAGTGATCAGCATATCTCTTCTTCTCCTACTTTTCTTTAAATTTTTAAGACTTAGAGAATTCTTTTTTGTCTTAATAGCGCATGAGACAATATATTCGTACAATGAGAAGGTTTGTGAGAAAAATGCTCAACGGAGAAATGGTTTTAACCCATCAAAGAAATGATCAATCTTACTTATTGGGTTACGTATATAATCTGAAGCATACCTCACTAACCTTGTAAAGTTAGGCTCATACTTTTCAACATTATCATCCTCCTTTTGCCTCAGACTCAGAAATTTCCTTTCCATATCTGCTTGATTGTCACGAGGAAGGTATTTTTCTAAGAACATCTCTTTGAACTCCCTCCATTAAATATTTGATACTTCATCATCTTCCTTCTTATTTTGAATCAATGACCACCATTGATCAGCATCTCCAGTGAGGCGGTAAACTGCCATGATAAATTTTTCCCTTTCACAACTCCCCAAGGCATGGAATATTTTCTCTATGGAAGTAATCTATTGCTCAGCTACTAAGGAAATTGTACTCCCATTGAATGTTGGTGGTTGTTGCCTCATGAAGCGATCTAACATTGATCCTCCACACTGCGAATCAGGGTGCTCCATATGGGTAAGGTTATTATTCATAACCTGAGTGAGTTTTCCTAGTATAGTGATTATCTGATCAGCACCAATTGCATCACCAGCTCCACTATAATTATCTTGAACATGAGGGAAATCCCTACATGGAGTGTGCGCATTGATACGGTTTCCATTCCTTCCACTAGGTTCCATTTCTAAACAATGGCATAAACTAGATCAGTTTATGAATCAAAATACATAATTCCATACTTGTAAAACACTTAAAATAAATTGAACTATTTATGGATATAATCCATAATCATAAAAAAATGTTTTCTTTGAGGAATTATATACTCATAAACCCTTCATAATGGTTTGTAAAGAAAATGAGAATTATCCTAATCATATCCCTCGGGAGTGTCATAACCAAGAGTGCAGCAAGGCCCGTTGTCGTGCACCAGTTCTCGTACGAGTCTATCTCAAAGTGTTGTTTTCGAGTTTTACCCCTAGGTACATCTGTGCCAGAGCCGCCTCTACCTGCTCGTATCTAGACAGGGATGTATTTCTCAGAAAACTCACAAAATATCTACAATACCAAAATTCTAAGAAGTTATTCTATACTAATTCTCAAAGTCCATCTTAGGTCTATGTGCTCTAATAAGACTTTATCTAAATATAGCTTCTAAGGTTTGTACTAAACTTCCTCTGATACCAACTATAACATCCTGACCCCAGTTACCCAGAGTCGGTGCATTATTACATAATATTGGCATGATCACAAAAGATCATGTCTCGAAAGACCGATTAGTCTAGTAGCCTTGTAAACACTAGATATATTCATAAGTCTTACATTACATAATAAATTGAAACAAACTACAACAACATCTTGTCTTCATATCCCCTCAAACATTCTATGCAGGTCATTCATAAAATACTTATTCACATCCCGTGAAAAATTAAAACATTGAATGGGGTGAGCTCAGATTCTCAGTAAGGATAACAATATTGTGGAAACTTTCATAAATAAACATAAACATTTAAGGCAATGTATAACTAAAAAAAAGCCTTTTAAACTTGAACTTCATCATAATATGGAAACGATAAAATGAAATAATTCCATTTACTTATTCATATTGATATTCTATTAGTCAAATAATCACATGCAATATCAATAACCACTTTTATAATGATGGAATGTATAATGCCAGACTATCATAACCACATAGTCAAGGAATTGTGCCAAGACTACAAATAAGATTTTGTCAAGGCCTTGTGAAAAGAAACTATTTTGTCTCATGAGACCTACCAATGCATTGAGGAGCTATAGCGGGCTACACCCAACACTTACTAAGTCCAATGCATTCCTCATATGAACAGGTTTAAACCTTACATAAACATTCCTATTAAAACAAGCATACAGAATGACAATACTTTCTCCATAAACCATGAATGGTATAAAAATAACACATCCACAGTCCAACATATCACAAAACCTTCAATACTATATGTAAATTTTGTATCATATTAAATCAACTTCAAATAAGCTTAAAATCCATCAAAGGATGTTGACATAGATGAAATCAAAACTATTTGAGAGAAATGTCTCTTTTTTTGAAATCATTTAAAAATCACATAATTATAAAATAAAACATTTACATTGAAAATATTTTTATAATATTATAAGGGAAGCTTCGATGATTTTATAATGGTGGAAAATAGCCGCACCCGCCGTATAAGTTAAAAAAGACATTCTTACATTAATTTTGTCGAAAAGGTTAAAAATGACCTTGTTTGGAAAACGACGGAAAGATTCCTTTATAAACATCTTATAAAAATTCAAAAAAAGGTATAAATGACTTTAATCCATAGTATATAAAATACTAAGAATGTTTTGAAATACATTTTTAAGAAACATGGATGTGGTTGATAAAGAAGTCCCCGTAGATAATTACGTATAAACAACCTCATATAATGAAGAGATTGTGAAATAAACCCTTAACTTGTACGTTTCCTTGGTTGAGGGTAGGTTAAACTCCTGTATAATAGTTAAATAATTTTTATTAAATTATACAAGAGTCATATACATAAATATGATATCATATATGATCTTTTAATATTGCTTTGTTAACAATATTTTAGTATTATCGTCGTTTCGGGTGTTCACTTACTCCTTTTCTTTTATATGTTTTGTTACATAAGCCATGTTTGTTATCCATAGGTGGTATCTTATTCATATACAAAATTATATAAAGTCCTTGAACATTATTTTTAATCATCAAATGAAAATTAGTCTTGAATGGATACGATGAGGAATGAATCTCGTCGCGTTCATAGAGACGGTAGTCCGTACGTACGCACGAGCGACAATATCAATATTTTGATATTAAAATAATATATAATTGGATGTTGTATTATATATAAAGAATCATTATCATGTTATATTTATTATTTAAATGAATTACACATCATTATTATACCCATGAAAATAATAATGTATTGAATAACAATTACACCACGACGTGGAGACCGTAATCCATACGTACGCACGTACGGTGACATGTCATTAAAAGGATGGATAGAATACTAAATAAGGTTGTACCATATTTATAATAATATCATAGTATATTGAAGATACTGGAGTTATTATTTTATAATGTAAGTAACAAAAAAAAGAAGAAGTTGAAGAATAAAGGAACTTGAAAGAGGGTGGTAAAAACATTACCTCTTCTTTGGGTTCTTCCTTTTGATTTGATCAAAAGGGATCCATTGGATGGATTTTTAACTAAAGAATGGCATCCAGGATTAAGTGATGGAATTTGAGAGAATATTTGGGCATGGGTTGGCCGAGCCAAAAGGCTTTGAAGGTGTGAATTAGTGAGAAGGGGGAGTTCCCTTTTATAAGAGGGGTGAGGGGAACCTAAGGAAAAGCTAGAAATATTATTTTATAATAAATTCATATTCAGTGTATAATGTCTCAAAAGTGACTTATTTCTAGGTTAATGTGTGGATGGGTCAAAAACCACCCAACTAATAGGTTTTATACAGGTTTGGGTCACTATATTAACCTTATCTTTTAGTTTTAACTCTTAGTTAATTAGTTTCACATTTACCATGTCTCTTTGTATTTTTATATTATATGGTTAATAAACTTACTATAAACATCCAAGAGAACCCCAAGTGGTTCATTAATGATACACCTATCATTATATAAGTCTCTTGTCCTAACCGTAGATTTTTAGGAATTTAATATCAATTAATAATATAATATTTGTTTTAAAAACTCTTTTATGTCAATTTTGACACTATTTGGTATTTTGTTTTTGCTAAATTTGTAACAAAATTATTACTTCAAAAATAATTCATTTAATCAACCCTAACATGTCATATTAACCTATAAAATTCTTGGAATTCCTTAAAATTCTCAAATTTTATTTATTTGGGTATTTATAATATCAATTATTTTAATATTTCACTAATAAGGTAATTACTGCATCATCATTATTTAATAATTAAATTAAATTATTTAATGTCTAAAAATTATAAATAAAATACCATTATGGGTGAATTTTTTTATCTTTCTAATGATATTTATAATCGATTTTATCTTATGTATAACCCTATATTAAATTTTTTTTGGTTATTAAACATTGATTTTAACTCTTTTAACTCTTCTTTAAATTAAATAATAATAAATGTCCTAATCAAATCCAAGTGGACCAAAGAGGTTCATATTTAATTCTTAAGGTCGTTTTTGGTCGAATTATACTTAGCCAATAGAATTAGGACATGTTTTAGGGTAATAAGAATATCATTTTTACCCTTAATTACCCTATTTACATTTAACTATGGTAAATAAAAGTAAAAGTTACTATTTAGAAAAAATTATTTTTATGTTATTGAACCAAATTTTACTACTTCATATTAACTGTGTCTCTCAGATTTTTGAAATTCCACTCATAGAAGCGGTAAAATTAAGTTTTATGTAAATTTGCAAATTCTCCTAGGAGGTGGGTAAAAGACGGTGAAAAGTTCTATAAAATTTTTATATATCTAAAATTATTATAAACTGAATCAAATGAATTAAATTGAACTTATATGAGTATTATGTACCTATTTGACATAAAATAAATTTAAATAAAATAATTAATAATTTAAATAAAAATTCGGTTTTAAACTATAACTTAGTGTTTTTCACTATTCATCAAAAATTGAAAGTTTTCAGAAAAATACCAAAAATTCACCCTAAGCTAATTTCGATATTCCAAATCCAAAAATGAAGTCCATTTTGGAAGATAAAATTAATAAAATTTCAAAAATTGGGAATTACTATTCATAACTGCTAGTTTTATTGGTTGTGGTGTGTGTTAGAACTCGAAGCTACGTACAGCACACGCTACTGTATTATTCAAAGAAAAGCGTACTGTGGAAGCTTCGCGTGTTACAGGGGGTGTCCAGGGGGTGGGGGTGTTCAGGTTGTGGGGTGGTGTCTAGGAGGGGTGGGGGGGCATCCAGGGGTGGGTGTGTCTAGGGGGTTGGGGGCGTCCAGGGGGTTGGGGTGTCCATTTTAAACAAAAGAGAGACACTTTGAGTGATATCGGCCACACCGTGACTCAGATTGAGGCAGGGTTGACTCTTACATGTCAAAAATGACCCATGTATTGTTCTTCTAAAGAATCATCACAATATAAATTAATTTGGTTAGATTTCCGTACGTTAGTTGTTGTTTTCACATAAAATCCTATCCATTTGAAACAAAAGAGAGACACTTTGAGTGATACTGGCCACACCATGCCTCAGATTGAGGCGTGGTTGACTCTTACACTTCAAAAATGACCCATGGATCATTCCCCTAATGTATCAACACAATCCGAATGCGTTTGGTCATATTTTTGTACGTCAGTTGTTGTTTTCACTTAAAATTCTATCCATTTTTAACAAAAGATACACTTTGAGTGATACTAGCCACACCGTGCCTCATATTGAGGCAGGGTTGACTCTTACACATCAATAATGACCCATGGATTATTCCCCTAAAGTATCAACACAATCTGAATGTGTTTGGCCGGATTTTCGTACGTCAGTTGTTGTTTTCACTTAAAATTTTGTCCATTTTAAAAAAAAAGAGACACTTTGATTGATACCGGCCACACCATGCCTTTTATTGAGGCAGGGATGACTCATAAACATCACAAATGACCCATGGATCATTCCCCTAAAGTATCACACACAACTTGAATGTGTTTGGTCAAATTTCTAAACGTCAGTTGTTGTTTTCACATAAAATTCTGATCATTTTAAACAAAAGAGAGATACTTTGAGTGTTACCATCCACACTGTGCCTCGGATTGAGGCTGGGTTGACTCTGATATGTCAAAAATGACCCATGGATCATTCCCTAAAGTATCAACCAAATCTGAATGTGTTTGGTCAGATTTCCGTATGTCAGTTGTTGTTTTCACTTAAAATTATGTCCATTTTAAACAAAAGATAAACACTTTGAGTGATACCAGCCACATTGTGCCTCGTATTGAGGATAGGTTAACTCGTACACGTCAAAAATGACCCATGGATCGTTTCCCAAAAGTATCAACACAATCTGAAGTTTTTTGGTCAGATTTATGTACGTCAGTTGTTGTTTTCACTTAAAACAAAGTCCATTTTAAAAAAAAATAGGTACACTTTGAGTGATACCGGACACACCATTCCTAGTATTGATGTGGTTTTGACTGTTACATGTCACAAAGGACCCATGTATTGTTTCCCTAAATTTTCAACACAATCAAAATTCGTTTTGTCATATTTCTGTACGTTAGTTGTTGTTTTCACTTAAAATTATGTCCATTTTAAACAAAAGAGAGACACTTTGAGTGATATCGGCCACACTGTGTCTCGGATTGAGGCGGGGTTGACTATTTCATGTCACAAATGTTCCATTAATCATTCCCCTAAATTATCAACACAATCTGATTGTGTTTGGTCTGATTTCGGTACATCAGTTGTTGTTTTCACTTAAAATTCTGTCCATTTTAAACAAAAGAGAGACACTTTGAGTTATGTTAGCGACACCGTGCCTTTGATTGAGGCGGGGTTGACTCGTAAACTTCAAAAATTACCCATTGATTTTTCTCCTAAAGTATCAACACAATCTGAATGCGTTTGGTCATATGTGAAGGTATTTTAGAGATTTTACTGGTTTTTCTTATCCAAAGCCCAAAGAAAAATTGTTCATCATTCTTGCATGTTGATGGTTCATTTCATCTATTAAAATGTGAAAATGACTCATTGGATAAAGGATGTTTTATTTTATATCAATTTAAATTTTCCTACAAACATTTACGTACAAAAATGTTTCATCTTTTGATCCCCTTAACCCCTATAAAAAATGAGCGCTAATTGTACACGTCCCCAAGTCAGATCTTCATGATATTTGTGTACAATCTTCCATCAGGTATACGGACCACTCATTTATGAACAAATATATATCTTCTTGTGAGTATTAGGATTTTTTACAGTCATTGTAGTACTGAAAAATACATAAATAAATAATTAATAATGAATTTAAATGAAATAGTAGTTGTTTTTGAAAATACCTATTTAGGGATGCTAGTTTGTAGGTAAAAAAATCTCTATCATAAATTTACAAACAAAATAATAGCAATCATTATCATTTGTTTGTTTTAGACACTGCAAAAAAATTTACAATTATGAGAATAATTAACTTGTGTTGATATGTGTTTGGACAGTGAATTTTTATTATATATACCCTAATATTTTTCTAGATGTAGTACTTTCTCACCTCCTTATGCTTTTCCCTTATCCTTGTTCCTTTTTTTAGATGATAACGATACACTGCCCTATCATAATAAAATCCTCAATAAAAGAAAATATAAATTATATTACTTGATGTTTAGACCTAAAATGTAGGATGTACTGTCTTACAGATTCACAAACTCTATCATGTGTGGTCAGTTTGTTGGATATCCTTTCATTGAATCTCAAAAATAAATCTTTGGAGTATCCAAGTTCACCGCAATTAGTAGCCAATGTTTCCTAAAAACAAAAAATGTAATAAGTAATAAAATAAGTGAAAATATAATAGATATGATTTAATCGTAGAGGTTTACCCCTGCATGGTTGGTATTAGGAAGAGTTTGTAATCTGTAATCTTTCTTTCAAATGTTTTCAGCAAGCCGTTCACTATTTCATCCTTTTTTGATGACTCTAATTTCGTTAGTTGTGTTGATTTGGTATGAGGACTAACGAGTCCAATTTTTGTCTCATGGGAAAATTCCATCAAATGTTTTTCATATATACATCTTTTAATAATTTAAAATGCATTTATTCATAATTTTCACATTATATCAGATTTTAGAAAATCAATTCATGAAAGCATACCTCATATATAAATTTATAACTGTGACGCATATCCAACCATATTCAAGGATATCATTTACATTTTTAGCAGCAACAAAATATTGAATTTCCTCTCTGTATATATTCTTTTCAAAAACCACTATATGTCTACTACCACCTCTTAGCTTCGTATCCACATGAGTCTCCAATGCTAGTAAATGTGGATAGAGAGCATGTGGTGTTATTGTGATTTCAGTAGCTCTTTGGGATCAGTTGGTTGATCCTTTAGATAATTTTGAGCTGACATTTCTTGTCACCCCTTCCCTTTCTCTGTCTATAATATTAGTCATTGGTTCAACCCTTTTTATTAATTGTTAAAGGTTTAGCTTGAAAAAATTGAAATAAATACCTCTTTGTCCACATGTACTCGTACAAGTTGTGATGGCCATTTTATGAATTTCTCAATATCCTTTTCGATCGTATGAATATCATCGTCGTCAAGAAGAATAGGTAGCTATGAATTTGGATCATGAGCTATAGAAATCATCACTTTTAAATGATCATTCATAAGTGGTATATTATGCATCTTATCCTATGGTATATTGAACACCTTAGCCCTCGTTACAAGTTGATAGGTGGATGTTGACAGATATAAATCATAGTCATTATCACCCTATAAAATATCAGTACAAGAAAAGTATTATTTTTTGTCTGATTCACATTTCATGTGAACAATTATTAGAATATTTATTAGCACGGCTAAGACAGTTCTTTATGGGGAATGGCTCACCTAAAAGCTGGTGGGTAGTGGGGCAGGATCTTCGTGCACTGGTTTTTCCTGAGTTGTGTCTTCTCCTTGCTTCCCACCCATAAAATTTTCTAGAAACTCTCCCTGTCATTGAAATCATTCTTCAAGAGTTTCTAGTCTTTTGCTCACTTGTTTCGTTTTTTCATCTCTATCATCCGTTTGTTTTTTTTCTCATAATATACTCGGGGTGTCACCCAAAACCCCACACCTCTGACACAACCATATTTTTCTGGCCGCTTAAAATCCATCGATAATAGGTCTACATCTGATACAAGAGTAGCTGATTCCTGTGACTATCAGATTTAGGAGAATAACTAATTATTTTTATGTAATATAAATTTAATAAAAAACTTCTTATCATGTCATACTTATAAAAATTTCCCACACTTTTGGTGTGTTTTAATCTACTAACTTACTTTACTTATTTACACGTGACTCCTTCCATAGCACATGATGTGGGATAGAAGTGTCTTTGGTATTAGACTCACCAATATACATATAAATATAGAGAGATCATTATGATGTTGTTTTTTGGACCCTAACAATATTACTGTAAATTTAAAATACGTACCATTTTCTTTTCTAGTGAAGAGTACCCCATCCTTTCTTTACGATAGGGTTATGTTGGTTTTGATGCACATTCCTTATTTTCAGTACTGAGTTGTTGTTTCATAAATGAAATATTGTCAATCAAAGTGATGAATACACATATCCTCAAACAATTTTTTATCTGCAACAATGTACCTGAAACTTCTCATCCCCACAACAGCTAATAAATGCATCCCATGTTTCTTTGGATATCAGGTGAGCATAGAAAAGTGGTGGGCGTCAGTTTATTTTACCTTTATAATCTTTCAGGTGACATTTTGTTGAAATAGTGTGAAACCTCGCTGACACCTTCCTGCAAGCCTTAGTAAATAATTCTTGTGTGAATCATCTACTATAAATGTACTCTACAATAAATTTAGAAGAGTAATACAAGATTTCATTATTTTATTTTCTAGTAAATTAAACAAATAATATCATAATGTTATCATAATTTCTTCCCAGATCACAGCCTTCAACCCAGAGAGAACATGGTTCCATGAATCTATGTCAATCAGCACACATTGTCGAGTGAAAATTCCAATGTAACTACTAAACATAGCCTTTTTGGGATTCACATGTTGGCCTCGTGCATTCCATACGACATCAAATTTGATACCTTTTCATTTGTCCTTAAGAACATTGGATAACACCATCAAACTACGATGCACCTGTGTTTTCTGCGACGTCGTTCCTTCATCCCAAACATTTCATTGATATCAACATCATCTATATGTTCATATAAAATGACAGCAATGTCACGTGCTGATGGTTGTTGGACCTCAACACTAGGAGCAGAAATAGGTTCAGAAACTTGTTGTTGATCTACACTGTGAGAAGCAGCAGAAACAACAGCAACAACAGCTTGAGAGACTTGTTCAGTCTTGACGTTATGAGCACCAGAATGTACAGAAGCCATTATCTACAAAAGTGGTTGAACAGTTAATTTAGATTACAGAAATTCAGTAATGAAAAGATAATAACATGAGATAACAAGATCTATATTACAAACAACATATAACATATTTATTGAACTCTCTTTCTGTTTTTCAAAGGCTGAAAGTATTTGACACCTATATAGATTATCCAAATACCTTCATTGTGGTCTCCTCTAATATATATAACATTATCTACATTGGGACTGCTATGAAATGATTGTGACTTACCACTTAAAGTATTTTCCTCAACTGAATTTTCATCAGACCCTTTAGTAGTTTTGGAAGATAGCAGAACAATCGACCACTTTCGGTTTGCGGGATCTGAAACATAAAATACTTGTACCACTTTTGATGCCATTATAAACTGCTCGTCTTTGTACCCTTCTTAACTAAAATCAACTTTCACAAATCCCAATTCATTTATTTTAACACCACTATTTTTAACAAACCATTTGCATTAAAAATTTGGAAATTGGAATGTCATATAATCCAACTCCCATATTTTTTTTGATAATGCCAATGTATGATATATTTTCAAAAATTGGATTTTTGTCCTTACTACTAGAAACATGTATCGCTTCATCCACAAGTGTAACTCCACTATTTTTCATGGTACTATCTTCATCATATTCATCTGTATAGAATTTATAACCATTAATTATATAACCATTGTAAGATAATACATACACACTTGGTACGACGACTAGCCATCGAAGTCGTTCTGAAATTGAATTCAGATTTTCATCTAACTCCTTAAATATATGGTCATGAAACCATCCAATAAACTGGTAATTATATATATTTGATATCCATTTTTCATCCCTTGATGGATTCAACTACCTAAGAGTTTCTTGGTGGGTTTTAATATATAGAGAAACCTCCCAAATGTTATGAAAAACATAAAGGTTGTCCTGCTCCTGATCTGTAATATTAATTGTCACAACATCTCTTCCAGAAATTCTCTCACCATCAATGCATCCAGTGTGATGAGATTTTAGGAGACCAATGCTTTCCACATTAGATAGGTATTCGGTATATAATTCAATGGATACCTCAACAATATATCACTCCACTATACAACCCTCTGTACGACTTCAATTTTTGACATACCCTTTCAAAATCATCATATACCGTTCAATGGGGTACATCCATCTATAGTGAAAAGAACCACAAAGTCGAATCTCTCTCCCCAAGTGAAGCATCAAATTAACCATCATATCAAATAATGTTGGCGGGGAAACCATTTCTAATTCACATAATATGATGACTATTTCTCTTTTCATAGATGGCAATTTTTCTGGGTCTAAAAATTTTCTGCATATAGCTTTGAAAAAAAACAATGTTTGGTTAATGTATGACGAACATTCTTGGAAAAAATTCAATGTAAATCTATAGGAATTAAATCTTGCATCAAACCATGGAAGTCAGGTGATTTAAAACCTTTTAACTTCAAATCATTCATTGACACAATGTTCTTGATATTTGATGGATAACCCTCTGGAACCTTTACATCATTGAAGATGTTGCAAAACTGATATCTCTCCTCCCTAGAAAGAGTGTAAGCAGTTGGAGGAAGAAACAATGGATTTTCACCCTTCACATGATACAACTCTTCTCGTATTCCCATGTCAACCATGTCCAACCTTTCCTTAATTCCATCCTTGGTTTTTTCAAGGGCATTTACCAATGTTCTGATAACACTGTCACATACATTTTTTTCCACATGCATCACATCAAGAAAATTTCGGACGTACAAAAAATTCCATTGTGGTAATTCAAAAAAAACTGATCTCTTTTTCCAACCAGTTTATATAAAGTTTTTCGAAAATGGTTTACCAAAAATAGTGTTCACATATTTTACTTTCTCAAATACCTGATCACCTATTAGTGGATACGGTGTTGTGCATTGTTCTGAACTTCCATTGAATGATGTCGTCCAAGATCTGTACTTATGCTGATGAGGTAGAAATCTATGATGTTCTAGAAACACAATATTTGTTGAATGTTTTAACCTAATTGATTCTTTATCTTCTTTGCACATGGTACATGTAGAGACACGAAGCTTAACGTACATGGACATTACATTACTTTTACTAAATAGTTAGTACATAACAAAAACACACACACATGGATCATAATAGTTTATTGTCTTTGGAAACTCGGAATATAATCTTCTAATCGTGGTGAAAGATATTCAACATCTACCATAAAGATCTTCCCTTTTTTTTACCTAAAACCTTTATTTATATCCTGGGGAAAAGAAAACATAAAAGGGTGAGCTCAAATTCTCAGTAAGGGTAAACAAAAGAAATATCAATCACATCATATTCATAAGAACATAACATTTTGGAAATCTTAACCTGCAAAAGAGATCATAATTTCATAACATGGGATAAATCATAGTAGTGAAATGAAATCCCAATAATCATAACTTAAAACATGAAACTTTGTGTCATACACACATAATCATAGAGAATCATTTCTTATTAGTCAAGACTCATTGACAAGACTATCTTAGTGGACAAAGTCCAATTCTGAACCGAGTTCATTCCTCGTTTCAGTCCTGTTTTACTGAACCGGTTTAACCTGTCATTCCAGCCATGTCTATCTCATGAGATATAAAATCTTTACCCAATGCATTGGAGGGAGATATAGGTCCCACCCATCTTATAATGATACCATTCTTATGTGTGCCACAAAATCATAAACCATACATCATAGTATAACCCATGTAATAAAAATGGGAATCTTAAACATCGTGACATCATAAAATAATTCATATAATATAAAGGAATTCATAAAAATAATTCCATCACAACATAATCAAATCAATGTAATAATAGGGATAAAAATAGAACCCTTTATTATCTTAGATGGAAAATAATTTTGATAAAACACTTGAACTCCATTCTTGAGGAAAATATCCTTTCTACTTCAAAAACATTTTTCCTTTCTTAACATGTCATACAATTTTAAACTAAAAGAAGTTGATTAAAAATAAACTTGAAAACTTGTAAAAGAAGCTTCTTGGAAATAATGTTTTAAAAATCCATTCATGTCGTATAAGTTAAAAAAAACATTCTTCTCGTACTTTTGTCGGAAAAGTCAAAAAGTACCTCGTACGAAAAACGACAAAAGATTCCTTTCATATATTTTACTAAACAATCACCGAAGGGTAAAATTGGATATAAACTATTGTATAAGGATATAAATATTACATATTGAGGAAACATGGATGTGGATGATAAATATCCCCCAGTAATTCTAAAGTATAAACAATCTCGGATAAAAATTGAGATTGCGAGATTTTACCTTACCTTAGGTCCGATTTGCTTCGTAAGTGTCTGAACCTCATATATAATGATTTAAATAATGTTATTGACTTATTCCAGAATCATACGTATTGTTATGATATCATATATGGTCATATTCTTAGCTTCTTATTAGTAATATTTCATTACTACTTGTTATTCGGGTGTTTATTACTGCGTGTTTTGTCGAATAAATTCTTATTCTTCTCTTTAGGTTATAGATACCTCATTTCCAGAATGGTATTAGTGTAATATATATCACATTAATTCATTCAATTCACTTATATAATCATTATGCAATGAATATCATATAGAACGAGTCGCATCATATCGTGGAGACGGTATTCCGTACGTACGCACGAGTGATGATATTGTTCCTATGATCGTGGAATTGTATTGGAGTGTGTGTATACTATTTCAGAATCAATATCACGTTATAATAGTCATATATAGTCATTATTTACACCATTATACCCATCCAAGTAAGGTGGTGGTGGAAAATAGATTACACCACGGTGTGGAGACGGTATTCCGTACATACGCACACGCGGTGATTTCTTTTTTTGTAGGATGGATAGATGGTGAAATAGGGTTGTTTCATACTTATAATAAAATATCAGTATATTAGTGATACTGATGTTATTACTTCATAATGAAACAACTAATGAATAAGAAGTGGAAGAATAAATAATGATGAAAGAATCGGTAACGGACATTACCTCTTCTTTGAAGCGCCTCTTCTTAACCTCCTCTTAGGGAACTAGGGTTGGTATTTTAAGAAGACCAGAACCTCTAGGATGATTCTAGGGAAGTGGGGAAGTGAAATGGGAAGAGTTTGGCCGAGATTTAAGGCTCAAATTGGTGTTAGGAGGAGAGGGAGGAGATGCCCTTTTATAAGGGAGGAGAGGGGCTCCTTTGGAAAAACAAAAAATATTATTTTATTATAAAGTCAATTCGGTTTTAAATAGCTCCAAATTGATTTATTTCAAAGATAAGGTTGGGATGGGTCTAAATCCTCTCATAAAATAGAATTTAGACAAGTTTAGGGTCCAATTTTAACCTTATCATTTAGATTTAACATTAAGTTAAATAATTTTACTTTTACCGTGTCTTCTTGTGTTCTTATACTATAAAGTTAATAAACTTACTATAAGAAGGCAAACGAACCCCAAGATATTTATTATTAATATATATAACCTTATCTAAGTCATTTTTCTTAACCTTAGATTTTTAGGAATAAAATAACAATTAATAATATAATATTTGTTTTAAAAACTATTTTATGTCAATTTTGACACTATTTAGTAATTGATTTTTGTGAAAATCATAACAGAATGATTAGTTCGAAAAACGTTATTTAAATCAATACTAACATGTCATATTGACCTATAAAATTATTTTAATTCATAAAAAGTCTTAAATTATATTTATTTGGGTATTTATAACATCAATTATGTCAATATTTCATTAATAATACAATTACTGCATCATCTTTGTGTCATAATAAATGATAATTATTTAATCCCTAAAAATTCTAAATAAATTCCTATGATGTAGATAATTGTATTATATTTTTGGAGACTATTCATGTTTGATGTTTCATGAAGTTTATCACTAAATTAAAATTATTATACTTATAAGATTTAAGAAGGTGACATGTTATCACATTCTTTGGTTTTAATAATAATTAAATTATTTTCATAGCACAAAGTCCATTAAATGAATCTAATCCGACCCTTAGGTGATATGGGTCGACTTTTAGTTATCCAATAGGATTTTTACATGTGTTAGGGTAATTTAATAATATTATATTTACCCTTAATTACCTGATTTACCTTTAACTATGGTAAATAAAATTTACCGTAGTTACTATTCATAATTCCCAAAAATAAAAAGTAGCTTATTAACATAATTTGGATCCATTGATTACAAATATGGAATCCATTTTTCCAAATTCAATACACAAAAGTTGCAGAAATTAAATTAAAATTAATCTCGTTGTTGAAAGAAAACGGGTTTTTCTTTAAAACATTGCAAAAGATTGAATTGATTTATCCTACGAATTCAAGGTAGGATCAATGCTAATGACATAAATTATATTAAATGGTAAAAAAATATTCTATTTATACTTTTAAACCATTAAATATTATAATTTAACCATATAAATTATTGTGATGAAAAAAGTTGTTTTTAATTAAAATATAGCGTGTTTTTACTATTCATCAAAATATGAAAGTTACGAGAATAATATGAAAAAATGTATCCAAAGTAAATTATTATTTCATGATTCCAAAGAATAATTTTATTTTGTCAAATTCAATTTATAAACATTTCAAAAACTAGATTTAATGTGGGTGTGCCATCAAAAGGCGGGAAAACTGCATTTTTTTAAAAATACTTATTTTACCCGAAAAATTTATTTTGTTCTTATACCATGTTTTAGAACATGTGTAAAACGAATAATAATGTTATAAGATTCAAAATTTAGTTAATAATATTCATAACGGCTAGTTCATAATAATATTATAATAATACATCGTTGTTTAGTAAAACCTGGTATTGCGTACAACACACGCTATCGAGGAAGGTCGTGATTGCGTGTAATGCAAGCCAAGTTAGGGTTGCGTGCTGTGCAAGAATCCTTCGTTGTTTCATATAACATAATCCAACCATATTTCATTTATACATTGAATATATATATATATACTCAATGTCGCGTAGAATAACTATTATCAAAATTGTGTGTGACACGATCCAAGAATAGTGTTGCGTATACTGCAAGCTAATACGGTGTTGCATATAGTGCAAGTTAATCTTGGTGTATCATACAACACAAGACATTAATGAAATTAAAAGAATATTTTTCATAAAATCTTGGGGTGTTACAGGACAACCTTGAGTTCCTTTAATGATGTAGCTTGATAAATTTTCATAAGAAATGAAATCATTTATCTTCCCATACAACATCACTCTCAACGTGAAGTATTCACTTTTATAAGCATCATACAACATAAAACCTGAATCCCAATATAACATCAAATCCTCCATGAAAGTAGACAAATAAACATCAATATCGTTACCTGGTTGTTTCGTTTTTGATATAAGCATAGATAATATGATGAATTCCCACTTCATGCATAACTAGGGTGGAAAGTTATAATTTTCCAACATAATAAGTCATGTACTGTGAGTGTTGGTTTGAAAGCCAAAAGGATTCACTCCATATGTAGATAACGCAAGATGAAGGTTTCTCAACTCTTTTCCAAATTTAGGATTCTCATTATCAATTATCTTCCATTTAGGAGAGTCGGTCGGGTGACGTAATTTCCCATATTTATTTCTTTTATCAACATGCCATGAAAATTATCTTGCAGTTTCTTCACTTCTATATACATTTCTAAACCTTGGAATGATTGGAAAGTACCATACAACTTTTATAGGACTGGATTTATCTTTCTTGTATCGAGAATCACCACACTTTGGGAATTTTGAAAGTGATTTTTTCTCCTTGAGAAATAGTATACAATATTTTGGGTAGGCATGTATTCTTTCAGAAATCATACCCATCGAGCGTAGCATTCATTTTGCTTCATATGTCCAGTTTGGGAGCTCATTATCTTATGGGAGCATGTCATTCAAGAGAGAAAGTAGTTCCGTAAAACTGACATCACCCCATATGTTTCCTACTTTTAATTAATACAAATTCAGTATAGCTGACAATGCTGTATATTTAGTGCAACCAACATACAATGGCGTCTTTGCCTAACTCTTTAACTTCTCAAAAAAAAATTGGCAATCACGGAGTTCATCTTCAACTATCCACGTCATTTCCTCAATATGATCTTCATCATCATTGAAATCTATAATCACATCCTCCATACGCTATTATTTATTATGCATATTTTTATTCATATCAGATGATCCATAAAACGTAGTTTTATCCCATCCAGTAGCTATATTCTATTTTTCTACGTGTTTATTCCAAGATTTATAACTCTGATGTATTCTGTGACATATCAAATGTTCTTCCAACTCCCCTAGAGTAATTAGTCTAGAATAAAAACAACGTAAACATGGACAAAGGATTTGAGAAGAATCATCTGCGTGATCTTTTTCAAACTTGATGAACTCTTTCACTTCATTCCCATACTCTATTGTCGAACGATTTGCATCCATCCAATCTTTAGTCATCTCCATCCTATTTTAATCTCAAATATTAGTATTTTCAATTCAAATACACAAAAAATACTACCAAATATAGTAGAATAGAACCACTTACTTATAAAAATAGAGATTAATAGAGCCTGACCATTTCCAATAAAGATTTGGAAATCAACAGAACCATAATAGACTCCCCATCAAAATCAACACACTTTCCAACCCCCTTACCTATAGTTCTATCACCCACCAACCTTGTTGAAAAACATTAAACATCCTTTTAACCACCCCTACAAGCCACCTCATTCATAATAAAATAATCACATTAAACATCCCAAAACTAGTGACCAAACACAAATAAAATGAAAATAAGGATACAATTTTGATGAGAAAACTAATATAGTGGATACATTTCCAAACACAAAGGGGTTAAAGGGGAAAACAAATAACCTAGGTTTATCCAAAATTACTATGGAATATCATAGGTTTTGTTACCCAAATTAACATAAGAAAAATAAAATTAAGGTTAGTGAACATAAATTCTGTCATGAACATCTAAAGAATATGAAATACATCTCCCTCACTAACATGGGGCTCTACCAACGCCTACCATAAACCTATTAAATAGTTGAAAAAATTTAGAAAAATAGTTTTTTGTACCTATTTCTAATAGTACTACAAGAAAAGTATAACGAACATAGATCATACATCCAAACACTCCTGTAGCCTCCTTGTAAAAATACTTTAGTGACTACAACTATTTGAGATTCTAACCACTAACTTCCCAATATAGGAGTGGTCTACTTAGGGGTAATATTAGTAGAATCAAACCCAATATTCGTCCACCTCATGTTTCTCCTCGATCTCCTCCATCACTTTAGTGCTGTACAGACCTCCTTTCTCTAGTTCCTTCCTCTGCCTAGGCTACTCTTCGACTACCTCTCTGACTGTAGCATGAATGTTAAGAAAATGCCATGTGATATGTCTATAACCATCAAAACCATATTAAATTCCTTGGATTAATGGTCTATCCTTGAGTTACCTATTAATGGAAGTGCCTCCTGAGATGATAATTGCATCACACACCTACTGTGGGTGGGTGCTGCTAACCCTACATCCCAAAAGATAACTACCTTAAAAGATTATGATATAAACTCAAACCATAGGCATAATCATAGAAAACTAAGATAACCATCCAAATCTTAGTATTACATGTTGAACTCCCCCAAACCACTAGAGTTCAGTCTATTAATTGATGAACATAAATTAATGGATTTAATAAAAAGAGCTGAAATATAATTCAACCAAGTGAAAGACATTTACAATATATTGAGAATAAATTCATCCTCTATCATGTGATTGGGTTCTCCATAGTGTAGATGTACTTAACAAAAATCACTTGGCCTGACACACCAAGGGTAGTACTTTTCTTGAGTAGTCTCCATTCAAAATAACAATCCTGATACCCATAATAGATATCACTGAAGAATCACTATCTACCTAATGAAGTGGATGGTGTCTCCCCATTTTCAAGAAAAATCCTTCTAGACTAGCACCTAAGAACAACTATTCATAGAGGTTCACTAATTTGACACCACCCTTAAATTATCCTTGACATAAAAGAAAGATGTGTGTAATTTACCATTAATCGAAGTCAAGAAACATCCCACAATCCAAAAAAGAATTAACCTCCCAAATACAACTGCTCACGTGTTCATACCACTATTTAAACCCAAATTCCTTTTCCAAATAATACCATTTAACTTTACATGGATGTGATACTCTGATATCCTCATATTTTTTTCCCTAGTGCATGAATACTAGAGGTCCCTCCATGGATCTTTGTTTAATAATAAATGAACCTAAATTTCTTATAGGATCTACTATGAACCGTCTCAAGAAGAGATTCAATTTACATCATTATAAATTCAAAAATACACTCATCATATCTGGTATATGGGTTGATGCATACACCATATCCTTACCAAGTGTTAACCATAAGTCTCCCTTATGATGAATTCCAGAATTCCTCAACATTCATAGAGAAGAAAAGTATTCTTCCTACACACATCACAGAAAACCATGCTCACCAAATAAGGGAAATATAACTTAACATCCACAGGGTTTGATACACTTTCTATATTTGAGGGGTCCTAATCACTATAATAAATAGAACCATCCCTATAAACACAATCACTAGCACATCATGACACCCACAAAGTGTAACCAATTAATAATGTGGGTGATACTATCTAAACTCTTCTTTTTCATGAAGGGTTTTATGAAAATACCACTTTCCCTGGTATAGATAAACCCACTCCACCAAAAGGATGGGGAAAAAAGAACTCATCATTAATAGAATATTCATATATAACAAGGTATAGCTTGAAGTTGCACGAGAATATCAAACCCCTATACATACGACACTTGGTGAAAAAATAAATTCTAGTTCCAAACATCATTAGGACCCATGGGGAATCATAAAAAAAGTCATACTTTAGTTCAAATCATCTGTTAACCAAGTATAAGAATCCACTATGTAAGTTATTTCGTGACATAGATTTTTAGAACTCTATGTTAGTTATCATCTAATCCAAGGGTGGTGATCATGGGGAAGAATCCAAACATCACCCTAATGAAAACTACTCTCACAAAACCTATCCACCATAAATAAATCTAAAAGGAGAAATAGGAGACATACCTAGAGTCGATCGCACCCGCGATGGAGGGAGAGAAGAAGCATTGAGCTGTCAGGGAGCCTTCTACGCAACATCAGGAGGGGAAGGCGTGACCGCGGGGGGGGGGGGGGGGGGAGGTGCACTGGAGGAGCCGCCACCATTGAGAAATGGAGGATTAGGGTTCACGGGGAGTCTAGTAGAGAGGAGGAAGTAGGGTTTGTAGGGAGGAGGATCCATGGAAAAGGTTTGAGGGGGAGGAGAAGGGGTAGGTCTTGTGGCAGAGGTACGGAAAAGAGAATATTGTGGGGGGAGGGGAGTTGTCGTAGGGCTACATCACCGCAAGGGCTTGAGGGTGCGATAAACATAGGATACTGTGCACCATGTTTTATAAAATATGGGACTATAGTTTTATTAGTGCTAATAAAGATAAAGGAATTCTTTATCACATATTTTTTGGTGCTGATAAAGTAATCCTTTATCAGTTCTTTTTTAGTGCTTATAAAGTGTACTCTTTACAATCACTAAGAAAAAATCACTCATAAAGAATGCCTTTATCAGCACTAAAATTTTAGTGCTCATAAAGGTCTCCTTTATCAGTGCTTTTTTCTTAGAGCTGATAAAATGTGGCGCTTCCCTTTCCCTTTTTTAGTAGTGGGGGACCTATGGAATCTATTTTTATATCAACTCTCATTTATATTGAGAATTAACTTCATAAAAGTCAATATTTCTTCCAATATCCTTCTTGAGGATGTTCTACCTCTAAAAAGTATATCTTGCAATATAAGGGTTACCTTTTTGTCTAATTATTTTTATAGATAATATCCCCTTGTTTCCTTGGGATAACCTATAAAGATATACTTAATTCCTTAGGGTTATAGTTTGTTTCCTAACATTTCCTTAACAAAATCCTCATAGCCCCATACATATGTGTGTGAAAACATATATTTCATTCCATACATTAATTCATTTAGCATACTGGTTCTTTCCTTAATATTTATTTGGTTTAGAATGTGTTCTGTGGAATTTAATTCATTTCCCTGATAGGATAATATAATATCTACCTTACTCATCATCAACCTCACCATTTCTAGAAAAGTATGATTCCTCCTTTCACTAACACCACTCCACTATGGTTTATATGGTGGAGTGAGTTGAGATAGAATCCAAAAATTCCATTGAAATTCAATAAAAATTTGGTTAATATATTCACTACCTAGATCAAATTGTCATTTCTTTATCTTCTTATCAAATATATTCTCTACTTCATTCATGAATTATTTGAATTTCTCAAAGGAATCAAATTTATACATCATCAAGTAGGTATATTCACATCTACTCAAGCCATCATTAAAAGTTATAAAGTAAAAATATCGACCTATATCTTCTACAAGAAATATTCTATACACATTATTGTGTACAAATCCTATAATATTTGTGGCCCTTTCACAATATACACTTAATTGTAGTTTGGTAATTTTTTTCTTATAAACAAACATGACATATTTCAAGTAGTCATTGCTCAAAAGGGTCTAAATAACCATCTGGATAGACTGTTTTTAGACACATCTCATTTACATGACCATGACAGTGATTCCATAATTGATCATTATAAGAGTCATGAAAAATTTATTCATTTTCAATTTATAATACTCGGTTTTTATGATCCAACATGTAAATATAGTTATTTAGTTCTTTCTTTATAACAAATGTTTTTGTTTTAAAAGAAGCATTTTGTTTCAAATTTTAAAATAAATCCATCCATTTAAAGGTAAGATATGAATATTATGTTCATAGTGACACTAATAAAGGAATAAAAATTATCTAAATGTTGTATCTAATACCCAATGTTTTGATATTGGAAGATTATACTTGATAAAAAACACACCTTTATCTTCCCCATGTGTAATGACCCAATGTTTTTGGGTAGTATATTAACTTACTCTTAATGATTTAATACGATGTTAATGGTTAATGCAGAAAGAGGAGTCGATGGCTTCATCCAGTAGACTCGAACCTTATTGAGCCCAGTTATCAGAGCTTGGGAAGGAGGTAGCATCTGTGGGCTTCGCTTTGGACCAAGCCCAAGACGAACTCCAGCGTGTCAAGCTTGAACTGAAATGCCTATGAGAGAAATTCAAGTTAGTAGAGATTACTATTGGGGAAATGTTATCTGAGCCTCCCTCAGATTGTCTCACCATATCACACCTTACACTTAGGTCATATGCTGGTGTTATAAGGGGTTATGTGATGAGACCCTAGCTTCATTGTGTAATCCTTTGGGATGAATGAATTGAGATTTCTTCCTTTAGTGATGTTTGTGAAATTTGAAATGTCAAGATAATTTTAGGATGTATTTTATTGATGAATTTTGAAAAAAGAATATTTTAAAATATTTATGTAAACCCTAAATAATTAATGATGTGTAATGATTTTCAAAAAATGGTCTTCTAAAAAAGTGTTCAGTAAGAAATTTGGAGTCTAATAAGATCAAATTAATTTTTGATGAATAGTAAATTTTGAATAGTTATTTTACACTTAGGATTAGTAATGTGACCAAATGGATTAGTAATTTCACTCAAAGAAAGTTTTAATATAATTTAGACACCTAGATTAAGTAATTTGATTCAATAAAATGGGTAAATAACGGTTTCATAAATTATTAGTCAAGTATTAGTTTTTTTTGGGTGAATAGTGTTTTCTAATTAAAAATAATTAGAAAATTATTTTTATAAAAATCACTTTATTTTTGAACTCAAGGCATCGATATTATGTTATGGTAATTTTTGGGGATTTTTCTGAAAAAAATGAATTCTCGATGAATAGGGTTTTTATTTAAAAATTAAATTAAAAACATTTAGAAAATTATTTTTATAAAATGAAGTTCATAAATGTAATTAGAGCATCGATATTTGGTTAAGGTGAAATTTTGGGATTTTTCTGAGAAAGATGAATTTTTCAGTGAATAGTAAAAATGCAGTTTTAGGGTTTCGGTATGTTTAATGACATCATAACTGTGTCATGATGATGTCATGAGATATTTTAAGGGTTGGCCGGCCAAGGGTGATTAATTATTGTTTTGGGGGACCCATGTGGCCTAACTCCATGGTAAATTCTAAGGGAGAGCACATGGTTTTGAGAAAAGCACTTGTGAGGTGTCCCTTGGCTATTAATGCCTTGTCCCCTCATTTTCCCTATAAATACCCACCATTTCCTCCTTTAGTTTTCACTCCCAACTCTCCCCCAACGAATTTATGGTCTTTTTACCTCCCAAGGAGTCCTCCCAAGGTTCCCCCAAGCCCTCAAGGTCCAAACCTTTGAGTTTTAAGAGTTACGTTTTAAGGTAAGGGATCTGACCTCTCTCTTTCTTTTCATGTAATCTCTTTTATGTCATTCCTTTTATGCTCCATGTTATTATGTGAGAGGATGTTCTTTTATATTCCTCATACTTACCATTTCATTTTTATATGATGAGAGATCCCCTCTTACTCTCATCATTTCGTTTTATGAATGTTTAAGTGACGCTGTTAGGCTGCCGAATTTTTAAGGGATTCTTTCACCCTTCTCATTTTTCAAGTTTGATTTTCATGCCAAGTCTTTCGAGTTCCTTTTTATTATGTTGGGGTATTATCTCTATATCTATAATACTGATCTCTTATGATCATATTATGAGAGAACCTATTTGATCTTTTCAAATCTTTTTTTTATTGAAGTTTAAGTGACGTCGTTAGGCTGCCGAATTTTCATAAGAGAAATCTTATTTTTGTCTCACTTCCATGTTTTTCATTTCATATGGTATATCTTTTAAATTTCATTACCATGTTCTTAAATACCTTATATTCTGTCCCCCTACTGTTTTATGGATCATTTATAATTGGGTGACCCATGTTCCCTCTCTTTTCAATGTTTTCTAAAACCTTGTAACATAGCCGTTATGCTTCAGAATTTTCGTCTCAAAATGCCTCTCTCTTTTCTCAAAATTATTTTTATGTTATAAAGTGAATACTCAAAGCTCTTATTTCTAAAATTTTATTCACATATATATCAAAATTTTCTATTTTAAATTCTGGGATTTACATACATGAAACTCGCTTCCCCTTCTCGTGGGTTTAAAGTGACATAAAGATCATGTCTTTAAAGCAGTTTTTAAAACGTTATGATTATGAAATGAAACCCATTTCTTTTATTCTATATGGGTTGTTTATGAAATGATTGATGATGATATATGTGTCTCACATGATAATAAAGAAATTTCAAGGGTGCGCCCAGATAGCGCTCCAATGCATTGGGTAAAGACTTAATCTCTAGAGATGACTTTTTAGACTGATACCTTGGTGAATAACCATGGTAATTTTTAATGACACCTTGGGGATGGACCTTGGTGAAATGAAATGATTGTCAATATTGAATGTTTCAGCCACATCTTCAAGTTATGAAAAATGTTATTTTTATTATGATGTATCTCATGATTTCTTTCTCATGCCTTAAAGTTCTTTTCATGTCCTTATTGAAGTATCTCAAGTTCACATGTAAAATGTTTCTCTGGTTTCCCTTACTGGGCCTTCTACTCACCCTTTCTTTTGATGTATGTCCCCAGGTTATGAGATGCAGTAATGAAACTAGGATGAACTTAAGGATAATCCTTTCATGTTTTTAAGAAGAATGGTTTATGTTCTTTTCATGTATTATGTTCCTTGTTTCCAAGACACTAAACCTTAAAGATCCTCAGTTCCGTGTAATGAAATGAAAGTTATGTTATAAAAAGATCGGATGCTATACCATGATTATAGGTGTATTTATGCTTCTATTTACCATGCATGCAACATTCAAAACATACTATAGATATTTACTTTATCTTAATTTTAATCTTATTCTTTCAAGAAGGGTGGCTCTTCAAATCCTTAGACTTAGAATGATTCTAGGGGCCTTTTACCTTTTTATTCCTTTTCATGCTCTTCATAAGTACCATAGGTTTTTCATACAATGTGTCCTTATCAACTTGGTGAATGTGAGTAAAAAGTTTTGAAAGATACTTCTTGTTACTTCTTGTGTTATAATTATAAATAAACTAGATAAGGATTTAGGTTGTGAGGATATAATGACATCTTAGAACAGATCATCAGTGAATTTAATTCCCAAAATGACTTGGTTCTCAATATATCAAATTAACATGAATATATAAAGACCATTCATCCCCAACTCTCCAAGATTTCACTTGAATAATTTATTAGAGACATCATATATACCTTGTCTCATCTTCTCCTGATAGAGATCACAAAGGTGAAACATGATTTTATATGTATCAACATCCTCATACCACTTTAAAATCTCATTGGACATGGATTATAGAATAAAAAATTGGAAATATATGGCTTCATCCAAATATTTCATGTAGAGAGAAAATTCTTCCTCACTAGACTCTTATCCAAGCTCTTCAATATTGATGTTTTCCAAAACATATAATTTACTTTCATGGGATAAAATAATTCACAAGCTCATTTTCCATCCAAATAAATTTGTTATGATTATAATTTTATCCTTTTCAAGTATGGATTACAGTGATATGGTTGAGGAAATGTGGGTTTCAATTTCTATAATTATGAAGAGAATAACTTTAGTACTTTATATAATAAAATTAGATAATAAATATTTATTCATCCCCTACTATTTTATTGAAACCAAATATCCCTCACCATTAACATTAGATTATCCTATTATAAGGATTTTATAGTTTCAAGGATCTATATGCCACTTATCATAACCTAAATGGAGGTCTATTAAGATATTCAAATGCATTTAGGTAGGTGTAACTTTTCAACTACATTAACTCATAGCTACTTGATCTATTGAGTGGATCCCCCAATCCTAAAATTTTGATAAAGTATGTCCTCAAAACCTTACAGAATAGTCTCACTAAATCTCATAGAGGTGGCAATCCATTAAATTTTTACTATGTTAATTCAACCCAAAACTCAATATACAATTCCCCAATAATTGAAATCACCCCAGAAAAGGTTGTTCTAACACTTTGAACTAGGGTTCGATCCTTATCTAAGTAGTTTATGGTTATACTAATATAATATATATAATTGATATATTTTTATCATTTTTCATAGGTTTCCCATTTTATCTTTATTACATGATTTTTAATATTAATTGGATTTTCTTAAGTGATTAACCATATCTTAGAAAAATATTTTTCATAATAAAAAAATTAGTTTCATCTTTCATGTAGTTAAATCATTAATTTATATATAAAAAACATCCATAATGAAAATAAACATGTAACTTTATGATCATAAAATAATAAGAATGGTATGATCATGATCTTTTCCTAAGGGTTAGTTTATCTAGAGGATGATAAAATAACCATTTACTTATAGTAAAAACACCTAGAATGATAATTTTTTTTATGTTTTAGCTTTACACCTATCCTCCCATGTATTTCGTAAATTGATTTAACCTTAACATCAAACTTTAACCACTTATAATCACCTAATATATCCATACAATACACAATATTACTCATATGTATGTGAGGGGAACCAAATAATTGGTTTAAGGGATTTATATAAAAAGAAATTGCAGCAACACGGACCCTTAAATAATGAGAAGAGGGATGACTCAGAGATCATTAATTTAATTTATTATTAAATTAAAAGAAAACCAATCACATACAAATGTGGGGTCTATGATCATAATAATATAGATAAATGAAATGAATTATGAATTTAATAAACTAGTGTCCATTCCCACTCATTCTTATTTAAGATAAATCATGCTCAAATCTATTAATTATCTCCATTAATTAATCAATTATTTTTTCTTCATTCTCATCTATATGTTCTTGAGATTATCATCCACTATTAGTTTAAACAAATTAAATAATTTTTTTAAAATTGACTAAGTACAAAATATGTACTTTGGAGGAAATATGGTGAGTACCAGTATAAACTATGTAGCGTGTATAATGGTTGTATATTTCTTACTCATATGGCATATATCATACACATATTATCACATAATTTCATATATTGTGCTATAAAATAAATGAAAAACAAACAAATGTTATTTACATATCATGTTATGATTATAATTCATGTATAGTAATAAGTGTATTACCACTTATACACAACATGTAGTTCCAAATATTATGTGAAAATTAATTATACATTTAATATATATATATATATACCCTAACATATGGAAATGTACGAGTCAAATAAATGACCCATAGAACACATGTTGATAAGGTTTAAATTTTATAATAAATTAATATTAAATTATACATAATAAGAGTAATATACATAACATGTACTGTCCAGTTACATGTCATGTATAGTTATTCATCATCTATCTCTGGTGAATTCTTAGGGACTAGGGTGTTGGAATTCTATGGAAATTAATGTATTACTTAGTTTTTACATGTACTACACATCATGTTGTATCTATGTTACATGATTACTAGTCACATGTGCCATGTATTACACTCACAACTCATCTTTGACTAATGGACTACGCTTCATGTATGAAAGTTACAAGACATGTAGTCTATATAACGGTGTACTTGGATGGACCAATATGCACACACTGTATATTAATTACACATTATCTCAAATAAATACATCACACTCTGAATTAATTTTTGAGTCATCTCAGTTCATTAAATAGGGGAAAACTACATATACTTATGGGATATATGTTGTGTATTCTTGTGTTATTTGTCCAGAATCCTTGGATCCTCTGGATGAGTTCTTAAAATATTTTTTGTTTATAATTAACAAATTTTTTATTTTATTTTTGATAAGTAATATGAATAATATGATATATCATGATTTGGATTTAATGAATTAAAAAATAATAATTGAGAACTAATAATAAATGAATAAATCAATTGATAATATTTAAATAATTATAAATTATTATGTGACCCCTCTGATACCACTTAAAGGTTCCAAGCATAGTGGAAGTATGTGTTTTAGCATGACCAACTTTGATTTGTGTTGTAATTGATTATTAATTTGATATTTACATGGTGAAGAATGTTGTGTCCAATGTAATTGAATCAATTATTAATTTACTTAAGACCATCAGAACAAACACATGATCATCACATAATGATTTATAGTAAATTTAAGTAGTTAAATAATTATATTATGATGAATACTTTCTATTTTGATACATTTTACAAGGCCTCTATGTAATAATATCATTATATCATATTAAGAAAGTGTATAGTTCTTCCAGGGATGATATTTGCATTCAGTACAAACCTCCAACCGGCGTCATAGGAATCGTTGAGTGTTAGCGTAGAAGATCCTTATGCTTGTGTCATCACCTTTTATCACTGTCATCATTGTTTTAAATAATGAATCTCCTTATACTCTAAATAATAAATAGGGATATAGGAGGAGGGTCTCCTTATGTTCTTAATATCATTCTAAGAGATGATATCTCTAGCGTTTTCAAGGATTCTCTAAATGTCATTGTGGAAAACCAAACTAATGGCTAGTGTTAGGGTTAGAAATAAAATAATTCTATTTAAATAGTGTTAGGGTTAGAAAATAATTATTTCACATAGGACCTTGTTATTTTATTAATCCCCAGTGAACCAAATGTCCAAATAATAATAATAATATTTTTATTTTTCTTGAGATGTTCAAAAACTCACGTATAAAGTAAAATTTATTTCTTGAATAAATTTTTTAAAATTTATTCAAATAATATTTAACAAATTATTTCTCCCTAGACCTTTTAAAATCATGATTTTATTAATTAAAGATATTTATTGTTCCTTGACTAATTTCTATTTATTTAATAAATAAATATCACTACATTATTTACTAATAAATAAATTAATAGTATATTTACCAAATAGAAAATAAATATTTATTGAACATTATGCTCATAAATATTCTCTTGAATAACTAGTGAATAAATATATGTGATCAATATAAAATGAATAGTTATTATACTTCATATGGTAATGATATTTATTCAACATGTTAATTAATAATAATATTTAATTGAGGTTATGGATACACTTAGTGTGTAGCTCTCTAGGTCTATTCCTCAGGAGAATTCAATGGAGCCACCCAAAGTCAAAGGTTGGAATCTTGCTACACACTAAGGCACTCATAGAGAAGTAATATAATATTTCAATGAAAAAACTCTCATACGAATGATTAATATATAATATAATTCTTCTATCATGATATCTCATATCAAGCAGGTTGCATGCTGATGTCATAAACCTATGTACTAGTTATCTATTTTTTTGTATTTCTACAAAAGAACTTCCCTTTGATCACCATTTCCATGGATTTAATTAATCTATGTATTCCCATAAAAGGACTGATATTTCAACTTCTATTTGAGAATATAAAGGATAAATCATTTATCAAATTATTCATTAATGAAATATTATTTATGGCATACCCAACATATCTTACTTCAACATGAGCATATGTCATCATGGATTTTTTTCAATACATCGAATAACATGACTCATAATATTCATTAATATTAATATTAAAGTCTAAGGACCATTAAAAACATCCACACATAGGAATATCTAATGACACATAGAAATGTCAATTTCTTATTAGCGGGACTTGTTCTCATAATCTCCAACACTAGAAATTACCAAGGGTGTATACCATGGGAAGGTGTATTAAAGTCCTATGAGTCTCCACCCCTTATATCCTATATCATTTGTGTAGTATAAAATAACATCATATGAATATAAATTATATATTTCAAGAATACTTTCATGGAACTTCTAGGTCCTCCTCGTAGCGGGGAACGACTATGAACATTCGGTGCAACAGTTACTCTTAGAACATTATCACATACTACATCACACATAATAACAATCATGATGTGATGAAAAAATTTATTATTAAAAATAATGAATATAGGTAATCATAAATTACATAAATTTTTTATTCTAGGGAACTATCTCTAACACTAGACTCCTCTAAAAAGTGCATCAACCATATAAATTTCTTAAACACTTTCATTGTTTCTACATACTCATATTTCATTGTAGAAAAAGTAACCACCGACTGCATCTATGATATCCAGTTGATGGTCATTCCACCATAGATTAACATAATCCTAGTGGTGTCTTTTGGATTTCTAAATCCCCAATATATTCATCATTTTTGTAACCCTTCACTAGATCATCTTCCAAAAATCACAAATTTGTATCTTCTAATCCATTCAAGTACTAAATGGTTTTTTTCATAGTACCTAGTGTTCCCTTCTAAGATTCAATATAAATTAGATCACAACTCCCACTATCAATGCAATGTTTGATCGAGTAAAAATCATGACATACATCAAGCTATCAATGGTTGATATAAATGGAACTTTTGTGATATACCTAACATCATATTACATTTTAGGTGTCTTATAAAAGGAAAACATTAAGTTTTTAACCAATGAATTTGAGACCGAATTACTACCAAACATACCATAACATTCAATAACCATTTTGATATAGTCCCCTTGAGATAGAACCAAATTCATAGATTTCCAATCTCTCTCAATCTTTATTCCCAAATTTTCTTTATCCCATCTAAGATCTTTCATATCAACCCTTTAGAAAAATTAATGTTTCATCTTTTGAATCCTATTATTTTTTTAACTATTAAAAACAATTTCATCCATATATAATATAAGTACTATAAAATTTCAATCATCTCACACATTATGGTAGTAACATTTATTTTCATTGTACTATGTGAATCATTTTTCCACCATAAAAGAATCTAATTTCGAATTAAACTACCTTGGAACATGCTTTAAGATAGTGAGGTTTTTCTTCATCTTCCACACCAACACTTAATTTTAATTTTCCTTAAAACTCAGCAGTTACATCATGTAAATTTATTCCTCTATGTCACCATGAAGAAAGTTTGTCTTTTCACCCATTTTCTTCTAGTTAAAACTATCAAAAACTATTATACTCAACATCATCGGGATAATAGTATGCTTCACTATCAAAAATAAGATTTTAAATAAATCCATACACTAATTCTGTTTGAATCACATCACCAACAAAAGAACCTTATACCCATTCCTTCTTTCATCTTACTCCTTTATATAAAACACCCACTTATTCTCATGTTATATTTTCTCTTATGGTGAATCATTTATCTCTCAACTTCTGTTGGGATCCAAATAACACATTTCTTCTTTCATCACTAACTCCCACTTTTTAGAGTCACTGGGTGTGGTTTCCTCTTTCAGGATATATGGTTCTCCATTTCTATTTAAATTAAAAAATTCTTGTCAACCCCAAATATTTAGATTGGCCATCTGAATCTAGAAAATATTCATAGTATAGCTTGCAGCTTAGTTCTTCCCGGTACTTACTATTCTTTTGCTCCATCTTCTGAATCACTATCTATGGATTCTATAACTTTTAGATATTTTAATTAGGAATCATCAGTCCTAGGTCATTCAGGCATATATTTTAATGGTCTCAATTCTATACTTTTAGTGTTTTGATCTGAACTCTCTATGATTTTTCCACTTTTAGTATCACCATTAAGATAAACATATACTTTTTTAGTTGATTCCATTCTCTTAACTTACACCTCTAACAAGTTCCAATCCTTCCATAGAACCTTCTCAATGAAGATAACATCTCAAATCCTAGTGATGTGTCTCTTATCATCATCCCATAGTATAAATCTAAAGTTTCCATTACCATATACATTAACAAATCATGTCTTGGATTGTTCTTTGACTTTATATCGATACATAAAATCCATATAAACATAGTAAAGACTCGTGAAAACTTCTAAGTGGATAAGTTTTTTAAAAGGACCATGACTATTCTAAAACTTTTTGTACAATTAGATAAGATGGGTTGTTGTTAACCAAGTACACTACCATGTTCATTATCTCTTCAAAAATCACCTTATTCATCAATAAATGTAATTTCATACTTCATTCCATTTCAGTTACCATCCATTTGATTTTCTACACTACACCATTATATTATGGTGTGTTGGGAAAATTTATCTCCAACCTAACCCTTTCTTCCAATAAAAGTTATGAAAGTTCATTCTGTTGTACTCACCACCATTCTCAGACCGTAGTCATTTCAAATTTAGACCATTATCCCTCATTTCTATGTCCTTACATTTAATTAATACTATAAATACATCAAACTTATTATTCATAAATTAAATTCATACTTTCCTAGTTACATTATCAATGAAATTTACAAAATAATGTGACCCACCATGAGATTGAATTGGGAAAGGTCCCAAAACATCCAAGTGAACAAGCTTTAAATTCCTTGCTTGATATTTTCATCCATTATGGTTTAAGGATCCCATTTTTTTCTTCCCAATAATAAAACATTTAAAAATTATAAATTCAGTGTGTTCAAGAATCATCATGACTTTTTCCATTAGAACCTTCATATTATTTTCATTAAGATGTGTAAATCAACAATGTAACAACCTCAAAGTCTCAAATGATTTTCCCCTAGAAAATATCACTCCATATTATATTTTGATAAGATATAGTGTCTTATCCTTTACACCTCATGCCACTACCATAGATCCTTGATTCACCTTCCATTTTTTTTGTGGAGATGGTAACATATCTTGAATCATCTAGATGACCCAAGGAAATTATGTTCATATATATCCATGTGATGTGCCTCACTTATTTCAATCAAAAGAATATTCCATTATTCTTCCAAATGTCAACATAACCTCTCCCCGTGAATTTTATAGCTTCATAATCTACCAAGATTACTTCAATAAATCTTATAAACACATAGCTAATCATACGTCCTTTATCTATCATTGACTATAAAACTTATCGTTATTTAGTCACCCATGAATCTATTGAAATATTTTCACTCATTATAAAGTTAATAATTCCCTCAACTATAATAATAGAATTTAAAATTTTACAAGTGGTTTTTCTATTTGTATTCTTTTGATTTCTATAATCTTTCTTAAAATATCTTATCTCCCCACATTTTCAGTATGTAGGAAAACAAACATCTAATTTACTTTGAATTCTATCCCATGACTTGTCTTTTGATAATCACTCATTACTATATTGTGGTAATCTCCCACTTCTTTCTACATTTTTTATGATACTTTAAGGTAATTGAATATTCGAGTTCTTAATTTAAGATTATGTTCCTGACATCCTCAAACACTAAATAAACCTTTCTATAGGAATTCCAAACTACCATTACCATTATATCACATAACATTGGTAGTGATTATAGTAGTTTATGTGACCAAACATATTCTGAAAACATTACCATTAATAATTCAAGATACCCCTTCATCATGTTAAAATAATTTATGTAATCTTCCACAGGTTTACATTTTGATAGAATCATGCTAAATAGGAATCGCATCATAAACGCTTTTTTAAGTGTTATTGGAATTTTTCTCATTTTTTCATGGCTTTTATCAACTCCACCATGATTTTTAATTTTTAGATTTTAAACAATATGTTCCATGCCAGTGAAACCTTGACCAAAGAAATAGATTTCTTATCCAAATATTCACATTCCACCTGATCTATTTTCTATAGTTTTACCCCATCCAATGGAACATCAAGATCATTTTTAATGATATGGTCCTCCATCTATATTTTCTAGAATAAAAAATTTTTCCCTTCAAAGTTATCTACCCAAACCTTTCCTTTTTTGATATAATACCTTCCATTTATAATAAACTCCCATAGAATTCAAAAAAAAATCAATGAAACAGAGTTAAAATTACTTAAGATGATATAGAATTTGTTTATGAGTGAGTTGAATGAAGAAAAATCTCTGATACCAATTTTTCGGAATCCACACAGCTTTTAATCATTGAATGCCATACCAGCAGATGATACACATAGAGAAAATGTATAATCCAAAGGAACTCCATTGACATTGGTGTACTAAAAAAATGGAATACCTTATACCCAACTCACCGCACTAAACTGACCTCACACACACTCATGATAAGTCACATAACTTACTCGTAGTATTTGGGATAAAAATAAATTAATCAAAGAAATTAAATATGAACACTTTTTCTTATGTGGATTATAAATTTCATCCTATATGGGTAGCACTACAATATTCTATTTTGATCGAAAGATACAAGAATTAAAATCAAATTTAACAAGTCAAAAATGTATATCATTAATTATAACTACTATATAATCACATTAATACATGTGTAATAGTGTTCCCACATACTTATAGTAAGTTTCAATTAGTAATATTCTTTTAAAAACACTTTAGATTCATTGATAACTAGCCATTAAACCATGGTGACTGCTAATTACCTATAGATATTGGCACATGACTTCCAATTTATAGTTCAAAATTTGAGTTACTGAAGAATTTCTAATCCTAGGACTTCCAAAAAACAAATTTTAGAACCCAAATTAATGCAGTAGTAGTGGGACTCAGGTTATATTCATAGAGCTCAGTGTTTTCGATGTTTTTTTCACTGGTTTAATGGGGTTTGTATGTGAAATAAATAATTGAATTAAATTATATTAAATCAGTTTTTAAATTAAGTTTCCTAACCTTAGATATCCCCTCACTTTACCTATTAATAAATGATTCTACATTTACACTCTTGTTTCTCTCTAACAAATGAGACCTCACTAGATTATCCTTGCCTGGAAGTTTTAGTTTGATCGGTGGGCTATAATAATCACTACATAATCTGACCTAACCAAGAAATAGTGATTTGAAATATCTAATCACCCTTATAAAAATAAAATTATCATTTTTTTAATAATTAGAGTGATTATAAGTGGCCTATGTGTGCAATTTGGTGAAAGAGGGAAGATAAATTTGTAGTGTAAAGAAATAAGGAAATATTCTCATATATAATTAGTTTGCATAAATACATAGAAAATGCTGATAATAGATAGATAATTAAATCATAAAATAAATTAATAAATGGTGAAAGGAGTCTCCTAGGATAAAACACTAATGGATTAGTGTTCTATCAGTGGATAATTTGAGTAGAAGTTGAAATGATATCAGTAAAAATCTCAACTCCTGATTGTGTAGTTACAGAAGTATCCCCTACCACAAGGAATATTTCATACTATTATAACAAAATTATTATAAGTTATTCATTCTTCAAAAAATTATCTTACATTTGTATCATGGATCTGTTTTCATTTTCTAATGATTTCGGTGACATTAATAATATTCCAAAATTTCCATATTGAGACACTTTTCTTTGATTCTACCACATGTGAATCTAAAGGGTATCAATTTAACAAGTCACCACATATAAAAAATAATCTTGTTAAAACATTCCCCTCCCATTATCCATCTCTATAATCATTTTGGAAGAGTCCATGAAGATGTGTTTTATGGAATTGTGGGTAAAATGGAAACCATATGTGGAAGCCTCGTATGAGTATGAGAGATTCATGTTCTAGTGGTGTGGGATTTAATATAAATGGTCCTAAATATAATTAGGTATGGAAGAGTAGTAAGACTTTTAATTGGACTTCAAAAGATGTTGGACATGCTGAGTTATGTCATTGAATTGGATCCGAGTAGAGCTTATAAATTCTAGGATTGATCAGATGTATTTAGGCATGATCATCACTTCTCCTGAGCTTCAATATTAGAATGTATCACCTAAAATTGGGTGTTGTTATGAATGTTACATTGATCAAATAGAGAATTTATTTGGTCATTGAAATTAGGATAGTCTAGAATTGTGTCATAGAAAAGGAGATGCAGCTACATTGGGACAACCTTTGGGTGCGTCTAGAGTGTAGAGATCTTTCTGAGGCAATTTAGAAAGAAACATGTGTGCATATGTAAGATCCAGAGATTTCCTATGAGATATGGATATTTTCATCATTTGAAATCTTTATTTTTTAGCCTAATCTGTGTGACTAAAAAGGACATGGGATTATCTAGGTTGTTCGGGGATTTTTCGGAGCCTGGGGCCTACTTTTTGGAAAGTTAAGTGGGGTTTCATAGTTATTAGAAAATATGCAGGATAGTCCGCACAGTTACTTATAACCATGTGAGAATTGACATTGAGGTATAGAAGGTCATACAGTTTGGGGAGACTATACAACCTAAGGTTCATGCCCATGTGGGGGGCTGCAATTTTTATTAGAGATCATAGCATATTCTGTGCACGGTTATTAAAATTGTGTTCCTGAACAATGAATGGTTCCCCTTAGCATGGTGAAGAGACTACAATTGGGGAAAGGTTTGGCCAACTGTTGTCCAAACCATGTGACCCAGTTAAAATAGGGAAAATGACCATTTTATCCTTAAAACTATTAAAACCTATTTATTCATCTTCCTTCCTTTTGTGGATAGACTCTATGCATAGGGAGCTCCTTTGAAGCTCAATCAATAGGTTTTTCCACCATTTCTTCATTCATACTCATATTCGAACATTGTCAAAATCGTTGGATCTACATCAATGATTTCTTCATTCCTCTTATGCCATTATTTTCTTAGAATTTGTATTTTATGTGATATTTTAGTGTGAGATAGTATGCCCCATTTTCATTATTTTAAACCTTTATTCATTTTTCTATTGATCTAGACTGATTCAGAGATAGATACTAGATGAGTGATCTACTATGAACCTATAGTAGTTGGTATATACCTTTTACTATATGGTTTGGTGTCTTATAAGCTATATTTTTGTTGTTTCTCACGATAAAATTTCTAGTGGTGTCCTATAAATTAATTAAATGATTAAATTGTATGTTTTTTGGGACATTATAGGTTTCTCCTTGAGTACCATTTTATGGATGGATGTCATTTAGCCCCAACTTAGGCAACCCATTGAGTGAACCCTTACTTTTTCCCTTTTTTATACCACCCTTTTGATTGTGTGATAGAATGACACTAATTTTGGATTATTTTTTAATTGAATGATAGGATATGGTAATTTCCTACTTTCAATTTGATCGTATGTTTCTTAGTTTATTAAATTGTTGTTTTTAAATATATTTTTTAGAAAATGTTGAAATGAGTGGGTAAACTCATGAAATTTGAATGATTTTGAAATTATTATTGAAATGAAATGTTTTATTAAAATTGTAGTGTATGCCTTGGTTGGTATACCTTGGATCCTGATTTTGTTAGATGACATGGATGTTTCTCCCATGGATCTTATTTACGGTGGTGGATGCCTTGAAATTTTTTTCTCCTTGGTTATTGATTATGTGTGATGCCTCGATCCTTGATAACCCATGGAACTGGATTTCTTGGGATCATAGTGTACATGGTTTGCAGACATGCACCTTAGACACCATACAAGTCCCTACTGAGTTTCCATTGATATTCTCTTGGGACTCGACAAGGATGCCTTGGCCTGATCCACCTTTGATCTAGACCATTGTGGTATGACACTTTGGATTACTCAATGTGGATATGGTGGATGATCTGGATTATACAGAATGGTTTTGGTGATTATTATAAACTAGATTATGTGGTATGTTCATGGTAGTTATCTTACACTTGGTTATATGGCATGGTCGTGATGGGTGTTTTGTTATAATTTATAGATATCCCTAGTATGCGTATTTGACTCTTATGGGTAGAATGGACAGTATTATACATGTTTGTTTCTTTAACTTCTTCCCTTGTTTTGGGAGCCTAATTATTGTTACAGGGGACCTTATTAGGCTATAAAATACCACCTTGAATTATATAATTTAATTTTAGTACTTTAATACCTGTGATATATTGCACATTATTTCTTCTTATATTACACTGACTGGATTTGTTATAGACACCATTGTTGGTGGCCTACTAAGTGTTATCTGACACCCTTTAGAGCTACCATTGGGTACCCAGACAGACTTCATGGATGCAGATAGGGACCAGGTAAAGAACACATTCTATGATTCATGACTTGTTTACTACATACGAGAAGGAGAGCACATGACTGAGATATGCTCATGATTCTAACTGGTATAGTTTTTTTTGGTATTTTTGGTATTTTGATACATTTATTTTATTTTAGTCTGGTATACCTATTTTCATACCTTGTAGATATATGAAACAAAAATCATTTGGCAATATGATTTTGCCTTTGGCATTTTTTATTATTATAGTCTTTTAGATGATTTATCTTCTATCAGTTATTTATCTGCTTATCCTATTGACTTGAATGATTGATAAAACTGTTTTATACTCTAACAAAAGGAAATATTCTCCCCATATACACACCCTAGTCCCTCACTGATTGTTCACAACCTCAATTGTATAGGGAGGTTCCCTTGAGTCCATGTGACCCACCAGCTTGGGGTACAATTTAGTGGATCACAGTTCAAGATGATACAAAGTGGTATCAGAGAATTTTATTTTCGATTTTTATTTCTATTTTGAAACAATTGATAGGGATTGAGATGGATTGGAATTTGTTAATGAGTTGTGCCTATGAGTAGCTAACCCACATAATGGAAATATCCAAATTTCCTAGAACTAAACATGTTTTTCAATATTTTGTCTATTATATTTGATTTTATTCCTCTTTTTGGATGAACTTCTTGTTTGATGTTCCTTTTGATTATCGATTTCATAGTTACCTGATAAGATGAGGGTATGCATCTCATGAATCATTTTAAGCACCTATCAGGATTCACATGCCATTCCATATAGGATGCATTGTTTGGTTGCATGGCCTTGTGATGTGTTCCTTACGTGATATATTTTTGGTTTGATAAATGATATGAGTGGAAAATTTAGAAAAACATGGTTAGTACTTTGAGTGAATTTTGTAACATAAATAGTTTTTTCTTTCTCAGGCTACAAAAGACATCCTAAGAGGCCAACTATGGCATGTTGATTCATGGACCATTGGTCGCATAGACTAGAAAGTGTTATGGTGTGGAATAAGTGGTTTCGATATTTTAGATCATGAGGTTCATGGACCCCTATGTATTAGATGTGGTGACCCATTTGGTTTATCCATTTATAGATAAATGAAAAAATGGATATGAATTTGAAATTAAAATCGAATAGTAAAACAGAGAACTTTACCTAGAACTGACTTTTGAGTGGGTAGTAGGTAGTGTCTCTAGAGATGTTTATGACTATTTATTTTTACCTAAACTAGGAAATAAGAGTAATAATATGGGTGTGGCTTGTTTTTAGTAAGGTTTGAAACTATCCGACATTTTTATTAGTGATTTTTTGGTTATCGATATTATTTTTCATGGTGTGTATTTGGAATTGTATAACTTGTCACCATGAAGACCTACAATCATATGCTAGAAGGCTGGTAATGACCTTGCTCTGTAGGTAGTGGGATATGGGTTACTGATATATCCATTAATAGTACTACATAATTCACTAATTGTTTTACTAGAAACAAGCTGTGAGGCACAATTCTTAGATTGTTTCTTATACTAAATGTAGTCTTTTTAGGAAGCTCAAAATCTTACCTCATCTATGGTAGAGCTGAAGAGTGTGTTCCAACAACAATATCCTCACATGTTCTCAAGAGATAGATGTCTATAGGCTATATATTTGTGGCTTGAGACTTCTTTTTCATTATTTGAGAATCTGGGGACACCTCCTAAGAGGATATTGAATATCACTCCATATATGCTTCAAGAAATCAGCTAATCACTTGTGGGATGTTTTGAACCAGGCTGATGTGCTTCAAGATATTCTTTTTAGGGGTTTCTAAATGTGGTTTTATGACTAATTATTCCCCAATAATCTATGATAAGAAATGGACAGTGAGATTATGCATTTGTAGTAGGGAATGATGACTATTATGGATTATTCATCATGATTTAAAAAGCATCATCATTTTTCATTGATATACCTTGTCGATCTGTTATCGAGATAAAGAAACTTCGAGGAAGGTATCATACCTGACATTTGATCTCAGGTAAATGTTTTTAGGTAGAATACTATTTATTAGATAGTGAATTAGGTGCTTATTATGGAATGGAACTAGAGGGTATCTGAGGGAGCAGAGTATGGTAGTTCATCCTCTCGACTGAGTGGTTCTGCTACTTCTAGGAGGATATATTGTTTTGAGGTCTCTCGTGAGTGGATTATCATCTCTCTGTGAGTGTTGGTAGTTCTGTTGTTTGTCATAAGAGTGTGATATTTGGATATACAAGGATTTAGTGTGATCAAGACCCAATTTAGTGTCGAGCTTCTGGCATTATGGACCATGTATAGCGTTTTTTTAGGACCTGGCCTCCAGATATTAGTTGAAGTGGTTCAACTCTGAATTCAAGTTTAAGAGTGGGTTTTACATCACCATGTTAGGATAGGATATAGGGAATTATCGTTTGATCGTACCGAGGTGGTGATCATGTCCAAGGAATCCAAACACTAGTTGTACCTAGATAGCGGAGTGGGCTTACTTAAGGTAGTGAGGTTGTTTCATAGGTCTATGGTTTAGGCCAGTTATATTCTGTACAGTCTACCTGTGAGGAGAAGAGTATTAGTATTTCTACATTGAGATGTATTATCTTAGTATCTTATATTATATTTTCTTCTCTTTTTGACATAGGTGCATCACACAATTTTATATCTGTATCTTTTTTGGGAAGGATTGGGATTGTTTTTGTGTTTTTTGATGGTGTTATGACACTTGTCACTCCGTTTGGGATTAGAACAGAGGGTTTATGATAGTGTAGGGAGTTCCATCTTGATATTGGTGTGTGTGACTTTGTATGGGGTCTTTTTTCTCTAGATGACTATTTTTGATTTCATACTCAGGATGGATTGGATAGTTTCTTATCATTATGATATTGAATTTTGTCTCCAAAGGGTAACCCTCACATCACCAAAGGGTGGATTTTTTTTTCAAAAGGGTGAATGGGATGTCTAGGTAATCTGAACTAGAATAGAGCATCATGGGAAGGGTGGGATGATAGTCTATATTTCAAGTTTATATTTGGATATTTAGGGATTGCATTAGAAATATTTCACTCTAGTGGTTGATCATTTCAAGGATGTTTTCCCAAATGACTTTTCTAGCTTAATTCTTAAGAGAGAGATATAGTTCACTCTCGATCTTATTTTTGTAGCTTCACAGGTATCCACTCCTATTTATAGAGTGCATACTATGGAGTTATAGGATCTCAATAGGTAGCTATATGATTTTAAAGAAAAGGGTTTTATATGACCCAATACTTATATGTGCGGTTCGTCGGTCCTTTTTATGAAAAATGTGGATAGTACCCTTATCCTATGTATGGATTATAGAAAATTTAACTAGTTGAAAGTTAAGAACTGATATCTGTTTCCAATGATAGATGACCATTTTATAAGCTCCGCGGAGCTTAGGTTTTCTAAAAAAATTGATTTGATATCTGGATATCAACAGGTGCATGTTTGACCTATAGACGTACATTATACATCTTTTTATAGTATTTATAGTATATATGATTATTTTTTTATATCATTCGGTCTCATGAATGCACCAGTATTTTCCATGGTGATGATGAACCAATTTTTACATCCTTATAAGTATTCATTTGTTTTGGTATTCATGGAAGATATCTTATTGTATTCTCACAATTAATATGACCATGACAAAAATCTTGAGATCATTTTGGATGCAATGAGAGGGAATCATTTATATGCTAATCTCATAAAATTCCACTTCTGGATGGACAAGATTCACATCATGGGTTATATTATCTCATAGACAGGAGTATCAGTTGACTCGGATAAGGTGAGAGTTTTAGTTTTCTGGGATCAGCCTAATAATGTAATTAACATTTATATTTTATTGGGGATAGAAATATATTATAGACATTTCATACAAGACTTTTCAGGCCTAGTATCACCTCTTAAAGTCTTGAATAAGAATGGTGTGAAGTTTTTATGGTCAGATACCTAAGAGATATCCTTTTAGGAGGTGAATGGAAGACTAATTTCAGCACCAGTCATGATTCTTCTAGATTCATGTAGATTCTACATAATGTATTATGATGAATAATTTATTGGTCTTGGAGTATCAATAATGCATGAGGATAGATTTGTAGTGTATGGGTCTTGTCATTTGAGGCTATAAGATAGGAATTACCCAATATGGGATCATGAGTTGGTGGTTGTTGTGCATGCCTTGTGTTTTTGGAGACATTATTTATTGGTAGAGAATTATGTAGTGTACATAGACCAAAAGGCCTAAATTATATATTTACACATCAAGATCTGAATTTGAGGTAGTTAAGGTGGGTTTTATACTTACATTATTTTGACATCGATCTTTCTAATACGTCTAGAAAGGGAAATGCAGTGTCTAGTTAACTGATCCAGAGGACTCAAATAAAAGCAGTTCAGAAGGACAATAGAAAGTGGTAGCTTATGGATTTGTTTTTTGAGATTCACTTGGAGGGGTAGTGACTTCCAATCCTATGGATAGAGTGGATATGAGATAGTTATATGATTTATAGGGAAAATTTATATAGGATAGCATGGAATGTGAGGAGCCACCTCTTGGTAGGACTATGGATTATGATGTGATTCTATATATTCATGGTCACATGTGGGTTCCAGCATGCATACACTAAGTTCTGATGTGAGAGTTTCATACCTTAGTTTTGGAAATGAATCATGTTGTTACCAAGATGTATCATGATTTACGTCACCCATATTTTTTTTTGTGGATGAATGTGAGATAGTTGGTTATTTCATGATATGTTCCAACTGTTAGTAGGTGAAGGCAGAACATCAGTGACTGGTTGGGATTTTACAGTATTTACCCATTCCTGAGTGGAATTTGGAGGATTTAATGATGGATTTCATGACTTATTTGTCGATTTATCCATGAGGTAGTGATATTGTGTGGGTTTTTGTGGACAAGATCACAAAATTTTCTCATTTATTTCTGGTCAGGGAGACATTCTGAATGGATGATCTTGGAGGTTATATATTCATGAGGTAGTATAACTTTGTAGGGTTCCTCATACTATTTTATCGGATAGGGATTCCCAATTTACTTGTTGTTCTTAGAATAATATGCATATGGATTTAGTTACATAGGTTCTTTTGAGCACAGAATACCACCCTCAGACTAATGGCTAGTTAGACTCAGGTGATTGAGAATATTGTGAGATCATGCATCTTGGATTTTGGTTGTTATTTGGAATAACATATTTCCATAGTTTAGTTTGACTATAGTAATAGTTATTATAAAATAATAACTATGGAACTTTATGGGTATTTTTACAAAAGTCCATGTGGATCAACTCTATAATGGTTAGAGAAATTTGAGGCAGCTTTACTGGGATCACGCCTCTTATATGAGACTTATGAGAAGGTCCAGTTGATCAGAAATAGGATGTCTACAACACAGTTTCAACAAAAAACTTATGTGAAATGTTGGTGGAGACCTCTTGAGTTTGAGGTTAGTGATCATGTTTTTTTACATATCTCATTGAGGCGAGGACATTAATGGATTAGGATATAGGGTAATATTTTTCAATGATGTGTCAAACTATTTGAGATCCTGGAGAGAGTCGGGTCAGTATCCTATTAGTTGAAGTTACCTCAGAGGTAACATGACCTGCCTGATTTCTTTCATAAATCTCCTATATTTCGTTATCACTTAGATATGTCTCATAATTTATATTCATGTGAGGTGGAGTTATAGGTTGATGTACCCTTTGAGGAGCATCCTATTTTTATTATTGATAGTATTATAAAGGTTCTATGAGGCCATTCAGTTCCTATGGTATGGGTGCAATGGTAGAATGGTTTTCTACAACATGATGCTTGGTAGTGAGAGGCTGGCGTACGTTCCTAGTGGATGGAGATTTTCTTAGGTGTTTCTTGACCACCCTTGGAAGGGTAATTCAAGGATGAAATACTTTAATGGGTAATATTATAAGATCTAAATTTTCCTATAACGTATGTATATTTTGTTTTTTAATTGAAATCCTTTTTTTGCCTAATGTGTGTTTCTAAAGAGATTGTGGGAGTATCGGGGGTTCCTGGGGCTTGTTCAGAGTCTCCACCCACATTTTTTTGAAAGTTAAGTAGGAATTAATGATTATTAGAAACTGTGTTGGGTAGGATGCATAGTTACTACTAACCATGAGGAGATTGATAGTGAGGTGCAAGATGCCTCACAGTTTAGGGAGACTATACAAACTGAGGCACATCCCATGTGGGGGACCTATAGTTTTTAACAATGTTCGGACCACTATTTTCACATGGTTAGTCAAACTATGGGCATGAACCATGTGAGGAGGCCCTTGGAATAGTTAAGGGTTCATAGTTGGTGCATGGATTGGCCAACTATGTGGCCAAACCATGAGACCCAGTTAAAATATGGTAAATGACCATTTTTCCTTTATAAATATATTAAAAAATATTTCTTATTCTTTCATCCTATGGTGGAAATCCTCTTGGCATGGGGAGTTTCTTGTAAGCTCAATCCATATATTTTGCTGACATTCTTTTATCGGGACTCATATTTGAACATGGTTGATCTCATTGGATCTACATCGGTGAGTTATTAACTCCTATTATGTTGTTCTTCATTCGAATTGGTATTGGTTGTTCTATTTTGATGTGACTAATATCCCCTATTTTTAGGATTTTCATTTGTTCTTCATTTTTCTCTTGATATAGAATGAATCATAGCTTAATTCTTGACAAGTTATCTACTATGGACCTAAGGTATGTGGTCTATATCTTTTCCCATATGTTTTGGTGTTTGATAAACCATATTTTTATTATGAAGAATACAGTACTTTTTGGAGGTTCCCCATAAATTAAATGAATGAATAAATTGTATGTTTTGGGACCTGTTAGGTTTCCCCTTGAGTACCATTTTATGGGTTTAGGTCATTTAGCCTCAACCTAGGCCACCCATGGGGTGATCACTTGTTTCTAACCTATTTAATACCACCCCATTGGGTGTGTGATAGCTTTCCACTGATTTTGGAAGCTTGTTTAATTAAATTAATTGAATTGTAATGATAGGAGAAGGTAATTTCCTCCTTGTCATGTGATGTCCTGTTTCTTAGTTGATTAAATAGTTTATTTTTTTAATATTTCTTTTATAGAAATTGTAAAAATGAGAGGGTAAACTCATGAAATTTGAATTATTATGAAATGATTATTTAAATGAGATGGTTTACTGAAATGGTATGCCTTGGTTGGAATACCTTGTATCCCAATTCCACTATATTCCATGGGTGTTTTTCCTATGGATCTGATTTACAATAGTGGATGCATTGGACATGATTTCTCTTTCAGTCTTGATTCCCTAGGATGCATCAGGCCTTAATACCCTATGGATCCATCTTTCTTAGGCCCAAAGTGGACATAGTCTATTAACATTATATTTATAACCCATCCAATTAGCTAGTGAGTTTCCCTCAAGATGCTCCTAGGACTTCATGAGGATTTCTTAGTCTTCTATACATTGGATTTGAACCTTTATGGTATGAATCTTTGGATTACATGATGTGAAAATTTTGGATGATTTGGATTATATTGTAATGACCCAATGTTTTATCAATGGAAAATAACTTCTTATAATTATGTCATATAATCACATGAAATCAAAACACAATAAACTACTAAGTAATATGTGACCTTTAAACATAATATTGTCACTTCTGTGTTTTGAATTTCAAAAATATGACAATCATGGTTGCGTTCTGTAAGATATTTAGAGTCTAATAGAATCAACATAGTTTTTGATATATAGTAATATACGCTTGTGAATAGTAACATGCACTTATTAATTGTAATGAATAGTAATTTGATCAAAAAAGTATAAAATTTACCCATGAATGCACAAATACAATTTAGACATCTTATTGGTGAAAAAACGATCATAGTATAAGTATTGGTATTTTTGTATGTCCTAAATATTTTAATAACAATTTTATGACAAATTTAATAATTTAAAACGGAAATTTATTTTCATAAAATGTAATCATAAATTGTTATTTTATTGTCTTATGGTTATAAGATAATGTTATGGGACCTTGATTAATTTTTTAAGTTGTTATAAAATGAGTTGTAGTTTTAATGTTGTTGTTTGTTCGAATAAATTATGATTTTATTTAAAAATTAAATTAATAATATTTAGAAAATTATTTTTGAAAAATGGAGTTCATTTTTGGATTATACACATCGACAAAAATTTAGGGTTAATTTTTTAGTTTTTTTCTAAAATACATTAATTTTTTATGAAATGTAAAATATGATAATTCACAATAAATGCTAAAATCGGAATTTATACATCACGACTGAGTTATGAATTATGTAAATGTATATTGGTTCAAACTCAAATGAACATATTACTTTTTTTCAGAAGAATCAAACATTATTTCTTGTCTTGAGAAAAATAATTAAATAATGAATTTAATATTCAAAATTCACTCCTCTCCTCCACTATAAAAACCACCCACAATACCCTCTTCTCTTCACTCCTCTAAATCCTCATGCCTTGCCTATGTTATTCCAAAATCACTCCCCAAGATCCTACAACATGTCCAACAGAACATGGTATCCTCACAAGACTAAATCCTCTCTCCTTAAGAGGCTCTCAAAGGAGACAAACTCTAGAGGTAAATTCATCTTTCTGATTATTTTATTTTCATTCAAAATCTTTTCTTTTCTTGTTTATTTACTCACTTAAATTCACCCAAATGGTATGATAACTCCAGTAACATAAATTTACTGGAATTATATTATTCTAATGGGATATTTTATCATAATATCTCCCTACCCCTACTTTTATTCTACAAATGAAAATACTGTCAGAGATGTGTTGATTTATCACATTCAAGTACAATGGGTTTTTAATTTTCTTTACCATCTTATAGACTAGTCATGAAACCATTTTAATGGTTTAAATAGATCATAATATATGTATTTTATCTTATTTAATGTTTTATAATCCTTAAAAATTCATTATGTAAAATAGTAATACAAAACAAGTTAATTGTGATCAAAATTGCCACATTAATCCAAGAGTTTATCATTAATGTTTAATATAATGATTCACCTTCACTCCAAGTATGAAAATTAAATTTACAACCATTTAATCTTATGGATGTTAAATAATTTCATATAACTTCAATTATGGACAACCACTCTCATGATACATGTTTATATCTTCGTGTATATAATTAAACCAAATGTGAAACAAATGGACCTGAACAATGAACTTGAACCTCATAACCAATCAAAAATGTTATAAATGAACTCAAAAAGGCTATAATAAATAATATAAATTTAAAAGAGGTTCTAGAATTATTAATTAAATAATCTTATTGGTTTATTAATTTCATTAATATCAAGGGGATAACACCATTGGAATTCAAGTAATGGATCCTCTCTTCCTCGCATTTATTCAAGAATATCCTCTATGTTATGCCCTTTTACTTATAATTCCTAATGATGGGGTATGATTTATAACATTCCCCATACTTAACTAATGATTTATAAATTTGATAAATCCTTTTCTCTCACATTAAGACCTCATAAGTACACCTGATACCATGTCGATATTCCGTAAGGGATTCTACCTGAACCGTATTTACTCATTTAGGTTTATCTATCTTTATTTTTACCCAAATAAAGTTGTCTTTTATTTTTATTTAAAACTTATTCATACTATTTATATGATACAAACTCATGTTTTGTGATCCCTCCCTCATTCTCTTTTGGTTATATACATTCTTTTAAGTGATTCCCCCCTCGATACTTCCCTATAAGCAAACTTGTTTTAAGGGAACTTCCCAAATTTTTACCCAATTTCAAGTGAACTATACCTTTTGTTTTAAGAAAAAATTATTTTTATAAAATAAGTATTCTTATTATAAAAACATTCTTGTTTCTCTTTTGTTTTTATATAAAATATTATTCCCTTTTCGATTTTAAATTCTCTTAAATATTTTGCTTAAAACTGCACTAAAATGTTTTAATGCAAAGAATTTCCTAAATACTCTTCTTACATGTTGTCACTTATGTTTAAAATCACTTACCATGATATATTTATATTATAAAATATTAATTTCTATTTATGTTTTAATTCTATTCTCTCATGGAATCTTTTATGATATCCCCATTCATTATGATTTCTAACATGAATGTGATACCCATTTCTCTCCCTGGGTTTCCTTACGTTTATATATAATTGATTATGTATGATTACTTATGTGGAAAGAATATTCATGAAAATGTTAAGATGGATGTGCCTAGACAACACTCTAGTTCATTGGGTAAAGTTTAGTCTCATGAGATGTTATGTGCAACAGTCTTGGCAGTTATCCTTGACTCATGATACCATGTGCAATGGTCTTGGTGGTTAACCTTGAATTGTTCTCACCTATGTGCAACAAGTCTTAACTCATGATAATTTCATGTTTTATGTTTCTTATACATTACTATGACTCCATGTTTATATGATCTCATGTTTATATGTTATGATTCCATATGTTACATGCATTTTTATATCATCAGGTCATGTCATCTATCCCATGTGTTAATGATTTTCTCTTGTGGTTATTCCCTTACTGGGATATTTAGCTCATCCATTTGTTCATGTGTTCCCCAGGGAACCCTATAAAGATATTTGAGAACAATGAAAGTTAGGATCTCAATTTCAAGATTAAATAAAAAAATAATTTTTTATTCCTATGTTTTCAGTTTTATGTACCTAGTCCTCCAAGACTCTAGAATTTATAATCCTTGTCTTGTACTCTGATGTATGATTATTCTTAAAATAATGCAAAGTTATGTGTAAAAGGATAGGGTCACTATAGTTGGTATCAGAGGATGGTCTGGTTATTTTTTGAGATTTGTAATAGATCACTTTATTAAGAACCGTAAGGATGAGACTTAGTATAAGAAAAAACCCCTAAATTTTGGTATGTATAGAGTAAGTGGTTTATCAAGAAAATACATCCATTTCCGGATACAAACAGGTAGAGGTGTCTCTGGAACATAGGTATCTAGGGGTAAAACCCAAAAACACCGCTTTGAGCTAGACTCGAATGGGAACTGGTGCATGACAGTGGACCTTGCTACACTCTTGGTTTGACAATCCCAGGGGACACGCTTTGGTAAATTCATAGGCTTGGTACAAACCATTACTATGGTAATGAAAAAAAACATAAGAATATAAGTTAAGAAATAGATTAAGGATAACCTAGATTGAAACATAAGGAATCACAAGTTATGATCTACTTCTCCTTTACAAGTTCTTCCTATTATGTTCAAATTTTCCTGTTTATGATTAATATTTAAGTATTAAAGACCTCCAATTGTATATTTTTTATTAGTTAATGGTAGGAAATAGAAGAACACATGCAAACAATCAATTTGATAGAGAATGTGAATATTTTTATAATGATATTCCTGATATGATGGGAATGGGTGCTCAAAACGTCATGATAGTACTTCTCAAAGGGATCAAGTTACAAATAAAATCTTGAATCATGTGGAACACCCTACAACTATAAGGAAAGAGAAAGTTTTAATTGAATACTTCTTGTAGAAAAGGTCTCCCATGTTTAGTGGATCTTCTGATCCCCTCCTCATGGAGTAGTGGATTTACTCCATTAAAAATATATTCTCTATCCTCTAGTGCTCAGAAGAAGATAAAGTTTCATTTACAATCTACCATTTTGATGGGGAAGCTGATTAGTGGTGGGAACTAATCAAGAATATGAATCCCCATGAAGAAATTGATTCCATGGTTTGGGAGTAATTCAAGAGAATGTTTTTCAATAAATTTTTTCCCTAAAACCTCCATCTCAAGATGGAAAGAGAGATCCTCATACTCAATCAGAAGGAAGATGAGTCCATCAGGGTATTTGAAGAAAAAATTTCAAGGATTTCAACGTACACCTCTATCTTTGTCATGAACACAAAAATAAAGGTGGATTTCTTCTTTAACAAACTAAATCTAAGTCTATGAAAAGTGTTATTGATTCGAGACTTGACAACCATGAGGAGATTATCCGTTGTTCCCTAATGGTTGAAATGGAGATTGGATAATCTCAGTGGTATTTCAGGCCCATAGACAAGAAGAGGAAATTGGAATCTCATGTGGTTCATCCTGTAAATAAAATCAATGATGGGAAGAAGTTGGATCATCCCACATGTAAGAATTGTGGGAAGAATCCTCCTGGAAACTTTCTAAAGGGAACCAAGAATTTCTTCAAATGTGGAAAGTTAGGACATTTGGCTAAAAACTGCTGACGGGATATGAATAATCCTATTAATTTGGAAGAAGAAAGTAAGGTTTAGATCAACACTCATCTTGCAGTGAAGTGTTACCACTAAATGGAGAAAGGGAATTATGTGAACAATTGCCCTAGGATAAAAGTTGTCAGAGGCAATCAACAACAACCTCCAAGGAAACAAGGAAGGGGTTATGCTATCACTACTACTGAGGTGGAGATGGAAAATGATGTGGTGACAAGTATTCTAGTTATTGATTCAAAAATAGAGAACATACTATTTGATTCTGGTTCTACACATTCTTTCATATATTGCAATTTTAGTAGATCTATTAAACCACCACCTCAAAATTTAGAGGACAAGTTATTTGAGATAACAAAAATGGGGAAATTCTTGCATCCATTGAATATAACTCCTCCATGTTTAATGTTTGTGGATTTAACCTCCCATCCAATCTCATCATACTTCATTTATTGGAGTTCGACGCTATCTTGGGCATGGATTGGCTATCTTTATACAAATCGAACATCAACTGTCGGGAAAGGGAGATCACTCTTTACCTCACAAAGTATCCTTAAATTCATTATAAGTGTAAGGAGAAAGGTGAATCTCATTTAGAATCAGTATCTCAAGTGTGAATATTAATTCCATATTAGCAATCATTTCTAGCTCAAATGATTGAGAGAAATGAGAGAATCATGATTGAAGACATTCCCATCGTGAGGGATTACACTATTGTATTCCCTAAAGATATTTTTGGTCTTTCTCCAAGCCAAGAGGTTGAGTTCTCAATTAAACTTATTCTGGTATATCTACCTATATCATATAAACCTTATATAATTTCCATCGTAGAGATGGAAAATCTAAAGAAGCAGTTACAGGAGAATCTGGATAAGGGTTTTATACACCTGATTTCTTCATTGTGGGGTGCGCCAGTCCTCTTTGTCAAGAATAAGGATGGATCAATGTTCCTCTACATTGATTATCGTGTCATAAAAAATCATGATAAAGAACAAGTATCCCCTACCACAAATAGATTACTTGTTTGATCAGCTTTTTAGGGCTAGTTATTTCTCTAAGGTGGACCTTTGGTCGGGATGTCACCAATTGAAGGTGAGGAAGGAATATATTCCCAAGACTAACATTCGAACATGGTATAGAATGTGTGAGTTCATATTGATTCCCTTCAGAGTCACTAATTATCCAGTAATTTTCATGGATTTAATTAATAGGGTCTTTAGATATTACCTGGACAGATTTTTTGTAGTCTTTATCAAAGATATACTGATATACTCCAAGAGAAAGGAGGAACATGAGGAGCATTTTAATTTTGTGTTAAATACTTTGAGAATGGATAATATGTATGAAAAGTATAGTTAATGTGAGTTATAGGTGGTGTAAGTATCATTCTTGGGGTATGTTATCACCAGAAAAGGGATATTTGTAGACCCTTCCAAGACAAAGGTGATTGAAGAGTTCCCCTGGCCAACTTCTGTAATAGAGATCCACAGCTTTCTAGGTCTATCCAGGTATTATTGATGATTTGTGAAGAAATTTTCACAATTTTCAAACCCAATGACCAAGCTGACACAGAAGGGAGTAATGTTTTTCTAGACTCAGGAATGTGATGACTATTTTAAGGAGTTGAAAAAGAGGATAATCACTATGCCGGTACTCACACTCCCAACAAGTGGAGAACACTTTGTGGTGTACAATGATTCTTCAAAGAGAGGCTTTGGATGTATGCTAATTTAAAATGATAAAGTGATAGACTATGCCTCAAGGCCACTAAAAATCTATGAGACAAACTATCCTATGCATGATCTGGAGTTGGAGGTTGTGATATTTGTGTAAAAAATATGGCGGTATTGTCTTTATAGGGAGAAGTGAGAGGTATATACTAATCACAAGAGTATCAAATATATATTCACACAAAAAGAGCTTAATATTAACCATAGAAGATGCATAGAGCTCATTGATGATTATGACTACTCAATCCACTACCATCCTAGTGAGGAAAATAAGGTGGAAGATGATCTATGTAGAAAGGATCCTACATCTTTATAAATGAAGATAATTGAAAAGGATATAATCTTCTTAGATTTGAAGAGGATGGACATGGGAATAATTAATGGAGGAACATCATCTATCCTTTCTCAAATGATTTCTCAACTACCCCTCATGGAGAAAATGAAGGATACTCAAAGAAAATATGTGAAAATTCTAAAAATGGTGGAAGGTATCAGAGAGGGGAAATCCTCAGAGTTCATGATTGATGAGGAAGGATTTATAAGATTTTGATAATGATTATGTGTACCATCTAATATAGAGATAAAGAAAGAGATTCTGAATAATTCACATAGCTCAACCTTCTCAATCCACCAAGGGAGCACAAAGATATATCGAGATCTCTGAGAGAACTTTTGGTTGGATAATATGAATACGGGGATTGCGGAGTATAAATCAAAGTGCATGATATGTCAAAAAGTGAAGGATGAAAGACATAAGTCTAAGGGGATGATGCAACCACTAATCATACCATCATAGAAGTGGGAGAACATCACCATGGACTTTGTCACTGGACTTCTAAGGACATACAAAGGAAACAATACCATATGGGTCATTGTGGATTATCTTAGAAAGACAGCTCACTTTATCACAATTCAAGTGGAATTCTCATTAGATCAAATTGAATGTATTTATATCAAAGAGGTGTTAAGTCTGAATGGAGTACCACTATTTCATGTATCTAATCAGGATTTGAGATTCACCTTAAAGTTCTTGAAAAGTCTCCAACATTCTATAAGAACTGAACTAAACTTCAGTACAGCCTATCATCCTCAAACTGATGTCCAATATTAGTGAACTATTCAGACGCTGGAAGATATGTTGAGAGCATGTTCTATAGAATTCAAAGGATTATGGGACCATCATCTTCCACTATTTTAATTCTCCTACAACAATAGTTTCCACTTGATCATCTGAATAGCACCATACGAATCCCTTTATGGGAAAAGGTGTAGAATGCCAATATGTTGGGATAAAGTCGGTGAGAGAAAGTTGGTTGGACCTGAAATGGTCGAAGAAATGGTGGAGAAGGTGAAAATCATTACGCAAAAAATCAATGCAGCCCAAATATGACAAAAGAGTTATACATACAATCGTTGTTTAGACATTGAGTTCAAAGTTGGGGACATGGTATTTCTATGCATATCTCCATGGAAGATGGTTGTGAGGTTTGGGAAGAAATGAAAGTTAAGTCCTAGGTACATCAGCCCCTTTGAGCTTCTTGATCATGTTGGGTATGTGGGCTATCGGCTGGCACTTCCACCTACCATGTCCAAAGTACACGATGTCTTTCATGTATCGCTCTTAAATAAGTACATACCAAACCCTTCCCATGTACTCTCTTCATAGGTGCTATAGTTGGATAATGATCTTTTGTATGAGTTTCCAGTGAAGATCTTGGATCATAGAGATAAAGTTCTATGTAACAAGACTACTCACCTAGTCAAAGTACTATGGAAGAACCATAAGTAGGAAGAGGCAACATGGGAACTGGAAGAGGCAATGAAGGAAAATTAAATGCACCTTTTTATGGCATATAATGTAAAAAAAAAGAAGTTTTGAGGGTGAAATTTCATAAGGGGGAATAATGTAATAACCCAATGTTTTATCAATGGAAAATCTCTTCTTATAATTATGTAATATAATCATATGAAATCACAACACAATGAACAAAAAATTATTATGTGACCTTTAAACATAATATTGTCACTTCTGTTTTTTGAATTTTGAAAATATGACATACCTGGTTGCGTTCAGTAAGATATTTAGAGTCTGATAGAATCAAATTGGTTTTTTATGAATAGTAACATACCCTAGTGAATAGTAACAAACCTTGTGAATAGTAATGAATATTAAGTTGGCCAAAAAATAGAAACATCACCCATGAATATACAAATACAATTTATACATCTTATCAGTGAAACAAACGATCATAGTATAAGTATTGGTATTTTTGTATGTCATAAATATCTTAATTACAATTTTATGATTAATTTACTAATTTAAAATGGAAATTTTTTTCATAAAATGTAATAATAAATTTTTATTTTATTATCTTTTAGTTATAATATAATTTTATGGGACCTTGATTAATTTTTCAAGGTATTACAAAACGAGTTATGGTTTTAATATTATTTGTTCGAATATATTATGATTTTATTTAAAAATTAAATTAATCCTATTTAGAAACCTATTTTTTAAAAATGGAGTTCATTTTTTGGATTCTACACATTGTAAAATTATTAGTGTGATTTTTTTTGTTTTTTCTAAAATATGTGAATTTTTATGAATAGTAAAATACGATAAATCACAATAAATGATAAAACCTAGATTTCAGGATCATACCTGAGTAATGGACTATGTAAATGACCATTAGTTCAAAATCACATTCACTTATTAATTTTTTTCACAAGAATCAAATACTATTTCTTTTCTTGAGAAAAATAATTAAATAATAAATTAAATATTCAAAATTCACTCTTCTCCACCACTATAAAAACCACCCACACCCACACTCCCCTTTTCTCTTCACTCCTCTAAAGCCTTGTTCCTTGCCTAAGTTATGCCCAAATCAATACCCAATATACCCCCCCATGTCCAAAATCCATTGGTCTATAAAAAAGACCAAATCCTCTCCCCTTAAGAGGCTCTCAAAGGAGATAAACTCAAGAGGTAAATTCCTCTTTCTAATTATTTTATTTTCTTTCAAGTTCTTTTCTTTTCTTGTTTCTTTCCCCCACCAACCTTCACCCAAATTGTATGTTAACTCCAGTAAAAAAAATTCACTATAATTATATTATTATAATTGGATATTTTATCATAATCTCTCTCTCTCCCTCATTTTATTCTATAAATGAAAATACCATCCGAGATGGGTTGATTTATCACATTCAAGGATGACGGGTTTTCAATTTACATTACCATATTCTAGACTGGTCATGAAACCATTTTAATGGTTAAACCAGATCATAATATATGTATTTTATCTTATTTAATGTTTTTTGGTCCTTTAAAATTCATGATTTAAAATAATAATACAAAAAAATTAATTGTGAGCAAAATCGCCACATTAATCCAAAAGTTCATCATTAATGTTTTATATAATGATTCCCCTTTACTCTAAGTAAGAAAATTAAATTTACAACCATTTAATATTATATATTTTCACTAATTTTATATAACTTCAATTATGTACAACCACTCTCACCATACATTTTTATCCATTAATGTATATATGTAAACTGAACGTGAAACAAATGAACCCGAACAATCAAATTGAACCTCATAAACAAATGAAAAGGTTATGAATAAAATAAAAAATGTTATACTAAATAATATACATGTAAAAGAGGTTCTGGAATTATTAATTACTGAATATAATTTGGTTGTTCAGATAATTAATATCAAGGGGAGAAACCCATTAGACTTAAGGTAAGGGATCCTCTCTTTCTCACATTTTTTCAAGAATCTCCTCTATGTTATGCCCTTTTACGTATAATTCCTAATGATGGGGTATGATTTATCACCTTGAAAATAATTCCCTCATGATTTATAAAATATGAAAAATCCATTTCTCTCTCATTAAGACCACTTAATTACACATAAAATTTTGCTGATATTCCGTAAGAGATTCTACCTAAACCGCCTTTATTCTTTTGGGCTGCTCTATCTTTATTTTTAACCAAATAAATTTGTCTTTTATTTTTATGTAAAACATATTAATACTATTTATATTCTCCAAAATAATTTTTCAAGATCAATACCTCATTCTATTTTGGGGATATACATTCTTTTAAGTGATTCCCTCCTCGATACTACCCAAAAAGCAAACACGTTTTAAGGAAAATTCCCAAATTTCAACCCAATTTCAAGTGCACCCAACCATTTTTTAAGCCATAATTATATTTATAAAATCAGTATTTTTGTTATAAAAAAACATAATTTTTCACTTCTTGTTTTGTATAAAATATTATTCCCTTTTTGATTTTAAATTCTCTTTAGTATTTTCCTTAAAATCGCACTAAAATTTTTTAATGCTAAGAATTTCCAAAATACTCTTCTTAAATGTTGTCACTTATATTTTAAATAAATTTCCATTATATATGCCTATTTTAACTTATTAATGTCCAATTATGTTTTAATTCCTTTCTATCATGGACACTTTTATGATACGACCATTCATTATGCTTTATGACATGAATGCGATACACATTTCTCTAAATGGGTTTTCTTATGTTTATGTATGATTGATTATGTACGATTAATTATGTGGAAAGAATATTCATGAAAATGATAATATGATTGTGCCTATATATCTCTCTATTGCATTGTTTAATGTTTAGTCTCATGAGATGTTATACGCAATGGTCTTGGTGGTTATCCTTGACTCGTGCTTCCATGTGCAATAGTCTTGGTGGTTAACCATGACTTGTTCTCCTCTATGTGCAATGAGCCTTGAATCGTGCTAAATTAATGTTTTATATTGCTTACATAATACTATGAATCCAATTTTATATTATCCAAGGTTTATATGTTATGCTTCTATATGTTACATGCCTTTTTATATCATCATGTCGTGCCTTCTATGCCATGTACCAATGCTTTTTTCTTATGGTTATTCTCTAACGGGGCTATTTAGCTTATCCATTTGTTCATGTGTTCCCCAGGGTAACCAATGAAGATGTTTGAGAAAAGTGGAAGTTAGGAGCTCAATATTAATATTAAATAAGGAAATATTTTTTTAGTCCCATGTTTTCATTTTTATGTACATAGTCCTCCAAGACACTAGACTTTACAATCCTAGGCATGTACTCAGATTTATAATTATACTTAAAATCATGTAATGTTATGTGTAAAATGACAGGGTTTATATATATATCATGGTTTTGGTTAGTATTATACATTGGATTATATGGCTTCTCCATGGTAGTTTCTTATACTTGGTTATACGGTGTAGTCGTGATGGATTTTTGTTTTACTTTACATATAGCCCCGGTATGGGTATTTGACTTTAGTGGGTAGAATTTATAATTCTATACTTATTTGATTCTTTTAAAACTGCCCTTATTTTTAGAGATTGAATATTGGTGTAGGGATCCTAGGTAGGCTAGATACTACCACCTGGACTTGAATCATTTACTTTCAGTACTTTTATACCTGTGATATAGTGCATGTTGATTCCTTCTATATTATAGAGACTGGATTTGTTAAAGTTACCATTGGTTTTGACCTACTGAATGTTACCCAATACCCTATTTGGGAAACTATTAAATTCCCTTACAAACTTCATGGATGTAGGTAGGGACCAATAAAAACACCCACAGAATGATTTTTTACTTATTTACTACATAGGTGTAGGGGAACATTGGACCGAGATATACTCATGAAGCTAGTTGGGATAGTTCCTTTTTGGTATTTTTTGTAATTTTATACATGTATTATAAAGTATGGTTATATACCTATTTTCCCACCTTGTAGATACATGGCATGAAATATCATTTTTTAAATGAGATTTTCATTAGCATTTTTTATTATTACAGTATTTTGGATGATTTATTTTGTTCAGTTGTTTATCTACTTTTTATATTAATTTTTCTGATTGCTACCTTTGTATTATACTCTAACATGAATGTGTAGTCTCCCAATAGACACAAGTTATCCCCTCATTTTGAATTGGTATCCTTTGGTATAGGGGGAGGTACTCTTGAGGCCATGTGAACCACTAGCTCGGGGTACTGTTTAGTGGATCCCGGTTAGGGACATTCCAATATAGGGATTTGAGTTTGAAAATGGTGTCTGGGGAATATATGAGGTCTCATCCATATTTAATTTTCATATGGAAGAAATTAATAAAAACTCATATTTCATGAAATCAAAGCCTTGATCAGGGTTTTTCTTATGCATCTGTGGTCTTTTTCAAAACTTGGTTGGTCATATTTGACATCATCAGTTATAGTAGAGTCTTTATTATAAATCCCCTTGATTCAAAATCCTGTTTTGGTTGATTTCATATTGCATTCAATTACATGTGATTTATCTTATCTTGAGTGTTTCAAATGACTTATGTTTATCATTTTATTGTTAACATGTATGATCTCTTGCAATTTGGATAATCTACTTAGTTAAGCCATGTTTTGTTGAACTGGTGTGGTGGATCACAATCCAAATTTAATGTAAACTCTAATATTACAAATATTGGGATAATAAACCATTATTTACAATTTTGATAATATATTTTTCAAAAACATTGATAATTTCTTCATCGATTACACAATATCTAATTGAGTCTATTCAATTCAACACTAGGTCAATGATCATTATTCAACCATATTAATAGAATCACATATTCCTTAAACTATGTGCCAATATTCAGTCAAAACTTTCTATATTATTCTCTTAAAAAGGTTTTGGTATAATCTATCTCATTCATGGGTTTTTCTTGACTCTATCAATCATCCACCATAGTAGGTTTGGGTATGACATAGCCTAGCCAAATAGTTGACAGTGGAGAAGTCACAGTCAATTCATCAACCATAGCATCATAGGTGATTAAATTTTATTTAGGTAGTATGTTCTCTATCACATAATCATTTAAAGTGCTCTTTCAGTCTCTTGGGGGTTTTCTCTATGGTAGGATCAATAATAAAAGTTTGGATGTTTATGGTCGATTGATCAATAATAAAGAGGGGGTGTGATCATTTTCATGTGGTATCATTTCTTATAATTCCTTTATAGGATTTTCATTCACTTTATCTTGATCGACCAGGGGTTTATATGGTGGATTCACCCTCTTGTGCAGTCAGTAATGACTTTCAACGTATGGTCAATTAAATTCTCAGAATAGTACATTTGGAATCGGTCATGTGATCACTTACACTAATGACATATGATAACTCACACATGGTAACATGGGTGTGGTGGTCATATTGATTGCACATTTGGAACTTACAGTCCCTTTCATTTGTTTAATTTTTAGATTCTATCCACAAACCACACAAAAAAACACACACACATAGATATATATATATATATATATAGTGTGTGGGATTTTTATTAATTAAATAAAAAATTATTAAAATAATTAAGAGCATAATAAAATTATGAAATTTAATTTATAGCTTTCCATAATTTCAAAAAATAATATATCATGTAAATACATGTTAAAATACACTTATAAAATTTATTCTAAATTCCAAAAAAATTACAAAAATGCATGATTTTCCCATGATTGAAATCATTTAAGAGGTTATTTTTTAATGAATAAAATGAAAATTAATTTTTAAGTGTTCATGATTCATCACACCCCCACACTTATCATATTTCAATCCTAGGAAATTCTCAACAATATACATTCAAAATCAAAATCAAAAGTATATTATAAAGATATTTTTAGAAATAAAAATTTTAAAAAAATACAAATAAAATTCAAACTTCTAACCAAACCCCATTAAACACCTAGAAGATGTGAATATCCAAAAACTTTTTGATGATGTACATGTATTTAAAAAAATCCTAAAGGACATGAAACATTAATGAAAATATTCCTCCAACATGATGTCAAGTTATATTTTCTAGTTAATAAAATAAATTTCATTATTCAAAAATATATTTTTCCTATCTAAACATAAGTGTATATAGAAAATAAAAAATAACAGATCCATCCATTTTTTTAACTATCATACCTCGTATATGAATTCAATTTACTTTCTCATTTTAATTCCAACATAGGTTCTAATTTCAAGTTGTAAATAGAGTATATTTTTATGGAATCAATATTTTATCAAGTTATACATTTCTAACTCCCTCTCCCCATATCCTCATTTCCATATTTAATTTCCACACTTCCTTAATACTTCCTAAATTAAATTCAAATATATCATTTTCCCCCTCTTTTTATAAGTTTATAAATTTCTCAAACCAATCTATCTTCTTTTTTAATAAGTACTTATTGAATTTTTTCCAACCATATTTGTGTAAAGAACTTATTTAATGAGTGCAGATAAACCAAAAACTAAACCATACCATGATAGAAGGTATCCTCCCAGAGTAAATATAATAGATAAGGTATATAATTGGTGCTTGTCATGTCAACTATTAGGTATCTGTAAATCTTATTTGATGCCTAACACACATATGTGATTATATTGACTTAGGAATAATTCTATATCAGTTAACATCTATGTGTTTTACTCAAGTTCTTATGAGATGTATGATTTTATTTTAGGGAATCTCCCTAAGGATTTTCTTAATTACTAAGGTTTGGTTACTTAGGTTTTATTTCATTAAATCAGTTCCCTCAAGATAGGATTTTGGTTCCACCTATTTCTTTTTCATTTAAAAATAATTTCTCAACTCTAAAGAAACGTGTTCCACAAAATTAGCTATAAACTCACTCAAAAATCATGTAAATCTCAAAATTTTAGAACTAATGAAATCCTTACACTCTAGAATAGTGTTTTTTTCTTGGAAACACAACATTAAATTCATGTTTTACTATCTAAAAACCTACTAAATAGTTATAAAACAAAACAAAAAAGTATTTATATACTTTAAAAAAGATTTTGGAATATTGTTATTTATTTTATTTTAATCCAAAAGCACATAAAAATAGTTAAAGAAAATAAAAAATATTATTTATATCCTAATTTTTTCTTCTCCCTTGAACTTATCATATAAACCATTAAAATTAATTCTAGAATGCATTTTTTAAGGGAAACAAACTTAAATAAGGAATATCCTAAACAATATGAAGGAAAGTGATACTGTGATAGTCCTTTATTTAGTGTAATTATAGAGAATTTTGGACCCCTCCATTGGTTCTTTCCAATATTATTCTTTAAATATCATTAACTGTTAGCCATAAACCTTAAATGGTATCTTTGAATCTTCTCCCTTGATCACAGCTACACCAAGTGGAAAATTGTTTATTATTATGTATGGTCTAGTCTACTTGTAATAAAAAAATTATCCACAAGGTTCATCTTTGAGGAGAATAGTATCACTTTGTCTCTAATTTCAAATATGTTTTATTGATGAGATTTTAATGGAAGTATTTGGACTTATCATTTTATAGTAGTGAATTCTCATATTCTTCCACTCTCGATTTTTTAAGTTCCATTATATGCACATTTCCCTTCTATCTAACTTTTCCATATTCAAATTATACCTTCTTCATGGCCTAGTAAACCTTGTGATACAACACAATAAAGAAATGTTAGTGATTTCAATAAATTATTTTATATGTGTACATACTTAAAGGAGTTTTTAGGTAGTCCTATAAGGCCATAATTCATCTTCCATATTCTTAATATAGTCCTTTATAATAGGTTTTACTATCTTCTCGAAATTGTATCAATCTATTTGTTAGATACCTCTTCTTTCACATTTTTTTGTGGGTGTTATATAGTTGAATTTTTTTGATACACTATACATTTCTTCATCTACTATTCTATGTTCTTGGTATATAAGTGTGTTCCTTGGTCACTAATTATTGCTCTAGGCACACCAAATCTATAAAAATGTTTTTTAGAAACTCAATTAAAACCTCAGAATCATGAGTTCTTGTTTTCAATCCTCAATCTACTTTAAAATATAGTCCACTAATATTAATATATTTTGAAATAAAAAATATTTAGGAAATTTTCCCATGAAATATAATCCCCAAACATCAAATATTTCATATAAAATCAAAGTTTTTTTATGTAATTTCATGTATTTTGGAAATTATACCAATAAACTGAAAATTTGGGAATGATTTAAGAAAATTATGTGAACATTTAAAAATTAAAGGCCAAAAATAATCTATCTCCCAACACGTTTATAGTAGTTACCTATGTCCAAAATGGACTCCAATTGAAAGTTTATGAAGAAATATAAGCACATATTTAATTTCTTCATAAGGGTTATATCTTGTAATTACTTATTCATTATAAATATTCCATAAATATAGATTTTTTAAAACATGATACTTTGAATAATGTTTTATTTTATAAGCTTTATTCTTGGTAAATAAAGGGTACAATTTGATTTGAAAATAAAATTGATGAGATTGGTGTGACAAGGAACATAGGTGACTTGGTACAATTGTTCACCAGGGAAGGAATCATTCAATTCCATCTTAGTGGGTGGTTACACCTTGGAAGTGTGAGTAAATCTACAAATGTAGTAGGAAACCATATTTTCAAGACCCTTTTTTGATTGAATTAAAATTCAAACTCTTACAGTAACAATTCCCATCTCATAAATATTGTTTTTCATCATCCTTTTTTATCATATATATCAATGCTACATGATTAGAGTAAACGGTTATTTTACTTCTTAACCGACAAGACAAAATTTATCTAAAGCCACATAAATTGTTAAAAATATTTTTATTATGTTTTATAATTTATCTGGGTTGTATATGGGGTCTAATAAGTGTAGGGTATAAATTTTGGGATCCTATAAACTTTTTGGGAGAGAACGCCTCCTATAGATTTATTTAATGCATCAAAAAATATATCAAAGGGGAAATTCCAATTAAATGGGTAGATTATAGTGGTAATGATAAGACTCACATTTACACTATAAAAAGTTATCCTACATGAATCATCAAAAATTAACCCAATCTTTTTCTTATGATGGTTATCTTATGGAAAAGAAATCTTTCTAAAGTCCCTAATAAACCTTTTATAAAATCTAACATGTCCTAAAAAATATGGAATATTCCTCACAGGGGTAGGGTAAGGTAGTCTAGAAATCACATAAATTTTGGCCTTTTCTACTTGAATCCCATACATAGAAATTATGTGACCCAACACAATTTTTCCCCCATAAAATGGAATTTTTCAAATTTTAAAACTAGGTTATTCTCAATTCATTTTCTCAAAAAATCAGTCTTAAAATAATTTTCAAAACATGTTCCATACATAGTGAAATCATCAAGAAATACCTCCAAGAAAATATCAATAAAATATGAAAAGAAATGTTCACCATGCACTATTAAAATGTACATGAGTATTAAAAGGACTAAAGTGTATACTTCGGTAAGAAAATGTACCGAACAAGCAGGTGAATATAGTATTTTCCTAGTCTTTTGGAGAAATTTATGCCTAAAAATACCTAAGAACCCCATCAAGGGAATAATAATAAACCTTCCCAGCTATCCTATTTACCATTTAGTCTGCAAATGGAATGGGTATGTGGCCTTTTCTTGTCACGTGGTTCAATTTCTAGTAGTTAATACAGACTCACCAACTATTCTGGATTCTTTTGTGAATTAACTCAATGTTATTATTTTATACTATTGTATATATAGTTTTCTTTGAGATAATTTTTATGGGGATTAAAAATTGAGATTTTATGATTGGTTATATGATTCTAGATCCCAATAGTCTTTTTATTTACTCTTTTATAACTTGTAGGGAATTCGGGTTGGACCTCCTTTGTGATTGTCTCACTAGTTTAGATTTACTTTCTAAAAAATCCAATACGTACAGGTGGTAGGGATAATCACTGAAATATCCCCTATTTTCCATCATATTTCCCTAATGTTCTTTAAAATATTTTAGTAGTTTGTTCTTATAGTTTTATTTTATATTATTTCATATTGTCACTAAATTTTTCTCATTTTTCTTTAAATAGGCATATTTTAAATTTGAGGGTAGTGGCTCTAATTCTAATTCAGGGGTTTTCTAATGATGTTTTCAAATCATTTTTATCCAGGTTGGTAGAATTTACATTTTAATCATATTTTTTTGTGAAATTTTTGTGTAATTCATCAAAATAACCATAATCAAAACAAATTTCATCACAACATATAACAATTTACTGATTGATATATTTTTCAAAAACAGATTCATCAGAGAAATCAATTGTTTCCAATGATTCTCCTAATAAAATGATGTCATAATAAAATTTAACTTCTTCTTTATAACAACAAGTAAATTATAAAAAAATCAATGTAAATAAATATTTCTCCTTATGGGGATATTTCATTGAGTCAATAATATTAAATTTCATTGTATGTTCCCCAAAACTAATTAAAATTGTTCTCTCATTAACATTTATTATTGTCTTGATAGTCTTTAAAAATTTCTAACCTCTAATGATAAGGGCGTGGAATTTAACTCTTTCTTCCTCCATGTTCCTAATGTAGAAGTCGTCAAGGAATAGAAACCCTTGTACACTTACCAAAAAATCCTCTTGAATTTTATTCGAATAGGAAGTGGTTTGGTTATCAAGTTGCAAAACCAATCAGTTAATATTGAGATTACATATTTATAGGGAATAGAGAAAGGATTAAGACATCACATTAATTTATTCTTTCAAATTGCACAGTACATTAGAAAAAGTGATTCCTCTTATAGTGAAAGGGATAGTGTGTTGTGAGTGGGTTTCCTAAACCAAACTCCTTTGTATACATTTATTACTATTACAAGTATACAGTTTGGCATATACATGTGTTTATCATAGCTTATTAGTATTAATACTTCTTCATCTATTATATTTATGGCAATTTCAGTAGATTAAATTTCATATCAAAAGGTTGTAGAAATTACCAGTATATAATGAGAGCCTATAGATACCATGATAGTAATCTTATACATATGACATATGGTCTAGAAACATCATGATGAAAGGACATGTACGGTGTTTAAATATCAAGTGTTAGGGGCTCGTAAGTAATGAGACTTCCTCTCATGAATTTAGAACATAGTAATCTCGAGTAAATGAGATCATGAGGATAGACTTTCCAATAGTAACATCGCATGTTTCATGTATAATTATTAGTTTCTATATATGAACACATGTAATGGTATCCCAATTGTTATCATTATGTCTATAGATTATTTGATTACATCCTTTTATATAAGATGAAAATCATGAAACTTATATCATGGAGAGGTATCTTGCATTGGGTGTGACATTGGTGACCTGAGATTGATTTAATAATCAAGATAGAATTTATTTCTTTCAAAATTAAGTGATATCTCGGACCATTTTTGTTGAGGATGGAATCACCTTCACTAAATCCATGGTTATCATAGAAGGAGGTAAGTCTTTCTAGTGTAGTAAATGAATAGTAAAGTAAGAATAGATGATTACATAAAGTTTTCATCCTTTCTTATGAGATATAGTATGGAAAGTATATTATATTAAATGATGTGTGTTTATTGGAAAGGTTTTAATTACTATAAATATTCCTTATCTCTTTAGGGGATTTAATGAGTTTCTAGACTCTACTTCTAGTTTGTGAATAGTATTCTTTTTTATCAAGATAATGGCGTAGAGGTTCTCAAACATATCATATTCAAAAGTCTCATCAATTATAATGAATAGGAGTATAGAACATAGTGTGCCCCCACCTTAAGGGCCAAGATATGTGTAAGAATTAATGACCACCAAGGAATGGATAAATTCATTATTATTCATGTATATAATAATTGAAATTGAATTTATTTATTTAATGTACTTATTAGTTTTTAAGTGAATATATGGGAAAAAATTAATGGGAAAGTGTTATTTTAATACTCAATATTCATTTAATATTTTAGGGAATAATGAGTTCAGTTAATGTCTTGATTTTATCATGTAATATATTTTATTATTTTACAAGTAAGTTATAAGAATATAATTGATGTTTATGAAATGGTTATTTGGTCATATCATGTTGTTTACGACTTATTAAGTGGGTAATACATATTCAAGGGTAGAGGATCCATTTCTAGTTTTTTTCACAGATTACAATATATGTAAGAGGAGGATCTCATTTGTGGTATAGCTCACCACTCAAATTTGACATCCTCTCTCTCATCTCTCCTACATTCTTGAGAGAGAAGTAGTCAATCAAATAAATAAATTGAAGTTATTTTCACAAATCAAAGTATTGGTGTTGTGTTGATCATTGGTATATTGAATGTATCATTGGATCTCCATTATAACACAAAAATATCAATGATTTTAATTATAATATTCTTTTGAAGTGTGTCTGGATGATCTAGAGGGATCCAACAGTGGTTCCTTTGAGCAACGGATAAAAATTATTTGAGGTTATCGAGCATTCCTTCAAACCAAATGAGGTAATTGTTATATTAATTTTTTTTGATTAAATTCATTCTCACAGGGTCCTCATCAATTTTACTAGTTTTGGAACCAATGAAGATTACAATGTTACGTTAATATGGTGAATTTATTTTAAATTTTCATTCCATCCTCTTAATTTTTGTTCCCTAATACAAAAAATGTTTTATAAGAATATTCGTATGTTTTAGTCCTATAAAAATTAAATTTTCATTAAATTCTTGTACAGGAAATTATCATGGTCTCATCACACTAAATCGTTCTTCGATCTGATTATAGATGGAAAATTTAAGGTCATATAAAGTTATAAATAATATTGAAACGAATTTTTTGGTTTTATAAAATTAAGAACATATATTTCTGTGTGTGTTTAATTTTTACAATGGTGTTTCACTGGGTTCTGAATAGATTATAGTGGTAATAATAATGATATCTGGCATTGAATTTATTCCACAACGATGTGGAAATTTTAAAGGATATTATTAGCCTATGGAATTCTATAGAACAAACAAAAAATTTAAAGGGGAAGGGTACATGCAGGCCACCCAAAGAATATAAAAAAATGGATTACTAATTATGTGACCATGGGTACTATTCACATAAACAGTAACCCGAGGGGGCGTTTTTCTTGACTTGTCAACCATGATTTTTAATATATATATATATGTTTGAATAGTTTCTTGGTTACTATTTATGTGAATAGTACTTATGGGTTACAATTCATAAGAATAGTCCCCGTAGGTTATTATTCACATGTGAGTAAAAATACCCATTATCCATCCCCGTGTATTTTGAATAACAGAAAAGCCCAAAAAATTAAAGAAAATTTCCAAAAATATCTAAAATATATTTTTATTTTAATAAAATAATTTTTTGGGACCTATCCATAAGGTAGATATGAATTAAAATTAGTTAAATTTATTTTAATTCTTAATTTTTTCCCTCAAGTTCAATTATCTTCAAATTTAATTTTTTTTCTACAAAATTATTGCATTCCAACTAATCTTGAGCATTTACAGATCAATGTATGTATTGTTTTTTATTTATTTAATGTATTATTTCAATATATATGTTGGTTTTAATATTTAATTAGTAAATTATAGTTTTCATAATATCTCTATCATACATTATATATATAATGGTTTGTGTGTCCATGTAAATTATTTTTCATATATTTTTTTCATTCCCATGTGTGTGAGTATAATGATAAGGATAATGTAAGACGCAGACAATGCCAGGATTCGGGGACATTATAGATGAGATTTGGATAAATTGGATCAGGGTGTGAGCTATGATACAAGTCATACATGACTCGGGTACCCATCCACAAGGTCACGGTTGAACCATTTATGCTTAATGGTTATTTATGCTCAATGGTTCAACTAATAGTAAATTATCAAGATAATTCATGATATTTATTTATTTAATTATGTTTTATTATTATTTTGTTTATGTGCATGTTTATGTTATCTCGTCGAATAATAAATAAGCATGCATTGATAAAAGGAATTAATATTTGATGAACTTTTTTTATTTGATACATTTTTCAGTGATGAGTATGATCTCATAATACAATCATAATAAATAGAAAATGAATTCATTCTTCAAGTAAAAAATAAAAAATCTCAAAGAAATATTAATCAGTAAATCCTTCTATCACTTTTATTGGAAAGAAATTAGTTTTATGAGTTGTTTATCATCCCTTGTTGAGGGTTCCACATACTAATATGGATTTATTATGAGAGTGAAGGTTAGAATTAACTAAATCTGGAAACAAAGAAGTAATCATAGATATATTATTTATACTTTAGTGGTTATGTGTGGAGAAAATTAAGGATATTATTTCTAGAAGCCGGAACTTCACTCAATAGTTCAAGGATCGATGAATAAGTATAGTTCATCAATCTAAATCCTACCTTGGAACTCTTTGAGTAATTGTGTATCAATAGCTTGGAATATAAGAATAGGTCTCAAGTATCCTTTCCACTAGAATACTCAAGTGACTGGGTATTTAGAATCTAGTAGTGAGGGATACTAGGGTTAGAAAAAATAGTGGGATACATTTAATTATTTAATGAATCAGTAATGTCTAATTGGTAATAAAGATAAATTATTAAACACTAAGATTAATTTGTATAGATAAAATGGAAGTCACAACCCCCAATTCATTATCAATATGATATATACTGGATAAAGAGAATATATTGACTGCTAAGAGAGGAAGATTTATGTACTATATTCCCAACTTCCTGGTTATCCTACTCAGGGAGAAAGCAAGGTGGATAAGGATAAATATAATAAGAATGAAGATAAATCACTAGATGTGCAATGTATCATGTTTTCATCGATGTCTAGTTAATTCTATTAAATCAATGTAGAAAAATATGCCTAAAAGATACTTTCTCATCTCCAAGAGTTATATAAGTGGATATCTCAACAAGAAAGATATGGGATATAAAGTGCACTATATAGGTGAACTATAACATAATGGCATCAAGAAGGACCTCATGTACTCAAGGTGGTTGGGCACACTGAGAGACTCGAGTCCCTTGGATACAAACTAAAACACAAACTATTGAGTAATCTCATTATTTCCTATTTACTTCCTAGATTATTAAATTATATTGTTAATTATAAAATTAATAACATATAAAAATATCTCCAAGACATATTGTCTTTATTTCATTAAGAAGATAAGGATATGAATAATACTAACAATTCAGTGCTTATGGTGAACAATAGGAGGATGGGCAAGGATAATGTGTCTAAGGCTAAATCCAATAGAAATACACTAATGCTCTATCCTTCCAAGAAGAAAATGATACATATGTAGAGGAATGAGTAGGAGGTTTTATTCTTTTCATGTGGTAATAAAGGATGTTGGAAGAATAATTTTATGCCTGGGAAAAATAATCAATACAACACTTTTACTTTGGGTATTTTTTTCATTGAATGAAAGATATCTTTATACTAAATTTGGGTATTGGGTAAATCATGTGGATCATCTATTTTTATTCATATAAAGGAACCTATGTAGATTTCATAAGATTGAAAAGGGTGAGGTGGATCTCCATATAGAAAATGGTGCAAGACTAGTAGCATTGGCAGTGGGATATTATCACCTAAACCTACCTAGTGGTTTGGTTCTTACATTAATCAACTCTTATTATGTACCTTTAGTTACTAGAAACATAATATTAGTGTCCAGTTCAGACACCATGGAATTTTATTTAAATTTTATAGGTAATTGTTATACATTTAATAAGGATGACAAATTTTATGGTCTGGCACATCTTAACAATGGATTGTATATACTTGAACTGGAAAACCTTATAATGGAAATTAATGGGAAAAAAATTGAAAAAATTAATCATATAATACCTGTCTATGGAACATTATACTTGTTCATGTAAATAAGAATCATTTTTATAAATTACATAGATCATAATACTTACACTCTACTGAGTTAAAACACTTGGATGTATTTCATGCTTTTTTATAAAGGAAAATGGAAAAATCACCCTTCACTAGGAAAGGAGCAAGGGCCAATGAACTACTGAAATTGTTTCAAATTGATATATGTGTTCTATTTCCAGTAGATTCAAGGTGTGTAATTTTATACTTTATTATTTTTACTGATGACTATGGTAAGTATGTTTATATATACATGATGAGGTATAATTGATGTTCCTTTCACATGTTTAAGGAAAACTGAAATGAATTAGAAACCCAACTTGGTGAGAATATTAAGGCACTCCGATTAGATTGAGTTGGAGATTATCTTAGCCAATATTTCACTAATCACATAAAGAAGTGCGGTAGAGTATCCCAACTCAATCCTCCTAATACATCTTAGTATAAATGAGTTGGTGAAATGAGGAATCAAACCTTGAATGACATGGTCATATCAATGATGAATCCTGAACTCTTCCATTATCCTTTTGGGGATTTTTATTATAAATAGTATAATATACCCTTAATAGAGTATTGGATAAAGAAATATATGGTATTTTATATGATTTATGGTATATAAAGAAACCCATTCTATCACATAAATATGTGTGGGAATGTGAATATTTTTTCAAGGCTATACCTAGTAAAAAATTAGCATTTTAGAGCATGAAGTTCATATTTACAGGATATCCTAAAGAATATAAAAAATATTACCTATATAAACCTTAATATAGAAAAGTGGTTGTAAAAATAAATTCTATATTTATTAAAAGAGAACACATTTATTATGTAATAAGTATGATCAATATTGACATTGATGAAGTTGATTCTCCATATGTTCAAGAGTTGGTATAGAAAAAAAAATCTCCATAAGAGACAGTGGGAGATGATGATGTTTTTGAGACATAAGTACTACATAGATCTACATGAGATGTTAGATACCCAGAGGGTTATTACTTCATTTTCACCGAATCAGGTGAAAATTTAATCTTAGAAAATTATGAACCTCTAACATATAATGAAGGAGTATGTGGAAAGGATACTACTAGATGGAAAGAAACCATTCATTCATAGATAGAGACTATGTACCAAAATAAATTTCAGAATTTTATAGACCCTCAAGTTTATTTAAAACCCATCGGTTTGAAATTTATATTTAATAAAAAAATTTATATGTATGATAAAGTAAACACTTGTTAAGAATGAATGACAGGTAACTTCCCAGAATAATCTATGACAAAACATTCTCACTAGTTTTTATGTTTAAATCCATCATAATATTACTTACAATATTATAATTCCATGATTATGAAATTTGGAGAATGTATGTATAAACTTATTTTCTAAATCGTAAGTTATTTAAATATATCTATATGGATCATACCAAAGGGTTCATTAAGTCAAATAGTTAAAGTAAATTATTCAAGCTGAAAAGATCCATTTATGTGTTGAAACATATATTATAATCATGGAATTTTCATTTTGATAAGGCCATAAGAGAACTTGGTTTCCTTAATAATGAATTTTATCCATGATTCTATATGAAGGTTATTAGTAATTCCATCATTTTTCTAGTATTATATGTTTATTACATATTAATTATGGGAAATAAAGTGCAAGTCTTACAGATAAATAAGACTTAGTTAAATGAATTCTTCCCCATGAAATATTTAGGTGAAACAGGTTACATTCTATGGATCAATATCTTTCGAGATAGATCTCATAGGTTTCTTGGGATAATTTTAAGTACATATATTGACAAGGTAATCAAAATGTACAATATAGAACAAACTAAGATATAATCATTTCCAATTTCACATGGTATTAATCTCTACAAGAAAATGTATCTAAAAACATAATAAGATATTGAATGAATGATTTGAATACCTTATGATTCTATACTATAATCTATCATGTATGTCATGCTTTGTACTAGGTCTGATGTTTCATTTGATTTAAGCATGGTGGGAAGATATCAAGATAAATCAGGAGAGATGCATTAGGCAGCTGTCAAAATTATCTTGAAGTACTTGAGATATACAAAGGATATTCTCCTGGTGTATAGAGTACATGAGGAAATATTTCTAAGGGGATACATTAATTCTAGTTTCTAAATAGATCATGATGATCGAAAATCAAATTCAGGCAATTTCATTTCCTAAATGGTGATGTAGTGAGCTAGATAACCTTGAATCAACCTAAGGTTTCTGATTCTATAATAGAATCTAAGTATATATAAGCTTCTAATATAGATAAGGAGTCAGTTGGGACACACTTTGTCTCTAAAATTGATATTGTGCCAAGCAGTGTAAAACATGTCCCAGATCATTATAATAATACTATATAAGTAGTTCTTTCCAAGGATCCCAGGTCACACTTAAAGATAAAGAATATACTTATTTCATCTCTTGAGGGATTTTACTCAAATAGGTGAAGTGGTTTTTAGGATAGTGTCCATAGAGGATAATGTGTAAAACCCCCTAACTAAATTCATATCTCAGTAGAGGCATGATTTCCTTGTTATAGATAGTGATTTGAGGATTATGAGCATTTGTCTCTAGTATTAGTGGGAGTGTTGTGAGTGGGTTCCCTAGACCCAACTCCTTTATGTACTTTGATTACCATTACATGTATATATTATGATATATACTTGTTTTTATCTTTCCATAGTAATATTGATACTTCTATGTCTACTGAATTTATGGTAATTTCCTTAGATTACATATTGTATCAGAATTTTATAGCAGTTCCAAGGATATAATGAGATCTTGGAGATATCATGGCAGTAATCTTAAACTTATGTCTTACGATCTAGATACATCATGCAAACATGAAAAAATTATTTTTTACTATCAAGTGTTGGGGGATCATAAGAAATATTACTTTTTCTTAGGAAATTTTTTCTGTATGACCTCAATTATTTGAGAACATGAGGAAAGACCCTCTGATATGAACACCACATGTTTCATGTGTCATTGGTAGTTCCTATATGAGAATATGTTTAATGGTATTCTGAATTGAGATTACAATCAGTGTATACTATTTTATTATATCCTTTGATTTAAGATTAAAATAATTTCATTTATTTCATGATGAGGTATGATGTTTTGGGTGCATCATTACTGGTCTGAAATTGATTGAATGATAGAGATATAATTTATCACTTCCTTAAGGAAATGATATCTCATATCTAGTTGATTAGGATGGTAGTACCCTAACTAAATCCATGTCTAAGGTAGAAGATGTTAAGTCCGTCTATTTAGGTTAATGAATAAAAAAATCAAGGGTGGATGGTGATGAAAAGTGTGAATACTTTTTTATGATATATTTTACTCCAATGTGATTAAATTATATGTTGTGTGTTTTTAGGAAATTTTATTATTGTTATGGATATTCCTTATCTTCTTACAATACAAGATGGGTTGCTAAAATATTCTCCTGAACTATGAATATTATTCTCTACTATAGAAATATGGTCCTAGAGGGTTACTCAATTGTAATATTCAAATGTCTAGACTATTCTAGTGAATAGATGCATATGACATAGTGGGACCCACCACGAAAACCTAGAGATGTCCAAGTATTAATGATCGCTAAAAAAAATAAATTCATTATTAATCATGTATAGAATAATTATAATTAAATTTATTAATTTAATGTATTTTCTAGTATTTAAGTGAATACATGGGAAAATATTTAATGAATGAATATTATTTAAATATTCAAGGTGCATTTAATATTTGAGGGAATAATGAGAGAAGTTAATGGCTCTATTTTAAAATGTAATATATTTTATTATATTAAAATTAATTGATAAAAATATAAATGATGTTTATAACATGGATGGTTGGTCATAACAAGTCGTTTATTACTTATTAAGTGGATAATGCATATTTAGGGATTGAGGATACATTTCTGGGCATGTCATACCTTACTATATAAGTAATATGAGTATCTCATTTGATGCATGACTCACCATTCTAATTTGAGTGTCTATCTCTCATATCTCTTACATCCTATATAGAGAATCAATTGAACTAAGATATCGATCAAAGTTCTTCTTCATGGATCAATGTATCGGTGTTGTGGTGATAATCAAGATGTCAAATTCATCATTATATCTCTATTCTAGCACTCATATATTAATGATTGGAATTATAATAGACTTTTGGATCATGTTTGGGTGATGTAGAGGGATTCAAACTCAGTTACTACAAAAATTGGTTACTAGTGGTGTGCGGTTATCAAATGCACCTTCAAATTTAATAAGGTAGTTATTTGATTAAATTTGTGTGCTTAAATTATTTCATGCGAGGTCCTAGGACCTTTTAATGAGGTTTGAATCACATTAGATGATGTTGTCACACCGATATGGTGAAGAAAATTTATAAATTCCTGGACCATCTACTTCTGATGCATGCCCTAGTACCAACATAGTGAATGTACCAAGAACTTGGAATTTCCTAGGTATTTGTGGGGTAACAAGGGTTGATACATTTATACCTAAATTTATATTTTCATTTAATTATAATTTCCTCTTCCTAGTGAAATTTTATTTGATAAATTTCATATACCTTATGATTTATCAAACGGATTCCACCCAAACAATTTTGATCTTAGCCTTTTTGAAATTATCTAAGATCACTTTCTATAGTTTTAATTAATTGGTTCTCTTGGGTGGTTTTAGTCTAGAATGGGAGGGGTATGGGGTTGATAGAGGTCTTAAATTTTTTCATTTCTCTTGTCCTTTTTCAATGGGTTTTTTTCTACCGGTACTTCTTCTTGAGGTGCCTTCTCAGGGATAGATTCATCAAGGTCAATGTGATGTCCACTTCCTTTAGCTTGAGATAGGGATTCATCACTGTTCATTAACTATGTTCCACTTCTTAATTAAATTAAAATAACATTTATTTTATGGTTAGTAATTGAATAAGAAGTAATATTATATGAAACTTGATTTTTCAATTCATTAATGAAAAAAATGAAATAGATATACTATATTTGTATCTCCTTTAGTACTAATCCATGGGTTCTAAGAGTAGTTTTCTGAGTAGTGAGAGGATCCAATAGTTTTTTAAGAAATTCATTCATAGAGGGTTCTTGATTCATTCTTTATTGGTAACTTATAGAAGGTTGATAAGAGATTATTTTGAAAGGGTTGTAGTTGGGAAGTTTTTTGGAAACCTTATTAGAAGGATGATATTTGTGACTATTTTTTCCTAGATCTATATTTTTTGTATGAATAATCTCTGAATTCATGATTTCGTATTGGTTTTTTTGGTACTATCTTTGGTACATGGAATCATAGCTTTTAGTTCCTTGAACATGAGAGCCATCATCAGTGTATTGCTCCAAGGAGTGATATAAATAGAAGAATCCATGGGTTTTAGAAAGTGTTTCTTTTGAAATTTTTTCAAAACAAAATTTATCATAAGTGGAATTAGTTTATCCATTTTAGTTTCTAACAAATAGAGATTTAGATATCTTTACTTCATGTAACCCTATTTTTTTAGTCATTATATCGAATTACTGTGAGTTTTTGGAAATTCTATTTATCCTCTCTCTAAATTTAGTAGGGTAATTTTCTATAAGTGATCCTCCAAATAAATCATCTAGTTGGTTTTATTCACTATCCACCAATACCTAATAAAAATGGTAATGAATAATGATATTTATAAGGTTATTGTGGGTAGGATTTAGTCAGTTCCTTGAATCATTTGCATAAATCAAAGAGAATTTATCCAGTTTCTTGCTTGATCCCATGAATTTCCTTCCTTGGTTGGGTACTCCGAGAGGTTAGGAACTATTTATAGAAAAAATATTTTTGCAGTTCATCCCAGGTGATGATCTCTCTAGGTTGCAGTTTTTATAGTCATTATTCGACATCTCCTTCAAGAGAGAAGGGAAAGACTTTCCAGATAACATGATCTTATAATACTCCTCTTAGTTTGAAATTACTACATACATTGGAAAACTCTCTTAAATCTTGGTTAGGATCCTCTCTTTCTATTTCATGGACCTTTGGTAGGAGTTGGATCAAACCAATCCTAATTTAAAAGTAATGTTGGTTATTCATTTGTAACTATTGGTTATTGTTACTAAAATATAGTTCGTACAATTATCTTTAACTATTATTTAGTTGAGATAAATTTTCTCCTATATTTTCACTACTTATATTAAATCTAGTTGAATAATATTAAGGATAAGGGGATTTGGTAAATGGAATGGTGAAAAAAATCCATTTTCACTTCCTTATTAATTATTAAGTTCTAAATTCTTGTCATAATAGTTTGGTCAACCAATGGATCAAAACCAAGGATGTGAGATAAAATAAACGTGGTCATTTGTGGAAGTCATTTATAAAATAAGGTGTGACACCAGCCTCCCAAACAACAGTACAAGGTTGATGAATGGTTTGTCCAAATTCCACCAATAAATAAATATATAAACCCAAATTAATACAATAGTGCTAGTAATAATTTTATTTCTAGTGAGGAGAGTATTTTGGATGTTTTATTCTCTTGTTTAATGGATTTGGTATGTGAAATAAACAATTGGATTGTATTGGATTAAATTTAGTTGAAAACCAAGTTGACTAACCATGGATATCCCCTCACTTTACCTATTAACTCATGATTCCAATTTTACTTTCCCATTTTCTCTCTAACTAAGTGAAATATCAATTAGGTATCCCTACCTAGAAATTTCAGTTTGATTAGAGGGATGAAATGATCATTATATTCCCTATTCTCTCATATCCCCATAGATAAAAATATCCAATTACCCTTAGGTCAATCCACTACTCATGATCACAAGCTAGGGAGTGAGCCTAAGTGATGAGTGAGTAAACTCTAGTAAAATAAGAATGATAAATTTCATGTGTGAAGAATAAATGAATCTTCTAATTTCTAAAAAGTTCAAATAAATACATTGAAAATTAGGATAATAGATAAGCAATTAAAGCATGATATTTATTAATAGTAATGAGGGGATTCTCCTCATCTCATCCATTAATGGATTCATGTGACATCAATGAAGAATTGTAGTATAAATTAAAAGGAAATCACTAAACATCTCAACTATTTATTGAGTAGTTGTGAAAGCATCCCCTACCCCAGTGATCATTTCCTCCTCTTATAACAGAATAATACAATATTATTCATGCTTCAATGGCTTCTCCAATATGTGTGGCACAAACTTATCTTCCTTTTCCAATGATTTTAGTTCCATCGATAATATTCCTCAATTTATACATCGATCTTCTTATCATTGATTCTAGAACATGTGAAGATCGTCGGTATAGATTTCACCAGGTGACCACATCTCTAAGATCATCTTGTTAAAACACTTCCCTCCCACAATCCAACTTTATGCTCATTCTAGAAGAATCCAAGTAGATGTGTTTTTATAAATTTAAGGTATAATAGAAATTATATTTTCAAGCCTCATGTAAAGAGGATATATGAATGTGCTACTAGTAAGGTATTTAATATCACTAAGGTTGTATATTCTTAGGTCTGGTATAGTAATAAGCCTTTGAAGTGGGCTTTAAAATATGTTAGACTTGTACTTTTATTGATTGGACTTGGATATGAGTGAATATTTAAAATGTTGGGCCTATTTGGATATATATGTAACTAATTATCACTACAATTCAGCTACAATATTAGTAGTATTTTTTCTGAACTTAGGTTTGGCTAATCATGGGACATTTATTGAGAATATAAGGGACATGGTCTAGGAAATTGGGATAATACTTTAATATAACTTGGAAAATGGAATACAACATAATTATATCAACATTTTAGTGTATCTAGAGTGAAAATATCTCTTTGAGTTAATTCAAAAAGCACTATTTTTTGTGTAGGTATCTAATCTTTCAATCGATGTGTGGGGATGTTATGAGGTCTCATTCTTCTATGATCAACAAAGGGAACTAAAAAAATAAAAACTCTTATTTCATGAAATCATATCCCCAGTCAGGTTGTGCCCCAAGCACATCCAATCTCAGTCATAACTTAGTTTTTCATATTCATAATCATCAGTCATAATGGATTCTTTGTCTTCAACCTCTATGATTCAAACTCAAATTTTGATCGAGCTCTGATTTATTTGATGTGGCTGGTTAAAGTGCCAATAAAGATTAGTTTTATCCACTAATAACAGGGTGTTGAATTAATAGAGTTTAGTTTTTTCAATTTTTTAAACAAAAATAAATCTATTAAACTTGTTAGATTTTGATCCACTCAAAAATAAATATCTCAACCTCATACCATTATGAAGATAATAGCAAGAAAAAAGAGTATAGAAATCTTACAAGGTTCAGATCTAATGTGGAATCCTACTCCTTTTTGTGAATAGTTTTTCTCCCTAAACATGGATTATATTTACTATATGGACAAGTGAGTTTCAATTATAATCATTCATGTAACATCACACCACACATTTCATAAGTCACACCCAATATCAAAAATTCACACTACATAACAAATAGAATGAATATAATATGTAGAATATCACCGAATAAATCATGTTAATTTGGCAATAAAAGATAAATATATACTTCCACAAGCCTCTATAATATGTAAGAAATAATTTCCCACCATGAATACTTGATTTTTTTTGTACATATAATTTTAAAATCAAATCACGTCTCTAGAAAAAATGAGATTCATCATATTTTTATCACTAAATATCCAACCTCAACTTCAGAATCTTCTTATTCTTATTTTTTACACACACCAGACACTACTATTGTCTTTCCAAAAAGGAGGTTTCATCGAAAAAAATATATTCATAATGATATTCATAAAATCCATGATCTTTATTGGTGATATTTTCCCATTCAAATTGGTCAATATATTCCTGATTAATTCTTCATTTAATCTCTTGTAAATTACCATTAAAGTATTCATTTAAAACTCATAAATACATGAGCTTCATCTTTAACATGATATATAAAATATATTTATACTAACATCCTTATTTAAATTCCCAAAAGACTTAGGTATTTTTTCCTGAATTGATATTCAAATATCATGAACTCCAAACATCCACAAAATCCACGTTGTTAAAAAATATTCAAAATTCCCATGTGAAATGAAACATTCAACATTTCCATGTGGACCTCTTTCTGGAAGTGTGGATATCTCCTATGATCTTAGATAGAATCATGATCATGTAATTGATCATGATATTTTTACCATGAATATACTAGTATTAGTATAATTATATTAAATTTTCTCCTCATAATACTTGAGTTCTAGAATCCTACAGATTTTTATTTCATACATAGAGAAAAATTTAAAACATGAATGATTGGTGAAATCATCTACTTGAGGAACAAACATTCCATCTAATACCCTAAATGACTTGAAATCCATATGTGGTTCACTTTTGAAACATCCTAGAAATAGGATAAAATATTTATATACATGAAATCCCAAAATAGCCTACATAGTAGAAATCGGCTATGTGAATTTGGATCCATCACTAAAATTAGTTACATAGCTCAAGAAAATTACATACTTCTCTCAAAATAATTTAGAACCTCTTATCTTAAATTTCAAACCCTCTCAACTACTTCAATACTTCTCAAGAATTTTGTAGATGATGCTCATTCATCCACCAACACATGACTTTTTATTCCTTTAAAGGTCATCTTATCAATCATCATAGTTTTATGTTGGGTTGACATAAAGACAAAACCTTCAAATTTTTAAGGGAAATTTAATCTTCCCATATTTATTTATTATCAACATAAGTAACTCATCATTTAAATCTCATTTAAGAGTCATTAAATAACATCCTTTATCAAAATAAAAATATATTGACACCAAAATACTGGTTAGAGTAAAATTTTCTAGAGAACTCCATCCTTCGGTGACAAATAGAAATTCTAATAAGAAAGAAGCTCTCCCCCTAAATGTGGGCACTCATTCCTCCTATGATATTCCCCTATAGTAACTCTTACAATTATCTTAAACTTCAGGAAATAAAAATAAACCCTTCCTTATAGATTTGTGGAACATTTTCTCCCTCTTTGGAAACAAAATCCAAGGATATGTGGGGACGAACTCAAATTAAAAAAAGATCAAGTGTGCGTGGAAGGCTTAATATGAAATTTTAGCCTCCAAAAAACATTCTCATTGATTAGTTTTCATAAATATATCTTTAAACTAATATTATTTTCCAATAAATAAGATTTTTATTTCACATAAAGATAAATTATCTTTAATAAAATGATATTTAATGTCAATGTGTTTTGAACAAGAGTGTTTAATAGGTTTTTTTAAAAGATAAATAGTATCATAATTATCACACACAAAAAATATTCAATGGTCTCTGAACATAAACCCTAAATTTTGTTAGATAAACCTTCATCCCTAAATCTCACGTAACTACATGAGTATCTAACATATACTATGATTCAAATGTAATAAGGTTCATTGAACATTGATCCTTATTATACTAACTAACATAACCATCACCAATAAAGAACACACCACCTGATGTGGATGTAAGATCAATATAGTCACCTTCCCAATATACCCCAGTTCAACCAAGAAAGACTCTATCTATACTAAATCTATATTCCAAGCCATAATTTATTGTTCCTTATATATAACTTCATAATTGTTTTGATTATAAACATGTGTGACTTTTCAGATCACATTGATACCTCGCACAAAAATTCATAACATTGGAAATTTTTGGTCTAGATGTTGTGAGATGAAAAAGGTTTTCAATCATACTTCTGAATTCATTCTGATCAACCTTGTTTCCTTTATAATTTTTTCTCAAATTTTTTCCAACTAATATAGGTATAGAAACCTCTTTTGAATCATCTACTCCAAAATTTCTCAATAATTATTTTAAAAATTTCTCTTGTGAAATAAAGATATAATCTAAAAACTTCTCAATCTATAAGCCCATAAAATGGTTTATTTCCCCCAACATAGACATCTCAAACTACTTTTGCATCTTATTAGTGAATCTCTCATATAAGAAACTATTATTACTTGTAAATATTATATCATTCACATATAAAATAGCCATGGGTGTATCTGAGAAATCTTTTTTCAAGTGAAGATTATTGTCAACAGTTCCTTTGGAAAACCCCATTTCTCTCAAATAGTCATCTAAATTAGAGTAATAGTCTCTAAGATACTATTTTAATACATACAATGATTTCTTCAACCTGTATACCATTCTTATATCATTTTCAAGGATTAAAAAATCTCTTTTTTTAATAAATACTTCTTCAATAATGTCATTGTTCAGAAAATAATACTTTATATTTATTTGATATAACCTATAATTCTTATAATATATCAATTCCAAGAAAAAAAATATTATATCGAGTATGGAAACAATATAAAAAGTATATTCCTTCCACTTGAGAATATCCTTTGAAAATAAGTGTATATTTTATTTGTGATACTTTATATTTCTCATTCATTTTTTCCCAAAAACTCATTTTTTAGAAATCACATTATTAGTATTCAGTATAAAAATAAGTTACCATGTTATGTTCTTATCAAAATTATTGAGTTATTATTTCATACCATAAAAACACTCATCATAGTCTATAGCCATATCCACAATTCTAGTCTGAACTTGTGATACAATATCTATTTATTTCTCAACACTTAGCCTTCTTCTGGTCTAAACTTTTGTGTTATGATTCCAAATCATATTCCCAGTTTCTACATGTATATTTACCCTTTGAAACTAATTTGTTTCACTATCTAAAACTTATTCATCATAAAAGGAACATTCTGAATTAGAATCAACTATTTCTAGTTTGATTTCAACAAATTTTTGAACCCACTTTCTAGAAATCTACTTGTTCTTTTCCATGTGAATCTCAAAATATGATTGAATATATTGAATTTTTTTAGTATATTTTCATCAATTTTCACATACAACCACTAAAATTTTTATGAAATCTATTTTTCAGTCATTTTTATCCATTCCCATTTTATAAATAGCTCATAACTACTCCATTATCAGCCTTTTCATAAAATTTTCCCCACCTGATTCCTTTAATTTTAATGTAACAATGACTTCCAAATACTTTGAAATATTTCACTATAGACTTAATTTGGAACCAGATATAATAAGGCAAATAATTTATCTTAGGTATGAAAAGATGTATATTTTTAATATGTATCATTCTACACACCACCTCTCTACATAAATATTTTGAAACATTATTTTCAACTAGTATTGTTCATCCACCCTCTATAATGATCTTATTATTCCTCACTACAACAATATTCAATTTTGGTGTATATGATGTACTATAATGATGCTTGATTACATTTTTTATGTGATATATTTCAAATTAATCATTTATGTATTCATTCCCATTATCATATATTAGTTTTTTATACAAAAAACAAGAACTTTTTTGACCTATCTTTGGTACATTTCAAACATCCTAATAGCCTTAGAATTGTTCTTGAAGAAAGAAACATTGTTCATCTGAGTGAAGTAATATATGAATGTAATAAAATAAAGGTAAAATCAGTTTTATTTCTACATAATAGTACCACAAAGATCTATTTGGACTAATTACAATGGTCTTGTACAATTAATATCTTCCTTATTGTGATTCTTTTGAGTTATCTTTTGCTTATAACATGTTTCATACATACCCTCTTTATCACCTTTAATATTGGGTATATCTCTTACCACATCATGTTTCAAAATATTTCTTTGGATATTTTTTCCAAGATTTCCAAGTCTTTTATTCCATAACATATTCTCATCTTTCATTCTCATGTAACATGTATTGTAATAATTACTAACTAAGAATAAATTTAAATTTATTCTAATGAATTATGAAATAGTTATTTTATAACTTTTACTTCAAATTATGTATGTGTTACTCTTTAATGTTACCTCATTACCATTATTATAAATTTGTTTAACACTCAATAGGTGGTGTCTTATCCCTTAAACATAAATAACATCATTTAATTTCAAACCAAAATTCTCAATTTGAGTTATACCAATATCTTTCATTTTTAAGAAAAAGTAATTACCAAAAATTATATATCCCCATTCATATTTCTCAATTTTATACATAATTTTAGAATCACCAGTCATGTGGGAGGAATAAACATGATCGTGTTTTTATTCCTTTGTATTCTAGCACACTTTAAAACAAACCCCTTTCAAATATTTAATTTCTTTGTTGTGCAATTGAACTACTTTCCCTATATCTTTGATAGGGAACTGATTGGGGAATATTATCAGGTATTTATTATATCTTTATCCATTTTTATCATAACTTCTACATAGCTATTCAAGATAATAAAGCATATTTTGTGTTTTTTACTTATAACCTTTTTCCATCTCTGTATGATTTATTCTAGAATCTACTTCCTTCTCATTGGAACTACTCCCCCAAGATTCTTGTCTTATCTTAAGTAAAAAAAATTGTTCTAACACGTTTATGCTTTATTTTTGAACATTCTATAGTAATAATAACCTTGAAATCAAAATTTTCTCTAAAACCCATAGTTTTATCTAGAAATGTTCTATCCAGAATTTGATATTCATTGAACCATTTGGGTCTAACTTTGTATCATATTTGGAATAGAAGAATAATTAAATATTGTCCTTTCATTAATAATTCTTATAGCTATTTCTCTACATTTTTTATTTTACAATATTTTACCATATTTAATATCTAAACCTACATTGTTAGCGCTAACAGTTTTAGAAACATATTTTTCATGTGATGATTTTTACTAAATTTTTTAAGCATCTTTAAATTATTATCCCTTGACTTAAATAGATTATTTGAATTTCTTATTAATTTTTATTAGTTCTTTCTCATAATTAATAAATTTTTATTATTTCATTTATAATTCATCTTCCTTAAAAAGAGTTTTTCAGAAAGATCTAGTATCATCTTCTAATATTCATCTTCATCCAACCTAAGATTCTTATTTTCTTCTGTATGAGATGTATCCATTTTAACTTTCACACCTTTTTCATCTATAATATTATTTTTATCCTTTATCAACTTCTTATTCTCTTTATTATGTATTTTATTTGTTTAAATAAATGATTCAAGTTCATCTTTGAGTATGTATTCATAATCTTTTGGTTCAGAATTATCACTACCACTTCATGATGAATCAATTAATTTATAAAAATAATCCATAAAATTTAGAAATTTATAATGTATTTTCTGATTCGATCAAAGAATGAGATGATACTAGTTTCTTCTTCTTTACTCATTATATTTATTCTTATGGTTCTTTGAAATCACCTCTTACTTCTATCTCCTTTGACAGTTCTTTATAAATTTCTCTCTAATTATTTCAATGATTCTTTTCATCATTTTCAAATTTATAATCTTCTCCTTTATTCTTATGACAATTAACTACACAGTTTCCAAGTGCATACATTTATAACATCAAGCATAGAATATGAATTTTTTCTTACTCTTTCCCTTACAAAATCTTTTGTAAATGAAAGAAAAATCTCTTAGATATTCATCTTCATTATAAAAATCACTTGAGTCTATAACATCTTCATAATTACAAATTTTAATATTCTTCATGGCCTAAAATTCCATTTCTTATTTTACTTTCTTTTTGAATGTAGAAAGAGTTATAATTTCATAAAAATGAGAATATTATGTAACTCATCAATATCAAGATATTTTATATCTTAAAGAGCGAAAATTTTGGGATCGAATCTGTCCATAAAATTTTCCATCAACTTATCAATAATAGTGGAATCATCAAGTTTCTCACTAAATACTCAAATATTGCTCAAAATTTCATTTAAAAGGGTAAATAAATTATTAACACATTAATCCACTATCATTTTTATGTCTTCAAAATTTATTCTCTAGATTTATAAATTTTCCTCTTTGACTTTCACATTTCCTTCATAACTATTCTCCAACTTGTCCAAAATTTCCACTATAGATTGTAGTCCCTTAACTTTATTATATACATTCTCTGATAATGAAATGTTATTTTTATTTTAAGCCTTTCCATCAACTTTTATATTCCTATTGTCAGATAATGTTATATAAACACTATTTACTAAATCTGGAAAGAATATTGTAGTTGCTTCATAAACTTCCAGTCTAAGAGATAAAAGATATTCCACTATTCTATACTTCCAACTATGATAATTTTTCCATCATATTTTCATACAAACCTACTATTTAATAAATTAATATAATATATTTTCAAAAGTGAATATCATTGAACCTATAGTGGGAACCTACCTATGATGCCAATTAAAGTGCCAAGAATGATCAGTTTCCTCCACTAATAAGGGAGGGTTGAATTAGTAGAGCGAAGGTTTTATAACTTATTTTCAACAAAAATAAACCTATATAACTTTTTATAGTTTAATACAAACAAAACAGAAATATCTACTCCTCTTAAGATCATAAAATAGATAAAATGAATAAGGAACACATAATTTTTACAAGGTTCTGATCTAATGTGGAATATTACTCCATTTCATGGTTGTTTTCTCTCCCTAACCACAAATTCTATTCATTACAAGAAAAAATAATTTCCAATTAAAAGTATTTGTGTGGAATAATACCACACATGTGAGGAGTCATTCCACACATCATGTATTCACACTATAGTATAAATAGAATGAATACAAGATTAATATGATCAAAAAATAAATCAAGTTTATTTTTGTAAAAAAAGTAAATATAATCTTCCACAAGCCTCTAGAATATGTGAGAAATAATTTTCCACCATGAAGACTTTAATTTCACTGCATATAGAATCTCAAAAAAACATGAAATTCATCTGATATTGATCATTGAATATCTAAAGTCAGGCTCATACTCTTATTATTATTCTTTTTCACAGACACCATACACTATATATCACTATAAAAAGGAAGTTTCACCAAAAACATATATTTTCAATGATATTCAAAAACTCTTTCATCTTCATTAGAAAAATTTTCCCATTCAAATCATTCAATGGATTCCTAATTAATTATTCATTTAAGATATTTTTAATTCCCATTAAAATCATCATTTAAAACTCCTAAAGACATAGGCTTTATCTATTACATGATATATAAATATCTGTATACTCACCTCTTATTTTAAATTCCCAAAATAATCGGGTCTTTTTTATAGTAATGATGTTCAAATATCACCATCTATTAGCATCCAAAAAATACACTTTGTTAAACCCCATTAGAAATTACCATGTGCATGGAAGCATTCAAAATTTCCACATTGACCTCCTTCTTATGGTGTGGATGAATCCTTAAATATTATCTATAATCATGATCACATTATCGATCATAATTATTTTTCTATGAAGATCATAGTAGTTGCAGTATTAGAGTAAATATTATCCTCGGAATATTAAAATTATTGAAACATATATAATTCGAACCCATATGTATCCAAAAATCTCAAACATTAATTAATGGTAAAATTTGGCTATGTGAGGAATAAAAATTACATAGAATCCCATACATGTCATGAAATTCATTCAAGGTTCACTTCATTTATGTCATAGTAATTAGCTATGTGGATCACATCATCTACATTGTTCACCTAGGATATGTCGTAATAATCAACTATGTGATTCAGGTATATTAAACATTTGGATAGATGAAAGCCTAAAATATCCTACATAAAATAAATTAACTATGTGAATTTGGATTCGTCGCTGAAATTCTTTACGTATCTCAGGGAGATCCTAGAAATATCTCAAAATAACCCAGAACATCTTCAGACAAATTCCATCTCTTCTCAACAACATCAAAACTTATTAATGATTTTTTAGATTGTGCATCTTCATCCACCACCACATCTCTTTTTATTACTTTGAGTATCAACTTATCAATCCTCATGATTTCACTAAATGTTGAAAAGAAAGACAACACCTTCAATAATTCTAAGGGAATTTCATTAGTGTGTGTGACATAGCCATGCTTGAGGGTTTCATACGGATTATGATCCTCAACTACTTATTAATATATATGATCTCATGTGGATTATATTATCCACTTGGTTTAGACGCTTTTTGTTGTACTAGTGTAGTGATGATCCATCCAACATGAATTACGACATTAAGAATTCAAAGGTCGGGTTCAAGAAAATTTGGGTGAAACATTGATCCAATATTCTTTTGAAACATTAGTCATTTCTTTATCGGTTCTGCAATAGTTGATCAAGACTATTTGATTCCATGCCAGTTCAATCCTCATATGTCAACTAGCTTGATGGAAGATCAAAATTCTTTAACTAAATTTTAATCTCTATTCAATCCTGGTATGTCTTCTTCTCTTGGAAAGGTGTCGATATAATCTTTCTCAGGCTTGGTTATCTCTTGACATAATAGATCTTCCACCACAGTAGTTTGGGGTATGGTATAGTTGAAACAATTGGTTGAAAGTGGAGGAGGATAATTCAATTGATTGACTATGGAATAATGGTCAATTATCTTTTATTCATGAATTATATTCTCCTTCACATGGTCAATTTTAGTGTACATGTAGTCACTTGGAGGTTTCCTCTATAGTAGGAGCATGCATGGCATCTAGGAGGCATATAGTTTATTGATATACCGTAGTGTGGGGATGCAATCTTTTTCATGTGGTAGCTTATCCTAACATGCCTTTATGGGATTTTCATGCATGGTATCTTGATCGACCATAGGATCATGTAGTATCTCCGGCCTTGGGTGTGGTGGGTCATGATTTTCAATGTGTGGTCTATTAAATTATCAGTATGGTAGTTTAGGAACTGGTCATACAATCACGTGCACTATTTAATTTTGGTAACTCAAAAATGGTAACTTGAGTGTGGTAGGTGGATCTACCACATGTTGGGAACGCATGACCACTTTCCTTTGAATTTTTTCTACTTAGGTCTACAAACCACATATATATATATATAGTGAAAGATTTCTCATATTTAAATCAAATTATATTAAAACAATTAAGGGAATAATAAAATTACAAAAAAAAAATAAGTTATGGCTTGAAATGATTTCAAATATCAACAAATCATGTAAAACCAAGTTAAATTCCATTGATAAAAATTATTCCAAATTTCAAAAAATATCCAAAAAAAACATATTTTTGGGATTTAGCTCATGTGTGAGATTATTTTTTATTGAATAACTTGATAATTTTTTTGAAATGTTCATGCTTCATTAGTTATCAAAGAGAAATCCACTAATTACCATTATAATAAAACACTTTTTCACATAATCAACTTGTGATTATTATAGTTTAAACAAAAAAATACTCAACCCATAAGAATTATAACATTCATTCAACATTTTTAAGACCACTAACCTATAAAAAAATCCATTGGATGATATCACTGTCTCATCAAACATTCATCCACTAGAGATCTTACAGCCACTATAATAAGAAATTATTATAGTATATTTTTATCATTAAACCAATATTATCAAATATCTTTTTTCACACACAAAACCAAACAAAAAAACCATTATTCATTTTATAAGAATTAAATAAGAATGTTATAATATGGTTGTAGAATTAATGGGTATAAATAGAAGTAACCACATTATGTAATGTATATAAATGGAATCAAGTTGTAGGATTATTCCTTACATTTTTAATTTTTCCAATCCTGAAAATGGGGTAGAGTCACTAGGGTTTTTATACTCTAATCCAAAGATGAACTTTAACATGTGCAGTTTGAGTGAAATCGCCTATGGGGGAAATTCAATCTTGTGGAAATCACTATGAGATTCATGCTAGCTAAAACACCACCCGATACTCACACCAATTTGTTTCTTACCATTACATCTTATATGGAGGCCATGAGGGGTTTTTTTAAGTAATTAGGATTATAGAAACATGTAATTATTAACATAATAAATTTTATATATTTTCATTATTAAGTGTAGTTTTAGTTATAATTTTTATAAAATGTGAATTTTTATATATGTTATTACTTTTGATAAATAATAACAATAGATTATATTGAATAAATTAAAATTATAATAAATTATTAAAATACAATAAATAATTAATCAATTATAAGTAATGTTAATTTAATTATTCATGGCTAAACAAAAAAGATTTTTTTGAAAAACAATGTTTTCATTTATATTATATAAGTTTTAATTAAAAGATGAATTTAAAAATTTTATAATTTTATTTTGATAAAATGAACTTCTTTTTTTGATTCACCTTTTCAAAATAATAATTTAGCTAAATTTTTTGTTTTTTCGAAACAATCATTTTTTAGTGAATACTAAAAATAAATTTTTTACAAATACCATAACTTGTATGAAATCCTTATGGTATAAGAATGACATAAAAGTATATTAAACACATTGGTTGATCCAAAATGAACTTATGGAGTAAAATAACTCATTAAAATTAATATTCTAAATTTATAATTCTATACATGACTTTTTGGAACCTAAGTTATATTTTATTCTAATAAAAACTATTTTTGTCAGGTTTTATTAATTAAGTATTCCCAATGATCTATTCATATTTAGATTTATTGAAAATTAATAAAGCTATTAACTTTTAATTATATACCAATATATTTCATTTGAATCAATATTATCCATTATTTTTGTATAACTTCATTTGTACGCTTAAAAAGGGAATTTTCCTAAAAAAAGGGTTATGTTAAGCATTCTTTTATTATAATTAATTTTTACAACCTATTATAATTTAATTTAAAAAAATATTTTTTATATTTTTCATAAAATTATTAAAGTTAGGTAATATTTTCCATTTAATTTTTAGTCATAAAAAAAATTCCATAGTAAAATTTAGTCACCAATGTAGAGGTTTAAATGGTTAATAGGGGATTAAATTAAGAGATAAGATCACAAATAGCACAAAACTTTATCTGTAATAAATTTTATAATTATATTATCACCTTCACATGTCTTAAATTATATATTTTTATGATTTTGGTACACTCTCCTTGAGAATGACTTTCCCTTTTTATATTAATATATTAATATTATAAAAATGGCACTTCTCTCACTTATAAAAGGATCCCTCCTACAACCCTTCAAATCCATTCCTAAAATTATAATTTGTAACATTATTGTACCATATTTATTTCCTAATTAATCCTCTCCCATTTTATTGAGATTATACTCTAAATAATAAGTCATAACCCCCTAATTTCCAAGAGGTCATTCAAGTGAAGATTGAAGCTCTCAGTGTAAGCGGTGTATTATTATTGATTATTATTCTATATATTATTAATATAACTCTTATTAAATCTAATTTTCCACATTAATTTTGTTTTAAACCATAAAAATTTTATAAAAGTTATTTCATCACTCTAAAATAACATTTTCTTACTCATTCAACTGTTGTAATGTGTTTTTCTTTTGTTCAGTTTTACCACCAACATGAACATTGTTATAATATTAATTTCATAAATGGATAAGAAAACTAAAATAATGATAATAATATATAATAATTATTAATTTAATTCCTTTCAAAATTATTAAATGTTAATATTAAAAATTATATTTGTTAACAAATTCAATTTTTTAACACAATTATCATTGAAAAAAGAAATTTTTAAGCATGCCATGCAAACCATAAACATAAGTTCCATGAAATGCATATGGGAATGTAAAACTATATCAGACAAATTTATTAACTTAGAATGAAGTTTTTTTGGTTATTAATCTTTGAATAAGACTCAATGTTTATCACCTCCAATCTAGAGAATGTAAGTTAAATGAAATTATTAACACCCAAATATAAATTTTGACAATAAAAAAGTAATATATGGTAATAAATAATTATTAATAGATTGTATAAATTAAATTAACTATGGATAAGTTTCTTATTAATATGAATAATAAACCTAAATTTATTATACAGTTATGTTAGAGTTCTTCAAACTAAGCAGAATTCTAAGGTAAGGTTTTTTCATCTCAATTACACTTTATTAAGACAAGCTTCATATTATTTTTCTATCTTAATTTTTATGATTTATATGACAAATGTTTTATATATTTTTCCATGACTATATTTTTACGAAATTTATTTTAATTTCCGTCTAAATTTTTTCTTTCTGGGGGGTTTTTATATTAAAATTTGTAAAGGGGATTCCTTAAAACCATTACTTTACAAGTATTGAAGTCATTATCTCACCACTTTATCTTCCATGTCTATATTGTTTTTATTTTCTTCAAGAATTTTATTATATATATACTTTAATATATATTTAAAGTAATTTTGAACTATATTTTACTTTATTTACAAAGTTTTAAAAAGGAATCCTTTTAATGTTTTCCACACTGGTCATTTTTTATTTTCATTATAAAGGTTGTAAAAGACTATTTTTTAATATTTACTTCTTGATTTTATTTTCTTATTATTATAATTATTCTTAATTATTAATATTTCATTACTTATTTCAATGGTTTTTAATGAATATCATATTCCTATTATTCTTTTAATTTTTTTTAGTATTTACCAAAAGGAACGGATATTTCTCTTTTTTCAAAGTATATTTCTAATGCTTTTATAAAGGTGTTTTTAATTTTTTTAATATCCATTAATGATTATTATGCTTAACCAAGGATATTATCTAATGATACCATATACCTTCTTGCTATGGATTAATTATGATGATATTTTAAGGATTTCTTCATGAAACTCATTTCTTTTCCACATATTAATTGTGTTATGAAGTAATGATGAATGTTTCCAAATTCTTATAGAACACATATGTGTAATAAATAATTATATGATGGGTGGGACTTATATTGTCCTCTAATGCTTTGGGTAAACCTTCATATATCTCATGAATAACTTTTGGTAAATGAGTTGGGATGCTTTATCCACAAAGGGAAATAAATATTTATTCTGGATCCACTATGGGAAATAGGTAGCGACTCATGATTTACTTTAGGAAATCGGTAGTGACACCCGATCCACTATGTTTTTATAGTTTTGGAAGTTAAAATTGACATATTTCATGATTTCCAATTATTATTCATATTACACATTCTTATGATATATTTTTATGTTATGTTTCATGTCTATGTTATGGTCTATGGTGTATGATTATTATATTGTGTATATTAATTCCTTTTCCATGATATATATTTGATATTATCAGGATACATATCTTTTTTCATTCATTATGGAAAATATTATGATTCAATGGTTCTTTTAATCATAAATTTAACCCAATTTCATATATTATCACATTTTTATAATATAACCCTCTATGACTCATTGGTACAATTTCCCCTACTGAGTGTTTGATCTCACCACTTTTTTTGTTTCCCACTTCCAAATGGAATTGTATTCGTACTCTGAGTAAAATAAAGTTTTGTGTAGTGATGTTTATCAGAGATATTCAAGAAATAATGTGTAATAATATGTTTATATAGATAATCCTCAAAGACACGAATCCTTTACATCTTTGAGATTGTAGGAATATTTTTGAGATGTATTGTTAAAATAATATAACATGTATTTGGATTATGCTCAGGTTATCTCAGTTTCTATATAAGTTGGGTTTAGTTATTTTAAGGATTAGGTTAAGAAGTAAATGGTAACCCAAGTTAAAGAAACCAAGGATGAACTAAATGTTATATAGTTTTAACCAAAAGAGAATTGAAATTATCCTAGCATAATATTAAGGTGTCTTAGAGTAATACATGTATAATATGGACTATTAAAATTTATATAGTTTTTTACTCTAATTCTCTAAAGATATTATTTAATATTACTCACATCAATAACTTTTGGTTTTAGTAATGGTTGAAACCAATAGGAACCTAGTTAAAAATTGGTGTTAAGGAAAATTTGATGATTATCCCCATGAGAAACCAAATGGGAAAGGAGATAGAGTACAAAACCTTGTATTAATGATCACTTAACTATCTCAAGTAATCAATAATAATGAAAACCATATTGTGCACCTAAATTCACCAGGGAAAAAAATTAAATATATTATTTTATATAGAAACTTCCACCTTCCTTTAATGGGTCTTCTAAGTAACTAATTATCGATCAATAGCTTAATATAATAGAGAATATATTTTCCCATCCTCTAGTGGTTAGACCGTGATAGGTTTTTTTAATTGCCTATTTCTTGGAATGTGAGGATGGCCAATAAAGGACCCTTAATAATAATAATAATAAAACATAATATGAAAATGTTAACTTTATAGAATGTGGTAAGTTCAATAAAATATTATTCACCAAATATTTTCCCAAAAATCATCACATAAAAATAGAGAGATAATTCTTAGATCTGAAAAAATAAGGTTTAATCCATTGGAACTTATAAAGAAAACATCGTAATAATCACAAGGTATGCCTATAGTATTATTATTAACAATAAAATTAAGATATTTTATTTATTTAGTGGCCTAAAACCAAGTATTATAAATAAATTAGCTATAATAAAATACAATAGATATGGAGAAATTTTTTGATGTGTGCTTAAGGTGGAAAGAAAAACTAAAGACTCTTGTTATTCTCACGAATCTGGTGATAAGAAAAGGAAAATGAAGTTTCATGGAAAAAAATGAAATACCACATGTGGTTAATAAAAATAATCCTCTTACATAACAAAATTATAGGAGGATGAACCATGGAAAATTCTTTAAATGTATTAGAAGGTGATTTATGTGTGTAAGGGTTGTACATAAATCACATGAGTAACCAAAGGGGATGAAGTGGTTTGTCAATACAATGGAGAAAAAGAAGGACCCAAATAATGGACCACGCACACTTCAATGTTTTAAATTCAAGTAGTTTGGGAATTATGAAAATAAATACCCTAATATAAGATATAATGTATATAATTGGAAGTAATGAGATATCATTTCACGGTAGAAATTAAGATCTTATGAAATCACTACTAATAAATTGGATCATGAAAATGAATTGATGAAAGTTACAGCTTCTCTCTACTCCAAACCTATAAATTTATTAATTTATTTTTTTTATTCTCATTATTTTATATCATGAAATTTTCTTAAGAATATTGATTCACTACAATACACATTTCATATTTAATTATTCATGAAAACACATAGTGGTTCATTGATTGCAACCAAAGTATAAAATTCTTCTATAATTGAGTTTTGTGGGAAGATAATTTCTACAAACCACATTCTTATTTCCTAGGTAGAATTTGATGTGTTATTGGGCATGGATTATCTCTCACTATATATAAATAATATTAATTATCAGGATAAAAAGACTCATTTTATATCCCTAATCACCATATTATCAAAAATCAATGCATGGATGATTATGGAATCCCATTGGAAGTAATTTCTCTAATCTGTGTTATGATAGCCAATAATGAGGGTTTATTAGCTCAAATATATGAAAAAACATAGTATTTAAGACATTCCTATTGTAATGGAGTATTTTTATGTATTCTCCAATGAAATTTATGGACTTCCCCCTCAATCTGAGGTTGAGTTTTAAATTTAACTCATATCTGGTTCAATGCATATATCGATGAGTCCTTATCAAATGGTTCCCATAAAATAACAATATTTAAATAAATAACTTTATGAGAATATGGATAAGGTTTTTATACATCCCAATTCTTCTCTATATAGTGAACTAGATATCTTTGTCAAGAATAATGATTTATCAAAGTGTTTTTTAATTTATTATCAAAAACATGACAAAATAATGGTCAAAAAAAAGTATCATATACCCCATACTAATTAATTATTCTATCAACTCGAATGGGATCAACACTTATCATAGGTGGATCTTTGATTTGGATACCACAAATTAAGGCTAAATAGAGAAGATATAACTAATATATCCTTTTATATGAGGTATAGACACTATAAATTCATAATGATGCCTTTTATACTAATAAATGACCCTAAAATATTCATAGATCTAATAAATAGAGACTCTAGAAGCTACCTTGATAATTTTTTGGTAGTACTTATAGATAATATTATTATATATTCCAAGATCAAGAAATATCATTAAGATCATTTATGGATTGTGTTGTTGGCATTTAAAAAGGATGAACTATACGCCAAATTTTGAATGTTTGAATTTTGGTTACAGAAATTATCATTCTTGGATCCTTACAAGATATAGGTGACTGAACAATGTCCATACCAACAATTGTAATTGATATATGTAGTTTTATGGGGTTGTATGGATACTATCAGTTATTTTTGAGAAATTTCTCTTGGATATGAAATCCACTAACCAAGTTAATGTGGAGGGGAGTAAATTTAATTTGGAAAAAATTATGTAAAGAAAGTTTTAAGGATATTAAGAAGAGGTTGGTCACTGTACATGTACATACATTAACTTGTAGTGGGAAAAGGTTTATAATACATGGTGTTACTTAAAATAAGTTATTGGGATGAATCCTCATGAAAAATGATAAATTAATATAATATTCCTCACATAAATTAAATAGCCATGAGAAAATTTACCAAATTCTTGATCTAGAGTTGGTGGAAGTTATATTTGCATTAAAGAATTAGTGACATTATCTATATGGTGAGAAGTGAGATACATATACTAATCACAAGATCTTAAATTATATATTCAATTAGAATGATTTGAATATGTTCTAAAGGATATGGTTGGAATTGATCAAATATTGTGACTGTAAAATACATTACCATTAAGGGAATGCAACAAGGTGGTCAAAGTTCTAAGAAAAAAGGATCGTGCTACCCTATTCTTGGTGAGGATTTAATGGGAAACAATTTTTATATATATTTTGAGGATGGATATATAAATCGTAAAGGATGGGAATAAATCCTACTTTTCTAAAAATATTTCTCAGCCATCCATCTATGTAATGATTAAGTAATCCCAAAATAGTGATAAGAAGAATGTAGAAAATATTATAGAGTTCAACTGTGATAAATTTGGATTTATAAGGTTTATAACCCAAATATGTATCCTATTAATACCAAAATTAAAAAATGAATTGGTTACGATTCACATAACCGATCCATATCTATTCATCCAAGAAGAATGATGATATATAGAGATCTTAAGTAACACTTATATTAGGGAAACATTAAGAGGTGAATTTTAGAGTATCTTTCTTGATTCATGGTATGAAAAAATTAGAGGATGAACATCATAAATCTAAGGGGATGATGAAACCATTGTCTATACCAATATGGAAGTGGTATAACATCCCTATGGATTTTATCACTAGTATCGCTAAGACACTTAATGAGATTAATTCTATCTAGGTAGTGGTGGATCAACTCAAAAATTCACCACACTTAATTTCTATCTAGGAGGATTTATCACTTGATAAAATTTCCATGTTATCCATAAAGAATTTGGTAAGGCTAGATAGATTACCAATTTTAGTTGTATCTAATATATAATACCACTATCAGTTGTATCTTATCGATATCCAAACTTTATATCAAAATTCTGGAGGAGTCTATAATAAGAAATGGAAAAAGGGATAAAATTTATCAAGTTATATCACCCTAAAATTGATGGTCAATCTGAAAGGAACAAAAATAAATTGTAATATAAGATAAGATCCTACTAGATGAAGGATTTTTAGGTTGCACCAATTTCCTACCTGACTCAATTTGATGAGATAAAGGTACTGGAGACCAAGTCGGACATCTTGGACAATATTTATTCTAATGGGAATGTGGTGATGAAGGTGGTGTCAATACTCATGACCAAAAGGTGTATCAACCTTTTTAAAGCCACAGATTCTCTATTATGTAACTTGGAGATTGGGGAAGGGGATTCGTTGGGGTGAAAATCCACAATTTCAACTCTTCAATGATCTCAATCAGTTTATGGAATGTTATAGGTCTACGTGTGAGGTTTAATACTTTTATTGTATATAATGAAGCTTGTCATCAACCAGTACTGGTGTTAGATGTGTTGGAGTCAAAACAATTATTCGAACATATCTCTCATTTATTTAACTATATAGGTTTCTCTGATTGTATTCATGAAAATTAATGCAATAATAGTATATAGATATTTTGGGGAAAAAGAGTAATAATGAATTGCATAGATTCTCCCCTATAGCATATCACTAGCAAGGTGACCTTAGGGGAAATGAATATTTTTCGACATTTTTTTATCTGATGTGTGACACATAACACATGATCTTGTTATAGTGAAATATCTATATCTTCAATCTAGTGGGATTAGTGTGGTTTTTAATAAGTGTTTTTAATATAATAGTAGACAACAATGAGAATAAAGGAGGAGCAGCATATTCTAGCAAAGCGATGTAGGACTTCAAATCATTCATGTCTTTGAATGGGTTGTTGGATCTTGGTTTCTATAGTATAAATTTTACATGGTGTAATATCTATAATGGGAGGAGGAATATGTGGTGTATAGTAGATCAGTGTCTAGCCAACATTCAAGTTTTGGACTCTTTCCCTCTTTCTATAGTTACCCACCTCACTTGAATGTTATCCAATCATTCACCTATGGTGATAGAGATTAATAATGATCATAGTAGAGTGTATTTCTCTATTTATCAAGAAACTATACAAGGATTGATGGTTTTCTATCTACAGTTAACAATTCCTAGAATCATACCATCATAAAGAACCCATGGGCGGGTTTAATGGTTCACATCAAACGATTAAGAAAGTTGTTATGGGAATGGGTAATAATAAAGACATGCAATGAAACTAGTTTGGAGAACATTCAAAAGGAGATTGATAATTTGTAAGAGAGGATAATTAATAACTGGGATGAATATTTCATTTCTATCTTGAATTATTAAAAAATGTATCTGGTTGGGAAACTTTTGGAGATTGAAAAGAACTACAAGGAGAGATCAAGGGCCTCATTGTTGAGGTAGGGAGATATAATACAGAATTATTTCAGGCCTGTATTTAGGAAAATAAGCATATTTTAATAATTAACATAAATTTACCTGATGGGTCCTACTTTGGGGATATCAATATAGTAGGAAGGTTCGCCTAGGAACACCTTAAAGGGATTTTAGGAGGACTAGTGATCTTCAATGGTGGCAGGGTTGGAGAGTCACTAGATTATATGAGTGTTATATAGTTCATTCATATAGTGGTTTAATATGATGATAATGAAATTCTTGAAGCCCTTCCAAATTAGGAGGAGATCATATAGGTTGTGAAGATCATGAATCTGGGCAATGCCCCAGAACTGGATGGGTTCCCCAATTCTTTTTTTGTTGAATCTTAGGATATGATCAAATAGTTGGTTAAGGAGTGTGTTATTTATTTAGGGTTGGATCACTTCCAAGGGTTTTTTCTACATCCATTGTGGTTTTGGTCTCAAAGATTCAACAACCTATGATTAATAACCAATTTCGGCCAATTTTTCTATGTAATTACATATATTAGATTTTGACAGCCTCTTGAACATAAGACTTAATTTCATGATAAAAATAATGGTATCAAAGTAACAACATGGATTAATATAGATAAGGGTAAAACAAGGTACATTTTTAATTGCATAATAAATGGTTGATGAAATTAACAAGAAGGATTTGGGCTCAATACCATCATAAAAATGGACATAGATAATGAATACGACTGACTTGAGTGGAGATTCATTATTAAACTGATGAGGGATTTTGGATTCAAATAATGGGTGTGATATTTATTCTTTATGTGCTACTCAACCCCATATCTTTCCATTTCTTTCATGAGGAATGTTTTTTGATTTTTCAATACAACCCATAGATTAAGAAACGGTGGCCTAGTCTCCCCAAGTATCTATATCATGAATTAGGATACTCTCTCAAGGAATTTGAAACATGGTCTGAAAAATAGAGCTATTATTCCCTATTGAAACAAGTATGATAAAGTAATGGTGTCCCATATTATGTTTAAATATGACATCCTCCTTTTCATCAATGGTAGAAAAATTTCCATTAACCAGCTGATTAAAATGATGGGGGAGTACAAAAAACCATAGTGGTCCGAGGATCAATCCAGCATAGAGCATTGTGCATATCTATGAAAAATGTCTAAGGATACATAGTAGAATAATTAAGAAAAATATGGGAATGAAAAAAGGTCATATACCAATGGATTATCTTGGTGCTCCACTTTCAAATGGTAGAATCAAGAAGTCTCGGTTTTTTGGAATGATCCTAAGGAACATGGGCCACATTTGTAACCAGAAAACATGATTTATTTCATTTAGGGGATGTATAATTCTAGTTAATAGTGTTCTAACTTAAATCCCAAAGATCATATTTTTCAGAGATCAATGCACTCAAAGGGATAGTGGATCATCTTGAAAAGATCATGATGATATTTATTTAGGATGCAAACCAAGCTGGAATATTCCACCAGGAAACTTGGAGGAGGATAGAAAATTTGATTAGTGAATAAGGTATTAACTTATGTGATGTTTCAGAGTCCATGTGAACCATGAATGCTAAATTGGTGTGGTATATAATTGAATTGAAAATTTTTTGGCACGGTTCATGATTAATAGGTATGAAGATGACTGGAGATAATGGGATATGGGTACAAAGAGTAAAAAAAGTCTATCAAGGAGCATGATTGATTAGTTAGAAACTATATAAGGAAGGGAAATATGTCTTGTGAGCAGTATTGATATTATCTTCTGGAAGGAGAACTAGGATAGATATCCTCTCATATTTCTAGGTTGTCTAGTCCTAAAGATAACATTCAAAAAAGACAACAAGTTTCCATGATTTATCAACACCACTATTAATTTCAATAAATGGATATATTTGATAGTGTCATCCTATTAGATGATCCTGATAAATGTATGTTCATTGAATATTCTTTGGGTCATTTTAATATTTGGGGATTCCGGGAAATGGTTCATGTTAGTAGCAATACTTTTGTGTGGGCTAAAAAGATGTGGTGTAGAATGATTCCCTGAAAAATGAATTTTATGGTTTTTTGGTTATGAAACCAAGTGTTTCCCACTGATGAAAACGTGCATAAAATAGGTATATGTTTGTCTTTTAGATAATTGTTTTTTCATCTCCAAGGAAATAATTTCTGTGGAACCTCTTCTTTAAAGGGGAATGGTCGCTCGATATCTAGCATCTCCTTGTCCACTATAACACCCTCAAAATATAAAGGGTTAAATGACTAAATTATATGACTCATTTCAACTAGGTACACCTTCCTTTTCGGGAGCCTGCTTGATTAGAACTCCACAGTTAAGCGTGTTTGTCCTGGAGTAGTGATCAGGATGGGTGACCTTCTGGGAAGTTTCTCAGGGTGTGTGTGAGTGAGGACAAAGCACACTGGAAAGGACATGTGTTGGCATGTGGGAACAATCATCAGTCAGATGGCCTATTCGGGCACGTAGTTGGACCCTAGGGTGGGACCCACGTGTCTGTGGGGGCAACTGGTGGTACCTGTAGGCAAGGACCCAACGACCATGTTAAGGCGGGGTGTCTGTGTTGTCACTGGTACCTAGTTGTCACATTTGGTATCAGAGGAGAAACTCAGCCTTAAGTGTGGTGCACTACTTGGGTTAAGATGTAGGGCCCACAACGAGGGCGTTGTGCTCTAAAGGGGGGGTGATTATAACATCCTCAAATGATAAAAGGTTAAATGACTAAATGATATGACTCATGTCAACAATTTGCACCTTCCTTCTCAGGATCCTACTTAATTAGAACTCCACAGTTAGGCGTGCTTGGCCTGGAGTAGTGATCAAGATGGGTGACCTTCTGGGAAGTTTCTCAGGGTGTGTGTGAGTGAGGACAAAGCACACTGGAAATGACATGTGTTGTCCTGTGGGGACAATAATTAATCAGATGACCTCTTCGGGCACGTGGGTGGACCCTAGGGAGGGCCTCACATGTCTGCGGGGGAAACTGGTAGTACCTGGTAGGCAAGGACCCGACGACCTTGTTAAGGCGGGGCGAATGTGTTGTCACCTGGACCCGATTGTCACATCCACTGCATAGGTATTAGATGATATGAGGACTCCATGATGACCTTTCTCAAATATTTATATCACTAAAATTGGTAAAACATGATGTAAGTGAAATCTCATAGTATAATTTTCACTACTGTTTATTGAAACATATGGGAGGCACGCAACAAGGCCAGAGAAGGTATGGTCTACTCTCTTTGTTTAATCCATATTTGGCTAAAAACTATGGTGGTTGATCTCACTAGCCTTTTACTTATTATGGATACTTTGTTCTCATTTATATGTTTCATCCCAAGGATTTTCATGAACATGTAATTCATGTGGGACCATCATAGTTTCATGGATTTGCTGGATTCCCCTAAGGTCGGTGAAGAAGCTCAATGTGGAAAACTCCTGTTCATCTAGGGTTATGTGAGGAGGTGGAGTTATATGTGATGAAAGGTGGTATTCCATTTTTGGTTTCAACTCCTACTATGGTCCTTGAAATTATATTTGTGTGGAATAAAGAATGATGTAAAATGTTATAAGGTTGTTCATATTACATAACATTGGTATTATGGAGCTATAATTTGATACCAAAGTGCTAGTTGATTTAATTTTGGGTAAGTATTGTCCTCCATGGAATCTGATTTAAATTTTCAAAAGTTGTAGGAGGATCATTGATCAAGGGATTCATATTGGACACTCATGTAGGGAATGAAATTTTTTGGTTGATGCATTGGATAGCAAATGGTATCCTAGAGATACTACCATTGTATACTCTTATACCGGCTCCCATATAAATGAATACAAGCTCATTTTCAGGGGTGATTCCCTAGTACTTCACCATTTTTGACCCCCTTTAACCATATCTTATGTACTTATTTTTTATATAATACAATAAAAAGTTAATTTTCAGTCAGTAAATGGGACCATATTAATCTCTATATGAGAATAGATACAGAACACCAACATATTGGGATTAAATTGTGGAGAAGAATATCTTAGGACCAAAACATTTTTAAAAAATAATGGATAAGGATAAAAAAAATTCTAGAATATATGAAAATAACACAGAATTAATAGAAAATATATATTGGTAATCATCTATGAGATATAGTGTTCAAAGTTAGTGAAAAGTTGTTCCTCTGGATATCTCATTGGAAGTGGGTTATGAGATTTGAGAATGAAGAAGATATGAGCCCTAGGAACATCATTACCATTTAGATTCTTGACCATGTCAAGTCTATATATTTCACATATCACCCCCCACACACACAAACATAAATTTTTCAATCACATGATGTGCTCCATGCACCAATTTTAAGGAAGTACATACTATATCCATCAAATGTACTGAACATGAAACTTCTTCAATTGGAAGATGATATCTCATATGATAAAAAACCATAAGAGAACCCAAATAAAAGATATTAAGAGTTGTAGAACAAAACCACCCACCTAGTAAAAATTTTATAGTGAAATTATAAGTTTGAGGAAGCTACATGGGAACCTGGGTATGTAATAAGACAAAATTACCCTAACTTTTTTTATCTCAGTAATGAAATTTGGAATATGAAATTATTATTAAGGGTGGTTGAATGTAACAACCCATAATTTTAATATATAATTATCTTTAAACTAATATTTTTAAATAGCTTGTTTCACATAAAAAAATTCAGTAAAACAAAACTATGTTGCATTTTATAAGTATTAAATATGATAATTATAATATAGTTATTTAATTCGAGAGTTTAAATAAAAGTAACAGCATTATAAGATATTTAGAAATAGAATAAATCAATAATAATATTCCCTATGAGTATCATCTTTATAATATTGCAAAGGATTTGGAATAAATTCGGTTTTCCCTAGACCAATTCCAAGAAAAACTTCAACAAGTATGGGTTGAGAGAAATCTCCTCCAAGAGAATTTCAATCTTGTAGAAATTGCTAAGAGATCCATACTAGCTAGAACACCACCCACTAATTACACCAATTAATATATTACCATTATATATTATGCACAGCTCATGGGGGTTTTTTTATGTAATCGGGATTATATAAACATGTAATTATTGACATAATATATTTTATATGTTTCTATTAATATGTGATGTTTTATTAGGAATTTTTATAAAATATGACTTTTTTAATAAAGTTATTACTTTTAATAACTATATTAATAGAATTTATTGATTAAATTATAGGAATTATTAATTAAAAACATCCAAGAAATAAATAATTAACTATAAGGAATGAAAATTTAATTATTCATGGGGAAAAATTGTTTTTCTCAAAAACATTATTTTTATTGTATATTATATATGTTTTAATCAAAATAAAAATTTCAAAATTTTCTAATTTGAGTCTAATAAAATGAACATAATTTTTTATTCATCATTTAAAAATATTATTTGGTTAAAATCTTTTTATTTTTCTAAAAAATGATTTTGAAGTGAATAGTGAAACTATAGTTTTTACAAATATTTTAACTTTTATGAAATCATTATGAAATAGGAATGAATTAAAAATATATGAAAAAATTATTAATAAAATCATTTAGTGATTAAAATATTTCATTTAAAATTAATATTTTTAATTTATAAATATATTCTTTACTTTTTAGAACTTAAGTTACATTTTATTCTAATAAAAAACTATTTTCTTTATTTTCCATTAATTAGGTATTCTGAGTTACACATTCGGTTTTGGATTCATTTTAAAGTAAAATATATATTATTTTTTAAATAATAAACCAATAAATTCCATGGGAATCAATATTATAATTGATTTTGGTGTAAATACATTTTTTTCTTAAAGGGGGAATTTTTATAAAAATCGCTTTTGTTGCGTTAAGCATACTTTTATTATAATTATTTTTTACCACAGCTAGGAATTGAATATTGAAAATGGTTTTCATTTTTTTAATAAAAAATTAAAATTATAAAAGATGATCCATTTCATTTTAAGTTATAAAAAAATAGGTTACCATAGTAAAAGTTATCCCCCACGATAGAGGTTTAAATGGTTAGCAAAGGGTTAAATTAAGAGATATGGCCACAAATATAAAAAACCAATATTTAATTTATTTATGAGTGTATTATAAACCTAACCTATCTTATCTTTTAAATTTTTTATTTTTGATCCACTCCCTTTGATAATGACTTTCCATTTTTATATTAGGAGATTAATATTAAAAAAATTACACTTCTCTCACTTATAAAAAGATCCCTCCTACACCCCTTAAAGGCCATTCCAAAAAAATTAATACCCCTAATTAATCTAACATATTTACTTCTCTAATAATCCTACCCATTTTATTGATCTTTAGATCCCAATAATAATTCTTAATCCTCACATTTCCAAGAGCTACTTCAATAAATGATTCAAGCTCTCAATGTAAGCAATATATTCTTCTAGATTATTCTTCTATATGTTATTCATATAAATATTCTTGAAATTTATTTACAAATTTAAAAATATCTTCATGAAACCATTAATATTTTGTAAAATTTATATTATCACTATACAACTGCATGTTTATTCTCATTCAACTATTATAATGTGTTCTTGTTTTGGTCATTTTACAACCAACGTTAATATTATTATAATTATTATCTAATAAATGAATAATACCACTTAAATATTGGTAATAAGATATAATAATTTTAATATTAATATTTTTTAATAATTATTTATTTGTAAGATTCAAAATTATATTTAACAATAGATTTGATTCTTTTTGTTATCTCAACAATCATCAAAAAAGTAATTTTTAAGTGTTCCATGTGAACCGTCAACATAAGTTACATGAAATATATATGGCACTAAAATGTTATATAAAACAAATTTATTGCCTTATAATTAATATTATTAAGGTGATTATCCCATTAAAAATACATAAGGACTAAAATCAAAAAACTAAAGCTTATAAGAGAATCAAAATGAGTAACACTTTCAATGGGTTTTTATCCTAAAATATTTCAATGGTTTTCTTTAAAACTTTTACATTATAGCTTTTGAAGCCATTCGCTAAACACTTTCTCTTCCATGTCTATATTCTTTATATTATTTCAAGAATTGTCTTATCTATAATTTAATTAATATTTAAATTAAATTTAAAATATCATTAACTTAATTTAAAATTTTTTAATAAGTAATATTTTAAAAAAATTCACACGATTCATTTTGGAATTTCTTTATAAAGGTGATAAAATAATATTTTTATTATATTTACAACTTCATTGATTTTTACCAATGTTATACCCATTCTTCATTATTAATATTTCTTTACATTTTTTCATAGTTTTTCAAAGAAAATTTAATTTCAATTTTTCTATTAATTTTTTTAGAAAAAGTTTCCAAAAGGAAATGATGGTTCTTCTTGTTTTTCAAAGAAATTTCAAATGATTTTATAAAAGTGTTTTTATCTATGTCAAAATATTTTATTAATTATTATGATTTACTAGAATATTATCTAATGGTATCATGAAAATTCTTATTCTATATTAATTATGATGATATTTTAAGGAAGTTTTCATGTAACTCGTTTTTCCCTAGGTTAATTAATCTATGAAGGAAAGATGAATGTTTCTAAATTTTTATAGAACACATATGTATGGTATATTATTATGTGATGGGTGGGCCCTATATATCACACCAATTTATTGGTTAAATCTTTATATATATCACTACATAATTATTGGAAATGATTTTTTATGCTCAATCCATGAAGGGAAATATGTAGTGATGGCTGGTCTACAATGGGAAACAGGTAGTGACACCTGATCTAGTATGGGAAATAGGTAGTGATACATAATATACTATGTTTTTATGGTATTAGTAGCTAATCCTGACATATTTTATGATTTCCTATGTTTATGTTTTCCCCATTCTTATTCCACCTTTCTATTTTATTTCACAAGCCTGTATTATTCTCCACAGTAAATAATTATTGTCTCATGTCTCTAAATTCCAATTATATTTTATATATTTGATATTTTTAGGTTATATGTATTTTTTAATGAATTATAAACAAGTATTATGATTCAGTGTTACTTTTAATCATATCTTTCTCCCATGTTAATGTCTTCTCGCATTATTATGACTTAACACTCTATGAATTGTTGATACGATTTTCCTCACTAACCTTTTTAACTCACTCCTTTTGTTTTGTTTTATTCTTCCCTAAAATATGCATGATAATTGTAAAACCCATATTTTTCTAGGATTTTAAAATTATGAGGAATATGAATTTTTAGTTTTGTGTTCTTATGACGGTAAAAATGGTAATTTATACTAGTAAACAACCATTGAAATATTTTATGATGATTCTATTGATCTCTAAATGGGGTTTTACCCTTGGGCTGAAATTTGGTGAAATTCTAATCCAAATGTTTTTTTGGAATATTATAATATTTGTTTAAAACATATTAATTATTCCACATATGGAAACTTTTATATATCAAAAATGGATCCTTATATAGAAATATTGACTCTATGGTTGAGTCTAAAATGGGGGGTTGTACCTAATGAAAGTATAAACTCTACTCGGATTCTAAGACCGGTGTCGAGCTATTCAATGAGGTTTTCTTTTTATTATAATTTTATTTGTATTACAACTGCCAATACTCATTCTCATTCATGCATGGGGAGAAGGGATTCCCTTGTACACTACAACTAGGAAAGATACAGGGAAGGAGGTAGAGGTAAATGTCAAGTTTCATCTGATCAAGATCAGATCAAGATACAGAAACTACAAAGTGTGGATCTAGGCATGAAGCTTTCATTATTTCACCTTAAGGTAGGATAATAATTTTTTTTTCCCATTTATCCATTTTAATTCATATATTTTGAGTTTAATCAATTTATATGTACTTATTTAGATTGTTTTATATCCCTATAAGACTTTATTTTTGGAGAAATGGGTTTTGGGAGCATCATAAGGTATTTCCATTCAAGAAACCAAATCACATGCTTTGTAGTTTAAGAAGACAAACCATGTGTTATTAATTTCAAGTAAATTGAGGAATATGATGACTGGATGGAGTTTATTCCATGATTACATGTTATTTTGGATAACTTGGAATGTTTTTTAGTACTCGTCTAGACACCCATGTGGGGGAACATGGTCATGTAGTGTACACAACCAGGCTCCATGGGTGGCACATGGATAGAGGTTGTGTGAAGTATTTGTCCACACCCTATGTGATGTACATATCAAGGTACCCCATGTGAGTTAAATTCTATGTAGTGTTTGTAAACAATGCATAGTTATGATGTAAATTCTAGAATGGATTGAATTACACACCCAGATTGGGTTGTTGGGAGTACACTCTATGTACCCATAGGTACACCCTGGGTATTATTCCTTGGGTGGGGTTTTGAATTTCTTCATGCACTAGATCTAGAATTGGAAATGTGAGGAGTCCATTCTAGGTATTTTTTTTCTTTTAAAACATGATGGTAGAACCCTCTTGGTTATTTAAGGTCATTAAAGAGCTAATTCAGGGTTGGATGTGGTATTACTATAGGGTATTCCTTAAGATGGAGGATTAGGATCTCTCTTGAGGAGAGACATGAGACAGAACCCAAAAGATGGTTGTGAGAATAATTTAATGAATTCTAATGGTTTTCCATGATTATTATTGAATGATTTCTCTAGATGACCCCTATGTAGAAAGACTGGGTTGTTATGTGAGATAAGATGAGGATTTTCATTGGAATCATGAGGCTTATGTCTGATAAAGAATATGGGATGAGAGAACATGTTGCGAGCTGACCCACCGGGGCCCGAGCTGCAACTCCCCAAGACCACCTCCAATAAGACAGGGTTTGGAATCCAACATTGAGAAGGAATATCCCACACATGGTAGGCCTTAGCCTATAGTACATGTACGCATTCACCCACATACATATATAGATAGTGATAAGTAAAACCAAAAAATGTATGTGTACATCTATCCCACAACTAGAGTATAATATAAATACTAAAAGTGTAAAAGGTCAAAATACAAACCCAAAAAGAACTATAAATAATCCAAACTACTCAGATAGAGGTGAATACTATCCAAATCAACCATAGGAACAAACCTCAATCAAGAGCTGGTAAACACCTCGGTCTCTCTATCTTGCTAAGCTTTTCATGCTTCGCGTCCTCCTGGGACATCGTCAAAAGTCTAGTTATCTGCACAAGACACAACATGTTTAGAAAATCCCATGAAGGGGTGAGTAGAACACTACCCATTAGGCACCCCAAAAACCCAAAAATAAAAGGGATCAACTAAAAGGAAGTAGTTCACTCAAACCCACCTGGAGGGAACCCAAGAAAGAGAAAAATACCATCTCGACCAGTCTTCCGCTAAACATGACTATTCAGTTCAATCCACATGGTGTGTCAACCAAAATACATGAAAACACTTTAAGGACTCCCATAATCATCCAAATATACTCAAACTAGACTTTAAATCTCATGAGGTAATCAACTCATAGACATCCATAGGACCCTACTCGAGGCTCAAAGGCAATTTTCATCCAGAAGCGCACACCCCACGAGCACTTCCATCCCAAATGGAACTCATATAATATATATTCTCTATTTATAATATATCTCTAGGTATAACTCTAGTTCCCAACACCATAGGTCTTTTAAACGCTATATTTCACCCATTATAAGCTCATAAGAATCTAAGTGGCAAGGTCCACCCCTCACCACTACAAAAAATTGAGGGATCACTACTCCAGACCATATACCACATGAATATTGTTTAAATAGTGAGATGAGGGACCCACGCCTCACCACTGCCCCACATTTGAGAGAGTAATAACTCCTAAACATCCCATGAATCCATTTTAGTACCCGCACAGAGGGTCCCACACCTCACTACAGTGTGGGATTTCTAACTCCTGACTAGGTATTGTGTATCACAAGAGGACGGTTCTACTCCTTACTACTACACTCCTTAGAAGATGGAGCTCCAACTCCCATAAAGGACCTTCTCCCCACTGCTACTCAAATATAGATGAGTAAAACTCGTAGATAGAGGACTTGAACCTTTTTTATAGGGGATTTTCGTCTCTAATTTTATGAACATGATAGGGGACCCACACCTTAACACGATTGGGGTGTACCAACCCTAGAATAGAGGACTCACACCCTGGTATGACATGGAAGTACTGACCCTATCTGAACATCTCATATGGAATTTCCACACCCTAGTATGTGTCACATACATGAATTCTATTAAAGTTAATTTTTTCATTGAATTTTAATTATTTCTATTTTGGGGGGGTTTCCCATACATTTTTTTGAGGAAAGGGTGAGTTTTCCGTATTTGGGCCAACCCATGAGCCCATTTCCATATTTAAAAACCAATTTGGTTTCTTTTATAAATATTTAATTTTTCAACATTTTACACCCATTCCACTTCCCAATTGGCATAACCTATTATATTAAAACCATCATATCCATTTTGACCTCATAGTAATCCATAATCATGGTGGATTTGGGTTTTTATTAAGGTATTGGGTCATCCCGTAAGCCCATTTCCTTCAAAAAAAATTCTATTTATTTAATATATCATTCAATATTTAATGTTTATTTGTGATTCCAACTCTCACCCAAGACCACGTACCCAAGACGTTCCTTCATTCTCTTTTTCCCCTATTTGGAGTTCTTATGCATCTCAAATTTGGGTGAGATGTCTATTAATTTCCCAAATCTCCCAGATTTGAAGAGATAAATTGTTTATTTCATAAATCCTTCAATTTTTAGTATTTTTTCCTCATTAAAGTTCCTAAATTACCTCCTAATCCTTATTAGAACCTCACATTCATTTTTTGGTTGTTTGGAAATTTATCTAATGGTATATTGGGGTCGTTTTATTCATGATTTCTTCAAGTAAGTGTCCCACTCTTCATTATCTTCCTTCTCCTTAGGTTTTCCTCCCTATTTCATGAAGTTATAAAATTTCCATAAGTTAGGGTTCATATCTAGGGTTTTATTTGGTGTATTTTTTGTTAACTTCTGTGGTTTAGGGTTCTTTTTCACTTCCTTGTGGTGTGGCGGTGGTGCGGTTCAAGTTTCACACCAAGATTTGGGGGTTTTGACACAAAAGGTAGGTGATTACATGTGTAAGAATTTATTGATGAGTTAGCATGATTAATTTAATTTTTTTATGTTCCTAATATGTTTTTTGTGGTGCTAAACCCATTTTTGATGGATATTGTTAAGATATTAATTTTATAGTTGCGTTTTTCATTAGATTGGGTGTTTTACATGTGTAAATTTTATGGTAATATTTGGGTTTATTGTATAACATATGAAAGTGGTTTATTAAATGTTTTTTGGGATAATAATTATTCATTTGGTAGGGTATTGGTGTGATTTTGTGTTTAAAAGAGGGTTTTTTAATTGGTTTTAGGTGTAAAACATGGTCATTCTTCTTGAAAGTATTTTATGCAAATTGTAAATGGGTTATTGAGTTACACAAAGTGTGAAAAGGAAGTTTATGTACTATTTGGGTGGGTGTATATTTTTAAAATTGTCCTTTTTTAAATGTTTTTAATTTCATTTTTACCATCTTGGAAAAATTTTATAAAAATTTTTAAAGGATTTGTCAAATTTTGAAAGAGATATGAAACATGTTGCGGGCTATTTTGGTGTGAGTGTGGTTTCAAAATGAATTCGAATAAGAAAGAGGATTATGTGACATATGTGTGGTATTTTTGGTATACTTGGGATGTGTAAATGATATTTTAATGTGAAAATGGTATTTATTGTCTTGTAGAACTTATTTGAGCACTAGAGGGAAAACCCAGGTATCAAGGTAGGTGGACGTGTACTAGTACAATAGTGATCCTGTGGGGTTGGCCAGAGTTTCAGGTATAAATTTTGACGATGACAACACTAACTAAACTATCATTATGATGGTGAGGTGGGGACTACTAGGTTATTTTTATGAACCATACTAGTGGATTCTGTTCACGATAATGGATATTTGTATGGTTACTTTCATCGGGATATAATGTACCTGGGACCTACAGTAAGCTAGTGCCTAGGGGTTGTCTCCCATTGATTGTCCTCATTAGATAATTCATAATTACCATCGTTATATGGTATGTTTGGAAGGAAAATTAAGTATATTTGGTATTTTATTTAAAATTGTTGATTCTTTAAAATATACCACTTGAAAACTATTTTTATTTAAAGTTGCATCTCTTAAAAATTCTTAAAAGCATCTTATTTTTATGGAAAGTTGAAAGATTTTAATCTTTGAATGTTTATAGCATGGAATCCTTTAGTGTTGGAATCATATTGGGGTTTGTCTCACACCCTACTTACACATTTATGTGTAAGTTGACTTGGTTATTTTGTCGCGGGTTTGGGTAAAGATTTTAGTGCCAATGGTTCTGGCCTCTAGCAGTCGTTCGTGATGCAGTGTTGTCGAGATGGCTAGAGGGTGGTGCCTCTTTCCATGAGGAGGTTCTTAGGCTGTCCATTTTGGGTTTCTTCATTTTTTATAGTCTTTGAGAATTGTTTTAAATTATTTAATTCAATTATAAATTTTTTTTAAAAGATTATTTTCTTGAAAAATCTAGATTTGTTATATTGGATTTGTTTTATTTATGTTTATAAACTCAAGTAAATCATTCCCAAATCTCATTTTATGATACCTGGGAACTTGTTCCATCCCATGGGGTTTGGTAACACCCCTCGGTTCTTGGCACGGGCTGGGTTTGGTGCCGGTTTTGATGGCGTCTAGATTCAGTTTGTGACAAAATAGTATAAAAGGAGGTTTAGGTTAACTATGTGGGTAAGGTTATTTGGGTAAGAGTCAGGATAGTCTGGATCTAGGATTTTCATGACTTGACATTTTAGTTGTGGGTAGTGTTCCTAGCTAGAAAACCTCATGATGGGATTCAAGTCACCAGAGAATGTTGGGATTTATCCGAGTCCTTTGGTTTTCTTGGTTTGATGATGATTATGTGAGATTAAAAGAGAGTTGGGTTAATAGTCTTAGTGATATTTTAGGGCCTGGAAAGTCATGTAGAGCCAGGGATATTTCCCTAAAACCCTCTCCATGAATATGAAGTGATTTCCATATGGCTGCCAACCATATTTCCAAGTCACCCATCAAAACTAGTTTCTTCTCGCATTGTCTTGTGTCTCTTCGTGTTGGAATCTTGAAATGCGGTTTTAATAAAAAAATGACTTGATTTAAGAAATGTGAAATCTTATGAAATTATTTTTTAATAAAGTGGAATTGTTTTGGTTTTTGAAATGGTAGAACTGAATATTCAGAATTTTTTGAAATGGAAAATGGTTTTTTACACATCTTTTGAAAGAAGGAACTGTGTAAAAGTTGGATTTGAAAAAGTTTTCCAATAGAGTTTTCTAAACTATTGAAAGGTGTTTTAATGGGATGGAATGTTTGGGAGGACATGTGTGGAGTTTGGAAATGAATTTTCATTTGGTAACTAGAGATCATTTGAAATGTTTTATGAAATTTTGGAATATTGTTTTAAAATGATAAGAGTTGATATCCCAATTTAATTGGGATTTATAAAATGGAGATTGTCATGAAATTAGAAGTGTTTTGAAATGACCTGAAATGTTTTGAAATTAATGTACATGAATTTAAAGTGAGTTTTTATTGAATAACTTGTGATCTTTTGGAAAGTTTTTCGAATCATTGGAACATTTTTTTAAATATTAAGAGATGAGTTTTCCAAGGAATGGGGATTGATGAAAGGGAGTTTTCATAAAACCAAGATTGTTTTGAAATGGAATGATATGTTTTGAAATTAAGGTGTATAACTTGAAAGTTAATTATTATTTGAATTATTGGGACTTTCTAAAAAAAATTATTATTTAAATAGGGATTTTTATTTCATGGTTAGTGGTCTTGGAAAAAAAGGGAAGTATTGGTTGACTATTTTGGTTTTGAAAGGTGGAATGGATTTTTTTTAACCTTTGGTATTTCTATGAGCTACCACATGCATGGGGTTATATAAGATAATGGATGTTTAATGGCATGATTGGATGAGTGTCGTGATGGATATGTGGAAGCTGCACGGTGTGGCATTGAAACATGAATGTTTGAGTCCCATGGGGTACCATTGGTGGATGTCGTAATCTCCAAACCATTTATTTTCAAAGAGATTATTTTAAAGGAAAACATGATGTCTTGATGACTGGTTTAGGATGGTGTGTCTTATGTGTTTTATGAAATTTTGTTGTTTTGGGATGTTTTGAGTCCAATAACCCCTCTTTTTTGAATGGTGTTTTGGGTTTTTGTTTGGTCGGAAATCTGGGTTGAAGGTCTTATTAGTAGTCTCCTTATGAGAAATGTTTCAGGATTCCTTTATGGTGGTTCCCTTTATGTTTTTTGATCTTTTTTTTGGTATGTATTGACTAATGGACCAGATTGGTTGGGTCCTTGGGTTCTCTCATTGGATAAGGCACACCCCCATTAAGGTTTAGTGCACAACTAAAGTGGAACCTGGATTGTTTCATCGTTGGAAGATCCTATATTTGATCAATATAATGAATATTTTTCTTGAACTTTCGAGATTGAGTCTACACCATTTCCTCTCTTGGTTTTGTGGATCCTCTTGTAGTGGGAGAGTGGTTGCAGGAGGTTAAAAGAGACTTTAGTTTCTTAAGTAACCTGATTTGTCGAAGGTGGAAGTGGTCTAGGGTTGTTAGTGTGGACGGTGTCTAAGAGGGCCTCTGGGTCCTTCATAGTCTCTTCGAAGAAGGGGTTCACATTAAACCACTAGTGTGGGAAATCTGGTAATGAGAGGCTATTATGGCCACTTTCTGGAATAGTGTGATGTTTGAGAACATTGCACAAGGTCCCTCTCCATGTATTGTTTCTATTAGTCTCAATGGTCATATTCAATGACACCTTGTGATGTCATGTGCTCATTTGAAAGTAAAGGTAAAGTTGTACAATCTTTTGTGAGTCTTTGTTTTTTCAAAAGTGTGTCTCCTTCTGGGAAATCTCTACATACTTTGTTTAGAGGAATGTGTTTCTATATATCCTTTTCTCTCTCCATTTCTAATATGAAGAAACAAGGGGTGATGTTTGTGCATATTCTAAGACCTTGTTTTATTAAAATGTCGGGATGTAGTAATGTGAGGTAGGAGTGTGTTCTATCTCATGGAACCCATCTAGGATAAAGATATTGTTTTCACAGAACTGAAATGAAAAGTTCTATTCAGGGGTTCCCAAAGCCTAACTATAGGGCCGAAGATGTTTTAATCATTTGAGCTCCAGCCATAGGTCTCAGAGTGAAGCTAGCACATAGTCGGGGGAAATCCCAGGGTCGTTCAAACCTCTGTACCAAGTATTATCCTTAGTATGAAAGATGGGAATAGTATAAAACTCCGGTTTCATCATCTTGCTTTTTTGTTCTCGTTCTATGGGAAGAGGTGGGAGGAAATCGTTTCCATGTTATCTCCCAAGGTCATTCCTTCCTCCTTTGGTTCCCATTGGGTTTTTGGAGAAAGTTTTGAGATTTGGATAGATAGGTTGAGCGCACAGTTTGTAGTAACCATACCCTAAAAAACCATGTAGATATAAGGATCCCCACGGTAAGAACATGGTTTCCCAACCTGTGTGGACTAACTGTGCGGCCATCCCAACTCTTTAAATTTTGGGGTCATTTTGTGTCGGCTCATACTGGTCAGTTAAGATGGTTGGTCCTTATGGTGGGGAGACCCATTATGAGTCTTATGTAAGTAATTTTGGAAAGGTCTAATGGATGTATACCCCTTGTTCTAGGGAGTCCATTTAGGCCTCCCCCTATTAGTATCCTGATTCTGTCTCGGGAAAAAAGTAGGTCGTCTCTTATGGTAGGGATTGAATTTTTGTCCCTCATACTAGAAACTCATTTTTTCCATGGTCTTGGCTTGGAGGTAGGTAGTCTCATTCAGATCTATTTAACCTCTAACTTCCTCCTAACGTATATTTTGGGATTGGAGTTCACCCAAGTGGGTTTTGTTTTGAAGTAAGACTACGGTGACCTCGTTCATTTTCGTTGTTCATTTCATGTAAGTCGCTTGAGTCTTCTTCAGATAGTGTTTGAGGTGTTTTGTTTTGGGATGTAGTTTGAATATGCCTGGTCATTTTAGGAAGTGGTGTGTGTTTTGGTTAGTGAGATTATTCCTTCCATTATTGATCAATTGGAGGTGTTTTTCCCTTTTGGGGGTGGGCGAATCTTGGCAAAGGAGTCCCTTTTAGCCTTTTGGTTGGGTTTGGTTTTTTCTTTTGGCCTTGTTGTGGCTTTCCGAGGGTGGAGAGATTTATGGTGGATAGAATTTTCATATCCATGACTTCTTTTAAAGGTATTTTTTCATTTAATTTTCATTCTTTCTTTTTTGTGGGGGTTTCCCATACATTTTTGGAGGAAAGTGTGATTTTTCATCATTTGGGCCAAACCGTGAGCTCATTTCCATATTTAAAAACCAATTTTGTTTCTTTTTTAAATATTTCATTTTTCTACATTTTACACCCATTCCACTTCCCAATTGGCATCCCATGGTATGTTAAAATCACCATATCCATTTGTACCTCATAAGAATCCATAATCATGATGTATTTTGATTTTTTATTAAGGTATTGGGATATCCCCTAAACCAATTTCCTGCTTTAAAAAATATTTTAATTATTTAATATTTCATTCAATTTTTAAGTTTTGTTTGTGATTTAAACTCTCACCCAAGACCACTTACCCAAGGCACGCCTCCATGCTCTACTACCCCTATTTGGAGCTCATATACATTGCGAATTTGGGCGAAACTTCTCTAGATTTCCAAAATCTCTCAGATTTGAAGAGGTAAATTGTTTCTTTCATAACTCCTTCAATTTTTACTCTTTTCCCTCATTCTAGTTCCTACATGACCTACTAAGACTTTTTTGAACCTCAATTATATTTTTTCCTGTTTGGAAATTTAGACACTAGTGTATTGAGGTCGTTTTATTCAAGATTTATTCAAGTAAGAGTTTCTCTTTTCATTTCCTTCCTTCTCTTTAGGGTTTCCTCTCTCTTTCATGAAGTTCAAAAATTTCCAGAAGTTAGGGTTTGTACCTATAGATTTATTTGGAGTCTTTTTGGTGAAATATTATGGTTTAGGGTTTTTTTCACTTCATTGTGGTGTGGCGGAGGTGTGGTTGAAGTTTCGCACTAAGATGTGGGGGTTTTCACACAAATGGTAGGTGATTTCATGTGTAAGCTTTTCTTGATGAGTTATCATGATTGATTTAATTATTTGTCATGTTCCATGTATGTTTTTTTGTGGTTAGAAAACCATTTTCGATGGATTTGGTTAAGAAATTAATTTTATAGTTTCATTTTTGCTTTAAATTTAGTGTTTTCCATGTGTAACTCTTGTGGTGATATTTGGGTTTGTTGTATAACATATGTAAGTGGTTTATTAAATTTGTTTGGGATTCCAATTATTATTTGGTAGGGTATTGGTGTGCTTTTGGGTTTAAAGGAGGGTTTTTTAATGGGTTTTCGGTGGAAAACCTTTTCATGCTTCTTGAAAGTGTTTTATAAAAATTGTAAATGGGTTATTGAGTTACACAAAGTTTGCAAAGGAAGTTTATATACTGTTTGGGTGGGTGTGTGTTTTTAAAACGGTCCATTTTGTTTTGAAAGGGTTGTTATGTAATTTTTAACATCTTAAAAAGATTTTATAAAATTTTTTAAAGGATTTATCTAATTTTGAAAGAGATATGAAACATGTTGCGGGCTGTTTTGGTGTGAGTAGGGTTTCAAAATGAATTTGAATGAGAAAGGGGATTATGTGAAATGTGTGTGGTATTTTTGGTGTGTGTGTGATTTCGAAATGATATTTTAATGTGAAAATGGTATTTCATGGCTTTTGGAACTTTTTTGAGCACTAGAGGGAAAACACAGGTATCTAGGTGGGTGGATGTGTACTAGTATGCTAGTGATCCCGTGGGGTTTGGCCACAATTTCATGTAGCAAGTTTGAGGATGAAAATAATAAATAAACTATAATGATTATTATTATGATAATGGGGGACCACTAGGTTATGGGTATGATCCCTTATAGTGGCTTGTGTGCATGAGAATAGATATTTTTATTCTTACTTTCACCAAGATAGGAGGTACTTGGGACCCACAGTGATCTAGTGCCTAGGGGTTTTTTCCTGTTGCTTGTGCTCATTAGATACTTTATACTTACCACCATTATATGGTATGTTAGTCTAGAAAATTCATTATCTTAGTTATTTTATTTAGAAGTGTTGATTCTTTAAAATGGCCCACCTGAAAACTATTTTTATTTAAAGTTACATCTCTTTAAAATTCTTAATAGCATCTCATGTTTATGAAAACATGCAAGTTTTTTGTCGTTGAATGTTTATCAAATGGAATACTTTAATGGATTCATCCTACTAGGATTTTTCTCACACCCTACATACACCTTTGGGTGTAAGTAGACTTGTTTATTTTTTCAACGGTTTGGGTAAAGCTTTTAGTGCCAATGATTCGGGTCTCTAGTGGTCCTTTGTGATGTAGTGTTTTGGAGATTTCTTGAGGGTAGTTCCTCTTACCATGAGAAGGTTCATGGGCTGTCCATTTTTGGTTTCTTCATTTGTTAGAGTCTATTAGAATTTTTTTAAATTATGTAATTTAATTCTTATTTTTTGTAAAAGATGGTTTGTTTTGAAAAATACAGATTTTTAATATTAGATTATTTTTGTTTTATGTTTATAAACTTAGGTAAATCATTCAAAAATAACATTTTATGACACCCTGTCACTTTTTCCAGCTCGTGGGGATCCGGAATTCTTTTCAGGTCTGGCCACGAGATGGTTTTCGTACCAGTTTTCATGGTGACTAGATTCAGTTCGTGACAATATAAAAGGGGAGTAATGAATCTACCATAACATCACTTGTGGAGGACCGACACCATGGTATGATAGGTGAATATTGACTTCATGGATAGAGTACTTTGACCCATGCACCATAGGTAAGTACCAACTCTATCTGCATAATGAGTATAGAGAGCATGCACCCTAATAGCATGGGAGATATTTTTCAACTATAAAAAATATATGAGATACTCGTGCCCTAGTATGATAGGGGGTACACATCCCGGCGTCTCTCCGACAAATCAAACCAACCTCCAACATTAAAATTGAATCTATGGAATTATTTTCACACTCATAATTCCTCGCATCGTAACACTAACATGGGTAAGGGACTTGTTCCCTGATAGTAGGGAAGTGTCACTCTACTAGCCTAAAGAGTATAGGGGACCCAAATCCTAACATGACCAGGAAGGGTTCTGACCCCAACATCTAATTAGTAATCCACCATGATTATTATCTACATAAAATCACCACTAGCATGGTGCCATACCTAAATCACATAATATTTTATCCCTCAATTCTCTATAGAGCCTACCATCATGTTCAATATGGAAAACCACTCAGGATAGGCTACTTATAGCCCTGAATCCAAGTCTTAAAGAAGGAGATACACTAAGAGGAAGATACCAAGAATAGTATATTGAGTTTAATGGGTCCACACAGTGTGTGATACCACATGATCACCTAGACACATCCTCTCATTCATGGATTGTCTGGACATATTATCTTACATGGCATGTACATGATGTACATGGTGTGTCTCGCCTCACCTGGGCACCTGGTCATGTCCTTCCCCATAGCCATCATTCAACTGTGTATTCTACATAGCGTGTACGCCCAGTACATTGTATGTCCTAGATAACTAGCCTCTTGGCTTTGTCCCCCCCCCCTATTCCCATGTTATTCACATCATTTTTGTTAACTCTGGTTGTGTATAGTCACTCGTCCATGTCCCTTCACACGGTATCCTTGGCCATGTCCCTCGACTTCATGATCGAGTCTCACTACGCATAATTAACCCCCAATACACAGTGTATAGTCCCTAAATTTAATCTTCCCTAAATGGGAAGAATGAACAGCTTGTGTTCCTGTACTGCATGTCATGTGATCAGGAATTCAGAATAGGAATTCCCTTCGATCCACATGAATCACCTTAGTTTCCACTGAAACCTATTTATCAACCCCCAGGGGATCCCTAAAAATTATAATAGGGATCTAAAACCATAAAAATAAAAAAATGGGGATAAATACTTGAAAATCAAGTCTTCATATCTTGAAGAAAAACATTGATGCTTAGGGTGGATATCAGTGCTCTGAAGATGATGCACCATGATCTGAGAGAAGTCTCCCTCAAGATCGATGATCAAGAGAGTCTCCTATCCTTGGTTCAGCCTCGGGTCATCCATCACACAAAGTGGGCTCAACTATTCCTCCTACAGTGAGTGATGCCCAAATGGGGAGGTATTTTGATTTAATTTTATTAAATCAATCTCCCTCCATTTAACACCCCACCAACTCGCCCTCAACCAAGCACCCATCGTAGAGAAACTTTATATCACACCTAGGGTAAACGCTACATTCTGAACTAGACCATGGTATCTAATTTTTGATCCAAGAATCTATCATGAACCATCCCAGGTACCTTGGTAACCTGATAACTGAGCTAGACCTGACATGGTGCGAAGGGCATTCATGATCCCCACGGGTTGGCGACTAGAACCTGGAATCATACAACATGAAAGTGGGAATGAATTTTCCACAAAAAATAGCGGAAGTAAAAGAGATACGACAGTATGCATAATAAAAAGAAGCTCTACTAGGAGTAAAGTTCTAGATTACAATAAGGCATAAAAATCCAAAATTACTACAACCCAAGTACTAAAATAAGAAAATATCCCCAATGTCCCTAAGGAAAAAACTCACAAATACCAAAGCTCAACAACTAGATCCACCCCCAAGAGATCCCTTCCCTTTTCTCTAACTGGGAAGAATAAAGTCTATAAACACCTGAATTCAAAAGTAGGGTGTGATCCTAAGCCTAGTAGGATACCACCAAAGATTCCATAACAGATTCTAAATATAGATTATCCAAAGAAAATCATTCAATTTTCAAAATGAAGATTTTTGTAAATTCAAAATCATATTTAAACAAAACATGCTATATATTTTCAAAATGATGGGAAAATTCATAGGCTTTACTTTATAATAGATTGAATATTTCTAAAAAATGGCTTCAAAAAAACAATTACATAAAGTAGTTTATGTAAATATAGTAATGGTAGGTAAATATGTTTTACAACATTGGCTTACATTTATTTCTCAAATATAAATAAACAAACTAGAAACATTGTCATCTGCCAATTAGGTATGATAGTATTAATCATCTATAGGATTCCGCACTCTCTAAGTGATCACAGTGAAATAAGTATACTCACGCCCCCTAACACTATCCATAAGAAACTCATCACCCTTCCATCGGGGATGTGACCCACCACAGGTATGTTTTATAATTTTTTAATAGTGAAGAGTGTATCCAAATAGATCACCAACTACCTAAGGCTTGCATGTGATTTTACACGATGAAAAACTTATTTTAAGACTTCTCAAAGGACAATAAATCTTATTATTCCATTTCAAAAATTCCAATTTCTTTCTATTTAAAACCAAACTGGGTTTCAATCGTAAACATGCCCTTTCCACAAGATAAAACCACTAGCTTTCCATAAAATCATTTTTGATCCATTTTCAGAAGATTGAAATACATTCAAAACAAATTACATCTTTTTTATAATTCATTTCCACTCTTAAATTCAAAAATTTAATTGAAAATATTTCCCTCAAATCGACAATTTAAATTCAATAATTTAAATTGTCCAATTTCCATAAACACATCCCAATTCAATGTAATTGGGGGTTTTCCAAATTTTTCTTCCAAAACCATTTCAAATATTCCAGTTCACTAGAATCAGGTTTTATTAATTTAATTGAAATAAAATTTGTGAAATTGAATTTAAATAAACAATTGAAATAAATCAAGCAATACAAAGATAATCAATTTGGATAATCAATATAAAACCAACTACCTCAAGGTCTTCAATGTCAACGACAATGATAAACCACCATGTGTGGTTCAATACACCTTATCATAGCCTTATTGTCGTAATCATCGAAAAATCAAAGATCGATGTTCGTAAAGGGTACCTAGAACAAAAAATAGTTATTTTATTTCAAAAAGAAATAAAATTTCACATGCGGTGATAAGTTCTCTCTCCTGTATAATTTTGAATTTTCCTTTTAAACAATTACATGTGATAATATGATAAACAATATTTGATAATTTTTTTTAAAATTTTCTTTTGATAATCGTTTGGAATTATTATTGATAATTCTATGATATTATAATTTGAAATTTATGATAATTATCCTTTGATAAAGCATGTAATTATCCCACAATAATTTCGATAATCTATTACACGTGATAATTACCTTATAATTATCCATTAATAATTTTTTGATAATTATTTTTGATAAAACATTTCATTGTCCATTGATAATTCAAATCAATTATTTTATGAAAATTTTATAAATTATATATCGATAAAATATAGTTATTATCCATTGATAATTTTGAAAAATTATCCTGCAATAAATTATTGAAATTATCATTTGATAATTTTCAACAACATATTTTCATAGTTTATTTAAAAATTATTTTTGATAACCACAAAAATTTGACTTGATAACTTCAATAAATTTTTCATTGAACATTTGATGAAAATTTTGAATTGATAATTCTTCAAATTTAGCCTTCAATAATTTGATGAAATTATTAATTGATAATTGTTATATCTATCTTCCAACATTTTTGACAAACCAACCTTTGGTAATTTAAGGTTTAAAACTTTAATAAAATTCCACCATTTTCCCTAAAAATGAAATGGAAGAAGTAGAAAAAATAATCAAATAAATAAATAAGAAAAAAAAGAAACTCACTTTACCTACACAACCCGCACGAGGAAGAACAAGTGTGGTGCATGGATGGATTGTGAGATCAATCCAAAGGGGTTTGTTAATGCATGCAAAGGGATACTAGGGTTCCTCGAACCTAACTGGATCCACTCGGAACCACAACCGAATGGTTGGGTTATATTGAACCCCAAGTCAAATATGGTTCATCCTCCCAAGAATTAAAACCCTAATTTAATCTACCTTTTCAAATGAAAATTGAGGATGGAGGGTTTTAATTTACCACATTAATGCGTTGGTGTTTGAAATGGTCAAAAATGATTGGAAAAAGAATATTTCGGAATACCCCATGCATTAAAAATGGTTGTATCCCATTTAAGAAGATGATTAAATAGTATAAATCCATTTTTTATAATTAATTTAATAATGAAATCATTAAATAAATTAATTTAAATAGCATACATACCAAACAACCATTGTTCATGAAAGTTATACCATATTTAGGGTAAAAATCTAGTTTCGGACAAAACAGTGGTCTCAGATTTCTCATACGACACAAAATTTGAAAGATATTAATGATTTATTATTTAAAAATCAAAATAGTTAATTAATTAAAATAAAAAGGGTCATATTTGAGAGTGATACATCCAAAAACCAGATGCTTACAAATGTTATACCACATCTATGGTAAGCCCCTCATTTCATACCTATCAATGGTCATGGATTTCTTATACAACATACCATTTAGGATATATTTAATTATTTTTAATAAAATAATATATTAAATATTATTTAATAACATTATCTCATGAGAGATGCATTCAAATGTCTGGATCCTTCAAATATTATACCCCTCTTATGGTAAGCACCATGTTTTAGACATAATAGTTGTCTCATATTTCTCATATGATGCACCATTTTGGAGCTATTCAATTATTTTGAATAAATTGTGTGTTCTTAATATAATACAATTAATATTTTTATTCAATCTTCAACAAGGATTTTCAGGTGTCTGAATCTGACACTAACTCGGTATCGAACCCCAAAAATATTCAATTGAATATTCCAGTTAAGGCCTTTAACACATTTATCAAATTATTTTTCTGATAAATCATTTTTTATTTCCCACCTATGATATTAATAATTTAACATAATATGGTTTAGGAATACCTAAAAATAGTAATGGGATGTTACAACCTCCCCAACATATGAACTTTCTATCCCCAGAAAACCTACGAAGAAGTATCCATGTCAAAAAGATGAGTTCATTGATCTCTCGTCAATGCCTCCTTCTCTCATGTCTCATGAAAATCAAAACCATGCTACTATAGCACACAGACTAGAGGTATCATCCTCCCAAGAAGTATCTTGGTCTCAGAATCAGAAACCCTGATTGGCCATTCGGCCACTTCATGATAATGCCAACTCAGAACACGAGATGGGTTAAATAGATATTTTTAATACTGAGATACATGACACACATTATGTATCAACATCATCTGTGATGACAGTGTCAAATGATATGAAATGTTCCCCACCTGCACACAACCTCAAAAAGGTCTAACAAAATGAGAAGCAAGCTTCCCTTACCTCCCAATCCATCAGTGACCCAATCGAGACGAAACCTTTAATAACACCTGGTCACCAAATGATAACTCCAAAGGTCTATAACAAAAATCAGTATAAGACTTGTACTGGCTCTTTGATGTCAACATTCTCTGATGAATCAACTGAATCTTAGTTTTCATATATTGTACCAAACTCAGCCCAACCAAGTAAATTTCACCAATCTCCGACCAACACAATAGATATTTACAATGATAGCCATACAAGGCCTTAAAAGGATCCATTATGATCATGGACTGGTAACTATTATTATAAGAAAACTCAACCAGCCACAAATTTTATCCCATGCCCCTCCAAGTAGAGAACACAATCATGAAACATTTCCTTAAGAAGATTGTCCAACTTGGACTTCATCTCTTTCAATTCATCTCGTGCCATTCTTTGAGAGGGAATTGAAACTGGTTGAGTATTGGGCATCATGTCAAAGGAAAAATCAACAACGCTTATTGGCGGTAAACTAGATATGTCAAAGTGAAATATGATGGTAACTCAAAGAAAACTAGAGGAATATCATCACTAATTAAATCTCACTCTAGATCAAAGATAACTCTAATATCACTTTCCCCAACTCCAGATAATAAGGAATGACTTTTCTCGACCTTGGGTACCATTATCCTTAAAATACAAGAGGCACACCACTTAGTGTATAATGGTAGACCCATCAAAGATAATAATAAATAAATGATTTATTTTCAATGACACAATCCATCCTAAATATGATGTCAATATATTTCATATCGAGTACCAAAAAACTCCAAACAAACTTGACATCTGATAGAGTGAAGACAAAAAATGTGGCTTTGGAAACCCTTAACTCTCTTTATACCAAGGGGTGTAGTAATATCTATTTCACATGACAGTTTCTCAATAGGAAGATAAATAATATTAATGATGCGGGTTGAAATAAATTAGTGATATGTATTTCTATCAAATAGAGCAGTCACTAATGATGAAGCTATAGAAATGGTACCTCTCACGATCGTTGGGTCGTATAATCTTCCTTTGGAGGCTCTTCCACTGTGTGAATAAGATTCCTTCTGAATGCATGTGTCTAGAACCCTTTTGTAGGGGAATCATTTTATTTCCCTGTAATTTTAAGAGGAGTGGATGATTATGTTCTACTACGTGGAATGGAAAATTTGTGGTAGAACTTCTGAAAGTGCCCTAAATGTCAACAAGGGCTATAGTTCTTTGGTTCCTCAGTGAAAACCCTGTTGGAATGTCCTAGTTTTCCACACTAATAGTAAATCAAAAAACTCCCTCCTAGAAATGTATGAGGTCTGGAATGACCCTTCCATCAAGAACTGCTGCAAGAATCATCACGCTTCTATTTTCCGTTGAAAGAACTCATACTAACACTGGGAGAAGTGGGAACTCCTGTCAACCCTAACATCCCAACTAGGTCCATTTCAACCATCATATACATATCCATCACATCCACATAACTGGGAAGATTTTATAATGAAAACCTGAGAATGGATATCTAATCAAATCCCTAACTCAAATTGTCAATCCTTTATCCTCTCATTAGACACAATATCAAGTGAAAGCTACACCAACTCAGTAAAGTGATTTAAATATTCAATCGCAGTTCTATCATTCTTCTCAAGCTTGAAAAACTCTACATCCTTATCCAACACCATTGAATCTAGGTAGAACTGGTCATTGAAAATAAACTTGAATTCTTTCCCTGAAAATCCTTCATTTTTCTTTGTTTTCACCATTGTTTCCCACCATCTCCTACTCAGTACTTCTAGAACGATGGTGGAACACTTTATATTGATCTCATATTGGGTATTTAAGAACTCAAATAGACATTCTATCATGTTCAACCATTCTTCTGCATATTGATTATTAGTAGATCCTTTGAAAATGAGTGGGTTATGGTGAAGAAACTATTGAGAACAGTATTGAATAATATCCCCTTGGGGTTACACAACTGAATCATGAACAGGTACTAGTGGTGGTTCCCTCCCAAAATCTTGGACAATACACACAATCACCTCAACTATATTTGGATACACAATAGGTCTTTCTTGCTAGGGCTCAGCAACATCCCCTTCCTAGGTTCGATTCACAAGTCTTCTCGAAGGCATGATACTACTGATAACATCAACACATAATAGAGAATATATTTGGTAATGCTCAGATAGAGAAACGAGTGAAACATAATCCCAATAGATAGAACAAAAATATTTGGATCTCACCCTATCTAAATCAAATTAGGGAAAAATACTATAACTAGTCCACAAGAATTTTTCCCCTAACTACCCCTAGTAAATAAAGGTCCATTGCGGTGAGAGTTGTCTAGGAAATCAATCACAACTACCTTTTAAGTCACGAAAAGAATACTCAAATGCATACTGTCATCAAGGAAAGATGCTTAACCTCCCTGTAATTCCACTTTCTCATGAACTTGATCAGGTTCCCTGGTAACCTAATAACTGAGTTTGCCCTAACATGGCATGAAGGGTGTTCCTGATCCCTATGGGTTGGCGAATAGAACATGGCATCATACAACATGCAAGTAGGAACAAATTTTCTAGAAAAAAAAGAGTAATTAAAAGAGATAAGATATTATGCATAACAAAAGAAAGCTCCATTGGGAGTAAAGTATAAGAATACAACAATGTATAAAAATCCTAAAGTACTAAAACTGAAGTATTAAAATAAGAAAATATCCCCAAGGTCTCTAAGGACACAACTCACCATGAAAAAATATCAATAACTAGATCTACCTCTAAGAGATCCCTTACCTTTTCTTGAACCTCGAAGAATAAATTCTAAAAACACACAAAGTAAAAATTAGGGTGTGAGCCTAAGCCCAGCAGAATACTACCAAAGATTCCACAAAAAGAGACAAATATAGATAATCCAAAGAAAAGATTTCAATTTTAAATATAAATAGGTTTGTAAATTCAAAATTATATTTAAAAAAACATGATATACATTTTAAAAATGATGGGAAATACTTTTAAATCATAGTCTTTACTTTATAATAGATGTAATAATTCTAAAATAATGGCTTAAAGAAAACAGTTACATAAAGCAGTTTATATAAATTCAATAAAGGAATGTAAAGCAGTTTTACAATGTTGGCATAAATTTATATCTCAAATATAAATTAAAAGTGAGAAACAAGGTCATATGTTAAGTTGGTACAATAGTATTAACCAGCTATAACATTCTACACTCTCTAAGTGATCACAGTAAAATGAGTATACTCACATCCCCCTAACACGTGCTAGAGGTGACTCTCCACCCTCCCATCATGGATGTGGCCCATCAAAGGTATGTTTTAGAAAGTTGTAATAGCATAGAGTGTATCCAAATATCTCAGTAACTACCTAAGGATTTCATGTTCTCTTACATGATGAACAAATTATTTTAAGACTAGTTAAAAGAAAATAAATCTCACCTTCTATTTAATTTTTTTTAATTTATTTCCATTTAAAACCAAAATAGGTTTTAAGAAAAAAACATTTCCTTTCCCCAAGATAAAACCACAGGGTTTCTATCAAATGATTTTTAATCCATTTTCACAAGTTTGAAATCCATTCAAAACCAATTCCATATTTTTCACAATTCATTTCCAAAATTAAATTCAATAATTTAATTGAAAACATTTCCATCAAATACATAATTTAAATTCAAAATTTAAATTTTCCAATTTATATAAACACACCCCAATTCAATGGAATTAAGGGTTTTCCAAATTTTTGTGCCAAACCCATTTCAAATATAATGGTTTACTATAATCATGTTTTATTTATTTAATTGAAAGTAAATTTGGGAAATTTAATTTAAATCAACAATTGAAATAAATCAAGTAATAAAATCATAATAAATTTGGCTAATCAGGACAAAACCACCAACCGCAAGGTCATCGATGTCAGTGGAAATGATAAACCACCCTATGTGGTTCAACACACCTCCTCACAACCTTATCATTGAAATCATTGACACATAAAATATCGATGTTTATAAAGGGTTTATAAAAACAAAAATAGTTATTTTATTTCAAAAAGAAATAAAACTTAGCTTGTGGTGATACATTTTCTATTCTAGATAATTTCCAATTTACCTTTTAAAATATTACATGTGATAATCTGATAAAAAACATTTGATAATTTTATTTAAAAGTTTCATTTGATAATCTGGTGGAATTATTATTTATAGTTCTATGATATTATTATTTGAAAATTATTATAATTATCCTTTGATAAAGCATGTAATTATCTCATGATAATTTTGACAATATATACCATGTGATAATTAACGTATAGTTATCCAATAATAGTTTTTTGACAATTATTTTTGATAAAACATGTCATTGTCCTTTGATAATTCAAATCAATTATTATATGAAAAATTTATAAATTATATCTAGATAAAATAAAGTGATTATCCTTTGATAATTTTGATAAATTATCCTTCAATAAATTATTGAAATTGTAATTTGATAATTTTAGACAACATCTCTTCATAATTTATCTGTCAATTATTTTTGATAAGTATAATAATTATGACTTGAAAACTTAAATAAATTTTTCATTAACACTCAATGAAAATTTTATTTGATCATTCTTCATATTTATTTTTCAACAATTTGATGAAATTATCTGTTGATAATTTTTATATCTATCTTCAAACATTTTTGACAAACCAACCATTGGTAATTAAGGTTTTAAAATTTTAATAAATTTATTCCATTGTTTTCTTAAATTTATGATGAAAAAAGAAAAAAAAGAATCATATGAATAAATGATAAATAAATAAATAAACTCACTTTACTTAAACATCATGCACGGGGAAGAACAAGTGTGGTGCTTGGATGGATTGTGAGATCGATCCAAAGGTGTTTTCTAATGCGTGCAAAGGGATCCTAGGGTTTCTCAGACCCGAATAGATCCACCCAGAACAACAGCTGAATGGTTGGGTTATATAGAACCCCGAGCTGCATACGGTTCATCCGCCCATGATTTGAAACCCTGATTTAATCTACTGTTTCAACTGAAAATTGTTGATGGAGGGTCTTAATTTACCACATTAATATGTTGGTGTTTTAAACGGTCAAAAAAATTGGGAAAAGAAGCTTTTGAAATACCCCACGTGTCAAAAATGGTGGCATCTCGTTTAAGAATATGATTGAACAGTAAAATTGTGCTTTTTAAAATTAATTTAATAATTAAATTATTAAATAAATTGATTTAAAGAGAAAACATACCAAACACTCATTCTTGATATAACAGCAGTCTCAGATTTCTCATACGATGCACCGTTTGAGAGATATTAATGATTTATTATTTAAAAATCACAATAAATAATTAATTAAAATAAAAAGGGTTATATTTTCAATCAAGGCATCCAAACGTCCAATGCTTACACATGTTATACCCCATCTTGGGTAAACCCATCATTCCAGAACCATCGGTGGTATTGGATTTCCCATATGACTCACCATTTGGGAGATATTTAATTATTTTTTAAAAAATAATATATTAAATATTATTTAATAACATTATATATTGAGTGAGGCATCCATATTTCTAGTGCCTTTGAATGTTATAACCCTCTTAGGGTAAACACAATGTTTCAGACATAACAGTGGTCTCTTATTTCTCATATGATTCACTATTTTTTTGATTTATTCAATTATTTTGTATAAATTATATATGCTTAATAAAATACAATTAATATTTTTATTCAATCTTTGCTGAGCCTTTTCAGGCCTTGTAATCACACACTAACTCTGTATGGAACTCCAAAAATATTTAATTGAATATTCCAAGATGTTAATTGGTATTTAAGGCCTTTAACACATTTATCAAATTTTTATCTGATAAATCATTTTTTTCTTTCTCACTTAAGATATTTCTAATTTAACACAAGTGGGTTTAGTAATACCTAAAAATAGTAACGGGATGTTACATAATTTGATCAGGATTTATTTCATGATCACAAAGAAATTGTGCGTACATGATAAAATATATTTAATATTTTTAATATCACTTCCTGGAGGACCATCAAGACCTGTATTTCTGTGCCAACTGGCTTCATAAATATTCAAATAAATATTCTAAAGTCCTGCATGATAAAACTCGAGTCACTAAATACCCCCTAGGGATTTTTTTCTCTAAAAAGTGAAAACCCTAAAAGTAGTAAAAATTAATCCCTCTACTAAACCTCCCACGCTAATGATCTCACGGGAGGGTTCCCATGATTTTCAAAAATACACACCTAGGGGAACCACAAAGGTCAAACCACACCCCAAATCCAGATCAAATCATGTCGACATCATAAAACAAAGCATGCATATGTCTCCTCAGTTATGATAGGTGGAAAAACAAAGAACCCAATCCATATATAGTCATAAGGTCTAGCGGTATACCACCTCTCTAACCTAATGAAGATATTGGCATAACCCTATAGTAATCATACTCTTCTAGATGATCTGCACCATGCCAACCTCAAGTGTCTCACGTGCAACTCTAACGCAGATAACATGAGGGTACCAACAAAAAATTCAGGGCTTCCCAAGAACAAAAATTTGGTTTTACCAAGCCGACAATCTATAAACTGATTGAACATGGATAATAATAAACCAATCCACATTGGGGTAACATTGAATGGACTCACTATATCACTATAGAAAGGTTCTGTGTGAGGATCTCCCTCCCAGATTCATGTCTCACTAACAATGGATGTGTGTGTTAATTTATCATACTTATAGGAGCCTCCAGTATAATGATCGAGTATAAAGGATCCACTGGTAACATCGGGGTTTTCTCTTACATGACAACATGCAACATCGTCCTGAACACTCAAGTTAAATGGATTCATCGACCACACCTCGACACTATCTTCTTTTAGTGGAACTGAATTGTCTGCATAGTTTTAATCACATCACAACAATGTGTCTTTTTGGGGGGAAGAATCCATCTTCCTTGTGAGTTTGAAGCTACATAAAAAACACCATCACTGGGTTATGTTGATGCCCCACATCAACCTGGATAAGCCTCAAGAAAGAAGTGGAAATAATAGAGTACCTCATAATAGTATCTACCAATACTACTATAAAAGTATAAAATACATATAGTGTTCCTCTAATCATCCTCAGAGCCTTTGGGTCACAAACCTATGTTCCATACATCTTTCCTCACCCTCTTCCTCTCACTCCTTGAGCCTGGAATAGACTACCTAGGGGTGGTGGTGGAAACATATTGAACTGTTTTCACCTCATGCCACTCTCCCCACTCCTCTGCCACCTATTCCATCATGTGAAACTCCATGATCTAGAAACATCCTTTGATAGGGTGGTTCATCATTTTTATCCCTTTATATAGCATGATTGGTCGAACTATATCATAAAAGATGACCCCATACTTCACAGTTGTAACACCACCTCTCCTACAACTAACTAGGTCCCTAGTGAAACTCCTATGTTGAGGACCTTTTTTCAAAGTTTGGGCATCATTATGCCTCCTGCATCATGATCCTCTCAACTAAAATCTTCTAGCTTCTTCAGACGACTCATCCCCATGATTAAAACTACTAGACACATCCATCTGACTCTCCTTCAGGAAGATCTATATCACTTGATATCACTCTATTACCCTTGCATAAAAGTTGTGGCACATAGGGACCAAACCTGCATGGATGTCTCTACGGAGACCCTTCTCAAAGGTCCTTGATCTGAAAAATAGACCTCAATCCATATCCATGGAGTAACGTGAAACTTATATAAAACTCAATGAGTACTCTACCACAAACATGCTATAATAATGAATCTATAGAAGCTCCTGGATACACACTGATATCAATTTGGATGGATATAACTATTCTCTGAAGTGCCACTCAAACTCTATCTAAGTGTGGGTCACCTCATCATGGGTCTACGTCACCAAACTCAACAATCTCCTGGTCAATCCCTATAGAAAACTCACCAATAAGACAACCATCTAATACAGAGGTTTCCTCGCAAGGAAAAAAACATGTGTGACTCCCTCAAGCCAATCATCAGCTACCTAGTGGTCTGGATCACCTTGATACCTTAGAGGTCAATTCCTCTAGAACTCATGCATCACACTTAGCCTGCATGCATCCTCAGGATAAACTTTTGGCACAACCTGCTGCTCAACGGGTGGTGGCTCAGTTGGTGGACCACCTAGAGATGAAACCTCAAGATTAATACTCTATTCTAAAAACTCATCATTGTGTGGATCGTCATCACAATCATTTCATGGAACATGTATAGTTTTCATTTATGTGGAATCATAAAATTAAATAAAGATATTCCACATTTAGTGAGTATATCTAGGTAGATGACTTAAGAAGGACATGAAACCCACAACCCAATCCTATATTATGCATGTACCAACAAGTCCATATGACCAATTACCTAATGTACCAAGTCAAAAAAACTATCGGAGTCCTAAAGTCTCTGGCCTAAAATCCGAACTCAAAAATATTTAAAACAATCACCTTATATCCCAAACTAATCTCATAGTTAGACAACTACTTCACTCTGATCCCAATGTAGAACCCACTCTAATACCACTCTATCACGACTCAACCCACCGGGGGTTGGTCCGCAACACCCCAATCCCACCTTCTTATAAGACAAGGACTTGTATCCATCACTGAGTAGGCATATCACAAACATTAGAGGCCTTATAATATAGTACCTATAAACACACACCCACATACATATTCATTATATAGTGCAAATATGGTAATAACTAAAAACAAAAAATGCATGAAAACATTTATCCCATAACCAAAGAAAAATTGAAGTACTAAAATTGTAAAAGGGAAAAAATACAAGCCCACCAAGAACTGTAAATAATCCAACCTACTTAGATTGAGGTGACTATTATAGAAACCAACCACTGGAACAGACCTTGGTTAGGTTATATTAAACACCTATATCTATCCAACATGCTAAACTCCACATGTTCCAAGTCCTCATAAGACTCTGTCGAATGACATATCCTCAACATGGGACACATCAAGTGCAGAAAAATCCCATACAGGTTTGAGTATAAAAAAACTAATAGGAACCAAAAATATCAAAAATAAAATGGAGAAACTAAAAGGAAACAATCTACTAAAACTAATCCATAGGGAACCCAGGAGAGATATAAACTCTTTATCATCCACACCTCATTTAAACATGACTATGTGGATCAATTCACATGGTGTGTCAACCAAAATACATGAAAAGGGCACAAGGACTCCCAAAATCACCTAGATATACTCGTCAAAGAATCCAAGTATCATAAGTGACCAACCTCATAGCCATCCACAAGATCATACTCAAGGCTCAAAGGTAACGCTCATCTAGAATCATTCACCCATTAAGCCCTTCCATCTCAGATGGAACTCATCCAAGATATATGCTCTATCAGAGACAAATCTTTAGGTCCAACTCTATTTCCCATAACTATAGGTCCTATAACCTATATCTTTCACCTTGTGCATGCTCATAGAAACCCAATTAGAGAGTCTATCACCTCACTACTACACGGAGTTGAGGTAGCACTAATCTAAACCTTTCACCACGTCCATCCTCTTTGAAGAGAGTGAAGAGGGACCCACACCTCACTGCTTACCCACATCCAAGGGATTACTAGGACTTAAACATACTATGAAAGAAATTTAGTACTTTAATGGAGGGTTCCCCACCTCACCATGTCAAGGTAATACTAACTCTTGGCTAGGTATCACTCATAACAAGTGAAGGGGCCCACTCCTCATGATTTCACTCCTCAAACGAGGGATCTCCAACTCCTGTGAAGGACCTTCACCCCGCTACAATTCAAAGATGGGAGGAACCACTCATAGATAGAGGATATTGACCTTGTGTATAGTTTTATCACCCCAGGTGTTTTTAAAAGAGAAAATAAAATCGATAACATATGTGATACGAAACACCGATCCCAAAATTTATCACACATAACAAATGAAGGGGTGCACTCTTCATAACTGCACTCCTCAACCGAGGGAGCTCCAACTCCTGTGAAAGACCTTCTCCACGCTACTATTAAAAGATGGGGGAGTAAAAATCATAGATATAGGACCTTCACCCTTTGTATAGGTGAAGCACCCTAAGTTTTTTTAAAAGATAAAACTATGTTTGATAACGTATGTGATATGCAACATCGATCCCAAACAAATAATGATTTTTTAAATATAACTATTTTAAGCTTTCCATTAATTTTTTCAATATGATTAGGATTAAATAAATTATTAAATATATATATATCCTAATTATATTGGTAAATTCTTAGTAAATAATCAATCAATATTTCACAATGTCTTTTTGTTCTTCAAAATATGTTTTCTTCCTAAATGATTTTTTATTATTTTTAATGAAAAAATATATTATAATTAGTTTCTATAACATTAAAAAAAATGTATTTTATTAAAATAACTCCAATTTTGGTATCAACATATCAAAATTAACTAATGGTGAAAATTTGGGATTTTTCAAAAAATATAGATTTTTTAATGAATAGTTAAAATAATGTATTTATGTAAAGTTGTCATTTCTTTTGATAAATGAATTGATTTAAAAGTAAAATTATTATTTTAATTTTATATCAAGGTAAAATAAGTATTATTTAGTTATATTTAATTCAGTTAATTATATTTTAATCATCTTTATACTGGATTTTAGTATATGTTTATTTTTAGGATAAACAACACATTTTTCTGAAATCCATTTTAAAATGCATAATATATCTCTATATTAATTAATTAAAATAAACCTTAATGATAAATGATAAAAATTGAATGTTTCTATTATTTATCTATCATAATTAATTGAAATTTATATAATTAAGATAACTAGTTATAGAGTTAAAATTAAATCAAATTTTCCTTAAAGAAATGTATTTTTTTTTCAAAAACTACTTTTCATCATGCTTGTAGGATTTATATTAAATTAAATTCTTAAACCACTATGAATTGATTTTAATAAAATAGATTCCATATTTATAATAATTATAATTAATAATAGGTAATAAGGATAACTTAAGTTTTATTCAACATGAATAGTAAATGTATTAAATATTAATTACCAAAGTAAAATGAAAATAGGTTAATTGAGGTTAAAAAATAATTAACGAATAATAGAAAAAAATTACCCTGATATTTATATAAATTTTTCATTAAAATTTTTATTATATTTATTCCTTATTGTTTTTACTTTATACATGATTAAGTAATTTGTTTGATAAGAATTATATTTCAATACAATAAAACACAAATGGTTTTGGGTAATATTCAAAGTCAATTAATGAATTTTTATTTGATGAATGAATGGAATCATGAAATAAATAATATTCTAATAAAATATTATTATTAAATGATTTTTGTTAAATATAAATAATCATGTAATTTTTATGAAGTCAAATGTAATTTTTATAAGGGTTCGAAAACTATTATTGCCAAAAAAACCAGCATTTCTCAATAAATGTCGATTATTATTTTCAAAGTGAAAAGGAACATATTAATAAAACTATTTTGATAAAATTAATATTTTTTTTGGAATAAAAACATCATGATTATCCAAAGGTTGTTTTTTTATAATTTTTTGAGATAGTCAAACTTTCAGGTAAAAATTAAATACCATATAAATATATGGCATGTATTATTATATAATAATTACCCCAAAGTGAAATAATAAATACTATAAAGTGTATATAAAACCAAATATATGTTTTTAATTTTAAATATTGTGACATTATGTCTATTTTTTTAATTATATAAAGCCTTTATGAATACTCCAAAACCATTAATATATTATATGGTTTTAAAATCATTTCTTTAAGAGAATAACTCACTTCCACATAAGAAAGTCTATTATTTTATTAGGTTCGTCCCTTGAAATTATAAAATAATGAAAAAAACATCCATTTGGAAGAAACCATGGAAATTTTTGTGGTTTTAATTATTTTATTATATAGAGTCCAAAACCTATGTTTGAGAAATGATAAATAATTCCCCACTCATTTCCTATATAAACCCACCTAATATCCCATTTATCTTCACTAAAAATCCTTTTATAATGTCTTTAATCCAAAATCCTTTCTCTAGTGTCCTCCAAAGGTGCTCCAAAGCACTCTATAAGATCCTCCCAATCATTTGGAGTCACACTCTCAAGGTTAGGGACCTTTCTTTCCTCCTTTTAATTCAATAACCTTCTTTAAAATTATTCTTTTTAATTTCAATTGGTTATATTTTAATTCATTTATAAACATTACCTTACTATCCAATTAATGTTATTTTAATAAGATACCATTTATCATCTCTCATTTTGACCCTTACCTAAGTCGTTACTATGATGAAATTTAGTAAGGGATCCTCTCCTTCTCTACATTATTCGAGTATCTTCATTATCATATGCCCCCTATTTCAAATTTTTAATGATAGGATATATAATTACATGTCCTTATTACTGCCCATTTTATTTCCAAATTATTAGAGACCCCTTTCTCTTTCGTTAACCAATTTTATGAATTTTTAATTTACATTGTTATGCTGCTGAAATTCCACCGTGATTTTCCTTGCCAAAAAATTGTGTAGTGAATACCCGTACCCTTTTCCTATTAAGGGTGTTCACCTACATGAACTTATACTTATTAATTTGTTAATTACATGTATTTATTCTACACTACATTATCTTGTAATAAAATTTGATGATAAATGAATCCATGTTTTATGATATCTTTGGAGAACATAAGAATGTGAATGAAATGAATGTGATGGGTGCACTCGGAATTAGATAGTACTCCAATTAATTGGGTAATGTTTAGTATCATGAGATGTTGTGTTGGGAAAAGTGGTAAAAAATATTAATTTATGGAACTTTTTCCATCATTATGTCTTGTAAATTATCCTTGACCTATTTTTATGATACAGTGTTTCAAGTTTTTTCCATATTTCTCATGTTGTCATTATGATTATCATGTTATATCTTGTCTCATTATTCTTGATTATTATTATAAACCCTTTTAAGTCTCATTAATATATATATTTTATAACATGTATTACTTTATTCATGTTATTCCATGTTTATTACCTTAATAGGCTTTATATATTACCCCTTTCTTATGTATGACCCCAGGTTATCCCATGCAGTTTTAAGTATGAAGGAATATTCTGAACTTGTTAAGGGGGTTTTTAATAAACTTGATGTATTCCTTGTTTTAATTTTTTATGTAATGTACCAAATTCCTAAAGACACTATAACTCTTGATATTTTGGGTTGTATTATGTGTAATTTTATGTATTAAATCAAGAATTAATGTGTAATAAAGATAAGGGTTGTTATAGTTTTTATCAAAGGAAAAGTTTAGTTATTTTTAGGATTAGGATTAGAAAACTCTAGAGAAATCCTTACGGATAAGACTATGTATAAAAAAACATAACTAGATTTTGGTAATTATACAATAAGTGGTTTTTCAAGAAAATAGATCCCATTATAGATACTATAAGTGGATGTGCATCTATAAAAGTTGTAGATAGGGGTAAAACCCAAAAACACCGTGTTGAGTTAGACTCAACCAAGAACTAGTGTATGACAATGGGACTTCCTACACACCTGGTTTGACACTCTGATGGTATTCTATGGTAAATTGATCATCACATCAAGAACCATTATTAATGTAATAGAAAAATAAACATAATAATATATGTTAGGAAATATATCATGGATAACATATATTTAATCCTATAAATTTATAAGTTAAGAAATAAATTTCATTTATAAGTTATCCATTTATTGTTAATTGGATTGTTGTTTCTGTGTTTAACAGTTTAAAATTATTCATCATTTCGAGAAAATATAAGATTATAGGGTAAATTGATTAAATGATGAAATTATATATTTCAAGAAATTATATTTATTTATGTCCCTATTCTTGATAGTAAAGAAATTCCACAACTCCAATAAAATAATCTTAATACAAAAATGTTGTCATATTATGATCATTTTTAATGAATTTATGGTCATTTTATCCATTGTAAATCTATAGATTTTTGTTCATTGAAATTATCCTAATCATAATCTCTATCAAAATAAATTAGTTATTTAGTGTTAGTTTTCTCTTCCACTTCCATGTTTTCACTCCCCACTAAATTTCTTATACTGGTAAACCTATTATGTGATGATCTTCAAACTTCCTTTTCTCTCATTTCAAGAGGATGTTTTATGCCCTCCTTTTAAAATTTAAGTGTTAAATAAATATATATTAAAGTATCAAAACATATCTTACCTATAACAATTTTAAATTGTGAGGATAAAATCTATTAAAATGTAGAATAATGTAACACCCGGGTTTTTTAAGAGAAAACTAGGTTTGATAGTGTATGTGATACACAACACCGAGCCCAAACCGACAATGATTATTTAAATATGACTATTTTAAACATTCCATTGAATTTTCAGATATAATTAGGACTAAATAAATTATATAATATATATATTTCCTACTTATATTCATAAATTCTTAGTAAAAATCAATCAATATTTGGTAATGTTTTTTGTTCTTCAAAATATTTTTTCTTCAAAAATTTTTTTTTTTTATTTTATGAAAAATTATATTATAATTAGTTTCTATAAAATTTTAAAATTTTCTTTTATAAAACTAAATACATTATTGGTATCATAATATCAAAATTAACTTATTGTGAAAATTTTGTATTTTTTAAAAAAGATAGATTTTTCATTGAATAGTGAAAATACCGTTTTATGTAAAGTTTTCATTTTATTTGATTAATTAATTAATTTAAAAATAAATATTATTTTAATTTTATTTAAAGGTACCATAAGTGTTATTTAGTTATATTTAATTCAATTAAGTGCATTTTAGTCATCGTTATATTGGATTTTAGTATAAATTTATTTTTAGGATTAAAAGCATATTTTTCTGAAAACTCTTTTAAAATGCATAATGTATCTCCATTTTAATTAATTAAAAAAATCCTAATGATAAATAATATAAAATAAATGTTTATATTATATATCTATCCTTATTAATTAAAATTGTATAATTTGGATTACTAGTTATATAGTTAAAATGAAATCATCTTTTCCTTAAAGAAATGTAAAATTTTAGAAACCCCACTATTCATCATGGTTGTAGGTTTTATATTAAATTAAATTCCTAAACTACAGTGAATTTATTTTTATAAAATATATTCCATATTTTTAATCATAATAATTTATATTAGTTAATAATTTCAACTTAATTTTTGTACAATATAAATAGCTAATGTAGTAAATATTAATTACCACAATAAAAGTAAAATATATTAATTAAGGGTAAAAATAATTTAAAAAATAATAGAAAAAAAATACCCTAATATTTATATTTAATTTTAATTGAAATTATAATTATAGTTATTCCTTATTGTTTTTACATTATAAATTATAAAGTAATTAGTTTCATAAAAATTATATTTTGATACCATAAAACACAAATTGTTTTGGGAAATATTCAAATTCAATTAAGGAATTTATTTTGATGAATTAATGGATTATTGGAATAAATAATATTCTAATAAAATATTCTAATTAAATAATTTTTATAAAATATAAATGATCAAATAAATTTTATGAATTCAAATGTAATTTTTATAAGGGTTCAAAAACTGTTACTGGCAAAAAACCCAGTATTTCACAATAAATGTCAATTATTATATTAAAAGTTAAAATTAAAATATTTAGAAAGTTATTTTGATAAAATTAATATTATTTTTGGAATTATAACTTCAAAATTATCCAACGGTGCATTTTTCATAATTTTCTAAGACAGTCAAATATTTAGGTAAAAAATAAATACCATATAAATATACATTGTGTATTATGACATCATAATGACCTAAAAGTGATATAATAAATACTATAAATGGTATCCAAGCCCAAATATATGTTTTCCCTTTAAAATAATTTAATTATATGTTTATTTTATTAATTTTATGAATCCTTTATGAAACCTCCAAAACCATTAATATATTTTAAGGTTTTAAATTCGTTTTTAAATAGAATGACTAGATTACACATCATAAAGGATATTGTTGTATTTATTTTGGATCTTATCCTTATAAAATAATGAAAACCAATCCCATTTTTATAAAACCATGGGCCTAAACCATGGTAATGTTTTTTTGTTATTTTATTATATAATGTCCAAAACCTATGTTTGAGAAATTATAATGAATTCCCCACACATTTCATAAATAAATCCACCCAAAATACAATTTATATTCCCTAAAAATACTTTACTCACGTCCTCACTCTTCCCTTCCCTATCTATATTCATTACAATTTTCCCCCAAGCTCTTAATAATCTTCTTCCAAGCATTTGGATTCACACTCTCAAGGTAAGGGACATTCCTCTCCTCCTTTTAAGAATCTTATTTGAAATTATTCATTTTAACTTCAATTGGTTATATTTTAATTCATATATAAACATTCATTTACTGTCTAATTGATTTTATTTTAATGATATACCATTTATCCTCTCTCATTTTGACCCTTAACTAAATCTTTAGTATATCAAAAATCAGTAAGGGGTCCTCTCATTATCCTTTTTATTCAAGTTTCTTCATTATATTATGCCTCCTATTTCAAATTACTAATGATAGTTTATGTCATTACATGTCCCTAATAAATTATATTTTATTGATAAATTATTAAAGACCCCTTTCACTCTTATCAACCCATTTTATGAATTTTTATGTGACGTTGTTATGCTGCTAAAATTCCACAGTGATTTTTCATGCCAAACAATTATGTAGTAAATACCCATACCCATTTCCTATCAAATTTGTTCACCTATATACATATATAATTATTTATTGGGGACTTAAATTTATGTATTCTACACACCATTATCATGGAATAAATGTTAATGCTAAATGATTTCATTTTTTATGATCAATGTGTCACAGTTAAGCATGAGAATGAAATCAATGTGATAGGTGCGCCCAGAATTATATAGTGTTGTGCATTGGGTAATTTTTAGTCTCATGAGAAGTCATGTTGGGATAGAGAGTAAACTTGATTCCTTTATTTTACTTTATTCATCATGATTTATTGTAATTTATCCTTGAATTATGTTTATGATGTTGTGTTTTAAGTTTTTTTCATATTTCCCATGTTGTCTTTATGATTATCATGCTATATAATGTCTCATTGTTCATGTTTATGATTCTCACCCCTTTTATGTCTCATTGATATGCCTATTTTATAAAATGTATTACTTTTTTCATGTTATGTCATGTTTTTTCTGTTACTAGGATTTGTAGTTTGTCTCTTTCTTATGTATGACCCCAGGTTATCCCATGTAGTTTTAAGTACGAAGGAATATAATGAACCAACAAAGGAGGTTTTCAATAAAGATTATGTATATATTATTTTAAGTTATTTTTTAATGTAACTAATTCCCAAAGACACTGAACTTATCAAACTTTCAGGTTTATTATGTTTACTTTTATGTAATAAATCAATATTTAATGTTTAATAAAGAAAAGGGTTGTTATAATAGGGGTGTTCCATATCTACTTTTATGAATGCAATAGGGGACCTGCACCCTGACATGACAGGGGAGTACCAACCTTGGAATAGAGGACCTAAACCCAGGTATTATAGGGTAGTGAAGACAATATCTAAACATCCCATATGGAGGACCCATTCCCTGGTATAATAGGGGAGTATCGACTCCTCCAGAACATAATGTGTGGAGGACCTGCGCAATGATATGACATGGGAGTTATGACTCCACGGATTGAGGCTCTCACCATGTCACCATAAGGGAGTACCAAATCTATCTCCAAAACAAGTATGGAGGGATATATACCTGATAGGAGGGGAAATCCTTTTCCAAATATATGAATAATACAAGAGACTCTCATCCTAGTACGATTGGGGGGTACCCATCCCACTATCTCTCTAATAAAAAAACCAACCTCCCTCATTGAACCCACATATTTGAAAGAAGAATCACTCTCTCCACTCCTCATTCTGTAACACAACTACATGTAGTGGACATGTTCCTGATAACATGGCATCACTAATATATCATCCTAAAGATTCTAGGGGACCCACATCCTAACATGACAGAGAAAGGTTCTAGCCTCGATATCTCTCCAATGATCCACCCTGGTAACTATCCATAGAAAAGCACCGCTATCAAAGAATCATGCCTGAATTATGTCACATTGTATCCCTCAAGAAACCACAGAGGCTACCATCTCATTTTGTGTGGAAAACTGCTATGGATATGCTAATCATAGGCCTGAATCAAAATCTCAAAGAAAGATATACATTGAGATGAAGATCCCAAAAATAGTACACAGCGTGTAATGGGGACACACCGTGTGTGGCCCCACCTAATCACCTATTAATGTCCTCTTATACATTTATTGGCTATATATGTGAGATTAAACAACATGTACATGGTGTACATGGAATGTCTCACCTCACCAGATCCCCTAGCTATGTTCTTCCCCACAGAACTCAGCTAGTGGTGTCTTCCACATGGCGTGTACACCTGATACATAGTGTCTCCTTACAAACTAGACTCTTGGCCATGTCCTCAACCTATGCCCATGATTTTCACCCCATGTTCATATAATATGGTCATGTAGAGTCACACAACCTTGTCCCTTCACACATCATACCTGGTCGTGTCCCTCGGCCACATGACTTGGTCTTACTATATAGAGTTTACCCCTAGTACATAGTGCTTAGTCCCCAAAAGTCTATCTTCCCAAAATGGGAAGAATGTATGGTGTGTTCTCCCACACTATACACCATATGATCAAGAATTTTGAATGGTAATTCCCTACAAGCCTCCTAAATCACCATGGTTTCTACCAAAACCTACAAACCAACCCCTAGGGGTGTAACACCCCAAGCTTTCATGGTATATTTACCTTTGAATAATGCAATAGCTTGCGTTGTACGCAAATTGGAGTGTTAGCACACCACGACAAATAAAACTAGCCAATATGAATATTAATACCCACTTTTTGAAAAAATTTAAATTTTATTTTTTAAAATGTAATTAATTTTTGGGTTCTTAATATCAATATTAGCTTAGAATGAATTTTTGGTGTTCTTTTGAAAACTTTCAATTTTTTATGAATAGTGAAAAACACTACATTATTGTTTTTATTTAAATAATTATTTATTTTATTTTAATTTATTTTAATTAAAAATAGATACATAATACCTATATAAGTTCAATATAATTCATTGGAGTCATTTTATAATAAGATTAGATGTATAAAAGTTTATTGAACTTTTTACCGTCTTTTACCCACCTCCTAGGAACATATGAAAATTTGCATAAAACATAATTTTACCACTTCTGTGAATTGAATTTAAAAAATACAAGATACACGGTTGACATAAATAAGTAAAATTTGGTTCAATAAGATGAAAATAATTTTTTCTCAATATTAACTTTGGACTTTTCTTTACCACGGTTAAAAGTAAATAGGGTAATTAAAGGTAAAAATGATATTATAATTACCCTAACACATGTCCTAATTATATTGGATAACTTTATTTAGACAAAAATCAACCTCAGAAATAAAATATGTTCCTTTTGGTCAAAATGGATTATATTAGGACATTTATTATTATTTTATTTAAAGAAGAGTTAAAAGTATTTATTTCAAAGTGTAATAACTAAACCATTTTTTATATAGGGTTATACATAAGATAAATTTGACTATAAATATTTATTAGAAAAATATAAATATTTCACACATAATATTATTTTATTTATAATTTTTAGACGTAAAATAATTATATTTATTTATGACACAATGATGATGTAGTGATTACCTTATTATTGAATGATTAAAAATTGATATTATAAATATTAATATAACTATAAATTGAGACTTTTGATGAATTAAAATAATTTTTTAAGTTAATATGAAATGTTAGGGTTGATTAAATAAACGTTTTTTGAAGTGATAAATTTTTTATGACTTTCACAAAAATGAAATACCAAATAGTGTCAAAATTGACATAAATGAGTTTGTAAAACAAATACTATATTATAAATTGACATAATATTCTTAAAAATATAAGGTTTGGACAAAAGACTTATATAAGGTTAGATATATCAATAATTAACCACTTGGGGTTCTCTTTGAATTTTATAGTAAGTTTATTAACTATTTATTAAATAATACAAGAATACATGGAAAATGTAAAACAATTTAACTAAGAGTTAAATCTAAAATAAATGGTTAATATGGTGACCTAAACCTATCTAAAACCTATTGTTTGAGTGTTTTTCTAACCATCCCTACATTAGCCTCTAAATAAATCATTTTTTAGACATTATAAACCGAATATTATTGTATAATAAAATAATATTTCAAGCTTTTCCTAAAGTGACTGTCACCTCTCTTATAAAAGGGTACTTACCCTTCTCTCAAAATCACACCTCAAAATCCATTTGGCTCAACCAACCCCTGCTCAAATATCCTACCAACTACCCTCACATAGACCTATAGGGATTACTTTGATCAGAAAGACAATCTAAGGAACCATTTTGATCAACTCAAAAGGATACACCTGAAGAAGAGGTAATAATTTCACAACCTATTTCAAAGTACTTTTCTTCTTCCACTTCCTCTTTCTTTGTTGTTTCCATACCAAAATAATAACTCCAGTACCTTATACATAATGTGATGTTATTATAAATATGGTACAACCATATTCATTATTCAATCCATCCTATGAATGACAAGTCACCATACGTACGTATGTACGGCTTACCATCTCCACGTCGTGGTGTAGTTTTTTATTCAAACACTTCATTATTTGGGTGGGTATAATAATGAGTATAATTGATGTAAATAATAATTATAACATGTTAAGGATTATTTATTTATTATATACCATCCAATTACATAATATTTCACCATCAATAGAATGATATTTTCGCTTGTGTGTACGTACGGATTACCGTCCCCACGAACGTGATAAAATTCATTCCCCATCATAACCATTCAAGAATAATTTTCATTTTATGATTAAAAATAATGTTTAAGAACTTAATATAATTTTGGATCTGAATAAAATACATCATATCCATAACAAACGTGGCTTACATAACCAAGAATATAAAGGGAAACGAATCAGTTAACACATGAAATGATGATACTACTCAAATATTATTAACAAAGCAATATTAGAAGATCATATATGATATCATATTTATTTATGTGGTTAATTTATAATTTAATAACAATAACTTAACAATTATACAGTAGGTTAATGTACCGTCTATCAAGGAAAATTACAAGTCAAGGTTTAATTCTACAACCACTTCATTATCTGAGGTTGTTTATACGTGAGTATCTACTAGGACCTCTTTTTCATCCACATATGTGTTTCTAAAAAATGTATTTCAAAAAAATTTTAATATTTACTAGACTATGGGTAAAATTATTTTATACCCTTGTTTTACTTTTTATAAAATGGTTTGAAAGTAATCTTTCCATCATTTTCCAAACAAGGTACTTTGTGACCTTTTTGGCGAATTAAGGTAAGAATATTTTTTTAACTTATACGGTGGGTGCGGTTATTTTCCACTGTTATAACACCTTCGAAGATTCCCTTACAAGATTATAATAATATTTTAAAAATAAATGTTTTATTTTATAATTTTGTGACTTTTAAATTATTTCAAAATAGAAAGAGGTATTCCTCTCAAATATTTTTGATTTCATCTATGTCAACATCCTTCGATGGATTTTACACTTTTTTGAAGCTGATTTATTATGATACAATCTTACATATTGTATTGAAGGCTTTGTGATATGTTTGAATGTGGATGTGTTATTTTTATACCATTCATGTTTTATGGTTAAAGTATTAACATTGTGTATGCTGTTTTTAATAAAAAAATTTATGTTATGTTTCAACCTTTTCATATGAGGAATGAATTGGACTTAGTAAGTGACGGGTGGAGCCTGCTATAGCTCTTTAATGCATCGGTAGGTCTCATGAGACAAACTCGTGTCTTGTAATAAGGCCTTGACAACATCTTATTTTTATTCTTGGCACAAGGCCTTGACTATGTGGTTATGATTTCCGGTATTTTTCATTCCATCATTATGAAATTGACTATTGATAATACATGTGATTATTAGACTAGTAGAATATCCATGTGAATATGTAAATGGAATTATTTGATTTATCTTTTCCATATTATTATGAATTTTAAGTTTAAAAGGCTTGTGTTTTAGTCTTATACATTTCCTTAAATTTTTATTCTTATTTGTGAAACTTTCCTCTATATTTTTATCCATAGTGAGTACCTGAGCTCACTCCTTTCTATGTTTTATTTTTTATAGGATGCAAAGAAGTATATTATGACTAACCTACAGGGTTAGTCTAAGGGAGATGAATGTGTTAAAAGGAGACACAATTTTGTTGTTTTCATTTAATAATGAAATGTAAAACTTATGGTTGAATCTAGTACTTCCAAAGCTACTAAAGTGATCAGTATTTCAGGATTTGAGCCCTTGTGATCATGACAATGTTATGTAATAATGCACAAACTCTGGGTAAATAGGGTCAGATAATTATAGTTGGTATCAAAGAAAGTTTAGTAAAAAACTTGGAAGCTATATTTATAAAAACTCTGATTATAAAACATTACCCTAAGATAGAATTTTAGGATTAGTATAGAAGAAATTCCTAGAATTTTGGTAATGTAGAGATTTTGTATATTTTCAAAGAAATACATACCTGTCTGGATACGAGCAGGTAGAGGTGGCTCTAGCACAAATATACCTAGGAGTGAAAACTCCAACAAGGAGTTTCGTTCTTGACTCGGGGTATCCTGGTACATGATAACGGGCCTTGTTGCACTCTTGGTTATGACACTCCCGGGGGATATGCTTAGGATAATTCACATTTTCTTTACAAACCATTATGAAGGATTTATGAGTATATACCTCCTAAAAGAAAACATTTTTATGATAATGGATTATATCCATAAACTATTCAATTTATGCTAAGTGTTTTACAAGTTTGGAATTATGTATTGTAATTTATAAACTAATCTAGTGTATTCCATTGTTTAGAAATGGTGCCTAGTGGAAGGAATGGAAACCGTATCAACACACATAATCCATGTAGGTATTTACCTCCTAATCAAGATAATTATAGTGGAGTTGGTGATGCAGCTAGTGCTGATTAGATTATCACCATACTAGGAAAACTCACTCAGGTTATAAATAATAACCTTACCTGTATAGATCACCCTGATCCACAATGCAGAGGATCAATGTTAGACCGCTTCATGAGTCAACAACCACCAACTTTCAATGGGACTACAAATCCATTTGTAGATGAGCAATGGATAAGTTACTTAGAGAAAATATTTCATGCTTTGGGGAGTAGCGAAAGGGAAAAGGTTGTCATGGTAGTTTATCGCCTCATGGGAGATGCAGATCAATGGTGGTCATCAATTCAAAACAAAAAAGGAAGATGAAGAAGTATCAAATATGGAATGGAGGGGGATTAAAGAGATTTTCTTAGAAAAATAATTTCCTCGTGGCCATCAAGTGGATATGGAAATACAATTTCTATGTCTAAGGAAAAAGGAGGATGATAATGTCGCAAAGTATGAGGATAACTTTACAAGGTTATCAAGGCATGTAGTATATTATATACTTAACCCAATGAGTAAGATTTATCGATTCTTATATGGGTTAAAACCTTTTCTCCATCAAACATTAGTCTCACAATCCTTCTCATCATAAAAGGATATTATCTCATGTGCTATCAAGACAGAAAAGGAATTCTCTAAGTCTTACAACTTTAAAGAAAAGAAAGAGAAGAAGAGATCTTCTGAACAGTCTAGAAAAGTAAATAAGGAGAATAAGGGAAAAGTTGAATTTCCATCCTAAAGTAAATGTGGGAAGAAACACCTTGGTGCTTGCCTGAAGGGAATGGGGGTCTATTACAAGTGTGGTGAAAAATTCCATCATGCTCGTGATTGTAAGGGAAAGAAACAGGTTGACAATGTTGAATGCTACAATTGTACAAAAATGGGTCATTATGAAAATTAATGTCCTTAGCACGAAAGAAACTTACCTCAGAAATGGACAAGGGAGAAAGGCCAATCTTATGTGATCACTACTGCTGAGTTTGAAGCTCCAAATGACGTGGTGATAGGTAATTTAATGGTTTCCTCAAATTTAAACAATGATTTATTTGATTTGGGATCATTGCATTGTTTCATATCTTCCCAGTTTGAAAAAAAAATAGATATTTTCAATTTGATTTAATAAGGAAGTTGTCAGTCAAAACTTCTAAGGGAGTATCATTGCCACAAAGTTTTGTGAATCAGTCCCCAGTAGGGAATATAAATGTTCTTTATCTGCTAATCTCATCTCCATACCCATGATTTAATTTGATATAATCCTCATTATGAATTTTCTTTCGGACCATGATGCGAAAATTTATTGTAAGAAGAAGAAGGTTACAATTTTTGATGATGATAAGGAGTACCTTATCTTTAGATCAGAAACCTCACCACCTGATTCTTATCTAGATCCACCCCCAGTAGATCTACTAAATTCAATTATTAGGGAGGAAGATAATGAAAAAAATATCGGTGAGGAAAGGAATGTTAAAATATAGGATGTACCTATTGGGGAAGAATATGTTGATGTGTTTCTAGAGGATTTACCTGAACATCCTCCTGAATGAGATATTAAGTTTTCCATTGATTTAATTCCTGGTTCAAGTCCCATATTGATGACCCCTTATAGAATGGCCACTGTGGAGTTAGTGGAACTAAATAAAAAACAAGAGGAATTTAGTAATAAAGGATTTATTCTCCCTAGTGTTTCTCTATGGGGAGACCCTATTCTTCTTTTTAGAAGAAATATGGATCTATGAGGTTGGCCATTGACTATAGGGAGATCAATAATATAACAATAAAGAACAAGTATCCCCTACCTGACATTGATGATTTATTTGACCAACTTCATTGAGCTCAATATTTTTCAAAGATGGACCTTAGATCTGGATATCATCATTTGTGTGTGAAGAAGGAAGACATTCTAAAGACATCATTTCGTACCAGGTATGGGCATTATGAGTTTACAATAATGCCTTTTGGACTGAATAATACACCCTCTATTTTCATGGATCTAATTAAAAGAGTTTTCAAGGAATATCTTGATGAATTTGTAGTGGTATTTATTGATGATATCTTAGTATACTCAAAAAGTTACGAAGATCATGAAAATCACTTGCGCACTATTCTGAAAACCCTCAGAAGAAATGAATTATATGGGAAGTTTATAAAGTGTGAATTATGGATTCAATAAATTTCTTTTCTTGTCCATGTTTTCTCTAAGGATGGAATCTCTGTCAATCCTACAAAGAAAAAGTAAATCCAATAATGGCCAGCATCGACGATTATAACTGAGGTACGTAGTTTTATTGGTTTATCAGGTTATTATCAGTGTTTTGTCTAGAATTTTGACCGATTGGAAAACCCATTAACCAAGCTCACACGTAAAGGGGTTAAATTTGTTTGGAAAAAAGAGTGTGAAGAATGTTTTGAAGAGATGAAGAGAAGATTATTCAATGCTTCTATCTTGACTCTACCGTCGGGGAATGATGGGTTTGTTTTTTATAGTGATGCTTCAATAAAAGGACTTGGTTGTGTCCTTTTTTAGAATTATAGGTTTGTTTCATATGCATCACGATAGCTAAAAATTCATGAACAAAACTATCCCACTTGTGATCTTGAGTTAGAATATGTAATATTTTCTTTGAAGATATGATTACATTATCTCTATGTTGAAAAATATGAGATATATTCCAATCACAAGAGTTTGAAGTATATTTTCTCACCAAAAAACTCAACATGAGGAAAAGATAATGGCTTGAAGTACTCAAGGATTATGATTGAGCTATAAACTACCACCCGAGGAAGGAAAATAAGGTGGAAGATGATTTGATCAAAAAGGATCATGGAGTTTTGAACAAGATGAGAGTTGAAAGGGATCCTATGTTCATGGGTCTAGTAATGATGGATATGGGAATAATCATGGAATGTTTAACATCCTTACTTTTTCAAATCGTAGCTAAACCATATTTACTAGAAAGGATAAAAAGTTCTATGACTGATGATGAGGAGTTTCAAAAGAAAATTGAAGGTGTGAACGATGGGAGATTGATCGGATTCATATATGAAGATGGGATTTTGAATTTTGGGAAGTGACGTTGTGTTCCTGACATACCTGATTTAAAAAGGGAATTACTGGATGATACTCATAGCACCAATTTCTCTATACACCCTGTTAGAACTAAGATGTATAGAGATTTGAAAGAACATTTTTGGTGGGACAACATAAAGAGGGAGATTGTTGATTATGGTTTAATATGTATGGTTTTTCAATAGGTGAAGGCTAGAAGACAACATCCTAGAGGATTTGTGAAACCTCTTCCCATACCTGAATGGAAATGGCATGATATTACAATGGACTTTGTCATGGGAATACCAAAGAATCCTAGAAGGAATGATTCAATATGGTTCATTGTTGATCGTCTTACCAATTAAGCACATTTTCTTACTATAAGAGAATATTTACCACTTGAACGTTTAGAAAGACTATATATTAACGAAGTTTTAAGACTTCATGGAGTACCCCTATCGATTTTTTCTGATTGTGATACCCATTTTACATCAAGATTCTAGAAAATTTATTAGAAGGCCTCAGATATGGAACTTCTTTTGAGCACTTCCTACCATCCTCAAACCAATGGACTATCAGAACGGACCATTCAAACCTTAGAATACATGTTGATATCTTTCTCAGTTGAATTTCAAGGTATGTGGGATCATTATTTACCTCTAGTAGAATTTTTCTATAACAATATCTTCTATTCAAGTATTCAGATTGCACCATATGAAGAGTTATATGGAAAGAGATGTCATACACCAACTTTTTGGGATTATGTTGGTGAAAGAAAACTCATAGGGCCAGAATATGTTGAAGAAACAATGGAAAAGTTGAATATTATCCAAACCCACATCAAAGCAGCTTAAAGTAGGCAAAAGAGATATACTGATAACTGAAGGAAGGATTTCGAATTTAAAGTAATAGATCATGTTTTCTTGAAGGTATCTCCATGGAAGGGTGTTATAAATTTTGGTAAGAAGGGTAAATTAAGTCCTAGGTACATCAGACCTTTCGAAATTCTAGAAAAATTGGATTTGTAGCTTATCATTTGGAAATTATGCCATGTATCTCCAAAGATCATAATGTGTTTCACGTATCACTGTTGAGAAAATACATTCCAAACCCAACACATGTACTCACCTATGAAAAAATTTAATAGGAACCTGATATGTCTTATTGTGAAGAGCATGTCAATATTCTTGATACTAGAGAACTAGTGTTGAGAAACTGGACGACTCATCTGGTAAACATTCTATGGAGAAATCGTAAGATAGAAGAGGCAACATGGGAACCCAAGGAACTTATGATGAAGAACCACCTAAATTTTTTTATTCAGTAATATTATATAAATTTTGAGGACGAAATTATTTGAAGGAGGGGAGAATGTAACACCCCAAGCTTCCATGGTACGTTTCCTATTGAATAATTCAATAGCATGTGATGTATGTAACTTGGAGTTTTAGCACACCACGACAAATCAAACTAGCCATTATGAATAGTAATACCCCCTTTTTGAAATTTTATAAATTTTATTTTTCAAAATAGACTTTATTTTTGGCTTCGGAATATCAAAATTAGCTTAGGGTGAATTTTTGGTATTTTTCTGAAAACTTTCAATTTTTTTATAAATAGTGAAAAAACATTGTGTTATTGTTTTTATTTAAATAATTATTTATTTTATTTTAATTTATTTTAATTCAAAAAAGATACATAATACCTATATAAGTTCAATATAATTCATTGGAGTCATTTTATAATAATATTAGATGTATAAAATTTTATTGAACTTTTTATCGTCTTTTACCCACCTTCTAGGCACATTTGAAAATTTGTATAAAATTTAATTTTATTGCTTTTGTGAATTTAATTTCAAAAACTCAAGAGACAAGGTTGACATAAGTAAGTAAAATTTGGTTCAATAATATGAAAATAATTTTTGGTGAATGCTAACTTTTGACTTTTATTTACCACGGTTAAAAATAAATAGGGTAATTAAAGGTAAAAAATGATATTATACTTACCCTAACACATGTCCTAATTATATTGGATAAGTGTATTTTGAAAAAAAATCAACCTTAGGAATAAAATATGATCCTTTTGGTCCACTTGGATTGGATTTGGACATTTATTATTATTTTATTTAAAGAAGAGTTAAAAGTGTTTAATTAAAAGTTTAATAACTAAATCATTTTTAATATAGGTTTATACATAAGATAAATTCAACTATAAATATTAATTAGAAATATAGAACTATTTAATACATAATATAATTTTATTTATAATTTTTTTACATTAAATAATTAAATCTATTTATGACACAATGATGATGCAGTAATTACCTTATTATTGAAATATTAAAAAATTGATATTATAAATATTAATATAATTGTAAATTGAGACTTTTGATGAATTAAACTAATTTTATAGGTTAATATGACATCTTAGAGTTGATTAAATAAACTTTATTTCATGTGATAAAGTTTTTATGACTTTTACAAAAACAAAATACCAAATAGTCTCAAAATTGACATAAATGAGTTTTTAAAAAAAATACTATATTATTAATTGATATAATAATCCTAAAAATCTAAGGTTCATCCAAATAACTTAGATAAGGTTATATATATCAATAATTAACTACTTGGGGTTCTATTGTATTTTTATATTATGTTTATTAACCATTTATTATAATAATTCAAGGTAAAAGTTAAACTATTTAACTAAGAGTTAAATCTAAAAGATAAGGTTAATATGGTAAACTAAACCTGTAAAAAACCTATTGGTTGAGAGTTTGTCGACCCATACCCACATTATCCTCTAAATAAATCCTTTTTGATCCATTATTAAATGAATATGATTGTATAATAAAAAAATATTTCATGCATTTCCTAAAGTGACCCTCACCTCTCTTATAAAAGCGCACTTCCCCTTCTCTCAAAATCACACCTAAAAAGCCATTTTTCGTGGCTAAAACCTACTCATATATCCTCCCAACTACACTCAATTATTTCTAGAGTCCTTTATTTGATTAAAAATCCAACCTAAGAATCCCTTTTGATCAAATCAAAAGGAAACACCCGAAGAAGAGGTAATAATTTCACCACCTATTTCAAAGTTATTTTCTTCTTCCACTTATGCTTTATTTGTTGTTTCCATACCGAAATAATAACTCCATTACCTTATACATAATATGATGTTATTATAAATATGTTACAATCATATTCATTATTCTATTAATCCTATGAATGACAATTCACCATACTTGCATACGTACGGCTTACCGTCTCCACGTCGTGGTGTAGTTTGTCATTCAAACACTTCATTATTTGGATGGGTATAATAATGTTTATAAATGATGTAAATAATAAATATAACATGTTAAGTATTATGTATATATAATATAACATCCAATTATATATTATTTCACCATCAATAGAATGATATTGTCGCTCGTGCGTACGTACAGATTATCGTCTCAATGAATGTGATGAAATTCATTCCCCATCATAACCATTAAAGAATAATTTTCATTTTATGTTAAAAAATAATGTTTAAGAACTTAATATCATTCTTTATATGAATCAAATACATCATATCTATAACAAAAATGGATTACTTAACCGAGAATATAAAGGGAAACGAATCAGTTAACACCCGAAACGATGATACTGCTTAAATATTATTAACAAAGCAATATTATAAGATCATATATGATATCATATTTATGTATATGGTTCTTTTATAATTTAATAAAAATGATTTAAATATTATAAAGGTTTTTAATGTACCCTATGTCAAGTAAAAGTACAAGGTAATAGTTAATTCTACAATATCTTCATTATCTGAGGTTGTTTATACGTGAGTATCACTTGGGACCTCTATATCATCCTCATCTGTGTTTCTTAAAAATGTATTTCAAAACTTTTTTACTATTTAATATACTATGGGGTAAATTTATTTATACCCTAGTTTTAATTTTTATAAAATGGTTTGAAATGAATCTTTCTGTCATTTTCCAAACAAGGTACTTTGTGACCTTTTCGACAAATTAAGGTAAGAATGTTTTTTTAACTTATACGGTGGGTGCGGCTATTTTCTGCCGTTATAACACCTTCTAAGCTTCACTTACAAGAATATAAGAATATTTTAAAAATAAAATTTTTCTTTTATAATTATTTTACTTTTAAATTATTTCAAAATAGAAAGAGATATTCCTCTCAAATATTTTTGATTTCATCTATGTCAAAATCCTTTGATGGATTTTACACTTGTTTGAAGTTGATTTATTATGATACAATATTCTATATTATATTAAAGGTTTTGTGATTTCTTTAACTTTGGATATGTTGTTTTTATACCATTCATGGTTTATGGTTAAATTATTAACATTTTGTATGCTAGTTTTAATATGAATGTTTATGTTATGTTTCAACCTTTTCATATGAGGAATGCATTGGACTTAGTAAGTGATGGGTGGAGCCCGCTATAGCTCCTCGATGCATCGGTAGACCTCATTAGACAAACTAGTGTATTGGAACATGGCCTTGATAAAATCTTATATGTGGTATTGACACGAGGCCTTGACTATGTGGTTATGACGTCATGTATTTTTCATTCCATCGTTATGAAATTGGCTATTGATATTACATCTGATTATTTGACTAGTAGAATATCCATGTGAATAAGTAAATGGAATTATTTGATTTATATTTTCCATATTATGCTAAATTTTAAGTTTTAAAGTCTTGTGTTTTAGTCTTATACATTGCCTTAAATTTTTATGCTTATTTATAAAATTGTCTGCTATATTGTTATCCTTACTAAACACCTGAGCTCACCCCTTTCAATGTTTTTTTTTCAGGATGCAAAGAAATATATTATGACTGATCTGAAGGGTTAGTCTAAGGGAGATGAATTTGTTAAAAGGAGACAAAAAAAAAATTTGTTTTCCATTTTATAATGTAATGTAAATCTTATGGTTTTATTTAGTACTTCCTAGGCTACTAAACTGATCAATATTTTGGGATTTAATCCCTTGTGATCATGCCAATGTTAAGTAATAATGCTCCAACTCTGGGCAACTAGGGTCGGGGAATTACAAGGGGATCTATAGAAATCATAATAGGGCTATAAAAACATTAAAAATGCATCAAAAGTGGAATTGATACTTTCAGAAATATTCCTACCTCATAATGAAATGATGAAGCTTCGGGTACAGATTCATGCTTCGAAGCCACTACATCACGATCTGAGAGCAATCACCATCAAGATCAAAGATCAGTGGTACCTCATATCCTTGGTTCGAACTTTGTTCATCTATCACAAAAAGGGGTATCCTATCCTTATCCTACCATTCATGAGACCCAAATGGGGGGAGGGTTATTTATTTAATTTTATTAAATCAATCACTCTCCATTTAACACTACTCCAACTCGCCCTCAATCGAGCACTCGATGTAGCAAAACGTTATGTCGTGCCTAGGGTAAACACCACGTTCTAAACTCAACGGTAGTATTATATTTTGGATCTGAGACGTTGATCATAATTTATTCCATTTTAATAAATAAATTTTTTGGTCATTATAAAATAAATTTATTATTTTTAATATCACTAAGATAAGTCTCTCTATTCCCTAGATTTCAATTATAACTTAACACCTGGATCTGGAAATATTCTTAGAAGTATTCCAAAGTCTTACATTGAAAATCCTAAGTCACTACAAAAAACATTGGGTTTTTATAGGGAATTGTTTCAATTTTAGAGATGGGGAAGGGTATATTGGACTCTATGGGATTCCATTACAGTCAATATGAGGATGTTGGTGGGTTGGATGTGATATCCTCATGCGAGAATGATCGTCTTTAGGGAAATTAGAGGGTGAGGCTAGTGTGATGATGAGATGAAATTTAAAACATGGATAAGCCATGAGTTATAAGTATAGGTTGTGTTTTTTGACGCCATCTTAGGAGATGCATGATAGGTTTAGGAAGGTGGATGAACCATGTGGTTTGACTTGATGTTCTGGGGAGAATTCACGCTGGGTATGTGTGTTTTACCCAATGAAGTTTCTAAGAGAATGTTCCCCTAGGTATATGTATTTTATATATGTATTTTGTGATATATATGACTTGTATATTCATACACTAGAGTGAGATTTGTATCTTTAGGTAATGATGTCCTACTACCTAGTTCCTGACTGAAAATTTCATTTTTATTTTATTTATATAAAAGTCCAACAGAAAAGAGATCAGGGTGGTCTAAAGTGGTGGAGTCCTAGCGCATCTCCTATCACAAAAATAATACATGCCTAGGGAAGAGAACCCACATTCATAAATACCCTTTGAGGATCCTCTGGACCGCTCTCCCTAGAAAGAGCATCCGCTGCAAAATTAGCTTCTCTAGGGATATGGTGAGTATAGCAATCTTCGGGTATCATAGAAGCACATCTACGAACCATGTAAGTCAAGGCCCATGGAATCTTAGATTTCCCATGTAAGACCCGAATCAGTATCTCAGAGCCTGATTCCACTTCTAAACATACCAAGGATAAGCTGGTACAAAGATCCATGCCAGTGAGTAACACATGCACTTACGCCTCTAAAGAGTTTCATTGTAACGCCCCGACCCCAGCTACCCAGAGCCGGTGCATTACTTTGTAACATTTTCATGATCACAAAAGATCAAGTCTAGAAAGACCGATTAGTTTAGTAGCCTCGGAAACACTAGATAAATTCATAAATGTTACATTACATCACAAAGTGAAAAACTATAATAACATAGTCTCCATAGTCCACACTTCTATCCTCTTCGGACTATCCCTGCAGGTCATTCATAAAATACTTCTTCACATCCTGGAAAATATTAAAACATTGAAAGGGGTGAGCTCGGATACTCAGTAAGGTTAACAATATAGCGGAAGCTTTCATAAATAAACATTAACATTTAAGGCAATGTATAACTAAAACAAAAGCCTTTTTAAACTTGAACTTCAGAATAATATGGCAAAAATAAAATTAAATAATTCCATTTACTAACTCACATGGATATTCTACTAGTCGAATAATCACATGCAATATCAATAGCCACTTTCATAATGAGGGAATGTATAATGCCAGACATTCTGAAACATTTTGTCAAGGCCTCGGCCAAGACATCTAAAACGATTAAGGCCTCGTCCAAAACCATAAATAAAATTGGGAAAGGGCCTCGGCCAATTCCACGTCTAGTTGTCTCATGAGACCTACCGATGCATCGAGGAGCTATAGCGAGCTCCACCCGTCACTTATTAAGTCCAATACATTCCTCATATGAATAGGTTTAAACATATCATAAACCATAACATAATCGTATCACATAAAACATGCATAAAGGGAACATAAAATTTCCACATTTCAATCACAATATATCAATACAACACATTGATATAATAAAAACTCTTTCAAAACCATTTTCAATACCAAAATAAAAGAAAGTTAAAACTTTGTATTTATTTTTCATTAAAAAAATGATGGCTTGTAGAGGAAGCCGAAACTCAAATAATGGTCACGGCGGCGGAGAAGTCGTTGTCGCCGCATAAGTACGGAAAGAAAAACATTCCCTTTTGTCGTTTAGAAAAACGCTTCATATAAAAAGATTCCTTTTGAATAAACGTAAAAGTCAAAGGGGTTTATACACAGTATAAAAGAAAGTTGTGTATAAAACCAAATATGCCTCAATGAAAGGGGATTGAGACGAAGTACTTAAAAAGATCATTTTTTTTAAATAAAAGAGATCTATTGTGTGTATTCACTATAGGTATGCATATAGAAAGTAAATATACAAAATAGGACATAATAATATCATGACATAATTTGAAAGTAGGAGATTAACCCAAAGAATGGAAGTTGGGTTATGAAATTCCCTTACAAAGATCATTTTGTAAACAAAATAGATCGCTCATGTGTATTCACTATAATCTCACATAAATAAAGTATAAATACATGATAAGACATAATCATATCATGACATAATTTGAATGTAGGAGATTAACCCAAAGAATGGAAGTTGGGTTAAGAAGTTCCCTTACCTTGCGTCCTGTCCTGACTCGACCGTTCTTTAACCTCCTGAATAATAAAATAGAGTTAATTCCTATTTACTTAAGAACCTTTTTCATGTTCATTATTCCTTTTATATCCCTTATTACCATGTTATGAACATTATGTAATTATTTAAGTTAATAACGGTCGTTTTGTCGATCTTTGGTACTTGAGTCAAAAATAAACTTCTTATAATTACAAGTTGTTAATGTGGTGAAATATCCATTATATCCATAATTATATTAATTATGTAGATATCATATATATCATATATATACAGTATATAAATTCATTCATAATGTCATGTAACATTTAGAGGTAAGAAATGAAATGCACCGTTCATGGAGACGGTAAGCCGTACGTACGCATGAACACTACTTTCATTTCTATTTCGTATTTAATGGAATGAAATCATAATGATATAAATTTATAATATAATTACAGTATAATATAGTGTTAATACCATTTAATCCATCCTTTATACATCCCACATATGGCATTAACGATTCAAATCACTTTGAGGGGGCGGTAGTCCGCACTTCCTAAAATGAAATTATCGCATTTTACCCATAATGTAAATAATAAAGTATTCCATAAATGAGAAATAAAGAAGCATAAGTAAAACATAAACATATTTTATATCATATATAAATATGGTGACATCTTAATGGCCACCTTTGAAGGTGTTATATGAGTGTTGAACAATCATCGTTTCGTGAGGCAGAAATTCACCATCCACAGAAACCGTATGTTCTTTATCCATTAGATGTAGGTGTGTGTAAGTGTAGCTCGAATCCTTCTTATAACAACATCCTAGTATATGGAGGATACTGGTGTTGTTACAAAAGAAATGAATAAAAAGATTTTAGGGGGTTGGAGAAGAAAAATAAGACAAAACAACATTAGAGAATACATTACCTCAAAATCGGGTAACTCTTTTTGATTTGAGCCAAAGGCTTCCTTGGGAAGAGTTCTGCCCAAAGTGAGGCTTCTAGGAGTAATAGGGGGAAGTTGGGAGAGTATTTGGGCAGAGTTTGGCCGATCCAAAAGGCTTTAAAGTGTAAATGAGGTGGGAGAGGTGGGGGCCTTTTATAAGTGGAGAGGAGGGGCTCTTTTGGAAAGATTGAAATGTTACATTATTATACAATGCTTTTCAGATTCTAAAGGTCCCACACTTATATAATTCATGGATAAGGTGATAAAGGTTCGAAATCTCCTCATCCAATAGGCTTTGGACAAGTGTAAGCCTTTGATCTTTCATTATCTTCTCATTTTATTTAAATCGTTAAATAATGAGGTCATCGCTGCATCATAATGATGTCATAAATAATTTAATTTATTTAATGTCTAAAAATTATAAAAAAATAATATGATGTAGGAAATCTTTTTAGATTTCTAATGAATATATATAGTCAAAATATGGACTTGTGTAACCCCACTTAAAAACTATTTTAGTATAACAACTCATGTTTGTGTCAATTTAATTTTAACATTAAATAAATATATATTAATGTCATTTTCCAACTAAAGTGGCTCCATAGGGTCCCCAAGTTGACCCATGGGTTGTCTTGGTCGGCCATGACTCATCCAATAGTAGTAGGACAAGTTTCATGCTCATCTCATATTATTAAAACATTATTTGTACCTTAAACTACACTAATTACCTCTAATCGCGATTAAGAACATAAAAGTTACTATTCACCAAAAAATTATTTTAATCTCATTGAACCACATTTTACTTCTTAATGACAACCATGTATGTTGGATTTTTGAAAATCAAATCACAAAATTGGTAATATTTTATTTAAATGAAAAATCAGTTATTTAACTACCACTTAGTGGTTTCACTATTCATCAAAAATTGAAGTTTTTCAGAACAATGCCAAAATTTAACCCTAAGATATAATTGATATTCCGAATTCAAAAATGATGTCTATTTTACAAAATTCCAAAAATATAAGTTGCATTAATTAATTTCATAATTAATTCCCGTTGTCACAACAATAGCGTGTTTTTAAGAAACAATTTATATCAAAAGATTGGCAATTGTTTATGTCCAATTTCAGTGTTAAATTAATTCTAATGACCACCATTGGATAAAATGGTAAAAATATATTCTAATTATACTTTAAAACCAATAAATAGTATAATTTATCACTATAAATTATTTTGATTACAAAAGTTGTTTTTAAGTAATTTTCACTATTCATAAAAAATTGGATGTTCTCAGAAAATTACAAAAAATTCAACTTTTGATAATTTCGATATTACGAATACAAAAATGAAGTCCATTTTGAAATATAAAATTTCTATAATTTTAAAAGGTGGTTATTACTATTCATAACGGCTACTTTGATTAGTCGCGGTGTTTTAGAACTCGAAGTTGCGTACAATGCAAGCTATTGCATTATTGAATGAGAAGCGTATCGTGGAAGCTCGGGGTGTTACATTCTCCCCTCCTTCAATAAATTGCGTCCTCGCAATTTGAAATTTTTCTTTGAAAATAAAAGGTTGAAAAGAGAAAATACCTTTGAGGAAAACCCACATCGGAAATAAGGTTAATAAATATATAACATTAAAAGAAAGCAAGATAAGTACAAAGGTCACCCGATATAGCCCATTCTAGGATTCTATGAAGATATGGATATGGAGGAGAAACAAACCATCAAGGTCTGATGGAGAGTTATAGAAAACAGGATTAGGAGAAAGTTTAACCACAAGAATATCACAAACTTGTGATTGGTTAAATGGTCATTGAATCCCCAGTTGGAAAAGTTAACCAACAACATTTTTGTTTTAAGTTACCTTTTATAATGATGAGGAATTTATTTAGGAGATTTACTAAGAATGTAAGGGAATATACATACTTGTTATTTATACTTTCATTTGTTAAAAAAATTTTACCACAAACCCAACTTTTACTCCAAATGGTAACGGAACTCAAAAATATTATATTTATCCTAATTGTATAAGGTTCCAAATGTTAACACATACCATTTAGATTAGTAAAACTATTTTGTAATAACCAGGGACTTCCTGTAGGCTAGTGGTAGGAAATAAAGGCTTGTCGCACTATGGTTGTGGGTTCGATTCCTGCAGCTTTTTCCGACGCGACGGGTTATTCCCCACCCTGCAGGTTGTCCTTTTCCTAAAACTATAGTATTATAATATTCCAAAAATAATCTTCAGAAATGCTTTAACCTTAAAAAATACTATCCATGGTTCAACTTAATCCATTCCAACCTTAATAGTTATCCAAAATACCTCCGTCCATACTTTCTCTAAAAGGTCTCTAAATTCCAAAATCAATTGTAACATCAGATTCCCCAAACAAAGTAATGTTTCTCTTATTGTCACATACTAAAAATATAATTACCTTCATCATATTAAAACCTTACTGAAATCAACAAGTACTGCAGTACAATCCTTATATATATATATGTATCACATTATTCTAATAACCAAAATATAATCCATGAGTCCAAAAGCACCAATACATTAGTTATTCTGCTTCATCTGTAGTAACAACATAAGATTGTCCTTGATCCCTTGGCCTTTTCTGAGGTAAGTTTCCCTGACGCTTAGGACATTCATTTGCATAATAACCCATTTCTCTACAATTATAGCATTCAACTTTGATAGCCTCTTTCGTTCCCTTTCAATCACGAGACTGGTGACCCTTTTCTCCACATTTATAACAAACTCCCATTCCTTTTAGACAAGTACCAGGGTGATTCTTCCCACAATTATCACATAACGGAAAATCCTTCTTTCCCTTTTTCCCTTTATCTGTCTCTTGTTCCACCATTCTCTTCTTCTCTTTCTTTACTTTGTTGTCATAAGACATAGAGAATTCCTTTTCTGTCTTGATAGCACACGAGACAATATCTTCGTATGATGAGAAGGATTTTGATACTAAAGCTCGACGGAGAAATGGTTTTAACCCATCAAAGAAACGATCAATCTTACTCCTTGGGTTACGTATATAATTGGCAGCATGCCTCGCTAACCTTGTAAAGTTAGCCTCATACTTTGCGACATTCTCATCCTCCTTCTGCCTCAAACTCAGAAATTGCATTTCCATATCTGCTCGATGGTCATGAGGAAAGTATTTTTCTAAGAAAAGCTCTTTGAACTCCCTCCATTCCATATTCGATACGTCATCATCTTCCTTTGTGTTTTGAATCAACGACCACCACTGATCGGCATCTCCAATGAGGCGGTAAACTGCCATGAAAACCGTCTCCCTTTCACTACTCCCTAAGGCATGGAATATTTTCTCTAAGGAATTTATTCATTGCTCAGCTACTATAGGATTTGTACTCCCATTGAAGGTTGGTGGTTGTTTCCTCATGAAGCGGTCTAACATTGATCCTCCACGTTGTGGATCAGGGTGCTCCATACGAGTAAGGTTATTATTCATAACCATAGTGAGTTGTCCCAGTATGGTAATAAGTTGATCAGCACCAGTTGTATCTCCAGCCCCACTATAATTATCTTGAGAAGGAGGGAAATCCCTACATGGAGTGCGTGCATTGATACGGTTTCCATTTCTTCCACTAGGCCCCATTTCTAAACAATGGCATAAACTAGATCAGTTTATGAATCAAAATACATAATCCCATACTTATAAAACACTTAACATAAATTGAACTATTTATGGATATAATCCATAATCATAAAAAAAAATTCTTTTAGGAATTATATACTCAAAACCCTTCATAATGATTTGTAAAGAAAATGAGAGTTATCCTAAGCATATTCCCGGGAGTGTCGTAACCAAGAGTGCAGCAAGGCCCGTTGTCGTGCACCAGTTCCCATTCGAGTCTAGCTCAAAGCGGTGTTTTCGGGTTTTACCCCTAGGTACATCTGTGCCAGAGCCGCCTCTACCTTCTTATATCCAGACAGGGATGTATTGCTCGGAAAACTCACAAAATCTCTACAATACCATAATTCTAGGAAGTTCTTCTATACTAATCCTCAAAGTTCATCTTAGGTCTACGTTCTCTAATCAGAGTTTATCTAAATCTAGCTTCCAAGGTTTGTACTAAACTTCCTCTGATACCAACTGTAACGCCCCGACCCCAGCTACCCAGAGTCGGTGCATTACTTTGTAACATTGGCATGATCACAAAAGATCAAGTCTCGAAAGACCGATTAGTTTAGTAGCCTTGTAAACACTAGATACATTCATAAATGTTACATTACATCACAAAGTGAAAAACTATAATAGCATAGTCTCCATAGTCCACACTTCTATCCTCTTCAGACTATCCCTATAGGTCATTCATAAAATACTTGTTCACATCCTGGAAAATATTAAAACATTGAAAGGGGTGAGCTCGGATGCTCAGTAAGGTTAAAAATATAGCGGAAGCTTTCATAAATAAACATTAACATTTAAGGCAATGTATAACTAAAACAAAAGCCTTTTTAAACTTGAACTTCAGAATAATATGGCAAAAATAAAATTAAATAATTCCATTTACTTACTCACATGGATATTCTACTAGTCGAATAATGACATGCAATATCAATAGCCACTTTCATAATGAGGGAATGTATAATGCCAGACATTCTGAAACATTTTTTCAAGGCCTCGGCCAAGACATCTAATATGATTAAGGCCTCGGCCAAAACCATAAATCAAATTGGGAAAGGGCCTCGACCAATTCCATGTCTAGTTGTCTCATGAGACCTACCGATGCATCGAGGAGCTATAGCGGGCTCCACCCGTCACTTATTAAGTCCAATACATTCCTCATATGAATAGGTTTAAACATATCATAAACCATAACATAATCGTATCACATAAAACATGCATAAAGGGAACATAAAATTTCCACATTTCAATCACAAGATATCAATACAACACATTGATATAATAAAAACGCTTTCAAAACCATTTTCAATACCAAAATAAAAGAAAGTTAAAACTTTGTATTTATTTTTCATTAAAAAAATGATGGCTTGTAGAGGAAGCCGAAACTCAAATAATGGTCACGGCGGCGGAGAAGTCGTTGTCGCCTCATAAGTACGGAATGAAAAACATTCCCTTTTGTCGTTTAGAAAAACGCTTCATATAAAAAGATTCCTTTTGAATAAACGTAAAAGTCAAAGGGGTTTATACACCGTATAAAAGAAAGTTGTGTATAAAACCAAATATGCCTCAATGAAAGGGGATTGAGACGAAGTACTTAAAAAGACCATTTTTTTAAATAAAATAGATCTATTGTGTGTATTCACTATAGGTACGCATATAGAAAGTAAATATACAAAATAGGACATAATAATATCATGACATAATTTGAAAGTAGGAGATTAACCCAAAGAATAGAAGTTAGGTTATGAAATTCCCTTACAAAGATCATTTTGTAAACAAAATAGATCGCTCATGTGTATTCACTATAATCTCACATAAATAAAGTATAAATACATGATAAGACATAATCATATCATGACATAATTTGAATGTAGGAGATTAACCCAAAAAATGGAAGTTGGGTTAAGAAGTTCCCTTACCTTGCGTCCTGTCCTGACTCGACCGTTCTTTAACCTCCTGAATAATAAAATAGAGTTAATTCCTATTTACTTAAGAACCTTTTTCATGTTCATTATTCCTTTTATATCCCTTATTACCATGTTATGAACATGATGTAATTATTTAAGTTAATAACGGTCGTTTTGTCGATCTTTGGTACTTGAGTCAAAAATAAACATCTTATAATTACAAGTTGTTCATGTGGTGAAATATCCATTATATACAGAATTATATTCATGATGTAGATATCATATATATCATATATATACAATATATATATTCATTCATAATGTCACGTAACATTTAGAGGTAAGAAATGAAATGCACCGTTCATGGAGATGGTAAGTCGTACGTACGCATGAACGCTACTTTCATTTCTATTTCGTATTTAATGGAATGAAATCATAATGATATAAATTTATAATATAATTACAGTATAATATAGTGTATAATACCATTTAATCCATCCTTTATACATCCCATATATGGCATTAACGATTCAAATCACTTTGAGGGGGCGGTAGTCCGCACTTCCTAAAATGAAATTATCGCATTTTACCCATAATGGAAATCATAAAGTATGCCATAAATGAGAAATACAGAAGTATAAGTAAAACATAAACATATTTTATATCATATATAAATATGGTGACATCTTAATGGCCACCTTTGAAGGTGTTATATGAGTTTTGAACAATCATCGTTTCGTGAGGCAGAAATTCGCCATCCACAGAAACCGTATGTTCTTTATCCATTAGATGTAGGTGTGTGTAAGTGTAGCTCGAATCCTTATTATAACAACATCCTAGTATATTTAGGATACTGGTGTTGTTACAAAAGAAATGAATAAAAATATTTTAGGGGGTTGGAGAAGAAAAATAAGACAAAACAACATTAGAGAAGACATTACCTCAAAATCGGGTACCTCTTTTTGATTTGAGCCAAAGGCTTCCTTGGGAAGAGTTCTGCCCAAAGTGAGGCTTCTAGGAGTAATAGGGGGAAGTTTGGAGAGTATTTGGGCAGAGTTTGGCCGTGCCAAATGGCTTGAAAGTGTAAATGAGGTGGGGGCCTTTTATAAGTGGAGAGGAGGGGCTCTTTTGGAAAGATTGAAATGTTACATTATTATAAAATGATTTTTGGATTCTAAAGGTCCCACACTTATATAATTCGTGGATAATGTGATAAGGGTTCGAAATCTCCTCATCCAATAGGCTTTGGACAAGTGTAAGCCTTGGATTTTTCATTATCTTCTCATTTTATTTAAATCGTTAAATAATGAGGTCATCGCTGCATCATAATGATGTCATAAATAATTTAATTTATTTAATGTCTAAAAATTATAAAAAAATACTATGATGTAGGAAATCTATTTAGATTTCTAATGAATATTTATAGTCAAAATATGGACTTGTTTAACCCCACTTAAAAACTGTTTTAGTATAACAACTCCTGTTTGTGTCAATTTAATTTTAACATTAAATAAATATATATTAATGTCATTTTCCAACTAAAGTGGCTCCATGGGGTCCCCAAGTTGACCCATGGGTTGTCTTGGTAGGCCATGACTCATCCAATAGGAGTAGTACAAGTGTCATTCTCATCTCATATTATTAAAACATTATTTGTACCTTAAACTACACTAATTACCTCTAATCGCGATTAAGAACTTAAAAGTTACTATTCACCAAAAAATTATTTTAATCTCATTGAACCACATTTTACTTCTTAATGACAACCATGTATTTCGTATTTTTGAAAATCAAATCACAGAATTGGTAATATTTCATTTAAACGAAAAATCAGTTATTTAACTACCACTTAGTGGTTTCACTATTCATCAAAAATTGAAGTTTTTCAGAACAATGCCAAAATTTCACCCTAAGCTATAATTGATATTCTGAATTAAAAAATGATGTCTATTTTACAAAATTCCAAACATATAAGTTGCATTAATTAATTTCATAATTAATTCTCATTGTCACAACAATAGCGTGTTTTTAAGAAACAATTTATATCAAAAGATTGGCAATTGTTTATGTCCAATTTCAATGTTAAATTAATTCTAATGACCACAATTGGATAAAATGGTAAAAATATATTCTAATTATAATTTAAAACCAATAAATAGTATAATTTATCACTATAAATTATTTTGATTACAAAAGTTGTTTTTAAGTAATTTTCACTATTCATAAAAAATTGGAAGTTCTCAGAAAATTACAAAAAATTCAACTTTGGATAATTTCGATATTACGAATACAAAAATGAAGTCCATTTTAAAATATAAAATTTCTATAATTTTAAAAGGTGGTTATTACTATTCATAACGGCTACTTTGATTAGTCGCGGTGTTTTAGAACTCGAAGTTGCGTACAATGCAAGCTATTGCATTATTGAATGAGAAGCGTATCGTGAAAGCTCGGGGTGTTACATGCATGGCCCATGGAAGCTGCTGAAGGATGTAATGACCAAACCATTAACATCTCGCACCAAACCACCCCCATGCATCATCCCATCCATGCACGATCCATCAACATTAAGCTTGAGTCCCATTGATGGAGGTTTCTACCTCACCCAGCCACCCTGTGGCCTGGAGAATGCTAATGGCCTATTCAGAAAATTATAGAGAGTTGGAGAGTGCTGACCTCCTTTCATCAAGGATCCTAATTCATGCGTCAGCCCTTTCATCTTCACTGTAATTAGAGAGGAGGACCATCGGCCTTCAACATGAGCCATATTTCTTGCTTCCCATAGCGTCCAGAAAATAGCAGTAAGAACGACGCAACCGATTTTTGATTCCATCTCATTCTGTTCAGTGCCTAAGAACCATCTAACAAGGAATTCCTACATAGATGAACATTATGCATTGAACTTTCCCCTTAAATCTGAACTGTTCCAAAGAAACACGGCCCATTTTCTCTTCAAGAATAGATGAAACACTGACTCCGTCCGCGGGAGGGTGCAGCAGAGGCATCTTGAAGCCAACTTAATTACCTTCTTCTGTATGATGTCGTCCGTCACCAGATCTTGTTTTCTTTCCCTAAAAACTAGAAAGGACATTTTGGTGGGAAGTTCTTTTCACCATAGATGATATCCCCACTCATCAAGCTCGCCCCCCTGACGGATCAGACGATGATAATCCTTCCCTTTGAAGCACCCCGAACTAGCTTCCATAAAACAGAGTTTGTCAACATCCTCCGAGAAAATGATTTCTCTATAAACATCCATCTGGTTTTGGATAATAATAGCTTCCATGAATCTAGGATGGCGGCTGGCATCTTTGAAGGAGAAATCTGGGACTGGAAAATGAGGAAATAAGAGCTTTTCTTTGGACCAGTTATCACGCCACAGGTTAATATCCCCACGACCCACCACCCATCGCGAAGCCTCCTGAAGAATTTCCAGATGGTGTCTGACCTACTTACTTAGCCTGTACATCTTCTTGCCCTCCCAATCCTCCCAGTTCGGACCATATTTAGTTCTAAGAGTTTTATCCCACATCGAATGGCCCTCCAGAAAATCCCACGCGAGCCGAGCCTACAAGGATTGCATTAAAACTGAGATGTCCCTAAGACCAACCCCACCTTCCTCCACTGGAAAAGAAAGATGAGACCAGGAGGCCCAATGTGCTCTTCTTGAAAGATTGACATCCCAAAGGAATTTTTTCATCATCTTCTCCATAGCGGCAATGGTTTCTTTAGGCGGGGAAATGACCGACAAGATATGCATTGGAATAGAGGAGATCACACTATTGATTAAAGTCACTCTACCACCAAAGGACAAGAACCTGTTCTTCCAATTAAGCACCCTCCCAAAAATTTTATGTATAATGTCTTCAAAAAACATTTTTTACTCTTCTAGTAGAAATAGGAGCCCCAAGATAGATCATCTGTAACTGCCTCCTTTTAATACCCAGAATGTCTTGGATGTTCTGGGCCCTCCGACTTGAACATTTGTTGGATATAAACACACTGATCTTACTATCATTGACTTTTTTCCCACTGATGCTTCCATAGATTGACATCAACGACATAAAATTATTCAAATATGACCTCCTTCCATTTGAAAAAATGATAATATCGTCAGCAAAAATAATATGAGAGATGGTTCCATCCGAGGCATGGGACCAATATGGCCATATCTTCCAGTTCCTCAAGAATCTAAGAAGGTTACATGACAGGGCCTCCTGAGTGATTAGAAATAGGGAAGTAGAGAGGGGATCCCCTTGGCGCACCCCCCGAAAACTCTTGAAAAATCCGAAACTCTTCCCCAACAATGATATAGAAATTCACAGAGAGGAGAAGCATCGGAAACATAGGTCACAAAACCATTCATGAAAACCCATTCATCTCATCACCCGGATTAGAAAACTCTATTCTAGTTTTCCATAAGCTTTATCCATGTCGGATTGGATAATCAAATTGGACCCCACCACCTTCTTGTTCAAATCTTCCGTCAGTTCTTGAGCAACTCCCACTGCCCCTTGTATGCCTCTACCCTGGATAAAGCCATGCTGCTCTTGGGAAATAATTGTTGGGATCACATTATTCAGTCTCCTAGCCAGCAGACTACCCAATATTTTATAATAAACATTACATAGACAAATAGGTCTGTAATGGATAACAGCGGATGGATATTTAACTTTTGGAACCAGCACCACCCTTGAGGCACACGTACCCCTGTTGATGTGTCCTCCCTTGAAAAAGTCTTGGATGGCCTCAGTGACCTGAGGCCTCACAAAATCCTACGCTGCTACATAGAAGCATCCCGGGAAACCATCCGGGCCAGGTTCACTCTCCAGAGACATTGATCTAATTGTCTCCCAGATCTCTTCCCCTGAAGGAATAGACTTAAGGGAATCATTCTCCCTTGAATCAATACTTTGGGGTAAACTTCCCAAAAATAACTCTTGGTCACGCTACAAGTTTTCCCCTCCAGTAGGTTCCAGGCGATCCCCTCCTAGCAGCTGCTCGAAATGGTCCAGAGCCAGCCTACCCGCCACATTCACGTCCGAAGAAAAGGATCCATCCTCGAGTCTTATATTAACTTTGTATCTCTTGCGCTCCTTCAAGCAGGCGTGAAAAAACGGCTATTTCTGTCTCCTTACTTAAGCCACCTGACTCTCTAACACTGTCTTAAGTTCTTCTCAACTTCCAAGAGCCTTTTCACCAGCAATGATTTCTTATCACAAAGCAGAATGAAGGATGTTTCATTCCACTGGTGTTCTGGCATATGATATATGATGGTTCTGGGTGACCGATTACCATGGGTATATTCTAGATATAGATCAAGGATGATATTCCCCCTAGGTAGGATTATCATGGTTCCAAGTTTGGATGTGGATCTCCTGTAGTAGATATATTCATTGTTTCGTAGTTAGACATAGATCCCATAGGTAGTTCTCCCTATGATCCTGGGATGAGTATATTTCCATAGGTGGTTACTTATTCTCATGGATACTCTAACATTGTATGTAATAGGTATGATATGTAGATATAGGTTTTGGGCAAGGATTAGTTCCCCTATAGGTGTTTCTTATATGTTTTTGGGTGAGCCGAGTATCCCCAAGGTTTCTTGTCGATATTCTCAAAGACATCTAGGACTAGCTAGAATAGTTTTCATCATTCTTAGGTGGCATGTTAGGAATCAAGGATCAATTATGGTTTATTTATTTATTTTATTCCATTTAAAATTTGGATAGTTTAGGCATATAACTTTTGCACACACTCTTTTATGATAATATGTGATAGGTACACTATTGGGGTGGCCTATTGAGAATCAATTTATCACCCTTTACTCAGGAACCTTAGTTCACGTGTAAACCTAATGTTTTCTTTCAATATTTTCACGAGAAGTGTAGTGAATTGAGAAGAGATATAGTGTAGCTTTATCAGGACAGAGTAGCTCAATGGAACATAGAGAGTGGGGTTATGGTACAACTCGACGATGGTATTATAGCCTCTTGTTCTTTTATTTAATTTTATTTAGATTTTATATGTGATCATCCTATTGGGTGATATGTTGTTATATGGTGGCGTGACTATGAGTCTGTATGACTACTTGCATCCACGTTATATTTTTTATAACATTTTCCTTTTTTTATTTATTCCTATCTACTCTTTTTATTATTATGATGGATTTTTATTGGTTATTTATATTTTTATTAAAATATGAAATAAGGGTAGAATCTCCCCATGGTAATACCTAAGACCCTTTCTACTAGTCAGCAACCTCTGGAATATGAGGAGGCATGAATAAGGTCTTGTGGCGACTGTCAGTTTGAGCATCAATCAACTGATTTGGGGTTTTGAATCATTGCAAAGTAGTCTCAAATATTTTTTTTGTATTTATATTTTGGGATATGATATATTGGTTATATAGGAATGTGTTGGATCTTGCAATAGACCTCATACTGGTGCATCATGAACAACTTCTCTAATAGAAGTCCAGGTTACCAAGGATTCGAGATGTTATTCTTGATTTTAGCTTATATGGTTTTATGATTTCACCTCATGTTATGCACTTTGTTTTTAAATTTTAAATTTATGGTATTTTGGATCTTGGAACATTGGAAATAGTCCTATCTACATGAATCATTCTTAGAATATAGGACCCAAATAAAATTCATAGCCATGTGTGTGATTGATATCACTGATGATAAAGGGTTTGTTTATGTTAAGTGTCAAAAAACCTATATAGAGTTTTCCCATATAACATGGTAGTGTTTTTATACTCCATTTAACCATAATATATTTTCTCTAATGATGGGTCATGTGGATTATACAGAGAGATGATCCTTGACAATAGCTTTATAGTCCCTCTATGTAATAGATTTGTAGTAACCCTTAGTGGGTTGTTATATGCATTAAGAAACTAGAAATAGACCCCTTATGGGTGATCTTAAAATAGGTTCATTTATTTGAAGTGTTAATAAAAACCTATATTGTGTTTTCCCATATAGATTCTTTGTGGAATTCAACTTAACTGGACCATATGTTTATGGATTACTCAATATAGATCATCTTCGTTTATGTAGTTATATATGTGTGGGTGAGATTATGGTCCACAAGGGGGGTTGTCTCATATGTAGATGCCCATTGAGGATTTTTCCTAAGCATGGGTGGTTGTTTTGTCATGTGATTCCTATGATGTATATCAAAACACTTGGGTGGGAGTTTTGGCACATGAGTTTCCTTGTAAAGTTTGAGATAAGAGAAGAGGTGATGTTCTGTGTACTATAACCTATAAGAGGCTTAACTATGGGATGGGTGGTATAACCTAGTGCCTTGTGATATACATGGGTAACCTAAGGGATTGGTTATTCTTTACATGTGAGTATCATTGGGATACTAAGTATGGTAGATTCTTTAAGGAATGATATCGATTCATGTGAAGTGTTGTTAGACAAGTGTTATTTTCTTGTGATACATATTATGACTTTTTTAGTAAATAACATAAGGCTATTAAGTATAAATGATGGTTTTTGAGGGTATTATTAGTGATATTCCAAAAACTAATGATTTTGGATGTGATTTTGATGGTACGTTGAGAGTATGGTATACACCACTAATTTCAGATTGATACCTAGGTTGGAGGATGATTATGTGATTAATCTTTACATGTGATATGTCAAGATTGTTAGAATAAAGCATTGAAGATGATTTAAGTTAGATAGTATTAAAATATCATAGAGAATAGTTGATGATTTGGGTGCATGATCCTAATTTTAGTGACATGAGACTCATGGTAACTTGAGTTTGGTTTTGTGACTGAGTGATATGGGAGTGTAGACCCATTGGGTTTCAGAGGAGATCTAGTTGTTACATTCTAGTTACACGTGGTACCCATTTGAATCATGAATTGGTGAGAAATAATGTGTCTTTTGAAGAATGATGTCTTGAATTCTTATAGTAATGGTTACCTAGGGTTTAGATTATATTGAGGAAGGATTCCTCTATCAAAAAGATTACATTGGATAGTGTGGTTTTAAGAGTTGAAAGTATGGTTAAACATAGAACGGGAGGATAAACATGTGTGAGATAATGAAATTCATTGAGGTTATGCTTGAGTAGTGATATAATGGAATCTATATATTGGGGAGCACACCATTTTTTAATTTGAGGGTGTAACCCTTGTTTCAAATGTGTTTGGTAGGTGTTGAGGATGACATTCTCAATGATCTGGGGGTGGGTGATGATTAATATTTTATATTGGTGCTCAGGTATGAGTGAGACAACCACATCTAGTAATTATGTGTAGTAATGAATGCAGAATGGGTCATGGAGCAGTGACCCTCATGTTTATAGGGTTGTGGATGTGATAAGTTCAGTCATTGGACAATCTTTGGATCTTGTATTGGATATAGTCTGAATATTAGCATCAGGATCAAAATGATTTGAATGTGATATGAGGGTGTGTCAGATAAGTGACATGCATATTCTTAGGGTGAGAGTGTTATGGATAGTTTAGTTGTTGAAGGGTCTAACTTTGTAATTACACTAGGTTATCAGTTCGGACTTTTGTGTGGATATGTGGATAGTCTCACAAAGCCTCTATGGATTTATGCATCATAATCACGTGTTGAGAAAGAACATCAGTAGTTGAGGCTGATATTTTTTTTGTAATGGTTAGAAATAGGAGTTTTGACTGGGTTTTTTATATGTAAATGGGTGGATACATATGGAAATCACACCAAATGTGTCAATGGATGGTTATAAATATATTTCAGAAGGTAGTTTTGATGGTGGTGAGCACCACAATTCAGAATTAGCCTTTACAGGTAGAGACTTATGCTGGGGATCACCAAAAGATTATATATTAATTGATTTATGACACCTTAGTTTCATAGGGTTGACAAGTATAGTTTATCATTGTATCAAATTTTAGTGATGATATCGAGTGGGTGGATCAATTTTTGATGAATAGTGTGCCTCATGTTTAGAGTTGGGTAGTGGATGATTGTTCTATATTTTGGAGTAGAACATGATGAGTGGGTGAGGAATTAATGACTATGTTAGGTCATGTTTAATGGTTGGAGAACCAACAAGATATCTCAAGGATGAGAAGTGTTATGGCAGGGAGGTTTTAAAGACTCGTATTTTTTTGAGCTGTAAAAATAATAAGGAATTTGAATTTTTGGTTATATATTCCAAAGAGGGTAAAATGGTAATTTACCCTATTAACTGATCTGAAAAATATTTCCTGGTGATTTCATTGATCTCAAAAGTGGTTTTTTTACCTTTGGGCTAGAATTTAGTGGGATTTCAAGAAGATATTGTTTTTTAAAATGTCTTATTGTTTATTTAATAAAAATAAATAATTTTTCTTATGGAAACATTAATATCTCCTAAAGTAATTCCCAAATTAAAATTATGAATTCTTAATTGATTTGTAAATGGGGTTTTTTTATGTATTGAAGTTATAAAATTTTCTTGGATTCTAGGATCAGAGTTGGTCCATTTAATGGGGTTTTCTTTTTTTATTTTTTTATTTTTTATTTTTTATTTTTTTTCTTATCCCCTATACATATCCCCCATATAATTCATGTTATAGTGATGGGATTCTCGCACACTCCATATTCGAGAGAGAGAGAGAGAGGCGATGGGATAGGGGCATCGAGTTTCATCTGACTGACACCGGATAGGGATGCAATGGCTACAGAGCACAAATATGAGATTTAAGCTTAAATTATTTCACATTGAGGTAGGATAATATTTTATTTTTCCTATTTTACCTTTTAAATCCATATTTTTTAAATTAAATAGTGTTATATGGGCTTTTAGGGTGTGTTTATGGCCCATAAAGGCTTGATTTAGGGATAAATAGGGGTTTTAGGCGCATCTCAAGGGATTTCTATCTGGGAAAACTAATCACAAAGCATATAGTTCAAGAACACACATTGTGTGTTATTTATTTTCAGAAAAGTGAGGAATATGATGAATGAAAGACATGTGGTCCATGAAAAAACACCATTTAGGAAAACTCGACGTGAGGTATATTTCCAGGTACCCCATGTGGGTTACATGTTATGTAGTTTTGGTACACGTCATGTAGTGAAGTGGTGTGTTCCATGTGAGGAGTCCATTTTGAATATTTTGTTGTGTGAAACCCGATGGTGGAACCCTCTTAGTGATTTTAGATCCTTACAGATATTATTTGGGGTTGGATGTAGTATGACCAAAGGGTGCTCTTCGAGATGATAGATTAAGAGATCTCCTGAAGGGATATTTGAGATAGGATCCAAAATAGGTTTTTGAGAATGATTTAAGGACTTTGAATGGTTTTCCAATATTTTAGTGTGTGATTTATTATGATGGTCCCAGGATAGTGTTATCGAGATGCTATGTGAGATTAAAGGCGTATTTAGATCATCCTCTTGAGTCTTGGGTTGGATAATTCATATGGTATGATAGAACACCTTGTGTGTTGGATAAAACACGGTGTTGATGTGTATGGATAGAAAATGGTCTAGAGGCCCCAATGGGATTCCCTTAGGAGAGAGATGAGGATGTTGGTGGGTTTTTCGTGATGTGATCATGAAAATAGGATGGTCTTGAAGGAAATCAGCTGATGAGGTAGGAAAAATGATGAGGTGTGCTTAAAAACATGGATATACCATGAGTGATGAGTCTAGGTTGGGAATTGAGGGTTTAACATTGGAGATATGTGACAAGTTTAGATGGGTGATTGAACCATGCGGTTTGACTTGAGTTTCATAGGAGGATGAACCCTAGTTCTATGTTAGGTATCCCATTAGGTTATGGGGAGGATGTACCCCTAGGAATATGTGTTTTATATATATTTGAAATGTGGGTTCAGGAACTAAAGTGAGATATGTACCTCCAAGTAATGATGGTCTACTACTTAGTTTCGGACTAGGGATGTAATCTCCTATGAATATGAGATATGATGGATCTGGGTGAGAAATAACCCCAGGTATATTCTAAATATAGATCTAGGGAGGTACACCCCCTTGGTAAGATTCACATGGTTATGAGGATAGATGTGGATCTCCCTAGGTAAATAAATTCATGGTTTTGGGGTTGGACATAGAGATCCCCCATTATAGTTCCCTTTATGTTCCAAGGATGGGTATATTTTCCTCAAGTAGTTAATTATGTTCAGAGACACTTTGGAACTAGATGAATCATGTATGATATGTATATATAGGTTTTGAGGAATTATTATTTTTCCCCTAAGTGTTACTTATATGGTTTTAGGTGATTTTAGTGGCCCCAAGTTCCTAATTGATATGCTCAGAGGAATCTAACACTAGATGAAACATATTTGATCAATCCTAGGTGGCACGGTAGGACCTGAGGATCTAAATTGATTTTTTTTCAAGTTATTATTTATTTACATTGGTTATATCACTTGTGCACACACTTTTTTATAACATTATACATTAGGGTTGGTATACTAAAAATTAATTTCTCACCCACCGAACAGGCACCCTAGTTCATGTGAATACCATATGTCTACATTCAAGATGATCAAGGGATGTGAAATGGATCAGGTAGTAGAGTAATATTACATGATAAATCTATATCATCTCCAATAAACATAGAGATTGAGATTGAGGTAAAACTTGGGGAAATCAGTAGAGATTCTTGGGATTTTGTTTTATTTTATTTACCTTATATATGTGATCAGACCTATGGGAAATCAGTTATTGTATACCGGCATGAACATAAGTTTGTACAACCATTTTCTTCTATGTTACATTATTTACAACATTTTCATTGTTTATTTATTCTTGAATACTCTGATTATTATTGTGAAAGATTTTTCTTGGTAATTTTTCACTTCTATTTCACTCTAATATGAGGGCATAGTCTCCTCAAGGAAACAATTTAGAACCTTGATACTTTTCATCAGCCTATAGAATACAGGGAGGCACACTAGAGACTATGTGGTGGATACCAGTTCAAGAAGCATTCAAATGTTCTAGGGTGACATGATGTTACAACTATGGGTAGAAGTATATTTTTAAAATAGATTTTTTTGGGATATGTTGAAGAAATAATGTGTAATAATATTTTTATGTAGATAAAGTCTAAATACATTTAACCTTTGAGTCTTTAGGTTTATATTAATATTCATTATATCTATTGTTAAAATGATGTAACATATGTGGGTATTATTCTTGGGTTGTCTTTGTCACTTCTCAGATCATAAAAACTAGTTTTTTGGTTATTTTTCATATGGTCGATATAATTTTAACTTGAATAAAATGTGCATCCCAATAGGAAATTCCAATCCTGAACAAACCATGGTTATGTTTTTCTAGGAAGTGTGTAGATGAATGGAGGGGTGATAATTTTTTTATGGGTCCAAAATATATGGCTCGGATGTCACTATGTATCCTAAAATAATAGTAATCATGCCATAAATAGTTCTCATATAATATATGTTGTACAAGAATACAATATGATGTGGAAAACTCGATGTGAATGAGTAAATCATACATTTTTTGGGGCTAGATGATGATGGAATTTTTGGGCAGGTCAAACAGATTTGGTTCAGGAATCAATATATATCCTAGATTAATAATAAATAATCCATAAATAGTTATTATCAAGGATATTCCATTGCTAGATCTATCTTATATATAGAAAATAGGTATTTTTTTTCTTGAATTGGATTGGAACCAAAATATTCTTTGAAGATTGTACATAGTGTAGGAGGTTTAATCTTTCCTTTGGAATGGGGAAATTTTACCCTGACACAGTTTTATATATAGGAATCGCATACAAAACACCCTCACATTGATCCAACTCACATGTATTGAAGTCAATTCATATTGGATGAACCAATCCAAATAGTTTAAAGTCATATAGGATAGAACATTTTCATGTTGTTAAATGCCATGTGACAAGGAATCATGTTCCGTGCAATTTAGGGTCATAGGATGGGGACTATTATATGGTGGTTTTATGTAGATCCAGATCATGCACAAAACAAAATGGATTTGTTTTAGTGTTGAACCTACAAAGAAAAATCTACCATGTAAAATAACATTGGGATGAAGTGGGGGGTTTTGGTTGTAATTTTCATTTGGGCCCAATAGAGGAGATCCTAGCATCACAATGTATCCTAAAATAATATGAATCAAGAAAAAGATAGTTATTGTATATGAAAATGGAAATGGAAGTTATGACTAGGCATAGGATAGTAGGTCCTAGCATCACTACATTTCCCAAGTTAGTAATAATCAAGCCACACATAGTTCTAATATATGTGGGTGAATTATTTTACTCACAGGTTAAGTGAATCATGATACCATGATAGAATAATGTGAATATAGCCATAAAATATTTGAAGAAAGAGAGCTTCTAATTGGGGTGATCTCTTACACCTGTGGAAATATTTGATTACCTTTATCAAGATCTCATGTAATGGGGGATTTTCTGACTTGAGGACTTGTGAGATATATTTCTCTAAGTAGTTTAAGTTCATATAGGGTAAACCATTATGAATAGTTTATAGTCATGTGAGATAGATTTTATTTCATGCAGTTTAACATCATGAGACATGGAATCAATGCCATGTAGTTTATGGTCATACATCTAGGACCTTTATGTGAGGTCCTTTTTTCAAATTTTGACTCATACATAAAATGAGATAACTATTTAGTCAGATAAAGATATGGAATATTGTCTATAAGGGGGTGAATAGACCAGCTTAAAAAATTTAAGAGATTAATTAATTTTCAAAGTTAATTAAAATAGTTAATTACCAATGGAAAATAAAAGAAATAATATAGATATTTTTAAAGTAGTTCATTCCAAAGTAGACCTATTATACTCGTCCCTTTCGACGATGTCGACTTAGTGCGTGGCTCAGACCTTGTGACAATGACGTGGTGTGGAGTGGATCTGACCTCTTAGTTTGGTCCATCACAGCCATATTCCATCTCTATCATGCTTCTAGTGTGGGTTGACGACAGATCTGTAGTGGTTTGGAGGGGGGAGGTCTTTGACTTCGGTGTTCAAACTTCATAGGGTCTGGCTTCTTACAGGTCTGCTCTTGATGATTTTGAATTTTTGATGGTTGCGATGATTTGGTGGATATGCTTCTATGAGATGATTGCATCAAGATGAAGGGGTGTTTAGAAGGATTGTGATTTTTCGTATATGGTGTTGAATGTATTGACATGGTGGTGGATTTGGTGAATTTCTTGGATGTTTCTTCTCCTCGCAATGTATGCCTTACCTATGGCCTACTGCTAAAGAGTTCTTAATCCTATATTTTCTTCATAGACTACTCTAGATGAGTTTTAGAGCTGCAAGTTTTCACCAGTTTTACACGATTCGGTTTTGGATGTTTGAGAGGGTATGGCCTTGGCCATTGGTACCAGCCCATCTTTGTACAAGAATGCTTGCAGTGCAATGTCGGAATGGTGGAAACTGGACTTAATGTTTTTATCCTGGTAAGGGGCCTTCTTCTATTGTTTGATCTGGTTTTTGGGATTTTTGACTTTTGGGTTATGGTTTGATATATTAAGTCTTTGAAGACATGTCTTTTGGTTTCACACTTTTTCATTAAAAGTGCTTCTTTAATAAAAAATTTAATTTCCAGGTATATAATATCATAAATAGAATGTGATATCATGTATGAATAATAGTAATAAGTGTTATAGACCTAAGAAACTGGGATGAAATAGATAAGAGATAAACAATAGAAATCATGGGTACTATTTTTTGATTATTGGATTGGATTGTCTAATCAAGGTACTAAAATTCAATGTAGTTTAGGTATTGTTCTTAAGATATTGTCTATAATATGAGAGAATTATTTTCATAGGAAAAATCCATGTTTATCAGAGCCACTTTTTAAGCATAACTAGAACTCCTTAAATAAAAATATAAACTTAACACATATGATCCAAAGGTTAAAAAAATCAAAATTAAAATTCAAAAAGATAGTTATAGAATTATCAGAGAGATAAGAGGATATTATAATTAAAAAATTATTTCCCCACTCTCATCCAATTTTCAAAAAAATGATTAATAATTAAAACTAATTTCAAAGCATCATTCAATTAGTAAAAGACTTCCAAAATAATAGGTCAATGAAAATCCCATAATAATCCCACAACTGTATCCTTTAAAATACAAAATTTAAAAAACTTATAGAATATAAACATGTATATATTAGGATATTCTAGATTGAATAAAAATAAATTAAATATTTTAAAACAATTTTGAATAAATTTATTATCATATAATATTAATCTAAAAAAATTAAAAACAAATCAAACAAATCAAAATAATAAAATATAATTTTTGAGTTCCAAGCTGTAAGTTCATATGAAAATAAATAACATCCTTTGATCTTCATATAAATATGTTTAAAAAATATTAAAAAAACTAAAAAAAATCAATATAATTAATATGAATTTATAGAGTGATTAAAAGAATTTAAACATTTATTATGAACATGGAACAATTCAATATATCAAAAAATGAGAAAATAGTGTAATTTAAGGTAACCAGATTTGCGTAAAGGAAATTTTCTTTGTCACATTAAGGTACTAATAATTTTTAACATAGTGTGTAAGGGTAAAAAAATTTCCATACCTTGCATAAGGGAAACCTTTCAAAAAGGTAAAGTGAATATCAATCTAAGAGTGATTTAACTTTCTATGTAAGGGTAATCCACACATTATATTTATCACGTAACGGTAATATGAGATGATTAAGGATAACATGAAACATGTTTAAAGGTAACATGAGTGTTTCATAAAGTTATAAAATGGTTTACATACCTTGATTAATGTTTATTAAGAATTTTTTAAGGGTATATATAACCCCATGTAAGGGTAAAGATATTTTTAAACCGCATGGGTAAAGGTACAAGCTTACTTACATTAGGCTAAGCAGAGTTCACGTAAAGGTAAAAGGTAAGTTGTTTCGGGGTACATAGAACCTTATATAGCTCATTTAAGGGTAAAAATTTTTTATGCAAAGGTTGATATAACATTAAAATTAATTTTTAAGTGTAAAATAGAATTCATGTAATGGTAAAAGAAATTAGACTACTTATATATGGGTAATCCATAACATTTGTAAGGGTAAAGAAAAAATATAAAGGTTACATAAGTGTACAAGATTACTCATGTATGGGTAAAAATGAGTTGTGTAAAGGTAAAGAATAACTTTTAAAAACTTCATATGGGTAAATTAAAACATTTAAAAATAATATAAAAACTAAGAAAAACTATTTTAAAAAAATAAAATAATTAATTAATAAATTAAATAAATGAAAAATAAAATTAATAAAAATATAGTTTAATAAAAAAAGTTATTAATAAAATATAATTAAATAAATATATTTAGAATAATTAAAAAATAAATAAAAATATCATTTTAAAAAATTATAAAAATATAGAGAGTAATTTTTAATATTAAAAACATAAAATATAAATACTCTAAAATCAGACAAAAAACACCTAGTTCTAACAAAAAAACACCATTTTGGAAATCACCAAATGAAAAACATTTTTCAAAATTTCTCCCCTTTTTAAAATTTATCAAAAATAAATATAGTAAATATATAAATTAAAAATAAAATATCCCCTTCAATAAGAAAAATAAAATAGTATTTTAAAACAAAATTTTCAATATTCCATGTTCAAATTTGATTTTCTCAAATCTAGAAAAACCCAATAGTTTATTAAAAATATCTGCAAGTTGATTTTTAGGTTAGAATATATTCAAAAAAAATATCTCATTTCTTAACATAATCTCAAACAAAATGAAACCCCACGTCAATAAACTTAGTTCGAGAATGTTGTAAAGGGTTTTTTTAAAAGAAATAGCATAAGAATTATCACAATAAATACGCATTGTTTTCAAAATAAAAGGCAAAATCAGATAAAATCCATTTAATCCATAATGATTGGTAACAAAATGATATAGCATAATTATATTCACTCTCAAAAGAAAATAATTAAATAGAATTTTTTTTCTTTAACTCCAAGAAACTAATTTTTTTCCGATAAAATGACATGTACGTGAGGTACTTTTACTATAAAGTTTATATCCTCTAAAATCAAATTCTGAGTAACTAATTAAATTAAAACAATTTTGTATAGAATAGAATAATCTAGTATTAATAGTTCCTTTTCCATATCTAATAATACATTTAACATCCTTTAAGTGAGGTTCTTTAGGATCATATTGAAATCAGCACATAAAAAAATACTTAGCATTATATCTGGTCTATAAGTAGTTAAATACCACAAACATAGAAACATGCCTCTAGAAAATTTAGAATAAATATATATTCCAAAAGCATCCAAATATAATTTACAACTAATACTCATAGGGGTTTTAAATGTTTAACAATAAACAAGACCAAAATTCTTAACCAAATCTTTATCATACTTAGATTAATTAAATAAAATACCATCATTTCTTTGATTTATTTGAAGACCTAAAAAGAATTTTATTTCACCCATAAGGCTCATATCAAATTCAATGGCCATTAAATTAATAAATTATTTACATATAAAATCATTTTAAGGGAAAAAAACAATATCGTCAATATGAATTTAAATAATCAAAAAATAAATTATTTTGATAAACAAATTAGGATACACTATATATTTATTAAAATAATTTTTAAAAAATATATATATCAATCTAAGCATGTGTTTCATATTTAAGATCGTATATAGATTTTGATAATTAAAAAACATGATTATGAACATTTTCATTTTCAAAACAAGGGGTCAAGAAACATAAACTTATTCAGAAATAAATCTATTTAAAAAATTAGTTTTAACATACATTTAAAATAGCTTACAAATTTTTAAAAATAAAAAATATAATAAAAATATAATTGATTCCATAAGATAAATAGGAAAAAATATTCATCAAAATTTATACCTTCATCGTGAAAATAACCTTGAGAAATAAACCTAGATTTATTTTTTAAAATTTAAATATATTCATACATTTTGTTTCTAAAAATCCATTTAGTTCTTATAATGTGGTTATTTAAAGGGATTTTAACTAAATTACAAATATTATTTCAAGAAAAATGATTAATTTCATCTTCTACAGAAATAATCTAATTATAATCATTCAAAGTATCTAAAACACCATTATTCACATAGTTAGAAACAAAAGAAGAATTAGTAAACAAGTTTAAAATAGTGATTCTAGTTTTCAAACCATAACCAATATTACCAATCACATTATCAACAAGATGATCTTTATGAATCCTCCAAGATCATGGATTAGATTGAGAAGCTTCTTTCTCACCCTCAAGAGATATAGTATCTAGAGGTTTTTCTTCACCAAAATTGAAATCCCTAAAATCGTCTTCAATATTTTCCAAAATTGATTTTTGATCATCATATGATTCATCAAACTTTATATGCACAGATTATTAAATAATCATGTTATAGATATTATAAACTCTATAAGAATTTCTATTAGGATAATAAATAATAAATATAACTTAAAAACATTTATCATCAAACTTATCTAAATTATCCTTTGTATTAAAGATAAAAACATTATAATCAATAACTTTAAAATAACCAACCTTTGGTTTTCTAAATAATCCATAAGGGTTTTTGTTAAAAAAAATATAACTTAAAATATATTCAAAAAATAACAATTTATATTAAAATATTCCAACAAAAATATTTATTTAAACAATATTCATTATGAATAATTCAATCCATTTCATGAATAGATCTATTTTTTCTATTCTATGGCACAATTTTTTGTGTTGTTATAATAGTGGAAAAATATTTGTATAACCATTTTCTTCAAAAAACTGTTTGAAATTAAAATTAAAAAATTCACCTTCATTATCAATTTTAATAGAAAAAAATAAACAAACTTATAAATTTTTAACTGGCTTAAAATAATAAATAAATATAAAAAAAGTTTAAAAATCATCAGACATAAAATAATCCCTTGTAAATCTGCTGAAATCATCAAAAATAAAAAAGTCATATTTCTTACCACATAGATTATATTTCTTTATAGGACCAAATAAATAAATATTAAATAATTCAAGGAGTATAAAAGTAGAAACATTGTTGATAGATTTTAAATATTCCTTTTGTTCCTTACCTTTCAATCAAAAATCACAAACTTAATATTTACTTAGCTTTAGGTTGGGGAATTCTAGAACATTTCCATTCTTGTATAATTTATGTATCATTCAAAAATGAGTACATATAAGACTTATATTCCATAGATAATTTTTTTTCTATATCATTGAGATAATTCAATTTTTTATTAGATAGATCAGAAAAATTAATTTAAAAAATATTATAATTTATATTAGCATAGAATACAACATTTTCATTTTTAAAAACGAAACATTTATTATATTAAAATTTATCACACATACCATCATCACATAATTGTGAAATACTTGTTAAGTAATGTTTCAAAACTTCAACATATAAAAATTATAAATTAAAACAATATTAGAAATACCTAATTCACAAGAACTTTTAACCTTACCTTTAGAATTATCTCCAAAAGTGACAGAGCCTCATTACATTTTGTATAAGAGAGGAAATTTGATAGGTGATAAATCATGTTTTTGAGAATAACCATTATCTATATACCATGTCTCCTTAAGATTACTAAGGCTATTATCCTGAAAAAATAATTTATGCGAAGAAATATTTTGGCATCCATTCTCTTTTGGGTCTAACTGGGCTATAAATAGAATTCTTAGGTACACAAACATATTTAAAACATTTATTATATTTTACTCTAGAATATAAATAAGTTGAAATAAAATATATAGTATAGACAATATATAGAGTAAATCTAAGATAATGGTCATTAGAATAATTTCCTTTCATACAACATTTAAATCATGAGACAGAAGAAACTATTTTAGTATAACTTTTAACAAAATATGTCTTAAATAACTTAGGAATCTATTTATTATAACTAAAACCAATTTTATTTTTATTTGGTTTCATCATAGTTACCATTTTTTCATATTTTTACTTTCCCTCAAACAAATTATATATCATTTCTTTTCATCTGACAACTTCTTTTCAAATATTATCATTTCCTTCTAAACAGACTCAAAATAATCATAGATCTTACATTTAGAACATGAAGTATAATTTCTTATTTCTTCCTCCAGAGTATCATTCTCCTTATTGACTTTCTTGCTTTCCTTGATTTCTTATTTAAATTATTTATACAACTAGGTAACTCTTAAAAAATCATTTTGATGTTTTTTATTTTCTTTATACAACTCGTCAAATTTATAACCATCAAAATCAGAATAATAACTATAATCAGAATCATCACATGAATTATTTTTTATTTCTTTCCAGAATACATAGGTTTGATAAGTCTTCCTCTCTTCTAGGTTCACCACTTTTATCAAATTCTTTAGTGAAAATTCATCCATTATAATAAGCAGGTTTCAATTATTTCTTATATTTTTTATCTCACCCTTAATTTTTTAGCTTTGGACAATATGGTTTTTTATGTCCCTTCATTTTATATTCATAGCTAGTTATATATTTTCAATATCTAGTAATCTTATTTTCTTTTTTATCATTATTTTGATCTTTAATTGGTTACTTATTTTCATTACACTTCTTGGGTATATCTCGTAGGACTATTTCAAAAATTATGGGGTTCTCTAAAGTTTCTCCTTAAGGAATTCAATTTGTTCATATTTTTTTTGAATTGGTAGAAAATTTTATTGATGCATTCATATTTAACTATTTTGAAATATTGTTAATATGCTTAAATCATTCCATGTTTGGTTCTAATCATCTTTCCAAATCCAACAAGTGTTACTTTTAAAATATTTTAGATCTCAGGATATCTCTTACATGCTGAAAAATGATTGAAACACTTATTTTAATAGAATAATATAAAATATTTATTAATTCATAATTAAAAACATATTTATAAGTATTTTTATTTAATATTATTTAGGTTATATTTTGGTGGTTTGTATGGTTTTTCCATGATCTACCAGTGTTCTATGCTTCACTAATTGAGGTATGAGTCTATTTTGGCTTTCCAGTTACCATAGTCATTTTCATTGAATTAGGGTTATTTATGAGGAATCCATCCATAGTTTTAATTCATTCCAAGATATTAAACAATCTTTATCCTTAGATTTTGAGGTATAGGAACATGCTATCCCAATTAATAATAAACCTTAAAAATAAGAAAAATACAAGACTCTAGAAGGATTGGATAAATTCTAAAAGAAACAAGCCTTGGTACCAACTATTAGATCTGATAAAAAGATAGAATATGGTCAAGAGGGGGTGAATATATTAGATTAATTTTTTTAAAATATTTATTAATTGTAAAAATTAATTAACATATTTGACAATAAATAGAAAATAATATAAATAACATTGGTATTTTATATTAGTTTAGTCTAAAGTGGACATAGTCTACTCTCATACCTCTCTACTCGAAAAGCTAAATATTGTGTTCTATACTAATTTTTTTTAAGAAAAATCATAACCCAATGAAAACGTAATTTTTCTAGTGGAAGTATAACCAAGACACTTGACTTTTGTATGGGGAGTCACAACCTAATCAAAACACTGAGTATAAACAGCAGGAGTCACAACCTGAACATTCATTACTTTAAAAATCATGAGTAAAAACCAGAAGAAGGAAAATTATTCTATATATAAAAGCAAAAATATAAAGTAATATAATGTATGATAGACAGGATTAAGTGTTACAAACACAATAAATCAGGATAAAATAGATAGAATATAAACAAGAGAAGCATGGGTAAAAGTTCATGGGTATTGGATCAATTTGTCTTATCAAGGTAGTAGAATACGAAGTAGTTTAGTTACAACACTTGAGTGATCATCCATAAGGTGAGAGAATTGTTTTCAATTAAATAATTTCATATTACTTCATAGTATCACACCACAATACATTTTTCACAGTATCACTTGAAAACAAGTAAGCTCTCATCAAATAATTTTTTCAGTATTTCTGTATCTCAGAGCCACATTTTAAGAACTACTCAAACTCCGTAAATAAAAATATAAACTTAAAAAATCTAATCCAAAGTTTGGACAATTCAAAATTAAAATTCATAAAATAGTTATAGAATTGTCAGAGAGAGGAAGAGAAAGATATTATCATTCAAAATTATAACCCAATTCTCTTCTAATATTCAAAACTGTGAAGAATATTTCAAAATAATTTGAAATCATTATTCTAATAGTAAAACAATTATAAAATAATAATTCAATTAAAATATCATGATAATCACAAAATGGAATTCTTTAAAATTTAAAATATAAAAACATACAAAATATAGGGTTATATATATGAGAAAATTCAAAAATTAATACCTCTATAATAAAGATTATAAAAAATGAATAAATTTACTCTCATATAATATGAACTTATAAACACTAAAAATAAACAAAAAACTCAAAATAATAAAATCAAATTTTTTAGTTCCAAGAGGTAATTTCATATAAAAATAAATAATAGCCTTTTATCTTCATATAAATAGTTTTAAAACATTGTAAAAAACTTCACATAGGTTCTATAAAATTAAAATGAATTTATAGAGTGATAAAAAAAATTTAAACATGTATTATGAACATGAAACAATTAAATATATCAAGAAAAATGTGGAAAAAAAAGTAATTAGAAGAGGACATATTTTCATGAAGGTAAGATTCTATGTTGTGTAAAGATAATAATAAATTTTAACAAAGCACATAAGGGTAAAAAAGTTCCATAACTTGCGTAAGGGTAACCCTGTGTAAAAGTATAGTGAATAGTTATGTAAGGGTGAGTTAAATTTATAGTTAAGGGTAATATACATCTTATATATATTGTGTAATGTTAATTAGAGATGAGTAAGGGTAATATAAAACATGTGTAAAGGTAACATGAGAGTTTCATAATGGTATAAAATAGTTTACATATCATGTTTAAGGGTCACTAAGTGTTTTTTAAGGCTATATATAAAACTATATAAGAGTAAATATAATTTTAAACTACATGGGTAAAGGTACAAGCTTACTTGAATTAGGGTAAGCAGAGTTCTAGTAAAGGTAAAAGGTAAGTTGCTTAAGGGTTCATAAAACCTTATATAGCTCATGTAAGTGTAAAAAATAGTTATGTAAAGGTAGATATAACTTTAAACTCCATGTGTAAGGGTAAATTATAACTCATGTAAGGGTAAAAAAATAATTATACTACTTATATAAGGGTAAGATAGAACATGTTTATAGGTAAAGAAGAAATATAAAGGCTATGTAAGGGTATAAGAATAATTTTTTATGTGTAACAATAGGTGGTGTAAAGGTAAAGGATGACTTTTAAAAACTACATAAGGGTAAAGTAAAACACTTATAAATAATATTAAAACTAAGAAAAAATATTATAAAAATATTATAATTAAATAATAAATGGAAAATATACATAATAAAAATATAATTAAATAAAAAAATTGATTAATAAAATTTAATTAAATAAAAATATTGAGAAGAATTAAAAAATTATTAAAAATATTATTTTAAAAAATAATTAAAATATAGTATGGCATTTTTATATTAAAAAAATTGAATATAAACACTTTAGAATTATACAAACAAACTTCTAGTTCTAACAATATTTGTATATTAGCACCAAGTGAATAGGTAAAGGTTCAAACATCAATACAATGTGAGTATTTTATTAGAATTTATAGTTGGGACCAGGATAGAGAATTCAGGCATCACTATGTATCTTGTAATAATAGGAATCAATCCACACATAATTCTTTGAATGTCCTATCATAGAGTCCATTGGATAAAACCCAACATGAATGGAGGGGGCCCAAATAATAGGTCAGTAGGGGTGGTTTGGGTCATTTGTTAGGATAGCCATGATACTAAGGCTATCCAATATTTCTATAATCATTGAATTCGCAAAGAAAATTTACGAACCCCTATGTAGATCTGGATCTTATCAAGGGAGGGATATCTCGACTCATCCCAAGTATATGGATAAATAACTATATGCTAGGAACTCTTATATAGATCTAGTTAATACATAATGGAACTAGGTATCACAATATAGACCCTTCTAAGAAGTCTAAGGTCATGTATTTTGGGTTTATGTCATGTATTTTAACATCATATGATAAGGACTTAAGGTTGTTCCATCCAAATACAAGGACATTAGAGGATATTATGTAAATTAGAAGGTATGAACACTTGTATAAATCTTATAAAATTATGAGACATTGTTATTTTGGCATAATTTTTTGGATAAAGAACCATATATTCAGAGTCTTTATGTAAACATGGCTCATATATATGGAAACTAGGTCTCATGGAATGAGACACTCTATGCAGTTTTAGGTATTTGAAAATAGAACATATGTTGTGCTGTTTAACTTCACATGAAAAGTTATCAAATGTCATGTAGTTTATATTTTTATGATGAGGTCCCATTTTTATTAGATTAAATTCATTCAGGTTGGACTTTGTTCCTTGCGGTTTAATATCATAAAACAAGGACTTGAATTCCATATTGTTTTGGGTCATATGGTCCAAACCTTTATATGAGGAGGTTTTACACCAATTTATCTCATGATAAATACAAAATAACCTTGTATTAGTGTTGAGTAAGGAGAGAAGACCAAATTTTAATGAACAAGGGTTTGGGAACCATGAAAAACATGGGGATTATTATGATTTTCCTTAAAATTGGGTCCAATGGTCTACACATAACTATGTATCCTATAATAATAGGAATAAAGACTTATGTAGTTCTAATTATATGGTGATGGAATTTTATTTTAGTATAAACCAATAAATACAGAAACTGAATATGCACTAATAACTCTTACACAGATTCTACTTTTGTATAAAGAGAACAGGCTAAAAAACATACCATCCCAAACTGTTTCAAACGTCAAGTACGGTGGAACTCATGTTGTACAATTTAACAAAATTCAACTATGACCCATATTTTCTATAGTTTACAGTCATGTGAAGAGGACTAGTCCCAAATAGTTTAAATTCAAGTGGAATGGAATTTTCATTTTATCGTCATGTAGTGAGGATAACGTAAAATAAATTTTGAGTTGTATAAAAAAAATTGAACCTTGCATTAGTGGATGGTGTGATGTTCTCTCCATCATAATAAAGTATTAAGATCCATTAGGGTAGACCTTGTGTATAGCATACGTTCCTTCTCACTTAATCTTCAGTTTTAGTGTCTTTTTTCCTAGTATCTTTGTATTTCTCAAAGCGATCACCAATTCTTCTTGGAAGAATGATCATAGGAAAACCATCTTGTTGAATTATTATGTTAATAGATTATGATGGATTTCATAATTTTTTAGTGCACATAACCTTTTATCATCTATAAATTCCATATCATTAATTTGTATATGGTACCATTCATCTTCAAAAAATTGGTTTTATATGGAAATATAAAGTGAGGGAAACTGAACCTTAAAGGGAAATACTTCTTATATCCGATATATAAGAAAATATAGGGTAAAATATATAGCAGTATAGGTTGTGGGGTGATAAGACAATGGAGCTTATAATATTTTTTTTATGCCAAGAATTATTTTCCCTATCTTCCATATTCTGAAGGATGTTAGATAGGGTTGTGTTGAATGCATCTATCTGTCTGTTTTTCACTTTATGATAGCAGGTTGAAAGGTTGTGCTGAATAATGCATTCGTGATACAACACTTTCAATTTGGAAGCATAAAATATTATGTTTTTTCATTAATATTATATGAGGGTAACCAAATATTTTAATGATATTATTCTTCACAAAGTTATTGATAGCCTTGGTTTAAAATTCTTTGAGGGATATAGATTCAATATACTTTTTAAAGAATTCAATTGAAGTAATAATATACTTGAACTACTTGGTTTTAGTTGGGGGATATGTCCCCATGAAAATCCCCCAAACGGAAAATGGACAAGATTGTTTGATAGTATGAAGTATTTTTAAGGGTTTATGGATGAAATTGACATGCATCTGGAAATCATGGTATTTACTTTTGAACTCCATGTAGTCTTTCATCACTAATGGATAGAATTATCCAAGCCTATTTATTTGATGAAAGGTCTTGGCTCGTCATTTGTGGGTTCCACAAGTGCTGGCATAGAATTCCTGAATAATGGAAAGGATATCTATTCATTCAATACACTTGAGGAGGAATTAATAAAATCCTTTTTTGTAGAGGACTTTCTAGAAATCCAGGTCATCTTAAAGGAAGATATTTACTATTTTCCACTAAATCTATTCATTCTTAGCTCGATCTAATAAGATAATTATATTTTGGTGGTAGTTAATTATAGGATACATCTATCTATTTATTATATAGTTTGGTGAGTATATGGGAATTCCTTGGTCAAGGGTAGTGTGGATTTCATTAATATCTTACATGAAAATTATTATGAATTGAAAAAACACCCTATGATGTGTGATGTTGATGACTAGCTCATCCTGGACAGGATATACCAAGGCTATGACCACACTGCCCTATACATCAGTTGGGTCATTATATGAACATGGAATGAAAGACAGAGTCGACTATGAGGGGAATTCATCCATCAATATTCATTCATAATTAAGCAAGGGGATCAGTTATTCATTATTAAAGGAAAATTCACTATTAACATGCTTTATTACAAACTCTAAATCACCCATAAAGTTCAAATGGGCCACTAGTATTTACAGAGCTAGATCCAAGTTAAAAATGAGTGTTTGGCATTCTACCTCGTTATTAGTCTATCCTTTTGATAGAAGGAATGAGTAATGAAACAATAATTTAGATAGGAAGATGAGTACAACCCCGAATCTAACCCAATTATACAACTGGTTTTCTATCCTCCTTCCTTCTGGGGTCCTAGAGGCATCGTCAAAGTACATATCCCATTTTTAGAGAATTCCTAGGAAAAATAAATCCCTTTCATTAGGGATCTCTATATCCAACAGTGACTTCTCTGGGATAGAGTGTACATTGAGAAAACTAGTTAATTCCTATCCTTTGGTCACCTTTTGAGACATGATGTGGATTTAAAATTATTATATAATGACTTCCCATCATTATAAATTCCTAGTTAACATTGGGAGACCAAAAATATATTAATAAAATCAATATGAGAGACAAGATAGACCTCTCGATGCTAAAGTGAATGCCTCATATTCTATACTATAAAGATCAATGCCAGGAAGTTTTTCCAATATCAGAGTATTAGGTGTCAGTATACAAAATTGTTTTTCTAATATAATTGATATTTTTTCCCTTTCCTATTCAAGTATTACATCAAGAGATCCCTCTAGGGTCTCTACATAAAGGATGAGAGGCTTCCCCTCCACTAGCAGCATTAAAACCATTAGTTATAGAAGATAATATTATAAACTATCAAAATATTCTTGTAAATCTTCATCCCACTAATAGATGGATACCTTCTTCATCAATCTTATGAAGGTAAAACATTTACCAGTGATATTGGTAATGAATCATATGATATAACATAGATTCATCGAGAGTCCCCACAATTCCTTGAGAATATAAGGAGAAGGTAAATCAAGTATCATTCTAGTCTTCTAGGGGTAGAATTTTATGTTGAGATGATGTACTACAATGTTGAAAAGTTAATATGATGTTACCTTGGAATCACATTTCAAGGGGTTAATATTAATTTTGTTTTTTCATAGTATATTGAAATATATTTTAAGATTGAAAATATGATCACAACATTGTTTTGACTTGATCACAAACATAGAATTATTTAATCTTCCTTGAGAGAGGATTTATAACACCCTCATGTTACTATAGTGGTGAATTATTTAATTTTTTATATTATTTTGGGGTCTCTAGGTATTTCAGTTATTTTCATGGAGTTTCAAGAGGTCTATAGGTTCTAAGATAGGTGTAGGATTGGGCTATAGCATACCACGCAATATCTTAGGGAGGATATGACATAGAAACTAGAATCAAATACATTAGGTATGCCTAACTAGGGTGCTCCATGGATCCAAACTTGGGTATGCACCATGGGTGTATTTGCATAAGGGTGAGGGAGAAAGTCCATGCCATAATGTTTAGTTTGTGTCGTGGTTGGTGCTAGGGGATGTATTTTATATTTGTAAGGGAAAGTTTTTAGTAGTGTAAGGGTGGTTTTTAAAGGTGAGAGGGAGTTATATAGAGGTATGGTGATTTGCCCATTATGCAGTGGGGGTGATTTCACTGTATAGAGAATTTAGTAAGTGTTTTTGAACTGTATCATGGAGGGTTAAGTCATGGTGGCCTAGGGTAAGAGGTTGAGTCCCCTCTAACAATTTCAAGATACCTAAACCATGATCCCTAGACCACAGCATAGAAAGTACTACCCAAGTAGTATTTTTCCATGGTAGAAAGGACCACATCTCATCCCTTGTCTACCCCATTTTTTTAAGGGTGAAATAACCTTCTTCTTGCTTAAACCCCTTTTATTTTGTCATCCTTTACTCCCTTCAGGTTCAATCAAACCAACGTATGTTCAAGGGGAGTTATCCCCTACCTTTTTATTCTTTTAATTATTCTCTTACATTAATTACAAGTGATTTCTCAAGGTAAATCCATTGGTATTATTGGTCTCTATCCTTTTTTTCCTTCTCCCCCTTCTTTTGGCTTCCTCTTACTCTCAAAACTCGAACAACTATAAGGGGTTTTATTTAGTGTTAGGGGTGGATTTAATTTGTGGGTTCTCATGTATAAAGATTGTATAGTGGTCTTACATTCCTGATTTAGTGCTCTCAATTCAAGGTGATGTGTTGCTACTCATTGTGAAGAATTTATGAATTAATTTAGGTAGTTCTTATATGATCATTTTTTTTGGACATTACATTCTATTCTTAATACTTTAAAGTTCATTTTTTATCAATTTATAACTATATATGATATATCTAATGGGTTTTATAAATGTTCTAAATTAATTTATCACTTATAATAAAGAGTATTTGATGGTTTTTCTATCTTTTCAAGGAATGTTTTGATTGAAAGGTTTCTTCTAAATGTTTTTATGGTTTTTTCAATGTAATATTTATTATTGAAGTTATTTGATGATGTTTGGATCATGAAATAATTTTGAATTTGATTTTTGGAATCATTAGATGTTTTAAATTAAAAACTGAGTTTATTATTTAATTAATTTCTATTATTTTTTTATTGAATTGTTTTATAATATGTTTTAGAAATGGATTTCAAATGGTTGTAAGGGACATTCAATATCGATTTTATTTTCAAGAAGGCATATTTGTAACCTTTAAATAGTTCTCATTCCATGTGAATGTGTTAAACCATCTTGATATGCCATATTTTCTTTTCATTGATATAGATTTTTACCCCCAATGTTGTATTATATATATTGATTATGGAATGGATGATGTGAAAGGGGTTGTTTCTTACTAGTGAATTAGAGATGATATGTTATTTATGTTTATTTTTTATTGATTTTTATCAAGTGATTTTATTGTTTTCTCACATCCTATTTATTACTTCATAGGAAACACCAAGTGTGTTTTCATTGATACTAGATGGTAAATAATAGGGTACTTTACTACTTGTGTTCTCTAGTTCTATTTTCCTCTAGCACCATGACTTGTTGATGATTATTTCATTATTATCTTATCAATGACATGGTTCCATGTTGTTTTTTATTATTCTTGTGAATTGGTTTGTTTTTAAAAAAATGATTTCAAATGTGGTATAAAAATTATATTTCTAAAGTGGTTTTGGTAGTGTATTTAAAATGTTTGTTCTGATAAAATTTGATTCAATCTAGGAAATGGTTTCCAAAGTGATTGTTTTAATTTAAAGAAAATGTATTTGATTTATTATAAAATGTTTTTAATGTAATATTTGGTTTTCATGTGACCACTTGTAAAAAAACTATTTTATAAATGTATTTAAAACTAACATGGATGGAATTTCTATTGAAAGTAATTTTATAAACTCCTTAGTGAAACCCTGATGGGATTGGTTCTGCTCACACCCTGCATACAAAATTTGGTGTATGTTGATATTATGGTTTATTTTAAAATGATTTAGCTTAGTTCTTCCATATTGTGATGTTTGGATTGTTTAGATATGGTTTTATTGGGATGTAGAGAGTGTCCATGGGTCACATAGAGATGTTTCGTAGTGGTTTGATTTTGGGTTTTAATTTTATTTCATTTTGGGATGCCCAAGTATCTACATAAACATCCTAGATTTTGTTTGTCTTGTAGTATTTATATGGTGATTAAAATTATTTATTTTTTAGTTTATTTGATATCATTACTTATTTATGTTGTGTAATCTATTTACATGTTTTTTGTGTGTTTTTATTCTTGGTCATCCAAGATATGGATGGGGAAGTCTAGATAGCTAGGGTATAAACTATTATCTGATTATTTGGAATCAGTGGGTGAAGTAATTCCCATTTTTGTATGATTGATATTTTGACACTAATTTCTAGCCTAGGCCAATCAATAATGATCCTTGGGAAATTTCATGAACTGACTTGGGTGCTAGTTCATGGCTGACATGGACTGGTTCATGAAAAATGGTATTAGATCCCCCTCTTTGTATTTGGCGACATCATGGTAGAAAAAATAGTAGGATTGTTGTTTGAAATTGGGTGTAGGATATAGGTGAGTTCTTCTACAACTCTTCCTTGAACTAAAAATTGAGTTTTCATGGGTATTCATAATCTTACTCTTGATCTTAAGTTCCCGTTTTTAGTATCTTTAATGGATTTTGATGCGTGATGGTGGTATTTTGGTCGCTGATGGGTGTGTCAATGATTTTTAGGGTCACCATATGTTTCAAAGTCTATGGAGTGAATCACATAAGGTTTCATATTTATCCCATATGGTCTAGTAAATAGTGATTATCCCATGTAGAATAGTTCTGAAACCATTCCAAATCTTGTTGCATGGTTGGTACAAAGTTTACCAGCCCATGCATCCAAACTATGTACAGTTTTATTTCTACTCCACAATTGTTTTTTCACCTCCCTTTATTTATAAAATGATCCCAATGGTGTGTAACATTGGTGTTATGGTAATTGAGGCTATTTTTTTATATAATTAATGATGTTTATAATTTGAAATTGGGTTTTGAAAAGGGAAATGAAATTAATGGAGTATTTTAATTTTGAAAACCTATTTTATAGTGGTTGTAAAAGGATTTGGATTCCCTAGAAAAGTTTTAAATGGGTTGATGGTTTTGAAATAAAATTTAAAATTTATGACATGAAAGAGAACTCAATAAGAGCTTTTGTTCTATAATAAAAATTTTATGTCGTGTTTTAACTCAAAAGAGTATTTTAAAGGTGTGTTTAGTTTCTAAGACCAAATCCCATGGAATTAATTATAATATATATTTTATTTTGAATAGAATGTTAATGGTGATTAATTTTTAAATAAAATGTTGTAATTGGTAGGAAAATATCATTTACATGGGATTTAAAATGGAAGGGTTTATTCATAAATAATGGTTCATTTTCAAGGTCCATGTGATTTTTTTAAATGGTGGATTTTATACATGTTTTCATAAATAAATTGATTTTGGAGTTGTTTTGATATATAGTGGTGTTGTGTGATTTTATTTATAGAACATGGAATAAATGAAGTTCTTGTTTTTTGTGTTTATAATATATCTTCCAAAGAGTCTTTGAGGAAAATTGGGAACACTATTCAATGGGATGATCTTCATAAAAACCCCTCTTATCATTTAGGAGTGATTTCTTTGGTTGTCAACTCTACCCAAACTAAGGACCAAGTGGTAGAGATAAGATCATCTTGATTCATGGGCCCCATATAATATTTTCTAGATATTCATTCACTTTCTCCATTCTTGAGTCAGTTAGTAATGGTTTTTTATAGACTCATTTCCTTGGAAGGGGATTTTCCTACAATTTTGGATCATCTATGATTGGAGTTGATTTTTCATATTCGGAGGGTGTAGTTTATAGATCCCTGATAGTGGATGTTAGTCTGCGAGTCAAGGTTGATATGAGTTATGATGTTCTATCTGGTGATAAGTTTTAGTTGTTTTCAATCATTGGGTGATTTTCATCTTGGAATTTTTATTCAATGTGTATTAATGATTTCATGGATGTTCTATTGTGTATGGTAATGAATATTAATTTTTTCATGCCTTGTTTTTTTGGGTTGTAATTCCTTGAGGGTTTTTTATTTTTGATGATTGGTTATTGTATGGTCAAGATCATGATGAGTTGAATATGGTTGTCCCTTAGGTATGCATCTAGTAACTAGGATGCGTTTTTATTTTTGGTTGTTTAGAAATTTATAATAATAGTTTTGATTTTGTTGGATTTAACATGGGATAGTATTTTGGGATTGAGGTCTAGGTTACCCTCATATATTATGCCCCAAGGTTAGAGTTCATTTTGATCTTTTGAGGTATGTTTGTTGTTTTTATCTCTTTTATTTCAGGGTTAGAAGTGTTGATGGGTTTGAGTATGTATTTTTTGGTATTTTTTATATGTTTGAAAGGATTTTTTTATAGTATATGGAACATGGATTTTTGATTGATTGTTTGTGGTTTCTAGAGATATATCAGTCCTTTGGGTATCTTTTGGTAGCATGATTTTTGTGTGATGTTTTTGTTAGGTTGTATTTCTCCATTTTTTCATTATTTTAGATGAATTTTAAATGATGGGGAGACCTATGTTAGATCTCTATCTCTTTTGGATCTCATGTTCAGTGATATGGTTGTGATGTTCTTGGAGACATTCAAAAACTTCATGGAATTTTTTAATTATAATGGAGGAGTGTCTATATTTTGTGGATTCCTTTATTATAACCTAACTATTTTTTTCCCTGCCCAATAACCCCTTGAGATGAGCTTTTATGGTGGTTTCTATTATTATTCCTTATTCTTATATCGAGGACTTCTTGGGGGAGTAAATTAGTATTCAACAGAAAATTGAAACACCCATGTGTTACTATTGTGGTGAATTATTTAATTTTTTGTGTTTTTTTAGGGTTTTGGGTGTTTTTTTAAGGTTGTTCTGGGACTTCCCAGGGTTCCAAGGGAGTTGTGATCCTGAACTGTAGTAGGCCATACCATGGCCTAGGGAGGCTAGGACATAGTATCCAGTATCAAATCCCTTGGGTATTTCTGAACAGGGTGCTCCACATTATAAACCTTGGGGATACATCATGGAGGTAGTTTCATAAGGGTGTCTTGTAGTTTTTTAATTTCATTGTGTAAGGGTGGGGGAGGAAGTCCATGTTGTAGGGGTTAGGCTATGTAATGGTGGTGTTTTTTAAGGGTAAGTTATGAAGTTTCTTAACGGTATGTTTGGATTTTGGTAAATGTAACACCCTAGGTTTTAAGTAATTTATTATTTTATTTTGTATATCTAAGTTATATAATACTTGGGTTAATATTTTGTAACTTCTGGATGGTTTTGGAGTGTTTTGGAATGGATTTTAAGGGTTCTTGATTTGAGAATAGTTAGTAGAAACTATGAACTATCTCACAAAAACCATCTAAGGAGATGTTGTGAGTCACTATGAAGGTGCCTGATTGGTTCATGTTTTGGATAAACCATGTGTATTCCCAATAGAAAGTGTGAATTATGGGGGGTTTGGATAGGATCATGCACATAGTTAGGGCATGGTTTTCTAAACCATAGAGAATAACCATGTATCTCTCTTGGTAATGGCCAGTAGCATGTTCATCTTTAGAGTATGGTTTTTCAAACCATATGGCACAACCATGTGACACTTTTGTTTAGAGATAGTATCATTCACATTGTTAGAACATGGTTTTACAAACCATGTGTCCTAACCATGTAATACGCATTAAATGCTCCAAAAATTAGAGTTTAACTCATATTTTCACAAAAAATATCATTTTTTTCTATTCTCCTAGGATATCGAACTCCTCTCCTCTCCTAAGAATACTTGTTGATTCCCTTTGATCTAGAAGTAGTTTTTGACAATTCAAAGTGTGTTGGTTATCTAGAATCGTTAGTAATTCCTCATTCTTGCTTATTCTTTCTTAATCTATTCATATTTTATCACTCTAAATGTTATTTATAATCCATTATGGATGGGTCTATGATATATAATGTGTTTTTATGGGATCTTTATTGGATATATTTAAGTTAAGAGGTTTCAAGGACATATCTATAGGTTTTTTCATTCTTCATTTTCTTCATAGTTGTGAGGTGGGTGGCTTCTCTCCCACTCTACTTGTTCTAGAACTTAAAGGTTAAGTGTTTTAATCACCCTATATTGATTTTTTGGGAAACCTTATCGGTTTTAGTACCTAAATATTCAGTTTTTAGATTATGTACATAAGGTTTTTGATATATTTTTTTCAATACAATGGATTTCAAAATAAATGGTTTTATTTGAGAATTTGGCATGTGTGGTTGGTGTGAGTTCATTAAATTTTCATTAGTTGTGTTGTGTTGGTTATAATTTTAGTTCAGTGTCAAAGTGGCACATGGGATTCCATCATGTCATGACTTGGTGATGGTATGGGTCACTACTCAAGGGTATTGGGATTGTTATTAGGCATGCATGGGTGTGTGAGTTTGGAACATTTATGGTATGAAAAGTGGAAAGAAAGAATTAAAAATTCATTTTGTTCAATTATTTTTACTTAAATAGTTTTATTTTGATAAACTATTTTTATATCACCACCACCTATTTTATATAAATATGAGTTAACCTGTTATTGTTTCTATTTATGCATGTTGATATGTTATGGAGATTACCTGTTTAGTTTTATACTCACCCCCTTCTTCGGAACTTTGGTGATTTTTTAGATGTTGTATACCAGGATACTAGTAAATCAATGGTGTCATAATTATCTTGTGATGCATCAAGATTCAGTGGTTATGGGACTTGGGATTGTAGATTAGATCTTGGTTGGGATAGTTCTTAGGGTGATTCCATTCAGTGTCATTGATTTTTTCCCTCATTGTGTCCATTCTTTACTTCCTTTATTCTTCTTACTACTATGGTATTACATTCTGGATTGGATTTTTTTTTATTACTTTACATGCATCATATAGTATTGTTTTTATTTGTTACATCTTTTATGGGTTTTTCTATTTTTAGGGAAAATTCTTCCCCCAATGAACTTATAGTCCCTTGGAATTTTTTCAAGCCTTTGGTTTCTTGGGGACATCACCTAAACTAAGTTGTACCTTCGCCTCTTCTCAAGACAATAGGTAAGGGTGGGATGTTATAAAAGGTTTCATTCTTGGTCAGTCTGTCATCATGGGATGGTAGTTATAAGATAGGAATGTTAAGACTTAAAATTTATAGCATAAAAAGACATAGATAACCTTTTTATGTTGAAATTCAGGTTACCATGTAGGTTCAAGTAAAAAAAGGTTTTATAAGTCACTTTTAGGTATGTTGTTATCTCATTATCACGGGTTTAGGTGATGGGTGTAGCATATTATGAATAATTAATGAGACATTCCACTGGGATTGGATTGTTCATAATGTGTTATGGATTTTTTTTAATCTATGTTAATTATTATTTATTTTGGTGATTTGGAATATTCTAAGACTTAAGTTTCTATTGAGTTATAATAAGTGGTGTTTTATCCTAACTAGAGACAAATGGAACTAATTAGATATTGTATAAACCCACAAGAATATGTTGTGTAAACCATGGTTTCGCGTGAGTCATAGGTGAACCAGTAGCTTGTTTAGATCATTTTTTAATCATTTCAAGATGTTGAGTCTCTACTATAGCCAAAGACTCATTCTAAGATAGTTTTTCTCTATATTTATGATCATTTTGATATAGTTAATGGATATTTGGTGGAAGAAAGTAATATCACTAGAAATTATATGGATGAAAGTATGGTTGTTTCCATTGGAATAACTGGGAACAATAATTTTGAAAATAAGTGAAAGAGGGACATCTATTTACATAGCTATCAAGTATCTCATAATCAATCAACTTGATCAGTTATCTTTCCTCTATGAGATAGTAGCATGACAATTTGTTTTCAATATGGTTCATTAAATCATAAGTGAGATTTTATGACACAACCGAGAGAATGTCACAATTTTTTTAATATGGTACATCTATAGAATTATTTTTATAACACCCTAAAGTCATTTGTTAGGAATAAATATAAAATGTTTTGAAAATATTATACTCAAATGGGAAAATAACATTAGAATGGTTATCATTCTCAATAATAAGTGCCCCAAGGTGACTCTTGTGTCACACTGACACCTCAATGGTTGTCACAACCTCAATATAGAAATAAATACTTATTAGGTTTACCTAGTTAGAATTTATATAGTGTAGAGTAGATGATAATGGAAGATCAATATGGACCATTAACATTGAGAGGTACTATTCTCTTTAACTCTACTCTCATGAAATATTTTTTTGATACAATAACGTCTCACTTTTTATTATCACTCATGTTGTGGATCATATGGGATTTCATGTTGAAATGATGCCTCATATATTGAAACTTTAATAAAATATTTTACAATGATAGTTTCAATCTTATAAGTGTTTGGTGTATTCTATAACTATCATTGTGGATAAATTTGTTTTGGATTTATCTTTTCATGAGATAAACATCTATGACCTAATTTTAGAAATGGATTGGATGAAATTATTCAAGGACCACATTGAATATTATACTTGATAGGTTAGTTACACATCTTCGAATGGTGTTGAGAATCTCTTTAAAGGATATTATTATGTGAATGCAAGTATAAAATGACCTTTCCTATCAGTGTTCCAGAATATATCTTACTATTTGGTAGTAATTTATTAGGAAATTGTAAAAACAATCAAATATATATATTCCAACCATCATAGATCAATTTCTGTGATGTATTTCCCATTAATTTTTCTAGGTTAACACCCAAATGAGAAGTAGAATTTGTGATTGATCTCTTACTAAGTACCTATACTAGTTTAATTTTTTCCTATAGGATTGAACTAATGAAATTATGTGAATTGAAGGTCCAACTATAATAGTTTGAAATCAAAGTATTCATTCAACCTAGTACATATCCATGGGTAGAACAAGTTCTTTTTGTTATGAAAATAGATTGAAATTTTAGATTTTATGTGGGTTATCATTATCTAAACCAAGTTATAATGAAGAATTAATATTTTGAAGATAGATTTATGAAGTTTTTATGGTCATTATAAATATTTTTTTACCCTCTGGTCTTATAAAACCACTAGTGGTGTTTATGGAATTGATGAATCAGATATTTCAGAGGTATCTTGACTCCTTTTTTGTGGTGTTCATCAATGATATCGTAGTATATTCTAAGTATAAGAATGATCATAAAAAACACTTATGTATAGTATTAGGTATCTGTGGGGAACATAAACTTTATGAAAAGATATCAAATTTTTATTTTGGGATACAAGAGGTACTTTTATTTAGATATGTCTTTTCTGAAATATGATTCTAGATAGATATTTAAAGGTTAAGAGTTGTTATCTCTTGGAAACCAAAAAATAATTCCTCTATTATATGTAGTTTCCTTAACTTAGCGGGTTATTTTTTATTCTTTGTTCATGGATTTTCATGACTTGCCTCTCTGATGACATATTTTACAAGGAAAGTAATTTCTTTCCAATGGAGCGATGTGTGTTAGAAATATTTTTAAGATCTTAATGTTCGACTTACATTATCACCTACCATTAAATTTATAAAGTCAGGACAAGTCTTTGTGGTCTATTATGATGCATCCAAATTTGGTTTGGGATGTGTTCTTATGTAGGGATATCATGTTGTATCTTATATATCAATACATTTATGAGTGAATGAGAATAATTACCCAACATGTGATTTGGAATTAATTTTTTTAGTCTATTCCTTGAAAACTTGGTGTTAATATGTACTTAGTGATAAGTTCATAGTCTTCACATATCATAAAACCTTAAAACACATCTTATCATAGGGATATTTGAATCTAAATTATTGAAGATGGATGAAATACCTTCAAATGACTAACTTTGACTTGATTTATACATTGGCTAAAGTAAATTCAATGGATGATTCATTTAGTTGGAATTCATATAGTCAGGTCACTAAATAGGCTTCAAATTTGTGGATGTTGATGATTGTATTAGCTGATATGCATCTATATTGTTCTCACAAAAGTTATTTTTAGGTTTATTTCATGTTTATGTTATTATTAATTGGTTGAGAAATTTAAATATGTTTAGATATCCAATCATGAATTTCTAAACATGAGGTTTAAACTCAATGGTGGGGATAAAATTGAGTGATGGAAGCTAGATGGGATCTCTATGTTTTGTTTTAGATATCATATTGTGGTACCTAAAACTTTTCAGGAATAGATCCTTGCTACCTACCACCACTAAATATAGACTTTTAATCCTTTAATTCATAAGATTTATAAGTCATTGAGAGTATAGATCTGGTGGGATGGCATGAAAATGTTGGTGGAGGAGTATTCCTCGATATGCCACGTCTATCATCAGGTCAAGGAAGAGCACCAATGGGTAGCTGATATATTTCAATATTTACCTATTTCTATGTGTAAAAGGAATAATATAGCTATATATTACGTTTTATATATACCAATAATGGTCTGAAAACATGATTCCATATGGGTTATTATGTATCATCTCACTTCATCCCTATTTATGAATCCAATTGTTGGAGTCGGTGCCCTAGAACCAACTTTTATGCACTTTATGGTAACCTGAATTCATAGTTTTTAATATTAATAAACTCTTTATAACATCATGATTTTTCTTATACATAACATAGTATGTGATAATTTCCTAAGATTTGTTTTCACACTGAAAGGAAATAGCAGTTCCCCGCTATGATGAGAACCCAAAAGTGCTACCACACAATTCTTAAATATATGTTCTATAAACAGATGATATCATTTGAGGGACATAAATGATACAAGATAACAGGGGTGGATACTCATAGTACTTTTAGGCATCTTCTCATGGTGTACGCCCTTGTTAATATCCAATAGGATATTATGAGAATGAGACCTGCTAGTAGGAAATCCACATTTATATGTGTCATTGGATGTTCCTATATGTGGATCTGTGTACTGATCCATAGACTTTAAGATTATTATTAATGATTATTATGTTTCATGTACTTTAATGTATTCAAGAAAACCATGATTACATATGTTCATTGTGAGGTTGGATACATTTGGTGTGTCACGAGTAATATTCCATTAATGAATAATACAAGAAAGGATTTGTCCCTTTTATTCTTTAATGGAAGTTAATATCTCTGGACCTTGTATGGAATTGATATAACCTAAATAAATACATGGCCATGGTGTTCTATAATAAAGTTCAATTTCTAGGAAATAAAAGAAAGATACATCGATCATATAGGTTGATGGCACCAGTACAAAATCTGCTTGATTAGAGATATCATGATAAAGGTATTATATTACATAGTAAGTATCTATATGAGGTATTATGTCATTACAATATTAACTTCTTTCTCTATGGGTACCTTGGAATGTTTATAGATGATAAACTTGTACTTTAGGTTATTTATCCTAATTCCACTGAGAAAGAGTCTTAGAGGGTCATACACTAAGTGTATCCAGAATCTCAGTTAAATAATATTATTGTTATTGATTATTTAAAAAGTTGAATAAATATTATTCCCGCACGTGGTTTAATAATTTTTCATGTTTTATTGATCGCATTTATTATTTCACCAGTTGATCTAGATAATATAATGTGGGAGTAATATTTAATAAATATTTATTTTCTATTTAGTGAACATAATATTTATTTATTTATTAGTGAATAATGAAGTGCTATTTATTTGATAAATAAATAGTAATTATTCAATACCCGATAAATATTTTGGGAAATTGAGGACCTAGTTTAATGGTCCAGTAAGAAATAATAAATATTGAATATTATTTAATTAAATAATATTTAATTTAATTCACAAGTTAAGTGAATGTTTATAAATAATAATATTATTATTATTATTTGACATGGGGTTCCACTGGGATAAAATAAATAATAATGGTCACTTATGAAATTATTTATCTCTAACCCTAGTGACATATAACCCCAATTATATTATTTTCTCAATTATCCAATTCATTTATTTTTCTTGTGCACAACATATTTGTAGAATCCTCTCAAGACCTAATGATATCACTTCTTTAAGAATTCTCCCAAGAATGGAGAGTGATCTTCCTCCAACATCCATTTTCAAGTCAAGAGAGATCAAGGAGAATGTTTTGGAAGTGGTTCTCGAGGAGATCAAAGGAGGATGAAGAAGGTGGTAGGATATGTCTTGATAGCACCAGGAGATTCCTACAGTGACATTCAAATATTTTTGGAACATGTGTGGGTCTCCACAAGAGGAAATTTTTCCTTGATTCCTACAACGTAATGATGGTACAATGCAAATATATTGTCAGATCCATCAATGAATAAAAATTTCCATTAAGTAATTATTTAATTAATTAAATTTATTATAAATAATATGTTATGATCCTCTCTCTAGTTTCGACATTCTATCCCTTGTATATATTCATTGATTCAATTCCATATATCTTGATGTTTATCATTGTGTAAATCTCAGATTGATCATCGATCATGGAAAAAACAATGTTGGGAATAACCCATCACACACTTCCACTACACCTGGAACCTAAAAGTGGTATCAAAGGGGTCACATATTTATTTATAATTATTTAAATATCATTGATTGATTTAAGTAATTTTAATTTAGTTTTTCATTCAAGTTTAATCATTTTTTAATCCGAATTGTGAGATCTTCTTCTTCTACCATCGATTATCATAGACCTAATCAATTAAATTAATTTTATGAATGAAATAAAATCGAGGAACTCATATAGTGGTGCAAGAGATTCAAGCCAAATAACACATGAGTACACTTCATGTTACTAGAGATATATATTGTGTACTTGTGTTCAATGCATGAGGAATTAATTCAAAAATTAATTCAAAATGTGTAAATTGATGGCACATGGTGTATTTATTTCTTAAACCATGTGTTGACCAGTCTAGGGTGGCATACAGTTAGCCAGAGTATATTCTATGAAGACCACATACACAGAGTGTAGTCCCTTTGAGTCCTAGATGGGCCATGTATTACCATACATGACCAACCTGGCTGGTGATTATGAAACAAGGAGACCACACACCATGTAGTGGTTTATACACATCGTGTACTCCAATTTTTTGAGGCATGGTTTACATGTCTATTCCCTAGGCATGTGACTTGGATACATGGTGAGAGATATACATGCCATGTAGCATGCTTATACATGTTGTGTACGTTTACCAAATTATGCAGATTTAAAATTTATTTATCATACTGTGTAAACCTTGTCGACATGTGCTTGTGTGTGTTCACTAAGTTGAGAATACATTCCATGTGATAGGTTTTAACACACACACACACACACACACATATATATATATATATATATATATCTGTGTGTGTGTGTTTAGTTAATATCTATGTAATTTTATTGTCATATCATATATGATTCGTATTACAGTTGTTACTATATGTGCATTAAAGCATGACACGTTATAAAAAAATCATATAACTCATGTAATCGTTAAATTGATACTACACATCATGAAAGTGCGTGAAAAGTCATATATTCAATATTTCACAAATAATAAATAGTATATGAGTATAATACATGTTGGGTAGATTCAGACGGGTATTCATTGTGTTCACTCCAAGATACACTTATGTACATGTTTAATTTTAAATAAATTTATTTAATTTGTTTAAAATAATAATGGATGAGAATCTCAAGGAAATTAAGATGATAATTAAAATAAAATAAGTGATTAATTAAATATAATAATTAATTTATTTGAGTGCAATTTACCTTAAATAATAATGGTTAATAATTGAATGTTATTTTTTAAAATGTTTAATTTGTTGTATTCATGTGGATGATCATGACCATAGACCAAACCTTTGTATGTGATTGGTTTCATTAAATTTATTATTCAATTAAATTATTGACTTATGTGACTTATCTCCTCTTATTATGTAAGGGACTGTGTGAACAAGGTTTCTTTTATGTAAACCCTTTTCCCCTCACCAACGTGTGAGTAAACGCATATGTAATAGATGGAGCTCCCAATATAGTAGAGGCAGTTCAAGTTTAGAGCTGAGGTGAAACCAATTAAATAGATATATATAGGTTGATGGGTGGAAAGCTATAACTTGAACCTTAATTGGTTAAAGGTGTTTTTCCCTAGTTCAAAGGTTATTTTATCAACATATAGATAAAATAACCATTAGTAAAATCTCATGATCACACCTATTTATTATTTTATTTCTATCAAGTTGTATGGTTATTTCATTATGGATGTTTTGTCACTATCACATTAATTAATAAAATAAACAAGCATGCAGGATAGAACTAAAATAAATTGGATTTTTTCATAAATATTATCTAATACATGGTTAATCACTTAAGTAAATACACTTAATATTAACAAGAATGTAATAAATATAATAATTGAAAATTTATGCATAAAGGATAAAATACCTTAATTATATATATTAAGTCGGTTTAGTCTTCCACTACTTCAGTTAAAATCAAACTATAGTTCAAAGTGCTTAACCAGCCAAATTTGTAGTGATTTCAATTATTAGGGAATTCTAACTTGAAGTTTTGGTTTGAATTAGCTTAGTTCACATCAATGGTTGGATTCCAAATAAGGACTTACTTTAACTGAGAAGCAAGTTTTGAGTAAATCCAATTTAAGGATTTTAGGATTGGAGAGTCCACTCAACAAATCAAGGAACTGTGAGTTAATGTAGTTGGAATTTGGAATGCCTACCTAAAACCTTTCGAGTTTCTTGACCAAACAAAGTTGGGGTAATGAGAAGGAGAATATGTATCCTTGCCACTTGAATATCAAATCCATAGGATATTTCAAATCCAATGGTGAGGGGTATTGGGTTTCTATAAAATAATGAGAGATTAATAAATATAATATTTATTTATTTTTCTAAATTTAACAGATAAAGTACTAAAATATTTGCACATATTATTTGTATAAATATCAATAAAATGACATAAAACATATCACGGTGATCCATACTTGATAAGTATAACCTTCTCATTGGTAAAAATTTCCAAAATAGGCAAAGGCATTTATATGTTATCTTTTTCCATGAAAGGAAATTTTTTGTGTTGGAAGAACCTATTCCTGATGCACCTGGTAATGAGGCATGTGATGAAGGGTTATCTCCCTATGAGAAACATTTGATTGATTCCATATATGTTCAATGTTTCATCTTATCATCCATGTCCAATGAGATTTTGAAGCAACATGTAGACATGGATGCATATATAATGATGTCTCACCTTCGGGGTCTCTATTAAGATAAGGTGAGACAAGAGGGGTACGAGATCTCAAATGATTTATTTACAACTAATATTGAAGATTTTTTTCTATATAGGTCTCATGTAGTCAAGATTATTGGATACATTAAATTCTTATACATCTTAGGGAATAAATTCCCAAATGAGTTTCATACAGATCTCGTATTTTCATCATTTCCCAAGACCTTCTCTAGTTTTATTGTTAATTACAAAATGAACAATAAAGAGAATATTCTTTTGGAAATACTTACTATTATTTTCTAAGTGGATAAGGATATGGGGAATTATAAACTCATAGTCCTTATGGTTAATAATAAAAGGAAGAACAAGGAAAATTTTCCCAAGAAACATAACTAGTCTAAATCTCCTTAGCACCATCCTTCCAAGAAGAGAAAGATCCAAAGGAAGTTCAAGGAAAAAGGATGTAGTATATTTTTCATGTGGAAATCTAGGATACTAGAATTGGAACTTCACCCATAAGAAAGTGGAATCTTAAGGTTTTTTTCATTATTCAATGTAATCATTCAATATCTACAAATTGGGTATTAGATACAGCTTGTGGTTCTCACATCTATATCCAAATTCATGAACCAAGTATATTTGAAAATATTTCTAGAGGAGAGGTTGATCTGTGAGCTTCCAATAGTGAAATGATAGATACTATAGCCATTTGTGACTACCACTTTCAATTCTATTGGGAATTATTTTGGTTTTAAAATATTGTTATTATGATCCTACGGTTACCAAGAATATAATGTTTGTATCATGCCTAGATGCATATGGGTTTATTTTCAAGGATGGAAATAAAATTTGTTTCTTTTATAAGTAAAACAAATTTTATGGTATGGAACATTTAAATAATGGTCTTTATGTATTAAATTACAAATAAAATTATTTGTAATTGATAACTAATCATGTTCACATGACTCAAATAACACCCAGCTATGGCATCACCGTCTTGGTCATGTAAACGAGAACCATTTGACAAAGCTCTATAAAGATGGTTATTTAGACTCATCTGAACTAAAACCACTTGAAATATTTATGCTTTTTTACAAGGAAAATAACCAACCCATCATTTGGTGGATAGGGTGAAAGGGTAATAAAGATTTTAGGATTGATTCACAATGATGTGTGTGGACCATTTCCAATAGAAGCTATGGGTGGATATTCTTACTTCATAACTTTTATTAATGACTTGATTAGATATGGATATGTATAATTGATGAGGTATAAGTCTGATTCCTTTCATAAATTCAAGTAATTCATGAATAAATTAGAGAATAAACTTGGTAAGGAGAGAAGAAGATTCAATCAAATTGAGGTGGGGAATATCTTAACCAATATTTCATCTACTTTCTACGAGAGTTTGGAATTCTATCTCAAATTACTCCACCTTATACACTATAGTGGAATGGTGTTAGTGAAAGGATAAAACATACCTTGTTAGACATGGTAAGGTTGATGATGAGTCATGAAGATCTTTTATTATCCTTTTGGGGATATGCATTAAAAATGGTGGAATACACATTAAATTGAGTACCAACTAAAGCCGAAAATAAAATTCCCTTTGAGTTATGGAGTGGAAAGAAACTCATTTTGTCACATAGACATGTATGGGTTTACAAGGTGTTTTTTAAGGCCTTCTCAGGAAAAAAACTAGTACCCTAGTGCATAAAGTGTATTTTTATAGGTTATCCTAAAGAAACAAATGGATATTTCCTATACAACCCCTCAGAAATGAAATTGATTATCACTACATAAGAATTAATTCTTGAGAGAGAGAACATTTACAAAAAGTATAGTATTAACAAGATTGACTATGATGAATTTGATGCTCAAGATACACAATAGTTGGTATAGGAATAGATTCCATAGGTCCCCATAGAATAAGGTAATCCTAAACTATAGGTATTATGTAGGAGCATAAAATATGTAATAGAACTAGATAGATATGTTTTTCTAGTCACTGAAGATGGTGAGTCATTATTGGTTGGAAATGATGAACATATCTCCTACAAGATGGTAGTAGAGAGCTCAAAAGTTGCAAGATGACAAGAAGCCATTAATTCTGAAATGCATTCCATGTATCAAAACCAAGTTTGGGTTTTGTTTTATACACTAGTTGATGTAAACCCCATTGGATGAAAATGGGTATTCAAGAGAAAAATTGACATGGAAGTTAAATTAAATACCTATAAAGAAAGGCTAGCGTCTAAAGGTTTTAAACAACATCAAGGAATTGACTATGATGAAACATTTTTACTAATTTCCATGTGTAAATCAATCAGAATTTTATATGCTATAGTAGCTTATCATGAATATGAGATTTGGGAGATGGATATAAAAACCACATTTCTTAATAATAACCTTTGGGAAGATGTCTATATGACACAAAAATAAGGTTTTGTGACTCTAGGAGATACCAAAAGGATTTGTAAGTTATAGAGATCCATTTATAGATTGAAGTAAGAATCTAGGTCGTAGAACATTTTATTCAATGAGTCCATAAAATAATTTAGTTTCATTTAGAATGAATATGAGTCCTGTGTTTATAAGATTCTTAGTGGGAATTCAGTCATTATCCTAGTAGTATATGTTGATGTCGTATTACCTATTGGAAATGACATACCAGTCATACAGTCTTTTAAGGACTATTTAAACAAGTGTTTCTCCATAAAGGACTTCGGTGAATCAGCCTATATTATAGGGATTGAGATCATTCATAATAAACTAAAGAGACTTATTTGACTAATTCAAATTATATATGTTGACCAGATACTAAAGATATTTTGTATGGAAAATCCAATAGGGGATTGGTTCCAGTGTCACATGGTTTACATCTTTCTAAGAAAATGTTTCCTCAAACACAACATGAGAAATAGAGAATAAGTAAGATCCCATACTCTTTTGTGGTAGGATTAATCATGTATGTCATGTTATGTACTAGACTTGATGTTTCCTATGCATTGATCATGGTGTGTAGATATCAAGTAGATCTAGGATAAAAACATTGGTCTACTGTTAAGATTATCCGTAAGTATATATGTATAACTAAGGATATGTTCCTATTGTATGTAGGAGATGAGGAGATTTTCATTAGGTGTTATAATAATTCTAGTATTTAGAGAGATAAAAATGGTCTAAAGTCATGATCAGGATATGTTTTTTGTCTCAACGGGGGAGTTGTGAGCTAGAAGAGTTCAAAGCTGCCAATTTTCATGGATTCTACAGTGGAGTCTCATTATATAGCAGCTTCTAATTAATCCAAGAAATCCATTTTGATTCATAAATTTTTTCAGGAGCTTGATTTGGTGCATATAAGTAAAGATCCTACCCCATTTTATTGTGATAATATTGCAGTAGTGGCTCCTACAAAAGATCCAAGGTCAAAGCAACAAACAAATAATATATTCTGAAAGTATCACATATTGAGATATTTTTATCAAAGTGTTGGATTTTCATTAAGCATAGTACCCACAAAATAGAATATGGTGGACCCTTTTACTAAAGTCCTATCTTAGTAGAAGCATGAGTATCAAGTGAGAGCTAGCGGATTCAAGGTTGTTAGTAGTTGTATTTAGTGCAAGTGGGAGTCAATTGGAGTTGGTTCCCTAGAACCAACTTATGTGTACTTAATGATAACCTTTATTAATAGTTTTGAATATTAATAAACTCCATATCACATCATGATTGTTCTTCTATGTAACATAGTATTTGATAATGTCATAAGAGTAGTTATCACACTAAAAGGTCATAAAAGTTCCCCGCTATGATGAAACTCATAAGTGATAACAAACTATTCTTAAATATGTGTTCTATAAACAAATGATATCATTTGAGGGAAAAATGATACAGGTTATCAGCAGTGGAGACTCATAGGACTTTGATGCATCTTCTCATGGTGTACACCCTTAGTAATATCCAGTATGATATTATGAGAACGAGACCCGCCAGTAGGAAATCCACATTTATATGTGTCGTTGGATGTTCCTATCTATGGATGTGTGTATTTTTTCTTAGACTTTAAGATTATTATTAATGAGTACTATCAGTCATGTTCATTGATGCATTAACAAAAACCATGATGATGGATTTTCATAGTGAGGTAGGATACGTTGGATGAATCATGAGTAATATTGCATTAATGAATAATGCGAGAAAATATTTGTCCCTTCTATTATTTAACGAAATTTAATATCTTAGTCCCTTTGATGGAAATGATATATCCTAAATAAATCCATGTCCATGGTGTTCTATATGAAAGTTCAATTTTTAGGAATTCAAAGCAAGAGACATCAAGCATATAGGTTGATGGCACTAGCATGCAACCTACATGATTAGAGATATCATGATAAAGGGATTGTATTACACAGTAAACATCTGTATGAGGTATTATTTCATTGTAGTATTAACATATTTCTCTATGGGTGCTTTGGAATGATGTTAGATTCTAACATTGAACATTAAGATTCTTTACCTAATTCCACTGAGAAAGGGGCATAAAGGATCACACACTAAGTGTATCCATAATCTCAGTTAAATAGTAATATTATTATTTATTATTTAACAAGTTGAATAAATATTATTCCCTCAACATAGTTTAATAATTATTTATATTTTCTTGATCGCATTTATTATGTTCCCAATTATTTAAGATAATAAAATGTGAGTGGAATATTTAATAATAAAAATTTCTATTTATTAAATATAATATTTATTTATTTATTGGTGAATGATGGAGTGATATTTTATTAATAAATAAATAGTCATTATTCAATGACTAATAACTATTTTAGAGAAATGGAGAACCAGTTTTAATGGTTTGGTGATAAATAATAAATATTAAATGTTATTTAATTAAATAATATTTAATTTAATTCACAAGTTAAGAACATATCGAGAAATAATATTATTATTATATGACATGGGGTTCCACATGGATTAAAAAAATAATGAGGGTCACTTGTGCAATTATTTAATTTTAAACCTAGTAATATATAACCCCAATTATAATATTTTCAAATTATCCAATTCATTTGTTTTTTTTTTGGGTGTACACAACAGATTTGGAGAATCCTCTCAAGCCCTAGAGATCTCCCTTCCCCAAGAATGATCCCATGAATGGATATAAATATTCCTCCACTACCTGCTCTCAAGTAAAGAGAGATCATGGATAATTATTTGGAAGTGGTACTCAAACCGATCAAAGGAGGACGATGCAAGTGATAGGATCTTCCATGCTAGCACCCGAAGATTCCTACGGTGACATTCAAATATTTTGGAAACATGTTTGGATCACCTTTAGAGGGAATCTTGGCTTGATTTATACAACATAATTATGTTATAATGAAAATATGTTGTAATATCCATCAACAAGAAAATAATTCCAACAAAGTAATTATTTAATTAATTAAGTTGATTATAAATAATATGTGATGATCCCCTCTCTGGTTTCGGAAGACTATCCCTTGTATATATTATTTGATTAAATTTTATAGATCATAATGTTTATCATTGTGTGAATATAGGATTGATCATCGATCATGAAAAAAAGAAAAATTAGGCATGACTTATCACACGCTTCCTCTACACCTGGAACCTACACCAATACGGTGGAAGACTTTAAAAAATTACATTCTTAAATTTTTAAGTATAAATGGAATTATAGTTTCAATTATGGATGACCAAGGAACTAGGTTTGTATCTAAATTCTATAAATCCATAGGGAAATCCCTTAGAACCTGGTTGACCACGAGCACTGCTTGCAATAATCAAATGGATGGCCAGTATGAACGGATGATCAAAATTTTGTAATACATGATTAGAGACTAATTTATAGATTTTAAGATTATAATGGGAGGATCATATACCATTAGTGGATTTCTCATACAATAACAGTTATCATGCTTCATTACATATGGATCCTTTCAAATATTTTCATGGTCATCCTTTTCATTCTATAATTTTTTGGGTGGAAATGATATTTTAATTTTTAGATATATCCTTGTACATGAGACAATATATAATATCCATATGATCATAAAAATAATGGAATTGTATTAGAGACATCATAAATCATATGTGGATCGTTGTCATAAATTGTTATAATTTTATATGGGTGATCATTATTTCTTGAGAGTCTCTCCAAATCTATGGAATCATCATTGGGAAAGAAATGAAAATTATATCCTTGGTACGTTGTCCCTTTGAGGTATTATAAATAATCAATGATGTGTCTTATCGGTTGGATTTACCTCCAAGATTCATCTTTGTGCATAATTTATTTTATATATATTAATTTAAGAAGTTATATCATAATCCTGATTGTGTTCTTCAATGGGACCATGTTGATCTTGATCCAGACAAAACATCAACTCATGTGATAATACTGTAAGAAATAGGTTTTCCTTTCAAGCATAGATCCTTTATATTTTGGTTCAATTATTTATTTTGGACCTAATATGGATTCATAATGTGTTTACATTTGTTTTATGGGTCTATGGGGATTTTTTGGAGATCAGAACCTTGACTGGTGAAGAAAAGGACTAGACCACACGGTTAGTAGAAACCACGTGAGCTAGTCTGTATGGTTTCCCAAACCATATGAGGGTTGGAAAGTGGCCCTTAAGTGGCCACATGGTTTGAGAAAATTGTTCATCAAGGACCACACGCCCGTGTGAGAGTACCTGTATTTTTTAGTAGAGTGTGTAACACGGTTTTCACATTATTAGAAAATCTATATGCGTAAAATTGTGTCCCTCCTTAAGTAGTGGGGGTGCATAGTTGACCAACCGTGTGGCCAAACCATGTGAACTAGATATTTTGGGTGAATTTATGATTTTTCCATTAAATCTAATTTAAAACTCACCATTCCCCTCATTTTTATGAAGCGTAAAGATTCTTCTTGGGAGACCTCTTTAAGATAAAATAATAGCATTTGATCCCAATTCATCTTCCAAGTTCAGATTTGAACACCATTCATCTCATTAGATCTTTTCTCGTAAGCTATTCATTCATCTTACACCTTTATCTATTTGTATTTTTCTATGGGGAGTTATTGAGGCGTAGGCTCATATGCCCTAATTTTATGGCTTTGATTTTTTCATCCATTTTCTTCTGATCTGGGCTAAACTAAGTCCTAATACTAGATGAGGAGAGTTTTATAGGTTTGAGGTAGGAGGTCTATGAAACATCCCTCAAGTTTTATCATTGTATAAACTACCGCCATTGTGCACATACTAATTTCATTGGGAAATGCTTATTAAATTAATATTCCATGCATGTAATCAATGTGATCATATTCTAGATCCCTTTCCATATATGATCATTACACCGTTGAAGGTTATAACCTCATCACCAACCACCCCAAGTAGGTTGGTTCATTAGTTATACCTTTAGTGGTTTGTTATGTCTATTTTTTCCACTGTTAGGGTGATATACACTTTTCCTCGTTAAAAGTATGTTTTTTAACCAAATTAATGAGTTGTTAATGACTATTGCATCATAGTATTACTTGACCCTTCTAAGTTAGGTGTTTTAATAAAGTTAATAAAATTCAGTCATAATTAGAAAGTATATTATATGTATCACCTATCCTAATTAAATGTAATTGAATGGTAATTGATTTCATTTCTTTATCCCTCCTTTTATGATTATAAAAGGTAAAGGAATTGACCTAATAATGAAATATGAATTAAAGTAATTAAATGGTTTCATGTCCTATTTAGCCTTGTCTCTTAGTATGAAAGGTGATGGAATAAACCTATTAAATTATTAAATGGCATGAGTAATACATGGCCTTAATTAAAATAATGAATTATGTGTAAGGTGCCTATTTCATATGAACATTTTTATCTTTATAGGAGTCGTTAGACTTCATCCATCCTTGGATTCCTAAGGGAATTCCTTAAGCTCTTAGAGGACGTCATTCTAATTCTAGGTGTTGGTTTTCAAAGGAGATACCCAACTTGGAACATGTCCCTTGACTACTATAAGATTCCCAAAATGATGTCCTAGGATCCCTTAACTATATTACAAATATTAAGATTCCTTGGATACACTCCTTGGATCCATATTGATGTCTTCGTACATGTGGTTAAATGGATTCACCCCATTGGTCTCAGTCATGTTTAGCCTATTTTACCTTGGACAAGATCCTTGGATTCAATTAGAACTATTTATAGTGGAATTAATTGGGAGATGCCCCTTTTATTACACTTATACTCCTTTTATCCAAGATTCATGTTATTACTAAGTTTGATCGACCCCTAAGTTCAAGGATCCCAAGGTTATTACCTTGGTTCCTCTTTCATTATTATCATAATCTAGGATTCCTTGGTTATTATCCTGGATCCTATATTATTATTATCACTACTATAGGATACCTTCGTTATACCTTAGGTCCTCTTACTTCACTTATTATTAACTAGAACATAATTAATTAAATGATTACATGTTTGAACACCAGTTGAGGCTGAATCAGGTGTGGGTTGTTTATATTATGATACTGCTTTACATTTATATATATATCTAGAAACTATTATTTTATATTTATTAGAATGGTTAGTATAGATATCATTGGTGGAGGCCTACATAGAATTATCTCACACCCTATCCAGGATGCCATTTTTACTCAGGAAGATTATATGTATGTAGGTGTTGATAAGGGGAATAATACTACATTGGAAACCTGATATTGATTACTTTCATTAGGATGGAGATTGCGAAAATATGACCATGAAAGTGATTAGGATGCTTGGATAGTTCATGGATTCTTTTATATCTTTGTATAGCATGTATTTCATGCAGCCATGTATACCAGTTTTCTAGTTTTGTAGAGACATGACATACATCATCATAATTTTTTTATGATTCGATTTCCAAATTTTTATTATTATTTAGTGCTTCGATGTTTATTCATGTATTCCACTACTTATTCCTTATTTTTATTTTACTATTGTTTATCTATCTATTTTATATATCTATTATTCTTCACTCTAGTAATAAGGGAATAGTCTCCCTACAAACACACCTAGGCCCTTGCTATTATTCAGCATCATCTGGTATATAGGGAGGCATGCTTGAGTCTATGTGGCCAACCAGACTCATGGAACCTTTCAGTGGCACATAGGTTCGGAATGTCATAAAGTGGTATCATAGTGTTTTCATTTATTTTGTATTATTGTTTAGGAAATATATACAGGTGATTAGGAATATTTTGTAACTTGGTTATAAGTCATTCCTTGGAGTAGCTAACCCACATTCAAGGTAAATACCAAGATTCATGAGAATGGTAAATTTTTGTTCTATGTTCCAGCTATTAAAGTTGATATACTTTCATTGTTGGGTGATCTGCTTGAATTGTGGTATTTTGATATGTTTTATGTATATTTACCTTATCCTATTGAGGCAAGGAGAAGTGTTACAAGTATCATTATAGGCACCTAGAATTCACATGCCATGCATATGGAATTCCATATACATGACTTTCATTTCTTTCATTGCTTTCATTACTTGTGTTACCTATGATTTTGGAGTGATCCATGGTTGTTATATATATGTATATACTAATAACATCTTTCATATGGTAGGTAGTTGATTATTTAAAGATTTAGTATTAATCTAAATAGAGTTTTCTAATATAGGTTGATGGTGGAATATTAAATGGCTAGTTTCTACCCATGTCAGCTATATACCTCTGGTTACAAGAGCTTCTCTTTGGATATGATTGAGTGATTTCCAGTTTAAATTCATGATATGTATGGACCTTCATGGATTATAATGGGTAATTTACTGAGACCATAGATGGGGTTAAATAGAAATTGAATGGTTATTGATTTCAGTGATAATTTGTATGGGCCCTTATTCACTGGGAATGGAGATCCATTTAATCAACATTGTTATATGTAAATAAGATAATGAAAACTATAAAAAAAATCTTGGATTATAAAAATCAAAAAAAAATATAGTAAATGAAGATGCAAAGTTTGACTGAACCTTTCACTTAATATAACCCCTTTAAATCAAATTGAAACACATATGAATACCCCGGCCTTCTAAGCGGGTAGTTGGGGTAGTACCTTGTGTAGTGATCCCTTATTCCTATGATCTTCTTCCATTACTACTTTTATCAACTCTTAAATATTTTTCTGAGTTGTGTTCTTGGAATTTTTAGAGTTACGCAAACATTATTTCCTTGAGTCATGTCCCAGGAGGGTAGTGATGATGATGCTTCATAGGTGGTGGGCCCTAATCCACTAGTGATCCCTCTAGTAGTTCCACATGAGGCATATCCTTTTATAACAGAACTAGTAAATGATAATTAGTTTCATGAGGGTTTCCAAATTTTGATGTAGTTCATATAGGGTGATCCACAACCTATACCTATGATGGATAATTTAATATGTGAGTTATAGTAGTATCATCCTTCCATCTTTTGGATGGATGGTAGTCTACAGGATACTAAGTATTAGATAGAGGCCACTTTAACTACATTTGAGAATCTGATGACGCCTCTAGAGTGGAGGGGTTGAGATTTACACATACATGCTGCATGATTTGACCAAGCACTAGTGGGATTTGATTACCTAGGATGGTCAAAATTAGAGCATGGTCCATGATGACTTCTATATTGTCTTATATGAGTACTTTTTCCCTCAAATTCTGAGAGATGATCGATCCATATATTTCATGCATCTAGATCAGGGTGTTATGTATTTTATGTAATATTCAACGTGTTTTAATGATTTGTAGTGATTTTCACCACTTTTAGCTGGTGATTATCTATCTCAGGCTAGATGTTTTGAGGATGGGATTTATTATGCCATCTTTACTCAAGTGAATGTATTTCACCTACCTAATTTCTCTGATATCATTAATCATGATCTTATCATTGAGTGCTACATAAGTAAAGGAGATAGTTCTGGGAACATAGGTTCTGTGTCGAGGTAGGGCAGTAGTTCTTCTAATAGAAGGAAGAATTCCCTTGAGGTTTCTGATCAGAGTAGTGGTGACTAGGGAATCTACACTGGAATCTCTATTATATTCCATCAGTGTGGATGGATGGGGAATCTAAAGCCTTAGTGTGATAGAGACCATATTTAGTGTCTTTATTGAGGATTTATGGGTCATATTCATAGATTCTTTGGAACCTTTCAATCTGCTTCTAGTTGAAGAGGTTCCACACTAGATTCACCTTTAGGGGAATGTGTCAGGCGAGGAGTTGTTATAGAACTAGTAGGATAGTCCAAGGATGGGTTCATGGTTGTGGTAGCCAGACCTTTGTTTATTAGCAATAGTAGAGTGGACCTAGTCAGGGTAGTCTAGCTAAAACACAAGTCTATGGATTAGGTCAGTTTCATGCCTTACAGTCTATACCTGATAATCAGAGTACAAGACCATCTACAATATGAGGTATTATTTTAATAGCCTCTAATATTGTATCTTCTTTATTCAATGTAGGTGATTCACACTCTTTTATATCTTTATTAACTTTTGAAAGTGTCAAGCTATAAATTTATTACTTCTATGGTGTGATGACCATGGATACACAGGTGGGTTTATGGTCAGAGAGCATATTCCAACGTAGGGACTACTCCCTTGAGGTAGGTAGATATCCCTTCCTATGAGACCTATTTTTATCAAGATAAAGAGAGTTTATTTAATTCTAAATATGGGTTGGTTAGTCCCTTATCATGACGATATGGACTGATATCACTACAGGGCATCATTTACATCACCATAGGGTGGTAGTTATCTTCGAAAGGGTGAATGGGATGTCCAAGCCAGTAGAGCAGGACTAGTGCATCATAGGCCTAGTGTAGTGATCGAAAATATTTATAGTCTTTTCATGGAGGATATGGGATTACATATGATAGAATTTCCTCCCATGGTAGATTTTTTAAGGGAAATATTTCCTGATAATTTATCTAGCTTACCTCATGAGAGAGAGGTAGATTTTATGATCGATCTTGTTCCAAGAGTATCTCTAGTGTCAATTCCTCTATACAGGATATAACCTACCTATCTCCAAGTTCTCAAGAGATAGTTAGAGGATTTTGAGTTTAAAGGATTTATCGTCATCACTACTTCTTCTTGAGGTTCACCCACTTTTTCACCAAGAAGGAGAATAGAAACCATATTTTATGCATGGATTAATGATGGTTGAAATGGATTATAATTAAGAACTAGTATAAATTTCCTCATGTAGATGATCTCTTTGAACAACTCTGAGGAGATAGGGTGTTCTCAAAGATCAACCTCATATTGAGCTATCATCAGGTGCGATTCAGAACCTTATAAATACCTCATATAGCTTTTCATAGTAGTTATGTTCTGTATGATTATCTCATCATGTTGTTCAATATTACGAATGTGCCTGCTATTTTCATATATTTAATGAATAGGGTTTTACACCCCTATCTGGATTCCTTTTTTCAGGTCTTTTTGGATGAAATATTAGTGTATTCTAAAACTCATAGAATCTATGATAAACATCTTGAGATAATTTTGAATACATTGAGAGAGCATCATCTTTATGCCAATTTTGATAAGCTCCACTTTTAGTTTGAAAAATTACACTTCTCGGGTCATATTATCTCATAATTATGATTATCCATTGACCTAGATAAGGTGAGTGTTTTTGTGTCCTCAGAGATGACTAAGAAAATTTTTGATATACAGAGTTTCTTTGGGTTGGTTGGATATTATATTCATTTTATACAGGACTTCTCATTCCTTGTTGCACCACTTACTGGTCTTACAAAGAAGGGTGTGAAAATCATGTGGTTAGAATCATATGAAAATTCTATTTAGGGGATTAAATGAATGCTTATTTCAAAACCTATTCTAATTATTCCAGAGCCTAGAAGAGGTTATATAGTATTTTTTGATGCATTAGGAATCAAACTGAGTGTTGTGCTGATGCATCCAGATAGATTCATTATATACGGATCTCGTTAGTTGATCCCTCGTGAAGGAAATTACCTGATGCATAACCTTGATCTATTAGTTGTTTTCCATGACTTAGGCTACTAGTTACACTATCATATGGGTGAGAACTTTGTGGGGTATATTGTCCACAATATCCTCAAATATATCTCTAAACATCATTACTTGAATCTTAGACAGTGAATATAGCATCCCGCCTTTTTTGTCACATAAACTTTCATTACATTACACAAAACTGAGGATCTTTAAGGTTTAGAGTCTTGGAAACCAGGAACATAATACATGAAAACAACATAAAAAATTCTTCTTAAACACTTGAATGGCTTCTCCTTAAGTTCATCCTAGGTTCATTACTGCATCTCATAACCTGAGGACATACATCAAAAGAAAGGGTGAGCAGAAGGCCCAGTAAGGGAACAAGAGAAACATTTAACATGTGAACTTGAGATATATCAACTATGTCATGAAAAAGAACTTTAAGGCATGAGAAAGAAATCATGTGGCATATCATAATAAAAATAACATTTTTCATAACTTTAAGATGTGGTTACATCATTGAACATAGAAAATCATGAACATATCATCAAGGTCCATCCCCAAGGAGTCATTTAAAAATTACCAAGGTTATTCACTAAGATATCATGAAAATTGTAATCTATATTGGTTACATAATTACCCAATGAATTGGAGCGCTATTTGGGAGCACCCTTGACATGTCTTTATTATCATTTGAGCCAAATATATCATCATAAAACATTTCATAAATAACCCATATAGAATAAAATAAATGGGTTTCATTTCATAATCATAACGTTTTAAAAACTACTTTAAAGACATGATCTTTACGTCACTTTAAAACCCACATAAAAGGAAGGTGGGTCTCATGTATGTAAATCCCAAAATTTAAAATAGAACATTTTGGTATATATGTGAATACCCCTTTAGAAGAAAGAGATTTGATTATTCACTTAATAAAACAAAAGAAATTTAGAAAAAGAGAGATACATTTTGAGATAGAAATTCTGCAGCATAACGGCTATGTTATGAGGTTTTAGAAGACATTAAAAAAAGAATGGGCATGGGTCAACCACTCATAAGTGATCCATAAAATAGTAGAGGGACATAATATGAATGATATATGAACATGGTAATGAAATTTTAAAGATGTACCATATGAAATGAAGAACATGAAAGGAAGACAAAAATAAGATTTCTCTTATGAAAATTCGGCAGCCTAACGGCGTCACTTAAACCTGAAAAAATGAATTGACAAGATCAAATAGGGTCTCTCATAATGTGAACATAAAAGATCAGTATGATAGATATAGAGATCATACGCCAACAACATAAAAAGGAACTTGAAAGACTTGACATGAAAGTAGAACTTCAAAACGAGAAGGGTGAAAGAACCACTTAAAAATTTGGCAGTCTAACGGCGCCACTTAAAACTTCAAAATACTGAATTAAAGAGATCAAATGGGGTCTCTCATCATATGATCATAAAATATAAGTAAGATAGATATAGATATAATACCCCAACATAATAAAAAGGAACTTGAAAGACTTGACAAGAAAATAGAACTTGAAAATGAGAAGGGTGAAAGAATCTGTTACAAAAATTTCGGCAGCCTAACGGCGCCACTTAAACTTTCATAAAATGAAATGATGAGAGTAAGAGGGGGTCTCTCATAATGTGAACATAAAAAGGAAATCATAATGAGTATAAAATAACATCCTCCAACATAATAAAATGGAGCATAAAATAAATGAAATAAAAGAGATCACTTGAAAAGAAAGAGAGGGGGTTGGATCCCTTACCTTAAAACGTAACCCTTAAAACTCAAAGGTTTGGACCTTGAGGGATTGGGGGCACCTTGGGAGGACTAAATGGGAGGTAAGGATACAAGAACTTTGTTTAGAATGATTTTGGAGTCCCAAGGATGAGATAATGTCTTGGTATTTATAGGGAAAGTGAGGGGACAAGACATTAATGGCCAAGGGACACCTCATAAGTGGCTTTCTCAAACCCATGTTCTCTCCCAAGATATTTCCCATGAAGTTAAGCCACATGGGGCACCAATAAAATAATTCATCACCTTTGGTCGGCCAACCCATAAAATATCTCATGACATCATCATGACACAGTTATGATGTCATTAAACATACTGAAACCCTAAAACTGTATTTTTACTATTCACTGAAAATTCAACTTTCTCAGAAAAATCCCAAAATTTCACCTTAACCAAATATCAATGCTCTGATTTCAAAAATGAACTCCATTTTATAAAAATAATTTTCTAAATACTTTTAATTTATTTTTTAAATAAATACACTATTCACCAAAAATTCATTTTTTTCAGAAAAAAAAACCCAAAATTTACCTTAACATAATATCGATGCTCTGAGTTCAGAAATGAAATCCATTTTATAAAAATAATTTTCTAAATATTTTTAATTTAATTTTTATTTAAAAAACACTATTCACCCGAAAAAACTAATACTTGAATAATAATTTATGAAACCGTTATTTAACAATTTTATTGAATCACGTTACTTAATCAAGGTGCCTAGATTATATTAATACTTTCTTTAAGTGAGATTATTAATCCATTTGGTCACATTACTAATCCTAAGCATAAAATCACTATTCATAATTTACTATTCATCAAAAATTAAGTTGATCTTATTAGACTCTAAATTTTGTACTGAACATAATTGTAGAAGACCGTTTTTTGAAAATCATTACACATTTTTAATTATTTAAGGTTTACATAAACATTTTTTAAAATATCCTTTCTCTAAAATTCACCAAAAATATGCATACTATACTTATAAGGACATTTGAAAAGTCATAAACATCATCATAAGAAGAAATACCAATTTTTATTTAAAACAAAGGATTACACAAGGCAGTTACAGTCTCCTTACATAGCCCCTTATCACACCAGCATAGGACCTAAGTGTAATGTGTGCTAAGGTGAGAGAATCCGAGGGAGGCTCGGCCAACATCTCACGAGTAGTAATTTCTATCAGTTTGAACTTCTCGCGAAGGTGATCCCATTCTAGCTTCACATGATAAAGTTCAGCTTGGTTTTGGTCCAGAGAAAATCCCAGTGGTGCTACCTCCTTCCCAAGTTCTGTTAGATGGGCTTCGATCGGTCCAAGACTACTGAGTGAGGCCATCGAATCTTCTTTCTATATTAATTAACCAAGATTACTTGTATTTAGAGACAATAATCAAAACGTTTAGTTTCCAGCGGTCATATTGACCAATGGTCATATAACAGTAAAAACCCAACAGTCTCATTTTAATTATACTCATGTTATCAAATGAAACATTTTTGTTGAGTACAAAAATAAAATAAAATAACACACAAAATTAGGAAATAATATTTATTCAAAATTTCGGGTCGTTACAATCTTCCCCCCTTAAGAAATTGCGTCCTCACAATTTTTAAAATTGGTTTTTCAAATTTTATTGAAATTCCTACATTGGAAAAGGAGTCAGTAACACTATTACTTTAAAAGAAAGAGAGGGAAGTACAAAGGTCACCCGAGTTAACCCATACTAGGATTCCATGGAAAAAAACATGGATATTGAAGAAAAACAAAGGGTCAAGTTCTGGGAGAGAGTGATAGAAAATATGATTAGGAGAAATTTGACCACGAGAAAATCCAAAACTTATGATGTGTGTAAACGGTATTTGATTACCTAGTAGGAAACGTAAACCAACAACATTTTTTTTTACGTTTCTTTTCATAATTTTGAGGAATTAATTTACTAAATAGAACAAAAATATAAGGAAATATACCTACCTTCATGTAGAGTTTCATCCTTTAATAAGTTTATACCAAAACTAATCTTTTCTCCAAACGATGAGCATTCAAAACTACTTGGTCTCATCAAAACACAAGAATCATCTTCTAGAGAATCACATAATCCAAAAAAGATTAACTATCTATTTCTTCTATCTTTAAACATTATCCCAAAAACAAAAAGGTTATGGTAAAACAACTCTTCAAAAAGAAAGAATCCCATAGGAATGGAAACTACTTTTAAACCTTCAAAGTTCCATGGTACTACTCAAAGTTCATCATAGACCATTCCATAAATAACGGTATTTAAAATTCCTCAAAATAAACCAAACTAAGATTGAAACCCAAATACAAGAAGTATTTGATAACATAGTCTTCCAAAATAAACTTCATTGTTCATCTCCAAACAACATCAACCACTCCTAACATCTTATAAAAAAAGTAGCTAACCTAAACATATTTTACCCAAGATAGGTTAATCATTCCCATAAGTAACCTAAATTACTATAAGTCCACCTTAAATTCATTGATTCTTCAAAATATAAGTCGACCTTACTCCTCAATGAAAATACCGTAGTAATCTATTTACCTCGATCATATAGGGTCCCCAAAATAGTGAACGTCTTCCAAAATAATAATCATCTTTTAATACCCTAATCATCTCTGTCATATTAATACAGTAATCATCACATTTCCTATCACATTGGTTGTTGGGACATGTTCTTCCATTTCCCACCATTAACAAAGAATAGAAAGTATAATTAGGGGCTTAAATACTTAGCCAATAATCATGAAAAGGAACTTAAAGCATATAAGGATAACTTGTAGAAGAATAGTATACCCTAACTTGTGATCCCCTAGGTTCCCATCTAGGTTATCCATGATCATATATTCTTATGTGAATCTTTATTTTATTTTATCTTTGTTCCTTTAATAATGTTTCAGACTAAGCTTATGAATTTACCAAATCATATCCCCCGGGAGTATCGTAACCAAGAGTGCAGCAAGGCCCGTTGTCGTGTACCAGTTCTCGTTCAAGTCTAGCTCAAAGCGGTGTTTTTGTGTTTTACCCCTATGTACATCTGTGCCAGAGCCACCTCTACCTGCTCGTATCCAGACAGGGATGTATTTTCTTGGCAACCCCTTACTCAATACTCACCAAAATACTAGGAAGATTTACTATATTTAAACTTTTCTATAGGGTTCTTCCTAGAGTTTTCATATCCTAATTTCCAAAAATAACTGAACCATCCTTTGATACCAACTATAGCATCCCGCCTTTTTTGTCACATAAACTTTCATTACATTACACAAAACTGAGGATCTTTAAGGTTTAGTGTCTTGGAAACCAGGAACATAATACATGAAAACAACATAACACATTCTTCTTAAACACTTGAAAGGATTCTCCTTAAGTTCATCCTGGGTTCATTACTGCATCTCATAACCTGGGGACATACATCAAAAGAAAGGGTGAGCAGAAGGCCCAGTAAGGGAACAAGAGAAACATTTAACATGTGAACTTGAGATACATCAACTATGTAATGAAAAAGAACTTTAAGGCATGAGAAAGAAATCATGTGGCATATCATAATAAAAATAAAATTTTCATAACTTTAAGATGTGGCTACATAATTTAACATAGACAATCATGAACATATCACTAAGGTCCATCTCCAAGGTTTCATTTGAAATTTACCAAGGTTATTCACCAAGATATCGTGAAAATTGTAATCTCTAGTGGTTACATCATTACCCAATGCATTGGAGCACTATCTGGGCGCACCCTTGAAATGTCTTTATTATCATGTGAGCCACATATATCATCATCAAACATTTCATAAATAACCCATATAGAATAAAATAAATGGGTTTCATTTCATAATTATAACGTTTTAAAAACTGCTTTAAAGACATGATCTTTACGTCACTTTAAAACCCACAGAAAAGGAAGGTGGGTCTCATGAATGTAAATCCCAGAATTTAAAATATAACATTTTGGTATATATGTGAATACACCTTTAGAAGAAGTAGATTTTATTATTCACTTAATAAAACAAAAGAACTTTAGAAAAAGAGAGAGACATTTTGAGACGGAAATTCTGCAGCATAACGGCTATGTTATGAGGTTTTAGAAGACATTAAAAAGAAAGGGGACATGGGTCACCCACTCATAAGTGATCCATAAAATAGTATAGGGACAGAATATGAAGGATATATGAACATGGTAATGAAATTTGAAAGATGTACCATATGAAATGAAGAACATGAAAGGAAGACAAAAATAATATTTCTCTTATGAAAATTCAGCAGCCTAACGGCGTCACTTAAACTTCAAAAAATGAATTGAAGAGATCAAATAGGGTCTCTCATAATGTGAACATCAAATATCAGTATGATAGATATAGAGATCATACCCCAAATACATAAAAAGGAACTTGAAAGATTGACATGAAAGTAGAACTTCAAAACGAGAAGGGTGAAAGAACCACTTAAAAATTCGGTAGTCTAACGGCGCCACTTAAAACTTAAAAATACTGAATTGAAGAGATCAAATGGGGTCTCTCATCATATGATCATAAAATATCAGTATGATAGATATAGAGATCATACCCCAACATAATAAAAAGTAACTTGAAAGACTTGACAAGAAAATAGAACTTGAAAATGAGAAGGGTGAAAGAATCTGTTACAAAACTTTCGGCAGCCTAACGGCGCCACTTAAACTTTCATAAAATGAAATGATGAGAGTAAGAGGGGGTCTCTCATCATGTGAACATAAAAATGACAGTATAATGAATATAAAAGAACATACTCCAACATAATAACATGGATCATAAAATAAATGACATAAAAGAGATCACTTGAAAAGAAAGAGAGGGGGTCGGATCCCTTACCTTAAAACGTAACTCTTAAAACTCAAAGGTTTGGACCTTGAGGGATTGGGGGCACCTTGGGAGGACTCCTTAGGAGGTAAGGAGACTAGAACTTCGTTGAGAATTATTTTTTAGTCCCAAGGATGATAGAATGGATTGGTATTTATAGGGAAAGTGAGGGGACAAGGCATTAATGGCCAAGGGACACCTCATAAGTGGGTTTCTCAAACCCATGAGCTCTCCCAAGATATTTCCCATGAAGTTAGGACACATGGGGCCCCAATACAATAATTCATCACCTTTGGTCGGCCAACCCATAAAATATCTCATTAAATCATCATGACACAGTTATGATGTCATTAAACATACCGAAACCCTAAAACTGTATTTTTACTATTCACTGAAAATTCAACTTTCTCAGAAAAATCCCAAAATTTCACCTTACCCAAATATCAATGCTCTGATTTCAAAAATGAAATCCATTTAAAAAAAATTATTTTCTAAATATTTTTAATTTATTTTTTTAATAAATACACTATTCACCGAAAATTCATTTTTTTCAGAAAAAAACCCAAAATTTACCTTAACATAATATCGATGCTCTGAGTTCAAAAATGAAATCCATTTTATAAAAATAATTTTCTAAATATTTTTAATTTAATTTTTATTTAAAAAATATTATTCACCTGAAAAAACTAATACTTGAATAATAATTTATGAAACCGTTATTTAACAATTTTATTGAATCGCGTTACTTAATCAAGGTGCCTAGATTATATTAATACTTTCTTTAAGTGAGATTATTAATCCATTTGGTCACATTACTAATCCTAAGCATAAAATCACTATTCATAATTTACTATTCATCAAAAATTAAGTTGATCTTATTAGACTCTAAATTTTGTACTGAACATAATTGCAGAAGACCATTTTTTGAAAATCATTACACATTTTTAATTATTTAAGGTTTACATAAACATTTTTTAAAATATCCTTTCTCTAAAATTCACCAAAAATATGCATACTATACTTATCTGGACATTTGAAAAGTCATAAACATCATCATAAGAAGAAATCCCAATTTTTATTTAAAACAAAGGATTACACAAGGTAGTTACGGTCTCCTTACATAGCCCCTTATCACACCAGCATAGGACCTAAGTGTAAGGTGTGCTAAGGTGAGAGAATCTGAGGGAGGCTTGGCCAACATCGCACGAGTAGTAATTTCTATCAGTTTGAACTTCTCACAAAGTCGATCTCGTTCTAGCTTTACACGATGAAGTTCAGCTTGGGTTTGGTCCAGAGCAAATCTCAGTGGTGCTGCCTCCTTCCCAAGTTCTGTTAGATGGGCTTCGATCGATCCAAGACTACTGGGTGAGGCCATCGAATCTTCTTTCTATATTAATTAACCAAGATTACTTGTATTTAGAGACAATAATCAAAACGTTTAGTTTCCAGCGGTTATATTGACCAATGGTCATATAACAGTCAAAACCCAATGGTCTCATTTTAATTATACTCATGTTATCAAATGAAACATTTTTGTTGAGTATAAAAATAAAATAAAATAACACACAAAATTCGGAAACAAGATTTATTCAAAATTTCGGGTCGTTACAGTGAAGATGGGTAGATTATCTTCAGCCCTTTGAATTTGAACTTTCCTATACACCTAGAAAGGGAAATATGGAAGTAGATGTGATGAGTCAGAAAAACTTAGGTGTCGTTCGTACAGGAATCCAGTTATGAATGAAAATTGATGAGCCTATTTTTTGAGATAAATATAGAGTTTTAGGATAGTCTTGATTAGTCTTATATTATAGGATTTTAAATTCACTCTTCACTCCTTGATTTACTAATGATAAGTTAGTTTTCTGATCCTGATGTCTTGGTTCTCTGGGAGATTATTTCTGATGAGGACCCACCTCTAGATTGGTGTATAGATGGAGACAATATTTTGCATATACATGGGTGTATCTAAGTTTCTATAGATATGAGATATGAATTGATGTAATACTCACATGATTCTTAGTGGGCAGTTCATCAATGAATCTCCAAGATGTATCGAGATATATGAAACCAGTATTGGTGGCCTGGGACGAAATTTCAGATGGAAGGTCTTACAACTTGGTGTTCCACCTGTCTGCTAGTGAAGGTGGAGCACAAGTGACCTTATAGATTGTTACTTCCATTACTAGTCCAAGAATGTAAATGTAAATATGTTTCCAAGGAATTTTTAGTCAGCTTACCAATCTCACATTGAGGTAACGATGCAGTTTGGGTAGTCATGGATTGACAGACAAAATTATCCCACTTCCTTTCTATCTAGGAGACTTTCTCAGTTTATGAGTTAGGAAGAATTTATTTCCGTGAGATTATATGGATATATGGGGTCCCTCGTACTATATTTTTAGATATGGGTTCTTGTTTTACATTGAGGTTTTGGAAGGGGTTACAAAGAGAATTGGGTACATAGGTGTTTCTAAGAAGAGCTTTTCACCCTTAAACTGATATCTAGTTTGAATAGACGATAAAAGTTTTAGAGGACATTCTCCAAGAATGAGTACATGATTTCGGTGGTTCCTGGGAGAATCATATTTCACTCTTTAATTTCTCCTATAATAAAATATTTCAGGAAATGATTCAGAGGACTCCTTTTGAGGCCTTGTATGGTAGGTCATGTTGTTCACCCCTGTGATAGTTAGAGACGATATAGGTGTCACTACTGCATCCTTCTATCATATAGGATACTTTGGAGTAGATTCAGCTGATCTGGAAGCATATTTATACTACCTAATCAATTCATAAATCCTATGTCAGTCATCATCAATGACCTCTGGAGTTTGAGGTTGGGGATCATGTTTTGTTGCAGGTTTTACCCAAACTTGGGTATAAATGGATACAGATCCAATGGAAGTTATCATCATTATTTTTCGTGCCATTTCAAATATTAGAGAGAGTTTTTCTAGTTCCCTATCGATTTCTATTTCCTTATAGGTGTTTTTCCCTGCACAACATCTTTCACATATCACAGCTTCACCGTTATCATGTCGACCCATATCATACTTTTGATCCTGAGAAGAATGAGTTAAATAATGATTCTTTATTTGAGGAGTATCCTATATGCCTTGTAGAATAGATTACAAAGTCTCTCTAATGATGGTCCATCCATTTAGTATGGTTGTTATGACAGTACATCCATTTACAAGATGAGACTTGGGAGCGAAAGCTCAACGTACGTGCTCAGTGGTTGGAGTTGTTCTAAGTTGAAGTTATGTCACCCTTTTAAGGTGAAATCATGGATAAGTTTCTTTAAGGGTGGAAGACTGTAAGAACATAGTTTTTACTTAAGGTATTGATCCTTTAAATTTCAACCTAATTACTTATTTTAGACCTAATATGGATGTCTAATGTGTTCGTGGTTGTTTCATGAGTGTACAGGGCTTGTTCAGAGCTTGGAACCCCAAATGGTAGAGAAAAGGACTTGGTTGAAATGTTATTATATCACAAGAAAGACATTCTACATGATTTTTCTAACCATGTGAGGGACGTATAGTGGGACATAGGAGGCCGCATGGTTTGAGGAAACCGTGAGGCCAAGGGAGCACACCTATGTGGGAGTACCTCTAGTTTTTAACAGATAATGCAAAAAGGTTTGTGCATGGCTAGTCAAAACATGCACATGAAATCATGTGAGTTCCCTCCTTAAGTAGTGGGAGGCACATGGATGGCACATGGTTTGGACAACCATGAAGCAAAACCATGAAAATCGTATATCTTGGTTGAATTTATGTTTTTTCCCTTAAATTTAATTTAAACCTCATCCCTCCTCTTACTTCTCCTCTAGTAGATTGATTTGTCTTGGGAGCTCCCCTTGGATTTCAAAACATATATTTTGATCCCAATTCATCATTTGAGATTGTATTTGAACACCATTCATCTCATTGGATCTATACCAGTAAGCAATTCATTCATCTTATGCCTTTCTCCATTTGACTTTGTCTCTACAAAGTTATTGTGGTGCAAGCTCATATGCCCCATTTTCAAAGTGTTGATTGGTTCATCCATTTTCTTCTAATCCAGGCCAAACTAAGGGTCGATATTGAATGCGGATATTCATGTCGTTTTAAGGTAGCTGGTATATGACTCATCCCTCAAGTCTCACTATTTTATAAACTATCATCATTGTGCTCGCACTGATTTTAATGGGCGATGCTTATTAAATTCATATTCCAAATGTGTAATAAATGTGCTCGTATTCTAAATCCCTTTATATATATGATCCTCACATCGTTTGATGTTATAACCTCAACTTCGACCACCCCATGTAGGGTGATTTTTTAATTAAACATTTAGTGGTTTTTTATGACTATTTCCACCACTATTCGGGTGAGCTTGACCTGGCCTTATTAAAGGTAAGTGTTTCAACCAAATGAATGAGTTGTTAATTACTATTACATCATAGTATCACTTGTCCTTTATAATGTAGTTTTTTTAATAAAATAAATTAATTTAAATCATAATTGAAATGTATATTTTATGTCTCATTTTTCCTAATTAAATGTAATTGAATGGTAATTCATTTCACATACTTATCCCACTATTTCAAGATTATTAAAGGTAAAGTAATGAACCTAATAATTAAATATGAATAAAAATAGTTAAATGGTTTCATATCCTATTTATCCTTATCACTTAGTATGAAAGCTGATGGAATGAACCTATTAAATTATTAAATGGTTTTAGTATTTCATGGAATTAAATTGGAATAATGAATTTTGTGTAAGGCTTATATTGCATATGGAAATTTTTATATTTATAGGATTGGTTATAGTTGTTACAGACTTGGATTTTTGAGGGAATTCCTTGATCACTTAGAGGATGCCATTCTGATTCAAGGAGTCGGTTTCCAAGGGGGGTAACCACCTTGGAACTTGGTCCTTGACTACTAGTGGATTCCCAGCATGACACCATAGGATCCCTTCACTCTCTTATAGATATTAGGATACCTTGGACACACTCCTTGGATCCATATTTATGTCTTCAAACACATGGCGCCCTAGATTTACCCGATTCGGCGTAGTCATGCTTATCCTGTTTTCCTTTGGACAAGATCCTTGGACTCTATTAGAACTATTTATAGTGGGATGCCTAAGAAGATTCCACTTGGATTACTCTCAAAACCCTTTTATTCAGGCTGCATGTTATTACTGAGTTGGCTCAACCCCTGAGGTCAAGGATTCCTTGGTTATTACCTTGGATCCTTTTCCAATATTATCATCATCAAGGATTCCTTGGTTATTACCTTGGGTACTCTATTATTATTATCATTACTATAGGATGGTTTTGTCATAACTTGGATCCTATTACCTTACTTAATATTAACTGTAACATAATTAATTAAATGATTACATGTTTAGACACCAACTAATGTTGATTCAGGTATAGTCTATTTAGATTAGTGTACTACTTTACTTTTATATATATACCTACAAATTTTCAATTTATATTTCTCATAATGGATGGTATATAATTCATTGGTGGTGGCCAACTAAGATTTATCTCACACCCAATCAAGGATTCCATTGGTACCCAGGAAGATTATGTGTATGAAGGTATTGATATATGGAAGCTTACTTAATTGGACACCTAATATTGATTGCTTTCATTTAGATGGATCTTGGTAGCATATGATTGGTCAAGTGATTGGGATTCTTGGATAGTTCTTGGATTCTTTTTCACTTTTTTATAGAATGTATTGTACACTACCATGTATACTTATTTTCTAATTTTTTTAGAGACATGAAACACATCATAAACATTTTTTATATGATTAAATTTCCAACTTTTGTTTTTTGTTTAGTTCTTGGATGTTTATTCTCGTATTCAACTTCTTATTCATTATTATGTATCTGTTATTGTTTATTTATCTATTCTTATATATATATTTTTCTCCACTCTAGTAATGAGGGTATAGTCTCTCCACAAACACACCCTTGGTCCTCTCTACTAGTCAGCATCCTCTACCGTACAGGGAGGCATACTAGAGGCCATGTGGCCAACTGGACTCAGGGAACCTTTGAGTGGAACCTAGATTTAGGATATCACATATACAAATTTTGTATGGAAATGATAAAGTGTTACATGTAAAGTGTATTGTTTTATTATAATTATTATAATATCATGGTAAACTTCAAAAAGATACATATTAATGTGAGAATGAAATGTTTTAATAGTGGCCCAAGATCTTACAAAGAAACACCAGTATCCAATTTTTTTAGGATTGAAAAAAAATGGGGAGAATTTAACTCTCCAAATTTCTATTAATTTACCCTTTTATTATGTATTTTTAAGTTATATAATACATGGGATGAGTTTTGTGAACTTCTATGTGGTTTTTGAGTGTTTTGGAATGGTTTTTAATGGTGTATAGTTTGAGCTTGGTCGGAGGAAACTATGCACTATCTATTGGAAACCGTGCAAGGAGATGTTGGGATTCACTGTATAGGTACAAAATTGGCACCCATTTTGGCCAAACCATGTGGGTTCCTAAGAGTAACTATGTAGGATATTGGTTTCTTTGAAAGTAGCATACACACATTTGGTACATGATTTTCCAAACTGTGTGGAACAACTATAAGGATCCCTAAGTAATGTTTAGTAGCATGTATATGGTTGTTTCATGGTTTTAAAAACCATGCAAATCTATGATTCATATATTTATAATTTTCATGACTACCACATGGTTTAAAATATTGTGTGTCCTAATCATGCGGCATGCATTAAATGCTTTGAAATTTTACGTTTAACTCATATTTACTACCCTAAACTCTCATTTTTTTCCTATCCTCTGAGGCCCTCAAACTCCAATCCTCTATTAAGCATACTTGGTTATTCCATTTTATCTAAAAAGAATTTTTTTTGTTTCAAATTGTGTTGGGTCTGTAGAATCATCATAAAGTCCTCGTTCTTGCTTGTTCTCTCAAGATCTACTCATCTTCTCTCACCTCTAATGTTAAATATTATCTGTTATGGATATATCTATGATATATGATATTTTTTGATGAAATATTGATTAAATCTATTAAATGGAATAATTTTTAAGTCCTAATCTATAGGTTACTTTATCTATTATTTTTTTCCTTCAACCTTTGTGAGGTAGGTGACTTCTCTCCTACTCTAATTATTCTATAACTTGAAGGATTAATTTTTTAATCACTCTCTCTTTATTTTTTTTAAACATAATTCCTTTTAGTACCTAAATTTTTTGTTTTTAAATGATTCACATAAGGTTTTTTATATATTTCTTGAAATAAAATGGGTTTCAACAAAAATGGTTTTATTTTAGAACTTACCATGTGTGGTTGGCATGAGTTTATGAAATTTTCATTGGTGGTTCCTTTTTTGTTCGAAATTGGGGACGATGTCAAAGTGGAACATGGGTTCCATCAGTCGATGACTTGGTGATGGGATGGGTTACCACTCATAAGTATTAGGACTATAATTAGGAATGCATGGGTGTGTGAGTTTGGAAAATGGATGGTATTCTAGGTGGAAATAAATAATTAACAAATTGATCTAGTTGAACTATTTTCACTTACACTTTTTATTTTGATCAGCTATTGTTATATCCTCAAACTATGTTTTACAAAAATGTGATATAACCTATTCTTGTTCCTAGAGTAATGTATTGGGAAGTATTGGGGACTACCTACTAAGTTTTATACTCACCTCCTCCTTGGGAACTTTGGTGTGTTTGCTAATGTTGTGTATTAAGATATAGGTAAAGTCAAGGTGTCATAATTCTCTAGTGATTCATCATTATGTAGTGGTCATGGTACCTAGATTTAGATCTTATAGCTTATTTGGGTGGTTCTTGGGTTGATACCACTTTTTTGTCTTTGAGTTTTGTTTTCCTTATTGTGTTAGTGTTGTACTTCATTTATTGCATCTGATAATCTGATATTACATCCTAGTTTTGAGTTTTTTCTTATTACTTTACATCTATTATATATAATTTTTGTTCCTTTGTTTTGTCTTCTAAAGTTTGTTATCATCTTAGGGAAAATCATACCCCAATAAAATTGTATTCCCTTGGTACTTGTTTCCAATATTTGGTGTCCTATGGACATCACCTAAGGTCAGTGGAACATCTAAATCTTTCCAAGAAAATGGCTGATAGGAGGGATATTAAATTAATGGTGGTGTGTAAAGGTGAAATAGATTTGCATAGCGGTGTGTTGGTTTGTCCATGGAATAGAGGGGGTGGTTGTTCTATGGTGGGATTTTGGAGAGTATCTTCACTTTGTAGCATAGAGGGACAATTTTTGGTGTTCTAAAGAAAGGATTAAAGACCCCTATATTTATTTTAGTCTAGTTGTATCATGTTTTTTGGACTGTGTTACAGCAAGGCCTCCCCGAGAAACAGGGTTCCATGGTTGAAAGGAACACATTGCCTCCTCTGTCTACCTAGATTTTTTTAAAGGGTCAAATGACCCTTTTCTCCCTCAAACCCCTTTTGTGTTGGCCTCCTTTACACCCCTCCTATTATATTGAGCCAATTAACATGCAATGGGAGTTATCCCCTCCCTTATTATTATTTAAATTATTCTCTTACATCTATTCAAATTGATTTCTCAAGGCAATTCCATTTGTCGCTTTGGTTCCTCTCCTCTTTTTCCTCTCTCACCCTTTTCTCTTAATTTCTTCTTCCTCATGAATACCTAACAACCATAGGAGTTGTGATTTAGGTTTATCAATGGATTTAATTTAGGGGTTTGGGTGTTTATGGATCATATAGGGATTCTACCGTCCTAGTTTAGTGCTCTCTATTGAAGATGATATGTTGCAACTCATTGTAAAGGATTTAGGCTTGATTTTAGGTCATTGTTTTGTGAACTTTCTTTGTTGGACATTTAATTTTGTGTTTAATGCTTCAAAGTTCCTTTTTTATCAAGATAGAATTATATATGATAGATTCAATGGGTTTTATAAATGTTTTAATGTGATTTTTCACATAGAATAAAGACTATTTGATGTTTTTTATATCTTTTCATGAAATTTTTTGATTGAAAAGTATCTTTGAAATATTTTTATGGTTTGTTCAAAGACACATTTATTATTAAGGTTCTTTGAACCCATTTGGGTCATGAAATAAATTGAAATGATATTTTTTACACCTTTATAGGTTTTAAATGAAAAATTTAGTTGAATAATTAATTAATTTCCAAAAAAAATCAGTTAATTGTTTTAAAATATGTTTTAGAAAAAAATTTCAAATGGCTAAAAGGAACTTGACATCCTGATATTGTTTTCAAGAAGGAAAATTTGGAACCTTTAAATAGTTTTCATGTCATGTGATCATGTAAAAACATTTTGATCCCCCTTTTTTCTTTCACTTAATATAAATTGTGACTTTGAGGTTCTATATATTTATTATGGTATAGATGATGTGAAAGGGTCAGTTTTTTGTGAGTTCATTAGAGGTGAGATGAGATTTATATTTATTTTTGATTGATTTTGATCACGTGGTCTGATTATTTTCTAACCTACTATTTATTGCTTCATGGGAAAACCTAGGTACTTTGATAGAAGATCATAGATTAGTTGAAGTTTTTCCCACTAATTAGATGGTTTTCACTGACTAGTGAAGTAATATATGTGGTACCACTAGTGGATAATGAAGTAATTATATATCATTTATACTAGTAGTCTAGTGAAGATATTACTAGGTGCCCCTAGAATTAACAAATTAGGTTGAATCCCCATGATACCTAGTCTGTTTCACATAATGCTAGATTTTAATTTATAGGGTACTTTCCTACTTGTGTTCCCAAGTTCTATTTTACTCTATAATGATATGAATTATTGATGATGATTTTCATTTTTATATCATTAGTGACATGGTTCCCTATTGTTTTGTTTTATTATTCTTTTTAATTGGTTTGGTTTTATAAAAATGGTTTCGAATGTGGTATGAAAATGTTATTTATAAAGTGTTTTTATAAGTGCATTTAAATCACTGTTTTGATAATAGAGGCTTCGGTCAAGGAAATGGTTTTCAAAGTGATTTTTTTCATTTGAAGAAAAATAAGTGTAAGTATTATAAAATGATTTTGATGTAATATTTGGTTTTCATGTTCTCAATTTTAAAAAGGTGATTCTATAAAAGTATCTAAAACTAACATGGATGGAATTTACATTTAAATGAATTTCAAAAACCCCTTAGTGAAATCCCACTGCACTCACATCATACATACATTGTTCAGTGTATATAGATATTATGGTTTATTTTCATATTCTACAGATCAAATGTTTTTATTTTTGGTGTTTATATTATTCAGTGATGGTTGGATTAGGATATAGAGAGTTTCCAAGGGTCATATAGAGATTTTTTTTATTAGTATGATTCTGAGTTTTTATTTCATTTCATTCTAGAATACTCATGTATTGGCCTTGTAAACCTAGATTATGTTTTTATTGAAGTTTTTATGTGATGATATGTATTATTTATTATTCATGTAAGAACCCAGATCTTCTTATCAGGTATGTTTTTCTCTTTTTTGGTGTTTTTGAGAAAAAGAGGAGTTTCTAGAAATTTTTGAAGTACACTTTGTGTACTTATATATACAAGTCATGTACTCTTTTTCCTCACATAGTCGTGTGATGTCCATGTAATGTTCAAGAACACAGTCGTGTGTGTTGACCTGGAGACCGCCTAATGTGGGGGCCGGTAAGGGCTAGTACATGTCATGTTCTTCTAAAGTGCAGGTCGTGTACTTTCATTTTTTCATTAAATGGACCAGGTTGTGTCTAATTGGTAAAAGTGTCTTCTTCTTCACCTTCTTCAACTGAGAGCATCTGTACCCATCAATCCTTCCTTGATCCCCTGATCGAGCATCTATTCTCTGAATCAAACTCTGTCGGTTGTGTTGGAATCGCATCGGCGAGTTATCTCTTTTTTTGAACCTTGTTTCTGGATTTCTTTTCTCTCGTGAGTTATCCTCGGATGAACGTTTTAGATGTTTTTTTAGATCTACCATGTTCTATGTCAATCCAAGGTCCTACGCCGGAGTATATCGATCATATTATGCCAAGTTAGGTGGTTTGTGCCTTTCCGTAGATAGTCTTTGAGTTATATGTAAAAATGTACCAATACCCTTATTCAAGGTATTGCGTGTTAATGGATTTAGCCCTGTTAATTGCCTTCAATGCTTGTATGCTTGAGTAGAGGTAAATTTAATGTGAATAGGGTTAATTTCTATGATTTGGAAGTGTTTTCCCATGCATTTTTTGTTTATGACTATTTGGTCTCGCTTAGCCTATTAGACTAATGTGATTTCCATTCCTAGTGCTGATAAGATGGAGTGATCTTTTTATCTAACATGTCCTTATGTTTTAGACTGTTTAGCCAAGTAGTTCTTGAGGTATACTTTGGGTGTTATATATCGTTGTGCTCAATTGACTTACACAGGGATGTGGGAACCTGGTGTAGTAGACCATAGGGGGAATGGATGATGAGGGCTTCCCCATAGTTTTTGTTTTACTGTTGCGATGCGAGACCATAGGGGGAATGGATTTAAGTGCTTCCTCAGAGTGTCTGTAGTTCCTCGATGCGGGCCACAGGGGGAATTGGACATTGAGTGCTTCCATATAGTTCATTTTAGTAACTGATACGAGACTATAGTAGTAATTGATGGTGGGTTCTTCCTCATAGATTCTATGCGAAAGCTGAACCAAAGGGATTAGACTATGTGTACTTCCTAGAGGGTTTCTTGTGTTTCTTTTGGTTGGACCATAGGGGTTAGGCTGTGAGTACTTCCTAGTGTTTTCCCTTCTTATGATTAGTTGCTTACTTGATATCTAATAATTGAATGCATTTGAAACTGTAGGATTGTTTACTTTTGATTATTTCCTTATTTATTGCTTCATTTTGATTATAGTCTGCCATATATATTCACTGACTGTTAGGCACAGATCCTTGGGTGGTTTCTTACTAGTATTTATTCTAACACCCTATTTGGGTCATGATTTTTGACCAAATAGATTATATTATTACAGGTATAGATAAGGGAAAGCACCCTTCTACTTAAGGTACTTGACTATTGAGGAGCTGGAGAGAATGAGACCAAGCTGAGGCTTCCGATGCTGTTGGAGTTTATCTGTTTTATTTTTTACTTTTTTTATTTCTATACTCCAGCATTGTGACTTGTTTGGATTATTTCCTAGACATTTGTACCATCCATCATTTATATATATGTCCTCCAATTGTTTATTACCTCAGTCTTCCGTTGTTTAATGTTTTATGGTATTATATTGCTTCCGCCATTGATATATTTTTTACTTCCATTTTGTTAAGGGCATAGTTTCCCCACTACCACACCCAAGTCCCTTTCTGTTAGTCAGCAGCCTCTGTAATTTGGGGAAATGCCCTTGAGGCCATGTGACCAACCGGGTACGGGGCACCTCTGGGCTGCTTCTAGAACCGGGACATTACAATGTGGTATCAGAGGAATTATTTTCTTCTTAACTTACTGTTTGGAGCCTATATCCAAAGATAGTAAGGAATAGGTACTTGGTAATAAGTTGTGTCAGGGAGTAGCTAACTCGTGTATAGGAAAAAACCAATCTACCTCTTTATTTCAATTTTTCTGGTTTTTCAATTTTACAGTTGATTTGATTTAACCGTTGGGTGATTCACATGTTTTGTGTTGTAATCATTGATATTATTAAGGTTCTATTTCTATTACAAAATAATGAGATGAGGGTATTCCATCACATGAAATATATAGGAACTTTTTAGAAATCATAGGTCATGCATTCTTACCATGCCATTTAGGGTGCATTAGTGTTTGCATGTTTTTGTGATAGATGTTGTGCTAGATATGGATGTTGATGTGATAGATGCCTTGATAAAATACCTACTATTTGATAGGGTATTTAATTGTGTAAGAACTCATTTGAATGGATTCCAAACTTTGTTTCTTGAGGTGTTATGGGCCCTCATGGATCCTAATTTGGTGTATCATTGTATTGTTTTCCTTGAATATGACATGTATAAGATGCCAATATTTGATTCGCGGGGAGTATGGGCCCTCATGGATCAGAATTTGGAACTTTAATGTTCGTTTTAGTATTTTTCAGGCTTCTGGAGTAGTTTTTGAGGCTTACTATCAAGAAAAACCCAGAATACATGGCGTATAATGGTGAATACATGCCATGTGTCCTTCTGTTTGGGAAAGAACTGTTTTTTCTTAAGTGCATGTCGTGTACTGTATGTACATGCCATGTAGTTTCTAACTGTCTCACTGATAGTGTGGGCAGAGACACAGGGTTGAGAAATCTTTGGTGGGACACACTGTGTACCGGATGTACATGATGTGTTTCATAGACCATCTTTCCACCCATGTGACTAACGACACAGATAGATGAAAACTTAATTTGTACACACCATGTCAAGATTGAACATGTCATGTAGTGTAACATTTGTATTCGATTGTGTAATTAACAACACAGGTCGGTGAGGTTCATCTATTAAACACATGTCTAGAACTAAAACGTCGTGTAGTCTTGTTCTAGGAGAACCGTGGGGCTTAGCCGTATACAAGAACTCGGGCAGGGGAAGAGGATTCAAGTACATGTCGTGTGTGAGGAATACATGTCGTGTGGATGTGGTGTTACATGACCTGAGTTGGAAAAAGTACACGCCCATGTGAAGTCTTAAGGGAACACGCTATGTAGGCATTATACATGTCGTGTATCCAAGTTTTGAAAAACTTGAATTATTTCTTTATCTGGTTCCCTTCTTACACTTCTAAGTTTTAGTCCCTATTAATCTTGATCTAAGGTGTGTGCTTGACCTTGTAGAGTCATGCCACCGAGACATCCTCTAGATGTCCACTAGTTATAGGGTAGTGATCAGACACCGGATATGGCTGATCAAGGACTACCAGAAGATACTCCAGTTGTGCCAATCTTGGCACCAGCTATCATTCTAGACACAGGTACTGACGCACAGTTCCGAGAGGGCTTTATGAGCTTCATGCAGACCTTCCACAGAATACTACATCATTCCCCTTCTATGGAAGAGTAGATGCGGGTTTTCCAGCAGCATCATCCTCCCACCTTCATAGGGGAAGGAGGACCTTAGGCTACAGAGTCATGGTTAGAAGACATGATTTCTATCTTCGAGAATCTGTAGATGTCTCCAGAGAAGAGGGTGAAGCTTGCTACGTATATGCTTTGAGACTCCCCCAAGAGATGGTGGGATGTGATCTCATTGGAAAGATTCCAGCAGGTTATGGTGTGGGATGAGTTACAGCTTTACTTCTAATACTACTTCTACATGGAGACTTTGAGGGTCAATCAACCCTAAGAGTTCATGAGTCTAGAGCAGGGTACTCTTTCTGTTATGGAGTATTCTTCTTGCTTCACAGAGCTATCACGCTTCATGCCTATTCCAGGAGGTGATGATTTATTTCTGGTAGTAAATTTTGAGGATGGTCTCAAGCATGACATTCAATCATAGGTGAACATCTTTAGGATGACTTCCATCACTTATATAGTCAACCAGGCTCTGATCATAGAGTTCAATCTGAGGGATTCTAGAGTTTTGAGCCAGGACGACTCAATATCTGGGGTTGGTATCCATCCTACTAGAAGCAAGAAGCATCATAGGGAGTCTACACGCAGGGATCCAAGGAGGCGGGACACTTCTTCTAGTATCCGAGTGGTGTGATACCAGTGCGGAAAGAGTGGTCATATGAGGCCACATTGCCCTAGAGACCTAGTGTAGTGTCGATCGTGTGGAAATATGGGCCATATTCAGTGCTTCTATCAGTTTTTCTCACTGGAAGCTAGTGATAGGGGTTCTTCTATGACTCCTCATTCAGTAGCATTACCACCAATTTCTCACCATTCTGGGAACTGGAGTTCCTCCGGCCATTCAGGTCGAGGTGGAGGTCATGGTTGTGGCAGCCAATCACCAAGATTTCAGCAACAATGGGGTGGATCAGCTCAGAGAGGTCATGTAGGGTCACAGGGTCATAGTGCGGGTCATACCTTTTCAGTGGAGCAGACCGAGTAGGAGCAGGATCCCATACCCTCTACAGTTCGAGGTACAATACTAGTTGCCTCTGTTTTATCTTATGCTATTTTTGATACAAGGTCTTCCCATATCTTTATATATTTTGATGTGATGGAGAGCCTTAAGATCTGTATGTTTTCTTTTGTAGATATCTTGACGCTAGACACACCGTTGGGGAAATGAATGGCTAGTATACGTCAGTGAAAGGAGTGCCCTCTCAAGGTTGGTGGGTGTCACTTCATAGGGGACCTTTTTGTCCTATAGATGATAGGATATGTTGTCATTCTCGGAATGGACTGGTTATTTCCCTTCCAGGAAGTTGTCAATTTCTATCATCGTAGGGTGAGTTTCACATCACCAGAGGGTGGATCGTTTCTTTATAAGGGTGAGTGGGATGTCTAGGTAAGTAGAGAAGGACCAGAGCATCATGGATTGGGAAGAGTTACAGCCCATTTTTCTAGTCTGTATCTGGATGACCTGGGGAATTCACAGATGGACTTTCCTTTAGTGTTGGATTGTTTCAGGGATATATTTATAGATGAATTTTCAGGTTTTCCTCCACAGCGTTAGGTATACTTTTCTATTGAGCTCGTTCCAAGAGTGGTACCGGTGTCCATTACTCCTTATTGGATGGATACACCTAAGTTGCAAGAGCTGAAGAAGCAGTTGGAGGAGTTGCAGGCAAAGGGTTTCATCCGACCCAGTACTTTTCCATGGGGTTCACCTATCCTGTTTGGAAAGAATGAAGATGGTACCCTCCGAATTTGTGTGGATTATCGGAAGTTAAACTAGTTTATGGTCAAGAACTGATATCCCTTTCCGAGGATTGAAGATCTATTTGATCAGCTTCGAGGAGCCTAGGTGTTCTCAAAGATCAACTTGAGGTCCGGTTATCATCAGTTTCACATTAGACCATATGATATACCTCTTACAACCTTTCGAAGAAGGTATGGTCTATACGAGTATGTGGTTATTCCATTCAGTCTCAAAAACACGCCTACAGTTTTCATGGTGCTGATGAACCGAGTGTTCCATCCATACTTAGATTCTTTCATGGTAGTCTTTGTGGATGATATCTTAGTGTACTCTCACACTCGACACAACCATGCTACCCATATTGATATCATTTTGAGTACACTTAGAGAGCATCAGTTCTATTTTAAGCTCCCAAAATGCCACTTTTGGATGGACGAGATTCACTTATTGGGTCATGTTATCTCAGAGACAAGAGTATCAGTAGACCCAGAGAAAGTGAGAGAATAATTTCCTGGGAGCATCCAAAGAATGTCTTCGAGTTAAGGATTTTTCTAGGGCTGTCTAGTTACTACAGATGTTTTATACAGGACTTTTCACGCTTAGCAACGCCACTGACATTCCTGACTAATAAGGGTGTGAAGTACTTGTGGTCAGATTCTTGTGAGTTATCATTTCAGGAGCTAAAAGGGAGGTTGAATTAAGTACCGATACTAGTATTTCTAGATCCAGGAAAAAGCTATACTATATACTATGATGCATCAGGTATCGGGATGGGAGCTGTGCTTATGTAGGGAGAAGGATTCATTGCGTACGGTTCTCGGCAGTTGAAGCCACATGAGAGGAACTACCCGACACACGATCTCAAACTGGCTACAGTTGTTCATGCCTTATGTTATTAGATACATTATCTTCTGGGAGAGAATTTTTTTGGTTTTCACTGACCACAAGAGTCTCAAGTATATCTTCACTCAACGTGACCTAAATTTGTGACAGTAAAGGTGGGTTGAGTACCTTCAGTACTTTGACTTTGAGCTTGCCTGCACACCTAGGAAAGGCAACGTTGTGGTTGATGTGTTGGAAAGGAGGACTTAGTTACAGGAAGTTCAGGAGGCCAGTAGTGAGTGGAATCTTATGGCTCTGTTCTTTGAGATGCATCTGGAGGTGCAAGACATGCATGGGTAGAATTTTCTTTCTTCTGTAGTTGTTACCTTGAATCTACTTGATCAAGTGAGAATGAGGCCGCTATCAGATTCTGAAGGCCTTTTCCTATGGAAGATTTTTTAAAGAGAGGACCCTATTCCTGTATGGATAGTAGGTGAGGATGAGATCTTTAATTTTCATGGACGTGTGTGGGTACCAGAAAACATACACGAGGAGCTGATATGAGACATTCATTCCTTAGATTGGGCAGTTCATCCTGGTGTCACAAAAATTTATCATGATCTACATCGTCAGTATTGGTGAATAGGTATGAAGAGATATGTTGCTAGTTTTTTCATGAGGTTTTCCGCCTGTCAGCAGGTGATGGTGGAGCATCAGAAACTAGTAGGGCTTTTACAGCAGTTAACCCTTCCTGAGTGGAAATGGAATGATGTCGAGATGTACTTCGTGATGGGTTTACCGAGGTCACCTTGAGGGAATGGTGTAGTTTGGGTTATCATTGACAGACTCATGAAGTTTTCTCACTTCTTTCCAATCAAGGATAACTTTAGTGTTGATGATTTAGAATGGTTGTATATCCAAGAGATTGTACGTTTACATGGAGTTCCACACTCTATTGTTTCAGACAGGGATGCATGTTTTACTTTTCAGGTCTGGCAGGGACTTCAAAGGGATTTGGGTACATAGGTACTTTTGAGTACAACTTACCATCCCCAGATAGATGGCCATTCCGATCATATGATTCAGGTGCTTGAGGACATGTTTCGATCATGCATCCTGGATTTTGGAGGTTATTGGGAGAAGAACATACCTCTTGTAGAGTTTGCCTACAATAATAGTTTTCAAGAAACTATTCAGATGGAACCTTATGAGGCTTTGTATGGTAGGTCATGCCGATCTCCCTTATAATGGAGGGAGATAAGATAGGTAGATATGTTGGGACCTCAAATTTTCCTAGAGACCTCAGAGTAGATAGAGTTGATTCAGAGTAGGACAGCTGATGTACAGTCTCGACAAAAGTCTTATGCCGATCGATGGAGATGAACTCTAGAGTTCGAGGTTGGATATCACGTTTTCCTACATGTCACACCGAGGTTGGGACATAGGAGGATTAGAAGGTAGGGTAAGCTTTCACCGAGGTATTTCAGGATGTTTTAGGTGTTGTAGAGAGTTGTTTCGGTTGCCTATCGATTTCAGTTACATCAGAGGTACCAAGCTATGCATGACATCTTCCATGTTTCTTAGCTTCAACATTAGTGCTCAGACCCGTCTCATGTTTTTGATCCTGAGGAGGTTGAGTTAGAGGTAGATTCCTCATTTGAGGAATATCCTATCCTGATTTTTGATCAAAGTACGAAATTTCTTCATGGCTAGTTTTTTCCTCTGGTACGAGTGCTATGGAAGCATGTGCGAGTACAGGATGAGACCTGGGAGAGGGAGGATGATGTATGATCACAGTGGCCGGATATTTTCAAGGATTCTTCTTCTACACCACCTTACTATGGAAATTATAGGATGAATTTCTTTAAGGGGGAAAGTTTTTAAGAAGCTGGATCTTCTTCTCATGTATTTTTTTCTCTTTTCTGGTGTTTTTGATAAAAATATGAGTTTATGGAAATTTTTGAATTAAACGCCATGTACTCTTTTGTCACACATAGCCATGTGCTGGCCATGTAATGGATGAGCACACAGCCGTGTATAGTGACCTAGAGACTGCCTAATGTGGGGGCCGGTAAGGGCAAGTACACATCGTGTACTTCTAAAGTGCATGTCGTGTACTTTATTTTTTTAGTTAAACAGACTGGGGTCGCATCTAATTGGCAGAAGTATCTTCATCTCAGCCTTCTTTACGGCGTCTATCCTTCCCTGAGCCCCTGATCTAGCATCTTTTCTCTGAATCGAACTCTTTTGATTGCATTGGAATCGCATCGGTGAGTTCTCTCTTCTTCTTGAACCTTGTTTCTTGATTTCTCTTATCTTGTGAGTTATCCTCAATTGAATGTTTTAGACTTTTTTTTATATCTACCGCATTCTATGTCGATCCAAGGGCCGACACCAGAGTATACCGATCATACAACATTGAGGTAGGTGGTTTGGGTCTTTCCATAGATAATACTTGAGTTATGTGTGCAAAAGTGCCAATACCCTAGTTCGGGGTATTGTGTGTTTACGGTTTTATCCCTGTTAATTTCGTGCTATGCATGTATGCTTGAGTAGAGGTCAATTGAATGTGAATAGGGTTAATTTCTATTCTTTGGAAGTGTTTTCCCATGCATGTTCTTTTTAGGACTGTTTGGTCTCACTTAGCCTATTAGACTATTGTTCTTTCCATGCCTAGTTCTAATAGAATGGAGTGATCTTTTTATATAAAATTCTATTATGCTATAGACTATTTATCCAAGTAGTTCTTGAGGTATACTTTGGATATTATATATATCTGTGCTCGATTGACTTACACAAGGATCTGGGAACCTGGTGTAGTAGACCATAGGGGGAATGGACGCTAAGGGCTTCCCCAGAGTGTATGTTTTATTGTTATGATGTGAGATCCTAGGGGTAATGGACGTAAGTGATTCCTAAGAGTGTATGTAGTTCCTTGATACGGGCCATAGGGGGAATTGGACATTTAGTGCTTCCCTATAGGGCCTTTTAGTTACCGATACGAGACTATAGGAGGAATTGACGGTGAGTGCTTCCTCAAAGAGTCTATGCAAAAGCTGAACCAGAGGGGTTAGACAGTGTGTACTTCCCATATGGTTGCTTGTGTTTGTTTTGGTTGGACCAGAGGGGTTAGGATGTAAGTACTTCCTATAGGTTTCCCTTCTTATGATTAGCTACTTACTTGATATCTAATAATTTAATTCATTTGAAACTGTAGGATTGTTTAATTTTGATTACTTCCTTGTTTACTGCTTCATTTTGATTATAGCCTGCTATATATATTCACTGACTGTTAGGAACAGATCTTTGGGTGATTTCCTATTGGTATTTAGTCTCACACCCTCTTTGGGTCATGATTTTGGGCCCAAAAAGATTATATTGTTTCAGTTATAGATAAGGGAAAGCACCCTTCTACCTCAGGTACTTGACTGTTGAGGAGCTGGAGGGCATGGGACCAAGCTGGGGCTCTTAATGTTGTTAGAGTTTATCTATTTTCCTTTGTACTTTGTTTATTTCTGTATTCCATAATTGTGACTTGTTTAGATGCTTTCCTAGAAATTTGTACCATTTATCATTTATATATATGTGATCTAGTTGTTTATTACCTCAGTCCTCTACTATTTATTGTTGTATGGTATTATAGTGCTTCCTCCATTTCTATCTTTTTTACTTCCACTGTGTTACTCTGTTAATGAGGGCATAATTTCCCCACTAACACACCCAAGGCCCTCGCTGCTATTTGGAAGCCTCTGGTATTCGGGGAAATGCACTTGAGGCCATGTGACCAACTGGGTACGGGGCACCTCCGGGCATCTTCTGGAACCGGGACGTTACAATTTAGTTTATTAGATTTCCATATTTTTTTTCATAATTTTTTCATATCATTTTTTTATATTTATATGTGTGTACATCTGAAATATGGGTGAGACAATCCATATTTATGGAGTGTAAACCACTTTGTGATTATTTGGATCCAGATGGTGAAACAATTACCATTTCTATATGATTAACACCCTGGTACTAGTTCTTTCCAGGGGTGATCAAAATAGTGACTCAGACCATGTCATAGACCATATTGAGTTCCAAATTTATGGGTGACGTAGATTGGCTCATGATAGGTTTGAAGATACATTTTATAGTGTGTTTATATTTAGCATCATAATTATTTAAGACAAAGGGAATCACTTGATAGAATTATACCCCTTGGTGTTCCCTAAATATAGTTTCCACCTTCTCAATGAGGTCCATATGGATCTAGTTATATCCTAAATATATCTCCATGAAGGAGAGGGAATAGAAACTAGCTATCACAATGTTCTATAACACCATGATTGGGACTAATAAATCTTACTTTAGAAAATTGTGGTTGAAATCCCTAAAATCAATACAAACTCATATTTTTCTATTATTTTTATTTTTTTGAAAATATTAGTGTGGTATATTGATTGTTTGAATTCTCAGATGAATATGGATTTGATGACCTTGTCTAATTTGACTTCTAATTTTCTAGCATGGGTTAGATTCATTCTCTTAGATACTTTCTTATATATACTATGGTTGTTTGGTAGACCCAAGTGATGGGTAGCCACATTAGGATCTAACCTAGGAATCACTATGTAGTTCCATGAAAATAAATCCACATGTTATTAGAGGAAGGAGGTATATTCATATTATTCCTCTGGGGACATATTGACATAGATTAAGTTAAGCCATTGATATTCCTTTTAACCTATATTAACCCATTGGAGTTCATCAATGGTGGTGGAGGTACCTTCCTCTAATGTTAGAGTGGTATGCCTCAAATCTTCTCCTCCTTGCTCATCTACCTCACTATTATTGAAAGTAGAAGATAGATGAGTATTTTGATATTTTTAAGGTGATATGGAGGCATATTTATATCTTTAAAATGATGTGGGGGAATTTTATTATCCCGGTTAGAAATACAGTCTTCTTATGAATGGTTGGATTCAGCTAATGCAACTGATATCATGAGGATGGAAGAAAATTTAATGTCCTGGATTTTCCATGTATTATTTTAAAATATTATATTGAATTATTATGAGACTAGGATTTGTGAGGATGTGCACTTCTAAGTCCCAGAGTTCTAGGAATAAATGTTCAAAATAAATTAAACTTTTAAATATCACAAGAGAGAATTTTTCCTGAAAAAGTGGAATAACTTTTAAACAGGTATCCAGATCATAAATTCAATGGAACCATTGCATTCATATCAATGACTTTACCTTAGGAGAGGCCTAACATTGATCGTCACAGGTCAGTATCAAAAGTTAGTTTTCAGACATCTTAAAGGAAATAAAATAAATTAATATTTTATTTTACTTTAAACCTTTTCATAATGTAGCGATGCGTTATTTTTTTTAATATGAGAAGAAGCCCAAGGTTAGGCTCATAACCCTGGAAAACTCCCTAGAATCCTCTAGAGAATTTGAGAGGATCCACCCTTGGAGAAATCTTGACGAATAACAATGCATGGATCATTACGCGGAAAGACCGGATCTCGCCAACGATGGAAAAAAATACACCTCTCATCGATGATCAAGGTAGGGGTTGTTATTTCAATTCTTCTTCCCATGTTCTTGGAATCAAACGATGAATACAGATCAACCCATGAAAAGATTAACCCACGTATCATTCGTTCTTATGGGAGGGTATTTTATCAGGTTTATTTTGGGGAATTAATCCGCGCATGATTTGATCTAATTTGATATTCTCCATTTGATCCTTCTAACGGGAGTGGATCAACGCTGTGATGAATGAAGGAGGAGGTTCATTCCTAAATTCTTTGTTTGGATTTAATATTCCCCTTTTTACCCCACATTATTCACATTCTTCATGGGTTTATAAACAATAGAACATTGTGTGTCTGTTTCAAAATTCAATTATCCCAAATCATAGATCTGGAATCGTGAGACCTAGTGGAGGTGTGACGAAGATAGCGGGGAACGAATCGACATGGTTCAAGAGAAATATTCCTTCATGATTTCTCCATGAAGGAGGATCTAAACATGTTTTAAAGGCCGATCAGAGGACCAAAACCAATAGAATTAGCTTTATGGTTTTAGGGTGACCACAAACCTTGAGTTTCATGGAGATCGGATGGTCGGATCAACAGATTTAAGTTCAACCATGGAGTGGGAGTAAGAAAATCATTTTCTAGAAAATCATGATGAACATGGAGTATTCCTTGAAGAACATGGCATGTGGGTCTAGCTTGGTGGCAGCTAGGGTTTCAGGTGACAGAAATCGATGAAATGGCATGTGAAAGATATCACACGGCGTGTGGGTCCTTATGCGGGACTCAGCGTGTATCTTGGACGATACACAGATACAGGGTAGAGTACATAGAATTTACTCCACCATACGGATAGACCATGCTGGTTACATAGGATACCCCATGTACCGGTACATAGGTTGGAAGACACTGTTTAAATCCGTGTATGGTCACATGGCTAGTGTACATAGAGAGGCCCTTAGATAGTATGACACGGTGTGTTACTCTTCTACATGAAATGTATAGGTTTTCTTCATAACATGCTCTTTTCAACATGGTTTGTTGTACACGGGCAGTACCCAGGGTCAGAGGACATAGTGTGTGACACTTCTACATGTTGTGTAATTTCTTCTAAATTCCTTGATCTCCTTATCCATAATTCCTTGGAAAAAATTCATTTGGTTAAATTCCCCCTTTTCTCATTCCTCTGAAGTTTAGGTATCATTTATATTCGAAGGAGTACGACCCCCTTCAACAGGACTTTCTGGATCAAATAAGAGTCCCTTTGAGAGGCCCAGAGTGAGATCCTCTACCCATTCTTGGCCCTAGGTAGATTTAGGTTATCGACGCGAACAATCCTAATAGATTTCATTCCTCTACTTAGTAGGTGAATCTGGATTAGTTTTGGTATGCGCCAAGGACCTGGTAGTGATTCTCATATGTGTATCATGATCTTTCCCCACTCAGGAGTGAGTTCTCCCAAAATGAGTGTATCTATTATCTCTTCAGATCAATTAGTGCATCTATCTCTCTCATGACACTTCCCAAAGAATGTACTTCTCAGAAGGAAGTCATCATAGCTATCAGACTCAGGGAGTGAGTTATCCTAGATGAGTGCTTCGTGGAATCATCAAACTGAATCCCTAGTATGGGTATGCAGTCGTGGTGACTTTCCTCTAGAGTAAGGGTCTAGGTTTCGAGTATATCTAGATATTTTTCTATTATTATATATTTTGTAGACATATACTATATAGATCTGACTGTACCTTTACTTGTGTATTGATTTTTGGTTTTTGGGTTCCTCTAATGAGTATTTTTATACTCACCCCTACACGAGCTTTTCTTGATTGTGTCGTGTCTTGTATATATGAGAGGAATTTTGATGGAGTCCAAGGTGGACACAGACCAGACTGAGCTTTGTGAGCTTCCTTATAAGCTGAGGTGTTACTATGACTATGAGAAGCAATAGAAATACATATTTCTTGCTTATAGTTTGGAATTTTTAGTTTTTAGACTCTTTTCTTTTAGTGGGATTGTATTATGGCCTAGTTTACTTTCTGCACTTTACTTTCTATTGTACTCTGTTGGTTGGGTTTAGTTGTATACATAAATTTTGTTCCTTAATGGGTTTTAATTTTCTGTATTTATGGGCTCGAATATGTGTGTGTTTGTACTGGTACTTAGTAAATTCCTCCCATGTTAGTGATATGCCTACTCGGTGCTAGTCACTAGCCCCTGGTCTATTAGAGGTGGGATTGGGGAGTCATAACACAGGCCCCACTGGGACGGGTCGTGATAGAGTGGTATCAAATGTGGCTAGTTCTACCTTAGAACCAAGAGTCTGTGATATTGGTTTGGGGAAACAGTGTTAAGTGTTTTGAGCTCAGATTTCAGGCCAGAGACTCCAGTGTTGGTGCAGGTGGATGATATATCCATACACTAGGACTCTGATAACCTGATTTTTGACTCAGTATATGAAAAAACTAGTTGTAGGGAAACAAAATAATGGTACGTGCATCATATAGGAATGGTTTGTATTTTCCATGTCCTTTTTTTAAGCTATCCAGATATACTATTTGACTATGGTATATCTTGTTTCCTTACAGGGTTCCTCCACAATGCATACCCACTAGGATTCAATGACTCGATCATGAGGATGACCCCCTCAGTGACGAGACTTCGATTCAGGGACTATTTCCTTAGGAATTACCTCCAGGTGGTGAACTTTCTATACCACCACTAGTGGAGAAGCACATGTTACACATAGTACCGATAAATGAGGAGCACAGGATGAGCATTTTCAATGAGTTTCAGAGATAGAAACTCCCTCATGTTCCAAGGAGATCCCGATCCTCAGGCGGTTGAGGACTAGCTTGAGGTGGTGACCAGTGTTTTTTGTCTAGTGAGGACACCTGCTGACCAGATGGTGATCCTAGGAGCGATCCTTCTTCAGGGTTTGGTGGGATCATAGTATATTTTTAACATGAAAACTCATGACGAGGAGACTATTTTTTGGATGGAGTTTGAGTGACTCTTTAGGGAGGAGTTCTCGCTGGTTATGCTGAGAGCAGTGCATATCCATGATCTTCTTCAGCTCCATCAGGGAAGTTTAATGGTGGCTGAATATAAATCGAGGTTCAAAAACCTTTCCAGGTACTCCATAGATATGGTTAGGGATCAGTACTTCAGAGATAAAACCTTCGATTGAGGACTACAAAAGGTCATCTGAGCTAGTGTCGTGACTCTATGTATTTAGACTTATGTAGGATTTCTCAAGCGAGCTTTGGTGGTCGAGATCTTCTTGGATGAGTAGAGACAGCCAGTGGTAGTCACCAGTAGGAAGATAGGTGTAGAGACCTTGGAAGTAGGGAGATGACATCAGGAATAGGGATCGGGACATGGGAAACGTCACAAGAAGACTCAAGATAGGGGATTTGAAGTCTAGGGCTCTCAGGTTGGATCCATTCACCCTAGGGAGAGATGATGCTACTTGTTCAATAATAGAGGAAATATTTCTAGAGAATGTCCAACCCATCGAGCTGCTGATAGGGAGGAGGTGGATGAACTACTAAGGAAAAGGAAGAGAGTGGATTAGGCAGACCCACCAGGTAGTGGATGTGGAAGAGGAGCATGGAGAGTTCTAGGAGGAGGAAGATGTTTTGACCAACTTCCACCACCACCCTCAGGAGGTCTGCACCAAGCTCACTAAGTTGGGAGATAGGGGAGTGGGTAGCTGAATACGGTCAAGGAATATGACCTAGGGACTCTAGGGATGATCTGATGTATGATAAATGTCTTTTATACCTTATCTACCATACTTATAGACACAGGTTCAAGTCATTCATTCCTATTCATGTTTCTTGTGGGAAACCTTGAGATTCTGATGGAGCCTTTGACTTAGCTGTTATGCTTGGAGACACCTATGGGAGGAGACTCAATGATCACACATCTTTGAAAATAGTGTGATCTTACCCTTGGAGGTGAGAGTTTTGGTTTGAACCACTCGGTGGCAGCATCGAGGCCTTATGAAGTTATTCTCAAAATGGATTGGTTATCTTCGGTTCATGACTATATTGACTACTTTAGGCAAAGAGTGTGGTGTGTCTATAGAGATAGAATGATTTTTTCCTTTGTGAGTGAAAAAGAAACCCAAAGATAACATAATGGTCTCATACTTAAGAGTTTGTAGTCGATCACTCGTGATTTGGGTAGACTTTCCCTCATAGCAGCTGATGTTGTGAGATTTCTGTTCCTAGAAGTAGTGGTGGAGTATGAGGACATCTTTCCTGAAGATGTTACTGGACTACATCCTCACTGGGAAATAGAATTTTTCATCAAGTTACACCCAAGAATGGTGCCTATATTGTCACCGGCATATCGAATGGTTCCATTAGAGCTTCACAATCTGAGGGTGTAGTTGGAGTATTTGTAGAGTAGGGATTTGTAAGACCTAGTGTTTCACCCTGGGCAGCCCCCGTTTTGTTTTCCAAGACAGTAGAAGGGATTTTGAGGCTGTGCGTAGATTACTAGTGCCTGAATCAAGTAACATTGAAGAAAAATTATCCACTATCGAGGATCGACGACCTATTTGACTAACTGAGAGGGTGCGATGGTTCTTGAAGGTTGACCTTCGATTAGGTTACCACCAGTTATGAGTACAAAATGAGGATATATCAAAGACAAATTTTAGATGCCACTATGGTCACTACAAGTACTTGGTGATTCCTTTCGGTGTAAAGAATTCCCCTATAGTGTTCATGGGACTTATGAACTAGATCTTCCAACTGTACTAAGACCATTTTGTAGAAGTCTTCATCGACGGAATCCTTGTGTACTCAGCATCTGAGGAGGAGCATGTGAGGCACCTGTGGATGGTTCTAGACATACTCCGAGAGAAGTATCTTTATGGGAATCTCTCAAAGTGCCAGTTCTAGATACAAGAGGTCCACTTTCTAAGACATGTTATCTCAGTAGATGGATTAGCAATAGACCCATCCAAGGTCGAGGTGTTGTTATCATGGGATCCTCCCTAGAGTTGACAGAGGTGCGGAGATTCCTTGGGTTGGTGGGATACTACTAGAAATTTATCCCAGATTTCTCCCGAATATCAGCAACAATGACAGCCTTAACCTAGAAGGGGAAGCCTTTTGTATGGATGGATATGTTCTAATAGGTTTTCTAGAAGTTGAGGCAGATTTTGATGAGCACACTGATCTTGAGATTTCCAAAAGAGGGTGTTGAGTACGTAGTTTTATGTGATGCATCAGGGACCGATCTTGGATTTGTATTGATTTAGAGGTGGGAAGTGGTTTCTTATGGTTCATTCTAGCTAAGGATACATGAGCAGAACTATGCAACCCATGATCTTGAGTTGGTAGAAGTATTCTTCCTGTTGAAGATGTAGCGACACTACCTGATGGGAGAACAATTTATCATCTACTCTGAATACAAGATCATCAAGTACATATTCTGGAAAAAGGATCTGAATATAAGGAAGAGGTGATGGATAGAGTTCCTCTAGGATTTTGACTTTGGGATCACCAATACTCTTGGGAAGGGGAACATTGTGGCAGATTCTCTCAGCAAGAGATTGAGTTTGCAGTTGTTCATAGAGGCATCGGAGAAGTTAGACTCACTATAGTTATACTTTGTGGATGTAGATGATGAAGATTATCTCCAGTCAATGGTTTTCACCCCTCCACTCTTACGGAGAGTTAGGGAGGCACAACTAGGGGATGTCAACAGCGAGACTTTACATGATCAGTTATCCGTAGGAAAAGCTCCTGGTGGATATTCTAAAGGTGGGGAGCATGTCATCATTTTTAGAGGATGCAATGTTGTTCCAATGGTGTTGTGGGAGGAGGTTCTGAGGGAGTTTCATAAATCCCCCTTGGCAGTACATCTTGGAGTGGAAAAAATGTACCGGGACCTCTGGTATCAGTTCTGGTGGACCGGTATGAAGAAGGTAGTAGCAGATTTCATTTCTAGATGCATTATATTTCAGTATGTGAAGGTCAAGCACTAGGTTCTAGTAGGGTTAGATCACCCCCTGGAAGTATCGGAGTGGAAGTGGGATGGAATACCAATGGACTTCATGACAGTATTACCATGAACGTACAGGGGACACGATTCCATCTAGGTGATCGTTGACTAACTCACCAAGTCAGCCCACTTCCTAGATATGAGGGAGTAGAGTTCTGTAGATATCTTGGGATGCCTCTACATGGAAGAGATAATTTGTATTAATGGTTTCCCTTCAACAAAAGTCTCAGATCGCGATGCTCATCTCACATCCTAATTGTGTATGGGATTATATGAGTCATTTGGAACTCACCTATATTTGAGCACAGCATTCCATACCCTGACAGATGGTCAAACATAGAGAACCATTCAAGTTCTAGAGGATATTTTTCAGGCCTATATCTTGGAATTTGGTCACATTTAGGAGGAACACCTACCAATGGGGGAGTTCACGTACAACATCTACCACTCCACTATCTGCATGGCACCATTTGAGGCTTTATATGGGCGACCCTATGGTCACCACTTTCCTAGAACGACCCTATAGATTCAGCACTCATGGGTCCAAAGTTGGTGCAAGCTACCACTGAGAAGGTGCAGATCATCCAGGATCGGATGAAGAATGCATAGATCTGGAAAAAGTCTTATGATGACAGATGGTGGAGACCTATAGAGTTTGAAGAGTGAGACTGTGTCTTCCTTCAGGTCTCACCTCGATGAGGATTGTAGAGATTTGGCTGGGCGGAAAGTTTCCACTGAGGTTAGTCAACCCTTTTCAGATACTTCTCATAGTTGGTGAGGTAGCGTACCACCTATCCCTACTCCTTCATTTGCACCGGGTACATGATGTCTTCCACGTGTCACAGTTGACGAGGTATTTGCATGGCCCATCACACATCATTTACTGGAGAGATCTAGACATCGAGGATAGAGCGACCTTCATAGAGTATCAAGTGGATATCGAGGATTGATAGGATAGGATCCTTCATGGGAGAGTGATTCCCTTGGCATGTGTTCGATGGTATCATAGGAATATTTAGGAAAGAACGTGGGAGTGAGAGGCTCATTTTCGTGTGTAGTACCCACATCTATTTGAGTAGCCTTTTTTGGATTTTCGGGGACATAAAATCCCTAAGGTGGGGGTAATTTAATGTCCCAAATTTTCCGTGTAATGTTTTAAAATATTATATTGAATTATTACAAGACTAGGATTTGTGACGGCGTATGATTCTGAGGCCTAAAGTTCTCAGAATAAATGTTCAAAAAAAATTATACTTTTAAATATATTTTGCAGGTGGTTTTTCTGAATAAGAGGAATAACATTTAAAAGGGGACCTAGATCAGAAATCTGAGGGTACCATTGCATTTAGAGTAGCAATTTTACTTTATTCAAGTCCTAACATCGATCGGCACAGGTCCGCAGTAGAAGTTAGTTTTCTGATGTTTTAAAGGAAATAAAATAAATTGATAATTAATTTTATATTAAATGTTTCCATAATGCAATGACGCGTTATTTTTTTTAAATTACTAGGAGACCAGGGTTAGGCTCATAACCCTAGAAAACTCCCTAGAATCCTCTATAGCATTAGAGAGGATCCACCCTTGGAGAACTCTCAACGAATGACAAAACATGGATCATTGCGCGGCAAGATTGGATCTCATCAACGATGGTAAAAATCCACCTCTCGTTGATGATCAAGGTAGGGGTTGTTATTTCAATTCTTCTTTCCCCGTTCTTGGATTCAAATGATGAACGTGGATCAACCCACGAACAGGTTCACCCGTGGATCATTTGTTCTTACGAGAGGGTCTTTTATCAGGTTTATTTTGGGAAATTAATTTGTGTGTGATTTGATCTAATTTTATTTTCTCTATTTGATCCATCTAATATGAGCGAATCAACACTGTGACGAACAACGATGGAGGTTTGTTCCTAAATTTGTTTTGTGTATTTTTTCTTCCCCCTTTTACCCCGTACTCTTCATGATCTTCATGGGGTTATGAACAATAGATCGTTGCCTATCCGTTTCTCAATTCAACGATCCCAAATCATATATATGGCATTATGATGACTTAGAAAAGGTGTTATGATGATGGTGGTGAACGAATTGACATGGTTCAGGAGAAATCTTCCTTCTAGAGTTCTTCGTATGGGTGAATCAAAACATGTTTTCATGGCTGATCGAAGGACTAAAACCAACAAAATCGGATTTGAGATGTTGGGGAGACCTTGAACCTTGAGTTTCATGGAGATTGGATAGTCATATTGACAGATAAAATTTCAACCGAGGCACGGGAGGAATAACTGTGTTTTCTGGAAAATCACAATGAGCACGGAATGTTCCCCAAAAAACACAGTTTGTGGGGTCGGCTCAGCAGCAGCTAGGGTTTCAGGAAAAAGAAATCTATGACATGATGTGTGGGTCCTTACACTGGACTCAACATGTATCTCGGACAATACACAAACACATGGTGGATTACATGGCATGTAATCCACCACACGGCCAAACAAGGCTGGTTACATGGGTTACCCTGTGTACTGATACACTGGTTGGAAGACACGGGTTAAAGCCATGTACGGGCACTTGGCCAGTGTACACGGAGCATCCCCTGGATAGTAGGACACAACATGTTACTCTTCTTCACACTATTTATAGATTTTCTACATGAAATTATCTTTTCATAACAGGTTGTTTTACATGAGTAGTACCTAGGGTTAGAGGACATGGAGTGTGACACTTCTACACACCGTGTACTTTCTTCTACATGGCTTGATATTCTCTCCATCATTCCTTTGAGATTTTTTATTTGGGTTAGTGCCCCCTTTTCTCATTCCCCTAAATTTTTGTATCGTTTACATCTATAGGAGTATGACCCCCTTCAGCAAGACTTTGTGGATAGAGTAGGAGTCCCTCTGAGAGGCCCAGAGTGAGATCCTCCACCCATTCTTGGCCCTAGGTAGAGTCATGTTATCGATGCGACCAATCCTACCAGACGTCGGTCCTCTACTTAGAAGGTGATTCCGAATGATTTTTGGTATATGCCAAGGCCCTAGCAGTGATCCTCATCCGTGTATCGTGATCTTTCCCCACTCAAGAGTGAGTTCTCTTGGAATGAGTGTATATGTTCTCTCTTTAGATCTATCAGTGCATTTATCTCTCTCATGACACTTCCTGAAAAATTTACTTCTCATATGGAAGTCATCAGAGCTACCAGACTCATGGAGTGAGTTCTCCCAGATGAGTGCTTTTTGGAATCTTTGAACTAAATCCCAAGAATGAGTATGTGTTCTTTGTGACGTACCTCTAGACTATGGGTCTAGGTTTCGAGTATATCTGGATATGTTTATCTTATTATATGTTTTATGTAAATATATTGTGTAGATATGACTATAACTTTACTTGTGTATTGCTTTATGGTTTTTTGGGTACTCTACTGAGTATTTTTATACTCACCCCTACATAGGGTTTCCCTGCATGTGTCTTGTCTTGTGTAGACGAGTGGCCTTTTGATGGAGTCCAAGGTGGACCAAGACCGGACCGAGGTTTGTGAGCTTATTTACAGGACAAGGTGTTCCTATGACTATGAGAAGTAGTCCCAGTACCTATTTCTTACTTATATGTTAAAATTTGTAATTTGTAGACTCTTTTATTTTGGTGGTCTTGTATTCTGACCCAGTTTGATTTATGTACTTTACTTTATATTGTACTATGTTGGTTGGGTTTAGTTGTATGAATTCATTTTGTTCCTTAGTGGTTTTTACTTTTCCTCATTTATGGGATTGGATATGTGTGCATGTGTGAAGGTACATAGGGAATGCCTCTCAGGTTATTGATATGCCTACTTGGTTCTAATCACCATTCCCTGGCCTATCGGAGGCGGTCTTGGGGAGTCGCGGCACGGGCCCCACTAGGATGGGTCGTGACAGAAAATGTGACCAAACCTTATGATCTTCTCCTTATTCTAGGATTTATATCTAGTTGGACAAAGATTCTTACTTTTGTTGAGTAAAACTAAATATTATCTATTCTTTCATGGTGGTACATAGGGGTTAAGTTTATTCTCATGGGTCACATAAAAAAATATTTCCCTTCCATAGTGATGGTTGTTCCATGGGGACATTTTCCTGACCAACATATTAAAGGAATGTGATTAGATGTATCAGCTTATGGTCTAATAGAACCTGCATGACCCAAATACTTCCTAGATAAATATATTTTAAATCAATTTGGTTGATGTTCAATACATAGTCATCATTGAGTTCACTCCATTGACTGACAAGGCCATTTTCCAAGTTATTTGGGGGAATTTATCTTGATGGTGTTATCCACCATTATCTATCTTACCTAACTTTTTTAGAACCTTTCATATATATATATTGATACTACAAGGAATCAAATGGGTCATTTTCACCATATAATACCCCAACTTGTCCTCAAACTAAGTATTTGAGGCACTGATGGAATGATGAATGTATTGCTGCATGCATGTGGAGCCATAGACTTCCTTAAAAACATTAAAGGTTCTATATTGTAGAATCTCCATGAATTAAAAGTTAGAAATATGATCTCCAAACCAATATTAGATTTTGATCCTCCTAAATGTCTTTTTATCACTTTTATCATATCATTGGATGGTCAATTTTGAAGAAGTAAAGTCATCCTCATTGTAACCTAAGTAGGGGAGAGTCCGTAATGGTATGAGATTAATCCCAAAAGAATTATCAATTATAGAATAATGGATATAAATATCATCTATATTTCTAAATATATAGAAGGTTCTAATGTCCCTAGGTATGGAAGCTTCCCAGTGTCACTCCTTGAAGGAAATGGTCATGTGGAACTCAGTGGGACTAGTCTCTACACGATATGTCATAGCTATAGTGACTTTATCCTTGAACTATTGAGGGATTAATAGGGCCTTGATGAGAGATTATCTAAGTTTAGTTGAGTGGTAAGGAGTATCTAGAATAGTGATCTTGTATGTACTGATGGAAATCTATTTTCGTATTTTATATTTATGAACCAAGGTTCTTCAGTTCCTATATTGAGGTAAATCACAGGCTTGGGGTATGGGGGTCACAAATTATTATGTTGGTGGCTCCCTCTCCTAGATGATATTGGAGGAATTTTTTCCATCTATAGATTGGGATGATATGGTATTTCCAAAATCTGATGTTAAATGTAAAACTTCATATCCATGGTTCAATCATCTAGTATGATTAGACCCAAATGATCCATGGATGATTTGGGATCATATTTATGATCCTATATGACTTAATGTAATTCCTACCTATTAATTTCTATAGAATATACAGACTTAGGAAAATTATTTCATGAACATTTTTGTATACTGAGAACCCATATTCTTCAACCTCCATGGCCTCTAAGACCTCCTCCTCTATTATGGATGGTATTTTATGTTTATAAAATTCCTCATCTTTGTCAATGAAGGGGTCTATCAAGTAGATGACATTAACCAATATGTATTTTGATTCCTTACCTTTGAAAGTTTCTATTTGATGGGGTGGTTTTTTCCTCCTATACAGATAGGTATGAAGTCCAAAAGGGTCTAAACCAACTTGGTTTTTGATAATATATCTTCCTATTCTTCCTTATTCTACTGACACTAGTTTCACCGACTCTAGGTAGACCGAAATGATGATAACGTCATCTCAGATACTATAGAGAGGTTGGGGTCACAATGGTCTAGATTAATTGAACCCTATGTATGGAATTCACCCAGTTGACTAATTTCCTAGTTATCCAGTAATTTAATTCTATTGAAAATATATCTAAGATTTGTTGTCACTCCCCATTGTCTTATAGTGTAGCGATATAAATATGAGTTACCTATGGTGAGGGTTGGCCTAGTCTTACCTATCTAGATTCCACCATCTCCTAGAGTATATTCTTGAATTTTAATGAGTCTTGGATATTATTCCCCTATTTATAATAGAAAAGGAGGTAATTAAGATGGTTGTTTAGATTGACTTCATTAAGCTTCTTAACATCCAGTAGTTTTGAAGGGTTTTGAAGGGTTTTGTTAGAGTCTAATAAGATTTATCAGATCTATTGGAAGTGATTAAAGACCCTTATGTAAGTATCTCTATGAAATATGTAACACCCCAAGATTTCATATTGTGTTATTTCTTCAAAATAATTCAATAACTTGCACTACACGCAACACCGAGTTAAAGCGCACCATGACTTACCAAACTAGCCGTTATGAATAGTAATACCTACTTTTTGAAATTTTATAAATTCTATCTCTCAAAATGGACTTCATTTTTGGATTCGTAATATCAAAATTATCCTAGGGTAAAATTTCGGTACTTTTCGGATAACTTTAATATTTTGATGAATAATGAAAATTACTAAATTTTAATTAAAAACAACTTTTTTAATCAAAATAATTAATAGTAATAAATTATGAATTTGAGTGGTTTTAAAGTATATTTAGAATATATTTTTACCATTTAGTATAATTTTGGTCATTGGACATAATTTTACAATTAAACCGGACATAAACAAGTGTCAATCTTTTGATAGTTATTATCTCTTAAAAACACGCTTTTTGTTTTAACAACGGGAATTAAATTTAAATTAATTTTTTCCACTTCTGTGTTTTGAATTTGTAAAAATGGAATCCATATTTGGAATCAGGATGTTAAAATTGTGTAAATAGGTAACTTTTATTTTTAGACATTTTGAGTAATTACTTCGGTAAATATTTTATTTACCATGGTTAAGGGTAAATCCGGTAAATAAGGGTTAAAAAATAATATTATAATAATACTAAATTACCCTAAAACGTATCCTAGCCTTATTGGTTGAAACATGTTCGACCATATTCATCTTTGGGTCGATTTAGGGACCCCATGGAGCCACTTGTAGGTGATAGGGACACTTTATTTTAATTAAGTTAAAATGAATACAAAAATGACACAAGCATATATCTTTTAGCACAACAATTTTTACATAGGGTTATATATGTTGTATGTTCGACTATAAATATTCCTTATAAATATAAAACGATTTCCTACATAATGATATTTTATTTATAATTTTTATAGATTATATAATTTAATTTATTTATGACACAATGATGACGCAGTAATTACCATAATAATGAACATTTAAAATAATTGATATTATAAATACCCAAATAAATATAATTTGGGACTTTTTATGAATTAAAATAATTTTCTAGGATACTATGACATATTAGTATTTATTTAATTAACTTTTTCTAATTAATCATTCTGTTATGAGTTTCACAAAAATCAACTATTGAATAGTGTCAAAATTGACATAAAAGAGTTTTTAAAACAAATATTATATTATTAATTGATATTAAATTCCTAAAAATATACGGTTCGGCCAAGAGACTTATATCATGATAGTGGTATCATTAATGGACCACTTGGGGGTCTCTTGGATGTATATATTATGTTTATTAACTATATAATATAAAAATACAAAGTGACATGGTAAATGTCAAACTAATTAACTAAGAGTTAAAACTAAAAGATAAGGTTAATATAGTAACCCAAACCTGTCTAAATTCTATTGTATGAATTTTTTTCGACCTATCCCCACCTTAAACTTTGAATAATAAACTTTGGAGCCATTATAAACCGAATATAAATTTATTATAAATTAATATTTCTAGCTTTTCCAAAGGTGCCCCTCACCCCTCTTATAAAAGGGAACTCATCCTTCTCATTTCTGCACACCTTAAAATCCTTTTGGTTTAGTCAAAATATGCACAAATACTCTCCCAACTTCCCTCACTACAACCTAGAGGCATTAGTTTGATCAGAAAGCCAACCTAAGGAGCCCTTTTGATCAAATCAAAAGGAAGAACCCGAAGAAGAGGTAATGATTTCTCCACCCTTTTCCAAGTTCCTTTCTTCTTCCAATTATTCTTCCTTTGTTATTACCATTATAAAATAATAAATCTAGTATCATATATATACTATGATTTTATTATAAATATGGTACAACCATATTCATTATTCTATCCACCCTTTGAATAACATGTCATCATACGTGCGTACGTACGGCTTACCCTCTCCACGTCGTGGTGTAATTGTTATTCAATATATTATTATTTGGATGGGTATAATAATGATGTGTAACTCATGTAAATAATAAATATAACATGTTAATGATTCTGTATATATGATATACCATCCATTTATATATTATTTAAATATCAAAATAATGATATTTTCGCTCGTGCGTACGTACGGACTACCGTCTCCACGAATGCGATGAGATTCATTCTCCATCGTATCCATTCAAGTATAATTATCATTTGATGATTTAAAAATAATGTTTAAGGAATTGATATCATTATGTATATGAATAATATGCAACCTATCCATGACAAACATGGCTTATGTAACAAAACATATAAAAGAAAACGAGTAAGTTAACACCCGAAACGACGATAATACTAAGATATTATTAACAAAGCAATGTTAAAATATAATATATGATATCATATGAATATATATGATTCTTGTATAAATTAATAACAATTATTTCACTATTATACAGGAGGTTAACCTACCCCAACCAAGGAAAAGTACAAGGTAAGGGTTTATTTCACAATCTCTTCATTATCCGAGGTTGTTTATACGTAATTATCTACAGGGATCTCTTTATCATCGACATCCATGTTCCTTAAAAATGTATTTAAAAACATTTTTTACTATTTACTAGACAATGGGTTAAAGTCATTTATACCCTTATGTGTTTTGAATGGAATCTTTCCGTCGTTTTCCAAACAAGGCACTTTTAACCTTTTCGACAAATTTAAGGTAAGAATGTTTTTTTTAACTTATACGGCGGGTGCGGCTATTTACCGCCGTTATAAAATTGTCAAATCTTACCTTACAATATTAGAAGGATATTTTCAAAGTAAATGTTTTATTTTATAATTATGTGACTTTTAAATGATTTCAAAATGAATATTTTAAGAATTTATGAAAGGTACTCTTTATCAAAATCAGAATTTTAAATGTTTTAAAGATTTATCTTTCTAAATCTTTTTAATTAATATCCTTGTTTTCAAAATGATTTTAAGGATTTATTTATATGGACATGAATGTTTTGAAATGACATTTCTTTTCAAAAGTTTCAAAGTGGTATGGGACACTTTGATTCAAAAATCTCTTTTAAATTACTTCCTTTATAAATGGGTGACTTTTCAATGATTTCGAGAAAAGAGATATTCCTCTCAAATGGTTTTGATTTCATCTATGTCAACATCCTTGTTGGATTTTAAGCTTATTTGAAGTTGATTTATTATGATACAAAACTTTTTTATTTTATTGAAGGTTTTGTGATATTTTTTACTGTGGATGTGTTATTTTTATACCATTCATGGTTTATGAAGAAAGTATTGACATTTCGTATGCTAGTTTTAATATGAATGTTTATGTTATGTTTAAACCTTTTCATATGGGAATGTATTGGACTTAGTAAGTGATGGGTGGAGCCCGCTATAGCTCCTCGATGCATGGGTAGGTCTCATTAGACAAACTAGTGTCTTGGCACAAGGCCTTGTCAAAATTGTATTTGTAGTCTTGGCACGAGGCCTTGGCTATGTGGTTATGATAGTCTGGCATTATGTATTCCATCATTATGAAAGTGGTTATTGATACTGCATGTGATTATTTGATTAGTATAATATCCATGTGAATAAGTAAATGGAATTATTTCATTTTACTTTTTCTATACTATGTTGAAGTTCAAGTTTAAAAGGCTTTTGTTTTAGTTATACATTACCATAAATGTTTATTCTTATTTATGAAAGTTTCCGCTATATTGTTATCCTTATTGGGCATTTGAGCTCACCCCTTTTCTTTGTTTTATTTTTCCCAGGAAGTGAAGAAGTAAATTATGAATGACCTGTAGGTATATTATGTGGGGATATGAGTGTGGAATATGGATACAATATGTTGTTTTAGTAGTTTTTCACTTTATGATGTAATGTGAGACTTATGAATATATCTAGTGTTTCCAAGGCTACTAAACCTATCGGTATTTCGAGATTTGATCTTTCTTGTGATCATGCCAATGTTACGAAGTAATGCACCGACTCTGGGTAACTGGGGTCGGGGAATTATAGTTGGTATCAGAGGAAGTTTAGTATAAACCTTGGAAGCTAGATTTAGATAAACTCTGATTAGAGCACGTAGACCTAAGATGAAATTTGAGTATTAGTATAGAAGAACTTCCTAGAATTTTGGTATTGTAGAGATTTTGTGAGTTTTCCGAGCAATACATCCCTGTCTGGATACGAGCAGGTAGAGGCGGCTCTAGCACAAATGTACCTAGGGGTAAAACCCGAAAACACCGCTTTGAGCTAGACTCTAACGGGAACTGGTGCACGACAACGGGCCTTGCTGCACTCTTGGTTACGACACTCCCGGAGGGATATTCTTAGGATAATTCTCATTTTCTTTACAAACCATTATGAGGGGTTTATGAGTATATACTTCCTCAAAGGAGAAATTTTTATGATTATGGATTATATCCATAAACTATTTAATTTATGTTATGTGTCTTACAAGTTTGGTATTAGGTATTGTTATTCATAAACTAATCTATTGTATGCCATTGTTTATAAATGGCGCCCATTAGAAGGAATAAGAACTCCAGCAATGCACATGATCCAAAGAGAAAGAAGGATCATATCTTTCATGGTCTTAAGCCAGAATTTATAAGAGAAATATTCTCCCATGTATTATCATCATATGAAGAAATAATATCATGTGTTTATAAGATAAGTAAAGATTTTATTGAGTCATATGGCTTTGAAGGGAATCAAGATAAGAAAAGGATGGAAGAGGGAAAGATGGATAAGGGGAAGAGGGAAAAGAAGAATTTTCCCATATGTGATAACTGTGGGAAGAAACACACTGGAACTTGCCTGAAAGTAATGAGAGTTTGTTATAAGTGTGGAGGAAAAGGGAACAAAGTACGTGACTGCAAGGGTAAGAAAATGGTTTCAAATGTACAATGCTTCATTTGCAAGGAGTTTGGACACTACGCGAACCTATGTCCCAGTCATCAGACTATGCCGCAAATGATGCTATTCGATAATAATCAAGTTATGATACTACCATAGATGAAGAGGAATTATTAGAGTTCCTAAGTTGATTATGTCATTTGAGTGTTGTATCAACAATGTACTTGTTATAATAATTATGGAGTATATAAGGATTGTACTGCAGTACTATTTCATTAAAGACTTGAGATTGTGTGGAACAAAGAAAAGTGACTCAATAACAGGATAAATTTTTGGAAAATATATGGTTGAGAGAATGATAAACCATAATATAGTTCTGATACCGAGGTAGTGATTTTGGAATAATACATGATTGATTTTGATAAATTATATTGGATATTCTTAACTACCTTGAAACTGATTAATGATTTGTATATTCCATCATTGTTGGGGTTTAAAACATTTTTGGATTGAAGGAGTATATCTAGTATTCTTTAAGAAATGAGGGATCATGAATGTAATCAATAAGGTTTTATGGTAATTCAGGATGTTGCAGTGTTTTAAAAGAATGCATGATGAAGGTGTTCACATGTTATTACGCGGAAAAAGGATCTTTATTGTGTTTACCTTCCTTATAAATTTTGGACTAAAGTATTTTGGATAGTTCTAGTTTAGATTATTTTGGATTGCCATAAAATGACAACCCGGAGGTCGGGCGGCAACCCGTCGTGTCCGGCAAGGCCGCGAGACTTGAACCCACAACCGAAGGGAGACAAGGGTGTATCACCTACCACTAACCCACGTGATGTCATGGATGAAATAATGTCGTTTTTTTAATGGTTCTGCTAGATGAATTATAAATTCATTTTTTTAACCCTATACGAATAGGATAAATAGAATATTATTTTTAAGTTCTATTATCTTTTAGAGTGAAAGATGAGTCTATGGTGGAAATTAGTTAAAGGATGGAACTCTACTTGTCAAGAATATATTTTTTCTTCTTCTATTATTCTATGAAGAAATTAATTCTTATACTTTATTTAAGGAATCCTAAAACCAAAAATGTGTTATCATAATACCCTATGTTTTGTTGAACCGATGGTATTTCAAATCATCATAGATTGGTGAATTTAAGGACCTCAATTTTACACTTGTTTGTGATTGATGACCTCAATCACTACCTATAAATATTTACATTTTTCCTCCAATAATATGTCTCTAATTTCCACCAATTTTCTCCTAATTGAGATCATAATTTTTTGGTGACCCTTTCATTTCTCTTTTCCTCATATTAAGACTAAATTTTAGTAACCCAATTTCCGATGTGGGTTTTCCCACAAAGATATTTTTTATTTTCAACCTTTTATTTTTGAAGAACAATTTCAAATTGCGAGGACGCAATTTATTGAAGGAGGAGAGAATGTAACACCCCAAGATTTCATAGTGTTTTATTTCTTCAAAATAATTCAATAACTTGCACTACACGCAACACCGAGTTAAAGCGCACCATGACTTACCAAACTAGCCGTTATGAATAGAAATACCTACTTTTTGAAATTTTATAAATTCTATCTCTCAAAATGGACTTCATTTTTGGATTAGTAATATAAAAATTATCCTAGGGTGAAATTTCGGTACTTTTCGGATAACTTTAATATTTTGATGAATAGTGAAAATTACTAAATTTTAATTAAAAACAACTTTTTTAATCAAAATAATTAATAGTGATAAATTATGAATTTGAGTGGTTTTAAAGTATATTTAGAATATATTTTTACCATTTAATATAATTTTGGTCATTGGACATAATTTTACAATTAAAACGGACATAAACAAGTGTCAATCTTTTGATACTTGTTATCTCTTAAAAACACGCTTTTTGTTTTAACAACGGGAATTAATTTTAAATTAATTTCTCCCACTTCTGTGTTTGAATTTGGAAAAATGGATTCCATATTTGGAATCAGGATGTTCAAATTGTGTAAATAGATAACTTTTATTTTAAGACATTTTGAATAATTACTTCGGTAAATATTTTATTTACCATGGTTAAGGGTAAATCCGGTAAATAAGGGTTAAAAAATAATATTATAATAATACTAAATTACCCTAAAACGTGTCCCAGCCTTATTGTTTGATACATGTTCGACCATAGGCATCTTTGGGTCGATTTAGGGACCCCATGGAGCCACTTGTAGGTGATAGGGACACTTTATTTTAATTAAGTTAAAATGAATACAAAAATGACACAAGCATATATCTTTTAGAAAAACAATTTTTAAATAGGGTTATATATGATGTATTTTCAACTATAAATATTCATTATAAAGATAAAAATATTTCATACATAATTATATTTTATTTAAAATTTTTAGAGATTACATAATTTAATTTATTTATGACACAATGATGATGCAGTAATTACCATAATAGTGAAAAGTTAAAATAATTGATATTATAAATACCCAAATAAATATAATTTGAGACTTTTTATGAATTACAATAATTTTCTAGGATAATATTACATATTATTATTGATTTAATTAACTTTTTTCGAAGTAATCATTCTGTTATGAGTTTCAGAAAAATCAACTATTGAATAGTTTCAAAATTGACATAAAAGAGTTTTTAAAACAAATATTATATTATTAATTGATATTAAATTCCTAAAAATCTAAGGTTCGGCCAAGATACTTATATCATGAGATTGGTATCATTAATGGACCACTTGGGAGTCGCTTGGATGTATATAGTAATTTTATTAACTATATAATATAAAAATACAAAGTGACATGGTAAATGTCAAACTAATTAACTAAGAGTTAAAACTAAAAGATAAGGTTAATATAGTAACCCAAACCTATCTAAATTCTATTGTTTGAATGGTTTTCGACCTATCCCCACCTTAACCTTTTAATAATAAACTTTTGAGCCATTATAATCCGAATATGAATTTATTATAAATTAATATTTCTAGCTTTTCCAAAGGTGCCCCTCACCCCTCTTATAAAAGGGCACTCCTCCTTCTCATTTCTTCACACCTTCAAAACCTTTTTGTTCGGCCAAACTCTACCCAAATACTCTCCCAACTTCCCTCACTAAAACCTATAGGCCTTAGTTTGATCATAAATCCAACCTAAGGAGCCCTTTTGATCAAATCAAAAGGAAGAACCCGAAGAAGAGGTAATAATTTCACCACCCTTTTCCAAGTTCCTTTCTTCTTCCACTTCTTTTTCCTTTGTTATTACCATTCTGAAATAATAACTCCAGTATCATATATATACTGTGATTTTATTATAAATATGGTACAACCATATTCAGTATTCTATCCACCCTTTGAATAACATGTCACCATACGTGCGTACGTACGGCTTTCCGTCTCCACGTCGTGGTGTAATTGTTATTCAATATATTATTATTTGGATGGGTATAATAATTGTAACGACCCGAAATTTTGAATAAATCTTGTTTCCTAATTTTATGTGTTATTTTATTTTATTTTTATACTCAACAAAAATATTTCATTTGATAACATGAGTATAATTAAAATGAGACAGTTGGGTTTTGACTGTTATATGAGCATTGGTCAATATGACCGCTGTAAACTAAACCTTTCGATTATTGTCTCTAAATACAAGTAATCTTGGTTAATTACTTTAGAAAGAAGATTTGATGGCCTCACCCAGTAGTCTTGGACCGATCGAAGCTCATCTAACAGAACTTGGGAAAGAGGTAGCACCATTGGGCTTTGCTCTGGACCAAACCCAAGGCGAACTTCATCATGTGAAGCTAGAACGGAATCACCTTCGTGAGAAGTTCAAACTGATAGAAATTACTACTTGTGCGATGTTGGTCGAGCCTCCCTCAGATTCTCTCACCTTAGCACACCTTACACTTAGGTCCTGTGCTGGCGTGATAAAGGGCTATGTAAGGAGATCTTAACTGCCTTGTGTAATCCTTTGTTTTAAATAAAAATTGGGATTTCTTCTTATGATGATGTTTATGACTTTTCAAATGTCCGGATAAATATAGTATGCATATTTTTGGTGAATTTTAGAGAAAGGATATTTTAAAAAAAATTATGTAAACCTTAAATAATTAAAAATGTGTAACTATTTTCAAAAAATGGTCTTCTACAATTATGTTTAGTATGAAATTTAGAGTCTAATAAGATCAACTTAATTTTTGATGAATAGTAAATTATGAATAGTGATTTTATGCTTAGGATTAGTAATGTGACCAAATGGATTAGTAATCTAACTTAAAGAAAGTATTAATATAATCTAGGCACCTTGATTAAGTAATGTGATTCAATAAAATGGTTAAAAAACGGTTTCACAAATTATTATTCAAGTATTAGTTTTTTCGGATGAATAGTGTTTTTTAATTAAAAATTAAATTAAAAATATTGAGAAAATTATTTTTATAAAATGGATTTCATTTTTGAATACCGAGCATCGATATTATGTTATGGTAATTTTTGGGGATTTTTCTGAAAAAAATGAATTTTCAGTGAATAGTGTATTTATTTAAAAAATAAATTAAAATTATTTAAAAAATTATTTTTAAAAAATGGAGTTCATTTTTGAAATCAGAGCATTGATATTTGGTTAAAGTGAAATTTTGGGATTTTTCTGAGAAAGTTGAATTTTCGATGAATAGTGAAAATACAGTTTTAGGGTTTTGGTATGTTTAATGACATCATAACTATGTCATGATGATGTCATGAGATATTTTAAGGGTTGGCCAACCAAAGGTGATGAATTATTGTATGGGGGGACCCATGTGGCCAATACCATGGGCAAATACCATGGGCAAGCCCATGGTTTTTCCAAAACCACTAATGAGGTGTCCCTTGGCCATTAATGTCTTGTCCCCTCACTTTCCCTATAAATATCAAGTCATCCTCTCATCCATTCAACTACCCACTCTCCCCCAACGAAGTTCTAGTCTCATTACCTCCCAAGGAGTCCTCCCAAGGTTCCCCCAAGCCCTCAAGGTCCCAAACTTTGAGTTTTAAGAGTTACGTTTTAAGGTAAGGGATCCGACCCCTCTCTTTCTTTTCAAGTGATCTCTTTTATGTCATTTATTTAATGCTCCATATTATTATGTTGGAGAAGGTTCTTTTACATTCATTATAATGTCCTTTTTATGTTCATATGATGAGAGAACCCCTCTTACTCTCATCATTTCGTTTTAAGAATGTTAAGTGGCGCCGTTAGGCTGCCGAATTTTAAGGGATTCTTTCACCCTTCTCATTTTCAAGTTCTATTTTCATGTCAAGTCTTTCAAGTTTATTTTTATTATGTTGGGGTATGATCTCTATATCTATCATACTGAACTTTTATGATCATATTATGAGAGACCCCATTTGATCTCTTCAATTCAGTATTTTGATGTTTTAAGTGGCGCCGTTAGGCTACCGAATTTTTAAGTGGTTCTTTCACCTTTCTCCTTTTTCAAAGTTCTAATTCCATGTCATGTCTTGCAAGTTCCTTTTTATTATGTTGGGTTATGATCTCTATATCTATCATACTGATATATTATGTTCATATGATGAGAGACCCTATTTGATCTCATCAATTCATTTTTGGTTGAAGTCTATGTGACGCCATTAGGCTGCAGAATTTTCATAAGAGAAATCTTATTTTTTCTTCCCTTCATGTTTTTTCATTTAAAATGGCATGTCCTTAAAATTTAATTACCATGATTCATATCCTTTATATTCTATCCCTATACTATTTTTATAGATCATTTATGAGTGGGTGACCGATGTCCCCTCTCTTTTCAATGTTTTCTAAAACCCTGTAACATAGCTGTTATGCTGCAGAATTTTCGTCTCAAAATGTCTCTCTCTTTTTCTCAAAATTATTTTATGTTATTAAGTGAATACTCAAAGATATTTATTCTACAAGTTTATTAACATATATATCAAAATGTTCTATTTTAAATTCTGGTATTTACATACATGAAACCCACTTTCCTTTTTTCCGTGGGTTTAAAGTGACATAAAGATCATGTCTTAAAAGTAGTTTTTAAAAGGTTATGATTATGAAATGAAACCCATTTATTTTATGATATATGGGTTATTTATGAAATGTTGATGATGATATATGTGGATCACATGATAATAAATTAAAATTTAAGGGTGTGCCCTGATAGCGCTCCAATGCATTGGGTAATGATGTAACCACTAGAGATTACAATTTTCACGATATCTTGGTGAATAACCTTTGTAATTTTCAAATGACACCTTGGGGATGGACCTTGGTGATATGTTCATTATTGTATATGTTAAATGTTGTAGCGACATCTTAAAGTTATGAAAAATCTTATTTTTATTATGATATATCTCATGATTTCTTTCTCATGCCTTAAAGTTCTTTTCATGACCTTATTGAAGTATCTCAAGTTCACATGTAAAATGTTTCTCTTGTTTCCCTTACTGGGCCTTCTGCTCACCCTTTCTTTTGATGTATTTCCCCATGTTATGAGATGCAATAATGAACCTAGGATGAACATGAGGAGAATCCTTTCAAGTGTTTAAGAAGAATGTTTTTTTTTGTTTCATGTATTAAGTTCCTGGTTTCCAAGACACTAAACCTTAAAGATCCTCAGTTTTGTATAATGTAATGAAAGTTTATGTGACAAAAAGGCGGGATGCTATAGTTGGTATCAAAGGATGGTTTAGTTATTTGTGGAAATTAGGATATGAAAACTTTCTGAAGAATCCTATAGAAAAGTTTATATATAGGAAATCTTCCTGGTATTTTGGTGAGTATTGAGTAAGGGGTTGCCAAGCAAATACATCCCTGTCTAGATACAAGCAGGTATAGGTGGCTCTGGCATAGATTTACATAGGGGTAAAACCCAAAAACACCGCTTTGAGCTAGACTCGAACGGGAACTGGTACACGACAACGGGCCTTACTGCACTCTTGGTTACGACACTCCCGGGGGATATGCTTTGGTAAATTCATAAGCTTAGTATGAACCATTATTAAAGGAAAAGATAAAATAAAATAAATATTCACATAAGAATATATTATCATGGATAACCTAGATGGGAACCTATGGGATCACAAGTTAGGGTATACTTTTCTTCTATAAGTTATCCTTATATGCTTTAAGTTCCTTTTCATGATTACTGGCTAAGTATTTAAGCCCCTAATTATACTTTCTCTTCTTAGTTAATGGTGGGAAATGGAAGAACATGTCCCAATAACCAATGTGATAGGAAATGTGACGATTGCTATATTAATATGATAGAGATGATTAGTGGATTAAAATATGATTATTATTTTGGAAGACATTCACTATTTTGGGGACCCTATATGATCAAGGTAAATAGATTACTACGGTATTTTCATTGAGGAGTAAGGTTAACTTATATTTTGAAGAATCGATGAATTTAAGGTGGACTTATAGTAATTTAGGTTACTTATGGGAATGATTAACCTATCTTGGGTAAAATATGTTTAGGTTAGCTGCTTTTGTTCTAAGATGTTAGGAGTAGTTGATGTTGTTTGGAGATGAAAAATGAAGTTTATTTTGGAAGACAATGTTATCAAATCCTTCTTATATTTGGGTTTCAATCTTAGTTTGGTTTATTTTGAGGAATTTTAAGGACTGTTATTTATGGAATGTTCTATGATGAACTTTGGGTAGTACCATGGAACTTTGAAGATTTAAAAGTAGTTTCCATTCCTATGGGATTATTTCTTTTTGAAGAGTTGTTTTACCTTACCCTTTCTGTTTTTTGGATAATGTTTACAGATAGAAGAAATAGAGAGTTAATCTTTTGTGGATTATGTGATTCTCTAGAAGATGATTCTTGTGTTTTGATGAGACCAAGTTGTTTTGAATGCTCATTGTTTGGAGAAAAGATTATTTTTGGTAGAAACTTATTAAAGGATGAAACTCTACATGAAGGTAGGTATATTAATTATGTTTTTGTTCTCTGTAGTAAATGAATTCTTCAAAATTATGAAAAGGAACGTAAAAAAAAACTTTGTTGGTTTACGTTTCCTACTAGGTAATCAAAGACCGTTTACACACATCATAAGTTTGGGATTTTCTTATGGTTAACTTTCTCATAATCATGTTTTCTATAACTATCCCTCAGAACTTGACCCTTTGTTTTCTCCTCCATGTCCAAGTTTTCCTACATGGAATCCTAGTGTGGGTTAACTCGGGTGACCTTTGTACTTTCCTTTCTTTATTTTAAAGTAATATTTTTACTGACTCCTTTTCCGATGTGGGACTTTCAATGAAATTTCAAAACCCAATTTTAAAAATTGCAAGGACACAATTTCTTAAGGGGGGAAGATTGTAACAACCTGAAATTTTGAATAAATCTTGTTTCCTAATTTTATGTGTTATTTTATTTTATTTTTATACTCAACAAAAATGTTTCATTTGATAACATGAGTATAATTAAAATGAGACCGTTGGGTTTTGACTTTTATATGAGCATTGGTTAATATGACCGTTGTAAACTAAACATTTCGATTATTGTCTCTAAATACAAGTAGTCTTGGTTAATTACTATAGAAAGAAGATTCGATGTCCTCACCCAGTAGTCTTGGACCGATCGAAGCCCATCTAACAGAACTTGGGAAAGAGGTAGCACCACTGGGCTTTGCTCTGGACCAAACCCAAGTCTAACTTCACCATGTGAATCTAGAACGTAATCATCTTCGCGAGAAGTTCAAACTGATAGAAATTACTACTCGTGCGATGTTGGTCGAGCCTCACTTGGATTCTCTCACCTTATCACACCTTACACTTAGGTCCTATGCTGGCGTGATAAGGGGCTATGTAAGGAGGCCGTAACTGCCTTGTGTAATCCTTTTTTTTAAATAAAAATTGGGATTTCTTCTTATGATGATGTTTATGACTTTTCAAATGTCCGAATAAATATAGTATGCATATTTTTGGTGAATTTTAGAGAAAGGATACTTTAAAAAATGTTTATGTAAACCTTAAATAATTAAAAATGTGTAACGATTTTCAAAAAATGGTCTTCTACATTTATGTTCAGTACGAAATTTAGAGTCTAATAAGATAAACTTAATTTTTGATGAATAGTAAATTATGAATAGTGATTTTATGCTTAGGATTAGTAATGTGACCTAATGGATTAGTAATCTCACTTAAAGAAAGTATTAATATAATCTAGGCACCTTGATTAAGTAATGTGATTCAATAAAATGGTTAAAAAACAGTTTCATAAATTATTATTCAAGTATTCGTTTTTTCGGATGAATAGTATTTTTAATTAAAAATTAAATTAAAAATATTTAAAAAATTATTTTTATAAAATGATTTCATTTTTGAACTCAGAGCATTGATATTATGTTATGGTAATTTTGGGGATTTTTCTGAAAAAAAATGAATTTTCGGTGAATAGTGTATTTATTTAAAAAATAAATTAAAATTATTTAAAAAATTATTTTTACAAAATGGAGTTCATTTTTGAAATCATAGCATTGATATTTGGTGAAATTGAAATTTTGGGATTTTTCTGAAAAAGTTGAATTTTCGATGAATAGTGAAAATACAGTTGTAGGGTTTCGGTATGTTTAATGACATCATAACTATGTCATGATGATGTAATGGGATATTTTAAGGGTTGGCCGACCAAAGGTGATGAATTATTGTATGGGGGGACCCATGTGTCCAATACCATGGGCAAATACCATGGGAAAGCCCATGGTTTTGCCAAAACCACTAATGAGGTGTCCCTTGGCCAATAATGTCTTGTCCCCTCACTTTCCCTATAAATACCAAGCCATCCTCTCATCCATTCGACTCCCCACTCTCCCCCAACAAATTTCTAGTCTCATTACCTCCCAAGGAGTCCTCCCAAGGTGCCTCCAAGCCCTCAAGGTCCCAACCTTTGAGTTTTAAGAGTTACGTTTTAAGGTAAGGGATCTGACCCCTCTCTTTCTTTTCAAGTGATCTCTTTTATGTCATTTCATTTATGATCCATATTCTTATGTTGGAGGAGGTTCTCATACATTCATTATACTTTACATTTTATGTTCATATGATTATAGACCCCCTCTTACTCTCATCATTTCGTTTTAAGAATGTTAAGTGGCGCCGTTAGGCTGCCGAATTTTAAGAGATTCTTTCACCCTTCTCATTTTCAAGTTCTATTTTCATGTCAAGTCTTTCAAGTTCCTTTTTATTATGTTGGGGTATGATCTCTATATCTATCATACTGAACTTTTATGATCATATTATGAGCGACCCCATTTGATCTCTTCAATTCAGTATTTTGAAGTTTTAAGTGGCGTCGTTAGGCTACCGAATTTTTAAGTGGTTTTTTCACCTTTCTCCTTTTTCAAAGATCTAATTCCATGTCAAGTCTTGCAAGTTCCTTTTTATTATGTTGGGGTATGATATATATATCTATCATACTTATATTTTATGTTCATATGATGAGAGACCCTATTTGATCTCATCAATTCATTTTTGGTTGAAGTCTATGTGACGTCGTTAGGCTGCAGAATTTTCATAAGAGAAATCTTATTTTGTCTTCCTTTCATGTTTTTTCATTTCAAATGGAATGTCCTTAAAATTTCATTACCATGATTCGTATACTTTATATTCTATCCCTATACTATTTTTATAGATCATTTATGAGTGGGTGACCCATGTCCCCTCTCTTTTCAATGTTTTCTAAAACCCTGTAACATAGCTATTATGCTGCAGAATTTTCCTCTCAAAATGCCTCTCTCTTTTTCTCAAAATTATTTTATGTTATTAAGTGAATACTCAAATCTATTTATTCTACAGGATTATTCACATATATATCAAAATTTTCTATTTTAAATTCTGGTATTTACATACATGAAACCCGCTTTCCTTTTTTCTGTGGGTTTAAAGTGACATAAAGATCATGTCTTAAAAGTAATTTTTAAAAGGTTATGATTATGAAATGAAACCCATTTATTTTATGCTATATGGGTTATTTATGAAATGTTGATGATGATATATGTGGCTCACATGATAATAAAGGAAAATTTAAGGGTGCGCCCTGATAGCGCTCCAATGCATTGGGTAATGATGTAACCACTAGAGATTACAATTCTCACGATATCTTGGTGAATAACCTTGGTAATTTTCAAATGACACCTTGGGGATGGACCTTGGTGATATGTTCATGATTTTCTATGTTAAATGTTGTAGCCACATATTAAAGTTATGAAAAATGTTATTTTTATTATGATATATCTCATTATTTCTTTCTCATGCCTTAAAGTTCTTTTCATGACCTTATTGAAGTATCTCAAGTTCACATGTAAAATGTTTCTCTTGTTTCCCTTACTGGGCCTTCTGCTCACCCTTTCTTTTGATGTATGTCCCCAGGTTATGAGATGCAATAATGAACCTAGGATGAACATGAGGAGAATCCTTTCAAGTGTTTAATAAGAATGTTTTTTTTGTTTCATGTATTAAGTTCCTGGTTTCCAAGACACTAAACCTTAAAGATCCTTAGTTTTGTATAATGTAATGAAAGATTATGTGACAAAAAGGCAGGATTCTATAATAATGATGTGTAACTCATGTAAATAATAAATATAACATGTTAATGATTCTGTATATATGATATACCATCCATTTATATATTATTTTAATATCAAAATAATGATATTGTCGCTCGTGCGTACGTACGGACTACCGTCTCCACGAACGCGATGAGATTCATTCTCCATCATATCCATTCAAGTATAATTATCATTTGATGATTTAAAAATAATTTTTAAGGACTTGATATCATTCTGTATATGAATAATATACAACCTTTCCATTACAAACATGGATTATGTAACAAAACATATAAAAGAAAACGAGTAAGTTAACACCCGAAACAACGATAATACTAAGATATTATTAACAAAGAAATGTTAAAAGATCATATATGATATCATATGAATATATATGATTCTTGTATAATTTAATAACAATTATTTCACTATTATACAGGAGGTTAACCTACCCCAACCAAGGAAAAGTACAAGGTAAGGGTTTATTTCACAATCTCTTCATTATCCGAGGTTGTTTATACGTAATTATCTACTGGGATCTCTTTATCATCGACATCCATGTTCCTTAAAAATGTATTTAAAAAAAATTTACTATTTACTAGAAAATGGGTTAAAGTCATTTATACCCTTATGTGTTTTGAATGGAATCTTTCCTTCGTTTTCTAAACAAGGCATTTTTAACCTTTTCGACAAATTTAAGGTAAGAATGTTTTTTTTAACTTATACGGTGGGTGCAGCTATTTACCGCTGTTATAAAATCGTCAAAGCTTCCCTTACAAGCTTAGAAGGATATTTTTAAAGTAAATGTTTTATTTTATAATTATGTGACTTTTAAATGATTTCAAAATGAATATTTTAATAATTTATGAAAGGTACTCTTTATCAAAATCATAATTTTAAATGTTTTAAAGATTTATCTTTCTAAATATTTTTAATTAATATCCTGGTTTTCAAAATGATTTTAAGGTTTTATTTATATGGACATGAATGTTTTGAAATGACATTTATTTTCAAAAGTTTCAAAGTGGTATGGGACACTTTGATTCAAAAATTTCTTTTAAATTACTTTCTTTATAAATGGGTGACTTTTCAATGATTTCGAGAAAAGAGATATTCCTCTCAAATGGTTTTGATTTCATTTATGTCAGCATCCTTGTTGGATTTTAAGCTTAATTGAAGTTGATTTATTATGATACAAAACTTTTTTATTCTATTGAAGGTTTTGTGATATTTTTTACTGCGGATGTGTTATTTTTATACCATTCATGGTTTATGAAGAAAGTATTTACATTTCGTATGCTAGTTTTAATACGAATGTTTATGTTATGTTTAAACCTTTTCATATGGGAATGAATTGGACTTAGTAAGTGGCGGGTGGAGCCCGCTATATCTCCTTGATGCATCGATAGGTCTCATGAGACAAACTAGTGTCTTGGCACAAGGCCTTGGAAAAATCTTATTTGTAGTCTTGGCACGAGGCCTTGGATATGTGGTTATGATAGTCTGGAATTATGCATTCCATCATTATGAAAGTGGTTATTGATATTGCATGTGATTATTTGATTAGTAGAATATCCATGTGAATAATTAAATGGCATCATTTCATTTTACTTTTTCCATACTATGTTGAAGTTCAAGTTTAAAAGGCTTTTGTTTTAGTTATACATTGCCTTAAATGTTTATTCTTATTTATGAAAGTTTCCTCTATATTGTTATCCTTACTAGGAATTTGAGCTCACCCCTTTTCTATGTTTTATTTTTCCCAGGAAGTAAAGAAGTAAATTATGAATGACCTGTAGGGATATTATGTGGGGATATGAGTGTGGAATATGGAGACAATATGTTGTTGTAGTAGTTTTTCACTTTATGATGTAATGTAAGACTTATGAATATATCTAATGTTTCCAAGGATACTAAACCAATCGGTCTTTCGAGATTTGATCTTTCTTGTGATCATGCAAATGTTACGAAGTAATGCACCAACTCTGGGTAACTGGGGTCGGGGCGTTACAGTTGGTATCAGAGGAAGTTTAGTATAAACCTTGGAAGATAGATTTAGATAAACTATGATTAGAGCACGTAGAACTAAGATGAACTTTGAGGATTAGTATAGAAGAACTTCCTATAATTTTGGTATTGTAGATATTTTGTGAGTTTTCCGAGAAATACATCCCTGTCTGGATACGAGCAGGTAGAGGTGCCTCTGGCACAGATGTACCTAGGGGTAAAACCCGAAAACACCGCTTTGAGCTGGACTCGAATGGGAACTGGTGCACGACAACGGGCCTTTCTACACTCTTGGTTACGACACTCCAGGGGGATATGCTTAGGATAATTCTCATTTTCATTACAAACCATTATGAGGGGTTTATGAGTATATACTCCCTCAAAGGAGAAATTTTTATGATTATGGATTATATCCATAGACTATTTAATTTATGTTATGTGTCTTACAAGTTTGGTATTAGGTATTGTTATTCATAAACTAATCTAGTGTATGCCATTGTTTAGAAATGGCGCCCAGTAGAAGGAATGAGAACTCCAGCAATGCACATGATCCAAAGAGAAAGAAGGATCATATCTTTCATGGTCTTAAGCCAGAATTTATAAGAGAAATAGTTTCCCATGTATTATCATCATATGAAGAAATAATATCATGTGTTGATAAGATAACTAAAGATTTTACTGAGTCCTATGGCTTTTAAGGGAAGAAAGAGAAGAAAAGGATGGAAGAGAGAAAGATGGATAAAGGGAAGAGGGAAAAGAAGAATTTTCCCATATGTAATAACTGTGGGAAGAAACACCCTGGAACTTGCCTGAAAGAAATGGGAGTTTGTTATAAGTGTGGAGGAAAAGGGCACAAAGTACGTGACTGCAAGGGTAAGAAAATGGTTTCAAATGTACAATTCTTCATTTGCAAGGAGTTTGGACACTACGCGAACCTATGTCCCAGTCATCAGACTATTCCGCAAATGATGCTATTGGATAATAATCAAGTTATGATACTACCACAGATGAAGAGGAATGATTAGAGTTTCTAATTTGATTATGTCATTTGAGTGTTGTATCAACAATGTACTTGTTATAATAATTATGGAGTATATAAGGATTGTACTGCAGTACTATTTCATTAAAGACTTGAGATTGTGTGGAACAAAGAAAAGTGACTCAATAGCAGGATAAATTTTTGGAAAATATATGGTTGATAGAATGGTAAACCATAATATAGTTCTGATACCGAGGTAGTGATTTTCTAATAATACATGATTGATTTGGATAAATTATATTGGATATTCTTGACTACCTTGAAACTGATTAATGATTTGTATATTCCATCATTGTTGGGGTTTAAAACATTTTTGGATTGAAGGATTATATCTATTATTCTTTAAGGAATGAGGGATCATGAATGTAATCAATAAGGTTTTATGGTAATTCAGGATGTTGCACTGTTTTAAAAGAATACATGATGAAGGTGTTCACATGTTATTACACGGAAAAAAGGATCTTTATTGTGTTTACCTTCCTTATAAATTTTGTACTGAAGTATTTTGGATAGTTCTAGTTTATATTATTTTGGATTTCCATAAAAGGACAACCCGGAGGTCGGGCGGCAACTCGTCGCGTCCGGCAAGGTTGCGAGACTTGAACCCACAACCGAAGGGCGACAAGGGTGTATCACCTACCACTGACCCACGTGATGTCCTGGATGAAATAATGTCGTTTTTTTAATGGTTCTACTATATGAATTATAAATTCATTTTTTTAACCCTATACGAATAGGATAAATAGAATATTATTTTTAAGTTCTATTATCTTTTAGAGTGAAAGATGAGTCTATGGTAGAAATTAGTTAAAGGATGGAACTCTACTTGTCAAGAATATATTTTTTCTTCTTCTCTTATTCTATGAAGAAATTAATTCTTATACTTTATTTATGGAATCCTAAAACCAAAAATTTGTTATCCTAATACCCTATGTTTTTTTGAACCGATGGTATTTCAAATCATCATAGATTGATGAATTTAAGGACCTCAATTTTACACTTGTTTGTGATTGATGACCTCAATCACTACCTATAAATATTTACGTTTTTCCTTCAATTATATGTCTCTAATTGCCACCAATGTTCTCCTAATTGAGATCATAATTTGGTGTTGACCCTTTCATTTCTCTTTTCCTCATATTAAGACTAAATTTTAGTAACCCAATTTCCGATGTGGGTTTTCCCACAAAGATATTTTTTATTTTCAAACTTTTATTTTAGAAGAACAATTTGAAATTGTGAGGACACAATTTATTTAAGGAGGATATAATTTAACACCCCAAGATTTCATAGTGTGTTATTTCTTCAAAATAATTCAATAACTTGCACTACACACAACACCGAGTTAAAGCACACCATGACTTACCAAACTAGCCGTTATGAATAGTAATACCTACTTTTTGAAATTTTATAAATTCTATATCTCAAAATGGAATTTATTTTTGGATTCGTAATATCAAAATTATCCTAGGGTGAAATTTCGGTACTTTTCGGAAAACTTTAATATTTTGATGAATAGTGAAAATTACTAAATTTTAATTAAAAACAACTTTTTTAATCAAAATAATTAATAGTGATAAATTATGAATTTGAGTGGTTTTAAAGTATATTTAGAATATATTTTTACCATTTAATATAATTTTGGTCATTATACATAATTTTACAATTAAATCGGACATAAACAAGTGTCAATCTTTTGATAGTTATTATCTCTTAAAAACACGCTTTTTGTTTTAACAACGGGAATTAATTTTAAATTAATTTCTGCCACTTCTGTGTTTTTAATTTGGAAAAATGTATTCCATATTTAGAATCAGGATTTTCAAATTGTTTAAATAGGTAACTTTTATTTTTAGACATTTTGAATAATTACATCGGTAAATATTTTATTTACCATGGTTAAGGGTAAATCCGGTAAATAAGGGTTAAAAAATAATATTATAATAATACTAAATTACCCTAAAACATGTTCTAGCCTTATTGGTTGATACATGTTCGATAATAGACATCTTTGGGTCGATTTAGGGACCCCATGGAGCCACTTGTAGGTGATAGGGACACTTTATTTTAATTAAGTTAAAATGAATACAAAAATGACACAAGCATATATCTTTTAGAAAAAAAATTTTTACATAGGGTTATATATGTTGGATTTTCGACTATAAATATTCATTAGAAAGATAAAACGATTTCCTACATAATGATATTTTATTTATAATTTTTATAGATTACATAATTTAATTTATTTATGACACAATGATGATGCAGTAATTACTATAATAGTGAAACTTTAAAATAATTGATATTATAAATACCCAAATAAATATAATTTGAGACTTTTTATGGATTAAAATAATTTTCTAGGATGATATTAGATATTATTATTGATTTAATTAACTTTTTTAGAAGTAATAATTCTGTTATGAGTTTCACAAAAATCAACTGTTGAATAGTGTCAAAATTGACATAAAAGCGTTTTTAAAAAAAATATTATATTATTAATTGATATTAAATTCTTAAAAATCTAAGGTTTGGCCAAGATACTTATATCATTATAGTGGTATCATTAATTGACCACTTGGGTTCTATTGGATGTATATAGTAAGTTTATTAACTATATAATATAAAAATACAAAGTGACATGGTAAATGTCAAACTAATTAACTAAGAGTTAAAACTAAAAGATAAGGTTAATATAGTAACCCAAAACTGTCTAAATTCTATTGGTTGAATGGTTTTCGACCTATCCCCACCTTAACCTTTGAATAATAAACTTTTGATCCATTATAAACTGAATATGAATTTATTATAAATTAATATTTCTAGCTTTTCCAACGGTGCCCCTCACCCCTCTTATAAAAGGGCACTCCTCCTTCTCATTTCTTCACACCTTCAAAGCCTTTTGGTTCAGCCAAACTCTGCCCAAATACTCTCCCAACTTCCCTCAATACAACCTAGAGGCCTTATTTTGATCAGAAAGCCAACCTAAGGATCCCTTTTGATCAAATCAAAAGGAAGAACCCGAAGAAGAGGTAATGATTTCACCACCCTTTTCCAAGTTCCTTTCTTCTTCCACTTCTTATTCCTTTGTTATTACCATTCTAAAATAATAACTCCATTATCATATATATAATGTGATGTTATTATAAATATGGTACAACCATATTCAGTATTATATCCACCCTTTGAATAACATGTCACCATACGTGCGTACGTATGGCTTACCGTCTCCACGCCGTGGTGTAATTGTTATTCAATATATTATTATTTGGATGGGTATAATAATGATGTCTAACTCATGTAAACAATAAATATAACATGTTAATGATTATGTATATATGATATACCATCCATTTATATATTATTTTAATATCAAAATAATGATGTTGTCGCTCGTGCGTACGTACGGACTACCGTCTCCATGAACGCGATGAGATTCATTCTCCATCGTATCCATTCAAGTATAATTATCATTTGATGATTTAAAAATAATTTTTAAGGACTTTATATCATTTTTTATATGAATAATATACAACCTATCCATGAAAAACATGGCTTATGTAACAAAACATATAAAAGAAAACGAGTAAGTTAACACCCGAAACGATGATAATACTAAGATATTATTAACAAAGCAATGTTAAAAGATCATATATGATATCATATGAATATATATTATTCTTGTATAATTTAATAACAATTATTTCCCTATTATATAGGAGGTTAAACTACCCCAACCAAGGAAAAGTACAAGGTAAGGGTTTATTTCACAATCTCTTCATTATCCGAGGTTGTTTATACGTAATTATCTACTGGGATCTCTTTATCATCGACATCCATGTTCCTTAAAAATGTATTTAAAAACATTTTTACTATTTACTAGACAATGGGTTAAAGTCATTTATACCCTTATGTGTTTTGAATGGAATCTTTCTGTCGTTTTCCAAACTAGTCACTTTTAACCTTTTCGACAAATTTAAGATAAGAATGTTTTTTAACTTATACGGTGGGTGCGGCTATTTACCGCCGTTATAAAATCGTCAAAGCTTCCCTTACAAGCTTAGAAGGATATTTTCAAAGTAAATGTTTTATTTTATAATTATGTGACTTTTAAATGATTTCAAAATGAATATTTTAAGAATTTATGAAAGGTACTCTTTATCAAAATCAGAATTTTAAATGTTTTAAAGATTTATCTTTCTAAATCTTTTTAATTAATATCCTTGTTTTCAAAATTATTTTAAGGATTTATATATATGGACATGAATGTTTTGAAATGAAATTTATTTTCAAAATTTTCAAAGTGGTATGGGACACTTTTATTCAAAAATCTCTTTTAAATTACTTCCTTTATAAATGGGTGACTTTTCAATGATTTCGAGAAAAGAGATATTCCTCTCAAATGGTTTTGATTTCATCTATGTCAAAATCCTTGTTGGATTTTAAGCTTATTTGAAGTTGATTTATTATGATACAAAACTTTTTTCTTCTATTGAAGGTTTTGTGATATTCTTTACTGTGGATGTGTTATTTTTATACCATTCATGGTTTATGAAGAAAGTATTGACATTTCGTATGCTAGTTTCAATAAGAATGTTTATCTTATGTTTAAACCTTTTCATATGGGAATGCATTGGACTTAGTAAGTGACGGGTGGAGCCCGCTATAGCTCCTCGATGCATCGGTAGGTCTCATGAGACAAACTAGTGTCTTGGCACAAGGCCTTGGCAAAATCTTATTTGTAGTCTTGGCACGAGGCCTTGGCTATGTGGTTATGATAGTATGGCATTATGAATTCCATCATTATGAAAGTGGTTATTGATATTTCATGTGATTATTCGATTAGTAGAATATACATGTGAATAAGTAAATGGCATTATTTAATTTTACTTTTGCCATACTATGTTGAAGTTCAAGTTTAAAAGGATTTTTTTTTAGTTATACATTGCCTTAAATGTTTATTCTTATTTATGAAAGTTTCCTCTATATTGTTATCCTTACTGGGCATTTGAGCTCACCCCTTTTCTATGTTTTATTTTTCCCAGGAAGTGAATAAGTAAATTATGAATGACCTGTAGGGATATTATGTGGGGATATGAGTGTGGAATATGGAGACAATATGTTTTTATAGTAGTTTTTCACTTTATGATGTAATGTAAGACTTATGAATATATCTAGTGTTTCCAAGGCTACTAAACCAATCGGTCTTTCGAGATTTGATCTTTCTTGTGATCATGCCAGTGTTACGAAGTAATGCACCGACTCTGGGTAACTAGGGTCGGGGCGTTACAAAATATAATATGAAACATTTGATAAATATATAAATTAATTACATGTTATAAATATGTGTACCTTACACCTAATATCCATTTAATCCTTTGATCACCATTAAACATTGTCAAATGTTCTTCATAAATATCACTAAAGTGAAAAAAAAGTATCACACCTTCGTATGTATCTACAGACCAACCTAAATCACCCAATGTTCATATGGGATTAACCTATTATCCATGATATTCTATTACCTCATATGAAATGGATGAATATGAAAGATATATCTGTGTACCTAGGATTCATTGGATGAATTTCTACACGTCACATATTTCCATCGCATGGTAGTGATTTATATAACACCTGAGGATGCTCCAAATGTGATTTCTGCATTAACTTGTGATATAAAATTCATTTATAAATTCCATGGTCAGATTATTTAGAATATTAATTTTCTCCCTATATATTTCATATAAATATGAAACGATTTCATTTAATGATAACATGCATGGTTGAAATAGTTTAGGTGTCCAACAAACAAATAATATACCCACTACATTTTCATGCAAGTTGACATATAGGTTATATAAATATCATATGTGTGCATGCATATTTATATATATCACATATATATATATAAATATTTAGGGCATATTCCCATCAATCTCCCACTTATACTAAAGCCAAAAGACTTTGTTTCATTTTACCTTATATTTTTTCATATACAATAACATGTGAAACCATATTCAAAACTCCTTTTGGATATATTCCAAAATTAATTTTGGGAATCTATCATTAAATTAATCTTGTATCACATCATATGAAATACCTTATTAATACCCATTCAAAACACTTATGAATTAACTCTAAAACACTCTTAGAGTAGCTCTCTAATTCAAACCCAATCCCCATTTAGTCAAGCACAAATTGTGTACCCATAAGCCTTTATAGTATTTACAGAAAATATGAATATATATATATATATATCTAAGAAATGATCAACATATAGAAAAGTTTCAATTCTACTCAAGATATAAAGGGTCCTAGCATGATATCCATCAAACATGTGTATCTATATACATGTTCCCACCAATCCAAATTATATGAAAACATGAATTCTCGTTTTTCCTTTTGTGTAATACATCGAGTTACCATGGTACATGGAGCATTTCAATCCCATATATCCAACTCATTTGTTCTCTATTATTAGAATATAGACTAATCTTATCAATGAAGACATCACATTTCATTCATCCTTATGGATAATTACATCACATGCCCCTTATCTATATAGATATATGATATCTAAGTATAGTCATACACTCCCATAGTCTTTCTCAATTGAGGGTCTTGATGTCATACCTATCATACAAAAGGAAAAATCACATCTTAATTATGCTTCAAATGATGACATGATAAGAAACATGCCCAACCACCCCTGTATTTTCTAATTCAATATGTAGACTTGTGTAAGTAGTGCATCAAAGTATGATGTTTATCCTGCTAGGTGTCTCTCTAGCCTCAAGTATTGGGTACTCAAATATGATCCATGCACCATAAGTATACTAATGAAATTTATATAACATTCCATGTGGTATACTTATTGGGTTATCCAGTGCACACAAAGAATTTTATTCTTTGTCTAATGCTTCATGAGCATATTTTGTATCTCTATAAAATAATCATATGCACACTAACCTTAAAAAGTTTTCATAACCTATAATTCTCTATGATAAAAATTTGTTAGGTATAAACTCAAATTCATACTTTGAGAGGTTAATTATCATTACACTTCAGTAAATGTATATTTATATATACATTTATGTAACCAACATGAAATAATGATAAAATGGAGGTTTCCTCTAATGCGATACATTTTAACATTATTAAACTCTAAAAATATTTAACAAACCCAACACAAGAAGTAGTTTATCATATCATATATGATAAAATTCCAAATTATCCTTATGTTCACTAAACTTTATGAATGTTTTTAACACATTACATCATATGTAATCCATGTCACATATCTACATGACCATCTGATAAAACCCTCCCACTAAAATCTTTAATTAAAAACATCTATGAAGTAATATAGTTTAAATAATGGTGAGACTTAAGAATTATATCCCTAATAGTTCAAATTTTTTAACAAATTAAAACAACATCAAATGTTATGATGTTATTTTTTTCTTCTTCTTATAACTCCTTCTCAGTTCATCACTTTCATCCATGGAACCCTATTCCATCAATATTTTCCCTTGAAATAATGAAACTACATACATTATTATTAACAGGTCCTTAAAAACTCTTTTAGGATAAAGTTTCAAAAAAATTAACATAATATTGGTGTTATCCTTTATTTATTAATTTTGACCTTCTATAAATTCAAACACGCCCCACATTTTTCTTAGATTATATGTTCTTTTCAAAAAATATTTTTAAGAAACAATAAAAACCATTTATGTTAGTAAATAAAATTTATTTACTTTCAATATTAATATTAAAAAAAATATACTATTGTTTCCAAATCATATGTGGTTTTCTATGTGTTTGGACCATTTTAGTTTAAAATAATACTTTATTAAAATATACCACTAATGTGTGGTGGGAGCATATTTCCACATATTTTAATAAATACTTTAATAAACATTTTATCCTAGATAAAACACTTTTATCCATATAGTCTTCTCAAAAACATGTTATAGAAATTGATTAATCATAAATTATTTATATAAAATTAATTTTCTCATACACATTCATAAAAACTATTTTTAATCAAACAACATATCTAATCACATAAGGGATATTAGATTAAGATAAAAATATTTTACAAAAAATTGATTAAGATTAATAAAATCATTTACATTCAAATCCTTGATGTAGTAACTATTTACTTCATCTCATGAATATAAACTACATGATAAATCAATTATTCCTTTGATTTTGAACTCCTTTATATATAAAACACTTGTAAAATATATATTTTTTATCATATACCTCTCAAAACCAAAGACATAATTTCCATAACATTCATACCTAACATGAAAATTAATAAAGTTTCACAAAATATTCGAGGTATTTCTTGTATAATCCAATCATATTGAATTATTACTCTTCCTTTATAACAACCCTAGGTTTGAATGACCTTTATTGACTTCTTGAAGAAACATTTTTGAACTTTTCAAATAACTTTTCTGCTTCTTTTTTTAACTTTTACCCACTTGTACTTTCCATATAGTACCAGAATACAGATATCATATGCCATGTTCATTCATTATCAACACTTTTATAATATTGCTAATCTTTTATTGAATTCAATCATATTTTTGTAACATGTCCATATATTAAAATAGGATAAATTATCTAACTATAACATTACATTTTTATCTAATGCCTTTGAAACCTTGAATGATTCATGTTATTCTTCTATAATCATCTAGATTAACTTTTCGAACTATTTCAACACTTGGTTACTGGGTAAGGAATTATTCTAAAACATAAAATTTTCCTTAACAAAATTTCTTCGATCAGAAATCTTATTTAAGAACCTTTATTATGTTACTAGTATTAGGAGTAACTTACATTAAGCTTCTCCTAGTCAAGGATTAATCATAAAGTTTAGCTTGATGATGATAATGATATTATCTACAACAGAATATTTTATCAGATGAGTAAAATATATTATAATCAATCAATAATGACTTTCAATAAATTTGATCCCACTAAAATGATGACCCATTTTAAAATTCAGTATATACATTAGTGGGTGGAGATCCATATTTCACTATGAAAATGACCCTTATTTGGTGTAAAACTCACAACTTAGTTATTTAGGTAGGGAATCATCCCAATAATATCACATATGACTTTTGGATAGTTGAGAATACAACCGTTTTTCTAATCCATCATATGGATAAACCCAACTCTATTCTTCTATTATCCCAACCCTTAGGGTTTCTCAGCTAATGTAAGCTAAAGAAAATGTCAAAAATGAGCTAATCACAAGAAAATATAGGGTCATCCCACTTTGGCATGAAACTACCCAATGATGATTCAATATTACTCTTTTCTTTTTTTCCTTACACAAGATAATCTATTGAAACCCTACTTTTGCATGAAACTACCTGGTTGGATGATTGAGGTCTTGAAAAATTCTTCTTTGGAAAAAATATAAAACTTAGTATTTGAAGGGGATTTAATCTCACTATATTGTCTCATGGTCTTCCATTTATATATGAATGCTTCTAGTAAATTATTTGGTAATCATATTCCCTCCACCTAATCAATAAGTTCAAACCATATCGATGTGTAACTCTTTACACAACCCACAAGTTTGTATTACTCACCCAAAATTAGAAGTCAAGTATATTCTTACATATATAGATGCATCATATGTATAAGGTATATGAAAACTTCATGTGAAGGCATGGAGTTACATGAGATTGAAAATATTTGAATAAGTAAGCACGAAGTGACATATATCCAACCGCATTCACCATCCTCGATAAGGAATAATCCACCAGGTAGGTAGGTAGTCTGCCCCTAGTGTCTCTACTCAGGAATACTTTACTCAAGAAAGAATCCAATTCATCGTAACTCTAAAATATATTATGAAAAAAATATATTCAACAACTAAATTCAAGTTTATAATTTTATTTACAAATCGATTTCAAGTTAGATGAAAAAAAATCATTATATATATATTTATAGTATATAATCAAAGGGTTTATCCGATATGTGGTTTAAAATTTTAAACTAAACCTAAAAAATCACATTTCTTAAAAAATTACTAAACAATAATCTAGTAGGGAGTAACGTTTTAAATAAATGGACAGTTCAAATATTTAAACATGAGATAAATATTTAGAAACAATTCATAAATCAAATCTAATTATAAACCCTTTTATAATTTTCTACTTTAACATTATGAATATTCTATAATTTTGAATATAAAAATTTTATATTCTTTTAAATATGAAATCTTTAATATTTATTGTTATATAGCATTTCCATTTTAAATTTATGATATTATGTGAATTTTAATCAATTTATAATCTAGTTTCTATTATATAAACATTTTATAATCTAAATATCATATACTTAATCATTATTTAAACCTTGATCATATCAATCATGAAAAAAAATATGTCTTAAATAATATCCAAATAAGTCCACCTTTTATTTTGAACAATTTAAAATATTTAATTATGAACAATTCATAATTTAAATATAAAAATTTTATATTTTTGCCTTATTTCATAATTTATAACCATTTATAAAGTATTACATATGATTATAAATAAAAACTTATATTTATAAATCATAATTTATTCCATATAATTTATTAAATGGTATTAAAAATATTAACATTTAATATTTTGGAAAATATAATTTACATAAACATGTTTTTAATTAATTATAAACCCTTTATAATTAATTAATTAATTAATTAATTAACCCTTTTGAAAATTAAACATTCCCAAAATACCTTCTATAATGATTTATAAAATTTTTGTAAACCTTTAAAATAATTTTATATGTTAAAAATAATTTAACAGTGTCTCTGTTTACCGTTATGTAGGAACCCATTCCTATATAAAGGTAATCTCCCTTTACCCTTACAGGGAAACCCTATACACGGGTAATCTAGTGTTGGAGCCCTTGCGTAATGGTAGATATTCATAACCCTTATGTAGAATAAACTACTTATAGGTACAAAGATCTTACCTTTATGTGAACTCTTTCATGTAAACATAATCCCTAGGTAACCATTACATTTCCTTAAGAAAACCTTCACTACATTTATGTAGCCTCTTACATAAGAGTAAGCAGTTAGTTACCTTTATGTAACCCTTTTAAAATTTTCATAACCTTTACGAATAAACAATTTAACATTACACAAGATTTAGGAACCATTGTTTAAGGGTACTACCTTTATGTAGCCCTTGTTTCATGTAAGGGTAAGCAGTATGATACCCTTACATAACCCATTTCATGTAATGGTAAGATCATGTAACCCTTACATAGACCAATCAACATAAGGGTAAGGTGAAATGACCCTTACAAAGACCACATTGTATAAAGGTAAATCTTTGGTTACCTTTACATAGCCCCGCCACATAAGAGTAATTCTTGGGTTACCTTTATATGGCCCAACTATTTAAGGGAAAACCCTTTTATGAAAACAAAATTCCACCCTATTTTTCTAGTTTCTTATTCATTTCGTTGAAAATTTTATAAAACTAAAAATAGATCACTCTGATACCACTAAAGGGTATTGTTAGAGTCTAATAAAATTTATCAGATAAATAAGAAATGATTAAACCCTTTTCCAAGGATCTCCATACAAGATAATATGAAACATGAAATAAATATTTAAATGAATAACATTCTATAAATATGTTTACCCTACACTGAAGAGACACCACAACCTTAGATCACCTTCAAAAATCAAAGAATTTTCTTGATAAAGATCACCAAAGTTAAAAAAAGCATCCCACCTATGTAGGTGTCTATGGGATGATCTAAATAATCCAATGTTTGGATGGGATTCACCTTTTATCCATTGTATACTAGCACCTCATATGAAAAAGGGGAATATGAAAGAGATATGTGGGTTCCTGGGAGCTATTGGATGAATTTATATACACCATACACTTCCATCACATGGAATACACTCAAGGACGCTCCAGAGGTGTTTTACACATTAACTCATACATTAAAATTCATGTATGTATGGATTATATATTTCATGAATTTACTTCCTATATATTTTATATATATATTTAATTATTTCATTTAATGATATCTTGTATGGGTGAAATGGTTTAAGTGTATAAAACACAAATAATATAACTTGTTCATTTCCATACAAGCTGACATCACTACAACAGAAATTGCCTTTAGCGGTGGTTTTTTAGCGGCAGTTTAGATAATCGCTGCTAAACCCTTTTTTAAAATGGTTTCATGGTGGTTTATAATAAACCGCCACGAAACATTTTTTTTTCAACACTGCCGACCCTTCCCCCCACCCCGACCCCTTATCACCCCGCGACCCCGCTTCCCCTGGCCCCCCGCTTCCCTCGTGACCCCGGCCCCCCGCGACCCCGGTGACCCCTGCCCCCCGTGACCCTGTTGACCCCACGACCCTAGTGACCCCACAACCCCGGCGACCCCGCTTCCCCCAGCCCCCCGCGACCCGAGCGACCTATACGAACCCTAAGGTTTTAATTCTATGTTAAGACTTTTTTATGAATTTTGAAATAATTTTATATCCATACATGATTTCAAAGGATGTTTTAAGGGATGTTTCAATTCTATTTTGGAAAATAATATGTGTTTGTCACTTTATGAAAAAATGAGTTTCAATGGAAAGTTGTGAGACCCAATTTAGCCCCATGTTATTATCGTTGTTCTTATATGTAATGTAATACCTTGAGAGTATTTCTTATATTGATTCATCTTTATATATTTTCTATTCTTTGATGTGTATGAGATTGATCTTGTGAGTTTATAAGGAGGTGAGTCGTGAGTTTTTTAAACTGTTTTATATTTAATTCATGTAATGGTTCATTTTTTCACACCACCATTTTACATTTCATAGGATTCCTCAAATTATTTAAGATGGATTGTGTATTGTAAAACTCTAGTATTTGTAGTGGGTTGAATAGGTAGTGTTGTATGGATAAACAATGATGGATATACCAAAAGGGATAATATGCCTTTAAGTTAGAGGTATTGTTTTTTTCATGTGATAGTGATGGAGTGATAAGGTCATTTATTTTTGGATAGTTTAACAGGACTACCAAGGAAAATAATAAGTTCAGTAATTTCAGAAAATGTTCATTGTCACCAGCTCAAGTCATTATTACTTGATCCATAGGTCAATACCCATGACCTTAGGATTCTTTTTAGGATCATTTTTTTGGGATTCCCATTTTTTTTAAACTATGTCATTTTCTTCACAAATTAATTTATGTCACCAATGTATTTTTGGTATATTTCGTTTCCTCGTGACATTAATTTAGTAGTTCTAGCATGTGTACCTTACCCATTTCATTTATATTTTTTTAGTATTTCAAAAAGGACTGTTAAAATATTTTTCGCATAGTGGTAATGGTTTGATATAAATGTGCCTTCAATATTCTCTAAAATAATTTTGAAAGAAGTTATATTGAAATGTTAAAAATTATATTATAATGATTATTTGAGTTTTTTTATAAGAAATTTGAAACTGTTAGATTTTGAAACCCTAGTTTTAACAGGGTTTATAAATTTTTCTTAGGTCATTTCTCCCTGTTTTAAAATTAAATCTATTTTAAAAAGATGTTTTGAAAACCATTTCAAAATTTAAAACATCTTTATTATTTTAAAATGATTATTTTTAAATTATTTCTTTTGTAGAAGGTTTTTATATGGGTCTATGAAATGGTTTTTTGGTAAAAAGGCACTTCAGCCTTGGAAAAGTGATTTACAAGTGAATTTTTTCATTTAATGACAATTAATAATGCATGTTTTAAAAATATTGATATTTTTCTTAATAATTTCTATAGAGGATTATGTAAAATTAGTTTTTCTTTATTGTATTTAAAAATATTGATATTTTTTCATTTAATGACAATTAATAATGCATGTTGTGTTTTATGCATATATTTTCTATTTTCTATTTATATATAGACTCATGTATATAACTATTGTATATTTTTTTATCTGATGTTTCTTTATTCTTATATATTATAGTAAGGTTTGTTTTTTTTGTTATAAATTTCATTTCATGATATAAAAATCATTACCAATGTATGTTCTATGATTCCTAGGTACTAGTAACCTTCCTGTGGTTGTTGGGAATGACCTTGAATCTATGTGGAAGGCTGAGTTGGGAGAATGGTTAGATGGTAAACCAGGATGGATATATAAAGCTACTATACATAACACCTTTTGGACATGAATTTTTTTTCTAATTGTATATTGATGAAATATTTATGTATTCCCAATGTAACATCCCAACATAGATTCTACTAAAAATTGTCCCTGATACAGTGGATTATGAGGCCAGAATTTGTATATTGTTACTCAGAATTTGTAATCTTTTCTTTTCGGTAAAATGGAATGTTGTAGTGTTTCTCCCTTAGAAGCCAGAATTTCAATCCAAACTAAATAAAACCGAAGTGTTATTTCATACATTCATTTACTTTAATTTACATAAATTTCTTTTGTGTGTTGAAGTGAATGGTATTGAATTCATTATAACTTATTGTAGTGGTTTGGATGAATATAATTCTTCCAAGTTCACAAATATAATGTTTAGAGAGAATTCCTTCTGGGATCTATTTCCACCTATGTGATTCTGATTATCTTATTATGTTGTCCTGGAGGATAGTACCAACACCCCACATTTCATCTCCAAATTCCCAACATGATTCTAATATTAAACTCCAAACACCAAGCCGAAACACATAAACTATTCTTCAAATACCCTAGTTTGATCCTCAAACCACATCAGTCGCATCTTGAATGACATTTCTGATGTGGTCTCCACCTTACCACATCAATTTTTATACAACAACACTAGTAAGTCCTTCTCTAGATGAATTATACCAAAGGTGTTCAATCCCACCCACCAATGCGCTATCATATCCCGACTACGATGCCTTAAAACTCAAGGAATAACAAAAATGTTCAATGCCCACACCGAAGTCTGAATATGACTCTTAGTTCAACTCCATGGTCAGATCCTTGATCATCCCATTTAACCATAATTCTCCACTCGTGAGCACTAACACATATATGATCCAAATCACCCTCAAGTCACACCACCACTCTTTTCTATGTGAATACACCAAAGAGAGGTCTAGAAATTCAATCCACACAAGGTTCATAGAACCTCAAAACCTAATCTCCCAAGTTATTTCATCATGCATTTCCATGAACACCACCACTTATCATGTCTCAAGACTACCATCCATCATTGTTGGTTCTATTGACGATTTTTATTATTTCAGCAGATTTTTCTTAACCATTCATTTCCATGAAAACCATTTGGATGAATAGAATATATTATATATTTTTTCTCATACCTTATGAATGATTTTTATATCCACGTAGTTATTCCAAATTAACAATGTGCTTTGGTTTTCATGGTAAAGTATTTACCACATTGTTAGCACACTATTTCTCTTTACCAAAGAAACTTCCCCTATCTCAAACACTAGAGGGTTCATATCTAACTCAGGGGATCATATTTATTATATTATTTTTCTGTAATCTTACACTGTCATATATATGAATCTCATTATCTATTTAGTAGTAACTATGTGTTTTAATTTTATTTATTATTGTGTAGGCACATTGTGATATATATGGATAAAAGTTTGATCACATTACCGAGGAATACACCTCAGTATGTTAAGGGTTTTAATGAGTTTTTAGATTTTGTAATTTCTAATCAATCCGTTTAAGGGAGAATAACATGTCCATGTCCTAAATATAAATTTAGAACATGGTTGAAGAGAGATGAAGTTTAAGAAAATTTAATATTGAAGCAATTACCTAGTCAATATTTGTGTTGGATTTGTCATGTAGAATCGAACATTATAGAAAGATTGAACACTGATGTTAATCCACATAATGAGGTCCCAAGTTCGCCAACAATGGAAAATGAAATGAAAAACCTCATAAATGATGCATTTGGAACTACAAGACACCAATATCAGCATCAAAACATATCAGAACAACCAGAAGAGGGTGCTACAAATTTCAACGTGAAAACTGATGTTTTTTAGACTGTAACACAAGAAGATCAAGATTATAACATATCATTGGATCCTCCTATTGATTCTGTGGAGCCAAATGTAAGATAAAACTTCACTGAGGAAATTTTTTTTCATAATTTAGTTGACGATGGAAATCAAAAGTTTTATACTGGGTGTTTTAAATATTCAAAGCTTTCATTTCTGCTGAAGTTGTACGATATCAAATGTCTATGTGGAATTACAAATAAGTCAATGTCCATGATATTGGAATTGATTTTTGATGCATTTCCTGAAGCAAAAATCCCAAAATCTTTTTATGATATGAAAAAATTTGTTAATAATCTTGTTCTGAATTATACAGAAATATATGTGTGTCCCAATGATTGTATGCTTTATTGGGGAGAGGATTCAAGTATACAGAATTTCAAGAAATTTTATTCTTCTAGATGGTAGTCAAAGGGTTATGTTGGAAGTCTTAATGAACATAATTTCATGGAGAAGAAGAAAAGGAACACACCTATAAAGGTTTTGCGTTACTTTCCTTTAAAGCCTCAATTGCAAATATTATTCATGTCATCGAAAATCGCCGAACACATGAAGTGGAATTCTGTAGATAATAATGATGATGGGTTAATGATACATCCACGAGATTCCCAATCATGGAATACATTTGATTCATTACATTTATATTTTTTAGCTGATCCTAGGAATGTTCAATTGGGATTGGTTGTTGATGGATTCAACCCATTTGGGACTTTGAGTACCAGTTATAGCATTTGGCCAGTTGTTTTGATCCCTTATAATCTACCTCTGTGGATATTTATGAAACAAACATCATTTATCATTTTTATGATTATTCCTGAAAACAAATTCCTAGAAATGATATTGATATAAACTTGCAGCCTTTTATTGACTAATTGCAGGAGTTATGGAGCAACGGTGTTGAGATTTTTGATGCTTCTTCTAAAATAATGTTCAAAATGCATGATGCTTTAATGTAGACCGTTAGTGACTTTACTAAGCTTGGGAATTTATCTGGTTGGAACACTTACATGGGTTTGGCTTGTCCCATTTGTAACTTTTATTTTGAGCCCAAACGGCTACCTCAAAGTAGAAAATGGTGCTTCTTGTGCCATCGAATATTTCTCGATGCATCTCATAGATTTTGGCTGAAAAGATCAAAATTTAATGGTTCCATTGATCGTAGACCACCTCCAAATTTGTTAACTGGTTCTGAAATATTGACACATCTTGAAAATTTTGAAACAAAATTTGGGAAGGTTCAACATTTTAATGATAGAGTAAAACGGGTCATAAGTGCATCGTCAAGTGAAATCAGAACGCAACAATGGACGAAAAAAAATTATATTCTTCAAACTTCCATATTGGGAATTTAATTTGTTGCGGCACAATATTGATGTGATGCATATTGAGAAGAATGTATGTGATAATTTGATTTTCACATTACTTAATGAGCATGGAAAGTCTAAGAATCATCTCAATGCTCGCAAAGACTTATAATTAATGTACATAAAATGTGATCTCTGGCCAGATGAGAATGAAAAGTATACTCTGGCCATTTTTGCAATGAAAAATAGGGATAAAGATGCATTCCTTTTAATTTTAAAGAATGTGAAGGTATCTGATGGGTATTCAAGTAACATCTCGAGGTGTGTTGACTTGAATAATCATAAGTTACATTTATTGAAAAGTCATGATTCACATATTTTGTTACAACAGTTACTACCATTGGCATTGCGTACATTATTACCTGAAAAATTTACTGTTGTTGTACTCCAATTCTGTACATTTTTCAGGAAATTATGTGGGAAATCTCAACATCCATTTCAGCTTGACAACCTCCATGAGAGGTTTTTATTGACCCTTTGTGCAATGGATATGATCTTTCCTCCATCATTTTTTACTGTCATGATGCATTTAACTATACATTTGGTTGAGGAAGCTAAATTAGGTAGCCCTGTTCATTATCGATGGATATATCCAATTGAGAGGTATTTTATTTATATGTTTTTCAGTTAAGTAAAAAAAATTTGGCATTTAAATAAATGCATAATATTATTATTTTATTTCACAGATATCTTGGGCATTTGAAAGCTTATGTGAGAAATAAATCTCAACCAGATGGCTCTATTGTTGAAGGTTTTTTGGATGAGGAGTGTCTTACCTTTTGTTCTAGATATTTGGATGATATTGAGACAAGATTTAATCTAGTTGGATGTGTTGACGACACATCAACTCAATCTCAAATGCATCAGAAATCAAAAATATTTACAGCATTTTGCCGATCAGTTGGGAGGACCTCAAATGTGACACTGACAGAATTGGAATTATTACAGGCATATAGATATGTGATGTTGAATAGTGAAATTATAGATCCATTTATTGAAGATTTGAGGATACAAACAAAGAGATGAATGAGAGGCCGAACATGAAATGAGAAAGATATAATGAAAGCTATGAATAAAGAGCTTATAGAATGGTTTGCACAACGTGTAATTTCATAAATATTGCAATAAATATGAATATTTTTTTGAAACATACATTTTGTAAATATATTAAATTATATTTCTTTTTTTAGATCATGAATATGATACTCGAGCATACTTGTCAGAAGATTAGATGTTTCTTGCTAGAGTTCCTATAAAACAAGTTAGAAAGTTCGACGATTATAATGTGAATGGCTTTAGATTTCGTACAGTTGATCGAGAAGTGTGTTTGAAAACACAGAATAGTGGTATATTTACATTTTCTGAAGTGGGATACTATAATGCCCCGACCCTAGTTCCCTAGAGTCAGTGCATTATTACATAACATTGGAATGATCACAAGAAATATCAAGTCTCAAAAGACCGATTAGTTTAGTAGCCTTGGAATAACTAGATACATTCATAAAGTTTACATTACATCATAAAGTGAAAAACTACTACAACAACATATTGTCTTCGTATCCCCTCATATTATCCCTTCAGGTCATTCATAAATTACTTCTTCACATCCTGGGAAAAATAAAACATTGAAATGGGTGATCTCAGATGCTCAGTAAGGATAAAAATATAGCGGAAACATTCATAAATAAGCATAAACATTTAAGGCAATGTATAGCTAAAACAAAAGACTTTTAAACTTGAACTTCAGCATAATATGGAAAAGATAAAATGAAATAATTCCATTTACTTATTCACATGAATATTCTACTAGTCGAATAATCACACGCAATATCAATAACCACTTTCATAATGATGGAATGCATAATGTCATACTATCATAACTACGTAGCCGTGGCCTCATGCCAAGACTAAAAATAAGATTTTGTCAAGGCCTCATTCCAAGACACTGGTATGTCTCATGAGACCTACTGATGCTTCGAGGAGCTATAGTGGGCTCTACCCGTCACTTATTAAGTCCAATGCATTCCTCATATGAATAGGTTTCAACATAACATAAACATTCGTATTAAAACTAGCATACGAAATGTCAATACTTTCACCATAAACTAGGAATGGTATAAAAATAACACATCCATAGTCAAACATATCACAAAACCTTCAATACAATATGGAAGTTTTGTATCATAATAAATCAACTTCAAATAAGCTTAAAATCCATCAATGGATGTTGACATAGATGAAATCAAAACTATTTGAGAGAAATATCTATTTTTTTGAAATCATTTAAAAGTCAAATAATTATAAAATAAAACATTTACATTGAAAATATAATTATAATCTTGTAAGGTAAGCTTTTAAGATTTTATAATGGAAAAAAATAGTCGTACCCGCCCTATAAGTTAAAAAAATACATTCTTACCTTAATTCTGTTGAAAAGGATAAAAGGGACCTTGTTTGGAAAACGATGGAAAGATTCCTTTATAAACCTCTTATAAAAAGTCAAACAAGGGTATAAATGACTTTAAGCCATATTTTTTAAAATATCAAGAATTTTTTGAAATACATTTTTAAGAAACATGGATGTGGATGATAAAGAGGTCCTAGTAGATAATTACGTATAAACAACCTCAGATAATGAAGAGATTGTGAAATAACCCTTACCTTGTACTTTTCCTTAGTCGATGGTATGTTAACCTCCTGTATAATATTTAAAACATTGTAATTAAATTATACAAGGACCATATACATAATTATGATATCATATATGATCTTCTAATAATTCTTCATTAATAATACTTTAGTATTATCGTCGTTTTGGGTGTTAACTTACTCATTTTCTTTTATATGTTTTGTAACATAAGTTGTGTTTGTTATAGATAGGTTGTATCTTATTCATATCCAGAATGATATAAAGTTCTTAAACATTACTTTTAATCATCAAATGATAATTAGTCTTGAATGGATATGATGGGGAATGAATCTCATCGCGTTCGTGGAGACGGTAGTTTGTACGTACGCACGAGTGACAATATCATCCTTTTTATATTAAAATAATATATTATTTGATGTTATATCATATATATAGAATCATTATCATGTTATATTTATTATTTACATGAATTACACATCATTATTATACCCATCCAAATAATAATATATTGAATAACAATTATACCACGACGTGGAGACGGTAAGTCGTACGTACGCAAGTATGGAGACATATCATTCAAAGGATGGATAGAATACTGAATATGGTTGTACCATATTTATAACAATATCACAGTATATAGGAGATATTGTAGTTATTATTTTAGAATGGGAATAACAAAGAAATAAGAAGTTGAAGAAGAAAGGAACTTGAAAGAGGGTGGTGAAAACATTACCTATTCTTCGGGTTATTCTTTTTTATTTGATCAAAATGGATCCTTAGGTTGGATTTATGATCAAACTAAGGCATCTAGGTTGAAGTGAGGGAAGTTGAGAGGATATTAGGGCAGGGGTTGGCCGAGAAAAAAGGCTTTTAATGTGTGAATTAGTGAGAAGGGGGAGTGCCCTTTTATAAGTGGGGTGAGGAGCACCTTTGGAAAAGCTAGAAATATTATTTTATAATAAATTAATATTCGATTTATAATGGCTAAAAATTGGATTATTAAAATTATAAGATGGTTATGGGTCGAAATACTTTCAACCAATATATTTTATACAGGTTTGGGTCATTATATTAATCATATCTTTTAGTTTTAACTCTTAGTTAATTAGTTTGACATTTACCATGTCACTTTGTATTTTTATATTATATAGTTAATAAACATACTATATACATCCAAGAGACCCCCAAGTGATCCATTAATGATACACATATCATGATATATGTCCTTTTGCTGAACCTTATATTTTTATGAATATAATATAAATTAATAATATAATATTTGTTTTAAAAACTCATTTATGTCAATTTTGACACTATTCAATAATTGATTTTTGTTAAAGTCTTAACAACTTTATTAATTCAAAACAAATTCATTTAAGAAATCCTATAATGTCATATTAACCAATAAAATTCATTTATATCATCAAAACTTTCAAATTATATTTATTTTAACATTTATAATACCAATTATTTGATTCTTTCATTAATAAGGAAAATACTGCATCATTATTGTGTCATAAATAATATTAATTATTAAATGTCTAAAAATTATAAATAAAATAAAATTATGTAGGAAATCTTTGTATCTTTCTAATGAATATTTATAGTTGAAAATCCAACATACATAACCCTATATAAAAATTGTTTTTATAAAAGATATATGCTTCTATCATTTTTGTATTTATTTTAACTTAATTAATATAAAGTGTCCTTATCACCTACAAGTGGCTCCATGGGGTACCAAAATCGACCCAAAGATGCCCATGGTCGGACATGTATCAACCAATAAGGTTAGGACACGTTTTAGGGTAATTTATTATTATTATAATATTATTTTTTACCCTTATTTACCGGATTTACCCTTTAACCATAGTAAATAAAATATTTACCGAAGTAATTATTCAAAATGTATAAAAATAAAAGTTAGCAATTTACACAATTTGGAAATCCTGATTCCAAATATGGAATCCATTTTTCCAAATTCAAAACATAGAAGTGGAAGAAATTAATTTAAAATTAATTCTCGTTGTTAAAACAAAAAGCGTGTTTTTAAGAGATAATAACTATCAAAAGATTGACACTTGTTTATGTCTGGTTTAATTATGAAATTATGTCCAATGAAAAACATTGTATTAAATGGTAAAAATATATTTTAAATATACTTTAAAACCACTCAAATTCATAATTTATCACTATTAATTATTTTGATTAAAAAAGTTGTTTTTAATTAAAATTTAGTAATTTTCATTATTCATCAAAATATAAAAGTTATCTAAAAAGTACCAATATTTCATCCTAGGATAATTTAGATATTCCTAATACAAAAATGAAGTCCATTTTGAAAGATAAAATTTATAAAATTTTAAAATGTGGGTATTACTATTCATAACGGCTAGTTTGATTGGTTGTGGTGTGTGTTAGAACTCGAAGTTGTGTACAACACACGCTACTATATTACTCAAAGAGAAGCATACCATGGAAGCTTGGGGTGTTACATTCTCCCCTACTTCAATAAATTGCATCCTCACAATTTTAAATTGTTCTTCGAAAATAAAAGGTTTAAAGTAGAAAATACCTTTGTGGAAAACCCACATCGGAAATAAGGTTCATAAAATTTAGCCTTAATAAGAGGGAAAGGGAAATGAAAAATTCACAACCAAATTATGATCTCGATTAGGAGAACATTGGTGGAAATTAGAGACACATAATTGGAGGAAAAATCGAAATATTTTTCGGGAGTGATTGAGGTCATCAATCACAAACAAGTGTAAAATTGAGGGCCTCAAAGCCTTTAATCTATAGTGATTTAAAATATCATCAGTTCAACAAAACATAGTTTATTAGGGTAACACATTTTTTTATATACCTTTCCTAAAGTTTAAGAATTAATTTATAAGATAGAGGTATATATATATATATACGTGACAAGTAGAGTTTCAACCTTCAACTAATTTCTCCCACAAACTCATATTTTACTCAAAAAGATAATAGAACTCAAAAATATTATATTTATCCTAACAGTACAGGGTTCCAAATATTAACACATACCATTTAGATTGGGAAAACTATTTTATAATAACTAGGGACTTTCTGTAGGCTAGTGGTAGGTAATAAAGTCCTTCCGCACTATGGTTGTGGGTTCGATTCCTGCAGCTTTGTCCGACGCGATAGGTTATCCCCCGACCTGCAGGTTGTCCTTTTCCTAAAACTATAGTATTATAATATCCCAAAAATAATCTTAAGAAATGATTTAATATTAATCCATACTATAAAAAGTTCAACATAATCCATTCCAACCTTTATATTTATCCAAAATACATCTGTCCAAATTCTCTCTCTTAAAGGTTTCTAAATTCCAAAATTAGTTGTAACATCAGATTCCCTAAAAAAGTAATGATTCTTATTGTCACATACTAAAAATATGATTACCTTCATCATATTAAAACCTTAATGAAAACAACAAGTACTGTAGTACAATCCTTATATATATCACATTATTCTTATAACCAGAATATAATCCTTGAGTCCAAAAACACAAATACATTAATTATTCAAATTCATCTGTAGTAACAACATAAGCATGGCCTTGATCTCTTGGCCTTTTATAAGGTAAGTTTCCTTGATGCTTAAGGAATTCATTTGCATAATACCCCATTTCTCTACAATTGTATCATTAAACATTGACAGCCTCTTTCTTTCCCTTACAATCACGAGTCTGGTGACCTTTTTCTCCACATTTGTAACAAACTCTCATTCCTTTTAGGCAATTACCGGGGTGTTTCTTATCACAATTATCACATAATGGAAAATACTTCTTTCCATTTTTCCCATTATCTGTCTCTTGCTCCACCATTATCTTCTTCTCTTGCTTTACTTTGTTGTCATAAGACTTAGAGAATTCCTTTTCTGTCTTGATATCACACGATACAATATCTTCGTACGATGAGAAGGATTGTGATACTAAATCTCAATGGAGAAATGGTTTTAACCAATCAAAGAAACAATCAATCTTACTTCTTGGGTTACGTATATAATCTGTAGCATGTCTCGCTAACCTTGTAAAGTTAGACTCATACTTTGCAACATTCTCATCCTCCTTTTGCCTCAGACTCAGAAATTGCCTTTCTATATCTTCTTGATGGTCACGAGGAAAGTATTTTCCTAAGAAAAGATCTTTTAACTCTCTCCATTCCATATTTGATACTTCATCATCTTCCTTTTTGTTTTGTATCAATGACCACCATTGATCAGCATCTCCAGTGAGGTGATAAACTACCATGATAACTTTCTCCCTTTCACTACTCCCCAAAGCCTGAAATATTTTTTCTAGGGAACTTATCCATTGCTCAGCTACCAATGGATTTTTACTCCCATTGAACGTTGGTGGTTGTTTCCTCATGAAGCGATCTAACATTGATCCTCCACGCTGTGGATCAGGGTTCTCCATATAGGTAAGGTTATTATTCATAACCTGAGTTAGTTGTCCTAGTATGGTGATTAGTTGATCAACACTAGTTGCATCACGAGCTCCACTATAATTATCTTGAGCAGGAGGTCAATCCCTACATAGAGTGTGTGCATTGATACGGTTTCCATTCCTTCCACTAGGTGCCATTTCTAAACAATGGCATAAACTAGATCTGTTTATGAATCAAAATACATAATTCCATACTTGTAAAACACTTAACATAAATTGAACTATTTATGGATATAATCTATAATCACAAAAAAAATGTTTTCTTTGAGGATGTATATACTCATAAACCCTTCATAATGATTTGTAAATAAAATGAGAATTTTCCTAAGCATATCCCTCGGGAGTGTCGTAACCAAGAGTGCGACAAGGCCCGTTGTCGTGCACCAGTTCTCGTTCGAGTCTAGATCAAAGAGGTGTTTTCGGGTTTTACCCCTAGGTACATCTGTGCGAGAGTCTCCTCTACCTGCTCATATCTAGACAGGGATGTATTTCTTAGAAAACTCACAAAATCTCTACAATACCAAAATTTTAGTAAGTTCTTCTATACTAATCCTCAAAGTTCATCTTAGGTCTATGTACTCTAAGTATATTTTATCTAAATCTTGCTTCCAAGGTTTGTAATAAAATTCCTCTGATACCAACTGTGACGCCCCAACCCTAGTTTCCCAGAGTCGGTGCATTATTACATAACATTGGCATGATCACAAGAAAGATCAAGTCTCTAAAGACCGATTAGTTTAGTAGCCTTGGAATAACTAGATACATTCATAAAGTTTACATTACATCATAAAGTGAAAAACTACTACAACAACATATTGTATTCATATCCCCTCATATTATCTCTGTAGGTCATTCATAAATTACTTCTTCACATCCAAGGAAAAATAAAACATTGAAAGTGGTGAGCTCAGATGCTCATTAAGGATAACAATATAGAGGAAACATTCATAAATAAGCATAAACATTTAAGGCAATGTATAGCTAAAACAAAAGCCTTTTAAAATTGAAATTCATCATAATATGGAAAAGATAAAATGAAAAAATGCCATTTAGTTATTCACATGGATATTCTACTAGACTAATAATCACATTCAATATCAATAACCACTTTCATAATGATGGAATTCATAATGACAGACTATCATAACTATGTAGCCAAGGCCTCGTGCCAAGACTACAAATAAAATTTTGTCAAGGAATCATGCCAAGACACTGGTTTATCTCATGTGACCTACCGATTCATCGAGGAGCTATAGAGGGCTCCACCCGTCACTTATTAAGTCCAATGCATTCCTCATATGAACAGGTTTCAACATAACATAAACATTCGTATTAAAACTAGCATACGAAATGTCAATAATTTCACCATAAACCATGAATGGTATAAAAATAACACATCCACAGTCAAACATATCACAAAACCTTCAATACAATATGGAAATTTTGTATCATAATAAATCAACTTCAAATAAGCTTAAAATCCATCAAAGGATGTTGACATAGATGAAATCAAAACTATTTGAGAGAAATATCTTTTTTTTAAATCATTTAAAACTCACATAATTATAAAATAAAACATTTAATTTGAATATATTATTATAAGATTTTAAGGGAAGATTCTAAGATTTTATAATGACAGAAAATATCCACACCCGTCGTATAAGTTAAAAAAAGACATTCTTACCTTAATTCTGTCGAAAAGGTTAAGAAGGACCTTGTTTGGAAAATGATGGAAATATTCCTTTATAAACCTGTTATAAAAAGTAAAAAAATGGTATAAATTACTTTAACCCATATTCTGTAAAATAGAAAGAATGTTTTGAAATACATTTTTAAGAAACATGGATGTGGATGATAAAGAGGTCCCAGTAGATAATTACGTATAAACAACCTCAGATAATGAAGAGATTGTGAAATAACACTTACCTTGTACTTTTCCATAGTCGATGGTATGTTAACCTCCTTTATAATAGTTGAAAAATTGTTATTAAATTATACAAGAACCATATACATAATTATGATATCATATATGATCTTCTAATAATGCTCTGTTAATAATACTTTAGTATTATCGCCGTTTCGAGTGTTAACTTACTCATTTTATTTTATATGTTTTGTTACATAAGTCGTGTTTGTTATGGATAGGTTGTATCTTATTCATATCCAAAATGATATAAAGTTCTTAAACATTACTTTTAATCATCAAATGAGAATTAGTCTTGAATGGATATGATGGGGAATGAATCTCATCGCGTTCGTGGAGACGGTAGTCCGTACGTACGCACGAGCGACAATATCATCCTTTTGATATTAAAATAATATATAATTGGATGGTATATCATATATACAGAATAATTATCATGTTATATTTATTTTTTACATGAATTACATATCATTATTATACCCATCCAAATAATAATATATTGAATACAAATTACACCATGACGTGGAGACGGTAAGTTGTACGTATGCACGTATGGCGACATATCATTCAAAGGGTGGATAGAATAATGAATATGGTTTTACCATATTTATAATAATATCACAGTATATAGGAGATACTGGAGTTATTATTTTAGAATGGGAATAACAAAGAAATAAGAAGTTGAAGAAGAAATGAATTTGAAAGAGGGTGGTGAAAACATTACCTCTTCTTCGGGTTCTTCCTTTTGATTTGATCAAAAGGACTCCTTAGGTTGGCTTTATGATCAAACTAAGGCATATAGGTTGAATTGATGGAATTTTAGAGGATATTTGGTTAGGTTTTGGCCGATCCAAAAGGATTTGAATGTGTTAATCAGTGAGAAGGGGGAGTTCCCTTTTATAAGAGGGGTGAGGAGCACCTTTGGAAAAGCTAGAAATATTATTTTATAATAAATTAATATTCGGTTTCTAATGGATCCAAAGTGGATTATTAAAAGTCTAAGGTGGGTATGGGTCTAAATACTTTCAACCAATAGATTTTAGATAGGTTTGGGTCATTATATTAACCATATATTTTAGTTTTAACTCTTAGTTAATTAGTTTGACATTTACCATGTCACTTTGTATTTTTATATTATATAGTTAATAAACATACTATATGCATCCAAGCTACCCCAAAGTGGTCCATTAATGATACACCTATCATGATATAAGTCCTTTTTCTGAACCTTATATTTTTAGGAATATAATATCAATTAATAATATAATATTTATTTTAAAACCTCATTTATGTCAATTTTGACACTATTCAATAATTGATTTTTATTAAAGTCTTAAAAACTTTATTAATTCAAAAAAAATCATTTAAGAAATACCAAAATGTCATATTAACCAATAAAATTCATGTATGTCATAAAAACTTTCAAATTATATTTATTTTAACATTTATAATGCCAATTATTTGATTCTTTCATTAATAAGGAAATTACTGCAACATTATTGTGTCATAAATAATATTAATTATTAAATGTATAAAAATTATAAATAAAATACCATTATGTATGAAATATTTTTAGATTTATAATGAATATTTATATTTGAAAACCCAACATATATCACCCTATGTAAAAATTGTTTTTCTAAAAGATATATGCTTATGTCATTTTTGTATTTATTTTAACTTAATTAATATAAAGTGTCCTTGTCACATACAAGTGGCTCCATGGGATCCCAAAATCAACCCAAATATTCTCATGGTTGGAAATTTATCAACCAATAAGGTTAGGAAACATTTTAGGGTAATTTATTATTATTATTATATTATTATTTTTTTACCCTTATTTACCGGATTTACCCTTTAACCATGGTAAATGAAATATTTACCGAAGTAATTATTCAAAATGTCTAAAAATAAAAGTTACCTATTTACACAATTTGGAAATCCTGATTCCAAATATGGAATCCATTTTTCCAAATTCAAAACACAGAAGTGGCAGAAATTAATTTAAAATTAATTCTCGTTGTTAAAACAAAAAGCGTGTTTTCAAGAGATAATAACTATCAAAAGATTGAGAATTGTTTATGTCCGGTTTAATTATGAAATTATGTACAATGACAAAAATTGTATTAAATGGTAAAAATATATTCTAAATATACTTTAAAACCACTCAAATTCATAATTTATCACAATTAATTATTTCGATTAAAAAAATTGTTTTTAATTAAAATTTAATAATTTTCATTATTCATCAAAATATAAAAGTTATCCAAAAAGTACCAAAATTTCACCCTAGGATAATTTAGATATTCCAAATACAAAAATGAAGTCCATTTTGAAAGATAAAATTTATAAAATTTCAAAATGTGGGTATTACAATTCATAACGGCTAGTTTGATTGGTTGTGGTGTGTGTTAGAACTCGAAGTTGCGTACAACACACGCAACTATATTATTCAAAGAGAAGTGTACTGTGGAAGCTTGGGGTGTTACAGAAACTATGGAAAGCTGCATGATATTATTGAATTAAACTACCACAGAAATTTTTCTGTTGTTTTATTCAAATGAAAATGGGTTGATATTATCAGAGGTGTTAAAAGAGATTCCTTGAAATTTACTTCTGTGAACTTATCTCGCTTGATAGATATTGGTGATCATGAACTGCACGATCCATATATCTTAGCATCGTAGGAAAAAATGGTATATTATGTGAATGATGTTGTGGATAAATGGTGGAGTGTAGTTTCTCATGTAATACAAAGAGATTTGTATGATATGAGGATGAAGTGGAAGATTTGACCTCTGAAATTGAATTTAATCAACAATAGGAAGCAGAATTATTTGTCCATCATGATATTGAAAATATTAGTCTAGAAAGGATGAATGAAGTGGATGAAGAAATGGAGTAGGAAACCGAAATGATTAAAGGGGAAAATGATTATATGTACAATTATTTATTCATTCAACAACCATGTGTTTCATTTCTATAGTCATTAATTATCATTGTTATATTTATTTTATCTGTTAGTACTAGGCATCTATTATCATTTTTAATTTTTTTCTGCAAAATTTATTTGAAATATATATTCTGAACTTAATTTTATTTGATTAAATGACAGGAATTCCAAGGAGGAAGCGGTACATTATTTCATCTAGTTCTGTGACTGATGACGATTCATCTGGCTCCCTCCCCACGGCATCTGAGGCACCATCTGCCTACACCCTTGAACTATCTCCCCTGCACCATCTCTCACACTATCTGTGGATGTCCCATTAGAGGCTGAGTCATCGATTCCCCCTTCAGGAGCCTCAGTAGTGGTGTAGCGACACGCCCCTTCCAGTTCATCATGGACATACTGGAGTGTCACTGTCATAGGTACAAATTTTAATTAAATAAATTTATTGCATTTTTTTATACTAATTTTTTTCTCATTGAAGATGAAAAAAATGAAATCATGGAGAAAAACATAAAATGTTCAGATTTTTGGAATATGAATAGCGGGAAGATAGTCGTGACATTTTATTCTTATAGGGTCCCTACAGATGACGTCGTGGGGTTACTTGGCTAGATTTTAGGATAGCTGGTAGCAGAGGCCATTTCCCTTCCTATTTCTTATGATGATTAGAGACATATGCCTCCAAGATTGAAAAATGAAGTTTTTTATTCCCAAATAAAGGTAATTTTATTACATTATGGTTTAATTGAATTTCATGTTACTAATATGTTCAAAATGAATTTCTGTATACAGATGTTCTTCCACTTTACAGTTGCTGATGTGATAGCACAGAAGTGGACGTTGAAAAATCTTGGTAAGAAATGGAAAGATTTCAAATGGAGATTATGGTGTGATTTCAATGATACTTTTTTGACCATGCAATAAATGTAAGAGAATTTACCTAGTGGGGTACCTAAAGAACAGTTGAAAGTTTTTGTTGACAGACATCGTGATGAGAAGCGGATGGTATTGAAATATATATTATTATATTATACTCATTTTACATTTATAAATGTATATGAAGAGGATATGACATTGAATACATTACTGTAAAATTGAATTTTATTTATTTCAGGATCTCTCATGACAGAATGCATCAAACCGGGCTAAGCAAGTCATCCCTCACACTGCAGGCTCAAAAAGATTTTCTATAAGCTGAACGACATTGGTAATATTTTAATTAGTTTAAATATTTATATGACAATATTATATGTTTAATATATTTAATTTTTGATTTATCTTTGCTTAATGCAGTCACAGAGTTTAGGACACGAAGAATCCCGAACAGAACTGTGGTTGGATGTTCACAAAAAATCAGATGGAAGTTTTGTTAATTAGCCTGCCAAAGAAGTTGGGGTATGAAGTCAATTTTTTATTATAATAACTTATTATCAGTTTTTACTGTGTTAATATATATTTATATTTTATTTATTGGTAAAAATTAAAGAACTATGGGATGAAAATCCTGGACAGTCCTACCCAGTCTCCTAGGATGACCCAATTGCTAAAGTCCTTGGGAAGGAGCATCATGGTAGAGTGCGCGAGATGGGTTTTGGACCCGTACCATCTGAGGTATTTGGCATGCCACCAGGGATTCTAGCTGCATCTACTCCTAGTTATAGTCAGTCCATACCCAAATATTCTCAGAGGTATATTGCTTCTCTACGAACCACAGTTCAAGACTAGGGGGTTCAGATATCCGCTTTTTAGAAAGTGATGATTGTTATACATCAGCAGATGAGCAGATATTCCCCTGGTAGTAGTGCATCGACTGTTGGTATGCAGATAAATCACAAAAAATCAAAATCATTTAGTTTGTAAACTTTTATTGATTTTATGTTTTAATATAAATATGAAACAGTATTTAATTTTCAATATAATGTTCTTACAGGTGACAGTAGAAAGTGGAGATGGAGGTGGAGAGGGTGATGATGCATCATCGGACCATAAGTATTTGTATTGTTTATGTGTTGAACAAATATAGGAATAGTTGGTTTGTATATGTAACATGTGTGGCACATAGTTTCCACCAAACATTTTCATGTCCTAACATTTCCTTGATTTCTCGTGTTTCCTTTTATGCATTTTATTGATTTTTGATGTTTCCTTTTATGTCTATATTTCTCGAGTGTGGTATACATCATTCCATTTAGGCCTGTGTTTGAATTGGTTGTCGAGATTTTAGATGACTAGGAGTTAAACCCATTGTTGATGTGTTGAACAAATTGTGTGAGATGAAAAAAATCATTTTCATCAAGAAATGACATTAAATTTTTCATCATGGTCTTGGTTGTATGATCTTACACTATGTGCAATCATATTCAAGATTTCGTCATGGGTTGAAGGGCCTATTTTATCCTATAACCCTAGGTTTTATTCACCACAAAAACATTCTTTATTCCATCACTTCACCAATATATACTATAACAGTTTATATTAAGAGATCCCTAGTCCAAGAATTATGACAATAAAATATGCTCATACTCATACATCCATCACATGGGTTTATTCATCCCTGGAGTTTCATCAAACATCTATTTCCACAAAATTCTAGAACTATGGGTGGATTGATTCCCATTTCCATGGGATACGTATTGATTCATATATCTTCTATCATTGATCCTAGCTGATGATTAACCATATAATAATCCATTACATAAGGTGTCATTTCCTCAAAACACTCACGTGAGCCTCTTTTTTAGCAATAATCTCCTTTAATTTATGTTGATACATCAGTGGGCCAAGATGCTCTCATTTCCTGATATGAGGAAGTAAATAATGGGTATATATATGCAAAAGACCTTATAAGATCCTAATAAGATGAATTTAAACTATATCATTACCCCGTGTAAAATATATATACCTATTAATGATAGATAATTTAACCCCATAAAAATTGATATGTCTCTTAAAGAGAGATAATTTCAACTCTTATAAATTCTCGATGCCTAATATTATAATATGTAATTATTCAATATCATCATCCAAGAAGGTAAACCCTTCTAGCATTGGTATCCTATGACACCGTGAATCATAAAAACATGTGGATTGATTCCAATAATCATGATATGAGTAGTTACATATAAATATTTAACCCAGGGCACAACCCTATCACTGGCTCATTATAGGTTTCTCCCATTTCTATCTACTTTGGTAAAATCTTGGAGACATTTAACTCAAACCTTTTCCAATATTTGGAGCTCTAGGAATTTAAACTAGTTGTATTCATAGTTCATGTTGTATGATTTTAAACATCAAACCCCAATGTCCTCAGCAAACAATGTTAATTAACAACCATAACCTATTAAATGAAATAAGGATTCCTCATCTGATAAGTGTGGGATTATTATAAAAATAATTACCACATATAAAACTGAGATTCCTCATATGATAAGTATGAAATGAACCACACATTACCCGTATAAAACTTGTATTTCTCCTAATATGAGATGATATGATATCTTTGTCAGAGATGAAATCACTCCACCGACAATAGTCTCTTACCATGTCACACATCAAAACTATGTTTGTCTTGATTCCCATTATGAGGAGACACATATTGATGCATGTATATTTCATCTCAGTCCCATCCCTACCAGAAACTCATCATGGGGACGTTTCCCTCTGGGCCAAGATTGAATCTTGTCAACCCACATTTTTAAATAGAACATTTGAGAACATGAGGAAATATCTCCCATGGAACCTAATATTCTATATGGTACATCCCCACATACACTTGTGCGGTTCACACATTCTACAATTTGGATAATCCTCACCCTACCAATCTGAAAAGGATCTCTAATGAAATGATTTATGGACATAGTTTCTTACATACCATCTTAGGCTCATTCGATGAAGTACATTTACTGATAAAAAGTGGATCTCATGATTTGATCTCCATAAATAGTAGATCATGATATTTTTCATCCTATCCTCAACCAGCTCAGTTATCCCATGTTTCAAACATGGTCAATAATAATTCTATTTCTGTCGATTACTCCCATTTCACTTCCCAGTTCTCAAAAGTTGTAATTGTCATCGTGATATTTTTCAGGTCACTTATTCCCCTCATTGGGTTCACCCCTATAATCAATTTTAACTATATAAATATCATTAATTATTGAATCAACCATGGCTCAATAGGGCTTAGGGGTTGGGAGGAAGTCCACCTCAAGCATGGTTGGGTTGCATGATCACCACATTGTCCTAATTATATAACCTTAAATGAGTATTCCATGTCCATGAATCACTAATCTAAACTAATTTTAAATCAAACTTAGAATGTGTTGTGTGGTGTTGTACCCATTCTCTATCAATTCAGGTCATGTTTTTTACTCCTCACTACACATATCCATTTATGATGTTCCACTATATTTTCCAATCATCAAGACCATAAATTTTATACTAGTTGCCTCCATTATTTTTTAAATTTTTTGTGCATTAATCTGTTATGATATTGGTATTTTTGGTTTGATTTGTTTTTCAAGGCAGTGGTGAAGTGGAAGTAGAAAAAAAAATTATGGTCAGCTTTTCACGGTGGTTTTAATCATCGTGACAAGTATACAGGTAAGACAGTAGAGGCGGTTTTAATTGCCACTAAACGTAAGTATTTTTTACATTTAGTGGCGGTTTTAACCTCCGATAAAGAGTCACATCACTCGAAAACATTCCGCAGCGGTTCTCGTGACTTTAGACGTGGTTTTATGACCATTGTATTTTATTTTATTAGCGGCGGTTATAACCGCCGCTAATAAAATAAAATCCAGGGTGCGTAAAAACCGCCGCTTAAATCAGCAAAACCGCCGCGAAATGAGGCAGCTGCGACGCTTTCCTTAAACCGCCGCTAAATGGAAATAAGCGCTGCTAATATATTTCCAAATCCTAATTTAGCAGCAGTTTATGGAAACCACCGCCAAACCATGTAGCGGCGGTTTAAACCGTCGCTAAATGGCGTTTTTACTGTAGTGAATACAGGTTATATATATATATCATATGTGTGTATGTGTGTCTGTTTATATATATCATATATATATTAATATATATGGAGTATTCCCATTAATTTTGAGCTAATTATTTTCCAAATTATTAATGAAGTATCCCAGAACACTCTCTCTTAAAAAATAATAGGTTTTATTCTTCTGCTTCTTAAAATTTAGACAATTTTTCCTTTTCTTCCCTCCCAATAGGGATGTTTTTGTTATTTTTGTTGTTTAGGGGGATTCAATGCATAATATTATATGGTATTATGTGAATAAGGTGGTATCAGTGCCGACTTAATCATCATGGTTGTAGTATTAACTTTACTATACTTATTTTCTTAAGTTGCAAGTGTCATCCAATATTTGGCCTTAAAATTTTGGATAGCATCCTCTAGACACTATGTGGATACTATAAAATTATGAAAACTATAACAACTCTTCCCTTTATTATACATTAACACGTGATTTATTACATAAATTACACTTAATTAAACCCAAAAGATCAAAAATTTAGTGTCTTTGAGAATTAGGTACATTACATTAAAACTTAAAACATAGAATATAACATCTTTATAAAAAAAATATTTAACAAGCTTGCACTTAAAACTAAATGGGATAACCTAAATAAATATATAATAAAAGGATAATATATAAATCTTAGTAAGGGAATAAAAATGGAATAAGGTAAAAACATGTTAGAAAATAGACATATCAAGGGGAATAAAAAGAGTAGGAATCATAAACATGAATGATAAGGCATGATATAGAATGATAACATAAAAGATACATGGGAAATGTGGAAAAAATTTAAAACACTGCATCACAGTTCAAGGATAACTTCCAATACGTCATAATAGAAAACTTCCCATAAAGGAATCGGTTTCACTCCCTATCCCAACATGACGTATCATGATACTAAACTTTACCCAATGCATTGGAATGCTATATAATTCTGGGCGCGCCTGTCACTTTCATTTCAATCTCATGCTTAAGTGTTCTACATAGATCATACATCATGTATTCATTAATCATCATATTTTATTCCAAAAACATGGATTGTGAAATAAATAAATTTAAATCCACAATAATAATGATTATAAGTGCATAAATTTGAACACCCTTGATAGAAATTGGGTATGGTATTCACTACAAAATTGTTTTGGCATGGATTCTCATGGTGAAATTTCGACAAAATAATGGGGAATTATAAATATTCATGGAAGGAATTGATGAGAGAAAAATGGGTCTCTCGTCATTTATAAATCATAAAGAAAGTATGGGTTTAAGGATTCAGACGCAGTAGAATCATGGCAGTTGGGAGGACCCAAATTTTCATTTTCTGTAATCGATGACCAATCCGGGATCAATATGATGATAAATGACAGTATCCATGGATAAAGATAAAATATCTAGAAGAAAGAAAAAATGGTGTTAGATCCTAGAGAGGATCTTTCACATAATGTTTATAATTAATTTAAATAATTTCTGCAAAAAATAAAATACGTGGATCTTCAGTAATTTCTTCGTTGATGATGTTGATCATCTGGAATGACCCATCCAGATTGTATCATTGTTCTTGTGAGGATCCAAACTAGAATCTCTCTAGTGGTGATCCACACGTGCTCTGATGTCCTCAGATCAACACCACTCATTCGTCGGGTACTAGTGCAGCGAAGTGAGTGTCTTGCGTCAGTCATTCTTGATCACCTATTCTTCAGTCTTGAAGAATGAATCTTTTTCTTGAGAGGGGAGAGGAGTGGATTCAAGAGAGAAATTATTTTGGATCAATAATTCTCTCACCACCGGCAATTTCATCTCATCAGGTGTGATGGAACAATAGACATACTTGTCTTTTTAATGATATGAGGTTTCAGTTACAATATTTAATTGTGTAACAACTATTAAATACATTCATAACTTTTGAGAAAACCCATGGTACATAATAACAATAACCGAACCATTATTCGTGGTGTTCCAACTTGTGAAAAATAGAATCATATATGAAATCCCATGCCACATAATGATAATAGCATTATTATTATTTTTTCTTGTTCTAACTAATTAAATAATTATTTACCATCTTGAAAATAATTATTTTACTACCAGACCGGTCTTGGTCAACTCAAACTCAACTTCTATTTATTGAACACACAAATAAATAAATAATTTATTCTCTTAAATAAATATTTTATTTACAAACTAGTAAATAAATATTTATTAAATGTTCAATAAAATAAATATATTTTATTTAATTTATGCGATCATTTTAACTTGAATAAAACTATTCCATAGTCTTGAGAATAATATTTATTCCATTAATTAAATTCAAATATAATTTAATCAAGACCGCAAGAAAAACTTAGTGTGTGACCCTCTAGGATTCTTTCTCATTGGCATTAGGCAGGCTTTCCTAAAGTCCAAGAGTACTGTCTAGTAACGGTTCAAGGAACAAAATTGAAATAACTTAAAGTCACAACGATGACAACCACATATGAATTCTCACTGTGTAATATAATCCATTTATCTCAATATCTCATCAAGAAGGTTTCATGATAGTATCATCAACTTGTTTTCTTGATACGTTCTTCTTTGACTACCTGAAATAAACTCATCGATACACCATGGACATGAAATTTAGGGTGATGGTTATATTTCAATCAAAGGGCTGATATGTCATCTTTCATAAATGGAAGGGACAAATCCTTCCTCGATTTATCCATTAATAACATGTCATTCGTGACGCACCAAATGTACCCTACTTCACAAAAACAAATGGCGTGATGTTTTTTGTTAGTAAATCAAAGTGTGTGATTTATGAAATGAATTAATAATAATATTAAATTCTAAGGAACATTACACACACTCACAGATAGGAATATCCGATGACACCAAAACATGCAGAATTCATACTGGCGGGTATGTTCTCATAATCTCCCATCTTAGAGATTACCAAGTGAAAACATCATGAGAAGAATTCTCATCTGCTTATGAGTACTCACACCTGACAGTCTGTATACTATGTTTTCCATAATAGTATGTCATCCAACCAAAGAACTATATTTAATAATATCTTCATATAACTTCAAGGTTCTCATCATAGCAGGGAATTGATATGGCCTTATTAATGTGAAAAATAATCTAGGACATTATTACATTATCACCATGCAGAATAATGAACAATATGTAATAAGATATTTAATATTAAAATACATTAAATATTCATGAAATCAAAGTACAAACTATTGGTTCTTAGACACCAACTCTAACAAACTCCCAATTTGACTAGATCCAAATGCCTATGACATTCAGTCCGCTAGACCTCACATGATGATCATGTTTCTACTGAGTCAAGGATTTAGTCAAGGGGTCTACCATATTTTATTTTTTAGAAATACTACTCACTACAACTTCACCTCTCTGAGAAAAATCCCTCAAGAGTTTATACTTTCGCAGTATGTTCTTCGGTCGTTGATGTGACCTTGGCACTTTTGCGAGAGCCACTGTTGCAGTATTATCACAATAATGTGTGATGAGATATTTAATTATAGGTAACAAATCCATCTCTTAGACGAAGATCCACATCCAAAATGATTCTTTAGCTACCTCATAAGCTGTGATATACTTAGACTCTGCTATAGAATATGCAACAACACCTTACTTTGAGCTCTTCTAGCTCACAGCACCTCCATTTAAAGTGAATATGTATCCTGATTGTGACTTCATGTCATCTTGATCATTCTGGAAACTAGTATTTGTATATCCTCTAATGAATATTTATTCATATCCTCCATAAACTAGGAACATATCCTTATTACAACTTAGATACTTATGGTTAGTCTTGACTGTCATCCAATAGTGGTCACCTGGATTAGCTTGATATCTTCATGTCATACTCAATGCATAGGAGATATCTAGCCTAGTACAAATAATATCATAAATGAATGACCCAATATCTGATGTATATGAAATATTTTCCATTCTCTTACTTTCCTCATGTGTGTGAGGACACATTTTTTGTAAAGATGAATTCCATGCAACGCTCGCAACAATCCCATCTTGGAGTGTTTCATACTGAATCTCTTTAGTATCTTGTCAATGTATGTACTTTGACTTAGGCCTAGTAATCTCTTAGATATATGATGATGGATATTTATCCCAAGAATATATACAGCCTCACCCAAGACCTTCATGCAGAATCATTTATTCAACCATGCCTTAATAAACTGTAACACTGGTATTTCGTTTCCAATATGTTTTATGTTATAAACATATACTATTAGGAAAATGACTACACTCCCACTAAACCATTTGTAGACACTATGATCACATTTATTATTTATAAAACCAAATTCCATTATGGATTCATCAAAATTAATGTTCCATGACTTGGATGCTTTCTCTAATCCATAAATGTATTTTTACAATTTTCATATCTTATTTGAATCCTTTGGAGTCACAAACCCATAAATTTTTGTCATATAGACATCATCCTAAAGGTTCCTATTAAGGAAGGATGTTTTGAAATCCATTTTCCAAATATCATATTCATGGTAATAAGTAATGTATAATAGAATTCTAATGGATTTTAGCATTGAAATTGGTGAAAAGGTTTCATCGTAGTTAATTCCTTGATTCTGTTTGAACCCGTTTTCAACCAGTCATTCCTTATAGGTAATGACTTGTCCTTCCATGTCTAGTTTCTTCTTGAATACCCATTTTCAACCAATAGTATTTACATCAACTGTAGGATCTACCAAAATCCAAGCTTAGTTTTAGTACATGGAATCTATTTCGGAATTCATGGCTTCTTACCACTTAGCAACATATGTGCCACTTACTGCTTCCTTTTAGGTTAGATGGTCATTATTATCAGCTAATAATGAGTCACCATCCTTAGTAACTATAAAAACATACCATTCTGGTTCTCTAACCTCTCATGTACTCCTATTTAGTACTTGTGTCTCTGGAATATATCTTTCTTCCATGGGGCTTTGTGGAATCTTCTCATGTACCAACTCTTGTGTACCTTGATCCTAAAATTCATCAAAGTCTATCTCACTCCCACTATCTATTATGGAGATGTTCTCACTATCAAGGAATATGACGTGTCTTTCCACTATAACCTTTTTTTATAAGGGGTCATATAGGTAATATACCCCTGTTTCCTTGAGGTATCCTATAAAGGTACACCTGGTGCCTCAAAGTGAAAGTTTGTTACCTAAAGATACCTTAACAAACGCTTCGCTACCCCACACATGTAAATTCGATAACATGGCTTTTCTTCCACTCCAAAGCTCGTATGGAATACCATTTATTGATTTATCTGGTACTTGGTTTAGTATTTGTGATTCTGTTTATAACTCATATCCCCAAAAGGATAATGGAAGACTTACATGACTCATCACTGATCTCACCATGTCTAACAAGGTGTGGTTCCTCCTTTCACTTACACCATTCCACTAAGGTTTGTAAGGATGAGTGAGTTGCAATAGGATCCCAAACACCTGTAAGTAATAAATTAATTATTGATTAAGATATTCTCCACCTCGGTCTAAGTAGAGTTTTTAATATTCTTACCAAGATTGTTCTCAACTTCATTCTTGTATTCCTTGAACTTATCAAAAGAATCTAACTTATACCTCATTAATTAAATATATCCATATCTATTAAAATCATCAGTAAAAGTTATGAATTATGATTACCCACACCTTTATTCAATTGGTAATGGTCCACACACATCAGTATGCACCAATTCAAGAATCTATTTGGCTCTTTCACCTATCCAACTAAATGGGACTTAGGTCATTTTGCCTTGTAAACATGTGTGACATACACCAAGTGGCTTTAGTTCAAAATAATCTAAATATCCATATTGATGTAACTTTTTTAAGTGTTTCTCATTTACATGACCTAGCTAGTAATACCAAATTTGGGTGTGGTATGATTCATGTGAAGTAATTTTGTTCTCAATTTCCATTACTTGGTTTGTGTAATCCAACACTTAAAGAACATTATATAAATATTACTTACCAAAACAAATGTTATCTTTAAAAAAGAAGAAACATTGATTTCCAAACATGAAAATAAATCCATCTGTATCTATCCTGGATACAGTAATAATGTTTTTGGTTATAGAAAGAACATAATAAAAACCTTTTAATACCAAGATCATCTCATTCAGCAATGTGAGGTGGTATTCCCCAACAGCTATAACAGAAAGTCTAGATATTTTTTCTACTTGTTGATCTACCTCCCCACGATCAATTTTCTTGAATCTACTTGGTTCCTATATTTGGATAAATATGTAAGCACTAAAAGATGTATCTAATACCTAATTTTTAGAAATAGATATATTTCACTCGATAACAAACATACTTGAAGCGTCCCCTTACTTCAATAACTAGTTGAAATTTTTCTTCAAGTGGTTATTCTTGCCACATGTGAAACAAATAGCTTCATATTCCATTTTATCCCCTTTAATTTTCCTTTTATTGGAAGAGAGTGAAGAATCTTTGGGCTTAAACCTCTTCACCTTCCCTTTCGTCTTATTCACCATAAGGATAGAAGGGTTTTCTCACTTCATGTATTTTTCCACTTCAAAAAGGAGGATAATAATATCTATTATAGACTTCTCATTATTGTTCATATTGAAATTCACAACAAAACTAGAAAATCTTTGAGGGAGTGATGCGATAATGAGATCGGTACCCAGTTCTTTGGGGAGTTTAAACCCTAGAACCTTAAAATGCTCAATGTATCCAATGATATTGACTACATGAGGCCCAGCTAGGTAACCCTCTCTAATCTTATTCTAAAATAGTTCCTTGTAGATCTCAAATGATTCCTATATTTCTCTCTCCTAGTAAAGACCAAGGAGGTACTCAAGCATGTTATAGGCATCCATGTTTTCATAAGACTTCATGAGTTCACTAGAAATTGATTATAACATCAAACATTGAACGTTGACCACATCATTCATATTTTTTTCTTAGACAAATAAATCTTCATCACTCACCTCTTGGGTAATAAAATCAGGTAATAAGTACTCTAGTACATAAGATTTCCATTCATGGTGTAGAATGACCTAAAGGTGTCTAAACCATTCCTGGAAGTTACTGTCAGTGAGGATGTGGTATTTATCTAGTATTGATCATAGGGATAGTGTGGTTGAAAAGTTTGTAATTTTTATTCTATAATTAAAAAATAACATTATTATTACTTTCTTGGTTAAATTTTATGATAAATAATAAATTAGTTTTATTAAGTCTCCCACTATTTTATCAAGTCCCAATTCCCCTCACCATTGAACTCAGAATGTCTAGTTGCTTGGACATTCTAGTGGAAAGGATCCACATTCCCCTTCACATAACCCCAAAAAGGGTTAGTCAAGCTATTTTAAGGTATTTAGGTAGGAAAGTATTTTCCAACTGTGGGCTTGCATCTCCTTGATCCATTGAGTGGACTCCCCAATCCTGAAATCCTAACTAGGATTTCCTCAACACTATCCTCCAATATTACACCAAGTCTAGAAAGGGATACTCCTCTTGATGTAATATGGTTAATTCAACCCAAAACTTTTATAAGGGCTTCCTGTATAAAATTAAGTGTCCCAAAAAGGGTTGGTCAAACATATAGTTTTATTAAGTCTTTCCCTTAATCAATTAACAGAAGTCTTAGTCTGACTTAATTTTTTATTGAGGGATTTGTATCTCTTATGTGTAAATTGATTATTATCTTTATCACATGATTTTTAATATTAAGTGGAACTTACTTAAGTGATTAACCATGTCTTGATAATATTAATGCATGATCCTGGTTTATTTTAGTTCCATATTATATGCTTGTTTAATTCATTTATTATGTGATCATGACAACACATCCATAATGAAAAACCATGAAACTACTAGAAAATAAATAAAGTAAAGGGTATGATCATGAGGTTTTATAATTTTTATTTTATCTAGAGGTTGATAAAATAACCCTAACCTAGGTAGAAAAACCTTGACCCTTTTGGGTTTGTGTTTACAGTCTTCTACCTATCCACATGTCTACATTTGTATCTCCTAGGATTGGTTTTGTCCCAGCTCCGGCTTGAACCGCCTCTACTAGCTTGGGAGCTCCATCCATTACATATTATTTTTAAATCACACTTAGTTGAGGGTTAAAAATGGGGTTTACATAAAAGAAACCATGGGAACGCAAACCCAATATATTAATGAGGAGAGATGGATCACAGACCAACAATTTAATTTAACAAACAAATTAAAAGAAACCAATCGCATACAAAGGTTTGGTCTAGATCATGATTATCCACATACATGCAACAAATTACAAAATTAATAAAACTAGAATTCAATCCTTTAATCATTCTCATCAAGATAAATCATGCTCGAATTGATTAATTATTATCGTTAATTAATCAATACTTTTATCTTGATTCCTTTTTCTGAATTTCCTTGAGATTCTTATCCTTGTACATAAATGTACCTTGGAGGTAACTTGGTGAATACCTATTTAAATATACCCAACATGAATTATATTTGTATAATATTTTACTATTATGACATATGGCATGCATGATTCTTCAATACATAGAGTAACAACCTGTGGTACGATTTATACATGATAAGTAGTTTTGAACATTGCATAAATATTAATGTTTTAACTTTGTGTAATTTAGTAAATTACACAGTGTGTACTACATTCACCATCTTTACAGAATTACATGCCTAGGGACTCGGTGTGTGAGGTGTACTTCAGATATTTTGGAGTACATGGCATGTAAAGTGGGATACACATTGTGTTATCTCTATGTTACATGGTTACTGGTCAGCTCAATCTGTGTATGGGATAAACAGATTGGACCCTAACCCGAAGGTAATACACACCAAGTCCAATGGGACACATGGCGTGTAATCCAGTAAGCGTGTACTTATTTGTCTCACTCAACATGTGGTGTAAAATTAATTACCCCTCATGTAATAAATTCACCCATATTGAGTAATTTCCAAAGAATTCCTGATATGTTGAACACAACTACACTGTGTGTGTTTAAGATTACACAACATGTATGGCAGAGAACATGACGTGGAATTCCAAACACACGACATGTAATTTTGTGTCACCTGGAAAGAATTGTCAGTACTCCTGATGAGTTCCTCGCTTTAATTTTAATCCAAAAATTATTTGTTTCTAGTATATCTTTGAGAAACAAAAGAGGAAGAACATATCTCAAAATCATGATTATCATAACGATTAACCTTGAATTGAAAAACTAAATTATTAAATCGTAAATCATCAATGAATTATTTAAATAATTATAAATGATGATGTGGCCTACTATAATACCACTTGAAGGATCTAGATGTAGTGGAAGTGTGATTGTTGGGAGGTCCCAACTTTTTCTTTTCTATAATCAAAAACCAATTCAGGATCAATACGATGATAAATGCCAGTATCCACATATTAAGATCAAATATATGGACAAAAGAATAAAAGGGAGACAGATCCTAGAGAGAGGATATTGTGCATCATGTTTATAATTAATTTAAATAATTTCTGTAGAAATTAAATACTAGAATTTTCATTAAATTACTCTTTGATGATTTTGATTATCCAGAATGACTCTTATAGATTGTCTCATTGTGCTTGTGAGAATCCAAACTAGAATCTATCTAGAAGTGATCCACACGTGCTCTGATGGCCTTTGATCGACACAACTCATTTTTTGAGAACTAGCATGATGAAGCGATTGTCTTGAGCGGGTCTTTATTGATCGCTTGTTCTTCAGTCTTGAAGAAAATCTCTCCTTCTTGAGAGGGGATTGGAGAGGATTTGAGAGGGAAATTGTTTTATCTCAATAATTCTCTCACCACCAAAAATTTCAGTTCACCAGGCATGATGGAAAAATAGACATACCTGTATATTTAATGACATGGGGTTTCGGTTAAAATATTTAATTGAGTAACAACAATTAAATACATTTATAACCTTAGATAAAACCCATGATTCATAATAACAATAACAGCACCATTATTCATGGTGCGCCAACTTGCGCAAAACAGGATCATAAATGAATCTCGTGCCACATAATGATAACACTATTATTATTATTTTTTCTTATACCAACTAGTTAAATAATTATTTACCATCTTACAAATAATTATTTTACTATCATACTGACCTTGGTCCACTAGAACTCTACTTCCATTTATTGAACACCCGTATAAATAAATAATTTATTCTCTTAAATAAATATTTTATTTACAAACTAATAAATAAATATTTATTAAATGCTCAATAAAATAAATATATTTTTTTAATTTATACGATCATTTTAACTTGAATAAAATTATTCCATGATCTTGAGAATAATATTTATTCCATTAATTAAATTAAAATAAGATTTAATTGAGACCTTAGGAAACACTTAGTGTTTGACCCACTAGGATTCTTTCTTGTTGGCATTAGGTGGGTTTTCCTAAAGTCCAAGAGTACTATCTAGAAATGGTTCAAGGCACCCAAGAGAAAGAACTAAAAGATGAAATAAAAACATCCACATATGAATTCTCATTGTGTAATATAATCCCTTTATCTCAATATCTTGTCAAGCATGTTTCATGATAGTGTCATCAAACAGTTTTCTTCATATGTCTTTCTTTAACTACCTGAAATAAACTCATCAATACACCATGGCCATAGAATCTAGGGAGAAGGTTTTATTTCAATAAAATGGTCGAGATATAAACTTCCATAAATGGAAGGGAAAAATACTTCCTCAACAAGTCCATTAACAACATGTCATTCGTGACGCACCCAACGTACCCTACTTCTCTCCAACATATGGTGTGACAGTTTTCGTCAGTAAATCAAATTGCATGAGTCATGACATGAATTAATGATAATAATAAAGTCTAAGGACCCTTAAACATACTCATGGATAAGAATATTTGATGACACCAAAACATGCAGAATTCCTACCGGAAGATTTGTTCTCATAATCTCCCATCTTGGAGATTACCAAGTACAAACTTCTTGATAATAAGTCTCATCTTCTTACAAGTACCTACACCTAATGGTTTGTATACTATGTGTCCCATTATAGTATGTTATCCAACCACAGAACTATATTTAAGAATGTTTTCATAGCACTTCAAGGTTCTTATCATAGCACGGAACTATTATAACCTTATTAATGATACAAATACTCTAGGACATTATTACATTACAGTCCTGGAAAACAATGAAAAATATTTAATAAGATGTTTAATATATAAATATATTAAATATTCATTGAATAAAAGTACAAATAGTTGGTTCTATGACACCAATTATAACATGGGTAAGGTGTAAAAACATACCCAATCATTAATAATTTAAAATTAAAGGTCATAAAATGATGAAGATTCTTGAATAAATAGGATAGGTTCCCTTATGAAATTTTGGTAGACTAACAGTGTCACTTAAAAATTTATAAAATGGTTTGATGAGAGTGAAAGTGGAATATATCATTTTTACATCAAATGAAAAGTAATAGGTACATAGAAAGAAATATCCCAACATTAGGAAATGGAGAATTGAAGGCATAACATAACAAAGAAACTTGAATAATGTTGAGAAAGGAAATAACCCTTACTTGAGTGTGTGACTCCAAAAGATTGAAATATGGCCTCTTGAGATCTTAGAGAGCCTTGGGAGGATTCTAGAGATTATAGGTAAGAGTAAGGAAATTTTCCAAATATTTTTAGTGAATATAAATGGGATCTTGGGTGGGTAATATAGGAAAAATAGAGTTATTTATTTAATATATAGGTTTTTGACTTTACAAAATAAAATATTCAAAACCAAAAACCTTCCCATTTTTTGACCACGGTTTATTCTAAAGGGGGGGTTAATTATTTTATAATTCAATGGGACAAAATTATTAAAATAATTCTTTTTATTATGCGGAGATGAGTCACACTTTTGAAGAAATGAATTTAAAACTCTAAAATATATTAATGGTTTTGGAGGATTCATAAAGGCCTAATAAAAATATTAAAATAAACATAAAATCATATTCTTTTAAATTTAAAACATATATTTTTCTTAATATACCCATTATAGTATTTATTACATCATTTTGGGGTCATTATGATCTCATAAAACACACCATATATTTATACAGTATTTAATATTTACCCAAAAATTTGAATATCTCAGAAAATTATGAAACATTTACCATTGAATAACTTCTACACTATGATTCCAAAAATAATATTCCTTTTATCTAAATAATTTTATAAATATTTGAATTTTCACTTTTAAAAAAAATAACCGACATTTATTGAAAATGACAGGGTTTTTGTAATAACAGTTTTTAAACCCTAATAAAACATTACATTTGACTTCATAAAAAGTATGTGATAATTTATATTTAATAAAAAAAATTTAATAATAATATTTAATTAAAATATTACTTATTTAAAAAATACATTAATTCATCAAAATGAATTTCTTAATTTAATTGAATGATAACCAAAATACAATTCGTGTTTTATAGTATCAAAATAAATATATTCATTATTATTTAAAAATTAATGTACATAATCAATTTCTTATATACTTTATATATATATATATCCCTTTAATACACTAGTGTATGCCCTAATAGTAAGTTTTATGATGGTGAAACTTTCATGGGGTCATTTGGAAATATGGTTTGGGTCGTGATCTCAATGAGCTTGAACTTCTTCCGTAAACAATTTGGATCATGCTTAAGTTGTTGGATCTCAGCTTGGTCTTAGTTGAGGGAAAATCCTAGAGATACTATCTCCCTTGGAAGATCTGATAAATGGGATTCATAGGGTACAATCCTACTGAATGAGGCAATCACTTTCTTTTCTTGAGTCAATTGGATTTATTAAAGACCTATATTTATACTAATCATGTGATCACTATTCAACAACTATATTATAAATGGTAAATATTCTTAATGGTATTTTTAATCCAATTGGATATAATAAAACAAAATTATTTCATGTGTTTTCTATAACAATATTACATAATAAAAAATTAAATCATAAGGGAATTTTATTTATAACATTTCGTGTTGTTACAATATTCTCCCCTTGAGAAATTTCCCCCTCAAAATTTTCATTTCACCCCCTTAAAAATAAGGGTAATTTTTTTCATCACTTCCAATGGTTCCAACATTTATTCTTCAAACTTTTTTTTTCTCCACATCACTTTGACAAGGTGTATTGTCTTATTTTGTAGAACATTTTCTATATGATCTAAGATCTTCACCGGCTGCTCCTCATAAGAAAGATCATTCTCCAATGGTACCACCTCTAAATTGAGTACATGTGAGGGGTTAGGTATGTACTTACTCAAGAATGATACATGAAACACATCATGAACTTGATATTGGTTAAGTGGGAGTGCAAGTCGATAGGCCACTATTTCGATGCTATCAAGGATCTCAAAGGGTCTGATATATCTTGGACCAATATTTCCCTTCTTCCCAAATCTCAACACATTATTCCATGTAGATATGTAGAAATAACATGTCTCCAACATCAAAATCTAGGTATCATCGATTATTTTTATCATATATATTCTATTGAATCTGAGTATCTTTGATGTGATGATGAATGGTATTAACTATTTCCACCATTTCCACAACCATTTTAGGACCTAGTAGTTTTCATTCCACAACTTCATCCCATCATGCAAGTATTCTACACATCTTACCATAAATGTATTCATAGGGAGTCATTTTGATGCTCGAGTGGAAACTATTTTTGTAATTGAACTCTACTAAATAAATATGTTGGTCTCATCATACTTTTAAGTCAATTGAGCATGCTCTCAACATTTCCTCAAGTGTTTGGATAGTCTTCTCTGATTAGCCATAATTTTGAGTGTGATAAGTCATGATGAAGTTCAGCTCAATGTTTAGATCTTATAGAAGACTTTTCCAGAAATTAGAGGTGAATCTTGAATATCGATCAGAAAAAATTGATAGTCATACTCCATGTAGTCTGACCACTGCTCTAATGTATATTTCTGAAATTAGTTCTTGTTAAAATTACTCTTGTATCACAATAAAATATGTAGTCTTTGTAAGATGATCCACCACAACCCGTATAGAATTATTCCCTATTGATTCCTTTTTAAGACCAGTGACAAATTCCAAGTTGATGTTTTCCTACTTCCATGTAGGTATGGGTAATGGTTGCATCATCCCCTTAGAATTTTTTTCCTTTATTCTTTCACTTTCTAACATATAAGACATCTTGATGTGTTTTCTGTGATCTCATTCTTCATATTGACTCACCAATAGTATTCTTGTAAATCTCGATACATCTTTGTGCTTCCTGTGTGGATGGATAAGGTTGAGTTATGTTCATCATCCAACAACTCCTTCTTTAACTCAAGATTTGATGGTACATAGAGTATTGAACCAAATATTACAACACCTTCATCATTAACATTGAACTCCAAGGATTTCCCTTTCCTTATAGATTCTATTTTATTATAAATTTCCACATCAACTCTTTGAGAATACTTTAACCTTCCCAGAAGAGATAGTTGAGCAATCATTTGTGAAAGGGTTGATGATGTTCATTTCTTTATGATTCCCATGTTCATCCTTTACAAATATAAGAAGATTGGATCCCTCTCAATTCTCATTAATGATATAATTTCAAGATCCTTTATGCTTAGATCATCTTCCACTTTATTTTCTTTCCCAGGATGGTAGTGTATTGAGAATTCATAGTCTTTGATCACCTCTAACCATATTCATTGGTTAATATTCATCTATTTTTGTGTGAATATATACTTGAGGATTTTTTGATACATATATATTTCACACTTCTCCCCCAAGAGATAATGCCACCAAATTTCCAATGAAAACATCACTACATCCAACTATAGATCATGTGTTGGGTAGTTATACTTGTTAATCTTTGACTATGTTAAAGCATATGCTATAACTTTATCATTATGAATTAACACACATCCCAAGACCTTTTTCAAATCATCGCTAAATACTAAGAGAAATTCTCCACTTGAGAGTAGTGTAAGCACAGGGGAAGTGATCGGTATCCTTTTAAAATCCTTGAATCTCTCTACACCTTCATCATTCCAAGAAAACTTTACTCCCTTCCAAGTTAGTTGTTTAAGAGGGTTTGAAAATCATGAGTAATTTCTCACTAATCAGTGATAATACCTAGCTAACCCAAGGAAACTATAGATATCTGTCACTAATTTTGGCCTCATACAATCTTCAATTTATCTAGTATTTTAAGGGTCCATAGATATCTCATTTCTTATGATGATATGACCCAATAAAGAGACTTCCTTTAACTAGAAATCACATTTTATATACTTGTAAAAAGGGATTCTCCATTCATAGGGTCTTTAGCATAGTATTAAAATGATTCTCATGATCCTCCTTACTTTTGGGGTATATTAGAATATCAATTATAAATACTACCACAAATATTTTTAGGTAATCTCTAAAGAATATATTTAGCAATTCCATGAATATTTCTAGAGTATTGGTGACTCTAAAAGGCATCATAGTGAACTCATAGTGCTCATACCTTTTACAAAAAGTAGTCTTGGGGATATAATCCTTCTTCACCCCAACTTTGTAATATCTCGGACACAAATCCACCTTGTATAAGTATTGTGATCTATGTAGATGATAGAACAAGTCATCAATATAAGTCATATGATACTTGTTCTTTATCATGATCTTGTTGAGATCATGATAATCAATGCAAAGGCACATTGACCCATCATTCTTCTTGATGAAGAGGATTGGTGCACCCCATAGTGAAGCACTTGGGCTTATGAACCCTTTATCCATATTATCTTATAGTTATTTCTTCAGATCCTCATGTTAAATAATATCCATTCTATATGGAGTCTTGGATAATTTTAACATCCCAGGTATAAGCTTGATGGAAATTTCAACCTCTCAGCTAGAAGGAAGACCAGGAAATTCCTCAGAAAATACATCAGTGTATTCCCTCACAATGGGAATGTATTCAATGATGATACTTTCCCTAGACTCAATCATTTTATCTAGATATAGTTACTCATAAGGAAATAATATTGAATCTTGAGATGATGGTATTGACTAATAGTCATCCTCGTCCTTTCACTTGTATAGGATCTGGTGTCAATTCGCCATATGGAGATTGATTTTCTTCTCATGTAAATTTATGTTATCTCTATACAGGTAAATCCATCCATGCCTAGAATTGCATCAAATTCCACCAAAGGAAGTATGGCAAGGTTTGCTAATAATTTTATCCCACAAATTGTGATAGGGGGAGTTATATAGATGGGATGAAATAATTTCCCCATTTTCCATTTTCACTGACATATATAATTTCATTCTTTGTGGTGGTGTTTGTGTAGTTTTACTAAACTTTAATGATATTAAGGAATGCATAGAACTGTAATTAAAAAGTATGTTCTCTATTCTTGAATGAATAACTAGAATAATTTTCACCACATAATTATTAGGATTCACTTTAGTGGTAGTTATGAAAAAAATATCACCCTTTCTTCCTTAGGGGTTGTTGGTTGTCTCTGAAAACCCTTGTCTTAGTGTATTGGTTTTCAGAGAACCTTGGTTCCTTATAGTTTTAGAAATGAATAATACACTGAGGGTTGACTGGAGAATTACTTTCCTATGTTACAGTAGTGGGTTTCTCCTGTCAGAAATTATTGGCTAGGTTCCCTTCCTTCCCAAACCTAAATCATGTCCTTACCCCCTTTAGTAAATTTCCAAGGTGATTCTTTCTGCACCATTGACAAGTGGGGTGTTGGAAGTTCTTGGCACCGTTAGATATCTCTATCGGACTGCTAGAATTAAACTCCACTTTCCTTTTCTTATCCCCGTGATACCCATGAGATTCAATGATCTCTAATTAGAATTTTAGGGTATAGTGTAAAATTTCCTCATATCTATCAAATTCATGTATCTCTAGGGATTTTTATAGAATAGTTTTTATCCCACCAAATAAGTGGTCAACCTTGCATTTGGGGGTAAATAAACTTGTCCTCTGATACCAACTACACAACTATTCCCTTTATTAAACATTAATACATGATTTATTATATAAAATTACACTTAATTAAACCAGAAATATTGAGAAGTCTAGTGTCTTTAGGAGTTAGGTACATTACATTACAACTTAAAACATGGAATACGTAATCTTTATTGAAAACTTCTTTAATATTCTCACACTTAAAACTACATGGGATAACCTGAAGACATATATAATAAAGGGATGAGCTATAAATTCTAGAAAAGGAATAAACATGGCATAAGGTAAAACATGTTAGACAATAGGCATGTCAAGGGTCATAAAAAGATTAGTAATCATAAACATGAATGATAAGACAAGATATAGCATGATAACATAAAGGCTATACTGAGTACAAATATTGATGCACTCTAATGGGAACTATACTAGGTATGTGACTCTAAAAATATCAGTCTTATTTTTAATGAATATGTGGTTTTCCTATGTGCTGACTATTCTTAGATATTGGTATTTCCTGGTTTACAACTTTCTCCTCGCAAGTTTTTTTTTTGAATAAAAATAAAAAAGTGATTTATGGTGGAAACAACTTAAAACACTTCATCATAGGTCAAGGATAACTATCAAGACATCATAATGGAATAAGTAACATAAATTAATTAGGTTCATTCTATGTCCCAACATGATGTATCATGATTCTAAACATTACCCAGTGAATTGGAGCACAATATAATTTTGGGAACACATGTCACTTTCATTTCAATCTCATGCTTAAGTGTTCTACATAGATCATACAACATGGATCAATTCATCATCATATTTTATTAAATGAGCATGGAGTGTGGAATAAATACATGTAAATTCTGAATAATAATGAGTATAAGTGCATAAATTTGAACACCCTTAATATAAATTGGGTGTGGTATTCACTAAACAATTGTTTTCGCATGGATTCTCGCGGTGAAATTTCGCCAGCATAATGGGGAAGTGTAAATATTCATGGAAGAACTTAATGGGAGATAAATGGGTCTCTAATAATTTAAAAATCATAAGTACGGTATGGGGAATATTCAAAACCATACCTCATAATTAGGGATTTAAAATTAAAGGGCATCAAATTAAGAATATTCTTGAATAAAGGGGAGATATAGAGGTTCCCTTACAAAATTTCAGCAACCGGATGATGTCACTTAAAAATTAATAAAATGTGTTGATGAGAGATAAAGGGGAATCCCATAATTTGGAAATAAAATGGTCATTAATAGGTACATGGAATTAAATATCCCAAAATTAGGAAAGGGATAATAGAAATCATAATATAATAAAGAAACCTAAATAAAGAGGAGCAAGGAAAGAAACCTTACTTGAGTGTGTGACTCCAAAATATTGAAAAGGGACTTCTTGAGAGCTTTGGGCACATTGGGAGGATTATATAGAGAGGATGGAAATTTAATGAAATTCTATAAAGTTTTTTAGTGATGAGAAATGGGATATTGGGTGGGTTTATAAGGAAAAGATAGGGATTTCTTTAATATTTAGGTTTTGGACTCTACAAAATAAAATATTCAAAACCAAAAAACTTCCCATGGTTTTTCCCATGGCTTTTGCCAAATGGGGTGTTTTAATTATTTTATTATGAAATGAGACGAAATTATTAAAATAATTACCTTTCTTATATGGAGGTTAGTCATGCTTTTAAAGAAAAAAATTTAAAACTCTAAAATATATTAATGGTTTTGGAGGATTCATAAAGGCTTAATAAAAATAATCAAGTAAACATAAAATCAAATTATTTTAAATATAAAACATATATATGCCCTAAGATACCCATTATATTATTTATTACATCATTTTTGTTCATTATGATCTCATAAAACACAACGTATATTTATACGATATTTAATTTTTACCCAAAAAATTGACTGTCTCAGAAAATTATGAAAAATATATTGGATAATTTTGATGTTCCAATTAAAAAATAATATTCATTTTATATAAATGATTTTCTAAATATGTTCATTTTTACTTTTAAAAAAATAATCGACATTTATTAAAAATGACAGGTTTTTTGTAATAACTATTTTTAAACCCTAATAAAACATTACATTTAAATTCATAAAAATTATATGATCATTTATATTTAATAAAAAAAATTTAATAATAATATTTAATTAAAATGTTATTTATTTCAAAAATACATTAATTCATCAAAATTAATTCCTTAATTGAATTGAATATTACCCAAAAATACTATTCATTTTTTATAGTATCAAAATAAATATATTCATTATTATTTACAAAATAATGTACATGATCAATTTTATAGGGCCTTGATACATATCCATTTAACACACCAGCATATTCCATGAGAGTAAGGTGAGCAACAGTGAGACTTTCGCGGGGTCATTTAGAAAACATGGTTTGGGTCGTGATCTTGATGAGCTTGATCTTCTCTCGTAAACGGTTTCTCTCATGCTTAAGTTATTGGATATCATCTTGGTATTGGTTGAGGGAAAATCTGAGAGATTATATCTCCCTTGTAAACTATGATAAATGGGATTCATAGGGTAAAATCCTACTAGATGATTCCATTACTTACTTTTTCTAAGTCAAATGGATTTGTTAAAAACCCTATATTTATGCTAATCATGTGATCACTGTTTGACGGTTATATTATAAATGGTAAATATTATTAATTTTATTTTGAATTAAATTAGATATAATAAAACAAAATAAGTGAATGTTTTTTTGATAAAAATATTACATAATAAAACATTAAATCATAAAGTGATTTTATTTATAATAGGTTGGTGCATTACAAAAACCACTAGGGTACTTCAAGGGAATTGGTAGTGTATGAAATTCACCATGAATATTATCTATTCATGTGTCCAATAACTACTCTTGAGGGAGTTGTATATTTAGGGAATATTTCATTCTCTTCTACCTAGAAATAAAATTTGTGACCCCCTCATTCTCATGTTATTTTTACTTTAATAGGTCAAGGATGGTCATATTCTTGAGTGAAAAACTAAATTGATAAAGTAAATTCCTCTATAGATATTCCCAATTTTAAATGGATTTAATTGATAGTATATTTTACAAGAAAAATATTATTCCTTCTAGGGTCTGGATAAATCATCTGAGCATCGCTATTTTTTATTGTTCAAACATTCCCATCATAGAACCACGCTGAGATACAAAATGCATCAAGTGTTTCTCCAGATCACCCATTCCATTAAATATTGGAAGGTGGGATTTCCAAAGTTGAGAAGAGTAGGAGTATAATATACCTAATTAGGATAAGTTTTTCAAACTGGATGCATTAGTTCACATCGCACATCTATAAATTTTATTTGAGTAGTAAGGAACTTAATGGAGTTAAGGAGTTTCGGTAGTAGTGTCACCTAGGCTAACGCCCTAGTGAATGTAATGAGTATAAACTAATATGGTCAGAATATATGTGAAGGTTATAGGTATCTATTTTGAGTAATCCTTTGATAGATTTATTGAAATGGTATCTTCAGTTTCCCCAATAGAGGAAAATCCAAATACTCCTTAGTCATCAATTTTAGATAAACTAATAGTCTGGACCTAAACCCAAACAGGTGGTTAGACTCTCATCTCATTATTAGAATAGTTAATTCATATTGAATATGTAATTAAGGTGATACATTAGACTCTACCTGGGAGTTATACTCAGTATGAATATTTCCTCTGGGTATTTCTATATTTTGCTGACTTAGCTCATACATCTCATCTTCATATTGGGAAAACCATTCTTCAACAGAAATAGGTACAACCTCCTCAAGTGGTGTGGTGGGTTGTGAATATAGACACACCTTTACCTTTAATTTTATTTAAATCCAGATGAGTAGGTGACAACTAAGTATTTATAGGGACTCCTAGATTTTGAGTCTACCTCTGATTCCAAGTATGTATACCTTATTTTCAAACTTTGGTGTGAACCATGTTTCAAGAGGATATCTCTTCATCACATCCTTATATGTCAGAGTCATGATCTGTGTTTTCTATGATACTAAAACTAATGAAAGTCTCCGGAATATATAACATAGTGGGAATAAATTCATAATCCTCCTCAAGGTAGTAAAGATATTTTTCTCCTTTTGAATATCCAAAAATGGGTAAACCATATTCCTATTTGATATTTTCTCTATTGGTGGGATATTTTTTCATACTGTCCCTATGAGGATTCATCTTAACTTCTCAATTAACTATAACCATGAGATCCTCTATTAGCCTCCACCAATCATGGTCTTAATGATGGATATGGATCATGCGGTGGAATTAACTATGAGAGTGTTTCCAATAAATATGGATTTAATCTAGAGAAGACCAATTTCCTTAGAGGATGAGGGGTAATAATGCGCAAATCCCTATAGACTGGGTTTGTCTTGGATCCACCACCATTATATACTAGATCCACTATAGATTTTATGATCCCAAGGGTATTTTTGGTGGTAAAATACCCCAAACCCTATGAGCCAGGGTTTCTATTATACTACTAATAAGGAAATTGTTATCGTGGCCCTCTTAACTTCTAAGCCTCTACTCAGACATGAAGTAAATGTAGCACCTTTATATGGTAATATTTTATTACTATTTTAGGTTGATCCATGGTTGGAGGCTTATATTTTCTTAAATAGGATTTCTATTTAACTTTATTAGAAACTTGATGCATGGTTCTACTAATGGATCACTCCTATTGATTATTTTTTTCTAGGATTTAGGAATGGTAGGGTTTTTATGAATAGACCAAACAGAAAATGTGAATCCTAAGCATGAAACCTATCCTAAGTTAACTAAATTACATGTTTCTTATACAAAATATCCTTATTTTTTTGATGATTTGGTTGAATTATAAAGCTCTGTATTTATTATCCCAACTAGGTTAAATTCCCTAAGATGAGGTGAATAAAGGTATGAAAAATTAAAACAACTTCAACTTAAAAAAAAATTTATTGTTAAATAAAAAACACTTATCTATATTTCTCAAAGAAATTAATGAGTATAAATGAAAACATACAAGATAAATGACATGTTTAATTATAATAAATCATCTGGGCCCTTTTTCCAAGATACCCCTTTTCAAAAAAAATACATGAGACACATAAATTTTACTTGGTTCACCCTCACTAGGCTTTATCCAAGGAGCATACAATGCCAATGTGCCAATGTACCAAATCCACTAAAGTGAACTATTTTTACAATTTTCAAAAAATATGTACTATCCCTATTAGTTTATAACCAATCAAAATTTTAATGCTCACTAATATCTCAATTGAAGTGTGTTCACTGATCCTTCAGAAGATTCTTCCATTGATTACTTGAATCGATATAGTTTACACCTCATTTGGTACATCATGAAGCTATAATTTCATCCACTTGATTAATAACTATTTACCTCATAATATCTATGAAAATAATTTTAGTTTGTGTAAGAATCACTCTCACAAAACCCTTTTCCCAATTTTCACAAAACATTAAATTACTTAATGAAAATTTTCTCTTTCATGAAATTTTTTTTCACAAAACTTTTCCCTTTTGCGAAACTAATATCTTTTCAAAAAGCCTTATTATTTCATGAAAATAAAGGTCTTTCATGAAACTTTATCATCTTTAATTTTACCTCATTTATTTTAAAAACTAAATTTCTCATGTAAGAAAACACATCGTGAAACTCTTTTGTAGGTTCAAACCCTTTGGATATTCATTTAGGCTTCATCTCTTCAATTGAGGGGGTATCTAACTATTTATTGGAAGTGCCTCCAATTCACAAAACTTTCAATATTTCCACAACCTTTTTCAAAAACTCTTCATTAATGTTCAAAGAACTACCTTTCACTACAAAACTTCAAAGAAATTTTCCTTTTGTGAAACTTTTCATAATCACAAACTTACCACCATTTTCCTTCGTGACTTAGAAATATTTAGTAAAGAATTATTTCATTAATCTATGAACCTTCATGGAACAAAATTTTTCAAATTATATTCATTTTCCATATTTTGATAAGGCATCCCTAAAAATCCAAATTTCACAAAACATGGCCCTTCCTCTAATTTTTTTGGACCGCAAAAATTTGGAAAACACTGGAAAAGATATCACCTTGTACGCTCAATTTTATGTTCCACTTCTAGAGCCTCCATTCTTTTTTCTTGGAATTTTTTCAATATACCTAGTCAATAATCATTTTGGAACTCCACAACTGACTTTTTTAACTTTCTTTGTCAATAAACTCAATAAATCCAAAAACACTGCAAAGTTACTTTGAGGGATATATTCCCAACAATATCACCCTTTGGGTTTTTTGAAAACTCTTCACTATTTGATTCCACATTAAATATTATATTTTTAATGGGTTGAAAACACATTGAAATCTTCCATATTCTACCAAAATATCTTCTTTAAATTCTAGATAGAGATCAAGGATTTACTCAACACACGCTCTAAGCCTGCATAAGACATGCTCAGTGTGAGAAAAAAGAGTAGCAAGAAAATTTCATCAATGAATCAATTAATTCCTAAAACAGTCAACTACATTAATCATGAACCTCACCTATCATGATATATAAACATTTATTGAACATGTTTAGCATCATCTGATTTATAACTCTCCCTATTTTTATTCTCCCCCTTTCAGTTTCCCCCTATCTTGATCAATAAATTGTCTCCCCATTTTTTAATGAACCCAAAGGTCACTCATTTGTGTCTAAAACATGGTAAAGAATACATATCATAATATAGGGAAAAAATACCATGCATCAGGGAGAGAGGGGTCCACTTATACACTTATTCAAGTGTGGGGAGTCAACTAAACTCCAAGATCCATTTGATGACATTCAAACACTTATTTGGTTAATAAATTAATCTAAATATCTACAACCTATAGTTCTTCAGGCACATAGTCCAACTTAACAAGACCATGGTCCACTTTATCCTTAATAAAATGATACTTTATTTCAATGTGCTTCATCCTTGATTGATGGAATATATTTTTTATAAGATTTATAGAACTTGAATTATCACAATGGATTTTGGTCAGATACATCACTTCAACTCCAGTATCTTAAATTTGTTGCTTCATATATAATAACTACATATAATATTGAGTAGCCACAATATATTCAGGTTATGTGTTACTCAATGAAATGAAATCTTGTTTATTGATTTCATATCATCCATTGAACCATCTTAATATTAATTTGTATAGCCCAATAACTCTTGCTATAATTTTTCATTATATAGAAAACCAAAACCCACCATTCCCTTAATATACCGAAGTATTATTTTCACTACAATTTAGTGTATTTCCTTGGTATTTATTTGATACCACACTATTGGTATGTGGAAAAAACAATATCAGGTCATGTTTATTTTAATTAAAATATATTTATAATGATATTCCTATATTTTATGACATTAAATACTTTGGATTCATCATCTCATGACAGTTTCATCTGGTTAGCCACTAGTGTTTTCATTTTCTTAGAATTATTAATTCCAAATATTACCAAAACCTCTTTGGAATATTTGTATTATGAAATTAATTTTCAATTTCTTTCTTGCATCACCTGTAAATAACGGAAAAAAATTTAGTTTTCCAATCATTAATATTTATAACTCACTTTTCATGAATTATGAAAAAAAATTACACTATGATTAATTTGATCCACCAAATATTATTTCATCGACATACACCTGCACCATCATCCTTTTATCACTATCATTTTTTAAATAGAGATTATAATCAACTCCACCACATTAAAATCCAATCTTCTTCAAAAACATATCAAGTCTTGAATACCATGCTCTCGGTTCTTATTTCAAACTATATAGCACCATTCTCAGCCAAAAAAATTTATTTTCATATTCATGAATGAGAAAACCATCTAGATTCTCTATATACACTTCTTCTTCCAGAACCAAATTCATAAATACTAACTTTACTTCTATATAGAATACTTTTAACTTTCATTTCATTGTTATGGATAAGAACAAGTTAATATTATAGAGCCTTATAATAGGTGAAAATGTCTCATCAACATCAATTCCCTAAATCTAAGAGTATCCCTTACACACTATCCATGATTTGTTTTTAATTAACAATTCATCTTTATTTAGTTTTTTGGAAGACCCATTTGGTCCTGATGACATTATAATAAATCAATCTCAAAATAATCTCCCATGTCTAATTATTCTAAATTTGTTCAATCTCTTCATTCATAGAATAAACACAGTTCTTATCTTCAACTAATTATTCAAAAAAATTAGGTCCTAACTGAGATAAGAAGGATTCTTACTGTAAAGAATTCATCCTCCATGTTTTAACTAGAACTACCTAATCATCAATGATTTTTTTCTTATTAACATAGGCTCATATCTTCAACTTCCATATAGATATAGATTTTACTTTATCCTTCTCATCATAATTATCTTCTTATGAATCAAAATTTTCCACTTTTAATCCCCTTGAGTTGTTTCCTCTATCATTTTCATTAGTAAACTGTTCACTATATTGTTGAATAGGTAATTAATTCTATACTACAGTACCATCATTACTTTAAACCACTTTTCTCAATATCTTGTTGAGTTATTTATATGATTTTCTTTTTCTTAAGTATCCAAGTAATATCCCCTCATCTCCATGAGATACAAATTTTCTATGTTTCTCATTATTTATAATAAAATACTTATTCCAAATGTTTGAAAGTTTTTAAATTTTTTGTTTCTTTATATAACATAACTCGTATGGATTCTTCTCTTACTTCAGACATAATAAATCCCTATTGGATATTTATACTGATGTCATGACTGGTTCCTTCTAGAATTTCTCTAGAAGAACCTTTTTTATAAGAATTGTTCTAGCCGTGTTTTTTATGATCTGATTTCTCCTCTCAATCACTCCATTTTATTGAATAGTTATCACTACCAAAACTTTTTTCTTTATCCCATGTTTCTTGAGATAATCCTATAATTTTCTATTTGTGAATTCCATTAAATTATTAGTTCAAAACTCCAAAATCATCTGTTCATGAATCCTTTCAACTTCCCTCTGATATTTTTTTATGCAACTGAACACATCTAAATTGTAGGAAATGAAAAATATCCATGTCATTATATTGAAATAATCAATAAAAAGAACATAATACCTATTCCTGTCAATGGATCTTGGTGAGATAGGTCTACACACATCTACATGCACCAATTTAAGCACTCTAGTTGATTTTTTTTCCTTTTTCTTTATGTATTTCTGATAATATTACCTTGTTTTCAAGCATCACATGTGTGAGTACAATCTCATGATAGCTTTTCTATATCTTGAGTTATACCACATTCAACCAAATATTACAAGGATTTTTGGCATAGATGGCTAACACATTTATGAAAAAACATTTTTTCTTCCCCATTGGATAGAAAGAAAATATCCTCTTCTCAACTCATAAGTTAGATATTCCCCTTTATGTTCTTTACTTATAAAACAACTATACCAAATTTTCCCTTGATGATACACAAATTCTTGGAAAATCTTATAGAATAACCTGAGTCGCATAATTGACTAACACTTACCAATTTGTGACTTAAACCTTCAACAACCAAAAAATCAGCATGTCTCATATCTTTCCCCCAAATTCATCTTTTTTTTGAGCCAGTAATCTTTAGGCCTTCATCATTTCCAAATTTGACAACACCTTCTTTTTCATATTTGATGCATGTAACAAGATCCTTATTTCCTGTCATATGGGATTTGAATCCACTGTCAAGGACCCATACACCATAATGATATGATTAATTAAGGTCAATATATATAACCACTACCTTCTAAAAGATTTTCTTTTTTATCCACATCATTGACTTTATACCTGTTATGGTCTGATATTATTGTTATTCCTTATATTATGATGGACCAACTTCATCTTGTTGAGCTGTAAATAAATTTTTCATTTTTATCTCATTTTATGATTCTTTGATCTACTACTTACCACCACTATAGGTATGATTTGGAACATTCCTCTACATTTTTTATGATAAATATCTAGCCATGTGTCCAAATACTTCAAACCATAAATAGTAACCATCAAAATAGTTCTCGGAATATTGAACTCTATGTGGCCATATTTGTTTCTCTTGTTCCCTTCAGTGACTTTTAGCTATAGAACATACATTTTAGGAATTTACCATCTTTCTAGAGAAATAAATCCTAATGAGAGGTGAATTATAGTGAGTCATTTTTGTAGGAATGGTTATTTCTTGGTTTCTCTAAACCTTATGATTTTGATTTGTACCCAAATCAATTTTCAACCTCAAAGTGGGAGTTTGTGGTTTGATATAAATTATCATAGCTTTATTTTTTAGATCAAGATATATACCAGCCTTATCATTTGGATATGACTATTATTTCTATTTTTTTAAACCTATATGCTCCACTTCCATTTTTTTATCACCTGAGTGATCTACTTTTCTGATGTCATGTTAGGATTAAAGAGTCTCCCCTGATCTTATAATTTGCTTCATAGGTTAACAACTTCATATTCAAGTTATTAAATATGTTTGATTTGATATTTTTCTTAGTTATACATACCATTGATCACAGTTTTCTATTCTTCAACTTAGAGATCATACTCAATGACCTTTTCTAGTTTCTCTGGCATCGAAGACTTAAGATTTTAAATTTCTTCCACCATCTTAGACTTATCTTCTTCCTGCTTATATATATAGAGTTTATCATCATGAAACACTCTTTTTTATTTCTTTATTTTGAATCTCCAAACATCTATATATTAAATATATGATTTTAATTTACCCTGGAGGTCAACCCTTCCTTCGACTTCTCCTATATCATTTTTTCCTTTCTCCCTTGTTTGGGAGATACCTATAACTGCCACTATAGCATTTTCTATATGATTATTATAATCCTCCATATCTTATACCTCAGATTCTTTCAAACTTTCATTCTCTTTTGAAAGTGCGTTATTCTTATTGAATAATTTTTTTTCAAATTTTCCTTACCTTTCACATAGGCTGAATAATTATTAATGGGAATCTTAAATTCATCCATATAATAATATTAGAATTTCTTAGGACACCTTGTTTCAATATTTCCTACCCTTCCACATAAAAATAATGCTAGATAAAGTTTCCCCTTGAAATTTCCTTTTCCTCTTTATAGATTTGAAGAAAGGAATGTCATGAACTCATCAGTCTCTTCTTCTTCCTAGTCATCCTATATAGTGAGTTTCTTCATGGACTTGAATATCTCATATTTGGATTTCTAATTTTCCAAAACCTATTTATCATCATTTATTATCTCATATGTGAGAATATTAATATATAATCTATCCAATGTCATCTTCTTTGGATCTTTATCTTTCACTACAGAGACTTTCGGATTGAATTGGGGAGGAAGTCTTCTCAAGACACTATTATAAAACATGGTTTTAATAGTGTCGGTAAAGGGACTTTAATAGAGCTTATAAACCATTGTTTATACAAGAACTGTTAAAGGTTAGGATTTAATATCACTCTTAAAAAGTACTATTAAAGGGGTCCTTTAACATTGCTAAAAAATCAATGTTAAAGGGGGGCTTTAACAGTGCTTTTCTTAGAACTATTATAGGAAACATTGTTAAAGGGGGTAAAATTATACTTTTTCAGGCCTCTATGAGCTCAATTCCCTTTAATATCACTTCCATGACACCTTTAATAGTTCCCCCACCCTTTATCCTTGCTTTTAACCTCACCACCGCTTTTATGAGTGCTTTGTGAATTTCCAACCTCGTTTTTTCACCTGGATTCAAACCCTACACCTCTCCTTTAAAGATTAAAAATATTTACCTCTACACCATATTGTTTTTTTGTATGTTTAATGATATGTATATTTATCTATATATATATATATTATTCATATATTTATAAAATTATTTTTAAATACATTTATAAAATATGTGTTTGTGTGTGATTTATATATACTTAAATTTATTTAAATATATTATATATAATATTCCTTTATATATACTATAATATATTATAAATATATATTTGTTTATTAATACACACATATATTTATACATAAGAATTATAAATATATTTCTATAATGTATAAAATGGTTAGATATTGTTTTAAATAAATTTTTAGAATATGTATTTATTTACATATATTAGAGTACACAAATACATATATATTTTTTAATTATTGACACACACATGTTTATATATAAACATTAATTGTATAGGTATATATATACATATTATTTAATTTTTATAAGGAAAATAAAATCTATAATTTTTACTTTAAATAAAATGAATAATAAATATTTATTTTATATATTTAATAATACATTTTTATGTAAATATGTTGGTATATTTATTTAAACAAGTGAATTATTTTAAGTAAATATAAGAAAATATACATATATTTAATTATAAACAAACATACATTGTAAAAAACGATAAAATCTCAAAACCATAAAATCAATGTGAATGTAATCTATGGAAATATATTTAGTCCTGACTGAAAACGGGTAAAAACACCCCCTTAAACAAGGTTTAAATTCATCAAATGTTAAAAAAATAAGGGTAATCTAACTAAAACTCACTTTTGGAGGCCTTTTGGGCCCTTTTTAGCCTTGAAAATGAGACTAGGGTTCCCTTAGGTCACTAAGGAATAGAGCTCATCACAGGATTTGATTTGATATATAGTAGAGCCCAAAGGGGCACCCGGGTCAAAAGTTATAGTCGTTTGAAGTTTGAGTTATGTTTTCAACTTATTTTAGATATTTTATTGATTTTTTGATTTTTTTTATCTTCAAATTGATATTAAATTACTATTAATCTTTAATAATTAGAAAATTATTAATTAAAAAATTTAATTATTTTATAATTCATTTTCATTAAATATCTTATATGTTAACTACAAATGCCTATTTAGAATTATCTAAAACATATTTAAAAATATATATATTATATTTATATCAATATAAATATATTTATATCAATATAAATATATTTATATATTAATATATTATTTTTAATTAAATATAATATTTTTTTGAATATAAACTTTATCAGAGCTAGTAAAAAAGTTCTCATAAAGGGGGGTCTTTATCAGTGATTCTAAAAAAGTGCTGATAAAGACCCCCACCCCCACCCCCCATCTATGCTTTTTTACAAGCATTGATGAAGGTCCCCCTTTAACAGTACTAAAAAACTCTTTTAAAGACTCCCTTTAACAATGCTGAAAAAGGGGGTCTTTAATAGTGCTTTTATCTAGAGCTGTTAAAGACCGGGCATTGGATAAACCTAGTTTTGTAGTAGTGAGGGGAGCTTAATGATCTTTACATCTTCAAAAATTTCCCCAAGACCATGCATGTCTTCTACAAAAACATTTACCTGGTTAAAAATTCATCTACAAACTCATTGGGGTGAATTTCTAGGTCCTCATATTTGTTCTATAGAACCTGTAATTATGCTTCTCTATATTTTGAATCACTTTCATAGATATTTAGTAGCATTTATCACATTTCATGCATTGACTTACATGACATCACCTTTATGTGGATTGTGTTAGATAAAGATCCTTTTAAGGAATTGATTCCTTTAGGATCATCATCCAATTCTCTTAAGTACTCTTCTGATAAAACTCCACTACCCATGCTAGTAGAAATACCATACATCATAGAAATAAATACATCCATACCTAATGATCATAAGTAGGGCTACATCTAATTCTTCTATAACTGGAAATTTTTTCCATCAAAGATTTTAATCCATTTGTGATTAACAACCTCCACTGAAACCTTTGATAGAAAAACACTAATTTTAACCTTTCACTCTAATTCCAATTGTTAGAACAACTAGGTTAAATTCCCTAAGAGGGGGTGAATTAGGGTATGATAGATTAAAACAACGACCCTTTCATATCTTGTTTCTTCCTTAAACAAAATACTCTTCTCTCATTTTCTCATAGAAATGTATGAGAAGAACTGAAAACTTACATGGGACATATCAGTTTTACTTAGTTCACCCTCGTTAGGCTACATATAATGATTATATAATGACAATGTCTCAATGTACCAAATCCACCAAATAACACTACTATTACAAGGTTAAAATCATACTCATTGTCCCTCCTGGTTTACAAGAAATCACAATTTTAAAGCTCACTACTCTCTCAACTAAAGTGTGCTCACATATCCTTTATAATATTCTTCTATTAATCACTTGAATCAATATACTTTACACCTAATTGGGTGCATATTGAATCTCTACTTTCATCCAATTGATGAATAAATATTTACCTTATAATTTCTATGTAAATATTTCTAGTTCGTGTAAGATTCTCTCTCACAGAACCCTTTTAATAATTTTTAAGGAACTTAAATTACTTCACAAAACTTTTCTGTTGGATTAACCTATTTTGATAATCCCAAATCATGTTTAATTTTATAATCAATTAGTTATTTGACCATCTACTTCAATATATTTTAATCTCATGACTTTACTGGAATCATTTTACAGTATAAAAAGTTTCTACATCAAGGTCACTGTTGAAAGTTATTGTTAAGAGGTCACTGGTGAAACGATCACCGATGAAGACCTTACTGATGAAGGTTACCATTATAAAAGCTACAGTTATAAAGTTACTATTAGAAGTCACCAGTACAAGGTCACTATTGTAAAGCCTACTTTTGGAGTACTTACCAAAACATACAGATGCTGAGTAAATGTGATAGGTCATTGTTGTGACAAGGTTGCTGCTACAAAGAGTTTTCTGTTAGAAGTCCACTATCAGACTTATTACAGTTAGTGAAGTCTACCATTGATAAGTCTATCATTGGTGAAGTCTACAGCTAGTGAAGTCTACTGTTGGTGAAGTCTATAATTAGTGAAGTCTACTATTGGACAAAGTCTACTGTTGGACAAAGCCTACCATTGGAAAAAGCCTACCGTTGGACAAAGCCTACCGTTGGACAAACCCTACCGTTGGACAATTATACCATTGTCGAAGCCTACATCTGGATGCGCCTACTGTTAGAGTCTACTTCTTCTTGAGCTTGCTGCTGAAGATGCTACCGATTGACAGGATACTGTTACCAGTCTGCTGATAACATATTCTATACTTTATCTATTTCCTTGATATTATCATAACGGTCATATTTGATTGATTTAATGCATCTGAAATTAATTAATTTTGTTTGTAGACATATCAGGAGACCATATCTTGATAGTACGAGGTACGAGAAATATTTCACGTGATGTACGTACTCCTATTGTTGGAAATAAAATACGAAATAAAAAGACTGAAGAAAAATAAGATATATATATATAATAATAGAGAAAAACAAAGCAATGGAAAGGATACTGAAGTACACAAGTTGAATGCATAAGGAAGAAACTACTGAAGAAAAAAAAGAAGAACACTCTAGTGCATATACTGAAGATCCAAGAGCTTCACAAAGATCTTTTTGAAGAACATATTCAAGGTTGTCATGTTGTGCTCCATCAACTCTCTTATACCAATAATTTGAACATATCAGTACTTGGAATCTAGTACCTAGAAGTTGCGACACTCTGTTTTTGGAGACAACTTGCAAAGAAGAACAAAACCTTCATTTTCTCAACTACAAGAAGTCCAGAGCTGATCTTCAAACACATAGAGAATTTTAAACTTCATCATAATTTCCATGGCTCTAATTTGTTCTTTATTTTACATTTCTAAGCAGTGTGTGTTTGTTACACACACACTTTCTCCTGTAATTTAACTAGGGGATACTGAAAATCCTCACTCAAAATATCTCACCTTGTTTCCCACACATAACTATGGAAGAAGCCTTGTTTGGCTTGGTTGCTTGTTTTCCTATGTAGAACTGTGGTAGAGGTTGTAGAACCTGGACGGTGTAAAAACTATTGTAAAACCCGATATAGGTTGTGTATCAATTTTATTTATACAAATATCTTGGTGGAAGGTGATAACCAAGTGAAGAGGATTAGGTCTCGGCTTGAGATTGAACCTCTTGTTTACATTGTTATTCTAATCTTCAAATAATCTTTTTATTTTATCCGCTGCTTATATTTTTCAACGACAAAAAACTATTTTTACATTCACTCTGATAGTTAGTTTTGGTTAGTGTGTATATATGCTTAATTCAGTAAACCTATTTCAAAAGTTTAATTAGTGATTGCATTGATTCAACTGAGGACTAATCAACCTTAGAGAAACTTGTTGAGCAGTTAAACATTTATATCTCTACTGTCTTAATTGATTGGGATTTTTGGAATTGAGGGGTTTTTTATCATAAAGTTTTTAACAGAAATTTTAATTAGAACTCAATTCACCCCCCTCTTGAGTAGCCACTCCGACCAACATTTGGTATTAGAGGATTTTATTTTCAATTGTTTAGACTCCTTTCAATTGTTATTTTAGTTGTATTTTAAAGATCTTAAAATTTTTGTCATATATAGATTTTCAGTTCTTTAAATTCTAAGTAACTATGGAAACTAGAGTTGAGGTTGCTGCTACTAACAGGACACCTTTCTTTAATGGTAATAACTATGCTCAGTGGAAATTAAAAATGAAAATGTATCTAGAGAGCATGGGACCTGAAATCTGGGATACAATTGAAGAGAAACATGTATTGCCTACTACTTCTAGGTACACATGGTCTCAATTGACTAAAGCTACATACAATAATAACTGTAAAGAAATGAATGCCTTGAACTATTCTCTAGGTGATGAGGAATTTGATAGAATATCTTCTTGTAAAACTTCATATGAAATTTTGGATACTTTAGTTATTTCTCATGAGGGAACAACTAATGTTAAAGAAATGAGACTAAATACATACACTATTAAATATGATAATTTAAAAATGAATCCTGATGAACTTATTTCTAAAATGTATCTTAGGTTCATTGAAATAGTGAACACTATGAGTCTACTTGGAAAACCAGTGGACAGAAAGGACCAAATCATGAGACTGCTTTGAAGCCTACCTGACAAATGGAGGGGCACTTCTATTTCTATCCGAGAATCTTGTGACATAGGAAAACTACCAGTGAAGGAACTAATTATCAAGCTTATGATGTATGAAGAATAACATAAATTGAATCAAGAAGTAGGAGAAGATCCAAGGAAGAAGTCAATAGCATTCAAGACTTTAACCTCAAAGAGAAAAGACAAAGAAACAGTTCAAGTTCTCATAGACAGCTCCACTAGTGAAGAGTCAGATTCAAATAGTGATGAGGAGATGGCTCATCTTGCTAGAAGATTTAAAAGGTTTTATTGAAAGAAGAAATTATTTAAGAGTTCAAACTACAAGGGAAATTATGATAGTAAAGGACAATGGAAGAAAGACAAAAAATGGAATGACAACTCAAATGAAATAATCTGATATGAGTGTGAACGAAAAGGTCATGTGAAGGCAGACTGCCCAAAGATGAAATTTAAGAAGAAATATGAAGATAAGGGCAAGGGTTATAAAAATTCTATGAAAGATTCTTGGATTTCTTCATAAGACAACCCCAGTGGATCTGATGCTTCTGATAGTGAACAGAACAATTATGCCAACTTATGTTTCATGACAGAAACATTTCAGGTAACACTTAACTCTCTTGCACATAATGCCTATTATTCTGGGAATAAGAGTGAGTTACATAATGATGAATATGTGACTAAGGGTGAACTATTTTAATACTGTGAAATTCTTGAGGATACCTTTAATTATCTCAAGGAAAAATATAAATCATTAAAGAGATAGCATGCTTTAAATGCAAATTATAAGTCTGGTCTAGATATTGAATAAGAGAAATTCTCTCAACTGTTAAAAGAAAACACTGAACTTAAATTATCCAATGAACAATTAAGAAGAGATCTTGAGAAGTTAACTGTAGGTAGAAATACCTTGACTCAGTTTCTAGGAAATCAAATTGCTCCAAAATATACAACTGGTCTAGGATATCAACTAGGACAGAGAAGGATTATTAAAACTAAATTTATTCCAAAATATGGACAATTCACAACTAGTTCAAGTTCTGGACCATTTATTGAAAAACTATTCTCTAAAGGAATAAACAAAGTTTTTATGTCTCAAAATATATCTTCTGATTATAAGAAATCTTTGATACAAGTATGGTTTCCCAATGTTTTACTTGCTAACCTCTCTAGACCGAAGAAAATCTGGGTACCAAAGTTACCACATGCCTAATATGTTTTGTAGATATGTTTCCTAAAGAGTTACTGTAAGACTTTATGGTACTTGGACAATGAATGTTCAAGACATATGAAAGGAGATTATTCTTTCTTTAAGAGCCAAATCAGAGTTGATGGTGGACATGTAACTTTTGGTGATAATGGAAAGGTAAAAATCATCGGCTTAGTCCAGATTGGTAACCCTAATACAATATTAATTTCCAAAGTACTTTTTATTGATGGATTAAAGTAAAATTTACTAAGTATATCTCAGTTGTGTGATGATGGTTTCAATGTAAATTTTGAAAATGATGCATGTAATGTTTTTAATTCTAAAAATGATTTAATATTTACTACTCTTAGAAATGAAAAAAATCTATGTTGTTGACTTAAATTCCTTAGCCAAGAAAAATGTTTCTTGATTAAATGATTTTCATAAGGAATCCTGGTTGTGGCACAGAAGATTAGGACACTGCAATGTGCACTCACTTAGGAAACTGACTAGGAAAGTTTTAGTTAGAGACTTACCCAAATCAGAATTCCCTCTTAACAAAGTGTGCAATCCTTATCAAAAGGTAAAGCAACATAAAGTTTCTTTCAAACCAAAGAAAGAAGTTTCTACTTCTCAACCTCTTGAATTGGTTCACGTGGATTTTTTTGGACCATCAAGAGTTTCAAGTTTAAATGGGAAGCACTGTGTTTATGTTCTTGTAGATGATTTTTCTAGGTACACTTGGGTATACTTTCTGGCTCACAAAAGTGAATATTTTTCTTATTTTATCAAATACTCTAAGTCTGTAGAAAATCTTAGTGGACTTAGAATTAAGACCTTGAGAAGTGATCAAGGCTGTGAGTTTGAAAATCAAGAGTTTGAATCCCATTGCTCACACAATGGCTATAGTCACAATTTCTCTGCTCCTAGAACACCTCAACAAAATAGAGTTGTGGAAAGAAGAAATAGGACCCTTCAAGAAATTTCTAAGACAATGCTCAATGAGTATGATTTACCAATTTATTTTTGGGTTGAAGCTGTAAATACATCTTGTTATACCATAAATAGAGTCTTGATTGGACATTTTCTTAAGAAGACCCCTTATGATCTTTGGAACAATAGGAAGCCTAAGGTTAACTACTTCAGAGTTTTTGGTTGCAAAGTCTTTATCCTTAACACTAAGGACAATCTTGACAAGTTTTCTTCCAAAAGTGATGAAGGAATTTTCCTAAGTTACTCAATCTCGAGTAAAGCCTATAGAGTATTCAATAAGAAAACCAAATGTGTGTAAGAGTCATTTCATGTAAAATTTTATGAGACTAATCCACATGAACTCAAAACCTCTGTTGAATATCTTGAGGAAGATATGTCAATTATGGAACTCAATGATAATGATAGTGAATCCCCTGTGAAAGTAACCAATTCTGGGAATCTTCACGAATCTACACCTGTTGAGTCTGAACCAATAGACAATCATGATGATTCTAGTTCAAATCTTTATAGAGGTATTAGAACTCTCAAGAATCATCCTTTAGATGTTGTAGTAGGTGATTTAAATCAAGACACACAAACTAGATCTTCTCTGAGAAACCAGGTTGAACATCAAGCTTTTCTTTCATAGATTGAACCCAAAAATATTAATGATGCTCTCAATGATGAATTTTGGGTGATGGCTATTCAAGAAGAATTAAATCAATTTGAAAGAAAAAAATTCTGGGAACTAGTTGAAATACCTAAGGACACTTCGACAATAGGCACAAAATGGGTTTTTAGGAACAAAGTTGATGAGTATGGAAATATAGTTAGAAACAAAGTTAGGTTAGTTGCACAAGGTTACAGTCAAGAGGAAGGAATGGACTATGAGGAGACCTTTTCACCTATAGCTAGGTTAGAGGCAATTAAAATACTACTTGCTTATGCAGCTCATCTGAATTTTAAACTTTATCAAATGAATGTTAAAAGTGATTTTCTAAATGGGTATATAGTTGAGGATGTGTTTGTTGAAAAAACCCCTGATTTTATAAATACCCATTTTCCAAATCACGTTTTTAAACTCTCAAAACCTTTATATGGTTTAAAGAAAGCTCCAAGATCCTGGTATGATAGTCTCGGCTCTTTTATTATGTCAAAAGGTTTTAACAAGGGAGTAGTTTATCCTACTCTCTTCATTAAAAGAATTTCCAAAGATGTTTTAATAGTAAAAATTTATGTAGATGATATAATTTTTGGATATTCTAAAAATTCATTATGTACTAATTTTTAAAAAATAATGAAAAATGAGTTTGAAATGAGTTTAATGGGAGAACTAAAATTTTTTCTTGGATTTCAAATTTTTCAACATAAAATGGTATTGTTTTAAATCAAAGTAAATATATTAAGGATATTTTAAAACCTTTTTTTTTTGGATGGTATTAAAGGTAATGATACACCTATGAGTACCACTTGTAAGTTGGATACAAATGAAGCTAGAGAACCAGTGGATCAAACTAACTACAGAGGTATGATAGGGAGTCTGCTATACCTTACAGCTAGCAGACCTGACATTATGTTCAATGTATGAATGTGTGCTCGCATTAAATATAATCCCAATGAATCTCATTTAAATACTATCAAAAAGATTTTCAAATATCTCAAATATACTCCCAAATTAGGACTATTTTATCCAAGAAGAAAATAATTTGATCTGATAAGTTATTCTAATGCTGAATTTTTTGGTTGCAAGTTAGATAGAAAAAGAACTTTTGGAACTTGTCACCTTTTAGGAAAGTCACTAGTATCATGGTGTAGTAAGAAATAGATTTATGTTTCATTATCTACTATCGAAGATGAATATATAGCGGCCGGTAGTTGTTGTGCTCAAATTCTATGGATGAAACACACTTTAATAGACTATGGATATCAATTCAAACATGTCTCTATAAACTATGACAACACAAGTTCTATCAACATTTCTAAAAATATAGTATCTCATGCTAGGATAAATCATATTGATGTAAGACATCACTTCTTGAGATATCATTAACAAAGAGGTGATATCACTCTTGAATTCATTGGCACTGAACATCAATTGGCTGATATATTCACTAATCCTTTAAATTTCGAGAGGTTAAACTACATCAAACATGAATTAGGGATGATTAATTTCAACTGTTAGAACCTAAATGTTGAACATAGCTGTTAGAACCTCACCATTGAACCTCACTGTTAGAACCTCACTATTAGAACCTCACCATTGAACCTCACTATTAGAATCTCACTGTTGGGTACCTCAGTGTTGGCACTTACCATTACTTCATATTTTATGTGGGAATTTGAACCATTTTATTAGTATTTTTTTTCTTCTTCTTTTCTTATATTTGTTTTTGTTTCAATCCCTAAATGATAAAATTATATTACAAACACATTTTGATCCACTCACTTTCTCACTCTCAAACCCCTACTCTCAAAATCCATAAACCCTAACTTTCCGCTAAACCCTCAAACCGATTAGAACCTCAATGGAAAGGGTCAAGAGGCCTTTGAATGATGATGGAGATGAACCAAGTCCTAAGAGACCCAGAGCTGAGTCCAGTTGTGGCAGTAATATGTCAACAGATCATGTTAACCCGCATCTATCAAATAGGACCATTGTAGCTGAAAATGAGTTAAGCGAATATTGGTTTCTCTCAAGAAAATCCTTAGTACTGGAGGCACTAAAGGCTCAAGTCTGGGTGGAATTCGTTTCCAACAATAATGGACCATACTACCCGAGGCTAGTAAAATAATTCTACGAATATTTGAAATTCGATAAGTCAGATGATGAGAACCGACTGGTGTCATGAGTAAATAGAACTGAGGTAACCTTTTCATCTTCTGAATGGGTTTAATGTCTAAGGGTACCTCATTAGGGTATTTGTGACTACTAATCTAGATTTATCCCTCCAGATAGTGATATTTTTTAGTATAATAAAGCATAGGAAGAGCTTACAGGAAATGGGACCTCAAGGAAGGTGATTGCTGCTGAAATGAATGGATAGGATAGACTTTTTTTTAAGTTTATCCAACATGTGATAAGTCTCAGAAGAGGGGACTACATTATGTTGATGTATCAGGACATATTCCTATTGTATTTACTGAAGCATGGACATAATATCAACCTGTGTAGGTTGCTGATGGCTCAGTTGGAAGACATGATGAAGCCAAGTTCTAAATGAAATGCTCAATTTCATACCAAACTGATTTCTATGATGCTGAAGGTTAAGGGAATTTCTGGAAATAAAGAGGAAAAAATTGTATCCAAGAACAATTTTTGTATCTCTAAGACAGTCTTCATGTTCATGAAGATCAACTGGAATCCATATAGAATAGAATGGGTAAATGATGAAGGGAATCTTTATGAGAAGTTTGACCCTGAAAATAATCCTTCTAGGCCAAAAAATAAGAGGGATCCAGGTCTGAATCCTGATGAGGCAGAACTTGTGTATTCTGATGAAGAAGTAGAAGAGGTTGGGGAACTTGATAAAGAGGGTACTCCTAAAGATGATAGGAGTGATCCTAATCTACTTATAAGTCCTCTAGCTGGAATGATAGCTTCTGGAGATCCCAGTCCTCCAAGAGAGTTACCGAGAAGAGAATATGTCCTAAGGGACAATGAAGTGGAAGAAACTAGTGAAGAAGAGTATGATGAGGCTCATATCACTATTAAAGATACCTCATAAGAGGAAGAAGCTTCTGAATTTGGTCATTATGATTATGAGGAACATGAGGCTGCTGCTGATAAGGATAGTGAACGAGAGGAACTCAGTTTGAGACCTCTTATAGGAGTCACTGAAAAGAAGTAAGTGAACTAGTAGAAGAAGTTTTATCTACTATACTTGTTATGGAAATTGTGGATGAATCAGTTGATGCAGTAGCTCACTCTACTAGTGAGACAATTGATCAAGCAGTAATAGTTTCCAAAGTTGCAAGGCTAGAAGAAGCTGAAATTGTTGTCCAAGATGTAGATCAAATTGAGGGGGGGCATCATATTGCCAATGGATCAGTATCAGATGTATATAACATTGAATAATTGACTGAGGACCCTGGGTTTCTGGTTATGGGGCTAGATTATGATGAATTAGAATATGAAAGTCCCAATAGAAGACCTTCAGTGCCAAACCTCATTTTTGTACCTCTAGAAAACACTTTCCCTCAAGACTATGTCAGAAAGTCAAACCTTGAATCCTTTAAATCTGACCTACATAGAATGTCTAAGGATAGGTCCTTTGAGATAGAAAAGGTTGTTGCTCTAATTCAAGAGCATTCAGCATCTGAGTTAGCCAAAATAAAATTGAGCATTAAATCTGATCTGCTTTAGGAAGTAAGGAAGTGTCAAAGTCAAATGAAGGAATTGTCAGAATCTATGGAGCTTCTAAAACAATTAGTGGTGAGATTGAATTATCTTATGACTTCTAGAGTTCAGGTGGACAAGGATATTCAATATTTCAAAAGTGTAGTGCATCAGTTGGTAACTGTCTTTGAGGATTTTAAGAAGTCCATGGAAATGCATGTGAAAGGTCAAGATGATGATGTAAACAGGTTGATCAGTGGCATAACTAAATCCTTTAAGGAGAGAGTAGATTTCTCTCATGCACCTCTAGGTGCATCTTCTTCCACCTCAGCCTCTCCTATAGCTGATAATGATTCTTTTAGATCTATTGTTAGAGAAGAAGTGGAAAAGATCTCTGGTGTTAGTACTTCAAATGCTGAGGTCATCACTATTACCAGAGAGATTCATACCCTTGTAGAAAATTATTTGAGGGAAGATAATCAAGATTAGAAGGCCATCAAGGATCAAGTTGAATTTTATTACAAAAGGGTCGACACTAAGAATCAAATGGGTGGCCACTTTAAGTTACTATTGGAGAACTTGATAATTCCACCTGTCACTCAGGAATTTAAGGACCAAGTGAGAAAGCTTTGAGAGATGAATCCTACATTGGATAAATTTATGGAGAATAAGGATGATTTTATCTCATCAATGGAGAGAGGAGGAAGTATCATCATGGACTTTAGGAATCTTATGTTACCTTTCCTCCATGTGGACTGCACACCCATCATTGTCCCTCCAGCTTTGCCCTCTACCTCTGGTGCCTCAAGATCCACCAGTGTTGTTCCTATGTTTTCTCCTGCTCAAGACATCAGAAGCTTGACCCCTACTATTCCTCAGAGATCTACTCACTATAGGTCTACTGATGCTTCTGTTGCAGATCCTCCTACCCTGCTAACTATCATCCCTCGGCCTATCCCTCCACCTTCAGATCCTGCATCCTCAGCTTCCAAAGCCAAAGCTCCAATGGAAATTCCTAATGTGGATTGAGTGTGGTTGTATCTTTTTATAGGGATTTTTTACTACTCTATTGAATCATGTAATGATATTTCATTAATATAAATATTCTCTTTTGTCTCTTATTTTATTTCTTTTTTCTAATCACAAAGGGGGAGAAAATACACCACAAGTAAAACGAAAAGTATTTTAATATCCATATCACATTAATCCTTTCTACAACATGTGTGACAGACTTATCTGTAACACCTATTTATTCTATTAACTTATCTCTGCTTTTCATTATCTCTGATAATCTTATAATCATTCTAAAGTTTAATGGAATAATTTGTGATTTTCAAAAAGGGGGAGATTTTTGGATTCACGTATTTTGATAATCCCAAATCATGTTTAATTTTATAATCAGTTAGTTGTTTGACCATCTACTTCAATCTATTTTAATCTCATGACTTTACTAGAATCATTTTATAGTATAAAAAATTTCTACGTCAAGGTCACTTTTGAAAGTTACTATTAAGAGGTCATTGGTGAAAATATCACCGATGAACACCTTACTGATGAAGGTTCCCATTATAAAATTTAAAGTTATAAAGTTACTGTTAGAAGTCACTAGTACAAGGTCACTGTTGTAAAGCCTACTATTGGAGTACTTATCGAAACATACAGATGTTGAGTCAATGTGATAGGTCACTGTTGTGACAAGGTTGTTGCTACAAAGAGTTTTCTATTAGAAGTCCACTATCAAACTCATTACAGTTAGTGAAGTCTACTATTGATAAGTCTAACGTTGGTGAATTCTACCGTTGTACAAGTATATAGTTAGTTAAGTCTACCATTTATGAAGTCTACAGTTAGTAAAGTCTACCTTTGGTGAAGTCTACAGTTAGTGAAGCCTACCGTTGGTGAAGTCTACAGTTAGAGAAGTCTACCGTTGGAAAAATTCTACCGTTGGAAAAATCCTACCATTGGAAAAAGACTACCATTAGACAAAGCCTACCATTAAACAAATCCTACCGTTGGACAAGCCTACCATTGGCGAAGCCTACTACTAGATGTGCCTACTGTTAGAAGTCTACTGCTACTTAAGCTTGATGTTGAAGATGTTACCGATTGATAGGATATTGTTACCAGTCTGCTGATAACATATTTTATACTTTATATATTTTCTTGATAATATCATAATGGCCATATTTGATTGATTGAATGCATCTGACATTAATTAATTTTTTTGTAGACATATCAGGAGACCATATCTTGATAGTATGAGGTATGAGAAAGATTGCACGTGATGTAGGTACTCCTATTGTCAGACCTCAAATACTAAAGAAAAAGACCGAAGAAAAAGAAGATATATATATATATATAAGCATAGAGAAAAACAAAGCAATGACAAGGAGAGTGAAGTAAAAAAGTTGAATACATAAGGAATAAACTACTACAGAACAAAAAGAAGAACACTCTAGTGCATATAATGAAGATCCAAGAGCTTCGTGAAGATCTTTTTGAAGAACATATTCAAGGATTTCATGTTGTGCTTCATCAACTCTCTTATACCAAGAAGTTGAACATCTCAGTACTTGGAATCTAGTACCTAGAAGTTGTGACACTCTGTTTTTGGAGACAACTTGAAGAGAAGAATAAAACCATCATTTTCTCAACTGCAAGACGTCCAAAGCTGATCTTAAAACTCATAGAGCATTTTAAACTTCATCCTAATTTCTCTGGATCTACTGTGTTCTTTATTTTACATTTATGAGTAGTGTGTGTTTATTACACACACACTATCTCCTGTGCTTTAACTGGGGGATACTGAAAATCCTCACTCAAACTCTCTCACCTTGTTTCCCATGCATAACTGTGGAAGAAGTCGTGTGTGGCTTGGTTGCTTGTTTTCCCACATAGAACTATGGTAAAGGTTGTAGAACCTGTACAGTGTAAAAACTATTATAAAACCTGATACAGGTTTTGTATCAAGTTTTTTTATACAAACAGATTGGTGGCAGGTGATCACCAAGTGGAGAGGATTAGGTCTTGGCTTGAGACTAGACCTCTTGTTTAGATTTTTGTTCTAATCTTCAAATACACTTTTTATTTTATCCGCTGCTTATATTTTTCAAAGACAGAAAACTATTTTTATATTCACTCTAATAGTTAGTTTTTGTTACTGTATATATATGCTTAATTCAGTAAACCTGTTTCAAAAGTTGAATTAGTGATTGCATTGATTCAACTGAGGACTAATCAACCTTAGAGAAACTTGTTGAGCAATTAAACATTTATATCTCTACTACCTTAATTGACTGGGCTGTTTTGAATTGGGAGATTTTTTATCATATAGTTTTTAACGGAAATTTTAATTGGAACTTCATTCACCCCCCTCTTGAGTATCCACTCCGACCAATATTTTCGATTTCATAAAACTTTTCTCTTTGTAAAACTCATGGCCTTTTGAAAAACTTTCCTCTATTACAAAACTCAAAGTCTTTCGTGAAACTTTCTCAACTTTCACAAAACCTCCTTTATTCACACAACAAAATGGTTCATGTAAGAAAAACCTTTGCAAAACTCTTTCATGAATTTAGTACCTTTGATATTCATTAAGGCCACCTCCCTTCAACTTAGGGGGTATTTGCCTATTTATATATAGTTCCTCCCCTTTATGAAGCTTTCAAGATTTCCACCTCATTTTAAAAAAACAATTCATCCATGTTCATGACAATACCTTTATTCATGAAACTTTAGGGAAATTTATCATTCATGAAACCTTTCATAATCACATAAATTACTGCCTTTTTACTTCGTGGATCAGTGTCCTTTCATGAATCATTCTTTCAAAAATCTTTAAACCTTTTGACACCTAAATTTAAAAAATTCCATTCCTTTTCCATATTTTCATAAGATAGATGACCACATTGTCGTGACATGTCAAAATGATTATGTTTTTAAAGGTGATTTATAGCATAAATTAGACCCTAGGTCTTCTCTCAAGGATATTTGGAGGTCTAAAGTGTGTTTTTTTAATAAAACTTACTAAAATAGGGGTGGTTTTGAAAATATTTTTAAAACTAAAATGGATTAATCTGAAGAATTTAATTATCGTAAAACAAGTGGATTTTAAAAAAATATGAGAAAAAGGGTTCCTTGTGAGTTCATTGCACGCATTTCATGTTCATTTTTCTTAGGTGTTAATTTAGGTTTTGAGTAATTATTTAATTGAAATTAATTGAAATCTTTATTACTTCCTAATATTTAATATAATTTCTTGAAAAACAAAACATTGACATAACAATAATATTTCCAAGATCCAATAATTATGCATGGAATAAAATCTTATCTAGTAGATTGATATCTCAATATAGTGATTAAGAAAAATGATTCTTTTTTGTCCAATTAGAACAACACAAGTCACGCACTCAAAACCTCACACCGATCAATTATAAATTGAACCATACCAATCATAAGTATCAAAACAGGAATTAAAATATAAAATAATGTAATATAAATGGAATGATATATTTTTAAACCAAAATTAATCCAAACAATTATATATTATAAGATCTGTAACTCCCTTTACATGTTTGTAACTCCCTCATAATGAATGACTGTCATTTATCCTTCTATCGATAGGAGGAGGAAGCTCGGGTGGATCTCCTTCATTTCAGCTCTCCCTATGAGGATAGGGAGATTCATAACCTACAAGGGAATGAGAGGAATCATATATAACTCAAAAATGGTAGAACTTAACTCCTTGTAACAACTTATAAATGAGGTGACTATTGTGCCCTTTTATAGCCAAAATAGGAAGTGGTTTTGGGAACACATATTTCTATATACCACTTGTATCTCAGTTTTGGGTTATTAAATGTCCTTATCACAACTTGAAAAAAAATATTAGATTTGTTTTTATTTATATTTAATATCACAATGTAAAATTTGGAAGCTATTGTACTTTTTGAATGGAAGATATAGTCAAAATACTTAACCAAAATTTTGACATTGAGCATATTCAGTTCTCTAGAAAAAAATCAGTTTGGTTAGGCCAACAGATAGTCAAATTGAGCTTTGGTGTCTTGATAAGATTTATATCTACTGAGTTTTGGATCATCTCACAAAATTTAAGTTCATTTGGATTCATTTATTTCTCATAACATGTAAACTATTAGACATATTTCCTTGGTATTCCATGTAGTTGGGCCCATTTTCCTTTTGCATCATCTCTAGCCCTCCAAATCACCTCCTCCTACAACTCTCCATATGTGTGTGTGTGACAACCATTTCATGTTATTCTTTACACTTACTATCTAGTAAATATAGTTTATTTTAAAAAAATATTATTACATGTTTCTTTCCACCAAACCTTCCCTATATCCTTTACAATCAAATTTCAAGATATACTCACTTAATAATTCCTAGAAATAAAACCTTAATCTCCCAACCTAGATATCCCCATATTTTTTACATTAAATCAATCCCCTCAATATTTATTTTTTTCTCTTTTTTTTATTTTTCTTTTTTTAGGGCGTGCAATAGTCAGATAACAGGTATGCACACATAGGTCAATATGGTATAGTAATGAAATAGATCAAATAAAGAATGAATGTATGAAAAATTAATTTTGTAAAGTAGATAAATATTGACCTAACATATATTTATCTTTTATTAAGTAATAAATATCCACACTTCATGGTTGGGTATAAAGATGTGTGGAGATATTAAGTAAATCAATCTTATTATAAACTAATCACATAAAGGGTCTTAGTATTCTAAAAGGTTCATTATGGATACATCCATTTATATAATTGAAAAACAAAAAATTTACTATAAAAATTAAAACTTCAATGTTAAATTCATGCTCAAACACACATTTCATCAATGAAAAAAATTAAATATTAAAACATATTTAAATAGGGAAATTCCTTATGCCTTTTTAGTAATTTTCTTGATTAAGTGGGTATCAAAAATGAATTTTCTGGAAAAACTGCATGGGGGGAAGGGGTGAAGGTAACAAACTATACAGCAATTAAAAAAGATAAAATAAAGAAAGATTATGTAAATTTATAACTAGCCCAGTAATATACCCTCCCACCCACCCCCTCACACAAACACCTAGATTGTGTAGTGTACTCACTGTAATAAAAGATAATATTAGATGGAAGGATAAAACTTGGTGGGAGTTATTGATATGTTTCTTCTTGAACTTGTAGTTCCTCCATCAAGGACTCTAAATGGCTTTGTGAAAGTGTTTCAACTATTACTCATTGGAAGTGAAGTTTTGTTTTGTTTCTTAATTTTAAACCCAAATAAAACCAAATGGATAAACATTAATAACATAGTATGGTCCAAAATAGTGGGAATAAAACTTACCTAGATGTATCTTTATCCTTTAATTGAAAATATGACCTTCTTCGTAATATGTAATTGACAATAAAGGATGAGGTGGTTGTGCGTAGCCTTGGTTCTCTCCGTATAAATCTAGGATTTGTCATATGAGTCTCTTCTCATTTCCTCCAACTCCTGAATATGTCACTTTTTTTGAGAACCTGCACTAAAATGATTATAATTTAATTTCTTAATGGTCTAGTAGGATCAATACTCTATCTAAATAGGTATGTGACAACTCTTTCTAAAAAATACCCGATATGGTGAAATTTCAATAGGAGTTTGGAAGGGAATATGGTAAGACCATAATGAATCATCAAGTATAAGACTCTAATCTTTTCTATTGGGTTGAACCTTTTTTTGAAGAATTTGTTTTACCTCTCTATTTGACACCTCGACTTGACCATTGGTTTTTGGTTGATAAGCAGTATAAACTTGTTGCCTAACCCCATACCGATGTAAAAGTGATTTAATTGTTTGATTGTAGAAATAAGAACCCTGGTCACTAATGATGAACTCAGGTAATACAACCCTACAGAAAATTTTGGTTCTAAAAAATTCCACAACATTCTTTGAATCATCAGTCCTTATGGCCCGTTCCTCTACCCATTTTGAAACATAATCTACCATCATAATAATTTACAAGTTTCTAAAGGAATTGATAAATGGACCATAAATTCAATTCCTCAAATATCAAAAATGTAATCAAAGAGAATGGGTTGTTGTGGAATTTCATTTATTTTATAGACATTCCCCATCTTTTAAAAATGAGAACAAACATTGAAAAAAATATGGGCATTCCAAAATAATATTGGCCAAAATAGGCTAGAATTAAGGACCATATGATTAGTCCATTGGGGACCAAAGTTTCCCCTATATGAAAGAGTGTGGTAGAACCTATGGACAAACTAAAACTCCCTATCATGAACACAATGCTTGAGGAATTGATCACTAAACATGCTCCAAAGTTAGGGGTTATCACAAATATACCAACAGGACTCATGTTTCAAATGATCAGCTTGGTTTTATTGAAATCAGTAGTAATGCAAGATACTACCAAATAATTTAAAATTTTAGAATACCAAGGAATAACATCTTCCACTTGGTGAAATTTGTCATTAGAAAACATGTCATTTATGGGAATACAAGGGGATGAGTCAATGTCTGTGGATTCTAGGATCACACTAATATGGTAAGCCACCACATTCTCTACTCCTTTTTTATCCCTAAATGAGATGTGGTTTGGATTCTAATTTATTAAGAAGATATAGGACGATTTCATGGTTTGAGAACATAATTATTTTGAAACCTAAAAGGTATGGCCTAAATTTATCCCAAGGAAAAAAACAATATCAATTAATCATTTTTTAGTTTTAGCATAGTTTTCTTGGGAAAGGTCTAGTTTTTGTGAGGCATAGGCTATGACTTGTGGATCTCGATCAACCTGTTGTGATAAGACTTCCCCATTTACTTAGTTAGAGGTGTCACACATGATCCCAAATGCTAAATCCCACCAAGGTGGTTGGATTACCAGAGATTTCATGAGACTCCATTTCAATTTTTTATAATCTTCCCCACTATTTCTATCAAACACAAATTCTTTTTAATTTTGGAGTAATCGGGAGAGGGGAAGTGTGATCTTACTAAAGTCCTGAATTAAATGACGAAAAAATACATCATGGCCTAATAAATACTGTAGATCTCATACATTTTTGGGTAATGGTAGGTATGAAATGATTTCTACTTTTGATGTATCTACTTGGATATCATCCCCAGAAAATACATGTCCAATTACTATACCTTGTCGCAGCATGAAATGGAATTTATCATAATTTAATACAATATTCTTTTTAATATAGTGATATAGGACAGAACTAAGACTACTCAAACACTGATCAAAATATGATCCATATACAGTGAAATCATCCATGAATACTTTCATGAAATTATCTATGTAATCTAAAAAAATATTAACCATGCATTGCTGAAAAGTACTTGGAACATTGCACGAACCAAATGGAATCCTTATATATGCAATTGTTCCAAAGGGGCAAGTGAAGGTTGTCTTTTCATGATCCTCAAAGTAAATATGGATAAAAAGTATCTAGAATATCCATCAAGGAAATAGTAGTGGGACTTCCCTACTATCCTTTCAATAATTTGGTCAATTAATGAAAATGGGAAATAGTCCTTCCTAGTGTTTTGGTTTATTTGGCGATAATATATATAGACACGCCAACTATTCATTACATGAGTTGGAACCAATTCATTTTTTTTATTTTTAATAATCATAAGACTAATTTATTTAGGAAATACCTATACTATACTAACACACTAGCTTATAGATTTGGGGTAAATGATCCCAGTATCAAAAAATTTGGTTACCTCCTTTTTAAAAACATTTAGGAGGTTTGGTTTTAGTTGATATTATTCCTGCCTCACTATTTTAGCCTTATTGTTTAATAATATATGGTTCATGAAAATTTATGGTCTAATACTAAGAATTTTAATAAGTGTCTGTCCCAATGCTTGTTTATACTCCCTAAAAAGTTTAATAAGTATCAATTCATGCTTTTAAGGGAGTGAACTATAAATAATGATAGGAATATTCTTTCCATTCTCAAGATATGAATATTATAAATTTTGAGGAAGTGGTTTAAGTTCCAAGTTAGGGGGATTTTTTATTTATGGGAGTTAATGATAAAGTTAGAGGTCACTTATCTCATATAACTACTTAATGGTAACATCCCCAGATGAGGAATAAGATTTTACAAGATGGGAAGTATCATTGGTGGTCATAGGATCCTCAGTGCTCAAGAAATCATCAATTAACAAACATAAATGATTTTTTTCTAAACCAGTAAAACATTCAATACATTATTCATTACCTACTATATCTATCAATGATAAAAACTCAGAAAGAGTATCATAGGAAAGAAAATATTTTTTTAGGGGAAGGGAGTACATCAATATAATTAATTGAAAGTGAGGACTTTTCTTCCAAGGGGTGCTTCATGGAATCAAAGAAAATTGAAGTGGAAAATGTCACCACATAACTCTATAGATAATGCAACATTATGGAAAATTATTATTTTTTTGGTAGTTTTTAATAAATTACTCCCCAATATAATCAGGGTCTGTCCATTCATCCTAACATCTTCTATTTTAAGCACAAAACAATTAGTTGAAAATTTACATTTTTCACCCTCACAAGAACATCCTCTAACACTCCAAAGGGGTGTGTGGTACTCCAGTTTTCTAGTTGAATGACTATTCATGTGAGTTTAAATTACCCAACCTATAATGAAAAGATAATAGAGTAAGGAATCCTATTTATAGAAGAACCCAAATAAATCATAACATTGGAAAAGAAATACTCCCCAATGGTGTAAGGAATCAAGAATGTTTCAGGAACATTTAATTTTATGGGAAGTGATGGATTTATCAATTCTAAGACATTCCTCCCCAATATCACCTTTTCATCACCTCAAAGTCACCTTTGATATGTGCGCATATCCTTTAGAAACACGGCATGTCATGGAATTTTCTCCATGACATCAATCAATGTGGGTGTTAACCTGCACTTTTTTGAAATTTTCCAAGATTTATTTATCAAGTTCAGTTTCTTTTTGTTTTTTTATTTTGGTGGTCCTTTGGGGAAATTGAAGAAAATTTGTTTGGATTTCTATTTTTTCAAATGAAAATCTATTTTATTTGGTAAGGATTCTCTCAGGATAATTTTTTTCCTCATTTGGACCATTTCAATGGTTGGGATGGTGGTTTCCTTAGGATGGGATGACTCTAATGGAGGGGTAATTTGGATTTGAAGATGAATTCAACTCCGAAGGGTGATGGAATTGACATTTACCTTATCCTTAGGGTTGACTAATGGTTGAGAAGGTATTTTACTTGACCCATGACTTTTGATTTTCACCACTGAGTTGGTGAGTTTACCTAATTGAGTTTTTAGGTCTTGTATGGAATCTTGAGTGGTTTATTGTAATTTTAGATTATTTACATCCATTTGTTTCATCATTTCCACTAGGCTAGGCTTTGGATTTGGATGGGTTTTTTAGAAATGCCTTTGTGGTTGTTGGGGATTTCTAGGTGGTGGTGATAGATGGCTACTTTACCCCATTTGATTCCATGGTTATTGAGACTGGTTTAAATACCCCCTTTCCTATAGGATTTTTTTTCACCTAGGGTTGGATAGATAGTATGTTTCTTTCCTAATGGGGCGGTTATAGGGGCATTCTGGAAAGATTTCCTCACAAATCTCAGAAGGTTCTCTTAGTTGAGAGAATATTTAAGAATAGTGGGTTTTGGAAGAATAGATAGCACAATATATAGGAGGCGGGTATTGGGATTTACCTTGGGAAATGAGAAAGTTTTTTGAGAAGGGTACTTACCACTTCAAAATTCATGTCCACCTTCTTCTCAAACTTATAACTCTACACCTCATGGACACATTGAATGGGTACACTGGACTGTGAACTAAATTTTTGATTGTTTTGTACCATGTTTTTTTATTACGATTCTTGCATAAATTGGAGTCTTATCAACTAGTGCACCACCAAAAACAGTATCAATCATGTTATGATCAATATTAATTAAAACTTCATAAAAATATTGTATTAAAATTTTATCACTTATTTGGTGGTGTATAAATCTTTAACATAACATTTTAAATCATTCTCAATATTCATGAAGTGTTTCCCCTTGTGATTTCATTATACCACAAATTTATTTCCTTATAGTTATAGTTTGAGAGGATATGAGGTATTTTTCAAGAAAAAGGAATTCCATGTACACCAAACCTCTAATTGGGGAGTTAATGTTGTATAACCAATCTTTTTCTTGTCCTTTAAAGATAATAGTAATTACCTAATCTTAACTAATGATTCATCCACATTAAAAGGGTTTAACATTGAACATACAATATGAAATTCCTTTAAGTTCTTATGTGGGTATTCTCTAGATAGTCCATGAAATTTGGGTAATAAAATGAGTCCAGATTTAAGTTCAAATTAGGTTCTTTTCCTTGTATTTGAATATATATGGGTTGGATATTGACATCAGGTGAGGTTATATCTTTTAATTTTCAGTTATGTTTATCCATATTATGTAAGTTTATTTAATTCTTGATGTTTTTTTTCAAAATATGAATAAGGGTTGAGAATAGTGTTGATTTTTTGGGTGTCCTCCTTCAAGGGGTCATTCGGTGCTTCTTGGTGTTGATGATGCAATATCCTCTCCAGTTTGTGTTCGAAAGGAATTAGTTCCTTGGATTAATATCTCATCATGCACAAGTCCTACAAAATTAATATTTTATAAAACAACTTAAAATTTAATGAAGAAAATAATCACAAAAAATATTTACAAAATAAACAATTTTTTTATAAAAAACACACACTAGAATCCAAACCGATCCACAGAAAGGGTGCCAAAATTTGACTGTGTTGTCATAAAACATCAAATTGATTATGTTTTTTAATGGGATTTATATAATATTTTAGACCCTAGGACATCTATCAAGGAGCATTGGATGTTTAAAGTGTGTATTTTTAATAAAAAGTACTAAAAGAGGGTGTGGTTTTGAAAATAATTTTAAAAATAAAATGACTTAATTTAAAGAATTTAATAGTTAAAAAATAAGTGGATTTTTAAAAATATGAGAAAATGGTTCATTGTGAGTTTCCTGTACACATTTCATGTTCATTTTTCTTAGGGATTAATTTATGTTTGGAGTAATTGCTTGGTTGAAATTAATCAAAATACTTATTAATTCCTACAATTTTTATATCAATACTTGAAGAACCAAATATTGACATAACAATCATATTTCCAAGGTCCAATCCTTATAAAAGGAATAAGAGATTAAAAATTAGATTAAAAACTCAATAAAGTGTGTAATAAAAGGATTCTTTTGTTGTCCAATTGGAAAAACACAAGTCCCGCACTCAAAACCTCACACTGATCAGTTATAAATTAAGAGCATATCAATTACATGCATCAAAACATGCATTAAAATATGAAACAATGTAATATAAATGGAATTATATGGTTTTAAACTCAAAATAATCCAAACTAGTAGATATTATAAGCATCATAACTCTATTTACAAGTGATTGACTCCCTCATAATGAATGGACACAGTTTAGCCCTCTATCAAGAGGAGGAGGAAGCTCATATGGATCACCTTTTTCATTTAAGATCACCCTATAATGAATGGCCATAGTTCTATTTTATATAAAAAATAGGAAGTGGTTTTGGGAACCCAGGTTTCAAGATACTACTTGTATCTTGGTTTTGGGTTGGTAAATGGATTTATATAAACATGGAAAAAAGATGAGAGTTTTTTATGGAATCTTGAATATAACCATGTAAAATTTTACATCCATTATACATCTTTAATGAGATATATAGTGAAAATATAGAACCAAACATTGTACTCTGAGAAGATTTTGTTCCTTGGAAATATCGGTTTGTTTGGGCCATTAGATGAATGAATTTGGCTTGGGTGTCTTGATAAGAGTTGTAGTAAACTGATTTTTGGATAATCCCACAAAATTTAATCCCATTTTTATGTAGTTATTTATCTTAACATGTAATCTAGTGGACATATTTCCTTGGTCATACATGTAGTTTGGCCCATTTTCCTTATGCATCATCTCTGGCCCTCCAAATCACCTCCTCCTACAATGCAATCATCAAAACAAGTAAAATTACACTTTTTAACAGGGATAAAAGATAAAAAAAATTAATCAAATTTAAATTTATTTTTTTAAAAAAAATCAATACAGAACTAGTTTAACACATAGGTTTAAGGGTGAAATAAAACAGTGAGTCATGGTACGATCAACATCCCTAAAAATCCAAATTTTTCAAAACTTGTCCCTTCCTCTAAATTTTAGACCCCAAAAATTTTTAAACCATTGGGAAACAAAACCATATTATATACACAAAAAAAAATTCAATTAAAAATATTTCATTATTCTATCTTGTATCTTTATTAGCATATCAAGATAATAATCACACTAAAACTCCACAACTAACCTTGTAAACCTTCTTTTTCAACAAACACAATCAACCCAAAATCGCTGCAAAGTAACCTTGAGGGATATTTTCCCAACAATATTCCACCTACCCTCTAATGTTCATGACAGGAAGGGTATCCTTGATTATTTTTTTAAATAAACTCTATGCTATTGAGATATACCTATTGGATTACACAGTTTTACCACCATAGGGTTTCATCCCACTATGATTTTAGTGAAATTAAATTGATTAAAGTGATATCTCACCACCTTGATGTGGTTTGCATACTCCTCATAAGATATACATTCTTACTTGAGATAGAGGAGAGTCTACCACAATTTATAGTGTATATATGACATGAATTCCTCTTTTTATGAATATATAATGTCATATGAGGGAGTGTCCATAGGATAAAACATGATCATTATATTACCTTAAACCATTTTCATCCACATGACCATGATGTTATCATCATCCTTAGTGAGATATTCCTATACTTTATCTGACTATATCAGTCATTTAACTACCACTTTTCCAAGGGAATTAGATTCATTAAGGATCCCCTTGGTGGCAATAAAGGGTAAGTGGTCCAAAGGAGGTTCATATGATAACCTTCACCTCATGATATATCCTTCAGTTGGGATGAGATTTCACCAATTAGTGATAAGTTTCTTAATGTGTTTATCCTCAAACCCTATAGTGCCTATAGATATGAGGGTGGTCATATATCTACTTCAAAATAGATAGTATCTTTGTATCAAGAAGATATATCATTTTGGGGAGGACTACCATAATGATCGTCATGGGGAGGACCTCCATGGTTGAACTGCATGTTTTTATGAGGAGGGTCTATGTGTCTTGTACTTTAAGAAGGGACTATAGATTTATTAATATATGTACCGTAGGGATAAACTCTGTGACCATCACTACCTTCTCTTATTGATGAGGGGTTTGTAGATTCTTGGGTTACTATTGAAATATGGTGAAGGTCCTAAAGAATATCAATGTAGATCAGGGAAAGAATATAAACCTTATCTAGGGTTATATAATACCCTTGATGAGACCTCTTAGATCTTCATGGTAAGATGAACTATGGAAAAACCTCAATCATGATCAGATTCATATAGTGTAGGAACAATCTTTCATGTGTAGGAACCCTTATAGGTGACCCCTTTCCTATCATCAGAATATTTCAATGAATCCCTTAAATGGATGTTATAATATGTTAGCATACTTCCCAAGAATTAGTAGGAACATAAATATGAGCCTACTCCTAGAATTATGTCACTGTCAGAATATGCGGATAGGATTCCAAGTTGAGTATAGGAATATAGTCCTTCCCTTTAATGGGTATGACCTGGATATGTTGATAGGCTTCATACGTGTGGGTAGAAATATGCACATGACATTGTATTATCACCAGTGCATGTTTTTGATCTCTTGATGTGGGGTTTGGGATATGAGCATGTCCTTGAGTGACTATTGGGGTTTTTAAATGAACTCGTGAAGGAATAATAATATAATTCCACCATTTATCTTCATTCTTCATCGATATATACCGAATATTATCTTGAATAGGAGAGGGAATATGGGCGTGATCTGAAATATACATCAGGATATGCCAATGATCTCCCCCAGTGATGGTGGGCATAGAAGTATGGGTATGCCCCGTAATATCCATAAGAATATTCCAAAAGGTGTCTTATTTCATTACCAGGATATATTGGCAGACTTGGAAGGTGTGATCAGGATATAAGAAAGTTTTTTGGTTTCTTTTGGAGTATCATGACTGACTTATTTGTTCATAATGGGAATATAATCCCACTCATGTTATTCTTTTCCATTAGGGTATATCGATGGGATTAATATAAAAGAGAAAGAATATGGGATTTCGCTATGTATTCCATGAGGATATAATGGATGTATTCAAAAGTAGGAATGGGGATATATGTTGGTTCCTTGGTCTCTATTTTTTTCTCCCTTAGTGAGACCTCATTATAGGTGCCTTTTTTTGAGTGTCTATAGTCAGGATCTCTTAGGAGGTCTCCTCAATATATTATTGAGGAGATGAGGTCATATGGAAATAGTGATGTCAATGATAAGTGGGATCCCTCTTGGGAAGATCTAAGGTATAAATGGGGATATTGAAAATATCCTCCTTTGACTCCATATGATAAGGGATATGAGAATTTTTATGCTCTTAGGAGAGACTCTCAAATAAATTAGGTATGGTAGTAGGGAAAATGTGCTTTAATATGGCCCATAATTGGTAGGAATATCGATGGGAATTTACCTCTTGGAGGATCTTGTGAGCTACCTCTAATTTTGGGATATATCTATTAAGATGGTACTCCCTAAACTAATCATTCATCACCTAGTGTTAGAGATGTTGGGATAGATACAATATCCTATTGGGTGGAAACTCCATATCCCTCATCACATTTGAGTAATACATTGGATGCTTTAGTTGGAAAGTATAAGTGGACTAAGGAGTTCTTTATAGGATGTCATTGTATACCAATAGGTTGACATGGGATAATTCACAACTTGACACTACCATTTAGATCAAAAACAATTATAGGATTTTTTGAAACTCTTGAATGGATTAACAAAAAAAATAAACCTATCAATTAAGTATCATGAGAAATATCATGGTTGAACAATTGCTTTCATTGGTAAAAGATTCACATTAGGTTCACCACTTTGTTTTTTATTTGTGATCTTGATAGTATTTGAGGATGTGATGCCTGAAACCATACATCACTCAAAAATTTGTAGTAAGAGGGATTTCATGTCAAGTTCACCATTCTATTTCTAATGTATTTTTAACCCACAAACATTTTGAGTTAATACAGACCATATTTTTTAAGGTAGGAGATCATTGGGACTCAAAAACACTTTAGAATGTGTGTTGGTTGAGAGGATGGGAGTTTGGGCTCATCTCACCCTTTTTGGGTGGAATTTCTACCTACTTCGAGACTCTTTTATATATTTAAGATATTTTCATTAATCATTCACAAATTAAAACATGGGATTCGTTACCACTGTCCTAGTTATTGATTGAAACCATGTGTTAATGTGAACATCTATATATATCATATGTATAGTATCTATCTCTTATTAGTTGATTACAAATATGATTTAAATCTTTATAAATGAGAACTCTAACATTTATCACCATCTATGGAGGTGGGAGGCATTATGATGTTGCAATCGACCCAAAAAAAATGGATTCCTATGTATTCCTATGAAGGGAATAAAAACCTATGTATTTTGTTTCAACTTTATAGGTCACATCATACCTTTTAAGTTCATGTGGTGAGGATCATCATGTTACCTTTTAAGGTTAAACATCTATGACCAAATTAAGTTCTTTTTAAGTTCATGTAACCAATACCAATAGAGTGTTGGTATAAACCCCATAGTGGAATCCTACATATCTTGATTACTAATAATAAAAGCCCACGTAATTTTATTTTCATGGTTTTAGGTTATGTGATAGCACTTATCCACATAGTTTAACATCATGTGGTAAAGAAATTTGTTATCAAGTTTATAGTCATGAAGTTAAGACTACTAGGTAGAAGGTTCCTAGTAATGTTTGGTGTGTGATTTATGTATTAGAAACCCTTTTATGGTTTTTTTACAGTAAATATGGCCCATTGAGGATATAATGGATCGTAGGTAATATGGGTCATTGAGGATATAATGGATTGTATGGAATGTATACCTTTGTATATATAATGGGATGTAGGTAATATGACCCTTTGAGGATATAATAGCTCACAAAGAATATGGCCCTTTGAGGATATAATAGCTTATAGGTAAGATGGCCTTTTTAGGATATAATGGCTTGTAAGTAATATGTCCCTTTAAGGATATAATGGATTGAAGGTAATATATCCCTTTTAGGGTATGATATATCATAGGGAATATATCCATTTGAATATATAATGGATCACATGGAATATAGACCTTGATAATGGGTTTCATAGGGCATATGGCATCATGGGAATATGTTAGGGATTACACATGATCTATGAGGACTCAACCTTAAACATTACATAATTTTGAGTTTTAAGTCAATAATGTACTCTTTTACATTTTTATGATATTTATGGTTTAGAGTTTTAGATAATTAGGTCATCACTCTTACATAAATAAATGTCACTTTATAAGGAGGACACTTTTACTTATTATTCTTTTTCCCACAATAAAAAACTATTAAGATATCGAGTTTTATTTTCATGGAATATCTGCATAATTTTTATCTAGACCTCGTCTTTGTCCCTACTTATACTTAAAACCTTATGAAAAAAATTTAAATTGTGGGATAAATGAAAAAATATCAATAAGGGACATATATAAAGAAATAAATAAACTCGTTAGTTTCATGAATACTTATAAAAAATTTCATTTTTAAAAATTAAACATTTAGCTCAAAATAAAAAATTTCTTACCAAATAAATAAACTTTTCAGCAAAAATTATTTTCATAAAACATTTCATAGGAAATATTAAAGGAAAAGAAACTCGTAAATGTTTCTTTGTGATCATGAAAACTTAGGAAAATTTTTCCAACAAAGTTATATATTTCACCCTTATGAAGTATTATATACATTCTATTAAACATAATCTCATCATATTACCTTTTAAAATCATAATATTTTCATAAAAACTCATATAAATAATAATTAAGTCATATTGGTAACTTTGTAAATCATTTTTAAACCACTCTTACAATCACTCTTATAAGTTGAATAACCAATATGGTCAACTTCCAACATAATTCTTATCAAATGCATTGGAGGGATATCACAGACCCATCCATCCTTGGTTTATAATGGAACCACCCATACATGGTTTGTAACAAAACTAACCACATCATAAATAATTCTCAATAACCATAACATAATGAAAACATAAAAATTTTCAATTTTCAATATTACACTCAAAAAAATATTTTTTACACATAAGAAAACATGTATGGATATTGAAATATCAATTTTATTTAAAAAACTATATGAAAATAACTATAAAAATTTAAAAGTGGGTTTTCATTTGAATAAAATATGAAATATTATAAGGGAATCCAAATATCAAATACCAGTTATAACATTGGTAAAACCCATTGATGTCGTATATGTTAAAATAGAACATTGATTTTGTCATTTTTTCAAACATTCTATATAAAATATATAAAAATATTCCTTTTGAAAACATTTTAAAGAAAGTAAAAAGTGACATAAAATTTCCTTTACAATACATTCATGTCCATATAATTACATTAGAAAAATATTTATAATAATATGTACATGGAAAAAAATATTTAGAAAATAACACTTTAAAACATTTAAAATGGGGTTTTTAAAGTAAAGTGTCTCTTACCTCGAGTCTAAATCATCATGTACATTCCTTATGTTCATAAATAATAAATTTATGTTAATTATTTACTTTATTAATAACATTTTTAAAGTTTATTATTCTTTTTACTTTATCTATTACCTTGTCATATACAATTACTTAATTAATTAAGTTCATGTCAGATGTTTGGATGATATTCAACCCATATATTCAAAATGACTTTGGTAGTTTGATTATGGTAAAAGAGGTCATTATTCAATCATATCCAGAATAATAATAATGAAATAATTTTAATTTTTATATCAGTTATACTTGTAAAACCAACTATGAAATATGGTTATGAAAAACGAACTATGTTGCAATCATGGAGATGGTAGGTCGTATGTATGCATGAGTAAAGTTTCCATTTTTCAACGATCATTATGGAAATAAGGTTACTATTATTTTATAATTTGAGAATGATATTTATATCATAAATATAATATCATTTATTTTAATATACTTATATATATCATCCATTTGATGTGGTAATGAAATAAAACACATCGCTTTGTGGAGGTGGTAGTCCACACGAACACAAATGACATTGTCATTTTTAAATGAATGGAAATGTAAGAAAATTGATGATATATTAATTTAAAAAAATTATAATTATATAATTAATATTATATATATATATTATATCTATAATTATAACCAAACCTACGAGATTTTGATGGAAAATGAATTACATCGGTTCGTGAGGCGGTAGTCCACCATACACACAAACGATGGTTTCATTTCCCATTTGATGGAAGATGAGATGGATGTAGGTTATTAAATTAACATAATGACATCCCATTATATTTAATATACATATTTTATTACCACATCATGGTTTAAGAATATTTTATGGAGTTCTAAGAATAAATTAAATGAGGGCGCTTCGTTAAAAATCATACCTCTTTTTTAGATTACCTCTTTAGGTTTATACCTAAATCCTTCCCAGGTAAGATTTCTAATAAAACAAAGGACTCTAGGATGTGGGGATGGATGTAAGGAAAGTAAATGGGTATGTATTATCTGAAACAAAAGTTTTTTAAAGTGTTAATAAAAGAGTATAAGAGGTGACTCTTTATAAGTGAGGGAAGGGGAACTTTTAGAATTATTTAAATTGTTAAATTAAAGAAATTAATTATCAAGGAAAATGGAAATAAAATAATATTATTATAATATATGATGAATATGGGTCAAAAAAATCTCATATAGTAATATTTTCACAAGTTTATATTGTTTTTGTTCCATTATATTTTTGTTTTAACCCATGTTAACCCTTTTGATGATTACCATGATAACAAAGTTTTTTACTCTTTAAGAGTCAAGATATTTACTATAAAAAGAAAATTAGACCATAAATGGACTATGGTTGATATTTTCAACCATATCCAAATAAATTTCCTAAATATATTATTTTTATTAATTTTAAATCATTTAATAAAATATCACTTATTATATAATAGAATTAATGTCATTTTTGGAACAATTCATTTAATTTGACTTTGAAAACAACATGACAGTAATGAAATTAGAATATAATCCTTTAAAAATCCATAAAATGGTATATTTATCTAAAAATTCATTTAATTCAATAATTAATTCAAATTATATTACTTTTAATATTTTTAGAATAATTTATTTTACTTTTTAATTAATTGAATAAATACCATGTCGGTGCTGCGTAAGCATTTAAGGTAATCACTTCATCATTAAAAATAATAAATAAACTAGAATCATAAAAAATAATTTATATTTAAAATAAAACTTTTATAATCAAACATATCCATGATTTTTACCTATGAAAAAAAATTATATATAATAAAACAAAGATAATGAAATTTTTTACTTTTCCTTACATAAAATAATATAAAGGTAAAAATCAAATAAATATGGCACCAAGTTTCCATATTTTAAAAACTTTTATGGACATTATTTAAATAAAATCATAAAATATGATAAAGGTAAGTTTTCTGGTAATTTTTTATCCCTTATCAAATTATTTTTGGCCTTAATTACCATATTTACCCTTACCGTGATGGAAATTATTTACTAATGTTATTATTCATAATGACCAAAAATAAAAGTGACATTTTTAAAAATTTGGGACTACCTAATTTTAAATATTGAATAAATTTTTAAGATTCTAATTCTATAATTGTAATAAATTAATTTAAGATTAAAATGAAAAACACAATGAAAAATAGTTGTTTTAGAAAAATACCTTTTTAAGTAAAAAATGTTTTTATACCAAATTCAAGTATAAAATTAAATACAAGAACTATAATTGGATTATTTTAATAAAAATTAACAAATAAAATTATAAATCTAATCCAAAATTGAATACGAATTTATAAATAATTTAAAATAAAATATAACTTTCAATAAAAATCAGTATTTTTTAATATTCACTAAAAACTAATATTTTCAGAAAAATACCGAAATTTCCCTCTAAGATAATTTTGATATGAATATTTAAAAAATGAAGTTTATTTTATAAAATAAATTTTATAAAATTAGAAATAATTAAATATTATATTTTCTCACAAAAATAAATAAAAAACATTTTTGAAGGAAATATATTTTTGATACATAAAACGACTTTACAATAAAAAATTTAATGATTATTTTTAAAGAATTAATAAATAAATTTATATTGAGTGGTATATTTTTATATATTTAAAAATTTAGTTATTATTATTCATACCAACTAATTCAACAACTAAGTAATGGCAGCCATATTAAAATAATAATATTTTGTGGTTTGTTTAAACTCAATGTTTCATAACATATATATTATCAAGCATAATGTTATTATTTCAAAATATCGAGGTGTTAAATCCCTGAACCATTTAATAAATTTCATCCTCTCAATTTTAACTTAATCTTTGTAATCAAAGGTTTGAAATTAGAAAATACTTTTTTTTGAAATCCCACATCTTAAAAATGGATGATAAAAATTCCTATTGAAAATAGGGAAAGGGAAATAAGACGGTCATCAGAAATAACACATTACTCAGTTTACATATAGGAGAAGATTAGTAGGAAGTGAAAATATGGATGTGGAGGAAAAATTAATTTCTATAAAATAATCTAAAATGACAATCATCATTGATAATAATAAATTGAATGATCTTGAGAAAGTTAAATACCACAAAACTATAAACTAAAGAGATGTGAAAAAGACCACCAATTTATCTAAAATGATGGTAATAGGTTAAAATTTTTGTGTCAACATCCTTTTCCCAAATTTTAGGAATCTCTTTACCATCAATACTAATAAAAAAAGAAAATATACTTACTTGATAAGTATAATTTCATCCTTTAATCAATTTCCACCACAATCTCATCTTTTTCTCCAAAAATGAGTATTCAAGATGAATTCTTTTGTGCCTGAAGCACTAAAATCAACTTATAATTGATCACATAATACCTAAAAATATTCATCCAATATTGAGACATTAACCAAAACTAAAATGGTTAGCACAAGGTAAGATAATGACCAAAATTAATAAATTTTTATACGATGAAATACAATATTTATATCCAAAGCTTCAACAATAACACCTAAAGTTTAAATTAGATCATTTGATAAATAACTAAACTTAAATATTATTTAAAACATTCTTGATCAAGTTTGAAACCCAAAAAATAGAATTATTTGATCACAAATTCTTTTGATATTAATTTAACATTGATCTTAAATTAACATTATTCAATCATAGAGTCATATAACTAAAAATTACTTAATTATAATATTCTCCAAAATATGCTAATCATATCTTGATTCACCATAAAGACACATTAAAATTATATATTCTTCCAAAATATAATTCAACCTTTATTCCTCAAATAAAATCCCATAATATCTTATTTATCGTAATCATATAATGTTTCCCAAAATTACAGTGATCTTATTTTGAAATAACATTAATCAATTAATCACCAAATCAATTTTCAATACCATGGTTATCTATATGATAAAACATATGCTTCCAAAAACAAATTAATAATTATCTTTCAAATATTTAAAGTAAAAAATAACAATTTCATACTAACCAGGACATCGTGTAGGATAGTGGTATGTGTTTCACCCTTTTCTACCACCAATTGTGCGTTTAAGTCCCATCACCTTTCCATATGCAATGGGTTATCTCCAGGCCAGTGGGTTTTCCTTTTACTAAAACTATATTAATATAAATCCTATAAAATTCCAAAAAATATGACCAACATCCTCAAAAAATATTTAATAACTTATACACCAAATAATTTTTTAACATCAAATTATATATCATACCTTTAATATTACATCCCCAAAAATATAACAACATTCTTTTGAAATAATCCTTCACGTTAAACCTAAGGGTTGTATATACCTCTTCCCAATAAAAAAATATTCTAAAATATCATTAATCATCTTAAAATAACATCACTAAAAACCTAAAAAAAATGGTGTCTAAGCCTTTGAACTTATGATCAACCTTAAAATTATAAATCCATGATGATATATATAACTCTTAATTCAAACTCATATGAAAAAATATTAATCTTTAAATTTATCTAAACCTTTACTGTGATACCAACTATAAGGACCCAACCTTAAACATTAGATAATCTTGAGTTTTAAGTAAATAATTCACTCTTTTACATTTTGAGGATCTTTAAATTCTAGATTTTTAGAGAATTAGGTCATCTTACATACATAAATAAATGTTATATCACAAGGTGGAAAGTTTTACATAGTATATATTTTCACAAAAATACAAAACTTGTAAGATATAAAAAGTTTTCTTTTTATGGAATATCTTCACAAGTTTCATTTTGACTTTATCCTTGGAACTTATTGAAAGTTTTTTTAAAACATAGGATTTGCACACAAATATTAGTAAGGGATATATAAAAAGAAAGAATTTTCTTTAGTTTCATGAATACTTATAAAAAAATCCTTTTTCAAAAAAAATTAAGCTCAAAATAAACATTTCCTATTAATTGGCTAAATATTGTGTCGGCCTTGCCTAACCATTTAAGGTAAATATTTTATCACTAAAAATTAGAAATAAACTACCATGATAAAAAAAATTATATTTCAAATAACCATTTAAAAATCATAAATATCCAATATTTATCCCTATTTCAAAAAATTTAGAGATAATAAAACTGATAAAATTTCATTTTATACTTTTTTGTACATAAAATAATATAAAGGTTAAAATCTAAGAAATATAGAACCAAGTTTCCATATTTTTGAAACTTCAATGGATATTTTTTAACTCTACTCATCTGATAGTATAAAGGTAAGCTTTAGGGTCTTTTTTAGTCCTTTTCAAGTTATTTTTAATCTTAATTACCTGATTTACCCTTACTATAGGTATAATTATTGAGTAAGGTTACTATTCATAATGATCAAAAATAAAAGGGATCTATTTAAAAAATTTGTACCTAATTATTCCAAATACTAAATCCATTATTAAAGACTCAAATTCTGTAAGTGGATGAACTTAATTTAATATTAAAATGTAAAACACAATGAAAAATTGTTTTTTTAGAAAAATGACTTTTTAAGCATAAAAATGTTTTTATACCAGATTAAATTATAAAATTTATTATAAGGAATATAAATAGATTATTTTTAATCAAAATAAACTCATGAAATTATAAAACTAATCCAAAATATAAAATTAGTTTTTAAATACTTTTAAATAAAATATAGTTTTCAATAAAAATTGGTATTTTTCACTATTTAATGAAAAATCAATCTTTTTAGAAAAATCCAAAATTTTCACCCTAATTTAATTTTGATATAATTATTTAAAAAATTATTTTTATTTAATCAAATAAATTTTATAATATTGGTAGAAATTAAAAATAATATTTTATCACAAAAAATAAAAAGATCATTTTTGAAGGAAACGTATTTTTTATACATAAAATGGATTTATTAAAAAAATTAAATGCTTATTTACTAATAATTAATCAATAAATTTTTATTGATTAGTATTTATATATATATATATCAAAATTTATTTATTCCTAATCATACCTGCTAATTCTACAACTAGGTTATAACGGTCATATTAAAATTACAATATTTTATGGTCCGTTTAAGCTCGGTGTTGCATTTTGTATACACTATCGAACATAATGTTATTATTTTAAAATCTTGGGGTGTTACATTCTACCCATTTAATAAATTTAATCCTTCAAATTTTAACTTAATCTTGGTAATCAAAGGTTTTACATTTGAAAATAATTTTGTTGAAATCCCACATCATAAAAGGGTTGATAAAACTTTCTCTTGAAAAAGGGAAAGGTAAATAAGCTAGTAATCTTAAATAACACATGTCTAAGTTTCTAAATAGAGGAACATTATTGGGAAGTGAAAATATGGATGTGGAGGAAAAAATAATTTCCAGATACTGATGGAGAGTGACCGAGTTCATTGATCACAAGAAAGTGAATGATCATGAGAAAGTTAATGACCACAAAACTGTAAACCAAAGAGATGTAAAAAATACCATTGATTTAGAATAAATAAAGTTAATAGGATAAAATTTTTATTTAAATATAATTTTCACAAATATGATTAATTAATTTACAATCAAGACTAATAAATGAAGGAAATATACTTACTTTACAAGCAGAATTTCATCCTTTAATCAGTTTCCACGACAATCTCATCTTCTTCTACCAGTGATGAGTATTAAAAGTGAATTTTCTTATTCAAGAAGCACTAAAATATCATTATAACATATCACATAATTCATCAAGCTATTCCTCATATCTTTATACATTAAAAAAACCAATATGCTTAGAATAATGTAAGATAATTACCAAAATGAATAAAACTTCATATGATTAAACACAACATTAATATCCAAAACCGAAACTATAACACCCAAATTTAAACTTATATCATTGTATAAATAACTAACCATAAAAATTATTTAAAATATTATTGTCCAATTTTTAAACCCAATAATTATATATATTTGATCATAAATTCTTCTGATATTAATTTAACATTTATCTCCAATTAACATTAGTCACTAATAGAGTTATATACCAAAAAATTACCTAATTATAATAATTTAAAAAATATGTTAATAATTTCTTGAATCACTATAAATCCACATTAAAATCATATATGCTTCCAAAAGATAATTTAATCTTTACTCCTCAAATAAAATATCACAATATCCTATTTAACTTAATCATATAATGTTCCCCAAAATTATATTGATCCTCTTTTGAAATAACATTAATCACTTAATAACCAAATCACTTTTAAATCCCATGGTTATTTATACGATAAAACATATGTTCCCAAAATCAAATTAATATATATCTATCAAATAATTTATATAAAAGACAATTTCATACTAACCAGTACATTATATAGGCTAATGGTAGGCATTTAACCCTTATCACCCTTTGGTTCTGGGTTCAAGAAAAATGACCTTTCCATATGTGACAGGTTATCACTCAGCCTATGGTTTTTCCTTTAACTAAAACTATATTGATATAATTTCTTTAACATTCCAAAAAATATGATGATAAATATCAAAAATAACCTTATTAACTTCAACATTAAATAATTTTTTAACTCAAATTTTATCTCATACCTTTCATATCACATCCCCAACAATGTAATATAATTCTTATGAAATAATCCATGACATTAAACCTAAGCATTATATATACCTCAACCCAATAAATCACCTCCAAAAATATCATTAATCACCTTAAATTATCACCACTTAAAACCTAAAAAAGGGGTATCTAAGACATTTAACTTTTGATAAAACTTAAACATATAAACCTATTATGGTATCCATAAGTCTTAAGTCTTCATCACATTAAAACATATTAATCTCAAAATTTATCTAAATATTTCTTTTAATACTAAATATAATGAAATAACCTTAAAAATTACATAATATTCAATTTTAAGTCAAGAATTCACTCTTTTAAATTTTTATGTTCTTTACGGTTTAGAGTTTTAGATAATTGGGACATCACCCTTACATAAATAAATGTTACATTACTTGGTGGATACTTTTACTTAGAATACATTTTTTCCACAATATATAACTTTTAAGATATAAATTTTTTTAATTTCATTGAATATCATTAAAATGTTCATATTGAACTCATCCTTATCCCTACTCGTCCTTAAAGAATAGTGAAAAACATTTTAAAATGTGGTATAAGAATAAAAATCTCAGTAATATACATATAAAAAGAATAAAATAAACCCATTAGTTTCATGAATACTTATAAAAATATCTCTTACGAAAATAAACATTGGGCTCAAAATAAATACTTTCTTACCAAAGAAAACAACTTTTATACCCAAATATTCCTATAAAAAAAATTCATAATAAATATTAAAGGTAAAATAAAACTCATAAATATTACTTTGAAATCATGAAAAAAATATAAAAAATTATTCAAAAAGAGTTATACATTTCATACTTATGGATTAGAATATACTTTCCTTTAAACAAAAGCTCATTATCTCACCTTGGGAAATCATAATATTTCTGTAAAAACCCATAGAAATCATAAATAAATCATATAGGTAACTTGGAAAATCATTTTCATATCACTCTTAAAATCATTCTTACAAGTGGAATAACCCATACAATCAACTTCCAACATAATTCTTACCCAATGAATTAGAGAGATATCATGGATCCACCCATCTATGGTTTATAACAAAACCACCCATCCTTGGTTTATAATGAAACCAGCTATACTTGGTTTATAGAAAAACAACATTTCATAATAAATAATTCCAAATAAACATAACCTAATCATAACACATAAAAGGTTAAAAATTTTAACACTACACTCATAAAAATATTCTTTTCACTCATAAGAAAACATTTTTGGATATTGAAATATCCATTTCATTTAAAACCCTTTTTTAAAATAATCAGAATAAAGTAAAATATGGATTTTATTGGAAGAAAAAATTTAATATTATAAAGGAATATAAAAACAAAATAATAGTTATGATGGAGGGAAAACCCATTGACATCGTGTATAATAAAATAGTACATTCCTTTTGTCTTTTTTTCAAACGTTCCATATAAAATATGTAAAAATATTTCTTTTTAAAACCTTTGAAAGAGGGTAAAAAGTGAAAAAAAATTGATATTTCATTCATGTCCATATAAATTCATAAATAAAATATTTTTATAATATTTTCATGGAAGAAAATATATAAAAAATAATTCTATAAAACATTTAAAATGATTTTTTTAAAGTAAGGTGTCCCTTACCTCAAGTATGACTTTTCATGTATGTTCCTTGTCTAACTAAATAATAAACTTATGTTAATTATTTAATTTTTTAAGATCATTTTTTATGTTTACTATTCCTTTTACTTTATCCATTACCATGTCATATACAATTACTTAATCAATTAAGTTCACGTTATATCTTTTGATGATATTCATTTTATATGTCCAAAATGACTTTGGTAGTTTGAATATGGTCAAAGAGGTCATTATTAAATCATCCCCAAAATAATAATAAATAAATAAATAATTTTAATTTTAATATATAAATTATACTTTTAAAACTAACTATTAAATATAGTTATGAAAAATGAACTATGTTATAATCATGAAGATGGTAAGTTGTGTGTACACAAGAGTAACATTTACATTTTTCGACGATCGTTGTGGAAAAAATTTAAGTATTATTTTATCTTTACATGATGAAACTTAAATAATAAATACCATATTATTTCTATAAATATACTTATATATAATTCATATTATTTAGTGATAAAAAATGAATCGCGTCACTTTTTGGAGGTGGTAGTCCACATGTACACATAAACGGCGTTATCATTTTTCAATGAATGGAAATGTAAGAAAATAGATGATTTATAATTTTTAAATATTAATAATTATTTCATTAATATCATACATATATATTAAATACATCGTTATAACCAGCTCTTAGAGGCGGTGATAGAAAATGAATTACATCGGTTCATGAGGTGGTAGTCTAATGTTCAAGCGAATGATGGATTTGTTTTCCAATTTAATGAAAGAGGAGATGGATATAGGTTATGAAATTAAAATAATAACATAAAATTATATTAAAGATACTTATTTTATTATTTTGGAATGGTTTTATAATATTTTAATGAGGTAGAAGAAGAAATAAAATGAAAATGCTTGGTTAAAAAACATACCTCTTCTTTAGACAACCTTTTTAGGTTTATACCTAAATCCTTATGAGGATGGATTTATGATCAAACTAAGGCATCTAGTATGTAGGGTGGTATTTAACTAAGGGATTTGGTTAGGTATTTTCTTAATAAAAATGTTTTTTATGTGTGAATAAAAGAGGATAGAAGGTGCCTTTTTATAAGTGAGGCAAGGGGTACTTTTGGAATTACATAAAGTGTTAAATTAATATATAATAATTTTAGAGGAAAAATTTCTCCAAAATTATATATTTAGAATATATGATTATTATTTTTTGAAATAAACTCATCCAATAAAATTTTAATAAGTTTATATTATGTTTTTAACCTTATCCTTTTGTTTTAACCCATGTTAACCCTTTTTGATGATTACCGTGATAATACAGTTTTTACTATTTAGGGGTCAAGATAGGTACTATAAAAGTAAAATTGGACCATAAATGGACCATAGTATATATTTTCAATAATATATCAATCACATGGATGAATATAGTATTTTTAGGAATTTTAAATTATTTAATAAAATATTATTTATTATAAAATATCATTAACGTCATTTTCTAAACCATTCATTAAATTTGAATTTTAAAATAGCATGATAGAAAAGGAATTAGAATATAATACTTTATAAAACCATAAAATTTTATATTTATTTAAAAATTAATTTAATATAATAATTAATTTAAATTATATTACTTTTAATATTTTTAACATCATTTATTTTACTTTTTTATTTACTTAATAAATATTATGTTGTCATTGCATAAGAATTTCTGGTGATTATTTCATCACTAAAAGTTATAAATAAATTACCATGATTAAAAAAATAATTTTTATTTAAAATAAGCCTTTTATAAGCAAATATATCCTTTGTTTATCCCTATGTAAAAAATTTAGAGATAATAAAACAAATAGAATGACACTTTTGACTTTTCTTTACAAAAAATAATATAAAGGTAAAATTTAAATAAATATACCACAGAGTTTATATATTTTTAAAACCTGGATGTAAATAGAAAATCTCCACTCATATATTATGATAAATTCATGTTTTAGGGAAATTTTTTGTCCTTATCAAATTATTTTTAACCTTAATTACCCGATTTACCCTTACCGTGCTAACAATTATTTACTAAGGTTACTATTCATAATGACCAAAAATAAAATGGACATATTTATCAAATTTTTACCTATTTATTCAAAATATGTAATAAATTTTTTACGATTTATATCATATAAGTGTTATAAATTAATTTAATATTAAAGTACAAAATACAATGAAAACGGTTTTTTCATAAAAAATGTCATTTTAAGTATAAAAATATTTGTATACCAAATTCAAGTATAAAATTAATTACAAGAACTATAATTGAATTATTTTTAATCAAAATGAACTAATGAAATTATAAAACTAATCCAAAATAGAATATTACTTTGTAAATACTTTAAAATAAAATACATTTTTCAATAAAAATCGATATTTTTCACTGTTCACTAAAAAATCAATATTTTTAAAAGAATTACAAAAGGTCACCCTAAGATAATTTTGGTTTTATGATTTTAAAAATGAATTTAATTTTATCAAATATATTTTTTAAAATTATTAAAAATTTAATATAATATTTTCTCACAAAAATCAATAAAATCGTTTTTGAAGGAAATATACTTTCGATACATAAAATGACATTATGAACAAAAATTGGATGTTTATTTACTTATAATTAATAAATAAATTTTTATTGAGTAGGATATTTATAAATATTTTATAATGTAGTTAATCCTATTCATACCTGTTAATTCAACGGCCAGGTTATAACGATCATATTAAAATAATAATATTTTATGGTTCGTTTAAGTTCAATATTGCATGTTGTATACATTATCAGACATAATATTATTAATTTAAAATATTAGGGTGTTACATGACCATCCTAGATATGTTTTTATCACAAATTTATCACTGAGATGAGAACATTAATTAGTGCATGATTGGGGCTTACACATATTAGGAGGCCCTTATATGAATGTAAACTTCATATCTGTTGGTAACTGTATAAGGAAGGAAAACTGGTCTCATATTGAATATAGCCTAGTGAGGTTGAGTTTGGGATTATACCCAATAGGATCCCCATGTATTATTATGAATCAATAGGGGTGTGTGTGTGTGTGTCTTATCCATATATTTCCCATATATTTTTCGAATTCCTACAGATTGAGGGTTGGGAAAGGGAGAATAACTAAACACATAAGGGATATATAATAATGAAAATGAGGTTTTGAATTAATCATGGGATTAACATCCTATTATTAGAAGTAATATTAATAGATATTTCTTGGAGATACCTGGCCTGGTAGTTGACTCAAGTGAAAGAGAGATTTCAAGGCATACACCTAGGTGGATTCACTTTCTCTCTCCATAACTCATTGAGTGGGAAAAATAGGTCCATTAGGATCTTAGGAAAACTAAATTATGGATATTGGTTAGCCAAATCAGGAATCATGATCCAAGGAATGATTCATCAGTATTATCATCATAGAAACCCTCATTATCAAGAGAGTACATAATCATTACTACCCTCGAGATCCGATTAGTTATGAAGAAAATTTCAGGAGAGGAATTTTATTAAGGTAATACATGATTGATGGGGTGTATGTTGATTTTAACATCCCAATCATGTATTTCATGGGGCCTTCAAGGGGGCTATGAAGGAAGGAACCCAGGTAGGAGACTTTGGTGAAAATGAATCCTGGATAGAATACCTGGGTGAGGGTGGGCACAATCATGTGTATAAGGGTAGTTATGTACCCTAGTATAGAGACCAAGTTGAATACATGATCTATTATAAAGGATAGGCTAAATGGTCACCCTAATAAGGAGGTATGGGAAAAACTTCATCTTTATATTGGGTAGAGAGAAGTGTCCATCCTAATATGGAATAAAAGGGTCACCCTAATGGTGGTATTGATCAATAGTTCACACTAATATGGATTTATAGGTGAAAAATCACCCTATTATAGGTTAGGGAGAAGTTTTCATCCTGATTATGATGCATGGATGAGGGTTCACCTTAGTATAGAGGCCTTCAGGTATGACTTTGGTGGGTAGCACCCTAGTGTGTCATCTGGTATGGGGTCCTTCACCCTAGTATTCAAGTACTAGGTAATAAGTGGACTCCTGTGACGTTTTTAATGTGTTAAACCTTTGGGTAACTCAATTACCTCAATTTCTAGTTAATTCCCTTAGGTTTTCGCTTAATTAAGTTGTATAAAGGGGGTTTGAGACTTGGGTATGCATAGGTCCCTTCTAACCCAAATCTTTCATCTTAGTCTATGTGTTTACATATTGATTATGTAAAATAGATACCCATGGGTTCTATTTTTAGGAAAATATAGTGAGTAGGGATTCTGAAGGATAGGCATGGATATCAGTTCATGCAAGTACTCTGGGTGCACAAGTACGCTCATGTGAGTGGGTTGCATGAGGTGATTGGGTATATAGGTTCCTCCATGTGAGAAGAGCAGAGTGTGAGAACAAGTACACTTGGGTGAACAAACAGGACAAGGTGCATGTGAAGGGTTATTTCATAAGGGGAATAAATTGAATTGACCCTGGATGAATTCCCTTGGGAAAAGGAGTGGGATCAAGTGATATCAATAATTATCCCACCCAATAAAGGTTTCCATTATTTACCAAAAAATGAGCATATGGTGGACCATTAGATAACTCTCACCTAGAATATATTATGCTTCATATCACACAAATGACCTATAATAGTGAATAATGAATATAATAATAATAATTTTATTAAATTATCTCAAAAATAACTTCTTGTTTTGATGAAACCTCTCCAAGAGTTAACAACTCATAAATCCTAAAAAAATTACTTCATGGTACTCCATTTCCAAGAATATCACTACAACTTATTTTTGAGATTAAACACATATTCAAATTAATTATAATTATCACACTCATGATCATAACTCCCACTAGAAGCTCCTCTTGTACTTTCATCATCTCAATAGTCATTGGAATACCTATATGCATGTTCACATTCAAAATATACTTATAAAAGAAACTTTATACAAAGATTATAGAATGACCCCAAAAAAGGATCTATTATGTTCTATATGTGAAAATAAGTGAATTCGTTTCCTAGAAATTTTCTTTAGTCGAGTTACCATTAATTTCAGTGTCTAGATATTTAAAATTCTAAAAAACCTTTTATACAGTCTCTATTGGTCTAAAAAACCTAACCATCTTGATCTATGTTAAAAATGAGTAAATCCGACTATTTTTTTTCAAAAATAGGTTTTAGAGTAAAAATCTACATTTTACCAAATCTTGGACAAATAGGGATCATGTAGTGGGTTTTTGGGTCCATGCCAAAAGTTTAGATTACCTACCACATATGGGTTTTGAATAATTCATCTTGATGTTATTATTTTAAGGTACTAATGAGTCTTCAATCCATGTGAATGTCAAGACGCACCATATATTTCCATTTTTATTATTTTTTTCATTGAAAATATATATATCAATGTGTGTGAATTAATTTACACCTATTTGAATGTATCACAAGCCACACATGTCCATTTATTTTTCCTAAATATTACCTCTTATAAATAGAGAATTCCACAAGAAACAATTTCCCCCATTTGGAGGATTTGATTAGCACATCCCCCATTATCCCCAACCTATAAATTAAGTAATTAATTTATTAAATCAAATAAAATAATTTATTTCTTCTATATCCTGCAACCAAACCAATTTTACAACTGCCTATCAACCCTTTAAACTAGAATCACCCAAGCTATAAGTCGTTGCATTTAACTTTCATGTCACTCATCGGAAGATCAAATGTTTCCTCGCCCACTCAATATATATTCCCTAAACCCTTCACTCAATGACCTTTTATACAATTATCATACCCACCCACCCAATATGGTTCACCTGATATTATCTACCACCATCAAATAAGGTATCTTTTCATTATCTCATAGTGATTAGTGTGATCTAGGTTGTGCCACTATTGACCAACGCAACCTAGATCAGCCACACTACTGCAGCTCAAGGAAAGGAATGGTGATTGACCAGACACCAACCATAAAAATTTTTAACTTAATGATGATGATGATGATGATATAAATTATATAATCTAATTTTTATTAAATAAATAACTTATAATGTAAATTATAAATACATAAATAGTAATCATTATGCATAAACAAAATAGTGAGGGAAGATTGATAATATTACCTCATAGGGTCCACTGATGATTCCTCTTCCTATGATTTTTTATGTCCCTTGAAAGTCCTACCAAAATAAAAAAAAACATTTATAAACTATTATTCCTCTATTTGTAGAAACATATTAAAAATGGGAATGTGATGATCTCAAATCTTGAAAAAAATTATTGTTTACAAAGAATGAAACATTATGCCTCAAGTAGAACTATATTGGTGGAATCTCAATATGAGTCCCCATTTAAAATATATCCTCATTTTAATCCAGAAAACTAAAAAATGGTTCACAAGAAATTTAATTAATTAAATGATTAATTTAATAAATAAACTAAAAAAAATAAAACTCCTCTAATTCGCATTAGACTTCCACCCAAACGTAAAAACTATATTCCAATAAATGAAACCATTAAGAAATCCATGGTCATTTATAAGATTAAAATTTACATTTTTCCCTTATTAATTAAAACAATAAAGATCATTATTTTCACTCTAATATTCCCATGAAACTTAATTAAATTGAACTAATGTAAAATTTAATAAATTCAGGTACTAACATAACCAATGGAATCAAAATATGACCTAAATTATAATCACACACTAATTAATTCTCAGGTTACCCCCCCCCCCCCCCACACACACACACACTACATTAATGGTGTTTGATGAAAAATATTGAGGATTTAGTCATGTAATAGACTTAAAATAATTTTAAGAAGAGTTTTATGGTATTAAGGGGGTTTTAGATAAGTTTCTAATTAGTATTAGAAAACTATGTCATAGAATATACATTCTTGTTATGGTGGAACACAAAAACATCTATAAAAGGTTTTTCATTTTTTATGGAGAAGAAGATTTAGTCTCTAAAAAAACCACATTGAACTAAATATTCACATCATAGAAGATTTAACCACCCCATGGGGTGGTGATAGGAATATACTTTTAGAACCCATAGTTAAGGGAGTTAAATTTATTCTCTCAATATGAAATAGTCAATATCCAGATACCATGTTTTAATGATGACTTGGCCTTTGAGATTAGTAAAACATGTATTACAAGCCATGGGGAGAGGGATAGGACCATGCCATGAGTATATAGTCATTTTAGTGTCTTAATCTAAATAAGAAGAAAAGAACCACATCGTGGTATTTCTAAATGGTTTTAGTGATAATTTTCTGTAGGATTTCTAATATATTATTGAATTTTTTAGGAGGAAATAGGGAGATAGACATGATTCTAAGAATATTATCTTTGATTAAGGAGAACCACGTTATGGTGAAGCAGAAAATGTTATGGTTTTAATATTTACATCTAGAATTAATTTTTAATCTCTTAAGATCTTAGAAATGCATATAAATTTTTAAATTTTAATTTGTCTATAATTGATATTTTTTACAAAAAATTTGATACAGAATACACATAAAAAATCCTAAATTCATAATGTGGATCCAAGAGATAATAAATATTGATTCTAGGTTAAATAAACTATTTTAGGGTTATTAATGTTATAGATAATAAGGTCTCTTGTCGAATGAACTACCATAATTTTAAGGGTGGTTGTGAGTGATCAGATTGAGAGACACAAATTATTTGGAGGACTCATGGTTAAAGAATGAGGAAAAAGGTATTTATTTTATCTATTGATACTTTTTCGTGATTATTCATCTTATTTCTAAGTTTTTATTATTATCATATTCTTATAATTGTGTGGGAAACACAATAGTGATAGGGAGATTCTTTTTAAAGGGTTCATGTTCATCCCCTTTCCCTGTTGGATTTACCTCGATAATAAGAGGAAAGTCGTGTGAAATGGGTTAAAACCCTAAACATATCAAGGACTAATCACTCATATAAATTGGGTGGCCTTATAAAATCACTTCTTGTAAAATTATACTTCATCGTTTTCTTTATATGATAGTGATTGAGAGAAAAAATCATTCATTCTTACCAATGATGAGGGAAATTTAAATTCATCAATGAAGTTTTTAGGTTGTGATTCACCCCCTCCTCCTCTTGGTGGCCCTTATTATAGAGACATTCTATAAATATATTAGATGTGTTTTTGATATATCATATGGTATAATATGGTTATTTCATATGGTTTAACAAAAATGATTCAAAATCATATTTATTACTTTTAGAGTATATCATTTCTTATGATATATAAATATTGTATCATCATTTACTAGGACAATCATAATGTATGATATAGGAAGGTCATAGGTCTATGTTATGCATAATCATATTTTATGATTCATGTTGCATCCTATGATTGATCAAGGTATTTGAACATTAATGAGCTAACACTAGAATATCTTACACACAAACTATCGTGGACTAATGGTTCATTTGATGAAACATTTGGGAAGAATATTTGGTTGAAGTTTACAACAATTATAACCAAATGTCATTTACTCATATGTTTTATTATGTATGATTAAATGAATGGATACACATATATCATCCCTAAGGGATATATATATATATATAATCTAAGGCATTGGTATGGGGGTGTTTGTTTTCTCTATCCCTGCTTGAGATCCCTATCAGTTCTTATAAATCTCTCTCTTCCTCTATATTTTTTCACCTGAGGTACTAACATACCATGGTTGTAAGGATAATCCATCCTATGTTTCAGGTTATTTTAATCAAACTATGGATATAGAACTTAGGGAATATTCTATTGTGTATTTCTAGTGATCTTTATCAATCACTCTAAAACAATATCAGTAGTCATCTTCGGTATAAGGTACACATTATTTATTTATATTTACATGGTTTGGGATTTAATTCATGGTTTTCTTGGTATTTTTGGTTTTTAATGTCTTTCACTATGTTGAAAAGGTGTTATTAAATCCTTTAAAATTCATCAGTGGTATCATAGCATTTTCATGCTTCTTGATTCTTGAAATCATGTTGAAAATTTAAGAAATCAAATGTTGCATCATATATTGTTATGTAAATCATAAGAAATGATTGGTATTTTGTTTTATAGTTGGTATTATGTAATATGATATCATAATCAGTGATATTATTATGTTATATGATATAGGATATCATAGATGGAGACATTATTCAATTCCTTCGATTTTGCATTTTTCATGGGGATATCGTATGGGGAGACTTCATCGAACAACGTATACCAAACAGAGCCTCGCATCATCAATATGATATAGGGTATATCATAAGATGTTACTTACTAGGTGCCAATGGATATATCACAGTCGAGGTTTATTAATTATAAAATTAGATAAATAATAGGTCATGTCACACCTTACAATATAAATGAAAAAAAAATCTAAATTTCAATTATGAATTGAATGATATAATTTATAAAATGTTTATAAATTGTGAAAAAATTATTTTGGGATATTTATTTAATTTATAAATTAATTAAATGTAAAAAAATATGATCAATTATTAAATGTTTATGAAACAGTTAATAAATGAATATTCCATAATATTAATTATTATTATTAAAATATTTTTGAAATAATGTGGCATGAATTATAATTTTTATATAAAATGTTTATGTAAAAATTATAATAATAATTTATAAAGTATTTATAAATTACAAAATAAATCAAAATATAAAAGATTTTATATTAATATTATGAATTATTAATAATCATTAATTTTAAATGTTCAAATTAAATTCCTTATTTGAAGAAATAATTTAAACTATTTTGAAAGAATTTTTGATAATTGATATGATCATGGTGTAAATAATATTAAATATGTGATATTTAGATTATGTAGATTGTTTTCATATTTAGAATATAAATTGTTTATATTTTATTTAATACTATGTATTTAAAGATAATTACATATTAATAAGAATATAAAATATTTCATGTTGAAAATAAATTATGAAGTTTTTATATTTATTTAATTATGGAATGTCAATAATGTATGGATAATTTATAAATTGTTTATAATTTTTTATTTATGAATTGTTCGTAAATGAGTGTATCATGTTTAAATATATAAATTGTTTATTTATTTTGTTTATTCCCTATTTTATTCATTGATATAATTTTTATATTATGAATAGATTTATGTTTTAGTTTAATGTGTTAAAATACTTCTATAAATTATCGTACATTCATTTAAGGAGTTACATGCTAGATATGATAACTGATTGAGTTTTCTTTTACCTTGGCTTTGGCTTGTACTTGGTTATGATCTTCAATTTAAAGTTTAATTGTAATTAATACATGTTAGGTGTTAGAATTATGATAAAATTTATGTTTCTCTTAAGTAAAGTAATATTGGATAGAGGAACTTTGGTATAGAATAATCACTGTCCTAGAGTATTATACCTTGTCTAAAAAAGGGGGGTTGATTATCTATCGCTTCAATCTTACTCCTGTAGGGATTTTTGATTTCACATAATTCTAAGACATTACATGAAATGGTTTTGTGTAATTTATGCATGATATGCATTTGGATGTGTATAAATATAGTTGGATTTTAATTTGATTTAGTAACCCAATCTAGGGGTTGTGTAAAGAGTTACACAATAATGTGATTTGAACATATTGATTTGGTGGAAAGAATATAGATTCCAAGATAAATTTTTATAAGCATACATACATGTAGAAGAAATATCATGATATAATATTTTGAGATTAAGTCTCCTTTAAAAATATAACTTTTCAAATTCCTTCCAAAGAAATCACTTTTCAAGACCCTCATCACCCAATTGGGTATTTCCATGCCAAAGTAGGGTTCCCCTAGATTATCTTATGTAAGATAATAAAGAAGTAAGGTGGCACTAAGAGATAGCTGTCTAATTTTTATCATTTTATTTGGATTACACTTAGTTATAAAACCCTAAGAGTTAAAATATCATAGGAATAGTGTTGATTTTATCCATATAACAGATTTTTAAAAGTGTTGTCTATTGAACCACCCAAGATTCATATCTGATGTAATTTACAGGGTTATCTACCTAAATAGATAAAGTGATATGGTTCACACCAAAGTGGATTCATTCCTTAGTGAAATATGGATCTTGAATCACTAATAGATATGATGCATTTTAAAAGGGGCCATCATTTTAGTGAGAGAAAATTTAATAAATGTTCTTATTAAATGAATGTAAAACATGATACTCATCTAATAATATATTTTTATCTAGATATAACGGCATATTCAGCATATTTGAGCTTAGATTTGAGATCTATCTTGGAGAATAAAAATAATAATGGAATTAATTTCCTAGACTTGTACCAAAACTTAATAATATATCTTAGTTAAGAATAAAAATTCTATATGTTATAGAAACCCCTTCTTGAGTAACTGGTTAGTGAATTCATTCGACAAACAAATATAAATTCTTATGATAATTATCTAAAGGATTCATTAGAATTCTCTAATCTCATGATTGTGACCATAAAACCCAAGTTAAAAAAGAAACATGAAAACATGGATCCATACAATATGATAAACAGCCTAAAAGGGATCTATTAGGAACAATAAATTCATGAGAGGTGTGATATGGAAAAGGAAATTTTTGGTGAAATATGACACAAATTATATTAGTGTCTACTCATGTACTCAATGTGATTTGGTATGTCAGCAACTTGGAGATATTGGGATCACCTCTTAGCCTTGATCAGGCTATAGAATTCATTATACAATCACCATTGAAAAGGTTTTGATAATTCATTGAGAATTTCAATATGAATAAAATTTTACCTGATTGCATTAATATGTTTAGGATTATTTATTAGAACATGGGAGGTCCATGCTCTAGTGTCGTGATGATGGTACAAATAGTAAAGGGTAAAAAAATTTGACAAAGAGAAAATAATAGAGTTTATGGAGAGTTTATGCCATCATCAAAGCCAAAGAAAAGGAAGGATAGTCAGTTCTTTAATTATGTCACACATGGATATTAGAGAACGAACTGTCCATAATACCTTAATAGTTTCAATAAAATTCATGGAGATTCCATGTTAGGTATTAATATTATAGAATTCAATTCTTCTATTATGAATGATATATGATATTGGATATATATTTCATAGGTGTTATAAATATATAGGATTTAAAAAATAATTAAGGGTTGAATATTATATTTTAAAGTATGCATTCAACTAATGGAGTAAGGGATTGCTACATCAACGTGTTGGATGAACTGGATTACAAAGATATCAAATGGATCAAAATAAATATTTTATTATTGTCATCTCGTGTAATTATTATATAATAATGGTTGTTACTATAAAAAATTATTATTATCAATAAATGAGATTATTATTTTAATATACAATATTATGAATGGTCTAATTATATAACATATGTTAAAATAAGATAAGGATAAAAGGGTGTTTATCGAGGATAAAAAAATATCCATGAAAATTTTTAAAATATGAGGGAAAGAGTTCCCATCACCCTTCAATGGCATGATTTAAATAATAAAATATTCCTATCAAATTATCAATCCTAACACATATAATTCCATAGAATATATGGATAAATAGTTTAGTTGTTAAGCATTCCCACTAAGAGGAAATAAGTTTTTCCCTGAACACAAATTATTTTTTTTATATTAACATGATATTCTAAAAAGAGAATGTAGTCTCTGAGAGGCTAGTGGGGGTATGTTTGGACTTTGAGAAGACTAATGTTAATAAATAAATGATTTTACCATTCAAAATATAAAGTGAAATTCACTTTATATCCTAAAGTATTTTAAGGTGTTTCAATGAAAAAATGATATAGAGATACATTAGTTTCCAAAAGATTTCAATGAAAATTTTTGATGAAAAAAAATTAGAATAATTATGATTATGAACTTAGAATGTGTTCTGAGTAAAAAATAAAATTTATTAGCATTGTAACTTTGGTTTTTGTGAAGTAAAAGAGTTATAATACTGTGTTCAATTTGTTTAACATTAGTAATATGAATCCTAAACCTCACCATTATTCAAACTTACTTTCTTCATAAATATTTTCCATTATAGAGTTTGGTTGGATGGATTTTATTAGATGGTCACATAGATATGTGAAACGAATCGCATAGAGATGTAATAAATAGAAAAACTCAAAAATTATAGAAAACATTAGGTCTATTTGGTGTTTTATCATATGTGATATAATTAGATGAGTAATTATATATGGTTTTTTTAATATTCTTAAAAGAGTTTAAGAATGTAAAATGTATCATGTTATACTAAAGGTTATCTATACTTTATCATTCTTTTATGTTGGATACATATAATTTTTTGAAGTGAAAAGATAATTAACCTCCCAAAGTATGACATTTAGTTATCCTTAACTGATTTTTGTTATGAATTATTATAGGTTTTGATGAAATTTTTAGGTTAACATGAGTAGGATTTTATATAGGGATATTAAATATGCATATAAGGCATATAAAAAGTTTTGTGTATTGGATGAACCATCAAGTATACCACATGGAGTGTCATACACTATGTTTTGGGATATCGTGGGTAAATGTTTCATATTTAATCCTTGAACTTGATCTTATAAATATTCATAGCATGATAACCTTCATACTTTGATACTTTTTTATGAAATCCTTGAGTCTTATTTAACCAAAGGTGGTTGGGTAAGATATTGATCATGTCATTGGTTGAGGCTTGATAAAGATGAGATTTTTCATCTCATATGAAATGTATGATATATGGGTCTTTGATTTAGATTGATTTAAAAAATGTATGGGCATACCTAGATAAGGTACAATTGACGTTCCTGTCTACTTGGATGAGGGGAATATGGTGTTACCATCCAATTAGATGAGTGACATGTGATTTATTCATAAACCCGGTCAATATATACATGGATAATCAAGAATTTATAAAGAGGTTACATGGTATTGACATAATCCATGTTCCATAGTCACTCGGAGTCTTAGATAAAGGGATTATATGATTATGAATACTTATATATGATAAATTTGGTAGGCACATGTATAGAGATACATGTGTTTGATGGAGACCACACCATATATCATTGTATCTTGAGTAAAACTAATGCTTTTCTAGAGGGTTCTCTTTACTTATATTTATTAATCTAGGAATTCATATTTACTATAAATGTTGAAAAAATGGGTTAACATGTAGTTGTTAACCAAATGAGGATATAATTTTATGAAACTCAAATAGATACTCTAAAAGTGTTTTATAGTTTACCCAAAATGATTTTTGGATGGATATTCACAAGGTATTTCATATTATTAGATACATGGTGAATTTAATGATACCTTTATAGAAGTGTGTTAGAAATATCCAAAATTATTTTTGGATATGATTTCACAAGTTACTGTATATAATACAATATGGGGTGAAATGGTGCGAAGTATATGGGGATTTAGTGCAAGTGGGAGATTGGAAAAGATATACCCTAAATCCATATGATGTGTTTGTGTTATATCAAATGGTATGATATGGGTATATCATTGGGATGAAATATATGTTTAAAACCATGTTTATTTATCTAGAGATATATCTTTCCTTGCAATATATAGATATCATATCATCATTTTGTTTGTCTGGGATGACAATGATGAAGACACAAGGGGGATTGAATTGTGTCCTTTTAAAAATCCTAACAAATTTAAATTGTCCCTCTTAAAATAAAGTGATCATATCCTTATCTATTAATATCAAGTAATGAAAAGTAAAATAAATAAAAACAAAGGGTCGTGATGTATAGTGGTTTGGGAAATATATATCCCCTATTCCACTCCACCAACACTCTCTTTATGAGATTGCTAAATTTTCACTAAAATTTCCTTTTATCACAGGACCTCAACAACTAAGTGTGGGTAGTAGAAACCTTATAAAAAGGATTTAACAGTGCATTCGGTTTCTTTCACAAGAAACATCAACATCCATAATTTATAATGAGAAGATGACACTCTTGAAGAATATATAAGAGATTTAGTCTATTAAATACTAGTTCAACTCATAGTTATGGCAACAACTGATAGAATCACATAATATTCTATATCGTACAGTAGTATCAAAATGGATATTCAAATATTTAACAGGCTTCCTTATTATTCTTCCTTTAAATGGTAGCAGAAAAATAAATAACAATGTCACATAGGATTTAATCTTTAAATAACATTATTAAGAAGATATTCATGATTTCATATCCTTTCTCCTTATTTATTCTTTCTAGTAGAGAGAAAATAATAATTTGTAGATAATTACTTCATTCATTAGGCATCAAGTAGCAGTAAATTATAAGGATATAATGTTTCATAACTTCAATATATTTTTCATATTTTTATGTATCGATGTATATTTTTTTTTAAACCTTATAGGAAGATATATGTGTATATATATGTATATATATATATAAATATAAATATCCAGTAGTTTCAACAACTCCTATTCTTTAAAAAATTGAAAATAAGTCTCATAAAATTCTCCAATAAAATTATAGCATTGTTTCAATATTTTCTTTTGAAAATAATCTTAAAAAAATAAACTCTGTCAAATACATTTAAGAACTTATGATATTTCATCACTTTCAATGAATAAATCTCCTTTAAAATAGATTTAAAATCCTATTTAAATATAATTTAACTAAATAAAATAATCCCTAAAATCTCATAATAGTAACCATATGAAAATTCAAATATTTTAATTTTAAGGAAGTAAAGATGCAGATTTTTTGGCCTCTCAAGGTACGTAAGGGAATAGTCTTATTATCTACTCTAATACAAAGTTGTTTATTGATGGTTGTATATACATTATTCATGAAGATGATTTGGGACTTAATCATTTTAAGACTCCTTAAATTACAAGTCATATCTTCATTTATAAAATTCATATTTTGTGTGTGGATAAACCATTGGGAAAAATCTAGATAAAAACACAGTATATTAAAATGCCAAAAACAAGGGAAAACATAGTATCATGTCTTCTAAAATATTAAAAATATATAGAATACCATTCTTATATTATTTAATAATTTTTTATAAATTAGAGTTTCATTATTTTGAAATAATCTAATATTCAAACACCTGAAAATATAAGGCACATAATGCATTCATAGCAGTGAGACTCTAGTTTGACTATACAAATACATACAACATATTCTTATAAATATGTTTGATGCAGGGTGTAAGATATGGGATCCATACTTGTGTCTATAATTCATGTCATGTGTGGATAGTTCTCCAAGTAGTGGATCTGTTTTTTCATGACACAAACCATAGCAGGTAATATAGAGGGAACTATAGAAGGCACTGTTTGGCACTGTAGCAGCCGGGAATTTTCCCCCATTTGGGCCTTCGAGCCACCAATTTGGTCCCCGAGTCCTTTAAGGCCTTCGGTCCACCCAATCCTTCAAGATAGTAAGGACTTTGGGCTACATCAAGGCCTTCAGGCCACCTTAAGTGTAGATGAAAACCAAAAAACCTACAAGGAACAAGCTCTATCAGGAGGATGAGCAAGAAGCTTTCACCACAGCAGAAGCTACATGGATTGTAAGAATGATAGGGTATGGAACCTGCCATCGGGACAAGCCTGTGCATGCACGGGATAGCCTAGTCGAACAACCATGCGAAGTTGGAGAGTTGATTTCACAATGAAGATACTGGGGAGGAGCAGTTCCAAGTAGTTAGTCTGGGTTGTATATAATTTTTGAAGCCTACGGGCAATGAATTCCTCTAAGGCCTATGTGACATGTAATACTTATGCCTACGAACCTTGTAAAGGTTCCACCTCACCCCTTTAAAGGTGGATTATCAAAAATCAATAAAAAATGAAGGCCTTCGGGCCATTGGATGGATTTTCTATTATATACTCCATATCGAATTAAACATAGTAGGAAAGGTGAGAGTTTCTTTTAACCTACATAAAATATCAAGTATAAATTCATGAGGCCTCATTTTCTATTTTTATCATCATGATATCATATGCAGTGATCCTCTAGTTCATGATATATCTTAAGAGATATTCTATATATTGATCGTATACAAAGAGATTGCCTTAATTGAGATCCTATAATTATCATTTACGAGGTCTCCAGTTCAAACAATGTGGAATATATTCATCACCCATGCCTATTATATATATATATATTTATTTATTTATTTATTTATGTTATCCTATAGAATTAATTACAATGGAGAGGAAATTTTAAGATCCTTTAACTTTTATCATGAGAGACACTTCAATTTGAGCTCCTAAATGCAGTATTTTGAAAACTACACCTTCAGTATATTTAAACTATGACTGATAAGAGATAATTCCACAACATAAAATATTCAGGTTGATCATAGTGGTGGAAGTGTGTAACTTAGGTTTTCCACCTTACATTATATGTAGCCTTTTGGTTCAACATTTTTACTTCCAAATTTACTTCTTCCAACTTGGAGTTTTAGGAATAATTCATCCTCTATATAGAAATTAGATTGATCATGGTGTAAATTATGCATGATGTTTTCCAGTTTGAAGTAATGTGGGGTTCATCTTCACTGATGTGGGGATCAAATTCCCCAACATAGGGTTCATCCAATTCCAACAAAGTTTTTTTCAGTGTTTTTTGAAAAAAAAATTAATTAATCCTAGGTCAATTTTTTTTTTAAAAAGTGTGCCTGAAATGTGGTAAGGCCCCAACTGCCATTCATAAAAAATTAAAAAAAATATTTTAATTATACATGTTTTTATATTTATAAATATATAAGTTTCTATATTATGATATATATTTTTTTGTTTTTTTGTTTTTTTAATTATGTCATTAATATTTGAAAGTGGAAATGTTATGTTTTTAAGTAATAAATTTTGTGACATGTAAATTGGATTTTACTTTTTATATTTATGATTTTTTTATTTTCAATTATGTTTTATTTTCAATTATGTTTTATTTTCAATTATGTTTCTAGATTTATTCTTACTTTCTAATCTAACTAATCTAATCATTTTGGTTCCAATGTATCTTGTTAGAAACCAATTATACCGGATTTTATTCTATATTTCATTTACTTAAACACAACTTTTTTGTTATTATTAAATAAATATAATATTATTATTCATTATAAATATATAAATTATAAGTATATACATTATAAATATATACATTATAAATATATATATATATACATATTATTTTTTTATATACTATCTGTATTGTTTTGTTTCAATCTTTCAATTCATTTCTTTTAATGAAACTCATAAGAATGTGGGATATTTAAGAATAAAAAAATTATTATTCATGATTCCCTAATTGAATCAATTTCATATCACTTTATCATATTATTACATTATGATATATTAAAATTTTGTTTGAAATGATGTGGTAAAAAACAACATGTGACTTGAATAAAGGAAATGTGAATTGTGGATTTTTATACATCCAACATTTCTATAGGACTAGAAGTTCTCTTAGATCAACATCTCTTTATATTCTATTAATGACTATTATTAATTTATATTACTCCCTTTTTGGATTTTTTAAGTTAGTCTATTCTATAAAATTAGAATATACTAGTAAATGGTGGAGATTGAGTACAAAGTATTCATTTTACTGAGGTTCAATATCTAGTGTTAGTTTGAATCTCTAATATTCCAACTTCATCAATATTTTATTGAAAAGTAATTTTAATATAATAATATATTGTTGTTTTAAAGCATTAAAATTGCATTTATAATATTTTTTTACATTCCTTTCATTTTTAATTGTTTATTATATTTATGAAATTATTTTTATTTTCAAAAAAAATAGATGCCTAGGTTATGTTTTAAGTTTTATTTATATTGTTCTTATAGTTTATATTTTATAATCTTTAAAAGTTACCTAATTTAAATTTAATAATTTTTCCTATATTTTAAGTAGTCTACTTTGAAAGATTATAAAATATTAATTGTAAATAAAATATAAATGAAACTTGAAACAGTAGATAAACATGTAAAAAAAATGTTGGTCATAAAAATAATTTCTTTATTTTAATATATATAAAACATATACATGAATGAGTACAGTCACTATATATGGTGAGATTCTATACCATGTGGTGGTGTGTGAATGGGACACCCGTATCAAGATCGCTGACCTCTGTATTGGGTGGAGTATGATGACCTAGAGAGGGATGATCATCGAGTGTTGGAACCTCAATTTCCATATGCTCTGTCTATGTATCAATGGAAGTAGGTGTCAAACAAGATGTCAACCTGTGCACGCAATCCTTCTCCCACTACGATAGTAGGACCTTCCATCATTGTAGGGGGGAACCATACATCCTATGAAGGATATGGCACGACAGCCGGAGGCATGGGAAATGAACCCTTATAGAAGATCCAATAATATTAACCTAGAGAAAATGTGGATATACTTCTAATACAGATGGATCTCATACCTCCTAATGCAGCATGATGCGGTCTATGTTGTTGTTTTCATGGCTCCTTAGCATCAGCAACTTCTAGAGGAGGTTCCTGAGAAGGAACCTTTTCTCCTTGGGCAAAAAAATCATCTACATGGGGTGGATGATTGAAGACACTATTGTGAACTACATGATTAGTTGGAATCATCCCCTTCGATGCAGAATAAATCACTACTAGGCTAGATGTAACATCCCAAGTAAATAAAGAATATTACATTTTCATATTTATTAATATTTGTGATTTAAATATTAATTTTATTTTAAAAGGGATACTATGTTTGATATTGTACCTGATACACAACAATGGGTTTCTTTGAAATCTTATGTTGCACACAACGTTGGGTCATACTGAAAAAAATAATAATATAATATTATTTTAAATGGTAGTTAACGCCTAGCCATTGTATTTACAGGAATGTACAGAACTAACTAAAATATTAATATACATATTTTTTAAATGTTTTTACATTTATCCAATAAATTTTAGAGGCTTAAAATAAGAAATAATCCCATTTTAATCATAAATACTCTAATATTCATTAAAAGGTCGATTTACCACCTTTTGATGGAGAAACCTATTTAAATCTAGTTTTGGTCACTTTTATATGTTATATTTGATAAAATAAAATTCTTATTTATAATAGGGACATAAAAATTTACTTTGGGTAAATTTTTTGTATTTTACTTATAAAATTCATTTTTTAATTAATAGTTAAAAATACTATATTTTAATTCAAAACTACCTTTTAATCTAACTTATTTATATGGTTATATTATATTTTTAAATGGATTTAATGTGTAATTAGATAATATTTTTACCATTTAATACAATTATGGTCATGGGAAGTAATTTCACTTTCAAATTGGATATAAACAAGTGTCAATCTTTTGATATTATTTTTTAAAACACGTTTTTTGTTTTGACAGCGGGAATTAATTTTAAATTAATTTCTACCAATTATGTATTTCTAATTTGGAAAAATGGATTCCATATTTTGGATCAGGAGGTTCAAATTTTGTAAATAGTTAACTTTTATTTTTAGACATTATGAATATTTACTTTAGTAAAAAATTTATTTACCATGGTTAAAGGATAAATCTGGTAAATAAGGGTAATAAAATATTATTATAATAATATTAAATTACCATAACATGTGTCCTAATACTTTTTTTTTGATACATTCCCTACCATGTGCATCCTTGGGTCTATTTTGGGATCCTATGGAGCCACTTGGGAGTGATAATGACCCTATATTAATTAATTTAAAGTAAATACAAAAATGACATAAACATATATCTTTTAGTAAATAAATTTTTACATGGGGTTATATAAGATATATCTTAAACTATAAATATTAATTTTAAATCTAAAAATATTTCCTATATCATGGTATTTTTTTAATTTTTATACATCAAATAAATTAAAATATTTATGACACAATAATGATGCAGTGTTTACCTCATTAATGAATGATTTAAATAAATAAGATTATAAAGATTACAAAAATATCCAAAACCTCTCCAATTATTATTAGATGATTTTATTTCGAACATGAATCATCTTATATTCGACTTTAATAAGTTTTGGACCTTTATAAATTGAAATTAATTATACAATAAAATAATATTTTTAAACATTCCTAAAGAGCCCCTCCTCCCCCTTCTAAAAAGCCCCCAATTCTAACCCATTCCACACACTTCTCAAGCTTCTTGGCTTGTCCAACCTCTTCCCAGTTAATCTCCCTACATCCCTATACTCCTCCTAGAGTCCTTACCATAGGAAGAAGTCAATTCAATTAAAACTTTTGGTTCAAACCAAAGGGAGATACCTAATTTAAAGGTAACATCTTCTCTAAAGTTATTTTGTTTTATTTTACTTCTCTAACCCCCTAAACTTTTTTTATTCTTTTATTTTATAAAGACACAAGTATACTCAATATAATTGTTTCTTTTTATGAGAATTATTCTAACTACACTTACACACACCTTCGTATAATGGGTAAAGAACATACAGTTTCTGTGGACAGCGAACTACAGCCTCACGAAACGATGATTGTTCAATCTTCTCCTACCACCTCTTATGGTGACCATTAAGATAGAACTATATTTATATGTGATATATATTATATTTATATTGTTTCTATGATTATTTATTTTTCATTTATATAATACATGTATGGTTTCTATAGTTGGTAAATACGATAATTTCATTTGAGGAAGTGCGGACTACCGCCCCCTCAAAGTGATATGACTCGTTCATGCCATACGTGGAATGTATAAAGGATTGATTTAATGAAATTATATATCATATTATACTAGAATTATAATATATCTATGTATTATTATGTTTTTATTCTAATAAATACGAAATATAAATGAAAGTAGTGTTCATGAGTACGTACGGCTTACTATCTCTATGAACGATGCATTTCATTTCTTACCTCCAAATGTTATGTAATATTATAAATACATATATATACTAGATATATATGATATCTATGATATCTAAATCATTAATTTCATTCTGGAGATAATGTAATTTCTACCACATGGACAATTTATAATTATAACAAGTTCATTTTTAACTCAAGTTCCAAACATTGACAAAATGTCTGATATGAACTCAAATAATTAACTAATTGTTATAGCAAGGTAATAATTGATATAAAAGGACTAATAAACTAGAAAAAATTTATTAAGAAATTATAAATTAAATTTATTTTATTATTCAGGAGATTTAAGAATGATCGAGTCAAGTCAGACACAAGGTAAGGGACTTCGTCTCAATCTCCTTTCATTGAGGCATATTTTGTTTTATACATGACTTTATTTTATACATTGTATAAACACCTTTGACTTTTCATTAAATTCAAAAGGAATTTGTTTCTACGAGTCATTTTACTAAACGAAAAAAAAGGAAGGTTTCTTTTTAACATAAGCGGTGACAATGACCTTTCCACCGTCATGAGTATTATTTGATCTTTGGTTTCCCTAATAAGTCGTAATGTTTTTAAAAGGAAAATAAATACCATATACACTTTTACATATTTTGTGATTTAAAATGGTTTTGATAATGTATTTGTTATTTCAATATATTTAAATTATATATTGTAATTTAAATGTTGAAATTTTATCTTTCCTTTATGTTTTTTTATGTGTTATGAATGTATTATGGTTCTCGAGCATTGTTTACACATACGGATGGTTCTGTGATAAACCTAAGGCAGGTGAGCCCGAGATATCTCTCCAATGCATTGGGTAACATGACGGAGGTAAACGTGAATGTTTATCCTAAGATATTTAGGTAATATAATGTGATGGTTATTCCTAATGTAACTCCCTACGTAGCTGTGAAAGATACAATGTAAGTATGTTATGTATGCCACAAGTTACCTTTATGATTTATGATTTCTATGTATATTTTATAAATCTTGTGATTTCATGAGGTATGTTAAAGAGCTTATGTTATGTAAGTATTTATGATCTAATGTTTTCTTTCTTTGTTTTATAATCCTTACTGAGCTTTTTATGCTCATCCCAAGTTTTTGAAATGTTTTTCATAGGACTTAAAGATGAATAGGGTCAAGGATCGGATCAAGGGAAAGTCATGTTGTCTAAAACATGGAACTAGGCATGACTCTTTTTTTAAGAGATTTTTTATTTTATGAAAAAATGGAAACTGAGTAGAATTTCCTACTTTGTAATTTTTGAGATGTAATGTAATAGTTATGGTCTAATTCTCTAAAACTATAAACTTGAAAAGATCCTTAATGTGAATTGTTCCTTTAATTCAAGATTATGTATTGTTTTAAGGTCGGGTCCTTATAGTTTGTATCATAGGTCAGTTTAGACAACTTTAGGAGTTAGAATATTGTTAAATTAATATCCATAAATTATTTTTAGTTTAAGTTATGATTAAAATGATATAAAATTTATAGATTACCATGTTGCTTCGCCTAAGATATTTCTGTGTTCAGAATGGTTTTCCGCAGAGAAAACAGGGAAGCTATGATGGGACGACATCATAAGGAAGACAACCTTCCAAATCATCAACCTGAGATGGTCGGAATCAGAACTAAACAGTTTGTCACAGGTATGGAACAATTAACTCAGTCTATAAATGGTGGTGGTATCTATGCATGAGATCAACCAGAACAACCACAGAGTAACATGTTAGTAGTGGTTCATTTCATGAGGCATCATCCCCCATCATTCAGAGGATCATCTAACCCTCTGCTAGCTGAAGGTTGGATTAAATCACTGGAGAATATTTTTGATGTCATGGGGTGTTCAGAACATCAAAAGGTTAGTCTTGTTGTTTACCATTTTTAAAGTGAAACTGATTAGTGGTGGTCAATGGTGAAAAATATCAAGGATAGTGAGAAGATCGATGAGCTTGATAGGGATGAATTCCAAGGTATGTTTTTTGAGAAATATTTTCCTAAGGTGGTTCAACTTAGGATGGAAAAACAATTCCTAGAATTGAGGTAGGATGATGACTCAGTGGCTACTTATGAAGAAAAATTCACTCGACTGGCAAGGTATGCTCCAAATTTCATACAAGATCTTGATAGTAAAACCAACCATTTTTACTTCAGATTAAAGCCAATGTATCGAAAGGATTTAGCTTCTCATGAGTTTAAAAGTTATGAAAAACTTGTTCGATGTGCGGACATGATGGAAATAGAGTTTTCTGATGATCAGGTGTTCTTTGACAAACAACAAAATAAGAGGTACAGGTGGCAAATGAAAGGGAAGAACTCTTCAAAAAAGTCTGATGGTAAGAAACTTAAGTTTACAGTTTGTGAAAATTGTGGTAAAAATCATGTTGGGGAATGTATTCTGAATTCTAGTAAGTGCTACTGAAGTGGTAAAATGGGACATAAGGATCGTAATTGCACTGAAAGAGATCAAAGAAATGGTAATAAAAAATCTAATTTATAGTCAATAAAATGTTTTAAGTGCAATGAAATGGGTCGTTATGCAAATGAGTGTCCAACGAAGAACTCAACTGAGGGAAAGCAGCCAGACTACAAGCAGAAAGGGGTGGTGAAATCATTTGAAACTACTTCAACAGTTGTTGGTCCAACAAATTAAGTAGTATAAGGTACATTGTTTGTTTAATCATATTATTTCAATGTGTTTTTTGATTTAGGGTCTACACACTCTTTCATTTATAAGAAATTTTCTAGTAAATTGGGAATTCAATATCAAGATATGAATCCTAAAATTATGGAAAAATCACCTGGAGGAAATGTTGAGATAAAAAGAAATTATAAGAACCTTACTATCCTTGTGTGCGGAAAGAATCTACCTGCAAAGCTTATTTTTTTCCTTTAGTAGAGTTTGATGTTATTTTGGGTATGGATTGGCTTTCCATTTATCATGATAATATTGACTACAGAGATAAAGAGGTTTCTTTTCAAAAAGATTTTCAGTTTTGTACAAAAATTAACCCTTACTTTTGATAACATATTAGGAAGATGAGAAACTAGTAAAATATATAAATGAATGTCACCATGCACATATTGTTAAAAACAAAGGAATTGTTAATATTAATGATGTGCCAGTGGTAAATGAGTATCTTGATTTTTTTCCTGATGAGTTTCCTGGTATTATACCTGATCGGGAAGTTTAATTTACTATTGACTTAGTTCCTGATGCTAAACCAATTTCAAAACCCCCTTATCGAATGGCTCAAATTAAACTCTTAGAGTTAAAGAAGCAATTACAGGAGTTATTAGATAAAGGTTTCATCTGACCTATCACATCACCAGGGGGTGCTTCTATCTTGTTTGTTAAAAAGAAAGATGGTTCAATGATACTTTTCATTGATTATAGAGCATTGAATAACATCACTGTTAAGAACAAGTATCCTTTGCCTCATATCGAGGATTTGTTTGATCAGCTCCAGGGAGCTCATTATTTTTCTAAGTTTTACTTGAGGTCAGGGTACCATCAATTAAAAGTAAAGGAAGCATACATTCCAAAGACCACATTTTGTACTAGATATGGCCATTATGAATTTGTGGTTATGTATTTTGTGTTAACCAATGCACTTGTTGTATTCATGGATCTTATGAATTGAATTTTCTATGAGTTTTTGGATAAATTTGTGGTTGTGTTCATTGATGATATTTTGGTTTATTCTAAAATTAAATAGGATCATGAAAGTCATTTAAGGGTTTTCTTGATAACTTTAAAAGAAAAGAAACTGTATGGGAAATTTAGAAAGTGTGAGTTTTGGTTACAGTAAATTTATTTCATTGGTCACATTATTTCAAAAAATGTCATAACCATTGATCCTTCTAAAACAAAAGCTGTTGAAGATTGGACAAGACCCACAAATATAATCAAGATTTGTAGTTTTCTTGTTTTAGTAGGTTATTACCAGAGGTTTGTTGAGAATTTTTTATGGTTATTTATCCCAATGACTAAGTTAACTCAAAAAGGTGTTAAGTTCATTTGGATAAAAGAATGTGATGATTGATTTCAGGAATTGAAAAGAAAATTAGTGAATGCTCCAATTTTGGAACTACCTTCCAGAAATTGTGAGTTTGTTATCTACAGTGATGTTTTGTTGAAAGGACTTTGTTGTGTCCTTATGCAGAATGATCAGGTAATTACTTACTCTTTACGTTAGTTGAAACCTCATGAGTAAAATTTCCCTACACATGATTTGGAATTAGTTGTTGTTGTTTTTGCTATGAAATTTTGGAGGCATCATCTATATGGAGTAAAATGTGAAATATATACTGACCACAAAATTTTGAAGTATATATTTACTCAGAAATAATTAAACATTAGACAGAGGAGATGGTTGAAATTAATCAAGGATTATGTTTTCATGGCCCATTACCATCCGGGAAAAGAAAATAAAGTGGTTGATGCTTTGAGTTAAAAAATTAATGCTACATTAACCTTGTTACATTTGGAATGAGATCCTTTGGTTTTTGATTTGATAAACTTTAGAATAGATGTTTTTGGTGTAGGAAATTCCTCTATATTGTTTCAGGTGTCTATGAAATCATCTTTATCAGATAGAATTAAAAAAGTGCAGAAGGAAGACAGTGAGTTGCAGAAAAAGGTAGAGTTGGTTTAGAAGGGTAAGTTTCCTGATTTTAACATTGATAATGATTTTTTTAGGTTTGGTAAGAGATTATGTATGCCTTGTGATTCAAAGTTGAAGAATGAGTTGTTATGTGAAGCTCATAGTTCTCTGTTTTTAGTTCATCCTGGCAGTACTAAGATGTATAGAGATCTTCGAGAGTATTACTAGTGGGATGGAATGAAAAGAGAAATTGTTGATTTTACTGTGAAGTGTTTGACTTGTCAATAGGTTAAAGCAGAGTGCCAGTTACCAAAAGGGATGCTTCTATCATTACTGGTGCCAAAGTGGAAATGGGAAAATATATCCATGGACTTCATTGTGGGATTACCAAAGACTTATCAAGGTAATAATTCAATATGGGTTATTGTTGATCGATTAACAAAATCTGTTTATTTCCTTCCTATTCAAGATAATTTTTCTCTAGATCAACTTTCTCGTTTGTATGTTAAAGAGATAGTCAGGTTGCATGGTGTTCCCCTATCCATTGTATCTGATCATGATCCCAGGTTTACTTCTAACTTTTGTAAAGTCCTTCAGAAGTCGTTGGGTAATGAATTAAATTTTAGTACAGCTTTTCATCCTCAATCAGATTGGCAGTCAGAACGAACAATTCAAACCATGGAGGATATTTTACGTGCTTTCTCAATAGATTACCAAGGAATTTGGAACCAATATCTTTCTTTGGTTAAATTTTCTTATAATAACAGTTTTCATTATAGTATACAGATGGATCCATTTGAGGCATTATATGGGAAGTGGTGTCGAACTCCAGCTTTTTGGGATGAAGTAGGTGAAAGGAAGTTTATGAGACCAGAATTGGTATAAGAGATGGCATAAAAATTTCAGTTGATTCAAAAGCACATGAGAATAGCTCAGAGTAGGAAGAAAAGTTGTGCGGATAACCAAAGGATCTTTCTTTTGAGGTAGGTGATCATGCCTTTCTCAAAGTTTCTCTGTGGAAAATTGTGATGTGTTTTGGTAAGAAGGGAAAGTTGAGTCTAAGGTTCATTAGACCTTATGAAATCTGGGAGAAAGTTGGATTAGTTACGTACAGAGTGGATTTACCTCCAAGTTTATACCAGGTACACAATGTTTTTCATGTTTCAATGTTGAGAAAGTATATGCTAGATCCATCTCATATTTTGAGCCCAGAGATAGTTTAGTTTGAAGAGAATCTCTCTTGTGTGGAACAACCAGTCTAGATTCTTGACTGAAGAGAGCAAGTGTTGCGGAATAAGGTAATTCATCAAGTAAAGGTTTTTTGGAAAAACCATATGGTTGAAGAGGCAAAGTGGGAATCTAAAAATGCTATGAGGGATAAATACCCCCATTTATTTGATAAGTGAATAAAATTGCGAGGATGCAATTCCTAAAATGGGAGAAGGATGTAACATTCCAGGTAAATAAATAATATGAAATTTTCATATTTATTAATATTTGTGATTTAATATTAATTTTAATTTAAAATGGATTTTATGTTTTATAGCGTACCCAATACGCAACAACGGGTTTCTTTGAAATCTTATGTTGCACACAATATTGGGTTATACTGAAAAAAATAATAATATAATATTATTTTAAATTGTAGTTAACGCCTAACCATTGTATTGGTGGAAAAGTACATACCTAACTAAAATATTAATATACATATTTGTTAAATTTTTTTACATTTATCCAATAAATTTTAGAGGCTTAAAATAAGAAAGAATATGATTTTAAGCATAAATACTCTAATATTCATTAAAAGGTCAAGTTACCACCTTTTGATGGTGAACCCTCTTTAAATCTAGTTTTGGTCAATTTTATATGTTCTATTTGACAAAATAAAATTCTTCTTTATAATTGGGAAATAAAAATTTACTTAGGGTAAATTTTTGGTATTTTTCTGATAAAATTCATTTTTTAATGAATAGTTAAAAATACTGTATTTTAATTCCAAACTGCCTTTTAATCTAATTTATTTATATGGTTAGATTATCTTTTTAAATGATTTTAATGTGTAATTAGATTATATTTTTACCATTTAATCCAATTATGGTCATTGGAAGTAATTTCACTTTGAAATTGGACATAAACAATTGTCAATCTTTTGATAGTTATTATTTCTTAAAAACACGCTTTTTGTTTTGAAAGTGGGAATTAATTTTAAATTAATTTCTTCCACTTATGTGTTTTGAATTTGGAAAAATGGATTCCATATTTTTAATCAGGAGGTCCAAATTTTGTAAATAGGTAACTTTTATTTTTATACAATATGAATATTTACTTCAGTAAAAAATTTATTTAACATGGTTAAAGGGTAAATCTGGTAAATAAGAGTAAAAAATATTAATATAATAATATTAATTACCATAACATGAGTAATAATCCTATTGGTTGATACACTTCTGACCATGGTCATCCTTGGGTTGATTTTGGGACCCCATTGAGCCACTTGGTATTGATAATGACACTTTATATTAATTAATTTAAAGGCAAAAATGACATAAACATATATCTTTTAGTAAATAAATTTTTACATAGGATTATATAAGTTATCTCTTTGAATATAAATATTAATTTAAAAGATAAAAATATTTCCTAAATCATGGTATTTTTTTATAATTTTTAGACATCAAATGAATAAAAATATTTATGACACAATAACGATGCAGTGTTTACCTCATTAATGAATGATTTAAATAAATAAGATTATAAAGATTAAAAAAAATATCAAAAACCTGTAAAATTCTTATTGGATAATTTTATTTCAAACATTATTCATATTATATTAGACTTTAATAAGTTTTTTGCCTTTAGAAACCGAAAATAATTATATAATAAAATAATATTTTTAAACATTCCTAAAGAGCCCCTCCTCCCCCTTATAACAAGCCCTCACTTCTAACTCATTCCAAACACTTCTCAAGCCCCTTGGCTCGTCCAACATCTACCCAATTATTCTCCCTACATCCCTCTCCTCCTCCTATAAGACTTACCATAGGCAGAAGGCAATTCAATTAAACCTTTTGGTTCAAACCAAAGAGAGATACCTGATTTAAAGGTAACATATTCTCTTAAGTTCTTTTGTTTTATTTTACTTCTCCAACCCCCTAAACTATTTTTATTCCTTTATTTTATAACAACACCAGTATCCTCAATATACTAGGTTGTTTTATGAGAATAATTCTAACTACACTTACACACACCTCCATCTAATGGGTAAAGAACATGGTGTTTCTGTGGACGACGAACTACTGCCTCACGAAACGATGATTGTTCAATCTTCTCCTACCACCTCTTATGGTGACCATTAATATGGAACTTTATTTATATGTTATATATATTATATTTATATTATTTCTATGCTTTTTTATTTTTCATTTATACAATACCATTATAGTTTCCATAGTGGCTAAATATGATAATTTCATTTGAGGAAGTGCGGACTACCGCCCCCTCAAAGTGATATGACTCGTTCATGTCATACGTGGAATGTATAAATGATGGATTTAATGAAATTATATATGATATTATACTGGAATTATAATATACATATGTATCATTATGTTTTTATTCCATTAAATATGAAATAGAAATGAAAGTAGCGTTCATGCGTACGTATGGCTTACCGTCTCCATGAACGGTGCATTTCATTTCTTACCTCCAAATGTTATGTACTATTATAAATACATATATATATATATATACTGGATATATATGATATATATGATATCTAAATCATGAATATAATTCTGGATATAATGTAATTTCGACCACATGGACAATTTATATTTATAACAAGTTCATTTTTAACTCAAGTTCCGAACATCGACAAAATGTCCGATATGAACTCAAATAATTAACTAATTGTTATAGCAAGGTAATAATTGATATAAAAGTAATAATAAACTTTAAAAATTTTCTTAATCAAGTAGAAATTAACTTTATTTTATTATTCTGGAGATTAAAGAATGATCGAGTCTAGTGGGGCACGAGGTAAGGGACTTCATCTCAATCTCCTTTCATTGAGGCATATTTTGTTTTATACATGAATTTATTTTATACGGTGTATAAACACCTTTGAATTTTCATTTCATTCAAAATTAATATTTTTCTATGAGGTGTTTTACTAAATGATGAAAAGGAATGTTTCTTTTAACATAAGTGGTGACAATGACCTTTCTGCCACCGCGAGTATTATTTGATCGTTGGCTTCCTTAACAAGTCGTAATATTTTTAAATGGAAAATAAACACCATATACTCTTTTATGTATTTTGGTATTGAAAATGGTTTTGATAATGTATTTTTTATGTTAATATATTTAAATTATATATTGTGATTGAAATGTGGAAATGTTATCTTTTATTTATGTTTTTTTTATGTGTTATGAATGTGTTATGGTTCTCGGGCATTGTTTACACATACGGATGGTTCCGTGGTAAACCTAGGGCGAGTGAGCCCAAGATAGCTCTCTGATGCATTGGCTAATGTGGAAATGGTAAACATGAATTTTTCTCTTAATATATTTAGGGAATATACTATGATGGGTATTCCAAATGTAACTCCCTACATAGTTATGAAAGCTACAACGTAAGTATGTTATGTATTCCACATGTTACCTTTATGATTTATGATTTTTATGTATATTTCATAAATATTCTGATTTCATGAGTTATGTTAAAGAGATTATGTTATGTATGTATTAATGATCTAATGTTTTATTTCTTTGTTTTATAACCCTTACTGAGCTTTTTATGCTCATCCCAAGTTTTTGAAATATTTTTCACAGGACTTAAAGATGAATAGGGTCAAGGATGGGATCAAGGAAAAGTCATGATGTCTAAAACATAGAACTAGACATGACTCTTTTTTTTAAGAGTTTTTTTATTTTATAAAAAAATGGAAACTGAGTAGAATTCTCCACTTTGTAATTTTTGATATCTAATGTAATATGTATGGCCTCATTCTCTAAAACTCTAAACTTGAAAAGATACTCAATGTGAATTATTCATTTAATTCAATATTATGTATTGTTTTAAGGCAGGGTCCTTATGGTTGGTTTCAGAGGTCGATTTAGACAAATTTAGTAGTTAGGATATTGTTAAATTAATATCCATAAATTATTTTTAGTTTAAGTTATGATTGAAATGATATAGAATTTACAGATTACCATGTTTCTTCGCCTAAGATATTTCTGCGTTTAGAATGGTTTTACACAGAGGAAATAGGAAAATATAATGGGATGACATCAGGAGGAAGATAACCATCTAAATCAGAAACCTGAGATGGTTGGGATTGGAACTGAACAGTTTGTTGCAGTGATGACACAGTTGACTCAGGCTACACATGGCGGTGGTATCCATGCATGAGATCGGCCAGAACAACCACAGAGGAACATGTCAGTAGTGGAGCATTTCATGAGGCAGCATCTCCCATCATTCAGAGGATCATCTGACCCCGTGCTAGATAAAGGTTGGATTAAAGCACTAGAAAATATTCTTGATGTCATGGGATGTTCAGAACATCGAAAGTCTAGTCTCATTGTTTACCATTTTGAAGGTGAAGTTGATTAGTGGTGGTCGATGGTGAAAAATATCAAGGATAGTAAAGAGACTGATTCTCTTGATTGGGATGAATTCAAAGGTATATTTCTTGAGAAATATTTTTCCTAAGGTGGTTCGACTTAGGATAGAAAAACAATTCCTAGAATTGAGGCAAGAGGATGAGTCAGTGGCTGCTTATGAAGAAAAATTCACTCGACTGCCAAGGTATGCTCCCAATTTCATACAAGATCTTGATACTAAAATCAACCATTTTTACTCAGGATTAAAGCCAAATTATCGAAGGTATTTAGATTCTCGTGAGTTCAAAAGTTATGAAAAACTTGTTCGATGTGCAGAGAAGGTAGAAATGGAGTTTTCTGATGATCAGGTGTTCTTTGAAAAAAAACCGAATAAGAGGTCGAGGTGGCAGACGAAAGGGAAAAACTCTTCCAAAAAGTATGATGGTAAGAAACTTAAGTTTACAGTTTGTGAAAATTGTGGTAAAAATCTTTCTAGGTAATGTCTTTTGAATTATGTTAAGTGCTACTGATGTGGTAAAATGGTACATAAGTCTCGTAATTGCACTGAAAAAGATTAGGGAAATGGTAAGAAAAAATCTGATTTACAGTCAGTAAAATGTTTTAAGTGCAAGGAAATGGGTCATTATGCAAATGATTTTCCAACGAAGAACTCAACTGAGGGAAAGAAGCCAGATTACAAGAAAAAACGTGTGGTGAAATCCTTTGTAACTACTTCAAAAAAAAATTCACCATCAAATGAAGTAGTATCAGGTACACTGTTTGTTTGTTCAGATTATGCCAATGTGTTTTTTGATTCAGGGTCTACACACTCTTCCATTTCTGAGAATTTTTCTAGTAAATTGGTAATTCCATCTCAAGATATGAATCCTGAACTTATGGTCAAAACACCTGGAGGAAATGTTGAGACAAAAATAAATTATAAGAACCTGTCTATCCTTGTGTGTGGAAAGAATCTACCTGCAAACCTTATTGTTTTTCCTTTAGTAGAGTTTTATGTTATTTTGGGTATGGATTGGCTTTCCATTTATCATGATAAGATTGACTGCAGAGCTAAAGAGTTTTATTTTTAGAAATATTTTCAGTTTGTGTACAAAAATGAACCCTTAGTTTTGATAATATATCAGGAAGCTGAGAAACTAGTAAAAGATGGAAATGAATGTTACCTTTCACATATTGTTGAAAATAAAGGAACTGTTTACATTAATGATGTTCCAATGGTAAATGAGTATCTTGATATTTTTTCTGATGAGTTGTATGGTATTATACCAGATCGGGAAGTTTAATTTACTATTAACTTAGTTCCTGATGCTAAGCCAATTTCAAAACCCCCTTATCGAATGGCTCAAATTGAACTTTTAGAGTTAAAGAAGAAATTATAGGAGTTATTAGATAAAGTTTTCATTCGACCTAGCACATCACCATGTGTTTCTCATGTATTGTTTGTTAAAAAGAAAGATGGTTCAATGAGACTTTGCATTGATTATAGTTCATTGAATAACATCACTTTTAAGAACAAGTATCCTTTTCCTTATATCGATGATTTGTTTGATCATTTCCCAGGAGCTCAGTATTTTTCGAAGATTAACTTGAGGTTGGGGTATCATCAATTGAAATTAAAGGAAGAAAACATTCCAAAGACCTCATTTCATACTAGATATGTCCATTATGAATTTGTGGTTATGCCTTTTGGGTTAACCAATGCACCTACTGTATTCATGGATCTTATGAATATAATTTTCCGTGAGTTTTTGGATAAGTTTTTGGTTGTGTTCATTGATGATATTTTGGTTTATTCTAAAATTAAACAGGATCATGAAATTCATTTAAGGGTTGTCTTGAAAACTTTAAAATAAAAGAAACTGAATAGAAAATTAATCAAGTGTGAGTCTTGGTTACAACAAATTTCTTTCCTTGGTCACATTGTTTCAAAAAATGGAATAACTGTTGATCCTGCTAAAACAAAAGTTGTTGAAGAATGGACAAGACCCACAAATATAATCGAGATTCGTAGATTTATTGGTTTAGCATGTTATTACTGGAGGTTTGTTAAAAAATTTCACGGTTATCTATCCTAATGACTAAGTTAACTTGAAAAGGTGTTAAGTTCATTTGAACAAAAGAATGTGATGATTGTTTTCAGGAATTGAAAAGAAGACTTGTGAATGCTCCAGTTTTGGCACTACCTTCCAGAAATGGTGAGTTTTTTATCTGTATTGATGCTTCATTGAAAGGACTCGGTTGTGTCCTTATACATAATGATCAGGTAACTACTTATGCTTCACGTCAGTTGAAACCTCATGAGTTAAATTACCCTACACATGATTTGGAATTAGCTGATGTTGTTTTTGCTTTAAAAAATTGGAGGCATCATCTGTATGGAGTAAAATGTGAAATATATACCGACCAAAAATGTTTGAAGTATATATTCACTTAGAAATAATTAAACATGAGACAGAGGATATGGTTTTAATTAATCAAGGATTATGATTGCATGATCCATTACCATCTGGGAAAAGCAAATAAAGTGGATGATTCTTTCAGTTGAAGAAGTAATGCTACATTAACCTTGTTACATTTGGAATGATATCCTTTGGTTTTTTATTTGATGAACTTTGGCATAGATGTTGTTGGTGCAAGAAATTCCTCTATCTTGTTTTAGGTGTCAGTGAAATCTTCTCTATCAGACAGAATTAAGAAAGAAGAGAAGGAAGATAGTGAGTTGCAGAAAAAGGTAGAATTGGTTCAGAAGGATAATTTTACTGATTTTAACATTGATAATGATTGTGTTTTGAGGTTTGGGAAGAGATTATGTGTGCCTTGTGATTCACAATTAAAGAATGATTTTTTATGTGAAGCTAATAGTTCCTTGTTTTCAGTCCATCCTCATAGTACTAAGATGTATAGAGATATTTGGGAGTATTATTAGTGGGATGGAATGAAAAAAAAAATTGATTTTACTGTGAAGTGTTTGACTTCTCAACAGGTTAATATAGAGCGGCAGTTACCAAAAGGGATGCTTCAGTCTTTACCAGTGCCAGAGTGGAAATGAGAAAATATATCCATAGACTTCATTGTGGTATTACCAAATACATCTCAAGGTAATAATGCAATCTAGGTTATTGTTGATTGATTGACTAAATCTTCTCGTTTCCTTCCTATTCAAGATACTTTTTCTCTAGATCAACTTTCTCGGTTGTATGTTAAAGAGACAGTCGAGTTTTATGGTGTTCCCCTCTCTATTGTATCTGATCATGATCTCAAGTTTACTTCTAACTTTTTTAAAGTCCTTCAAAAATTGTTGGTTACTGAATTAAATTTTAGTACATTTTTTCATCCTCAATCAGATGGGTAGTCAGAATAAACAATTCAGACCTTGGAGGATATGTTACGTGCTTGCTCGATGGATTACCAGGGAAGTTGGGACCAACATCTTTCATTGGATGAATTTTCTTATAATAATAGTTTTCATTCTAGTATACATATGGATCCATTTGAGGCATTATATGGGAAGCGGTGTTGGACTCCAGCTTTTTGGGATGAAGTAGATGAAATGAAGTTGATGGGAACAGAATTGGTAGAAGAGATGGCATAAAAAGTTCAGTTGATTCAGAAGCACATGAGAACAGCTCAGAGCAGGTAGAAAAGTTATGTGGATAACCGAAGGAAGGATCTTTCCTTTGAGGTAGGTGATCATGTCTTTCTCAAAGTTTCTCCATGGAAAAGTGTGATGCGTTTTGGTAAGAAGAGAAAGTTGAGTCTGAGGTTCATTGGACCTTATGAAATCCTGGAGAAAGTTCGATCAGTTGCGTACATAATGGATTTACCTACAAGTTTATCCTAGGTACACAATGTTTTTCATGTTTCAATGTTGAGAAAGTATATTCCAAATCCATCTCATGTTTTGAGCCTTGGGGAAGTTTAGTTGAAAGAGAATTTCTCTTATGGGGAACAACCAGTCCAGATTCTTGACCGAAGAGAGCAAGTTTTGTGAAATAAGGTAATTCATCATGTAAAGGTTTAGTAGAAAAACCATATGGTTTAAGAGGCAATGTGGGAATCTAAAAATGATATAAGGGATAAATAACCACATTTATTTTATAAGTGAATAAAATTGCGAGGACGCAATTCCCAAAAGGGGGGATGGATGTAACATACCAGGTAAATAAAGAATATGACATTTTAATATTTATTAATATTTTTTATTTAAATATTAATTTTAATTTAAAAGGGATGATATGTTTGATAGAGTACCCAATATGAAACAACAGGTTTCTTTGAAATCTTACGTTTTACACAACATTGGGTCATACTGAAAAAAATAATAATATAATATTATTTTAAATGGTAGTTAATGCCTAGTCGTTGTATTGGCGGGAATGGACAGAACTAACTACAATATGAATATACATGTTTTTTAAATGTTTTTACATTTATACAGTAAATTTTAAAGGCTTAAAATAAGAAAGAATTTGATTTTAAGCATAAATGCTCTAATATTCATTAAAAGGCCGATTTACCACCTTTTGATGGTGAAACCTCTTTTAATATAGTTTTGGTCACTTTTATATGTTATATTTGAAAAAATAAAATTATTCTTTAGAATCAAGACATCAAAATTTACTTTGGGTAAATTTTTGGTATTTTTCTGATAAAATTCATTTTTTAATGAATAGTTAAAAATACTATATTTTAATTCAAAACTACCTTTTAATCTAATTTATTTATATGGTTAGATTATCTTTTTAAATGGTTTTAATGTGTAATTAGATTATATTTTTACCATTTAATCCAATGATGGTCATTGGAAGTAATTTCACTTTGAAATTGGACATAAACAAGTTTCAATCTTTTGATATTTATTATTTCTTAAAAACATGCTTTTTGTTTTGAAAGCGGGAATTAATTTTAAATTAATTTATGCCACTTATGTGTTTTGAATTTTTAAAAATGGATTCCATATTTAAAATCAGGAGTTCCAATTGTGTAAATAGGTACTTTTATTTTTAGACATTATGAATATTTACTTCAGTAAAAATTTTATTTAACATGGTTAAAGGGTAAATCTGGTAAATAAGGGTAAAAAATATTAATATAATAATATTAATTACCCTAACATGTGTCATAATCCTATTGGTTGATACATTTCTGACCATGGGCATACATGGGTTAATTTTGGGACCCCATGGAGCCACTTGGTATTGATAATGACACTTTATATTAATAAATTTAAAGTAAAGACAAAAATGACATAAACATATATCTTTTAGTAAATCAATTTTTATATAGGATTATATAAGTTGTCTATTTGACTATAAATATTAATTTCAAAGATAAAAATATTTCCTACATCATGGTATTTTTTTATAATTTTTAGACATCAAATAAATAAAAATATTTATGACACAATAATGTTGTAGTGTTTACCTCATTAATGAATGATTTAAATAAATAAGTTTATAAAGAATAAAAAATAACCAAACCCTATAAAATTATTATTGGATGATTTTATTTCAAACATTATTCATCTTATCTTTGACTTTAATAAGTTTTGGACCTTTAGAAACCGAAAATCATTATATAATAAAATAATATTTTTTAACATTCCTAAAGAGACCCTCCTCCCCCTTATAAAAAGGTCTCACTTATAACCCGTTATACACACTTCTCAAGCCCCTTATATCCTCCCAATTCTTCCCAATTAATCTCTTTACATCCATCTCCTCCTCTGAGAAGCATTTCCATAGGCAGAAGGCAATTAAATTAAACCTTTTGGTTCAAACCAAAGGGAGATACCTGATTTAAAGGTAATGTCTTCTCTTAAGTTCTTTTGTTTTATTTTACTTCTCCAAAACCATAAACTCTTTTTATTAATTTATTTTATAACAACACCATTATACTCAATATATTAGGTTTTTTTATGAGAATTATTTGAACTACACTTACACACACCTCCATCTAATGGGTAAAGAACATACTGTTTCTGTGGACGGCGAACTACTGTCTCACGAAACGATGATTGTTCAATATTCTCCTACCACCTATTATGGTGTCCATTAATATGGAACTGTATTTATATGTGATATATATTATATTTATATTTTTTATATGCCTATTTATTTTTCATTTATAGAATACCTTTATGGTTTCCATAGTGGGTAAATATGATAATTTCATTTGAGGAAGTATGGACTACCGCCCCCTCAAAGTGATATGACTCATTCATTCCATACGTGAAACATATAAAGGATGGAGTTAATGAAATTATATATGATATTATACTATAATTATAATATACCTATGTATCATTATGTTTTTATTCCATTAAATACAAAATATAAATGAAAGTAGCGTTCATGCGATACGTACGGCTTACCGTCTCCATGAATGGTGCATTTCATTTCTTACCTCCAAATGTTATGTACTATTATAAATAAATATATATACTAGATATATATGATATCTAAATCATGAATATAATTCTAGAGATAATTTAATTTTGACCACATGGACAATTTATAATTATACCAAGTTCATTTTTAACTCAAGTTCTGAACATCGACAAAATGTCCAATATGAACTCAAATAATTAACTAATTGTTATAACAAGGTAATAATTGATATAAAAGGAATAATAAACTTGAAAAAGGTTCTTAATAAATTATAAATTAACTTTAGTTTATTATTCATAAGATTAAATAACAATCGAGTTAAGTCGGACACGAGGTAAGGGACTTCGTCTCAATCTCCTTTCATTGAGGCATATTTTGTTTTATACATGAATTTATTTTATACGGTGTATAAAAAACTTTGAATTTTAATTTCATTCAAAAGGAATATTTTTCTATGAGTCGTTTTACTAAATGAAAAAAAATGAATGTTTCTTTTTAATGTAATCTATGACAATGACATTTCCGCTACCGCGAGTATTATTTGATCTTTGGCTTCCTTAACAAGTTGTAATGCTTTTAAAAGGAAAATAAATAACATATACTCTTTTATATATTTTCATATTGAAAATGGTTTTGATAATGGATTTGTTATGTCAATATATTTAAATTATATATTATGATTGAAATGTTGAAATGTTTTCTTTCCTTAATGTTTGTTTTATGTTTTATGAATGTTTTATGGTTCTCGGGAATTGTTTATGTATACGGGTGGTTCTGTGATAAACCTCGGGCAGGTGAGCCAGAGATAGCTCTACAATGCATTGGGTAACGTGACAGAGGTAAACCTGAATGTTTCTCCTAATATATTTAAGGAATATATTGTTATGGGAATTCCAAATGTAACTTCCTACATAGTTGTGAAAGCTACAACGTAATTATGTTATGTATGCCACAAGTTACCTCTATGATTTAGTATTTCTATGTATATTTCATAAATCTTATGATTTAATGAGGTATGTTAAATTGCTTATGTTATGTATGTATTGATGATCTAATGTTTTCTTTCTTTTTTTTTATATCCCTTAGTAATGCGAAACGGGCGGGTCGGGGTGGGGCGGCCAAGCCCGCATGAGTTTGAGCCCACGTGGGTTTGTCCGCAAAAGCCCGCATATAATGTGAACAAAAAATTTCAAGCCCACCCCGCCCCACATAAACCCACGGGTTGACCATGGTCTTACCCACATTTACAAAAAATGCTATTTATAATCATTTAAATACTATATTTTTTATCATTTTTAAAGGTATTTGTGGGGAGAAGTATGAATTAACAATAACTAGAGTTTTAAAGGATGTGATGGAACATTTTTTTTTGGGTTAATGGTGGCATGAGGTAACGCTGATGTGGTGGAAAACTATTGTGATAGAAAGTAGGTGAGTGATCGGTGATGGGAAATGAATGATAATGTTGGTTGTTTGGTGATGTGAACAACTAAACCTGTGAATGAATGAAGTCTCTCTAGGTAACGATCAGTTTCAGAGGAAGCTATTAGTGTTTTCATGAGGTTCTATCCAATTATCTTAATAACAAACTAAAATTAAATAATAACAAAATTAAATAAACCTAAAAAATATTATGATCATAATAACTCTTATAGAATTTAAACCATGCGTAGGGGAGATGAGTTCCATTTTTCGAGAGATGGGTTGAAACATCATGTGAATATGGTTAATAATTACTATATAAATAATATCATATCATATTAAAACAATAAATATAGGCCTATTTAAAATTCACATGTGAATAAGTGGTGAATTAATATGACCATTACGGTGAGAAATCATATGTCACCGTTTAACCATGATTTTTTTATTTAAAAAACTAAAATGTTAAAGAAACATATATTGTAAAAATAATATATTTTTTTTTAATCAGGCCCGAAGGAAAGCCCGTACCAGCGCGGGCTCAACCTACATTGTCCTGCACCCATGCGGGATCAACTCACATTAGCCCGCACTCTAAACAGTCAAAAATTTTAGGCCCTCCCTGCCCCACATCCCCCCCATACCCGCAAAGCCTGCGGGCCGCAAGCCTGCTTTGCATCTCTAGTAACCCTTACTATATTTTTATGGTCATCCCAAGTTTTTTAAATATTTTTCACTGGACTTGAAGATGAATAGGGTCAAGGATGGGATCAAGGGAAATTCATGTTTTCTAAAACATGGAACTAAACATGACTCTCTTTTTTTCAAGAGTTTTTTTATTTTATGAAAAAATGGAAACTGAGTACAATTGTCTACTTTTTAATTTTTTAGATGTAATGTAATATTTATAGCCTAATTCTCTGAAACTCTAAACCTAAAAATATCCTCAATGTGATTTATTCATTTAATTTAATATTATGTATTATTTTAAGGTTGGGTCCTTATACTAGAAACCTCCTCCTCCTCTAGATCGGACATGTGGATAATTTGTTATACTCGAGTATGATGTAAAGAGATTCAAAATGAATTAAAAAATATTACAATAAAAAAACTAATGTAAATTTTTTGACTTTCCATATCTTGAATCTCTCTTCCATGTTAAGTAAGATGCATTATAGACTTCAGTCTATATCAGCCTCATACTTGACCTGCTGTGAAATATGGAATCACATCGTACGTACAACCTTGATATGAAGCGATGATCATCTTCCCCAGAGGTTGAGATATTAGGCATGTCGTCGGTACTAATTGACATCTTGCCTCCCTGATAGCTTCATATAATGAAGCTCCTATAACTATCTTCCTGGAAATGGAATGCGTTGAACACAACCAAATTGGTGCATGGATCTTTCAGGCCGGTGTCACTCAATAATATTAAAGTGAATGAGTGGAACTATAGCCATAGCATCATGAAGTCCAGTAGTGTAGTATATAGGAAACTGGTCCAATAAATCCCAATATAGAATCAATGAAATATAAAATTACATGTGATATTTTTCAAAAAAACTTACCAATAACTAAAAATAATGATATTATGAAATGTTTTAGTCAATAAAATATTGTATATTCTTACCTTGTTGGGTAGGCTATTGTCCAACATGAAACAGTATTCACTCAAATGGTGTGTCAAAGTGTTGATGAAGTGGTGTTCTTGACTCCACCAATAAAATCCAACATCAAAAGTGATAAATAATAAGAAATTAAATTCAATAAATCCTACTAGAATCAGAAACCAATAGAGATGAATGATCATACCAGCATCCATGTGGAGAATCATGCAGCACATCTATAGGAATATTCTAACCAGAGACAATAGGGTAGAGGGAGGGGATGTGCTCCCATTCCCACATATGAATAAGGATGATTCATCCCCTAAGATCTATTTGATCTGAGTGGAATGTCATGCATAATTCTCTACAAGTGTAGGCCAAGCACGCAGATCCCTAGCTATATGTCCTAACCCGATCAAAATACTCCAGTATCCCTAGATACATCATCTTCACATTCATAACTAAGTTATCAGCACAAAATGTCCCTCCAATGATCCATAATATATAAGGCCCCAGCCTTAAACCTTACTTAACCTTGAGTTATTACAAGATTACACATTGAGGATCTTTTCAGGTTTAGAGTTTTAGAGAATTAGATCATAAAACTGGCATTACATTCCACATTTAAACAAAGTGGTTACATAAAATATAGTATTCATTTTTCCCATCAACGGAAAAATATTTAAAATAAAACATGGATTATTTCTTGACACTTCCTTGACACTATCATCATATCATGTACCCTTCCCTTGACCTGTGAAAAACATTTCAAAAACTTGGGATGAGCATAAAAATCTCAGTAAGGGATATAAAAATATGGAAAGGAAACATGAGTACATGTATACATAAGAATGAAATCATAATTTACCCATAAAACATAAGCACTTTAACATACCTCATAAAATCAGGAATAAATCATAGAAATCATAAGACAAAAAGGTAACTTGAGGCATTCATAACATTCTTACGTAGGGAGTAACCCTCTTAGTTACATTTGGAATACCCATCACGATATATTCCCTAAATCTCTTCAGAGAAACCTTAACGTTTAACCCCTTCGCGTTACCCAATGCATTGGAGAGCTATATCGGGCTGAACCGCCCTTAGTTTATCACGGAACAACCCGTCTTCATAATAATGCCCATGAACCATAATATAATCGTATCACATAAAACATGAATAAAGGAAACATAACATTTCCACTTTTCAATCACAAGATATCAATACAACACATTGATATAAAACATTATGAAATCTATTTTCAATACCAAAATAAAATAAAAGTAAAACATGGTATTTATTTTTCTCCTAAAAAAAGGTATGGCTTGTAGAGGAAGCCAAAACTCAAATAATGGTCACGGCGGCGGAGAAGTCGTTGTCGCCGCATACGTACGACAAAAGCATTCCCTTTTGTCGTTTAGTAAAACGCTTTGTATAAAAAATATTCCTTTCGGATAAATGTAAAAGTCAAAGGGGTTTATACACCGTATAAAAGAAGGTTGTGTATAAAACAAAATATGCCTCAATGAAAGGAGATTGAGACGAAGTCCCATACAAAGACGGTATCCTTGGATTAAGGATAAATCAATTACATAATTATGTGTGACAAACTAATACACAAAATATAAGTGGATATTAAGTATAAAACAATCAGAGTTTATTCACACATATTCATAGAACTACATATTCAAGGAGTACAAGCTTATCCCAAAGAATCAAAATTGGGTTAAAAAGTTCCCTTGCAAAAATTTGACAGCCTAACGGCGTCACTACAAAATTCATAAAATGAGTTGATGAGAGATAAAAAGGGTATCTCATCACTTGGACATAAAATTTAAATTACTAAGGATATAGAAGAACATATCCCAACATAATGTTATGTGAATTAAAATATATAATAAAATAAGTCTTTTAAAAAGAGGAGGGTGAAAGGTTCCCTTACCGACATGGGTATCTTTCGAAACATACACCCCGTGAAAGAAGGACAATACTACATTGATGTAAATACTCATAAATGAAAGTATATTACACAATGAGTAAAATAATGGTCAGTACATACACCACTCAAAGGAAATTGTGGAAAATGTAGCATAAATATCACGGGAATAAAAGTGAGATGAAAAATCCCTTACGAAAACTCGGCAGCCTAACGGCGCCACTTAAAACTTCCAAAAAAGGATTGATGAGATCAAATAGGGTATCTCATCATATTACAATAAAATTTACAGCAAGAGGAATATAAAATAACATCCCCCATCATAACAAAGAGGATCTTAAAATAAGTGACATAAAGGAGAGTACTTAAAAAGAAAGAGAGAGGTTAGATCTCTTACGAAAATTCGGCAGCCTAACGGCGCCACTCAAAACTTCCAAAATAGATTGATGAGAGAGAATAGGGTCTCTCATAATATGAACATAAAAATTACAGTAAGAGTAATATAAAAGAAAATCTCAATCACAAGAAAGATGAGCTTAAAAGGAATGACATAAAAGGGTGTACTTAAAAAGAAAAGGAGGAGTAGGATCCCTTACCTCGGGTCCGACTTGACTTGATCATTCTTTAACGTCCTGAATAATAAACTTGAGTTAATTTCTACTTGATTAAGAACCTTTTTAAAGTAAATTATTCATTTTATATCACTTATTTCCATGTTATAAACATTATGTAAACATTTAAGTTAATAATGTTTGTTTTGTCGAATTTGGTTCTTAAGTCGAAAGTGGACTTCTTACAATTACATGTTGTTCGTGTGGTTAAAGGTTCATTATATCCAGAATGATATTCAGGATTTGGATATCATATATATCATATATATCCATAATATACATGTATTTATAATATTACATAATCATTTAGAGGTAAGAAATGAAATGCACCGTTCATGGAGACGGTAAGTCGTACGTACGCATGAACGCTACTTTCATTTCTATGTCATATTAATGGAATTAAAACTAAATGAGAGGTATGTGTATTTTAATTACAGAATTATATTAATCATTTATATGTAACATACATCATATATAATAACTTTAAATCCATCCTTTATACATCCTACATATGGCATTAACGAATCAAATCACTTTGAGGGGGCGGTAGTCCGTATAAGGCCCCAGCCTTAAACCTTACTTAATCTTGAGTTATTACAAGATTACACATTGAGTATCTTTTTGGGTTTAGAGTTTTAGAGAATTAGATCATAAAACTTGCATTACATTCCACATATAAACAAAGTGGTTACATAAAGATAGTATTCTTCATTCCCATCAATGGAAACACATTTAAAATAAAACATGGATTATTTCTTGACACATCCTTGACTCTATCATCTTATCATGTACCTTTCCCTTGACCTGTGAAAAACATTTCAAAAAAACTTGGGATGAGCATAAAAAGCTCAGTATGGGTTATAAAAACATGTAAAGGAAACATGGGTACATATATACATAAGAATGAAATCATACTTTACCCATAAAACATAGGCACTTTAACATACCTCATAAAATCATGAATAAATCATAGAAATCATAGGATATAAAGGTAACTTGAGGCATTCATAACATTCTTACATAGGGAGTAACCCTCTTGGTTATGTTTGGAATACCCATCACAGTATATTCCCTAAAATCTCTTCGGAGAAACCTTAACGTTTCACTCCTTCGCGTTACCCAATGCATTGGAGAGCTATAACGGGCTCACCCGCCCTTAGTTTATCACGGAACCACCCGTCTTCATAATAATGCCCAAGAACCATAACATAATCATATCACATAAAACATGCATAAAGGAAACATAAAATTTCCACATTTCAATCACGAGATATCAATACAACACATTGATATAAAAACATTATGAAAACCATTTTCAATACCAAAATAAAAGAAAAGTAAAACATGGTATTTATTTTTCTTTAAAAAAGAAGGTATGGCTTGTAGAGGAAGCTGAAACTCAAATAACGGTCACGACAGCGGAGAAGTCGTTGTCGCCGCATACATACGACAAAAACATTCCCTTTTTTCATTTATTAAATGCTTCGTATAAAAAATATTCCTTTTGAATAAACGTAAAAGTCAAAGGGGTTTATACACTGTATAAAAGAAAGTTGTGTATAAAATAAAATATGCCTCAACGAAAGGAAATTGAGACGAAGTCCCATACCTCGTATCCGACTTGACCCGACCGTTCTTTAATCTCCTGAATAATAAACTTGAGTTAATCTCTACTTGCTTAAGAATCTTTTTCAAGTTAATTATTCCTTTTATACCATGTTATGAACATCATGTAATCATTTAAGTTAATAATGTTCATTTTGTCGGTATTTGGTTCTTAAGTCAAAAATAGACTTCTTACACTTACATGTTGTTAATTTGGTCATAGGTTCGTTATATCAAGAATGATATTAATTATTTGGATAACATATATATCATATTTATTCATCATATACATGTATTTATAATATTACATCACATTTAGAGGTAAGAAATGAAATGCACCGTTCATGGAGACGGTAAGCCGTACGTACGCATGAACGCTACTTCCATTTCTATTTCATATTTTCTGGAATGGAATCATAATTATATAAGAGTATATTATAATTCCAGTATAATAACATATATAATATCATTAACTTTATCCTTTACACATCCCACATATGGTATTAACGAATCAAATCACTTTCAGGGGGCGGTAGTCCGTACTTCCTAAAATGAAGATTTCGTGTTTACCCATAATGGGAACCATAAAGGTATGCCCAAAACGAAAAAAAACAGAAGCTTAAGGAAAACATAAACATATTATATATCATATATAAAAATAGTGACATCATAATGGCCACCTTTGAAGGTGTTAAATGAGTATTGAACAATCATCGTTTCGGGAGGCAGAATTTCGCCATCCACGGAAACCGTATGTTCTTTAACCATTTTATGTAGTTGTGTGAGAGTGTAGCTCAAATAAATCTTATAAAAACATCCTAGTATATTGAAGATACTGGTGTTGTTACAAAATAAGTAAATAAAAATAGTTTAGGGGGTTGGAGAAGCAAAATAAAACAAATGAACATGAGAGAAAGAATTACCTTTAAAAGTGTAACTCCCTTTGATTTGAGCCTAAAGGCTTCCTTTGAAAGGATTATTCCCAAATGGAATCCTCTAGGATGAGGAGAGGGATTTGGAGAGAGTAAATGGGCAGGGGTTGGCCGAGCCAAAGGCTTGAGGAGTGTGTGAAATGAGGTAGAGGTGGGGGCCTTTTATAAGAGGAGAGGAGGGGCACTTTTGGAAAGTAAAGAAATATTACTTTATTTGAAAATGTGTTTTGGTTTTAAAAGGTCCCACATTGATATAATTCGTGGATAAGGTGATAAGGGTTCGACATCCACTCATACAATTGGTTTTGGACATGTGTAGTTCATATATTTTTCATTATCTTTCCATTTTATTTAAATCGTCAAATAATGATGTCATCGCTGCATCATTATTATGTCATATATAATTTAATTTATTTAATGTCTAAAAATTATAAAAAAAATACTATGATTTAGGAAAGCTTTTTAGTTTTCCAATGACTATTTATAATCAAAATCTGATCTTTATAAGCCCATGTAAAAATTGTTTTCGTAAAACATATTATGTTTGTGTCATTTTTACTTTTACATTAAATAAAAAGTTATGTTTGTCATTTCCCAACAAAAGTGGATCCATGGGGTCCCCAAGTTGACCCATGGCTTTTCTTGGTCGGCCATGACACAACCAATAAGGTTGGGACATGTGTCTAGGTCATTTAATATTATTAAAGCATTATTTATACCTTAAACTACCCTAATTACCACTAATCGCGATTAAGAACTTAATAAGTTACTATTCACCAAAAAATTATTTTAATCCCATTGAACCACATTTTACTTCTTAATGACAACCATGAATGGCGGATTTTTGAAATTCATAACACAAAAGTGGCAAAGTTTCATTTAAACGAAAAATCAGTTTCTTTAACTACCACTTAGTGGTTTCACTATTCATCAAAAATTGAAGTTTTTCAGAAAATTACCAAAAATTCACCCTAAGCTATATTTGATATTCCGAATTCAAAAATGAAGTCTATTTTACAAAATTCAATAAATATAAGTCAAATTAATTAATTTAATAATTAATTCCCGCTGCCATAGCAAATAGCGTGTTTTTACAAAACAATAAGTATCAAAAGATTGACACTAGTTTAAGTCTAATTTCAAAGTGAAATTGATTCCAATGACCACCATTGGATAAAATGGTAAAAATATATTCTAATTTCACTTCAAAACCAATTCGAAACATAATATAATCAAATAAATAAATTAGATTAAAAAGCAGTTTTGATGTAAAATGCAGTATTTTTCACTATTCATTAAAAAAATGAACATTGTCAGAAAAATACCAAAAATTCACACAAGGTAAATTTTGATGTCCCAATCATAAAGAATAAGTTTATTTTGACAAACATAGTTTATAAAATTGTCAAAAGATAGATTCAAAAATGGTTTGCCATTAAAAGGCAGTAAAACAATCTTTTAAGAATATTAGTGTATTCCATGCATAAGATTGTATTTATTTTCATTTTAAGCCTCTATAACACTATCTTAATCATTAAAAAATATCTATTATTCATTACTTACTTGAGATGTTACATCCTTCCCACCTTTATAAAATTGTGTCCCCGCAATTTATTTACTTATCGAATAAATGGAGGTACTTATCCCTCATTGCATTTTCAGATTCCCATGTTGCCTCTTCAATCATGTGGTTTTTCCACAAAACCTTTACCTGGTGAATCACCTTATTCCGTAACACTTGCTCCCTGTGGTCAAGAATCTGGACCGGTTGTTCCTCATAAGATAGGTTCTCTTCCAGCTGAACTACCTCTGGACTCAAAACATGAGATGGATCTGGCATATACTTTCTCAACATCGAAACGTGAAAAACATTGTGTACCTGAGATAAACTCGGAGGTAAAGCCACTCGGTATGCAACTGATCCAACTCTCTCCAGAATTTCGTATGGTCCAATGAACCTTGGACTCAACTTTCCTTTCTTACCAAATCTCATCACACTTTTCCAAGGAGAAACCTTGAGAAAAACATGATCACCTACCTCGAAAGATAGATCCTTCCTCCGGTTATCCGCATAACTCTTCTGCCTGCTCTAAGCTGTTCTCATGTGTTTCTGAATCAGCTGAACTTTTTCTTCCATCTCTTCTACCAATTCTGGTCCCATCAACTTCCTTTCACCCACTTCATCCCAGAAAGCTGGAGTTCGACACCGCTTCCCATATAATGCCTGAAATGGTGCCATCTGTATACTATAATGAAAACTGTTATTATATGAAAACTCAACCAAAGAAATATGTTGGTCCCAACTTCCCTAATAATCCATAGAACAAGCTCGTAGTATATCCTCCAATGTCTGAATTGTTCGTTCTGACTGCCCATCTGATTGAGGATGAAAAGCTGTACTAAAATTTAATTCAGTACCCAACGACTTCTGAAGGACTTTTCAAAATTTAGAAGTAAACCTGGGATCACGATTCGATACAATGGAGAGAGGAACTCCATGTAACCTAACTATCTCTTTAAGATACAAACGGGAAAGTTGATCAAGAGAGAAAGTATCTCGTATAGCAAGAAAATGAGCAGATTTGGTCAAGCGATCAACAATAACCCAGATTGCATTATTACCTCGAGATGTCTTTGGTAATCCAACAACAAAGTCCATGGATATATTCTCACATTTCCACTCTGGCACTGGTAAAGGCTGAAGCATCCCTTTTGGTAACTGCCGCTCTGCTTTAACCTGCTGACAAGTCAAACACTTCACAGTAAAATCAGCAATATCTCTTTTCATTCCATCCCACCAGTAATACTCCCGCAGATCTCTATACATCTTAGTACTGCCCGGATGAACTGAAAACGGAGAACTATGAGCTTCACATAACAACTCTCTCTTCAACTGTGAATCACAAGGCACACACAATCTCTTCCCAAATCTCAAAACGAAATCATTATCAATGTTGAATTCAGGCAACTTACCTTTCTGAACCAGCTCTACCTTTTTCTGCAACTCACTATCTTACTTCTGTGCTTGCTTGATTCTATCTGATAGAGATGATCTCAATGATACCTGAAACAAAACAGAAGGACTTCCTGCACCAACAACTTCTATGCCAAAGTTCATCAAATCCTTAACCAAAGGATCACATTCCAAACGCAACATTGTTAATGAAGCATTACTTTTTCGACTCAAAGCATCAGCCACTTTATTTTCTTTTCTCGGATGATAATGAATTGTACAATCATAATCCTTGATTAATTATAGCCATCTCCTTTGTCTCATGTTTAACTCTTTCTGAGTGAATATATACTTTAAACTTTTGTGATCGGTATATATTTCACACTTTACTCCATACAAATGATGCCTCCAAATTTTGAAAGCAAAAACAATAGCATCTAATTCCAAATCATGTGTAGGGTAATTTACCTCATGAGTTTTCAACTGTCGTGAAGCATAAGCAATTACCTGATCATTCTGCATTAGAACGCAACCAAGTCCTTTCAATGAAGCATCACTGTATATAACAAACTCACCATTCCTGGAAGGTAGTGCCAAAACTGGAGCATTCACCAATCTTCTTTTCAATTCCTGAAAACAATCATCACATTCTTTTGTCCAGATAAACTTAACACCCTTATGAGTTAGCTTAGTCATTGGACTAGATAACCGTGAAAAATTTCTAACAAACCTTCAGTAATAGCCCGCCAAACCAAGGAAGCTACGAATCTCGGTTACATTTGTGGGTCTTGGCCATTCTTCCACAACTTTTGTTTTTGCAGGATCAATAGTTATTCCATCTTTAGAAACAATGTGACCAAGGAAGGAAATTTTTTGCAACCAAAACTCACACTTGCTGAATTTCCCATACAGTTTATTTTCTTTTAAGGTTTTCAAGATAACCCTTAAATGTTTTTCATGCTCCTCTTTACTTTTAGAAAACACCAAAATATCATCAATGAAAACCACCACAAACTTATCCAAGAACTCATGGAAAATTCTATTCATTAAGTCCATGAATACAGTAGGTGCATTGGTTAGCCCAAAAGGCATTACTACAAATTCATAATGGCCATATCTCGTACGGAACGCGGTCTTCGGAATATCTGTCTCCTTTACCTTCAGCTGATGGTACCCCGATCTCAAGTCAATCTTTGAAAAAAACTGAGCTCCCTGGAGCTGATCAAACAAATCATCGATATGAGGAAAAAGATATTTGTTCTTAACAGTGATATTATTCAAGGCTCTATAATCAATGCAAAGTCTCATAGAACCATCTTTCTTTTTAACAAATAAAACAGGAGCACCCCATGGTGATGTGCTGGGTCTAATGAAACCTTTCTCTAATAAATCTTGCAATTTCTCCTTCAACTCTAAAAGTTCAATTTGTGCCATTCGATAAGGGGGTTTTGAAATTGGCTTAGCATCAGGAACTAAGTCAACAGTAAACTCAACTTCCCGATCTGGTATTATTCCAGGCAACTCATCAGGAAAAACATCAGGATACTCATTTACCACTGGCACATCATTAATCTGAACAGTTCCTTTATTTTCAATGACGTGTGCAAGGTAACATTCATTTCCATCTTTTACAAGTTTCTCGGCCTCTTGATATGTTATCAAAAGTAAGGGTTCATTCTTGTAAACAAACTGAAATTATTTCTGAAAAGAAACTTCTTTATCTCTACAGTAAATCATAGAATGGTAAATAGAGAGCCAATCCATACCCAGGATAACATCAAACTCTACTAGAGGTAGAACAATAAGGTTTGCAAGTAGGTTCTTTCCACAGATAAGGATAGGAAGATTCTTATAAATTCTTTTTGCCTCAACATTCCCCCCAGGTGTTTTTACCAAAAGTTCAGGAGTCATTTCTTGAGATGGTATTCCCATTTTACTAGAAAAGGTTTCAGAGATGAAAGAATGTGTAGACCTCGAATCAAACAACACACTGGCATAATCTGAAAAAACAAACAAAGTACCTGATACCACTTCATTTGGTGGCCCGACATCTGCTGAAGTAGTTGCAAAGGATTTCACCACCCCTTTCTGCTTGTAGTCTAACTGCTTCCCATCACTCAAGCTCTTTGTCGGACACTCGTTTGCATAGTGACCCATCTCATTGAACTTATAACATTTCACTAACTGTAAATCAAATTTGTTCTTACCTTCACCTTGATCCTTTTCAGTGCAATCACGAGCCTTATGTCCCATCTTACCACATCGGTAGCACTTTCCAGAATTCAGAAGACATTCCCCAGCATTCCTTTTGCCAAATTTATCACAAACTGGAAACTTAGTTCTCTTACCATCAGACTTTTTTGAAGAATTCTTACCTTTCTCCTGCCACCTTGGTCTCTTCTTCTGCTGGTTGTTATAGAACACTTGGTCATCGGAAAACTCCATTTCCACCTTCTCAACACATCGAACAAGCTTTTCATAACTTTTAAACTCATTAGAAGCTAATGCCCTTCGATACTTTGGCTTTAATCCTGAGTAAAAACGATTGATTTTACTATCAAGGTCTCGAATAAAATTTGGAGCATACCTTGCCAATCGAGTGAACCTTTCTTCATAGGCAGCCACTGAGTCTTCCTCTTGCCTCAATTCCAAGAATTTCTTTTCCATCCTAAGTCGAACAGCCTTAGGAAAATACTTCTCAAGAAACATAACTTTGAATTCATCCCAGTCAAGAGCATCAATCTCATCGGTGTCCCTGATATTTTTAACCATAGACCACCACTGATCTTCTTCACCCTCCAAACGGTAAATAGAAAGACTAACCTTTTGATTGTCTGAACACACCATGACATCAAAAATCTTCTCCAGTGCTTTAATCCACCCTTCAGCTAACACAGGGTCAGATGATCCTCTGAATGATGGTGGATGTTGCCTCATGAAATGTTCCACCACTGACATGTTCCTCTGCGGTTGGTCTGGCTGATCTCATGTATGGATACCACCGCCATTTATCGCTTGAGTCAACTGCGCCATTACTGCAAAAAACTGTTCAGTTCCAATTCTGACCATTTCTGGATGCTGATTCGGAAGGTTATTTCCTTCTGTATGCCTTCCTAGCACTACTTCCCGGTTTCCTCTATGGAAAACCATTCTGAACAAACATGTCTTAGATAAAGCAACATGGTAATCTTTAAATGCTATATAATTTCAAAAAAAAATATTTTTGGATAATCATTTAATAGAATTCTAACTCCTAAAGTTATCTAAACCGACCTTTGATACCAACTATAAGGCCCCAGCCTTAAACCTTACTTAATCTTGAGTTATTACAAGATTACACATTGAGGATCTTTTCGGGTTTAGAGTTTTAGATAATTAGATCATAAAACTTGCATTATATTCCACATATAAACAAAGTGGTTACATAAAGATAGTATTCTTCATTCCCATCAATGGAAACACATTTAAAATAAAACATGGATTATTTATTGACACATCCTTGACTCTATCATCTTATCATGTACCTTTCCCTTGACCTGTGAAAAACATTTCAAAAAAACTTGGGATGAGCATAAAAAGCTCAGTATGGGTTATAAAAACATGGAAAGGAAACATGGGTACATATATACATAAGAATGAAATCATAATTTACCCATAAAACATAGGTACTTTAACATACCTCATAAAATCATGAATAAATCATAGAAATCATAGGACATAAAGGTAACTTGAGGCATTCATAACATTCTTACGTAGGGAGTAACCCTCTTGGTTACATTTGGAATACCCATCACAGTATATTCCCTAAAATCTCTTCGGAGAAACCTTAACGTTTCAATCCTTCGCGTTACCCAATTCATTGGAGAGCTATAACAGGCTCACCCGCCCTTAGTTTATCACGGAACCACCCGTCTTCATAATAATACCCAAGAACCATAACATAATCATATCACATAAAACATGCATAAAGGAAACATAAAATTTCCACATTTCAATCACGAGATATCAATACAACACATTGATATAAAAACATTATGAAAACCATTTTCAATACCAAAATAAAAGAAAAGTAAAACATGGTATTTATTTTTCTTTTAAAAAGAAGGTATGTCTTGTAGAGGAAGCCAAAACTCAAATAACGGTCACGACGGCGGAGAAGTAGTTGTCGCCGCATACGTACGAAAAAAACATTCTCTTTTGTCGTTTAGTAAACGCTTCGTATAAAAAAGATTCCTTTTGAATAAACGTAAAAGTCAAAGGGGTTTATACACTGTATAAAAGAAAGTTGTGTATAAAATAAAATATGCCTCAACGAAAGGAGATTGAGACGAAGTCCCATACCTCGTATCCGACTTGACCCGACCGTTCTTTAATCTCCTGAATAATAAACTTGAGTTAATCTCTACTTGCTTAATAATCTTTTTCAAGTTCATTATTCCTTTTATACCATGTTATGAACATCATGTAATCATTTAAGTTAATAATTTTCATTTTTTCGGTATTTGGTTCTTAAGTCAAAAATAGACTTCTTACACTTACATGTTGTTAATTTGGTCATAGGTTCGTTATATCCAGAATGATATTAATTATTTGGATAACATATATATCATATATATTCATCATATACATGTATTTATAATATTACATCACATTTAGAGGTAAGAAATGAAATGCACCGTTCATGGAGACGGTAAGCCGTACGTACGCATGAACGCTACTTCCATTTCTATTTCATATTTTCTGGAATGGAATCATAATGATATAAGAGTATATTATAATTACAGTATAATAACATACATAATATCATTAACTTTATCCTTTACACATCCCACATATGGTATTAACGAATCAAATCACTTTCAGGGGGCGGTAGTCCGCACTTCCTAAAATGAAGATATCGTGTTTACCCATAATGGGAACCATAAAGGTATGCCCAAAACGAAAAAAAACAGAAGCTTAAGGAAAACATAAACATATTATATATCATATATAAAAATAGTGACATCATAATGGCCACCTTTGAAGGTGTTAAATGAGTATTGAACAATCATCGTTTCGGGAGGCAGAATTTCGCCATCCACGGAAACCGTATGTTCTTTAACCATTTGATGTAGTTGTGTGAGAGTGTAGCTCAAATAAATCTTATAAAAACATCCTAGTATATTTAAGATACTGGTGTTGTTACAAAATAAGTAAATAAAAAGAGTTTAGGGGGTTGGAGAAGCAAAATAAAACAAATGAACATGAGAGAAAGAATTGCCTTTAAAAGTGTAACTCCCTTTGATTTGAGCCTAAAAGCTTCCTTTGAAAGGATTATGCCCAAAGGGAATCCTCTAGGATGAGGATAGGGATTTTTAGAGAGTAAATGGGAAGGGTTTGGCCGAGCCAAAGGCTTGAGGAGTGTGTGAAATGAGGTAGAGGTGGGGGCCTTTTATAAGAGGAGAGGAGGGGCACTTTTGGAAAGTAAAGAAATATTACTTTATTTGAAAATGTGTTTCGGTTTTAAAAGTTCCCACATTTATATAATTCGTGGATAAGGTGATAAGGGTTCGACATACACTCATCCAATTGGTTTTGGACATGTGTAGTTTATAGATTTTTCATTATCTTTCCATTTTATTTAAATCGTCAAATAATGATGTCATCGCTGCATCATTATTATGTCATATATAATTTAATTTATTTAATGTATAAAAATTATAAAAAAAATACTATGATGTAGGAAATATTTTTATATTTCCAATGACTATTTATAATCAAAAATCTGATCTTTATAAGCCCATGTAAAAATTGTTTTCGTAAAACATATTATGTTTGTGTCATTTTTACTTTTACATTAAATAAAAAGTTATGTTTTTCATTTCCCAACAAAAGTGGATCCATGGGGTCCCCAAGTTGCCCATGGCTTGTATTGGTCGGCCATGACACAACCAATAAGTTTGGGACATGTTTCTAGGTCATTTCATATTATTAAAGCATTATTTATACCTTAAACTACCCTAATTACCACTAATCGCGATTAAGAACTTAATAAGTTACTATTCACCAAAAAATTATTTTAATCCCATTGAACCACATTTTACTTATTAATGAAAACCATGAATGTAGAATTTTTTAAATTCATAACACAAAACAGGAAAATTTTCATTTAAACGAAAAATCAGTTTCTTTAACTACCACTTAGTGGTTTCACTATTCATCAAAAATTGAAGTTTTTCAGAAAATTACCAAAAATTCACCCTAAGCTATATTTGATATTCCGAATTCAAAAATGAAGTCTATTTTAAAAAATTCAATACATATAAGTCAAATTAATTAATTTAATAATTAATTCCCGCTGCCATAGCAAATAGCGTGTTTTTACAAAATAATAAATATCAAAAGATTGACACCAGTTTAAGTCTAATTTCAAAGTGAAATTGATTCCAATGACCACCATTGGATAAAATGGTAAAAATATATTCTAATTTTACTTCAAAACCAATTCAAAACATAATCTAATCATATAAATAAATTAGATTAAAAAGCAGTTTTGATGTAAAATGCAGTATTTTTCACTATTCATTAAACAAATGAACATTGTCAGAAAAATACCAAAAATTCACAAAAGGTAAATTTTGATGTCTCAATCATAAAGAATAAGTTTATTTTGACAAACATAGTTTATAAAATTGTCAAAAGATAGATTCAAAAATGGTTTGCCATTAAAAGGCAGTAAAACAATCTTTTAAGAATCTTAGTGTATTCCATGCATAAGATTGTATTTATTTTCATTTTAAGCCTCTATAACACTATCTTAATCATTAAAAAATATCTATTATTCATTACTTACTTGGGATGTTACAGTCTGCACTTCCTAAAATGAAATTATCGTGTTTACCCACAATGGAAACCATAAAGGTATGCCACAAAAGACAAATACATAAGATTAAGTAAAACATAAACATATTATATATCATATATAAGTATAGTGACATCTTAATGGCCACCTTTTAAGGTGTTATATGAGTGTTGAACAATAATCGTTTCGTGAGGCAGAAACTCGCCATCCACAGAAACAGTATGTTCTTTAACCATTTGATGTAGGTGTGTGTAAGTGTAGCTCGAATTATTCTTATAAAAACATCATATTATATTGAAGATACTGGAGTTGTTACAAAATAAATTAATAAAAAGAGTTTAGGGGGTTGGAGAAGCAAAATAAAACAAAAGAACACAAGTGAAGACATTACCTTAAAATCAGGTAACTCTTTTTGATTTTAGCTCAAAGGCTTCCTTGGGAAGACTTCTGCCCAAAGTGAGTCTTCTAGGAGTAAGAGAGGGGTGTGGAGAGGGAAAATGAGCAGGTTTTGGCCGAGCCAAAGGCTTTGGAAGTGTGGTTAAGGAGGTAGAGGTGGGGGCCTTTTATAAGAGGAGAGGAGGGGCACTCTTGGAAAGTAAAGAAATGTTACTTTATTTGAAAATGCGTTTCGGATTTAAAAGGTCCCACATTGATATAATTTGAGTATAAGGTGATAAGGGTTCTAAATATACCCATCAAATATGTTTTTGACAAGTTTAAGTTTTATTTTTTACATTATCTTTTCATTTTATTTAAATCGTTAAATAATGAGGTAATCACTGCATCATCATGATGTCATAAATAATTTAATTTATTTAATGTCTAAAAATTATAAAAAAACTATCATGATGTATAAAATCTTTTTAGATTTCTAATGAATATTTATAGTCAAAAATATTACTTGTATAACCCCATTTAAAAATTGTTTTAGTGAAACATCTCATGCTTGTGACATTTTTATTTTAACTTTAAATAAAAGGTTATTTATGTCATTTTCCAACCAAAGTGGCTTCATGGGGTCCCCAAGTTGACTCATGGATTTTCTTGGTCGGCCATGACACATCCAATGAGGGTAGGACATGTGTCTAGGTCATTTCACATTATTAAAACATTATTTTTACCTTAAATTACACTAATTACCTCTAATCGCGATTAAGAACATAAAAGTTACTATTCACCAAAAAAATATTTTAATCCCATTTAACCAAATTTTACTTCCTAATGACAAACATTTATGTCGGATTTTTTAAATTCAAAACACATAGGTGGAAAAGTTTCATTTAAACGAAAAAATCAGTTTCTTTAACTACCACTTAGTGGTTTCACTATTCATCAAAAATTGAAGTTCTTCAGAAAAATACCAAACCTTCACCCTAATCTATATCTGATATTATGAATTCAAAAATGAAGTCTATTTTACAAAATTCAAAACTTATAATTTGCATTAATTAATTTAATAATTAATTCCCGCTGTCATAGCAAATAGCGTGTTTTTATGAAACAATACGTATCAAAAGATTGACACTAGTTTAAGTCCGATTTCAAAGTGAAATTAATTCCAATGACCAAAATTGGATTAAATGGTAAAAATATATTCTAATTAAACTTTAAAACCAATTAAAAATATAATCTAATCATATAAATAAATTAGATTAAAAAGTGGTTTTGAATTAAAATACAACATTTTTCACTATTCATTAAAAAATGAACTTTATCGGAAAAATACCAAAAATTTACACAAAGTAAATTTTGATGTCCCGATTCTAAATAAGAATTTTATTTTTTCAAATATAACACATAAAATTGTCAAAATGTGGATTTAAAAGAGGTTCTCCATCAAAAGGTGGTTAATCAACCTTTTAATGAATATTAGAATGTTTACGCTTAAAATTGGATTCATTCGCATTTTTAATCCTCTAACATTTATTGTAAAGAGTAAAAATATTTGACAAACATATATAATCATTTTGTAGTTAGTTCTGTTCATTCCCGCCATTACAACGGCTAGGCGTTAACTAACATTTAAAATAATATTATTTTATTATTAGAGTGCAATGTAAGATTCCCAAGAAACTCGTTATTGCGTATTGGGTACGCCATCGAGAATAGCGTACCCTTTAAAGTAATATTAATATTTTATTCACAAATATGGATAAATATAAAAATTTCATATTCTTTATTTACCTGGGGTGTTACATCCTTCCCCCCTTTTGGAAATTGCGTCCTCACAATTTTAAAATTGGGCTCAGAAACATCCTTGAAAGTCCCACATCGGAACAAGAGTCGGTAAAACAATCACTTTAATATAAAGAATGAGAAGTACAGAGGTCGCCCGAGTTAACCCATACTAGGATTCCATGTAGGAAAACATGGACATGGAGGAGAAAACAAATGGTCATGTTCTGAGGGAGAGTGATAGTAAACATGTCTAGGAGAAAGTTAACCATAAGAAAATCACAAACTGGTGGTGGGTTAAACGGTATTCGATTCCCCAGTAGGAAAAATTAACAGAAAACATTTTTGTTTTAAGTTAATCTTCATTGAGGAATTTATTTTTTAGCTTAACTAAATCATAATGAAACATACTTACTTGTCACGTAGACTTTCAACTTTTACTAGATTCCTCAATCAAACTCATATTTTCTCCAAAAGACGAGTATTTAGGAAGACTTGTTCACATTCAGAGTACTATAATCAACTTCTTTAGAATCACCTAATCCACAAAAGAGAAATATATATTTCCCATTTCTTTAGACAAAATCCAAAACCAAAATTGTTAGTATGAGTTCAGAGAATCCAAAAAAGTATAATCCTTTATAAAAAGAAAATCTATTCTTAATCTCCAAAATTTGTCCAACAAAACCCAAAGTTCAACGAGGACCATTTGATAAACAATTTGTCCATAAAATTCTTCAAAGTAAACCAAACTAAGATTGAAACCCAAATATTTGAAGGATTTAGTCACATAGTCTTCCAAGGTAAAAATTAACTTTTATCTACAAATAACATCAGTTGGTCTTAAATTCTCATATTGAAAAGTAATTAACCTATTCACATATCCTTGATGATAGGTTAATCATTTCCATAGATAACCCAAAATAAACTTACTATTGATTCCTAAAATCATCTAACTAAAAATAATTAGTCAAAATAACCAGGGACTTCACGTAGTCTAGTGGTAGGCGATAAATACCAGTCGCACTTTGGTTGTGGGTTCGATTCTCGCAGCTTTGTCCGACGCGACGGGTTGTCACACGGTCTGCGTGTTGTCCTTTTTCCAAAACTATATAATTCTTAAAACATTCCCCAAAATGAGATAAAATCTTCAAAAATTATCATAACATATTTTAACCTCAAGTTTATCTCATGCCTTTCATTTTCCATAATAACATATAATAACCCATAATTACCTCAAAAGTGAGGATCATATAAACTCTAATGGTTACCTTTATAATTATTACCTGAACTTCCACATCGATTGGTCATCTCGTACATGATGCATTACAGATCATACCAAGGTTCAAGTGGTTGATCATGACTCCTTGATAGTTGGTTTAGAACAACCACGAGTTTCCTCATTGAATCCCTCATTTTATCTAGTATCTTAATCAGAGAACCACCACAGTTTCCTTCAAACCTATTGTCACTTTGGTGCCTTCTAGATCCATCCATTCACTAAAAATATAAATTTCAGTGTGAGTATATCAACAAAACCATCATGTACTAAAGAGGAAGATAAACACTAAGATATACTTACTCATTCACTTTATCTAAAACTAGGACTCTTTCTGAAATTCTAACCATTATGGTAATGTCAATTGTTCTTAGAGAACACCCTAACCTCTAAAGTTATATAAACCGACCTTTGATACCAACTATAAGGACCCAGCCTTAAACCTTACTTAATCTTGAGTTATTACAAGATTACACATTGAGGATCTTTTCAGGTTTAGAGTTTTAGAGAATTAGATCATAAAACTTGCATTACATTCCACATTTAAACAAAGTGGTTACATAAAAGATAGTATTAATTTTTCCCATCAACAGAAACATATTTAAAATAAAACATGGATTCTTTCTTGACACTTTCTTGACACTATCATCATATCATGTACCCCTCCCTTGACCTATGAAAAACATTTCAAAAACTTGGGATGAGCATAAAAAGCTCAGTAAGGTATATAAAAATATGGAAAGGAAACATGAGTACATTTATACATAAGAATGAAATCATACTTTACCCATAAAACCTAATCACTTTAACATACCTCATAAAATCATGAATAAATCATAGAAATCATAAGACAAAAAGGTAACTTGAGGCATTCATAACATTCTTACGTAGAGAGTAACCCTCTTGGTTACATTTGGAATACCCATCACAGTATATTCCCAAAATCTCTTCAGAGAAACCTTAACGTTTAACCCCTTCACATTACCCAATGCATTGGAGAGATATATCGGGCTCACCCGCCCTTAGTTTATCATGGAACCACCCGTCTTCATAATAATGCCCAAGAACCATAATATAACCGTATCACATAAAACATGCATAAAGGAAACATAACATTTCCACTTTTCAATCACAAGATATCAATACAGCACATTAATATAAAACATTATGAAAACCATTTTCAATACCAAAATAAAATAAAAGTAAAACATGGTATTTATTTTTCTTTTAAAAAAAGGTATGGCTTGTAGAGGAAGCCGAAACTCAAATAATGGTCACGGCGGCGGAGAAGTCGTTGTTGCCGCATACGTATGACAAAAACATTCCCTTTTTTCGTTTAGTAAAATGCTTCTTATAAAAAAGATTCCTTTAGGATAAACGTAAAAGTCAAAGGGGTTTATACACCGTATAAAAGAAGGTTGCGTATAAAACAAAATATGCCTCAATGAAAGGATATTGAGACAAAGTCCCATACAAAGACGGTATCCTTGGATTAAGGATAAATCAATTACATAATTATGTGTGAAAAACTAATACACAAAATATAAGTGGATATTGAGTTTAAAACAATCAGAGGTTATTCACACATATTCATAGAACGATATATTCAAGGAGTACAAGCTTATACCAAAGAATAAAAATTGGGATAAGAATTTCCCTTGCAAAAATTTGACAGCCTAACGGCGTCACTACAAAATTCAGAAAATGAGTTGATGAGAGATAAAAAGGGTATCTCATCACTTGGACATAAAATTTAAATCACTAAGGATATATAATAACATATCCCAACATAATTTTATGTGAATTAAAAGACATAATAAAAGAAGTCTTTTAAAAAGAAGAGGGTGAAAGGTTCCCTTACCGACATGGGTATCTTTCGAAACATACACCCCATGAAAGAAGGACAATACAACATTGATGTAAATACTCATAAATGAAAGGATATTACACAATGAGTAAAATAATGGGCAGTACATACACCACTAAAAGGAAATTTTGGCAAATGTAGCATAAATCTCACGGGAATAAAAGTGAGATGAAAAATCCCTTACGAAAACTCGGCAGCCTAACGGCGCCACTTAAAACTTCCAAAAAAGGATTGATAAGATAAAATATGGTCTCTCATCATATTAAAATAAAATGTACAGAAAGAGTAATATTAAATAACATCCCCCATCATAACAAAGAGGAGATTAAAAGAAGTGACATAAAGGAGAGTACTTAAAAAGAAAGAGAGAGGTTAGATCTCTTACGAAAATTCGGCAGCCTAACGGCGCCACTCAAAACTTCCAAAATGGATTGATGAGAGAGAATAGGGTCTCTCATCATATGAACATAAAAATTTCAGTAATATTAATATAAAATAACATCCCAATAACAAGAAACATGAGCTTAAAAGGAATGACATAAAAGGGTGTACTTAAAAAGAAAGAGAGGAGTAGGATCTCTTACCTCGGGTCCGACTTGACTCGATCATTCTTTAACATCCTAAATAATAAACTTGACTTAATTTATACTTGATTAAGAACATTTTTCAAGTTAATTATTCCTTTTATATCACTTATTTCCATGTTATAAATATTATGTAATCATTTAAGTTAATAATGTTTGTTTTGTCGATATTTGGTTCTTAAGTCGAAAGTGGACTTCTTACAATTACATGTTGTTCGTGTGGTCAAAGGTTCATTATATCCAGAATGATATTCATGATTTGGATATCATATATATCATATATATCCATAATATACATGTATTTATAATATTACATAATCATTTAGAGGTAAGAAATTAAATGCACCATTCATGGAGACGGTAAGCCGTACGTACGCATGAACGCTACTTTCATTTCTATGTCATATTAATGGAATTAAAACTAAATGAGAGGTATGTATATTTTAATTCCAGAATTATATTCATCATTTATATGTAAAATACATCATATATAATAACTTTAAATCCATCCTTTATACATCCCACATATGGCATTAACGAATCAAATCACTTTGAGGGGGCGGTAGTCCGCACTTCCTAAAATGAAATTATCGTGTTTAACCACAATGGAAACCATAAAGGTATTCCACAAAAGAAAAATACATAAGATTAATTAAAACATAAACATATTATATATCATATATAAGTATAGTTACATCTTAATGGCCACCTTTTAAGGTGTTATATGAGTGTTGAACAATCATCATTTCGTGAGGTAGAAACTCATCATCCATAGAAACAGTATGTTCTTTAACCATTTGATGTAGGTGTGTGTAAGTTTAGCTCGAATTATTATTATAAAAACATCCTAGTATATTTAAGATACTGGAGTTTTTACAAAATAAATGAATAAAAAGAGTTTAGGGGGTTGGAGAAGAAAAATAAAACAAAAGAACACAAGTGAAGACATTACCTTAAAATCGGGTAACTCTTTTTGATTTGAGCTCAAAGGCTTACTTGGGAAGACTTATGCCCAAAGTGAGGATTCTAGGAGTAAGATAGGGATGTGGAGAGGTAAAATGAGCAGGTTTTTGCCGAGCCAAAAGCTTTGGAAGTGTGGGTAAGGAGGTAGAGGTGGGGGCCTTTTATAAGAGGAGAGGAGGGGCACTCTTGGAAAGTAAAGAAATGTTACTTTATTTGAAAATGAGTTTCGGATTTAAAAGGTCCCAAATTGATATAATTCGAGGCTAAGGTGATAAGGGTTCTAAATATACCCATTCAATAGGTTTTTGACAAGTGTAGGTTTTATTTTTTACATTATCTTTTCATTTTATTTAAATCGTTAAATAATGAGGTAATCGCTGCATCATCATGATTTTATATATAATTTAATTTATTTAATGTCTAAAAATTATAAAAAAAATATCATGACGTAGGAAATTTTTTTATCTTTCTAATGAATATTTATAGTCAAAAATATGACTTTTATAACCCCATTTAAAAATTGTTTTCGTGAAACATCTCATGCTTGTGACATTTTTATTTTAACTGTAAATAAAAAATTATTTATGTCATTTTCCAACCAAAGTGGCTCCATGGGGTCCCCAAGTTGACCCATGTATTGTCTTGGTCGTCCATGACACATCCAATTAGGGTAGGACATGTTTCTAGGTCATTTCACATTATTAAAACATTATTTTTACCTTAAATTACACTAATTACCTCTAATCGCGATTAAGAACATAAAAGTTACTATTCACCAAAAAAAATTTAATCCCATTGAACCACATTTTACTTCCTAATTACAACCATGTATGTCAGATTTTTGAAATTCAAAACACAGAGGTGGAAAAGTTTCATTTAAACAAAAAAATCAGTTTCTTTAACTACCACTTAGTAGTTTCACTATTCATCAAAAATTGAAGTTCTTCAGAAAAATACCAAAACTTCACCCTAAGATATATTTGATATTCCGAATTAAAAAATGAAGTATATTTTACAAAATTCAAAACATATAAGTTTCATTAATTAATTTAATAATTAATTCCCGCTGTCAAAGCAAATAGCGTGTTTTTATGAAACAGTAAGTATCAAAAGATTGACACTAGTTTAAGTCCAATTTCAAAGTGAAATTAATTCCAATGACCACAATTATATTAAATGGTAAAAACATATTCTAATTGAACTTTAAAACCAATTAAAAATATAATCTAATCATATAAATAAATTAGATTAAAAAGTGGTTTTGAATTAAAATACAACATTTTTCACTATTCATTAAAAAATGAACTTTATCGGAAAAATACCAAAAATTTGCACAAAGTAAATTTTGATGTCCTGATTCTAAAGAAGAATTTTATTTTGTCAAATATAACACATAAAATTGTCAAAAAGTGGATTTAAACGAGGTTCTCCATCAAAAGGCGGTTAATCGACCTTTTAATGAATATTAGAATGTTTACGCTTAAAATTGGATTCATTCTCATTTTTAATCCTCTAAAATTTATTGTAAAGAGTAAAAATATTTGAAAAACATATATAATCATTTTGTAGTTAGTTCTGTTCATTCCCGCCATTACAACGGCTAGGCGTTAACTACCATTTAAAATAATATTATTTTATTATTAGAGTGCAACGTAAGATTCCCAAGAAACTCATTGTTGCGTATTGGGTACGCCATCGAGCATAGCGTCCCCTTTAAAGTAATATTAATATTTTATTCACAAATATGGATAAATATAAAAATGTCATATTCTTTATTTACCTGGGGTGTTACATAATATATAGGAAAAGGCATGACGTATAACAATCTTCTCATCAGTGTCATCTGGTAAATGTGAAAAGTGTGTCTCAATCCCCCACATAGATATCGACCCTCCATCTATAGCAGCATCATCGGTCAAAATGGAAATGCCTAGAAATCTATGTACAAGATCAAGGCAGTCTTCATAATTGGGTCTAATAAATTCATCCCCTTGGATAGGAAGACTGAGAAGGGTTGCCACATCCTTTAGGGTGATGGTCATCTCTCCCTCAGATAGGTGGAATGTGTGTGTGTCTTGTCTTTGCCTCTCTAGAAGGGCTGCATATAGGTGATGATCAATGAATGTGAACTAGGATACCACAATGTCTTAGAATCTATCACGGAGCAGGTATGGTATAATGGAAAATAGAGGCAGCATGTGATGATCATGGTGTGCTTGATGCACCCTAATCTGTCAAATTATATGACTCTCAATCATGGTGTGGGAAACATGTGTACCCTACACAGTGAGTAGTATAGTATCCTCTATCTGTATGTAAAAAATGAAATAATTATTGAGTCTAAAATATAAATATATCATTATGGTTAGCTGAATTTTATGATTGGTAGAATGTAAGACATGACATGTTTATTCCCATTTTTTTATGAAGTTTTTTTACCAAAATAAAAAGGGAATGTCTTTATGTTTCTCAAATCATGTTTATAAAGTTTTTTTTGATATGTTTTTACCTAGTAAAGTGTGTTTTGTTACATATGGGTTTATATATTTATATATATATACATTTTTTCTTTTTTATATAAAATTGTATTAGAAAATGGTGTTATTTATAATTTATGTATGATTTATCACATAATGGTATGTTTCATGATTATTTTCTCATATGTACTTTTCATATTCCTTTTAATGTGAATATGAAAGGCTTACTGTTATTTGATATTAAAAGTATTCATAAATTTCAAACAATTCTAAAAAATAATAGATCTTATATTAACACCATATAATTAAAAGTATGATAATATCAAATTGGAGACAATACATCATTATGGATGAGAGTGTGAACTCAAACCAGAAATGGTAGGGCATTATTTCGGGTTATGAACTTCTTGATGGAATATGATATATCTCAAACTTTTCCCTTATTCTTCCATATCATTTCACATCTTGTTGGACTTTGGTCTCCCTCATTAATGCAACCTTTTGATGTCAGGTATCAATATCAGCTAGTTTTTGGGCATTGGGAAATATCGAAACTCCCCAATAGGCATCCATGGTGTAGAATAATAGTTAGAAATTGTGTACATCTAGTACACTATATCAATATATGATTACCATGATATGTTCATAGAGGCACATGTTGTGATGGAATGTGCACATGGGAACTGTAATGCCTGGAATGTTCCACATTGACATTTCCTCGCTTACAATAATACAACTATTTTTTCACCACTGCTACTTGTGATGGGGTTCGAACACTCTTGAACTTAAAATCAAGAGTCTTCTCAGTGGAAAAGGCACACTCAGTAACAAAAATCTTCTTCGTTTTTATTTTCAATCTCTCGTTGAAAGTGTCTTCCATACCTTATCCCCTACTGGATCTCATCTCAGGATAGTTTTTTTCTATCAACGAAGTACTTCACACAATGCTAAAATGTCTCCTAAACTAGGGAAGTTATAGGTAACTTGTGAATCCCCTTGAAGACGTTATTGATGCACTCCACAATGTTTGTGGTCATGTGTTTGTGCCTCTTCCCCCTATTATATGCCATTGTCTATTTTTATTGTATAATTTTTATCATATAATCATACACTTATTGATTATACTTGTGTATTTTTTTGAAATGTTGTTCAAACATTCATTGATCCAACTCATATTCTACACAAAATTTATCATATTTCACATAAATTAATTTTATCTTTACATTGAAATTGTAAAAAATAACAAATACATTGCATACCAAACCTCATGATTGCATTCTTCATAGGTTCATTGTGGATTTTTTTTTCAAATGTTTCTAGAAATGTGTCTGATTCAATACCAATGATGTGTATTTGGGGGTCTCTATGTGTTAGGATCTACATTGATTTCCTAATTGATTGCCCGATGTAGATCAGATATCAAACAGACACCCTGAATGTAGGTGAAATGGTTGTTAATACATGCCAAAAACAAACTCCATGATATGTATTTTTCCTTCTCCACAATGGAAAATGAAATAGGAAGAGGTGAATGGTTTCCATCTTGGGTTGACACAATCAAAAATTTTCCCTTGTATTTTCTGTATAGAAATGTTCCATCAATCTATATGAACTATTTGCTGAAATGAAATGCAGAAATACAGGGGAGGAATGTATATAAAAACCAATGAAATTGTGCACGATATGGATCAATTTAGTTATCTTGAGACACATGTTATTTTTTATGAATAAGGAAAACAACTTGGTCATTATGTCTCAGTATGGCTAGAAATTATAGAAACACCCGATATGAGTCATCCCAATCATCATAGACCTTCACAATTTCCTTTTGTTTCTCTATCCATGCCTTATTATAAGAAATATTATAACCAAGAAAATTTATATTCTCTCTTGAATAAGGGATATAGTAACATCTTGGTAGTTCCTAATCATCTTCATGACAATAGATGACACAAATTCAGCATCCAATAAGGTATGATCTGTTAGGTTTGGCTGAACATAAGTATGAGTTGCCTCGATCTTAGAAATTCTCTAACCTCCAAATGAAATGTCTGGAATCACCCTCAATCAGAATCTACAATCATCCCCATTTTTTCACACCATATAATGTATTTTTTATGACTTGATTCTTGAACTGAGTATCTACAGTGACTCTCTATATGAAATTTTTTTACCATGTTTTTCAATGAATCTTTACTTGGAAAATCCCTTCCAATATATAATGTTTTTTCCAAATCACTAAACCTATCCACTATAACTCCATAAAACTAAATTGCGGGTGTGACAACATTGTAATCAAATTTAGGAAAAAATTTCATTTCTTTTAACCAAGATATGAAGAGTGGTGGATGATTTATTATGGGTCGAGATTTCAGTACAACTACTATATTTATAGAAACTTCCTCCCCAAATTCTGATTCTCCCTTCTATTAAACACTATTGTCTCTATCTATTCCATTGTTAACAAGATCCTCATTAGAATTTGTATTTATATGTATATTTTGGAGATCATCTAGGTTATACTCTTCTAAATCATAGGGAGGAGCCTCAATTTATTGGGACAGACCATCTTCAACCACTCTTGTAAGTCTATGTCTCCATATAATTGGGCATTGTTGTTGTACAGTAGAAACCTCAACATATAACTTCATTATGGAACCATATGACTGTTGGGAAAATGAATTTATTACTTGGAACCACTAGTCATCAGCTACCAATAGACAATCTAGATTCTATAGTGTAGCCGGGAATTGAAAATTTCTATAGCTAATAGACTTGATCTCTTGATCATGTCCCAGATTTAAGTAGCCATGAATTTTGAATTTAAGTTCACTTAGGGTTACACAATCAAATTTATTAACCATTGTTGTTGGTTGTGTACTATAAGAAGCTCCTTTCTTGGTTTGAATAACTTCTATGTAGTAGTAGACATAGGTAAATATGACTCTCTATGTCAAAAATGTTTTTTGATAAATATTATGATAGTGTAAATAATATTTACATCAAATTAGTTTATTTATCCATTATAAAATAAAAATTATGATCATATAAAGTGAAAATAACAAGATCAAACACATTAAATAACACATGAATTATTTATAAAAAACAAGAAATACCTTGACATTTTTCAACAGAACAGAGTTTGAAATATATGGTTCTAACTTTGGAGGTGAAGTAAAATCCATCAAATTTTAAAGTGGTAGCTTAATGACATATTCCAAAGGGATGTACTTAACTTTTGAATTTTCAAAATCTTTAAGCATTCTAATGACATCATCATCATATGGGTAGGTCTGTCATTAGAATTCTATAAGTTTTTGAAAATTAAAAAGTTAAGTACATCTATTTGGAAGATGTCATCAATATACCACTTAAAAATAAAATGGATTTTACTTCACTTTCAAAGTATAACTCATCTCATCTAAACTCTATTATGTTGAAAACTTTCAAGGTATTTCTTATCTATTTAAAAGATTTCATGTGTTATTTAATGAGTTTATTCTTGTCAATTTCACTTTATATGATCATAATTGTCATTTTATCATGGATAAATAAACTAATTTGATGTTTTCTATTCTTTTTACCTCAGTTTTAAAAACATTTTGGGAATACTATTGATAATGAGGGTTGGCCATATAATATTTATGATACTAAAATTTTAGAACATATTCTTATATCCTAAAATTTTATACTTATGTTTTATAGAAAAAATAATAATCTTCCTAAAGGTATTTTAATAGTTTATAGAGAAAATATGAACCATCTAAAGAATCCCCTAGGAGTGTCAAAATAGGTGTATAGTTTTGAACTAGTTCCCAGTCGAGTCTAGCTCAATGCAGTTTTTTCAGGTTTTACTCCTAGGAACATATGTGCTAGATCTACATCCACTTGTAGTATCAAAATATGGATTTTATTGCTTAGATAACCACATAATATTTATGCTGCCAAAATTTTAGAACATTTTATTATATCCTAAAATATTTCACTAATGTTCTATAGTATAATTTTTAATTTTCCTAAAGGTTTTTTCCATGGTTTATAAAGATAATGTGATTCATCTAAAACATATCCATCGACATTAACAAAATGGGCATGCAATAAGGGATGAATCATAAAAATCATGGGAGTAACAATTCATGTGTTCGTTTAAGTCTCTTTGTCATCTAGTTTTTCACCTTTCATACTATGTTTATTCAATGTTAATCAAAAATTAATCATTAATTAATCATTATTGAATTATTGGTTAATCATTATTTAATCATTCGTTAATCATTCATTAACCATTTGTTAACCATTTGTTAATCATTCTTTAATCATTACTTAATCATTGTTTTATCATTCTTTAACCACTATTTAATTTTTCCTTAATCATTATCTAATCATTACTTAATAATTACTTAATGATTCTTTAATAATTATTTAATAATTCCTTAATCATTCTTTATTAATTCTTTAATCATTCATCAGTCCTTCTTTAATCATCACTTAATCATTACTTAATCATTATTTAATAATTAGTTAATAATTAGTTAATAATTATTTAATCATTACTTAATCCTTAGTTAATCAGTCTTTAATCATTCCTAAATCATTATTTAATCATTCATTTAACATTATTTAATAATTAGTTAATAAATCTTTAATATTTTATTAATCATTCTTTAATATTTTCTTAATAATTCCTTAATCATTAATTAGTCATTCTTTAATCGTTATTTAATCATTCTTTAATCATTTCCTAAACATTAGTTAATCATTCCTTAATCAATATTTAATCATTATTTAATCATGAGTTAATCATTCTTTAATCATTCCTTAATCATTATTTAATAATTCCTTAATCATTCCTTAATCATTCCTTAATCATTCCTTAATCATTCCTTAATAATTTCTTAATCATTCCTTAATCATTATTTTATCATTACTTAATCATTATTTAATAATTCCTTAATAATTATTTAATAATTATTTAATCATTAATTAATAATTACTTGATGATTACTTAATCATTTCTTAATCATTACTTAATCATTCCTTAATCATTCCTTAATCATTACTTAATAATTAGTTAATCATTATTTAATAATTCATTAATAATTCTTTAATTGTTACTTAATCATTAGTTAATCATTATTTAATAATTCTTTAATAATTAATTAATCATTTCTTATTCATTACTTAATAATTTCTTAATCACTCCTTAATCATTAGTTAATCATTACTTAATCATTAGTTAAACATTCTATCATCATTACTTAATCGTTCTTTAATCATTGGTTAGTAATTATTTTATCATTATTTATTCATTAGATAATAATTAGTTAAACATTACTTAATCATTAATTAATTATTCCATAATAATTATTTAATCATATGATATCCATTAGTTAATTATTATCAGATAATCATTATATGTAATCATTATTTAATCCTAAGTTATTCAGTAGTAAATCTATAATTAATAATTACTAATAATAACTATTATTTCTAAACTATATATAAATAACTAAACTACTAAATAAATAACATATTTATAACTAACTAGAAAAAAATAAATTAAATAAATAAATAAATTTAAATTAAATATAAAAAAATACCTCTAAATGATGCTTCACATAAAAATATGCCTTATTTTAGGACACTAGAACCACCACATACAAATATGCCTTCTTTTAGAGAGAGATGGTGTAGAATTTAGAGAGAATGTGTAATTTTAAAGTGAGGAGGATAGGGTAGGGTGACCTTTTATAGGGACAGGGGAAAGGTGACAGGGGGTGTTGCCTTTTTCCTTTACATTAGGTGAAAGGAGGCCACTCCATGGTTGCCTTTTATTTTATTTTAGGTGAAATATGGCAGGCCCCTAGCCGCCTTTTCCATTTCATTGATCCAGGTCGATGGCAGGAAACGGAGGCACACCCACTGTCACTTTTCAATAAATCGGGAAGTTGGCACACCACCTACCGCATTTCCAATATAATTTTCAAAAAAAAATAACTTGGTTTAATTTAAAAAAATCAGAAAAATCAAGAAAAAAACATACCAACGTGTGGTTAATTTCACCAACATGGGTATCATCAACATGGGGATGAATCCTAACATCGTGATGAATCATCATGAGAGTTTAATACCCTTTTAAAAATCTATACAAATCATTATCACAAAAATATATTAATTTTTAGAGGCTTTTAACATCATATTCATTATCTAGTATATAAAACTTATATTTATATAATTTCATGAAATTTCCATTGGATCAATAATAAATCCAATAAGACCTCTAAAACTTCATATATTGTTAAAAAATAAAATAACAAATGATCTGAAAATTACAGCATCATAAAAATGTCACAGAACTTCAAATTATTTATAGAGCACTAAAATGACCATTTCATCCTTCCATGTAAATTAATGAAATATAGATAAATATCTTAGATATACAACATGATAAGCTTATTGAAAATTGGAGCATTGTGTCTTGAGTTATCATTGAAAATTAGAATCATCTATAAATTGAAAATTTGTACAGGTATTGAAATATAACAGTAAATTCAGTACAAAAGTGAAAATATAAAATGAGTGGTTTATATTTATTCATAGTTAAAGAAAACAAACATGATAATATTATATTTCAAAAAAATTATAAGGAATAAGATTATGAGCATAACAGATCTGGATATAGTCAAAATATAATTACCTTGTAAATTTAAAAATATCTTACTACATTTATATCAAACATAAATTTTTAGAATAAATAAATATGGATATTTGTAATTATCAAAACAAAATAAATAGAATGAAAATTATTCACTCAAAATTCTCCCACTTTTTGATAATTACCAAACCCGAACTCACTTTCAACATTTTTGTAATAATAAAAAAGTTAAGGATATAAAGAGAATATCTTATGCAAGTAAATAAGTATGATTAAAAAAATTCCTTTTCCAAAAAAAATTAAATTTTAAAAATAAAAATTTCATATCCCCTAAAAAATATTAAAATTTTGAACAACCCTGTGTGAAAACATTTATATACAAGGAACCAAAACAACATGTAAAAATATTTTCAAGAAATAGTAAACAAATTTACAATGAATAAAATAAATAGCTAAAATTTTAAATTCATCCTATAAAAGTAAAAAATTTACACACATCCTAAAAAATAACGCCCCTTTAAAAATAAACTTTAATATTAATATATTAAATGAATTAATTAAGTAAAATTTTAAACCATGCTAAGAGATAAGGAATTTAAGTACATGTTTAATAGTAAACTAAAAATATTTACATTAGCACATGTCGACATAGCAGTTAAAATTTTTAAGAGCATGTATGCTGGTAAAAAATTAAGATAAATGAGAAAATATATTTAACACATAAAATAATAATGTTGCAGTACATAAAAAAGGATAAAACAAAAAATTGTATGCTCTAAAAAATATAATTAAAACAAATATTCATGTTGGATAGAAATTAAATCTAGTACTCAACAAATTTAAACAGTAAACAAAATTAATTAAACAGTTATGTTCATGTTAGTAAAAAGGTATAAGAATAATGAATAAAACAATTAAGGTTCTTCTACCCTATAAAAAATAGTTAATTCATTTAAATCAAATATTAAAATTAGAACAAAAATGAAACACTTCTTTTATTTTAACAGTTTCATATCTAAGGATCTTTCCTTTAAAATAACAAACCAATTCATAGTTGGTTGGTTGTTCATTATAAAATAATTATGATTTTCATAAAAAAGATAAGAAATAAAAATATAAGAAATATACATATATTTCAATATTCCACTTAATGATATAAAAATGAATTCCAGTTTCATAATCCTAAAAAACATCAAACACAAGTGCCTTTTGGTACCCATATACTTTTGGGTCTATCTCTATTATAAATTAATGATTTAGGTAACAAAAGTAGTTTACTTTGAGTAAAAATACTATATTTTAAGATATATAATCCTTTTGAATGATAAACATGTTTGATACCACAAAATTTAGTATTTATAAAGTAGTGTTTGTTTGCATAATTTCAAATAATACCGTAATAAAAACATCTAGCACTAGACATGCTTTTTCTTTTGGAACTTGGAACAAAATAATTTCTATATAATTTAGGAATTTCACTATTACTACCAATACCAATCCTTCCTTTATTAATTTTATTCTTAGAAATAATTTAAATTAAATAATTTTCTCCCATGGTAAACATGATAATATTTTTTTTTAAAGAATTGACTTCAACCAATAATTCCTTAATTTTATTATCATGTAAAGCATAGGAAGTTTTAACATAAATTGATCTTAAATTTGAAATATTTTTAGTAAAACTCTATTTTTCAATGAAAATAACATCATAGTATTTTATAATCTTTTTATTCTCTTTATTTAAATATTAAAATTTATCTTGAAGCGTATAAAAATAATCTTTAAGTTCACAAAAAGAAATATTTTTAAAATTAGAACTATGTGATCAAGGGCCACAACAAGTGTAAAACAACTTACAATGGGTTTCTTTATCACATACAAGGACTCAGGCCAAGACCATCATAATAAACATCCTCAATCAGACCTTAGTGGCCTCCAACTGATCCTATATCAATAACACACCAACAAAGGCATCCAAAAAAAGTCCATGTCATGCGATAATTCTCAGTAGCTAACCATGGCATCCCATGATCACTTAACCAAAAATCATACCATTAGGGAATCCTGAAGAGTCCCTTAGACTCAAATCAACACCACAACAGCACCCATCTATAACTGCCATCCTACGATGCTAACCCAACCTAAAGGGTCCAATAACTCTAACCCTCAAACATAGGATCTAAACCTCAACTGCTCTAACCTCAAGCAATTGGTCCCAATACGTAGGGACAATCAAAATCTTTTCAAAAATTCTTCTTAATCCTGCATTATGGGATCCATCCAAGAAACCTCATAGAATCTTTATGGAACACTTAGGCTAGGTCGATCACTGAGATCACAAACCTCACTTGGGCCTTGTATCTCACAACCCATCCCTCTAGAGTATTCTTAATCCAAACCTTTAGGAAATTCTCCTTATAAACTATATTGGTTCAAAATAACATCCATGTGACCTTTATATGTTGAAAGGAATCCTCTATCGTGATCTAATTAGAAAAACACTCATAATGTACTACTCACAATTCCAAATCTGACTTCAGGGCACAAAACAACCAAACCCTCAAAAGGATAAAAAAAGGGAAATATACAAAATGTATGCCCAAGTACACGGTGTGTACTTACACAGACCCACATGGGTGTGTACTCCAACAAGACATGGATTTAAAACCCAAGTACACGAAAATTAATTCAGGCATACTGCATATACCCTATATGGGGTATCTACTCATGTACCTCACATGGTCTATCCATGTGTCTTTGTCTAGTCGTGTATTCCTACACAGCATGTAACACACATGGGGTGTGGTTGTCTACCCTATATGGCCATGTCCCCCTACACAAGTTATCTTTCCATGTACTCGGCCACACATAGAGTGACACTACAAGGTGTTTCCACCAGACTACATGCCATGTAGTCATCTTCTTATCTTCTTCCCCAAAAAAGAAGTACACACAATGTGTGTTTTTAAAACCACATGTTGTGTAGTATGGTTTTCCAAACCAGAACCCCTACAAACCTCCCGAAACAACCATTTTTCTGATTTAGGTACATATCAACCCCCATTGGGTCCTTATAAATCATAATTAAGGCTCTAAAACATGAAAAAACTAATCTAGAGGGATCAAGGCATAAAACTCAAAAATCAGCCTACCTATTGGTGTAAACACCAAAAATTCAAGACCAAATCCACTACAGGAATCTATTACACCTTGATCTAGTCCCAATCTATGAAATGCATGGATTCTGGTAGCATCTATCACCCTCATGCCTCTTGGTTCTGGCCATCGCACATAGGCAGAATCCCTCCCCCTTTCTTTCCATGCATGGGAAGCCAAATGGGGGGAGAACTCTTTTAATTAATTTAATTAATTAATTACCCCTTTAATACCAATAATAAGTCCTTGAACCCGAAGTGAGTCTATACCAATCCTTGCAAAAATCCCCAAATTCAGACTCAACCACAGAGTCGAGAAATCTAAATCAGACACTCTGTTCAAAATATATCTCTACCTGAACCTGTAAAAATAATTTAATATTTAATTAATTAAATATTAAATATTGTATTAAAACTTAAATGGCTCAGAGTTCCACCAAACTTTTGTCATAGGGTAAACTCACTATTCTAGGACCAATGGAGTGGTCAGAAAAAATATATGAGATCATCTTCTAGGGAAAATTGACCATTTCCCCCCCACAAACACCTAAAATAAAAAAATAAAATTTCTACTCAAATTTAAAAACCTATAAAAACTCGGGTCTCTTTTGCCTCCCACCATAAACTTTATAATCCTTGAGAAGCCTCATCAATCATCCAACCACACATCCAGACCCACCTTTGTCGTTAAAACATACTCACCATGATATGGTTTACTAAATGATGATAACCAAGTTCCACTACATAACCCCAAGGATAAAGAACACAACCCATCCAAAGTCAAACACACCGCTTACCTCCCTAAAAACACACTAAGATAATTATAACTACACCCATCCATCCTGAGACTTTAAAGCATCATTTAAAACACTTCATCAAACTCATGGTGATCCCCACTATAGAAATCATCCCATAACTACCAATTTCAATCCACGATACCTTCCACCATCAAATTTTCCTTTCAAAACCATCCTTAGTGGTCCACCAACCTGCTCTGTGTGGTCCTAATTGCATCCTTGAACCTACCCACACAAGGTTCACATCACCATGACGGATTTGTTACTCCCTTCAATAGGATTATCCTTATTGTTTCCTCATAATCAAACATGTTTTCCATGGAACATTCCTCAATCACAACCAAACCTAGGAAGTGGAAATGGACATATTTCTCCCACCAAAGTGAAAAAATGAAATATCTTCTATCACTCATTCCCAAAATTCAAGAATAGAACCCATGGTATTCTTTGATATTTGATCCATCATAGGGACCTCACTCATAGAAATCCAATGGTGTTCTCCCCACCATATGGCTTCACACACATTGCTCCATGAGAAAAACCCCCCACGAGACCCATTATCAACCCATGAAACATCTCTATAGCAAGGAATAAAGTCTGATATCTCTTATCATACTTAGGAGGATGTCAAGAAATTGGGCATGATCATCTTGAAACTACAAGTATACTAATATTTCATCGATTAATCCCACCATAACCTCATTCATTACAAAACATCATAGTTCTATCCCATGGGTCGCGATTCACCATGACCACAAACCTCTCATCACACCTGAAATGATCCTTATCCCACTCATGGATTCTTTCCCAACTCAAGAACCTCTTACATACACTCTCGTAAAATTTGTTCCATAAGATAAATGATACATTACATCAGTAATGCTCACATATCCAATATTATTCTATCAAAAAACTGTTATGCACCCTTGTGTAACCCAACCAAAAAACCTGTTCTAACTCTAGTGAGTCTCATCTCATGAGAACTTGGATTAGAAGTTCTAACCACACAACCTTGAGCACTTATTGTGCTCTTGATCCAACTCAAATCCACCAGACTCAACTCACCTACACAACCATTTCCTAGGAAGGCACCTAAACAAACTTGTCCCTCTAGAAACCAAACACAAGGTAGAAACACTAGTACAGGAGTGATCCTAAAAAATAAAGGGAATACAATGAACCTAAACCTCAAACCTGGATACACTATTTGTGAAAAATTGTCTAAAAACATCCACATATGCCTCACACACCCAAATGCACCTATAACTCGTCTAACCCCTCTCATGGGTCACCCTAGAAATTTAAACGAATATAACTCACTAATCTAGATTCACGTCAAAATACCACTAGGATCTCCCACCTAGACCTACTGATCAAGTCTCATGTCAAGTCACTCAGTATAATCACCTAGGTCCATTCCAACTTATAAAATTCATCTTCTCACAGGGAATCAAACACGATGTCATCTCATCAGTGCACCACATCATCATACCAAAAACCCATCCCTAGGGTCTCACATTTGAAGGGATCACTCATAAAACCAACCGCCTGCATCTAGGGTACTTTTCCTCTCTAAGAATATTAACATCAGACTGATCCCTGGAGGACTAGCCCACTTAACTGTCCTCAAGAAAAGACCACCCATAAGGATCCAACTATTATACACTTACACCATTCTCACCCACTAGGGTCACTACACCTACTAAGAATAAGGACTAAATCAGCATCCTCACCATATAACGTGTTTTCATAGATCCATAGAACCTACCATCAGAGGTAAATCCATAAAATCACACACTAAAAGGCCTATAACATGTGGGTCTTATGTGCCTATTATGATACATGATATTCCTCTTTCCTCTTCAGCCCAATAATAAAAACCAAATCACAAGCCTCTTTGAAATGGGCTGAAATCCATCATAAACCATCAAATACAAACAACATGTACATCGCTTAGAGTGAAAATCACATAAAACCATAACACCATAAACTAAAATAGAAATCATATCCTTGGTAACCAAGGCTTCCTACCGAAACAGGTGTTCACAATGAATTATCCTGATATCCATCACAAGATATGAAAAATTGCTACATCACTTGTCTAAAAAATCCAAATTAGTAAAAATAATAGTTAAGTAAACACATATGATACCACTTTATAACATGATGTTGCAGATGACACTAAACTAGTGCCCTAATACGGTTCATCAAATGACCTCAAGAACGCTTCCTCATACTCTAGAGGCTAATGAATATAAGTGGGGGTCTAAGAGGAAATTGTGAGGATACTATACCCTCATATTAGAGTGAAAAACTAGAAGTAAATAACCAAACATCATATACATTAGAGAATGAAGAAGAATAAATAAACTAAAACAGAAACATATTGTGATAAAATGAAATATAGTAAAGGCTTGAACAACCATTCCATACATACAACATCAATTTCCCATTAGGTCTATCACATATAAAAAATAAACAACTTAAAAATAAATAAATAAATCCCTAATACCAAACACAGTCCATATCACATACCCATTCTCTAGTACCATGTCAGACTACTCCATCCCGACCAGTGGACTCCACATGATCATCCCACTCGACCATGCAATCCTGGGCCTCAGCTCGATCCATCATGCATATGTGATCAACATGGAATTATAAATAAGTTCTACACACACACTTAGGTGAATGTATAGGGGGTGATAAATAAATATCAGTAGTCCACCCCCAACGGTGAACCAATAAACTGCTTCCATAAGTGAATTCTCATGAAATATGCTCAGCCTAGCTAAAACATAATTGAAAAAATAAATACAAATAAAACCATTATAAATACTTAGGTTAAAGACCTTGGATGATCATACATATTTTTTCCAATTACAGGGTTTCTCTGAGAATGTGTTAAGGACCATGCATCCCAAATAACCTATGAACTCTATACCCATGTCATCTGTAACCAAACCTGGAAATTCTGGGGACCAATCCTATGATAGTCCAATCATTAGAGATTCTAATCTAAGTCATCACCTACCATGTCATCATGACCCAAACATTATCTCATACTTGGTACCTAGTCACATATGTCCCAGGTACCACAAAAAGTACTATTGAACCCAGACTATCAGTCTAATATCACACTCATGTATCATAAACAATGGTGTATAGAGCATCAGTCTAATGCCTAAACCATATATCAAAACAATCATGTCTAGAGCATCATTATATAAAATAAAACATGGATACAGAGCACCAGTATTCCATCCATACCAACTAGTATACCATCAATTCATAGCTAATCAATCTAACACATAATCAACAAAGTATATTATCTATGTCTAGAACCTTAGTCTGACACATAATCCATATAGTATATTTTCCATGTTCGGAGCATCAGTCCATCATATAACCACATACATGTGACGTCACATCCACTATACTCAAAAATATCAAAAAAAATCCAAGAACCTCATTCCAGTACTAAAACCATGAACAAACCATCAGTTCTAATACAAATCATCTTATCTAACATTCTCAATTACAGATATTTAAAACCATATTTGTGGATCGTTTATCCAAACCTCTCATCCATCGCATCCCTTACTAGTAAGATGGGTTCAAAATCATGTCAATCCAACCATATTACAATATCCTCATAGGCCTAAACCATGTATCAAAATACAAAACCAAGAAAAGAATAACAGAGGATACTCGAACACCAATTCCTATCAAAATATCCTCAAAAATACCAAGGGTCATAGCAAGTGTATGACACCCTACAAGGGGTTCCTCTATCTCATATGAGGACTCTAGCCAATCCCATCATAAGAAATATCCTCAAGATTACCTAAATGGACTCTAAATGATCCTTGGTCAATAACACACCAACAAAGGCATCCAAAAACAAGACCATGCCATACGGGATTTCTAAATAGCCAAATTTAGCATCCTATGATCACTTAACCAGAAACCATCCTACTAGAGAATCCTCAATAGTCCGTTAGACTCAACTCAATACCACAATATAGCCTAGACTTAACCACCATCCTATAATTTCAATATAATTTTAAGGATCCAACAACTCTGAACCTCAAACATAGGATCTAAATCTCAATTTCTCTAACCTCAAGCAATTGGTCCCAATATGTAAGTAAAACCAAAATATCCTCAAAGATACTACTTGATCCTGATTTCTGGGATCCATCCAAGAAACCTCAAAAAATCAAAATAGAAAAGTCAGGCCATGATGATTATCATTCTCACAAACCTCACTTGGGCCTTGTAGCTCACAACACATCCCACTAGAGGATTCGGAATCCAACCTTGAGTAAATCCTTCTTCTGAACTATATCAGTCTGAAAACCCATATATAAAAGCTTTATATTCCAAAATTATTCCACCATTGTGATCTACATTGAAAAATTATCAAAATAGACTACTAATAAGTCCAATTATAACTCTGAGGCACAAAATACCCAAACTATCAAAAGGGTAACAAAAAGGTAAATACACAGCATGTATGCCCGAGCACACAGCATGTACTCACACATCCCCACATGGGCATGTACTCTAGAAAGACTTGGCATGTAAAACCCAAGTACACGCATGTAAGTTAGGTACACATCATCTACCCTACACATGGTACCTATCAATGTACCTCACATGTCTTGTACATGTGTATCTATTTGTTCGTGTATTCCTACATGGTGTGTAACCCACATGGGGTATGATCGTGTACCCTACATGGCCATTTCCCCCCTACATAGGTCATATGGACATGTACCCAGCCACATGATGAGTGAAACTAAATAGATTATCCACTAAACCACATGTTGTGTATTCATCTTCTTCTCTTCCTCCCCCAAATAGAAAGAACATGTGGTGTGTGTTCTTAAAACCACACATTGTATAGCCTAGTTTTCCAAACCGAAACCCATGCAAACCTCCTAAAATCCTATTTTTTCCGATATATGTACATATTGACCCCCATGGGGTACTTAGAATTCATAATAGGGCTCTAAAAATGAAAAAAAAACTAATCTACATGGATTTTTTCATAAAACTCAATAATCGTCATACATCGTGGCATAAACGTTAAAGCTTCTGGTACAAATCTACTCTCAAAAGTCGTCGCACCTCAATATGATAATGATCTATTCCATGAATGATGTTCAGAGGAATATCCTTCCCCATTCCCTCTTGGTTTCAGTCATAACATGCTATTATAATTTCTCCTCCTTTCATTTCATGTGTGGGAATCCAAATGGGGGGAAATAGTTTAATTAATTTAATTAATTAGTTAATTAATTGCCCCTTTAATACCCATCTTGAGTCCCAGAACCCGAAGAAAGTTTATACCTCACCTAGGAAAAACCACCATTCTAGAATCAACTGTGAAGAAAGAATCTCAATCAGATACTGCGTTAAAAATATATTTTCATCCGAACCCACATGAATAATTTAATATTTAATTAATTAAATATTAAATATCCTTCTAACTAAAATGTATTTTAGTTCCATAAAACCTATGTGAAAGGGTAAAATCCCTATTCTGGGACCAAAGGAGTGGTTAGAAAAATTATATGAGATCATATTCTAGGTGAAATTGATCATTTTACCCCCCACAAACACTTTAAAGGAAAAACTCGAATTTCTTCTCAAATTTAAAAACCCATAAAAACTCAGGTCTTTATACCACCTATATTTAATTTCATTTATTTTCAAAATTTCAGATCTAATCCAACATAAAGAAACCTTAAGAGGTAGAGAAATTCATAGGGAACCCCAAAATACAAAAAATCCTAAATAAAATTGATCTGTAGTGAAACCTTAGGTCTTTATGGCCTTTTTAGGTCTATAAAATAAGAGATAAGGGAGGAAAGAAGTAAAAAAGAGTTTAGGAAGATATTACCTCAAGAAATAAACACTAAAACTTACAGAAATACACACTTGAAGACCATAGGAATAAGAAGAATCAGAGGAGAGGTGATGTTGGGACATGCAAGCTGAATAGGAGAGGAGGGGAAGAGTTTTTGGTTTAAAAACATAGAGAGGTAATTTTGTGATATCACATTTTTAATAATATAGATAAGCAGAATGATTTAGCCAAGCGGTTGGGAAAACTATATGACAACTGTGTGAAGTACCTTTTCTAAACTATAGAACTCTTCCCATAGTTGTTGTATGGTTTCTACTAACTATACGCAATCCATGCTTCAACACCATAACACACAAAAGAGATTATGGGGGATATACTAGGTTTTATATAGTTTGGATCTAACCATGCGCTACCCATGCAATAAAACTGTGAAAGAAAACAATTGAACGAGAAAGGACCCTATATAAGGGTAGTCACATGGTTTCCCCTCAACCATTCATAGTAACCATTCTATAAAAGAAAAAAATAGCCAAAAATCAAAATTTAAACTTGAAACTTATAAAACTAAAATACAAGAGTAAAGGCCTATAAATAATAAAATAATAGAGATAATAATGGTCGAGGTGTAACAATTCACTCCACCATAATGTTTTATACCCCCAGAAATCACCAGAGGTATTGTTTGATCAAGTCAAGGGCTAGAGGTTCAAATTTCTATTTAGAAACACGACACAAGAGACAAATAACTATATAACCAAGGAGACCATCCCCAAAGAAATGGATGAAGCATCACTAATAGAAAATTTATTATAACACACATACCCAATTTCTAATATAAATTAAACCACAAAAAACAAAAAACCAATACATCTATAGTTTTACAACTCATTAAAAAATGACTCATGAAAATAAAAGGTTATCTTCCCCACATGAAATATCAAAAAACAATGAGAACCCTAACCTGAGCATATATAAACTGAAAAGTACCTACTACGATATGATCAAAATCTCTATGATAATCCATGATCCAAATCTATCCAAATTTCTAAAGAAGAGTTGAGATAGGTAGTGAAAAGGGAATAACCCAATATCTAGACACCATATCTCTAAAAGAGAGACCAATAGGCACATACAATTGGATTGCTGAGAGATCCCACTATATTAGGAAGACTCATTGAAACTTGATCAAAAACTATTAAATTACTCCTAAAAAACTCATGTAACCCAATGACTTTAAGAGAAAAATCATGACACCAAAAACCACTACACACTACCATCAAAATTCAAAATTAACCACAAAAATATTTCCATTGTTAATAGATTCATAGTTTTATGTAAGAACTATCACCAAAACTATATCCAGATATAAATAAAAATGGTATAAAGTATATAACAACCAAGGAAGATGAAAAAAAATAAGGAATACCTCATAGAGCCATCGTATTGACATTAGGCACAATAGGTTGGACCTAGGGATCTTCTGATGGGTTACGTTTGGCTCCACCTCTCTTATGAGAAACTCCTTTGCAAAACCTCTATAGGTGTCTTAAATGGACATAGATATATCAGGTCATGGGATTTTTCTAACAATGTTTATTTTTATTCCCTAGTTCCCTAAATTTATTCCACACTGAGGTATTTCTCCCATAAGAAGCTGATAAAGAAAAACATGTTGACCTTTTAATTCTGCCACCCACTTGATCTGACTTGGATCGCTTCCCCTTTCCCATGTTAGAGCATCTACCACTAACTTCAGGAATTGGTAACATATAAACCACCTCTGGAACTCCAACTAAATAATATTCTATTATGATGACCTACCTTATCACCTATTCATAGGTTTTGAGGCCAATAAAATACATTTTCAATATCATATTTGGTCGAATACCTTTTCCAAAATACTAAGCCTTTAAAAATTATATATAGATAAGTTGGGAAGATACAACATGTGGTCGGAAAAATTTCAATAAATAATGATGAGATACCTTGCTGGAGACCATAAAATTCCATAGCCTTTGGTATTTTCATGGAATCATGGAAGTATTGTTGAACAATAAGTGCCTCGAAACATTCTCAATAGAGGTATTTTGATGGTTTTTTCTAAATAGTGGACTTTCAACACTTCATACTCAGACCTTCTAACATAAATGTTGAAAACTTGAGATTTAGGGACTTGAGAAGCTCGAGATGTGTGCATATCATCTTGATGCTCCACAACCATCCTTAGGATCCTTGAGAGGAATGTTTCCCAAGAAAGTGAGGTGAATTTGATCTTTGGAATTCCTAAAAAATCTAATATTGAGGAAGAAGAGGATGGACACTATGCTCCTTAGCTAGAGCTGATAGGGAGATTTAACTCAAACATACCCTAATCAACAATAGGTCCTATGTGTTGTAAACCACTCATTTTTATCTCTTAAGAATCCATCGGGACTTAGTGGGGGAACTCTTTAAAATAAAAAGAAACAAAAAAAATCAACATAACCTATATCCATAACTTTATATAATCAAATATAAATCAATATCAAAACACAAAAAATGGTTAATGTTAAATCTGAGATATTTTATAAAAACTTTCTGGAAAATAATTATCATCATTTTGAATCACCCTCTTTAATACCATTTAGAACACATATGAAAACTACTCTTTTAAAATTCTAAATTTTTTAAAACTTCATTTTTAAAACATCTAGGAAACTTTCTTATAAAAATTAATACAAGCCTTATGAAATCATTTTTATCATACTTTATTTTTTCAAATTAAAATAATTATGAACTCACGCTTCAATTTTATCTCAAAAAACTTAAAAATAGTTTACATTTTCATAAATTCAAACTCCTTATTAAGAAAAACCAAAGTTTTCATTATGAAAATCAAAATCAAAAAAAGAAAAATATTATCAATAAGTCATAAAAAAACTTCCCAATTCATCCTAAGTCAATAATTAAAAGAAAAAATTACACTTAAAAACATAAAGTAAAAAAAACAAAATTTTAGGAGAAATAATTGTTGAGCATATTTCGGCTGCACAATTTGGTGAACCGTGCACCAAGTGTAAGAATCTCATTAGAGGGTTTCTAGATTGGTCTTCATGATTTATGCATGATTTTTTAAACTATTAATAGTAACCATTTAATCCTAGATTCCTTCTTTAATTCTACTTAAAATAAAAAAATCCTTAAAACAACTCATAATTTCTAAATATAACATAAAAATACCTTAAAATAAACTAAAAACATTCAAGAACCGATCTTAAATTTGAGATATACTCATCCTGGACATCCTTGGTAACTCAAGTTTCATCCTGAAAGGTAGTGATCAAGAACCTACTCATAACCAATTACTTTAATTCTGATTATCCTATATTTGTACTACCATACTCCCCAAATAATAATAGAAACTCTAGAACTTATTACCTCTTAATAACCTAGTCTATTATACCATTTTATCACAAACCAAATCTAATAAACCTCTGATACAGGATTCCGAATCTAGCCTATGGCATAATCTAGGATTATTCTTGGTCACCCTAGGTTGATGATAAGCACCAAGGAATCAAATAACTATAATGGGAATTACTTTACCTGAAGAATAAGTAAAGAAACAGAACTCCCACCCAAGAATATGACATGACTATTCCATACATCAGAGTGCCACACCATAGAAATAAATAGTTGAAATATAAAAAGTAAAATAAATAGAGAATAGGATAAATAAAAAAATTATTGCATAGAAATATACTATAAATAAACAATAAATGTAAAAGGATAACATAACCGATACATAAATGAAGTGAATTCATTAGGAAGTTGAGAAGGATGATACAATAATGGTGATACCAAAATAAATAGAATAAGATTATCCACAGCTACCCATATCCATGCGTAAGTGGAATATACCCACATACCACCACCATAATCCTAGACTAAGAAAGTGATACCAACTATTGTATCCTTATATAACTGACCTGATATATAATATAGTAGTTGTGAGCATGAAATTCCTAGTAGGTATCTTCCCCAAATCTCAGGCATACCCTTTAAAGATAAATTCATTTCTTTCTAATTTTAAAATATATATATATATATATATTATGTATTTTATTTATTTAAAAAATAAATAACATTTATGTATCTTTCAAAACCATTTCCCTTTCTCATTCAAATTAAAACCTATTTAATAAAAAATATATCATGAAATATATTAAAAGATAAGTGGCATTCAATACAATGATAAATTTTAAAAGGAATGGAAAGTATGATATTAAAAAAAAATTGGAAATGGTGTTATATGATAATGTAATGTATAATATATACTAAATTATTCATAATGGTAACCTAAGGGATCATGGGATAATCTAGGAAAAATATAACATAACTAACATAAAAAAATACTGGTGTCGGATACAAAGTAACCAACCCTAACACCTAGTATTACACTCATAGGCCTAACCAAGTGGGAAATCCAATAAGTTGTGAAAGGTCTATCTTAGGGTCACCAACTATAGCATGATCATAAAATAGTGCATTAAGTGTCCCTTAACTTCCCACCTATCTAAACATGTATTCCCATGACATGAAAATGGAGGTGCGTTCAATAAATAATCATATAACAATATATAAAACAAATCACAAACAACACATTCCCTCACCTCCAATTACCTCACAATAAATAACCCAATTTCTATCAAGAATATATATAAAATCATATAATCACCTACATTGATCATTATCCATACACGAAGAATCGATAAGCACTATTTTTTGAAATAAATGGGGAATATTTTAGGGGATTAGCTTTTTTAGAAAACCACTTCGAAATTTCTAAATAGTCCTCATGAGTATTCGTTATGGAAATGGCTTATAAAAACAAACTTTGAATAGAATTAAAACAATATGAATTAATATAAAAATATTCCCCTTAAATTTTAAAAACGTGTAACTATATCTCTTCAGATAGAGCCAATAGAAACACCTCATTAAATCCCTCAAGTAAATGTTCAATTGGTTCAGGGAACCTCATTCATTCCTCAACAAATACATAATTTTCATATCCATAACTCTTTAAGTAAATATATGTGTTGGATGAATCTAAAAAGTTTAAATAGTGGGTGTTAATACTCAATTAATTTTCAATGAAATTGGATAGGAATGAATTTAAGAAAATATTATATCTATGTATTGGATTAACCTTAAACTCTTCTTCAATGCTTGATTATTCTTGGAGCTAGGTTATAAATGATAGAAGTAGGTAGTCTATCTACTCTATACTTTATTCAAATTACTCCACTTTATTAGTGTATTTATCAAAAATTATAGAGAGGATAAAGGTTATAATATTTCATTATTGGATATGTGAGGATCACTTGGCATTTCAATTACCAAAAATCCATCATGATAATTTTCTAAACCTTCTTGATCTCCCACATGTGTATCATCTAGCATGTACTCTTTAGGAATATTTTTTAGATTTGGATAATAAATGAGATATAGTGTATGTTAAATTTTTTCTCCTTGGAATCCTTGGGTTATTCAAGAGAAAAAGTGGGTGGAACAAGTTTTTATTCTTCCTAAACTTCATTTTGTTGTTGTTCTGACCTTAAATATTTGATTTCCTTCAAGTGGAAAGAATATCTATTTTCTTAAAAACATATTTAATCATTTTAAAATTCTATTGAACTTGTTGACTTAAATATTATTCCATATTGGAATCATTTATTTATTGGTTAATAGACCAAGAATAATAATATTTACTATGATAATCCATCTTTAACCTAACTAAACTCTTATAAATAGTAGGCTCAATTGTTCAGTGAATGGTATGTCAATGAAGTTTTATTTTTATTTTTATTTTTATTTTTATTATTATTATTATTTTTATATTTTTTGATGAAAAAAACGTGTGTAATGAATTCCTACTATTTGAAAATATAGAAAAATTAATTCAAAGGGATTTTTGATAAAACCCTTATTAATAAATTCTTATTTACCAAAGCATGAACTATAGTGGCATGACCTAGGGTTGATCTCTCAAGGAGGCCACTCACACAAACTATTTTTCAATTATCACTATTTATATATAGCTAAATATACTACAAAATGAAAACCTAAACCTAAAAAATGGGAATTTAAAATTACATGTGATATATATATATGAATTTAAATGAAAAACAAAAATGAAAAACAAAATGAAGTTAGTCAGAAGAAATTTGTTGACCTCAGAAGTTAAAAATTATTCTTGTGATTATCTTAAAAATAATTTATCCTTATTGTTCTATTCAATGTAGAGATCAAGACTTATCACTCTACGCCTTTCTATTTTAATGGTGATTATCCTACCCTGATACATATGAAGATATTAAAATCTCTCTTGAACTATGGATTTATAATATACTATACATCATCAGTAAAATTCTGCTCCATCATATGAAAATTTTTAATGATAAAGGAGAGTAAAATGGATGAATATCAAGAAGAAAATAGTATAATGGAAAACAATTAAACCACTCTTAATTTTTGGTTTAACCACTATTGAATTCTTAAAATATAACAATGAAAAAAAACATTAACATATAATAAAACTCAAAGAAGCATTGTTACCTCCCTGTAAATAGAAAGGGTTAGTTATCCGTAACCATAGAGAATAGAATCACATTGAGATAAAAATAAAGAAGAAGAAAATAAGTTAGATAAAAATAGAAAACATTGTGTATTAAAAATATTGAAAATCATTATAGTAAACCCTAATATACTTTTCAAGGCCTAAGGCCAAGTTGTAAACTCAAAAATTCTAATTAATTTCTTTAAAAAAGTTATTTTTTATAATGGAAGGGAAATGATTTTTATAAATAGTAGTGGGCTCTATCAATTATTTCCAACTACATAGGGTGGATTCTTCATATTCAAGGCTCGGGTGTAGTAAACTTCTATATAGAAGCGGTAAGTTTTTCTTCATATTTGAATTCTCACCACGCTCTTCAATTCTCCTACATGATATTTTTCCCTTTTCTCCATTATATTTAATACATCAACCAAATAAGATATAAAATTATTTAAATAGCTAAAAATATTAATATGGATTCCACCTCCAACAACACTTTTAATTATTTCATACCATGAAAGAGGTATTGTTCATAGCGTGGATCTTAATGATTTACCTAACTTCATCTTATTTTATCCCCCATGACATGACTAGAGTTACCAAAATGTGATATTGGGTTCTTATAATTTCAAAAAAGTATAGACCTTCATGTATGTAATGATAACCTTTTCACATTATGATCTTCTTATTCTCAAAAATGTAAATGACTCTTCTATATTAAGCTTGAGGGAATTTTAACTAAGCTCGTGACCCTTATATATCCTTGGAATTAATTATATGCATTGACATTTCATCCTCATAGAAAATTACTTGAATCTTATGTATTAATTGGGTCATGGGATTTAATTTTTCATACCAAATAATACTACTTTTATATATATCAGGGATATTTGAGACTTCGCTTCTAGTGATTAAGGGAATGACTTTTACATATCAGTCACTTGGCTGAATTCTCCCCCATTAGAAAATGCATGAATTTTATGTGTCACTTCATCCACTACATTAATTTTACACATTAGGAAAAGTACTTGTATACATCATCTAGACTTAGCCATATTTTATCCACTACTGTACAGCTGACCTTTACATATGGACTGAATTACTTTTACATATTTAATTCCTTTTGGAAAATTTTACTCTATTTCTTCACAAATGACCATTATGTTTTCCTTTCTTAGCCTATGCTTAAGTATTGTTTAATTTTCCTGAAAAATAAAAAAACACATATTTAATGTAAGGATTTTCCAATAATTCAAAAAATGAATAAAAAATTTTAAAATTAAGAATTAATCCATTTTCATAATAAATTCAAAATTATTCCTAAAAAATAAATTTGTGATAATAACCTATAAAATATTAAAATAGTGGGAATAATATCATTGAATTAAAAAGTAAAAAATAATGAAAATATAGGCTCTATCATATATTATGCATTTACAATAATCCCAATCAAAAATGCATATGATATTCCATGCATTCATGTTATACCATATGACTCATAATAATCAGATAATGAAATTTAGCCAAAATATATCATATATATACGATTTTATGGCATATATTCAATAATATCCTACTTGAACTAATTCCTTATAGACTTTGTGTCATTTAACCTTATATTGTATAAAATAAAATAACTTTTGAAAAAATATCCAAAAATCCTTTTGGATATATTCCAAAACACTTTTGGAAGGCTATCATCAACATTTCCTTGTATCACTTCATATGTAATACCTTCTAATTACCCATCCAAAACTACTTTTTTATAAACTCTAAAACACTTTTAGAGTAACTCTATGAGAAAAACTCAATCCCCATTCAGTAAACCATAGATTGTGACCTCATTGGAATTTGTAGTGCTGACAACAAATATGGATCACCATATCCATAAATGTAAGAAAATAGTATCCTCTAGAAAATAATTAATTCTGATCAAGATACAAAGGGATTTGGTATGATCTTCATCAAACAAATGTATCTCTATAGTTATTTCACCAACTACATCGTATACAATCATTTATTCTCATATAACCCCTTTAACCAAGACATCAAGTAACCATAAGACATAGTGTATTCCAATCTCATGTAGACACTCATATATTATTGATTGTCCAAGTTTAGACTATCCTGGTCAATGAAGACATCACGTCATTCACATTTATGTATGATCACATCACATTCCCCTCTATTGAATAGATAATAACATCATATGTATTATCTAGGTATGGTTGTAAAATTCCTCAATATATCTCAATCAAGGGCCCATATTTCATACTCATCATATGAGAGTATCGATATCATCTTAGTTGAGCTTCAACTAAAAATACAGTTGACAACAAACTCAACCACCCCCTTATTAGCTAAGCCTAATGGATTATATAAGAAAGGTATCAAAGTATAAAGTTTATCATGATAGGTATCTCACCAACCTTATGTAAAGGGGCTGAAAATATTAACTATGCACCCCTAATATAACTAAGTCATAGTGTATGACACTCCATGTGGTCAAATTAGTGGTCTATCCAATGCATAAAGCTTTTTTTATTCTTTGTGAGCATTTTTTGCATCCCAATAAAAGAATCATACTCATATACCTTAATATTTCACCACAACCTATAATACTCCATGAAAAAATATAATTTAGGGATAACTAAAAGTTGTACTTTTATAGGTCAGTTTTCATTACACTTCATGAAATGTATATCAATATATATATATAGCCAATGTGAAAGAATGATAAAGTGGACGTTTCCTTTTTTTTAAATGATATATTTTATATTCTTAAACTCCTTTAATAATACTTAATAAAACCACACATAAGTGTTTGTATAATATATTATATATGATAGAGTTCAAAATTAGATTTATGTTTACTTCACTTTAAGTGGTTTTGTTAAATAAATACATTTTTATGTAATTTCTTCCACATATCTATGTAACCATATGAAAAAAACCATCCCAATAAACTCTTTAATGAGTAACATCTATGAAGAAAGCTAGTTTGAATAATTTTGAGACTTAGTAATCATATTCTTAATGTTCAAATTCTTGAATATATTCAAACTAATTAAATTCACATCATCTAACGTTACAATGTTCATAATTTCCTTTTTTTGTTTAGATTTTTCTAAGCACATAATTATCCTTAAAACTCTCTCCATCAAACTTTTTCCTTGAAATATTTTGGTAACTAATGTAACTAATTACATTATAACATTACCAACACATCCTAAACTCCTTTAGGATATTAAGTGACATTCACTTTATATTTTGGTTTAAATAATATTTTATTTTTTAAATTTGAACTTATCTAAGTCCAAAAATACTTCCACTAGACTCTTAAACATTGTATTCTCTTTGAAATATCATGTTAAGATTCATAAGCACATTTTTTACAAGAAATTACTCTTATTTCATTTTAGAAGTAATATTAAAAAAATTAACTATTGTATCCATATAAAATATGGTACTTTTTTGGATAAATTTATTTAAAATAATATTATTTATTAAAATATTCCACTAATGGTGGTGGAATCTCAATTCCTAATATTTTAATAAACATATCAGATAAACTCATTTATCCTTGATAAAACATTTTTATCCTTATCTTCTTCTAAAAACATGTTATAGAAACTGATTAATCATAAACTAAGTGTTACATCTCATATTTTTTATAATAACACTTTATTAGTAAACAACTTCTCTTATCATATAAGAAAAATGTGGTGAAGATACACATACTTTACTTAGATCCATATATGATTGATATACTTATTTACATTAAAATTTTGAATGTTGAAACTCTTTTATTCATCACTAGAGTGAAAGCTAAAATTTCTATCAATTCTTCACTTAATTTTTAACTATTTTATATTTACAATATTTTTTAAAGCATACACTTGGTATCACATACCCTTAAAAACCAAATAATTAAGCATTATAACACTCATACTTGACATGGAAAATCCATAAAGTTTCATAAACCCCTTCAAGTATCTAGAAAATTCTATCATATGGAATTATTACTCTTCCTTCCTGATAACATATTTAGGTTTCAATGACCTAGGCTAGCTTCTAAAAGAAACATTTTTAGACTTTATAACTAGATTTTTTTATCCATAATTAAACTTTTAGCCAATTTTACTATCAATGAAGCACCAAAACCTAGACACCAAAATCCCTAGTTCATATTTTCTCAACACTTTGAAAAAAATGGGGTGAACATTTCTTGATCTCATTCACATTTTTGGAAAATTTCCAACTAAATGAATTCCATAAATAGAAAAATATTTAAGTAAACCTTTAGTCTCACAAATTCATTGACCACACTCAATCATATTGATTTTGTGAGTGGGTACTAACATTAATTTAATTAATAATATATCTAATTCCTTTTAAACCATGAATTAATCACTTCATGATTCTCTTAAGCATCTATATTCATGTGTTGTACAACTTTAGCAGTTGGTGACTCAAAAAGATGTTTCTCTAAAACATATAATTTATATTACTTAAAAACTTTTATTAAGTTATACGTCTTGGTAGTTTATTACATTGAGATTATACTTATTAATAATTGATCTCAAAGACAAGTTTGATGATGATAATGTTATTTATCTATAACAAAAGACTTTATTATATGAGTGTTATGATTTATTAAAATTTAATAAAGAATTATATTAAATAGGATCCCACTAAAATAATGATCCCTTTTGAACTCATCATATCCATTAGTGGGAAAAATACATATTTCACTAAATGAAGAGTCTATTATGGAATTTTTATCACCAATTAGTTATTTAGGTAAGGTATTATCACTATCATATCATATATGACTCTTAGATAGTTGATTGGACAACTCATTGTCAAATACATAATATAGATTAACTCAAAACTATTTATCTGATAATATAATACTATTAGGGTCTCTCAGCTAAGTGAATCTCAAATAAAATTCCTAGAATGGAAACCTGGTCCTATTAGGGTCACCCACTACTTTATTTCCTTACACAAGATAATCTAGGGGAACTCAACCATAGCATGACCTACCCAGTTAGATGATTGGGGTCTTGAAAAGTTCCACTTTGGAATGAATATAACATTTAGTATTTTAAATGGTATTTAGTATCACTATTTTATCCCATTTTATTTCCTTTACATGTATTCATGATTTTAATGATTTAGTTTTGTAATAATATTCCTTCCACCAAATCAATATGTTCAAACCATATTGATGGGTATCACTTTACAAAACTAAAATCTTATGCTACTAACCAAAATTGAAATCCAATTATATTTATACATATCCAAATGTATCTCACAATTAAGGTATATAAAACCCTTTCATGTAAGGTCTTATAATTATATTAAATCAATAATCCCCGCATGAGTAATCCTGGAACCATAGATAGTCAACTATAACTTTTCTAGAAAAGGCATAAGCCTCTATGCCAGGAAGTAGTTTGACCCAAAGTCCCTATACCCAGTGATGATTTACTCAAGAGATATCTTGTATCCATAATAAATTTAACACTTAATATGTATAAATAATAATTAACTACTTAATTCAAGATCATAACTAAAAAACGATCCAATGTCAAGGTATAAGGAAACTAAATCAATTATCATACCTGGAATGTAACTCCTTTTATACATGTATGATAACATAGAAGAAATTTAATAGTTTAAACTAAATCGTACATAATAGTTCATAATATAATTATTATATATATGAATAACAAATAAGAGAATAAATTAAATAAATGAACTATTCATAAATTTGATGATGAGATAAGATATTTATGAAAAATTCATAAATAAAAAAATAAATTATAAATATTTTGTAATTTTAGAAATTCATTATTATTAATGGATGTCATTAGTTGTATAATTTTATGTATTGATGAAAATTTTTATGACATATGTTCATGGTGAATTATGATACATTGGATGTGTCATGGGTGATGTAGCATTAATGAATATTGTGAGAAAGGATTTAAACCTTCTGTTCTTTAACAGAAATAGATATCATAGGCCCTTTTATGGGAATGGAAAAACCTAAATAAATCTATGTCCATGGTGTTCTGTGAGTAGGTTCATTTATAAAAATTCAAAGAAGAGACATTGATAACATAGTTTGATAACACCATCATGAAACCATCTTGATTAGAGATATCATGATAAAGGGATTATGATACATAGTAAGTGTTCATATGAGATTGTATATCATTGTGACATTAACTTCTTTCTTTATGGGTGGATTAACATGTTGATAGACACAAGACTTATACTTTTGGAAGCTCCACAAAATGACACTGAGAAAGAGGCCCAAAGGGTAACATGCTAAGTGTATCCAGAACAAAAATTAAACATTATTATTATTTAACATGTTGAATAAATATTATTCTCATGTGTGGTTTAATAATTATTCATGCTTTATTGATCACATATATTAAATCACTAGTTATTCGAGAGAATATTTGTGAGGAGGATATTTAATAAATATTTATTTTTTATTTAGTAAAGATAATATTTATTTATTTATTGGTGAATAATGTAGTGATATTTAGATATTAAATAAATAGTAATTATTTAAGGACCAATAAATATTATTAAGGATTAGAAAACTGAGTTTAATAGGTATGGGGAGAAATAATATATATTAAATATTATTTGAATAAATTTTTAAACTATTGATTCAAGAAATAATATTTAATTAATCTATGAGATTTATGCATTTCAAGAAAAATAATGATATTATTATTATTTTGACATGGGGTTTTCAGTGATTAAGAAAATAACAAGGGCCTATGTGAAATTTTTAATTTATAACCCTATCACTATTTAAACCTAATTATTTTAAATAGTTATAAGGTTAGAAAATAATAATTGCACATTGACCCTTATTGTTTTCTTAATCCCTAGTGAACCTTGTGTCCAAATAATATTATTATTATTATTTTTCTTAAGATGTGTAAAACTTAAGGATTAATTAAATATTATTTTTTGAATAAATTGTTTAAAAGTTTATTCAAATAATATTTAATGTATTTTTTTTTCTCCCCAGACCTATTAAAATCGGTCATACATCCCTCCACAATATTTATTTTTCCTTAAATAATGAATATTTATTTAATAAATAAATATCACTGCATTATTTACCAATAAATAAATAAATATTATATTTAATAAATAATAAATATTTATTTATTAAATATTCTAGTCACAAATATTCCCTCAAGTAACTAGTGACTAAATATATGTGATTAAGCAAACATGAATAATTATTAAACCACATATAGGAATAATATCTATTTAGAATGTTAAATAATAATAATAATTAATTGGGGTTCTGGATACACTTAGTGTGTGACCCTATAAGCCCCTTTCTAAATAGCATTAGATGGAGTCTCCCAAAGTCCAAGGTTAGAATCTAAAAACATGCCATGGAACCCATATAGAACGATATTAAGGTTACAATAATATACAACCTCAAATAAACTATTAATGTGTAACATAATCTCCCTATCATGATATCTCTAATCAAGCAGGTTGCATATTGGTGTCATCAACCTATATGCTTGATATCCCTTTATTTAAATTTTTGGAAATAAACCTACCCATAGAACACCATGGTCATGGATTTATTTAGGTTTTTTCATTCCCATCAAAGGGCCTGGGATATTTACTTTCATTAAAGAACGGAAGGTAAAATTCATTTTTCGCATTATTCACTAATGAAATATCACTTGTGATGCATCCAACATATCCTACTTCATTGTGAACATATGTCATCACACTTTTCATCAATACATCAAATGATATGACTAATGATATCCATTAATAATAATTTTAAAGTATAAGGATTGATACAAATTTCATCATATGTGAGCATTCAATGACACATATAAATGTGGATTTTCTACTAGTAGGTCATGTTCTTGTAATATCCAACACTATAAATTACTAAGGGAGTGCACCATAATAAAGTGCCTCAAAGTCCTATGAGTCTCCACCCTTGAAATATTATATCATTTGTGTCCTTTAAAATGATATCATCTGGCTATAAATCATATATTCAAGAAACTTTTCATGGAATTTATAGGTTCTCGTCATAGCAAGGAGTTGTTATGGCCTTTCAGAGATATAGTTACTCTTAGTAAATTATCACATACTAAATCACATAGAATAATAGTAATTATGTGATAATAATTTTATTGATATTTAAAAAAATAAAAATAATCATAAAGTAAATAGAATTTGGTTCTAAAGCACCAACTCCACCAAATTAAAGATCGTAACTAAAAAACAAGCCAAAGTCAAGGTAGAAGAAAACTAAATCAATTATCATGCCTAGAAAGCAACTCCATGTATTCATATATGATAATTTAGAAGAAATTTAACTATTTAAACTAAATTATACATCATTATTCATAATATAATGATTATATTTGTGAATAATAAATAAGATAATAAAGTAAATAAATGAACTATTCCTAAATTTATCCATGATACAAACTATTTATAAACAATTCATAAATGAAATATAAACACTTTATATTTCAATTTATATCATGTAAACCATTTACATAATCTAAATATTGCATATTTATATTATTTAAAACTTTGATAATATCAATATTCAAAACTCATTTTTACATAACATAAAATCTAATTATAAACATTTTATAAAATACCCTTATAATTTCTAAATAAACACTTTATTTCTAAATTATAAGGCATGCCATATAAATGGTAAAAGATATTTCAATATTAAAATTTAATTTTTTATGGATATTTATTTAATAAAAGTTCTATAAACATTTATTAATTAATTAATTATAAATATTTTATAATTAATTAATTTATAAACCTCTTTATAAATTAAAAAATATCTCAAACACCTTTTATTGTAATTTTGAAAAAAAATATAAATTATACAATTTAATTAATAAATGAATTATAGGAAAAACCCTTTTTCCTTAATATATCATTTTTAGTGATATATATTGTCCCTGCATATGATTAAAATATGTGGGCGGTGTAGGAAAAAGTGATATTAATCGCACAAAACCGGCCTATAGTATGGCTCACATGAGAATAACCTTGAACCCATGTTGGATTAAACCTATCACTTACGTAGGAATAACTCATGTGGCACAAGCCTGTATAGGATTAACACAATACTTAGTAGGAATAATTTAACGCACTCAACTATCACATGTAAGGTGAAGCATACACACATGTGAGATTAAACCACATTATAATTACTTTTGTGAAATTAATTTGTGTGATGTATGGCATAATAGGTATCGTGTGTAAGATTAATCATAATGATTTCCTATGTAAGGTGAGACTAACACCCATGTTAGAATAACCCAAGCAATTTCATAGTTTTTTTATGAATGATATATAGCCTACATGAGAATAAAATCACTGCAGCAACTTGCACATGATTAAACCTTACAAGTCGCATACGATTAATTATGCACGAATCAGATTCATGTACTATTAATTCATGTGATTTTTTGAGCATGTCAGACCTATGTAATATTAATTCCTACACCACATTACAATATTATCTATATCATAATGTAATTACATATCTCTATTTTTTCAAAAGGTGATAAACCTCTATTTTACTAAATAGTTTCATGATTCAAAACACATGGAAAGGATTTTATACAGCCGATGTGTTCTAAATGATCTAATGATACTCATTAAACATAGAAAAATCAATAAATAAACCCATAAAATAGTATTTTTCATGCAATATATCTAAAACCATTCATATACTATAAAATTAAGAGTTGTGTACCCTTCACCAAATATGGGCGTTGTTTTTTTCTCCATCTTGTGTTCTTGGTGAAGTTCATATGATAAATAGTTTAATGATATCCCTCCTCTAAAGGTATCCATAGGTTAATACTAAATAACTCATTACATGAGTATAACTCCTCTTCACTACATGATGTGCCTATTCCTTTCATGGTAAAGTAGGAAGAAAAAGAGAGTTGTGGGAGGGAGAGTGTCAAATGAAATATAGGAAAGATCACATGTATCCATTATATAATAATAATAGCGGCTTTTATATAGAGCTCATGACACTCCAAATTATTTCATGAATTTACTCATGTGTTATACAAAACATGAGTAAATAAAAATGGTCTCATCTAGTTTTCACTCCCTCATGCTATAATGTCCCAACCCAGAAGCCCACTATATTAGTACCCTAGATTAATGGCACCACATCATCTCAAGCACACATCCCCATACTCTAGAGGTTACTAACAAGTGGTGAGAGTGTAAGGTGGTATAGTGGGGAGACTATACCCTCTGTTCATAGTAGAAACAACCATGTAAATAATAAATATTACCTAAACCAAATCTAATAACATCGTATATGAGATAAGGAAAGTTTCATGATTGACCATAGTATCAAAATGAAATAACAATAGAGTATTCCATACATGACACAACGGATCCCCTAAGGGTGAATCATATGCATAGGATAATGAAATAACAAAATAAAAAGTGAAAATAAAACTCATCCAAGTTGTTCCTAAGGCTGGGCAATGCCATCACCCATACTCTATTATAGTACACCAAATGAGACATCATACAATGGGCCCTTTCCCTACACTTGTAACATGTGACCAAATAGTGATATCTTATTGGGTACCCAAGTGCCATAGTGGCCCAATAAGGGTGTGAGTACAACTCAGTAGACCACCACCAATGGAAATCTAAAATATAACTATCCTAAAATAAAATTGCATGTATAAGTCTTATAATTCCATTTAATAGTTTTAAAAAATTAAAATAAAAATCAATACATAACCACCGATGTATAGCCTCCATGGCGACACCTAAGATCTGGATATACCATTATTGATCCTTAGGTTTGTGACCTCGATTGGCCATACCTACTTCATCCAGTGTTGGGGTGTCTCTAAGTGCATTTTAGTGAAAGTGTCAACTATAGTATCATGACCACACTTTTGGTTACTTTCTATAATAGTATCACAACCACCTCATGGGGTGTTTTTACAACCTCCCGCAATAAGTATTTTCCTTATAAGTATCAAGGAATACCCGAGGGTAGTTTTCAAAACCTATACAATATAAGTTTTCATAAACACACTTACATATATTTTAACAATCACCCTATTGGTATTTTTCACAAACTCCCCATAGGGGTGTCTTACATATGATTCCAAACACAAGTCAAAAAATCATAAAGGCTATTATAATTTTCTATTTCCAAGTTCCCTTACCACTTCATCATCATTTTACATTTACAACATTGATTCAATTCCACATTTAACATTTATATATTCACTTAAAAATTTCACTTCAATTATCAAGATAATAATTCACATTATAACATTCAACCCCCATTTCATAAACCACAATTTACCAATTTACCATATCAATGTCATTTCATGATTCCATATTCATTTCATGGAAATCCATTTCAATCATAATTCATCATTTTACAATTCAATACTTACCAATTAATTAGAACTATATCAAGGTTCACATCCTAATCTATGACTTCCCCTTGAAACCACCCTTTATTTCATAAGGAATTATTAAGATTTAAATTCTATTTATAAGATCAATTATTGTGAAATTCTATTCCGAAATCATTTATCTAAAATAAAATCCCCTCTTATTATCCATTACAACGTTTTTATCAATATAATAAAATCAAACTTAGTCAAGTTAAAGTTTCCCACTAGATTAATCCCTTTAACATCATCCATTTACTTTTCTTAAGACAAAGGTTAACATTTGTTAAGAAATTACATGTTTAATTCATCATCAAGGATTTCCACTTGGAATATCATTTTTATAAGTTTAATGAAACAATAAATGAGGATTTAAACTATATAAAATGACATTTAAAATTTTAAATTTAAATTAGGTTGATTCATGGTGAATTCGGCATGACCGCACAATGCATCGCTTAAGAAAATTAAGTTGAGACTATGGGTTAAATCTAGGGACCACACACCTCAGGATTAAAAAGGTATAATCTCCCAATATCAACTTTTGATTCCACCTAAAATAGGAGAAATTAAGAAACTGGAAAAAATATATAAAAATATGAAATTTAAAATAGAAAAAATAGGGATCACTAGCTACTGAAATAAATGAAGAAGTGGTGTAAAAGGACTCATAGACTCACCTTAAGATCTTGATCACACCTGAAGGCGGACAAAATGGACCATGGATGAGGGGGATCCACTATGGCCTTAAAAGGAGGGTAGTAGGCATGAGATAGGTTATATTACCTTAATAGGAGGAAAAAATTCCAAGTGGGAGAAAATAGGGATTCCATCATGTTAAATTATGAGGCTACCCCTAATTAAAAAACATGCAGGAGGTCACCGGTGAGCTGGTGAGCCCATTGCCCTTGTAGGGATACTGGATTTCCACTAGCTAGTTAGTAGAACTATAGAAAATCCTCCTGCTATAGGCCCCAAGTTCTTCTTTCAAATTCTGAGACCTGGTCCCTTAAACACCCCCAACATGTCCTGAATTGATGAAAAACACCTCCAAAAAGGAGTTAATCAAGGCTAGTTAAAATTTTAAATGAAATAATACTTTAGAAAGGGGTGAAGTTTTACAACCTCCCCTCTATACAATAATGAATCCTTTAGTTTTCTTATTGATCATTACAAAGACTCCATATACATGGAACGTGACCCATTAGGGTCACTAGCTTCCAAGGCATGAACTAAAGAAAAAACCTCTCACTGGTTATGATCATACCAACACCGCCCTAAACCAGCTCCAATAGTTAAAAGGAAAACCCATAAGATCATTAATTATGGAATCTATGATTCAAAGGCATCATGAAGCCACATTCCTAGTGGAATCCTTGAATTCCCAAATTACCAACATCATACCTCATAGGTTGATTCCAATGGTCTGAACCAGCTCATTCTCACCTGAAACCACACCTTGAAATATAGCCTCACCCTAAACTCAAGATTCTAGTTGGCATGCCACCCCATATTACTGAAGTATCACTAGCTATATTATCACATATTTTATTTCTAATATACACATCTATTCACATCACTTTACTATCACCCATGTATAGTGTTTTTAAAACACCAACCATGTGTGAGGACATCGGTCAAGATGCTAGGACCATCCCAACGCAGGGCCTGAACTCATTGGAATTCTCTTAAAAATCCTTAGTTAACCCCAAACCATAGTCACTTCATCCAAAAATACCTACCCAATGTATTTTCTCATCCATCACATTGAATCCTATACAATACAATAGATTGGACCTCCTCTAACCAACCTATCTCAAAACACCCAACTTCCACCACCAACACACCATTAAAACTCTGGATCATAATCCCTCAAAACCTAAAGGCAATACCATGATCATCCAAACACCCACATTGATGTCCAAACCTAACTCCCAATTTGATTTCTAGGATTTAAATTACAACTAATCAAAAATTCCATTTTAACCTATGCGGGTACTGATGCACCATCAACTCAACACATACTTTGATCAAAAAAATTATTCTGAGGAAATATGGTAGGGTCAGATCCACCTACTCACTGGTATCTTAAGACAATGATCATCAATTATTTTTCTTACTACACTCATGAACCTTCCATGTGAGGTTCATATCACCATGAAATATATGGAACTCCCCGCCATAGGAGTGTCCTCACCATTACACCACTGAAATGAAAACCTGATCTCCATAGATCATGAATTGTGTGTTACTGAACAAATTTTCCATACATGATCATCCTTCCCATGCTACTTGCTAAAATAAATATCAACTACAACCCATTCCTGACTCTAGGAACATCATCATTTCCATTCACTATAATTTCATTTCATATTGAGGGTCTCACCCCTTATGGACAATGATGTACTTCCCACCACAGGGCTTTATTGAAGTTACTTAAAGATCGCAACCTGAATAGATTCCATCATCAAAAAGTGTGTATCACTCCTCCCAATCCATGCTCAACTTCTAAAAAATATATTCCCGTAACAAGGTAAATATAGTTTGACCATGTCATAACACATTGTTCCACCCAATGATATCACCCATTAATGAAAGATATTTTCAAATTCAACTAAATATCCCTATTCATCCCATCAACAATAATTTCATTACTTTTTCAAGTCACGCTACTCTGAGAGGGGACTATCAAAAAAATAATATGGATCCATGACTCTATAATGATCATTCATGAATCTAATCTCATTATGGCACCACAACCACCGCATCGCTTTACTAAATGACTTATAAACCAATAGTTCCCATGTGTAGGAAATGCATATCACCAAATTATAATTGAAACATAGGGGTTGAACAACCCCCACTGCAACTAATTATAGAGACCAACTTGTGATTCCATCAGTTTTATCTCATTTAGAATAATTTCACACGCTAAAACCACCAGACATAGTCTTACTGCATGTTAGTTTCACCAAGATAAGAGAACCCTCGGTGCATATTTTTCAACACCAGGAATCTTACCATGATAAAGGTTAACCACACGATTTCCCTCCAATTAGAATAATTTCATAAGCAAAAGTGCCTACCCACACTCTCACCATGCATTGAAGCACACTTGAGATCAACAAGGCCAGGAACTCGACCAATCTTGCTCTTAAAAACCCAAAATCATCACCAAAAACACTATTAATCAAATTTATTTGAATTAACAAGCACTAGGAAACTCCCAAGACCTTCCTCAACCCTTTTAAGGGTGTCCACTTGTGCATGGAACCTCATGCTCGATCTGATCATAGTGTCTAGGCCTACCTCTCCAATACATACATCCTCAAGGAATTTCTTCATTCCTAGGCCACATATCCTAAGGCACTTCCAATTATAAAACCTTAAACTCAAGTATTTACCCATGTTTTTTCCTCTAATTCACTCATAGAATCGTTTAACCCCTATCACGAGTTACCCTCACACGTTACAGGGCACTGACTCGCTAATCCTAAGTTATATTTAAGGGTCACTGAGTTCTCTCACTTGGACCGAATATATTATCTCATATAGGTCATACCCCATAGGTAGCCTTATCATTCTTTTTTTATAATCACATGTAATTTAGAATACCTAAACACCCATATTTAGGGTTCTTAGACCGATAAAAAGTGATACAACTCACCAGAACATCGACTTAAAAGGTATTTAACAACTTGATATACTATGATTCTCAGGGTCATAGATTAATATTATTTCAAGTATGAAACAAAACTATAATACTATATATACCCCACACTAAGAGGTTTTCATAAACTAGGATCTTCCCTAACCCCTCCTTATCAGGGTCAAGTCATCTCTATAGATGTAAGGTCCACATTAGAACACACTCTAGTAGATATTTTTCCAACATCACATTTCAATGAAATGATAATGGTCTTAATCCTTGCTATTCACCCACATCATATCACAAGAACCATATAAATTGAGTTCTCTCAATAGCCCCACTACCCACACACGGGTTCAAGCCAAGCACATAAGGGCTCTGAGTCACCATGTTCATTAAAGGTTCATCATTTCTCAAATTAAAATTATTAAACCTTTATCATTTCAAAAGGTTCACATTCAAAATGTATAATAATTCAAGGGGTTCAAATTTTTAACCTTTCCATTATTTTTCAAGATTCCAGGTTTTAACGGTTAATCATTTATTTGGATATCACATTCCAGGTTTGGTAAAATAGAATTCCATTCACAAGTTACAATGGAAAACACCATATAAGTTTCTTAGTGGCACTTAATTTAACCAATATCATTATCTAATAATTCATTTATATATACATATCTAATAAAGATCCAATTAGGAAGTTGGATAAATAAGACACCGCCATATAATTATATGGGATAACACCATATAAATCATTGGTTGCACTTTAAATAACCAACCCCCCACCTCACCCCACCCCTTTAATTATTTTAATCCATATATAGATATAAATGAATATAAAATATAAATCATGGGTATTATATAAATCAACTATAATATATAAATCACAAGGATATATGAATCACAAGAAACATATAGGTGAAAAATAAATCCTATATACCCATAATGATGTATAAATGCAAGCACACTCTATTTTCATATTGGTCCAGGAGTTAAAAAACCATAAATCATAAAATAATAAATTAAGTTTGTCACTCTAGGTGAAATATCACAACCGTGATAAGAAAATTCCATGAACAATGAGTCTCATCCTTAGAAACTTGGGTTTTCCTCTGTGCATGGGTTGATCACTCCCTATCACGAGCTCATTACCAAGCCCCAACATATCCTATTCTTCTATCCACATTGCCCAAATAGTAATAAAAAATAAAATTCATCTAGTACCTCTTTGTAAAATCACATCCTAGAATCTACTAAATCAGTTCCCTAAATCGGTGGCACTACATCAACTCAGGCGTACCTCCCCATACGCAAGAGGCTTCCAATAAGCAGCGATGATGCTACGTGGTACAGTGGGGAGACTATAACCTTTTTAGAGTATAAACATGAATAAAAATAATAAATAAACACAAAAAACAAACCAAATAACATAAATTATAATATTAAAAATCTTCCAAAAATAACCAAAATATCAAAATTCTATAAAAATGGAGTATTCCATACATGTCACAACAGATCCCCCAAGGGTGGATTATATACACATGATAATGAAATAAAAAAACTACAACTACAACTCATTCTAATCGGTCCCTAGTCCAACCCATTACCATCTCTAATACTATACATTAGAATTCCAAATGAAACATCATGAAACAATCCCTTTCCCTAAACCTATAACTTGTGACTAAATAGTGATATCAGCTCAGGTACCCAAGTTCCATAGTGTCCCGAGCAAGGTGTGAGTACAACCTAGTAGGCCACCACCAACGGTGTCCCAAAATATAACCTTCTATAAATAAAAGTGTGTTTAGATGGGTTGTAATTCCTTTTAATAGTTTTAATCATTTTAAATAAAAGTTGGTAAATAACCATTGATGTCTGGGATCTGTAATGAAACCTGAGATTGTACTATACCACCATTGATTCTTAGGTCCATCAACCCGATCGAATATACCTACTTCAGACAGTGTTGGGGTTTCTCTGAGAACATCATGTTGACCTTTCCAACCATAGTATCATGATCTCGCTTTTGGGTGTTTTCCATAAGATTATCGCAACTATAACGACTCGAAATTTTATAAATAAAATTCTCCTTTCATTTTAATTAAAATTATTATTATATATTATTGATATATAAAACACAAGCACTTATTTGGTTTTATTATATACTATCATATTTAAAAGACTATTAAGCATCATTACCATTGATAATATAGTCATTGAACAGTGATCACATGATTAGTATAAATATAGGGTTTTAACAAATCCAATTGACACGGACAAAGGAAGTGATGGCCTCAACTAGTAGGATCGTACCCTATGAAGCCCATTTATTAGATATTATAATTGAGATAGAATCGTCGATCTTTTCCCTTGACCAAGACCAATATGATATCCAATAATTTAAGCATGATTGAAACTGTTTACAGGAGAAGTTTAAGCTCATCAAGATCATGGCCCAAACCATGTACGTCGAACCACCCCATGAAAGTATCACCATCATGAACCATACCCTTAGGTAATTTTATGGTGTATTAAATGGATATATACCAAGACCATAGTAATATGAATTTGTATATTTTATTTAAAATAGAATAATTTTCATATTTTCTTCTTATCACTAGTTTATAAATGATTTTTATTTTTATACATTAAAATACAAATTGTATTTTTAATTAGTATTCAATTTCAATTCAGTAATTTATTTTGATGTATTAATAGATTTTTTAAATAAGTATATTTTAATAAAATATTATTATTAAATAATGTTTATTAAATATAAATTATCATATAATTTTTATGAAGTCAAATGTAATTTTTATAAAGGTTCGAAAACTGTTATTGTCAAAAAACTCAAACATTTTTCAATAATTATCGATTCTTATTTTAAAAGTGAAAATTCAAATATTTAGAAAATTATTTTGATAAAATGAATATTATTTTTGGAATAAAAATTTCAAAATCATCCTATGGTGAATTTTTCATAATTTTCTGAGAAATTCAAATTTTAGGTTAAAAATTAAATACCATATAAATATACAATGTGTATTATGACATCATAATAACCCAAAAGTGATGTAATAAATACTATAAAGGGTATCCATGACCAAATATATGTTTTCAATTTAAAATAATTTTATTTTAAGTTAATTTTATTAATTTTATAAATCCTTTATGAATCCTTCAAAACCTTTAATATATTTTAAGGTTTTAAAATCATTTCTTTAAGAGTATGACTCACCTCCACATCGTCAAGGGTATTATTTTATTCAGTTAAAAACTTTTACTTATAAAATAATTAAAAATTATCCCCTTTCATAGAAACCATGGTAATTTTTTTGGTTTGTTTATTTTATTATATATAGTCCAAAACCTATGTTTGAGAAATGATAAAGAATTCCCCACTCATTTCCTCTATAAACCCACCCAAGCTCTCACTTATCTTCACTTAAAATCCTTGGATAATGTCCTTACTCTTACATAACCTCTCTAGAGTCCTCCCAAGTTTCCCCCAATCTCTAAATAAGCTCTTCCCAAACATTTGAAGTCACACTCTCGATGTAAGAGATCTTTTCCTTATCCTCTTTATTCAAGTTTCTTCATTAACTTATGTCTTCTATTCCCAATTCCTATTATTGGGATATATTTCTATGTTTCACTATTACTATCCATTTTCTTTCCAAATTATTAGAGACCCATTTCTCTCTTATAAGCCCATTTTATGAATATTTAAGTGACATCGTTATGTTTCTGAAATTCCACCATGATTTTCCATGCCAAACAATTGTGTAGTGAATACTCGTACCCATTTCCTATCAAGGGTGTTCAGGTTTATATACTTATACTTATTGATTAAGTAATTACATTTATTTATTACACACTCCATTATCGTGGAATAAAATTTGATGATAAATTATTCCATGTTTTATGATCTATGTGGCACACTAAAGCATGTGAATGAAATGAATGTGACAGGTTCACCTAAAATTATATAGTGCTCCAATTAATTGGGTAATGTTTAGTCTCATGAGATTTCATGTTAGGAAAGTGAGTAATCCTAATTCCTTTTTGGGAATTTTTCCATCATGATGTCATGGAATTTAGCCTTGACCTATTTTTATGATGTAGTGTTTTAATTTGTTTCCACATTTCCCATGTTCCCTTTATGTTTCATATCTTCCTCATTGTTCATTTTTATGATTCTCACCCCTTTTATGTACCATTAATATTCCTATTGTATAAGATGTATTATTTTATTCATTTTATTACATTTTTATTCCCTTATTGGTCTTTATATCTCACCCCTTTTTTATATATTTCCCTAGTTTATCCCATGTAGTTTTAAATACGAAGGAATATTACAAACATGTTAAGGAGGTTTTCAATAAAGATAATGTATTCCTTGTTTTAAGTTGTTATGCAATATACCTAATTCTCAAATTCACTCGACTTATCAATATTATAAGTTGTATTATGTGTAATATTATTAAATAAATCATGAAATAAAGTTTAATAAAGAGTAGGGTTGTTATAGTTCGTATCAATGGAAAATTTTAGTTATTCTTGGGATTATGATTAGAAAACTCTAGAGAAAGACTTGGGGATAAGACTAAGTATAATAAAATACCCCTAAATTTTGGTAAGTATATATTAAGTGTTTTATCAAGAAAATAAATCCTTATCTAGATACTACAAGTGGATGTGGCTCTAGCATAGTTGTACATAGAGGTAAACCCCAAAAACATTGCATTGAGCAAGACTCTACCGGAAACTGGTGCATGCCAATGGGCCTTACTATACACCTATTTTAACACTCTCAAGGAATATGATTTGGTAAATTCATATGCTCATTACAAACCATTATTAAGGGGAAAATACCCATAAGAATATATTTTAGGAAATAGATCATGGATAGCATAGATTGAAGCACAAAAATTAATAAATTAAGAAAATACATGTAATTTATAAGTTATATCTTTAATTTCATTGGATTCCATTCTATGAATTTAATAGTTTAAAAATACTCATCCTTGATTTTTCCTTTATTCTAGACAATGGCCAAAAATAGGAGGAATTGTGTAAACAATCAATGTGACGGGCAGTGTGATAACAACCCCAACGATATGCCCAACCTGATGGGAGAAGGAATCAAGAACTTTATGATGATACTCTCTCAGTTAAATCAGGTTATGAATAGAAACCTATATTAGGATGATCACCAAAATCCCCCTAATAAAGAAAAAGATGCAATTGATAGATTTATGTGATAAAGTCCTCTAACATTAAATGGACCATTTAGTCCCTTAATCATGGAATAATGGATCAAATCCATTGAGAATATCTTTTATATCCTTAAATGTTCTGAGAAATGGAAGGTTCTATATAGTATTTATCATATGGATGGAGAGTCCAATTGGTGGGGGACATTGATCGTGAATACAAATCCTGATGAAGATATCAAAGTAATGGTGTGGAAGGAATTCTGAAGAAAAAAAATTGATAAATATTTTCCTCACACTCTCTTAATTAAAATGGAAAGGGATTTCTTTTCCATCAAGAAAAAATATGATGAATCTATGATGGAATACAAGGAAAAGTTCAAAATAATTTCACGATATGCCTCCATATTTTTTGTTACCACTGATACAGGGTTGAGTGCTTCTTTATTGGGCCAAAACCTAGTGTACGAAAATCCTTGTCAATCCAAGGCTTTTATATCTATGAGGAAATTGTCTGATGTGAACTCAAAGTCTAAATGGACATCGGTGAATCTCAAGGGTATCGTGAGGATAAGAAGCAGAAAGTGGAGTTTAATTCTGGTGGTCCAATGAAGAAATATAATGGTTCTAATAAATTTCAACATCCCACTTTTTAAAGGTGCATAAATAAGCACCCAAAAAATATCCTAAGGGTGATGAGGAAATTCATTAAGTGAGAGAAGGAAGGGAACCTAGCTAGAGATTGCCGACAAGAGAAACCCCCAATGCGATGAAGGAAAGGAATTCTCTCATCAACCTATAGCTCATTGTTAATTTATTCAACTACAAATAACTAGGGCACTTTGTAAAACTATTCACTAATACAAGGGTTTTATGAGACAACCAACAACCTCCAAGGAAACAAGGGAGAGATTGTTCTATCACAACCACTGATGTGGATCCCAACAATGAAGTGGTGATAGGTACACTAGTTATTCATTAAATAATAGTGAACATAAATTTTTATTCTAGTTCTACATATTCCTTTATATCATAAAAGTTTAGTAGAACTATTCAAACACCGCCACAAATCATGGAATTATAGTTGTTTATGAAAAGAGAAAATGGGGCAATTATTTCATCCAAAGTATATAAATCCTCCCCTGTCAAAATTTATAGGCTAAATTTCCTAGTGAACCTTGTGATATACCCTTTAGTGTAATTTTATATAATTTTATGTATGGATTGTATTTCCTTATATAGATCCAATATAAATGTTGTTAGAAGGAAATCACTCTTTATTTCATGAATCAACCCCCAATTCTTTACAAGTTCAAGGATGACTATGGATCTTATTTTTCACCAAAATATTAATCATGGATATCATTTCTCTATTAGAAATTGTAATTATTGATTATAAGTAAAATATTATCCTTAAAGACATTCCCATTGTGAAGGAATACACTGATGTGCTTCCTGAGGAATTATCTCATATTCCTCCTAGTCGATAGGTTGAATTTTCAATCAAGATTATAACTAGGGAATTACCATTATCTAAAAATATTTATAGAATGGTTGTTATGGAACTTGATAATCTTAATAAACAACTATAGGAGAATCTGGATAAAGGGTTCATACTATGAAGTGTTTCACCATGGGGTGCACCATTCCTCTTTGTTAAGAAGAAGTATGGGTCAATGCACCTTTGCATTAATTATTGTGATCTCAATAAGATCACAATAAATGACAAGTATCCTCTACCATGGATCAATGACTTATTCTTTTATCTACATGGAGCACAATTATTCTCCAAGGTGGATCTGTGGTCAGCGTATTACCAAGTTAGGGTGAAGAAGGAGGATATCCCCAAGATTGCTTTTCATAAAAGTTATGGGCATAATGATTTCATAGTAATGCCTTTTGGAATCACTAATGCTCCAACAATATTCATGGAATTTTTTAATATATTATTTAGATATTACCTCAAAAAAATTTTGGTATTCTTTATAGATGATATTCTAATATAATCCAAAAGTATGGAGGAAAATCTGATCTTTGCGCTAAAGACCTTATAAAAGGAGAATTTTTATGCCAAGTACAAAAAATGTGAGTTCTTTTTTAATAAAGTCTCATTTTTAGGGAATATAATCATAATAAATGGGATATTTTTAGACACCTCAAAAGCAAAACTAATTGAAGGATGGATGAGTCCAACATCTGTGATAGATATCTGTAGTTACCTTGGATTAGTTGGGTATTATCGTCGATTTGTGAAAAATTTCTCATGATTTTCAAACCCTCTAACTAATATAACTCTAAAGGGAGTCAAGTTTACTTGGAATGATGAATGTGAAGAGTGATTCAATGAGTTAAAAAAGATACTTATCACTGCACTTGTACTCACACTTCCCATAAGTGGAGAACTTTTCATGGTATTCATTGATTCTTTGAAGAAGGGATTGGTCTATGAGTTAATACATAATGAAAAAGTGATAGCCTATGCTTCAAGGTAATTGAAAGTTCATGAATAAAACTACCCAATGAATTATCTGGAGTTGGTTGTAATGATCTTCGCTTTAAAAATATGGTGAAATTATCTATTTGGGGAGAAGTTTGAAATATATATGGATCACAAAATCCTCTAGTATATATTCATATAGAAAGAGATGAATACACACCAATGAAGATTGTTAGATCTGATCAAGGACTATGACTGGTTGATTCACTACCATTCGAGGAAAGAAAATAAAGTTGTAGATGCTCTAAGTAGAAAGGATCTAACAATTCTATCATTGATGATAATTAAGAGGGATCAGATCTTCTTAGATTTGGAATGGATGGACATGGGTTTCATAAATGAAGGAACATCATCAATCCTTTCACAAATGATTGCTCAACTATCCCTTATAGAGATGATAAAGGATTCTCAAAGAGAAGATGTGGTAATTAAAAATAAATTGGAAACTATAAGAAAGGGTAAATCATTAGAGTTCAAAATTGATGAATAAGGATTCTTAATATTTGTTTCATTGATATGTTTACCATCAAATCCTGTATTAAAGAAGGATCTGTTGGGTAGTGTACATAGTTCTACCTTCTTTATCCATCCTATAAGAAGAAAAGATGTATCGAGATCTCCAAGAGAATTATTGGTGGGATAATATGAAGAATAAGATCATGGAATATAGATCACAATGTCTTGTATGTCAGCAAGTGAAGGAGAAAAGGAAAAATCCAAGGGGATGATGCAATAATTGCCCAAACCTACATGGAAATGGGAAAACATCACCATGGACATTGTCACTGGTCTTTCGAATAAATAAAGAGTAAATAATGATATCTGGGTTATGGTGGGTCATCTTACAAATACTACACAATTCATTATGATTTGAGAGGATTTATCCCTCGATTAACTTGTAAGTATATACATTAGAGAAGTAGTGAGGTTGCATAAAACACTATTATTGATTGTATATGATCGAGATCCAAGATTTACCTCCAAGTTCTAGAAGATTCTCTAACATGCTATGAATACTGAGTTGAACTTAATCATATCTTATCACCATCAAAATTATAGAAAATATGAATGGACTATACAGACACTTATAGGCATGTTGAGAGCATACTCAATTGAATTCAAAGTAGAATGGGATCAACATCTTCCTCTGGTCAAGTTCTCATAAAATAATATTTTCTACTAAATAATAGAAATGGATCCCTATAAAAACCTTAATGGGGAGAGGTGTAGAACACCTACATATTAGGATGAATTTGGGGAATGAAAAATGTTAGTTCCTAAAATGGTCAAGGAAATGGTGGAAAAGGTCAAGACCATTCAGCAGCACATCAAGGCTGCTTAGAGTAAACGGAAGATCTATACTGAAAATCATTGATGATACCTAGAGTTAGATGTTGGATACATGGTATTCCTCTTAATATCTCTATGGAATAAATTCATGAGATTTGGGAAGAATGGAAAACTTATTCTGAGATACATTGGTCTCTTTTATATCCTTAATCACATCAGAATAGTGACCTATCGACTAGCGCTCCCACCTAACCTATCTCAAGTACATGATGTATTCCATGTATCTCTCTTGAGGAATTATATATTAGAAACCTCACATGTACTCAATAAAAAGGTGGTACCATTTTATAATGATCTCTCATATGAGGAGAATCCATTTAATATCTTAGATCATAGAGACAAAGTTATATGAAATAAGACAATGCACCTAGTCAAAGTGCTATGGAGAAACTAAAAGTTTGAAGAAGTGATGTGGGAACTAGAGTAGGTGATAAAACAGAGTTACCCTCATATATTTTAGTGCGGGAAATGAAAATTTCAAAAGTAAAATTTCTTGGGGGGGGATATTGTAATGACCCAAACTTTTATAAATAAAATCCCCTTTGAATTTTAATTATAAGTATTATTATATATTATGGATATAGAAAACACATGCACTTTTTTGGTTTTATTATATCCTATATGATTTAAAATATTTTTAATCATTATTTATATTCATAATATAGTCATTTAACATTGATCACATGATCAGTATAAATATAGGGTTTCAACAAATCCAATTGAAATGGACAAAGGAAGTGATGGCATCAACCGGTAGGATCATACCCTATGAATCCAATTTATCGGAGCTTATAAGGGAGATATAATCACTAGGATTTTACCTTTACTAATCCTAAGCTAATATCCAACAACTTAAGTACGAGTGAAACCATTTGTGGGAGAATTTCAAGCTCTTCAAGATCACAGCCCAAACCATGTATGTCGAACCACCCCATGAAAGCATCACCATCGTGCACCTTACCCTTAGGGTGTTTTTTTGTGTATTAAAGGGATATGTATCAAGACCATAATAATATTTATATTTTATTTTATTTTCAATATAATAATTTTCATGTTTTATTCTTATCATTACTTTACAAATGAATTTGTTTTTTATATAATAAAACACAAATTGTATTTTTAATTAGTATTCAATTTTAATTAAGATATTTATTTTTGATATATTAATGTATTTTTGAAATAAATAATATTTTAATAAAATATTATTAATAAATAATTTTTATTAAATATAAATGATCATATAATTTTTATGAATTCAAATGTAATTTTTATAAGGGTTTGAAAACGGTTATTGTCAAAAAACCATCATTATTTCAATAAAAGTATATTATTATTTTAAAAGTGAAAATACACATATTTATAAAATTATTTTGATAAAATTAATATTTTTTTGGAATCAAAACTTCAAAAATATCTAATAGTTAATTTTTCATAATTTTCTGAGATAGTTGAATTTTCAGGTAAAAATTAAATACCATATAAATATACGGTGTGAATTATGACATCATAATGACCCAAAAGTGATTTAATAAATACTATAAATGGTATAAACGACCAAATATATGTTTTCACTTTAAAATAATTTTATTTAAGTTAATTTTAGTAATTTTATAAAGCCTTTATGAATCCTCCAAAACCTATAATATATTTTAAGGTTTTAAAATCATTTCTTTAAGAGTATTAATCACCTTCACATCAGCACGGGTATAATTTTATTAATTTTTTCCATTGTAATTATTAAATAATTAAAAACAATCCCATTTGGTAGAAACAATGGGAAAAAACCATGATAATGTTTGATGTTTTGGTTATTTTATTATAGAGTCTGAAACCTATGTTTGAAAAATGATAAAGATTTCCCCACTCATTTTCTATATAAACCCACAAAATCTCCCACTTCTATTCACTAAAAATACTTTGAAAACATAATTAATCTTCCATAACCTATATAGATTCCTCCCAAGGTGTCCCCAATCTCTCAAGAAGCTCCTCCCAAGCATTTGAAGTCACACTCTCAAGGTAATGAATCTTTTACCTCTCCTCTTTATTCAAGCTTCTTTGTTATATTATGTCTTCTATTTTCAATTACTATTGTTGGGATATGTTTTTACATGTCCCTATTAGTATAAATTTTATTTAAAATTTATTATATACCCCTTTCTCGCTCATCAATCCATTTTATGAATTTTCAAGTGATGTCGTTATGCTGCTGAAATTCCACTGTGATTTTCCACAGCAAACAATTGTGTTGTGAATACATGTACCCATTTCCTATCAAGGGTGTTCACCTTTATAAACTTATACTTATTTATTGGTAATTAAATGTATTTATTCCACACTCCATTATTTTTTAATAAAATTTGATGATAAATGATTCCATGTTTTATGATCTATGTGGCACACTTAAGCAAGAGAATGAAATGAATGTGATGGGTGCACCCAAAATTATATAGCACTAAAATGAATTGGGTAATGTTTATCATCATGATATGTCATGTTGGTAAAGAGAGTAAATAAGATTCATTTATGGGAATTTTTCCATTGTGATGTTTTGGAATTTATCCTTGACCTATTTTTATGATGTAGTGTTTTAAGTTGTTTCCACATTTTTCATGTTCCCTTTATGTTATCATATCATGCCTCATTATTCATGTTTATGATTCTCATGCATTTTATGTACCATTGATATGCCTATTTTCTAATATATATTATTTTCTTCATGTTATGACATGTTTATTCTCTTAATATTCTTTATAGCTCATCCTTTTTTTATGTATGTCCCCAAGTTATCCCATGTAGTTTTAAGTGCGAAGAAATATTACGAACATTTTAAGGAGGTTTTCAATAAATATGATATATTCCTTGTTTCAAGTTATTATGAAATGTACCTAATTCCCAAATTCACTAGACTTATAAATATCTATATTTGTATTATGTGTAATATTATCTAATAAAACATTAAATAAAGTGTAATAAAGATAAATTTTTTTATAAAAACCATCCCCCTAGGGTGTTTTCACAACCTCCCATGACAGGAGTTTTCATGATCACCCTTATGGGTGTTTCCATGTGAGTATCATGACTTCACCGAGGATAATTTTCACAAACTCCACAATGGGTTTTTTCATTAACACCCTTATGGTTATTTTCATGACCTCCCAGTAGGGAGTTTTCATGACCTCCCCATGTAGGAATTTTCTATATGAGTCCAAATACAAGTAAAAAATTCATAAAGGCTATTAAAATTTTCCATTTCAAAGTTACCTTACCACTTCATAATAATTTTCCATTTACAAAATTATTTATATTACACATTTAACATTTATTGATTCACTTAACAGTTTTAATTCAATTCACAATCCAATAATTCACATTTTAACATCCATCCCCCATTTCATAAACCATGATTTAAAAATTTACCATATCAATGTCATTCTATGATCATATCCTTCATTTCATGGAAATACATTTAAATCATAATTTATTATTTTATAATTCAAAACATACCAATTCATTAGGACTAACTCAATGGTCACATCCCAATCTAGGACTTCCCCTTGAAATCTCCCTTTATTTCATAAGGAATTATTAAGATTTTAATTCCATTTACAATTTCAGTGATTGTGAAATTCCTTTTCACAATCATATATCTAAACCATAATTTCTCCTTTTTATCCATTTTAACATATTTAGACACATAATGAGATCAAACCTAATCAAGTTCATGGTTACCACTAGATTCATTCCTTTAATATCATCCATTTACCTTTCATAAGATATAGGTTAAAATTTATTAATAAATCCTAAGATAAATTCATTACCAAGGCATTCCACTTTCTAATAACATTTTTTTAAGGTTTATGACACATTAAAGGGGGTGTTAAACTATAAAAAAAATTAAAACATTCCATTTAAATTAGTTCGATACACAGATAATATGGCATGACCACATAATTCATTAAATGGGAAAATTATTATGAGACTATGGGTTAAATATTTGGACCTCCTAACGCATGCTTAGAAAGGTCTACTAACCCAATATCATATTTCAGTTCCACATAAAATGGGAGAAATATAGAAATAAAAAAAACCTTGGAAATAGGAAATTTTATAATAGAAATGAGATGGATCATTAGCAACTAAAATAAATGAATAAGGGGCACAAGAGGACTCATATACTTGCCTTAATCTCCTGTTCACTCCTAAAGGCAGATAAAACATACCATGGATGAGGGAGATCCACCACAGCCTTCAAAGTAGGAGAATAGGGTGTGGGAGAGGCGATACTAATTGAATAGGAGGCCAAAATCCTAAGTGGGGGCAAATAGGGGTATCCCTAGGTAAAAATGTAAGGTTTCCCCTAATTAAAAATCACATAATATGTCAGCATCTAGCTAGTGAGCCTAGTGACCATGCAGGGATACTAGATTTCCATCAGCTAGACGGTGGAACTATAGTAGCCTCTCCCACTTCATTCCCCCAATTCTTCTTTCAAATTCCAGGCCTCGGCCCCCAAACACCCCTACCACATCCCAAATTTACAAAATATGCATCTAAAAGAGGAGATACTCAAGGCTCACTAAAATTTTTAATGAACTCATACTTTGTAATAGGGTAGGGTTATGTAACCTCCCCAACATAAGAAACCTCATCCTTGAGTTTCATTCTCAATAATTATCAAGATTACTTATGGATTGGATATGACCCATAATGGTAACCAATTTACAAGGCAAAAACTAAATAAAAAACCATATGTTGGTTCTGTTCATTCCAATACCACCCCAAAATGGATCCACTAATTAAAAGGAAAACCAATCGGTCCATGCATCCTAACATTGATCATTTAAAACCATCATGATTCCCAACTCCCAGTGTAATCCTTACAAAATTTCTAACATTGCACCTCATAGGTGTATACCACTAGTCTAAACCAGCTCATTATCACCTGAAACTGCACCTTGAAATGTATCCTCACCCCCCCCCCAATTAAAAATTCTAATTGACATGCCACTCCAGATTATCTAAGTTCTACCAACTATATTAGAACACATTCTCTTCTTGATAAACACATATAGTCACATCACCTAAACTCCACCCATATCTAGTATTTTTAAAACACCAACCATACATGAGGACACCAATAAAGATGCCATTACCATCCCAACACAGGGCTTGAACTTATAGGATTTCTCCCAAAAAGCCCTGGTCAAGCCCGAGATATATTCATGGCATCAAAAACCACCTTCCCAAAGATATTTCTCATCCATCACATTAAATTCTATGCAAGATAGAAATTCATAACTCCTCAAGCCATCCTATTTAAAAATGATCAACTTCCTTCATCAAAACTCTATTAAAATATTAGATCATGATGCCTCAAAACCTGATGGTAGTCTCACAATCATCTAAACACCCACATCAATGTCCTCACTCAATGCCTAGTATGATTTCCATGAATGAAACACCAACTGATCAAAACTACCATTTTTTCCTATATAGGTAATGACACACCAACGACACAACCCATTCTTAGAGTATTGAATTTTTTCAAAGGATATATGGTGGGACCAGATCCACCTGATCACCAACATCTTAATCCAAAGATCACCAACTATTGGTCTTATTACACTCATGGCCCTTTCACACGAGGTTTATAACACCAAGACCTATATGGAACTCCCCAAAATAGGATTTTTTACACCTTCACACCACTAAAACAAAAAACCAATCTCCATGAATCATTTCTTATCCTTCACTAAACACAACAGCCAGATGTGGTTGTATTTCCCACACTATGTTCCAAAATAAACATAAACTACAGCCCATTCCTGGCTCCATAAATATCATCATTTCCATTTTCTATAATTTATTTTCATATCAAGGGTATAATCTCTCATGGACAATGATGTACTTCACATATAGGGATTTATTGAATCCTATCAATGAGAACAACCTAAATATGTTCCATAATCAAAATGTATGCACCACTCCTCCCAAGTCGCACTCATTTTTCAAAACACATACACCCGTAAAAAGGGAAATACAATTTGACCATGTCATCACGCGTTATTCCACCCATCGATATCACCCATTAACATAATAACTATTCAAATTTATCTCAAGAGCCTTGTTCATCTCATTCACAAGTATTTCACTACGTTTCTAGGTCACCTTACTCTGATAGGGTCTTGTAAAATGAAACCCTCTTTAGACCCATGACTCTATAATGACCAATCATGAATCTAAGATCATTATGGAACCATAGATACCGCATAAATTGACTGACTAACTTATAAAAAAAATCTTATGCACATAGTAATAATGTATCATCACGTTATTATTGAAAATCAAGGGTCCCCCCCCCCCCGAAACCAATCACATGGCTCGACTCATGATTCCATCAGTTGTATCTCATTAAGACTAGAATCACATGCCTAAACCATTGGACATAGTCAAGAGAACCCTCAATTTTTCAACACCAAGAATATTACCATTCCAAATATTATCCACACGATTTCCCTTTAACTGAAATCAATCTAGAAACAAAATAATCTACTCACACTCTCATCATGTACTGAAGCATGCCCGGTATCAATATGGTCAAACACTCGATCAACCTTTCTCTTTGAAACCCCAAATTGAAACCCAAAATTCTAGTACTCAAGGTTATTTTCATCACCAAGCACTAGGAAACACACATGACCTTCTTTAACCCTTTTAAGGGTTTCCACTTGGGCAGGTCACCTCATGATCGATATGATCACACCCACCAGTCCTACCTCATATTTACAGATATCCTTAAGGAATTTATTCATTCCTAGGCCATATATCCCAAGTAAATTCTCATGCTCAAACCTTATACTCAAAAATTTACCTATTCATTCCACCTCTAAGGCACTCACAAAACCATATAACCCATACCAAGGGTTACCCTTTCACATCACAAGGCACCGACTCACTAAACCTAAGTCGTATCTAAGGGTTATTAAGTTCTCCCAACTAGACCAAAAATTTTATCTCACATAGGTTGTACCACATGGGAAACCTTCTCATTCTCATTTTGTACTCACGTGGAATTTATTTTTCCTAAACACCCATCTCTAGGGTTCTCAGACCAATGCATGGTGGCACAATCTACTAGAATATCAGCCTACAAGGGCTCAAAAACATGATATGCTACAGTTATCAAGTTTATAGATTAAAAAAATGTCAAGTAATACACAAAAATTTTCTACTAGATGCACCTCACATCAAAAGGTTTTCATAAACCAAGCTCTCTTCCTAGATCTATCTATCCTTGATAGGGTCAATTCATCCCACTAGACCTAAGGCCCACATTAGAACACACTCTAATAGAGATTTTTCCAACATCTAATTTCAATGAAATGATAATGGGCCTAATAACTACTATTAACCCAACTCGTATCATGGGAACCTCATAACTTGAGAGCTCTAAATTTCCCCACTACCCACACATAGGTCCAAACCAAGAATACGATGGATCTAAGTCACCATGTTCATTAAAGGTTATTCATTTCTCAAATTCAAATTTTTAAATCTTTATCATTTCATAAGTTTCACATTCCAAGATTATCATGATCCGAAGGGTTTAAATTTTTAAACTTTTCATCATTTTTAAAGATTCCACATTTTAACCATTCACCATTTATTTGGATATCATATTCCAGGTTTAGTAAGATACAATTTCATTCATAATTTATAAGGTAAAAAACCTTATAAGTTTCTTATTGGAACTTTATTTAACTAAAAACATCATTTAATAATTTATTTATATCTTTATATCTAACAAGGATCCACTTGGGGAGTTGTTCAAGTAAGATGACACCATATAATTATATGGTAAAACACTATATAAATCATTATTGGTACTTTAAATAACCACCCATACCCCCCCTCGATTATTTTAATTCATATGAAGATATAAATTATTAATAGATATAAATCATAAGAATTATATAAATCAATGTCATTTATAAATCATACGCAACTATGAATCACATGAAATTTACGAGTTACATATAAATTTTACATGCCTAGCTTGATGCATGAATGCACACACACTTTATTTCCATACCAGACCAAGAGTAAAAAACTAATAAATCATAACATCATAAATCAAGTGTATTACTCAAGGTGAAATATCACAACTATAACAAGAAAAATCCATGAACAAAAAGTCTCATCCTTGACAACTTAGGTTTTCCCCCATGCATGGGTTGATCACTCCCAAACATGATATCATTAACAATCCCTAAAAAATCCTATTCTCTTTTTTAACATTACTAAATAGTAAGACAAAATAAAATTCCTATGATGAAACTTTGTAATGTCACATCCTAGAATCCACTAAATCAGTGCCCCGTACTGGTGGCACCACATCACCTTAGGTGTTCCACATTATACACTAGAGGTTTTTGACTAGTGGTGAGGATTTAAAGTGGTAAAGTGGGGAGAATATACCCTCTGGTAAAAGTAGAAACAATAGTCAAAATAATAAAAAACACATAAACCAAACCAAAAAACATCAAAGATAAGACAAGGAAATTTCTAAGAATAACCATAGTATAAAAATTCTATAACAATAGAGTATTCCATACATGTCATAATGAACCCATCATGGGTGGATCATATATATAGGATAATGAAAGAAAAAAGTAAAAATAAAAATTATAACTCATCCCAACCGGTCCTAAGTCTAGCATAGTTCCATCACTTATACTCTATCCTAACATTCCAAATGAGAAATTATGTAATGGACCCTTGACATAAACCTGTAACATGTGACCAAATAGTGATATATGATCGGGTACCCAAGTGTCATGGTAGCTCGAGCAGGGTGTGGGTGTAGCTCAGTAAAACATTACTAATAACATCCCAAAATATAACCAACCTGAAATAAAATTCCGTGCAAATTTGTTGTTATTCCTTTTAATAGTTTTAAGAAATCTAAATAAAAAGCAGTAAATAACCACTAATGATTGTTCTCCATGATGACACCTTAGATCAGACTATACCACATTAATCATTATATTTGGGACCTCAATAAATCATACCTTCTTTGACTAGTGTCAGGGTGTCTCTAAGCACACCATGGTTATTGTTCCAATCATAGTATCATGACCACCCTTTTGGGTTTCATAAGAGTATCACAACCACCCCATAGGGTGTTTTCACAACCTCCCACAACATGAGTTTTCACAATCACTCTTACGGGTTTTTTCCATTTAAATATCATGACCTCACTGAGGGGAGTCTTTACAAACTCAACAATGGTTGTTTTCAAGACCACCCTTATAGGTGTTTTTATGACTTCCCTATAGGGTGCTTTCACAACCTCTCTGTAGGGGAGTTTTTCATATGAGTACAAACACAAGTCAAACAATTTATAAAGTACATTAAAATTTTACATTTCAAATCCCACTTACCACTTCATCATCATTTTCCATTTACAACATCAATTACATTCTACATTTAACATTTTCTAATCCACTTAACAATTTAAATTCAATTCACAATCCAATAATTCACTTAATAACATTCATCCCCCATTTCATAAACCATGGTTTACCAAATTACCATATCAATGTCATTCCATGATCTCATCTTTCATTTCATGGAAATCCATTTCAATCATAATTTATCATTTTACAATTCAACACTTACCAATTCATTAGGACCAGGTCAATGGTCATGTCCCAATCTTGGACTTTCCATTGAAATCACCCTTCATTTTGTAAGGAATTTTTAATCTTTCAATTCCATTTACAAGATTAGTGATTGTGAAATTCCATTTCACAATCATTTATATAAACCATAATTCTCCCTTTTTATCTGTTTTAACATCATTAGGCACATAATGAAATCAAACCCAATCAAGGTCAAGGTTCCTTCTAGATTCATCTCGTTAACATCATCCATTTACTTTTCATAATAAATTACTTACCATTTGTTAAGAAATTCCATGTTTAATTAATCACTAAGTCATTCCACTTGGAATAACATTTTTCTAAGGTTCATAACACATTAAAAGGGGAATTAAACTATGGAAAACAGAATTTAAAACATTTAATTTAAATTAGGTCAATGCATGGTGAATCCTACATGACAACACGATGTATCACTTGAGAAAATTAAGGCAATAATATAGGTTAAATATAGGGATCACTTACCTCATTCTTAGAAAGGTCTACTCACCCAATATCATCTTTTGGTTCCACATAAAATTGGAGAACTTGAGAAACCATAAAAATACCTATAAATAGGAAATTATAGAATAGAAAGGAGTGGGATAACTAGTCATTTAAATAAATAAAGAATGGGTGTAAGTGGACTCATAGACTCACCTTCAGATCTTGATCATACCCAATGACAGATGAAGTGGGTTGTGGATGAGGGAGATCCACTATGTCCTTCAAAGGATGAGTAGAGGGTGTGGGAAAGTTGTTACCGGACAAGTGGGAGGCCAAAATCCTAATTCGTTGAAAATAGGGGTGACATCAGTTAAAATTATGGGGCTACCCCTGATTAAAAATTACACAGGAGGCCATCGATAAGATGATGGCACACCAACTGGCCGGTGATCCTAGTGGTCATGTAGGGATACTAGATTTCAACTAGATAGCTGGCAGTTATGTACTGACTAGATGGTAGAATTAAAGAAATCCCTCCTGCTATAGGTCCCTGGTTACTCTTTCAAATTCTAGACCATGGGCCCCCAAACACCCCTGAGATATCCCGAATTGCTGAAAATCACTTCAAAAAGAAGAGCTACTTGAGGCTCACTAAAATGTTAAATGAACCCATAATTTTTAAAGGGGATTGGTTTTACTCATATATTATATCTTCATGAAATGTAAATGAATCTTGTGTGGTTGATAAATTAAATTTTAACACATTAACACTCGGTTGGTGGTAGAATGATATCATGTATCATGCATTTATGATAAGACCAAACAAAAAAGCATATTTCACACATACATTCCATACCATATGAATTGTACTAATCATAAAATATGTTTTAAACTACATATATCATATATATAAGGGTTTAGGTCATATCTCAAAAAAAATACTACATTCAATTAAAAGTGGGGATGGAAATAGGTTGGATACCTATGAAATTTGTGATACCCAAAATCTAACCTCTTTATTTTTACAAAACTCTAATCCTGGCCCTAATTCAATTATTTTTTAAATTCACTACCCTAATCATAACTATAACCCATTTATTTTTTAAATTCACTACCCTAAGCTTACCCTATTATATTTATAACTACTCATTTAACTACCCTAAACCTTTTAATTACCTGTATAGAAAATCAAAATTTTAAAAACAATATATAATAATTTAATAAACATATCAAATAATTTAGTGAATATTTTTTGTAATTATACTTTATTTAATAACTTATAGTCAATGAATTAAAAATTAAAATTTTCTTGTAAATATAATCTGAACTAAACTCAAAATAAATAAATATTTTTATAATTATAATGTCATTTAAAATTTTATTATTGATTAATTAATAATAATTTACATAATCAATTTTCAGTTTATGGTACCCTATAAAAACTACTCTAACCCTACCCATTTATTAATCTAGATTTCAATTTTCTACCCCGATCCTATAAATACTCATTTAACCACTACCCTAACCTTATTTAATCATATTGGGTAGTGTTAGATACTCAGTTAACAAATACCCATTACAATATATACTTATTAGGAAACAAAACTACCTTAAAACTTTAATGAAAATAAATCCTCACAAGTTTTTAGAATGTTTTAAATAAATAATCACGCTCACATGTATACAAATTAAAATTAAATCACTGTAAAATCTCTAACCAATCTACTCAAGTGTCCTTAAACCAAACCTATGACCAAGCCCCTAGCCCGTGACCCTAATTTAATTTTAAAAATATAATAAAAATAACTATAACCCCATTAATTAATCAATTAATGGTCAAAAATAAAATCCAAAATAAATAAATAAATATAAAAAATTGATAGGATTTGCAACAAACACTTCATTTTAATATCAAATATGTAATCACGTTTTTAATCCAAGATCATTTACTAAGTCAAATGACTATTTTACCCTTATGGTGTAAAATGGCTAAGAAACCTATGAAACTTCATAAGTTTCAAACTAAAAAAATATGTGAGTCTCCACATATTATATTTCTCTATAATATTTTTAAATACATGTTTAACTTTTTGAGTCATTTCAATTTTTTGATGATAAATTCTTGATTTTAAAATTTATTTATAAACCCAATTTGATTAATAATTTAAATAAAATAAAAATATTTTTGTTATTTTATTATCATTTAAAAATATAAATTAATTATATTTCAATAATTTATTTTTTAAAATTCATATTTAGAATATATCATGAGGATCATTCAAATTTAAAAATTGTTTTTAATTCACTAGTCTTGCATTATTAAAATTTAGTTAACTACTAATCAAACCCAAATTAATTGGGGCATGCAATGTTATACAAAAACTAATTAATATTATTTTCCATCCTTAAATTAATAATAAATTAGGTACAAAATATAGATACAAAGAAAACCACACACACACCCGAGGAGGCTCAAACTTGAGACCTCCCCCACCACCATAGGGGCACAACTATTATATTTATTAAATATATTTTTTATTATATATTTATTAATATCCATATTTTAATTTTAAAAGTTAATAGTCATATAAATATCTTCATTAAAGAGTGTAAATCTCTATTAAAGAGAGTTAGAGAAAGCTCTTCATTAAAGAGTACAACTCTACATTAAAGAGGGTTAAATAAGGCTGTTTATTAAAGAGTGAAAATCTTCATTATAGAGGGATGAATCCTCATGGATCTTTTAGTAAATTTTAAACTCTTCATTAAAGTGTGTGGCTCCTCATGTGAACATATTTTTTGAAATGGAGTGAGAATATCCATTTTATATTATAGTGGTGGAACATTGTGACTTGTTATCATGGCATTTCACTCTAATGTGTTGTGGAATGTAGCACCATAACTTCAGTAACCCAAATCTAGTGGTTATTTTACTAAATTGGAACAAGATACAAGGGATCACATCCCAAATTATTTATAGTTTAGTTGTCTTGGGAGACTTGATACATACATGATTCTCTATTTACACTTGAAAACATGAAATACAACTTAAAATTATTGTGAGAATTTTATTATTTATTCTATTATATCCCTGAAATTATTCATAGATCCCTTATTTTCATATAAGGAAATGAAAACATGATAAATGGTGAGCTTATATTCTTAGTAATAAAAATCAGGCAATTGACTCTATCACAGAATAAATAAAGCATAAATAATATGATAGAGATAAACAGTAATAAAATATGTCATATAATTAATATCATAAAAGGAAAATTTATCCTTGGATGGAATAAAAACATAAATAATTGCATGGATAATAATAACTAGTTTCATAATGATATAATTCATAATTTCAAACATAATATTCTTACCATCAAGGCCTAATGCTAAGACAACTTACATAAATAAGTAAGGCATATGCCAAATACCCAAACTAGTTTGTCTCCTAAGACCTATCAATGCATCAAGGGGATATAGTGTGACTCTCCCATCACATAATAAGTCTAATTAATTCATCATATGAAATAAATTAATAACAATTCAATACATAATCAATATAAACATTCGTATTGAAAACTAACATACAAAATTTTCATATTTTCACAAGTCAATAAATAGAACAACATGATCATAAGCCTTCCATAGAAGTAAGATAGATGATAACATTATATTATATCCTCATTAAAACATAATATTCTTCAAAGTATGTTAACATGGATGAAAATAATTCTAAAATTTTAGTAAAACATTTCTTGAGGAAAATACCCTTTTCATTTTGAAATCGCTTATTTAAAATCTCAAAATTTACAAAATATTTGAAAAATATATATTTAAAAAGAACCATGAAACTTATAAAGGGATATTCAAGAAAAATAATGGAAATAATGGTGGGAAAATCACTTATTTGGAAAACATTAAAACAAATATTTTTTTCACACCCTTGGTAAAAAATACCTTATTAAGAAAACGACAAGAAGATTCCATTTAAAACTTTTTATAAAAATTCAAACATGGGTAAAATTGAATTTAATAAATCATTTGATAATTTTAAAAAAATTCTTGAAAACATTTCAAATAAAATATAGACATTGAAGAAAAATATTTTTGATCATATATAAAAACAAATTCGGTTTTGTTGAGTAAGAAGTTATACTTCTTACTTTTCCATTCCTTTGGTTTTGTAAATAACATACTCTTTCTTAAAACATGTTTACTAACTTCTTATGCCCAAATTTTTTTAGAATGTTTTGTATAAAACATATCTTTTTACCATACATAGAATAATTTCTTAGGTATTATGAATATAAATTATACATTCTTAATTATGATTATCATAATGAGTATATGTTTGATTAATCAAACTCACCCTTATCGAATCATGTGTTAGACTTTCAGTATCTTCTATTGTACTGAAAGAGTATTAAAACATTGGACTGATACCAATAATTATAATCATCAGATTTATACTCATAATTATTATTATAATGAAATTGTTAAGTAAGTCCATAAGATTGACTTAAAGTTTATAATCATATTCAGAAGACTTGTTTCTAATGTAAGGAAATATTTATACACTATAATGGTGTAAATCAATATGACTTCTAACATTCATTTATTCCAGATCATAATGAGTTATCAAGTTCCAGGTTTCCAAGTCGTTATGACAAACTCATAGAAATATAACTGTTGGGAGATCAATATGATTGTTGGAGAATTTGCCTATAAATAACTAGTCATTTTATTAGTTTAAAGAAAGTTGGTGGTTACATTTCACTCTTAATTTTTCTAAATCTTACATAGCATGAATGGTATGTTCCTAGTCTATTTTAATTATTTAGAGATATTCATTATAAGGAAACCTTGTTAGGTTGTATCCTTTAGAACATTGTTGTAATTATAAACTATGTCTGATCATCATATTGATTAAGGGATTTCAGGGATAGGAAGATAGAGAATATGATCCATCGAATCAAGAGATACCAAGAATGGGTAGATATAGAAAATCTAATCTTTGTATCGAGGGATTTTAGGGATAGGAAGACATAGATTCAGATCATTGTATCGAGGGATTTCCTTGCTAGGTAAAGGCATACTTTATTGTATGTATCCCCCCTAGTTTGAGGTATGTAGCCTTTTTTTATGCCTTTTAATGTGTTTAAAGTGCTTAGGATGAGTTGAGAAGAGGTTGGGGGAGTTTGTAAAGGTTTTGGAAAGTTTTTAATCCTTTTTAAGGCTCCACGGTTTGAGAACGGTTAGGGGAAACTGTGCGAGATGAAATCGTGCGGGCAGTGGGGTTACGCATGGCTTGCGCATAGTTTGTCTAACCATTTGAGTAGGCCATGAAAGATTCCCCTTTGAGGCAGAAGTAGGCTCATGGTTAGCACGTGGTTTTTCTAACCGTGCGAGCTAACTATGCGGCCCATAAAAATGGGTTTTTAAAAATTTGGGGTTATTCTTGATTTCCCTAAAGACACCCAAACATACTCTCATTCGAGACTCACTCAGGATTTCCTCTTCTCAAGGGCTAGGGGTTCACTTACACTTGTTTTGGAAGTGAATCTAAGGGTTTTCTTGGTGTGTTTGAGCCGATTCTTCTCCAGTAAGTCTCTTTTCTTAGTTCTTTGTGGTTTTCTCTATATCTACTCTTCCCTCTCTCTTAGTTTTCTAGATCTACACTCGTTGTGTGTAGATATAGGGTTTTTGTTGCCTTAAGTGATGATATTAAGGCTTTTTAATGGTAGGTAATGAGATTTAGAGTGGTTTCAGTGGAGCATTTTCTATATTGTGTGGTGCGGTTGCTTGTGGGTTGATTTCACCGGAACCCTAAAGGTTGGTGGCTTTTCTCTCAACTCAACTTAGTTAGAAATAGTGGTTTTAGTTACAATTAATTTGTTTTTCTTGAAATTAGTTGTTATAATGATGTGTGAATATTTTTAGAAATCCATTTGGTGATGATTGGTGGGATTTTGGGGAAAATGGGATATTTTTGCAAAAAGGGGCTTTGTTGTGTGATTTTATAATGTTGATTTTAAAATCGTTAGTGGTTGATTATGAAAAATGTTTTGTGAAAGATTTTATTCAATAAATATGTTGTTTATTGAAATGTTTTTGGGCATGGAAATTTGGTTAAAGGGTGTTTTCAATAAATTTTTGATTTATTGAAGTGAATTAGCATGTGATGGGAATGATGGTGTGCTTATTATGTGGCCTTGGTGTTTTTTGATTGTTGTTTGTTTAAGTGTTGTGTCTTATATTGATATGTAGAATTGGGTAGGAAATATCACTATAAAAGGTGATGGATAGTGGAAAGAATATCCACCATTATGGATAGTGTTCGGGAAGCACCGCTAGTTGGAAATATATTGAACGGGTTGGACAGAAGATCCAACGTTTTGGTTTCCTTGTTGTGTGTTGCTTTGAAAGATAGAAATTTTTGTGCTAATTTGAAATGGTGAAATGGGTTATGGCATGGTTTTTTTATTTCCCTTGGGTTTCATGGTTTGGGTGAATATGGATTGGTAAAGGAGTGTTTGTTTTGTTGTAAGTTGTTGAACTATTTACGGTTTTATATAAATTGTTTTATATAAATGTGTTAATGGTTTTATCCTAGTAGCGTGTGTAGGGAAGTTATTTGGGGAAAACCTGTTGATTATTTGTACTCACCCCCTGCTTTTTCACTTTGGTGCTTTTGAAAATGTTGTTTTTTGGTACATAGGTAAGGGTAATGCATCTCATTTTCCTAGCTGTTTTACATGAGGCTTTGGTGATGTTGTGGTGATTAGAGCATGGAGATTGGTGTGGAGCTATGGATGGTGTCCTGGTTCTTTGGGGTCTTGTTGTGTAGTCTTATTCTTGGTACTCGGATTTTGTGTTTGGTTGTATTGGTTTTTGGAAATTATTATGGATGTTTTGGTTATCTTTTGGTAATTTATGGGTTGGATTGTTTTATTGACATGCATCATATAGATTTGTTGGTAATGGAATATTGGGTTGGTTGATTTTATCTTAAGGTAAAATCATTCCCCAATTAGTATTGAATCCCTTGGAATTTATTGTTAGCCTTTATAGCCCCGGTAACTTCTCTTAAGGACAAGTAGAATTCCTCCACCCTCTCAAGCCAATGGGATAGGGCAGGATGTTGCAAGTGGTATTAGTCTGTTTAGTCCTTGGCTTTCAAGTGAGAGCAGTTGTTTGGTCCTTTAGTGTTTACATTCGTTCTTGATCGATTCCTTGAGTCAAGATGGTAGAAAGGTGTAGGTTTTTTGGAACTTGGAATGTATAGCATAAAAGGACATAGCTAACCCTTTTATGATGAACTTAAAGTTACCAGGGAGTTGGGTACATAAGTGTTTTAGATACACTTATAGGCATTGGATATCTCATTGTCATGGGTGTAGCCAATGAGATGAGCATGGCATGCATGGTTGAAATGACTTCCCACTAGGATTCATATTTCATTGGGGTATAATGATTTATGGTGTGATATGAATGTGTGTATTTTGAACAATCTTAATTGGGTTTCAAAATAGAAGGATTTGAAACATGGAAACTCGTGGTATTTTGAAAATGGGTTGATTTTCAAAATGTGGTGGATTTTTCCGAATAGTGCAACATGGGAAATGTGAACTTGTGGAAAGCCTGGTTGTGATAGTTATTATGTAATTGAATTTGAAAATTTTATACCCTTTCTTTTTCAGGGATTGGTACTTATAGATGTTTTTGTGTTGATATAAATGGCACTGGGTAGGTTTCATAGAGACCAACCGGAGGAAGCTACTGAAAATGTGGTTGCACCTGAGTCTTAGGTGAACCAACAGCTAGTATAGAGTATAGTTAAAGCTTTCAAAGCTGTGGAAAGTGGGAATAAAGTGGATGAACCAAATCATGTGGATCATGTGGTTCAGTTTCAAAGGAATAATCCACACATTTTTAGGGGTGATTCGGAAGAAAAAAGGGATGAAGCATGGATGAACAGAATGAATAGGTTATTTGACTTGTTAGGAACACTGGTAGAGATGAAAGTGAAATTATACATGTACATGTTGGAAGATCTTTCCCTTCAATGGTGAGATTTGGCGATCCAAGCTAGGACGGACCAAGGTGTGACATGGGAGGGTTTTGAGGAATTGTTTAACAAAAAATTCTAGCCTCATATGTTCAGAATTTAGCGTACAATAGATTTATTTAGTTTGAATTAAGGGAAAATGGTGGTAACAGAATATGCTACTAAGTTTATAAACTTAGTGCAGTTTTCACACGAGGTGGTGGGCAGTACATTATTGAAAACATGAATTTTTTAAGCTGATTTGAACCAGGAAATTTGTTCCAAGATAACGGTGTTGTGTATAAATGATTACATGGAAATGGTGAATAGGTCTATGGTGGTTGATTTGGATATTTTGGGGATACAAGTGGGGGAAGAATGTTGGTACCCATGGAAAATAGTGGGAACTCGAAGGTTGGGTTCAAGCGGAAGAGGGACACTTATTTACAGGGTGGAAGTACGGCTCAGAATCTGACGGCAGGATCCATGAATCTTCCTCTGAAGCCTCAGAGTAAGCTGGGATGTCTTCATTGTGGCTCTATGGGACACATCAAGCAGGATAGTACAGCACAACCTCGATCATGTCATAATTGTAAGAAGATGTGGAATCTACATCATTATTGTCGTAATACTCCGAGGTCGGGTGTCTGTGACACTCCTCAGGGGCTACAGGGGTCTTATGCCTCGACGGGATGGGGAAAGCAGCATATCACACGGAAATAGAGTAAAGTTGGTTATGGAATTCAGAAAATACCTTGACACCTCAACATTGTAATTAAGATCAGATCATGGAAATAAATTAGTTGTTTGGAGCTGAGAAGGTTTTGATGGATGATCAGTCAGGACCATCCACAGTGCAAGGTACGATTCTTTTAAATTCCACATTTATGCAATATTTATTTAATACGGGTGCTTCAAATTCTTTTATTGCTTCTTACATCATTGATTTTTTGGGTTTACATGTGGAAATGATTCCTTCTGTTTAGAAATTACAAAATCCTCTAGGTCAAAGATAGTGTTGATCTTTCCTTTATAAAGCATTTTACTTAGTCATGGATGAAATTGAATTGATGTGGGATTTATCAGTGCTTGATATGGATGATTATGAAATAATCATGGGGATAGATTGGTTGGAAATGTTTAAGTCCCACATTGATTGCTATGCGTGAACAGTTAGTTTTACGATGGAGGATGGCGTTGAACATCTCTTTATAGGGGAGAGGAATGAAAAACTTGGTGTAATGGATTTTTTGGCACCAGCTATTGGTGCAATTTTTTATCATTTAGAGGCTTTGTAGTTGGCATAAGTGGAAGGTATTGAGAAGTGTGTTCTTCTGGCAGTTGTAGATCAGTTTATGGATGTATTTCCCAAATAATTCTCAGGGTTTCCACCCGTGAGAGAATTGGAGTTTATGATTGATCTCCTTCATGGGACCAATCCTATCTCACTTCTATCTTACCGTATAGAACTAGTAGAATTGTAGGAATTAAAGGTGCAGTTGGAATAGTTATAGAACAAAGGGTTCATCTGACCTAGCATGTCTCCGTGGGCAGCACCAGTTCTGGATGGAACTTTGTGTCTCTGTGTGGATTATCGTAGACTTAATCAGGTTATGATAAAGAACCAATATCCACTTCCATGCATTGATGATTTGTTTTACTAGTTTAGGAAAGCTTAGTGGTTCTCCAAGATTGACTTGAGGTCAGAATATCATCAATTTTGGGTAAGAAAGGAGGATATTCTGAAAATAGATTTCAGAAGTAGATATGGCCATTACAAGTACGTGGTTATGCCCTTTGGTCTAATAAATTCACCATTGGTGTTTATGGAATTGATGAATCGGATATTTCAGAGATATCTAGATTATTTGGTGGTGGTATTTGTGGATTATATATTAGTTTATTCAACGAAAAGGGTAGATCATGAGCATCACTTGGAAAAAGTGTTAGGGATCTTGAGGGATCATCGGTTGTATTCCAAATTGTCAAAGTGTGATTTTTTGGATATAGGAGGTTAGTTTACTTGGCCATGTTATTTCTAAGAGGGATGTTTCAGTTGATCTAGAAAAGATAGAGGTTGTTATCTCTTAGAAACCACCAAAGAACATTTTCGATATACGGAGCTTCCTTGGTCTTTCTGGTTATTATCAATGTTTTGTTCGTGATTTCTCACAATTATCGTCATCAATGACAGCTTTGACAAGGAAGAATATCTCATTTCAATGGGATGAGCTGTGTCAGAAATGTTTTGAAGAGATAAAGGGTCTTCTTACATCAACACCAATATTGGTTTTTCTAGAACCAGGGAAAGGGTACTTGGTGTATTGTGATGCATCGGGATCAGGGTTGGATTGTGTTCTCATGTAAGGGGATCATGTGGTAGCATATGGATTATTCCAGTTGAGGTTGCATGATAAGAACTACCCAACACATGATTTGGATTTGGAGGTAGTGGTTCATGCTATAAAAATGTGGCATCATTATCTCTTTGGTGATAAATTTATAGTGTTTACCGATCATAATATCTTAAAGAATATTTTCTCACAGATAGATTTGAACTTGAGGTAAAGGAGATGGACGGAATATCTCTAGATGTTTGATTTTGACTTTATGTACACACCAGGTAATAAAAATTTAGTGGTGGATGCATTAATTAGGAAATCATATGCTCAAGTGGTGAAATAGGCATTGGATCAGTGGTAGTTGATATCCATCATAGACAACATGTGGTTGGAATGTGAGGATCGGGGTGACAGAGCGGCCTTCTTTCTGGTTTCATTGGTTTCTGACTTGGCTGGTTTGGTTAAAGAGGCACAGGAATCTGATTCCAAATGTTTGGCGATGAGGTAGAAACTCAATGGTGGGGAGACCATTAAGGGTTGGGAACTAAATGGGAATTCATCCTTGTGTTTTCAGAATTGGATGGTGGTACCAGTGGATTTTTAGGAGGAACTTCTCAGGTCTTATCATCATTCTAGGTGGTTTGTTCATCCAGAGATTCAGAAAATTTATAAGGCGTTGAAAGAACATTTTTTGTGGGTTGGTATTAAAAGGGATGTGACAGACTTTACTTATCTTGGTGTAGAAATGGGAGCAAATAGAAATGGATTTTTTAACGGGTCTCCCAAGAATGGTTAGGAAATATAATACCATATGGGTGATTGTGGATCGGCTCATAAAGTCGGCTCATTTCATTCTGATTCATAAATCTCATATGGTAGAGGATCTTTCCAAAATATATATCTAGGAGGTGGTAAATATGCATGGTGTTCCAATTTAAATTCTATCAGATAGAGATCCAAGGTTCATATCTCATTTCTGAAAATCCTTATAGCAATCCCTTGGGACATAGTTGATGATGAGCATGGAATATCATCCTCAAACGAATGGAAAATATGAGAGGATGATAAAAACATTGGAAGATATGTTAAGGGCATGTGTGATGGATTTTAGTGGTTCATGGGAGGATCACTTACCGTTGGTAGAGTTATCCTATAATAATAGTTATCAGGCTTTAATACATATGGCTCTGTTTGAGGCATTGTATGGGCATCCATGTTGTTCTCCACTATGTTGGGTTGAAATAGGTGATACTTTGATGATTGGACCGATCCTTGTCCAAGAGACTATGTAGAAGATAAATTTGATTAGAAATAGGATGGATATGGAACAAATTCATCATAAATAATATGCATACCATCGTCGATGGTTGTTGTCGTTTGAGTTGGGTGATCATGTGTTTTTGAGAATCACTCCTAGGTTGGGACATCATTGGTTGGGAAAGTGGGGTAAGTTATCTCCAAGGTATATTGGTCCTTTTGAGATACTTGAGAGGATCGGGGAAGTGGCTTATTGGTTGGATTTTTTACCACAGTTTAGTGCGGTGTACAATGTGTTTCATGTTTTTCAATTGAAAAAGTATCAGTCGGATCATGACCATGTGATTCATTGAGATTATTTTGAGCTAAAAATGGATGCTTCATTATTGCACATGTCAGTGCGGATTATGGATAGGAAGGATAAAGTCTTGCATGGTAAAAGCATTAGTTTAGTTTGGGTTTTATGGAAGCATGGTCAGATTCAGGAGGAGACTTGGGAGTGGGATAAAGAGATGGTCGAGCAATGGCCCGAGCTCTTTTAGAAAAGAAATGGTTCTTTACTTTCCAAGGACAGAAAGTCCAATGGTGGGGGAAATTTAGCACCCCCAGTTTGAGTTATATAGATTTTTTTTATGCCTTTTTATGTGTTTAAAGTGATTTGGATGATTTGGGAAGATGTTGGGAGAGTTTGGAAAGGTTATAAAATGTTTTGGAATTTTTAAGGCTACATAGTTTGAGCATGTTTAGGGTAAACCGTGTGAGTTGAAATCATTTGGGCAGTGGGGTTACACATGGCTTGTGAATGGTTTGTCTAACCATGTTAGGAGATCATGTAAGATTCCCCTTTGAGGCAGTATTAGGCACACAGTTAGCACATGTTTTGTCTAACCGTGTGATCTAACCATGGGGCCTGTAAAAATGGGATTTTAAAAATTTTGGGATTAGTTAGGATTTCCCTAAAGACACCCAAACTTTCTCCCATTCGATCTTCACTCGATATTTCCTATTTTTAAGGTTTATGGGTGCACTCCCACTCATTTTTGAAGTAAATTGAAGTGTTTTTTTGTGTTGTTAAGCCGATTCTTCTCCAGTAAGTCTCCTCACTTAGTTCTTTGTGGTTTTATCTAGAACTACTCTTCCCTCTCTCTAATTTTTCTATATCTACACCCATTGTGTGTGTATATAGGTTTTTTGTTGACTTAAGTGATGATATTAAGGCTTTTTTATGGTAGGGAAGTATATCTAGAGTGGTTTTAGTGGAGCGTTTTCTGGATTTTGTGGTGCGGTTGCTTGTGGGTGGATTTTGCCAGAACCCTAAAGGTAGGTGGATTCTCTCTCGACTCCACTTGGTTAGAACTATTGGTCTTGGTTATAATTAATTTGTTTTTATTGAAATTAGTATTGATAATGATGTGTTAATCTTGTTGAAAATCCATTTGGTGATGATTTTGGTGATTTTGGAGAAAATGGGTTATTGTTGCAAAAAGGGGATTTGTTGTGTGATTTTAAAATATTAATTTTAAAATCGTTAGTGGATGATTATGAAAAATGTTTTTTGAAATATATTTTTTAATAAATATTTTGTTTATTGAAATGTTTTTGGGTATGGAAATTTGGTTAAAGGGTGTTTTCAATAAATTGGTGATTTATTGAAGTGAATTGGAATATGATGGGAATGATGGTGTGCTTATTGTGAGGCCTTGGTGTTTTGTTCCTATTGGTAAGTGTTATGGCTTTTGTTAATGTGTGTAATTGTGCAGTAAGTCTCACTATAAAATGTTATGGATATTTGATGGAAGAGACACCATTATGGATAGTGGTCGAGAAGCACCGCTAGTTGGAAATGTATTGAACGGGTTGGATGGAAGCTCCACTATTTTGGTTGCCTTGTTGTGTGTTGCTTTTCAAGATGGAAATTGTTTTTATAATGTGAAATAGTGAAATGGATTATGTCATGGTTGTTTTTCTTTCCCTTGGGTTTCATGGTTTGGTTGAATATGGCTTGGTAAAGGAGTGTTTGGTTTGTTTTAAGTTGTTGAACTATTTACGCTTTTATATAAATTGTTTTATATAAATGTGATAATAGTTTTATCTTGTGCCATGTATAGGTTAGTCATTTGGGGAAAACCTACTGAGAATTTATACTCACCCCCTACTTTGGCACTTTGGTTATTTTGTATATGTTGTTTTCTGGGACACAGGTAAGGGTAAAGCATCTCATTTTGTTATCGGTTCGACATGAGGCTTTGGTGATGTTGTGGTTCTTGGAGCATGGAGCTTGGTGTGGAGCTATGGACGGTTTCCTAGTTCCTTGGGGTCCTATTGTGTAGTCTTATTCTTGGTACTATGATTTTGGGTTTGGTTATATTGGTTTTTGGAAATTATTATGGATGTTTTGGTTGTCTTTTGGTAATGTAAGGGTTGGATTGTTTTATTTACATGCATAATGTAGCTTTGTTGGTAATGGAATATTGGGTTGGTTGATTTTATCTTAAAGGAAAATAGTTCCCCAATGATTATTGAAGCCTTTGGCATTTATTTCCAGCCTTTGGTGCCCTGGGAACATTTCTTAAGGCCAAGTAGCATTCCTCCGCCCTCTTAAGCCAATGGGATGGGGCGGGATGTTACATTGTAAGTATAAAACAAGGGATACCTTTAGTCAGGTTTAGTGACTACCTTACTCTTAAGGTTAAATGAGTTTATTATTTTAATAGTTGTAAGTAATTATCACTTTGTAATAGTTATTACTTGTTTCTTACAATTTAATTTCCACTATGCATATTAAATAGTAAAGTTGATAATCATATTCAACATACTATATTCTATTTTTATTATCGTATTAAACAATGATTATGATTTATACTTTGTTTAATCGGATCTTCTATAGTATAGATTATGTTACTCTAATGTAATCATATTGTATCTTATTATGTTTATGTTACTTTTTTCATCAAACTAGGGTCGAGTCTGATATTTTACTTAAATAGGTTTTTGGATTTGTTTAGTTTAATTCTTTTAAACTATGTTTTAAAAATACAATTCACCCCCCCCCCCCTCCTGTATGTTTAGATATCACAAGCTAATATTATGATCCAATAATTAGTATCAAATCCAAGTAAATATCTTTGTGATTTTGTTTTCCATAAATTGGATTACTTGCTATGTTTTTTATTTATTCTATCATTTGAAAGTTGCTAAAGTTTTGTTATAAATTTTTTGTTTATAAAACTTTTTTTACACTAATGTGTTTTGTGGAAAATAATATATCTTTTGTTTTTAGATATGGTAATAATTAATATTGGATCCATAGATAGCCTAAATCCTAATAGACCTCCTATTTTGGATGGTGCTAACTATGAGTACTAGAGGGATTGGATAAAAACCTTTGTTATCAACACAGGAGTCCATAATTTTTTCATGATTATTGGAAACAATAAGATTCCTAATAAGGAAGTTACTACCTTTAAAAATTCTAAAAATAAGAATATTATTTGAATTAAAGAGTAAGTAATACTTTGTTATGTTCTATAATAAGAAGCATTTATAGTCAAATTTCTTCTTGTGAATCCACCAATAGTATTTTTAAATATCTTTAGTTTACACATTTTGGTATATCTAAAGTTGTTGAAACTTGAAGAGATATGTTAAGAGAATAATACCAAGCTTTTTACTTTTTACTGGGTGAATTTGTTGCAAAGATGCATCATAGATTCATGACTATGATTAACAGTTTACAATCTATTGGTGAGAAAGGTCTTGATGATGAGATACTTATTGATAATATAATAGATATCATGACCAATGAGTGGGAATCAAATATAACCATTATTGATGAGAAAAGGAAGCTAAACAATATTACTCTTGATGATCTTATTAGAACCCTTATGTAGTATGAGGGAAGATTAAAAAGAGATGATGAAAAACAAAAATAAATAAAAATAGAGGAGTTTCTTTTACCATTAATACATTACCTTATAAAGTTCAATCTACTAAAAAATTTGTAAAGAGTTTAAGAATGAAGAAAGTTATTATTCAATCTGATTCAGGTGTTTCAAAACATTATGGGAATGAATTAGCAAACTTGGCCAGAAGGGTGAATAAACTAATCAATAAGAAAGATTTAAATTATTAATATAAGAAAGGTAATAAGGATATAAGTGACAATAAAGATGAAGTTACTTGTTTATAATGCAATAAATCTAGACATATCAGACCAGATTATCCAAAGATAAATAGGAAAGATAGAAAAGATAATAATTCAAAAAGAAATACCAAAAAGTATTATAATTCTAAAGGAAATAATGTTATGAAAGATGCTAACACTTAGAGTTCCAATGGAAGTGATTCTTTGAAGAATTATATAGATAATTAAAGTTCTGGTCAAATGAACATAGGTCTTTATGCCAATGTACCTAAAGAAAATTTATGTTTCATGGAAAAGGTAAGAACTACTAAAAAACTTACCAACATGTCCCTTAATTATAATTATCCTGATGAGAAGGATTCAATATCTTTTGATGAAGAATCTTCCTCTGTAGAAGATAATACATTACCTTATTATGATTAATTCTCACATTTTTCTAAATTTATTGAATACAAAAATTGTAAAATTTTCAAAAAACTTGATAAAGCTAAGGTAAAACTTGTTATGGATGATTCGAGAAAAAAAATAACAAATGAAATGTCATATATTTAAAAAGATCTTGATAATTATAATTCTGAAAATTAAACTATTTCTAAAGATTTAGATAAATTAATTTATGATAAAGATGTTTTGAAAACTAAACTTACTTCTAAAACTGATACTTGCGAGGATAAAGATTTAGTCGTAATGATAAAATCTAAAATCTCAAGTTTTAGAAAACATTTATCTAACTTTACCTCTGGTAAGGAAATTTTTGATAAAATGTATAAATAAATATATCCTCATGGTAATGGTTCTAGAATGCGTTATACTTATAAAAAACCTGTTTTTAGTAATAATTTATTTATTCCTAAAAATTCCCCTTTTTGTACTAAATGTCAAAGTGGTGGTCATTGGAAAAATAATTATTTATTAAACAAAGTTCAATCCCTAGGATTTCACAAAGCCTATTTTTATAAACAAATGTGGATTCTTAAAGTTTTATTTTCTAACATTACCAGGCCCAAGAAGTTTTGGGTGCTAAAAAGATAAACTTTTTGTTTTTAGGAAGACAAAGATGGTACCAACAAAAAAATATGGTACATGGATAGTGGATATTCCAAATACATGAATAGAAATAAAGACTTATTCTAAAAGATTATAAAAATGAAAGGTGGAAAAGTAACTTTAGAAGATAATGCTCAAGGAGATATTATTGATATAGGTAATATTGTTCTTCTTGGTAAAACATTAATTTAAAATGGTTTGTTTGTTAAAGTTATTAAGAACAATCTTATAAGAATAAGTCAATTATTTGATGAATTTTTCCTTGTGAACTTTATAAATTATAAGTGTTTAGTACACAGTTCCAAGGATGAATTTTTTCTTTATGCTAATTGGAATGATAATGTTTACACCCTTAACTTAGAAGACCTTTGGAGCCCAGACTTACCTTTCCTAAGTGCAATAGAAGATCAATATTGGTTATGGAATAGAATTTTAGGACATTATAACCTTGTAAACTTATATAATTTGACTAATAAAATACTTGTTACGGATATACTGAAACTTAGGTTTTATTTTTTAAAAGTCTTGGACCCTTGTTAATATGGTAAGAAACACAAGTCAAGTTTTAAATCTATTAGTGAAGTCTCAATTTTTGATGATTTATAGTTAGTGCACATGGAATTATTTGGTCCTACACAAAATGAGAGTATTTGAGGTAAATAATATGTATATTTCTTGGTTTATTATTACACTAGATACACTTGGGTTTATTTTCCCACAAATAAATAAAAAAATGTTATTTTAAAACTTTTTTATCCAAATTTAAAAATGAGAAAAACTTTCCCTTGATAACTATTTATAGTGATAATGGTGTAGAATTTATAATTTTTTATTTTGAAACTTTTTTTATTAATAAAGGTAAAGAACATAACTTTTCAGATCCTAGAACTCTCGAGTAAAATGGTGTAGTTTAAAGAATAGATAGAATTATTAAAGAAATAACTAGAATCATGTTGAGTGAATAATCAATTGCTAAAAAAAATTGGGCTGAATTGGTTAATACTTCCTACTATACTATAAATTGGGTTTTGATTAGAACTTTTCTTAATAAAACTCCTTATGATTTGTGGACAATAGAAAACCAAAATTTTCTTACTTCATAATATTTGGCTATAAATTTTTCATCCTGAATTTGAAAGATAACTTATATAAATTCACACCCAAATCCAATAAAGGAATATTTTTATTTTATTCCACTACTTCCAAGGATTATAGAGTTTTAAATAAAAATTATTATACTATTGAGGAAATTTCACATGTTTAGTTGGATGAAACAAACCCTTTTATTTTCAAACAACCCTAACCAGCGTCTTTAGATGTTATTTCAAAAACTGATTTTCAACCTTTGTTAGAAACATATTATCATAAGGATGTAACTCAAGAAATTGTTTTTGAAGTTATTACTTAGGAATATTTTCTAATTTATGTTAAAGAACATACTTTTCAAAATCCAAGTAGTCAATTATTTCTAAGGAATCGTCCTAGTGATAGTATCATTGGTGATGTAGATCAACCAGTTAGGACAAGAAGTTCCTTAAAGAATGAAATTGAACATCTATCTTTTCTTTAAAAATTTTAACATAAGAATCCTAATGAAGTTTTAAGTGATGAGGATTAGATTAAGGCAATTCAATATGATCTCAATGAATTTGAGAGGAACAAAATCTAGAATTTATTTTAATGACCTAAAGAAACTTCTATAATTGGAGTAAAATGGGTTTTTAGAAACAAATGTGATGAAAATAGAATTATTATTAGAAATAAATCTACAATTATTCCAAAAGGTTATAATCAACAAGAATACATAGATTATGAATAAACATATTCACTAGTAGCTATAATTGAAGCTATTCATATTCTAATAACTTTTGAAGGAAACTTAAATTTCAAACTTTTTCAAATGGACGTGAAGTGTGATTTTCATAACAGATATATTAAGGAGGAATTTTATGTTAAACAACCCCTTGGTTTTTAAAATGAAAATATCCTTAATATGTTTATAAACTTACCAAAGCTTTATATGGACTTAAACAAGTCCCTATAGCCTAGTATGATAGATTAATAGTATTTTTGTCACAAAAAAAATTGTGTTAAGGGAGTTTCGGATCCAAAAAAAAATTATAAAATAAGTTAATAAAAACATTATGATTGTATAAATCCATGTTGATGAAATTATATTTGGATCAAATAAACAATATTTAACAGATTCCTTTTCAGATCTTATGAAATATGAATTTGGAATGAGTATGATGGGTGAGTTAACATAGTTTCTTGGTTTTAAAATTTCAAAAAAACTAGAAGTAACTTTTATATATTGAAATAATTATATAAAATATCTTCTTAAAAATTGTATATAAAAATACTAAAATTATAGTACTCCCATCAATACCTCAAATACTTTAGATCATGATGAGGTTGGGAAACCAGTTGATCAAAAAACTTTTAGAGGTATGATAGGAAGTTTACTTTACTTAACTGCTAGTTGTCTAGATTTAATGTTTTCTATATTCTTATGTAAAAGATATCAAGAAAATGTAAAGGAATTCCATTTAAAATCTGTAAAAATATTTTTTTTATCTTAAGTGAACTATGGATTTAGAACTTTTCTATTCTTATGGAAATTTTTTTGAACTAAAATGTTTCTTGGATGCTGAATTTAGTGGTTGTATAATGGATAGGAAAAGTAAATCTGGAACATTTCATTTATTAAAAGAGTCTTTTGTTTCTTGTTCTTGTAATAAATAACACTCATTATCACTTCCCACTACTGAAGCTGAATATGTGGTAGTTGGAAGTTGTTGTGCTCAAGTGTTGTGGATGCAACACACACTCACTAACTATGGTGTGAGTTTTACAAAAAACTCAAATACTTTTTGATAACACAAGTGTCATTACCTTAAGTAAAAACCCATCACATCACTCACATGTTAAATACATAGATATAAGACACTATTTTCTTTGGTATCACACACTTAAAAAAGATATCATTTTATAATTCATCGGAATGCAAGATCAACTTAATAATATTTTTATAAAACCTTTACCATATGATATATTTGAATATATTAAACAGAAGTTTGGAATGATCAAAATAAATTAATAATTCATATCTAATTATTTTTTATCCATCTTCTAAAATTAAGTTACTCTTTTTCATAGGGGTGCATATGTTTTTTGTTTTTTCAAAAACATTTAGCTTTCTAAAAAATTATAGGTTTTATTATAAAAATTTGTAATGAGTTTCCAGACTCATATCTCTATATTAAAACTTTCAGAATTAGAATCCTCAAAATGATTTTTAGACTCTAAAAAATTTATAAAATTTTCCAGACTCAGTTTTTGTTAAAAAAATAAGATTTGAAAAGCATTGTATTAAGTTTTTCTAATATAAATATTACAATTAGTTATCATAAAAAAACATCATAATTAGTATTTATTAAAAACTTTTATTAAGTTTTCTATTAAAAACTTTTTTTTCAATACTTTGTAATCAAAATTATAATAATCTAGTTAGTTTTAAAAAATAATAAGAACAGGTTATTCATATTGAAGTAATCTTCATTACTTCTCTTTTATTTTTACTTTTTACACTATGTCATTATGATTATTTGTTTTTACTCTTTAATTTTTAAAAAAATTGTTATTTTTTAAATCATATTCACTATCATTATGATAAAATTTTAAAAAAACATGATAATTCAAAATATTTTAAATATTTCTTCATATGATTATCAACCTTCATATCAGAATGGGTTAAATCTCAACCATTAACTTTTCTTATAGAATATGAACTGATACCCAAGTACCTATATAAATATATCTAAACCCTCATCCTACATTGGCTATCTTAGACTTTTTCCCTAACTTGATACACCTTCAAAAGGCTCCAATCTAAAAAGTTTCCTTTATGACCAATACATCAGTTTCAGTTTCGAATGTGATAGATTATAGTAAAGATTAAAAGAATTGGTTCATATTTAGAGAAAGGTTAGTTGAAAGATATTTTTATGAAAAATATGATACTACTTTGAATAAGATCATAGAATTTCAAGGTTGGGAATCATTCTATGTAAAAAACTAGAAAATGATTTTGATTTGATTTATCTAGATCTTGTTCATAATTTGTATGCTTCAGTCAAGTTTTTCAAGGAGGATGGGAAACAAAAACTTTCTTTTTTGATATATGGAAAAGTATATAAGATGTAATATAATAAATCCGCAATATTAATAGGAATTTCATCATAAGGAGAATATTTTTTTCCATATCACAAATTACCTGATGATATTGGATCCTTCAATAGGATAAAGGTAAAATATTACTTATTTGATAAATATTAAAAATTCAGGAAGTTTTCACACCTAACTTCAGATAATAGGGTTGTAACTCTTTGGATTTAAGGTTTTCTACTACCAAGAAAAGGACACTATGACTCGCTCAAAGTTTATGATGTTTTTATATTGTATTTTATTATCAACATGAGGAGGATAGGTCGTATCAGATTCATCTTTATTATAATTGAAAATTTCAAGATCGGTTCTATAAAATCTCATATCATCATGTTTCCAGCTTTGATTATAAAATTGATGGTTGAATGCATAAAGTTTTTCAAGAATAAAAAATAAGACAAATCTGATGAGGGAGGTGATTTTTTTATCAATTATGATACAATGAATAGGATGAGATTTTTCTTTGATGAAAAGTCAAAGAAATTTTTTGAGAAGGTTGATGGTGATACTTTTAAATAATAACCTTCTAGGAAATCCAAGCATGGTAAAAAGAAGAAGAAGAAAAGAAAAGTTGAAAACTCTCCATTGAAGAAGCAAAATAAACAAAAGAAATTACCTAATGAAGTTTATAATGATTGGATGAATAAGAAGAATGAGATAAAATCTGGTGATCCTCAAATCGGATGTGACCTAGAAAAATCTAAAGCTTTAAAAATTCATGTTTTTGATATGTTGCAAAAGGAAGAAAAGAAAGAGAAATAGGAAAAGAAGTTGATAGAAGTTGTACTTTGTGAAAATATATTAAATGGTGTTGAAAGGGCATCCGGGAAGGTTGATTTACCTTCATATAATATCAATCAGGTGAACCCAGAAGTAGGCTAAGTTTTTAAGGAAACTAAAGTGGTCCTTATAGACTTTCCATCAGTAACTTATAAAGGAAAGGGTAAAGTTATTGATGAAAAATCAGTACCTATAGATCAAGTAAATCCATCATAACCAGTTCCAGTTAGAAAAGGATACTTAAGAATATAAATTTAGTTATAATAGGTGTTTGATAAGGAAATAGATGAATAGGTTGAATGGATATATAAAATTGAAAAAAAATAGAGAATAAGAAGGAGGAGTTCAATATGAACTACTTGAATAATTTGTTAAAGAAGAAATGGATGATGATGATAATGAAGAAGAAGAGAATGAAGATGATGAGGATGAAACTTAAGAAGAATATAGAGATGCTGATGAGAAAGAAACACATAGCATTAAAGAATCATCAGAGTCATCATCATCAGAATTACCTTCCAAGTATAATAAGAAAAGTAAAAATATAAGTTCTGAAAATGAAGAATCATTAGAGGAAGAAGCGCAATCATCATCTAAGAAAGATAAAGAAGACCATAATTAAAATAATAAGGTGATAAACCTAACACCAATGATAGGGAGATAATAGAATTATCTAAAAACATGGAATTTGGAGAAAAATTTCCTAAGAAATTCAAAAAATCAGTTTCAAAGAAAGAAAAGAAAAATGGAAAAGAAGCTAAAATCAGAACCAGTCATGTCAAACTTTATGAAATTAAAAAATATGAATCAGATTCAGTTAACAACTTAAATTCTCAAATATTTGATTACATATTTAAATATTTTAAGAGACTTGAAGGAATAATTTCATATTTACCAAGACTTGAAGCGATAGGTAAAATGAATCATGAAAATCTTTATTAGTAATCATAATCATTGAAGATGTTAATAAAAAGCATAATTCAGAAAGAGGTGGACTTAAAAGTTTTACAATAAAGTTATCAGAAACACAAAAAGGCATGAAATAAGGTTATAAAATGGTTCTATAAAATTGATTCTGATATCAAACTATATGATGAGAATTTTTAATATGTGAAGAAGTTAATGAATGAGTCCACTGAATCCTACAATCAACTATCAACAGACATTTATGGCATGGTAAAGTTTGTTGAAAGTTTCAAAGAATTAAAATTTTGATCAGACTTAGTAAATAAAATATATGAATTGAATGATTTGATACTTTCAGTTAGAGGTTTCAAGACTCAAATATTCTCAAGAGGAAAAAATCATATTGAATAATGAGAAAAAAGAATTATCTGAGAAGGTTAAAAACCAAGAAGAAAGGATAGTCAAACTGGAGCAGGACCAGAAAGAGTTTAAGAAGATGAATTCTTTCATAAATACTTTGATGAAGAAATATTGATTTCTTTTCAAAAATCGCATTGTATTTTAAACATTTGAAATCATTTATAATATATGAATGAATTACTTTTCATATCGTTATGATTTGACTAAATGTTTTCCAATTTTTATTGGTTGAATGTTATTTCATATTTTTTATGGATGTTTAGTTGATTAATTATATTATTTAGTATATTTTTACATTCCCCAACATTTTAGGAAACTCAAGATGTTACCTATTCTTTTTGTAAATAAAAAAGGGGGAGAAGTTTTCATTAAGTGGGAGAAATATTTATATAAGGGGGAAACTATTAAATAAGAAGAAAGTATTATCAAAGGAATGTTTTTATACAAAGGGGGAGAAGTTTTGATTAAGGGGTGAATACGATCCTTAGGGGAGATTTTATCCTAAAGAGGAATTAATCATATTAAATTTTATATATTCCATCATATTCATATGATTTATAAACTTAGGAAGATTTAAGGATTAAAGAATAATTTTAAATATGAAGTACTTAAAATAAATGGTCTTTAAGTTTTTATAGATATTTTTCATTTATGTTTTTGGGTTTGTGATTTAAAAAAAGGGGGATATTGTTGAGTTAGAATTTATACTTCTTAATTTTCATTCCTTTAGTTTTGGAAATCAAAAACTTCTTCTTAAAACATGTTTACTAACTTCTTATATCCAAATTTTTTTAGAATATTTTTGTAGAAAACATATTTTTTTACCATAATTAGAATAATTTATTAAGTATTACGAATATAAACTATACATTATTAATTACGATTATTGTAATGAGTAAATGTCCTATTAATTGGAATCACTCTTATTGTATCTGGTGTTTGAAGTTCTATATAATCTATTATAATTACACAGACTTAAAACATCAGATTGATACTTGTACTGATAAACATCATATTGATACTCATAAAGATTATCATAATGAAATTTTTAAGTAAGTCCATCAGATTGAATTAAAGTTTATAATCATATTCAGAATACTTGTTTCTAATGTAAGGAAATATTTATACACTGTAATGGTGTAAATCAATACGACATTGTACATTCAGTTATACCAAATCATAATAAGTTGTCAAGTGCTAGGTGTCCAAGTCATTGTGAAAAACTCAAATAAATATGACCATTGGGAGATCAATATGACCATTGGATAAGTTCCCTATAAATACCCAGTCATTTGATGAGTTTAAAGTAGGATACTAGTTACATTTCACTCTTTATTTTTCTAAATCTTACATAGTGTGAACAGCTTGTTCCTAGTCTCTTGTAATTCTTTGTAGAGGTTCATTATAAGGAAACCTTGTCAGGTTGTCTCATTTAGAACATTTTGGTATTTGTAAACTATATATGATCATCATATTGATCGAGGACTTCTGGGGATAGGAATATAGATAATTTTATCCATCGAATTGAGGGATACTGAGGATAGGTAGACAAAGAAAATCTGATCTTTGTATCAATGGATTCCAGGTATAGGAATACAGAGATTCCAATCATTGTATCAAGAAATTTCCTTGATAAGGAAAGACAGGCTTTCTTGTAAGTATAAAATAAGGGATACCTTTAGTTAAAATTAGTGACTACCTTAATCTTAATGTTAAACGAGTTTATTCTTATAATAGTTGTAAGTCATTCTTACTTTGTTATATCTATTTCTTATTGCTTACAAGTTTAATTTACATTGTACATATTAAATAGTAAAGTTGATCATCATATTAAACTTACTATATTATTTTTGTATCATTTTATTAAATTTTGATTGTGATTCATACACTGTTTAATCATATCCATTGTGATATTGATTCTGTTACTCTGATTTAATTGTATTGTATCTAATTATTATTAGGTGAATTTGTTCATCGGACTTAGAGTTGAGTCTGATATTTTACTTAAATAGGTTTTTTGTATTTTTTAGTTTAATTATTTTAAACTAAGTCTTTAAAACTAAAATTCACCCCCCCCCCCCCCAATATTATAATTTTAGATATCATAAGCTAATATTATGATCCAGTAGGTTTTCCTTAAAAATATTCTTTTGGATTTTTGAGTACTTAGAGATAATAAAATGAAACGAAAACTTTTAATTTATATAAATAACCAGAGTTTAATAAAATACATATATTTTTGAGAGATATATCATATAATTTCATCATCAAAGATTTAAGCATAAACAATCCTGGTAAAAAAGCTATATTGTAGCATAAAACCATTACTGCTTTGGTAATTTTTTAATCACAACACCCATGAAATAAATAACTTTAAATGAAACTTTAAATACCATTAATATAAATGGATTAATTATATATTATATAAAATGGATATTATATACACTATATGAAGGAAATAAGTGGTGAATATGGCATATGTCTCACGAAAACAAAATTGATATGAGAAACCCTTACCATAAGTCCGACTTGTTTCATAAGTGATTTTAACCTCCTTTATGATAAATTTAAATTTATTATACTTCTATATAAAAATCATATTAATACCTATAATATTATATATTATCCACTTAAAATATCTTTCCAGCCATTTATTGATAATTCTTTATTGAAATCATTATTCAGGGTGATAATTATTTTGTTTTTCATCCATATTTCAGTTCAATAGTTTCAGTATTTTTACTTTGATCAGAGTTACAAAATCTATATAATGTTAATAATTTCATTTATATCTTATTATTATATAATATCACCAGTATTCAGTATTAATTAATCATTTATGTCATAAATAGTATAACATCACTCATGTGGGTGGTAAAACCGACCAAAATAAGAGCATGTTATAAAGACCAAATGAGTAAGAACATGCTAAGGTATAACATTAATATAACATTTAAGTAATATTATTCATGTAATAATTATTATATATATTCATTATATATAATTTCACATCCATCTATAAAAGTAAGACATTGAAAATAAAGTATATTTCTCACGGAGAAGGTAGTTCGTACGTACGCATGAACGATACTTCTATTTTCTAATGAGAAAAATGAAAAAAAAAAGATACTATTTTGTCATTAAAGAGTAATTAATATATCATAAATATAATATATTTTCATTAAATACATCATTAAAACCATCCATGAGATGCGGTGATGGAAAGTGAATCACATCGCTATGTGGAGGCGGTAGTTCACACGTACGGACGAGCGATACTTTCATTTCCCTTTTGATGGAAAGGAGGTAGAAAATGGTTGTCTTGTACTCATAATAATATCTCAGTAAATTAATTATACCTGATTATATATATTAGGATGTATACAACATATTTATATGAACTAGAAGAATAAATAAACTTTTAAATATTTGGTAAATATGATTACATATTTTTTGAGAAACCTCATTTTTCTTACACCTTAATCCTTCTTAGGATGGTATTAGGAGAACACAAGAAGTTAAAGAATTAATGGAATGAATATAGGGAGGTTTTTGGGTTGTTATTGGCTAGTATATATGGCTCAAAGTTTTTTAATAATGGTAGAGAATATGTGATCTTTTATAAGTGAGGGGTGGGACGCACATGGAATAACTTAAAAGATTTAAACAATATAAAGTCATTTTCTTGCGAAAGTGGAATAAAATAGATATTTTTTAAGGTAAGATAATATAAGGTCAAAATATCTTCAACCAATAATATTTATACAATTTTAAGTGACATTTTTACCCTTATCTCTTATTTTAACCACCCGGTAAACCCGTTTTAACTCTAATTGTGGTAACAAATTTTTATTGTTTTTACTATTCATTATGACCAAAAATTATGTTAAAATTATTACAAAATATTAATTATTTTAATTAAAGATATGTAATACATTTTATAGGATTCAATTTCCATAATTTTTAGAAAGTAATTTTAATATAATTGTACAAAACGCAATGAAAACCATTTTTTGAAAAATGTATGTTTTAAGTATAAAAAAGATTTCACAGAAAAATAAAGTATAATTTTGATTCAAATAAAATTAATTAGATTATTTTAAATAAAATGAGACTTATTTTAGTTTAAAACTAAATCAAAACCTAAATTAACCTTGTAAATAATTGATTAAGAGATAATAACTAAAAACTATTTTTATTTGAATAAAAACATTACTTAGATTTCCAAAATGTTAGGCACATATTTCTAAGTTCAATATTATATTTTTATATGTGTTAAATTAATTTTTTAAATATATTTTTTCTATAAAAATTTTTTAATATTTCAATTTATTCTTATATCAATATAATTTCATAAAAGTGGTAGTTTTTGTAAAATTGGTATTTTCACTATTCACCCAAAAATCAACTATTTCTAAAAAATCTAAAAAAATCACAATAAGATGATTTTTACATGATATTTCAAATATTAAGTTAATTTTTTCAAATAAAATTTCTAAATATGGTATAAATTAATTCTAAATTTTCACACATAAAACACCTAAAACCCATTTTTATGAAGAATGCACTCTTATGGCATAAAATGAATTTATTATTATAATTTACCTTGTGAAAAAAATTGGATGAATGTAAACTTTTTATTGAATTAATTATTTTTATTAACTAAATATTTTTTTACAATTATTTTATAATTCGGTTATTCTTATTCATATCCGCCAACCCAACAGCTAGGTTATAATAGTCATACTTAAATAATATTATCCTATGGTTTGTTTAAGCTCGGGGATGTGTGTGATGCACATTATCAAACATAGTATCCATTTAAAGGAAACTTAAATCTTTGGGTGTTACATTCTCCCCTCTTTATAGAAATTTTTTCCTCACAATTTTAATTCATTTTGATAATATCATGACATTTTAATAGATTTTATCATGAATTTTAATTTCTAGGTTAAGACACTAGAAATTATTATTTCATAAATAAACAATATGTGTACCTTTGTAATAATTAAACTTTTTAATGTGTTTCTATAAGACTACATTAATAATTAATTTATACCTTCCACAAAAAATTTGATAGATTTATCTTCCATTGCTTGGGTTTGAGGAATTATAAGAAAATATACAGTAAGATCACGACCTTTTCTGGAGTTTAATCAGGATTGTTTCTAGGTACTCTTTTGTCCTTATTTGGTTAATTTTTGTCAGTTTATAACTTGGGGTGTGTTTGGGTAGAATTTTGATAAAAATAAAAGGAAAGGGGGTTGTGTATGGTTTGCACGCAGTTAGGAAAAATTGTATGGCCTAGCCCAGCAAACCATGCACCCATGGATAGTGGGGAATTTCATGGTTGGCGTACAGTTTGAAAAATTGTATACCCTATTAGGAGTAACCATGTGCCCCTAAAATAATAGGCACGTGGTTGGACTTAGTGTGGTTAATTAATTATTGAATTAATTAATGGAAGAGATATGATTAATTAATTTTTGAATTAATTAATGGGATAGATATAGTTAATTAATTATCAAATTAATTAATGGTCTTGGATTAATTAATTTTTAAAATTAATTAATATAAGTTTGTGGTGGTTAATTGTGATAATAATACTAATGTTGATTAATCCTAGTTTATGTGACAATGTGAAAACATATGATAATAAGATACATGTGATAATGTGACATGCTATGATATATATACATGATTGATAAATGGGGTGCTAGAAATGATGTTGTATACCCATGATATATATGTATGATTGGGAATTGGGGTGCTAGGCATGATGTTCTATTCCCATGATATATATGTATGATTGGGAATTGGGGTGCTAGACATGACGTTCTACGCCCATGACACATATGTATGATTGAGAATTGGGGTGCTATATATAAAGTTGTATGCCCATGATTTACATGCATGGTTGATAAATGGGGTGCTATATAGGGTGTTCTAAACCCAATACATTGGCATTGGACTATGGTTCCAAGTGGATATAATGATGAAATTGAATTGACATGGACAATGTAATCCCATGTTCTATAATGAAATGTGAATTTAATATGTAACATGGTTCATACCCAGCGCAGGCCAAAGTAGGTATTGTGGTATGGGTATCATCAAGAATCCGGTTATCTATTTGGTTTAATAAATATTAATTTATAATGTGATAACTGATTACTCATTCATTGTAATTATTTATTTATACAACTGCATACACTTTTTATTGACTGTATTTTTTTAGACACCATTGGTGGTGGCCTACTGAGTTGTACTCACACCCTACTCGGGTTGCCTGATCAGTACCTAAATAGACTTTATTGTTGTAAAATAGGTTAAGGGAAAAGGCCCTATGTTAGATGGATGATTTGGGGATGGATCATGGTTGAGGGAAACAGATGTGGTTCGGGGCCCGCTGGGATTCATCAGTGGTTTTCTTTTGGGTTTTCATTTTAGACACTTAACATGTACATTATCATGACATGCTTTCTACTTTAGTTTGGATATTTTATCTCCTGTTTTGATTATCTTGATATATTGGTATTATTTATGTTTATATATATTCTTTCTCTATTTTTTATTATTTCCACTGGTGTATTACTCTAATAAAAGAGGGTATAGTCTCCCCATGATCGACTTATCAGACCCTCACTGCTAGTCAGTAGCTTCTGGCATACAGGGATCTATGCTTGAGGTCACATAGTGAACTGGCTCGGGGCACTGGTGAATGGAACCCAGTTCAGGATGTTACAAAGTGGTATCAAAGGAGTTTTCTTTTCTTTTTCTTTTGTCTTACTATTTGTGAAATGTGGACAGGAGACTAGGAAGATTCAGGTCTTAGACATAAGCTCATGTATGGGAGTTGATAACCCATGTATGGGGAAAAACCCAAGTACCTAGGGTGGGATTATTGTTATTATTGTTTGTTTTTATAGTTGAATATTATTTCACCTTGGGTGAAACACTTATTACATGTTGCGATTATTTATATTTATATTTTTTGATATTTGAATCATGGTTCGGCATTGAACAATAGTTTATTTTACATGTATCATTCTGGTCACTCAGGGTTATTGTGACATTAATTATTTTAGGCATGCATGGAAAATAGGTTATGGGTAGGTTGTTGAACTTGAACTGTTTTCCTTGCTTGTGAAAAAATGAACTGTAAAAGGTGCCTAACATGAAATTGAGAATAGTAAAATGATGTAAAATGTGAATAAATGGGTATCTAAATGAGAAACATGAATAATGAGAATGTGTTTACCTTTTTTAACCAGGACCCAGGTGTAGTATGGTTAAGGGTAGTGTTAGTGCCTTAGTTTTGACCGCATGGAGAGGGTTTGGGAAAAGACTTGTTGTAGATTGTTGTGATTTTCATATTATATAAATATGATAAAGCTATGTTATGATTACTAAGATTTGTGTTTGGAATTATAGATTTATGCCTTCATGACGATTCTTATTGCGAGGATGATAATATGATATAGCCAAATATGTTCCACCAATAGTGGAACCCGAGGCACCGGTAGTGTCAGTTGAGGAAGTAGGGGATAAATTCTGAGAGAAATGTTCTTGATTCATGAAATTCATGGGAAAAGACCTAAGATGGGTTGTAAAATTCATTTCTGGTCTAATGAGGGAGTTTCAGTTGCATCACCCTCTAACTTTTACAGCATAGGGTGCACCTGAAGGATCTGAGTTTTGGATTGAGTCTATCCAGACTATACTTGACCATTTGGAGACTCTGACTGAAAAGAGATTCAAGTTATCTTATTATATTCTAAAAGGATTGGTGAAGAACTTGTGGGATGTTTAGGCTCTGACTGTACAGGATGATATTATTCTATGGAAGGACTTCTTAGAGATGTTCTTAGAGCAGTTATACTGATTGACATTGAGGCAGGAGAGAGTAACTAAGTTCATGAGGTTGACTCGGGGGAGTATGTCTATAATGGACTATGTTGGACACTTTACATATTTTCAGCGCTTTGTTCCAACATTGGAAGGATATGAGGTTACTTCAGTAAAATGATTTTAGTGTGGAATTAAGTGTGAAATTAAGTCCCATGTGAATATCTTCAGGATGAAGAAGTTTTCAGAAGTTGTAATTTAGGCTCTCATCTCAGAGGGGAACCTAAAGGAAGAATCCATTGGAGAACAAGTGGTTTCTTTTGGTTGATCTCAAGGTATGTCTTTTGAGATAAGGAAGCATCATTGTGAGAACTTTATCCAGATCCATGGGAAGAAAAGTGGCCAGTTTAGGGGATTAGTTACTCAGGATCTTACTCAAGTGATTTTCCACTAGTTCAGTAAGTTGGGACACTTTCATACACATTGTCCCCAACCATCATTAGAGTGTTGAGCCTATGAAAATATGGGAAATCTATAGAGGTTTTTTAGGAAATTGAGATAGATGATTAGTGATGGAGGAGCTAGAAGGAACCAGAGTGTAAGAAAAGGTCCTTATTCACCATATCAGTCTGGAATATGGAGTTATACTGGATGATGTGCTATAGGTAGTGGATATAGTGATTCTGGGAAATAGCGCCCACATTAGTAGAGTGGTGAAACTCAGGGGAGTCAAATTCCATCATAAGGAAGAGGGGTAGGATAGTTTCATGTGGTGTATCATACACTTGTGGATAGAAAGTCTGGGACATTGACAGTGATAAGTACTATTCTTGTAGCTTCTATATTATCTAGTGAATTATTTGATACTAGAGCCTATCATTCATTTATATCTTCAAAACTTGTTAATTTTTTTATCCTAACGATAGAGTTTTGAGTGGGGTAATGACGATAGATACATAATTGGGAGTATGGTTTAGAGATATCTTTCTGTGCATGGGGTGTTCTCTCGAGATCGGGGAGTACTGTTTTCTCTGGAATCTCTATATTCTTGATATGTTAGGATTAAACCTAATTATGGGTTTGGAATGGATAGTTTCATACTGATCCCACATTGATTGTAACCAGAGGAGAGTTACCTTTACATATCTTAAGGGTGACAACTATATTCACCATGGAGAGTGGGATATCCCGGTAGACCAAGAATGGATAATTACTCGGCAACTAGGAGAGCTCGCAGCCCGAGTTTCTAGTCTTTTGCTGGATAACTAAGGTGTGAAACCTAAATTTTTTTCCACTAGTAGTGGACTTGTTTCAAGATGTCTTTACTAAAGACTTCTTAGGGATACCACCTAATATAGATGTGTAATTCACCATTGAGATCATGTTAGGGGTAGATCTTGTTTCCATTCCACTATACAGAATGGAACATACAAAGCTTCAAGAGCTCAAGAATCAGCTGGAGGATTTGGAGGATAAGGGATTTATTCTTTCGAGTATGTCGCCTTGGGGTTCACCTATGTTTTTTGAAAATAAGGATGACAGGAGTTCATGATTATGTGTTGATTACCGAAATTTGAACTGGATGATTGTGAAGAACTGGTATCCTCTTTCACATATCGATGATCTATTTGACTATTTGAGAGGATCTTGTGTATTCTCAAAGACTGAATTGAGATAGGGGTATCATTGTCTGAGAGTTAAGACTTCTGATATACCAAGAACTGCTTCCAGAAGAAGGTATGGCCTATATGAGTTCGTCATAATGTCATTTGGGTTGATAGATACACCTGTAGTGTTTATGAACTTGAACGGAATCTTACATTTGTACCTATATTAGTTTGTGGTATTGTTTGTGGATGATATCTTGGTGTGCTCCAAGACTCATGAAAATCATTCCCAACATCTTGACATTATCCTGAGTACACTAAGAGAGAATTGGTTATATGCCAAGCTATCTAAGTGTCAGTTTTGGATTATCAGGTACACTTCTTGGGACACATCATCTTAGAGGAAGGTGTGTTAGTGGTCCCAGAGAAGGTTTAGGTAGTGGTGACTTGGGAGAAGCCAAAGAATGTATTCGATATCCATAGCTCTCTAGGGTTATCTGGATATTATCATAGATTCATCCAAGACTTTTCCTATTTGGTAAAACCGCTTTTGGGATTGACTAAAAAGGGGATAAAGTTTCAATGTTTGGAAGATTGTGAGAAGGCCTTCTAGGAGTTGAAGAAGTGTTTGACATCGGCACCAATATTGATCCTACCCAAGCTAGGTCAGGAGTACATAGTGTATTGTGATGCTTATGGGGTTGGACTCAGAGTTGTGTTGATGTAGGGAGATCGAGTTATGGTGTATGGGTCTCAGAAGATGAGGCCACATGGACAAAACTACCTTATGCACGACCTCAATCTAGTAGCTTTGATTTATGATTTGAGGTGTTTCCGGCATTATCTATTAGGTGAAAAGTTTACTGTGACTGCAAGATCTTAAAGTATATCTTTTCATAGCAAGATCTGAATATTTAGTAGCGTAGATGGGTTGAGTATATGAAGTATTTTGATTTTGATCTAGAATATATTCCTAAAAAATAAAACAATTTGGTTGATTCTTGGAGTATAAAAACTCACACTCATGTGGTTTAGGAGTCTAGTTCTGAGTGGAATATAATGAATTTACTAGCTGAGATGCATGTGGTGGTTTAGGAGAGTCAGAAGCAGATGAATTTGGTATCAGTTTCAATGGATTCTACACTTTTGAGACATATCCAAGATAGGAAGTATGAAGATCTAGAGTGTTTTACCTTGAGGTAAATTCTTGAAGGTGGGGATCCACCTTCAGATTAGATCATAAATGAGGATGAGTTCATCTATGTCAATAATTAGGTTGTTGTGCCTATGAGTATGTGGGAGGAGTTGATGCGGGAATTTCATGCCTCAAAGTGGTCGGTAGATCCATGTGTAACCAAAATGTATTGTGACCTACGATGAAAATTTTGGTGGTTGGGCATGAAAAAGAAGATATAAGGGTTTGTGACATGATGTTACACCTGTTAGCAGGTGAAGGTAGAGCATCAACGACCTGGAGGTTTGTTGTAGCCATTTCCCATTGTGGAATGGAAGTGGGATGATGTGACCATAAATTTTGTTGTGGTCCTCCCAAAGATTATTAGGAAGAATGATGGTATCTAGGTTATTTTGGATCAACTGATGAAAGTGGTGCATTTCTTTCCTATATGGGAAACTTTCTCAGTGGAGTATATGGAAGATTTGTATGTTCATATGATAGTTTATTTGCACGGGGTGCCATGAACTATAGTTTCATATCATGAATAACATTTTATTTTATGCTTCTATAAAGGATTACATAAGGAACTCAGTACACAGGTTTTATTGAGTATGGATTTTGACCCATAGACAGATGAGCAGTTGGAGTGTACTATGCAGGTGCTTGAGGATATGCTACGGGCGTGTGTCCTTGACTTTAGAGGATCTTGGGAGAAGTACTTGGCTTGAGTGTATTTTTCCTATAATAATAGTTATCGGGAAACTATACATATGGCACCATATGAGGATATTTATGGTAGGCCATATAGATCACCACTATGTTGGATAGAGGAAGGTGGGTCATAGTTTTTGGGACTGAGTCTTGTGTAGGAGACATCAGAGCAGGTTCATCTGAAATGGAAGTGTGTGGCTATGTATTAGAGTAGAAAAAATTCATATGTAGATAGACGTTGATAACCCCTAGAGTTTATAAATGTTTATCGTGTATTCCTTCAATTTTCACCTAGGTTGGGTCACCATAGGATATGGAGACAGGGCAATTTGGTGCTCAGATTTTTCGAACCGTTTGAGGTTGTAGAGAGAATCAGGTCGGTGGTGTACCAATTAGATATTCCATAGAAATACAGTGCTATGAATGACATTTTCCTTATATCAAAACTATATTGGTATCATCCCAACACTTCTCATGTGATCGATGTGGATTATGTTGAACTTGAGGTGGATGCATCCTTTGAGGAGCATCTGATACGTGTGTTGGATCATAGTGAGAAAGTGTTGCGGGGAAAGATTGTGTTGATAGTTCATGTATTGTGGACACATGGGCATGTACAGGAGTAGACATGGGAAAGGGAAGAAGATATGTAGGCTGAGCAGCCCAATATTTTTGGTAGGGAATCTTGGGGAATCTTGGGAGTGCAACTTGAGGATGACATATTATAAGGTGGGGATTGTAAGATCCTGATGTAACGCCCTGACCCCAGCTACCCAGAGCCGGTGCATTACTTCGTAACATTGGCATGATCACAAAAGATCAAGTCTCGAAAGACCGATTAGTTTAGTAGCCTTGGAAACACTAGATAGATTCATAAATGTTAAATTACATCACAAAGTGAAAAACTATAATAACATAGTCTTCATAGTCCACACTTCTATCCTCTTAGGACTATCCCTGCAGGTCATTCATAAAATACTTCTTCACATCCTGGAAAATATTAAAACATTGAAAGGGGTGAGCTCGGATGCTCAGTAAGGTTAACAATATAGCGGAAGCTTTCATAAATAAAAATTAACATTTAAGGCAATGTATAACTAAAACAAAAGCCTTTTAAACTTGAACTTCAACATAATATGGCAAAAGTAAAATGAGATAATGCCATTCACTTCTTCACATGGATATTCTACTGGTCGAATAATCACATGCAATATCAATAACCACTTTCATAATGATGGAATGCATAATGCCAGACTATCATAACCACGTAGTCAAGGCCTCGTGCCAAGACCACAAATAAAATTTTGTCAAGGCCTCGTTCCAAGACACTAGTTTGTCTCATGAGACCTGTCGATGAATCGAGGAGCTATAGCGGGCTCCACCCGTCACTTATTAAGTCCAATGCATTCCTCATATGAATAGGTTTAAACATATCATAAACCATAACATAATCGTATCACATAAAACATGCATAAAGGAAACATAACATTTCCACATTTCAATCACAAGATATCAATACAACACATTGATATAATAAAAATGATTTTAAAACCATTTTCAATACCAAAATAAAAGAAAGTTAAAACTTTGTATTTATTTTTCATTAAAAAAATGATGGCTTGTAGAGGAAGCCGAAACTCAAATAATGGTCACGGCTACGGAGAAGTCATTGTCGCCGCATAAGTACAGAAAGAAAAACATTCCCTTTTTGTCGTTTAGTAAAACGCTTCGTATAAAAAAGATTCCTTTTGAATAAATGTAAAAGTCAAAGGGGTTTATACACCGTATAAAAGAAAGTTGTGTATAAAACCAAATATGCCTCAATGAAAGGGGATTGAGACGGAGTCCTTAAAAAGATCATTTTTAAAATAAAATAGATATATTATGTGTATTCACTATAGGTACACATAAATAATACAAAATAAGACATAATAATATCATGACATAATTTGAAAGTAGGAGATTAACCCAAAGAATGGAAGTTGGGTTAAGAAATTCTCTTACCTTGCGTCCTGTCCTGACTCGACCGTTCTTTAACCTCCTGAATAATAAACTAGAGTTAATTTATATTTACTTAAGAACCTTTTTCATGTTCATTATTCCTTTTATATCCCTTATTACCATGTTATGAACATTATTTAATTATTTAAGTTAATAACGGTCGTTTTTTCGATCTTTGGTACTTGAGTCAAAAATAAACTTCTTATAATTACAAGTTGTTCATGGGGTGAAATATACATTATATCCAGAATTATATTCATGATGTAGATATCATATATATCATATATATACAGTATATACATTCATTCATAATGTCACGTAACATTTAGAGGTAAGAAATGAAATTCACCGTTCATGGAGACGGTAAGCCGTACGTACGCATGAACGCTACTTTCATTTCTATTTCGTATTTAATGGAATGAAATCATAATGATATAAATTTATAATATAATTACAGTATAATATAGTGTATAATACCATTTAATCCATCCTTTATACATCCCACATATGGCATTAACGATTCAAATCACTTTGAGGGGGCGGTAGTCCGCGCTTCCTAAAATGAAATTATCGCATTTTACCCATAATGGAAATCATAAGTATGCCATAAATGAGAAATACATAAGCTTAAGTAAAACATAAAAATATTTTATATCATATATAAATATAGTGACATCTTAATTACCACCTTTGAAGGTGTTATATGAGTGTTGAACAATCATCGTTTCGTGAGGCAGAAATTCGCCATCCACAGAGACCGTATGTTCTTTAACCATTAGATGTAGGTGTGTGTAAGTGTAGCTCGAATACTTCTTATAAAAACATCATAGTATATTGAGGATACTGGTGTTGTTACAAAATAAATGAATAAAAAGAGTTTAGGGTGTTGGAGAAGAAAAATAAAACAAAACAACATTAGAGAAGACATTACCTCAAAATCGGGTAACTCTTTTTGATTTGAGCCAAAGGCTTCCTTGGGAAGAGTTCTGCCCAAAGTGAGGCTTCTAGGAGTAATAGAGGGAAGTTGGGAGAGTATTTGGGTAGAGTTTGGCCGAGCCAAATGGCTTGAAAGTGTGAATAAGGTGGGAGAGGTGGGGGCCTTTTATAAGTGGAGAGGAGGGACTCTTTTGGAAAGATTGAAATTTTACATTATTACACAATGCTTTTCCGATTCTAAAGGTCCCACACTTATATAATTCGTGGATAAGGTGATAAGGGTTCGAAATATACCCATCCAATAGTCTTTGGACAAGTGTAAGCCTTGGATTTTACATTATCTTTTTATTTTATTAAAATCGTTAAATAATGAGGTCATCGCTGCATCATAATGATGTCATAAATAATTTAATTTATTTAATGTCTAAAAATTATAAAAAAATACTATGATGTATTAAATCGTTTTAGCTTTCTAATGAATATTTATAGTCAAAATTTGGACTTGTGTAACCCCACTTAAAAACTGTTTTAGTAAAACAACTCATGTTTGTGTCAATTTAATTTTAACATTAAATAAATATATATTAATGTCATTTTCCAACTAAAGTGGCTCCATGGGGTCCCCAAGTTGACCCATGGGTTGTCTTGGTCGGCCATGACTCATCCAATAGGAGTAGGACAAGTTTCATGCTCATCTCATATTATTAAAACATTATTTGTACCTTAAACTACACTAATTACCTCTAATCGCGATTAAGAACTTAAAAGTTACTATTCACCAAAAATTATTTTAATCTCATTGAACCACATTTTACATCTTAATGACAACCATGTATGTAGGATTTTTGAAAATCAAATCACAGAAGTGGTAATATTTCATTTTAACGAAAAAATCAGTTTTTAACAACCACTTAGTGGTTTCACTATTCATCAAAAATTGAAGTTTTTCAGAATAAGGCCAAAATTTCACCCTAAGCTATAATTGATATTACGAATTAAAAAATGATGTCTATTTTAAAAAATTCCAAACATATAAGTTGCATTAATTTATTTTATAATTAATTCCCGCTGTCAGAACAAATAACGTGTTTTTAAGAAACAATTTATATCAAAAGATTGGCAATTGTTTATGTCCATTTTCAATGTTAAATTAATTCTAATGACCACCATTGGATAAAATGGTAAAAATATATTCTAATTATACTTTAAAACCACTAAATATTATAATTTATCACTATAAATTATTTTGATTAAAAAAGTTGTTTTTAAGTATTTTTCACTATTCATAAAAAATTAGAAGTTCTCAGAAAAATACCAAATTCAACATAGGCTAATTTCGATATTCCGAATCCAAAAATGAAGTCCATTTTGAAATATAAAATTTCTATAATTTTAAAAAGTGGTTATTACTATTCATAACGGTTACTTTGATTAGTCTCGGTGTTTTAGAACTTTAAGTTACGTACAATGCAAGCTATTGCATTATTGAATGAGAAGCGTATCGTGGAAGCTCGGGGTGTTACATTCTCCCCTCCTTCAATAAATTGCATCCTCGCAATTTGAAATTTTTCTTTGAAAATAAAAGGTTGAAAAGAGAAAATACCTTTGTGGAAAACCCACATCGGAAATAAGATTAATAAAATTTAGCCTTAATAAGAGGGAAATGGAAATAAGAAAGTCACCACCAAATTATGATCTCGATAAGGAGAACATTGGTGGAAATTAGAGACATATAATTGGAGGAAAAACATAAATATTTGTAGGGAGTGATTGAGGTCATCAATCACAATCAACTGTCAAATTGAGGGCCTCAAAGCCTTCGATCTATGTTGATTTAAAATATCATCAGTTCAACAAAACATAAGGTATTAGGATAACACATTTTTTTTGTTTTAATATCCCTTTACTAAAGTTTAAGAATTAATTTATTCATTGAATAAGAGATAGGTATATATATATTTATGCTTGACAATTAGAGTTTCAACCTTCAACTCATCTTTCACTCAAAAAGATAATAGAACTCAAAAATATTATACTTATCCTAATTGTATAAGGTTACAAATATTAACACATACCATTTAGATTAGAAAAACTATTTTGTAATAACCAGGGACTTCACGTAGTCCAGTGGTAGGCGATTAATCCCAATCGCACTATGGTTGTGGGTTCGATTCCTGCAGCTTTGTCCGACGCGACGGGTTATGCCCCACCCTGCAGGTTGTCCTTTTCCTAAAACTATAGTATTATAATATTCCAAAAATAATCTTCATAAATGTTTTAACCTTAAACAATACTATCCAAAGATCAAATTAATCCATTCCAACCTTTATAGTTATCCAAAATACTTCTGTCCAACTCACAGTCCAAATTTTATAAGGAAGGTAAACATAATGAAGATCCTTTTTTCCATGTAACAACATGTGAACACCTTCATCATGTATTCTTTTAAAACACTGCAACATACTGAATTACCATAAATCCTTATTGATTACATTCATGATCCCTTATTCCTTATAAGAAACTAGATATACTCCTTCTATCCAAAAATGTATACAAAACATTAATCAGTTTCAAGGATGTTAAGAATATCCAACATAATTTATCCGAATCAATCATGACTTACTCCAAAATCACTATCTCGGTATCAGAACCATATTATGGTTTATCTTTCTCTCAACCATATATTTTCCAAAAATTTAACCTACTGTGGAGTCACTTTTCTTGGTTCCACACAATCTCAAGTCCTAGATGAAATAGTACTGCAGTACAATCCTTATATAATCCATAATTATTATAACCAGTACATCATTGATGCAACACTCAAATTACAAAATTCTTTAATAACAAAATAAGAACTCTAATCATTCCTCCTCATCTGTGGTAGTATCATAACTTGATTATTATCCAATAACATCATTTGGGGCATACTCTGATGATTTGAACATTGGTTTGCGTAGTGTCCCCACTCCTTGCATATGAAGCATTGTATATTTGAAACCTTTTTCTTACCCTTGCAGTCACACACTTGGTGTCCTTTTTCTCCACACTTATAACAAACTCCCATTCCCTTCAGGAAAATTCCAAGGTGTTTCTTCCCACAGTTATCACATATTGGAAAATTCCTCTTTTCCCTCGTCCCTTTATCCATCATTCTCTCTTCCATCCTTTTCTTCTCTTTCATCCCTTCAAATCCATAAGACTCAGAGAATTCTCTACCTATCTTATTAACACATGATACTATTTCATCATATGTTGATAACACATGGGAGAACATTTCCCTTCTAAATGTTGGCTTAATACCATGAAAGATATGATCCTTCTTACTCTTTGGATCATACGTATTGATGGAGTTCACATTCCTTCTACTTGACGCCATTTCTATACAATTCCATAAACTAGATTAGTTTATGAATCAAAATACATAATAACAAACTTGAAAACACTTATAATAAATTGAACTATTTATGGATATAATACATAATCATAAAAAAAATTCTTTTAGGAAGTATATACTCATAACCCTTCATAATGATTTGTAAAGAAAATGAGAGTTATCCTAAGCATATCCCCCGGGAGTGTCGTAACCAAGAGTGCAGCAAGGCCCGTTGTCATGCACCAGTTCCCATTCGAGTCTAGCTCAAAGAGGTGTTTTCGGGTTTTACCCCTAGGTACATCTGTGCCAGAGCCGCCTCTACCTGCTCGTATCCAGACAGGGATGTATTGCTCGGAAAACTCACAAAATCTCTACAATACCATAATTCTAGGAAGTTCTTCTATACTAATCCTCAAAGTTCATCTTAGGTCTACGTGCTCTAATCAGAGTTTATCTAAATATAGCTTCCAAGGTTTGTACTAAACTTCCTCTGATACCAACTGTAACGCCCCGACCCCAGCTACCCAGAGCCAGTGCATTACTTCGTAACATTGGCATGATCACAAAAGATCAAGTCTCGAAAGACCGATTAGTTTAGTAGCCTTGGAAACACTAGATACATTCATAAATGTTACATTACATCACAAAGTGAAAAACTATAATAACATAGTCTCCATAGTCCAAAATTTTATCCTCTTCGGACTATCCCTACAGGTCATTCATAAAATACTTCTTCACATCCTGGAAAATATTAAAACATTGAAAGGGGTGAGCTCGGATGCTCAGTAAGGTTAACAATATAGAGGAAGCTTTCATAAATAAACATTAACATTTAAGGCAATGTATAACTAAAACAAAATCATTTTAAACTTGAACTTCAACATAATATGGCAAAAGTAAAATGAGATAATGCCATTCACTTCTTCACATGGATATTCTACATGTCAAATAATCACATGCAATATCAATAACCACTTTCATAATGATGGAATGCATAATGCCAGACTATCATAACCACATAGTCAAGGCCTCGTGCCAAGACCACAAATAAAATTTTGTCAAGGCCTCGTGCCAAGACACTAGTTTGTCTCATGAGACCTACCGATGCATCGAGGAGCTATAGCGGGCTCCACCCGTCACTTATTAAGTCCAATGAATTCCTCATATGAATAGGTTTAAACATATCATAAACCATAACATAATCGTATCACATAAAACATGCATAAAGGAAACATAACATTTCCACATTTCAATCACAAGATATCAATACAACACATTGATATAATAAAAATGCTTTCAAAACCATTTTCAATACCAAAATAAAAGAAAGTTAAAACTTTGTATTTATTTTTCATTAAAAAAAGGATGGCTTGTAGAGGAAGCTGAAACTCAAATAATGGTCACGGCGGCGGAGAAGTCATTGTCGCCGCATAAGTACAGAAAGAAAAACATTCCCTTTTTGTCGTTTAGTAAAACGCTTCGTATAAAAAAGATTCCTTTTGAATAAACGTAAAAGTCAAAGGGGTTTATACACCGTATAAAAGAAAGTTGTGTATAAAACCAAATATGCCTCAATGAAAGGGGATTGAGACGGAGTCCTTAAAAAGATAATTTTTAAAATAAAATAGATATATTATGTGTATTCACTATAGGTACACATAAATAATACAAAATAAGACATAATAATATCATGACATAATTTGAAAGTAGGAGATTAACCCAAAGAATGGAAGTTGGGTTAAGAAATTCCCTTACCATGCGTCCTGTCCTGACTCGACCGTTCTTTAACCTCCTGAATAATAAACTAGAGTTAATTTATATTTACTTAAGAACCTTTTTCATGTTCATTATTCCTTTTATATCCCTTATTACCATGTTATGAACATTATTTAATTATTTAAGTTAATAACGGTCATTTTGTCGATCTTTGGTACTTGAGTCAAAAATAAACTTCTTATAATTACAAGTTGTTCATGGAGTGAAATATCCATTATATCCAGAATTATATTCATGATGTAGATATCATATATATCATATATATACATTATATAAATTCATTCATAATGTCACGTAACATTTAGAGGTAAGAAATGAAATGCACCGTTCATGGAGACGGTAAGCCGTTCGTACGCATGAACGCTACTTTCATTTCTATTTCGTATTTAATGGAATGAAATAATAATGATATAAATTTATAATATAATTACAGTATAATATAGTGTATAATACCATTTAATCCATCCTTTATACATCCCACATATGGCATTAACGATTCAAATCACTTTGAGGGGGCGGTAGTCCGCACTTCCTAAAATGAAATTATCGCATTTTACCCATAATGGAAATCATAAGTATGCCATAAATGAGAAATACAGAAGCTTAAGTAAAACATAAAAATATTTTATATCATATATAAATATAGTTACATCTTAATGGCCACCTTTGAAGGTGTTATATGAGTGTTGAACAATCATCGTTTCGTGAGGCAGAAATTCGCCATCCACAGAGACCGTATGTTCTTTAACCATTAGATGTAGGTGTGTGTAAGTGTAGCTAGAATCCTTCTTATAACAACATCCTAGTATATTTAGGATACTGGTGTTGTTACAAAAGAAATGAATAAAAAGAGTTTAGGGGGTTGGAGAAGAAAAATAAAACAAAACAACATTAGAGAAGACATTACCTCAAAATCGGGTAACTCTTTTTGATTTGAGCCAAAGGCTTCCTTGGGAAGAGTTCTGCCCAAAGTGAGGCTTCTAGGAGTAATAGGGGGAAGTTGGGAGAGTATTTGGGCAGAGTTTGGCCGAGCCAAATGTCTTGAAAGTGTGAATAAGGTGGGAGAGGTGGGGGCCTTTTATAAGTGGAGAGGAGGGGCTCTTTTGGAAAGATTGAAATGTTACATTATTACACAATGCTTTTCGGATTCTAAAGGTCCCACACTTATATAATTCGTGGATAAGGTGATAAAGGTTCTAAATATACTCATCAAATAGTCTTTGGACAAGTGTAAGCCTTGGATTTTACATTATCTTTTTATTTTATTAAAATCGTTAAATAATGAGGTCATCACTGCATCATAATGATGTCATAAATAATTTAATTTATTTAATGTCTAAAAATTATAAAAAAATACTATGATGTAGTAAATCTTTTTATCTTTCTAATGAATATTTATAGTCAAAATTTGGACTTGTTTAACCCCACTTAAAAACTGTTTTAGTAAAACAACTCATGTTTGTGTCAATTTAATTTTAACATTAAATAAATATATATTATTGTCATTTTCCAACTAAAGTGGCTCCATGGGGTCCCCAAGTTGACCCATGGGTTGTCTTGGTCGTCCATGACTCATCCAATAGGAGTAGTACAAGTGTCATGCTCATCTCATATTATTAAAACATTATTTGTACCTTAAACTACACTAATTACCTCTAATCGCGATTAAGAACTTAAAAGTTACTATTCACCAAAAATTATTTTAATCTCATTGAACCACATTTTACATCTCAATGACAACCATGTATGTCGGATTTTTGAAAATCAAATCACAGAAGTGGTAATATTTCATTTTAACGAAAAAATCAGTTTTTAACAACCACTTAGTGGTTTCACTATTCATCAAAAATTGAAGTTTTTCAGAATAAGGCCAAAATTTCACCCTAAGCTATAATTGATATTCCGAATTCAAAAATGATGTCTATTTTACAAAATTCCAAACATATAAGTTGCATTAATTAATTTTATAATTAATTCCCGTTGTCAGAACAAATAGCGTGTTTTTAAGAAACAATTTATATCAAAAGATTGGCAATTATTTATGTCCATTTTCAATGTTAAATTAATTCTAATGACCACCATTGGATAAAATGGTAAAAATATATTCTAATTATACTTTAAAACCACTAAATAGTATAATTTATCACTATAAATTATTTTGATTAAAAAAGTTGTTTTTAAGTATTTTTCACTATTCATAAAAAATTAGAAGTTCTCAGAAAAATACCAAAAATTCAACATAGGCTAATTTCGATATTCTGAATCCAAAAATGAAGTCCATTTTGAAATATAAAATTTCTATAATTTTAAATAGTGGTTATTACTATTCATAACGGCTACTTTGATTAGTCGCGGTGTTTTAGAACTCGAAGTTGCGTACAATGCAAGCTATTGCATTATTGAATGAGAAGCGTATCGTGGAAGCTCGGGGTGTTACACCTGAACTTTTCTAGAGCTGACACCAGCTTTTTTTTAGGTAAACTTTTTTTTTATTTGAGTTCATTTTTTTGGGTTATAACTTGGGGTGTGTTTGGGTGGAATTTAAAAAAAATTAAAGTAAAAGGGGTTGTGCACTATTGGCACACGGTTAGGGAAAACCGTGTACCCCAGCCCAGAAAAATATGCAACATTAGACAGTGGGGAATTGTATGGTTGGTGCATGGTTTTCCAAAACATGTTCCCTATTAGAATTATCTATGTACCCATAAAATAATAGGCACACATTTTGGGCAAACCATGCACCCCATCCTAGCTAACCATTCACGGGAATTAAAGTCCCCAGAAAAATAGTTTTAAAAATCACTGGATCCCCTAATTAACCCCAAATCAATCCCCATTCGACTCTAGGTGGTATTTCATGATTTTAGAGCTCTCTAGAAGAATTAAAATCCTTCTTGACCTCCTTTATTTTCAATTTGAATCCCATATTGAAGATCTTCTCCTCTCCTGGTAAGTGGATTATATCTTGTTGCTTTCCCATTCATCCTCCTTCCTTATATCGTTATTTTGGTGGAAAGTAATATTCTATTTTTCTATATCTAGATATATATTTTGTGAATCTAGATTTATGCTTACAGATCTAGATTTAGAATTAAGATATCTTGTTTTCTTTAATCTTGATTTAGGGTTTTGAGATTTGGATCTAGATCTATGTCATTGTACTGCTCAATTATTGAGGTTTTTCGTTGGGTGATTATTCTTCGACATTTTGAGGTAGGTGGTCTATTATTCAAATCCCATAGTCTTTATATCAAATACGTGTATGTGATTTTATAATTTCTAGGGTTTATTTAGAAATTGAAATTCCTAAATTTGATTAATTAATGTGGTCAATTAATGAATTGAGGAATTGGAGATTTGATTGAATAAAGGAATTGTGAAGTTGGTATAATTAATTGATTGATTAATTATTGAGGTATTGAATTGGGTAATTGGGGGTAATTAATTTTTGAGTTAATTATTAAATTTTTGAATTTTTGAATTTTTGAATTGTAAATTGAGGATAATTAATTGGTGAATTAATTATTAGATGTTAAGTTTATGATAGGATTAATTAATTGTTGAATTAATTAATATACTTAGTGTGGTTAATTAATTTTTGAATTAATTAATGAAAGATATATTATTAATTAATGGGATAGATATGGTTAATTAATTGTATAATTAATTAATGGACTTGGATTAATTAATTTATAAATTAATTAATGAAAGTTTGTGGTGGTTAATCATGATAAGAATATTAATGTTGATTAATCCTAGTTGATGTGACAATGTGAAAACCTGTGATAATGAGATACATGTGATAATGTTACATGTTATGATATATATTCATGATTGATAAACGAGGTGATAGAAATGAAGTTCTACACCCATGATATATATTTATGATTGGGAATTGGGGTGCTAGACATGAAGTTCTATGACCATGATATATATGTATGATTGGGAATTGGGGTTCTAGATATGACATTCTACACCCATGACACATATGTGTGATTGAGAATTGGGGTGTTGGACATGACATTCTATGCCCATGATATACATGCATGGTTGATAAACGGGGTGTTATACAGGGCGTTCTTCACCCAAAACATTGGAATTGAACTATGGTTCTAAGTGGTCATAATAATGAAATTAAAGTGACCTGGATAATGTAATACCATGTGATATAATGAAATATGAATTGAATATGTAACATGGTTCAGACCCGGCACGGGCCGAAGAAGGTATTGAGGTATGGGTTTCCTCAAGAACTCGATGGCCTATTTGGTTTAATAAATATTAATTGATAATGTGATAACTTATTGCTTATGCATTGTGATTATTTATTTATACAACTGCATACACTTGTTATTGACTAGATTTTTTTTAGACATCAGTGGTGGTTGCCTAATGAGTTGTACTCACACCCTACTTGGGCTGCCTGATCAGTACTCGAATAGATTTTATTGTTACAGGATAGTTTAAGGGAAAATGCCCTATGTTAGATGGTTAATTTGGGTATGGAGCATGGTTGAGGGAATCATACATGGTTCAGGGCCCTCTAGGAGTCGTCAGTGTCTTTCTTTTGGGTTTTCATTTTAGACACTTGACACGTACACTAGCATGGCATATTTTACTACTTTAGTTTGGATATTTTATATCCTTCTTTGATTTTCATGAGATATTGGTATTTTTTATAGTTATATATATGCTTCCGCTTTTTATTATTTTTGTTGGTGTAATACTATGATAAAATAGGGTTTAGTCTCCCCATGATCAACTTATCAGATCCACGCTACTTTTCGGTGGCCTCCAGCATACAGGGAGGTGTGATTAAGGTCATGTGACCGACCGTCTCAGTGAACCGGTGTGTGGCACCTAGGTCAGGACGTTGCATATACTTACTTGATTCCTTTAATCTTTATAAGTGAAATTTTTTCCCTTTAATTGAGTATTTTAATTGAGTATTTTAATTAGTTTCCACTTATTATTCTAACAATGAATTATTAAGATGAATTCTTCGTGCATTAAGCACAAAAATAAACCTTTAATGGATCATAAGGTCCATAAAAGAAAAGAAAATTGTTTCACCTATCTAAAAAATATGATTAAAACAAGTTAAGATAATACTCAATATGAATAAACCTTCTTGTGAAGAAATAATACAATAATTACTAAAACCTCAATAATAACATCCACATAAATGATATAATACTTTATGTTGGGAAAAAATTCCTCAAGTCATCCTCTTGGTATGTTTTGGGTGTGGTTGTGTTTGTTGACAAAGATAGCTGACCGCAAATGAGTATGGTTGGTGTTTTCTGAAGACAGGTTTTTAAGGTGGCGCAGTTTCCCAGTGTTTTCCAAATTTTAGGGCCTCAAAATCAGGATTTTAATATTGTAAAAGGAAGTATTTCTTCATAGGATTGAATGGTATGAAGAATGTTGAGGAAAATTGGCAAAGGGTGAGAACCGTGTACCATAATTCATGGGCCACGTACCATGTTCTAGGAATGGTACACGGAGTGGTAGGAATGAAACGCGGATACGGTTCGTGAAACCAAAAACGTTTCGTGGCGGAGTGGCGGTGCGGTACGCAGCTGGATTGTCATCAGAGGAGGAAATCGACCATGTAGGAACAAAGTTAGTATGTGGACGTCATGGAAAAATGGTTCGCGGGTGGCTTGTGATTCGCGGAAGTAGAAGAATCTGTAAGCGGTGGAGGCTAGATTAAAGATTTGGTAAATCTAGATTCAACAGATTAAATGAGTATCTTTTCCTATATAAGAAATTTTAATCCCACCGATTACGGTTGAGATCGTTTATCATTAGATAACATCTTTTGATCTACAATTTTGGCAAAGTCCAAAGATAGTTCATGAGGGATAATCCCGCGAAGGCTAGAGTGGTTTGCGTGGAAGAATTTTTGCCGAAAGGATTTAAGCGGAAAGTTGTATCCGCTTAAGACTCAGTACGCGGAGGAGGAGTATCTGATACATGAGAGGGTGAATTATTTAATCAGTACATGGATTTAGATCTCTGGTATGCAAAAGTGAAGGCAGTCTGTGAATAGAGAACAGTTTGCGGATAGGAGGGATTTCGCAGAGGAGGTTCGCGGAGTCGGTACGCAGTAGCGGTACGCGATCGCAAAGGCAGAGGTAGTTTGCAGAAAAATGGTGGTTCGAAGTGGTAGAAGAAATACGTGAAGATGGTGTTCCACATAACAAACCCAATACACAGTACGCGGTGGACAAGGTGGTTCGCAATTTGCACGAGGAAGCTTGAGAAAGCTTCAAATCAGTTTGAAAGAGAATTTTTTAGTACCTAGAAGTACCCGGGAAGGTGGATTTCATCTATGGGTAAAAAAGGAACTTCAACAGAGCATCTACCTATAGTTGAGGATGCAGGAATTCATGTAAATGAAGTGACCTACATGTCTGTAAACTATAATTGACCTACAATTCTTTAAACTGTGAGTGGATTCCTTTCCAAGATCAGTGAGCAAAGGAAGAGGAAGACGATGACCCTTTCCACTGACAGTGATCCAAATAAAGAGGCATAGGGAGTGACCCTTGGGAATGCAGTGAGAAGACCCTAAACCTTGTAAATGAAGTGATCTTGGGCATAGAATATCTATCCCTAACTTTGTACTCATTATTGGCTATGAGCCTTAGTGAATTTGGTACATAGGCACATTATTGTTTTATGCTCCTTGGATGTAGCCCGGTGAGGGTGAACCAAGTAAAAATTGTTGTGTCTTGTGCATTGTTTTATATCTATTTGTATATTTCTATGGGAGGAATAGAGAATTGAGTTTTTTCTAACAATGAAACAAGATCCTAATAGGAGAAAGTTTTAATCTGTCATATCCTGATTCACCCCCCCCCCCTCTCAGGGTATTTGACCTAGTGTACCTGACAATTGGTATCAAAGGAAAAAAGTTGAAAGTTAGTGGTTCTCTCTCAGAAGAATAAATAGAGGTGGTCAATCATAAAGGAATTATGATATTTGATGGAAATAATTTTCAACTATGGAAGAATCAAATGCAGCACTACTTCCAATCAATTGGGATGGATGTCTTCACAGCAGCTATGCATGGAATATCAACTGAAATTAATAGTGGTGCTTTATCAGAATCTGAAATAAGGGAATTGGATGTTGATGCTAAAGGGATCAATGATTTAGGGGGATCCCTGTCAAATGCAATTTACATGAAGGTGATGTCCTGTAAAACATCACATGCAATGTGGGAAAATTGTTAAACATTTATGAGGGAAACACAAAAGTCTGAGAAGCAAAGCTGCAAGTTCTATAGAACATGTATGAGGATCTCAGAATGAATCCTAATGAGACTATTGATGCATTATTCTATAGGATAAATGTTATTGTGTAATACATGCGGGGTCTTGGAGAAATCATTGAAGATGTAAATATTGTGAAACAAATCTTGTGGAAACTTCCACCGTGGTTCAATCCAAAAGTTTCAGTATTGGAAGAAAAGGACCCAAAAGAGATGACACTAGATAACCTACACAGTACCCTTGTAGCGTATGAAATGAGAAATGATGATAATGATGTAGTAGAAAAAGGGAATCCTAAGGAAGTGGCATTCAAGTCCATGAAGAATCTCTCTGTTGAAGATAGTCCTGAGGAGAACAATATGGATGATGTCATGTTTCTCTCCTCCAAACTGTAAAGGGGAAAAGGAAGGTTCAAAGGTAAACTTTCATTTGCATGCTTTAGATGCGGAAATATTGGGAATTTCTTAGAAAAGTTTCCTAAGAAGTTTGATGATGAAAATGAAGAAAATAATGAAATTCTCCAAAATAAGTATTCATCAAATGAGAAAGGGAGGAGAAGTACTAGGAGAAATTTCTTCAAAAAGAAGAATCTTCTTTCAAGAGAGGATGAAAGTTCAGAATAATCTGAGGTAGAAGAGTTGGAGGACTGCATGGATCATAAAGTAGATTATTTGGTGGTAGTTTCTAGAAATTCATTAATAAGATAAAAAAGTGACAATGAAGAAGGAGAAATTGAAGGAAGAGTTGATCTTCAGGCTGAATTTGAAGCTACTCTTGAAGAGGTAGATATTTTGATATCCAAAACAAAGAAATCTAACAAATTTTTTCATGATGCCAAACTCTTTATGCAGTAGTAGGAAGAAGATAATTCTAAGCTGAATGAAGAAATTGAAAAGATGAGGTCTTTAATTCCATAAATCTCTGAAAAGTTAGTTGAGTACAAACTCAAAATTGAAGAATAAAAAATTAAAATTGATAGTTTGACTAAAATTAGAAAATATCAAATCAATCATATAGAATAACTAGAAGAAGAAGTCATCATTCTATGATGAAAAATTGAAGATCAAGAGAAACTGCTAGGAAAGAAGATCATACAGGCAACAGAGAAGATGAGATTTGAGAAAAGTGGTCCATTATAATAGAAGCACAAATCTACTCTGAATGATAAGGCTGGTATGGGGCTTGATCTAAAACAGAAAGCAGTTACGGTTCAAGTCAGACCACAAGAACCCAGTCCAAGATTGAAGATTGATTTGGGTATGAAGAAGAATCAGAAGATTTAGAGAACCCAATGCACAACTAGTGGTGCATCATTACCACATAGGAATGTACCTCACATAAGATGCTATTGTTGTGGTAAGATGGGACACTCTCAAAATGTATGTTCCATATCAAATAGGTACCGAAGGGAACAAGACCAATAGAGGTGGTCATACAGAGCTCAAAATTACAGGTTTTCATTTTATGTTCATTGTTTCATGTGTAAAGGACTCGGATATATGGAAAGATATTGCACATCAACAATGAAGAGGAATGTGCCGAGGCAAATTGAATTTGTTATTAAGAAGTAGCCAAAAGTATCTTCAAGTGAGATGAAAATTCAAAATCAATTTGCAGCTCTACAAGTAGAATTTGACCTATCATATACTGAGGAATATCAATATTATAATTCTATGTCAGGTATGAATTCAAAAGCCTGGGTCAAAAAGAAAAGGGTCGAGTAGGTTGTGGTTGCAGAAATTGTGTTCAAGGCATCAGATCGTGCAAGGATATGGATAATTGAAATTGGATGCACTTCTCATGTGATAGGAAATAAGAATCTAGTGACTAGAATAAGTTGTTATAAAGAAGTTATTGTAAGATTCGGTAATGATGAGGGCCTGAAAATTATTGGTTCATGAAAATCCAAGTTTGGAGGAAAAGACATGAGATGAGAAGATGTATTGGTTGTTGAGGGTCTTAGTCACAACTTTCTTAGTGTTAGTAAATTGTGTGACTCAGGACATGTCATAAGTTTTTCCAAGAAATTATTTATCATCAAGGCAAAGGATTGTGATGTTGTGTTGTAAGGAAAGCGTATGAAAGAGAATCTATACCTCGTAAGTGGAGAAGAAGATATGTGATTTATGTCCAAGGATGAATAAAACAAGCTATGGAATAAGCGTCTTGGACACATAAGCCAAGGTTTCTTGGAAGATCTGGTGAAATATGATGCAGCTCAAAATCTCCCTAGATTATCACGTGATCGTACTCATATGTGTGATGCATGCCAATAGGGGAATATCATTTGAAATGCATATAATTAGAAGGAGAAAAGTCAATGAAACTGCTTGAGTTGGTGCATGTTGATGTGTGTGGGATGATTTAACCAAGGTCTATTTATGGGATGAGATATTATCTCCTCTTTATTGATGATTATAGCATAATGGCATGGGTTTCAATAATAACCCACAAATATGAAGTGTTCAGTTGAATCATAAGGTATCGATGGGAATGTGAGAAGATGCTTGGTCAGAAAATATGGATGATTCAAACAGATAATGGAACAGAGTTCACAAATATCCAAGTAGATTATTATCTCGAAAAACATGGGATAAGGCATCAAGTTTCAGTAGTAAGAACTCCATAGAAGAATGGAGTATTTGAGAGAGAAAATTATATTGTCAACAACATGACCAGAACGATGCTCGTTGAGAAAGACCTTCCAGATAAATTTTGGAAAGAAGTAGTGATGACAGCAGTATACACTTCAAATCAAGATTTACTTTGTCCAAAAGAGGATAAGACTCCATACGAGTTATGGTATGGAAAGAAGTCATCATTAAAGTACTTTCTAATATTTAGAAGTAAATGTTTCATTCTAAATAAGGAGAAACATAGGAAGTTTGAATCCCATGGGGATGGAGAGTTATTTCTTGTCTACTCAAAGAAAATCAAAGCATATAAATGCTTCAATAAGTAGCTGGGAAATATAGTTGAAAGTCATGATGTGAATATAGTATAAAATAAACATAATATTCAACAAATACATGATCAAACTCAGGAGGATATCGATGAAGAGATAAGAATATCAGGAGGCACTCCAGACCCATAGATTGATTCAGAAGAAGACTCAGATGATGAGAATAAATTAGTGCCTTCCTAGAGACCAAAAAGAAGAGCTAAAATTGATAGGCAGAATATAATTGGTGATCAGACAGTACCAGTGCAGACAAGAAGGAAGAATTCTCTACAGCAAGCATCATACTTATCACAAGTAGAGCCTAAATGCTTTGATGAATTAGCTGGAGATGAGAATTGGGTTCAGGAAATGAATGAAGAACTTGACTAAATTGATAAGAATCAAACATGGGAAATTGTTTCAAAACCATAAGATAAGAATGTCATTGGGAAAAAATGGGTATTTTGTAACAAAATGAATGAAGATGGTGTTGTGATTTGAAACAAAGCACGACTTGTGTGCAAAGGATACTCTCAGATAGAGGTTATAGATATTGATGAAACATTTGTACCTATTGCAAGGTTGGAGACAATTAGATTATTCTTGGTCATAGTTGTGCAATGAAAGTTTAAAGTTTCTCAAATGGATTTCAAGTCATCATTTCTTAATGGAATTCTAAAAGAAGAGTTCTATATTGAGAAACCAGATGGTTTTCTTATTCATGAAGATGAGAACAGAGTTTATCAACTAAAGAAGGCTTTATATGGTTTGAATTTATCACCAAGAGCATGGTATTCAAGGCTTGATCAGTTTCTAAAGAAGCTCATTTTTCAACGTGGTGGAGTTGATTACAATTTTTACTACAATAAAGGCAATAGTCAAAGGATGATGGTGCTAGTTTATGTAAATGACATAATATTTTGTGGATTAGATTAAGCATAATGCAAACAATTTTCTAAATTCATGAAAAGTGAGTTCGAAATGTCAATGATTGGATAGATGACATTTTTTCTTGGATTAAAAGTGACATAAGGAATGAATGGAACATTTATTTCTCAATATAAATATGCCAAGGAGGTTTTAAGAAGTTTTGGAATGGATAATTCCAAAGAGATGAAGACTATGGTTGCTACCTGGTTGAAATTTTCTTGAGATGATGAAGGCAATCCAGTTAATATCACAGAATATAGGAAAATCATTAGAAGTTTATTATACCTGACATCGATAAGGCCTAATATTGTATTTTCCACATGCCAAGTAGTGAGCTATAAAATCAATCCCAAGGGGAGTCACGTGATTGCAGTAAAAATAATTCTTCAGTATATCAAGGGAACATTGGATTTTGTCCTAATGTATAATGAAAAATCTCAGCCATAGTTATTTGGATATACAGATGCGGATTGGGATAGTTCAAAAGATGATAGGAAATCAACATCAGGAGGTGCCTTTTATCTTGGAGGGTTGTTTATTTCTTGGTTAAGCAAGAAACAAGATTTCATTTAATTAATCACCGTAGAATTTGAATACATTGTATCTATTCAAGCTTTCACGCAGCTATTATGGATGAAGCAGCAACTTGAAGATATGGGAATTGAAGTGAAATCTACGTTCAGAATCCATTGTGATAATTAAAGTGTTATACATCTTAGAAAACATTCAGTCCATAACTCAAGAAAAAAGCACATTGAAATCAAATATCATTTTATCAAGGATAAGGTGGAGCAAGGGCTTATAAAGTTGTAGTATGTGCCTACAAAACAACAAGTTTCATATATTCTTACAAAGGCCTTACCCAAAGAAGCATTTGAAAGGAATCGACTGGCTTTAGGAGTCTATTCGACTTTCCACACTTGAAAAAGTGTGGGTGTGGGTCTCCATCTCCTCGAGTTATGGTGTGTCTTTCCCTAATGTGCTAATATGTGTTCTTTAAAATTTTATAGAAAAACTTTAAGTGCCCTTCAGGTTCATTGAAAAAGGGGAAAATTTTGACTTCTAGGGGGAGAAAAGACAGAAAAGGCATGGGGAGAAGCTGTTAAGTTGAGTAGCGAGATAGGGGGAGATGAAGCTGAGTTGAAGCTGTTTGGAAGATCTATAAGATAGGGGGATCATTAAATCTGATGATTCTAGAAGTGTTCGATCAAAGAATATATATCAAAATAGCCAAGGATCATGATAAAAGCAGAAGAGTGGTGTTGGAATGGTGTTAGAAGGCTTCTAGCACTCAGCAATTGGTATCAGTTTGGTATCAACAATTTGTGTCAGAAATGAAGTGATTATTTGATGAAATTTTCATTTACTCTTGTTTCTCACACCGATCATTGCTCATGTGGGCTTAGATTATGTGTTGAGTAAATCCTTGATTGTTATCTTAATCACGTAAAGTGAATGGTGGTTGAATATGGAATGAGTTTTAATGAGGTATCAAAATGTGCAACATTGTTATAAGAAGAGTTGTCAAAAACCCAAAGGGGGAGATTGTTGGTAAAAGAACCCTCAAGGAATCCTCTTGGTATGTTTTGGGTGTGGTTGTATTTTTTGAAAAAACCAGCTAACCGAAAATGAGTATGGTTGGTGTTTTCCAAAGATAGGTTTTTAAGGTGGCGCAGTTTCCTAGTGTTTGCCAAATTTTAGGGCCTCAAAATCGGAAGTTTAATACTGGAAAAGGGAGGATTTCTTCATAGGATTGAACAGTATGAAGAATGTTGAAGAAAATCGGAAAATGGTGAGAACCGCATACCATAATTCATGGGTCGTGTACCATGTTCTGGGAATGGTATGCAGAGTGGCATGAATGGTACGTGAATACGGCTCATGAAACCAAAAATGGTTCGCGGTGGAGTGGTGGTATGGTATACAGATATATTTTCATCGAAGGAGGAAATCGACCGCATAGGAACAAAGGTAGTACATGAACATTGTGGAAAAATGGTTTCCAAGTGGCTCGTGGTTCGTGGCAGGAAAAGAATCGGTAAGCAGTGGATGCTGGATTAAAGATTTGGTAAATCTCAATTTAGAAGATTAAGCAGGTATCTTTTCCTAAATAAGAAACACTAATCCCACCGATTTCTGTTGAGATCGTTTATCATTAGAGGACATCTTTTGATCCAGGATTTCGGAAAATTTTGAAGGTGGTTCGTGAGGGATAATCCCATGAAGTCTAGAGTGGTTCGCACAAAATAATTTCCGCTGAAAGGATTTAAGCGGAAAGTTGTATCTGCTTAAGACTCGGTACACGGAGGAGTAGTCTCCAGTACATGAGAGGGTGAATTCTGTAAGAAGTATGCAGAGAGAGAGCTCCAATATGCGGAAGCAAAAGCAATCCACGAACAGAGAACAGTTCACTGATAGGATGGATTTCACAGAGGAGGTTCGCAGAGTCGGTACATGGTAGAAGTATGTGATCGCAAAGGCGGAGGAAGTCCACAGATTAAGGGTGGTTCGAAGCAGTGAAATTAGTACGTGAAGGAGGTGTTCTGTGTACCAAACCCACTACATAGTATGCAGTGGACAAGGTGGTTCTCTATTTTCACAAGGAAGCTTGCGAAAGCTTCAAATCAGTTTGCGAAATAATTTTCCAGTACCTAGAAGTACTCGGGAAGGTGGATTTCATCTATGGGTGAAAAAGGAACTTCAACAGAGCATCTACCTATAGTTGAGGATATATGAATTCATGAAAATTAAGGGACTTACATGTACGTAAACTATGATTGACCTAAAAGTCTATAAACTGTGATTGGATTTCTTTCCAAGAGCAGTGAGCGAAGGAAGAGGAATATGGTGATCCTTTCTATTGGCAATGAGCCAGAGAAAGAGGAATAGGGAGTGACCCTTGGGAATGTAGTGAGTAGACCCTAAACCTTGTAAAGGCAGTGAGTCTAGGCATATAAGATCTAGCCCAAAATTTGTACTCATTATTGGTTGTGATCCTTAGTGAATTTGGTACATCGGCACATTGTCATTGTATGCTCCTTGGACGTAGCCTAGTGATGGTGAACCAAGTAAAAATCACTATGTCTTGTGCATGATTTCATATCTATTTGTATATTTTTATGGGAGTAAAAGAGAATTGAGTTTTGTTTAACAATGAAATAAGATCCAAACTGGAGAAAGTTTTAATCTATCATACCCTGATTCACCCCCCCCCCCCCCCTCTTAGGGTATTTGACCTAGTGGACCTCACACTTTAACCTTTAAATTATAATATCATTAGTTCAACATAGATTATTTTATACTTTATATAATAATTTCTAAATCCTCAAAACTAATTAAACCCCAAAACCTAGGATGATTTCAAATCCAAACATAAGTATAATAACCATGATTTCTACTAGGGAATAATTATTCATCTTGATATAAATTTATTGATAAAAAATTAGGTACAACCATGAAAGTGGAACATGACACAACAAATAAATTACAGATAAATTGTTGGCCTGGGGACTTGACCCCATGACCATTCCCCCAAACTCTTCACACCCTTACCACCCCAACTAACAGTGGAGGGCCTTGATAAATTCTCATTATAAGCAGATTCTCACCAGGTTTCTTGATTGACAATTCCTTCCTTACAATTTCAAGGGATGATTCCAAATCCATATAAAATCTAAAATATTGTGAAGATTTTGAATAAAATAAAGCATGAGTTTATGATCAAAGTAACTATTATCACAACTTAATGAATTACAACTTCAATTGTAATAATTTCATAAGATTATTCTTTCTCCCTTATCCTTTTCCATAGTAAATTCCCTTGATTCTTACGGAGTTCTTTTACATAGTACCCCATCTCCTTACTGTTGAAACACAGGACATTGAAAACTTCTTTATTACCCTTTCATTCATGTGCCTGATGTAATTTCTCTCCATGATTGAAATAAACTATCATTCCCTTCAAGAAAGTATCATGGTGTTTCTTTCCACAATTATCACATGTAGGAAGTTCCATCCTTCCCTTCTTTTACTTCACCTCATTTCTTTTTTCTCAGTGTTTATCTATAATATTCTTCTCTTAATTTCCTTTAAAAATATATGACTTGGAGAATTATTTTTCCATCCTGATGTCACTTGATACCATATTATCATATGATGAAATTTTTTGAGAGACTAGTTCCCTTTGGAGGCTTGGCATAAACCCATAAAATAAACAATCAATATTACTTTTTGGTTTATTCATGAAGTCTATAGCATGAATTTTTAATATAGTAAATTTTTTCTCATACTCAACAACACTTTCCACTTAATTTTGTCTTAGATTAAGGAATTTCCTTTACATATTATCCCATTTCTTATGATGAAAGTACTTGTCAATGAATGTCCCCTTCAAAGTATTCCATTCTATTCTCTCTATCTCCTCATCCTCCTTTGTATTTTGAATAAATGACCACCATTGATCAACATATTCCTTTAAACAATACACTAAAAAATAACCTTCTCCATTTCATTTCTCCACAAATCTAAAAATAATTTTCAAGGGACTTAATCCATTATTCAGTTATCAATGAATTAGTAGTTCCATTAAAGGATGGATATTTCTACTACATGAAGTGGTCCGACATCAATGAATCATTTTATGAAGTAATAGGTTGTTTATATGGGAAATTTTATTGGTCATAACTTGATTCAACTATCCTAATATAGTCATAATATTCTTAACTTCAGCACCATCCATGTTGACTTTCTCATGAGAGAAATACCTACATTAATTACAGGTGTTGACATGTTTTTCATTCCTTTCATTAGGAACCATTTATAAATACTTTTATACACTATATTAGCTTATAAAATTATGAATTATAGTGTATAATTCCAAATTTGGTGAACTACCTAACATAAATTGAAATTTTATGCTTAGATTATCTCATAATTAGGAGTTTAGTGTCTTTGGGGATATCTTCAAATCATGATAATATTTTAAAATCTTTAATAATGATTCATAAAGAGTGTGAGAATAAACCAAATCATATCCTCTAGGTGTGTCTATCTAGGTGTGAAATTTTATACCCACTCATCGTGCACCGGTGATGATCGAGTTAATACCCAATCTACCACTTTCAGATTTGTTACCACTAAGTGCATCTATGACACTTCTGCATCCACTTTCCAATATATAGAAATGGATATATTTTCTAGAAAAAACACAAAATCTCTACTTTACCAAAACTTTATACTATTATACTATAATTATACTTATCCTTAGAGTCTTTCATAAGTTTATGTTCTTTAATATATGTTTTCCCAAAACTAATCCCCAAGGTTTATAATAAATTTTCTCTAATACCAATTGTAACACACCAACTACAATAACCTGGATTCGGTGGTTATTTTACTACACTGGAACAAGATATAATGGATCACATCTTGAAGTATATAATAGTTTATTAGTCTTGGAAGTCTAGATACATACATGATTCTCAAATTACACTTAAAAATATAAAATATAGCTTCAAATTCTTATGATAAATTTATTATTTTTTCAATTATATCCTTTAAATCATTCATGGGTACCTTCTAGGAATCCTAGGGAAAGGATAACATAATAAAGGGTGATCTCAAATTATCAATAATAGAAATCATACACTAGAAGCTATCCTAGAATAAATAATAAATGAATGATATAGCAGAGATAAACAATAATCAAATATGTCATATAACTAATATAATAAAAGTAGAATATATCCATGGATTATATAAAAATATAAATAATCACATGTATAACAATAAATAGTTTCATAATTATAGAATTAATAATGTTAGACATCATAATATTATCATCAAAGCCTCATTCCAAGACATCTTCCATAAATAGGTAAGTTGTGTACCAAATACCCAAACTAGTTTTCCTAATGAGACATGTTAATGAATCAAGGGTATGTATCCCCCCCCATCACTTACTAAGTCCAATGCATTCCTCATATGAAATAAATGGACAAAAATTCAATACATAATCACCGTAAACAATCGTATTACAAACTAGAATATGAAATGTTAATATTTCCCCCAGAAAATAATAGAACAACATGATCATAAGTCTTATAAAGAAGTAAGGTTAATGGTATCATTATATTATATACCCAAAAAAATAATAGTAAGGTGAATGGTATCATTATATTATATCCCTCTATAGTATTAATGGTTTTAATAATCCCAAATCATGCCAAATCCTATTAATCATGATTAATCATTTAAATCGTGATTATTTAAGTTTCAATGTGTATAATTATGATTATATATGATCACATATAAGTTTAACACATTCTGTTAATATTTATGTTATAATAAATTCCAAGAAGAAATATTTTTTGAAGTATGACAGACTGACACCGACAGAAGAGATGAGATACTGAAAGTTCAAACAAGTCACTGATAGATCAATTCACCTACCAACACATGGTGCTACTGATGCATGGTGATACCGACACATGGTGCTACCAATGAATGGTGCTACCGATGCATGGTGTTGCTAACACATGGAGCCACCGATGAAAGGACTCACCGATAGTGCAATCGACACACCGATAGACCTACTATCTCACCGATAGTTCAAAGGACCTGCCAACGCAAGGACCCACCGACATAAAGACTTACCAATTCATAGATAGACCTATAGAAGGAGACATCGATGGAATGATCCACCGATAGAAGGAGATACCTACAGAGGACTCACCGATAGACTGTTTAAATTTCCTTTATTTAAAATTACTTCTTACAATCATATTTTGAGTGTTTTAATGCAACTGATTAATTTAATGTTTTTTACAGACATCTTAAATGAGGATGTCAGAAATAAAAGGTACAATATCTACCTCAAACATGCACATTTTCGGCCTTCAAGAATATATATATATAAATAAGATTCATTAAAATAGATAGATATACACAAGAATATATGAGCAGACACGGTAGAAAAACCACACGAGAAACATATAGAAAAAAACACACAGGGAACTTTTCATTACTACTTGCTATGAACCAAAGAATTGTTGTTCATCAAAATTCCCAACATCTATGCAGCATCCAACTAAACCAAAGGAGAGAACATCTCATCTTCCTGGAAGACAGAACACAGTGCTCCACGACACTCTGTTTTCAGTGTCTGCTTCTAGAAGAGGACTCCAGCTTCAACTCTGATACATCAAAGAGTACAGAGATGAACTACATAACACAAAAAGCCTTATAAACTATATCTAATACTTATTTCTCTACTATTTACCTTTTAATTACTTTTTCGAGTAGTGTGTGCATCTGTCTACAAAATACACATTGTCTCCTACACTGAACTAGAGGATACCAGATATCCTCACTCGACTATCTTTTTACACTAGTTTATCCCGTGAATAACTGTGGAAGAGGTCATGTGTGACCTGGTTGTATTTTATTCCCGTGAAGAACAGTGGTAGAGGTCTTGTGACTTGGATAGTCAGTGTACTATTGTGTTAACCCCGATCCAGGGTGTGGATCAAAACCTTTATCTATATATATTTCTTAGTGGAAGTTGATAACAAGGTAGATAGGACTAAGTCTTTAATTGAGACTAAACCTCTTGATTTATATCCGCTATGTTTTCAAATTTAGTTTTCTCTATTTTTAAATGTACTTTAAAAAAACTGAATTTCACTTTGATAATTAACCTTGGATAGTGTTTATAGCTATTTTGGATTATTAGATTAGTTTCAAAAGTTGTATCAATATCTCATATTGTTACAACTGATAAATAATCAATCTTTTGAGAAACTAGTTGAACAGTCGAACTATTATAAATTCACTACTTTGATTAACTGGCCTATTTTGTTTTAAATTAGGGGAACCTTTTTAATAAACCCTTTTAATAGAAATTTTTATAGGAACTCAATTCACCCCCCCCCCCCCCTCTTTAGTGTCCTACTCTTACCAACATTTGGCATCAGAGGTTCAAAAAAATTAATCTTTTCAACTGTGATTTAGTTGGGTTTTAAAGATCTCTAAATTTCTATTAGTTATAAATTTTTAGCTCTTTAAAAATATTTTCTTTGGTATGGATAATATATTATAAGGTACTGCTACAAATAGACCCCCCTAATTTAATGGAACAAAATATTCTCAGTGGAATATTATGATGAAAATGCACTTAGAAATTATGGGGTTTGATATTTAGACAGTAATATAAGAAAAATATGAAATATCTAAAACTCCAAGAACTACATGGAGTGAAGCTACAAAATCTACTTATAATAACAATTGAAAAGCTATGAATGCTCTATTTTGTGCACTAGGGGATGAAGAATTTAATATAATATCTAATTGTAAATATGCCTATGAAATTTGGGACACCTTAGATATCTCACATGAAGGAACTACTAATGCTAAAGAAATGAGAATTAACACTTATACTATTAAGTATGATAATTTTAAGATGAAGCATGATAAGCCTATTTCTAACATGTATCTCGGGTTTAATGAAATTTTAACACCATGATCTATTTGTAAAGAGATGTTACATCCTAGGGGGAAATCATGAGAATACTTAGATGCTTACCAGATAGATGGAGAGGGACTTTTTTATCAATTAGAGAATCATGTGACATCAGCAAGTTTCTAGTAAAGGAGCTGATAGGCAAGTTGATGATGTATGAGGAATAACTAAAAGTAAAAAAATAAGAGGATGATGAACCCAAAATAAAATCTGTTGTTTTCAAATCTACTACCTATGAGAAGAAGGAAAAAGATCAAGATGAAACTGAAAGTTCAAGTGATGAACAATCATCAACAGACAGTGATGAAGAGATGGCTCAAATAGCCATAAGGTTTAAGAAATTTTATAGAAAGAAGAAATTCTTCATAAATCCCAACTAAAGAGGAAAGTATGATCATAAGGTCCATTGGAAAAGGATTGGAAAACATGTAATAATTAAAATTAAATTTTCTACTGTGAATAAAAAATAAATGGACATGTAAATGTTGATTGTCCCAAGCTAAAGTACAAGAAGAAGTATTATGATAAGGATAAAAAGTATAAAAAGTCCATGAAGACAACTTGGAGTGATTTTAAGGATATCTCAAGTGACTCAAAATCCTCTCATGATGAAAATACTAACAAGTAAAATATGTATTTTATGACAAACACATATAAGGTAACACTAAACTCTCATAAACATAATGCTTATTATTATGGAGATGAAAGTGATTCTGAAAACATGACCAATGAGGAAATGTTTAAATATTGTAAAATTATAGAAGACACTTGTAATGAACTAAAATATAAATAAAAATCTTTAAAGAAATATCATGCTTTGACTGCCACTGTTAAATCTGAACTTGCTATAAAAAAAGAGAAAAATTATCAACTTCTTAAGGAAAAAAATGAACTTAAATTGTCAAATGAACAATTGAAAAAGTATATAGAAATATTACCAATGGAAAAGAAATATTATTTCAAATTCTTGGTAAACAAGTAGCTCCTAAGTATACTACTGGAATAGGATACCAACTAGGAAAGAGGAATATAACTAAAACATGTTTTGTATCAAAATATAGAAAATCCAGTTTTATGCCCAGTTTTGGAAAATTTTCTACAAGTTCCAGATATGAAACATCTTCTACTATTTCAATATTTTTTGGACCAAATAAAGTCTATTTTTTAAATAATTTACATACTGTTTATAGGAAACCCATGAAGAAAATGTGGGTTCCCAAAACTCTTATTACTAATGTTTCTGGACCCAAACAAATTTGGGTACCAAAATCTTTTCTTGTCTAATATGTTTCTATAGGGAAACTATTTAAATAGATCCTATAAAATCTTATGGTACTTGGATAGTGGATGTTCAATACACAAGATAAGAGATTACTCATTCTTGAAAAAATTGATAAAGATTTATAGTGGTCATGTCACTTTTGGTGACATTGCTAAAGGGAAAATAATTGGCCTTGGTTAGATTGGTAACTCTAACTCATTTTTAATTTCTAAAGTACTTTTTATTGATGGATTAAAATACAACCAACTTAGTATATATTAGTTGTGTGATTATGTTTTTAATGTTAAATTCTAAAATGATGCATGCAATGTTTTTTATTCAAAAATAAGTTGGTATTTTATACTTTTAGAAATGAAAATGTTTATGTTTTTGATTTAAATTCTTTAATTTCTAAAAATGTTTCTTGTTTGAGTGATTTTAATAAAGAGAGTTGGATTTGGCATAGGAGATTAGGACACTACCATATACACTCACTTATAAATATTAATAGAAAAGTATTAGTCAAGGATATACCCAAACTTGAGTTTCCAAATGACAAAGTCTATAATACTTATCAAAAGGGTAAACGATACAAAATCTCTTTCAACCCAAAGAAAGAAGTTTCAACTTCTCAACCTCTCGAGTTGGTTCACATGGACTTGTTTGGACCCTCTATAATTTCAAGTCTAAGTGGGAATAACTATGTATATATTCTTGTAGATGACTACTATAGATATACTTAGACCTTCTTATTGGCTCACAAAAGTGATGAATTCTATCATTTCACCAAGTATTCTAGAACTATATAAAATCTTAGTGGTATTATAATTAAAACCTTAATAAGTGACCATGTTCGTGAGTTTGAGAACTAATAGTTTGAATCTTTTTGCTCAAAAAATAGCTATATTCATAACTTCTTTTATCCTAGGACACCCCATCAAAATGGAGTTGTAGAAAGAAGAAATAGAACCCTGCAAGAAATTTTTATAACCATGTTTAGTGAGTATGACCTACCTATATACTTTTGGTAAGAAGCTATCAATACAGCATGATATATAATCAATAGAGTCTTGATTATACATATCCTTAAGACAACTCCTTATGATTTTTAGAACAATAGAAAACCCAAGGTTAACTACTTAAAAGTTTTTGGTTGAAAAGTCTATATTCTTAACACTAAGGATAATTTGGATAAATTTTCCTCCAAGAGTGATGAAGGAACTTTTCTAGTTTATTCAATTTCTAGTAAATCCTATAAAGTCTTCAATAAGAGAACCAAATGTGTGGAAGAATCTGTACATTTAAAGTTTGATGAGACATACCCACATGATCCAAAGACCTCTCTAGAGAATCTTAAGGATGATATGTCAAAACTGGACATCAATACTAAATCTTCTGACCATCCTATGAAGAAATTTGTTAAAACTTCTAGTTCTAAAAATTCTCCAGATTCTATCCATGATGAACCTGAACCTATTGAAGAACCTAAAGTGACTAGCCTTTCTTTTTCTAGACCTATTATAACTCTCAAGAACCATCCTTTAGATGTTATAGTTAGAGATTTAGACAAAGGAACTTGGACTAGAGATTCTCTCAGATTTCAGGTTGAACATCAATATTTTCTATCACAACTAAAACTTAAGAACATCGATGATGATATCAATGATGAATTTTGGGTGATGGATATGTAATAAGAATTAAATTAGTTTGAAAGAAATAAAGTCTAGAAACTTGTAGATATACCCAAGACACCTTGATTATAGGCTCTAAATGGGTGTTTAGGAATAAAGTAGATTAAGCTGGTAACATAGTTAGAAACAAATATAGATTGGTTGCACAGGGTTATAGTCAAGAAGAAGGGATTGAATATGAAGAAACCTTTGCATCGGTATCTATACTTGAGGCCATTAGAATCCTTCTTGCTTTTGTAGCACATCTAGATTTCAAACTTTTTCAAATGGATTTCAAGATTGAATTCTTAAATGGTTATATAATTGAGGATGTTTTTATTGAACAGAACCCTGGTTTTACAAATCCTTACTTTCTAAATCATGTTTTTAAATTAGCAAAATCTTTATATGGATTAAATCAAGCTCCAAGAGATTGGTATGGTAGGCTCAGCACTTTTCTTATTTCTAAAGGTTTTACAAAAGGTGTTATTAATCCTACCCTTTTTATAAAACGAATTTCCAAAGATGTTTTAATTGTGAAAATTTATATATATGATATTATTTTTGGATCCTATAAGAATTATTTATGTGTTGATTTTTCAAAAATGATGCAAAGTGAATTTTAAATGATTTTAATGAGTGAACTCAAATTAATTATTAGATTTCAAATATTTTAAAATAAAGAAGGTATTGTTTTTAATCAAATTAAATATACTAAGGATATTTTAAAAATATTTGGTTTTGAAAGAACTAAGATTAGTGAAAATCTAATGAGTACAACTTGTAAGTTGGACCTTGATGAAGATGGTAAATCTGTTGATCAAACCACTTACAGAGGAATGATTGAGATTTTACTCTACTTAACTTCTAGTAGGTCAGATATTATGTTTAGTGTGTGCATGTGTGCACATTTTCAATCAAACCCAAAATAATATCATTTAAATTCTATAAAAATGATTTTTAAATACCTCAAATATACAACCAATTTAGGATTGTTCTGTCCTAGAGGACAAACTTTTTTTTTAGTGAGTTATTCAGATTCTGACTTTGGTGGTTGTAAGTTAGACAGAAAGATCACCTCTGGCACATGTCACTTTTTGGTAAAGTCTCTAGTTGCATGGTGTCATAAGAAACAAAATTCAGTTGTATTATCTACTGTTGAAATTTAATACATAGCTATTGGTATTTGTTGTGCATAAATTTTGTTGATGAAACACACATTACTAGACTATGGATATCAATTCAGACATGTCCCCATAAATTGTGATAACACAAGTGCTATTAGTATTTCCAAGAATCATGTTTCACATTCTAGGAAAAAAAACATTGATGTAATACATCACTTTTTGAGATACCATTATCAAAAAGGTGATATAACTTTAGAATTCATTGGCACTGAACATCATCTTACTGAAATTTTCAATAATCCATTGAACTCAGAAAGAATGAACTACATCAGACATGAGTTAGGAATAATAAATCTATAGAACCTTATGTTGTTATTCCTTTGATAATTTTAAGTGAAGTTGACATAATGACACTGGAAAATTCAAATAGATGGTGTAATTATGACATTGACAGTATGAAGCTCACAATGTCATGTTGACACTGATAACTTTTCCATACCGACATAGTTGTCTTGCCGACACAGTTGTCATACCGACATCGATGCTTTGTCATGTTGATACTCTATCATGACGACACCAATGACTTGTCAAGCCAACACTATTAGTGTTATGAAAAATCTGTCATACCGACACCAATGAATTTTTATTTTTATTCATTTTATGTTTTTACCAAAATGACAATGTTTCATTTATTTTATTGAACCCGGTTCACGATTTCATGATTTTGTGATTTTAAAATCCCTAAATGATATAAATTTGATTCAATCTACTCTACTTATTTACCCTTACACTCACTCAGTTGTTTCTCTTTCTACCCCCGACCTTTCACCTTCCGATCTTCAGACCAAACTATTGTAATGGCACATGTGAAGTGATCTATTAAAGGTAGTGAGTCTCTGATACATATTGTTGAACTATAGGTCGATGCATCCTTTCAGTAGAATCTGATACATATTGTTGATAGGATCACGAAAGTTCTATGAGGTCGGTCAGTTCCTCTCATACGGGTACTATGGGAGCATGGTCGAGTGTAGGACAAAACCTGGGAGTAGGAGACCGATGTATGTGCTCAGTAGCTAGAGTTGCTCTCAGCTTTATCTTCACCACCCTTGGAAGGGAAATTCGGGGACGAATTGATTTAAGTGGGGAAGTTTGTACGAACCCGATTCTTATTCTTGAGGTACGAGTTTCTTCTTTTTCCTTTTCCTTAAGTGTTTTTGAGAAAATAAGGAAAATGGGGGAAAATCCCAAATTTATGGGTACACGCCATGTAATTTTCTACACACCATTTACTTTGGCCATGTGGGGTGAGAATACAGGGCGTGTAGGCTTGTCGGTGATTCAGGGTGTAAAAACTAACTACACGTCGTGTACTTAGTAATACACACCATGTAATCAGTCGGAAAGTGAACAGTAAGACGGTGGAGAGAAGCTGCCAAATGAATAGTAAAATGGATAGTACACGCCGTGTACTTAGTATTACACACTGTGTAGTCAGTTGGAAGATGAACAGTATGGCGGTGGAGAGTTTCCACCAGTGAACAGTTAAAAAGGAAGTACATGTCGTGTACTTGAGAGTACATGTTGTGTAGTTATGTTTTTTCATTAAAAATAGGCAGTAGCCTCCTCATTCGGTAGAGGAGGCATAGAAAGAACCAGGAGAACTGGGAGAGACGTTCTAGTCTTAGAGGAGCTCCCGAACACTCATTGAGAATCTGATTCTTCTGTCGACGATATTGTTTAGACCGCGCAGGTAAGGCCTTATCTCTCCTTGAGTCTTTCCTTCTAATTTTTTCCCGAGGGGAAGTTATTTGGGTTTGAACAGGAATATGTTTATCTCAAATCTGCTTCGTTCTTGGTTGTTTCAGGAGGCATCGTTCACGGATATCGATCAGAGGAGATTGAGGTAGGTGGTCTTGTGTTTATTTCCAACTGTCGAGTTGATTTTTTGTACTGTTGTGTCATGCTCCCATGTTCAAGGTGTCGTATGGTTGAGGCCTTGACTGTTAAGATGCCTAGAATTTCATAGGTAATGTGATGAACATGTATAAACTATTGTTTGGGATCATTGCTTTGATCCAGGGCCACCCCGTGGGTGCATTTCCCTTATTTAGTCGTTTGTCTAGGATACACATGGGTATTCCATGATTTTAGCATGCTTTGAGTTTCTTGAGAGAAAATATATATTAATTGCTTTCTTATGTGTTGGGTTCAGCCTGGTTACTTGTTTATCCTGAGGGCAGTATTTTGTTTAGCCCGAGGGCAAGGTTTTGTTTAGCCTGAGGGCAATGTTTCTTATGCCTAAGGGCAGTAGATTCCATGCCTGAGGGCAATATCTCGTATGCCTGAGGGAAATATTTGTTATGCCTGAGGGCAGTTACCTAAGGGTTCTGTTTCTGTTTAGCCTGAGGGAAATGTTTTGATTAGCCTGAGGGCAAGGTACTGTTTAGCCTGAGGGTAATGTTCACTTGAATATTCATTGTGGTGTTTTCTTGTGTTATACCCGCCAAGCTTAAGTACAGGCTTAGTATTGTTATTACCTTCTATTTTCTAGATAGCCTGTTGTGGTTTTTGTTGAGGCACTATATAGGAGATTTTTGGTTGAGGCCGGGTCTCGAGAACTTATAATTCAATTATATTTAATTGTTAAATAATAATTAAATGGAAATGGAACTGGTAGGAGTAGCTACTTTTGAGTACTTCGTAGCTTAGTTCATTTCTTTATTGCATACTGTTGTTTCACATTTTCACTGATAGTTGGGCACATGCCTTTGGTGGTTTCCTACTGGGATTTATTTCTCACATCCTATTTGGGTCACGTCTTGGGCCCAAACAAATTATATTGTTGCAGGTGTTGATAAGGGTAAGAGTCCCTATACAGGTACATGATTGTTGCAGAGGAGTAGGAGAGAATGGGACCAAGCTTAGGCTTTCGATGCTGCTGAGTTCCTGTTGCACTACTTTTACTTGTTTTGTTGTACTTTGTACCTTGTGATGTATTACATTAGATTGTAGTTTATCCTGTTTTGGATTCTTTCTTAGATTAGAGGCATGTTGCATCCTTATATATATGATTGTTGGTCATCTTTTACTTCAGCTTCATTGTCCATTTTAGGTTTATATTATTTACTACTTCCGCTTTTAGGTATGTTTATATTTTTTCGATGCGCTACACTTTGAAAAATGAGGGCATAGTTTCCCCACTATCATACTTAGGCCCTCTCTGTTATTTGGAAACCTATGGTGTTTTGGGAAATGTACTTGAGGTCATGTGACCAACCGGGTTCGGGGCACCCGTTGTGTGGCTTCCGAAACCGGGATGTTACATGGATTTTCAATTTTCTAATTAGTTTCCCTTATATGGGTTTGTTATTTAAAATGATACTATGATATCTCCACCTCATTAAGGGTTCATTCCTCCCTCCTACATCCTTAATACTAATAATATGTTCAGGGAGAACATCTCATATGTGGCTAATTTCATATCCAAAGAAGACATCTCTAATGGTTAATTTTGAAGCCTATGTGTATTGATTTTAAAGGGTTATAACATAATTTGGATCTTAAACCCCATATTTAAAGATAAAAAATATATAATTATATATCAAATTATAAATTTGGGTGGTTATTTGGTTGGGTTATTCGATCAGGTGGAAGCTTTGGGATGAATCGGGGTTGTCCCTTCTTAGTTCAGTGTACTGCCACAGAGTTTGTGGTTGATTTGAAAAAGATAGGATTTTATGAATATATTTAGGCTTACCAAACCCTTACTTATTACAAAAAAAATTGATGGTATACTTTTTCATTTTATAGAGTTAATACATGAACACATTTCATTTTATGTATGGTGAGTTTCGACATCAGTATATGGGACATTAAGATGATATATGGTGCGATGATTTTAGGAGACAAGTATGATGAGTAAATTCATCCCCCATATACTTTGGATGACATGGAATAGAATCCTCCCATTATGAAGTATCTCATCCATTTGTCCAGAACATCCCTTGGGAAGGAACTATATCTAGGGATGTTGACATCCCCTTCAAGAAGTGGGCTGACTTGTTCATCAAGAAGACTTGGCATGAGTGTATGAATAAGAATCCCAAGGATTGTCCATCATGATAATCCTATGGAGAATAGGTTTATCACTTTAAAATAGTTTTAAGAGTGTTAATTCAATGACTATGGATGGTCAATCACCTCCCAGGACCATCACCTTCTTCATCTAGTAAGCTTCTTAGCAGTGTACCTAAGCGGGTACTTATTCACAAAGTAGAAAAAAGGTGGAGTTATAGTCTCCACCATAATGATGGTATAGGTTATTTCAAGTGGTACAATTATCATCTTGTTTTTTCCCATGTTTTCTAAGTTATATTTCCAACTTCACCACATCTATAGGGGTATGTCCCATTCAGAATATTCAGCCCCTTTCAACTGCGGTGGGGTTGGATGGGGGCCCACATTGGTGGATATGAGTTACTTAATACTCACAACATTAAAAGTTACCAGTTTAGGAAATTTATATAAAGTATCAGTGGGGTCTGGCTAATCACACTAAAGAACTAAGAGGTCAAGAGAAAAGTGAACCAATATGATCAGTTTTTCTATACCATACGGAGCACCAACCTGTGAAATTACCAATAATGTAAAGGGTGATCCTATAGCCTAAGCCTATCTTTTATCCATATGTGAGGGTGTTTTATCCACTTGGATTAACTAAAAGATATTCTATGAGTGGTATGCATCATACCACTTTGGGAGATAGTTGAGTGTATTCAGATAAAATTCCTTACTCTTCCCCGCATCTGTTCATAAATTCACCCCATGGTGGCTCACAAATTGTGGATAATGTTCACCTGATAGGAAACTTAGGTTCTGGTGACCTTCCCTCTGGATAGTGTGGGTTTTTTCCTCTCCAAGGATTATATTGATACCTTGGTCTAATCATACCTGAATGGTCAGTTGGATCCATTGGTGATAAAGCACGTAGATCTTATAATAGTGGGTGAGGAGGAGGACACAAGGTCTCTAGCATCATCAAAAAGTTAGATTGCAGAAAAAAAAAACATCTTCCATAAGACCCATTGCTCTCTTGATGTCTTAGAATCAAATGAGGCACTTAGATCCAACACCATAAACAAGGAGGGTGCCAACAGATTTGGTAACAATGTATGGGGTTCCCGTGAAAGAAGTTCCAGTCGATGGGGGATCTGCTTTAATTATAGTGATTTATATTATCAAGAACTCCATGCTGCTGTGAAGGAGGTGGTAACCATGATGGGGGGAAATATGTTCATCGATCTAAGAGTATCGATGGTGGAGTTATAAAATTCAGACATTCAACATCACAATGAGGACTTGAATGAAGCATCCATGTGTACAATAGAAGTAGAAGCTCATAAAAATTTAGTCATTTATGGGAGGTATGAGATAGACATCCTCTAACATGAATTTTATCACCTATAATAAATGATAAATGTTGTAGATAAAATAATTATAGAGTAGCATAATCTTATCAATGTGGCAGAAAATTCCAGATTTGATGTTGCTAGTAGGGAAGAGGCACTAAAACAGGGTGTAGATGTGAAAACTAAATTAGTTGATCATTTGTGCTAATCCATAGCTACTCTAGAGAATTGTCTAATAGATCTCAATGAAGGTATTTTTAGTGCATACTATTTTGATTATTCTAAATTTATCCTACCCCCCATATTTGGGGAGTTATGGGAGAGACTCTAGACTGTGGAGATTCCTCCCTTTTTATTGTCAATAAATGAAACCTTTTGGATTCCATGTTGTTGTTGACATTTCTTCATATTCTTTTCTCATCCATGTAATCTTAACAAAACAATATTTATAAGTCAATGAATCACGTTGATCCTCTTCTAAAATATTAATTCAATCCAAGTAAATATGGACATGTAAAGGTTGTAACAGGTAACACATATCATGATGGTCAAACAGACATATCATTGTATATATAAAAATATCACCAATAGAAAAGGTTGTAACAATTAACACATATCACCACCCTTACACTCCCTTACCACACCATGTCACACAACATATGGTCTCAAGGCCGCTTACCTACCCATATCAAGGTCAGGTATCAAGTATCATCTAGTCTTATAGTCCCTACCTATCCAAATGTGTCTTTTTTATTTAAAATTGACATTTTATTAATGTATTCTTTCATATTAATGTTTAATTTATTTCATTATTGTATTACTAACATGATATTTGTATTATTATATAGGTGGAATTTTTTTCGTGAGTTTGGATGCTTTTTTCGGTAACTAATACCATGGAAAACAATTTTTGAGAGGGGATCACAGATGAAAAAAGGATGAAACATTAATGTTTTTAACTGTTTGTTGGATAATTGTAATTTTAACCATATAAAACATTGTTTGAAATGTATATAGTAGTATTTTTTTTGTATTCATGATTTCAAGTAAATGTATATAGCATTGTTTGTGAAACTCTTGTGTGTGTTGTTTTATTCTTCTATGCTTTGTTTGTGTGTAGGTGTTCTGTTTTGTGCTATGTGTGCAGGTATTGTTTTGTGCTATGTGTGCAGGTTATGTTTGTGTGAGGGTGTAAAGGTGTGCAGCTGTGCAGGTGTTGGGTTTGCTCAGGAAACTTGGCCTTTATCAGCACTAATTAAGCGCTGATAAATTGGGACTTTATCAGCGCTCAAAATAGCACTGATAAAGGTGTCCCTTTATCCGTGCTAAAAATGCACTGATAAAGGGGGACCTTTATCAACTCTTTTTTAGCACTGTTAAAGGGTCCCCCCCTATCTTTTCCGCGATTAAAAGCACTTTTATAGCACTGTTAAAGGCGGTTTCTAGTGCTTTTAAAATCCCAATTTGTGATAGTGGAAGAACTTATGTGTGACTTTGTAGGCTCACGGTACATGACGAAGAGGAGTACCTTAGTTGTCCAAGATTAGTGGGAAGCACTTTTGTGTAACTTTATAGGCCCATGGTATTCAATGAGGAGGTGTACCTAAGTAGTCCAAGGTTAGTGATAAGCACTTCTGTGTGACTTAGAAAACCCATTGTACTCGATAGAGGAGGAGTTCTCCAACAACTGAGGTGTTCAGTGATGTGACTGATGATTCTTCTATCACTACCCTAAATGTATAACTGGTGTGAGTTATCTTGTGTTTCATGATTTACTTTGAGGATTTTTGTGTGGTCTTACCCTTTTGTTTTGGGGTCCCTACTGGGTACGTTGTTACTCACCCCTACGTGAGCTTCATCCGCATGTGTCGTGTCTGGTGTAGGCGATCAATGTTTTGAGAGAGACTTTAGTGGACTGGGACCCAGAGGTCCTCAGGGATACAGGACTGACAGACGCTACGACGGTGAACTTGGTGTCCTAGGACCAGGAGGGGCCTAGTAAGATCGGGTGGATAGAACATTCTACTTCAGCTTCCAGTAGCTACACTACTCTCATGATCAGGTGGGGTTTTCCACAGACGGCTATAAGAGTTTCCTTTTTGTAATTTTTTGTTTTGAGTTCCTTTGTTGGGTTTGTATTCTAGCCCACTTGTATCAGTTGTACTTTTACTTAGATTTTTTTTAGTGATACTTGTTTCCTTTTTAGTGTGTGGTACTTGGTTGGTCATGTGTGTGCATATAGGTACTTAGGAAAATGCCACCCACTTGCAGGTTGACGCTTTCAGCGCTAGTCGCCAGCCTCTGGCCTTTGGGAGGTGGGCTTGGGGTAGTCATGGCATGGGCCCCAGGGGACGGGTCGTGAAACATTTCCACTAATAAGGAATGATACGTAAGATTCATTTTCATGACTCAAGGGATATGCATAAGGTTCATTCCCTTTATTGTTTGAGGTGAATATTTGGTCACACCTTGAATTGATGGACATACCATGAAGGCAAAACATAAAGGTTTATCAATCTTAAAATATGGTTGATATTTTAGACAAATGATCATGGAGGTTCTAATTTAATTTAATTTTACTAATTATTTTCATATATTAAGAAATATTAACTTGAATTTAGGAATCAATAATAATGTTTATTTCAAAAATTTAGTAAGATATTCCTTTATTAATTGACTTTTTAATTAAAAGGAATTAATGTTTAATTGAATTTTATGTTACTAAAATTGTCTTCCAATACTTTTACATATAATTAAATAATAGTATTAATTATATAGAGTTTAGAAATATATAACTATATTTAATGATAAATAAAAATATACATTTGAATAAAACATATAATGTTATAAAAGATTTTAAAATTTATTTAAGAGTTTCATTAAAAAAACATATTATATAACACTTATTGGTATTTTATTTTAGTTGAAATTTATTTTATTTTATTCATATATTTAATATGATTTAAATCTATTCAATTCATTAATATAAGGATCCAACAATAAAATTTGTTTTAAAATTTTAGAAAGATTTTAAAAAATATATGTCAACAATCTATAATTGAAAGTTTAAACACAACATATTAAATTCTTGGTTAAAAATAAATATACATATAAAAAAAGACATATATTTTGATACATTGATTATTTTTATCATTTCAATGTTTTATATCAGACATATTTTGCATGATCAAACTAAATTTCACTTCACTAAAAAATTGTTTCTTTAAAAAATTATGCAATGGTAAATTCAATTTAATCCATCAATACTAAAATTAAACTATTTACTTAATTTCATATAGTTAAATAATACAAATGAAGTAATATATATTTAGAAAACTTATATGGAATGAGGGATGATGAGAATCAAAAACTATTGACTACATGCCTTAGTTGTGCAATCGCGTGATCTCATTCCAGCCATGCAATCGTAGGAAAAACCTATACTTTTGAGATCACTCGAATGTATCTTAATTGTGTGATCTGCTAACATAGTTACATGATTTCCTAGACATAATACTTCACATGGAAACTCCACCAATGATATTGATTATGGGTCCCTCCCACGATTGCTCAAACTCACATGGAGTACCCACCTTCCCTCGCGATATGGTTTTCATGCGGGAAATAGGCAAGCAGGGGTAGTGCGATGTGGCGTAGGGGTGGTGCAATGTGGTGTGGGGATTTGTGTGGTGAAGGAGTGGTGTGATGTGGTGTAGGGTTGTGATTTGGTGTAGTATTTGTTTCATACCTTAGTTTTGGAATGAGAGCAGCAGCGGTGGCGGGAGTAGGGTTCAGTGAGAGTCGCGGCACAGCAGTAGTGGGGTTTGGCAAGAGCGACGGCAGCGGCGGGAGTTGGGTTCGGCGAGATCGACGGCACGACGTCAGTGGGGTTTCATGAGAGCTTGAAGGTTTTCAAGAGAGAATACTTCAGTTAGTATTATTTTATAAGACTGGGTAAGGATTTTATCAGTGCTTTCCAAAAAGCATTGATAAAGATTTGTTTTATCAGCGTTAAAATAGAAAAGCACTGATAAAACTACTATTTATCGGCTCTTTTTTAGCACTGATAAAAGGTAGTTTTATCAACGTTGGTAAATGAGTATCTTTATCATCACTAAAAAACACTGATAAAGATCTAATCTTAATAATTTATTTATATTATTACATATATTAACGAATAAGGCTTGATGGATGGGTTATCCCCTTAGGGGGCTATGGTATACTTTTTCGGTCTGTGTGTGAGGTGTGTGTGTGTGTGTTTAATTATAATTGTACTCCCAAGCACCTAATATATATAAATATATATAATTATAAATATAATAACTATATTTATTATTTAAATATATTTAATATAATTTTATAATTATTCAAATATATATATATATATATTATAATTATAAATATATATATTTCAAAATTATTTATATATAATTATAAGTATATAATTATAAATATAATAAATACATTTATTATTTAAATAAATTTATTGTAATTTTATAATTATTTAAATATTTATTTATTTATTTATAATTATAATTATAAATGAATATATTTAAAAAGTATTTATATATAATTTTAAATATATTTATATAAATATATATGCATATATATATATATAATAAATATATTTATTATAATTTTATAATTATTTAAATATTTATTTATTTATTTATAATTTCATAAATACTTTTAAAATAAATATATATATATATATAATTGTATAATTAAATATTTAAATTAAAAAAAATGTTTAAAAAATCATTTAAATGGGTTGATTATATAAATTTCAAACATAGTTTAAATGTTAAAACTTAATAATCAAAAACGAATAAATATTATTCATATAAATTATATTGAAAATATTACATGTATATATAGTAAATAAATATATGAATAAATAAATATTACAAAATGATTAAATATATTTTTAACATTATTAATGAATGTATAATAATAAAAGGATAAATTAAATTAAATTAATTACAAAAAATATTAAAAAAATGAATTTGTAACATTTACATGAATTAAAAACATCCATATGCACACATACACATCTACACACACATGTATATACACACATACACATGCATACATGTAGTTATACATGTACATATATTTTAAATTATTTAATATCAATATAAATATATATCTAAATAAATATATTCATTTATATATTATATAATTGTTTAAATAAAATATTAATATATTATATTTATTTTAATTATATACACATTTGGTAATCAATTTATATAAATAAACTATTAAATGAACACAACTAGAAAATCAGTCTATTACTTCGGTTTGAAATTGTGGCAATAGGGTCCAAAACCATGGTTGTAGCTTATGGCCATGATTTTCTAAAATGTGTCCACTATAGCCGTTGCAATAGGTTCCAACCTATTTCCATGGTTTACACCATAGAAATAGGTGGTTATGGCCACGATTTAAACCATGACTGTAGGTGACTATTGCCACGGTTTGAAACCGTGGTAATAGCCTTAAAAAATAAATGCTTCTAGTAAGGTTTGATCCTCCAACCTTTTCTATATTCTTCCAAACACTTTACCACTATGTTGATCACTGTTATATGCATATATATACATATAAATATATAAATAATTATATATAATTATAATTAATAATCATTTAAAAAATTTGAAAAACCTATTTTGGGGGTTTAAACCATGGCAATAGGCGGATATGGTCACTTTAAACTATGACAATAGGTGGCTATGACCACGGTTTAAACTATGGAAATGGGAGTCTATGGTCACGGTTTACTAAACCGTGGCAGTATCCCTTTCCCATAAATTTCTTGTGTTTTTTGGGTTTTCCCGCAAAACCTATCGTCACAGTTTCATATAACTGTGGCTATATGTTGGCCTATAACCATGGTTTTCAGAAACCGTGGCTACAAGCTACCTACGACCATAGTTTTCCAAACCATGGAAATAGAAAGTGTGGTTGTATCCTAATTTTCTAGTTGTAGAAAAAATCATACTTTAGTAGAAATGGTAAATTGTATGATTAATAAATCCAAGTTACCATTAAATTTATGGGGTAAAGCTTTATTATCTTTACGTCATATTCATAATAAAATTGCATCCAGGAAGACTAAATTATCCCCTTCTGAAATTAGGAAAGTAATAAGACATAATCTTTTATATTTTAAAGTGTGGGGGTGTTTAACCTATCACAAAGTTCCTAGACCTAAAAGAACTAAAATTGGTCCTATAGCAATTAAATATGTTTTTTTTTGTTATGCATAAAATAACAAAGAATATAAAACTATAGATTTAAAATCTAATTTCACTGTCGAATAAAGGGATGTAGGGTTTTTTGAAAATAAATTTTATAAAGATAATGTGGAGAAGGATAATCCTTTTATCCCCATCTCTTATACTCCAGTAAGTTTAAATACAATAGTAGAGAATAATGATGATTCTTGAGTTGAACCTAAATAGAGTGCGAGACCCGGTAAGGAAAAACATCCACATCCATATTTTATTTCTCATAATTCCATAGTTTTCCTTATTGAGGGAGATCAAAATAATCATCTTCTAAATAAGTTCCCTATTATACTAATTTTAGAGGATGAACCAATACATATAAAGAAGTTATGTCTTTTTGAAATGTTGCTTTCTGAAAAGAATTATTTGATGATGAAATGGATTCTATTATAAGGAATAACACTTGGGTCATTATAGACTTTCCAAAAGGGCCAAAACCTATTGGTTATAAATACGTATTTAGAAATAAGTATGATTATAATGGTAATATTCATTCTTTTAAAGAAGGATTAGTTTCCAAATATTTCAGACAGAAGGGATTGATTATTTTGATACTTATGTTCTTGTACCTCAAATTGTTTCAATAAGGATATTGTTTGCATTAGCTTCAATTAATAATTTATATGTGCATTAAATAGATGTTAAAACTTCATCATTGAATGGGGATTTAAATGAAGATATTTATATAGAACAACCGAAAGGGTTTGTTTTGTAGGATAATGAAAAAAAGGTATGTAAACTAGTTAATTCTCTATATAACCTTAAATAAGCTCCAAAGAAATGACATGGAAAGTTTGATTCTATTATCTTATCCAATGGTTTTATCCATGTCAATTTAGATAAATTTATTTATTCAAAATTTACAAAAGAATGTGAAGTTATTATGTGTATTTATTTAGATGATACATTAATTTTTTGAACCAATATGATTGGTGTAAATGAGACAAATAATTTTTTATCCTTTGTGTTTAAAATGGAGGATCTTGGAATAGTTTATACTATTATAGGTATTAAATTTAGAAAACATAGTGAGGGTTATTCTTTGATTTAGTCTCATGAAATTGGAAAAAATTTAAATAAATTTAATCATTTGTGTTTTAAAGATGTTAATATTGTAGGTTTCAGGCACAACAGAAGTGTGCGATGGGTCATGCCTTACTTTACTTTTTGTCATGATCGATGATCAATCTGAGATATACACGATGATAAATGTTGTGATAAATATAATTGAATAAAAAACAATGGATAACATGCTGAAACTAGATAGAGGTTCATCGCATATTATTTATAATTGATTTGATAAATTAAAGAATTACCTTGCGTGAATTATTTCTTCATTGATGGATCTGAAAACATATCTATGTTTTACGGTCGTTGCATTTTAATAATCAAGAGCATATTCCCTCTAGTGGTGATCCACACATGTTCCACAAATCTCTGAACATCGTCATAAGAATCTCTGAGTTCTAGCATGACGGGCCTTATCACTTGCATCATTCGCCTTTGATCACCACGATAATCGCTTCCAAAATGTTCTCCTTGATCTCTCTTGGATTGGGAGTGAGAGGTGGAGGAAGATCACTCTCCATTCTTGGGATTGTTGTTGGAGAAGTGATCTATCTAGGGCTTGAGAGGATTCTCTAATTTTTTTTTGTGCACAACCAAACAAATTAATTGACTCGCTTAGAAAATAATATAATTGGGTTTATATACCACTATGGTTAAAATAAAATAATTTCACAAGTTCCCTCTACTGTTATTTAATCCCTATGGAACCCCATGTCAAATAATAATATCATTATTATTATTTCTCAACATGCTCTTAACTTACAAATTAAATTAAATATTATTTAATCAAATAATATTCAATATTTATTATTTCTCATCAGACCTAAAAACTCAGTCCATCATTCCTCTGAAATATTTATAAGACCTTTAATAATTACTATTTATTTAATAAATAAATATCACTACATTATTCACCGGTAAATAAATAAATATTATATTTACTAAATATCAAATAAATATTTATTAAATATTCTTCCCATATTATATTCTCTCGAGTGATTGGTGACAAAATATATGAAATCAATCAAACATGAATAATTATTAAACAATGTGCGGGAAGAATATTTATTCAAATTTTTAAATAATAAATAATAATATATTATTTAACCGAGATTCCGGATACACTTTATAACAACCCTACTTTTATTACACACTTAAACATGATTTATTACATAAACTCTTCACTTGATACAGCATGGAAGATCGAGAGGTCTAGTGTATTTAGAGATTAGGAACATTACATAACAACTTAAAACATGAAACACAATATCTTTATTGAAAACTTCCTTTACATGACCACTACATTCCCTTGTACTTAGCAATGTATGGGATAACCTGAGGACATGCATAAGAAAAGGGTGAGCTATAAAGGCCAGTAAGGGAATAAACATGAAATAACACTAGGAATACAATACATGTTAGACAATAGGCATATCAATGGAACACAAGATAAACATGAACATAAAGGCATGATAAAGCATGAAAATCATAACATGGAGATGTGGCAACAACACTTAACATGGAATTAGCATGAGCCAAGGCTCATTGCACATGGAGCATGAGTAAATCCTCATTGCACATGAAGCATGAGTAAACCTTAATTGCACTTGAATTGGAATTATTTAACACTCATTGCACATGACGTATCATGATACTATACTTTACTCAATGCATTGGCGCTATCAGGGCACACCCTTCTTAAACATTTCGTTTCATGCATAAGTGTGTCACATGGATCATAAAACATGGATTCATTAAACATCATCATTTATTCCACGATAACGGAATGTGGAATTCATACATGAAACTCTATAATCAATAAGTAAATGTTCATAAAAGTGAATACCCTTGATAGAGAAATGGGCATGGTATTCAATACATCATGACTTTGTCTTGGAAAAACGTGGTGCAATTTCAGCAGCATAACGGCGTGACATAAGAATTCATAAAAAAATGATTGATGAGAGAGAAAGGGGTGTCTCATAATATTTAAATAAAATGGACATTAAGGGGGGTCATATAGATACATGTCCCAACAATTTTAATGGAATTTAGATTCATGATACAAAAGAATTGCTTGAATGTAAATGAGGAGAGAGAAATTCCTTTCAGAATTTCGGCATAGTAACGGGTGTACATGGGAGACATTTAATGAGAGATAAATGGGTCTCTCATCATTAAAACATAAATAGGTAAGTATGTGGGAGGTTATAAATCATACCCCAACTTTTATAATTGAAAATAAAAGGGTATAATAATATTAAGAAACTTGGATAAAATGAGAAAGGTAGGAATCCCTTACTTGGAAGTGTGATCCCAAAGGCTTGGTAGAGGCTTGAGAGAGACTTATTGGGAGCTTGGGGTACCTTGGGAGGATTATAGAGAGAGTAGGTAAGAGGTTGGAATAACTCCAAAGGCTTGAGTGAAGAGGAAGTGCGAGCTTGGGTGGGTTTATATAGTAAAGGAGAGGGAATTCTTTATTATTTAGGTTTGGGACACCACGCATTAAACTAATCAAAACCACAAACCATACCATGGTTTTTGCCCATGGTTTTTGATAAAAAGGAGTGGAAAATAATATTTTATAAGTAAAATTTCCTAAATTATTATAATAATAGGGTTGCTTATGTGGAGGTGAGTCACACTCTCAAGAAAAACAATTTTAAAAGACAAAATGTTTTATAAGTCTTGAAGGGTATACTAAAGCTTTGTAAAATAAATCAAACAAACCCAAAATAACATTATTTTAATGTTAAAACATATATTGTCCGAACATAATGTTTATAGTATTTTATTACATCACTATTGGGTCATTATGATGTCATAAAACACATTATATGTTTAAACGGTATTTAATTTTTACCCAAAAATTCGACTGTCTCAGAAAATTATGAAAAATTCACCATTGGATAATTTTGACGTCATGATTCCAAAAATAATATTCATTTTATCTAAATAATTTTCTAAATATGTGAATTTTTACTTTTAAAATAAAAACCAAGATTTATCGAAAATTCATGGGTTTTGACAAAAACAGCTTTCAAACCTTAATAAAAATTACAATTGCATTCATAAAATTATACGATCATTTATATTTAATAAAACGTAATTTAATAATAATAATAATAATATTTTATTAAAATATTATTTAATTCAAAAATCTATTAATTCATCAAAATATATTTCTTAGTTTGAATATTAACTAAAAATACTATTTATGCTTTAAAAACTATTTACAAAGTAACAATAATAAAAAGAATGTATATTCTCTATACAAGAATAATGTACATAATCGTAGTACTAGGGTCTTGTTACATAACCCCTTAAAAAAATGCATAATACCTTAGGGTAAGGTACATGATGGTGACAGACTCTTTGGGTGGCTCGGATAACATTGCTCGAGTGGTAATCTCTATCAACTTTCACTTCTCTTGTAGGCAGTTCCGCTCGAGATTAACGTATTCAAACTCGGCTTGGGATTGCTCTAGAGAAAAGCGCAATGACGCCACCTCCTTTACAAACTCTTACAAATGGGATTTGTATGGGGAAAGTATACCGGATGAGGTCATCGCTTCCTTTGTCTGAGTAAATTGGATTTGTTAAAGCCCTATATTTATACTAATCATGTGATCATTATTCAGCGGCTATATTAGCAACGGTCACAATTCTTAACAGTACTTTAAAATCCAAAATATAGAACCAAATAAGTGCATAAATTTTACATAACTATAAGAAGACATTTAAATAGAACAAGAGGAATTCTCATTAAAAAAAATTTGGGTCGTTACACACTTAGTGTGTGGCCCTCTAGACCTCTTTATCAATGACATTAGGAGAAGCAGTCTAAAGTCCAAGGTTGGTGTCTAGAAACACATCAAGGAACCCATAAAGAAAGAAGTTAATGTTGAAATGACATAATAGCTCATATGGATGCTTACTGTGTAATATAATCTCTTTATCATGATATCTCTAATCAACAAAGTTGCATACTGGTGTTATCAACCTATGTGCTCGATGTCTCTTTCTTTGATTACCCAAAAATTGAACTTGCCTATAGTATACCATGGTTATGGATTTATTTAGGCTATATCATTTCCATAAAATGGTATGAGATATCAATTTTTGTTAAATAATATAAGGGAAAAAACTTTTCTCACATTATTCATTAATGCAATATTACTCATGACACACTCAACGTATCCTACCTTGTCGCAAATATATGTCATCAAGATTTTCATCAATACATAAAAGTATGTGACTCATAATACTAATTAATAATAATCTTAACTTATAAGGATAAATATACACATCCACAGATAGAAACATCCAATGACACATATAAATGTGGATTTCCTACTAGCGGGACTCATTCTCATAATATCCTACACTGGATATTACCAAGGGTGTACACCATGAGAAGGTGCCTCAAAGTCCTATGTGTCTCCACCCCTGATAGCTCGTATCATTTGTGTCCCTAAAATGATATAATATTGCTACATAACATATATTTGAGAATATTGTTATAGCACTTTTGGGTTCCTATCATAGCGGGGAACTACTATGACCTTTTAGTGTGACAGCTACTCTGAGGACATTATCACATACTATGTTATGCATAAGAACAATCCTGATGTGATAAGTAGTTTATTAATATTCAAAACTATGAATACATACTACCATAAAGTACACAAAAGTTAGTTCTAAGGCACTAAATCCAACAAATACTCCATTTGATTATATTGTTAAAATATTTATAAATACGGACAAAGCCATAACACAAATTGAATATACTAGTGCAATTGGTTCTTTCATGTATGCAACACATTGTACTGGGCCTGATATTGCTTTTACAGTATGTAAAACAAGTAGATATACTGGTAATCCAAGTGTGGATCATTGGAAATGTATTATAAGAATCTTTGGGTACTTAAAGAAGACCAAAGATTTAAGTTTATACTATAATGATTATCCCGATGTATTAGAAGGATACACCAATGCGACTTGGATTACTAATATTGAAGATAATCAATCCATATCTGAATTATTGTTTACTCTTGGAGGTTGTGTTATTTATTGGGTGAGCAAGAAACAAACATGTATTTCACCTTCGACCATGAAGTCAGAATTTATTGTCTTAGCGGCAAGTGGGAAAGAGGCTGGGTGGATTAGAGATCTATTACTAATATTAATTCATGGCCTAATCCAATGCCTCCTATTTCTTTTCATCGTGATAGTGAAGCAACACTATTACATGCACATAGTCACATGTATAGTGGAAAGTCTAAATATATAAGTTTGAGACACAATTATGTGAGACGATTGTTACAATATAGTACCATAACAATTGTTTACGTGAGATCGTGTAAAAACCTTGCAGATTCGTTTACAAAATCTCTACCGAAAGAGTTTATATGTGCAACTAATAGAGAAATGAGATTAAAACCTACTGAATAGTCATTTGGTAATGGTAACCCGACACTTTTATTATGTAGTTCCTAATTTTTTTGTTTGATGGGTAAAAACAAGTTACCATAATGATTGCTAATACTGATAGTTGGTCCCAAATATATTTTATGTCAATATCACCCATTATGATCTGAGGATGAGTAATAGCTCTCAATGAAACATTAAGACTCTTAGAGTTATGTGGTGATAATAATGGGGCCACATAACAATGTTTCACCTATATGAATTTAGAAGTGGTGTCACTTCTTACGAAAGTTTATAGTTCAACTTCCAAGGGAGTTCATGAAATGATCAAAGCACATGGACATGGCAGTGCTATGAATTTGTGATGATGTGATGAATGATAAATTGTTATATGTGTGACATATTTGCCAGTGTTGTCAAATTTGTAGTTTAATACTTTGTCAACTTCAAATTTGATGTCACTTTGAGATGTTTACACCATTTAAAGGTTTAAATTGGAACATACATTTATTATCTATAACAATTAGTTTGGGATTTGGAGGTTTTAAGGCTTGTAGATAATATTAAATAAAGTAGGGGAATGTTATATTTATTAAAGAAGATGGAGTGTTGGTTGAGTGGTAACCAGCCCCAACATGCATCCAGGTAGGTTAGGTTCTAAACCTAGGCGCATCATCCTCAGCCCCCAATTAACACTACGGGAAAAATAGGCTTTTGCGATGAGATTAATTCCCGTCGCAAATAGTCCATCCCAGAGGTTTTTTGCGACGGTTTTTGGGGTCCCGTCGCAAAAAGTAATGTGCGGTTTGGCGCGGGGTGCGCGCCAAAGCGCGGGAAGGTTATTTGCGACGGGGGGATCCCCCGTCGCAAATAGTGTGTTGGTCGGAGGGTCTTTGCGATGGGTCCCGTCGCAAATACCGACGGCGGTAAATGGATTTTTGCGACGGGATGTTATCCAGTCGCAAAAGGTCTGTCAGCAGGTCACTTTTTACGACGGGGCTCGTCGCAAATACTCATTTAACCACCGACAGCAATTAATGCAGGCAAAGGTATTTGCGACGGGCCCCGTCGCAAAAAGTACCTTTTGCGATGGTAAGCCCGTCGCAACTAGCTCCATCGCAATTAATCTAACCTATATATACCCCCCTCCGTTTTTCTTTCTCTTCTTATCACTTCTCACTTCCTCTCTCTCTCTAAACTCTTTTTTTAGAGTGAAAATTTCTCTGAGTTAATTTTTTTTTACGGATAAGTTGTGAAGTCGTTTACATCAATAGGAGATCAAGTTTAAAGGTATTTATATTTTATTTAATTTAGTATTTATTTCATTTATTTTATGTTAATTTTAATTATTGTTGATTAGTTGTAATTAAATTAGATTTAAATTGTTTTGTTATCTGTATTTATTTGTAATAATAAATTAAAATTACTAATTATTAATTCTTAATAATTATTAATAATTAATAATTCGTAATAATTAATAATTATTAACGAAAATTAGTATTGTCTATAAATAATTACTTGCAATTAGTAATTAGTAATTAGTGGTGGTAAATTGTAGTTATTAATATCAATTAACGCTAATTAGTAATAGTTATGTTTAATTAGTAATAATTACGGGCAATTAGTAATAAATAGAAATAATTAGTAATAAATATGAATAATTAGTACTAATTAGTAATAATTGGTAATAATTAGTAATAAATAGTAATAAATAGTAATAAATAGTAATAAATAGTAATAAATGGTAATAATTAGTAATACATAGTAATAATTAGTAATAAATAGGAATAAATATGAATAATTAGTAATAAATAGGAATAATTAGTAATAATTAGTAATAAATAGGAATAATTAGTAATAATTAGTAATAAATAGTAATAAATTGTAATAAATTGTAATAAATTGTAATAAATTGTAATAAATAGTAATAATTAGAAATAATTAGTAATAAATAGAAATAATTAGTAATAAATAGTAATAAATAGTAATAAATAGTAATAAATAGTAATAAATAGTAATGATTAGTAATGAATAGTAATAATTAGTAATAATTAGTAATAAATAGTAATAATTAGTAATAATTATTAATAATTAGTAATAATTAGTAATAATTAGTAATAAATAGTAATAATTAGTAATAAATAGTAATAAATAGTAATAAATAGTAATAATTAGTAATAAATAGTAATAAATAGGAATAGTTAGGAATAATTAGGAATAAATAGTAATAATTAGGAATAAATAGAAATAAATAGGAAGAATTGGAAATAATTAACAATAATTAGCAATAATTAGAAATAAATATGAATAAATATGAATAAATATGAATAATTAGTAATAATTAGTAATAATTAGTAATGATTAGAAATAATTAGTAATAATTAGTAACAATTAGTAATAATTAGTAATAATTAGTAATAATTAGAAATAATTAGGAATAATTAGGAATAATTAGTAATAATTTGTAATAATTAGGAATAAATATGAATAAATATGAATAATTAGGAATAATTAGTAATAATTAGGAATAATTAGTAATAATTAAGAATAAATAGTAATAAATAGTTATAATTAGTAATAATTAGTAATAATTAGTAATAATTAGTAATAATTAGTAATAATTAGTAATAATTAGTAATAATTAGTAATAATTAGTAATAATTAGTAATAATTAGTAATAAATAGTAATAATTAGTAATAATTAGTAATAAATAGTAATAAATAGTAATAAATAGTAATAAATAGTAATAAATAGTAATAATTAGTAATAATTAGTAATAATTAGTAATAGTTAGTGATAATTAGTAATGATTAGTAATAAATAGTAATAAATTGTAATAAATTGTAATAAATATCAATAAATATTAATAAATAGTAATAATTAGTAATAATTAGTAATAATTAGGAATAATTAGGAATAATTAGGAATAAATAGGAATAAATAGAAATGAATAGGAATGAATAGAAATGAATAGGAATAAATAGGAATAAATAGCAATAAATATTAATAAATAGCAATAATTATGAATAAATATGAATAATTAGCAATAAATATGAAAAATTAGCAATAAATATGAATAATTATGAATAAATATGAATAATTAGGAATAATTAGGAATAAATATGAATAAATATGAATGATTATGAATAATTAGTAATAATTTGTAATAATTTGTAATAATTAGTAATAATTACTAATAATTAGTAATAATTAGTAAAAATCAGTAATAATTTGTAATAATTTGTAAAAATTAGTAAAAGTTAGTAAAAATTAATAAAAAATAGTAACAATTAGTAACAATTAATAACAATTAGTAATAATTAGTAATAAATAAGATCAATTAAGAAGAAAATTAATTGTAATAACTTGGCACAATTTCCAGTGGATTGACGACACTCCTTTTGCTCAATGACTCTTCTCCTTTCAACTTTCACCGACTCAAAACATTATAAAAAGTATGCTTCTACGTATGCATATCCAATCTCGTATGCACAAGTTTGAATATACATTAGTAGGACAACATTTTTCATAATGTGTTCAGGCAGTGACAGTTTCAAGAAGATGATTCATCGACGAAAAGGGAGCTCTTTTGTCCGACGTCTCATTTACTTGCAACTTTCTCACACAGAAATCACAATGAAGAATATGCTCGGAGGTACACATATTCATTCTTGTGCATACGAGAATGAATATGCGTACCTCCGACCAGATTCTTCATTGTGATTTCAGTGTGATAAAGATGCAAGTAAATGAGATGTCGGAAAAAAGAGTAGTCGTCAATCCACTGGAAATTGTGTTTCCCGTAAGTAATGGTAATTATTAAGAAGTAGTTGTAATTATTTATCTTTTTTTCAAATAGTGTTTTTATAATTTCAAATTACTCAAAAATAATAGTGATTTTATATTTTTTGGAAAAATATAGAACAAGGAAGTCGAAAATAATCATTATTAGATGACCGCGCTTAGATAAATCAACGTTGAAATCCAAATGGTTCTGGTTTAAATCCAGTGTATTTTGAGGGTGTTGAAGCTTTCTTATCATTTGCATCATCAAAACCAGAATATGTTTCAGAAGGCACAATAAAGTGTCCTTGTAAAAAATGTTCTTTGAGAATGTTTGATACATTTGACAAGGTTGGGGGACATCTCTTGCGGTTTGGTTTTCAACCAGATTTTGTTTTTTGGTATCAACACTGTGAACACAGTTCCAGAGAAGATACTAATAACTTTATTCTGGATCCATCACGGTTTCAAAATTTAGTACATGATGTTGCAGGTCCATCTGTTCAACAAATCGAAACTCAAGATGATATTGATTTAACTCCTGAGTTGACACCATCTAAATTTTATGAGTTGTTGAGGTCTGATGAGAATGCATTATATCCCGGTTGCAAGATAAGAAAATTAGAAGCGGTTGCAAAATTTATGGCTATTAAATCAGATAATGCAATGTCAAACAACTCTTTTGATCAGATATTTTCTTTGGTTAAAATATTGTTACCTGAAGAAAATGTGTTGCCTACAAATTACTATGAGAGCAAGAGATTGGTTTGTAATCTGGACTTAGTTATCGGAATATTCATGCATGTCCAGATGATTGCATCTTATATTCTGGTGAAAATGATTCGTTGGATAGTTGTCCCACATGTGGAAAATCGAGGTATAAAGAAGCTCAACCAGGAAAGTTTGGATCGATTCCAGTAAAATAGTTGAGATATTTTCCCCTTACACCCAGGTTGCAGCGTTTATTTATGTCTCAGAACACAATGTCAATGATTTCATGGCACAAAACCAAGATTTCAACTGATAAAAGCTTGAATCATCCATCTGATGGTGATTCATGGAAACATTTTGACCATCTGCATCCGTATTTTTCTTTAGAAGCCCGAAACGTGTGATTGGGTATTTCTACTGATGGTTTTTGTCCATTTGGTTCTTATGGTAGTCAGTATTCATGTTGTCCTGTCTTTATAACTCTGTAAAATTTACCTCCATAGATGTTGTTGAAGGAGCCCTATATTGTTTTGACTTTATTAATCCCAGGACATCTGAAAAAGAATTTTTGGACTCCTCATGTGTTAATCATGTTTTAATGATCACAAATCCTATTACTGTCAATTAATCTCAATCTTCATTGCACATCTTTCTAATGCTCTTCAATCTCAATAATAACTACACATCATGTTTTAATGATAACAAATCTTATGATCTTAATTACTCTCTTTATTATTTACAAGTCTCATGCATGATCATAAATCTCACATATATTATCAAGCCTTTATATTTATGATTCAATCTCTTTTACTCTCTAATGCTCAAACTTAATCCATATTCTGCATATTACTATCTAAGTCCAAATACAGATATTTGTCTAAGTATGGAGACACCGTGACGGACTCACCGTGACCCATACATCGTGACCCAGACACCGTGACCAGACACTGTGACCCAGACACCGTGACCAGACACCGTGAGCTACATACCGTGAAGCTTATACCGTGAAGCACATACCATGAAGCTCATACCGTGAAGCTTATACCATGAAGCACATATCGTGAACTACATACCGTGAAGAAGACACCGTTTACTTAATCATTGTGACATCGTTTCTTAACTTTTTTTCAATATTATTTAAATAATGCTAACGGTCATATTTGATGTTTTTAATGCAATTAATGTTATTTAATGATAGTTGTTGGCATGTCAGGAAATTGTATCTCGTACCTATGAAAAGGGAATCATTCCTACTTCTAGAACTCGTGGAATATAAGAAAGATTGAAATGCAGTACACGTGCAACAAGAAGCGCAAGTAGTGACGTGAAAGTGTGAATATACAACGAGAATAACTTGCATACACCAGAGAGAATTATGCTGAACGAGAAGAACAATCCTGAGCAAGAAATAGATTGCAAGTCTTTCAAAGAACTATCATGAATGCAATCCAACACCTCTGAAGAACACACGACGAATCAAGAGATCATTCTCACTCCTGTAGAAGACAAGCTGAACTACGACACTCTGTTTTTTAATAGAAAAACCAGAGGACTCAGAAGCACTCCTGCTGAATCCAATGAGTCCAGAGCTGCATTGATAATCATTAGATCTTTCTAAACTCTTATCTATCTTCTCTACGTGATTTATTTATTAAATTTCGAGCAGTGTGGTGTACTCTGTATTTCTTATACACACACTGTCTCCTGCACTGAACTGGAGGATATCAAAATCCTCACTCCAAATCTCTTATCACTTGTTTACCCACGTCAACTGTGGAAGAGGTCCTTGTGTGGCCTGTTCTTTGCTTTGTTTCCCACGTAGAATAGTGGTAGAGGTCCCTGTGTGACCTGGACAGTTTTGTAAACTGTTGTTAACCCTGATCTAGGGCGTGGATCAAATTTATATAAATTTTAGAGGACTAAGTCTCAGCTTGAGACTGAACCTCTTGTTATATCTGTTGTGATTTTTTTGTTTAAGTTCAAAGTTTACTACATATATCTTATTTATTCCGCTGTTATTACTTTGAAATACAAAACTATTTTAAATCTACTTTGATAGTTAAATTAGCAAGTGTTTACACTTATTATAAATCAGTAGATTAGTTTAAAAAGTTAGTTTGATATTGTGGTTAAACTAACTGAGAGCTAATCAATCTTTGAGAAGCTAAGTGAACATTTACAATCTGTATAAATTCACTACAGTTTAACTTGTTTTATAAATTGGGGGATTTTAAATAGACAATATTTTAACAGAAATTTTAATTGGAACTCAATTCACCCCCCTCTTGAGTATCCACTCTGACCAACATTTGGTATCAGAGGAGTAGTTTTTGCTTAAAAGATTTTTGGAATTCTCTGTTTTTTCAACTGTGATTTTAGTTGTATTTTAAAGTTCTTAAAATTTCTGTTATTTCTAAATTTTTATCTCTTTAAATTATCTTTCTAAAATCTAGTTATGGATAATAGACTAGAGGGTGATGCTATTAACAGGACACCTTTTTTAATGGTACAAATTATGCTCAATGGAAGCTGAAAATGAAAATTCATTTAGAAAGCATGGGTTTTGATATCTGGACTTCCATAGAATCAGAATATAAAATTTCCACTACTGTTGGATCCACTTGGGATGAACCTACAAAGACTGCCTACAATAATAATTATAAAGCTATGAATGTCATGTACTGTGCTTTAGGAGATGAAGAGTTTAACAGAATTTCTGCTTGCAAAACTGTTTTTGAAATTTGGGATACTTTGGGTGTTTCTCATGAAGGAACAACCAATGTTAAAGAAATGATATTAAATACTTATACTATTAAATATGATAATTTTAAAATGAAAACTGATGAACCTATTTCTGATATGTATCTCAGGTTTAATGAGATAGTCAATATAATGAATTCACTTGGAAATGTTGTTCTAGCAAAGGAACAAATTATGAGAATCTTGAGATGTTTACCCGACCGATGGAGAGGCACATCTGTTTCAATCAGAGAGTCATGTGAAATTGCTGCTCTACCTGTCAAAGAACTCATTGGTAAGCTTATGATGTATGAGGAAAAACTCAAGGTGAATAAAGAGGAAGATGAGGAACCTAAGAGAAAATCTATGGCTTTCAAGACTACTACTTCAAAGAGTAAGGACAAAGATAAAGCTCAAATACAAACTGACAGTTCAACCAGTGAAAATTCAGACTTTGGTAGTGATGCTGAAATGGATCAGATAGCCAGAAGGTTTAAGAAGTTTTATAGGAAAAATAAGTTTTTCAGAAAATCAAATTACAAAGGAAAGTATGACAATAAGGGACACTGGAAAAAGGATTGGAAGAAATCTGAAAAATCTGATGAATTTGTCTGCTATGAATGCAAAAGAAAAGGACACATTAAATCAGACTGTCCAAAGCTGAAATACAAGAAGAAATATGATTACAAGGACAGTAAGTACAAAAAAGCTATGAAGTCTACTTGGAGTGCTTCTGAGGATAGCTCCAGTGAATCTGAAGCCTCTGAAACTGAAAATAGAAATAAGACAAACATGTGTTTTATGAAAAACACTTCTGAGGTAACATTTGAAACTCCTGCTTTAAATTCTTATTATTTTGGAGATGATTCTAATTCTGAAAATATGTCAAAATCTGAACTGTTTGAATACTGTGATATGTTGGAAGAAACCTGTAATGAACTGAAAGACAAATACAAAGGTTTAAAGAAACATTATGCTTTAATTGTTAAACATAAATCTGATCTTGACAGAGAAATGGAAAAGAATGATCAGTTGCTTAAAGAAAACACTGAACTGAAATTATCAAATAAGAAACTTAGGAAGGATCTAGAGAAGTTCACAAATGGAAAAGATACACTAAATCAAATTCTAGGTAAGCAGATTGCACCTAGATATACTACTGGTATAGGATATCAACCTGGACAAAGAAAAATTACTAAAACTAGATTTATTTCTAAATCTGGACAGAATGTAGATAGTTCTAGTTCTAGAAGTCCGTATGCTTTAACTAGTTATATTCATAGTTACGGATCTAATAAAGTTTATCTTTCAAAATATATTGATTCTACAAATTTTATGAGACCCATAAGACAAATTTGGGTACCTAAAGTTTTATTAGCTAACCTGTATGGACCCAAGAAGATCTGGGTACCAAAATCATTTCATATCTAAATCTGTTTTGTAGGAAACCTGCTTGAAGAGTTCCCACAAGAAGACATGGTATTTAGACAGTGGATGTTCAAGACATGTGTTTGGGGATTACTCATGCTTCAAGAGTTTAATAAAGGTTGATGGAGGTCATGTCACCTTTGGTGATAATTCTAAAGGGAAAATCATCGGCCTGGGCCAAATTGGTAACACTAATTCAGTTTTAATTTCTAAAGTTTTACTTGTTGATGGACTTAAATATAATCTGTTAAGTATTTCTCAATTATGTGATGATGGATTTAATGTGAAGTTTGAAAATGATTCTTGCAATTTTTTTAATTCTAAAAATGTTTTAGTCTTTTCTGCTCTGAGAAATGAAAATGTTTATGCAGTTGATTTAAATTCCTTAGCCAAGAAAAATGTTACCTGTTTAAATGTTTTTTATAAAGAGTCCTGGTTATGGCATAGAAGATTAGGACACTGCAATATACACTCACTTAGAAAACTTACTAGGAAGAACTTAGTTAGAGACCTACCTAAACTTGAGTTTCCAAATGACAAAGTTTGTAATCCCTGTCAAAAGGGAAAGCAACATAAAGTTTCTTTTAAATCAAAGAAAGAATTTTCAACTTCTCAACCTCTCGAGTTGGTTCACATGGATTTGTTTGGACCATATAGAGTTTCTAGCTTAAATGGGAAGGACTATGTCTATGTCCTCGTAGATGACTTTTCTAGATATACTTGGGTATACTTCTTATCTCACAAAAGTTAAGCTTGTTCTTACTTTGTTAAATACTCCAAATCTGTAGAAAATCTTAGTGGACTTAAGATTAAAAATCTAATAAGTGATCATGGACGTGAGTTTGAAAATCATGAATTTGAATCCTATTGCTCACACAATGGCTATAGTCATAACTTTTCTGCTCATAGGACACCTCAGCAGAATGGCATAGTAGAAAGAAGGAATATAACCCTGCAAGAAATTGCTAGAACTATGCTTAATGAATATGACCTGCCTATTTATTTTTGGGCTGAAGCTATCAATACAGCTTGTTATGTTATCAATAGAGTTTTGATCAGACCTGTTCTTAAGAAGACCCCTTATGAGTTGTGGAACCATAGGAAACCTAAGGTTAACTACTTCAGAGTTTTTGGTTGCAAAGTCTTTATTCTTAATACAAAAGATAATCTTGATAAGTTTTCATCCAAGAGTGATGAAGGAATTTTCCTAGGTTACTCTATTTCTAGTAAAGCCTATAGAGTCTTTAATAAGAGAACCAAGTGTGTGGAAGAATCTGTTCACATCAAGTTTGATGAAACTGATCCACATGAGACTAAAATCTCTCTTGAAAATCTTGAAGAAGATTTATCTGTTCTGGACCTTAATGACAAATCTAATGAACCTGCTATAAAGACAACAAGTTCTGGACTTATTCCAGAATCTGTTCCTAATGAACCCGAATCTAGAGAAGAACCTGAAATTTCTAGTCCTACCTTTACTAGATCAACTAGAATTCTAAAGAATCATCCTTTAGATGTTGTTGTAGTAAATATTGATAGAGGGACACAGACTAGAGCTTCTCTTAGAAATCAGGTTGAACATCAAGCCTTCTTGTCACAGCTTGAACCTAAAAACATTGATGATGCTATTAATGATGAATTTTGGGTAATTTCTATGCAAGAAGAACTCAATCATTTTGAAAGAAATAAAGTTTGGAATCTTGTTGAAAGACTTAAGGACACTTTCACAATAGGCACAAAATGGGTGTTTAGAAATAAAGTAGATGAATCTGGAAACATGGTTAGAAATAAAGCTAGTCTAGTTACACAAGGCTATAGTCAAGAGGAAGGTATTGACTATGAGGAGACTTTTTCTCCAGTATCCAGATTAGAAGCCATTAGGATTTTACTTGCTTATGTTGCACATTTAAATTTCAAACTATATCAAATGGATGTCAAGAGTGCATTCTTGAATGGATATATTGCTGAGGATGTTTGTGTTGAACAACCACCTAGTTTTTCAAACCCTCATTTTCCAAATCATATTTTCAAATCATCAAAAGCTTTATATGGTTTAAAGCAATCTCCAAGAGATTGGTATGATAGATTAAGTACTTTTCTAATTTCCAAAGGTTTTACAAAAGGAATAGTCGATCCTAATCTGTTTATAAAATGAATTTCTAAAGATTTTTTAGTTGTAAAAATTTATGTAGATGATATTATTTTTGGATCTTCAAAAACTACATTATGTACTGATTTTTCTAAAATGATGCAAAATGAATTTGAAATGAGTTTAATGGGTGAACTTAAATTCTTTCTTGGATTTCAAATCTTTCAAAATGATGATGGAATTATTTTAACTCAAAGTAAATATACTAGAGATCTTTTAAAAAAATTTGGATTGGATAGCACAAAAAGTAGTGACACTCCCATGAGTACCACCTGTAAGATGGATCTTGATGAAAATGTTAAATTCGTTGATCAAACCACTTATAGAGGAATGATTGGAAGTCTACTCTACCTTACTGCTAGTCGTCCTGATATTATGCTTAGTGTGTGTATGTGTGCTCGTTTTCAAGCAAACCCTAAAGAGTAACATTTAAATGTTGTAAAGAGAATTTTCAAATACCTCAAGCATACTCCCAATTTAGGATTGTTTTATCCCAAAGGACAATCATTTGAATTAGTTAGTTATTCTGATGCTGATTTTGCTGAATGTAAGTTAGATAGGAAAAGCACCTCTGGAACATGTCACCTTTTAGGCAAGTCACTAGTATCATGGTGTAGTAAGAAACAAAATTCGGTTGCATTATCTACTGCAGAAGCTGAATACATAGCTGCTGGCAGTTGTTGTGCACAAATTTTGTAGATGAAACACACATTACTAGACTATGGATATCAATTCAGACATATCTCAATAAATTGTGACAACACAAGTGCTATTAACATTTCTAAGAATCCTGTTTCTCATTCTAGAACAAAATATATTGATGTAAGACATCACTTTTTGAGGGATCATTATCAAAAAGGTGATATCACTTTGGAATTCATTGGTACTAAATATCAACTTGCTGATATATTCACTAAACCATTAAATTCTGAAAGATTGGACTACATCATACATGATCTTGGTATGATTAATCATAAATGAATATCTTACTGATCTTAATGTTTAATACTTTATTGTACTTTACTTTACGGTTTCATACTCACTGTTTCTAAGTTATTGTTTTATGTTCACGGTCTCACCGTCAAGACTTTATGCTCACGGTCTGTCAACTCACTGTCTCACCGTGACTATACAGAATGCTCACTGTCTAACCGTGATGACTACCAACTGTCTCACCGTGATGACTAGTTTTCATCACACTATAATGCCTACTCACGGTCTCACCGTGAAGAGTTATTTATATTCTTATTTTAACCTGTATCGCCGTAATTTTTATTTCACCGCTATTTGTTTTCCCGCGTTTTTGTTTTTATAACGTTTGGCATTCCCAAATGATAAAACTTAAGGGTTTCATTCGATTCCTTACCCGAACTCTCTCCTGAACCTTTTCTTCCCTCTCGCCCGAACCTTCATTGGATGACAAGGATGAAGCGTCCATCCTCACCTTCGTATGAGAAGCGCCACACTAAGAAACATAAGAGGATACCGAGGATAACTCCCGAAGGACCTCTAAACCCAAACCTGGTAAGTCGTACAGTTGTACCTGAAAAAGAGGTTTGTGCAGAGTGGTTGCTATCTAGCAAATCTTTAGTTTTGAAAGTTTTAAGAGAACAAGGATGGCTTGAATGGTTCACTGGACAGAATAGATCGATTTACCCGAGACTGGTATCTCAATTCTATCAGTATGTGAAGTTTTCTTCTGAGTTTGGAGAAAGCTTTATGGTGACAAGCTGGATAAATGGCCATAAGTTCTCTTTATCTTCAAGGTTGTGGGATGCATGCCTAAGAATTCCCCGTGAAGGAGTTTGTGAATATTACCATAGAGACCCTCCTCCAATAACCAACATCTTTGACCTGGAGAATGCTTTGGAGAACCTAACTGGAAATGGCACCAAGCGAAGGGTCATTGCTGCTGAATTATATGGGGAGACTAGACTTCTGTTCAAGTTTGTTCAGAATTTGATTAGTCCTAGAAAAGGAGACTTTGCTGTGATGAAGTATTAGGATGTGTTCCTGATCCACCTATTGAAGAATGGCCATAAAATCAATCTTTGCAAGTATGTTATCAACCATATCTGTGATCTTATTAAAGTCACTTCCAAATCCACCTCCTTGTTTTACTCAAGGATGATCTCAGCTATGTTAGTTGCAAAAGGGATGGTTGGACCGAATGAAGAAAAATTAGAGGACCTTGATTTCTGCCTATCCATGCCTATCATCAGAAGGATGAAGATTAGCTGGAACCCCTAGAAAAAGCAATGGGTTGAAAATAATGATCAAGTGTATAAAAAGTTTAATCCTATTGACTATCCAAGAAGGCCTAAAAATCTATCTGATCCTGGTTTGGAACCAGATGAAGTGGTTGAATGTTCAGAAGAAGAAGAATAAGAGGAAGTAACAGTTGAAGTATCTCCTAGAGAAGAAGCTAGAAGACCTCAAATGTAAACAGCTCCTGTTGAAAAAGAAAGGACTGTTATCCCTGCTAAAACACCTCAAGAGGAGGAAGTTGGTGTTAGTTTGAGAGAAGAGGAAGCTCCTGCTTCTAGTGTGGATGTAAATCCAGAAGCTCATCCTAATGCTGCAAGGAAATTGGTTTTTCCTGATTCAGAACAGTAATAAACCATAGAGGAAAATCCTGTTGAAGAGGATATTTCTGTTGATAAAGAAGCAAGTCTAGAAGTTCAACCAGTGGAACAGTCGGTTCCTGAGATTATTCCCTCTACTGAAGAGAGGATGGAAATTGCCTTTCAGCTGGCAAGGCAAGAGTTTGCTGAAGATATTAGGGATGACCCTGAGGATCTTGTCCATGTTCCTGAGCCTCAAGAATCTGGAAAGGAAGCACAAGTTGAGGTGGAGGAACCTCAAATCCTTGAGATTGTGGAAACTAGATCTGTTGAAGCTTCTCAACCTTCTGTCACATATTCTGTGTACACTCGGTATGAATTCCCAAACTTTTATGATGTGAATGAGTCACAACAAGTGACTACAACTGGAATGGATCTTTCTTCTCTGTTTCAACTGAAGTCTTTAGCTCATCCAGAACCAAACCCAGAGCCCCAACCTCAATCTGAATTAGAGTCTGAGTCTGAAGATGACTCTGAACCTCAACCAGAATCTGAACCTCTACCTTTACCTGCACCCTTACCTGATCATCACTCATTTGTGACCAAAGATGATCTGAAAGTTTTTGGAGAAACTTTGTTAGCTGGAGTTGAGAAAATTGTCTCCACTCAACCTTGTCCAGTGACTCAATTAAGTCAAGAAGATGCATCAATTATATTGAAAAAAGACACACCAAGATGTTGGAACGCATGAGAGAGCTTGTGGGAAATCTGAATAAGCTTACAGATGAATACACCGGATGCCTGCAAAAAGTTCTGAAACAGCTCAAAGTTCTAACTGAAGCTATCAAAGCTTCACCTGCTTCTGGTTAGTCCTCCACACCTTATTTGGATGATTCTATGCTGAGATCCATAATCAAGGAATAACTTCAGAGTGCCTTCAATGGCTTGGATCTATCTTCTATGACATAAGTGATTCAGAACAGTGATAGAGCATTAGACTTGGTTAGAATTCATTCTAAGATAGCCAATGATGCTCAACAAGAGATCACCAAGAAAATTGATTTGTATATCTCCCGGATTTTCTCTAAAAGTGATATGATAGATCACTTTAGATATCTTGTGGAAAATTTGAGAATCCCTCCGGTGACTCAAGCTTTTAAAGCTCAAGTTTAGAAACTTACAGAGTTCACCGGATTGTTGGACAGATTTCTGGAGAATAAGGATGATTTTGAAAAGGATATGCAATATGGTGGTGAAATCATTACTGATTTCATCAATATTTTGAAGTCGTATCTTCATGTGCAGAGCACCTCTATAGTTGCTCCAGCTGCTACACCCCTTAGACCTGGTCTACCTACCTTAGCCTCAACTGTCATGACAGTTAGCCAAGCTCTTTCTTAGATCCGGCCAGTCATTCTTGACCAACCACAGCCTAGATCTTCTACTTTTCCCACTTTGGCTCCATCTGTTTTTGAAGGTCTACCCTTACCCTCTTTGTCTACCACATCTATGTCTTCTTCTACTTCAGCACCAGCTCCTGCTGCTGATAAAGGCAACAACAAGGTGGATCCCTAAAGGGTCTGAGGACTGTTTTTCTTTTTTGATGGGATGTCATTTCTTGTTTACTATTTGTACTTCTCCTGTATGTTCTATTCTAAACTCTTTTTAATTCCAAATGCACTGTTTCATTTCATTTTCTCTACTTTTTTATAATCCTAAAAGGGGGAGAAAACTCTAAGTATAAAAGGGGAGATATCTCTACAAGTATAAATGAGAGAGAAAAACTACTAGTGTCAGTTCTATAATGGTTTTTTCTATGCTAGTATCCTTAATATTACATGTCATTTATATTCTGCCTATATCTGATTTGTGATCATCAAAAAGGGGGAGATTTTTGGACTCCTCATGTGTTAATCATGTTTTAATGATCACAAATCCTATTACTGTCAATTAATCTCAATCTTCATTGCACATCTTGCTAATGCTCTTCAATCTCAATAATAACTACACATCATGTTTTAATGATAACAAATATTATGATGTTAATTACTCTCTTTATTATTTACAAGTCTCATGCATGATCATAAATATCACATATATTATCAAGCCTTTATATTTATGATTCAAGCTCTTTTACTCTTTAATGCTCAAACTTAATCCATATTCTGCATATTACTATCTAAGTCCAAATACAGATATTTGTCTAAGTATGGAGACACCGTGAAGGACTCACCGTGACTAGACACCATGAAGGACTCACTGTGACCCATACACCGTGACCCAGACACTGTGACCAGACACCGTGACCCAGACACCGTGAGCTACATACCGTGAAGCTTATACCGTGAAGCACAAACCGTGAATCTCATACCGTGAAGTTCATACCGTGAAGCTTATACCATGAAGCACATACCGTGAACCACATACCGTGAAGAAGACACCGTTTACTTAATCACTGTGACACCGTTTCTTAACTTTTTGTCAATATTATTTAAATAATGCTAATGGTCATATTTGATGTTTTTAATGCAATTAATGTTATTTAATGATAGTTGTTGGCATGTCAGGAAACCATATCTCATACCTATAAAAAGGGAATCATTCCTACTGCCAGAACTCATGGAATATAAGAAATATTGAAATGCAGTACACGTGCAACAAGAAGCGCAAGTAGTGACGTGAAAGTGTGAATATACAACGAGAAGAACTTGCATACACCAGAGAGCACTGTGCTAAATGAGAAGAACAATCCTGAGAAAGAAATAGATTTCAAGTCTTTCAAAGAACTCTCATGAATGCAATCCAACACCTCTGAAGAACACACAACGAATCAAGAGATCATTCTCACTCCTGTAGAAGACAAGCTGAACTATGACACTCTGTTTTTCAACAGAAAAACCAGAGAAGGACTCAGAAGCACTCATGTTGAATCCAATGAGTCCAGAGCTACATTGATAATCACTATAGCTTTCTAAACTCTTATCTATCTTCTCTACATGATTTATTTATTAACTTTTGAGCAGTGTGGTGCACTATGTATTTCTTATACACACACTGTCTCCTGCACTGAACTGGAGGATATCAAAATCCTCACTTCAAATCTCATATCACTTGTTTACCCACGTCAACTGTGGAAGAGGTCCTTGTGTGGCCTGGTCTTTGCTTTGTTTTCCACATAGAACAGTGGTAGAGGTCCCTGTGTGGCCTGGACAGTTTTGTAAACTGTTGTTAACCCCGATCCAGGGTGTGGATCAAATTTATATAAATTTGAGAGGACTAAGTCACAGCTTGAGACTAAACCTCTTGTTATATCTGTTGTGCATTTTTTGTTTAAGTTCAAAGTTTACTACATATATCTTATTTATTCCACTGTTATTACTTTGAAATACAAAACTATTTTAAAGCTACTTTGATAGTTAAATTAGCAAGTGTTTACACTTATTGTAAATCAGTAGATTAGTTTCAAAAGTTAGTTTGATCTTGTGGTTAAACTAACTGAGACCTAATCAATCTTTGAGAAGCTAAGTGAACATTTACAATTTGTATAAATTCACTACAGTTTAACTTGTTTTATAAATTGGGGGATTTTAAATAGATAATATTTTAACAGAAATTTTAATTGGAACTCAATTCACCCCCCTCTTGAGTATCCACTCCGACCAACAAGAATATTGACGTTTATTTGAAACCATTGATTGATGAGTTGAATGTATTGTGGAGTGATGGTGTTAGTACATATGATGTTTCTACGAAACAAAATTTCATATTAAAAGCTGCATTGATGTGGACAATTAGTGACTTTCCGGCATATGACATGTTATCTGAATGAAGTACACATGGTATGAAATCATGTCATTACTGTATGAAAGACAACAAAGATTTTATGCTCATCAATGGAAAAAACCTTGCTATTTTGACTGTCACCGCAGATTTCTTCCAACCGGTCATCCTTTTCGGAGGAACAAATCTCATTTCAGAAAAGGTACAATTGGAAGGGATGAACCTCCAAAAATGATCTCAGGTACAGATTTAAAATCAGTTGTATTTTCATTACCTCCCATCACATTTGGGCCAACAATAAACCAATAGAAATTTCATGGATTTGGGAAAGAACATAATTGGATAAAACGAAGCATTTTTTGGGATCTTCCATATTGGTCTGATTTGTTGGTCTTCCACATGTTGGATGTCATGCATATTGAGAAGAACTATTTTGATAATTTATTTTCATACAGTTTTGGATACACCAAGTAAGACCAAAGATACTATAAAGGCATGATTAGATCTTGCCCAAATTTGCAGGTGACCAGAACTTGAACTATTTTAAAATGTCAGATCACAGAGGTTAATGAAGCCAAAAGCAGCTTATACACTGTTCAAAGAGAGTCATTTACTATTTTATCAGTGGATTGAAGATTTGAGACTTTTAGATGGTTATGCTTCCAATTTGGATAAATGTGTTAAGAATGGTTATATTACCAGATTAAAAAGCCATGATTTTCGTGTTATAATGGAAATACTTATGCCGATTGGATTCATAGATTTGTTGAATTCTATGATTTGGGATTCGATAACAAACATATCTTATTTTTTTCAAGAAATTTTTGCAGCGACAACAGACTACGATGCACTAAGTAAACTAGAAGAAGATGTTGTTGTAATTATATGTAAACTAGAATAAATCTTCCCGTCGGCTTTCTTTGACTCAATGGAACATCTGATATTACATTTTTCACATGAAGCTAAATATGGAGCTCCAGTACAGTTTCAATGGATGTACCCATTCGAGAGATGAATGCAGAAATTGAAAAAAAAGTACGTAACAAAGCATCAGTTGAAGGCTCAATTGTTGAAGCTTATTTGTAAGAGGAAATTGCTTTTTTTCTGCTCTCATTATTTTGAATCTCAATATCCCTCAAAACACAATCGCATTGGATGAAATGAGAGGAATGTTAATGACGAAATGGACAATCAATTATTAGTTTTTAATCATCCAAATCTTGGTTTTAGTGGAGTTCATGAACGATGGATTTCAGATGATGAACATCACAGAGCTCATACATATGTTCTGCTCAACTGTGAAGAAATGACATCATTTGTACTGTGAGTGCTTCTATCACTTATTCTATAATTTATGTTACAGTATGTAAACTAATTTATTTGTAGGTTATATGATAATCATATCAAGAAACAACTTCCATAAATTATAGCAGCTGTTCTTGAAGAACGTAGACAAAAAAAATTCTCAATGGTTTCAAAAAATGGTAACATAAATTATTGATGGTTTAATATCAATTATTTTTATTATTTATCATACTAATAATTGCTTTAAAAAAATTTAGGTGTCTCAACATGCTGATAAAATTGATAAGCGACTGTGTATATTGAGTAACCCACCATCCAAAATGGTTAAATCTTATAATACATATGTGGTGAATGGTTTTCAATTTCATACATGTGCATATGGGGAATAAAAAAATAATGAACAGTGGAGTTTTCTTGAGAGGATCGCATCACAGAGAAACTAAAGTTGACTTTTATGACATTCTGGATGAAATTATTGAGCTGTGTTATCTAGGACAGAATTACATAACGGTGTTTAAATGTCGGTGGTTGGATACTGAGAGAGGCTTTCATGTTCATCCAACTCATGAAATCGTCGATATTAAATATAAAAGTCTTCTTGCAGTAAATGAACCATTTTTACTAGCTCAACAGGCACATCAAATTTATTGCACAAAGTATCGTGCTACTTCAAGAGACTTGAGTGATTGGTGGAGCATAATAAAAATGAAATCTCGAGAAAATCAGTTTACTCAAACTGAATGTGGTTCCACTGAAGTGGAAGGAATTGAAATTTTTCAAGAGACTGCTCAAAATCCATATTTTTCACAAAGAGATGTGAATATCGATGATGACACTCTACAATTAAGGATTGATGATGAAAAATATGTTAATAATGTTACAAATGAATTTGAAATGACAAGATATGATGAAACTGAAACTCATATGGATATTGATGATGCTAAGGAGGAAAATGAAGACATTAACATTGACAGCTATGGAGATGAGGATGAAGATGGACATTCACACAGTTAAATGCTGGTTATAATCATAACTAACATATATCTATATATAATAGTTATTTTCAACTATCTGCTAACAACAATCATTTGTGTTTCAGATGGATCCTGATCTATTTCGCGAGTTGCAGGAGGCTGATCTACCTTTGGATGAGGGGGATTGTAGACCATCTGACCCTCAGCCTACTGACGGTTCAGGGGGTACGCGGAGGGGGCGCGGTCTTGCATGACTGATGATTCCTAATCCTATCCCTGAGCGACATCCACGTCTTAGCTTCGATCCACGCACACATAGGTATGGTAACCTGTATATTTTAGTTAGCTTTCATTAATTTATTCATATATATACTAATTTTTTGATTATTTATTCCTTTTTCACAGTTTTGCGCGTGTAGCTATTGGACAGGGGAGCACTATCTTGCGCAATTATTTTTCTCAGTCATGGATCACATGGGAACAGATTCTCATTGATGTGCGGCGCGACATGTTCGATCATTGGATGGTACGTAAATAAAGAATATTTATTTTGAAATTTATTTTATTAATAACTTGATATTATAAATTATTTGTAGGGTTTATGGTATCTCATTGATGATAGCATGCGTGACGCTATTCACGCGACATGGCACGTGTCTATGCGTGACCGTTTCCGTCAGTTTTTTCACAATTTGAGAAGAACAGCCATTAAGAAAGCAGGAGTGAAAGAATTTGATGAGTCGTGTAGAGCCAACCGACCAGAGTACATTTCATCTCACGTTTGGAATAGATTATGTTTACACTGGTTGGGTGGTGGATTTCAGAAGAGATCTTCAGTGGGACGACAGAACCGGGGGAGATAGGAGGTGACACATCGAGATGGTAGTTGTACATTTAGTACGCATAGAGAGCATCTGGGTAAGTATATTTTTTAAATATTTTATATAACTTTAAATATAAACAGTTTATTTTATATTTTTGTAGGCAGTCGAGCATCTCTATATTACGAAGCTCGACGTTTATCGGAGGACGTACAGTGATCCAGCCACTAGAGAGATTAGAGGTGATCACCAGCGTCGGATTGTGGTTGGTATTATTTTTTTCAGTTTGACAATTAACTGCATATGATGTTTTCACCATTTTAATTTCAAATTGGAATTAAAGGAGTCATATGAACCTGAGACCTCTCAGACACAGGCTGAGAGTCAGGACGAGACGACTGAGCAGACCGGTGCCCACCATTTTCGATGAGGCGACATGGATGCAGGCAACTCAGTATGGCTTTGAGAAGGGTCGAGTAGTTGGCATCGGCTCTCATTTGACTCATGGTACTTATTATGGTACTGTTGCGATGTCGGTGTCCAGCTCAAGAGGAGCTCGTGGAGAGACATCATCTTCTACCTCGTAATATCAGGAGCAATTGCGAACTCAGACTGAGCTTATAAAGAGTTTGCAGAAGCAACATGAAGAGATGCGTCAGCAGCAGCAACAACACGAGGAGAAGATGCGTCGATGGCAGCAGCAGCAGCAGCACGAGGAGGTGATGCGTTGATGGAAGCAACAACAGCAGCATCACGAGCAGATAGAGTATATGCGTCATCTGACTCGTAGTTTAGGGATGAAGTTTCATCCACTATCTCCTACAGCTCCTCCACCTCCTCCAGAAGACGACCCCCCCAGTGATTTGTTTTTTATGTTAAAAACATTTGAATTCAAGATTTGTTGTAATATGAACTATTTACAGTTTCTGTCTTTTATATTGGTGCAAATATTGCATAATTTTTTTTAATATTTTATTATTTATTATTAGTATTATATTTTTTTAATATTTGTTTATTTTACTAATAACAATAACATTTTATGATTTTTTTTATATTTTTTTGCAAATATTGAGAATTGTAATAATTTTTTATTTTTTTATTATTTTAATAAAATTAATATTAATTTTTTATTAATCATAATCTTATTAAATATACTTTTTTAGTATTATATTTTTTAATGTTTGTTTATTTTACTAATAATAATATTTTTTATTTTTTTATTATTTTAATAATATTAATATAATTTTTTCATTAATCATAATTTTATTAAATATTTTTTTTATTATGTTTCGTATTTGCGACGAGACCTTTTGCGACGGGACCTTTTGCGACGGGCTCCCGTCTCAAATAATTTAAATATAAATTTTTATTAATACTATTTGCGACGGGCCCATCACAAAAGGTTTTTATATATATAATGTATATAATTGGAGGCTTATTTGCGACGGTGCAGTTTCCCGTCGCAAATAGTATTTGCGACAGGTCCATCGCAAAAGGTTTATTTATATATAATGTATATAATCGAAGACTTATTTGCGACGGAGACTTTTCCCGTCGCAAATACTTTTTTTTGCGACGGGCTCGTCGCAACAAATAATATTTGCGACGCTGTTTTCTGCAACGAGCTATTTGCGACGAGGCCCCGTCGCTAAAGCCTATTTGCGACGGTATCCCGTCGCAAATAGCCCGTCACAATAAGCCTAATTTCAGTAGTTTAAATTGGGAATTGTTTGTGGGTTGACGTGAGAAATGATGCCACTGTGATTTGCTTTCGGGCGGCATACAGGTATAGTTACCGACATAAACAATGGGGTGTTACCCATGCTACAACGCAGGCGGTGCATGGATGATCCCCCGCCCCGACGCGCAGGGGGGGTGATGGTTCGACTGACTGATGCTGACACGATAATGTGAACGACGGGAGGGGCTGCTGGGTGGTCGTCGACGGTACACAGGGCAGTCCTGCGGTAATGATGTGGCGGCGATTGTGTGGCAGTAGTAAGTGGGGGTCGACAACAATGGTGACAGAGCGAGTTCGTTTTGGGTTACAGTGCCGACAGGACAACCCTGCGGTGACGATGCAGCAGTGTCTGTGCGACAACAATAAAGGGGATTGCACAACTACATTGACGACGAGGTGACGATGCTAAGCAAAGGCAATGTGTCCTCGACAGCTATTGCGGACGAGGGAGACGGTGCGGATTTGTCGTGATGCGGTGGCAGGAATGATGATCTGGTGGTGTGGTAACTGCCGAACGATAATAGAGAACCCCCACTCGACGATAGGGACGGTGGTCCAACGGTCGTGTATGTCAACAAGACACTGCGTCCGCCGAGACAATGAAAGTAGTGTGTTCATTGTTGAAATGCAGGGGAAACTTGTTCAGTGGTAACAATGTCTGTCACGAACCGGATCTGGTCGCCACCATTAACGGCACCAAACCCGGCCCGTGGCAAGGCCCGAAGGGCGTTCCCTATCCCCACGGGCTGGCAAAAGTTCCCGGGTATCAAACAAATCTGGTTTGGGAACGATTTACCCGAGTATGACAGCATAAATCATAAAAAAACAATCAATTATTAAAATCTGAAATTTTCATGCTAAACAATTCTTAACAAAACCGGATCTGAATACATAAGTTTAAAGACACTACAAGTGGTCTAAAAAAAATAATGACAACATAAAGACATCCCCATGGACTCCACATGATAAGGGGATCATCACCCACAAGCCGTCCCCGCAACTCCGCCCCAACGATGGGGACTAACATCCCGAACCGCCATCACCCTTAGCCTTCCCTTTACCTGAGTCAAGCATAAGCAGGTCTACTTACACCCAAGGGGTGTAAGTAGGGTGTGAGCCTAAGCCCAATAGGATACCACCAGTTGATTCCAAAGAGTATGCAATACAATGTGAACAAAACAAGCAATTTTAATACACAAGGTGAAACAGTGTTAAAATTCAAAGAAATGCAACTTTCAAATGAAAACAGTTTTCAATCCGAGAATTTCAGAATGTTAGCACATTAAATAGACATGTGAGCTACTGTAATGTACTGCCAAAAAAAACCCACAACAAGGGTATATACCACAAATCCTATGAGCATCAAAATCAGGAACACCCCTAAGCACTAGGTTGTCTCGGGCCCTATGTACCTCGTACCTCGGTGTAGAGTAACCATAGAAAAATCCGTTCTCGTGCACGAGCCACTAGTAGGGAACATACCCATAACCTAGTGGTCCCCAATCATCATCCAAATATTTTAGTTAGAGTTTTCGTTATCCATATGCTAAGTGGAACAGGGACAAAACCCATCCGATCCACTAGCCGTACTAGTACAAATCCGCCCCACCTAAGTACCCGGGCTTCCCCTTTTTGTGCTCAAACAATTTCAGCAAACAACACACATACTTTTTCATATAAAATATCACTACTGGTCACAAACAAATTTTACAGTAGCTACACACATTTTATACCATTTAAAACACACAATAAAATAATTTTATTTCCAATAAAACAACTTCTCAAAACATCACATTGTTTTTTCACCCAAAGCTCTTTAAGATATCCACCTTTCACACTATGATAACACTTGTAAGTTATTAAAACAAAATTTCAGTTCAAAACCCTTTAATGAAACCAAAAATTCAGTTATGGGGCATCCCAAAATAGACCAATAAAAGATTTGAATGGAAACCCCTCAATTTCACCAAAAATTGGAACATAAAATTCATTTGCATTATAAATGCAACTAAAACCAATTTTTACAGAAACATTCAAGTGAAGTAAACATTAGAGTACCATGAAAAAAGCAAGCTAATTCACAAAAATTGCACACACAATGGAATCACCTACCAAATTAACAAAACCCCTTGAATCTCCGTGCGAAATCAAATCGCACCCCCGCCGCACCAAGAGAGAACTAGATCAAACCTAAAACCACACAAATTGGCCAAGAAAGCCCAAAGTTAAACCCTAGGTTCGAAATCCTAGTTTCTGGACATTAGTAAACTCAATTATAACCGAAGAAACCCTAATAACAATGAGTTAAACCCAAAGTAATTTGAAAGAGGAAAGAAAGGGGCTCATTTACTTGAAGTATCTTGAAGTAATCACTCCAAAACTCCAGTATCTGAAATTTAAAAGAGCCCAAATTTAGGGTACTTTCGAACAAGATGTATTATCTCATTTAGGAACTATAATGGAGGAAAAAGATTGAGAATTGAGAGAGTTATGAAATAAATACTTTACCTCTTCAAATCTGGGCGATTTGAGGAACCCTATGAAGATCGGCACCAAATCGCGATTCTACAGAGCTCAAAATGGGTGGGAGAGAGTTCAGAAGCGCGGCTGGGTTACTTGGTCTTGAGTGAGACTTGGAATCACCGAAAAATCCCAAATATTGAATAAGTTATAACAAAATCAAATTTTATTTTTAAAACAGGAATTGGGCTTTCGGGCAGGCCCAACCCCTTAGACAAGAACCCAAATAACCCCTGGTTATGGATTTCTAAAAGCTCCAAATTACCTTGGTGGTGTTAATAGGTTAGGGGAGGTCAATTAGGAATTTGAATGGATGAAAAATGTTGAAAAATGAAAAAGTTATAAATGATACAAAATTTATTTTTTTTAATCTGGAATTGGGCTCACGGTTTGGCCCAATTCATGAATACTCATCTATTCCTCCCTAAAACCTAGGGAACCCCCCCCCCCCCCAAAAAAAGAAAGGATGTAAATTAAATGAAAAAATACCTTTAAAATATGCCTTGTATGTGACAATTCTCCCCACCATTAAGGACTTTTCGCCCCGGAAAGTCAACATGAATCTCGGTTGGAAAACAAGAATGGGTACTCTTCCTCGACCCATGACTTTCGCTCCCATGTATCATGTGTATCATTCCCATGCTGCCATAAAACCCGGACTAAAGGAATAGACTTTCCTCGAAGTATATTCTCTTGGGAGTCCACTATTTTCATCGGTCTCTCAACGATAGACAAGTCAGGCTTTATCTCTAGTTCTTCCCAACTCAACACATGGGATGGATCCGGATTGTATTTCTTCAACTGAGAGACGTGGAAGACATCATGGATAGAATTCAACTGAGAAGGTAAGGCCAACCTGTATTCCACCTTACCAATACGCTCAGTGATCTCAAAGGGTCTGACATACCGTGGCATCAGCTTACCTTGCTTACCCAATCGACGATGGCCCAGACGAGGGGCCACTTTTAAGAATACCCTGTCACCCACAGAAAACTCTAGGTCTTGATGTCTTCGGTCAGCATAAGATTTATGACGACTCTGAGCTGTCAATAAGCGCTGCTTGATCAACTTGACCTTCTCAGAAGTCTCCTGCACAAGGCTCGACCCCAACAGTGAAGTCTCTCCTACCTCAGCCCAACATAGGGGGGACCGACAAGGCCGACCATAGAGCGCCTCAAAAGGGGTCATTCGAATCGTGGATTGGTAACTATTATTATAAGCAAACTCTACCAATCCCAAATGGATATCCCAAGAACCTCCAAAGTCTAGGACACATGCACGAAGCATATCCTCCAATATCTGATTCGCCCGCTCTGTCTGACCATCCGTCTGTGGGTGGTATGTTGTGCTCATCTTAATCTGAGACCCCAAGGACTTCTAAAGGCCTTCCTAAAATCGAGAAGTGAAGCGGGGGTCTCTATCCGAGACAACAGCTGATGGTACACCATGGAGTCTCACCACTTCTTGAAGATACAAATGGCCCAACTCATCTACTTTAGTTGTATCTTTAATCGGAATGAAGTGGGCTGATTTGGTCAGACGATCAATCACCACCCAAATAGCATTCTTACCCCGAGGTGTACGAGGTAATCCAATAATGAAGTCCATGGAAACCTCTTCCCACTTCCAGGTAGGAATGGGTAGTGGTTGGAGCAAACCGGATGGGCTTTGGTGCTCTGCTTTCACCTGCTGACATGTGTAGCATCTCGAAACAAAGTCTGCTATGTCCCGTCTCATACCAGGCCACCAAAACTGCCGACGAACATCATAATACATCTTAGTGGCACCCTGATGGACAGCCCACTGAGACTGGTGGCTATCTTGCATCACCACCTTCCGCAGAGGTAATGGCACTACTGAACGGCCCTTGAAGCACAAGATGCCCTCAGGAGACGACGACCAATCAGAGGATGTATCCCCACTATGAAGGAACTACTTAGACCGCTGACAAAGATCATCACTGGGTTGTTCCTGCTGAATCAACTCCAATAGAGAAGGAGTCAACTGGACACTTGCTAAGAATGCCCCTCCACTTTATTCCCTGGTCTCCACATGCATCTGAGAAAAGAGACCCATCAATGCCCACTCATCACTAGACTTCCTCAAAGCCTGCACTGGAACTCTTCGGCTCAAAGCGTTGGCCACTACATTACCCTTGCCTGGGGTATAGACAATGTCAAAGTAAAACCCCTGCAAGTACTCGATCCGGCGACGTTGCCTCAAGTTGAGGTCCTTCTGTGAGAAGATATAAGCCAAGCTTTTGTGATCAGAGTATACCACAAACTTCTCCCCAAAGAGGTAGTGACGCCAAGTCTTCAAAGCATGCATCACCGCTGCCAACTCCAAGTCATGGGTTGGGTAGTTCTTTTCATGTGGTCTAAGTTGGCGAGAGCCATACGAGACCACATGATCATCTTGCATAAGCACGCACCCAAGACCCATACCTGAAGCATCACAATAGACCACATATCCCTTTCCAGCCTCTGGAAAAATCAGCACGGGGGCAGTAGTCAGCCACCTCTTCAGCTCCTCGAACGATGCCTGACATTCTTGACCCCATAAAAACTTCACCCCTTTCCGGGTGAGGGAAGTCATCGGTGAAGCAAGCCGAGAGAAATCCCGAACGAATCGCCTGTAATAACCGGCCAAGCCAAGAAAACTCCTGATCTCAAACACATTCTTCGGTTTCTCCCATGACATGACTGCACTAATTTTCTCAGGGTCCACTGAAACTCCATGCTCTGAGATCACATGCCCCAGAAATCTCACCTCTCTGATCCAGAAAGTGCACTTTGACAACTTTGCATAGAGGCGGTGATCTCGTAATGTACCCAAAACGATCCTCAAGTGATGTTCGTGTTCCTCCTCAGAGCAAGAGTATACCAGAATTTCATCCACGAATACCACAACAAAGGAATCGAGATACTGATGGAACACCCTATTCATAAGTTCCATAAATACCGCTGGAGCATTGGTCAATCCGAAGGGCATGACCAAATACTCAAAGTGGCCGTACCTGCTTCGGAAGGCTGTCTTAGGGATATTTGACTCTTTCACCCTGAGTTGATAATACCCTGAACGCAGGTATATCTTTGAGAACCACTTTTCCCCCTTCAACTGATCAAACAAATCATCTATTCTGGGCAAAGGGTATTTTTTTTTAATTGTTACCTTATTCAGCTTCCGGTAGTCAATGCACAACCGGAGGGATCCATCAGCTTTTTTTTGCAAACAACACAGGAGCGGCCCAAGGAGAGACGCTCGGGCGAATGAATCCTTTGGATTCTAAGTCTTCCAGCTGTATCTTTAATTCCCTCAACTCGATAGGGGCCATGCGATAAGAGGGAAGAGATATCGGCTGTGTTCCCGGCGCCAGATCAATCGAAAACTCCACATCCCGCTCCGGGGGAAAACCAGAAAAATCATCAGGGAATACCTCGGGAAACTCATTCACTACACGAGGTAGTGCACCTTTAGGGGAAAGACCATCCTCTAGCACAATCGAAGATAACTGGAAGATAACACTTCCCAACTCTGGGAGTGGAGGCCCTGCGCGACTTGATCGTGGATCCCATTCTCCATGAAAAACCTGACGTCTCCCATCAGGTGCTGTGAAACTCACACGCCGTCTGTAGCAATCGATGTGTGCATGGAAGTGTACTAGCCAATCCATCCCGAGTATGACATCAAAAAGGTCCATATCTAAGACCAAGAGGTCCCACTCCATCTCGACCCCTGACACAGAAAGTGCACATGAGGGGAACCTGAGGCCCTGCTCCTTCTTCTTTCCCAATGGTGTCACCAACTCCATCGCAAAAGACATCAACTCAGTTGGAAAATTCAGAATGTTCACAAAATGTCCAGAAATGAATGAAATAGAGGCACCAGTATAAAAAATAGCAGTAGCTATAGAAGATGCGATCAGAACGGTACCTCGAACTGTCGACGGTCCCGCCTCTGATCCTGCTGGTGACTGATCCACTGCATGGAGATGTCCAGTATCTTCCTGAGGACGACCGCTAGTCTGTGGTTGTGCCCTGAACTGGCTCTACCCAGAAGATGATCCAGCCCTACCACCACGACCACCAAATCGAGATCCCCCAGTCCTCGACGGCTCGGACTGTGTTGGCACTCCTCTTGAAGCCACTGACCCTGCCCCACTTGGAAGTGGACGTGCCACACCGCAGAAGCGCTGCAAATGCCCTATACCTCCACACTGGTAACAAGGCTTCGGAGGAAGAGGACATGCTGGTCGGATATGCCCAGGCCTCCCACATTGGTGGCACACGACCGATCTCGCATCAGAAGCCGCAGAAGAAAACTGCCTGGAAGAGTGGCCTGAACTGCCCCCTCCTTTCTTCATATGATCCTCTCGCTTCCTTTTCTTCTCTGAGGAGCTTCCACTACCCACTGCTGATACTGAACCATAGAAACCAGCCCTACCTTTCCTATCAATCTCCACCATGCATGCTCGATCAACAACCTCAGCATAGGTCCTCAGCTTAAACAAGAACACCTGGGAGTATATCTCTGGTCGCAAGCCTTTCTCAAACCTTTGGGCCTTCGCTTGCTCATTAGAGACAATTTATGGAGCATACCGAACCAATTCAGCGAAACAGTTGGCATACTCCATCACAGATAGATTCCCCTGAACAAGTTCCATGAACTCTCTAGACCTGACATAAGCCAACACCTCAGGGCAATACTGTTCATTGAAGACAGCCTTGAAATCTCCCCAGCGCATCTGCTCATTCTTCCCAGACTGAAGCATTGACTCCCACCATTTACGGCTGGGACCCTCCAACAGAAAGGAGGCACACTTCACCCTGAGCTCCTCAGGTGTTTCCAGGAACTCAAACATACGCTCGATCTTCTCGAGCCATTCTTCTGCTTCTTGGGGTTCTGCGCTACCTCGGAAGGCAGGAGGCTTGTTTTTTAGAAACTCTTGTGCTTTATCTTTTCTAGGACCTGTCTCCTCTGCCCTAACAAGAATAGGAGCATGATCTGGTCCCTGTCCCAAAGCTTGGATAGCCCGAACAACAGCTTCCACAAGCCTCTGATCAATCGGCGTGGGAGAACTCTCTCCAGCTTCCTCCTGTAGGTGCGTGGGAGCTTTCCGGGGAGGCATGTTGCTACAAAATGCAACAGTCACAAAAAAAAAAAGTCAATACCACAATTCTGAAAATTGTAATCAAATACATCAAATATAAACAAACTAAACACATTCTTGTAATAAAAGAAACAACTACTCCACATCTGCCTGATGTCCACATGTGGTCTGCAGCCCACACGTCTCACCTGGAAGTGAAGTCAATCAGTAAATTCCAACATCCTTTGGTGACTGAAGGTCTGCCATGAGAGGTGCGGGCCAGGCACCCTACTCACAACCAATACCCCGAGCCCCGACAGTCCTAGCTCCTGTCTATCCCGACTCATCTCAAAATAACAATATAACCCAAAAACATTAACCTCCTTTGATACCATTTTGTCACGAACCGGATCTGGTCGCCACCATTAACGGCACCAAACCCGGCCTGTGGCAAGGCCCGAAGGTCGTTCCCTATCCCCACGGGCTGGCACAAGTACCCGGGTATCAAACAAATCTGGTTTGGGAACGATTTACCCGAGTATGACAGCATAAATCATAAAAAAACAATCAATTATTAAAATCTGAAATTTTCATGCTAAACAATTCTTAACAAAACCGGATCTGAATACATAAGTTTAAAGACACTACAAGTGGTCTAAAAACAAATAATGACAACATAAAGACATCCCCATGGACTCCACATGACAAGGGGATCATCACCCACAAGCCGTCCCCGCAACTCCGCCCCAACGATGGGGACTAACATCCTGAACCGCCATCACCCTTAGCCTTCCCTTTACCTGAGTCAAGCATAAGCAGGTCTACTTACACCCAAGGGGTGTAAGTAGGGTGTGATCCTAAGCCCAATAGGATACCACCAGTTGATTCCAAAGAGTATGCAATACAATGTGAACAAAACAAGCAATTTTAATACACAAGGTGAAACAGTGTTAAAATTCAAAGAAATGCAACTTTCAAATGAAAACAGTTTTCAATCCGAGAATTTCAGAATGTTAGCAAGTTAAATAGACATGTGAGCTACTGTAATGTACTGCCAAAAACAACCCACAACAAGGGTATATACCACAAATCCTATGAGCATCAAAATCAGGAACACCCCTAAGCACTAGGTTGTCTCGGGCCCTATGTACCTCGTACCTCGGTGTAGAGTAACCATAGAAAAATCTGTTCTCGTGCACGAGCCACTAGTAGGGAACATACCCATAACCTAGTGGTCCCCAATCATCATCCAAATATTTTAGTTAGAGTTGTCGTTATCCATATGCTAAGTGGAACAGGGACAAAACCCATCCGATCCACCAGCCGTACTAGTACAAATCCGCCCCACCTAAGTACCCGGGCTTCCCCTTTTTGTGCTCAAACAATTTCAGCAAACAACACACATACTTTTTCATATAAAATATCACTACTGGTCACAAACAAATTTTACAGTAGCTACACACATTTTATACCATTTAAAACACACAATAAAATAATTTTATTTCCAATAAAACAACTTCTCAAAACATCACATTGTTTTTTCACCCAAAGCTCTTTAAGATATCCACCTTTCACACTATGATAACACTTGTAAGTTATTAAAACAAAATTTCAGTTCAAAACCCTTTAATGAAACCAAAAATTCAGTTATGGGGAATCCCAAAATAGACCAATAAAAGATTTGAATGGAAACCCCTCAATTTCACCAAAAATTGGAACATAAAATTCATTTGCATTATAAATGCAACTAAAACCAATTTTTACAGAAACATTCAAGTGAAGTAAACATTAGAGTACCATGAAAAAAGCAAGCTAATTCACAAAAATTGCACACACAATGGAATCACCTACCAAATTAACAAAAACCCCTTGAATCTCCGTGCGAAATCAAATCGCACCCCCGCCGCACCAAGAGAGAACTAGATCAAACCTAAAACCACACAAATTGGCCAAGAAAGCCCAAAGTTAAACCCTAGGTTCGAAATCCTAGTTTCTGGACATTAGTAAACTCAATTATAACCGAAGAAACCCTAAGAACAATGAGTTAAACCCAAAGTAATTTGAAAGATGAAAGAAAGAGGCTCATTTACTTGAAGTATCTTGAAGTAATCACTCCAAAACTCCAGTATCTGAAATTTAAAAGAGCCCAAATTTAGGGTACGTTCGAACAAGATGTATTATCTCATTTAGGAACTAGAATGGAGGAAAAAGATTGAGAATTGAGAGAGTTATGAAAGAAATACTTTACCTCTTCAAATCTGGGCGATTTGAGGAACCCTATGAAGATCGGCACCAAATCGCGATTCTACAGAGCTCCAAATGGGTGGGAGAGAGTTCAGACGCGCGGCTGAGTTACTTGGGCTTGAGTGAGACTTGGAATCACCGAAAAATCCCAAATATTGAATAAGTTATAACAAAATCAAATTTTATTTTTAAAACAGGAATTGGGCTTTCTGGCAGGCCCAACCTCTTAGACAAGAACCCAAATAACCCCTGGTTATGGATTTCTAAAAGCTCCAAATTACCTTGGTGGTGTTAATAGGTTAGGGGAGGTCAATTAGGAATTTGAATGGATGAAAAATGTTGAAAAATGAAAAAGTTATAAAAGATACAATTTTTTTTTTAATCTGGAATTGGGCTCACGGTTTGACCCAATTCATAAATACTCATCTATTCCTCCCTAAAACCTAGGGAACCCCCCCCCCCCCCAAAAAGAAAGGATGTAAATTAAATGAAAAAAATACCTTTAAAATATGCCTTGTATGTGACAATGTCTCTAACAGTGCGTGTTCCAGGATGACCGTGGTGGTTTGGGCATTTCGGACATGATCCGTAAGGGTCTTTGGGCTGATACGATAAGGGGTCAATGAGCCTATATAATATATGAATAAAGTCGCTTTGATGGATGAGTTATCCTTCAGGGGAGGCTATGACTTGCCCACTGGTATGTGTGAGGTGTGTGTGTATGTTTCACTGTAATTGTACCCCTCACCACCTATGATATATATTTATTAAATATAATATATGTTATTTATTTGTTGTTATCCACATTTGAATTTGAAGATATAAGAATTAGAGAAAGCTCTTCATTAAAGAGAGTTAAAGAACACTCTCTATTAAAGAATGCAACTCTTCGTTAAAGAGTGATGATTTCTCAGGACTCTTTGACTAAAGTTGCAACTCTTTATTAAAGTGTGCACCTCCTCGTATGCGCATATTTTTTGAAATAGAGTAAGAATCTCTATTTTTTATATTGTAGCGTTGGAACACTGCGGCTTGATATCATGGCGTTTCATTTCGACGTTTCATGGAATTCCTAAGGAAGTTTGAATTACCCACTAGCAACTCAGAGTGACTCAAACTAAAATCCTTAAAGACAACGCATCTGCATGACTCGAAACACAACCATCTCCACTGTTGGTTCCAACATCAACTACCAAGCTCCGTCCCGCGGGGTGTTAACCTTAAATTACATTAATGGTCCATATATACTATTTATTTCAACTTTAATTATCATCGATCTAATTCGTGGACAATCCATGAACGATTGCGATTAAAATAGGATAGAAGGTGACGATTTGCGCCACGTTGTGTGCGACGGGCGAACAGGCGGGTGTCTCCGTCGCCGTCCTCCTCCGCGCCGCGGCCATTCTCCCACTCCGGCGGCGTTCCTTTTTACCCGCCACCATTTCTTCCTTTTTCCTCGGGTCCAAGCATCAACCCTCCAAATTGCGCAAGCCTCTTAGACCATCTTCATCCAGACTCGTCAACCAGCGTGCTAGGTAGTGGATCAGCCGTTTCTGTAACCCGAAAACAGGGTTTGTTTTTTTTTGTGAGATCCCTGCAATTAGCGATTTTTGTTGTTGCTTAATCTCTTTGTTTATGTCCCTGCAAATGTATTGTTTAACATGACTCCGTAATCCTTTTCATATCTCCTTGCTTCTCCAGGAAATTGTCCCAAGAAACGGATCCGGGAGAGGGTTAAAACTGCATATTTTAGTTCAAAATGAGTACCATGAAGTTTTGCTGCGAATGGTTGATTTTTCTCATCTCTGAACTGTTTATATTTCTGGGTACTTCATTTTCAATCATTCATGCACACGTTTTTTAATGAAGTGAACACTGTTTTGTAATCATTCAGCAACAACATTCTCTACCCCAAGGAAGACAGGGAACGGAAGATTCTCCTTTATGCCTGTCGTAACTGTGAACATCAGGTTTGACTCCTCTTTTCATTTCTTCATTGTGGCTTGGAACTGTATGCATATGACGGATACACCCTGTAAGTTTGGAAAACAAATGAAGTCGTTCCTATATATATATATATTTATATATTATTTAGCTGAAAGTTTTTCCACAGCTTCTGTTCACCATCTTTAGATATGATCTGATCTCCTGCAGTTATTAGGAAATGCTTTTCTTAGTATTCTGTTTAAAACATTTAATTTTTTTGCTTTAATTGAATTGCATGATGTTTTTTCTCTATTCTTGTTTTTGTGTTTTGTCGGAATCATGTTTCAAATTCTACATGCGTTGCTTTTTTGAATTCCTGGATTCCTGGGCTGGGTACGCAGGAAATGTGATTCCAGGGAACCCAAAATTCCACCATATGATGGAATTTGGATTTCTCCCATGAAAGTGTGGAATTTGTCACCGTTCATGGGAATCGTATTTTCTGGACTGACCTGCCCCTCTCCATCATTGCCTTCTTCCTCCTCCTCCCCTCACCGATGATCACTGCCCTCGCCGACGCTGACGACGGCTGCCACCCTCACCGACGACCGCTGCCACCCCCCCACGGGCAACCGCTGCCACCCCCTCCGATGTCCGCTCCCACCCCTCTCCAACAACTGCTGCCACCCCTCTCTGACGACCGCTGCCACCCCTCTCCGACGACCGCCACCCCCTGCGTCAATGACCGCTGTTCCCCCTGCGTTGACGACCACTGCCCCCGCCCCATGTGCGGATGACTGCTGCCCCCCCTGCGCCGACGACCGCCGCCCCTGCGCCGACGACCGCCGCCCCTGCGCCGACGACCGCCGCCTCGGCGCAGAGCCGACCACCTCTGTCCCGCAGAAAGAAGATTACCCGTGAGGAAGAAGAGGGGTTTTTCATCATTTTTGTGATATTTTATTTTTTAAAATTAAAAGAATATAAGCATTCCATCAAATTTTTCCAACACACCAAACATGATTTTATTTTCCATTCCCATTCCCATCCCCATTCCCATTCCCATTCCATTTCCCATTCCTTTTCCATTTCTCTTTCCAATTCCTTTTCCATCAAAATCATTCCATTGTACCAAACGAGGCTGAAATGTAAATGTGACTGATCCTGCTGCACAATAACAGGCTTTGGCGTCACTTTTTTTTACTGCTGTGTAATTAGTTATGGGAATTGTTTTTTTCTTCTTTTCTTTATTGTTTGGTAAGGAAAATTTCAAATTTGTTTAATTTTAATAGTAGGTTTGCCAGATCACCCTTTTTTCTTTCTAAAGTACAGTTTGATCTCTCCACAGGAGGATGCTGACAACAATTGTGTCTACCGTAATGAAATTCATCATGCTGTTGGAGAACGCACTCAAGTCCTGCAGGATGTTGCTGCAGATCCAACGCTTCCTCGAACAAAATCTGTTCGGTGTTCCCAATGTGGCCATGGTGAAGCTGTATTCTTTCAGGTTAACCATTCTCAACCCTTTTCACTTATGTGGACACACAATTTTTATGCAAAAGCATGCAACTTTGCTTTATTTGGTTTCTATATTTGAACATTGACTAGGCCATTGTGGGCACTGATCTATTTAGAATTTATATTTTTCCCTAAATCTACTGACTAGGTCGATGGCGGTAGTTGTGGGGTCGATCCCACATGGAATAAGGGTTGAGCCTAGAACCATGATCTTGACTAATTGTTTGGGAGACTCGCAAAACAAAGGAAGAATGAAAATGAACAAAACTGTCGTAAGTTATTGCTATGGGAGCATGGATCTAAATTTGCTGGAAATGTCAAGGTTCATCTCAATTTCAAATTCACGTCGGAACCCAAATTGCTCATTTGACCTCAAATCATGATGTTGCGGAATTTAATGGTATGCTCGAGCCATTGGTTTGGCACCAACACAAAAGTAAGTCTAATCCTGGGTTCAGTATTAGATTAAACTAGAGTTTCATAAATCACAAACCCTAAATGTAAAGGATGAAAAACTCAATGGTCATAGATCAAAAACCCTACCGATTGCCCTCTATACACATCTCATATTAACTGACGCTTTTTTCTTCATTATGGGAGTTTGTTTGTGCGTTACTTTTTTCATCTCCAAATGTTTTCAGTTTGCGTCATATACTCATGGTGCTTCCGGTTTGTGGGCTCCCCTCCCCCTCTTATGTACATTGGCTTTCCTCAACCTAAAAGGGTTTTTAAAATTTTTTGGAGTACCATCTCTATCTAATTGTGATAGGACCTTTGCATGAAAGAAAACCCTTGACCCGACAACACAAAACGAGATAAATCACAAATTCATTCATGACACAATCTAACAACAAATCAAGAAAAAAAAAATCAATTAAATAACTTAAATCAAGTCGACCATCATCATCCTTATCATATACAACCCAACACAGGAGAAATTAACCATACAACATGAATCAAGAGAGATGAATTGCGGATTCAGCAAGAAACAACCAAACACCACACTCATGAAGATCCGGTGATGATTTTTTGATTCAGAACGCTTCCTCACCAGTGCGGCACCTTCGTTCTCTTTATAATCAGGCAACTCTGGTGCGTCCTTGGGTAAGGTGGAACATCTCCCCTTCCAAATCAACCTTCCTTTGCTCAATTAGCATGAGAATTAAGGGTTGGCTCGAGTCACAGGATTGCATGACGTGCAAGGGTGAATGCTCGAGTCGCAACATTTATGATCCACCATGTGCATTTCTGCCTAGAATGATCAAAAAGCTTATGCACAACTAATGTACAGCTCATGCATGACTAGAGCAGATTTTCTTGTTAAAGATGCCCTCTTGATGTATTTCATGATGACGGGCATTCTAGACCCACATTTCCCCTTCCTCAAAATCATGCAAACTTCCATGAAAGCTTTAATATTGTCAAAAGACACCTAATTGAGCAGGTATACACAACATCACACAGTAGGCAGTATCTGAACCATTTTTGACATGAAAAACCATTTTTGTCCTCATGCAAAGACATAAAAAATCATCTCAAAGAGGTAACAGAAGAACAAATATAGACATCACAACACGGATCAATTAAATGAATAATTTTAAATTAATGCACATGCCTCTACTCAAAATTACTGGTTTCCCAAGCAAGCAGCTTAAGTGAATTAAAGCCCATTATTTGAATAATAGACTTCCCTTATTTATTTAAAACAATGTCTATTTTTTAATCTTCATCCTCTAGTATACATGGGAAAACATAAAAAAGAACGCGTCAACACCAAATGACGAGTTATCACTTTCATAGGTCACAATCTCATTGATTTGCTACTTAGGTTTGTAAAAGAGAGTCCTTACATTTTGGGTGTGCCTTTTGCTATCTGAAATCATGCTTTGAGTAAGATACAAATGATGCCTTTTGTACCTGACTTTGAAACCTCATATCAATTAAATGGATGCGAGTTTGATTGAATGATTTTAAATTCGTGCATTTGACTCCTCTCAATTTATTGATCCCCCAAATTAGTAACCTAACGTGACCCGAGCTCATATTCAATTTTTCACACGCAAAACAATGTTTATTTAAATAATAGATTTTCCTTCTTTATTTCAAACTAAGTCCCTTTTTCAATCTCCATCCTCTCATGTACATGAGTAAGATCAACAAAGAATTTGTTAACACCAAATTACGAGTTACCATTTTCACAGGTCATAAAATCTTATTGATATGGTGCTTTGGAGCATAACAAACCCGGATCATCACTTTTCCTAAATTTATCAGGAATATTTTAATATCAAGTGTTTCCTTCAAACTTGTATATCTGAGCCTCATATTCTACCACATTCTCTTCAGCAGAGAGGCCTTCAACCTTTTCGGGTGGCGAGTGAGATATACCCAAGCCTTTCCCTTTATCTTTAACAGAAGGGCGTTGAGGGAGTGGCAATTGATCATTTGGAGCTGCTAGGTTCTAGGTTTGCCTTTCGCATTGGGAGCGCACGCCTTCCATATGTGTTTCAGTGCAAACCATGACTTGGGCAATTGTTTCTTTGTTGCGTGTCTCAGTCTGCATCCGTGTCTCTGTCTGCATCCTCTACCAGATCAACAGTGACAACGTTCACCGACACATGTCGGGCAACTGAAATGATTTCATCCTCGTTTGAATAATAGAGCAGATCTTCATTCCCTGTACCCTCTTCAAAGGGCACATCAAGGTCTTCCTTCGGGTCCCTTTTCTTAGCGGGCCGTTTTGGCTTACGAATTATGCGGGGCTTATCTTCTTTGTCAGACGTTCCCTTGACATTGTTTTGTGAATAGTGATCTTGAGGGAGTCCCCAACTGTCCTTACTGAGCGCGCCCCGAATGATTGGGGCATGTCGTGTAGCGGCAGGAATGGTGGGGGTGCCATGGCGGGGGTGCCATGGCGGGGGTGCCGGCTGTCATAGGTCACTGACCAGCTTGAAAAAGACCAACTTCTTGGGAGGAGGGGGTTAAAATGCCCCCAACCCTAAGCTGTCTTGTTTCTGCCACCAACACATCTTGAACCCGTTGAGGATCTGACGACCCCATGAGTGGTAGTGGTGGTAAAAATGCCCCCAGCCTCGTGGGTTGGGGTTGCTTCTGGATGGTTGCCATAGCGGCTGCCAATGCAGTCTTCCTGATTTGGCGTGTTTTTACTTGAGCGCGAGTTGGGTGCAACGCCTGTTCAGAATGTGAGTTTCTCGCCACAGAAGATTGTCCTGCGGTCGGGGGCTTTGCCCTTCTCAGTTGGGATGCTTGTGCGACCTTGTTGGAGGCGTGGCGCAGGAGCCTATCAACGACTTGTTCCCTCTGATTATGCCGCTTTTGGGTCTTTGAGACGGTAAAATTTTATTGGACAGACCAACTGGCATATGTAGAATATGGGCCTGAGACCTCTCCTGCGATAATAACATTACAGGATGCCCTCTTTGAGGGACTCTACTGTCCTGGAAATGGGGTAAAATGTAATGCTTCATATTCTCCTCATTCTTTGATACGTACGTCGGATGGGGCGTCAGTGATGATCTTCCAGAGTACCTTCAGACTATGGAGATAAACTTGCCGCAGGTCCTCGCAACTCTTCTCCGATTTCGGGTTCTGGGATACCAAGAGAGCACCAAAGTCGATCTGATGACAGAGCTTGCTCACAGCTTGGAGATGGTTGTTATACTCCTGATAAGGTAAGTGCTTGGTCTTTAGCTGACGAAGAGTTGCCCACAAATTTTGGTGCAAGAAAGGTATTTACTCCTCCTTCTGCACATCCGGGATGTCATACCGGGGAGTGGCGATGAGCCATAACATGATTGAGAGGTTCTCGACCAATTCTTTCCACATGTCCATGTTGTCCTCATCATCTTCAGAGGGAAACTCTTCCACTTGATCTGATCAACGTGGTCGTTTTCCCAGTGTTTTATCATAAAGGGGAGGGTTTCTCGAGGTCCCTTTGAGTAAGCCAGAGTGCGTGGGGCAAGGGGGGCTCAAACCATGATCGTCACCCCACACCATTTGTTGACGGAGATGAAATATCGCAGATGGGCGTGGAGTTCGTGGGCGTAATTGACCTCGATCCTTCGAGCGTTGCTCGACATGAGGGCGTTATTGAAGTATGCTCGACGAGACCTTCTTGCCGTGTGTTCTGGGGAGGACCTCCAAACCTTCTGATCAGAGTATCACGGAGAGGACCTTTGTGGCTTAAGCTACTCTCTCTTTATGATGAGGAGTCGGCTGATTCTCGGGCCACTATAGACAAGTGTTGCAGGGTCTCGAGAGCATCAACGCTGATCAATGCAGGAATATGGGTCTGCTCTTGGGTCGTTGTCTGCCTTTGGCGAGATCTTCTTTTAGAAGCTCTTCTTTGGGGCAGACTGGTGACCGCTTTGGATGAGAGTCTTCTCGGGCGACTTCCGTGCTGTTGACGGAGCTGGCTGATGAGCTCCTTGGCGCTGAGCAGAGATACAGGCTTGCCCTTTGTTTTCCACCGGAATATGCCGATGGATCCCTTCAAACTGGGCGGGAATATGCGCCCGCCTTTCAGTAGTCCCCAAGATGCATTGTTGGTCTTCTTTGGGGTGACGGGGAGCAGTAAGTAATATGTGCTTGCTTTTGAGCTGCTGTCGGGATATACCAGCAAGCCTCTTGGACGGATGTGGGAATATGAGTCCACTCCCGTGTTTCCATCGGAATACACCGGTTCTCCCAAAGGGGAGTAGGAATATGGGCCTGCTCTCAAGTAGTTGCCGAAATATGTCGACAAACTAATGCCGACAAACTTCTTCAACATTGGTGGAAGCAGGGATATGGGTTTGCTCCTGGGTGATCGCCGGGATATGCCTACGAGCTTGTTCAACATTGGTGGGATCAAGGATATGGGCATGTTCTTGGGTGATCGTCGGGATATGCCTACGAGCTTCTTCAGCATTGGCAGGGTCAAGGATGTGGGCCTGTTCCTGGGTGACCGTCGGGATATGCTGATTTTCACCTTCTGTTGTCGCTATTAGGATGTGCTGACAACTTTGTAGGATATGGATAGAGATTTAGGTCTGTCCATCCATTGTCGTCAAGATGCGTTGACGAGCTTCGACAACGAGAACGAGGATATAAGCTTTTTCTTCATCATGGTCTAGGAAGTTTGTTTGGTCACTGTCATAAGTTTTCATAGGTAAATCTGCAGTATGGTCATTAGTTTAGGAGGATTTATTGATATTCAACTTTGACATGCCATCCTCAAGGTCTTTTGAAGGGGTGTTGGTCCCATTAGATCTGTCTCATCAAATCTGACACTAAATTTTTTTCATAATTTTTTTTATTAAGAACTCTAAGTTTTATTGGAATAACGAAGGAAAATACCTTCGTTTGACTTTGTTGTAAAATTGTCTAAATTTCGTAATATTTTTTTTGAGGGGTTGACACCTCTTTCTTTGTTTTGAAAGAAACTTTGTGTTGCATATTTTTTAACACGAGTTTCAAACTTTATCGTTTGAGAATTCTAGCTTTATAAGATCCTTTGTAACGCTTTCTTAGTAAACTTGAATGAACATTACAATGTCTTAGTCTCCTGGGGGCCGAATTCTCTATGAAAAACACTTAAACATGAAACATGCTAAGAAAACAAAGAATTTAAATCAAGTCTAAACATTCTCATTTCTCTTTGCAATAACGACTAAATCATGAATGCAAGTGTAAATCTTGCATGCATCATTCTCAAATTCAACATAATATCCATCATCACATGACTGACTAACAACATGCAAGTTTTACTTCAATCCATTAAAAAATGTAGCTTTGGAAATGCCAACTTGACCGATGCCAATGATCTTGCCTTCAAATGTAATGCATCCACCATCAACTTTCACTAAACTTTTGAAGCTTGAATAGTGTTAGAAACCGAGTAGGGCCTGGGGGAATAATAAGGGTAAAAATGTCTTTGTTAGGGGAAGTCTGTTTTGAAGATGGAGGGGACCAGCTGGGTCCACATGTAAGAAGAGGGTGTGGAGTTGTTGTAAGTGGAGCGGGGAGAGAGTAAGAGGGAGGGAATTCAGTTGTGAGAATCGACCATTGGGCTTGGGCGGGAGATTCCTGGGGAGTTTCTCGAGTCTTCCTCTTTCTCCTTCCTCCTCTTTCTACTTCGCCTTTTCCACTGTAATTCTGGTTCTCATATTGCAATCATAGTTGTCAAATAGCGGCGTCTTGGCCGCGATCTCGCCGTCGCGGTGCAGAGCGGCGACCCTTCGCTTCTGGTGAGTGGATCGCACGCAGAACGTGATCGCGCCGCGTCCACCGCGATCCCGGCTGTCGCGGTTCGCCGCGATCCCGGTGGGAGCGACCGCGTCTTGTTTTGACTCTAACGAAATGCCTTTTTTTTTGCCCCCAATTGTGACGCTGCTGCCGCCCCCGCCTGTGACACCGTTGCCGGCCCCCCGCCTGCGACGCCGCCACCGTCCACGTCGTCTCTAGCATGCGACGCTGCCACCACCCTCGCCTGCAACGCCACCGCCGCTCCCGCCGACTCTAGCTTGCGATCCCGCTGACTCTAGCCTGCGATGCAGCCGCTGCCAACCCCTCGACGCCGACAACTACGCCGACCCCTACGACGTTGCCATGGCTCCAGTTTTTTATTTTGTTTTTTTATTTTATGTGTTTTTGGTTAATTTCCCTTCCGCTGGACTTTTTTAATTTTTTTTCTTTTGTTTTTTTTATTATGTTTTTTACTTTATTTATCATATTTTAAATTTTCACTATATATATGTGTTGAATTTTATAATTTAAATTATATTAATTGATCCGCGATTGGATAAAAAAGCGGCCGCGACGCGATCCGCGTTGCCGCTATCCCGCTATAGGACCCCGTCGCGTCACACCGCGATCTGAGATTGACTACTATGACTGCAATACATACAAAGAAGCCTGTTCTTGGCAGCCCGTGCGAGTGCGGGACCCTAACTTGTTTCAGAATCGATTTCCACCAACCCTAGGCCTTTCAGGCCCAACTTATAGGCCCTTCTGGGGTTCTATCCTAAAACCCATGAGTGATAGGAGGAATTGCCCATCCAAGCTTATATGTGAGTCACCATCCTTTATGGAATCCGATGTGGGATTTGGGTTTGTACCCAACAATCCTCCACTCTAATCAAAGACCCCATAATTGGGCCTTCTCGTCAACGATAATGCATCAAATCCAACCATATTGCACCGCCGTTTTCTCATCATCGGGATTCGCCGCTTGACCACTGCTATCAGGAAGACTTTCGACACAAGACTCCATGGATTCACATGCTTCAAACAAGCAACCGCTATCGTTGTCAAACTGGTTTGGGGAAAACTCCACCCTTCATCACACCTGGGCTGCACCATAGCTCTGATACCACTTTTCAGAATCGATTTCCACCAGTTCTAGGCCTTTCAGGGTCAACACATAGGTCCTTTTGTGGTTCCATCCTAAAACCCAGGAGTGATAGGAGGAATTGTCCATCTAGACTTAAATGTGAGTCACCATCCTTGGTGGAATCCAATGTGGGACTTGGGTTTGTACCCAACAATTTGGTCTAACTTGCCGCTGTTCTTCACCACCTGTTCCGACGCGCCATGTTCCGACACGCTGTGCACTGCCAGATCTTCTTCGCTTTCTGTTTCGCAGCGGATTCATTGCGTCCAACAGCAGCGCGCACTACCGGTGTTGTTTTGCGGAGGTGCGCTCGGTCCGCCGCTGCACACTGTTGTTCTTCCTCTACTGGCTTGCGTCCTGTGCGGCCGTATGCTTCTGTTTTTTTTCCATCCACTCCCACCACTTCAAGACGTAATTTCCTGCCATGAAAACTCGACACCAAGCTAAGCTGGATAAACCTAGCACAACGCCTTGGACGATTCGAAACAACGTTGAATGAGTTGGTTAACGAAACAATATTGATAGCGTTAGGAGAAAGCACTCAATGATCATGCTAAGCTCTATCGATTCGTGATGCACCATTTAGAGAAACAACCGCTGTGTGATGAACCTTCGCCGCCAGAGGTGACATAAACATCGGGACTGCAGTCTGGTGCACTGGCTAGCTTGCAACACCCAATGCGCGGGGTTCTGGACGCCTCTGCTCTCACATCGGATCCTACGTTTTTTGTCCCAAGGGGTGAAGCTCTCCGTGTTTGCTGGCTCTGATCCCTGAGGATGACTTACCCGAGCCGAGCTGTATTTTTGCATTCATCAGACACCTGGACCTTTGAAACTCTCCCTCGCTCAAGTTAGCATGGAAGGCATCACCATCCATTGGTTTACAGTGTTGGGCGAAGTCCTTCCAAACGTCACCTGGTTAGTTTTCAAGGAGTTGATGGCTCAATTTTGTGGTCTAGACTACCAACATCCTTACGAAGAATTGGGTGTCTTACATCAGAATGGTTCTGTTTCAGACTATATCGGACAATTTGAGTATTCAGCCTCCTTGGTTCCTCGGCAGCCCGAACCACAATATGTGGGGTACTATTTAAATGGATTATGGGAAGACATACAAAGTTGGGTGCGAGTTCACAATCTGGACACTCGCTTGCAGACAATGCGGCTTGCTCGCCATGCCGAGCTCATTTTCACGGGTGGCACAGGCACTCGGTTCCGCATCAGCGGTTCACAGAATCTTAACAAGGTTTGTGGAGTTGAACCATGACATCCACCTGACCGTCCGAAGATACACTTGGTGATTGAGACCATTCTGCCACCCGTCCGACGGGTGGAGTCTGTTGATAATGGATTTTGTTGGAGTCTGTATCCCACATCGGACCACAAAATCCGATGTGGTCCTTTTCATTCATTATAAAAGAATGCCTCCGCCTCACTTTGAGGTAAGGAGGCAAGGGAGTTTCTCAACCTACATGGTATCAAATGAAGTTTTCGAAACCCGATCCCTCCTCCCTCCCTAATTTTTTTTCTCCCTTGCTTTAGGGTTTTCCCCGTCCGGGGGGGCGACGGCTCCAATCCAAATAGTCGGCCGCCCTCCCCCCCTCCGCTGCTCCTCCCGGTCGCGCAGGACCTCCCTCGCGGCGGATCTCCCTCACCGACGGATCTCCCCCCTGCCGGCGTCTCCTTCCGCCGCGGGTCCCCGCCCTTTCGGCGATTCTCCCGTCGCGCCGCCCTCGTCGTTTCCAGACGCAACTCCTGGCGCCTTCGCCCCGACGTCTCCTCTCGGTTGCGCGCACCGGCCCCGTCAATCCGAGCACGACCCTCTGTCGCAGCTCCCTCCTAGCGCGCTGGTCCGACAACCTCGCCCGCGGCCTTCCTCGACGGCCTCCCTTCCCCGGCTTGCGGCTCCCATACCTCCCGCAACTCCCGGCTCGTCTCCAGCGACTCCCGCCCTACCCGCCGCCGTTTCTGGCTCCAGCAACTGTCGGCTCTGCTCCTGCCGACTCCCGAATCTGCCGGCTCCCTCACCTGCCGGCTTCCGCTTCTCCAGGCAACCGCCCTCCCTCCATGTGGCGCGCCTGCTTCGTCCGACGACTCCCGGCCTGCGCCGCTTCCTCGCGCGCTGGCCTCGCCCTCCCAGCGCGCTCGTCCGACTACCTCCTGCTCCAGCATCCTCCCGATCCCGCTTGCGCCTCCCATCGCGCTTCCTGACGGGATCCAGCCGCTCCTACGGCGGTTCTCCTTGCCGACGGGATCCAGCCACTCCTACGGTGGTTCTCCTTGCTGCCGCGCCTCCCTGTTGCCACGCCTCCCTTGACGGCCTCCTACGCATCAACAACTGCTCCCTCCATGCCGACCTCCTCCTGCTTCCTGCGGAATCCCCGCCTTCCTGCCCGGTGCCTCCTGCGGAATCCCCGCCTCCCTGCCCGGCGCCTCCTGCGGAATCACCGCATCCCATCGTCGGTGCCTCCTGCGGATTCTCCGACACTTTGATGTCCGGCCCTCCCGAGCGACTTTCTCGGCGCTTTGACGATCGGCCCGACACTACGGATTTCCCGGCGCTCTGACGACCGGCCCGTAGTGCGGATTCTCCCGACGCTCTGACGACCGACCCGCCAGTTCCGGCGATGACCCATCTTTTTTTTTCTCAACGGCATCACATTACCATCTTGAGGGGAAGCAGCATCAACAACGATTTTATTATTTCCGTTTCTTCTGTTTTTGTCTTGTATTTGTCATCAAGCTGGGCATGTCCAGCTTGAGGGGGAGTGTTAGCATTTTTTTTTTGTTGCATTCTTTTCATTATGTGTCCAAGCTAGGTACACCTAGCTTGAGGGGGAGTGTTGGAGTCTGTATCCCACATCGGACTTGTGGTCCGATGTGGTCCTTTTCATTCATTATAAAAGAATGACTCCGCCTCACTTTGAGGTAAGGAGGCAAGGGGGTTTCTCAACCTACAGATTTCGATGAGAGATTGCCAGTCACACAGCCTCGGGTGGGAGAGGCCTTCGGCACTTGACGACTCAGGAGTGGGAGGATAGACGACGCAAGAGCCCGTGTTTTCGGTGCGAGCTGCCCTATAACCCCATGCACAAGTGTACCACTCCAAACCTAAGGGTGTTGCTGTTGGGAGAGGGGGACGATGGCTCTGCGGATGAGGATGCAGAGTGGGCCACAGAAGCAGATCGACACAACGAGGTGCCGACTCCCTCCATTCAGTTTTGAGGACAAGACTGCTTTCAAGGGGCGGTGAGTGTTAACAACGGGGAGAATAATAAGGGTAAAAATGTCTTTGTTAGGGGAAGTCTGTTTTGAGGGGAGGGGGGGGGGGGGGCAGCTGGGTCCACGTGTAAGAAAAGGGAGGGAGGGGGTGGAGTTGTTATAAGTGGAGCGATGAGAGAGGTAAGAGGGAGGAGGGAATGCTGTTGTGAGAATTGGCCATTGGGCTTGGGTGGGAGATTCCCAGGGAGTTTCTCAAGTCTTCCTCTTTCTCCTTCATTCTTCTTATTCTGCTTCGCCTCTTCCACTGTAATTCTGGTCTCATATTGCAATACATACAAAGAAGTCTGTTCTTGGCCTGTGCGAGTGCGGGACTGATAGAGCGCTGTCGTGGGCGCCCTCAAATGATTAATGTGATTTTGGGGTACTTAGGTGCAGCAGAGTGGCTGACCAAGGTCGTCTCTCAAAGGAGGAAGTGAATTTAACAACTTATTAAAGGTATTCTAAAAATAAAATAAAAGAGAATAAAATAAAAACACTACTTTAAAGGATTGAGGTTTCTTTATAGTTTATGAATCTAGAAGAAGTTTGCTGGAAGAAGATTGTATATTTTTTTGTTTTTAGTTTTGAAATGAATTTCGATTAGAATGACACAACAAGAAGATGTTTTTTTAGAAATCTATTTTAAAAGGCGTAATCGATCTAACTCTACCTCTTCATTCACTTATTAATTATTATCATTTAAATCAATATCCACTTAATTATGATCCCCTAATTTGTTATCCCTCGAACCCTACGCGAGTTAACTTAACCACAAAGATGAAATTACTTAAACCCTATGCTAGCTTCGGAACACGCAATCGCAGCACCCTGCTTTGATTGTTGTTCTAAGGATAGCTTATGGTCAGTGGTTAATTAGAGCACATATCCATTCTGGAAATGAGGATGAATTGTGTTTAGGGATTATATTTGAACTCTACAAATTTATCCCATGTGGTCTTGTATTACCGATTAAGATGACGCTCTCACAATTTACACAAAATCCCGACCTCGCGTGTTTTTGTGTTAATTGTTCAATTGCTTGCTTAGTTTCTTGTAATTTAAAAACACAATTCATGGATCATATTATGTGAATTACAGTAGCTCATTGATTCAAAATAATTAAATGAAGAGGGTATAAGATAGATCGATTACTAAAAGACTACTCTTCCATGGGTGGCGTAATTATCGTAGAAGCGTTTTGCATGTGCAAAGGTTTATAATGAGTATAACCCAATAACGCTTCTACTCAAGAATTCCAGCCCAAAGAGGAAGATTAAGAGAAGAAAAAATTTAAACAAAACAGAAGAAAAGAGAAGAAATAAAAGAAGAACAAAGAAGTTTATTACACAAATGAAAACATTACAAAATGAAGAAGAGAAGGAGGCTTCGATGAGGGGATCCTTGCTTCAAGAGCTACCCCTCTTACAGTGGTTGGAGAATTTGGGTGAAACAAATTCTCCTCTGCCTCCAATCTCCTAATGCACGTCCCAACCCCTCCAAATGAGAAAAACTCCAATTTATAGAGTGGAGGGGAGGCTAGGTTTAAAGAGGTTTCAAGTGTGAATGAGAAATCTCGGCCAAATATTTTAATACAACTTGCACCGCCCATTTGACCTCCAAAACGCGTGAACCAGCTCTCCTTCCAGAAGGATGATTTGTGGGAAAATAAATCCCCGAGCTCCTCTCAAAATATGGGCTTAATCCAAGACCGTATGAAGAAGATATGACCCAAATACAGAACCTATGTCCATTGTGCCGAGTCCAGCCCACCATTGGATTAATGTCCCATTTACTCCATCCAAATTCCCTTTTTAGCTCTAGTGTCCTGAATGAAAGTTGTAGAAAATTAAGTTAGGAACACTGTTACAAAATTTCAAATTACAATGATAAATATAAAAATATTTATCTTCGAAATACTACAGTGCACTATAAAGGGTAAAACTGGAATTTTCACCAATTTTTCAAATGAATGATCAAATCCCAAATATTTTATAAATAAACATATTTAGCACAATGTGAGGAAATTATATCATTTATTATCAATAAAATATTCAACAAAATAGTGTTTTATCAGGGACCCTAACAAATTGTCACCAGTCATGTGTCTTGGACATCTATTGATAGGAACGTAGGGCTGTCGGCGCTGTGAGATGAGGCGTTGGGCTGTTGCGTCAGGGTGTTGGGCTGTTGTAGCTGCTGTGTTGGGTTGGGAGTAATTACTGCCAGAGGCAGAAGTGTCTTTACGCTTTTATTAGTTTGTTGAGGCTGGTAGGAGTTGGTTAGGGCTGTTGCTGGGGTATTAAATAAGGGGGTTGCCTGTAAGGAGGGGGTACAGATGTTTTAGAAGTATTTGCCGGGCAGATTGGGGCTGCGGCCAAGGGCCTCGGGGAAACGCTTTTTCTCGAGGGGAGTTCTTCCTATTTTTCTTCTTCCTCCTCTTTCTTCTGTAATTCCTATCTGCAGTAACTGTTGTAAATCATTAGGAATCCGCTGCCATTCTCTCTCTCTCTCTCTCTCGCACTTGAAAGCCCATCATTTGGTGCTTTCATTGAGAGGGAGTCTAGAGAGAGAGAGAGAGGAAGTGTGGAATGTTGAGGAGGACGCAAACAGGAATGGCTGAGTTCACGAGGCAGATCCAGGAGGACGCAAGGCAGTTCTGTGAGGAGCTGCGGTCATTTCAGGCACATATACGGGCACTCGCTCAGGATTTGCTAGGATGGATGACGTCTCACCTACTACTCACGATGAAGAGGTGAAAATATTTCCAGATGTAGTTTGGGCAGATGTAGATTAACGGCAGCCGTGTGAGTTGCAGCAGTCCTTGCAAACGTGATTGTGTGCGTTGGCTGAAATTTCTGTTCAACGACCTCCTACTGGATTGTCGAGTCCTGGATTTTCTGTTCCGCAGCAGCACGAGTTGAAAGAAAAGGATGAAGCTGACTTGTCGGTTCTTCAGGCATGTCTGCCGCAGAGCAGATAAAGCACTCGGTGAACGATGCTGCACATACACTGGTTCAAGCACCTCGTCTACGAGTTCCAGCCATCGCTCAAGCTTGGCAAGGAAAAGTAAAGATCGCTTCACCTCTTGATCATTGCGATAAGGAAGATGTTGTTCCTAGCTCTAGGTGTGCAGTCTGTCCTAAGCCACATGAGGATTTTCTTCTGGTTTCTTGACTTGAGGCAGCCGTTGTACAGGCGATAGCGACCTCTGGGGGAGGGTGCAAGTCCTTGATATGGCACTGCAGCTGTGATTGATCAATTGAAGCAACTTAGGTGCATCAAACAGACTAGCAGTGGAGTGGAAACACTCACCTCACCCTCTTCTCAAACATCCGAAGAAGTTCTCGCTAGGAGACAAGCTGAGCACGTGAAACGACCATTTCAACAGGTTTTTCCGTTCCAAATGAAGTGAGTGGAGGACGACGAGAGCAGGACAGCTGATGTATCCACATCCTCTGCTCAGCCAGCCCATAAGGAAGACCAAGGAGGTCTCAAACCACTGCATCGAAAGGGGTGTCATCATGCTCTTGATGCTCTTTCAGTGGAGGAGGGTCCAAGTGAACACTTCACTGAAGTGGACTGCCGAACTGCCATTCGGAATGCACCTAGTTCTGAATCCGCTTTGTTCCCTCTTGTTCTGCTTAAAGATGTTGTGGTTCTGCTGTGGTTTTGTGTGGAAGATAGGCTGGCTCCTGAAGAGGGCTATAAATTTTGGCCTTCCATTTTTGAGGATGGGAATGCAATTGTGGGACTCTGTTTTTGTGACCTAAAAGACTGTGAAGCAACGTTGAAGGATGGGTTGCCTGCTCTTGCACGGTTGCCAATTGCCTACATGATTTATTACCAAATACAACAGGAGGGGGACAAAACCCACGGCTCATGTCATTCTGCAAGTGTTCTTCAGCTGTTTTTTCCAGCCTAGCTAGGGCGAATGCACCTTGACGAATTGGGTGTTGAAGGTAAAGAGCTCACTGTACCATCAAGGGATGTGATGAAGCCGAGGGTTGAGCCAAAACAGGATATTCCGGGAAGTGGAAATGTTTCAAAGCAATGGAAGTTAGTTCCAACACGACGGGAATAAGGGGGTTGCCTGTAAGGAGGGGGTACAGATGTTTTAGAAGTATCTGCCGGGTAGATTGGGGCTGCGGCCAAGGGCCTTGGGGAAACGCTGTTTCTCAAGGGGAGTTCTTCCTATTTTTATTCTTCTTCCTTCTTCTTCTCTTTCTTCTGCAATTCCTGCTCTTGTAATTCCCATCTGCAGTAACTGTTGTAAATCATTAGGAATCCGCTGTCATTCTCTCTCTCGCACTTGGAAGCCTATCATCTACTGTTAAAAGCACCATAAACTTTTACTGGTTATCTTCAAACAGGTAGCCTGCAAAAATTTAAATCATTGAAGTTTTTGGTATCCAAATCTGTTTGGGTCAGAGCAGTTAGTAGTCAGTGTCTTAGACACCCAAATCTGTCTAACAGGTCCATCATAAACAGAATCAGAGCTCTTTGAGAAAAAAAAGCTCTCGTAGGTCCATAGAAGTGAGGTGTTCTTCGGACAGTAGCTGGAGCTATGTCCTAGAGTCCTACATGTATTAGACATAAAATCTTCTTCCGTTGCTAGAGCTGTAACCAGACACAAAACAAGTATAAAACCTCCTCTGCTGTCCATTCTGGCAGCCCAATCCATTTTTGGATTGAGGTGGTCTCTGGGATCCTTGCATCTTGTTCAATTTATCTCTACCTTAGGTGATTTTTTCTATCTTTTTCCAGAGATGTTTTACTGGAATTTCCTTCTCCATATCAAAGCATGTATCTTCTTGTGACTTTTATACTTATCCTTTACCTCATTGATAGATTCGTCTAACATGACACATTGTTTTTCTAATTCATCACTAGAGATACTTTTATACTTATCCTTTACCTCATTGATAGATTCGTCTAACATGACACATTGTTTTTCTAATTCATCACTAGAGATAGTAGAATCATCATGCATATCATAGTATTTATGATCTCTTGAACCTACAACGCATTCCTGTGATAGATTCATCAGGTTTCATAGCTTTGCAATTATGATCAAAAGCAACCTTAGTGACATCACTCTAATCACTTTTAGGAGTCTTCGACCTCTTTATTTTCAATGCAATCCCATTTATCATAGCCTGAACTTTCTCAATGAACAGTGTTCGTTCCCTCGTTTCAAGGTTTATTGAAATTGTTTTTAGATTGTTTATATAATACCAACACTCATCAAAGCATTATTATCTTTATTTTTTCAAATTGTTCACCATAAATGTTTAATGTTGTAAGCATTTTTATTAATGCTGGTTGTGTGAATGTGTGCAGGCGACTGCAAGAGGGGAGGAGGGGATGACGCTGTTCTTTGTCTGCTGCAATCCGGCTTGTGGCCATCGTTGGAGGGAGTAAAATTGGGCGAGTTAGGAATTAAGGCACTGTTTGGTTTTAATAGTGTTTTTTAAAATCGTGTTTTTGAATGGTATAGAAAAAGAAGAATGTGATCTATCTTTTATTGCATTTTTATTTTCAACATCCATGAAAATATTGTAATTTTATTTTTTTAAATCATTTTTTATTTATATAATTTAATACATTTTTAATATATATATTTTTTGAAATTGATTTTCAATAAACATTGGCAACGCGCACAACAATTTAGGGAGATTTATTGATAAATTATGTTGTGAAATTTGTCAATTGAAGGCGTAGCGAAAGAAAGCGTATAACGAAGTTGAATGCTTGAGATGACGATGGTGAAATAAAACGTCTCAATCACAATAAAACAAAAAAGAAAGAATACAAGTATATGACCACTTAAAATTACACACAATTTCATTATCATGTCACCGTATTGATAGATTACAAAATGGTTGATTCAACAGGCAAAAGGTCTGGCCATATGAAGAGGCTTGTTGAGAAATGAATAGACCTCATTTATTATGATTTATGATATCCACACAATTAATGAGAATTTATAACTCCCCCTGGATGTTAGAATCTCATGAAATCTAATATAAATCTTCACTTAAAAAAAACCCTGTGGGAAAACAAGTGAAGCCAAGTTAATATGATTCCATGCTATGCTACCTCATTAAAAAACCTTACCAGAAAATCCTTGTTGGATCAGGTTATACCAAATATACACAAGAGGGAGGGGGGGGGGGTGAATTGTGTGTATTACAATTTCTTCGCAAGATCATAACCTGTCCTTTTAACTTTATCAGAATGATTAAGCAGCGGAAAATAAATAGCAAATGACACACGATGTATAGTAGTTCGGTGAATAAAAGACCATTAGTCCACTCCACAAACGCTCTACTCCACGAGTTTGGTGATTTTCACTATCTCATCCTCTTATCAATAGACCGTTCCACAACTGACTACTGACAGTTGACACCTTTATAAGTTTAAGGCTAAACAGATGCTTCTGGTTCATACACAGAACTTAACACACAGCTTAGTACGAGAAGTCGGTCACTCAAAGTAAAAGAGTTTGTTCTTCGAAATACTTTCCAGTTGTTCTTCACAATTGCAACAACACACAATTGATAGTCGATGGATCGTCGATTTTCAGAAATGATGTTCTTCAGGTAAGAGTAGTTCTGAGTCGATCCGGTTGCAGTAGATCTTGAAATATAATTTGCAACTTTAACAACAGTCGATTCACAAAAGATATTCGATGTAGAATCGGTGAATCTTTAATCTTGTTTCTTCTTCAGAAAACAGAGCTTTGTCGCTCTTCGTAACAGAAGATCTGTAAGTCTCGATTGTCTCTGTAAATTGTAGCAGTGAAAAAAAACTCAAGAGCTTGATATATATTTTTCTTCTTTTCGATGATTCGCGATACAGGTATATATAGAATAAAGACGAGCGTTCTCCTTTTAAATTTAGATCCAAAAAAGTCGTATTTAGAATCGTGATATTCAAAAGTTTGAATAACAGAGCAGTCGTAACTCCCCTTAAAATTCGCCATGAAAAGCTCCTCTTAAATCGATCTTTTGAATCATAAATAAACAACTTTGAATCAGTCAAAGACGCGCTTTAGATTCAGACTTTTAATCTGACTTGAAATCAGCCAAATAATCTGCATAAATACCGTTGCTTTAATAAAGTCGTAATTTAAATCTCCGACGCCAAACGTAGGGTTGAACTGCATAGCATACATTTTTCTGAACGTAAGGTTCACAATGTAAGGTTGATCAGGAAAGTACGATTTGATGATCCATTCTTCAAACATAAGGTTGATCTCAAGCGTAAGGTTGATCATCCATACTTTTCTCTTCAACTCTCAAACGTACGATATATAATCCATACTTTTATCAGCTTCTAAATGAAAGGTAAATGATCCAACGTAAAGTTGTTTACAAAAGTAAGGTTGATGAACCATACTTTTGAGAAACAAACATGACTTTCCATACGTAGGGTTCTTCTTCCATGCTTTTCTGATATTCCAAATGTAAGGTTCCTTCCAAATGTAGGGTTCTTCTTCCATACTTTTCTGATAACGTATAATTACTTAACCATACTTTTCTGATAACCTGTAAGTGATAGTTTTCATCCTTTCGCTACGCTCCTCAACGTAGAGTATGAACAGTGTTTCCAGAATACACTAAAGTGATTTCTGAATACTTTATCAAATATTCCACACGGATTAAACACTTAAATATTATTCCAAAATAGAGAAATAAATAATATTAATTTTCTGAAATATACTCAAAGTAAAATCATTAGAATAACAAATAAGGGTATTTGTGAACATCAAAATCATTACAAAGAGATAGAGTGTTGTTCTCAACAATCTCCCCCTTAATAAAATAGAGTCTTGTTGAAGACCTCACTTGCTCAATAATCTCCCCCTTTTTGATGATCACAAAATCCATGAAATAACAAATAAAATTATCTTAAAAAATTAATTACAGATAATTTAGAATTTTGAAAAGATAAAAACAATATTTTATTTTAACAAAATTACTTACATTTTCTCTCCCTTTATAAAGTAAAGAATTTTGTGTTTATCAAAAAATTTCTCCAAAAAAATATATGTTGTATCTATCCATATTTCTCCCCCTTTTTGTGATATCAAAAAGAATGATAGAAGAAGTAATATAACACATTTTAATGTAGCACTGAACTTAAGTAAACGCTATGATAAACTAGTTATCAATATTTGAATCTGGATTACTGGCATTCTAACATAGACAATACAGTAAAACAAAGAAATGACACAGAAACATGTGAATCAATTATATGTCATTGAAAAGATAATTACAAGTACAGTAATGACGATGAGAATCAAGGTTGGGCTATAAAGGTTTGTGAAATGGGTTTCAGTGCCTCTAAATGATTTCTTTGAGCTTTGATATCTGCAGTCTCAACCTTTTCATCAATCCATCGCCTAATTGGATTATGAGATCTCTTCCTTCCCGAGTCAGATGAATGTCTTCAATCAAATTGACTTTGAAAAACTCATGTAACCTCTCTCCCTTTTCCATAAAAAAGTTAACTTATCAGTGAACTGATTCAGCAAAACTCTAATTCCAGGTTCATTTGAAGTCAACTGGTCAATAATAAATTTCTGATTGTCCAACAACATAGATAAAGGAGAACTATTGCATTGAAGGTCCTGCAGTCTGTCATTCATATTGCTCATTGTTGCTGTAATGGCCTGAAATCTTCTGATCAGATCAGGTGAAGTACCTGATGTACTGACTTCACTATTTCTAACAGCTGCGAATTGTTGCTCTATGAAAAATTTAAATTCTAGTAAATTCGACTTCATCACCATTTCAGATTTGAGACTTTCAACTTCAGCCAACATTTCCTTCTTGAAATTTTCAACTTCTTGCTTAGAAACAGAACTGGATTTCAGTCTTTGAAATTTCATATTCTCTTTTTCTAATGCTCTTCTTAAAGAATCATTTTCATCTTGAACTTTATTAAATTTGCAGATCAACTCCTCCACATGATCATTATCAGAATCAGAGGCACCTTGTGCTTGATTCTCAGTCTGAGCTTCCACTGGTTTTATCAGAGTTAGAGGTAGGGAGTCAGCATCTGACTTCTCTTCATCGTTCCTCTATACTGGCTTCTCCACTAATTTTTCCTTCGAGCCATTTCCTGACTCATACACAAAAAAATCCTCACCAATAATTTCAATGTGAATTTCAGAAGGGTTCTCTGCTGGGTTAGGTTCTTGCTCGTCCTGAGCATCATCTTCATTGATTTCCTCCAAGACAGGTTCCTCTAATATAGGTTCCTCGTGAGCTAATTCTTCTTGGACAATTTCAGTAGGCTGTAAAGTTTCAGATCTAGCCACTTCAACTTCTCCAGGCTTTTCAACAGTTGGATGCACAATTTCTTTTTCTACTTAAGGAGTCACCTCAATCTGAGAAACAGTTGGTTGTGCAATTTTCTGTACTGTAGATCCTCTAATAAATTTGAAGCTGAAAAGAGATTCAGTTGTTCCAATATTTGCTTGAACAGGTTCCTCATTAGCTTGAGCTACTCTTGGCCTTCTCCTCTGAAGTCCTTGACTTTCCTCATCAGCAGGTGTATCAACTGCCTCAAACCGTATCCTCCTTGATACTCCACTAGTTCTAGATTCAGTTACTCCTTCCTTTGATTTTGTAGGTAGCTCCTGAGCACTCTCTTGTTCTTCTTCTGCTCCAACATGCATGAGTTTGCCTTTTATTGTGCTCCAAAAGAAACCAATCTTCCTCAGTGTGCCAGCATTGAAAATGTTGCTATAGTGACATTTCACTCGGGCATCCAGCAGCCTTATCATATCTTTCTTAAATAAGATCTTTGAAATGAACCTTCCAAAGGGATAAAAGTTCATCCTCGCTTCTGGTTGGCAGCATTAGTTGAGATATCTGACCATAAATCTCAGAAAATTCAACTTTATATCACTCATAAATAGAAACATTATGTACATATCAGGGTACAATATTTTCTCTATCTCTGACATTCTGGGTGTAATACATGTTTGCACAAATTTAACTAAAATATTCTGGTCAGGCTCTAGATCTTTCACTAACATCTTCCTTATATTTGTAGAGCCAAACAGAAAAGACATAATGTCCTCAGACTTATGGACATTATCACCAATATTCTTTAAATCAAAATGGAAAACTCCCTCATGAGGGAAGTGAAGAATTTTGGCTATCTCCACAGACGAAATCGAAAAATCTCTGTCTTCGATCTTAGTTAATATTGAATCTTCATCTTCTCCCAGACTGAAATGAACCTATTTAAAAAAGTGATAAAGTTCTACCTCATATAGAAATTCCGTATAGTCCCCATTGAAGGTTTTCTCATGTTTTTGAAATGCTAGGGCTTGCCTCAGCATCAGATCCGTCTGGTACAACCATTCCAGATTGATCACTATTCCTTGCAAAATCTTTCATCCTGCTGAGCGTTACTGCTTGGTGTTGCTGGTTTCTGGCTTCTCAGTCCTTTTGGTTTTGGCCATTGCTGTCACAGATTTCTGAAGGTTCAAAAAGATAGGGTTTTGAAGGTTCAGGTGCGGGTAGAGAAGAGCGGTAGAAGTTCTCGGGGGTTTTGAAGGGTTTTGAGAAAATGAACAGTTTTGGAATAGGAAACAGTTTTTGATATCCTTGATTCATGTGTCCTTACGCACATAGTAATTATTACATTATTTAAAAGTAAAAACTTACGCAACAAAATTTTAAAGCAGAACTGAAGAAGTTTTTAAATTATTCTAAAAACAAGTAATAAATAAAATAAGAATAAAAATAAGTAATTAAAAAAATATCATTTAAAAATAAATAAACCTAGCCCCCTTAATAAAATCAAACCTAGCAGTGAGAAGTGGTTTAGTAAAAATACCAGCTAATTGAATTTTAGTGCTTACAAATTCTAAGAATATATTCTTTTTAAGAACATGATCTCTTAGAAAGTGATGTCTGATATCAATATGCTTAGTTATAGAATGATTAATAGAGGTTTTTGAAATATTTATAACACTAGTATTATCACATAAAATAGGTGTATTATTAAAATTTAGTCCAAAATCCATAAGAGTGTTTTTCATCCACAAGCCTTATGCACAACAACTGCCTGTAGATGCATATTCTGCCTCGGCTATTGACAGAGAAATTGAGTTTTGTTTCTTACTATACCATGACACTAAAGATTTTCCTAAAAAGTGTTAAGTCCCTGGGGTGCTTTTTCTATCTAATCTACAACTTTCAAAGTCTGCATCTGAATATGAAATTAAATTAAAATCAGAAGTTTTTGGATAGAGAAGAGATTGAAAAACAGTTACTTTTAAACATCTATGAATTCTTTTGACAACACTTAAGTGAGATTCTTTTGGATCAGATTGAAATCTAGCACAAAGATATACTGAGTAAATTATATCTGGCATGCTAGCAGTAATATATAATAAACTACCAATCATACCCCTATATAACTCATTGTCAACCGATTTTCCAGTTTCATCCAAATCAAGTTTTATATTAGTACACATAGGAGTTGAATATGTCTTGCTGTTTTCAAGTCCAAATTTCTTTAGCAAATCAGTAATGTATTTGATTTGATTTAAAACATTTCCAAAATATTTTTGATAAATTTGAAGTCCTAAAAAGAAATTTAATTCTCCCATCATACCCATTTCAAATTATTTTTGCATTAAATTTGAAAACTCACGACAAAGCTTTTTTTGTTGAACCAAAAATTACATCATCAACATAAATTTGAACCAATAAAATATTAGATTTGACAATTTTCTTAAATAAAGTTGGATCTTCCATCCCAACAGTAAAATCATTTTTTAAAAGAAAAGAATTTAATCTTTCATACGAAGCTCTAGGTTCTTATTTAAGGCCATAAAGAGATTTAGTAAGTTTAAAAATAGAATCGGGTTTTTGTGAATTTTCAAAACCAGTAGGTTGCTCAACATAAACTTCCTCCAATAAGTAACCATTTAAAAAGGCAGACTTAACATCCATATGAAATAATTTAAAGTTCATATGAGATGCATAGGCTAAAAGGATCCTAATGACTTCTAATCTAGCTACAGGTGAAAATGTTTCATCATAATCTATACATTCTTCCTGATTATAACCTTTAGCTATAAGTTTTGATTTATTTCTAGTTATTATTCCTTGATCATCTTGTTTATTTCTAAAGACCCATTTGGTTCCTATAATTAGATAGTTCCGAGGTCTTTCAACTAAATTCCAAACTTCATTTCTCTTGAATTGGTTTAGTTCTTCTTGTATTGCTATCATCCAACTTTCATCAACTAAGGCTTCTTCTAATGTCTTAGGTTCTAATTGGGATAGAAAGACATAGAATTCAACAAGATTTCCTACATTTCTTCCGGTTTTTATTCCAGTGTCTAGGTCTCCTATAATAGTTTCTAAAGGGTGATTCCTTAGGGTTCTAGACTATCTAGGTAGTACACTGTTAGATTCTTCAATGTCATGTTCTTCTGAACTGGACTGAATTTCATTTGAATCTTTTTCAAAGTCATATTTTAAGTTCTCAAGTCTCATGTTATCATTAGAGTTAGATTCATCAATTTCGTCTTTTCTTTTCTCAAAGAGATCAGATTCATCAAATTTCACATGAACTGATTCTTCAACAATCCTTGACTTTTTATTAAAAACTCTATAGGCTTTGGAAATATCAAAATATCCTAAGAAAATGCCTTCATCATATTTTGGATCAAACTTACCAAGACTGTCCTTGGTGTTTAAGGTGTAAAACTTTCATCCAAAAACTTTAAAGTGATTTACTTTAGGTTTTCTGTTATTCTAAAGTTTATAGGGTATCTTTTTAAAAATTGATCTGATTAAAACTCTATTCATTATATAACAGGCTGTGCTTACGGCTTCTGGCCAGAAATAGGTAGGAAGACTGTATTCATTTAGCATAGTTCTAACCATTTCTTGAATAGTCCTATTTCTTCTTTCAACAATTCCATTTTGTTGAGGTGTTCTTGGTGCATAGAAGGTGTGTTTAATACCCATATTTGAGCAGAAGGAATTAAATTCCAGATTCTAAAATTCTCCACCATGATCACTTCTTAACGAATTTATTTTAGAATCTTTTTCATTTTGAACAACTTTTCAAAAACTTTCAAATATAGTAAAAGCTTCATTTTTATATTTTAGAAAATAAATCCAAGTAAATCTAGAAAAGTAATCAACTAAAACATACACATATAATTTACCAGCCAATCTTGCTACCCTTGAAGGTCCAAACAGATCCATATGGATAAGTTCTAGAGGTTTAGATGTAGAAATTTTGTTAATAGATTTGAAGGATGATTTGTGTTGCTTTCCAAGTTGACATGCATCACAGAATCTATCACTTTCAAATTTGAGACTAGGAAAACCAGAAACTAATTGTTTCTTAGATAACTTATGTAAAGAATATATATTGCAATGTCTAAGTCTTTTATGCCAGATCCAAGATTCATTTATCTTAGCAGTTAAGAATTTTACTTTTTGTTTACACAAGGAATATAAGTCCAGGGTGTAAACATTATCAGTTCTTGGTGCTCTAAATTTAAGTAATTTATCTTTAAAAACAAAACAACAGTTGTTAGAAAAATCATCAAAATAACCATCATCACAGAGTTGAGAGATACTTATCAGGTTGTGTTTCAATCCTTGTACATATAGTACTTTATTGATTTAGACAGCTTTTGGATCTCCAACAGTTCCAATGCTAATAATCTTACCTTTGACATTGTCACCAAATGTGACTATACCACCATTCTTTTGAGTTAGAGTTCTGAAATTTGATGAGTTTCCACTCATATTCCTGGAGAAGCCACTGTCCATATACCATATTTCAGTTTGGCTTCTGTGACCTGCTTCCTACAATGATATTTAAATAAGGATTTGTTTTGGTACCCATATTCTATTGGGTCCAGTAGTGTTAGTTAGCAGAGATCTGGGAATCCATACTTGTTTTGTTTTTCTACAATCAATAGAATCATATAAACTACTTGCAACAAAGACTTTCTTAATCCCACTTATTTGCGGTTTCCTTAAATAACAATTTTTAGATATGTGTCCTCTTGTTCCACAATAATTACAGATTACTTTTCTAGTACTAGGAACAAAGTAATTTTTATATAGTTTAGGTTTTTCACTTTTAATGCCTATTCCATATCTTTCCTTTTTAATCACATTCTTTCCAAGTATTTCATTTAGTGTATTTTCTCCTTTTGTAAAAATAAGAGCTGCACTTTTGTATGTTTCTACTTCTGTTTGTAGTGTTTTTATTTTAGTTTCATTATCTGTACAATTTGTGTTTGATGAGTTATATTTTTCAATTAACTCTTGATGTTGTTTTAGCAGAGTGTCTCTTTCTCCTAAAACAGCAGTATGAATATTTTTCAGAGATTTATGTTTCTTAAATAAGGAATCATATTTCTCTTCCAGCATATTACAGTAGGCTGCAAGTTTATTATTTTAACAACTAGAACTAAAATCATATGAGTAGTAAGATTGTACTTCATCAGCTTCTGCCATAAAGCACATGTTTGCTTTCAGATTTGATTCTTATTTTTCTGAGTAAGACTTTGATGAGCTGCTGGAGTCTTTAGAAATATTCCATGTAGCTTTCATTGCCTTCTTTTATTTCTTCTCATAGTCATTTCTCTTGAAAATTTTCTTTTTCTTGTCTTCCTTTAATTGAGGACAGTCAGGTCTGATGTGACCCATCTTTTTGCATTCAAAGCATCTGAATTCCTTTGGTTCTTTTTCATCCTTTTTAAAGGATTTTCTGAATCCTTTCTTCTTTCTATAGAATTTATTGAACTTTTTGGCCAGCTGAGCCAGTTCCACATCTGAATCAGATGAATCGGACTTCTCTGATTTCACTTTGATTTCATTCTTCATTTTTTTTCTTTTCTTTTGAGATGTTACCTTCAAATCAGTATTTTCCTTTTTGATTAAAACTTTATGCTCATTTTCTTCATCTTCCATCTCAGCTTCATACACCATAAGAGTTCCAATTAACTCTCTCATTGTAAGATCTTTGACTGGTGATGATTGCCTAATGACAGCTGAAATTCCATTCCATCTTAGTGGTAGTACTCTTAGAACATTTAGGGCCTGATCTGCTTGTTTGATAAGATCTCCCAAGGCAGTGATGTTATTGACAATTTCTATAATCCTTCCATTCATTTGGGTGATACTTTCTCCTCCAAACATTCTGAATGTGTCAAATTTTAATTTAGCAGTGGCATACCTCATTTTTCTGACATTGTCAGTTCCTTCATAAGCAACTGCAATCATATGCCACATTTCATAAGCCATTGGGAACTAAGATACTCTGTTGAATTCATCTGGTCCAAGACCACAAATTATAACATTCATAGCTTTCAAGTTTATGTCGTACTCTGCTTCTGTATCAGCACTCCATGTTTCAGGTTTCTCTGGAATCACATAGGGAGTTAGAATTTTTGAGTAGACTCTGTATCCAAGGTTCTTTAAATAAATGATTATCTTTGATTTACAAAATCCATAATTTTCACCATTGAAGTAGGGAGCTCGAACCATTGGCATACCCTCTCATGTATCAACCATTGTGCTTTGTATAATCCAAAAACTTTCAGCTTGTTATAGCTTTATAAAAAGAACCACCTCTGATACCAATTGTTGGATTAGGTTATACCAAATATACACAAGAGGGGGGGGGGGGTGAATTGTGTGTATTAAAATTTCTTCGCAAGATCGTAATTTGTCCTTTTAACTTTATCAGAATGATTAAGTAATAGAAAATAAATAGCAAAGGATGCACAATGTATAGTGGTTCAGGGAATAGAAGGCCCCTAGTCCACTCCACCAATGATCTACTCCATGAGCTTGGTGATTTTCACTATCTGGTCCTCTTATCAACAGACCATTCCATAACTGAGTACTGGAAGTTGACACCTTTACAAGTTTAAGGCTAAATAGAGCCTTTTGGTTCATACACAGAACCTAACACACAGCTTAGTACGAGAAGATGATCATTCAAAGTAAAAGAGTATTTGTTTTTTGAAATAATTTCCAGTTGTTATTCACAATTGCAACAACACACAATTGACAGTCGATGGATCATCGATTTTCAGAAATGACGTTCTTCAGGTAAGAGTAGTTCTGAGTCGATCCGGTTGCAGTAGATCTTGAAATATAATTCGCAACTTTAACAACAGTCGATTCACAAAAGATATTCGATGTAGAATTGGTGAATCTTCAATCTTGTTTCTTCTTCAGAAAATAGATCTTTGTCGCTCTTCGTAACAGAAGATCTGTAAGTCTCGATTGTCTCTGTAAATTGTAGCAGTGAAAAAAAACTCAAGAGCTTGATATATATTTTTCTTCTTTTTTATGATTCGCCTCTCTGTAATACAAAATAATACAGGTATATACAGAATAAATGCAAGCATTCTCCTTTTAAATTTAGATCCACAAAAGTCGCCTTTAGAATCACAATATTCAAAATTTTGAATAACAAAGTAATCATAACTCCCATTAAAATTCGCCATGAAAAGCTCCTCTTAAATCAATCTTTTGAATCATAAATAAACAGATTTGAACCAGTCAAAGACATGCTTTAGATTCGGGCTTTTAATCTGGCTTGAAATCAGCCTAATAATCTGCATAAATACCATTTCTTATAAAGTCGTAATTTAAATCTTCGACGCCAAATGTAGGGTTGAACTGCATAGCATACATTCTCTGTACATAAGGTTTACAACGTAAGGTTGATCAGGAAAGTAAGATTTGATGATCCATTCTTCAAACGTAAGGTTGATCTCAAATGTAAGGTTGATCATCCATAATTTTCTCTTCAACTCTCAAACGTATGGTATATAATCCATAATTTATCAGCTTCTAAATGAAAGGTAAATGATCCAACGTAAGGTTGTTTACAAAAGTAAGGTTGATGAACTATATTTTTGAGAAACAAACATGACTTTTCATACTTACGTAGGGTTATTCTTCTATGCTTTTCTGATATTCCAAACATAAGGTTCCTTCCAAACGTAGTGTTCTTCTTCCATACTTTTCTGATAACGTATGGTTACTTAACCATACTTTTTTGATAACCCTTAAGTGACAATTTTCATCCTTACGCTATGCTTCTCAATGTAGGGTATGAACAGTGTTTCCAGAACATGCTAAAGTGATTTCCGAATACTTTATCAAATATTTCACGCGGATTAAACACTTAAATATTATTCCAAAATAGAGAAATTAAAAATATTAATTTCCTAAAATATACTCAAAGTAAAATCATTAGAATAACAAATAAGGATATTTGTGAACATCAAAATCATCACAAAGAGATAGAGTGTTGTTCTCAACAATCCCCCTCTTAATAAAATAGAGTGTTTTTTAAGACCTCACTTGCTCAACAACCCTGTGGGAAAATATGATTAAGGGAAAACGAGTACAATGTTTCCAACCTCCCCTCATAAAATCACGATAGACTTTTCAGTCTTCACATTCCAATTTTATAAATCAATTTCTTAAATGTTGAAGTTAGAAATGACTTTGTGAACAAATATGCGAGATTGTCACAAGAACTTATTTGATGGACATCAATCTCACCATTCTTTTGAAGGTCATGAGTGAAAAAGAATTTTGGCGAGATATGTTTTGTCCTGCCACCTTTAATAAACCCACCTTACAACTGTGCTATGAAAGAAGTATTGTCTTCATATAATATAGTGGGAATATTATTATTCATATCTAATCCAAAACTACCTCTAATATGATTAATCACTGATCTCAACCAAACACATTCTCGACTTGCTTCATGAATATCAATCAATTCAACATGGTTGGAAAAAGTCACAGTAATGGTTTGTTTTGTAGAATTCCAAGAGATAGCAGTTCCACTATATGTAAACATATATCGACTTTGAGATCTTTCTTTGTGTGGATTAGACAAGTATTAAGCATCAGCATAACCAACCAACTTTGGTTCTGAAGATTTGGAATAAATTAACCCCTGATCTTTTGACCCTTGAAGGTATCTTAATACATGTTTAATACCATTCCAATGTCAATGAGTAGGATAAGAACTATAACTTGCCAATACATTTACAGAAAATGATATATCAGGTCTTGTATTATTTTCAAGGTACATCAGTGCTCCTATAACACTCAGATATGGTACTTCATGACCAATTAGTTCTTCATCATCCACTCATGGTTTAAAATGATCATTATCACGATCAAGAGATCGTACTTAATGGATTCAATTCATTCATATTAAATCTCCGTAGGACTTTATTGTATATCGTGATTGATGAACAAAAATTCCATCCTTAAGATGTTCAATTTGTAATCCAAGACAAAATTTTGTCTTTCCAAAGTCTTTCATTTCAAATTCTTTCTTCAAATATTCAACTGTATTGGAAAGTTCATCATTAGTCCCAATTATATTTAAATCATCAACGTATACTGCAATGATCACAAATTCAGATCCAATCTCCATAATGAAGACACATGTACAAATTGGATCATTTTAATAACCTTCCTTCATCAAATATTTACTCTTACAGTTATACCACATACGTCTTGACTGATTTAATCTGTATAATGATTTATTCATCTTAACTGAATAAAGATCTCGAGATCCATGATATTTTTTCAGCAATTTGAATCCTTATAGGATTTTCATGTAAGCAACATTATCAATATCACCATAAAGATACGCAGTCACTATATCCATTAGACGTAATTTAAGTTTCTCATGTATAAAAAACGTCATGAGATACCGAAAGGTTATTGTATCCATTACAGGAGAGTATGTTTCATCATAATCAATCCTAAATTTTTGTGATAAGCCTTGTGAAATCAGTCGTGATTTATATCTCACTACTTCATTATTTTCATTTCTTTTTCTCACAAATACCCATTTGTATCCAACATACTTAATCCCTTCAAGGGTTTTCATGATCGACCCAAAAATCTCACATTTAGTAAGTGAGTCTAGCTCAGATTGGATTGCAACTTTCCATTGATCCAAATATGGCCTTTCACGACATTCATCAACTATTTTAGGTTCTTGATCCTCATCCATAATTTCAAGGGCTACATTGTATGAAAATGTGTTATCAACAATGGTCTTCACTCGATTCTAACATCTTCCATTGTTGGTGAAATTTATTGAAATTTCCTCTTGATCATGTTCGTGTACTTCTGATACATTTACATTCTCTTTAGATTCATTCATATCTTCAACCAACATAGGCTGTTTCCCCTTTATTTGATGGAGATTTTTATCTTTTGAACCAAGCGGTCTCCCACACTTCAGGCGCGGGTTGGAAGCATTGTTGGTAATGCCATCAGATCATCCTTTTGGGACATCTATTCTTTCTGGTTCATTCACGACAAGTATATATGATTTTGTAACCCTTTTTGAACCATTGAATGCATCGGGAAATTGATTTGCTAAATTTTACAAATGAATAATCTTTTGAACTTCAAGTTCACTCATATTTGTACGAGGATCAAGATGTAATAATTAATTTGCCTTCCATGATATTTCTTTTGAAGTCGATTGATTTTCCCCTTCGAGTGTTGGAAATAATTTTTCATCAAAATGACAATCATCAAATCTTGCTGCGAATACATCTTCTATCATAATCTCAATATATTTGATGATCAAGGGAGATTCAATACCAACATATATCCCCAATCTCCTTTGGGGTCCTATTTTTGTTCGTTGCGGGGGTGCTACAGGCACATATACAGCACAACTAAATACCTTTAAGTGTGAAATATTTGGTTCATGGCCACAAGATAATTGTGAAGGGGAATAATCATGATAGCTTAATGATCTTATTTGAAGTAGTGATGTTGCATGCAAAATTGCATGTCCCCATTCTGAAATGGACAATTTAGTTTTCATAAGTAATGGTCTAGTGATAAGTTGTAACCACTTTATAAATGATTTAGTTAGATCATTTTGTGTATGAACACGAGTTATAGGATATTCAACACTTATTCCCAATGACATGCAATAATTATTAAAAGCATGCGATGAATATTCACCAGTATTATCAACCTTAATTTTCTTGATTGAATAATCTGGGAATTGCACCCTTAAACTTATTATTTGGGAAATTAATTTCGTAAATGCCTCGTTGCGAGTGGACAATAAACACACATGAGACCATCAAGTTGACACATAAATCATGATCATAAAATATCTGAATGGTCCACATGGAATATGAATTGGTCTACATATATCACCATGAATTAGGTCTATGAACATTGGGGGTTCAATCCCGATCTTCGATGGTGATGGTCTTATGATTAATTTTCCTTTAGAACAAGCATAACATGATAAATCATGGGTTGTAAGAACCCTTTTATCAACCAATGGATTACTATGCGTACATTTAATTATTTTCCTCATCATTATTGATTTAGGATGGCTCAAATGGTCATGCCACACAATAAATGTATCATGGTTGGTAAACTTATGGTTTACCATGTTTGATTCAATTGTAAAAATATTGATAAAGTATAATTTAGATGGAAGTATTAAAAGCTTCTTGTGAATCAATTTGTGCTCATTTTTAATACTTGTTATATAAATCTATTCAACACCACCTCATCCATTGTCTCGATGTGATATCCATTATTACAAATATATTTAAAACTTTTCAAATTTCATCGAGACTTTGGAGAAAACAAACCATTGTTTATCATAATTATTGTACCACTAGGTAGGAATATTCTTGCTCTTTTGGAGCCTTCGATTAATTTCACACTACCGGTTAAAGTACATACACGAGCACTACCCATTTTAATGATGATAAAATATTTATCATGTTTAAGAATTGTGTGCGTCGTTACACTATTGACAAGACAAATATCTTTATCATGAAAATTATTCCCAACAAACCGATTTATATCATCCATTTCTATTAAAGAAAATAAACATGCATATAAGGAATAAAATAAAAGAAACCAAAATGAAACATACAATATTTAAAAATATTACAAAACCAAAAACCATAGTTCATTTTTGTAATATCATCATCATATTTCAAATCCTGGTCTATAAAATTTTCTTCAACATTCTTTTCCTTTACTTTAATAGATTGTTCATAAAGATCAACAAAATGATTTGGTGTATGACAGATACGCGATCAATGCCCCTTCATGCCACATCGAATGCAATTAATTTCACCGCACTTTCCTTTCTTCATTTTTGGTTGTTCATTACTGGACCAATTCTAGTGGTTCCCTTTCCTCTTCTCATTTGGTGCATGAACACCTTAAGCAAATGACTTTCCTCAGCCTCGACTACGTTGATTCTTCCCATGACCTTGATTAAATGCAGTGACATTCACTTCTAGGAATGGAGCCGTACCAATAGATCGGGATTCATTATTTCTCATCAGGAGCTTATTATTTTATTCAATAACAAGAAGAAAAGAAAGTAATTCAGAATATTTTATAAAACCTTTCTCGCGATATTGTTGTTGTATAATGACATTCGAGGCATGGAAAGTAGAATAATTTATTTCCAACATATTGGTATCATTGTTAGTATATCTGTATAATTTTAGTTACGATGTTATTTTAAATATTGCAGAGTTGTATTCACTTACCAATTTATAATCATGGAATCGAAAATGACTCCACCCAAACCTTGACTGAAAATTACTTTTTTTATTATTCAATCACTTTTGAGGAAAAAGTGAGAAACCGTACATGACTTCAATGAATTAAGACATTCAATGCACCACAATACAAAATTTAAGAGCAAAAAACTCATTCACTTCCACAAAATAGCTCCTACCCAACATCATAAACATAGTTCAGTTTTCTTCTACTCATCGCTTTACGACATGCAGTCCTGTGCATGACTACACGGGCACAAAACCGATAGAAAATCCATACCCTCTTATACATCCAAATCCGAAATCAAAAACCAGAAGAAAAATGATGCTCTGAACCCCATATGGAGCAATTCCTTGTAATAGAAATGATGTAATGACTCTAAAACCTCATACCGCATGCCACCAAAATTCCACCCTTAAACTGGAGATTTCCAAACACACAGTAACACCATGAAAAACAATCAGACCCCATAACATAATCACCTCACCAAGTAGAAATTCAGAAAAAAGAAGACCATCACCAACAATGCCTGGACCTAGCCAAAAACAAAACACCCATCACTACCCACCAAATTGCACACAGAGACCACAACAGACCAACCACACAACATTTCATTAGCACAGAACAAGGGGTAGCAACCCAAATCCGCACCAAATCCGAAAAAAACACAGATCTAGAGTTAACGCTTGGGGAAGGTAGCATCGGAAAAAAGTCGAAGATCCTCCATAGCCGACAACATCCAAGCCGTCACCGCCACAGACCACCACAACCAACTCGACCCAAAATAGAGCTAGCGTAGGTCAACAGAGATGCTCCGATGCATGAAGCCAACCAAATCCACCATAGATGGAAGCCAATGTCCGCAACTAATGATCGGAAGCCGAAGCTTCCGCCGAGAGAGCCGAGGCCAATGTGAGGAGCATCGATTCCCGAAGTCAACTATGGAAATTTGAAACCACCGTAGAGAGATTTCACTGCTCGAAGTCGACCAAGACCAAAACAAGAGCCGACCAACACCGCCATGGAGAAGGATCTCCACAGATGAAGACCAGATCCACCGCGAAAAGACTTCGATGCCTGATGCAGACTGAGACCAAAATGAAGAAGTGAGATGAGGACACCACACACCCAATCCCATCGAGAAGAACCGCCTTAGAGAAGGAACATAGAAAAACCTACACTGAAATTGAAGAGGCAGTGATAGGAAACCCTACCGTAGGCAATGCCCCTTACAGGCTCATCCTCCACTCAAACCTTGCTCTTGGTAGTATTACAAGTCGAAGGTGATCATACCACTCCTTGAGATTCTGCCATAGCACCAAAGGATCCTTCACCATTAGGTACACATTCTTCAGATCTTCATGGTGGTGATGGCAGATAAATATTAGGGCTCGGGCATGGTCTTGAGAGAAAGCATGATTGCCAACTTTAATTGCTTTTCCAAGTCCGTTTGCATCAAGGTTCATCTCCATATCCAGAATCCATGACAAGTAATTCTTCCCAGAAATTTCAAGAGGGATAAATCTAGTCTTCGAAATATTCTCCATGGAAAATTTATCCTACCGTTATTACTAACCTTTTTACTTCGTAGAGAAATTGTGCTGATAACATGTTGTGAAATTTATCGATTGAAGGTGTAGCGAAACAAAGCGTATAACGACGTCGAATGCTCAGGATGACGATGGAGAAGTAAAATGTCCCAATCAAAATAAAACATTAAATAAAGAACACAAGTATATAGTCACTCAAAATCACACACACAATTCCATTATCATGTCACCGTATTTATAGATTACAAAAGGGTTGATCCAACAGAAAAAATTAATTCCAATAAATCAAATCCAATGATGGGAATACAAAAGGTTTGGACATATGAAGAGACTTGTTGGGAAATTAATAGAACTCATTCATTATGATTTATGAAATCCACAAAATTAATATGAATTTATAACAAATTTATTTTTTCAAAAAAAATGGTTATTAGAAGTTTCAATTGAAAAAATTAGGTAAATATTTGAAATAAATTTATTTTTAAGGATTTTTATTTTATGTAAATTTTTGAATCATATTTATAATTTTTTCAAGATAAATGTGTACATGTTTAGTTATTTAATTTTTTTTTGTAAATAGTATAAAAATTATAAGTGGAATCAAAATTACTACTCAAGTTAAAAGCAAGTGGATCAGTATGAGAGATTTTTGTTAATATAAATATAACAATTCCATCTTTGAGTGATTATCAGAGTAAATGAAGATGTAAATGAGAAGCCCCATGTAGGCAAAAGAATGTATTTTTGGTTTTTCTTTGGTTCTAGAATGGCCTTGTATATTTCATCAAAATCCTTCTAAGTAATAAATGCTCACTTATTCCCAAAAAATGAGTTAACAAGGTCAAATAGAAGTGATGATCACAATCTAAAAAATTGAAAAAAGATATGTGGAAATTAAGTATGAGTTAAAATATATGAATGTCTCTCTTTAATCCTCTTTTTTTTATAAATAATCACTTAGGATAACTGGTAAACTTGGGGTTACAAAGGAGAATCAATCCTCACCAATAAACAACAACAAAATGCCTCCACAAGAAACAAATCACATTGGATGAATCCCAAAAACAAATCAAAAGGAAAAAACACTAGTCCACCTATCACAACCACTTCCTAACACTCTAGAAAATGTCACAGAACCACCAAAACCACTAGAGGTGAATTCACAGAAAACTTCCCCATTATCAAACCACCCAACATTGAGGAATAAACCCCTTATGAATCCATTGCAACACCTCATAAACCAATTTTCATCAATAGAGATGACCACGAGTTGAAACTCAAAAAACATCATAGAACGATGAAGTTAAGAATCAACACCATTTTCACATATGACCTCTAATGAAGACCATACACTAAACTCAAGCCACACCATTTAAGTTCTAAAGCGACACAAACAACACTATTCAAGGACTGAGAGTCCTATCATGTGAGACACCATGTGTGCTAACTGAATCAAGGTCTCTGAAGAAACTAAGAAGGAGAACTCCGCTACTACAAGGCTGGGAAAAAAACCTAGAATAACACTCGCAAAGAACCCAGAATGGATGGATATGGATAATGTGAGAACACCACAAAGGAGAAGGGAAATCCAAAGGAGAGGAAGAACATAAGATCTGATCGAGTACCAACAAATACCTATTGAGTTTTGGTATGAGAACTATTTTTTGGTTAAGTGTTGGTATTTTCACATGGATTTTCAGAAGTATAATTGGAAAAAACCTAATGGAGACATGTTTACCTCCACCATGGATGTCCAGATTCAGGTCAGCGAAAGCAATGGGTCCTGTCCAACTGAAGCAACAATAGTGGTGACTAGGTGTGGGAATGCAGGAGGAATATCTGAATGCATGCACTTGGGGAGCATCCATGTTTTATAGGATGGAGTGATGTAGAATGAATAATAGTTTTAGATGCAGTAAATAAGTTTTAGAGGAAGTGGATATGTTGACAACAACTATTTCTGCATAAGGAGAGCTTGCACTGTTCACTGAAAGGGCCAGTTGTGGTGGTGATGCCTAGCCGACTTCTTTTAAAAAATGAAGGGTTATTTGTAAAATTCAGAATCTAGTGTAAAAAAGTGACTTTCTAGAAGATGTGGAGCACCTTTATAAATAGAGAGAGAGAGATCTCACATGTTCAATTTGATAAAATTGAGTGAGAGTCAATTTAGAAGGAGGATTTGGAGTGGCGTCCATCCCCATGGGGGGACTTCCCCATGGAAGTAATTACAACTAGAAGGATTCACTAAAGGAATTTCCAAGGAGGTTATTCTATTTATGAGTATGGTTTTGAAATTTAGGTCCCTCATAACTTGGGTTGGGTAGGGTTTTTGGAAGGAGGGTTCCCTTGTAACTCAGTTTCTCTCCTTAATGAAAGATACAATGTGTTCCCCCATGAAGTAAGACTAAATTTTAAAACATGTTATTCCTATTGTATTATGCTTTTTTGTTTGTTTTTTGTGTTCTTATTCTTTCTTTCTTGTCACTTATAGAATATATTGTTGAAGACCATAAAGTTATCAGAATTAGAGTGAAGGGAAGATCAACATGGTGGATAATGTTCTTAGAATTCCTAGTTCTATAAATTGAATTCCTATGGGTGTGTCATGGAACTTCAGACCTTTCCAAAAGTTGTGGTTCGACGGTAACTTTTGATAACAAGAAGTTGGAAGTTCCAATTTTTTGGTTCTGAAACCTAAAAGCAGTATGGGAAACTTGGGTTTTGGATGCATGTGATAAGGAAAATTTCCCAATAAGTGGTATTAGAGCTTGGTTGCAGAGCATTGATGAGAGGTTTATTGAGTTTCAAAATAGGCATAATCAATTGGCGTTGAGCTTAGTTAGAAGACTACTGGGCACATTTAGTTGATTGGTTCAATTAGTTTATAAGAATGTCACTGGTAAGGTAGCGGTGGTACCATGGAGTCTTGGTTTTCTGAAATACTTCCATGGCCTTTGTGTCTGATGATGTGTTTCATTATTAAGATGAAATTCAGAACTTGGTTGGAAGACCTCTGAAGAATTCCAAAAGACAGTACTAATCCTTTATGCTTTTAGGATTCCATGGGAGTTCACTGTTTCTAGGGGATGGATTTTTAATGGGAAATTTATGGAGGTCTATATTGATGGTTTTGATGGTGAAAAGATATAAAATTTTGAGGGTGATAGTTTTACTAATCTTGGAGAGTACGAAAGCTCTGTTGATGATAGTCAATCAGAAGTGAGGCATTAGAAGAATAAAAATCCATGAAAACAATCACAAAAGAATGGTTCAGAAAAATGTAGTCAGGTGAGATGGAACATGACTCGAAAGGTGGATGTCAATCACTACAATATAATTAAGGAGGTAGAATAATGATTTGATGACATTCAGTTGGTGCTCGGTTCCACATCTGGCATTGCAGAGGAAAGGTTTTGGCCAAAAACTGCTAGAATCGAAAGGTCTGTTTTGGAAGGTAACTTTCAGGGGTTCTATAAATCCCACAGCTGAGAGGGGGTGGTTGTTTTTCTACCAAGTGTTTTTCAGCCCTCTTGAGTCATGGTTTGTTGGATCTGGGTTCCTCATCACTCATCGTCCATAAAAAGGAGAAAATGTTTGTTTTTGGTGGATTCAGTTTTAGAGTGCTCGAGACCCTTGGAAAAGTGACAGTTTCATCTAGATGAGGAATGAAAGAAAGGAGTACAACACGATCCTGATCCATCAGAAGGTGAATTTGATGATATTTTGGATAAGAAAATGAAGATTTGTGGATGATATGGGATTTATGTGGAGGAGAGGCTCATGGATTTGGAAAAGTATGAAAGATAGAGTTTTGTATCATGAAGAGGATTCTGGAAGGAGCATTGCATGTCAGAGGAACATACTCCTGGAAGATGGAGGATATGGAATGCGTGTCTCATTCACACAGATGTTAGAAAGGAAAAGGTGTTCTTATTCCAAAAGAAGAGGAACCAACGAATCAAAATCTTGGATAGTTTTAATTGATCTCACATGGAAATTATACTTTATATCTTCATCAATGATGCGACACGACAATGAATATGTTGTTTCCACAAGTAAAAGTCCAAGGTGTTTTCAGAACCTTCATTGTGAAGAACCATAGTGAAATGAAGGAGACTGAATAATGGTATAGATCTTGAGAGTTTGGAAGTATTGAGAGTTTTGGAATATTTTCTAGAAGAGAGGCCTGTAGTTTGAGAAGACTAAACATTGAACACTGGATGGTGTCATGGAGCGGATGATATTCTATTTGGGGAAGGATATTCTGGAGATACTCCAAGCTTGGAAGTTGGATGATTTTTTGTTCGCTCACTTAAAAATTCTTTAGGAAGCCAACCACAACCACATTGATTTTGGAAGAGGGATAACCCTAGTCTTGGGTGTGTTACTTTGCAAAGGAGTGGTGATGAAGACTTTGGAAATTTCTAGCTTTATGTAAATGATCTTTTGGAAGGTCATCAGAGTTTTAAAATGTCCTCTGTAATGGGGGTGATCCTTGGATGGTTCAGAACCAAGCTAAAATTTAGTGGGAGAAAAAGACCAGTGCATGCTTTGGTTAAATTGAACAATGGACCTTTGTTTTAGATTGTTTAAGTGTGAGTTCATAAGTTCAATGATACCAATCTTTTCAAAAGTTACGTTTTAGTTGGAGGTCAGTTTTGATGGTATCACTGGATTTTGATGTAGTAGAAAACTCTAGAATTTCAAAATCTCATTGACAGAGTTTTAGGAATGCAAGGTCTGAAAGGAGAGAGGCCATGAACATTGTAAACAACACAACATTTTGATATGACTTAAAAAAATTTTGACGGAGCTTTCTGGGTTTCATAGGATCAAATGACACTCATTAAACATAAAAAAAGCAATAACAAACCCATTCCCAAGATCACCATGAAAGAATACCCCAAACCATTCTATAAATAAAATGAAGAAACTTCTTGTGTGTACCTTTCGTAGATAAATGTTGTTGCGACTGTCTTAATCATGCTTCATAAAGACCACCAAGAGGTATCCAAAATACATCCATCCTCTATAGTGTATCCATAGGTTGAAAGAATCACCTGATGTCCAAGTGGTATTTTTCTTCTCACCACGGAATATCAGTGCTTCATAATGCTAAGGAGTAAGAAGATGAGAGATCCATGAGAGATAGTTTCTATTGGATTCATGTAAGAGTATTACACACCATGATGATGGAAGTGTCCCTTTAAATAACCCTCAGAGACACTTCATCGAGTGTTCATGCATTCATTCATATGTTATGAAACATACAAGTGAATGCATCTTTCAATTAAAACTATTGTAACTCAAGACCAACCATATTCCCCCATGCAATTCATTTAATAAAACATGAATGATAGCTTATGTGGTCGATCCATCATATGTTAACACTTGATTTTTGACCACCCTATTAATCATAATACCATGTTAATCATATGTTACTATTAACCCATATCGCACGATACTATTGAATAATGCGGAAGCATGATATCAATATATTCATGCTTCATGATATGCCTTTACCATACAATACAATATACACATCTAATGTGGGATTTAATACATATCTCCTTCAATCTACCACTTTCACTAAAGCCTTATAGACTTAGTTCCATTTCACCATATATTACCATGTTAATCGTATTCCATGATTAAACCACATTGTATGATATAATTGAATGAGAAAGAAGCATGATATCAATATATTCATTCTTTATGATATGCCTTTATCGTACAATACAATATACACATCTAATGTGTAAGTATTTAAGGCATATCACCTTCAATCTCCCACTTTCACTAAAGCCTTATAGAATTAATTCCATTTCAACTCATATTGTATCATATATAATAACTTGTGAAACCATGTTCAAAACTACTATTGGATATATTAAAAAACACTTTTGGAAAGTTTTTATCTACTTTACCTTCTATCACATCATATGTGACACCTTGTGAATACTCATCCATAACTCTTTTGGATAAATTCTAAAAAACTTTTAGAGCAGCTCTCTGAGTCAAATTCAATCCCCATTTAGTCAACTACAAAGTGTAACCCCATGAGATTTTGTATTATTAAAAAAAATATGAATTCCTAAATTCATAAATGTAAGAAAAGAGCATCCTCTAGAAAATCATCAATGCTACTCAATCTACAAAGGGACCTAGCATAATCTCCATCAAACCTATGTATCTCTAAACCCATATTAACCAACCGCATGATGAAGTTCGTAATTTCATAAATTTTATTTTATAATCAAATTTTATAATCCCACAAATTTATCATTTTATGGGTAAATATCATATTTTTATGTTTTATAAATAATTTGATCTTAATTGTGATAATGAACTAATTATTTATTTTTGTATGTTTTAAATCAGTTTTGTATTTCAAGCATAAATTTTTATAAATTAATCAAAATTGAAAAATTACTTTTTTTAGGATTCAAAACATTATGGGCTATATTTCATTTAACTAGACCCAAAGATGAATCCAACAATTTAAGGCTCAAATAATGCTCACAAGTTAGGCCTTGAAATCCATGCCTAGATTGAATGAATTTTAAAGATGAGCCCATATATCACAAATGGACACACCAAATGAGATGAAATTTTGTAGGGTGATATAAAACATGAAGAGGAAATTTTTTAATGATATATATGGGCACGATTCAACTATTTTCAAGGCCATAAATGCATTAGAAATCCGAGGATGATAATATTAAGAGTTTGCTAGGCCAACATACTTTTGTTTAGTAATTAGGTGTTAAAATTGTCTATATGTGGACAATGGAGCTCAAACTTTGTGAGAGAATGAAAAAGAAAAATTAGAACAACTTTATAATTTACCACTTTCTCATATTAAGTTATTCAGTAGGCTGAACAAGTGATAAATTTTGGAGGAAAATTTTTGGAGCAAAAAATTTCCACCCTCATGCCTTTAAATTTGTATTTCCACCTCATTTCAAAAGGGTTAGAAATTTTAGTTAGCCATTTTCCATAGATTGGGATATTTTTTTCTTCTATATTAGTTTTAAATACTTTTAATATATTAATCTTATCTTATTTTTCATTTTCTCTTTTGTTTCTCTATTTTGTTCTCCCACCGCACTCCTTCTCAACTCCATGAAAATGGAAAACTAACCTCACTATTTTTTGAGGGGCGAGCAGCGATACTTGAGTTTTTGCACTTAAACTTTTATTTTTCTTATATTATGAGAATTTAAATAGTATATAAACCAATTTCATAGAGAAATCTATTTCTCTACTATTGTGTTATTCTTCTCGTTCATCAATATTCCTCTCCTTCATCATCATAATATTGCATGCAGAGGGTCAGTGTAACATTGTGGTGAAGATGTGTGGTAGATTATCCTATATGTGGAGGGTTGGTGTAGGGTAATAACAATTCAAATGGGAGGGTTTTGAGTGATAAGGTTTATCTCAACATTGGATAGAATAGTGATAATATTTTAAAGAAAAATTATTACTCAACCATGAACTCCCTAGGATGATAAATTTTCTCTCACTGACTTCTTTGTGTTTGTTATTTTTGTTTTAATTTTAATTTATATATTTTTATATCATATACATTTTTGAAACCCCCACTCTATTATTATATATTATTTTATTATACTTTAGCAATAAATAGTGACAATAGGAATTTATTATTTATGAGTGAACTCCTCGAGAGATCGACCCCAGGTGTCCACTATATTTCATACTTAGGTAATAAGAATTTATTTATATAGATTCATGAAAAATACTTCTTATCAATTTGGAGCCATTACCAGTGAGGCCAAGAGTTTGCACACAATGTTTTTCCCAAAAAACCCAAAAATCATAAATTTTAAAAGCAAAAAAAAAGACATATTTGAACATACTTATTGTAATATCCCTAGATTTTAAAATGAAAGACTATTTTTGATAATTTACAAGATACATAACACTGATCTTAAACAAATAACCAAATATTATGCGACCATTATAACCTAGCAGTTAAATAGGTGGGAATGAATAATATTATGAAATATATATAATGGTCATACTCATTTATAATATATTAATTCTTTTTAAATAATTATTATATTTTTATATGAATAATATTATGAAATATATATAATGGTTATACTCATTACTAATATATTAATTCTTTGTAAATAATTACTAGATTTTTAGTAAATTCATTTCATTCATCAAAAACATATTTTATTCAAAAAAATGATTTATATTTATTTTTATGTATAAATAATATAATTAATTTTTGGAACTTTTAGAAAATATATTTGATAAAATTAACTTCTTTTTTGAAATCAACATATCAAAATTTTCATATAGTAAAATTTTGATAATTTTCTAAACATTTATTTAAAGTATTTTAAGAAAAATTATGTTCTGTATTAGCTTTAAGATCTAATTAGTTAAATTTTATTTTAAATAATAAAATTATGGTTTTTTAAATATATTTTATTTTTGAGTTTAGTATAAAAACATTTTAAATTTAAAAATAACATTTTTCCGAAAAACTATTTTTTGTTGCGTTTTGCTAGTTTTATTTTAAATTAAATTATACAAATTACATGATTTGAATTTTGAAATATGGATGCCATGTTTGGATTAAGAATTTCCAAATTCGGTAAATAGGATACTTTTATTTTTTGTCAATATGAATAGTAACCTTGGTAAAATTTTGTTACCATGGTAAAAGGTAAATTAGGTAATTTAGGTAAAAAATAAAATGATAAGGACTATAAAATGACCCTAACACTTACCCAAATTTTATTGGATGAATATAATTCAATACTTAAATACTAAGAATCAAAATTAAGTTATTTAATATACATTTTTCCATGAAAATGACTTATATAATATTTAAATCAAGGAAAGTCACAAAATGTCACTTTCTTTGTCTTAAATATCTCTTATGTGTCCACATAGGGAAAAAATTAGGTTATGAATGAATTAAAAAAGATTATATTGAGATTAATTTATTTATTTTTATGATAGTGATTTATTTTTAATTTTTATTTGTGAAATAATTAACTTTAATATTTATGCAACACTGATGTAGTGCTTGTGCAAACAGATGAAAAATCAGTAAAATGATTTTAATTAAAATGACATGAACCATTAAAATACCAAAACACTTGACTAAATATTATTTTTTGAGTATATCTCAACCATAATCATCCAAGGTTCTAATTAATGACTATTTAAAGCCACTTGAATATGATTATGACCTTTATAGTATTTAATTTAATGAAAAGTCAAACATGTCACACTCTTATTTTTAATAAGTATAATATTTTTAATATGGGGTTAAAAAGAAGATATTCTCAATTATAAATATTATTTGTAAAGAAAATATTTACATACATCATGGTAATTTATTTATAATTTTTATAAATTAAATAATTACCTTTTATAATTATACAATGATGATGCAGTAATTATTCAACTAATAAAAAAATCAAATAAATGATATTAAAAATATGAAAAGAAATATAATTTAATTAATTTAGGTGCCTCAAATTTTTTTTAGGTTACTATGACATATTATGGCCACATTAAATGATTTTTTTTGAACTTACCTTACTATTTTGATTTTCTTAAAGTCAATGTAATAAATAGTGTCAAAATTGAGACTAGTGATATTTTATGAAAATAACATTTTAGTAAATTATTTAAAAATAATAAAAATATTTTTAAAATACAAAGTGATTATGGTAAGTTCTAAAATTTCATAAATTTACTATTTATCGATAATTTACACCATATAATTAAAAATTAAAATTTTTTAATATTAAAAAAACTTGTTACCATAGTTAAAATTAAAATGGATTAACTAAGGGTTAATCAAATTGATAAGATTTAAAAGAACACCAAAACTTGTTTAAAATGTATTGGTTGATGATATTAAAACTCTATATTATATTATATTTTAATTCATGTCCTTTGGGAGGTATTTGGATTGATATTTAATTTATCATAAATTAATCTTTTGAGAAATTCCAAAAGTTCCCCTCATATCAATTATAAAAGGGCACCTACTCCCTCACTTATTCACATCAAATTGAGATTTCTATATCAACCAAAATCAAAAAAATTCTCCCCTCCAGTTCTCTAGCCACATTCTAGAGGTTATGGTCTTTTCAAAAGACCAAACCTAGAGCCCTTTAGAGGAGATCCAAATGAGACATTTCAAAGAAGAGGTAATTGCTCTAACCGATCACTTTATTTTTATACTCTTCCTAACCTCTTCTAAATCTATAATTTTTAGCATAAAATAATAAATTCGGTATAATAAATATTCTAAAATTTTATTATGATTATAAAAACACCATCATGAACCCTCTTTTCCATCAAACAAGAAGTGAAAGTATCGATCATGCGTACGTATGGCTTACCATCTCTATATAACGATACAATTCATTTTTCATCGCTATATTTTATGGATGGGTATTATTATGGTTTTAATGAAAAAATATATATATATTATATAATAATGATTCTTAAAAATATTAATTATTATTTACCTTTCTCTCATTCCATCAATCGAAAAATGAAAACAACGTTCATGCGTACGTACAAACTACCATCTCCATGAATGGTGTAATTCATTTTCTATTTATAATTTATATGAATGGATATTATATATTATTTTTATTCAATGATTAAAAATATGGAAATTATGGGAACAAAGATCAATGTATATGGACCGAGACCGCCGAACCAGAACAATCTTGGAAAACAAAGCAGTTATCACCCAAAATAGTGATTTTAATATAAAAATATTAATAAACAGATGATAAGATGTTATAAATAATGGTATTATAATTTTATGGTTATGGAATACATGTATAATAAATTAATATTTATTATACATGAGGTTTCAATGTAAATAGATAAAGTTGAGACTTGAGGTAAGAGAATCTTTAACTAAATTTTCGATTCATTGGATTAAACTACTATTTTATTGATTATGTCATTCTACGATTATGTGTGAAAGGAATTTTGATTATCTTATTTTTTATTTACATTTTTTTTATGTTTATTTACAAAAAATACACATAATTGATTCATTTTATTAATGCTCACTTCAATGATATGATAATTGTAAGGGGAATTCTAGTCTTGCTTTTATTTCTGTGAGGCTTATGCCTTATTCACCACTCGTTTATTTTGTGAAGTGAATATACTAAATATGAAAGTAATATATGATATTTATCCTTAAATTTACAGGTATTTACATATCTATTTGATTATCTATCTTTCATGGGGTTCACAGTTTAAAAGTTACCAAATTGGTAAGGTAATTTTGTCTCAATTTTCCTTCTTTGAGAAACATGTTTTGTTATGAACCTATATTATTTTAAAATATGTATATAATGAACTTTGATATGTTGTATCATGAATATATTTATTTTCATGATATTATAAGTTTCATGTGATTTTATTCTATCTTCAGTCAGAAATTCGTATTCCTTCAAAATAATGTTTTCTAAAAATGTTTTAATGATCTATTATGATTTTACAAGGAAAAATAATTTCAAAGATATTTAAAATGGTTTTAAAATATCACTTTATTCGATTTAAATATCATTTTAAATTAAAATTATTTCTAAATTTTTTATGGTTTAAAGTGTTTTTCAAAGATAAAAGGATATTTTCATAAAGAATTATTTTTAATGATATTTCAAAATAATTTTCCATTTAAGATAACATTATTTAATGTTACTTATACTTTATTGGGGTTATGATTCAAGTATTATATCCTTATTCTTTCTATGTTTAGTTTATGTCTATGATGAATGATTTATGTTCTTATAGAACACATATGTATGGTTTTTATTATGTGATGGGTGGGACCTATATCTCCCTCCAATGCATTATGTAAAGATTTATATCTCATGAGATAATGATGGGAAACAATTCAAAGGTCTTGATCCAATATGGGAAGAAGGGGAAACTCAATCCACTATGGGAGGAATGGGAAAACCAATAACTTATAAGGACTATGACTGGGGATTGTGGTGTGTCCCTCCCAGTAGGTGCGACCCCCATGAAGTTCCCTATTAAGTTTTGACAATGAGCCTTGAATCATAGGAAAATATATTACATGTTTATGTGTCTGCCACAAATTCCATGTCTTATTCCCTTGTTATTCTTTAATGGATTATTCTCTTGATTTCCTCATGATTCATGTCTTATGAACTTCCAATATTTATTCCATGACTCAAGATTATGATTTTGATATGTAGGTTATCATTTTCAATTGTTATGTTTATGTTATTATACCCTTATGATCATGTTATTATTACATAATATTTGATATCTCTTATATTTACCCATACCGAGCATCTGAGCTCACTATTTCTTATGTTTCCATTTCCTATGGTTATGAATAAAGGTTTTAAGTATTATATGTCTAAGAAGAGTACTAGATGTAAAGGAATTGTGGGAGATAATATATATATATATATATTGGACAAGTTGTTTATTTTTATATGATATATAAGGGTTTTTCCTAATTCTCTAAAACTTTAAACCTAAAAGGTCCTTGGGTATGTAAGTGATCCAATATTTCCTTTTGATGTTGTAAGTTTAGATGGAAAAAATCGGGTCACATTTTTAAATTTTATTTATTTAGTACTAAAATTAGAAATGCGTATTCTGGGCTGTTAAATTTATTTTCTTCATTTAAACATGGAATTTAAAAGTGTTCTTTCATATGGTTGTCCTGATAACTATTTTAATGAGTCTATCATGGAATAATAATATACTATTAAATTTAAAATAAAAATAAAAAAATGATTGAAGAGTTGATAAATCAAACTAAAATTATTTCAAATCCCCTGAAGGAATTGGAAGCTCGAAAAGATGCTCAAGAAAAGAAAGAATCAAAGAAACTTTTTTCCATCTTTTTTAATTAAATAATCCTATTAGGAATATATTATTATGGAACTAGATTCAAACATTTCCATATCATTTCCATAAAATTTTTAAGAAACAGAATTTACAATAGATGCGCATGTGGGAGATCAAGATGAATTGGATGAATATCATGCTAATTTTGTAGAATCTAAAAGGGTATGTGATTTTACCATATTTTATAATGAAAAATCAGTACCAATCTACCTATCTATTTACTTGGATGAATATAACACCCAATTTTTGGAATTTGAAGAAAAATTAGAGCATATGGACTGCCTGCCTCTAACTCTAACAACAAAACTCCAAGATACATTGAGAAAATATAAAGAAATTAAAGACAAGCCAATCAAGGGAGATAATCATTCTTTGAAATAATTTATTTCTAATTTTATTGAAAATTAATTGAGTATTATCTACCATTACTTTGAATTTTCAAATTCGGTTAACACACAGATTGCCTTGGAGCATAATGAAGAAAACGAAGATGCCCATGCTGAGGCTAAGTTCCCAGTGGCCTTGATTGAAGAGATTGATTTCCAAGTTGACCTACTTGAAGGAGAAGATTTATTTATTAATTATTCATGTTTTAATCATATTAAATTTGAATTGTTTTTTGACTTCCCCTTTACTGAATTTTTTGAAAAAACACCACATGAGTATGCCCTGTATGTTTAAGTTGAAGTGGCCAAAGAATTTGTGGCTAAAGAAGCGAAGGAACCATTCTTTCTCTACCCCCAAAATTTCAAGTTGTACTACATTACTTTGAGTATGGAACTGATATAATATATCTATAGAGTCCTTAATAACATTTTTGAAATAGTTCATATTGGAAGTAAAATAATATGGTGGTATAAATTACGCAATCCTCATTCACCATCATACTTTGGGTGATAAATGGAATTTCTAACTAGAGGCAGTAAAAAACTAGCACCCACTTGGGGGTGAAAACCAATTTCTATCCCTCCTCTTTTCCACATTATCTTTCTATTTCTTGTATCTTTATTTCAATAAATTTCTCATGTTTTTTATTACACTCTTAGGTATGAAGTGGTAGTAGCCAAGAGATTAACTCAAACCTACCACTGCTAATTAGTCAGGTTTTATTTCTATTTTATACTTAATTTTTTTCTACCCAATTTAATTATTTAAACACCCCTAGTTTCAAGTAATAAACCCTTCATTTATGATTTTTAAGTATATAAATTATTTGCGTAAAGTTTGGGAGGGTTTGGAAACCTTTTGGAATGTTTTTGGTTATTTTATGCAGGTGCACGATTTGTGTATGGTTTGTGGAAACCATAAAAATTGTATAGAAAACTATGCATAGTGAGACATGGGCTAAGGGAAAGGAGCACGAGCAAGAACATGGTTTTTCCAGACCGTGCGGCTACTTAGGAGAAATCATGGAAAGTGGGATAGTAGGATTTTTCATGGTTGGCGCATGATTTGTCTAACTGTGTGGGACAAACATGTGAGGTCCTCCTTGAGGCAAATCCTAGTGCATATTTAGTGCACAATTTTACCTAACTGTGTGACTAACTATGCACGGTTTAAAAAAAATATCCTAAAAAAGTGTATCTGGATCGGGATTAAGTTTCAACCCCTTGTTTTTTCTCCAAATCGACCCTAAATCAAGATTTTATCCTCCCAAAGGTTGTGGAATATTTCCCCATCAAATTGGAAGCGATTCAGAGGTGTTTCTTGGGGGTGTTGAAGCCTAATTCCCACAACAAGTCATCATTTATGGTAGTTTTTCAGGGTTTTTCTTAGATCTACATTCTTACCTCTCTTGGTTTCTTAAATCTAGTCCACTGTGGATAGATCTAAGGTTATTTATTCTAATAATTATTATATTTTCCTTTGTTGATGATAGGGGAAGAGATCTAAGGTGGGTTTTTGGAGTTTTAACCCAGTTTTGTGGGAATTTTCATGTTATTATTTGTTTTCTCCATAATTATCAAGGTAAGTGGTTTCACTCTTGACTCCACTTCTTATAAATTGAACGATTAATTTTAACTTGATTAAATTGCTTAAATTTTATTGTGAAATTGTTGCATAAATCATGGTATAAACCTTATTTAGTGATGGTTTGAGTATTTTGTGGATTTTTGGTGAAATTGTGGAATTTTGGAAAGTGATTGTGCAATGTGATTTGTTTTATTGATTTTAAAATATAGAGTTGATGGATTTTTGGTAAATGGTTTAATTAATACGTTTTCAATAAAAGGATGGTTTTATTGAAATGTATTGAAGTAGTTTTTTTGAAGGGGTTTAAATAAAAGAATGGTTTTATTGAAATAGTTTGAATTGGTTGGTTTGAAATGGTTTTGGCATACATGGGATGTGTGAGTTCATGATTTCTATGTGATCTTGAATAAAGGGTGTGTACCATTGGGGTATAAAGGGATGTGACCCTGAATAAGGGGCATGTTTCATTGGGGCACAAGAAGATTGACAACTTTGTGATGACTTAGTGGATGGATGAGAAACCTCTCATGAGTATGAAATTTGTTAGTGAAGCATTCATACGTGGGTGTGTGGTGAATCATGGAATGGGTATTCCAAAAAGGAATGTGAAATGGTTTAAATAATTGTTTGTTTGTTTTCCTTGGAAAAAATTTTAGTATGGAAAACTGTTTTGGTGTTAAACTAATTGGATTTGATATAAAATGTTTTCAATTTTCTTATATAAATTATTTATATAATTATTCCAACATGTTCAATCCTAGTGGTGTGAGTTGGGAAGTCATTTGGGGAAAGCCTATTGAGTTTCATTACTCACCCCTGCTTTGGCACTTTGGTACTTTTGTAGATATCATTTATCAGGATACAAGAAAAGGTAAAGTATCACACTTATTTAATGGTGCGTCATGATACTTATTCTATTTTTTGGATTTGGAGCATGGATCATGTTGGAGATTTGGAGTTATGTGGGTTGTCATTGAGTTTTTTTGGTTTTGTGTTCCACTGTGTAATTTGATTTCTATTTTCTTCCACAATGGTACTTTATTATAGTTAGTATTTATATCAATGGTATTTATTTGATTTGTTTTACATTGTTATCATGCATCCTTCAGTGGTTATTTGGTTCTGGAATGTTTTATTAGGTTGTTTTATTTTCAAAGGAAAAAATTTCCCCCATTTATTAATGAATCCCTTGACATTTACTTCCATCCTTTGGAATCTTGGGGATGTCATGTAAGGATAAGTGATGTCATTATGCCTTATATAGCCAATAAGGAGGTGTATGATGTTATAAGTGGTATCATCTTGTTTGGTCCTTGAATAACAAGTGTTCATCAGTTCTATCAGTCTTCAAGTTGAAATTCATTATAGTTTATTCCTTGAGTTGGGATGATAGAAAGGAGGATTGTCGGGAATTTAAATGTAGAGCATAAAAAGACATATCTAACCTTTTTATACTAAAATTCAAGTTATTAGGGAGTTTGGTACTTAAGTGTTTTGGAGACACTTATATGATTTGAAATCTCATTATCATGGGTTTAGCCAATGAGATGAGCATGATATGCATAATAGAAATGAATTCCCACTCGGAGTTCATATTTCATTTTGAGTAATGACTTATGATTTGGTGAAAAAGGTTTTATTTTTGAAAATTGTTAAAGTTGTTTTCAAATGTGATATTTTGAAAAGGCATGAAATGGTTATTTTGAAAATAGTATTATTTTCAAAACCACGTTGAAATTTTCAAAAATGGTTTAATGTAAAAAATATTGAATTTTGGAAATAAATGTTGTGATAGTATGAATTGATGTAATTTTAAATTATCAAACCTTCAGTTGCTAAAGAGTGAGACTTATGGAATTTTTTTGTTTATAGAAAATGGAACTCGATAGGCATCGTAGAAACCAACTAGAGGAAGCTACTGAGAATGTGGTTGCACCCGAGACATATGTGAACCAATAGTTAGTTCAAAGTATTGTCCAATATTTTCAAGCTGTGGACAAAGGGAACATGAGGAATGAACCAAGGATATTGGATCATTCCATTTAGTTCCAGAAGCACAATCCACCCATCTTTCGGGGTGATTCGGAACCAGAGAAGGTAGAGGTGTGGTTGAATAAGATTAATTGAATATTTAATTTCCTTAGCACACCAACAAAGTTGAAAGTCAAGTTGGAAACATATATTCTGGAGGATCTTGCACGCTAATGGTGGGATTTAGTACTTCATGCTAAGTTAGACCAAGGCCTTTCATGGGAAGATTTTTAAGAATTTTTCAATAAAAAATTCTATCATCATACGTTCAAGATCATAAGAATAATGAACTTATTCAACTTGAAATAGGAGAGCCTCATAGTGACAGAGTATGTGGCTAAATTTTTTAATTTAGTCCGATTTACACCCTAATTTGCTGTTAGTGCATCCTTGAAGGCACACATCTTTGAATCGGGGATGAGATAGGATATTCGCTCAAAGATTTATGTGCTCTATATTAAGGATTATACATATATGTTTAATAGAGAAACATTGGTATAAAGGGACATATTAGGAGCTACAGGTGGAGGGAGCATGTTGATACCTATGGGAAATGGTGGGAACTCTAATACTGGGAGAAAGTAGAAGAGGGAAACCTATTTCCAAGGTACGAGGATGACTCAGAATTAGATGGTGAGATTAGTGAATCTTCCTCCAGGACCCAAGAGTAAAGAGGGATGTTTCCAATGTGGTTTGTTCGACCACATGAAGCGAGAGTGTATGACACCACTGAGAGAATGCCACAATTACAACCAAATGGGGCATCTTCAGTGATATTTTTGTAGTGCTCTGAGGTCGTGCGTTTATGATACTTCTCATGTTTCATATACATTATATGATTCGATAGGATGAGGGAAACAGGGCAATTCTCTTCAGTATAATAGAGACAGTCATGGTGATTCTAGGAATACCATGACTCCTCAAGAATTAAAATATCATTAGGGAAAAAATAACAAAGTTCCATAAGAAATCAATCATATTGAGCTGATCAGGTTATTGTAGATAATCAATCTGGACCATCAATAGTGAGAGGTAGGATTATTTTGAATTATACCCTTGTGGAAGATTTGTTTAATACAAGTGAATCCCATTACTTTATTGATTCTTGTGCTGTTGATTTGATAAGTTTAAATGTTGAGATGATGACTTCAGTGTTGAAAATAAAAACTCCTTTGGGCCAAAGAGAATGTTGAGCCTTTATGTGTATAGCATGTTCTATTATTGTTGATGGATCTAAGTTGATATGGGACTTATCTATTCTTGAAATTTATTTCTATGATATAGTCTTGAGTATGGATTAGTTGGAAATGTTCAAGTCTCACATCGATTGTTATACCCAACGGGTTAGTTTTATGACTGATGATGGTGTTAAGCATATCTTTCAAGGAGACTAGAATGTAAAGGCAGGTGAAATGGGATTGTTAGAACCAAAAGTTGGAATAATCTCATACCAGCTGGCAGCATTGAATTTGGCATTGATGGAAGAGATCAAGGATAACAATTTTCCAGCAGTGGTTGATTAGTTTCTAGATGTTTTCTTGAAAATTTCTCAAGGTTTACACCTATAAGGGAAGTTGAATTTATGATTGATCACCTTTTGGGAACCACTTATATTTCACTTCTGTATTATCAGATGACACCAATAGAATTAAGGAAATTCAAAGTGTGGTTGGAAGATCTAGAAAGAAAAGGGTTCATTCAGCCTAGCACGTATCCATGGGTAGCACCAATCTTGTTTTTCAAAAAGGTGGATGGAACTCTTTATTTTTTTATGGATTATCTAATATTAATCAAGTTATGATAAAGAATTGGTATCCACTTCCACCCATTGATGATCTATTCAATCAATTTAGGGGAGCTCAGTGGTTCTAAAAAATTAACTTGTGATCAGGATATCACCAATTGTTGGTTAGGAAGGAGGATATTCAAAAAAAATATTTCAGAAGTAAATATGGCCATTATGAGTAAGTGTTAATGCATTTAGGTCTTACAAATTTACCATAATTATTTACGGAATTGATGGATAGGATATTTCATAGGTATCTAGATTCTTTTATGGTGGTGTTTGTGGATGATATATTGGTGTATTCAAGGAAAAGGGTTGAGCCTAAGAAACACTTGGCAGCAATGTTGGGAATCTTGAGGGATCATCGGTTGTATGCCAGACTATCAAAATGTGATTTTCAAATACAATAGGTGCGTTTACTTGGCCATTTAATCTCTAAAAAAGGTGTTTTTGTGGACCCAAAAAAGATAGAGGCTGTTATCTCTTGGAAACTGGCAAAGAATGTCTTTGAGATACACAGTTTCCTTGGTCTAACTAGTTATTACCGATGTTTTGTTTGTGATTTCTCATGACTAGATTCACCAATGACAACTTTGAAAAGGAAAAATGTCCCATTCCAATGGAATAAGTAATGTTAGAAGTCTTTTCAAGAGCTTAAAGTTCACCTTACATCAGCAGCAATATTTATTTTTTTGGAATAAGGACAAGGGTACGTGGTCTATTATGATGCTTCAAGATTAGTATTGGGATGTGTTCTCATACAAAGAGATCATGTTGTTTCTTATGGCTCAAGGAAATTATGGTTTCATGATAAGAACTACCCAACACATGATTTGGAGTTAGCATCCATAGTCTATGATTTGAAGACTTGGTGTCATTACCATATTGGTTAGAAATTTATAGTGTTTATAGATCATAAGATCTTGAAACATATTTTCTCACAAAGGGATTTAAATTTGAGACAAAGAAGATTGATGGAGTATCTAAAAATGTCTGACTTTGATTTGATGCATACACTGGGTAAGGGAAATATGGCGGTAGATGCATTAAGAATAAATTCATATGCTTAGTTGGAAAAATAATATGCAGACCAGTGGAAATTGATGTTGTTCATAGGAAAAATGCAATTGGAATGTGAATAACGAGGTGATGTTGTGGTTTTCTTTATGGTTTTTTTATTCTTGATTTAGTGGAGATGGTTAAAGATGCATAGTTTTTTGATTCTAAATGTGTTTCTATGAGGAAAAAACTCAATGGTGGGGAGACCATTGAGGGATGGAAGCTGGATAAGAGTTTAGTGTTGTGGTTTTGAAATCAGATGGTTGTACCTATGAATTGTCACGAAAAACTTATTCACACTTACCACCATTCAAAATGGTCTATTCATCTTACGATAAAAAACATGTATAAGGTATTAAAATCATAGTTTTGGTGGGTCGACATGAAAAGGAAGGTGGATGAGTTTGTTTCAAGATTCTTAACTTATCAGCATGTTAAAGAAGAACATAAAAAACCAACAAGTATGTTGTAGTCTTTACCTATTATGTTTTTGGGAATGGGAGCAGATAACTATGGATTTTGTAATAGGTCCTCCAAGAATGGTTTAAAATCACAATTCCATATGGGTGATAGTAGATCGACTCACAAAGTAGGCCCATTTCATCCCTATTCGTGTATCTCATTCGGTGGAGGAATTGTCAAAAATTATATCCGAGAAGTGGTAAAGAGGCATGGAATACTAGTTTCGATAGTGTCAGATCAAAATCCAAGGTTTACCTCTCGTTTCTGGAAATCCTTATAACAATCCCTTGGGACTCAGTTGAAAATGAGTACGGCGTATCATCCTCAGATGGATGGAAAATACAAAAGGACAATACAAACATTGGAAGTCATGTTGAGTGATTGTGCAATGGATTTTAGTGTATTATGGGAGGATCAAATACCATTAGTGGAGTTCTCATATAATAACAATTATCAACCCTTGATACATATGGATTCTTTTTAATCATTGTATGGGCGCCCTTTTTGTTATCCACTTTTTTGGATGGAAACAGGTGATAATTCACTAGTTGGGTTGAGCCTTGTCAAAGAGACAACAAAAAGATTTAATTGATCAGGAAACAAATGGATACAACTCAGAGTAATCAAAAATCATATATGGATCATCTTCGATGACCATTTACATTTGAGGTGAGTGATAATGTATTTTTGAGAATCTCTCCAAGGCTTGGACATCATCATTTTGGGAAGTAGGTAAAGTTATCTCCTATATACATAAGAACTTTTGAGATACTTGAATGGGTTGGTGAGGTAGAATATCAGTTGGAATTACCACCAAAGTTTAATGTAGTGCATAATGTGTTTAATTTATCTCAGTTGAAAAAGTATCAGTCTGATCCTGATTATGTGATTCGATGGGATCACATTGACCTATAGCTAGATTCTTTATTAGTTCACATTCTAATGTGGATTGTGAATAGTCAAGAGAAAGTATTATGTGGGAAAAGCATCGGTCTAGTGAGGTTTTTGTGGAAACATGGTCTGATTCAGAAAGAGACTTGGGAATGGGAGAAGAAAATGGTTGAGCAATGAGTCAAACTCTTTTGTGACACTAGTGGTTTTCTAATTTCTTGGGACAAAAAGGCCAATGGTGGGGAGAATGTATCACCCTTGGTTTCAAGTAAGTAACCCTTCATTAATGATTTTTAATTATATAAAGTGTTTGGGTGAAGTTTGGGAGGTTTTGAAAACCTTTTGGAATGTTTTTGGGTCTAATCTATAGGTGCACTATTTAAGCATGATTTTTGGAAACCATACAACTTCTATAGAAAACCGTGCATAGTGAGACATGGGCTAAGGGGAAGGCGCACATGTAGGTACATAGTTTTTCCAAACTGTGTGGCCACCTAGGAGAAACCATGTAAAATGGGATAGTGGGATTTTATACAATTGGTTCACGATTTATATAATTGTGCAGGCCAACTGTGTGAGGTCCTCCTTGAGGAAAATCCTAGGGCATGGTTAGCATATAGTTTTCTTAACCGTGCAACTAACCATGCACAATTTAAAAACAAGATCCTAAAAAAGTGGATCTGGGTCGAGATTAAGTTTTAACTTTTCATTTTTTCTCCAAATTGACCCTAACTCAATATTTTCTCTTCCCACAGGCTGTAGAATCTTTCCTCAACAAATTGGAAGTGATCCAGAAAAGTTTCTTAGTGATTTGAATCCCAATTCCCATGGTAAGTCATCTTTTATGGTAGTTAATCATGGTTTTTCTTAGATCTACCTTCTTCCCTCTCCAAATTTCTTAGATCTAGTCCACTTTGGATAGATATAAGGTTTTTTATTCCAATAATAGTTATATTAGGATTTTTTGATGATAGGGGAAGAGATCTAAGGTGTTTTTTTTTGGATTTTCAACCCAGTTTTGTGGGAATTTTCATGAAGTTCTTCATTTTTTTCATAATTCTCGAGGTTGGTGGCTTTACTCTCAACTCCTATTATTAAAAATTTAAGGATTAGTTTAAAATTGGTTAAATTACATAAATTTTATTGTGAAATTGTTGTGAAAATCATGATAGAAACCCTATTTAGTGATGGTTTGAGTAGTTTGTGGATTTTTGGTGAAATTGTGGAATTGTGGAAAGTGATTGTGCAATGTGCTTTGTTTTCTTGATTTTAAAATATTTATTTTAAAATATGTAATTGATGTATTTTTGGTAAATTTTTTAATTGATATGTTTTCAATAAAATGATGGTTTTATTGAAATGTATTGAAATGGTTTGTTTGAAAGGTTTTCAATAAAAGAATGTTTTTATTGAAATAGTTTTAATTGGTTGGTTTGAAATGGTTTTGGAATACATGGAATGTGTGAGTTCATGAATTTTACATGACCCTAAATAAGGGGCATGTACCATTAGGGTATAAAGGGACACGACCTTGAATAAGGGGTGTGTGTCATTGGAGCACAAGAAGATTGCCCAATTTGTGACAACTTAGTGGATGGACAAGAAACCACTCATGAGTATGAAAATGTCAGTGAAGCATGATTGTGTGGGTGTGTGGTGAATCATGGAATGGGTATTCCAAAAGAGAATGTGAAATGGTTTATAGAATTTTTTGTTTGTTTTCCTTGGAAAATTTTAGTATAGAAAACTATTTTGGTATTAAACTGCTTGGATTTGATATAAAATGTTTTCAATTATCTTATATAAATTTTTTATATAATTGTGATAATGTGTTCTATCCTAATGGCGTGAGTAGGGAATCCTTTTGGAGAAAGCCTACTAAGTTTCATTACTCACACCTACTTTGGAACTTTGGTGCTTTTGCAGATATCGTTTATCGGGACATATGAAAAGGTAAAGTATCACACTTCTTTAGTGGCGCATCATGATACTTGGGATGTTTTTTGGATTTGGAGCATGGATCATTTTTGAGATTTTGAGATATGTGGGTTATTTTTGAGTTTTTTTGGTTTTGTATTCCACTGTGTACTTTGATTTTTGTTGTCTTACACTATGGTACTTTGTTGTAGTTGGTCTTGATATCAATGGTATTTCTTTGAGTTGTTTTACATTGTTATCATGCATAATGTATTGGTTATTTTGTTATGGAATATTTGGTTAGGTTGTTTTATTTTCAAAGGGAAAATCATCTCCCATATATTAATTAAGCCCTTGGAATTTATTGCTATCCTTTGGCATCTTGGGGATGTCACTTAAGGCCAAGTACTGTCCTTCCATCTTATCAAGCTAATGTGGAGGGGTGGGATGTTACAATTATGTATGTAAATATGATGAAATCATTTTTTTGAATAAAAAATGGGGTGGTAATAGTTTAATTGTGCAGGTGTGGTACTAATCTATTTATATTTTCATGTATTTTTTTTTTGATATTTAATTTTTGGTGTGTTTTAGGCTAGGAAAATTGAATCTCAAAGTTTCCCTACTTAGTGGAAAATTACATGCTAGTTTTCTAAGATTTAATTGGTTATGAAATTATTGGAATTTAATGATTTTGGGGTGAAAATTTCAACTCTTTTCATAGAAATTATATTTTAGAACTATGAAAGGGAGTGTGATTAAAAATATCTTTGTGGAATTGGAATTATAACATGAGGAAACTGTATTTTTGAACACATGCTTAGGAAACATTTTCTTTGTGAAAAATAATACCTCAGGGTGTCAACCGAAAAGATAGTGATATAAGTCCTTTTAAAATAGATCAAAATGATCAATTAGGACCCCACAATAAATCCTTGAGGCATTAGAAATTAAGTGTGTGGGTAAATAAATTCCATTGTATAATACAATAAGTTATTTGAACATGACATGACTAGGAAAATATAATAAGCACCTAATTATCAAAAATTAATTCATTTAGGTGAGTGGAATATTGAACACTAGATTAATAATGAGAAATTGACTTATAAGAATATCATTTGAGTTGTATTAAGGAAGTCGGAAATGGAACTTGGGTATAAGGAACCTAAGGAAGAGTGCGAATTGAAAAGTTCTTCTTGTTAAATTTTTAATTCCATTTAGATCTATTTGTTTCACTCCTAAAACTAGAACTTTAACTTCTATTAAAGTGAGGAAGTGTGATAAACTCACACAGTAGGCATGGAATTTTTATAAATAGACGATTTTTTGAATTTATTCTTTTCATGCATGTATATTGGAACCTAGGAAAGATAATTATTTTTGTTTGTAAATTTCATTAGATTGTCCAGGATTGAAATGTTTAAGTATTGGGGATTGGTGAAGCTCATAATTTCATACATTTTATTCTATAATTAAATATTGTAATCCCCAAAATTTATCATTTTATGGGAAATTATCATATTTTTATGTTTTATGTATAATTTGAGTTTAATTATGACAATGACCTAGTAGTTGATTTTTATATATTTTAAATTAGTATTGTATTTAAACCAAAACTTTTTATAAACTAATTAAAACTTCAAAATTCATTTTTATAGCCATCACAACATGATGGGATACATTTCATTTAACTAGATCCAAACTTGAATCCAATAATTTAAGGCCTAAATAAATCTCACAAGTTGGGCCTTGAAATCTATTCCCAGATTGAACAAATTTTAAATATGGGAAAATATATCAGAAATAGACATACCAAATGAGATGATTTTTTTATGGAGATAGAGAACATGTAGAGATTTTTTTTCAATTATATGGCTGGGAGTGATTCAACTATTTTCATGACCATAAATTCATTATAAATCGAAGGATGGGAATATGAAGAGTCTTTTAGGCCATAAAACTTTACTTTAGTAATCAGGTGGTAACATTGTTTACACAAGACCAAAGAAGCTCAAATTTTATGTGTTCATGTGAAAAAATGTTAAAAAATTTATAGTTTACCACTTTACTAGATTAAATCATTCATTAGACCTAACAATCTCCAGATTTTAGAGCACATTTTTTGGAGCCAAAATTTTTCATCCTCATGCCTATAAATTTATACTTCAACCTCATTTAGAAAGGGTTGGAAATTCTACTTGGTAATTTATAAATTTTCTATATATTTGAAGTTTTTTTATACAATAATAGTTTTACATACTTTTAATATATTAATATTCTATTAATTCTCATTTTATCTTTTGTTTCTCTATTGTGTTTCCCCTACCACAATCTTTCTCAACTCCATGAAAATAGAGAACTAACCTTAATATTGTTCAAGGGGGGAGTGATGATGATTGAGTTCATGTACTTTAAAATTTATTTTTATTCCATTATGATAATTTTAATAGCAGTTAAATCAATTTTAGAGATCAGTCTCTTTCTCTACTATTGTATTCTTATTCTATTTTCTCAATATTCCTCCCCTCCATCATCATTATACTATATCCAGAGAGTCTATGTATCATTGTGGTGATGGTGTGAGAGAGATTATCATGTATGTGGAGGGTCAATGTAGGGTAATAACAATTAAAATGTAAGGTTTTTTAGTGATAGGGTCGATTTCAACATTGGATATAATAGTGATAATATTTTAAAGAATAATTATTGCTTTACCGTGAACTCCCTAGGATGATAGCTTTTCTATCACTTAATTATTTATGTTTTAACTTATTTGTGTTTTATATTTTTGTTTTCATTTTTGTTTATATATTTTAATATCATATGCATTTTTGAAACCCCTACTCTATTATTATATATTATTTTATTATACTTTAGTAATAAATAGAAATAATAGGAATTTATTGTTTGTGAGTGACCTCCTCAAGAGATTGACCTTGGGTGTGCACTATATTTCATGATTAGGTAACAAGATTTTATTAATAGGAATACATGAAAAATAACTCTTATCACCTCATCATATGCAAGCATGGATTTTCATAAGATCTATTTTTCTAAGACATGCAGTGACTATGTCACATAGAGTATGCCAATCTTATATAAAAAACTCATAAGTTCTTGATTCTTTGAGTATAGACTAACCAGGTCGATGAATACATCACATTCCATTCACCTTTATGGTTCAACACATCTCATGACCTTCACTTTAATAGATAAACAAATAATAAGTACTATCTAGGTATGACCATACTCTTCCTTGATATATCTAAATTAAGGTTACTGATGTTGTACTTATCATATGAGAGGATAAATCCCATCTTGGTTTAACACCAATCAACAACATGATTAACAACATATCTAACCACCCTATGATTAGCTAAGACTCTAGTCCTGTATAAGAAATGTATCAAATTATGAAGGTTCTCATGCTAGGAATCTCACTAAACTCAGGTATTGGGGGATATAAATATGAACCTTGCATTCCTATTATACCAAATACATTGTTTATTCCAATCTATATAATATATAATTCGAGGGTTATCCTGTTCAGAAAACCTATTAAGTACCTAAGAATTAGTTATGTACCACTAAGAGGGGGTGAATCAATGGTGCACTATTTTTAGAAATTATTTCTCTTTTAATTCAAACTTTGTGACTGGTTATAGTCTTGATCCTCCTTATAAGAAAAAATAAAAACCAAGACAATATATAGGTATTTTATAAGGTTTGGTAAAAATACCCACTCCTTATTGCAATCATTTATTCCCCTAGTTATAGATTCTTAATTATATATTGGTAGTTAAAACTAGGGAAAGTACCATTCCCATATACACTAAGTCTCATAATGTTCGCACTCTAGATTATCACTAGAGCTTATAAATTCCCACCTACATAAGAGACTCATGATTCCTATAAGAGGATCTTTATACTGCATCCCACAGTTTTACCAGCAACCCACTGATATTCATACACTTTAGAGTCCCACTGAAGTTTTATCCCACTCCAGAGTCACACTGAATACTTCTACTACTCTTCAATATATTATCCTCTAATAGAAAGATATCTTACAGCTTCAGGATGCTTCTGCACCGCCTCAAGATGTATTATTTCTCCACAAACAAACCATATATGTAAGATCCTGACATTTTCTGGATATGTATTAGGCTCATTTATAGGTACTCTTTTTTCCTTGTGTTGAGTATGTTTTTTTTGTGTTTTACCTTGGGGCGTGTTTGGGTGAAAAGTGAGAATTTTGGAAGGAGGAGGGAATGTGCATAGTTGGCACATGGTTTTCCCAAACTTTTCTCCCTATCCTAGAAAACTGTGTAACCCCTCATAAAGAGGGATTGTATAGCTGGCGCACAATTTTTCAAACTGTGTTCCCCAAAAGGAGAAACAATGCACCCCCTAGAAGAGGTGCATGGTTAAGGCACATGATTTGGAAAACTATGCACCCCTTCCTAGAAAACTGTGCGTATTATTTTAATTAATAATAAAATTAGATTTTAAAATACCCAAACCCCTATATTAACCCCAAATCAACTCCCACTCGACCCCTAACATTTTCTATCAATTTTGTAGGCTCTCTAACAACTTCCCAAGGCTCCCAACATCCATTCTTGGCGATTCAAAGCCCATATTGAAGGTCTTCACCACTTAGGTATGTAGTTTATTCCCATTTATATCTCTCTCTCTCTCCCTCCCACTCCTCTTCTTGGATAAAAGAGGTATTATTTTCTACTATTGGATCTAGATCTAGATCTAGATCTAGATCTAGATCTAGATCTAGGTTTATTAGATCTTAGATTTAGGATTCATGTCTAAATCCCATTATTCATTGTGATTTTTGTTGTTTCACTTCAATTGGGTATATCCATTGGTGACCGTTAATCATGAAACTTGAGGTATGTGGTCTAAATTCCAATCCCAAAGTCTTGATTAAATTAAATGTATGTAATTGTGAGAATTTTTTCCATGATTGAGAAATTTCTTTGAAAACTGAATTGATTTTTTAATTGCCATGTGCTAAAAATTTAGGTTAACTGGGGTAATTGAGGATGTGAATTGAATTAATTAATTGTTGAATTAATTAATGGGATATTTGGGATTATGAAATTGAATGTGAAATCAAATTATTTAATTGTTTAATTAATTAATGAGATATTGTAGATTGTGAATTTAATTTGATTAATTAATTGTTTAATTAATTATTGGGATATTGAGGTTGTGAATTGGATTAATTAATTATTTAATTAATTAATGGAAATTATTTTGGATATGAAATTTATTGAAATAGATTAATTAATTATTGAATTAATTAATAAATATTTTGAATAAGGAATGTGATAGAAGTTTAATGTTAATTAACCTTGAATGATGTGATATATGTGATATATGTGCTAGATTGAGAATGGGATGTGGGACATAGACTAATGCTCCAAATACCCACGGGGGTGCTAGACATGGCATTCTAGACCCAACTGCATGCATGAAAATATTTTTGTATGGGTCAGGGACTGATTCTCTAAATACCCATGGGGTGTGGGATAGAGACTGATGGTCCAAATACCCACATGGTTCTAGACATGCCGTTATACTCCCATTAGTTGGAATTGAACTATGGTTCCAATTGGAAATTATATGAATTGAATTTAAATGGATAATAAAATCCCATGTGATATAATGATTTTTTATTTTAATATGAGATATGGTTCAGACTCCAGCATGGTCCAAAGTAGGTATTATGGTTCGAGAGTCCTTAAGAACCCGGGGGTTATGTGGTTAAATAAATAATAATTAAATAATTGTAAACTATTTACTTTATTGATTTTATTCATTTTTATACAACTTCATACACTGTTTTGAATGTATTTTTTAGACATAGTTGGCAATGGCCTATTGAGTTATAATCACACCCTACTCAGACTGCCTGATCGATACCCAAATATACTTCATTTTTTTAGGACAGGATAAGGGCAAAGTCCCTTTATTAGATGGATGAGCCAGGATAAATCATGGATGAGGGAACTAGACTTGGTGTTAAAACCCACTTGGGAGTTTTCAGTGTCTTTACTTTTGGGTTTTCATTCTGACACTTGGCACATAATTTAGCATAGCATATCTACTATTCATTTTTGATATTGTATTTTCTATTTTGGTCATCTTGTGGTACTGGTTTGGTTTTCTTATTGGTTATATCTTTTGTGTATTTCTTATTTGTTTTCCACTAGTTTATCACTATGATAAATAAGGTATAGTCCCCCCCATGGTCAATATTAGACCCTCAATACTAGTCAACAACCTCTAGCATATGGGGAGGCACACTTGAGGTCATGTGGACAACCAGCTTGGGGCACCAGTGTGTGGAACCTGGTCCGAGACATCACAAAGTGGTATCGGTGCCCAATTTTATTTTCTTTTCTTTTGTATTACTATTTGGGAAAGGTAGATAGGAGACTAGAAATATTCAGGACTTGGACATTAGCTCATGCATGGGAGTATCTAACCCATGTATGGGGGAAAACCCAAGTACCTTGGGTGGGATGATTGTTATTGGTATTTTTAGTTAAATTTGGATGTTATTTCACCTTGGTTGATGGACTTGTTGTGTGATGTGATTGTTGATTTTTAGATTTTATGAGATTTGAATCATGGCCTAGTATGGAATGAGATATGAGTATGAATGCATCATTCTAGGAACTCATGATTATTTTGTGACATGCATCATTTTAGGTACGCATCAGAAAATGAGTTACAGATAAGTTATTGAACTTGAAATGTTTTTCCTTATTTGTCTGTTTTAAGTAAAAAATGTGCCTAACATGAACTTATTTTTTAAAAATGATGAAAAAATGAGAAAAAATGGGAGTATAATGAGAAAATTTAATAATGAGAATGATTTTACCCTTTGTTAACCATGACCTAGATGTAGGATGATTAAGGGTAGTGATGGCACCTAAGTTTTGACCGTGTGATGAGGTTTGGAAAAAATGACTTGTTATGGATTTATGTGAATTCCTGTAAATGTGTTAACTTATGTTACATTTCCTAAGGCGTGTATTTGGTATTGTAGATATATTCCCCCATGGAGATGCATGTTAATAAGATGACATGAGGACATAACCAGATATGTTCCTTTAGAAGTGGAACCTAAGGCACCGATAGTGCTGAGTGAGGAAGTTGGAGATTATTTTTGAGACAAATTTTCTTGGTTTATGCAATTCATGGAAAGAGACCCTGGAAGAGTTTTGAAAATCATGTATAATTAGACAAGGGAGTTATAGCTGTATAAATCTCCAAATTTTACTGGAGGTATCTGAGTTCTAGATTGAGTCCATCCAGACTATACTTGACCACTTGGAGACTCCTACTGAGAAGAGGGTAAAATTAAGTACTTATATGTTATGTGGTCAAGTAAATCATTGATGGGACATACAGACCTGTGATTGAAAACTAGAGACTATGTAATAGAGGGAATTTTAGGAGAAGTTATCAGATCAATTTTATCTTGAGATGCTTAAGAAGGAGAGAGTAATTGAGTTCATGAGATTGACTCAGGGGAGTATGTCTGTGGTAGACTATGCTAGATGTTTTAAAAATTTACAATGGTTTGTTCCAGTGTTGGAAGAAGATGAGGCTACTATGGAAAGTGGTTTCAATATGGGATTAAATGTGAAATTATGTCCTAAGTGAATATCTTCAAGCTGAATAAGTTTATAGAGGTGGTGAGGGAAACCTAAAGAAGGATTCCAGTGGAGGAAAGGTGGTTCTAGCTGGATGGTTAGGAGGTATGAATTTTTAAAAAAGGAAGTGTCACTATGAGAATCTTCTCTAGGGTAGTAGGAAGAATAGTGGCGAGGCAGAGGGGTCAGTTACATAGGATCTTACCCGAGTGCTTTTCCACTAGTGCAATAGGCCATGCCACCATCATAGCCAATGTACCTGATCACCGGTAGAGTGCTGATCTTGAGGTAGGATGGAACATCTATAGAAGTTTTGTAAGAACCCATGAAATATGGGTATTGATGGAGGATCTAGATAGAACTAGGGTGTGATAAGGGGATATTTTTCACTATATCAGTCTAGAAGCTGTAGTTCTACTGGACAAGGCGGTAGATGCAATGGATGAGGTGCTTCTAGAAAACAACACCCATATTAGTAGAGTAGTGAATCTTAGGGTACTCAGACTGCATCATAGGGAAGAGGGGAATTATAGTTACATGCCATTAATCCTACACTTATGTATAGAGAGGATGGACCATTAACAGTGAGAGGTACTATTCTTGTAGCTTGTATACTCTATAGTTCCTTATTTGATACTGGTGCCTCTCATTCCTTTATTTCTGCACAACTTGTGAATGGTTTGAGTCTGATGGTGGAGTTCGTGAGTGGGATATTTACAATAGACACACCACATGGAATATAGTTGAGAGACATCTATTTGTAAAAATGGTGTTCTCTCGAGGTTGGGGAGGATCGTTTTATTTGGGATCTATACACACCAGATATGTTAGGCTTTGACCTAATTTTGGGCATGGGATGGTTAGTAACATACCAATCCCATATTTTTTTACCATAGGATATTGAATTTTACATCTCTTGAGGGTGAAAAATATATTCACCGTGGAGAGTGGGATATCAAGGTGGGACGTGTAAGGCTAGTTCACCAGAAACTAGGGGATGTTACCACCTAGGTTTTTTGTTTTTTGTTGGATGATAAAGGTATAAAGAGGGATGTATTTCCACCCGTAGTGGATAGGTTTTAAGATGTGTTTCCTAAAGACTACCTAGGGCTACCACTTGAGATAGATACAAAGTTTAGTATTTAAATCATGCCTAAAGCTGAGCTAATTTCTATTACACCATATAGAATGGCACCAACAGAGCTTTAGGAACTTAATACTAAATTGGAAGAGTTGGAGAATAAGGGATTTATCTGTCCAAGTATGTTTCCTTGGGGTTATCCAGTGTCGTTTTCTAATAATGATGATAGGACTCTACTTTTATATACTGATTACTAGAAGTTGAACCAGATGATAGTGAAGAAACGATATCCTCTTCCATGTATTGATGATCTTTTTGACCAGTTGATGGGAAATTGTGTTTTATATAAGATTAACTTGAGATCAAGGTATTATCAATTGAGAGTTCGAACTTATGATATAACTCAGACTACTTTTAGAAGATGGAATAGAATCTATGAGTTCTTCATAATTCCATTTGGGTTGAAAAATTCACCAATAGTGTTTAAGGACTTGATGAATAGAATATTCCATCCATACCTGGATCATTTTGTGGTGGTGTTTTTGAATGAAATCTTGGTGTACTACAAGGCTCATGATGATCATTCCCAAAATCTTGACATCATTATGAGTATACTGAGAGAGTATCAGCTATACACTAAGCTATCAAAGTGTTAATTTTGGATTGACCAGGTACACTTTTTGGGTCACATAATCTCAGAGGAAGGTGTGTTTGTGAACCCAAATAAGGTTTAAGAAGTTGTTTCTTGGGAGCATCCCAAGATTCTTTTTGATATATGTAGATTTTTGGGGTTGGATGGATATTTTCGGAGATCAATCCAAGAGTTTTCCTAATTTTAAGAACCGCTTTATGGCTTTACCAAAAATGGGATAAAGTTTTACTGGTAATAAGCATGTGATAATTCCTTGTAGGAGTTGAAGAAGTGGTTGACATCGACACCAATTTTGATCTTACCTGAGCTAAGTGAGGAGTATTTGGTGTTTTGTGATGCTTATAGGATCAGAATCAGAGCTATATTGATGTAAGGAGATCGATTTGTGGTGTATGGGTCTTGGCAGTTGAGGACACATCAACGAGACTACCCTATACATGACCTTGAGTTGGATGCAGTGGTTTATGATTTAAAGTATTGGTGGAATTATCTATTGGATGAGAAGTTTATTGTGTATACTGATCACAAAATCTTAAATTATATCTTATAACAATGATATTTGAATCTATGATAGTGAATATAGGTTGAGTATTTGCAGTCATTAAATTTTGATATATCATATATGATCAGAAAGTGAAATAGTGTTGCTGATGATTTAAGTAGGAAAACTTAGAATTAGGGTGTTTAGGAGTCTAGCGATGAGTGGAAGATGATGACTTTACTAGCTGAGATACATGTAGTAGTTTAGAAGGGTCAGGAGTTGATGAATCTTATATCAGTTTCAGTAGATTCTACACTCTTTAGACAAATTAGGGACATAAAGTATGAAGATCTAGTATGATTTACCTTAAGGGAAAGCCTTGAAGGTGGGGATTCACCTTCCAATTGGACCATAAATAAGGATGAGATCATCTATGTTAGGAATCAGGTTGTTGTGCCTATGAACATGCGGGAGGAGATGATGCACGAGTTTTATGCCTCAAAGTGGGTGGTACATCCAGGTGTGACCAAAATGCACCATGAACTACAATAATAGTTTTTTGGTTAGTCATTAAAAAGGATACAACAGGATTCATGACACAATGCTACACCTATCAGTAGGTGAAGGGTAAGCATCAATGGATTGGTGGTTTACTACAACCATTTTCCACTCCAGAATGGAAGTGGGACAAAGTTACTATGGAATTTTTGGTGGGTCTCTTGAGGATGCCTAAGATGAATGACACTATTTGGGTGATTATGAACCATTTGACCAAGGTGGAAAATTTATTACCGATACGGGAGACTTTCTCAGTGGAGCAGTTGGGAGAGTTATATGTTTGGGAAATAGTTCATATGCATGAGGTACCATAGACTATTATTTTGACTTGCATTTTACTTCGTTCTTTTGGTAGGGACTGCAGGAGGTTCTTGGTACACAGGTTTTGTTGTGTAAGAATTTTCACCCATAGATAGATGGGAAGTTAGAGTGTACTATACAGGTGCTTGAGTATATTCTTTAGGCGCGTGTCCTAGACTTTGGTGGGTCTTGAGAGAAGCACCTGGATTTAGTGAAGTTTTCCTATAAAAAAGTTATTTGGAAACTATACAAATGGAAACATATGAGGATCTTTATGGTAGGCTATGTAGATCACCTCTATCCTGGATAGAGGTGGGTGATTCAGAGTTATTGGTACTGAGTCTCTTGTAAGAGATGTAAGAGCTAGTATAGCTGATTTAGAAATGTATGGCTACGGCTCAGAGTATACATAAGTCATATGCTGATAGATGTCGATGACCCCTATAGTTTATAGAGGGTGATCATGTATTCCTTTTGGTGTCTCCTAGGTTGGTTCATCAAAGGATATAGATATAGGGAAAGTTAACACCCAGGTTCATTGAACCATTTTTGGTTGTGAAGATAATTGGGCTGGTGGCATACTGATTGGATCTTCCAAAAAGATATAGTGCTTTGCATGAAGTTTTTCATGTGTCACAACTTTAGAGGTATCACTATGACCCTTCTCATGTGATTGATGTGGATGATGTTGAGATTGACACTGATACGTCCTTTGAGGAGAATCTGCTACGTGTATTGGATCACAATGAGAAAGTGTTTTAGGGAAAGACCATACAAATAGTTCATGTATTGTGGCAACATGGGCGTGTTCAGGAGAAAACTTGGGAGAGAGAAATGGATATGAGGGATCAGTGACCCAATATTTTACCTCAGGATCTTAGACATGCTTAGGAGTACAACTTGAGTAAGAGCTATTATAAGGTGGGGAGATTATAAGATCCTAAACTTTTTTGTAAATGTCTCGGGCTTGTTTAAAGGTACTCTTTTTCCTTGTGTTGAGTAATTTTCATTTGAATTTTACTTTGGGGTGCGTTTGGGTGAAAAGTGAGAATTTTGGAAGGAGGATGGAATGTGCACAATTTTCCCAAACTGTGCGCCCTATCCCAGTAAATTGTGCAAACCCTCACTAAGAGGGATTGTACAGTTGGCGCATGGTTTTTCAAACCATGCACCCCAAAAGGAAAAACTGTGCACCCCCTAGAAGAGGCACATAGTTAAGGCACACGGTTTGGAAAACCATATTCCCCTTCCCAGAAAACCATGCATGCAATTTTAATTAACCCAAAAATTAGATTTTAAAATACCTGAACCTTTATATTAACCCCAAATCGACCCCAATTGACCCCTAAAATTTTATATTTATTTTTGAGGCTCTTAGATGATTTCATAAGGCTCCCAACCTCCATTTTTAGTGATTAGAAGCCCAGATTGAAGATCTGCACTACCCAGGTATGTAGTTTCTTCCCATTTGGATCTATCTCTATCCCACTCCTCTTAGTAGATAAAATAGGTGTGTTTATCTGCTTATGGATCTATATCTAGATCTAGGTTTGTTAGATCTTGATTTATTTTATCTTGGATTTAAGATTCAGATCTAGATACCATTCTTCATCACGATTTCAGTTGTTCCTCTTCAATTGGGTATATCCATTAGCAACCGTTCATTATCAAACTTGAGGTAGGTGGTCTAAATTTCAATCCCATAATATTTATTAAATTATGTGTATGCAATTGTGATAATTTCAAATGCCATGATTGGGAAATTACTTTGAAAACTAAATTGATTTGTTTAATTTCCATGTGCTAACAATTTAGGTTAATTGTGGAAATTTAGGATGTGAATTGAACTAATTAATTGTTGAATTAATTAATGAGATGTTGAAAATTTTGGATTTTATTTGATTAATTAATTATTAAATTAATTATTGGGATATTGAGGTTGTGAATTGGATTAATTAATTTTTGAATTAATTAATGGAAATTGTTGTGGTTATGAAATTTATTGAAATGGATTAATTAATTTTTGAATTAATTGATAAATTATTTGAATAAGGAATTTGATATAGGTTTAATGTTGATTAACCTTGAATGATGTGATATATGTGATATATGTTCTTGATTGAGAATAGGGTGTGAGACACGAAATGTTGCTCCAAATATCCATGGGTGTGCTAGACATGGCATTATAGACCCAATTGAATGCATGTAAATATTCTTTTATAGGATAGGGATTGATGATCCAAATACCCATGGGGTGTGGGACATGGAATGATGCTCTAAATACCCACAGGGTGGTAGACATGATGTTCTATTCCCATTAGTCGGCATTGAACTATGGTTCCAATTGGCCATTACATGAATTGAATTTAAATGGATAATGAAAGCCCATGTAATATAATGATTTTTTATTTGAATATTAGATATGGTTTATACTTCCGCATAGGATGAAGCAGGTATTGTAGGCCAGGTTTCCTTTGGAACCTAGGGGTTATGTGGATAAATAAAGAATAATTAAATAAATGAAAACTATTTACTTTATTGATTCTATTAATTCTTTATACAAATGTATACACTATTTTGACTAGATTTGTTTTAGACGCTGTTGGTGGTGGCCAAATGAGTTGTACTCACACCATACTTGGGCTACCTGATTAGTACTTGAATATAATTCATGTTTATAGGACAGGATAATGGAAAAATCACTATGTATGATGGCTGAGTCGAGATGAAGCATGGATGAGGGAACTGAATTTGGTGTTGGGACCGCTTGGGAGTTTTTTGTGTGTTTGCTTTTGGGATTTCATTTTGACACTTGACACATACTTTGGCATGAGATATCTATAGTTCAGTTTTGATATTGTATTTTATATTTTGGTCATCTTGTGGTACTGGTTCAGTTTTCTTATTAGATATATATTTTTTTATTGATTATTTATTTTTCTATGGTTTATTACTCTAATAAAGAGGGTATAGTATCCCCATGATTGATATTAGACCCTCTCTACTAGTCAGAAACCTATGGCATATGGGGAGGCTTTCTTGAGGTCATGTGGATAACCATATCGGGACACCGGTGTGTGGAACTTGGGTCGGGATGTCATAAGATCACATGATTTGATCATGTCAAAATTAAAGAACTTTAGAAACTGAAAAGTTACTACCCAATCCTACTCACTGTTCACTGATCTTTAAATAATATGAACTTATCTTAGTACACTAACTACTCGGATATATTCCTTTTGAAACACTGTCTGGCTTAGTCTCAAATTATTGCACACTATTCATGGAAAATATATTGCATGTTCATTTCTCAATCTCCATGAATGTATGAGACAATGCATGGTCTTCTCACTTCTTCTTCAATGGTTTTTGTTCAATCAACACAAATCCACAGGATTTACAATTTTATTCATGCATTATTTCATGTGTATATAAACTGCCTCAATTTCTTCTCACTCAAAAACTTCCTCTTCACGAAATTCACACACTCTTTATGAATTCATTATTTAATGTTCATGAAAATATTGTATAATGAAAGTAAACACTTATATTTCTTATCTGTATCTTCTTCTTGCATGCACACATGTCACATATCATATTCTCAGCTTCCTTCATGAAAGTATGTTATGAAATTCTATTACTTCTTTGTGAATCACACAATATTATAAAAGCATATTATTTCATACATGTATCTAAATCACTTTCACATAACAGAATACACGATGAAATCTTCCCTTATTTCATATTCATATATCAATATACGCGGTAACTTATTCTTATCCTTCATGAAATATAATGTGAATGTTACAATTAATTGTGGAATACTCAATGTTTCTTTGTGAAAAAACTTTGAGTGTGAATACCATAAGTGAAGGTTTATGGAATTCAGATTACCTTCATGTGATCGTGAAGGCCAAGGAATAACATAAGTGCATTAAATTCTCTTTAAAAATATATAATGTTTCTTCTATTCTATTTTCTTATCAATATTATCTCTTAGATTTATGTTCAACTCTTACCCAAAAATGGAAAGGTCTAGGGTATTTATAGAGAATCCCCTGTTGGAGTTGGTTCCCAAGAACCAAATTCTTTGTACTTTATGATAAACATTTATTCATTGTATGGATATTAATAAACTTATTATCACATCATGATTGTTCTTTTGTATGACATTATACATGATAATTTCCTAAGAGTAGCTATCACACTAAAAGATCATAGCAGATACCTACTATGATGAGAACCCGGAAGTGCCATGACACTATTCTTGAATATTTGTTCTATAGCTAGATGATGTCATTTGAAGGGACACAAATGATATAGGATATCAGGGGTGGATACACATAGGACTTTGAGGAATCTTATCATGGTTTACTCCCTTGGTAATGTCCCGAAGGATATTATGAGAATGAGACCTGTCAGTAGGAAATCCAAATTTATAAGTGTCATTTGATGTTTCTATCTGTGGACGTGTGTATTGGTCCTTATAATTTAAGATTATTATTAATGGGTATTATGAATCACACACTTAGTTGTATTGGCTAAAACCGTGATGACATATGTTCACGGTGAGGTAGGATATGTTGGGTGCATCATGAGTAATATTGCATTAATGAATAGCGTGAGAAAGGATTTTTCCCTTCTATTCCATAATGGAAGTTGACATCTTAGGCCCTTTGATGGAAGTGATATAGCCTAAATAAATCCATATACATGGTGTTATATAGGCAAGTTCAATTTCCAAGAAGTCAAAGAATAAGAAATCAAGCACATGGGTTGATGACACTTACATGAAACCCGATTTATTGGAGATATCTAGAAAAAGGGATTATATTACATGGTAAGCATTCGTATGAGGTGACATGTCATTGCGGAATTAAATTATTTCTTTATGGGTGCCTTGACGTGTTGCTAGATGCTAACCTTAGACTTTAGGATGCTTCGCCTAATGCCATTGAGAAAAAGGCCTATAGGGCCACACACTAAGTATATTCAGTATCTCAGTTAAATAATATATTATTTATTATTTATAAATTTGAATAAATATTATTCCTGGTTGTGGTTTAATAATTATTCATAGATTCCTGATCACATTTATTTTGACACTAGTTATTCGAGAGAATATATTATGGGTGGAATAATTAATAAATATTTATTTTCTATTCAATAAATATAATATTTATAGATTTATTGGAGAATAATGAAATGATATTTATTTAATAAATACATATTCATTATTAAAGGTTCAATAAATATGGTGGAGGAGTGGTGGACCAAGTTAAGGGTCTGGTGGGAAATAATAATATTGAATATTATTTGATTAAATAATATTTAATTATAAATTGCAAGTTAATATCATGTTAGGAAATAATAATGTTTCTGTTATTATTTGACATGAGGATTTCTCAAGGATTAATAAAATAATTAAGGTACTTGTGAAAATTATTTATTATTAACCTAGTAAATTAAATGTCTGGTTATATTATTCTCTTATTAGGTAAGCACTAGCCAAGCGATATTGGTGGGGTTGTGTAGAAATAATTGGAGAAAAGCTCTCAAGACTAGATATTTCTACCCTCTCTAAGAATGCACTCAAGAACGAGAGAGATCCTCCTCCACTGGATCAAGGAGAACGCTTTGGAAGTGGTTCTCAAGGAGATCGAAGGCAGACATTGCAAGTGCAATGATCTTCTGTGCTAGCACTCGAAGACTCCTTCGATGACATTCAGAGATACATGGAACATGTGTGGATCACCGCTAGAGGATATATACCCTTTATCTCTACAACACAATGATGGTACACCTGCAGATCTATGGCCAAACACATCAAAGAAGAAATAATCACCTTGGTGGTAATTATTATTTAATTAAATTAATTATAAACAAAATATGTTGATCCTCTCTCTTGGTTCTAGGGTAAATTCTTCTTTGTCTAAATCCTTGATTCAATTATGTGGATATTGGCATTCATCGCCGTATTGACCCCGTATTGATCATCGATTATGAAAAAAATTAAAGTTGGGCACCGCCCCTTCCGCACTTCTGCTATGCCCAGAACCTACAAGTGGTATCAGAGAGGGTATATTATTGTTTATAATCATTTAAATAATTCATCGATGATTTACTCTTTAATAATTTAGTTTGTCAATTCAATTTTAATCATTATTTTTAATTTAAATTACTAGATCTGTTCTTCCTCTACAATTTCTCGCAGATCTAACAGAAACAATTAATTTTCTGATGAAAATTAAATCGAGAAAATCATACGGAGGTTCTAAGGGATCTATCCAGGTAAAATAGAAGTACACGCCGTGTAGTCAGATCTATACACCATGTAATTGTGTTTAGTGCATCAAGAGTAGTTCTGAAATTACTCAAGCTTTTTGATTTTATGACACGTGGTATAGTTAATTCTTACACCACGTGTTGACTAGGACAGACTGGCGCATGGTCAGCCAAACTACACACCGTGTGGCCCATTGGACATGGCATGTAGTTTATTTCAGGTCAGGGCAGGGCTATGTATCCAATACATAGCTGAGCCAACTAGTGACTGTGTAATGCGGAGTCAACACGGAGTGTGTCCCACTAGACACACCATGTACTCTAAAATTTCTGAAATATGCCTCACACACTGATTCCCTAGGCGTGTAATTCAGATAGACGGTGAAGGTAGTACACTCCATGTAGACCAGATCTATATTCCATGTACTTTACCAAATTATACATAATTAAAACTTTAATATTTTCATAATTTTTAAATATTCATGTCATGTATAAGTAATATTACAAGTTGTTATTCTAAGTGCATTTAAGAATAAAACATGGCCAAAAAGTCATGTAATTATTTTAATCATCTGTGAAGTATACGTCATGAAAGTACACGATAAGTCATGTATGCCACATCTCACAAGAGTAAAATAATATACAAGCATAATACATATTGGGTAGGTTTGGAAGAGTATTCACCAGGTTACCTCCAAGCTATAAGTTATGTACAAGGTTAATTTTAAATGGATTATAATTTGTTTAAAATTATAATGGATGATAATATCAAGGAAATTCAGAATAGGATTAAGATAAAAGGATTGATTAATTAAAGATAATAATTAATCGATTTGAGCACAATCTATCTTAAATAAGAATGATTAAAGAATTTAATGCTATTTTATTAAATGTGTAATTCGTTTCATGCATGTGGATGATCATGAGCTAGAACAAACCTTTGTATGTGATTGGTTTCCTTTTAATTTATTATTAAATTAAATTGTTGGCCAGCATGCCTTCTCTCCTCATTAATACGTAGGGCCTGTGTGCCCATGTTTTCTTTTATGTAAACCCCCTTTCACCCCTTACCTATGTGTGAGTAAAATCATATGTAATAGATGGAGCTCCCAATCTAGTGGAGGGGGCTCAAGTTAGGAGCTAAGGTGAAACCAATCCAAGAAGATACAAAGGTGGACAAGTGGAAATCTGTCAACACAAACCTAATTGGTTTAAGGTGTTTCTCCCCTAGGTAAAAGGTTAGTTTATCAACCACTAGATAAACTAACCATTATAATAATCTCATGATCATACCCTTTATTTTATTTCTGTTAGTTGTATGGTTATTCATTATAGATGTTTTGTCGTGATCACATAATTAATGAATTAACAAGCATGCAAGATGGAACTAAAATAAATTAGATTATGTGTAAATATTATCTAATACATGGTTAATCATTTAATATTATCCCAATTAATATTAATAATCATGTGAAAATATAATAAATGGAAATTTACACATAAAGTATAACATCCCTCAAAAAAATATTAATTCAGTATAGACTCCCATTACTTCAGTTAGAATCGAACCATAGTTCAAAATGATTGACCAGCCAAATTTGGGGTGCTTTAAATTATTGGGGATTTATAGTTTTAGGTTTTGAGTTGAATTTACTTATTTTACATCAAGGGTTGACTGCCAAAGCAAGACTTGGTGTAATTGAGAGGCAAAGGTTGAGGAAATCCAAAATTAAGGATTTCAAGATTAGGGAGTCCACTCAATGGATCAAGGAGCTTCAAGTTAATTCAAATAGAATTTGGAATGCCTACCAAAAACTTTTCAAATTGTTTGACCAACCAAAGTTGGGGTAATGTGAAGGGCAATATAGATCCTTACCGCTAGAATATCCAAGAAATAGGATATTCTAAAGCTAATGGTGAGGGATATTGGGTTTCAATAAAATATTGGAAGATTAATGGATATTTATTTATTTATTTGTATTAATTTTAAAAGATAAAGTACTAAAACCTTATTCATATTATTTGTATAAAGGGCATTAAAAATGACATCAAACAAATCATTTCAATCCATACTCGATAAGGAAAAACTTCTCATCAACACTAATTCACAGGAGTAAAAAATGCACCTTTGGGTCATCCTTCACCATGAAAAGAAACTATATGTGATAGAAGAACCTTTACCGATTTTTCCTGGAAATGAGGCAAGTGGTGAGGAGATATATGTGTATAATAAAAATATGAATGATTCTATGGATGTTCAGTGCCTCATGCTATCATCCATGACCAATTATCTCTTTAAGCAACATGAGGAAATGGATGCTTATAGCACGACGTCTCACCTTCAGGATCTCTATCAAGAGAAGGAGAGACAAGAGAGTTATGAGATATCCAATTATTTGTTTACCACTAATCTTGGAGAGTCTGTGTCAACTGGGCCACATGTAGTCAAGCTTATTGTCTACATTGAGCATCTGGTCACCTTAGAGATTAAATTCTCAGATGAGTTGCATACAAATCTCATACTCTCATTGTAACATCCCAGGTAAATAAAGAATAAAACATTTTCATATTTATTAATATTTATGAATTAAATATTAATTTTACTTTAAAGGGGTTTCTATGTTCGATAGAGTACCCGATACAAAACAAAGAGTTTCTTTGAAATCTTACGTTGCACACTAGTAATAAAATAATATTATTTTAAATGGTAGTTAACACGTAGCCGTTGTATTGGTGGGAATGAATAGAAATAACTAAAATATTATTATATATGTTTTTTAAATGTTTTTACATTTATCCAATAAAGGATAAAGGCTTAAAATATGAAAAGAATTCAATTTTAGGCATATATACTCTAATTATCACTAAAGGTCCACTTATCACCTTTTGATGACGAACCCTCTTTAAATATAGTTTTGGTCACTCTTATACATTCTATTGGACCAAATAAAATTCTTATTTAGAATCGGGACATCAAAATCTACTTTGTGTATTTTTTTGGTATTTTTCCGATAAAGTTCATTTTTTAATGAATAGTGAAAAATGTTGTATTTTAATTCAAAACCTATTTTTAATCTAATTTATTTATATGATTAGATTATATTTTGAATTGGTTTTAAAGTGAAATTAGAATATATTTTTACCATTTAATCCAATAGTGGTCATTGGAATTAATTTCACTTTGAAATTGGACTTAAACTAGTGTCAATCTTTTGATATATATTGTTTCATAAAAACACACTATTTGTTCTGACAGCGGGAATTAATTATTAAATTAATTAATGTAACTTACATGTTTTGAATTTTTTAAAATAGAAATCATTTTTGAATTCGGAATATCAAATATATCTTAGGGTGAATTTTTGGTATTTTTCTGAAAAACTTCAATTTTTGATGAATAGTGAAACCACTAAGCGGTACTTAAAAAAACTGATTTTTCGTTTAAATGAAAATTTACCACCTCTGTGTTTTGAATTTCAAAAAATCCGACATAAATGGTTGTCATTAATAAGTAAAATGTGGTTCAATGGGATTAAAATAATTTTTGGTGAATAGTAACGTTTAAGTTTTTAATCGCAATTAGAGGTAATTAGTATAATTTAAGGTAAAAATAATGTTTTAATAATATGGAATGACCTTAAAACATGTCCTACCCTTATTGGATGTGTCATGACCGACCAATACAATCCATGTATCAACTTGAGGACCCCATGGAGCCACTTTGGTAGGAAAATGTCATTAATAACTTTTTATTTAATGTTAAAATAAAAATGTCACAAACATGTGTTGTTTTACTAAAAAAATTTTAAATGGGTTTATACAAGTCATAATTTTGACTATAAATATTCATTAGAAATATAAAAAGATTTCCTACATCATGATATTTTTTTTATAATTTTTAGACATTAAATAAATTAAATTATTTTGGACACCATGATGATGCAGCGATTACCTCATTATTTAATGATTTAAATAAAATAAAAAGATAATGTAAAATCTAAGACCTAAACTTGTCAAAAACCTATTAGATGGGCGGATTTCGAACTCTTATCACCTTATCCTAGAAATATATAATTTTGGGACCTTTAAAATCCGAAATCATTTTATAATAAAGTAACCTTTTATAACTTTCCAAGAGTGCCCCTCCTCTCCTCTTATAAAAGGCCTCCACCTCTACCACCTTACCCACACCTCTAAAGCATTTGGATCAGCCAAAAAATGCCCATTTTGTCTCTCCACATCCCTCTCTTACTCCTAGTAGCCTCAATTTTGGCAGAAGTCTTTCCAAGGAAGCCTTTGAGCTCAAATCAAAAAGAGTTACCCGTTTTAAAGGTAGTGTCTTCTCTTGTGTTCTTATGTTTTATTTTGCTTCTCCAACCCCCTAAACTATTTTTATTCATTTATTTTGTAAAAAAACCAGTATATTCAATATAATAGGATTTTTTATGAGAATTATTAGAGCTACACTTACACACACCTTCATCTAATGGTTAAAGAGCATACTTTTTCCGTGGATGGCGAATTTCTGCCTCACGAAACGATGATTGTTCAATATTCTTCTAACACCTTCAAAGGTGGCCATTAAGATGACACTATATTTATATATGATATATAATATGTTTATTTTTTCCTTAAGATTCTGTATTTTTCATTTATGGCATACCTTTATGGTTTCCATTATGGGTATACGCGATATCTTCATTTTAGGAAGTGCGGACTACCGCCCCCTCAAAGTGATTTGATTCGTTAATGCCATATGTGGGATATATAAAGGATGAAGTTAATGATATTATATATGAAATTATACTGGAATTATAATATACCTTTATTTCATTATGATTCCATTCCATAAAATACAAAATAGAAATGAAAGTAGCGTTCATGCGTACGTACGGCTTACCGTCTCCATGAACGGTGCATTTCATTTCTTACCTCTAAATGTTATATAATATTATAAATGCATTTATATACTGGGTATATATGATATATATGATATCTACATAATGAATATAACTCTGGATATAATGGATACATGAACAACTTGTAATTATAAAGATTTTATTTTTGACTCAAGTACCAATGATCGTTAAAACGACCGTTATTAACTTAAATAATTACATAGTGTTCATGACATGGTAATAAGTGATATCGAAGGAATAATGAACTTGAAAAAGGTTCTTAAGCAAGTAGAAATTAACTCAAGTTTATTATTCAGGAGATTAAAGAGAAATCGAGTCACTTCGGACACGAGGTAAGGGACTTCGTATCAATCTCCATTCATTGAGGCATATTTTGTTTTATACACAACTTTCTTTTATACGGTGTATAAACCCCTTTGAATTTTAAGCTTATTCAAAAGGAGTATTTTTTTTATACGAAGCATTTTACTAAACGACAAAAGGAATGTTTCTTTGTCGTACGTATGCGGTGACAACGACTTCTCCACCGCCGTGACCATTATTTGAGTTTCGGCTTCCTCTACAAGACATAAATTTTTTTTAATGAAAAATAAATACCATGTTTTACTTTTATTTTATTTTGGTATTGAAAATGTTTTTGATAATGTTTTTATTATATCAATGTGTTATTGATATCTTATGATTGAAATGCGGAAATGTTATGTTTCTTTTATGCATGTTTTATGTGATACGATTATGTTATGGTTCTTGTGAATTGTTATGAAGATGAGTGGTTCCATGATAAACTAAGGGCGGGTGAGCCCGATATAGCTCTTCAATACATTGGGTAACGCGAAGGAGTTAAATGTTAAGGTTTCTCTGAAGAGATTTTAGGGAATATACTGTGATGGGTATTCCAAACGTAACCATGAGGGTTACTCCCTACGTAAGAATGTTATGAATGCCTCAAGTTACCTTTATGTCTTATTATTTCTATGATTTATTCATGATTTGATGAGGTATGTTAAAGTGCTTATGTTTTATGAGTAAAGTATGATTTCGTTGATTCTTATGTATACATGTACTCATGTTTCCTTACCATATTTTTATATCCCTTACTGAGATTTTTATGCTCATCCCAAGTTTTTGAAATGTTTTTCACAGGTCAAGAGAAAGGTACATGATATGATGATAGTGTCAAGGAAGTGTCAAGAAAGAATCCATGTTTTTTTTAAATATGTTTCTGTTGATGGAAAAAATGAATACTATCTTTTATGTAACCACTTTGTTTAAATGTAGAATGTAATGAATGATTTATGTCCTAATTCTGTAAAACTATAAACCTGAAAAGATCCTCAATGTGAATTATCCATTTAATTCAATATTAAGTAAGGTTTAAGGCTGGGGATTTATAATCATCACTGCCCAAAACCTTCTCTAGTTTTATTGTGAATTATAATATGATCAATAATGAGAAGAATCTATCAAAACTTATCAATTTAATTCTCCAAGTGGACAAGGGAATGGTGTGTGATAAACCCACAATATTTATGGTGAATATGAAGAGGAAGGACAAGGAAAAGGGGCCCAATAATTATAAATAGTCTAAATCCCCTGAGCACCATCTGAACAAGAAGAATAAGATCCAAAGGTAGGGAAAAGAAAAGGAGGTAGTATATTTTTCATGTGGAAAGTCAGGCCACTGGAAGGGGAACTCCACCCAGAGGCAAGGGGAAGCCGAAGGTGCATTAATTATCTAGTGAAATCTTTCCATTTCTACACATTGTGTATTAGATACAACTTGTGGAACTCACATATATATTCAAATATAGAAACCAAATAGATTCCAGAAAATTGTTAGAGGAAAGGTGGATCTGCGAGCTTCCAATTGTGTGAGGATGGATTCTCTTTCCATTGGTGACTAACACCTCACATTTCCAATGAGAATGATTTTGGTTTTACATGGCCGTTATTATGTACCCAGTGCTACAAAAAACATAATTTCTATATCAAGTTTGGATACAAATGGGTTTATTTTCAAGTTCAGAAATAAAAGTTGTTTATTTTATAAGGACAATATATGTTATGGTATGAAACATTTAAATAACGTTATATATGTATTAAATTATGAAAACCAAGTGCTGTAAATTGATAAAAATCAAATTCACATGACTTATATAACACCCAGTTGTGGAATCACCATCTCAGTTATGTAAATGAGAAGCGTTTGACAAAACTATGTCAAGATGGTTATTTATACTCTTCTAAGCTAAAACCACTTGATAGATGTCACACCTGTTTACAAGGGAAAATGACCAAGCCACCATTTGGTGGATAGGGTGAAAAGGCCACATAGATTCTAGGATTAGTACACAATGATGTGTGTGGACTATTTCCAGTAGAGGCTAGAGGTGGATATTCTTACTTCATAACTTTTACTAATGACTTGAGTAGATATGACTATATTTACTTAATGATGTATAAGTACAATTCCTTTGAGAAATTCAAGGAATTCAAGAATGAAGAAGAGAATCATATTGGTAAGAAGATAAATAATCTTCGATTAGATCGAGGTGTATAATATCTTAACCAAGTGTTCATAAACTTTTTATGGGATTTTGGTATTCTATATCAACTCACTCCACCTTATACAACATATTGGAATGGTGTTAGTGAAAGGAGAAACCATACCTTGTTGGGAATGGTAAGGTCAATGATGAGTCATGCTGATCTTCCATTGTCATTTTGGGGATATTCATTACAAACTATGACATACACATTAAAATGAGTACCAACTAAGGTGGAAAATGGAATTCCCTTAGAGTTATGGAGTGGAAAGAAACCAATTTTTTTGCATACACATGTATGGGGATGCAAGGTGTTTGTTAAGGCTTTCCCAGGAAACAAACTAGAACCCCAGGGCACAAGGTGTATATTTATAAGGTATCCTAAGGAAACAAAGGGATACCACCTATACAAACCCTCAAAAAATAAAGTAATTGTCACTAGAAAAGCAATATTTCTTGAGAGAGAGCACATCCTCAAAAAGGATAGTGGGAGAAAGATTGAATTCGATGAAGTTGATTCTCAAGATACACATGAGTTGGTACATGAAAAAGTTCCACAGGTCCCCATGGAAGAAGTAGTTCCTGAAACACAAGTACTGCATTGGATCTCAAGAGAGGTAAGGGAACCTGAGAGATATGGTTTTCTAGTCACCGAGGATGGTGACTCATTATTGTTGGACAATGATGAAAATATCTCTTATAAGGAAGAAATAGAGATCTTAGAAGATGCAATATGGCTAGAAGATATGAATTCTAAGATGAATTCTATGTATCAGAACCAAGTTTGGGTTATGGTTGATGCGCCAATTGATGTAAATACTATTGGGTGTAAATGGGTATTTAGGAAGAAAATGAACATGGAAGGTAAATTAAGTACCTATAAAGAAAGGCTAGTGGGTAAAGGTTTTAAATTGCGTTAAGGAATTTAATAAGATGAAACCATCCATCCAATGGCCCGAAGGCCTTCATTTTTTATTGATTTTTGATAATCCACCTTTCAATGGGTGAGGTGGAACCCTTACAAGGCCTATAGGCATAAGTATTACATGTCCCATAGGCCTTAGATGAATTCATTGCTCGTAGGCTTCAAACATTACATACAACCCAAACTAACTACTTGGAACTGATCCTCCCCAACATCTTTATCATGAAATCATCTCTCCACATTCACATCGCTATTCGAGTAGGATATCTCGTGAATGCACAGGCTTGTCCCGATGACAGGTGCCATACCCTCTCATTCTTGCAATCTATGTAGCTTCTGCTGTGGTGAAAAATCCTTTTTCACCCTCCTATAGAACTTGTTCTTTGTAGGTTTTCTGGTTTTCATCTGAACTTAAGGTGACCCGAAGGCCTTGAGGTGGACTGAAGGCCTTACTGGACCAAAGGCTTGGGTGGCCCGAAGGCCTTAAAGGACTCGAAGAACAAATCGATGGCCCAAAGGCCTAAAAGGGGGAAAATTCCCGGCTGTTACAGTGTCAAACAGTGTCTGCTACTGTTCCCACTATAGTACCTGCTACAGTACTTCTACAGTACTACTACAGTACCGGAAATTGTACCTCTGCCTAGATTTGATCTCGGGTTTCCTGGATGCACTTAAGAGTCCTCACCAACCAGGCTGAGGCTCATGTGCGATTAAGATGAAACCTTTTCACCAGTTTACATGTTTAAATCTATAAGAATCATAATTTCCATAGCAGCTTACCATGACTATGAGATTTGACAGAATGATGTCAAAACTTCATTCCTTTATAGAAACCTTTGAAAAGATGTTTATATGACACAACCAAAAGGGTTTGTGACACTTGGTGATTCCAAAAGGGTTTTCAAGTTGCATAGATCCAATTATGGATTGAAGAAAGAATCCAAGTCATGGAATATTCATTTCGATGATTCCATAAGGGAATTTGGTTTCATTAAGAACGAATGTGAGCCATATGTTTACAAAATGGTTTAATGGAAATAAAATATTTATTCTAGTAGTATATGTTAATGAAATATTACTTATTGGAAATGACATAACATTCTTACAGTTAGTTAAAGAATAGTTGAACAAGTGCTTCTCCATGAAGGTCTTAGGTGAAGGAGCCTACATTCTAGAGATTAAAAACATTTATGATAGATCCAAGAGGATTCTTGAACTAATTCAAATCATATATATTGACCAGATACTAAAGATATTTAGTATATAATAATATAATAGGGTATTGGTTCCAGTTTCACATGGTTTACATATTTATAATAAAATGTGTCCGTAGACACAATATGAGAAAGATAGAATGAGTAAGATCCCATACGCTACATCAATAGGATCTATCATGTATGCCATGTTATGTACTATACTTGATGTTGCCTATGCACTGAGTATGGTAGGAAGATATCAAGAAGATCCAGGAGAGAAATATTGGACTACTATTAAGACTATCCCTAAGTATCTAAGAAGAACTAAGGCAATGTTCCTGGTGTATAGAGGATATGAGGAGATTTTAATCAGAGGTTATGCTAATGATGGTTTTCAGACAGATCAGAATGATTAGAAGTTATAATCAGGATATGTTTTCTATATCAACATAGGAGCTGTGAGGTGGAAGAGTTCAAAGAATCCAGTTGTAGCTAATTCTAAAATGGAGTCTGAGTATATAGCATCTTTTGATGCAGCCAAGGAAGCCATCTGGATTCAGAAATTTTTCCAAGAGCTTGATTTGGTACCTAACAATAAATACCCTATCACATTGTATTGTGATAATACTACAGTAGTGACTCTTGCAAAAGAGCCAAGGTCACATCAATGGACAAAGAACATACTCCAGAAGTATCACCTCTTGAGGGATTTCTATCAAAGGGGTGAATTTTCAGTGAGTAGAGTATCCATGGAAGAGAAAATAGAAGACCCCTTGACTAAAGACCTATCTCAATAGAAGCATGAATATCATGTGAGAGCTAGCAAACTGAAGATTGTTAGCAGTTAACTCTAGTGCAAGTGGGAGTCTGTTGAAGTTGGTTCCCTAGAACCAAATTCTTTATACTTTATGATAAAAATCTATTCATTGGATGGATATTAATAAACTTATTATCACATGATGATTTTTCTTTTTCATGACATTGTATATGATAATGTTCTAAGAGTAGCTGTCACACTAAAAGGTCATAACAGATCCCTACTACGATGAGAACCTGGAAGTGCCATGACACTATTCTTGAATATATGTTCTATAGCTAGACGATATCATTTGAAGGGAAAAAATGATATAGGATATCAGGAGTGGAGACTCATAGGAATTTGAGGCAGATTCTCATGGTGTACACCCTTGGTAATGTTTAGGAGAATATTATGAGAACGAGACCCGCCAATAGTAAATCCACATTTATAAGTGTCATCAGATGTTTTTATCTATGGATGTGTGTATTGGTCCTTAGACTTTAGGATTATTATTAATGGGTATTATGACTCGTGAACTTATATGTATTGGTGAAAATCGTGATGACATATGTTCAGGGTGAGGTAGGATATGTTGGGTGCGTCACGAGTAATACTGCATTAATGAATAATGAGAGAAAGGATTTGTCCCTTTTGTTCCATAATGGAAGTTTATATCTTAGGCCCTTTGATAGAAGTGATATAGCCTAAATAAATCCATGACCATGGTGTTCTATATTCAAGTTAAATTTTCGAGAAGCCAAAGAATGAGAAATCGAGCACATGGGTTGATGACACTTGCATGCAACCCACTTGATTGGAGATATTGAGATAAAGGGATTATATTACATAGCAAGAGTTCATATGAGGTGACATGTCACTGTGACATTAAATTATTTCTCTATGGGTTCCTTGGTGTGTTGCTAGATGCTAACCTTAGACTTTAGGATACTCTGCCTAATTCCACTAAGAAATAGGCATAGAGGGTCACACACTAAGTGTATCCAATATCTCAGTTAAATAATATATTATTTATTATTTAACAAGTTGAATAAAGATTATTCCTGGTTGTGGTTTAATAATTATTCATGGATGCCTGATCGCATTTATTTCAAAACTAGTTATTTGAGAGAATATATTATGGGCAGAATAATTAATAAATATTTATTTTCTATTTAGTGAATATAATATTTATATATTTATTGGATAATAATTTAATGATATTTATTTAATAAATAAATAGTCATTATTCAAGGTTTAATAAATATGGTGGAGGATTGGTGGACCAAGTTAAGGGTCTGATGGGAAATAATGATATTGAATATTATTTGATTAAATAATATTTAATTATAACTCGCAAGTTCAGCACATGTAAGGAAATAATAATTTTTCTATTATTATTTGACATGGGGGTTTCACTAGGATTAATAAAATAATTAAGGCACTTGTGAAAATTATTTATTATTACCCTAGTAAATTAAATTCCTAGTTATATTATTCTATTATTATCCAAGTGATAACCAAGAGATACTGATGGGGTTATGCACAATGAAATAGAGAAAATCTCTCAAGCCTATAGAGTTATACTCTCTCCAAGAACGCTCTCAAGAACGAGAGAGATCCTCCTCCACCGGATCAGGGAGAATGCTTTGGAAGCAGTTCTCAAGGTGATCGAAGGCGGGCATTGCAAGCCCAAGGATCTTCCATGCTAGCACCTGGAGACTCATTCGACGATGTCCGAAGATACGTGGAACATGTGTGGATCACCGTTAGAAGAGATCTACCCTTGATCTCTACAACACAATAACGGTACACCTGCAGATCTGTGTCCGAACGCATCAATGAAGAAAGAATCACCTTGGAGGTAATTTTTATTTAATTAAATTATTTATAAACATGATATGTCGATCCTCTCTCTTGGTTCTAAGGGAAATTATTATTTGTCTAAATCCTTGATTTATTTTCTTGGATACTGGCTTTCATCATCGTATTGATCCTGGATTGATCATTGATTAGGGAAAAAATTAAAGTTGGGCACCGTCCCTTCCGCACTTCCGCTGTGCTCGGAACCTACATCCACACCACCGCATCTCATGCGCACTGACTTACTCCACTACATATGCACACTGCCTCATTTCTTCAAGCGTACACCGAATTACTTTAAGCGACTTAAGAATACACTGTCATTACAAAACTTATCTAAAAAAGTCTCCATGCGGTTCAATATTTATCATAGCTCGTACAATAGTTTTAGTAAATGATGTCTTCGACTGAAGATAAACAAAACTGCCATGGTTTTGGTTCTATCTCAATGGATTGATGACATCGTGATAAGAATAAATTCTAATGCATAAAGAAACCCTTTGGTTGAAGGTAAAAGATGACATCAATGAAGATAAGATTTCCTAGATTCGATAGACGGGATAACTTTTAATGGTGGGTGAATAGTAACCCGCTCCACATGTCCCGCATTTCAATGCACTCAGAATGCTGCTCCTTAATAATATACTTTCTATGTCTCCCCACATTAGTGCTGGAAATGGGTTTGACACTCCGATACACTTCACACGCCACATATGGGGCGGATCTTGCTCGCTTTCTCCTGTGTGCTATGCACGTGTGTACACCCTACGAGCACTATGCATCCTCTAAAGGTTTCTTTTCACTCCTTGTGGGTGTTATGCATCCTTCTACCAAGGCTATTTAAGTAGATCTACACTACCACAGATCCGTGCAAGGGATGCACTGACTTTTATAAGCACTAAGCATAAAGTGATGATAAAAGGGGGTCCTTTATCACTGCTACCAAAAAATGTTGATAAAGGTGCACCCTTTATCAGTTCTTCTTTTAACGCTGATAAAAGAAATATTTATTAGCACTATTTTTAACACTGATAAAAGTTTTTAATAAAAAATATTATTAATTTATATAAAATTACTATATTTATATTCAAAAATAATGTTTATTTTTATACATTGAATAAAAAACACATGTTTATAATTAATATATTTTTTTAACAATTCAAGTATATATATAATAAATTTAATTGAATAATAAATATATTTATTAAATATATTATATTTATTAAATTTATATATATATTTATTTATAATTACATATTTATAATTATATATAAATAATTTTTAAATATATATATTTATAATTATATATAAATACTTTTTAAATATTCATATTTATAATTATAATTATAAATAATTATATATATATATATATATATTCAAATAAATATATGCTTCCAATGAATTTGGTCAATTGATGCATGGATATAATTGATGTTCATATGTTATGTATTCACTATGAATGTTCATTTATACATTACACCCTCATTACTATTCATGTTGTCCATATATATGATGACTTGTTTTTTATGAGATCTATACTTTACTCGGTGTATATGATTCATTCATGTTCCTATGAAGCTATTATGTTCTCATAAAAACTTAAAATCATGATAAATATAATTAAATAATAAATATATTTATTATATTTATAATTATAAATATTTAGTTATATATAATTACTTTTTAACATATATTTATAATTATAATTATATATAACTATATATATATAAATAATTATAAAATTACAATAATTTTTTAAAATGATAAATATATCTATTATATTTATAATTATATATAAATAATTTTTAAATATATTTATTTATCATTATAATTATAAATAAATAAATAAATATTTATAATTATAATTATAAATAAATAAATATATTTAAATAAATATATGTCTTTAATGAATATATATATACACATATATATATATTCATTAAAGACATATTTATTGTAATTTTTTTAAATGAAAAATATATTTATTATATTTATAATTATATATACACTTTTTATAAAATTATAATAAATACATTTATTATAATTTTATAAATATATATATTTATAATTATATACAAATATTTATAAATATACTTATTTATAATTATAATTATATATATATATATATATTTAAATAATTATAAAATTATAATAAATATATTTATAATAATTATAATTTTATAAATATATATAATTATAGAAATATATTTATAAATATATACAAATATTTATACATATATAAAAATATTTATAATTATAATTAAAAATAATATATATATATGTAAATAATTATAAAATTATAATAAATATATTTATTATATTTATAATTATAATTACAAATAAATAAATAATTATTTTTAGTCATAAATATAAATAAATAAATAAACAAATATATATATTTAAATACTTATGAAATTAAAATAAATATATTAATTATATATAGTCATAAATATAAATAAATATATATATTTAAATACTTATGAAATTAAAATAAATATATTAATTATATATATATTTTTATAATTTCATAATTATTTAAATAAATAAATATTTATATTTAAATAATTATGAAATTATAATAAATATATTTATAATTAATATATTTATAATTATAAATATAAATAAATATATAGCTATTTATAGTCATAAATATAAATAAATAAATAAATAAATAAATATATATTTAAATACTTATGAAACTAAAATAAATATATTAATTATATATATTTTTTAAAATTTCATAAGTATTTAAGTATATATAAATATTTATTTATATTTAGGACTACAAATATATATATATATATTTATAATTATAAATATAATAAATATAATAAATATAATAAATATAATAAATATAATAAATATAATAAATATATTTATTTTAGTTTCATAAGTATTTAAATATAAATATATATTTATTTAAAAAATTATGAAATTATAAAAAAATATAATTAATATATTTATTTTAATTTCACAAGTATTTAAATAAATAAATAAATATATATATATATATATATATATATTTATATTTATGACTATATATAATTAATAAATTTATTTTAATTTCATAACTATTTGAATATATATATAAATTTATTTATATTTATGACTATAGTTAAAATATATATGTAATAAATATATATTTATAATAAATATGTAATAAATATATATTTATAATAAATATATATAAATTTATAGTTATTAAATAATTATAAAATTATAATAGATATATACAAATATAATTCTAAATAAATATAGATATATTTAAATAATTATAAAATTATAATAAAGATATTAATTATATATAATTATAAATATAATAAATATATTTATCATAAATTTATAATTATAAATAAATATATATTTATTAAATATGTAAATATAAATAAATAAATAATTATTTATAGTTATTATCATAAATAAATAAATATATATTTATTATACATATAATTTTATAAATATATATAAAAATATAAATAATTTATTATTATTATAGTTTTATCAACGCTTTTTTAGCGCTGATAAAGGCCTATCTTTACCAGCGCAAAAAAATGCTGATAAATGCATGTTTTATCAGTACTTTCTATTTTAGTGCTGATAAAACATACATTTATCTACACTTTTTAGTGAGCACTGATAAAAGGTTTACCGATTTTTATAAATAAACCCTAACAATCTCCTCCTCTCGTACGCCTCAAGCTCTCACAGAAGCCTAACCCTACCTCCTCCTCCTCCTCCGCTGCCTAATCCTCCTCCTCCTCCTCCGCCGCCACTGCCACAGACCCCTCCTCCTCCTCTTTCACTGCCGACTACTCCTCCGCCACCACTGCCTCCTCCTCCTCCTCCTCTGATGCTGACTCCTCCTCCTCCTCCTCCTCCTCCACTACCTCCTCCTCCTCCTACACAACCAACTCCTCCTCCTCCTCCCTACCACTGCTGCCGACTCCTCCTCCTCCTCCTCCACTTCTGAATCCTCCTCCATCGCTGCCAACTCCTCCTCCTCCTCCTCCTCCTCCGCTGCTGACTCCTCATCCCCTAACTCTCATACACAAGTTTCATGCTCCATGTTATATTCAGGGCCAGTGTTCATGATTTTTACTTATATATAATGTATTATCGGTATCATATAGGATTTCACATTGGTGTTATGATAGCTTATACCCCTAGTAATTGTTTATATGATTATTGGATGTTTTTGAGGTCTGAGAATATAGACTTGGATGTTTGGTATTAATGAAGAGATTAACTATTTTTCATCAGTTTCACTATCCAATTTTTATATTTGAACACGAGATAACCATTTTTTAATCATTATATTATGGATTATTTTGATTCTAGAATTCAATAATTATTCCCCATAGGAATTATTTTAATGGTGGGGATCATTCCTTATTTATTTTATAAATTAATTAAGGTATTGTAAAGGATCATCAAGGGTAGTGAAGTTTTTTTTAGAATTCATATTCCCTATTTTTTTGAGACTATGGTAATAGTGGAAAATCTATGTCTTATGTGTGGATATTTTAGCCACATGATGAATGATTTCATTCTAAGTGTTGTATTTATAGTCACTCAAGTTTGTTAGGTGTTATTTAGAGGTCTATAGCCTATAGTGTATAGTTATCTGAATTACCATGATTGTCTTCTTGGAATTATGGTGGATCGGGTAACCGATAATCTTTAGGAATTTTTTATAATGGTTTGATGATTTTGACACTGTTTCATGATACTATCATATGTTTCTTTTATATGAAGAAATCATATCATAAACAGGAGAATTTTAATAATTTATGTGAGCATTTTATTTTTGAATTTCTTGATAAAGGTGTGTTCTATAATGCTCTCTTTGATGGTACCCTTCATTATGGGACAATATAAGGATGATGTTTATGGTTATTGATTTTCTTCCTAATATGTGGATTGATGATCAATTTTTATAAAGATAATTGGCGTTGAATCAGGGTATAATCTACATGACATGATCTTACACCATTTTCTCTATCCCTACTAGAATAGGAATGAGTATAAAGATTACTATGAGGAGATTAAAATATTTATCCCTAGAAGTAAGAGATAATGTATCCCTAGTAGTATAGAGATTACATGGCTTAATTATTAGTAAGATGTAGCATATTATATTTTTCAAAAGTAAGAGGTAATGTATTTCTTATTTTTGCAGGCCTTGTTCCATTATGTTGGTAAAATTGTAAATTTAATCTCATGGATGACCTAATAAGATATAATGACTTATATTTTTCGATGCTCATTATGATAAGAGTCCCTATCTTCAGTATTAATACCACCCCTAGTATAGATATCTATACTTAAATATATATAACATCATAATAGATATCCTAGATGTATTTCCCAAGGAATTCTCTAGGTTACCACCCAAGGGATAGGTTGATTTTATGATTGTGTTATTACCAGGTGTGGAGAATATATCTATTCCACCATATAAAATAAATCTTATAGAGTTATGAGAGAAGAATCCTCAATTGAATGACTTCGAGGTGAAGGGGTTCATATGAATGATTATGTCCCCTTGGGGTGCCTTAGTTTTTTTCATAAAAATTAAAATGGATCATTGAGAATATGTGTAAAATATTAGAGGTTATGCTAAGTGATATAAATGAACTTATATCCACTTATACGTATTAATGGAACATTTTATCAACTTAGAGGTGCTAAAGTGTTCTCTAAGATAAATTTGATATCAAAGGGTCACCCATGATTCTTTCTAATTGGAAGCGCTAAGAAGGTCTTAACCAAGAATGTGGTATAGTTCCTTTGCTTAAATGTTCATGATATATCCTTCTAATATCTTAATGAAGATTGATGAAAACACCAATATTAACCATTAATGAGTTGGGTAATGAGTATGGCTTATTTGTGATGTATCAGGAGTCCAGATTTGAACAATTCCAGTCTATGGTGGTCATGTGGTTTCTTATGGTTTCAGACAGTTAAGGAAACATAAGAGAAACTTCCCAAATACTTTCATAGATTTGGAAATAGTGGTGCTTTCCATGAGGTGTTATTGGTATTATATTTAGGGTGAGATATTTTTGGAATACACTAATTTTTTTGAAATATATTTAATCACAAAGTGAAATGAACCATTGATAGAGGAGAAGGTTTGAGTACCTATAGTTCTTTAACTTTGACCTAATGTATACCCTCAATAATGAGAACATTTTTTCTAATGCACCATATTGGAAGGATTAAGATTAGGTAGTACATGATTTAAGCATCAAGTAGAAGATGTTTTCCCACTTTTAAGAGATGTGACTTTATGTTCAAAAGTATCATGTCCAAGTGACACTTTTGTATTTATCTATCTCTTATTCACTCCTCAATAGTATTACGGGAGTAAACTATTGTATTCACACTAATTATTCATGAGAGACAATATAAACCTTTTATAACTTTATATTTTATAAAATGTTGGTCATTTTTTATTCATGTATCTTTATAAAGTGTCTCTCTTGGGATTTATGTCTTTTTAAAAATACCTAAGTGGCTTTTTAAAATGATTCAAGTTTTTTGAAATGTTTCTTAAAAAATTATATATGTTAAAAATACCCTTTTTTTGGTTTTAAATAGCTTTAAAATGATTTAAAAAAAAGGAATCAGGGTTTTGAGAAAGAGTGTTTAGAAATAAATGGTTTGTTTTAAAAAGGGTGTGTTATTTTAAAGAGGAATTTGTATAAATGGTTGGTTTGTTAATGGGATTTCAACTATGATTTTATAAATAGTTTTTAAAAGAGACTTAAAGTCTATAAATGTTTTATACTTAGTTAATTTTTTTATCAACATTTTGTGTATTCATTTTGTTAAATATTAATATCACTGAATCAAATAGGATTGATATGAATAAAGAATGGATGGATTCCAATCATCTGAAAAAAGATCATGAAGATGGAGTGAAAGAGTTTATCAAGTTTGCAAAAGATCATGAATATGAAACTTCTTAAATTATTTGTCAACATTTACACTATTTTTATTCAAGAAAAATTAGTCCAAAGGATTTGGAAGAACAATTGATTTGTCACGGAATAGATCGAAGTTATAAATGTTGGAATAAATATAGGGAAAAAGAGAATATTACTAGTAGATGGGATAGAACTGTGTTTTATGGATCATATGATATGATTACAAGTGTGGAAAATGAAGAAGACTATATTGAGGATTTCATTATAGATGTGAATGATGATGAAGATTGTATTGAGGAAATGAAAAGGACAGTTTAAGATGAACTTCATGATTGCCCAAAATTGTTTGAGAAGTTAAAGAATTATGCAATGACACCATTATATGGTGGTTTTCCTAAATATATAGCATTGTTATCCATACTGAAGCTGTATAATTTGAATGTAGGCAAAAGATGGAGTGATTCTAGTTTTACATAATTACTTTATCTATTGAATGACATGTTACCATAAGATAATGAGCTCCTGATCTGAACATACAATTCCAAACGAATGTTATGCTCGATGGGTATGATCTCTGAAAGAATACACATTTTCCTGAATGACTGTATACTGTTTTTTAAGGAGAAAAAATCACTTAGAGAATGCCCAAAGTGTGGTACTTCTCGATATAAGAAAGATGAATCTGGTCATATGAAAGTTTTATGGTATTTTCCAATCATTACAAGGTTTAGGTGCCTATATAAAAGTGAGGAGACCACAAGGAAATTGACATGGAATGAATACACAATAAATAAAGATGGTAAACTATGTCATCCATTAGACTCTCCTCAGTGGAAGAGAATTGATCATGAGTATCCTGAATTTAGAAATGAGACAAGAAACCTTTGTCTTGCGTTATTTATAGATGGAATGAATCCTTTTGGTTTTCAAAGAAACAATCATAGTATATGGCTGGTTATGTTGGTAAATTATAACTTTCCACCATGATTATGCATGAAATAAAAATACATCATGTTATCTATTCTTATATTAGGACCAAAATAACTGGGTAATATTACTGATATTTATTTGGCTCCATTATTTGAAGATTTGAAATTATTGTGGGATTTAGGTGTTACATTTTATGATGATTACAAAAATTAAGATTTCACATTGAGAGCCATGTTGTATGTTATGATAAATGACTTTCCTACTTATGGAAAATTTTCAGGATATAGTATTAAAGGAAATCAAGGGTGTCCCATCTGCAAACTAGGTACACAATCAATTTGGTTGAAACATTCATAAAAAAATATGTTTCCAGGACATTACAGATTTGTAACCCAATGATATAATTACTAATATTGGACTACATCATTCGATGGAATTTTAGAATAATTTACAACACTGTCTCCACTAACAGGTGGTCAAATATTTGAGAAAGTAAAATATGTGGACACTGCTTTTGGTAAACCATTTTTGAAAAAATTTACCTAAACCAGTTGGAAAAAGGGATCAGTTTTTTTTTGAATTACCATACTAGAATTTTCTACATGTCAGACATTTTCTTGATGTTATGCATGTTGAAAAAAAATTACGTGATAGTGTCATCGACACATTCCTAAATGCACCCGAAAAAAAAATGTAATTAAGGCTAGGTTGGTCATGGTTGAAATGGGAATACGAGAAGAGTTAGCGCCAATAAAAGGTGAAAAATGAACTTTCCTTCCTGTAGATACTTACAATATTTCTAGGAATAAGTGATTGTAATTTTTCAACTTATTGAATGATGAAAAGGTTTTAGAGGGGTATTAATCAAATATCAAGAACATCATGCCAATGACCAATTTAAATTTAAAGGGTATGAAATCACATGACTTCCATATTTGGATACAATATCTAATGCCTATAGATTTATGTTTCATTTTTTCCAAGAATTTCCATCATAAATTAACCAAGCTATGTTTCTTCTTCAAGTCTATATTCATAAAAATTATAGACCCAATGAAATTTCCGACTATGGAAAGAGAAATTTCCGTCATATTATGTGAATAAGAAATGTTTTTCCTACCAACATTATTTTACATGAAGGTTCATTTGATGGTTCAATTGGTGAGATATATTCAACTACGTGGTCTTGTACACTATAGATGGATATACCCCATTGAACGGTTTATGAAGATTTTGAAAGGGTATGTCAAAAATCAAAGTTGGACATATGCTTGTATTATAGAGAAATTTATTGTTGAGGAAGCTGATGAATTCTATAATGAATACCTATCCGGTGTGGAGAGAATTGGTCTATCGAAATCTCATCACACTGGGCATCTTACAGATGAAGGAATTTATGGAAGAGATGTTGTCAAAATCAATATTTTAGATCAGGAGTAGGCCCATCTTTAAGTTTTTCATAATAGTTTAGAGGTTTCCCCATATTTTGAAACCCAAAAATAAATTCTCAGCAATTTGAATCCATCAAGGGATGAAAAATGGATATCAAATACACATAATAAAAAGTTTATAGGATGTTTTAGGGACCATATTTTAAAGGAGTCAGTTGAAAATCCAGATTCAATTTCTGAACGACTTTAATGGCTAGCCGGAGGACCAAATGTGTATATATTATCTTACAATGGTTATATGTTATATAAAAATGAGCATGATGAAGATAGTACCATTAAAAATAGTGGGGTTACACTCGTGGCTGAAGCGATTCATGTTTCTAATACTAAGGATAGAAATCCAATTTATGCAAATATTTTATACTTTGGAATCATCAAACAAATATGGGATTTGAATTATACAATATTCCAAATGCATATTTTTCAATGCAAGTGGGTTGATAACAGGAGTGTTGTTAAAATAGATGAATTGAGATTTGTGAAATTTGATTTCAGTAAGGAAGGGTACAAAGATGAACCATTTATAATGGCATCATAGGCAGTACAATTATTTTATGTTCCAGATCCCGTAAACCAAAAGTGGTCAATTATTTTGTTATTTTCTAAAACCACTAAAGGGTTAGATGGAAATTCAACTAAGGATTAACCTTTCATTAGGAAATCACAATCATTTTGTAGTAGTCCCAATATAGATGGAGTTTTGTATGTCAGAGGAGACTATAATGAAGAGATTTGGATCATCGATAGAGAGGTCAAATCCCTTCAGCCTTTAAAAAAGAAAAAGAGAGTTTAATAATCATGTTACATTTTTTTGTAATATATATTGTGTTACCTCATGTTATTATATATTTACCGCTTAATTTATGTACTCTAAATTAAATGTTAAAAAATTATATAGATAATGAATTCCTCACGTAATAGTGCTCCCGATCACGAAGAACAATAAGTCTCTCAACCTGTTGTTGCTCATAGTGCAGAGGAATGACCTTCTGCATGTGATGGTGCTCCCATTCCTAAGGAACAATAGGTTTATCAACCTGTTATTACTCCCAGTTAAGAGGTACAATGACCATCTTCATATGAAGATGCTATCGCTCTAGAGGAATATATTGACGATGTTGATTCTAGGTAAATGGTAGGCGATGAAGGACCGACGCTGCAGAAAAAATAGAAGCGCCATAGTTTGACGGTGTTAGCAAAAATCATTAAGGAAAAAATGAAAGGAATAAAATTCAAGGTTAGATGGAATGCACAAGGCTATAATATTAACACCAAAAGTCCATGTTCAACAGTTATATTGGAATTTCCACTCGACAATATGTGCCAATTGACATAGATTCGTGGCACCATGTTGTTCCTGGGTTGAAGACACTGATGTGAGAAGATATTATGGTAACATTATGATATCATTTCATTATTTTAATAAAAAATAAAATAATGAAACATTGACTTGATCTTCACCATCCATTGTAGAGTGAATTTATAATAGATGACTCCCACAAGAAGTATTTATTAATTCTTGCTGAAAGGATTCACATAGGATTTCACAAAATTATAATAAGAAATCATCTTAAAGACACTAAAGGTAAAATAAACCCGCAGCCACCGGTTATCTATGCACACCTGATAACCCAAGAAGTATGGGATGTATTTATTGGATGTCATGTAGATGTGTCTTTTCATGTACATTGTGGCTAGTAATACGTTGTTTGACGATACATGTATTCATCACTTTGATTGAATTTTATTTATTTATGAAATTACAACTAAGTGTTGGAAATAAGGAACGAGCAACAAAACCAGTGTACCCCTACCGTAAAGCAAGGATGGGGTATGATTCACTTGAAAAGAATTGATACATATTTTAAATCGATCATAATACTTTTATGTGACATGAAACAACACCATAATTATGTTCCTCTTTTTATATGTAGATTGATGACTCAAAATAAAAATCCACTTCCATCCCACACCATGTGCTATAGAAGGAGGCACATGTAAATAAATACATGATACTAATAGTTTAAAACAAAAAAAAGTGCGGGAAACATGTATAAGTATTACATAATAAAATATTTTTTTTGATTTAAATCACTATTACATAACAATGATCACTTATTTTCCTATATTTTCCACAAAAAATAATCACATGAATCAGTAACACCTATTTCGGATGAACATAAACTATTGGTGGCCTTAAAGTATCCAGAACAGTATATCCATGTCAGAGGTGTGGGTTTTGGGGTGACACCCTGATCATATTTTGAAAAAAAACAAGAGGATGATCAAAGTGAATTAATAAAGCAAATGAGAGAGAGAATATCTACCCTGGAAGGAAAATTCCAACGGAATAGAGATATGATGAAAACTTTAATGGGGTAGAGGCAAAAAGAAGAAGAAACTCAAGAATAGCCATCATGTGGAGATCCCTCCCTACCCCCACTAGCTACGAGGATATCCATTCCCCTAAAATCGATGTATTATCATAGGTAATCAATGTTCTAATAAATGTTTCTATGAAATAAGATTAAAAAAAACACTGATACCTTTCTTGTAATGATATTCTATAGGGTGATAATGACTGTGATTTATATTTAGAAACACCCACCCATCACCTTGTGGCGAGGTCTATGATGCTCAATATTCAAAATGAAATGTTACACAACAGAACACTTCCAACTGTTCATGTGTGAGTGTCGATCAGTGTAGACCATGAGTTGATCACAGAGCTACCTATTCTAAATCATGAGGATGATATTAATACAATAAAAAAATATGTTGGATCATTCATCGCATGACCATTACATCTTGTAAAAAATAATGTCGTTAAGGAGGTATTCATTTTGAAGTTACTTTTCAAGATAAATCTGTTACAATTAATGAAAAAAGGTCTAAACCAATGAATGTTTTTATAGATGGAAAAATATAAGGGGATGAAATGAAAGACCATCTCAAAAATCATCTAAAAAATTGACCAACTGATGAAAAATATCCACTGAAATCACCATTAACCCACCCATTCTATATCCAAATTTATTATCATTGAAGGTTCATGTGGATACAAAGTTAAAATATGGTCGCAATCACATAGTTTATTTTGAAGAAAATATGTATGGAGAGAAATATGAAGAATTTATTGGTGTTGAAAGTGAAACTAAAATCCTCGACTATGAATGGCTAGGCAGCTCAGTTATAAATGTATACATGAGGTATGTTTTCATGATTTGATTTTCCAAAAGTTGATATACTGTGTTAATTATGACTAAATACATTTCATATTTTTGGAAGGTGTATATATGAAAAAAAATTGAATGGATTTTCCCATGAAAACAAATTCAGACTCATTAGTCCTTACATCACCTCTACAACACAAAAATAAATAGATAGCAAAAAAATGGGTGAAATAGTGGTCGGTTTGATCAAATCATTTCAAAGAAAACTTTCAGATGTCAAACTCTATTTAATACCAATGATGCAAGGGTAAGACTCTAAAATTTAATCATATAAAATATATTTTCATTTTTTTCATTACTTATTCCTTTTTGTGTTTTTGGGTAGAATTGGATTCTCATTGCGGTAAATTTGAATACTTTAAAGATTTATTTATTGGATTAAATGCATGGATATCCAACAGACCACCCACACATGATGGAGTTTTTTAATTTTTAACACACTACATATAACTTTTTATAACTAAACATCAAGTTATATAATTTATACTATCTTTTAATTAGGATTCTGTTATGATAGGGCGGTGCATCACTATTGTGAAAAAAAGGAATGAGACCAGGGGATAAGCATAAGGATGAAGAAAAGTTCTATGACTGGATAAGTATCAAGTTATATATAATAATATTTCACTATCTTAATACATATAAAAACAAATTACTTATTCTATTCAATGTTTCTGTAGTGTCCAAAACAAACCAATGGAAAAGATTGTGATTATTATGTTTGTAAATTTATGAGATAGATCATATTCCATGAAAAAACTAGCATCCTTAAAGGGGTATTTTAAAAGATAATTACTATTTAATTTAAAATATTTATTAATCCTTTGTGTATTTATATTTTTCCAGTACTACTATGACTGTTAAAAAGAATCATATTTACAAGACAATATAGGTGTGATTAGAAACAAATAGGCAACATAACTAATAGAAGAATGTTCAAAAATAGAATGAAGATGTGACTTACATAGAAGTAGTGGATTGTTTCATATTTATGTTAAATTTACTTCTTTTTAATATTAATCACGTAAGAATTGTTTTTTTATACAAGTGGATTTCTTTGTTTGAGTTAGGGTGGTTTGTTCAAAGATGATCATGCTTGTGAGAGATTGGACTTCGAGGTTTCAACTGATATAATGACAACAAGGAAATGGGTCGAGAATGTATAAAGGTGATTTCCTTCTACTTATTTAATCAATTAATTTTTTCACCATTTTATCTACTATTTTTAAGTTAATTTACTTATTATTTTTATCTAATACTTATTTAAATTTTTAAAAATATTTTGGGAAGTGATATTTACCTTTCAATTATCTATAAAAATCCAGAAAAGAGAGAACATGTTGAATGAAAAGTATTAATTCTTAGTGGTTGAATGCAAAGTATTAATTCCTAAAAGATCTATCATGAATATTTTTCTGAACAATGTACTAATCAGTTTCATCTCAATTAGTCGAACCTCAATCTGATACACAGTTTTTTCGGTATGGATCGAAGTGTATATTTTTAGTTTATAATATTCTTTGATACTTTAAGATTCACGTCTTATGAACTACCATGATTTGATCCATGACTCATGATTATGATCTATGATATGCAGGGTATGAATTTATAATGTTAATATCACATTCTAATATCTTTATGCTCATGTTATCCATATATGATCATTGATATATCCCTTGTTTATTCTTATTAATAATCTATGATCACACTTTCTTATGTTTCATATCATTAGGTTATTAAGAATGGTTTTATAAATGATATGTATAAGAAGGTTTCTAGTAAATAATAACTTAATTAGAGACTCTTATGAACTATTTCTTTATGTTTTCATGTTTCCAAAATCACTAGACCTAAACTATTATGGCATGGATCATTATGTTATCTAATGAATATTAATCTACTAAGATGTGATATCTATGTATGAAATTTATAATTCAATATAGTTGGAATCATAGAAACTGACCTACTCAAAATTGAGAAAAAATAATAAATGACCGGTATCACTCAAAGTGTGTCTTTTTATTTAAAATTGACATTAATTTTATTAAAAATAACAAATGACATACTAAAAATTGAGAAAATGAATTTGTATTGTTTTTATATTTTATGAATATTATCCATGATTCATTTTTGACATGTACGAATCAACTGAACCTCAATCTGATGCATGGTGTGGTAGGTATGACTTTAAGCATGTATTTTTATATTAAATCGACATTAAATCAAGAAAAAAGAACAAGTGACATACTGAAAACTGAGAAAACACATTTTTATTGTTTTAATACTTTATAACAATGATACATGAGTAATTTTTTATGTGTAGGAATCAATCACACCTCAATCTGATGCATAGTGTGACCGGTATGACTAAAAGTGTCTGTTATCAGTTTAAAATTGACATTTTAGTTCAAAACTTGTAACTCACTAAAAAATAATAAAATTCACTCAAATTGTATTAATAATTTAGGATAGTGATTTATAAGTCATTTATGACATGTATGAAGTAGTATCACTTTAAACTGATGCACGATGCGACCGATATGACTCATAATACGTGTTTCCATTTTGAAATGACATTTTAGTAAAAAACACAACTAACATACTGAAAACCAATAAAACATATTTGTATTGTTTTTATACTCAATAAAAAAGTTATATAAGTCATTTTTGATGAGTAGGAATCATTATCACCTCAATATGACACACGGTGTGGTTGGTATAACTCAAAGTGTCTCTTTTTATTTAAAATTGACATCAAATTAAGTAAAAACAACAAGTGACATAATGAGAACTGATAAAATGAATTTGGATTGTTTTTATATTTTAGTAAAATAATCCATGAGTCCTTTTTGATATTTAGGAGTCAACCTAACCTCAATACAACACACGATTGACCGGTATGACTCCAAATGTGTCTTTTTATTTAAAATTGGCATTAATTTATATAAAAAGAACAAGTGACATATTGAAAACTAAGAAAACGAATTTGGATTATTTTAATAATTTAGGAAAATAATTCATGTGTCATTTTTGACATGTAAGAATTATAATAACCTCATTACGATGCACACTATGGATGGTATAACTCAAAGTGTCTCTTTTCATTTAAAATTGACATTAATTTAAGTCAAAACAACAAGTGACATAATGAAAACCGAGTAAATGAATTTGGATTGTTGTGATATTTTAGGAAAAAGATTTATTAGTCATTTTTTATGTGTAGGAATCATCCTCACCTCACTATGACACATGGTGTGGCCGGTTCAACTCAAAGTGTCTCTTTTTATTTAAAATTAATGCAAATTTAAGTAAAAACAACAAGTGACATATTGAAAACTGAGAAAACACATTTATATTGTTTTGATATAAAAAACAATCTATTAGTAATTTGTGATGTGTAGGAATCTACCGCACCTCAATACAATTCACAGTGTGGATGATATAACTCAAAGTGTCTCTTTTTATTTAAAATTGACATTAATTTAATTAAAAACAACAAGTGACATACTGAAAACCAAGAAAAACATTCATATTATTTTTATATTTTAGAAAAATGATCTATTAGTCATTTGTGACATGTAGAAATCAGACTCACCTCAATACGATGCATGTTGTGGATGGTATCACCCAAAGTGTCTTTTTATTTAAAATTGACATTAATTTAAGTAAAAACAACAAGTAACATACTAAAAACTGAGAAAAAACATTCAAATTGTTTTGATATTTTATGAAAATGATCTATTAGTTATTTTTGATGTGTAGGAATCAGAAACACCTCAATACAATGCACGATGTGGATGATATCACTCAAAGTGTCTTTTTTATTTAAAATTGACATTAATTTAAGTAAAAACAACAAGTGACATAATAAAAATCAATAAAACACATTCAGATTATTTTTATATTTTAGGAAAAAGATCTATTAGTCATTTTTGACATGTAGGAATCATACTCACCTCAAAATAACAAATGATTCAACTGTTATGACTAAAAATGCATGTTTCTAGTTTGAAATGACATTTTAATAAAAAAACGCAAATAGAATAATGAAAACCTAGAAAACACATTCGTATTGTTTTGATACTTTAGGAAAATGATCCATTAGTAATTTGTGATAGGTAGGAATTATCCACACATCAATACGATGCACGGTGTGGATGGTATAACTCCAAATGTGTCATTATTTAAAATTGAAATTAATTTTAGTAAAAGAACAAGTGGCATACTCAAAACCAAGAAAACACATTTGGATTGTTTTAATATTTTAGGAAAATGATTCATAACTCATTTTTAATGTTTGGTAATAAACCCCACATCAATAGGATGTATGGTGTGACCGGTATAACTCCAAATGTGTCATTTTTATTAAATATTGACATTTTATTAATGTGTTCTTTCATATTAATGTTTAATTAATTTATTTATAGTATTAGAATATTTATTTTCTTATTTAGGTGGAATATTTTTCTCAGGTTAAGATGATTTGTTCGACAGATGATACCATGGGCGGAGGGGATCATGAGTGTCAAAAGATGAAATATTAATGTTTTAGAATGTTTATTGGACAATTGTAAATGTAATTATATAAAATTTTTTGTTTGAAATGTAAATAGTGGTGTTTTTTGTATATACCATGGGTGGAATTTTTTTTATTCATGATTTAAATTAAATATATATAGCATTGTTTAAAATTATATAATTGTTTGAAATTATAGCATTGTTTGAAATTATAGGGAAATTGTAGGTTTTTTCTTCTAGTTGTGCTGATGCAGGAGGCTAGGCCTTTATCTGTGCTATTTTTAGTGCTGATAATGGGGGACCTTTATCAATGATAAAAATAGTTCTGGTAAAGGGTACCCCCCTTTATCATCACTACAATTAATAGTGCTTTTTTAGCACTCTTAAAGGCCATTTTTCATACCGTGAAAGGTCGTATGTATAATAGTGATACCTCCCTGTGGTAGCCCCCTCGGGTCCCACATGTATGGTTTGAGGTGAGTCCTTGGTTGGCTATTTCTGGCTATATTTTTTTATTAAACTTACATAAAAATAGTCCATAAAATTATCATATAACCCCAATTAACTTTAAATTCCAAAGGAAAAATAATCAGCCTCTCATCAATCTCTTATTTATTTTATTTTTAAATTTAATTATAAATTCTAAAACTCTTTAACAAAAAATATTCTTCACTTTATAATATGTAGAAAACAATTTTTATTATCTAAACACCTCTTGTACATGTATTTGGAATTAATAATGGTTCAACAATTATCACATTAAAGTTGAGGATGTTTTCATAACAATCCTCTAATCATCATTACTTACTTACCACTATACATATTGACATCTTCTCACAACCAAGTCATTCATCATTATTAATAATAAATAAAACTCACTCAAAGGGAAGTTCAATATCCTCCTTTGTTTTTGTTTTCAATATCACCAAACACTATCAAAGTCAATATGTGTGTTTTAATTTCTCCTCCTTATTGAAAAAATACAAAAAATATGTAGAGTTCATGTCTTCTTATAAATCATATTATTATACCTTTAATATGACACCACATATTTTATTTTTCAAAGATATTTTATCTTGACAACTCTAAGTCTACATGGGTGAAACCAGTGTAAAAAACAGGAGTGTAGAACAAAGTTAATCAATGCTATCCATAAACAAACATAAATATGGTACCAATCTTAGATAACACTCACTTCATACCTTAAGGCTTATTAGAAAATCAATTCATAGGAAATATTTATACTACGCTCATCTTAATAAAGACATCAACAAGTTCAAGTGAAAAAACAAATAGCTCTCCCTTTTAGCTCAATATAAACTCCCTTCTAAAAAGAATTTTTCAAAAAATTTCAGATTGGGGATTTGAGGACTCATTCACAAAGATGTTTTGGAATTTCATATTCACAAATTTTTGAATATTTGTTATCATTAAATCATCTATGACCCCTCTCAATGAATTCATCCATCTCCTTCAATTCCCTTCATGTCAGTACAAAAGAATATATATAAGGGAATAAGGAGATACCTATTTATTCCTTATAAATAGCACTCAGGATGAGAGTTTCCTCTCAACATTGCATTTTCCTTATTCCTTTTGATCTAAAATTTGGAAGAGTTTACCTTATCATTCATATTATTCAGATATTTCATACTCACATTCTTCTCATGAACTATTTCTTCACATGGTATATAATTCTATGCCTTTTTAAGTAAAGAAACTTTTTTTCTTCTTATTGCATATAGTTCTTCATATCATATCCAACTTGTTCACACAGATTCTTTTGATTCTCCAAATCATCACGAATAGGTTACTTCTTATGATATTCAATATCTTATTCTAAAATAGAATACTCAACTTTCCAGTTAGAAGAGCCATCACTTTAGTGTATAACTTTTCTGATAAATCCATCAATATTTCATTTTAATCCTTTCCATAAAATTATAGATTTCTCTTATTAGCTTGAGTCATATCAACATCCTAAACAATAGGTGGGAAGCCCACTATTACTGCATCTCTAACTTCTAGGCCAAGAGATAAGAGGTAAGGAATCACCCTATTCCTCTAACTATGGTATTTATTGAAATAAAAAGTAGGATTTGCTCAAATGTTCAGTAAATTATGATTCTCTATTTATCACAAAGTTTTCAGATCTTTATAGGGTATATATATCTAATACCAATTTAAGTGCCCAAGGATTGGTTAGGTACCACTGAAAGGGGGCTGAATCAGTGGTACATTGTTTTTATAAATTCTTTCTCTTTTAATTTAACCTCTATGACTGATTAAAGTATTGATCCCTTGAATTTAATTCATATCATATCCATATAAGAAACAATAAAAATAAATAACAATACATAGAGATTTTACAAGGTTTGGTCAAAAGAAATAATCTTTATTTCAACTAGTTATTCCCCCTAGTTATATATTCTTCACTATATGTAGGTAGTTACAACTAGGTAAAGTCATATTCCCATCAAAACAAAGTCTCGTAGTTCTCTCACTCTAGATTCCCATTATATTTTATAATCCACCACCTACACAAGTGAATCTAGATTCTCATAGGAGGGTCTTTATACTAAGTCCAATAGTGTTACTAATATCCCACTTTCCTTTATACACTTTAGAGTCCCACTGAAGTTTTCTCCTACTCCAGAGTCCCACTGTAGACTTCTATTTCTCTTTAATATATGATCCTCTGATAGAAAGATCTCTGTCAGCTTTAGACTGCTCCAACACTATCTCAAGATGAAATATTTCTCCAAAAACAAATAGGATCACCTGATCTTCTCATGTACAAATTCAAGAACTTTAGTAACTAACAAACAACTTCATAATCTTTCTTATTTCTCACTAATCTTCAAATTATTTAAAATTATATTATCACATTGACTAACTGGGTATATTCCTTCTAAAAAACTTCCCTACATAGTCTCGATTTACTGAAAACTATTCATGAAAAATATATTGATTGTTCATTTCTTAATCTTCATGCATGTATGAGACAATTCATGGTCTTCTCACTTCTTCTTTAATATTCTTTGTGCAATCAACAAAAATTTACAAGATTTAAAATTTTATGCATGCATTTTTTCATGCGTATACAAACTACCACAATTTCTTCTCACTCTAAAACTTCCTCTTCGTTAAATTCATATACTATTTATGCATACATTATTTCATGTGCATGAAAATATTATATAATGCAAGTACACACTCATACCACCTGGCTATATTTTTTTTCATGCATGCATGCATGTCATATATAATATTTTCATATTACTTCATGAAAGTATGTCACATAATGATACTACTTATTTTTTACTCACTCAATTCTATAAAAGAATATTATTTTATGCATGTATCTTAAACACTTTCATGTAATAGAATAAACGATGCCTTCTTCCCTTATTTCATATTCACGTATTCATTTATGTGATAATTTCTTATTTTCCTTTATGAAAAATAGTACCAATGTCACACTAGATAACAAAACACTCAAAATTTCTTCATGAAATAACTTTGAGTGTGAATACCATAAGTGAAGGTTCAAAAAGTTCTGATTATCTTTATAAGACCACAGAGTCCAAGGAACAACACAAGAACATGGAATTTTCTTCGAGAACATATAGAATTTCCTATGATATTTTTCATTCTCAAACATCACTATCATATTTATATTTGAATATTACCTGAAAATGGTGAGGTCTAGGGTTTTTATGGAGAATCTCTTTACCTCGTCTTGTGCGCACAAAATTACATCATTGCATATGTACACCACTTAATTTCTTCAAGAAAAAACCAAATAACCTTATGAGAATTCAGAAAACACCATCATTTCAAAGTGTAACTCAAATAGTATCCATGCAGTTTAAAATTCATTAAATCTCGGACAACAGTTTTAGTACACGATTTCTTCAAATGATGATAAACAACACTTCTATGGGCTTGGTTTGATCTCAATGGATCAAATACATCACGAAATGAAAAACTTATGATGCATGAAGAAACCCTTTGATAAAAGGTATAAGTTGACATTGATGAATATTGTACAAATGAATTCAACAGATCATATGATGATGATATAAAATTAACTTTTAATAGTGGGTGAACATTAACCTGATTCATGTGTCCCACATTGGTAATACGCTTGGACTTTTTCTCCTTAGTAATACTCACCACATATCCCGACATTTAAGATGAAATTAAGGTTGGAAACTGGATATACTTTAAAATATACTTTTTTAAATTTTCTCTATCCCTTTTTAATTCATCTTGTATAGTAAGATACATTGATTGTATCTCAGACTACTCTTCCTCCTTTTAAGTTAGTTTCTCTTCAAGATTTCTCAATATATTATCTATCTCAACAAACTTTAATATGTACTTATTATTTTCATCAAAATATATATTTATCTTTTATCATGCTATTAATTTTCAGAAGATAATTTTTTATTTCCTTTCCCCAACTTTCTCTTATATTTCTTAAGTTAAGTGTTTTTCCCAAGATAAGCTTCCAACTCTTCTTTCCACCTCTATTATAGATATATTATAACTTCATCATCATCATCACTACTTGAAAAATATAAGCCTTTCTTAACATGAGAAAATAAAGTGATTTCATCTTTTAAATAACTACTAGATAACGAATTGGATTCTGCATACTTTCTCATCAAATTCCTCTTTCTATTACTAGAATACTTATTATTATTCTTATATTTTTATTTTTATTTTTAAGGTTTCTCATTTTCTTCAAGAGATTATGATTCAACCATTTTCATTGGAAAATTTATGAAAAAATGTATAATGTTATTACATTTGTAGCACTTGATTAGTTTCTTGCATTTCCCTTTCCCTTTTCCCATTTTTAACTCTTTTTAAATTGGAGAAAAAATTTCACTGAGATGTTAATCAATTTTATCATCATAAAAATTACTTGGTTAATCAACTTTCACTTCTTTAAACTTATTTTTTCTTATAGCCTCTAAGGCCATCTCATATTTTATATTCTGTTTGAAAGTTGGAGCCTTTCTCATTTTATAATCCATTTATATGTTATGTAACTCATCTAATTAAATATCTTTCATATCTTCCAAGGCTAAAACCTTAGGATCAAACATGTTAGTGAAATTTCCCATAATATTTCTCATAATTATTGAATCTTCTAGCTTATCAACAAATACACAGATATTACTTACTATTTCATTGACTCTAATGAAACAATCATCAATTATTTTATCATCTATAATTTTAATATCCTCAAAAATCCTTTTCTAGATTTATATCTTAGCTTCCTTGGATTTAATATTTCCTTCATAACTACTTTTAAATTTATCCCATATCTCCTTGGTAGTTTGGAGACCCATCAATTTAGTGTATACCTTTTTTGATAAAGACACAAAGATTTAATTTTGAGCCTTCATGGGAAATTATATATTTCTATTTTCAACTTGGGTCATAGAAACATCCTTAGTAATAGGTGGAAAGCACATTATTTCTATATCTCTAACTTACACTCCAAGAGATAGGAGGTAAAGAAGTGTCTTATTCATCCAATTGTGGTAGTTCTTACCATCAAAATTAGGTATTCCTTGATTGTTCACTAAATTCCAATTCTCTATTTTTTATAAATTCCTTGGATCTTCATAGGGTACCTAACTTTAATACTAACTAAAGTACCCAAGGACCAATTAGGTATCAATGAGAGGGGTCAACTGGTGGTACATTATTTTTAGAAATTTTTTCTCTTTCAATTCAACATATATAACCAATTGAAGTCTTGATCCATTGTCATTAATTCTTATCCTCTCCCTATAAGAAATAATAAAAACAAAGAACAACATATAGGGATTTTACATGGTTTGGTCAAAATTACCACTCCTTGCTGCAACCAGTTATTCCCCTCAATTATAGATTATTCGCTATATATGGGTAGTTACAACTAGGTAAAGTCCCATTACCATTAACACTATGTCCCATAATGTTCCCACTTTAGAGTCGCACTAGATTTTATAATCTCCCACCCACACAAGTGAATCCTGAGTCCCATAAGAGGATATTTATACTGCATCCCAAATTGTTACCACTATTCTACTAACCTTCACACACTTCAAAGTCCCAATGAACTTTTCTCCTACCCTAGGATCCTATTTGAGACTTCCACTTCTCTTCAAGATATAATACTCTAATAGAAATATCTTTGTCAGCTTCATGATTCTTCTACACTGCCTGAGATGTAATATTTCTCCCCCAAAAAACTAGATCACCTGATATGATCATGTACAAATTCAAGAACTTTGACAACTGACAATTTTTTTATCCTAATCACTATTCACTTATCTTCAAATGATTTTAACTTATCTTAGTACATTGAATACTCAGATATATGAATTTTGAAACACTTCTCGACTCAGTCTCAAATTACTACCTGAAATTTATGAAAAATATATTACAAGTTCATTTCCCAATATTTATGCATGTATGAGATAATGCATGGTATTCCCACTTCTTATTCAATGTTCTTTGTGAAATAAACACAAATGCACAAGATTTACAATTTTATGCAAGCATTATTTCATATGCATGAAAACTACCTCAATTTCTTCTCACTCTAAAAATTTATATTCATGAAAGTCACACACTCTTTATGCATGGATTATTTCATGTGCATGAAAATATTTTATAATTAAAGTACACACTTATAATTCCTTGATATATTTTATTTATACATGTACATGTGTCACATAGAATATTCTTAACATCTTTCATGAAAATATTTCAAACAATTCTACTACTTATTCATGAATCACTCAATATTATACAATCATATTATTTTATGCATGTATCTCAAACACTTTCACATAAAAAAATACAAGATTCCTTCTTTCCTTCTTTATTATTTTCATATCAGTATACATAGTAACTTCTTCTTATCCTTCACAAAACATAGTGAAATTGTTACAATGGATCATGGAATACTCAAAGTTTCTTTATGAAACAACTTCAAGTGTGAATACCATATGTGAAGGTTTGTAGAATTCAGATTAACTTTATGTGATAGTGAAGGATAAGGTATGTAACAAGTGCATGAAATTATCTTAGTGAATATAGATCATTTCCTCCACTCTATTTTACTCTCAAGATTCTCCCTCAAATTTATATTTAGATCTTACTTGAAAATGGTGTGGTCTGGGGTATTTATAGAGAATCACCACACCCTCAGCTCATTCACATTAACCTACTCCACCACATATGCACACTTACTCATTTATTCAAGCACACACCAAATCACCTTACACGACTTTGGAAAAAAAATTTATCACAAAATTTAACTCAAAAAGTCTCTATGTGGTTCAACCTTCATCACATCTTGGAAAAAAATTCAATACCTGATGTCTTTGAATGATGATAAATAATACTACCATGGTCTTGGTTTGATCTCAATGGATCGATGACATCATGATATGAAAAAATTTCAATGCATACAAAAACCCTTTGGTCAAAGGTAAAAGATGAAGTTGATGAAGATCAAACATGTAACAACCTGACATTTTATAAATTAAATTATATTTTTAATGAATAAATGAATTATTAAGTAATGTAGTTATATAAAACACATGCACTACTTTAGATATTTCGACCATTATAAAATATAGTCTTTGAGATTTAGAATACTTTTAAGAATCATAAACATTGATAATATAGTCATTGTATAGTGACTGTTAAGATTAGTATATATTAAGGGTTATGATAAAGTTTAATTTACATAGATGTAAGAAGTGATGACCTCAGCCAGTAGAATCATACCCTATGAATCCAATTTATTAGAGATTCTAAGGGAGATTATATCACTGATATTTTCACTTGAACAAGACCAAGACAATATTCAACAACTAAATCTTTAGAAAAACCTTTTACAATAGAAGTTCAAGATTATTGAGATCACAACCTAAACAATGCTTGTCAAACCGCCCCAAGAATGTGCCACCATCGCACACCTTACCCATAGGGAATATAATGGTGTAATGAGGGTGATTATACACTTAAAGAGGCTAATATTAATTTTATATATTAAAATATTTATGTTCTTCATTATTAATAAAGACCATTTTTAGATCATTTTATAATTTGAACATTATTTCACATCATGATTGCAATTCTTGCTTAAAGTGCACTATTAATTGGTATGATTTGAGACACATTGTTAACCCCCAATGATCTTGATTTGAATTTAATATTTTATTTTCAGGTTTCCCATTCCATTTGGAATATTTCATTCTTTTGGATCACTTGAAGAATCACATTAAAAGATGAGAAAAGTTATATTTCATGACAATAGATTCTGGGCGAAGTGAACCTTACAATAGTCCAATAAAATGATTGTAGAGGCCAAGATCTAAGACGAATGATTCTAAAATTTTAACTAGAGATATATAACATCCTATTAAACATTTAATTAAACGGTTTATGAAGCTAATTCCGATGTTTTAAATTAGTTATAGGTGGAAAAACTTGAAGATAAAATTATGGGCTAGATTCTGAGGCCCAGAAAAATATCTCATTATTTCAATCATATATAAAAAACATAACATCCAAGTGGGATTAAATTTTACAAGATGTTAGGATACATCTGGGGATCTAATTTTTTCTTATATGGCCCACCTTAATTCTTCCATATGGAAGGACATTTTGATACCTCTGTTTGGTGGATTCAATTTGGCTCAATATTTTTTCAAGAGTGAAAAAGTCTTCTCTCCATTAAATTTCCACCCACTTGGGCCTACCACTATTAATTGGGGTGAAATTAACTATTAGAGGCACAACCGAAGGCTTCAAAAATTCCTATTTAAGGTAGTGATAGTGAATTATTTTAAGATTATTCGTGTTTTTTTCATTGTAATTTTATTATGCCGATTTGTCTTTGTAACGTTCTTCTTTTAATTGTAAGTTTCTAAATTTATTTTAGATTCTTAATAAAAATTATTCTTCTTCTCATTTTATGTTATTTTTGTTAACACTTTGATACCATTTCATTAAGGAGTAAATTTATTCACATATAATAGATATAAATCCTTCAAATAATTGTGTAGTGTTCATTATTTCATTGTTTTTCACTTCTTTAATTCCGCCCTCATAAGTCTACTTCCCGCTTCCATTGAGATCATAGAATCAATGGAGGGCTAACCCACTTATGGGTTGATCCAAGGGAATAGAAAGGGGCTGTATTGGATGTTATTTCTAACTTTATTAATTCCTAATCACTTATTTTAATTGAGATTTTTTTTGATTATCTTAAAACTTCTTCATCCTTGTTGAATTTTGAGGCCACACACTTCAAGTGATAATATGAACCTTTACCTTGAAGTGCTCATAAAAAATATCCTCCAAGTGTATAGTTGATTATTATTAGGGTGTTTAGGTATTAAAATAGTAAATGATTATGGTATTTTTACTTTGTTTAATGGAACCATCTCAAATTTAAGAAATTGAAATAGTCTAAAAAGGAATTCATCTAATCCACCCCAAGCAATAACCTAGGAAAAACTCATTATCTCAAACTGAATTCACATAGGTATATTAGTGTAAATTTAAACCATTTAAAATAAAATTAATGTTTTAAAATTCATAGAAAAAAAATAAATATAATGTATGTATTTGTAGTTTTCTTCTTAGGTATTTGAGGATTTGACAACCCAAGATACACTACAAACAACCGCTTCAACACTAAAAACTTGGGTAAATTTGGGTGAGAACAAATTTTGGCACCGTTTTCAGGGAAACAATTAATTCATCATGGAACTCATTTTATTATACCCCATTTCTATTTTATCACCTCATTTAAATTATCTTTTCCCATTTATTTTGTTTTTCAATTTTCTTGGTGCATGTCCGTATATACCTATGACCAATCAAACCATCTAGTTAGGGTGGAAATTCCTAGGGTTGGGTAGTCAAGTACACTTATGGTCATATTTCCATTAGATCCTAATATTTCTAATACTTTAGATTCAAAAATTTATCCCATTTTAATTAAGGTTCTTCAAATAAACCAACTCATAAACCCGAGTGGGAACCAAAATGAAAAACCAAATGAGAGATCCCCAAACATGGGAAATATTGTCGACCAAACCACGAATGAATGCCTCACAACTACCTAGACAATTATACCCTCTTTTATTACGTATACTTCCCTAGGAGAATACCACTGTGTCTTAAAACCTCATTTCCTAAACTACCTTCCAACATTATATGGTATGAAGTCATAAATTCCATACATTCATGTCAATGAGTTTAATGAAATTGTTTAAACAATATTCCCACCACATCAACTTGATTCAACTAAGATGATGATATTTTCTTTCTTACTAAAGGATCGATCCAATAATTGGTTAAAAAATATGATACCTATATCAATCCACTCCTGGGACCAATTAAAAAGATAATTCTACAACAAATACTTCCCCTATCACAAAACAACTTCACTTAAAAATATCATCCAAAACGTTTTCAAAAAATAAGGGGTGTCATTTTATAAAGCATGGGAAAGGTTCAAAGACACACTCAACATAGTACCTCACCATGTATTTTCAATCATATAATAAGTTAAAATCTTATATGAAGGGTTGGGTCTGGGAAATAAACAATTCATTGACATGATGTATAATGGAACCTTCAAAAACAAACCTCCAAATTATGGTTAAGAGTATCTAGAAGGCCTGGTTGTACAAAACCAGAAATGGCGAAAATCACCTTACTATGAGAATCCCCCAAAATCTGGTGTAATAAACACTCTTAAGGATTAAGAAATTCTAAGGGAAAAACTGTCTCATTCATTAGGAATTTTGAGAAGATCAATCTTAGGAAGGTACATGAAATTCAAACTATTGAACCTGTTTTCACAATTTGTGACAAACATGACCATAAGAACAAAAAATTCCCAACCATCCCTTCCATTAAGGATGTTATTTTAAGAGGAACACTAGTAGAGGTCAATGATATAGACTTTTAGAAGCCAAAATACCAAAAAAAATTCAATCCAAGGTATAATTACTATCTAGGATTTGGTTGGAAAGATAACCAGTAAACCATCCAACAACCCAATCAACCAAAAAGATCAAACCCCTACCCTCCACAAAATTTTAAAACCCATAACCAGTTCTAACCACAACTAGTCCAATACCAACACCCTTTTATCCAATACCAACAACCCATCAACACAAGAACCTTATCAATATTCCCCTCTCCCAATCCTTGAACATTTGTGTAAAAAAATAGAGAAAATGAACTCATAAGTCTCATAACTTAAGCATGAACTGCAAACCATTAAAACTAGAAAATCAACCATGTCAACTCAGGTTTCCCCAACTCTGAGGGGAGAATCTAGTTACACACAAACCTATCATGAACAACTAAAAGTAGTGACTATCTTAAGAAGTGGTAAATCCATTGAAAAAACTGAAAAAACCATCCTAGAACCATTAAAAGCTTCAATAACACATGAAAATATTAAAGAAACGCCCTCCGAATTTGAAAAATCCAATGAAAATGTGGAAGAACCACAAAATCATCAAACACTCAAACAACCTGCTCCCTTCCCTCAATGCATGAGAGGAAAATCTAAACCATAACTCAATGAAACTTTGAGGGAAATATTCTCTCAGGTTAAGCTAAACATTCTTCTTCTCAATGAAATCCAAACCATTTCTACCTACTCAAATCATCTTAAGGAATTTTTTACTTTTAAAAGTAAATTTTCACATAAAAACCAAATCCTTTTGAATAGTAATGTGAGTACCAACATTTAAAGAACCATTACTCTTAAGTTGAAAGCCCCAGGATGTCTTTAAATCAATGTTGAGTTAGGAGAAAATAAATCTGTCAAATCCCTTTGTGATCTAGGAGCTAGTGTGAACCTCATTCCATATTACATGTATTGTCAGTTAGGGATCGAGGAAATCTATCCCATATCTGTCAATATTCAACTAGCTAATCATATTATTCGAGTTCCTAAGGGGATATTAAAGGATGTCTTGGTGAAATTTGAAATTTTCATTTACTTTTATGACTACATTGTCCTTGAAAATCACCCAAGCTTAGGACCTAGGGAGAAAACCCCCATCATCCTTGATCATCCCTTCTTAGCAACAATCAACTTAGTCATCCGAGTTAGGAATGGTAACTTGAAAATAACCTTTGGAAACATGATCCTCGATCTGAATATCTACAATGAAAACTCTCAAATTGGGGATGATGAAGAGATCCATGAGGTAAACTGGATAGTTAGTGTTGATAGTGAACTAGGGGAATATCAAGTAATTGTTGAAGGACGTTTAAGTCAAGATGATATTGATTTCATTTGTTCACATGAGGGATATTTGTTTCCTTGGATTGAATCTCTTTTAGACGACTCATTTGATGATTTTCAGGATCACCAATTAATTATACCATTGGTGAAATAAAAAACATTGAGTTTATACCCATTCATGAAACTGATTTAGACAATTTGGTGGCTAAAACTTTTGTTTAAAAGGAACCAATTATGTTAATAAATTTAGAAAAAGAATCTGAGGTTGTTAAAAAGTCCCATCCTTATTTTGAAAGTGTTAAACAACATGATCTAGAATTTAAAGTCCTAACTTCTTCACTTAAGTATGAATTATTAGGGGACAATAGAACCTTTATTATTGTCATTTATTCCTCTCTTGAATCCAATCAAGAGATGATGCTTCTAGATATCCTAGGAAAGCATAAGAAAGTAATTGGAAGGACACTTTCTGATAATCCTAATATTAGAACACTCATTAGAACTCATAGTATTGTTCTATAATATGACTCCTAACCATGTCATTAACCTTAGTAGATAATCAATCCCAATATTATGGATGTGTTAAGGAAAGAACTTCTTGTGTTTTTGAAATAGGGTATCATATACCCCATTACTGAGAGTGAGTGGTTAAGCCAAATTCAAGTTATTAAAAATAAATATGGAATCACTATGATCACCAATGAGGATATTGATATTCTCCCTATAAGGTTAAGTATTTGATGTATAATGTGCATTGACTATAGGAAGTTAAACTCATTCACTAAGAAAGACCATTTCCCCTTTCCCTTTCATTGATCAAGTCCTCGAGCGAGTGGCGGGTCATGAGTTTTATTTCTCACTAGATGGATTCTCAAGGTAAAATAAAATTTAGGTATCCTTAGAAGATAAAGTAAAAAAACCTTCACCTATCGAATTGGTAATTTTTCCTTCGAACACATTCCCTTTAGGTTATGTAATGCCCTTGGTACCTTCCAGCGGTGCATGATGGGAATCTTCTCTGACATGGTGGGGGATTGTTTAGTGATATTTTTGGGAAACTTCTCCATATTTAGGGATATGTTTTAGGGATGCCTTCTAAATGTTGAAATGGTTTTGTCTAGATGTGATGATAAGAATATCATCCTAAACTGGGAAAAATTCCATTTCTTGGTAAAGGAGGGACTAGTTCTGGGATAACTAGTCTCTAGAAGAGGGATTGAAGTTGATAATAATATGGTTGATATCATTAATAACCTTACCTATCTAAAAACTTTCAAGGAATTGAGGTTCTTATTAGGACATATTGGTTTCTATAGAAGTTTGATTAGGAATTTTAGTTTTATTTCCTAACCAATTTGTGCTCTTTTGGTGAATGATTCTCTATATATATATACATAAATCTATAAGGAATAATTCTAAACACTCAAGTCATATATTATATCTCCACATATCATATAATATCCCAATTGGAAACTTTCATTTGAACTCATGTGTGATGTGAGTAAATTATATGTAGGAGATTTCTTAGTACAACGTTGTGTGAAAACTCTATGTGTCATTTCTTATGAAAGTAAATCATTAAATGATGGAAAAATAAACTACACTACCATCGAGAAAGAGTTAATTGATATTTTATTTTACTTAGAGAAATTTAGGTTCTATCTCTTAGGATACCCTATCATTGTCTTCATTAATCATTCATCTCTAAAATAACTTTTCCAAAAATTAGATTCCAAGGATAGATTGATCAAGTGGTTCCTTCAACTTCAAGAGTTTCATTTAAACATTAAAGATAAAAAGGGTGTTGAAAATATTCTAGCTGATCACCTCTCTAGGATGGAATTAAAAACAACTCACATCACCTTTCTATGTCGGATTCATTTCCCAATGAGAACCTCTATTCTTTAAGTGATTTACTATGTTATGATGATACAAAAAATCATTTTTAAGGGTGAAATTCCAAAAATCATTGGGAACCAAGATAAGAAGAAATTTCTTTATGATGTCAAACACTATGTGTTTTATGATCCATACCTATTAAAGTTTTTTCCTGATCAAATCATTAGGAGATGTGTTCTCAATTCTGAGAAATAGCCCATTCTAAAATTCTGTCATAGAGAGGCATGTGGATTCCACTTTTCCCCAAATAAAACTAATTAAAAGGTCTTACAAAGTGTTTTATATTATACTAACCTTGATAAGTATTCCTACCAATTTTTCCAAAGTTTTCCTCAATGTCAACAATTAGGATCCATAACCTAAAGGAATCAAATGCCCCTTACTCCCATTATAGCCATTGAAATATTTGATTATTGGAGAATTGATTTCATGAGACCCTTCATCAACTCTAAGGGATATCTATAAATACTCTTATAGGTTAATTATGTCTCAAAATGGGTAGAGGATATTCTCACCAAGTCTAATGACCATCATGTTGTGATCCAATTCCCAAAAGAGAACATATTTTCGAGCTTTGGAATTCCTAGGTCTATCATCAGTGATCATGGAACCCATTTATAAAACCATACCTTCTAGACACTAATGTCTAAGTATGGTATTTCTCATAAATTTTTCATTACCTACCATCCTCAAACTAATGTTCAAGCTGATTTGGTGAATAGGGAGATTAAGAAAATTCTTGAAAAAACCATCAATCCATCTAAGAAATATTGGTCCAAGAAAATCTTTGATAACCTTTATAAATATCACAATACTTTTAAAACTATCCTAAAAATTTCACCATATAGGTTGGTTTATGGGAAATAATTCCATTTAACAGTTGAAATTGAACATAAGGACTTTTAGGAAATCCAAAAAATGAACTTTGACATTTATTTAGAAAAAAATGAAATTAGATATTAATGAACTTGAGGATCTTAGGATGTAGGATTATGAAAATTCAAGGATTAATAAAGCAAGAGTTCAAGCCTACCAGTCTAGGAATCTCAAATTCAAACACTTTGAACAGGGAAAATTAATGCTCTTGTATGGTTACAAACTTCATTTTAACCCAAGAAAGTTAAGGTATAGATGGTCAAGTCCTTACATAATGCATCATGCGTACCCTCATGGGTTAGTAGAGATTCACAATCCCTCTAGTGTTCATGTATTTAAATATAATGGTCATAGATTAAAACCATTCATTGAATAATTTCATAAACAAGAAACAGAGGAGGAGTTAACTGAGAAAACCTATGAACCAGAAAATTTTTGATAGATTTAGGGTTAATATCAGGCTAAAGACATTAAAAAAATCACTTTCTAGGAGTTAATACATCCTTTACCTATTAATTTAATCAATGTTTGGAGTTTCAAAATAAACAGGTACATTTTTTGTCCTTTCCTTTTTTATTTGTTTGTTTTTAGTTAAGGGAACCTCTTGGGGTTTCCATGGGTACTAATTTGGTTTTTGTGTGAGAAGTAGGGGCTATTGAGGTAATTTTTTTTTATCTAGGTAAATCACATATGTATAGAAATTCTATACCATTCTACCAACCACTATAGATATTCCATGAGTGAAATGGGTATCAAAGGATAAATTTGTTGTGGCATGAACATCATCAGTATACCACTAGGTGACATTGTTCCATAACTCATTTTAAAATTTTAATATTAGAACTCCTCTTCTATACCTCTACCCTCTTATAAATTTTCTTTTATTTAAACACTAGGTATAATGTTAGTTTAATTTAGGGGGGGGATGAAATAATTTTTTTGTGTACATAAAGAAAAAAAGATTCAAAATGAAAAATAATGTGTGTTAATAGAAGGAAAAATTTATTTAACCTTGAACTTGACAATACACATTGTAAACTTTGAAACTGAATTGTCAAATAATTTTGAATTTTTTAACTCTGATTTTAATACATGTTTAATTTCATGAGGATATATTTTGGAAAGCATGGATGTATAATGTAATTTTTCATCGTTTATATTTTCATCTAATTAATAAAAAAATTCACAATGCACATCCTTTGGATTGTGGGGTATTAATTTGAGTTATTTGGGTCCCATAATAAATGGAATAGGTTTGGTTATAACTTTAATTTTAACATGAGTATTAAAAAAAATATAAAAAAATATAATTACTTGTAGAGAAATAGATTGACCTAATGTGCGACTTTCAGTACTTGGAGATCATGACTCCATAGTTGTCTGACCTAGAGTTGAGAATTTTATCTCTATTTGTGGTAAATTGATTTTTTTATTGAGTTAACTCAATATTATGCTCGATTATGTGAGCTTCACTTGGTTCCCTAAGGTCTTTGAGCCTGGGAGTCATCGACAATGTCTTTCTACAGGGGTTGACTTGTTTGAGTTCAATTTCAATTACCATGGAAAAAGTGAAAAAAATAATAATCATATTAATATTAAAATTTTATTCCACTTAGCGCTTCTATATTTACCCCCCTTGATTAAAGATATACCCCCATGTCTATTGTGATGCATAACACATCATCATGATTAATTAAAATTGGATGAAATGTGGAGATGGATTTGAATAAAGGAATGAGCTTGGGATTAGGATATTATTACGAACCTATATTTTGTTAAATGATTTTGACATGTTTCATAATTGTTTGGTATAAGGTATTTTGGTGAGAATTTTATATTTTTTTAGAAAAGATAATTCAAATTTCATATTTTGAGATACATTTTTCTCGGGACTATAAAAAATCAATTTGGGGGGTGTGATTAGCCACTGAAAGAGGATAATATTCATTTTATATATTATAATATAAATGTTTTTCATTATTCATAAAAACCATTTTTAGTGAATTTTATAATTTGAGCATTATTTCATATCATGATTGCAATTGTTGCTTAAAGTTCACTATTACTTAGTATATTTTGAGACAAATTGTTAATCCAACAATGATCTTAATTTTAATTTAATATTTCATTTTTAGTTTTCCCATTACATTGATAATATTTCATTATTCTAAATCAATTTAATAATCAAATTAGAAGATGACCAAAGTGGGCTTTCATGCCAACACATTCTGGGTGAAGTGAACTGAAAAACTGCCCAATAAAATGACTATAGCATTCAAGATCCAAGACCAATGATTCTAAAATTTGAAATATAGTTATAGGAAATCCTAGGTAACATTTAATTAAAATTTTTAACAAGATAATTTTTATGTTTGAATGTATTTATAATAATTCCATGTTGAAGATGAAATTCTAGGCTAGATTCTGCGACCCAGAAAAACAGACAACTATTTAAAAAATATCTAAAAAAGACAACATCAAATTGGGCTTAAATTTTACAGGATGTCATGGGAAATCTGGGGATACATTTTCTTATTCTATGACCCACCCCAATGAGACCATATAAAATGAAATTTATGTGCCTCTACTTGGTGGATGCAAGTTGGCTCATATTTTTGTCAAGGGTGGAAAATTTTTCTCTCCATTAACTTTCCACCAACCTGGGAATATCACCATTAATTGGGGTGACTTTAACTATTGGAGTATTGAACCAAGGCTTAAAAAATTTCTATTTAAGGTAGTTTTGGTGAATTAGTTTAGGATTCTTGGTGTTTTGTTTCATTGTAATGTTATTTTATTGATTTTTATTTATAACATTATTCTTTCAATTTTAAGTTTCTCAAATTATATTATATTCTTTATAAAACTTCTTCTTCTTCTAATTTTATGTTATTTTTTTCAAAAGGTTGATAATATTTCATCAAGGTGTGAATTTATTCACATATCAAGTAGATAAATCCTTCAAATAATAGTGGAGTGTTTTTTATTTCATTGTTTTTCACTTCTTCAATTCTGCTCTCATAAGTCTACTTCCTACTTCCATTGAGATCATAACATCAATGGAGGGATAAAACACTTATGAGTTGATCCAAGAAAGCAGAAAGGGGATTTATTGGATATTATTTCTCACTCTATTAATTCCTAATCACTTTTTTAATTGATATTTTTTTTTATGATCTTAAAAATTCTTCATCCTTGTATAATTTTAAGGCCGCACACTTCAAGTGATAATATGAACATTTACCTAGGAGTGATCATAAAAATTATCCTCTAAGTGTATAGGTGATTAGTATAAGTGTGTGTAGGTATTAAACCAGTAAGTGATGATAGTATTTTGACTTCATTGAATGAACCCATCTCAAATTTAAGAAATTTAAGTAGCCTAAAATGAAATTCATCTAATCCACACCAAGCGATAACCTAGGACCAACTTATTCTCTTAAATTGAATTCAATTAAGTTTATTAGTGTTAATTTAAACCTTCTCAAATAATTTTTTTTCCAATTTATATCCAAAAATAATCTATAGAATATACATGTCTGTTGGTTTCTTCATAGGTCTCTGAGGATTCGATAGCCCAAGCTACACTACAAGCGATCTCTTCAACCCTAAAAACTTGGGTAAATTTGGGTGAGACCAAAGGGGTTATATAACTACACCCTAGTAGTATGAATTTATATGTTTTATTTTTAATAAAATTATGATTATTTTTATCCATTTTAATTATTTCTTTATATATGTAATTATATATATGAGTTGGTGGAAATTAGATTTTGATACGAAGAATCCAAAATTGAATTTTTTGGAAAGTATATAGATTTTACACTCTTTTTGATAAATTCAATAATTTTTTAAATAAATATTATTTGGATAAAATTTTCTTATTAAATAATATTTATTTAAATATAAATTATAATATATTTTATGAAGTCTAATGTAATTTTTATACGGGTCAGAAAGTGGTTAGTATCATAAAAAAATTTATTTTCCAGTAAATAGAGATTTTTATGTAAGTGTAAATTCTCATATTTAGAAAATTATTTTTGTAAAATAAATATTATTTTTAAATCATAATTTTTAAATTATCTAATGGTGATTTTTTCATAATTTTTTGAGATTGTCATTTTTTTTGTAAAAAATTAATATGATATATATATGGTCCATATTATGACATCATAATAGCCCAAAAGTGATGTAATAAATCATAAAAAAGGAATAAACAACCAAATATATATTTAAAATTTTAAATAATGTTTTTTTAAGGTTATTTGATTAATTTTATAAACCCTTAATAAATCCTCCAATACCTATATTATATTTTAAGGTTTTAAAATCAACTCTTTATGAACATAACTCACTTACACACCACCAATGGTATTATTTTAATATATTCAATTATTAAAATTATAAAATATTTAAATCCAATACTATTTGGTATAATACATGGGAAAAAACCATGGTAAGGTTTGTGGTTTTGATTATTTTATTATATAGAGTCCAAAACCTAAGTTTATAAATTAATAAAGAATCCCCCTCTATTTTGCTATAAATACCCACCCAAAATCCCACTCCTCTTCACTAAAAACCAATTTATCATGAAGTTATTCTCCCCATAACTATCTAAATCCCTCCCAATGTAATCCCAATCTATTAATAATCTCCCCAAAAGATTTTAGAAATTCCCTATCAAGGTAAGTGGATTCTCTCTTCATCCTATTTAGTCAAGAACTTTCTTTGAGTTATGCCTTTTTTATTTCCAATTTTCCATGTTATAATATGTTTTTAAACAAAAACTTATTATCCTTATTATTAAAAATTAATGAGATAAATCCAATCAATCTCATTAAACCTTACCTTAAACCTTTATATAAACATGTTATGTTTTTGAAATTATCCTATGTTTTTCTATGCCAAACATTTGTGTTGTTTATACCCATCACCATTTCTACTCAAAAATATTCAACTAGATATACCTATCCTTAATTTATTAGGTACATACATGTATATAATTCAACCTCCTTAATAATTGTATTAAAAGTGATGAAATTAATTCTTATTTTTTATGATCTATGTGGCACACTAATGCATGTACATAGTATGAATGCATTGAGTGGGCCCAAAATTATATAGTCCTCTAATGCATTGGGTAATGTTTTTATCTCATGAGATACCATGTATGGTGAGTGGGAGGATATCCTAAGTACACTATGTTATGATGTCTTGGTGGTTATCCTTGACTTATTCTTATGATGTCATGTTTTATGTTGTTTCCACATTCCTATGTTGTCTTGATGTTATTATATTATACCATGCTTCAATGTTCATGTTTATGATTCTCATCCCATTTATGTCACCTTGATATGTCTGTTTAATAACATGTATTACTTTCATCATGATATTATTTGATTATTATCTTACTAGGCTTTATATCTCACCCCTTTCTTATGTATATACCCAGGTTATCCCATGCAATTTTAGAAGAGTAATGTAATTTTAAGAGTATGTTAAGGAGTTTTAAATAATGTTGTTGTATAACTATTTAAAGTTATTATGTTATTTATCTAATTACCCAAGTACAATAGCCATTTTTTATCTTTTGGTATTGTATTATGTGTGTCTTTATGTAATAAATCATGAATTAAGGTTTATAAAAGATATGGGTTGTCATATGATGACCTAGATTCACCAGATCAGACTACGATGAATAAACATAAATTTTAATGGAAGGTGAATAGTAATACACTCTGTATGTACCATATTAGTAATATTATTAGAATTCCACTCCTTAATAATACTCTCCATATCTCTCCACATTTGAGATAGAACTAGGGTGAGCACCCGGATAATATTCAGATACCATATATGGGGCGGGTTGCACCCGCTTGTCCCCGACGTGCCATACGTGTGCACCTTATAGGAACTATTCCTCATTAAAATCTTGTTATGAGATCCTTGTGGGATCTATGAATCCTCTTACCACCATGGATGGATGATTAGATCTAACATCCACATGGTAGAACCCTTGGGTCCCACACGTTTGGTTTGAGGTGAGTCCTTGATTATATATGGTTGGCCATATTTTTTTATTAAACTTCCATATAAAGAGTTAATAAAATTCTCATATAAATCCTAGTCAAATTAAAATTCCAAATCTAAAATACTCAACCTCTTGTAAATCTCTTCTTTATTTTATTTTTAAATTTAATTATAAATTCCAAAACTCTTCAATAAAAAATTATCTTCATTTCAAAATATATAGAAAAAATTTTCATTCTCTAAACCCCTATTGCATATGTATTTGGAATTAAAAATGATTCAATAATCATCACATTAAATTTGAGGATATAAGGCCCCATCCTTAAACATTACATAATATTGAGTTAAGTCAACAATTTTACTTTATTTCACATTGAGGATATTTTAAATTTTATATCTTTAGAGAAATAGGCCATAAATCATACATAAAAACTTAAATATTAAAAAGTAGACACTTTTACTCACTATCCATTTTTTCATAAAAAAACTTTTAAAAAGAAACATGGTTTTGTTTCATGTTTAAACATCATAACTTTTCCTTGATCCTATCCTTGACTCTATTATCCTTTAAATCCTATGAAATTTTTTCAAAATTTGGTATGAACATAAAAAGATCAACAAGGGACACAAAACTAATGAAAACTGTTAGTCTTGTGAAAACATGTAAACCATGAATACTTTATCATAAAGTAATACGTTTATTCTTTAAGAAGTAATAAATACAATTCACTGAATATAAGATCATTAATTACCATTTTGTAATCAAAATATTACCATAAAACACATAGAAAGCAACATATAACATATAAAGGTGAGTTTAGACATAATCATACTTAAATGGAATAACCATACAGTCGACTTCCACACATATCACTCTTACAAATGGAATAACCATATGACCAACTTCTATACCCAATGCATTGGAGGTTATAACATAACCACCCATCCTTGGTTTATCACGAAACCACCTGTCTTTGGTTTATCAAGTAACCACTTGTCTTTGGTTTATCACGTAATCACCCATCAAATTTCTAAGTACCATTATATAATCATAACACATAAAATACTGTAATTATAAACATTTCACTCATAAAATTTCATTTGAAATCACAATAAATCATTTCAAGATTTTGAAATAGTCAATCCAGTTTCAAAAAAAATTTCAATACCAAAACAACCAAAAATAGAATAAGGGACTTCTTTTCCTTTTAAAAACATTAAGGATTATAGAGGAAGCCAAATATCAAATAATGGTTATGGATGCGAAGAATTAATTTTCACCATATACGTGAAAAAAATTCCTTTTTTGTTTTGTAAAGAAAGTAAAACGCTTCATATAAAAAGATTCATTTTAAAAACCTTGTAATTAATTAAAATTAAAAGGGGTTGATTATACACCTTATAAAAGAAGGTGGTGTATAACATCAAAATATGCCTCAATAAAAGGATATTAAGATGAAGTCCCTTAACTTGAGTTCCATTCGTCACATATGTTCCTTGTTCTTACTAAATAATAAAATTAGCTTAATTTATAATCTCTTAAGAACATTTTAATTTTTATTATTATTTTTATATCATTAATTACCATGTTCTAATAACTAGTTAATTATTTGAGTTTATGTTGGTCATTTTTTCAATATTTGGTACTTGAGTTGAAAATGAACATGGTTTGATGTCACTAGTCCATGTGGTCATAAGAAATTCATTTATATAATAATATTCATGAAATTATTATCATTTTTATACATCAATTATACTTTTAAATCAAACCATTAAGTATTTTTATGAAAAATGAACAATGTTATAATGATATCATAAATATGGATATGGTTCTAGTATAATTTAATAACATTATTTAACCATTATATAGGAGGTTAAATCACCCTCTACTAAATAAAAGTACAAAATAAGGGTTATTTTCGCAATCTCATTATTATTCGAGGTTGTTTACGTGTAAGAATCTACTGGGACATCTTTATCATCCATGTCCATATTTCTTAAAATGAAATTCAAAATGTTTTTTACAATTGTTTAAATTCATTTTTATACATTTTTGAATTTTTATAAAATGTTTTTAAAGGAATCTTTCTGTCATTTTCCAAATGAGGTACTTTATAACCTTTTTGAAAAATTAAAGAAAAAATGTTTTTTTAACTTATACGGCGCAAGCGGATATTTTCCGCCGTTATGACAACCAACCATTAAATCTTTCCTTATAATATTATAGGGTTATTTTCAAAAGAAATGTTTTCTTTTATAATCATGTAGCTTTTAAATGTTTTCAAAGTAAAAAGGTATATTTCTCTAAAAGAGTTTTAAGGGATTTATTTGATTATTTTCATCTATGTCAACATCCTTTGATGGATTTTATGCTTAATCGAGGTTGATTTATTATGATAAAATCTTATATATTTTATTTAAAGGATTATGATATATTTGAATGTGGATGTTCTATTTGGTACCATTTATAGTTTATGGTTAAATTATTAACATTTTGTATACTGGTTTTAATATGAATGTTTATGTTATGTTTTACCCAAGAGGAATGCATTGGACTTAGTAAGTGATGGGTGTTTCCAACTATAGACCCTCAATGCATCAGAAGGTTTCATGAAACAAAATAGATATTTTTTTGGATGAGGCCTTACCTATTTATTATATTCTTGGTATGAAGCCTTGAAAGTATTATATTATTGGCATGAAGCATTGAAAAATATTAGATTCTTGGAATGAAGCATAGATGGTATGTTTCAAATGTCCAACATTATGCACATTATCATTATGAGATTAGTTATTGATATTACATGTGATTATTAGACTAGTATAATATCCATGTTAAAGTTTAAATGGAATTATTTTATTATTATTTATATATTATGATGATGATTGTGTTTAAAAGGATTTTATTTTAGTTTTATACCCTGCCTCAAAAGTTTATGCTTATTTATAAATGATTCTGTTATATTATTTAACCTTACTAAGCATCTAAGCTTACCCATTTCATATGTTCTATTTTTATAGGATGCCAAGAAGTGTTTTATGATTCATATGTAGGGTTAATATAGGATAATAATGAAATTATAAAATAATGGGCTATGTTACATATTATTTTTTGAATTATAATGAAAGGTTCATGTATGTAATATATTTTCTAAGACTGCTAAATTGATCAGTCCTTCAGGAATTGATTCCTTATAATCATTCCAATGTATTAAAATAATTCACCGACTCTAGGAAACTGGGTTTAGGGAATTACAGATCAATTCCTTTAATTTTTGAATACCCTTTTCAAAAAAATCCATGTTTTATTCTGAATCACTATTTCATCTTCATTTAATTTTTTTCTAAATAATCCTTTGGTTTTAATGAAATACCTATTAATTGGCCTAGAAAAAACATCTCATGTATTGTATTTCTCTATTTTTTCTAGTTTATCATTCATTTATTTGACCCAACTCTAATCATTTGTAGCCTCTTTAACATATTTTGGTAATTCCAATGATCAAAAATATATCTGGTTCATATAATTTATTCGTATAGTTTGGACTTGGGCTATTGATTCCCCAAAAATATTTATTTTGGTGATATCATCCTTGATTATTTTTCTCTATGAAAAATCATAAATTTATATGTTTTCATCATACTCTGAGACTTTTTTAGACTTTTATTCATGCTATATTACTCACCCTGAACCATTAAACTCTTTATCACTCTTATATTATGAGATATTATAGTTTTTATGTACAATTTAACCATGTGCCACTTTCAGGTGTCCATCATCAACAACCACAACAACATTATTATACATCATATTTTCAAGTCATTTTTATAACATTGGTTTTATTTTATCTTTTATGAATATCCATGAAATATTCCTTCATCTCCCCAATATTCAATTTTATTTTTAATTTTTCCTAGTTGTTTCCAAGCTCTCAAAAATATTTGAGAGTTATTTTGTTTCCATAAAACATTTCATATAGAGTTCTCTCTTTATTTTCACATAGAAATTCTCTATTAAAGATGTAAATTACTACTATAACTGCTTCATTCTAATATAATTCTAGTAGATATTTTAAAATCAAATTTGTTCAATTGATTTTGTTAATTTTATGATTTCTTTATTATAAAACCTTGTTTTGAGGTTGATTTTTTGGAAGCTAATACCAGATGTTGAATTCCACGATTTTCTATATATTCTTTAATTTGATTATTTGTGAATTTGGTCCCATTTTCTATTCAAAACTTTAGGATCTTCACTCGAATCATTTTTAAGCCCCCCTCCAATATCAAGTGATATATTTGTATACCTCATTCTTGTGTGTGATTTTCATAATCAAGGAAATTTTGTTGTAGTTATCTATGGACATCACATAATACCTATTTCTATCCATTTAATTGGTTGAAATTGTCCCACATATTTCCACATGTACATGCTCAAGAAACCTTGATTCTTTCATCGATATTGGATTGTAATACATCATAATATTCTTACCCTTTTATAACTCACCCAAGTTAGTGTGACCATATGTTAGATTATTAATATCATTATCTCTTTTTATCTTTACCAATATCTCAAGATATTTTTGGCTCAAACGCCCAATCCATTTATTCCATAACCTATTCTACTCTTCTATAGACATCATACAGAAATTCTTCCCAACATTTTATATAGATATATTAGTTATTTATCCCTAGAGAATGATTGAACCATATTTATCATTAATGATACATGGATTTTGATTGATATCTACTACATGTTTGTGGTCACACAATTGGATTACATTGAGAAGATTATAACTCAACCCATTAACTCAGATAATTTTAGTTCTCCTAAGATCTTTTCCTCCAATATTTTAATTTCTGGAAACAATGATCTTAATACTCTCATATTCACCTAAACGAACAATAAAATAGTCATTGTGATTGATGTTCACCATGATGTCTTTATTTCTAGTTATATGTGATGTACATATACTTCTAATAATCCAAAAACTTGACTTTTTAGTTTCCCTAAAGTCAATTTAAACAACATTATCCTTCTTTGGGTTTCCTTTCATCACCCAAGTTGGTGATGAGTATTACAACACAATAGTTATATCCTTAGAAAATTCTTCTTCTTGAAAAACTAAAAATATTTCATGAGTCACTAAAAATTTGGAAAATGATTCCATCTTATACTTTTTCCAATAATGAAGTGTTATAATAGACTCTTTTTTCATTATTAAATTGAATTAAATTACCTTATGTCGATAGCCATAACAATGAAAACAATATCCATTAAACACATTAGAATGATTAAAAATTATTCTTTCCTCTTTGTATTGATGTTTCTCCTAGAATGACCTCCTATGAATATATCACACATAGTATATATGTACTATAATTCCATATTAAAAAATATAACTCTTGTTTCATGGTAATTCATTATGTTCACATTGTTAGTTTCCTTTTTAATGATACAAAGACCATCCTTCTTCAAGGGATTTAGTGCATGAGGCCTTGAAAATGTCACTAATTTGTATATATTTTTTAACTATTGAACATGAGAAATATCTATGTGTTACTCCTCAAGAGTTCCATTATCTTGACTTGGTGATAGTTCATGTTTATTTCATATCATAATTCTATGATTTAATAATAATTCTTGATCTTCACACATAGGATTCCAATTCAAAAATCTTCTTCTAGAACTTCAATTCTCTTTACTCAATAATTGATAGGTTTTTACAAACCATCCATGATTTGGGTTGTTGTTAAATTTTATGCTTCATATATAACTTCTCATCTTCTTGTTTTTTTACATGTAAATCATAGAAGAATCTATCATTACATTTTCCATCTTGGTATTTTATCTCTATACATCATGTTATTCAATGAATGTCTCAAGTTATGCCTATACATAATCCCTTTCTACTACTTCTTCATTATTATTATCAATATCAATATTTTTTTCCTTATTTAAAATTTCCATCAAGACGCTATCATATTTCATGTTTTCAAAAAATCCTATATCATTTTCTCTATAACTATATTCTTCTTTAGAAATAATATTTCTTCTTTTTAAGGGCCTCTATTAATAATTTTATAAAACATTTTTTCCCATCTTCATTTGAGTTTTTTCTTCACCATTATCACCATGATAGTTTTTGGGAAAATTTTCAGTAATATATCCTAAAATTATACACCTTATTAAAGAAATGTTAAGCATACATTTAAACCTCTCTATTTCTCATTTAATATTAGAAGGCAATAATGGCATAACTTTTGAAAATTCATCAACTTCTAAGTTTTCCATGTCTAATAGCATCCTCATGGAATTAAATTCCACCTCAAGAGTGCCTTGATTATCTAATGACAAATTTTCATAATTTTTTATTTTATATTCCACCACATTGTAATGAAAACTATCAAGATAGATCAGTTTTAGATAATTTTCTTCTAGAATACAAAAACATCATTGAAAATAGGAGGGATACTTCTCACACTTCTCTTCACAATCTATTAAAATTTGATAACCTCAAAGATACATCACATATAATTGTTAATAATGATTAAATAATCAAAATAATAATCAAATAGTTAATTTTAACTAATTCTCAAATCCTCACACATGTTCAATAGAATTTGAAGATTGGAATCCAGAACATTCGATTCCCCTCCATAAATATTCAAGATATTTTCCCACATAACATGAGAGTTTTTTAGTACATTACCATCATGAATATGTTATTGGATAAATAATTTCCCTAATAATTTATATATTTCATAATTGCATCTATTTAAAAATGATCTCCTTCCCTCAAGGCTTCACTCCAAAAATTTTATAGTAATTATATACAGGGTCATAGTATAAAAATACATGCCCAAGGATCTGAGATAATTTTTCATCCATATATTCTATAATAATAAATTAGTTACCTAAAATATTGGAAAACATTTATAGTTGAAAATAATTCCCATACATCTAAGAGAGAATAATAATAACCAACTCTTTGATACTATACATGGTAGAATCCTATAGATGATAAAACCCTAAGATGGGGGATCAGGGTATATAAAATAATTTCTTAGATGAGGATCTTGTTATCTCACTTTGAGGAAAACTTAGTTTTATATCAATTTTTCCTCAAAATTAGAGATGAAAACATTAAAAAACATAAGATACTTTACTTGGTTCAACTGCACTAGGATGTTTCCAAGGAGCATGCACAACAATGCGCATGTGCACTGAATTCACTTTAATCTCATTTATTCATAGTTAAAAAATATGAGTGGTCCCACTAACCCTTAGGGTTCACTACTAGGAATAGTTTGATAATTAATTCTTCCTTAAATGAGAAACTCACTTCTCCCTCATTTGAATCTTTCTTCTTCACACATAATTATGATACTAACATGAACAAAAAGGGTGTTTCTCTTAAACAAAACATAGTATATTTCAAACAAGGATGATATTCCTATAGGATAATCTTCTTTGAAATTCAATATTCTAGATGAGATCATGAAGAAAAACATCGGAGATCTACTCTTCCTATACCTATGTGTATTTATCTGTATATCCATTTTTCTCTATATCAAAACATAATTCTCTTCTTTCCAAATCAATCCAATGGCTATGACCGATACCCCTAACTATAAGATTGTTCTAGATGTATCCAAAGTTAATTAGAGGCATCATGAAAAATTAATTTCAAATTAATCATTGGTATTTTAGAACCATAACTCCCCCTGGCATAAAATAGCGACTAGTTGGAAAAAATACTACATTTTGTGTTGTATGAAACACTAGAACATAAAAATATTTATTTTTCACTTTTTATTTAATTGATATCATTACTATAGAATAGTCATGAGTCCCTATATTCATTTTGTGTTATAATAAAAAAACACTCTAATATGGAGTCCTTCAGTTGACCATAACCACTTCTCCCATAGAAATATATCTCCTTTAACTCCTCCTCTTAATAGCCTTGAAAAATTTGTGTGGTTTATTCTCACATGGTACGAGCTGCGGTGAGGTAAAAATTGTTGTAGTGTATCCTCCTATAGGATAGTAAATCCCAAAACATTAATTCTTTATATTTTAGACCATACAGATCGCAAGGCATGATTAGGGTGTGGGCACCCAAAAAAATCACGCGGCAAAAAAATCAACCTTTTGGGGTTCTGTGCCATGGTATACCTTAATACAATGTATACATTCATAATAACAACTCATTGTTGTGTATCCATAATAACTATAGTGTGTCAACCTACATATTTTCAGAGGTGCTGAAATTCGCCTTTTATGCCTATGCACTATAGCAACCATGGATGTAGTGTAAACTGAGAACCATGAGTTCCACATAAAATTTTCATATAAAAGGATAATAACATATTAGTAAACTAATTACCTGACTAGAAAGAAGAGTGTAATAGTGTCCACTCCCACCCACATCCATTATGACTCACTGCACCATAAACCACTATATTTTCACTACTGCCCCTACGGTGTGGATCACTTCACCATGTGTACCCTATCCCATGTGTATGTCCCCTTTCCTTATAATGTCACTACATCTATCTAGCGTGACTATTTCCCTTGTGTGTTTGATCTTTCTCCCACATATGCAAGGTTGATCTGAATTCAATTCCAAACTATGATGGACTTCTTTTTACAGCACAACTATAAAACACATGGCATAGCCCTGGGACTATGTTATAGTCTCCCCAATATGAAAAATCTATAAATATTTAATTCTCCACTTTTCATCAATCACAACACACACAAACCTCCAATGGGATTTTGGCCAACACTTTCTAGTTTATGTATAATATATTGGCACATGGACTTAATGGTATGTTTATATTTCCCAAAATCATTCCTTCTATCATCATGAGAACTATAATTATATCTATGATTTTATTTATTTTCATGGATATAATAAGTCCTCATTTTCATTTAACTATGTAATTATTTTTAAAATCTATATTTCTTAATCATTGTATTTGTTCCAGGTTTATGTTACAATATCTTACATCATATTCTACTCCTTGATGAGCATATAAGATCACCCATATTTTTTTTATTTCACAAGTAATACAAGAAGAGAACTATTTCAATATTTCAAGGATCCTCTAAAATAGAAAATAGTATACTCATGGAGTTTTTATGATTTATATTGTTTTCTCAAGTTTTTTTTTGAAAAAAAAATAGGTGTCTAGTATTGCAAGAAAATAAAGTTTTTTGTATCATCATTAACTTTTTTTGTAAAAGTAATCTAATATATCTATGGTATGTGGGTATAAAGAGTCTCAGTAGTTATAGTTGGTATCAAATAATTTCTAGTAAAAACCACGTGGACTTGATTTTAAGGAACCTATTAAGATATCAAAATTATTATGGAAACACTTATGATTTTAAGGAAATATTCCCTAGAAAACCTAATAGGTATTTGATTTTGAAATTCAATATCATGAACATATTACGTGTATTCCATTGTTTAAGGATAGTGAATAACATAATAAGTGTGGATAGTATCAATAGTCATATTCAATATAGGGGTATTATTCTAGAGAAAGTCAATGACACTAGAGTTAGAGCTAATCAGATCATAAAATTATTACAAAATATGACATTGGTAATGAAAAATAACATTATCCACATATATGAATTTTATTATATAAAACAAGGTAAAACTATTTTGTGATTATTAATGTGAAAAAAATCTCCCTTATTAAATAGAACACCTAATAAATTGGTAGTGGAGAAATGGAATAATTCACTAGAAAATATATTTCTTTCAGTATGATGTAGTAAAATGTAAAATGTTTTCATTGAATTATACCATATAAATGGTGATAGAGACTGATGGAATTACCTAATTTATAACACTAAATAGATTTTATAGTTTGATCTCATGTAACAGAGAACATTTAAGGATATAATATATGAATTTTTTTTGTGACAAAAGAGAGTAAAATGAATTTCAATTACTCAATATTAGATAGAAGGATGAGAAAAATTCTAATGATAATTAGGGTAACATTAAAATATTAGATAAAATTGATAAAGAAAATGTACATTGACCATAAATAAAGGTTTATTTTTTTATTTGATAGGATAATTATTAACATTGAAAGGTAATTAGTCAGTCATTCCTTTCCATTATAATATGATATAGTATTAATTTCTATTATAACTGAAAATTAATTCTATAATATTATTTCAATTAAAATAAATGTAGAGAATATATTGACTCCTAATAACTACACAAAGAAGAGTATGTTAAAAGGGAAGAAAGGGAGTGGAATTTCAAACATGTAATAACTGTGGATAGAAAAAATTTGGGTACATTTATGAGGGGAATGAGAGTTTGTTTAAAGTGTAGAGAAAAAGGTAATCAATATCATGAATGAAAATAAAAGTCAGATGCTTTTTATGTTCAATGATTTAATAGTAAAAATATAGGGCACTATAAAACCCAATTCCAAAAAAGAAAATGGAAATTTCCTTAGGAATGGTTGATGGATAAATACTGATATTGCGAGATAAAAATAGGTGAGGTTGAACTACCAAATAATATGACATAAAATACATTATTTCCAATCTAAATGTTAGTGAACTCGTTATTTGATTCCAGATCTCAATACTTATTTATATAATATATATTTTCTTAGAGCATTGAATAATCCCCTAATACTCTTACAAATTTGTTTTTATTTATGAAAATAAATGTGATTCTTGTTTCAATAAATATTTATAGAACAATATCTATTAAGATGCATATATATTACATGGTGGAAACATGATTATTATATATTTAGTTTATTTTGAAATAATATTTAGTTTATATTTTATTTCAATGTATAGTTCAATAATTTATTAATGAGATAAGGATATTACTATTTGGGAAGGGGACATCGAATCCCATGTTTTCAAGGGAGAGACTTTACCTCACAATTCCTTTTTAAACCCAACTCCAGTAGCTCATCTTATTGAAATTATGGGATTATATAAAGATAAAACACTATATATTGATTGGAAGGACATCTTAATGTTAGTGTATTTACCCATTGTACAAAAATACATTTATTTATTTCTTGAGGAGTCCCTAGGACTTCCCCTAGATCATGATGTTGAATTTTATATTGAACACATTCTTAAGGAATGAACCATATCTAAAACTCTATTGAGAATGAAACTAGTGGGGTTGGAAGAGATAAAAAAACAACTAGAAGAGTTTTATGATAAGGTATTTACATCCCCCAGTGTTTCACAATAGAGATCCACTATTTTATTCATGGAAAATAATAATATTTTTGTGATATTATGAATCGATTATAGGGAGTCCTATTGCAGTTATATAAAGAATAATTATACTTAAAATGGATTGATTACTTACTTGGTCAACTTCAAAGAGAAGAATAATTTTAAAAGATAAATCTTCACTTTGGTTATCAATATTTAATTTTAAATAAGGTATATATATTAGATAATAATATTAATATAATATATGGTAATATGAGATTATGATAAAATCCATATGGTTGGAGAGAGACTCTATTTTCCTCACAGCCTGGTTCCTGATTTCTCTGTGAAGGAGGCTTTCGCTCACCCTGGGCTCATGAAAACCATTCTGAACAGGGACCAATTTTAGGTTTTTAAGGAAATTACCCTCTCAGAGGAAGAAGATATAATTTTTTTTACGGAGGCTAAGACGGGGCGTTTCAATGGGAGAGATTTTCGCCTACTTATTCACCAAGATGGAGGATGGGACAAGCTGGGGGCGCATTTGTGGTGAAAAGAGATTCCAACGAATTTTGGTTTTCTGGTTTGGTGCGCCAGAAATTCTTCTCTACCAACTGACAACAACGTTCAGAAGAAGGGGATCCAGATGACCTCGAGGTGTTTATGCTACGCCTCTCCCCGTGTGGAGACTGTTTCACATCTGTTTTTTCAGAGAAAATGGGCCAAGGAGCTCTGGTCCAGTATTGTTAGAGGAGGAGCCTCAGCTGGGAAATGCAGTTCATTCCAGAAGCTTCACTCGGCCTGATTTTCAGGTATGGATTTTGAACATATGGAAGCAAAAATCCGGTGCATATCTGTTATGGAATTTTTTTGGACTGTTTGGGAAGCTAGAAACATGGCTAGAACAAAGACACGGCCTCCTTTTTTCCTGCTGCATCTGAGAATGAGAAGTCTTGTCCATGATCTTGGTTACTTGTTAAAGAAAGGGAAATTCTCTCAGGCACTCTGCAACTTCCTCAACAGACTGGTGGTGCCACCAAGGTCCAATGGATTCTGGATCAGATGGAATCCTCCAGCGTTCAAACTTAAGCTCAACGTGGATGGGTCCCTACTACATGAAGTAATTCATGTAGGAGGGCTGGTCCGTGATGGGGGAGAATCTGTGATGCTGGACTTCAGTAGCTACCACAGATTGGGGTGCTCACTTGAAGTAGAAGTCCGAGCGCTGCTGACAGGGATCAAGCTGTGTAGCAGATTTTTTCTGGTTTGCACTGAAATTGAAACTGATTCGGAGGTGCTGGTTCGGGCGATCACGGCCAAGGGCAAGGTACCGTGGTATTTGATTTATTTAATCTGTAGCTGTATCTTAATGATACCCAGAGGCTGTGTGGTCCGACATGTTTCAAGGGAGGGAAACTTTGCTGCGGATTCTCTTTCGAGAGGAGGTAGACCGGAAGAACCTTTGTTAGTCTTTTCTCGTTTTGGATATTTACCTCGGGAATTTAATTTGTTTGTCCAAAGAGATGCCTTAGGTCTCCATCATTTTAGACCACTGTGATCATGTGGTTCCATGTAAGGCATTTGACTTTTTATAATAATAAAAAAGTATTTTCAGTCCATATGGTTGACTAATTCACTATCTAATTTTATGGATATGATAAATATAGTAATCATGTATTATCATGATAACATTGTGGTAGTGTTAATTGATGATATATTAATAAACTCTAAAATATATAAAATGTGAGAACTATAATTGGATAATTCTTGAGACCCATAGATAAATGGAATTATATGGAAAATTTAGTATGTGTGAATTTTGGGTCAATTAAGTTTTTTTTTCATACTATCTCCATGGATAAAATATTTTTTGATCCAACAAAAAAAGTTGTCAAAAATTGGCATATTCCAATGAATATATCTGAGATATGTAGTTTCCTAGGATTAACATGTAACATTCATATTTTTTTAATAATTTTTTTTATTGGTCATCCCATTAACCAAGTTTGTAGGTAAAGGTGTTAAATTAATGTAGTCCTATAAATGTGGAGAATGTTTTGAAGAGTTTGAGTGGATATTGATTAATTCACCAATATTGGAATAACCATCAATAAAGGAATGATTTATAATATATATTTAATCATTTAAACAAAGTAATAGGTTGTGTCCTTATAAAAAATGATAGAGTGATTTCTTATGAATTAAGTACATCAAAGATCCCAAAATAGAACTATCCAAATCATGACCTTGAGTTGGAAATAAGAATTTTTTTTCCTTGAATATAGGGGTGCACTATATCTATGGAGAAAGATGTAGAATATATATGGACCACTATTTTTTCTGTATATTTTTTCTCAAAAATTTCTCCATGTAAGGAAAATATGGTGGTTGTAGTTTCTTATAGACTATTACCAATCAATACACTACCACCCTAGGAAGAGAAACCATGTGGTAGATTCATTGAGCAATAGAGACCATATAGATCTGACAACGATGTGGATTAATAAGGATCATATATCTAGATATCTAGTAAATATGGATATAGTAATTTCTATGGAAGGTGATCCATCATTACATTTACATGAAACCAAAACATCATTACTAGAAAAGATATAAATGTCCCAGAAAGATGATAAGAATATAAAAAGAAGGATTAATTCATTTAATGATGGAAAATTTAAATAATTCATATATAAAGATGGAGTGTTTATATTTGGAAAGTGGATATGTGCTCCATCCATTTCAGAACTAAAGATGGAGAAACTAAATGAAACAAATTGCTCAAATTTCTTTATACACCATGGTAGTAAAAATATGTATAGGTATTTAAATTAAAAATTTTATTTGGATGGTATTAATTCATAAATTATGGACTATGTGTATATATGCTTTATATTCATGTGGGTAAATTTTGAAAGAAAATTTCCTATGAGAATCATATAATATATTCCTATTCCTATATAGATGTGGGTATGTATTTTAATGTAAATTTTCACTGGAAATCTGAAAACTATGAGTAAGAAAAATGAAATATGGGTTTTTGTAGATATTTTTAACAAGAAATCAAATTTCATAGTAGTAATTGAAGACCTAGCCCTTGAGTGTATTTCCCAGCTCTATATCAATGAAATCATGAGACTTCATGGGGAACTTCTACAAAATTTAAATGATTGATACCCTCATATCACATCAAAATTTTGTAAGAGTCTTCCGAAGGATCTTAACACTGAGGTTCATTTATGCACCTCATATCACGCCCAAACTGATCGTTAGTCTGAAAGGACTATCTAAACACAATAATACACATTAAAATCAGGTCGTTATGAATTCCATAGATCATGGGATTACTATATACCTCTAGGGTAATTCTAACACAATAACATATTCCATTTGAGAATCAAGATGGAAATGTATGGGGAATTGTATGGGAAGAGATGTCATTTTCCAAATTTTTGGAAAAATGTTGGGGAAACGAAGTATGTAGGCAAAAAAAATGTAGATATGATAAATATTAATGTATGGATTATCCATAATAATATCAATGAGACATATAGTGTGCTAATGAGTTATGTAGTTAATCAAAGGAAAGACTTGGAAATTCAAGTGGGGTCATGTTTCATTATTGAAGAAATTAATCCCAGAAAGAATTCTTATACTCATATTTAATGGAATAGAGTTGGAATGTGACTTGTCTTATAATAATGAGCATGTCATGATTCTTGAAACTATAATGAAAGTGTTATGGACTCAAATAACTCGATTGATAAATGTCTTTTGGATAAAATAGAAATTATAAGAGGCAACATAGGATCATGAAGAAGCTAAAAAATAAAATTAGTTTTTTATTATATGATAGGTTTCAAATCTCAAGGATTAAATTATTTAAGGGAGAGATAATATAACACCTGATACCCTGCTATAGTAGGTAAACACAACATACCAAATATATTAAATAATATGCACTCTAATGATCCATTATTTTTACTGAAAATTTTAATTTTTCCAAATTAACTTTATTTTTATATTTTTAACGTCATTATTAGCATAAAATTAATTTTTTATATTTTTGTAAATAATTTATTTTTAGTTTAATAGTAAGAAATTATGTTTTACCAAAATATTTAGTTTTATAACTTCATTAGAAAGTCCTATAAGCATATAAACCTTTTAATTGGTTAAAAATTTAATTAGAGTTTAAAACTATAAATTTTAAAACTTCTATAATGCATTTAGAAAATCTATTATTAATATATTAAGGACATAAGTAATATTTTACAACAAAAACAGTTTTTTGGTCTATTGAATTAATTAAATATTATTCTAGTAAAATTTGTTTTTGGATTTCATATAAAGACACATAAAATTTATAATAAATAAATTTATATCATAAAAATAAAGAAAATTAATTATTTCACCTAATACGTTAATTTTAAACCAAAATATAGACATTCTCTAAAAACTTGTTTTTACACATTATATGAGTTAATTGTAAAATTGATTATTCTAAATATTTATATTTTATCAAATAAAATGGATTTCATATTTTCAAATAGTATTTATAAATTATTTAATAAGGTTTATTTTATTTTAATTCATAATAAAATATTTACTTAGGTAAAATAATTGATACCATAGTAAAACATAAAATGATAAAATTAATAAATCTAGGGGTAAATAGCTAGAAATATGATAAAAACATATTTATAATTGAGTGGTTGTGGAATTATTGATCTTATAAAATAAAATAATCAATTATTGTCCATTTTTTTGATCCATGTGACATGTGAAATAGGTTCCCTCTTTATATTGTGTTGAAATATTTAAAAGAATTCCATTTTTACCACTTATAAAAGGGGCCTCTCACCACTACTTCAATACCACTCAAAAAAGTATGTCTCTAATTTAAATAATATAATTATTCCTTACCAAATAATTTTATTTTGTCATATTTATCTTTTGGTCTCAACATATTAGCCCAATCCCTCCCTTTCAAAGGATTCCTCCAAAGGAAATCCCATTTCCTCAATGTGAGTACTAATTTTCCCTAATTTCTATTATTTTCTATATTACCTTTCCAATTATATTTTTCTCATACAAATATAATTACATCAAAAAATTTAGTATTCTTAATGTTATTATTCTAGGTTAATAACTATTAACCACCTTTCACCCATTACCTTGAGGAGGACAAAAAATGATATTGATGTTTGTGTGTGGACTACTACCTCCACAAAAAGTCTTATTATATTTTCCTAAAAATATATGAAAAACAAGTCATGATGTGGAATTTAAAAAATAATCATGATATTCATAACATATTTTTTATTCTGAAATGATAAAACATACTATATATATCTCTCTATTTATAGAAAACAAAATTATTAACCATGCATACATGTGAACTACAGCTTTAATAAAACGTTTGATTTCCATTTTTCTATTCATCACCACCTTATAAGATTGGTCCTGAGAACGTGTTTAATTGATATATTTTTTTAAAATTATTATTTTTTTTGGAAAAAAATTCATTTTATTTATAATATAATCAATAAACAACAGTTTTAAATTCAATCATCCAAATAAGTGATCTAAGAGAAAAAAATGGATTCATAAAAATTTGAAATAAATTTCAATAGGTTATATTATTCTTATAATTAATTTTAATTCTAATATAACACACTAATAAAAACTAAATAAGTTCATTATGGTTTTTATAGTGATATTACAACTAAACCACATTATAATCATCCATTAATTATGGTATGTTCTTATTTATGTTGGTTTCACCCCACACTTTAACAATGTTGTAAATTTATGTCATAGATGACTATGGGAATTTAATTTCAGGTAATGTATGATATAAATTACTAAGTAATGAGTTTTTGTTTTTGGTATGTTAGATTCATATTAAGCTCTATAGTCAAGATGCTAATGATTGTTTTTGGAAAATCACTTAGACATGCTCATCGTCGATTTCATGTTTAAGGATCATGACAAAAAAACCCATAAAATGAGATTATAAAACATTAAATAATTATAAGTCATAAATTAAAGTACAATTTATTATCTGTGAATGATTAAATACATGATAATAAATAATAAAAACATATTTATTATGAAACTAGTTAAAAAATATTTAGATTACTAGCACTCAATGTTGAAAATAGATAATAACTATCTCATAAAAATATAGAGAACAATAATAAATGAAATAAAAAAGGATAAAGGTATGAATAAGGACATGAATTAGGTTATTAATAAATTTATATCTATTACATAATATTTTAGAGAAAATTCATCTATGTGTGAATAAAGTTAAGGATTATTTCACTAAAATTTCATTTCTTTGATACGTGATTATGTTTTACACCATGTTTTCTATTCTATAGTGTAATAAAATTCTCTTTGATATTTTATATCATGACTCTCTAATTATTCATAGTATTTAATGTTATATTTAAAATTCTATCCTTTAAGCTATTTTTATTGATATTTTTCCAAAGCTATTATAATGTAAAAAATCATAAATTTTTTAAATTGATGTGTGTTTGGTTTTATTTTCAATTGAAACCTTGTCTGGATACTATAAAGTTGATACATATATAACATAGATACACCTATAAATAACAACCATGAAAAATGGTGTTTTTATATCAACTCAATATTCAGTCCATGCATAATGTGTGGACCTAAGACTACACACATGGTGAGGTACTACCGAAGGATATGATTTGGATAATTCATATGATTTTTACAAACATTAATGAAGGATTTTGCAATCATTTCATTATTCTCCAACCATTTCAAACTACTGAACTCTATTAGAATCTTTTATTGATATCCCAACACATTCAACACACCCTCTCTACCACCTTGTCATTAATTATTTGAAATAGGTACTTTATATGAAATTGATAATACTATATTCTATATTAAAAGGTTGGGGCCGAAGCCTCATTTATTATTAAATCAAAGCAAATACCTCTTTAACTTGGGTAGAGGGAGACCCATTATTATGAAATATTTTACTTATAGAATGTTATAAAATGTCTTGTTAAACCATATGATGAATATATTATAATTAATTAGAAATGGGCGGGGACAGTATATATATCCCCTTGATGCATCGGTAGGTCTCATGAGATATCCCAACATGCATATTGGTATATTTTCTACCCATATATATATAATTTCATTTCATAAGGCCTTGATAATTTTTTTATGTTTTCTGACATTATGCATTCCATTAGTATTGGACAAGTAATTATGATTCATGGTTTTATTTATTTTCATAGACATATAATTCCCATGGTTTCATTTTATCGAGTAATTGTTTTTACCTTATAATTTTCTTTCCCATAATAACTATTTCATGCTTATGTTTTCAAACCTTCCACTATAGGTTACTTCTTACAAACCATCTTAGCTCACCATTATTTTATTTTCATTTCCCATATATTATTATATGAGAACTATGTGAAATTTTCAATGATCTATTAGAATAGATAAAAAATTTCTCCTAGAGTTTTGTGGTTTATTTTATGTTCTCAAGTCTAATGTGATAGATATCTATTTATCCAGTCTTCTAAGACTATTAAGATATTGGATCAATTTTTAACTCTATTTTTCTAAATAATGTTACATAACAACCAATATTGGGTATTATAAATCTGGGTTGTTAAACACCATTTTATATGGTTATTAAAAAAATTATAATTATAATTTTAAAAAACCAACATTATTTTTTTTTTCTATTTTAGGAGGTGAGAATTATTCAGAGTTGATGTCAAGATTGAAGTGGATGTTATTATTCAATTCATGATAGCTTCTAAATGATTATATGGGGTGAATTATGAATCGTGATCTTTAAAATAAGTGGTGCATTTGATTGACTAATTATCTTCCTAAAACTATTTTTTTATTTTCTTACTGATATATTTTCATGAAATAATTAAATATTTACTATATAATAAAATTAATTAAATAAAATTTAATGACCAAATCCACTCATGGGAAGGAATAGTTTTCTTAGTAAAATTTAGGGATCTAAAAAACTCCCAATGTCACTATATGAGAGGATTGGCATTCATTATGGTAATGAATGGCATTTATATATTGAACATTCCATGTTTAATTGAGTTATATTTATGTGTAGAAATGTCTTCTTAATATAATAATAATTTAATGATGTTGTTTATTCAAATTTTTATTATATTTTTTCTCATTTTTATCATTTTTTTATTGATAAAATATTTAAATATTAATGTTTGTGTATAATTATCTGATGTAATAATCATTTTTAAATAATAAATTTAACTAAACTATGGTATAACAAAAATGAAAATTCTGAATTGATTGGTGATATTTTTTTCTTATGTGGTGGTGATGATTGAGGTATTGGATAACATGGGGTTTCATTTATGTGATAATATAAAATGACTATAAATATTTTAAATACTCATTACATATTATTCTTGTATGTTTATTTAGGTTATTCATGATAGATTACCCATACTAATTCAAAAATAACATACATAGGAGAATATCATTATAGAGTATTCAATGTGGGAAGGTATTTTAGATACTAAATTAATGATCTTAATAATAACTACCATGGTATGAAAAAATTATATTATAAATATAAATTGATACATAGATTCTTAAACTAATTCATAAATATAATATTTGATTAAAAATGAGTTGTTTCTATTTAGGTTATCAAAATTGAAGCTGAATATGGGGAAGTGTTCAGGTACAATGAAATTCTTATAAAAATAATAGATCAATAGGAATATTGTAGTTATATTTTAAATGGAAATGGATTATATATATATTTTTAGATGATTTAGATATAATTATATTGGTATTATATAATCAATAAATTCTATATCGAATGAAGAGTCACCAATCGTGATCACATCTGTAAATGACATATGTAAAGGGGATGATTATGATATCATAACTAGTATGTTATAATTATCTTTATAGTCAGTGGAAAATTATAATTTCTTATATTATGTTATTAAAAATATATATAAAGTCAAGATGGTGTAGATAAAAAAATGATTAGTCCTAGGGATATAATATTTTTTGAAATTTTAAAGGTAGATATAGTGATCCAATATTAATATAAGTGGAATGTATATGAGACATATAGTTTTCAATGTGAGTAATAAAACCTCATATAAAATTAATATAGTTTAATAAATTTTTTTATATAATATTTTCTCATATATAAATAAACATGAGTGGATTTCTAAAAACCAAAAATTAATTTGTAACATTTTTTATCTTGAAATGAATAATGTATATGTTAATATTGTTTTTTGATACGATTTACAATGAACAATGAGTTTGAATGGGTTTATAGTAGTGGTTATGGATATATTATATAAGGGAACAACATTAATTATTCTAGGAAACTCACATGGTGATTTATCATGGGGGAGTAATGTAGGAGAATTGTTTTAACAATTCTTGAGATTATGATGAACACATTATGATGTGAATATCAGTGGATTTCATTTATATATCTATAATTACACTAGTATTGGTTATGTATATAGATGACATTATTGTTTTAAAACAACTCAAATAGATGAAATGTCAAAAAAATGATTAGTAAACTAAAGGAAATTATCTAAACATGTGTCATCTATTTTGATGGAGCATGTGATTACATTTAGATATTGTTGATTTCCCATATAATAAAAGCTATTGTGAATTAATTTTTATAGAAATTTTTTATTCCATGTCCATGTTAGCATTTTAGTATCATTTATACTACATGGGAATTAGATCTCTCTCTCTCTCTCTCTCTCTAATCCCAGTTTTTAAATTTTTTATTATAAAATATGCACTTATAATTGAGTTAATTTTAGTACTAAAATGAATAATTTTTCATACATATATTTTCTTAACTACAATATAGTATGTAATACACACATATTTTGATCAATGAGGGAACTTAAATATTTTTTGTTTTTTTTTCGTTTATTTATTAGATATAATAAGTTATAAGAGTGTGATATGTATATTTTGTAAAAGGTAAAATACAATGGAGAAGTTTCATAGTTTTATATTCTATATGGTTTCCAGCTATGGAAACTAAATAAACAATGGGTTAAGTAATGTATTTTGTTTAATAGAAACCATACCTCAATAATTCGATAAAATTTCATCAGCTACCTAGTAAATCATTAGGTAACTAGTAGTAATAAATTGTTGGTTGGTAACTTTTTTGGGCACACTATAATTTTAGGGTCAAAATTTCATTTTATTATGATTTTCTTTTTTTATTTTTTAGCTAGGAAACATATGTTAGAGAGTTATTATATTTTTTATTAATAATGTGATATGAGATTTAATTTATTTGGTATTTTCTAGTATTTTTTTGTTTAAAGTGGTTTCAAATTATTTTTTAGGAATAATATATAAATCTAATAAATATCTCATTAATATTTTTAAACATCATCATCATCATAATTTATTATCATTTATAAAATTTGGAATATTATTTTTATTATTTTTTGATATATAGAAATTATATGACTCTATAAATATGTGGGTGTATGCATATATGATGAAAATTTTATTGTCATTATTATTTTTTTCCAATACATATAGATAATTGTATTATATAATTTTGATTGGGGACTCTTCCATTGAAAATCAGTATTAACCCCAATTTTTTGATATGGTTGTTGATTTCATCTATTCAAGATTATCAGATCATTATGTGATATAATGAGGGTAAATCCTCCTTAGCAACATGTGTATCCCTTGAATGGCATGAACCTAGAAAATGGTCAAATGGATGGAGGGTCCATATGGTTGTACTGATCATTCCCCATAAAAATTGGAGAATAGAAAAAAAAAATATGTTGCGAATACTATGTAACACTCCATGTTTTTTGGAAATATATTCTTTATTTAACTAAATCTTTATAATTTTAAACTATTTATTTCTACTTGTTTAAAGGAATTAAATGTGATTAAGAAACAAGTCATATAAATAGGAATTAAACTAACAAAACTATATTCATTCAAAGTAAAAAAGTAAAACAAAATAAAATGAAACTATGTATTAAAAACCATGTATGATTACTCACTATGGATTATTACATCCATTAAAAGTGAAAAAATTAAAAGATATATAAAATCAAAAAATAAAATAAAATCATCAACATTAGAAGATATCTTGTATCATCTTCACTCCAATATAAAATAAAAACCTATAAAGAGTAAGAAGATCATGAATTGAAAATTCATATTTTGAGATCTGAAACTAAAATTATGGAAATGAGAAGTGGCATTGGAATGAATGAGTTTAGTAAGGATTTGTATATGAATGAATTCTGTCCATTATAAATATTGTCATTGGAAATTTGGTGATTAGAAATATGGTTATTGGTAGGGGCTTCAATCATGGAAAGATAAGTGTTGAGGAGTACATTCAGGCTTGGGACCAACTAGTGACTAATTTTAAGAAGCGGATATCAGAAGAATCAGACTTAAAGTTATCATCCTTAACATGGAAACTATTTCAGGAGACAAATTCTGGTAATATTAAATTCTTTATTAGGGGCATAACTTAAGGTGGCTGGCGGATGTGAGAGAATCGGTTGTGTGAGCGGTGGTTTCTCCGGATCTCCGTTTGTTTTTATTTTTTGATTTGTTTTCACTTGTTTTCAGCACACTTATTGGACCTTCCCTGGAAGGGGATCAGAGCATTATTCTTCATTGACGCAGGTCTCTCGGAATTGGATGATTGAGAGGGTATGGATTCGCCATCGGTTCCGTGCCCGTGCTTTTGCACGGGACTGCTTGTCGAGGGGTCCTGTGTTGGCGAAGGCTTGTTGTTGGATCACTTGATGGGATGGGGCGGTCTAATTGTTTCTTTGGTTGTATGCGGTTTCTCACTTTTTCCTAAAGTGTTTTTAATAAAAAATTAATTTTTAGTCAAATATGTCATTCCCTTCACCTATAAAAGGATCTCACTTTCACTCCTTTTCTCCACTCATTATAAATAATTATATTAACAAAAACATAGACTTAGTCTATACTAATCATTCTCCACACATTATATAGATAATGGTCCTTCTAAATACCAATTTTAAGAGCCTTACAGTTATACCCAATGGTGAACATCCAAAAGGAGAGGTAATGTTCTCAACTAAACACCTATAATAATTTTGTTATTCTAACCTATCAAAACCAATAAATCAAATAAATTTTTATAACAACTATATTATTAATATTTTTAATTTCTATTATACTAAGGCAATATGAATTTTCTACCGTGCTCCAAAAACATTCGAAAAATTATGATATCATCATGTGTTCATGCAAACTAAAACCTCCATGAACAACATGTTCTCTATTTCATAATCTCTTTACATAGATGGTAAAAAAGAGTTTTTTAATGAAAAATTTATAAAATTATTAGTATTTTAAAATTATATTTATTTTCATTTTATACCCCCGCTTATTCTATAGAAAATGAAAGTTCCATTTGTGCATACATGTAAACTACAGACTCCACGAAACAATATATATCTCTTTATAATACCCCCTATCACTGATGAATTTTAAAATGTATTTAAAATATAATAATTATATTTATTACACTATTAATATTTTTTATAGATGATATTGGAAATTCTATAAGTGATATTAATAATAAATGTCCAAAGTAAATTCAACTTACAAAAAATGGAGAATATTAATTATCCTCTCTTAATTTGAATCCATTTTGGAAAACCTATTATGTTTTATAAATTTTTTATCAAATATAATCAAAAAATAAAAACACAACTACAATTATCTAGATAATTAATCTACTTTACAACACCATTGACCATGGTCATTGTACTGAAAGAGTTATGGAAAAATTGATCTAACAACCTCAAGTAAAAAGGTTAAGTGAAAACTACATAATAAATAAATAATACAAGACAATAAATGGAATATATAAAGTTAAATATATATGAAAAAGGTTCATAAGGAATGATTTAATAAAATTTATTTAATTATTCAAGATTTTGGGTGGTTAATCCGAGTAAATAAAAACATAAGTTGAGGTTTTCTATAAACTAAATTTTCATTCATTCAGTTATGAATGTCCATCTTGAACATGATTATTATAATTTTTTTATATTCTTCAATTTGATTTTATTATTATTAAGTTCGATAGATTCACTTGGGTTTTAAATTTCTATTACATAAACACCTTTTCAAATGTTGACTACTTCATGAATTTTGATGTTCATAAGTGGTCTTCTAGACCACCCTCATTACTTTTGGGTTAGTCAATCTCATTATATTTCTTATTTTCCCTCTATTGTATTATATTTTATTTATTATATGTTATATATATATATGATCATTAATATATACGATGTTTACTATAATTTTTTTTAGGTATAATAAATTATTTATGTTCCCTTCACAATTCCCTCCTTTAGGAGAACATGTTTTAAGTGACTCCCCTATTTCTTATTTCACATCAAGTACCACCCCTTTAAAATGTTTTTAACCATGAATAGTTTATGAAAACCCATATTATATTATGAAATTATCATTTTTCAATTCTTGAGAGGAAAATATTATTTAATTTCAATCTTTGAAAATACTTTTACCATTTCATAAATACTGACCTAGATGATTTTTTTTACATTCTCATTTCAAATTACTCCCATGCATTTTCATCATTAAAACTCCATGTTTAAGCCATTTTATTCATTATTAAATAGTAAACATCTGAAATGATTGAATTTTTAATGTTTTTTTACCTCTATGGTCCATTCCTTTGTGAAGATCTAGCATTTGAGGTGTTCTGAGAGGTCAAGGTGACTTATTTCTAACCCTTTAAAAAAATTTCAGTTCTGTGAACATCGTTTCCAGTTCTATAAATAGTGTCATCGGTGATTCATATTTTGGTGAGTTATATGTCAGTGATTCATCTATTGGTGAGTCATCTATTGGTGATTTATATGTCGGTGATCCATCTATTGGTGAGTCATCTGTCTATGAGTCGTTGGTGAGTCATCAGTTGGTGAGTCAAATATTGGTGAGTCATATGTCGGTGATTCATCAGTTGGTGACTCATCTTTTAGTGAGTCATCTGTCAATGAGTCATCTATTATTGATTTATCTATTGATGATTCATCTATCGGTGAGTCATCTTTTGGTGAGTTATCTGTCAGTGAGTCATATGTAAACAGTGTCATCGGTGAGATAGATGTGAACATTGTTTCCAACTTCCTACAGTTTTTTCTGTTTGATGTTTTCTTTGAAGTAAAACTCATTCAAAACCTTGTTTTAATGGATTTAAGTCCGATTCAATTCCTATAACTCCTGTCTTGATTTTCCTAAGTGTTTGGGTCCCTTTACTTGGTCAAACCACATAGTCTTGACATATCCACCTTTAATGGAAAATCTAAACCGTATTTAAATCACTGCTCTGTTTAGATTTTCAAAAGGTCAGGATACATTATTCCTTGTTCTTAATTATTGATTTCCTTAGTATGGGATTCTCTAGACCTTTATTTCCCAAGGAGTTATGTTATTGTAGTGTGGACCTTGGGTTGTGTTTTATCTGGAGTTATTCCAACTGCACCCGCACCCCTTATTTTGGTGCAACCAAGAAGTTTCGATCCTTCTTCAAGATAAGGTATGTTATACCTCTATTCTTATAGGTTTTTAAATCTATTTCCTCCTATTTCTCTTTTCTATAGGATGGAATGTGATCTTCATGTTTCTAGTGGAGCTTTCTTGGGTGTTGGTTTTTGTGGTTGTGTCGTGGCATCCTTGGGTGGATGTAGTCATTGCAGGAGAGGTGATCGTGATCCATTGTGTTGGCCCATTCTCATGAAAATAATGTTGGAAACCTTTTGAGGTAGGGGATTCATGGATTCTCTATTTTATTTACATGTAGTAGCAGGGTTAGCATGAATTATCCTACTGGATCACAATGAAATTGACTTAATAAATATTGAACTGAATTAATGAATTGTTATCAATTTCTTAGCAATGTTATTGCCTCTTATTTTTCTAGATAGTGTGATATTTATGACATTCTTATTTAGCATTCGTTTTGGATGGAAGTTGGAAAAGAACGTAAAGTTGGGATTAATTATAAATGAATTGACTAAAGAAAAAGAGGCATGTTTAATGAATCTGGTTATTATTGTTATTGTGATTTGATGATAATCAAATGGATGTAGTTATGCATGTTTAAATGAATCTCTTACTTCAATATAGAATAAAGAACCAGTTGTATGATAAAGATAATTCCTTTAAGGGTTATGAGTTACCCTCTTGTAAATTAAAATGGCCTTATGCTTTGGAGTTGTGAGTTCTCATTGTGTGTGAAGGTTGAATGCCTTGTTTAGGGCCAAGAGCCCAATTTCTATGTTGTTTGTTTCTTGTTGTGTGTGTTGTGGTGTGAGCCAGGGATAACTGAGCCTAAAGGGATTTTTTGGTATGTGGGGGTAGGTAGGACTAGTGGTTGTGGCATCATTTGATGCGTAGAGTGTAAAGATGCATTAGTTTATTCATGTGAGTGTCGGGAGTACATTGAGGATGAAGGAATGAGTTGAAGTTGGGCTTACCAATTGATGTGAAAGTTGTATGATTGTTGAATTTGTTGTTTGTTTATCTGATTTACATTCCCAACTACTTGAGGCAGATGGTCTTTCTTACCTCCTTCCAAAAGAGGTGAAGATACGCGGGGTATTCCACATACTTTCCTTATTTAGATTCTCAGGGATGGATGGGTCTACGCTCCTGCTATAGGTGAAAAATACTCGACGGGTAGTCCATCTACTCACCGTGTTGATCCCCCTGTGTTTGGTATCTTAGAATGATTTTCTAAAATGCCTCAAATTATTGAAAGTAAATATGTTATTAATAAATGATTAAATGAATGAATGTTTGGCCCATGGGGTTGGAGCTTTATGGGATGCAATGCTAAGGTTGTGACCTTGAGAAGTTATGGACTCAGTTTGGTTATGCCTAGAGGGCATGCAAATTTTTTGTGATGTCAATTCAATGTAATGTGGAAATGATAATGGTTAATTAATGTTGAAAGAATTAATTAATGTAAAGTGGAACTGATAAAAATTGATAAAGTAATTTAATGTGGCTCTTTAAAATGGTTGTGTGCTTATAGGATATCTAGTCTTAGTTGTGGCAGCTGGGAGTCTGAGAGATGTTAGATACAGTTGAGTCTAAGACTAGTTTATGCCCATAGTGTGGTTTTGATCTATATTATATTATGTACTTTTTTGTTTCTATACTCTACTCCACCCTTTCGGTTAGGGAAACTGACACCTCAAGGATTTTGAGCCTTGGGGGGTGTTTTCCCCAACATCCTGGTGGGAGGATGTATGGCTAACTACCCCCTTTGGCCCCTCCCTCTTCTCTTGGTAGTTACATGTGCTGATATGCATGATAGTTAGTTTTCCCCATATATATGTGTAGAGGGATGTAATGGATTTTTGTTATTTCACACACATATATTATAGATATAGTTTCCTAAGTGTTACTATAAGTATAACATGTATAGGTTGTGATGGATTGAGTATCCTTACTCGGCATATGGGCTATAATGGCTTAAGGTATAACACATGATGTATGATACGTGTTATACGAGCTGTGGTGGCTCCCGGAAATACCATGGTTACTTTTGGTAATGGGGACGTGGTGGTGAGTTTCACAAGGTGCATGATGTGGTCCTTCTCCCAAGTGTCTGTGGGTAAGCCTATTTGGAGAGAGATGATTAGGACGTTTGATGTTGGGGAAAAGAGTCAAACCAGTGGGGAAGTGGTAGTGGGGTACCCTTGATACTCTTTGTTATATTATATACTCTTGTATGTGATAATTAGTGAGAGTAGACATGGTGAGGCTGGTAACATAGTATACTTGTTTAGTTGATGATTTAGTTTCACTTGTTGTTTACTATGCTTTAGCACGCTTCCTTTACTTTTGTATGAGAGGATTTGGGGAGTGTAACAACCCAAAGTTTTATCAATGGAATTCCCTTCTTATAATTATACATTATAGTATAATCCCATTAGAAATCACAATGGAATATTATGATACTAAATACTATGTGATCATTAAACATAATTTTGTCACTTCTCTTTTTTGAATTTCAAAAATTTGACATACACGGTTGTGATCAGTAAAATGTTTGGAGTCTGATAAGAAAAACTTAATTTTTGGTGAATAATAACCTACCCTTATAAATATAAATATGACCCTTATGAATAGTAAATCATTTAGAATAATAGTAACCTTACCCATGAATAATTAAATAAAATTTAGGCATCTTATAAGTAACAATTTGACCATAGTAAAAGTATTGGTATTTTTGTAAGTCATAAATAATTAATTATATTTAATTAATTAATTTAAAAGAAAATTTATTTTCTTAAAATGTGTTCATAAATTAACAAATCTATGTCTTCTATATTTAAGATAATTTTATAAGACCTTGCGTAATTTTTAAAATCATTATAAAATCAGTTTTAATTTTAAAAATTGTATTTTTCAAGTTAATTATGATTTTAATTAAAAATTAAATTAATCATATTTAGAAAATTATTTTTGAAAAATAGAATTTATTTTTGATTCTACGCATTGAAAAATGTTTAGGGTGAATTTTTGGAATTTTTCTGAAATACTTGAATTTTTGATGAATAATGAAATACCATAATTTACAAAATAAGCTAAATAAGCTAATTATAGAGTCATGCATGATTTTCTGATGATTTAATCCCAATTGGTTCTATTTCACATGATAAAATTTCTATTATTGGTCATGGAAGACTCTCTATTCCTTATCTTGTGGGGAAATAATAAATTAATGAATTTTATATTGAGAAATCCCATCTCCCCTCTACTATAAATACCACCCTTCACACCCTCATTTACTCACACCTATAAAGCTTTAATACTTTTCTAAAATATGCCCAAACATATTCCCTATCCCCTCCCTCATGTCTAAGAGATTATGGTCTCATAAAAAGACCAATCCTTGCTTCCTTAAGGAGGATCTCAAGAGGAGGATTCAAGAGGTAATTCCTCTCTCTCTCGTTTTCCTACCTTTCAATTTCAAGTTCATTTCTTAATATCTCACCACCTATATTCATTTACATGGTATTTTAACTCCATTATTATACATATAATATAATTTTATGATACTAATTGGATATTATATCATCCAACCCCCTTCTCCTCTTCTTTTTATTTTATAAAAGAGAACGTTGTTCGTGATGTGTTAATTTATCACCTTCAAGTATGACATATTTTCAATTTAATTTACAGATTTCAGATCTGGTCATGAAAACATTTTTATGGTTGAAAAAGATTATATTATATGTATTATATCCTATTTCATGTTTTTGAACTAACTCAGGTACATATTACTAAATTATTAAACAAAACAAGTTCGTTGTAGTCAAAAAACCGCCAAAATTAACCCAAACAATCATCATTTTATTCTTATCTAATGATTCATCCACATGGTATATAATATAACTCATTATAAGATAATTTAAACTTATTTAATATCATTAATAACATTAAATATCAGTTTTGTATGTTTATCCATGTTCTACATGAACTTCCATTTATGAATACAAGTGAACCGCTCAAGAAAACCATAAAAATGAACATTCCCGAACAATGTTTTTAAACTCTATAACTCATCCAAAGGCCCATAAAATTACTTAATGAAACCATAATGAACCATATTTATGTAAAATATTTTTTTTAATTGTTAATTAATGAATCTAATGTGGTTATATAGGACATTAAAGTGAAGAAAGCGTTCAGATACAAGGTAAGGGGAAAATCTCGAACCCAACTTTCTTTCTTCGGGTTCTCCCTCTTTCACTCCATTTTTGGTATGGTCACTCCTTAAAAATAATTTTTTCATATTTATCTTACCTTTTCTGGGATATATATTTTTTCTACTGAAGTTTATGTCAAACAAATATTTTCCAAAAGAACACTTCTTTCAAAAACACACCTTTTACTTCTCACTAAAGGTTGGTGGTTATTGTATCAAGTATGTTATTCCCACTTTATTTTGGGAACCCAAAGTTTATGAATGTGTTATTATGAGATGAAAACCATTAATTTAAATGGGTTATTTAATTTTAATTTTTTATATATGTTCATTGTGGCATGAATAATAATGATAATGTTATGATGTGACGGGTGCGCCTGAAATTATATAGCGCAATATGAATGTTTCAATGTGACGGTTGTGCCCGAAATTATACAGCACTACAATGCATTGGTTAAAGTGATTAATCTCATGAGTTTAAGTGAAATTATGTGTGAACAATATTCTATCTTTTTTCACAGGTATGTTTGGTAGTTAACCACTAAGACATGATGTTTCATTTTTTATGCATTTCCACAATTCAAGTCTTTTATTATTGATTCCTCTCATGTTCATGATATTTTGCCTATGTTATGATTATGATCACCCCATGATATATTGTTATTATCTATCCTCTTACTGGTATTTTATCTCACCCCTTTTGATGTATATCCTCAGGTGGCTACATGTACTAAGGAGAGATCAAGTGACAATAAGAATCTAGAGAAGAAGGAATTAAATAAAAGTTTATTCTTGATGTTGTAATTGTTATGTATGGTCCTAGTTTTCCCAAGACACTAAACCTTTGGATACTCTATGTGTAATACTATTTTTTTTATCTTTGAAATGGTTTAATATTAATTTAAGAAAATTTCGGGTCGCTATAGTTGGTATCAGAGGAAAGGTTTAGTTAATTTGGGAATTAGGATTAGTGGACCCTAGAGAAAACCTCTAGTATGAGACTAAGTAAAAATATGCAAACAATAATCTTTACATAAAGATCCCATAAGTTATTATTTTAGTTTAAATCATAAAAATAAATAATTTATTCATAACTTGTTGACTTATTTTTTGTTCTAAACTTTTCTATTCTAGAAATGGTGGGAACCAGGAGAAACCAGGCCAACAACTCGTGTGAGGGACAATGCAACGATTGCCCAAATGACATCCCCAATGATTTGGGAGGTGGAGTTCAAAACTTCATGGATATTATTACCCAACTATATCTGGTTATGAACAATAACCATAATAATGAAGAACTTCCTCCTTCAACAAAGAGGGAGCAATTGGCTATCAAGTGTTTTATGCGACAACGACCACTGACGTTTAGTGGATCTTTTGATCCATTAGTTGCGAAACAATGGGTTAAATCCATAGAGAAGATATTTTATGTACTTTAATGTTCTAATATGGAGAAGGTGAAACTAGTAGTTTATCGTCTATATGAATATGTCTATCAATAGTGGTCTTTGATTAAGAACACCAAGCCAAGGGAGGAAATTGAAGAGATGGAATGGGAAGAATTTAAGATAATTTTTCTTAACAAGTATTTTCCAAGATCTCTTCTCACAAATATGGAGAGAGAATTCATAGAGCTCAAGAAAAAAGTAGAATCTGTCACAACCTACGAAGTAAATTTCACAAGGCTTGCAAGTTATGCTTCGAGATTTTTTATCAACAATGATAGAAAATTGATAGATTCTTTAGTGGATTAAAACAATACCTTTGAAAGGATCTTGCAATTAGAGACTTTGGGGGTTATAAAGAAGTTTTTCGATGTGCTCTCAAAGTGGATATGGATTTTGGAGAATGGTCCCATGGCTATGGTGATAAGAAACGAAAGATGGAGTTTCAAGCTAGTGGATCTAATGACAAAGGTGGGAAGAAACTCAATGACCCACATGCCAAAAATGTGGGAAGTTTCACAATGGGAATTGTATCAAAGGGATGGGGAAGTGCTTCAAGTGTGGGAAAGAAGGACACCATACTCAAGAGTGTCAAAAAGACATGAAAAGGAAGGAGGATGTGGTGAAAGAAAGGATAGAACCACCTATGGTTCAATGATACAACTGTAGGGAGAAATGGCACTATGAAAGCCAGTGCACTAAACCTCGAGTTCTCAAGGGTAATCAGTGTTAGTAGCCACCAAATACAAAGGAACAGGTAAAGGCTTATGCCATCACTATTGTGGATGTGGAGCAAGACAATGAAGTCATACAAGGTACACTTCCTATTCACTCAAGAATGTAAAAATCCTTATTTGATTTTGGTTCTATGAATTCCTTTATATCTTGAAAGTTTTCTAGAACTATAGAATCAAATCCCCAAAACCTTAAAGTAGATATATCTGTAAAAACACTAAGTGGTGAAATCATTGAAACCCAAGTGTTTGACTCTTCTCCTTTTGGCATATGTGGTAAGATTCTTCCATCGAATCTCGTAATACTTCCCTTGATGGAATTCGACGCTATAATGGGAATGGATTGGATCTCATTATATATACCATGTATAAACTGTCAGGAAAAGAAAATATCTTTTTATATTTCAAACCATCCCATACTCATCTAAAAATGCAAGTAAGATCATGAATCTCCTATGAAAAATCCTTTGATGGTGTGGGTGTTGATTCCCTATGAATAAGCATACTTCGCCCAAATGGTTGAGTCAAAGGATAGTACCAACCTTGTGGGAATGCCCATCGTGAGTGAATATGATGATGTATTTCTCAAAGAGTTACATGGAATTCCCCTGGATCGTGAGGTAGAGTTCTCAATAGAACTCATACCCAGAGCTACTTCTATCTCAAAGTGTCCCTATAGGATGGATCCTATCGAACTGGAGGAGTTAAAGAATCAGCTGCAAGAGCATCTGGACAAAGGGTTTATACTCCCTAGTGCATCACCTTGGAGTGCACTAGTGCTTTTTGTGAAGAAAAAGGATGGAACAATGTGGTTGTGTATCGATTATCAGGAACTCAACAACATCACCATAAATAACAAGTATCATCTTACAAGGATTGAAGACTTGTTTGATCAGTTAAGAGGAGCTCAATACTTCTCAAAGGTGGATATTAATTCTAGATATCATCAGCTAAAGGTGAAGAAGGAAGATATTCAGAAGACTGCCTTCTATAAAAGGTATGAACACTATGAGTTTCTGGTGATGCCCTTCGGAATTACCAATTCCCCTAAAATCTTCATGGATTTGATGAATAAAGTCTTTAGATATTACCTCAACAAATTTGTGGTAGTGTTTATTGATGATAATCTCATATACTCCAAGATCAAGGAGGAACATGAATAATATCTAATACTTGTGTTAGTGACATTGAGAAAGGAGAAGTTGTATGCCAAGTTCATCAAGTGTGACTTTTGGATGAAGTAAGTCACGTTCTTGGGATATGTGATCACAAGTGAGGGAATTTCTGTGGACTCTTAAAAAACAAAGGAGATTGAGGAATGTCCTAGGCCCTCTAATGTCACAGAAATCCATAGTTTTCTTGGATTATCTGGGTACTACCAATGTTTTGTGAGAAATTTCTCATGATTTTCAATCCCAATAACTAAGTTAAAAAGTAAAGGGGTAAAGTATGTCTAGATGGAAGAATGTGAGGAAAGCTTCAAGGAGATAAAGAGAAGGCTGATCACTGCACTTGTACTCACACTACCAAAATGTGGAGAGAAAGTTTTATGATATACAGAGATTCTTCAAAGAAAGGATTGGGTTTCTTACTCATGAAAAATGATAATGTGATAGCCTAAGCCTCACGATAGTTGAAGATCCATGAGAAGAACTACCTAACACATAATCTAGAGTTTACAACTATGATTTTTCCTTGAAAATTTGGTGGCACTACCTTTATGGTGAGAAGTGTAACATATACACCAACCACAAGATCCTAAAGTATATATTCACATAAAATGAGCTCAACATGCATCAAAGAAGATGGTTAGAGCTAATCAAGGATTATGATTGCTCTATTCACTATCATTATTGAAAGGCAAACAAGGTAGATGATGCTCCAAGAAGAAAAGAACCTGCTACTGTATCCATGTTACGGATTGATAAAGACCCTATCTTCTTGGATATGTAAAGGATGGATTTAGAAATCATAAGGGTAGGGGATACATCCTACCTTTCCCAAATGATTGTGCAACCATCCATCCAAGAGAAGATTAAGGAAGCACAAAGGGATGATGCAGAGTTACAAAAGAGGGTGAATGTAGTAAAGGAAGGGAATTTGTAAGAGTTCCATATCGACGATGATGGTGTGATTTGATTTGGAACATGTATTTGTGTGCCTTCAACACCCAGGATAAAGAAGGATCTATTGAAAAATGCACATAGCTCAACATTCTTTATCCATCCTGGGAGTACCAAGATGTATCATGATCTCCGAGAACACTTCTGGTAGGATAACATAAAGTAGGATATTGTAGAATATATATCAAGGTGATTGGTATGTCAGCAAGTCAAATCAGAGCAACAAAAGTCCAAAGGGATGATGCATTCATTGCCTATACCCATGTGGAAATGGGAGAATGTCACTATAGACTTTGTCACAATTCTACCAAAAATGTCGAAGGAAAATAATGTGATATGGGTTGTGGTTGACCGACTCACCAAGACTACCCATTTTATCATTATTTGGGAAGACCTATCGCTTGAACAACTTGCAAAGATATATGTTAAGGAAGTGATGATACTTCATGGTGTTCCACTCTCGATTATCTCTAACCATGATCCAAGGTTCACATCTAAATTTTGGAGGATCCTTCAACATGCTTTGAGTACTGAATAAAATTTCATCATGTCCTATCACCCCCAAACTGATGGCCAATCTGAAAGGACTATTCAGACGCTTGAAGATATGCTAAGAGATTGCTCTCTAGAATTCAAAGGAGGATGGGATCAGCATCTCCCATTGGTTGAGTTCTCATAAAATAATAGCTTCCACTATAGTATTCAGATGGATCTGTATGAATCTTTGTATGGAAATTGATGTAGAACTCTAACCTGTTGGGATGAACTTAGAGAAAGAAATCTACTTGGACCCGATCTTGTGCAAGATATAATAGAGAAGGTTCAAGTCATCCAGAAACACATCAAAGCTTCTCAGAGTCAGAAAAAGAGATATGCTAATAATCGTTGAAGGGACTTGGAGTTCGACGTTGGAGATAAATTCTTCCTTCGAATACCACCATGGAAGAGAGTCATGTAGTTTGGAAAGAAAGGGGAGTTAAGCCCAAGGTACATTAGCCCCTTTGAGATCCTTGATCGCATAGGAGCCGTGGCCTATCAGCTTGCACTTCCACCAAATATGGATCATGTTCATGATGTGTTTCACGTATCAATCTTGATTAAGTACATACCAGATCCCTCACATGTACTGAACTCAGAGGTGGTACAGCTGTAAGATGATCTCTCCTATGAGGAGCATCCAATAGAGATTTTGGACCAAAGAAATAAGGTTCTAAACAACAAGACAAACCACATTGTCAAAGTGTTATAGAGGAACCATAAGTTTTAATAAGCAACTTGGGAACTAGAATAGGTGATGAAGGAGAGGTACCCTCACCTATTTATGTAAAACAAAAATTTGAGGGCGAAATTTCATTAAGGGGGAAGAATGTAATGACCCAAAGTTTTATCAATGGAATTCCCTTATTATAATTATGCCTTATAGTATAATCCCATTAGGAAACACAATGACATATTATGATACTGTAATGCCCCGACCCTAGTTTCCCAGAGTCGGTGCATTATTATATAACATTGGCATGATACAAGAAATCATGTCCTGAAAGACCGATCAGTTTAGTATCCTTGGAAGTACTAGATACATACATATGTTTTACATTACATAATGAAATAAAAAAATAACATTGTGTTCACTTTGAACACTCTTATATCCCTTAGACTATTTCTGTAGGTTAATCGTAATATACTTCCTCTCATACTGGAAAAAATAAAACATAGAAAGGGTGAGCTCAGATGCTTAGTAAGGATAAAAATATAGCAGAAACTTTCATAAATATGCATAAACATTTAAGGAAATGTATAAGACTAAAACAAAAGCCTTTTAAAATTTAAACTTCAGCATAATACGGAAAATATAAATCAAAATAATTCCATTTACTTATTCACATGGATATTCTACTAGTTGAATAAACACATGTAATATCAATAGCTAATTTCATAATTATGGAATGCATAATGTCGGACATCATAACCACATATTCAAGGCCTTGTGCCAAGACTAAAAATAAGATTTTGTCAAGGCCTTGTGCCAAGACACTAGTTTGTCTCATGAGACCTACCGATGCATCGAGAAGCTATAGCGGGCTCCACTCGTCGCTTACTAAGTCCAATTCATTCCTCATATGAAAAGGTTGAAACATAACAAACACATTTGTATTAAAACTAGCATACTAAATTTCAATACTTTATCCATAAACCATGAATGGTATAAAAATAACACATCCACAGTCAAACATATCACAAAACCTTCAATACAATATGAAAGATTGTATCATAATAAATCAACTTCAAAAAAGTGTAAAATCCATCAAAGGATGTTGACATAGATGAAATCAAAACTATTTGAGAGAAATATATCTTTCTATTTTAGAATCATTTAAAAGTAATATAATTATAAAATAAAACATTTATTTTGAAAATATTCTTATAATATTGTAAGGGAAGCTTTGAAGGTGTTATAATAGCAGAAAATAGCCTCACCCGCCGTATAAGTTAAAAAACATTCTTATCTTAATTTGTCGAAAAGGCCGTAAAGTACCTTGTTTGGAAAATAACGAAAAGATTCATTTATAAACATCTCATAAAAATTAAAACAATGGTATAAATGACTTTAACCCATATTATAGGAAATATTAAAAATGTTTTGAAATACATTTTTAAGAAACATGGATGTGGATGAAAAATAAGTCCCAGTAGATACTCACGTATAAATAACCTCGAATAATGAAGAGATTGTAGAATTAAACATTACTTTGTAACTTTCCTTGATCGAGGGTATGTTAACCTCATGTATAATAGTTAAATAATTTTTATTAAATTATACAAGAACCACATACATAAATATAGTATCATATATGATCTTCTAATATTTATTTGTTAATAATATTTCAGTAGTATCATCGTTTCTGGTGTTAACTGATTCATTTTACTTTATATGATTGGTTACATAATACATGTTTTTTATGGATAGGATGTATTTTATTAATATCCAGAATTATATTAAGTTCTTAAACATTATTTTTAATCATAAAATGAAAATTATTCTTGAATGTTTATGATGGGGAATGAATTTCATCGCGTTCGTGGAGACGGTAATCCGTACGTACGCACGAGAAACAATATCATTCTATTGATGGTGAAATAGTATGTAATTGGATGGTATATCATGTATAAAGAATAATTAACATGTTATATTTATTATTTACATTATTTATACTCATTATTATACCCATTCAAATAATGAAGTTTTTGAATAACAAACTACACCACAACGTGGAGACGGTAAGCCATACATATGCACGTATGGTGACGTGTCATTCATAGGATGAATATAATAATGAATATGGTTGTAAAATATTTATAATAACATAAAAGTATGTATAAGGTACTGGATTTATTATTTTGGTATGGAAACAACAAAGAAATAAGAAGTGGAAGAAGAAAATAACTTTGAAAGAGGTGGTGAAATTATTACCTCTTCTTCGGGTGTTTCCTTTTGAGTTCATCAAAAGGGATCCTTAGGTTATCTTTATGATCAAATTAAGACCTATAGGTAAAAGTGAGGGTAGTTGGGATGATATTTGAGTAGGTATTGGCCGATCCAAATGGCTTTGGAGGTGTGATTTTGAGAGAAGGTGAAGTAACCTTTTATAAGAGAGGTGAGGGTCACTTTAGGAAAAGTTTGAAATATTATTTTATTATAAAATTATTTTCGTTTTATAATGGCTCCAAATTTATTTATTTTGAATATAAGGAGGGTATGGGTCAAAATAATCTCAATCAGTAGGTTTTAGACAATTTTAGGTCACCATATTAACCCTATCTTTTATATTTAACTCTTAGTTAAATAGTTTAACTTTTACCATGTCCTCTTGTATTATTATAATAAATGGTTAATAAACTCACTATAAAAATCCAAGAGAAAATAAAGTGGTTAATTATTAATATATATAACCTTATATAAGTCCTTTTTTCAAACCTTATATTTTTAGGAATATCATATCAATTAATAATATAGTATTTGTTTTAAAAACTCATTTATGTCAATTTTGATACTATTTGATATTTTGTTTTTGTGAAAGTCATAAAAACTTTATCACTTCGAAAAAAAATTATTTAATCAACCCTCACATGTCATATTAACCTATAAAATTAGTTTAATTCATCATAAGTCTCAATTTACATTTATTTTGATATTTGTAATATCAATTATTTTAATCTTTCATTAATAAGGTAATTACTGTATCATCATTGTATCATAAATAAATTTAATTATTTAATGAATAAAAATTATAAATAAAATGAAATTATGTAGTAAATTTTTTTTAATTTATAATTAATATTTATAGTCTAATTTATCTTATGTATATCCCTATATTAAAAATGGTTTAGTTATTAAACTTTGAATTTAACACTTTTAACTCTTCTTGAAATAAAATAATAATAAATGTCCTAATCTAATCAAAGTGGACCAAAAGGATCATATTTTATTCTTAAGGTTGATTTTGGTCGAAAAAAACTTATCCAATAGAATTAGAACATGTGTTAGGGTAATTATAATATCATTTTTATCTTTAATTACCCTATTTACTTTTAACCATGGCAAATAAAAGTCAAAAGTTACTATTCACCAAAAATTATTTTCATCTTATTGAACCAAATTTTACTTAATGATGTCAAATTTTTCTCTCAGAGTTTTTAATTTCAATTCACAAAAGCGGTAAAATTACGTTTTATGCAAATTTGCAAATGCGTCTAGAAAGTGAGTAAAAGACGTTAAAAAGTTCAATAAAATTTTATACATCTAATTTTATTATAAAATGACTCCAATGAATTAAATTTAACTTATATAGGTATTATATATCTATTTTGAATTAAAATAAATTAAAATAAAATAAATAATTATTTAAATAAAAAGTTAGTTTTAAACAATAACGCAGTGTTTTTCACTATTAATCAAAAATTGAAAGTTTTCAAAAAAATACCAAAATTTTATCCAAACTAAATTTTTATGTCCTAATTCTAAAGAGTAATTAATTTTCATTAAATTGAATATATAAAAGTGTAAAATATTGGTTTTAAAAAGGGTTCTCCATTAAAAGGTTTTAAAATTTCATTTTTTGAAAAATGCTTCTTTTATCTAAAAAAATGAATTTTTTATTATATTATGTCTAAGAAACACATAATATGGATTATAAAATTATATGGAGTATATAAAATTAAAAATTCATTTAATACTATTCATAACCTCTTTTTGAATAGCTAGTTTGGTAAGTCCTGGTATGCTCGAACTCAGTGTTGTGTGTAACACAAGTTATTGAATTACTTTGAAGAGATAGCGTACTATGAAATATTGGAGTGTTACATTCTACCCTCCTTCAATAAATTTCATCCTCGCAATTTGAAATTTTTCTTTGAAAATAAAAGGTTAAAAATAGAAAAATATCTTTGTGGAGAACCTACATCGGAAATTGGGTTAATAAAATTTAGTCTTAATAAGAGGGAAAGGGAAATGAAAAAGTCACCACCAAATTATGATCTCGATTAGGAGAACATTGTTATCAATTAGAGACACATAATTGGAGGAAAAACATAAATATTTCTATGGAGTTATTGGGGTCATCAACCACAAAAAAGTGTAAAATTGAGGGCCTCAAAGCCATTAATATATGATGATTTAAAATATCATCGATTAAACAAAACATAAGGTATTAGGATAAAAAAATTTTGGTTTTAAGATCCCTTACCTAAAGTTTAAGAATTGATTTATTCAGAGAATAAGAGGAAAAAAATATACTTGAAAAGTATAGTTTCATCCTTCAACTAATTTCTACCACAAACTTATCTTTCACTCCAAAAGATAATAGAATTCAAAAATATTCTATTTATTCTAATCGTATAGGGTTCAAAAAATAATGAATTTATAATTCATTTGTTAGAATATTTAAAAAAAACTACATTATACAAACCATGAAACCATGTAGGCTAGTGGTAGGTGATGCACCCTTTTCGCCCTTCGGTTGCGGGTTCAAGTCTTGCGGCCTTTCTGGACGCGACGGGTTATCGCCCGACCTCTAGGTTGTCTTTTTTATAAAAATCCAAAAATAATCTTAAGAAATTTTTTAACCTTAAACAATATAATCCAATTTCCAACTTAATTCATTCCAACCTTTATATTTATCCAAAATACTTCTGTCCAAACTCATAGTTCAAAATTTATAAGGAAGGTAAACATAATGAAGATCTCTTTTGCCACATAATAACATGTGAATGCCTTCATCGTGTATTATTTTAAAATATGGTAACACCCTGAATTACCATAAAACCTTATTGATTACATTCATGCTCCCTTATTCCTTATAGAATACTATATATACTACTTATATCCAAAAATGTTGTAAACTCCAACAATGATGAAATAAACAAACAATTAATTAGTTCCAAGGTAGTCAATAATATACAATATACTTTATCCAACTCAATTATATCTTATTATGAAATCATTACCTCAGTATCAAGACCATTTTATGGTTTATCTTTCCTTCAACCATGTATTTTCCAAAAAATTTAACTTGCTATTGAGTCACTTTTCGTGGTACCACACAATCTCAAATACTAAATAAAATAGTATTGTAGTACAATCCTTATTTATTTCCATAATTCATATAACCAGTACATAGTTGATACAACACTCAAATGAAATAAATCTTTAATAACAACATAATAACACTAGTAATTTCTCTTCATCTATGGTAGTATCATAACTTGATTATTATCCAATAGAATCATTTGGGGCATACTCTAATGATTTGGACATTGATTCACGTAGTGTCCCAACTCCTTGCAGATGAATCATTGTACATTTGAAACCTTTTTCTTACCCTTGAAATCACGTACTTGGTGTCCTTTTTCTCCACACTTATAAAAAAACCCATTCTCTTCAAGAATTTACCAAGTTGATTATTTCCACAGTTATCACGTATGGGAAAATCCTTCTTTCCCTTCTTCCCTTTATCCATTTTTCTTTCTACCATCTTTTTCTTCTCTTGATTCCCTTCAAATCCATAGGAATCAGAGAATTATTTACTATTCTTATTAAAACATGATATTATTTCTTCATATGATGAGAATACATGGGAGACTATTTCCCTTCTAAATGTTGGCTTAATACCATGAAAGATATGATCCTTCTTACTCTTTGGATCATGCGTATTGTTGGAGTTCTCATTCCTTCTACTAGGCTCCATTTCTAAACAATTACATACACTAGGTTAGTTTATTAATCGCAATACATAATTCTAAACTTGTAAAATACCTAACATAAATTTAAAATATTATGCATATAATCTATAATCATAAAAAAATATTTGAGGAAGTATTTACTCTTAAATCCTTCATAATGGATTGTAAAGAAAATTTGAATTATCCTAAGCATATCCCCCAGGAGTTTCGTAACCAAGAGTGCAGCAAAGCTCATTGTCATGTACCAGGATACCCTAGGTCAAGCCTGAAACTCTTTGTTGTAGTTTTCACTCCTAGGTACATCTATTCTAGAGCCGCCTCTACCTAATCATATCCAGTAAGGGATGAATTTCTTGGAAAATACACAAAATATCTACATTACCAAAATTCTAGGAAGTTCTTATATACTAATCCTCAAAGTCTATCTTAGGGTAATGTTTTCTAATCAGAGTTTTTCTAACTCTAGTTTCCAAGGTTTGTATTAAACTTCCTATGATACCAACTATAATGCCTCGACCCTAGTTTTCCAGAGTCTGTGCATTATTACATAACATTGTCATGATACAAGGAATCATGTCCCAAAAGACTGATCAGTTTAGTAGCCTTGTAAGTACTGGATACATACATAAGTTTTACATTACATCATGAAATAAAAAAACAACATTGTGTCCCATTTGAACACTCTTATATCCCTTAGCCTATTCTTGTAGGTAAATTGTAATATACTTCCTCACATCTAGGGAAAAATAAAACATAGAAAGGGGTGATCTTAGATGCTCAGTAAGGATAACAATATAGCAGAAACTTTCATAAATAAGCATAAACATTTAAGGAAATGTATAAGACTAAAACAAAAGACTTTTAAAATTTAAACTTTAGCATAATTTGGAAAATATAAATCAAAATAATGTAATTTACTTATTCACATGGATATTATACTAGTTGAATAATCACATGTAATATCAATAGCTAATTTCATAATGATGGAATGCATAATTCTGGACATCATAATCACATAGTCAAGGACTCATGCCAAGACTACAAATAAGATTTTTTTCAAGGACTTGTGCCAATACACTAATTTTTCTCATGATACCTACCGATGCATCGATGACCTATAGAGGGCTCCACCTATCACTTACTAAGTCCAATGCATTCCTCATATGAAAAGGTTGAAACATAACACAAACATTCGTATTAAAACTAGCATACTAAATGTCTATACTTTATTCATAAACCATGAATGGTATAAAAATAACACATCCAAAGTAAAACATATCACAAAACCTTAAATACAATATGTAAGATTGTATCATAATAAATCAACTTCAAACAAGTGTAAAATCCATCAAAGGATGTTGACATAGATTTAATCAAAACTATTTGAGAAAAATATCTCTTTCTATTTTGAAATCATTTAAAAGTCACATAATTATAAAAAAAAATTATTTTGAAAATATTCTTATAAGATTTTAAGGTAAGCTTCAAAGGTGTTATAATGGCATAAAATAGCCACACCCGCCGTATAAATTAAAAAAACATTCTTATCTTAATTCATCGAAAAGGTCGTAAAGTACCTTGTTTGGAAAATGATGGAAAGATTCCTTTATAAACATCTCATAAAAATTAAAACAAGGCTATAAATGACTTTAAACCATATTACAGGAAATAGTAAAAATGTTTTGAAATATATTTTTAAGAAACATAGATGTGGATGATAAACAAGTCCCAGTAGATACTCACGTATAAACAACCACAGATAATGAAGAGAGTGTAGAATTAACCCTTACCATGTACTTTTTCTTGATCAAGGGTATATTAACCTCCAGTATAATAGTTAAATAATTTTTATTAAATTATACAAGAACCACATACATAAATATGGTATCATATATGATCTTCTAATATTTCTTTGCTAATAATATTTCAGTAGTATCATCGTTTAGGGTGTTAACTGATTCGTTTTTCTTTATATGCTTGGTTATGTAAGAAATGTTTATTATGGATATGATGTATTTGATTCATATCTAGAATTATATTAAGTTATTAAACATTATTTTTAATCATAAAATGAAAATTATTCTTGAATGGTGATGATGGGGAATGAATTTCATCGCGTTTGTGAAGACGGTAATCCGTACGTATGCACGAGCAACACAATATCATTCTATTGATGGTGAAAGCGTATATAATTAGATGGTTTATCATATATAAAGAATCCTTAAAATTTTATATTTATTATTTACATTAGTTATACTCATTATTATACCCATCCAAATAATGAAGTGTTTGAATAACAAACTACACCACAACGTGGAGACAGTAAGTCGTACGTACGCACGTATGATGACATGTCATTCATGGGATGAATAGAATAATGAATATGGTTGTTCCATATTTATAATAAAATCACAGTATGTATAAGGTACTAGAGTTATTATTTTGGTATGGAAACAACAAAGAAAGAGGAAGTGGAAGAAGAAAAGAACTTTGAATGAGGTGGTGAAATTATTACCTCTTCTTCGGGTGTTTCCTTTTGAGTTGATCAAAAGGGATCCTTATATTGGATTTCTGATCAAAGTAAGGCCTCTAGGTTGAAGTGAGAGTATTTGGGAGGATATTTTAGTAGGTTTTTTCCAAGACAAATGGCTTTGGATGTGTGATTTTGATAGAAGGTGAAACACCCTTTTATAAGAGAGGTGAGGGTCACTTTAGGAAAAGTTTGAAATATTATTTTATTATAAAATCATTTTCGGTTTATAATGGATCCAAATTGATTTATTTATAATCTAAGGTGGGTATTGGTCTAAATAATCTCAACCAATAGGTTTTAGACAAGTTTAGGTCACCATATTAACTCTATCTTTTAGATTTAACTCTTAGTTAAATAGTTTAACTTTTACCATTCCTCTTGTATTATTATAGTAAATGATTAATAAACTTACTATAAAAAGACAATAGAACCCCAAGTGGTTCATTATTAATATATATAACCTTATATGATTCTTTTTTTCAAACCTTATATTTTTAGTAATATAATATCAATTAATAATATAGTATTTGTTTTAAAAACTCATTTATGTCAATTTTGACACTATTTGGTATTTTGTTTTTGTAAAAGTCATAAAAACTTTATCACTTTGAAAAAAATTATTTAATGAACCCTAAAATGTCATATTAACCTAGAAAATTAGTGTAATTCATCATAAGTCTCAATTTATATTTATTTGGATATTTATAATATCAATTATTTTAATCTTTTATTAATAAGGTAATTACTGTATCATCATTGTATCATAAATAAATTTAATTATTTAATGTCTAGAAATTATAAATAAAATACCATTATGTAGGAAATATTTTTATCTTTCTAATGAATATTTATAGTCGAATTTATCTTATGTATAACCCTATATTAAAAATTATTTAGTTATTAAACTTTGAATTTAACACTTTTAACTCTTCTTTAAATAAAATAATAATAAATGTCCTAATCTAATCCAAGTGGACCAAAAGGGTCATATTTTATTCCTAAGTTTTATTTTTGTCGAAAAACACTTATCCGATAGAATTAGGACATGTTTTATGGTAATTATAATATCATTTTTACCTTTAATTGTCCTATTTACTTTTAACTGTGGTAAATAAAAGTCAAAAGTTACTATTCACCAAAAATTATTTTCATCCTATTGAACCAAATTTTACTTACTGATGTCAACCATGTCTATCAGATTTTTGAAATTCAATTCACAGAAGCGGTAAAATATGTTTTATTTAAATTTGCAAATGCGTCTAGAATGTGGGTAAAAGACGTTAAAAAGTTCAATAAAATTTTATACATCAACTTTTATTATAAAATAAATCCAATGAATTACATTGAACTTATATAGGTATTATATATCTATTTTGACTTAAAAGAAATTTAAATAAAATAAATAATTATTTAAATAAAAAATCAGTTTTAAACAATAACGCAGTGTTTTTCACTATTCATCAAAAATTGAAAGTTTTCAAAAAAATACCAAAAATTTATCCAAACTAAATTTTTTGTCCTGCTTCTAAAAAAGATTTAAATTTCATTAAATTGAATATATAAAAGTGTCAAATAATGGTTTTAAAAATGGTTCTCTATTAAAATGCTGTAAAATTTCATTTTTTGAAAAATAATTCTTTTATCTAAAAAAATGAATTTTTTATTATATTATGTCTAAGAAACAGATAATATGGATTCTAAAATTATATGGAGTATATAAAATTTAAAATTATGTTAATATTATTCATAACCTCTTTTTGAACGGCTAGTTTGTAAGTCGTGGTGCGCTCGAACTCGGTGTTGCATGTAGCGCAAGTTATTGAATTACTTTGAAGAGATAACGTACTATGAAATCTTTGGGTGTTATAGATACTAAATACTATGTGATCATTAAACATAATTTTTCTACTTATCTGTTTTGAATTTCGAAAATATGACATACGCAGTTGTGATCAGTAAAATTTTTAGAGTCCGGTAGGAAAAACATATTTTTCAGTGAATAGTAACCTACCCTTATGAATAGTAACCTACCCTTATGAATAGTAACCTACCCTTATGAATATCAATATTACCCTTATGAATAGAAAATTGTTCAAAATAATAGTAACCTTACCCATGAATAATTAAATAAAATTTAGGCATCTTATAAGTAACAATTTGACCATAGTAAAAGTATTGGTATTTTTGTAAGTCATAAATAATTAATTATAATTAATTAATTAATTTAAAATAAAATTTATTTTCTTAAAATGTGTTCATAAATTAACAAACCTATGTATTCTAGATTTAAGATAATTTTATAAGACCTTACGTAATTTTTGAAATCATTTTAAAATCAGTTTTAATTTTAAAAATTGTATTTTTCAAGTAAATTAGGATTTTAATTAAAAATTAAATTAATCATATTTAGAAAATTATTTTTGAAAAATGGACTTCATTTTTATATTCTATACATCAAAAAATGGTTGAGTTTAATTTTTGGGATTTTTCTGAAATACTTAAATTTTTTTATGAATAGTGAAATACCATAATTTACAAAATAAGCAAAATAAGCTAATTATAGAGTCATGCATGATGTTCTGATGATGTAAGACCAATTGGTTCGGTTTCACATGATAAAATTACTATTATTGGTCATGTAAGACTAACTATTCCTTATCTTTTGGGGAAATAATAAATTAATGAGTTTTATATTGAGAAATCCCCTCTTCCCTCCACTATAAATACTACCCTTCACACCCTCATTTCCTCACACCTCTCAAGCTTCAAGACTTGTCTAAAATCTGCCCAAACATCTTCCCTAGACCCTCCCCCATTTCCAAGAGTGTCATCAAAAGACCAATCCTAGCTTTCTTAAGAAGGATCTCAAGAGGAGGATTCAAGAGGTAATTCCTCTCTCTCTCTCTCTCTCTTTCCTTTAAATTCATTTCAATTTCAAGTTCATTTCTTAATCTATCCCCACCTATCCTCATCCACGAGGTATTATAACTCCATTATTATACATATACTGTAATTTTATGATACTAATGGGATATTATATCATCCAACCCCCTTCTCCTCTTCTTTTTATTTTATAAAAGAGAACGTTGTTCTTGAGGTGTTAATTTATCACCTTCAAGAATGACATATTTTCAATTTCCTTTACAGCTTTCAGATATGGTCATGAAACCATTTTTATGGTTGAACCAAATTATATTATATGTATTATATCCTATTTCTTGTTTTGTAACTAACTTAGGTACATATTACTAAATGATTAAACAAAACAAGTTCATTGTGGTCAAAAAACCGCCCAAATTAACCCAAACAATCATCATTTAATTCTTATCTAATGATTCATACACATGGTATATAATATAAATCATTATAATATCATTTAAAATTATTTAATATCATTAATAAATTTAAAAACCAGTTCTTTATGTTTATCCATTTTCTACATTAACTTCCATTTATGAATACAAGTGAACCGCTCAAGAAAACCATAAAAACCAACATTCCCGAACAATGTTTTTAAACTCTATAACTCATCCAATGGACCATAAAATAACTTAATGAAACCATAATTAACCATATTAATGCAAAAAAGGTTTTTTAATTGTTAATTAATGAATCTAATGTGGTTATATAGGAAATTAAAGTGAAGAAAGCGTTCAGATACAAGGTAAGAGGAAAATCTCGTACCCAACTTTCTTTCTTCAGGTTCCCCCTCTTTCACTACATTTTTGGTATGGTCACTCCTTAAAAATAATTTTTTCATATTTATATTACCTTTTCTAGAATATAAATGTTTTTTACTAAATTTTATGTCAAAAATTTTTTTTCCAAAAGAACTCTTCTTTCAAAAACACACCTTTTACTTATCACTCAAGGTTGATGATTATCATATCAAGTATGTTATTCCCACTTTATTTTGGTAACCTAAAGTTGATGAATGTGTTATTATGAGATGAAACCCATTCCTTTCCATGGTTTAGTTATGTTTATTTTTTATATATGTTCATTGTGGCATGCATGATAATGATAATGTTATGATGTGACGGGTGCACCCGAAATTATATAAAGTAATATGATTTTTCAATGTGATGGGTGCACCCAGAATTATACAGTGCTTCAATGCATTGGGTAAAGTTATGAATCTCATGAGTTTATGTGAAATGATGTGTGAACAAGATGCTATATTTTTTTACAAGTATGTGTGGTAGTTAAACACTAAGACATGATGTTTCATTTTTTATGCATTTCCACATTTAAAGTCTTTTATTATTGATTCCTCTCATGTTCATGATCTTTTGACTATGTTATGATTATTCTCATCCCATGCTATATTTTTCTTATCTATACTCTTACTGGGATTTTAGCTCACCCCTTTTGATGTATATCCTTAGGTGGCTATATATACTAAGGATAGGTCAAGTTCCAATAAGAATCTAGAGAATAAGGAATTAAATAAATGTTTATGATTGATGTTGTAATTGTTATGTATGGTCCTAATTTTTCCAAGACACTAAACCTTTGGATCCTCAATTTGTAACATTATTATATTGTTTATCTTTAAAATTATGTAATAGTAATGTAAGAAAATGTGGGGTCGCTATAGGGAGGATCCTACTTATTATACTTTTATACTCACCCTACACTATATAAATTATTTTTTAGGTCACTTGGAGCGGGTTGGAGATAAAGATGGTTACTACTAGCTTGTGTGTTTGTAGGAGCTATTCGGGCTTCCTGGTCACTACCATTTTACTTTCTTTTGGTACTTGTAGTTTTTCCTTTCAGTTGTAGTAGTTTTGTATGACATTACTTATATGTACTTGTATTTTTTTTGTATTTTAGTCTGAGAAGGATTTGGTTGGTGTATGTTTTATATCTTTCTTTTTCATGTGTTATCTTAGAGGGTAATGCCTCTCATCGGTGAGTTTACTATACCCTCGGTGCTAGTGGCCAACCTAGGGCCTAGTGGAGGCAGGACTAAGGGGTCATTATCTCTTTTATCCCATTTCCGTCCCAGGAGGGGTACACTTTGTAGGGAGGGGGTCATGATAGAGTGGTATCATAGGTCTAGTTAAGGGATAGGATGGAGTTTGGAGTTAGGCACAGGTGTGGTTGCATGGGTTGGTAGGGAAATGACATCAGTCAAGTTCAGAAACTGCTATAAACACTAGAGACTGGATGAGACATAGGTATGTAGGGCCCCATGTGATCCAATTTATGAACCTTTAAGTTTACAGTGGCTACTAAATGACGTGATACTAGTTTCATGGTAGAGACCTAAGAAAGGATCATGCATCATTCTTATTTATGCCTATGTTTTAATGGGTAGATCTTGGTATAGGTTAACCTAAAATGAATAAAATAAAATAATTAATTAATGTTAAATTATTCCATATTCTAGGTTTAGGAAATCTATTTGGTTTTTCTTGTATAGGTTTGGATCTAGGTCAACGTCCTCATCATATTCGTGAAGAAGATATCCAACAAGTTGCACCAGTAGATCACTGATGAGTAGAGGTTGACGACGAAAACACTTGGAGGAGGACACTCTGAAAATTTCAGTATCAGAGTCTACAGAAGTATGAGGGATTTGTTTCAGATGTAGTCACGAAAGACTAGTTGGAGGAGGTTGAGATATCTTTCAGTTCGATCATTTCTTGGAAGGAGCACTGGTTATCATTGATTGTGACGATGCTGCATGGTAAAGTTAGGAAGTGGTGGTTCTTATTCCTCAGGGATCATGAGGAGTCGGCTTTATTATGAGAGGAGTTCTGAGACCAGTTCAGAGTCTAGTTTCTTTCTTCGATCGCAAAGGCGGCCAGTCACTAGGAGCTACTTACCCTTCGATAGTGGAGCTCTAGTGTGTGAGATTTTGGAATTCATTTTAGGAATATTTTGCGATATGATTAGAACCTATTTCTAGATAAGGAGGTCAGAGAGAGGAATTTCAAGGAGGATTTGTGTCCAGAGATCCAGTGCTAGGTCACCCTATTTATGCTGAAGACATATCTCAAGGTGCTGATGGGGGTAGAGGTCATCGAGATGAATTTACCTATAATTGGATCATCATGAGAGGGGATTTGTTATGATTCCTCATGAAGAAGAGGTATAGTCCTGGGTTCCCATTTCTCAAGGAAGAAGAGTTTCCATTCAGTCAGGGGTAGGTCTTATCCCTCAGTATCTTGTTTCTTCAAGGGCAGTAGCTCTCAGACCTATGTGAATGGATCATGCACTTGTTTTTCTTATGGAGGTCGAGATCATTAGCAGTGAGAGTGCCTGACATTTCTGATCAATCATCGTTCATCAGGTGTTCCACTTCAGGTTATTTTGTTGAGATATTTCCAACCAAGGAAACAATAGTAGATTTCACCAGCTTTGGATTAGTATAGGGCAGATGGGGTAGTTAGAGGAAAACCCTGGGACACTCCCCTTCCTTAGAGAGTAGATCACATACATAGAGGTGGTCACTAGTAGGGTCAGGGAGGCCATGTAGCAGGTTATGGTTAGCTTCATGCTTTAGCGTTGCCAACGCTTGGTGAGCTAGATGTCGTTCTAGGTACCCTTTTCTTTTTTTCTAATTGGGTGCATGCCTTGTTTGATTTAGGAGTGACACACTTATTCATATCACCTTCCCTTGTCCATGCTTTGGGACTTGATGTAGAGAGGCTTCCAATTCCCTTGGTGTTGACTACGCTAGTTGGAGGCTAAATTGAATTGTTTGAAATATGTAGAGACTATGAGATATTTCTTGGGAAGCACCGCTCTTGGGGAGATTTACTATGTTTATGGATACAACCATAAGATATCATCATAATCATAGATTGTTTGTATTCTTTGTAGGATATAGTGGATTTATTTAGGAGGCAGATGGTGTTCTTCGATGCTGATGGAGATCCAATAATGTTTATTGGTGATCGAGACCCTCATATGGGTCAAAGGCATGTTCTGTCCTTATCATCCTTAATAGCTGAGTTTATGCTGAGTTCATCGAAGGTTAAGCCATTAGCATTTCCCAGGTTCGTAGAAGAGTACCCTGAGGTATTTCCAAAAGAGGTTGTATCATTAACCCCTTGATGATAGGTCAAGTTTGGGATTGAGCTACAACCAGGAATGTATCCTATATCAATGTCCCCATATAGGATGGCCCCTTCTAAGTTGTGAGAACTGCGTATAAATATCGATGGTCTGTTGGAGTACAGTTTTATTCGGTCGAGTGTGTCGATGTGAGGTGCACCAGTTTTTGTTCGTGAATAAGGATGAAAAAAGTTTGTGGTTGTGTTTCAATTGTTGTCTCTTGAATAAAGTGACAGTGAAGAACCACTATCCTATTTCATGGATTTATTATTTATTCAATCAATTGAAGGGTGAAATTTGGTTCTCGAAGATCGATTTGTAGTCAGGATATCATCAAATGCGTATGAAGGATGAGGATATCCCAAAGACTGATTTCCATTGTCATCATGTGTATTACGAGTTCTTCATGATACCATCCATTGTGATGAATGCTCTAGTTGTGTTCATGGGGTTGATGAACGTTGTGTTCCATGAGTTCTTGGATAAGTTTGTGGTGGTCTTCATTGAGGACATTCTTGTGTACTCCACATCTAAGGAGGATCATGTAGAGTATATGCATGTCATTTGGGGAGTTCTTCGTCAACAATAACTATTTGGGAAGTTGTTGAAGGGTGATTTTTGGGATTGATAAGTCCATTTCTTGGGGAATGTTGTATCCCAATAGGGATTAGATATGAATCTGTTGAAGATAGAAGTATTTGTGTCTTTAGAAGACCCCAAGATAGTGGCGTAGGTGTGATGTTTCCTTGTTCTTTATAGCTATTATAGGAGGTATGTAGCTAATTTATCTTGGATTGAGACTCCTCTTATAGAATTGACTAGAAAGGATTAAGCATTCGTGTGGACTAATCAGTGTCAGGAAAATTTCGAGTATCTGAAGGAGAAGTTGGCTAGTTCTCTGATTCTTTGTTTTCTAGTAGAAGGAGTTCAGTTTGAGTTTTTATGTGATGCTTTATCTCTGGGGTTAGGTTGCATTCTGATGAAGTAGAGATCATTCATTTCTTATGGGTCTTGGTAGTTATGTCCCCATGAGCATAACTATGCTACCCACGATCTTGAGTTAGCGGTAGTGGTATTTTCTCTAATGTTGTGAATACATTACCTCATCGGAAAGTGATTTTTAGTTTTCACCAATCATAAGATCCTAAGGTATTTTTTCTCCCAGCATTACTTGAACTTGTGACAACATTGGTGGATATATTTCTTACAGTATTACAACTTCAAAATCTTGTATAAAACTGGTAAGGGGAATATTGTAGCAGATGTGCTGAGTAAGAAGTCGTGTAGTGATGCAGTGTATGAATTAGGTGATTCTTAGAGAGTAATGTAATAACCTTCATCATTACATCTTGATATGGTAGAAATTGGGGGTAGAGGTTGTCTATTTTAGATGATGGTGCAGTCATCTCTAGTTCAGCGGATAGAGGAATCCCAATTTGGGGATCTTGAAGTGAAGGTTTGGAGAGATTGATTTGTTTGTGGTGAGGCCCCTGATGGTTGGTTAGAGAATGAACAACACCATTTGTTGTTTCAAGGATGTATTTTTGTTCCTTTGGATATGCATGAGATGGTTATCATATAGTTACATAGTTCTCCCTTAGAGGTACATCCTGGCATAACAAAGATGTACCGAGATTTGAGGAGTCAATTTTGGTGGCCTGGGTTGAAGTGTACAGTCATAGAGTTTGTGTCTCGATGTTTGGTCTTCCATAAGGTGAAGGTCGAACACCGCGTTCCTCATGGTTTTCTCTAGCCATTAGAAGTTCCTCAGTGGAAGTGGAGGACATCTCGAAGGACTTTTTTACTAGTTTACCTCGACATCAGGGAGGCCATGATTTTATATGGGTATTAGTGGATCATTAGACGAAATCATCCCACTTTATAGTGATCAAGGATTTGAGCTTAGTGGGGGGGGGGGGGTTCGAGGCAATATCTGGAGGCAGTGGTGAGACTCCATGGAGTCCCAAGGATGATCATTTCCAATCGAGATTTTCATTTTACCTCTAGGGTGTGGTGAGGTCTCCAGTATGCTTTTAGTTCTCAACTATTCCTTAACACTTCTTTTCATCCACAGATGGATGGTCAGACAGAACGGACCATCCAAACTCTTGAAGACGTGTTTAATTCTTGTGTCCTAGATTTTAGAGGTTTTTGGATAAGGCACATTCCCTTGGTAGAGTTCTATTACAACAATAGTTTCCACTCCACCATCAGTATGGAACCATTTGAAGCCTTGTATGGATGACCTTTTCGTTCTCCATTGTGATGGAGTAGGGTTGTAGAGTCATAAATTATCAGGTTGGAACTGGTAAAGAACATGCCAGAGATGGTTCAAGTGATTTGTGAGAGGATGAAGGCAGCAAAGGATCATCATAAATCCTATGTTAATCATAGGAGGAGACCTTTGGAGTTTGATGTTGGGGATCATGTGTTTTTAAAGGTGACTCCCCATCGTGGGCAGTGATGGTTTGTTCATGGGAGTAAGCTATCTCCCTAGTTTATTGGGTCATTCGAGGTGTTGGATCATGTTGGAGTCATGGTGTATCGGGTAGCACTTCCCCCACATATGATCAGGATACACAATGTTTTTCACATGTCATAGGTCCATCATTATCTTTATGATGACTCTCACATCATTAATTGGGGAAAGATCGACATTGATGATGATGTGGCCTTCGGGGAGAATCCTATAGAGATCCAGGACTGTAAGGAGAAGGTGTTGCATGGGAATGTTATCCCCTTAGTTCCTATCTTTTGGAGGCACAATGGAATAGAGGAGATTACCTAGGAATGTGAGTCATAGATACGTGTTCAGTACCCTGAGCTATTTGATGTTTAGCTATTTTCCTATAACAATGTTTGTTTTGTGGTTATAGACCTTTCCTGTTTATGAGATATATTTCTCTTGTTGATTCTTGTGTATTGATCACTTTTGAGAGGTATCTACCCCAAGAGAGTGTTTTAGAAATAGTTGTGGTTGTTGTGTAGCTTTACACTTGTTCCTCTAGTGAAGCGGTTAAGCTCCTATGGTGGCAAGAGCCTTGAGAGGTATCTCGAAGGGTGGTTGTTCGGACCCCTTTTTTTCTATTTCCTCTCTGGGTTGGTTTTGGATTCTTGAGGATGAGAATGTTTTGAGTGGTATCTAATGTAATGGACTAGACCCCTTTAGTCCATTCCTTTGTGAAAATATGGTATTTGAGGTGTTTTGAGAGGTCAAGGTGACTTATTTCTAACTCTTTGCAAAATTTATAGTTCTGTGAACAGTGTTTCTAGTTCTGTGAACAGTGACATCAGTGGGTCATCTGTTGATGAGTCATCTATTGGTGAGTCATATATCAGTGAGTCATCTGTCAGTGAGTCATTTGTCAACGAGTCATTTATCGATGAGTCATCTGTCGGTGAGTCATCTGTTGGTGATTCACCTATCAATGAGTCATCTATCGGTGAGTCATATTTTGGTGATTAATCTTTTGATGAGTCATCTTTTGGTGATTCATTTGTCAGTGAGTCATATGTGAACAATTTCATCAGTGATATAGATGTGAACAATGTTTCCAGCTTCCTGCAGTTTCACCCGTTTGATATTTTATTTGACATAAAACACATTCAAAGCCTTATTTTAAATGATTTTAGGCCAGTTCAAATCCTATAACTCCTATATTAATTTTCCTAATGTTCTGGGTTCCTTTACTTGGTTGAATCACGTAGTCTTGATTGATTCGTCTTTAATGTAAAATCTAAATCATATCTAAACCACTGCTTTAATTAGATTTTCAAAAGGCCAAGATACATTCCACCTTGTTCTTTCTTATTGTTTTCCTTGGTATGAGATGCCCTAGACCTTTCCTTCCTAAGTAGTTTTTTTATTGTGGTGTGGACCTTGGATCGTTTTTTCCCTGGAGTTCTTCCTACTGCATGTACACCCCCTATTTTAGTGCAACTAGGAATAGTTGATTTGTCTTCAAGATAAGGTATGTTCTACCTCTATTATTTTAGGTTACTCGATCAATTTCCTCCTGTTTATTCTCACCATTTGATGGAATGTGATATCCATGTTTCTAATGGAGATTTTTTGAGTGTTGGTTGATACGGTTGTGTCATGGCATCCTCGGGTGGATGTAGTCATTGCAGGAGAGGTGATCATGATTCATTGTGTTGGATCATTCTCATGCGAAGAACATCGGAAACCTTTTGAGGTAGGGGATTCATGGATTATCTATTCTATTTAAGTGTAGTTTTAGGGTTATCCTGAATTATATCCCTAGATCACAATGGAATTGACATAATAAATATTGAATAGGATTAAAGAATTGGTATCAATTTCTTAGAGATGTTATTGCCTCTTGTTTTGCTAGACAAAGTGATGTTTATGCCTTGCTTGTTTAGTATTTGTTCTTGATGGAAATTGGTAAAGAATTTAAAGTCAAGATTAAATGTAAATTAATTGGATAAAGCTAAAGAGTAATTTTTAATGAATCAAGTTGATGTTTTTGTACTTTTATGATAATAAAATGGATGCAGTTATGCATATTTAAATGAATCGCTTAATTAAATATGGAATAAAGAACTAGTTGTGTGATAAAAATAATGACTTGATGGGTTCTGAGTTTCCTAATTTCTTATAATGTACAAGCTCCTTATGCTTTGGATTTGTGAGTTATCATTGTGTGTGAAGTATGAATGCCTCATTTAGGTCCAAGAGCCCAGTTGATATGTTGTTTGTTTCATGCTACTTGTTTTGTGGTGTGATACTAGGATGGCTGATCCTGGAGGGATATTGTGGTATGTGGGGGTAGGGAGGCTCATTGGTTGTGGTAGTAGTTGACACCTAGAGTGGATAGATTCATCATTTTATGCATGTGGGTTTCTGGGAGGACACTATGGATGATGGAATCGGTTGAAGCTGGGCTTACCCATTGATGTGAAAGTTGGATGCTAGTAGAATATTTTACTTGTTTATATACATTACTTTCCCCATTACTTGAGGTAGATGGTCTTTCTTACTCTCCTTCAAAAAGAGGCAAAGACACGTGGGGTATTCCACATTCTTTCCATGTTTATCTTCTCAATTAAGGATGGGTCTATGCTCCTACTATATGTGGCAAAGACTCAACGAGTAGTCCATATACTCACCGTGTTTATCCCCCTATGTTTGGTATCTTAGAATGATAATCTAGAATACCTAGAATTATGTAAAAGGAAGATGTTATTAATAAATGAATTAATGAATGAATGTTTAACCCATGGGGTTGTAGCTTGCTAGGATGAAATTCTAAGGTTGTGATTTTGAGAAGTGTTGGGAAAAAATCCCTCAAGGTAACATTGAAGTATTTTTGGGTTGATTTTGTTTGTTGACAAAGCAGGTTTCCATGGATAATTTTCGAGTTCCCGAGAATTTGTTGACATTCCATGTTGACAAAGAACTATGACAAAGGAAATGACGATCTGGAGGCGGTACAAAAGAGCAGTACAAGGTAGCGTCGTTTCCCAGTGTTTGCCAAATTTTTGGGGTCCAAAATTTGGAATTTGGTGAGCATCGCGAAAAGAGGATTTCCATGAAGAGCATAATTTAATATGGCAAAGGCATGAATTTCACGAAGATAGGATGCATGGTTTGGAAATCGCGAAGACCAGAAGAATGGAGGCGGTGATGCTTCGCGATTACGTCAAGCTTCGCGAACGGTCGAGGCTGAAGCGCATCGCGGCGGTGAAGGGCTTTGCGAGGGAGCTTCGCAGCGAAGGCGCGAAGGAATGTTGGGCTTTGTGAGGGAGCTTCGAGGCGAAGTTGCGAAGGTATGTTGACGGTGATTCTTCACGACTACGTCAAGCTCTGCGAACGGAAGATTGTCGTGGAGCTTCGCGATTTGGACAGAATTCCGGCAGAAACTTTGGAGTTTCGCGATTTGAGATGAAGTGGCGTTGACTTCACGCGGAAGGGACGAGGGTCGGTGGAATCGCTTATAAATATAGGCCTACCCCCTCGAGAGAAGTAGAGAGCATTTTCATAGAAGATCATTCGCTCTCGATTTGCGAAGGTGGTTCGCGGAGCCAGTGTGCTTCGCGAAAGAGGTGCTTCACGGCGGCTATTGTAGCTCCGCGAAACCTGCGAGCTCCGTGTTGGCTTACTTAGCTTCGCGAGGGTCGTTGCTTTGCGACGGCTTGAGCATCGCGAGAGTGCTTCGTGAGGGTGCTTCACGAGTGAGCTTCACGAAAAGGCAGGAGCTTCGCGAAGGCTTGTTGAGCTTCACGAAATTGGGAGCTTCGTGAAGTAGGGTGCTTTGCGAAGGTACTTTCCAAAGGTAGTTGCCCAGTTGTCAGAGGCAAGGTGCTATTCATCAGTGGATGAAAGTTGGACAATAACAGAGCATCCATCAACACTTAAGGATGCATGTATTCATGCAAATTAAGAGACCTACAGGTCTATAAACTGTGAGTGAATCTCTTCACAGAGCAGTGAGCTTAGGAAGAGGAAGAAGGTGATCCTCTCCACCGGCAGTGAGCCAGAGAGAGAGAAATAGGGAGTGACCCTTGGGAAAGCAGTGATCTGACCCTAAACCTTGTATAGGCAGTGTGCCTGGGCATAGAAGTGATCTAGCCCGAACATTGTAATCCACATCTAGTGAAGTTTAGTGGACTTGGTACGACTGGAAACCTGTCGGCGTATGCTCCTTGGACGTAGACCTTAGCGGTGAACCAAGTAAAATTGATGTTTCCTATGCTTGATTTACTTTCTGTTTATATTGTGCAGCAGGAAAGAGAGAGAAGAGTGTTTTGCTTAACAGCGAAACAAGATCAGAACGGGCTTTAATTTTTTAATTGTTCATACCCTGATTCACCCCCCTCTCAGGGTATTCAGCCTAGTGGACCTAACAAGAAGCTTTGGACTCGGTTTGGTTATTCCTAGAGGGCATGGAACTTTGTTGTGATGCTAATGAAATGTAATGTGGAAATGATAATGGTTAATTAAGGTTTAAAGAATTAATTAACATAAAGTGAAACTAATAAAAAGGGATAAAGTAACTTAATGTTTATCTTTAAAATATTTGTGTGCTTATAGGATATCTAGTCTTAGTTTTGGAAGTTAGGAGTCCAAGAGACGTTAGCTGCAGTTGAGTCTAAGACTAGGTTCTGCCCAAAGTGTGGTTTTTAGCTATATTATATTATGTAATTTTTTGTGTTTCTATATGCTACTCTACTCTTTCAGTTAGGGAAACCGAAACACTAGGGATTCTGATCCCTAGGGGGTGTTTTCCCCAACATCCCAGTGGGAGGGTGAATGGATGACTACCCCTTTTGGCCCCACTCTCTTCTCTTGGTAGTCACTTGTGATGGTATGCATGGCAGTTAGTTTTCCCCTTATATGTTTGTAGTGGGATGTAATGGCTTGTGGTTATTTTACACTCATATATTCTGGATATAGTTTCCTAAGTTATACAATAGGTATAATGTGTATAGTTTGTGATGGATTGAGGATCCTTACTCAACATATGGGTTGTAATGGCTTGAGGTATAACACCCGATGTATGATACACGTTATACAAGTTGTGGTGGATCCCATAAACTACCTGGTTAATTTTGGTTATGTGGATGTGGTGGTGATTTTCACAAGGTTCATATTGTGGTACTTCACCCAAGTGTTTGCGAGCAATCCTATTTGGAGAGAGATGCTCAAGATGTGCGATGTTGGGGGGAAAGTGGAAAAATAGTGGGGAAATGGTAGTGGGGTACACTTGATACTCTTTATTATATTATATAATATTGTATGTGATACTTGGTGATAGTATCCATGGTGAGGCTAAGAACTTAGTATACCTGTTTTGGTGATGAGTTAGTTTCACTTGTTGTTCACCGTGATTTAGCATGCTTTCTTTACTTTTTCACAAGAGGCTCTAGGGTGGATCCTACTGAGTATACTGTTATACTCACCCTATGTTATATAAACTATTTTTCAAGTCACTTGGAGAATATTGGAGATTAGGATGGTTACTACTAGCTTGTGGGTTTTTAGGAGATATTCGGGTTTCATGGTCGCTGCCATTTTACTTTCTTTTGGTACTTTCAGTTTTCCCTTTCAGTTGTAGTAGTTTTTCATGACATTACATATATGTACTTGGGTTTCTTTTGAATTGTAGTCTGAGTAGGATTTGGTTTTTTATGTCTTATATCTCTCTTTTTCATGTGTTCTCTTAGAGTTTAATACCTCTAATCAGTGTGTTTATTATACCCTCGGTGCTATTCACCAACCTGGGGCCTACTGGAGGCGGGACTCAGGTGTCATTTTCTATCTTCTCCCATTGTAGGCCCAGGGGGGTACACATTGTGGGGAGGGGTCATGACATAATTCCCTAATTATTTTTGAATCCTTTTTATATATTAATTGTCTATACTTTGATAAGATATTATAAAACCCATTTTCTTCTCATATGTTTTATCATGATTTTTTATTATGTATTGTTTCATTTTTTCATATGTCACATGTATGCATGAATGTATCATGATTTAAATTATGTTATTATTGGTCCAAAAATTATATATCCCTATAATGTATTGGGTAATACTTTCAATCTATGTTATAAAATATATGTTGTTTGGGTAGTTATCCTAGAACACTATGTTATATTGTCTTAGAAGGGAGTACTGACTTATGCTTATGATATATTGAATTATGTTTTTTTCACATATTTATGATTCCATGAACTTATGATATTATTCCCTTATTCCATGATTCCATACTTATCTCATACACTTATTCAATGGTACATGTTTGTTCATTTGAGATTACATGTTCTGTTATCCTGACTTATGGAAAATTCTCATTGTTTTATGTTCTTTTTAATAACATATTTCTCCCCTAGTCATATTTTCTGATATTTTTATGATCTCTCCCTTGATGATATATTGATAAGTTATCCATTATTGAGTTTTTTAGTTCATATATTTATTTTTATTTGATTCTCCAGGTTATGAATATGATTATAACTTATGAGAAGTGTAGAACGAATTCTAGTGCAACTCAATTATGGAGAAATGTGTAGAGGTGATGTAAAATAAGTTTCTTATATTGAAGGTACAAAAAAATATGTTCATGGGATTATAATATTATTATGATATATAATGTATATGTTATGAAAATGATGTGAAAGATAAGTATGTTTAACTTGGGACATCTCACTTTGTATCAATGTTAATGTTTACAAAATGTATGTTTATCACCGAAAGTAGAAATACAGTTCTAGGGTTCTTCATTTGGTTATAATGATGGGTTTAATTATTTTTTAGGATTATATTAGCTAATTTTTTGGATTAGTTTAGTTCTTTTTTGGGATTAGGTAAGAAAAATTTAGTGGAAACCCTTGAGTTAAGTCTATGTATAGGATAAAATCCTAATGTTATGTTAAAGAAATGGTTTTGAGGTTTTTATGAAAATAAATCACTATCAAGATATTAGAAAGTAGATTTGGATATGGAACACATATACCTAGTTTTAATCACAATGAAAAATAATAGTTGATTATTAACTTGATCTTTACTCGGTGCATGATAATCTTACAACTGCACACCTGACAATCCACATCAATGCATTATAGTTTCATCAATTTGTATTCTTTTTATAGACCAATTTATAATATTTAAATATAAATTTTAGTTGATATATATATATAGAGTATGTTTATAGAAACTAATATGAAAATGAACTTGTTCAACCAAGGTTAAACTGATGGAGTTATTGGTTTCTCCAATTATATCATAGTTAAATCAAAATTAGTATAGTTCATTATGAATTTTTCATTGGAGAATAAATATTTTGATTTATTTTTAATATTTATATAAAAAATTACTTTGATTTTAATAGATATTATCATATACATTTTGGATTTAGTAATTGGTTGGAATTAGGTTCATCAAAATGATGATATGATAAATATGTCCCTAAAATCTCTAGTTTCTTACTATGAAATTATATTTGGTACAAATTACTGAGATAAAGTAAAATATCAATTCATAAGTATTATGAGGGAAATGATGACTGAAATAGTATATAAGATTATGAGTTTTATATTTCTTTATAAAATATATCTTGAGTTTCTTATGGAACCCTTATCCTCATTCATTAGTGGGTGATAATCAAAATTTCAAGGATGTAAATTATTTAAGAGGGTAATATAATGCCCCATGATTTTAGGAAGAATATTATTTATATAAACTTTATGATTATATATCTAATTATATTTTAAATTACTTAATGTAATTTAAATGTATTATGAAATATTTTGTATAAGATAGGAATTAATGTAACAACACATAATTCATCTATATTAAATCATTACATCAAAATAACATGAATTTATGTTTTAAAACCCATTGATTATTACACACTTTGAAATTTTAAATTCATTAAAAGAGAATAAATTAGAAGGGGATAGTAAATAAAAAATAAAAAAAAAATATTCAACAATAGGATATCTTAGGAATCATCTTTACCCTTGAGAATCACAAATTTATAGAAAAAACCCTATAATAAGGAATAATTTCATGAATGTAGAAATAATAATGTGAGATATAAAATAAAAATATATAAATAGGATGTTTGAATAGAAGGATTGTGATTATTAAGGATATATTTAAAACAAAAACTAGTCATTATCAGTATGGTCATTGGAAGTATGGTCATTAGATATACATGATTCTAATAGGTGTACCGATGTTGTGTATTTTATTTATTAAATCTAAAAGAATATAATTCATGATTAATAAATACATAAATAAATATATAATATTAAAATTATATAAATATATGAATTATCGTCGGTATGAGATGCTAATGGGTTCATAGAACATGTCTGAGGATGAAGTGTTTGTACTCAGACAACACACATCTGGTAAAACTAATGGGAATAGTAACGTCCTTATGGTGGAGGTCGATGCAGAAACTTGAAAATGTAAGGGAATTTGGTGTGTAGGGGTCTCCATGGGATATAAGTCTCATAGAGGATTCATGAGATCCAGTAATGGGGTTATGATTCAATTTCTATAGGGGCTTCAGGGTGTCTATGTGAATCAAAGAGTTGTAATTTCATGGGGGGATATGGGCCCCATTATTGTTTTTTGGGTCTCTGGAATGATAATTTTGTTCATGGTAGAAATTTCTATGCCATATATCATGTGTTTTTGTCTTTTTATATATTTTTATTTTTCATTAATAAATTTTAAGGTAGCACATGCTCGACTCCTTATACTCCCTGGTATATATGTATATATATATATATATATAAATTATGTATTATTATTAATAAAGGTAATAATTTTCAACATACTATTTTTATACACTGGGTATTTTTAATTACTCTTCACTGAAGATTTATTATAACTAATTAAAATTTTAATACATATAATGAAATAAATTAATAAAACTATAAGTGTTATTACTAGTCATGTAATAGGAATAAATTCATTTTATTCTTAAAAATCTATTTTTTCTAAAATTTGATTCTATGCACTATGATTTTTTATTTATTGAAAAAAAATATTATATATTATGACCCAGATAATTTTTAAATGTATATTACATCATTTTTAAGATGAAAAACATAATAGTGATACATTCCTTTATCTAAAGGTTTGATATCTTGGGAAAATTATGCTAAAAAGGAACTTATATATAGTAAAACATAAAAATTATTTAAATCCTTATAATTTATCCTCTAAAATCACCCATCTTCTCATTAGTACAAGTAATCACCCGAGGGTATACATCAATTAATCAAGTGAGATAAATATCGAGTAAAGGGAGGAATGACATCGGAGGAATGAGGGACATGAATCAATGGTACATTGGTGAGAATAATCAATACCCACATGTTATAAGAATAGGATCATTTCCATAATAAAAAGGGAAAATTTTGATAAAGGAATGTAATGTGGAATATTCATAATAATTAACCATCATAACATAGTGTAAAATAACCACACATAATTTTGAACAAATCTAGAATCAAGTTTATGCATAACATATGTTCATAAATCTAAAATCATAACTATCAAAAAAATCATGAATCATGTTAAAGAATAATACACATAATATATTGAGTTATATCACATTACATAATACATTGGAGTTTTATATAATTCTAGGTCCACCTAACACATCACGAAATGCTGATAATCATGAATTCCACTTTGAAAGGAAACAAATAAAAATCATAGTCATGAAATAAATGCATGTAAAGGAATGAGTATTATAAAGGACTTTTAAAGAGTGAATTAATTAATAAAATTTGGGTTCTGAAATTAATAATGGAAATCATTTCTTAGCATAAAATATCATCATTCATGATTGTAAGAGAAATATCTTAAGAGGTGTCAATTTGGTCTTTTGTATTATAAAACCACTTTGAAAAATATTTTTATTTGTTATAGAAATATTTAAAACAAGGTGAAAACATGTATATCCCATAATATATTAGGGAAATAATAATGGATGAAATTTTAATCATATCATAGGTATATATATATTAAAAAAAATGATATATTAGATAACCCAAGAGAAGGAGTTGTGTTCGAGAATCCACGTCCCTTGAATCCCACATTAATTCATCTATTTTCCACCTCATGAATAATAAAAATAGGATTATTAAAACATGAAAAAATAAGATAATTATGTTCATTTTTATATCTCTTGGTCAATTATAATCTTGGGAAACTATTTCTTAATTCACTTTATTTTAGGTAAAATTTTGATATCATATTTTCCTTAAAATATCTCTTCTTTATTTGATTTAATGATCATGATTTATTGCTATTTATTCATTATTAAGACTGACTCTAGAAATATAGAAATAATTATATTCATAAATTTATATATTTATATTAATTTATTTGGATCATCCATAATGGTTTTGATAATTAGAGAGTTGGTAATTTCATTGGCAGTTAGTTGACCGTTGACGTGACATTGTCAAAAGAGGAGGAAAGGGAAATATGAAATGTAAATGCATTATACATTTTTTATTAATATATGTTAGAATAATTAATATATTTTTAATATACTTCTCATTTAGTCTTATAATATTTTCGATTGAAAGGAATAGGGACAATGTTTAAAAGAAGATTAAAACGTGATAAAAAGTTTGTGAAAACATACCCTCTTATTTGAGTTCCTTATTTTCTACAGTTAAATCCTTGAATGTTTAGAGTTTAGTGAATATATAATTTTTTTAAGTATTATTAGGGGTTTAGGAGAAGGTATTTGGTATGTTTTTTAGAATTGGTAAGTGTAAGTGAGTTTTTTTCCAAGGGAGGGGTGAGGAGTTATTTATACTTGAATAGATGGGCATTTTAAGGATAAAATAATGAATGAAATGGAATTTCCTAAGTAAAACTTTTAATAATGATATTAATGACATTATAAAATATATTATAATATAATTAAATTATTTTAGGACATTGATACAATTTATAATTATAATTTATTAGTTTAATTAAAATGAAAAAATATTTATTTAATGGAACTATTTAGAGTTTTAGACATTGGAAAATACAATTTAGGATAGGGAAAAAAACTTATTGTATTTAAATGAATCATTTATATAATTAAATATGTTTTTAGTTGATCAAAAAATTCTATAATTTATAAGGTCATTATTACATCATCAATGTTGTAATTTAAAACACACTAGTCATGAAAAACCCGCATTTTTACTATTCACCAAAAAAATTGATGTATTCTAGAAAATTAACCAAAAAATTTCCCTTATACAATCTCAAAATGATTATTCTAAAAATTAATTTCATTTTTTCAAAATAATTTTCCAATATAGGTAATATTAATTATTAACAAAAAAATAATGATTTTCTTATAAAATATATTAAAATTTAGTTTATCAAAAATGTGTTTATTTTCATTGAGTTTTTAAAATTGATATTTATATTATTGAATTATAAAATTTATATTTTATTAAATTACTCATAATAAATATTAATTATATGAAATTTTATTATTTTTAGGAAAAATTACAATTCCAACTATCATGTTATTATTCCCTATGGCTATGTTGCTATTCCAACATACATAATACCACATATAAATACCATTTCATTCTTTCAAACACCATTCAATAAAATTATTCAAATGTTTTATATTTTCCATTATTAAAAATTTGACTAGTTTACTAATATTTTTTTCCATATTTTTTATCATGGGAGCGATGATCCTAGAATATAGGTAAGATAAAAATATTCCTCTTTTATATTTTTATTTTTTTATCCCATTAAAGTATTTAGAATTTTCATGGGTTAAGTTGTTGAAAAAATTAATGATATCCACTAATTAAATAATCCATTTTCAATATCTATATGTTTTGTATGTGTACTATACTATATAATATAATATATCACACATTTATTTTTGAGGAAAATATCATTTATATAGGTTGGGTCATTAAATTCATCCTCCCTTTAGTGATATCATCCCTAAAATTTTAACTCATATTCTCAATTGAGAATAGATAATGGTACTTCGGCTTCATTGTTTTCTCTGGTTCCCATGTCACCTCTTCATATTTATGGTTCCTCTAATACACATTAATAAGGTTATTTATCTTGTTGTATATGGTCTAATAATTTCACCGGTTGCACCTTATAGGAAAGGTTGTGCTCTAGTTGTACATCTTTCAGATTAAATACATGTTTAGGATCGGAAATATACATCCTTAGGAGAGATACATGGAATTCCTTATGATATTGAGATAGGCTTGATGGAAGTTCTTAAAAATAAGTCACTACTCCTATGTAATCAAACATATTAAAATGTCCAATATACCTATGGATAAGAATTCATTTCTATCCAAAACACATTATTGTCTTCTATGGGAATATTTGAAGGAATTTTTTTTCCAACATCAAAATCCAAGTTCCTTCAATGGTTTTTAGTATAGCTCTTATGTTGACTATGATCATATTTTATAATCTTCTGGATGGGTTTAAACTTTTCTAAAATTTATTTTATGAGATCATGTACAAGTAGCTCCCATTCACTAACTTCATCCCAAAATATTATAGTTCTACATTTCATCCCATATGGGGATTCAAATGGGGCCATTTGAATACTCGTGTGTAAGTTTTTTTGTATGATAACTCAATTAATAGGAGATGCTGATCTCACCCCCTTTAAATTCAATTTAGTAATCACTATGAATTTCTTAGAGTTCCTAAATGGTCATTTAATATTGAACATCAGTTTTTGGGTGAAAGATCATACTGAAATACATTTCATTAATCATAGAATGATGAATATTCTCTATAATTTTGAGTAAAACCATTGATCATGACCATATAAAATTGAATGTGGTGACCCATGAAACCTCACCACTTCATTTAAATATATATTGAAAAGTTGTTTAGGTGATAAATATTCTGGAATTTTAATAAAGTAGGATGTCTTGGTGAGTTGATTAACCACAACCCACATCACATTGAATCCTTTGAATGAATTTGTGAGAATAGTGATGAAGGTCATAGTGATTTTATCCCATTTCAATATGGGTAAGGGTAGTTGTTGAATCATCTGATAGAACATATATCTCCCTAATTTATCTTTCTGGTTTACCATGATTTTTTTTGTGTACTCAGTAATCTATTTCTTTATGAAGTCCCTCCAGAAGTTCTCTTGAAGATCATGGTACATCATGGTATATCCAGGATGGGTGGAGAAAGTTGAGAAATTTTAATTATACAATAGCTCTTTACTTTTCTAATATTATGAAGGAACAAAAACTCTAGCTCTAAATTTAATTACTCAACCTTCATCAATTTTTAATTCATGAATATTAACATACTTTTTTCACCTTCTATTAATACTCCAGACTATCCCATTATGCCTCCATCATTTCCTCTTGCATAGTTATTTAAGAAATCATTTAGGGAAGGTATAATTTAATCCATGACATTATAATTTCTAGATCTATCCATTGCATATACATAAATATATGGTCTCTATCAATCAAAAACATGGATTGGGTAGTAGGTTCATTTCTTCTAATAGAATCAACTACCTTATTATCCATTCTTAGATGGTTGTTAATGGAGAAATAATACTCCTTGAGAAGATATCACCATTTTCATTAAAGTTTGTTGATCTCCTTTTGTGTAAATGTATACTTGAGACTGTTGTTATGTATTTCTACATTACACTTCTCAAAATAGATATTTTTATTCCAAATAATCAAAGAGAATATTACATTTGAAAACACCAAAGCATGCATTAGGTATTTCTGCTCATCGATCTTCATCTTTATTGATGCTTAGGTTATCACTTTATGAATCTACATGATTAAACAATCCATTAAATTCATTGAATCACCATTTAATATCATAAATACCTCTCTACTTTACGGTAGTGTGAGTACAGGCATATTCATTAGAATCACTTATTCTCCTTAATGCATTCTTCACATTATTCCATGTAGAAATAGTTTACCTATTTCATTGTTAACAAATTTAATGAGATTAAAATCATGAGAAATTTCTCAAAAATCATATGTAGTACTCATATAATCTATCAAAAATCTGGATTTCCATGATACTTGAGGTTTTAGTACTTTCCTCAATTCACTTTATTTTTTAAGGGTCTACAAAAATTCCCTCTCTTGTGATTACATGTCCCAATAATGTTACATTCTTCATCTAAAAGTATCACTTTATAATCTTAGCATACATTTATTAGTCACTTAAAGTGTATAATATTAATTGTTAATATCTTTATATTAATTTTTCCAAAGTCTATAAACATTGTTTTTAGTGCATTACATAAATAGAACTTCATTTCTCATCTAAAATGCAATTCATGTTTAAAATGCAAATTTGGGCCCAATCATTCATTTTTTTGTGTACAACATTATATTCATTTTCTGAATTTGAAATTTTGGGATATGATTGATAACTTTTTTTGGAACATTTTATCTTTTAGGTCCGATGGATGAATCCCAAAGGAAGATGGATAATTTTTCACCCTGCTTTCAATTTGTAATCGCATCGTCAATTTCCCTAATGTAAGTTTTTCTTTCAAAAAAAATCATAAAAAAAATAAAAAAAATGGATACTCATCTTAATGTTTAATTTGATTCCCACCTAGCGCTTCCATTTTTTCCCCTTGAACAATAAAATGGGCCCCATATCTTTTGTGATGCACAACACTTTATCATGCTTAATTGAAATTGGATGAAATATGGCGATGAATTTGAACAAAGGAATGAGATTGGGCTTGGGATATGCTTATGAACCTAGTCTATTTTAAATGATTTTTATGGGTTTCATATTTTTTTTGGTATGAGGTCTTTTGGGTGATCAATGTGTATTAATATTTTTTTGGAAAAGGGGATTTGAATTTCATATTTGTAATTTATTTTGCTCGGGACTAGAAAAACTCAAGTTGGGGGGTGTGATTAGTCACTGAAAGTGGCTAATATTAATTTTTAATATCTTTATATTAATTTTTCCAAATTCCATAAACATTGTTTTAGTGCATTACATAAATAGAACTTCATTTCTCATCTAAAATGCAATTCATGTTTAAAATGAAAATTTGGGCACAATCATTCATTTGTTTGTGTACGACATTATATTCATTTTATGAATTTGAAATTTTGGGATATTATTGATCACGTTTTTTGGAACATTTTATCTTTTAGGTTTGATGGATGAATCTCAAAGGAAGATGGAGAATGTTGCGCCTGAATGCAGAAATTTGCTGGAAAAGCCTAATGGGCCTAAGGCCCATCAAAAAAATGTGGGGCCCACAAACCAAGCCCAATGAAGCTAAAATTTATATAGTAGAAATATAAAAATATTAGTATCATTTTATTCAACTGTGGCCGGAGCTAATTCTGAAGTTTTCATGATGATAAAGGGATCTGAAGCTGAGATTTAAATGGTGGACCCGACATTAATGCACATAAAGACGTCCTACCATTTCGACCATAAAATCTAAAAGGATGATCCAAATATCCTGAAATTTTTACAGATGATAGAGGACACATGGAAGAAGATATATGTCTTCTACGACCCCTCAAGATTCGGCCTCCATAAATTAAATATTCGAACGTCAAAATGGTGGACGAATCTGGACAGTTTTCCGGGTCAACTTCGAAACGTCAATTTCCTTTTGATTATTCACCCTCGTTTTGACTCTATTAATTGTTGGGGGGTGAATTGATTGTGGGGGGTGGACCTAAGGCTCCTAATATTCCTATATAAGGAGATGGTGGTGAAGGGAATTATCATCTAACGTTTTTCTTTGAATCCAAATTTTTCTTTCAATTGTAATTTCCCACTTTCGTTTTGTAATGGCATCGTCAATTTATCTAATGTAAGTTTTTCATTCACGTTTAGTATTTTAATAAAATTTCTTTTTCTTCATTTTTTATTTTCCTTTTCTTCGCACGTTTATACCGTTGAATCGAAGTGTGAATTTATTCACACCCGCACTTGTGAATTAATCACACAACGGTGGAGTGTTCATTTTGATTAATGTTTTTCTTCTTCAATCTCACTTCTTTAAGTCAACTACCCACTTCCATTGATAGAATAGATTCAATGGAGGGATAAAATTTTATTTTTTGATCCTAGGGAGTTTCATGGGATGTATTTAATGTTATTTGATGTTATTAAATTCTTAAATTTGTTCTTTATTTTAAGAGTTCCTTTCTTTGATTTATCATCTTCTTTGTCTTCACCGACTTTAACGACGACACATTTTGAGTGATAGTACGATCCAATTCCTTAGAGTGCTCATTTAATTGATCCTCTAAGTGAATTGGTGATTATCATTGAAATTGTGTATGGATTAAATCGTATAATGATATTGAGGAATTATTTCATTTAATGGATACCTCTTGAACCAATGAACAGAAAATCAAATGAAAAATAAATACATCCAATCAAGCCCAAGAGACAACCTAGGATCAACACACCTTAATTAGTTGTTTTAATTTAAGTAATTTTATTGGTTTTGTTCTTTAAATTAAATCAATATTTCTTCAAAACAATCAACACCATAGTTGGCCACTTCATAGCGAATCCCACATCTAATCAAAGTGTCTCAAGGTTTCTTCTTCGGTCCCTGTGGATTCGACCCCTACATGTACTACAACGACCGCATACCTGTAGGGTAAATTTGGGCATGACCATACATTCTATACATTCATAATATTATCAAAAAAATCCTTATATGGTCTTCATGGTGCTTCTTGACCTGGGAGTAAATTATTATATAGTCAATTAAGGATACCATAAAATTTTCAAGTTAGTCTTTAAAGACTTTTATAAAAAAATCATGATGATTACAGGGGCATTAGAAAATCTTAAGGGAATCATAATGAAATAATATTTTCCATACCTTATATGAAAGTATATCTTCTTAATATCTTCTTTCTTCACCATCCATTGATGACTTCCGAAATAAGGTTCCACCTTTGAGAAGTAATGATATCCTAAATTTTGATCAAACAAGTCTTCAATCATTGGTAGATGATACATGTTATTTAATATTATATTATTGAGCTCTCCATAGTCAATTCACCACTACATTGATTCATCATAATATGTATTTTTATTATCAAAAAAAACTTTCAAAGGCTAAATTTGAACCTTAACAAAGATCCAACTAGATTAAACATTCAAGAGATTTAAAACCACCACAATCCGACAACTTCAAAATCCAAAAAAAAATACTTCATCAGGAAAAAATAGAATTTCAAAATCCATATAGAAGCCGCGTGACATGCCCACCTAATCCAGTCATGAAAAAACCATCCGCCTTCTGTCCATGCCTCCACAATTCCGCAAAATGAAACAACCATTTCAAATTTTCAAATTTTGAAAATTGAAAGACTATCAGTTCATCATCACACCTCAATCACCCTTGTCTCGGGATGCACACCTGACACCAAAGACGTCAGCCATCAACATGCCTCAGTCACCATCACCACCAAAAACCATCATCACCATCATCTGATAACCTTCCATCGAGGCCCTCATCACCGCCATGAGCAACCAACATTGTCGTTATCACTGTTAACCGCCACCAGAAACCATCATCAGCGCCAATAAGAAACCATTGTCACCATCATGAAACTGTAACGCCCCGACCCCAGCTACCCAGAGTTGGTGCATTACTTCGTAACATTGGCATGATCACAAAAGATCAAGTCTCGAAAGACCAATTAGTTTAGTAGACTTGGAAACACTAGATACATTCATAAATGTTACATTACATCATAAAGTGAAAAACTACAATAACAAAGTCTCCATAGTCCACACTCATATCCTCTTCTGACTATCCCTGCAGGTCATTCATAAAATACTTCTTCACATCCTGGAAAATATTAAAACATTGAAAGGGGTGAGCTCAGATGCTCAGTAAGGATAAAAATATAGCGTAAGCTTTCATAAATGAACATTAATATTTAAGGAAATGTATAACTAAAACAAAAGCCTTTTTAAACATGAACTTCAGCATAATATGGCAAAATTAAAATTAAATAATGCCATTTACTTACTCATATGGATATTCTACTAATCGAATAATCACATGAAATATCAATAACCACTTTCATAATGATGGAATGCATAATGTCAGACTATCATAACCACATAGCCAAGGCCTCGTGCCAAGTCTACAATAAGATTTTGTCAAGGCATCGTGCCAAGACACTAGTTTGTCTCATGAGACCTGCCGATGCATCGAGGAGCTATAGCGGGATCCACCCTTCACTTATTAAGTCTAATGCATTCCTCATATGAATAGGTTTAAACATATCATAAACCATAACATAATCGTATCACATAAAACATGCATAAAGGGAACATAACATTTCCACATTTCAATCACAAGATATCAATAAAACACATTTATATAATAAAAACACATTCAAAACCATTTTGAATACCAAAAATAAAAGAAAAGTAAAACATGGTATTTATTTTTCTTTTAAAAAAAGTTATAGCTTATAGAGGAAGCCGAAACTCAAATAATAGTCACGGCGGCGGAGAAGTCGTTGTCGCCGCATACGTACGACAAAAAAACATTCCTTTTGTCTTTTAGTAAAAATGATTCATATAAAAATATTCCTTTTGAATAAAAGTAAAAGTCAAAGTGGTTTATACACCGTATAAATGAAAGATGTGTATAAAACCAAATATGCCTCAATGAAAGGAGATTGAGACGAAGTCCTTAAAAAGATCATTTTTTAAAATAAAATAGGTCTATTATGTTTATTCACTGTATTTAAACATAAATAAAGTATAAATACAAGATAGGACATAATAATATCATGACATAATTTGAAAGTAGGAGATTAACCCAAAGAATGGAAATTGGGTTAAGAAGTTCCCTTACCTTGCGTCCTGTCTTGACTCGACCGTTCTTTAACCTCCTGAATAATAAACTAGAGTTAATTTATAATTGCTTAAGAACCTTTTTCAAGTTTTTTATTCCTTTTATATCACTTATTACCATGTTATTAACATTATGTAATTATTTAAGTTAATAACGGTCGTTTTGTCGATCTTTGGTACTTGAGTCAAAAATAAACTTCTTATAATTACAAGTTGTTCATGTGGTGAAATATCCATTATATCCAAAATTATATTCATGATGTAGATATAATATATATCATATATTTCCAGTATATACATGCATTTATAATATTCCATAACGTTTATAGGTAAGAAATGAAATGCACCGTTCATGGAGACGGTAAGCCGTACGTACGCATGAACACTACTTTCATTTCTATTTCGTATTTAATGGAATGAAATCATAATGATATAAATTTATAATATAATTACAGTATAATATAGTGTATAATACCATTTACTCCATCCTTTATACATCCCACATATGGTATTAACGATTCAAATCACTTTGAGGGGGCGGTAGTCCGCACTTCTTAAAATGAAAATATCGCGTTTACCCATAATGGAAACCATAAAGGTATAACATAAATGAAAAATAAAAAATCATAAGGAAAAAAAAAACATAATATATATCATATATAAAAATATTTTCATCATAATGGCCACCATTAGAGGTGTTATATGAGTGTTGAACAATCATCGTTTCGTGAGGCAAAAATTCTCCATCCACAGAAACAGTATGTTCTTTAACCATTAGATGTAGGTGTGTGTAAGTGTAGATAGAATAATTATTATAACAACATACTAGTATATTGAGGATACTGTTTTTGTTACAAATGAAATGAATAAAAAGATTTTAGGGGGTTGGAGAAGAAAAATAAAACAAAATAACATAAGAGAAGACATTACCCTAAAATCAGGTAACTCTTTTGATTTGAGCCAAAGGCTTCATTGGGAAGAATTATGCCCAAAGTGATGCTTCTAGGAGTAAGGGAGGGAAGTTGGGAGAGTATTTGGGCAGAGGTTGGCTGAGCCAAAAGTCTTTGAAGGTGTGAGTAAGGTGGTAGTGGTGGGGGCCTTTTATAAGTGGAGAGGAGGGGCACTTTTGGAAAGATTGAAATGTTACTTTATTATACAATGCTTTTCGGATTCTAAAGGTACCCAAATTATATAATTATAGGATAAGGTGATAAGGGTTTGAAATATACTCATCCAATAGGTTTTTGACAAGTGTAAGTCTTAGATTTTACATTATCTTTTCATTTTATTTAAATCGTTAATTAATGAGGTAATCGCTGCATCATCATGGTGTCATAAATAATTTAATTTATTTAATGTCTAAAAATTATAAAAAAAAATATCATTATGTAGGAAATATTTTTATATTTCTAATGAATATTTATAGTAAAAAATATTACTTGTATAACCCCATTTAAAAATTGTTTTAGTAAAACAACTTATGTTTGTGACATTTTTATTTTAACTTTAAATAAAAGTTATTTATGTCATTTTCCTACCAAAGTGGCTCCATGGGGTCCCCAAGTTGACCCATGTACTTTCTTGGTCGTCAATGACTCATCCAATAGGGTTAGGATAAGTGTAGAGGTCATTTCATATTTTTATAATACTATTTTTACCTTAAATTTCACTAATTACCTTTAATCGCGATTAATTAAACTTAAAAGTTACTATTCACCAAAAAAATTATTTTCATCCCATTGAACCACATTTTAATTCCTAATGAAAACCATGTATGTAGGATTTTTGAAAATCAAATCACAGAAGTGGTAATATTTCATTTAAACGAAAAATCAGTTATTTAACTACCACTTAGTGGTTTCACTATTCATCAAAAATTGAAGTTTTTCAGAACAATGCCAAATTTCACCCTAAGCTATAATTGATATTCCGAATTCAAAAATGATTTATATTTTAAAAAATTCCAAAAATATAAGTTGCATTAATTAATTTCATAATTAATTCCCGCTGTCACAACAAATAGCGTGTTTTTTAGAAACAATATATATCAAAAGATTGACAATTGTTTATGTCCAATTTCAAAGTGAAATTAATTATAATGACCACTATTGGATATAATGGTAAAAATATATTCTAATTATACTTTAAAACCACTAAATATTATAATTTATCACTATAAAATACTTTGATTAAAAAAGTTGATTTTAAGTATTTTTCACTATTCATAAAAATTGGAAGTTCTCAGAAAATTACAAAAAATTCAACTTTGGATAATTTCGATATTACGAATACAAAAATGAAGTCCATTTTGAAATATAAAATTTCTATAATTTTAAAAAGTGGGTATTACTATTCATAACGGCTACTTTGATTAGTTGTGGTGTGTGTTAGAACTCGAAGTTGCGTACAACACATGCTACTGTATTATTCGAAGAGAAGTGTACCGTGGAAGCTTGGGGTGTTACAGAAACACCATCACCATGTACCATCATAACAATAATCAGCATTCATTCCAGAAATATGACTCTGACTAACACCACCTACACCATCACAAGAGCCAAAAAAAATTGGAAAGATCCACAATAGGTCACGCCACCCGAAACATCGCACCGCTCCCCATACACATCCCAAAACTTCCTTCGATAAACATCGAACCCAACCATATTGGGAGGGAGAAAATAACTAGGAATCCAGAGCAGAGAGGAGTGGAAAATAAGGGGTCCATAACAAGATGATGGAAGAAAAACCAAGATCAAATCCAAAAATCCATGAAGCATAAACCACCATAGATCGATAAAGGGGATAGCGTGACTAAATCCCTAAAAGAAGAATGAACAAAGGAAACACCAGAGGATGAAACCATTAGAGAAACACAATGAATAATGAAATAGATAACTAGGGATAAAACCCTAAAAGAACAAACATCAACCAGGGGCGAGAGAGTCCAAGGAAAGAAGCCACCGGACAGAGATTTCCGTGTTACCCCTACTTCCACTACCATAGTCCCAAACCCATCTAAAAACCAACACATCTGATTAATATGGAGTCAAGTGTGACGGTCCAAACCGACAGAGCAGGGATGGTAGCAGAGAAAGTGTGACATCTCAAGAATCGAGGAAAAATACATCAGTATATTGACTATTGAAAACTCTGTCTCCCAGTTTGGGGGAAGGTTGTGTAAATCTCAATAAAATACATCAGTATATTCCATTACAATGGTAATTTTTTCAAGGATGATACTTTCCTTTGAATCAACCATTTGAGAATAATATGCTTCTCAGTGGTTATCAACACCCACACTGATAATGGATTTTATAAAGGAGACTCCTTATCATATTTTCATTTGTACATGATCCTATTATTGTTTATAATATAGAAGGACATTTCCATTCTCTGATATCTAATGTGAGATATATAAAATGAGATCCAATCCGAGACCTTTATAGAGTCAAATTCCTCCAAGGGTAGGATTATGAGATTCATTGGATGAATACTCCCAAAAACAGTAATAGTATAAGAGTCTAACACATGGGTTTCATTGATCTCACAACTAGGTGTTTTTGTATATAATTATAAATAAATTTATTGGGGTTATGATTCAAAACATTTATAAAACTTGTAGGTTATCAATAAATTCACAAAATCATAATCAAATAAAAAAATCCCATTCATGAGTGAATAATAAGTGTACCTTATATGACTTCATTTTTATTTCCCACATTAGCTATAGTGGTGGATTAATCATTCCCTTTCTTTTTTATCTTTGGTGGATTCTAACATTGATTACCCTCGATGATCTATGAATTATTTCATTAACATGCATAATTACCTTGCACTATATAGATTAAGCATTGAACCATGGGTGGTGCATTTAGAAGTGCCTTCCATTCCTCAATAACATTGGCCAACTTATTTATATCTCTTAAACATTCATGAGCTTATTGTAGGTTTCGGGCACAGCGGAAGCACGTAGGTGGGTGTACCCAACTTTAATTTTTGTCGTTAACAATGTTTAATCTGAGATCCTTCACAATAATAAAACACCGGATCTTCAGAATAGAATGAAGAACAAAAGAAAAGAAGGGATCCTAGAACCATAGAGAGGATCATCATATGTTGGTTACAATTAATTTAATTAAAAGACAAAAATTACCTTGATGGAATTCTCTCTCTGTTGATGTTTCCAGTCATGATCTGATGTGATTCATCATTGCGTCATAGAATCCAATTGTAGTATTCCTCTATCGGTGATCCAAATGTGTTCCATGTATCTCTAGATGTCGCTGAAGGGATCTCTGGGTGCTAGCATAGAAGATCCTTTGCTTGAGATATTCGCCTTCGATCACCTTGATTCGGTGGAGAAGGATTTCTCTCTCGTAGCTTGAGAGCATTCTTGGAAGAAAAGAATTCTCTATTGGCTTGAGAAATTTCTCTAGATATGTTGTGCACAACCCATTAAAATGGTTAGGCTAATGAGAATTATATAGTTGGGATTTAAATTACTTAGAATAATAAAATTAATTAATTACTCGAAAGTATTTATTCATTTCATTTAATTCTTAGTAATACCCCATGTCTAATAATAACAATTGATTATTATTATTACTTGACATGCACCCAGAGAATTACACCTAATATTATTTAATTAAATAAATAATATTATTTCTCATAAATTCCCAAAAAAACACATTGTGTATATTAATATACATGTCATGTACTTTTGTTTTTCTATTCTCTTTATTTCCTCCACCACATTTATTAGACCTTGAATAATGAATATTTATTTCTCAAATAAATGTCACTGCATTTCTCACTAATAAATATATTATTTCTCCCAAAATATATTCTCTCAAATAACTAGTTTCTAAATAAATGTGATCAGGCATCCTTGAATAATTATTAAACCACAATCGGGAATAATATTTATTTAACATGTTAAATTTAATATTTAACTGAGATACTTGGACACACTTAGTGTGTGACCCTCTAGGCCTCTTTCTCAGTGTCATTAGGAGGAGCCTACCTAAAGTCCAATTTTAGTGTCTAGAAACATGCCAAGGCACCTATAAAGAAAGAAGTTAACACCGCAATGATGTGTCACCTCCTATGAACGCTTACTATGTAATACAATCCCTTTATCTCGATATCTCGAATCAAGTGGGTTGCATGCTAGTGCCATCAACCCATGTACTCAATTATTATTTCTTTGACTTTTCGGAATTGAACTCGCCTATTCCTTAACATGGCCATGGATTTATTTAGGCTATATCAATTCTATCAAATGGCCTGAGATATCTAATTCCGTTATGGAACAGAAGGGAAAAATCCTTCCTCGCATTATCTATTAATGCAGTATTACTCATGTTGCACCCAACATATCCTACCTCGCTAAGAACAGTGCTTCATTTTAGTTTTCATCAATACATATAATTGTGTGAGTTGTAATACCCATTAATAATAATCTTAAATTCTAAGGACCAATACACACGTCCGCATATAGGAACATCCAATGACACTATGAAATGTGGATTTCCTACTGGCGGGTCTCGTTCTCATAATATCCTTCTGGATATTACCAAGGGTGCAAACCATGAGAAGGTGACTCAAATTTTTATGAGTCCTCACCCCTAATGGAATATATTATTTGTGTCCCTCAAATAACATCATCCGATCATAGAACATATATTCAAGAATAGTGTTATGGCACTTCTGGGTTCTCATCATAGTAGGGATCTGCTATGACCCTTTAATGCAACAACTATCCTTAGGACATTATCAAATGGATTATCACGTAGAAGAAAAATAAAGATGTGATAAGGTATTTGTTAATGAATAAAGTACAAAGTATTTGATTCTAGGCCACCAACTCCAACAGACTCCCACTTGGACTAGAGCCAACTACTAATAACTCTTAACCCGCTAGCTCTCAAATGATATTCATAATTCTGCTAAGATAGGACTTTAATCATGGGGTCTTCCAAGTTCTCTTCTTTGGACACTCTTATCACTACAAATTCACCCCTTTGATAGAAATCCATCAAGAGGTGATACTTTCGGAGTATGCACTTTGTCTATTGATATGACATTGGTTCTTTTGAAAGAGGCATCGATGTAGTATTATCACAATATAATGTGATAGGATCTTTACTACTAGGAAACACATCAAGATCCTAGAAAAAGTTCCAAATCCATATAGATTCCTTGGTTGCATCATTAGCCTCTATATATTTGGATTCCACTATAGAATCGACGATAACTAGTTTCTTTGAACTCTTCCAGCTCACAGCTCCTTCATTGAGATAGAAAACATATCCAGATTGCGACTTCAGATCATTCTGATCTGTCTGAAAACCAGCATCATCATACTCTCTGATTAAAATCTCCTCGTATCCTTCATACACCAGGAACATATCCTTAGTTATTCTTAGATATTTAAGGATATTCATAACAGCAGTTGGATGTTGTTATCCTAGATCTGCTTGATATCTTCCTACCATGCTCAGTGCATAGGCAACATCAAGCCTGGTACATAACATGGCATACATGATGGATCATATAGCCGAAGCGTATGGGATATTACTCATTTTATCATTCTCCTGTTGTGTCTACGAACACATTTTATTAGAAAGATTTAGGCCATGTGACACTGGAACCAATCCCCTCTTGGATTGTTCTATACTAAATCTCTTTAGTATCTAGTCAATGTATGTACCTTGACTTAGTCCAAGCATCCTCTTGAATCTATCACGAATGATATTGATCCCTAGAATGTAGGATGATTCACCAAATTCCTTCATGTAGAAACACTTGTTCAACTAATCCTTAACTGACTGTAAGACTGGTACATCATTTCCAATAAGCAATATTTCGTCAACATATACTACTAGGATAACGATCACATTCCCATTAAACTGCTTATAAACACATGGATTTCATTCATTCATAATGAAACTAAATTCTTTTATGGATTCATCAAATCAAATGTTCCATGACCTAGATTCTTGCTTTAATTCATAAATGGATTTTTGTAACTTGCAAACCCGTTTGGATTCACCTGGTGTCACAAACCCTTCTGGTTATGTCATATAGACATCTTCCTGAAGGCTCCCATTAAGGAATTTTGTTTTGACATTCATATACCAAACCTCATAGTCATGGTAAGCTATTATGGTAAGTATGATTATTATGGATTTAAACATGGAAACTGGTGAGAAGGTTGATCACGTTGTCGAGCGCGTCAAATTAGTTGTTTAATTTTGACTAGAATTTTTGTAGTATAGCAGCAACCCTAGGTCATCTCTCGATGGAGCTTTAGATCATTAATTTTAAAAGAGTGTTTTGATTATGAAATTATAAGGTGAATTAGGTTTTGTAAAACTTGGGGGTTTTATGATTAATGACGAAAATATAAAATGAAAGCGATAAAACAAAGTAGAAATGAATAAGATTGATTAAACGTGATCAACCCAGGGAAGTATCGTGATGCTCATTCTTCATCGCTTAATGATATAGGGTTATGATCTTTTAATTCCTGGTTTGTAACACCTAGAACCATAATGTTACTAAGTTTATACTAGGATACCTCCTAGGGTTCAGTCGAAAACACACAATGTTTCACCGTACACCGCCGATGATTGAGTGATTTGTGTTCGACATCATAATCGAAACTCACCAAGGCAACACATGAAGAATTCAATGTGCTGTCCAGGTTTGTATGTTATTTCATTGTGATACCATGACATATATGTGCATGACCTTGATAGTGATTATGTGAGTTAAATTGACCAATATGAACCACACAAACACCGCAATTGGAAGGGGGAAAAGAAATTGGTGAACGGTGTGTGAAACATCACATGAATGGGTACCCCCAAACATGATCATATAAGTTGAGAATGACATAAAAGTACATAACTCAATATAATAAGAATATAGGATGAGGAAAAACAACATAAAACCTGCAATTAAAAAGATCATTCAAATTAATACAACTTTGAAGCTCGAGATTACATCACATTCCTCCCCGGGTGATCACAAGGGGTTTAGAAACCCATGGGAGGGGAAGAAGAAGAAGATGTTGAAGTAGCACCTCCCATAGCCTCCATAACTTCTAGAGATGTTTATAAGACTCCTTGGGGACTCCAAAATGGCAGAACCTTGCCTCTTGGACCAAGTTTCAAATGGGGAGCCCAAGGTGTCATTTTATAGGAAAATTAGAAGGTGTTTTTAGGCACACAGATTTCATCAATCCACTTGTACCACACGTTTTGGCCCTTATAAAATATTATATCGCTTTGTAGAAAATATAAAAGTTGTAAATCTACCTCTTGAATGTCTAAACCGAAAGTTTATCACCCTTTGGACAACTACAGCTAAAGATATTGATAAAATATAGAACACCGCATTTGACTTGGTCCATATTCGGTGTCTTGGACAGATCAGTTCGGATGGGCCCCATAGAAGCCGAATCAGGATTATGTTAATTAATATTAAATGTATCCTATTATATTTTGGACAGGCCCACAAAATTTCAGCCCATTTGGATGCACGGATTTTGTGTAATATGTAAAACAGAGGACAGATGTCAATGGATCCATGCAATTTTGGCCCATTTTTCTTCCACTTCATCAAAGGCCCTCCAAATCATCTCCACCTACATTGAAATAATAAAAACAAGTAACATTGCCCATTCTAATATTGATTAAAATTAATTTATTGATTCAAACATAAAGTGAAATTCATTATTATATTTGGATATTCATTACAAAACTAGTTTAAAACAACGGTGTAAGGGTGGAATAAAACAGTGAATCGTGGTACGATCACACCCCCACGCCTAAATATTTGCACTCCTGGAAAAAGTCACATATCCATATACAATGATGCATAAATATATATATATATATATTTCCAAAATCCTGAAGATTTAGCATTTGAGGAAATTTTATTTAAAGTAAAGTGATCAATGCACAAACCACACCAAGGAGTTCTTTCTAGTGAAAATAGAAAAAGATGTCTCGTAAATCATATCATAGTGAAATTCAAAAAAGATTCACGATACCCAATTGAGAAAGGAATTCAGAAGTAAACCATGATACTAAATCTCCATTTGTGTGTGTGAAAACCATTCCATGTTATTCTTTCCACTTGCTATCCAATAAATATAGGTTATTTTAACATTTTTCAGCTTAAATGATTTTGTCACCGAACCTGTCCTACATCATTTGCAATCATATTTCAAGACCCACTCATTTAAGAATTCCTAGAAGTCAAACCATAAGCTCCCAACCTAGATATCCCCATATTTTGCACATTTCATCACTCCCCTCATTTATTATATTTTTTTTTGAAGTTGCAATTGGAACAAATCTCACACTCATCTCTCAACCCTTGTTTGATCTCATCACGACACTAATTTCAATAGTTATAACAAGATCAAAGGTTGAGGAGGAGTGGTTTTTGACCTACCCAAGACACAACATTTTTTTAGGGCGTACAATAGTCGGACATTAGGTACACACACATAGGTTAATCTGGTACAGTAATGAAACAGATCGGATAAGGAATGAACGTATGGAAATATCATTTAAAGCTGAAAAACATTAACCCAACATATATTTACCTTATATTAAGTAAGAAATAATCACACTTTGTGGTTTGGTGCAAAATTTTGTGGAGATATTAGTGACACCATTTTCCCAAAAACTACTCACACAATGGGCATCAATCATCTCCAAGGTTTCACATAGATACGACCATTTATATCATTGACAGAAAACCAATTCACTAAAAATCACCCCCTGGTGTAAAATTCATACAAAAATTATTTTTAGCCTTCATTATGGTATTTTTACTTTCCCCCCTTTATGGTCGCCAAATCATGGAACTTCAAAATTGTTGATGGGGAAAAAATGAAAATACCATAAAGAATGACAAAAAGAGAAAACAAAAGGAGAAAACAATGAAAATTCCTATCTAACCCAGGAATTTATCCACCCCCCCACACCTAGAGTGTGCAGTGTCCTCACTGAAATAATTGAGAATATGAGAAGTAAGGATAAAACCTGGTGTGTTTTATTGGTATGATGCATCGAGAAGGTGGATTTCATCCACCAGATTCTTCAAAAAATCCTCATAGAAGTGTTTAAGTCGCTGCCCATTGACGGTAAGACTTCGTCCACTCTGCTCATGAAAAACTTGTATTTCACCAAAAGGGTAAATATTAGTAACAGTATAAGGACCGATCCATCGGGAATGAAGCTTACCTGGGTGGAGATTAAGCCTGGAATTGTACATGAGGACCTTATCACCAATATGGAACTTCCGCTGGTGAATCATGCTATCATGAATAGCCTTTGTCTTATCTTTATAGATTTGGTAGTTTTCATATGAATCATGTCGAATTTCTTCCAACTCTTGAATCTGCAGCTTTCTTTCCTCACCTGCATCTGAAAGGTTCATATTACATTGTTTAACAGCCCAATATGAACGGTATTCTACCTCCACCGGGAGGTGACAATCTTTTCCAAACACAATCCTATATGTTGACATTCTGATCGGTGTTTTAAAAGAAGTACGGTACGCCCAAAGTGCATCATCCAAGCGCAAACTCCAATCTTTCCTATTGGGTTGTACCGTTTTCTCCAAGATTTTCTTAACTTCTCGATTTGAAATTTCTGCTTGTCCGTTAGTTTGGGGATGATATGCAGTGGAGACTTTATGAACAACCCCATAATTAAGAAGAAATTTTTTCATTTTACAATTGCAAAAATGTGAACCATGATCACTAATGATGAATCTTGGTAGACCAAACCTACTGAAAATCTGGGACCTCACAAAATCAACAACCACTCGAGAGTCATCAGTCCTGGTGGCCTTTTCTTCCACCCATTTAGATACATAGTCAACATCCAATAAGATGTACACAAAGCCAAATGAATTTAGAAAAGGCCCCATGAAGTCAATGCCCCATGCATTGAAGATTTCACAGAATAACATGGGCTGTTGGGGAATTTCATTCCTCTTAGAGATATTCCCTGTAAATTGACATCGAGTACATGATTTACAAAACCTATGGGCATATCTATACAATGTTGGCCAATATAATCCTAAGTCAAGGACCTTTCGAGCTGTATGTTGAGAGCCAAAGTGGCCCCCACATGCCAAGGTGTGGCAGAAGGTCAAAACATAGGTGAACTCATGGTCAGGGACACATCAACGAACTACTTGGTCACTACAAATTCTCCACAAATATCATTCATCCCAAATGTACCATCGAGAATCATGTTTAAGTCTCTGGGATTGTGAAGTGCTAAAATCAGTGGTGACCCTAGATGTTTCTAGAAAATTCACAATGTCCGCATACCAGGGGGTAAGGTCCCCAACATCACAAAGGTTCTCATGAGGGAAGAATTCTCCAATGGGTAGGGGTGAGTCAACATGATGGTCCAGTGGTGGGGAAATCCTACTAATGTGGTCAGCTACAACATTTTCCATCCCCCTCTTATCTCTAATCTCAAGGTAAAACTCTTGGAGGAGGAGCATCCATCGAATGAGGCGGGGTTTGGATTCAGGTTTCTTTAGGAGGAACCGAAGAGCATCATGATCAGAGAAGATGATGATTTTTGACCCGAGAAGATATGAACAAAATTTTTCCAAGGCAAACACAATAGAAAGGAGTTATTTTTCAGTGGTTGTGTAGTTTACCTGGGTAGGGTCAAGGGTACGTGAGGCATATGCAATGAAATGAGGGGACTTCTCAACCCTTTGTGATAAAACTACCCCAACTGCAAAGTTAGAGGCATCACACATAAGCTCGAAGGGGAGATCCCACCTTGGTGGTTGGATTATGGGAGGTGATGTGAGACTCATTTTTAGTTAATTGAAATCATACTCACAATTTTTATCAAAAACAAATTTAGAATCCTTTTGTAATAACTAAGATAAGAGAAGTGCGATCTTACTAAAGTCTTTAATGAATCGGCGGTAAAAACCAGCATGACCCAAGAAATATCACACCTCACGAACAAATTTTGGATATGGAAGGGTTGAAATTAATTCAATTTTAGATTTATCAACTTGAATTACCTTATTTGAAATGACATTCCCAATAACTATCCCCCACTCAACCATAAAATGGCATTTCTCGTAATTTAAAACAAGATTTTTTCAATGAAGCGGCAGAGGACAGAACCTAGGTGTTCCAAAAAATTATCAAAAGAAGAACCATAAACTGTGAAATCATCCATAAAGACTTACCATCCAGTTGTTCTAACATTTGGCATCCTTCTGTATGCAAATGTTCCAAATGGACAGGTAAATGTTGTCTTTTCTTAATCCTCAGGGGCTATATGGATTTGGAAATAACCCGAATAGCCATCAAGGAAACAATAATGGGACTTACCAGCCATTCATTCTAACATTTGGTCAATGAAAGGTAAAGGAAAGTGGTCCTTCCGTGTGGCTTGATTCAATCGAAGGTATTCAATACAGACTCGCCAACTGTTTTCACACGTGTTGGAACCAATTCATTCCTTTTATTTGGCACAACTGTTATTCCTATTTTTTTAGGCACAATTTGCACTGGGCTAACCCATTTACTATTAGATCTAGGATAAATGATCCTCGTAGTAAGTAATTTATTGACTTCCAATTTTACCACTTTAAGGAGAGTGGGATTCAACCAGCGTTGAGCCTGACTTACGGGCTTAGCCTCATCATCCAAAAGTATATGGTGCATACAAATAGATGGGATAATCCCGAGAATATCATCCAATGTCCATCCTATTTCCTTTTTACACTCTCTCAAAAGTTTGAGTAGTTTTGATTCCTGTTGTGGAGAGAGGTTATTGGCAATAATGATGGGAAATTGGTCAATACCCTCAAGATAGGCATATTTTAAATTTTATGGAAGTGGTTTTAATTCCAACACCAGGGGTTTTTGTATTGAGGGAGTGGATTTAGGGGGATTGAGGTCCATGAAACTATCTATCTACTCATGTTTATTCTCAAAGGAAAGATAATCTATTGAAATGAGATTTTCAGAATCTTCGATAGTCATGGGTACCTCAGAATAAACACACTCATCAATTAAAGCACAAAATTTACATTTTTCTGAACCCACACAACATTCAAAAGAAGAACCAAAACTAAAATCATCCAAGTGTGAAGAAAACAAAAATGAATCAGAGTTTGGGTTGAGGAGAGAATTGTGTGTGTGTGCATCGTTTGAGAGCACTTCCATCGAATAGATAGGAAGAGTGGAGTGCTCTTCAACGGGGTGTTTTATAGCCTCAAGGATGTTAAAACTTACCTTTTCTCAACCTAATTACATGGACAATGTACCATTGTGAACATTGATGATCATATTTGCTGTTTTTGAGGAATGGACTCCCAAGTATGAGAGGGTCATGTCCTTGGATTCAGGTATCTTCCATATCAAGAATGTAGAAATCAGCGGGGAAGATGAGATTATTTACTCTAACAAGGGCATCCTCAATCACTCCTTTTGGATGTGTTGTACTCCATTTGGAAAGTTTCACAACAATGCCTGTTGGTTGAAGCTCTCCAACCTGTAGAGAAGTATACACGGAGTGAGGCATTACATTAATGTAAGCACCTAAATATAGCATAGCATCAGAAAAGAAGGTCTCACCTATGGTACATGGTATCGTGAATGTTCCCAGATCCTTGCATTTGGTTGGCATTGCTGGTTGAATCAAGGCTGAGACATTCCTACCCAAGTTGACTCTCACATTCCCCTTCAGTCTCCTTCTATGGGTACAAAGCTCTTTAATAAATTTGGCATATCGAGGTATTTTCTTAACTACATCCAATAGAGGAATGTTAACTTGAACTTTTTTAAATGTATCCATTATTTCTTTATCAATCTCATTATCAAAATTCTTCTTAGATTTAGAGAGTCTTTGAGGGAAAGGAAGAGGAATGGATTGTTCATTTGAATCATCAATGACAATTTGATTACCATTTTTTTCTTGTTTTTCTTTACATGAAGTTTTTGAGGGTTGGGAAAGAGAGTTTTCATGAGGGGGACATACCTGCTGTGCAAAATTAGTAGAAGGAGAAACTTATTTACCACTATGAAGTGTAACTGCACATACATTACCTTTGTCCTTTGGGTTGGAAATGGGTTGGGATGGTAGTTTCCCAGAACCTTGCATCTTAATCTCACCAATGGTGTTTTCCAATTTCCCCACTTGAGTTCGTAGGTCTTGAATAGCTGATTGTGTTGTTTGTTGGAACTGGAGGTTCTGGGTTGCCATTTGCTTCACCATATCCTCAAGGCTTGGTTCAGACTTGGGAGGAGGAGGATTGTTTTGATATGTTGAAGGATAATAAGGTTTCATACCTTGGCCTTGTTGATACCAGTTCTTCTTGGGGTAGCTTGAGTTTCCTCCTTGTCGGTATTATGGTTGTGCTTGCCACCTGGGGTTTGGATTTGGCCTGAATGGTTCTTGCTTGAATGGTAGTGCTTGTTGGAATGGACGCCCAGGGAACACTGCGTCACAAGACTTAGATGAATCCTGAAGTTGCAGGCACTGGTTAGAAAAATTAGTATTATCAGAACAAATACCACAATGTAATGGAATGGGAGGAGAGTGTGAGTTACCTTGTGCTTGAGCTAATTGCCTTAGAAGGGTATGCATCTCATCAAGTTTAGTATATACCTTTTGTTCTAGGGCTGAATGACTTACCTCATGAACTCCTCAGGTTGGTTCAATAGCTCATGTACCAAATTGTTGTGCATTTTGATCCATGTTGGCTATTAAGTCACGAGCGTTGGAAGAAGTTTTATCAACTAGGGCACCACCAGCTGCAGCATCAATCATTCCACGGTTTCATGGTGGAGCACACTATGTGAAATTCTTTGAGATTTTTGTGAGGGTACTCACCAGGAAGACCATGGAATTTTGGAAGGAGGTTTATGAGGCCTGATCTTAGCTCAAAATTGGCCACTTCCTTAGGATATTGGATGTACGCAGGTTGGAACTCCACATCAGGGGTGGTCAGTTCTTTTAAAGTTCGATTATTTGCAGCCATGTTTTCTTGGGTTTGATTAGGTTCAATTTTGGATTGGTATAGGACCACTTGAGGTTACAACAGGGGTTCCTCAATGTTACTTGATTGGCCTTCTCTAGATGCCTTGATTTGTGTGTGAAGTGACTTTTCAATTTCAGGGTCAAATTCAAGTAGTGTTTCTTTACCAGATCGGGTCATGCAAATAATTTGTGATTTTTTTTTGAATATGGATAAAATCACTTAAGAAGGGTGAAAAGAGAATAAAATGTTATAATACAGAATTATAGATATGGGGATTGATAAGAAGAATAAGAGAGAGAGATAGAGAGAGAAATAAAGAGAAAGAACACACCAAAACAACCAAAAATAAAGACAAAACCTAAAACAAAAACAATCAAATGGGGGTGGGGTATTTAAAGGAGTACTAATTAAGAAGTAAAATAAATAAATAAATAAAAATAAAGAAAAAAATGATCTTTTCTCCCTGGCAACGGCACCAAAATTTGATCACGTTGTCGAGCGCGTCAAATTAGTTGTTTAATTTTGACTAGAATTTCTGCAGTATAGCAGCAACCCTAAGTCATCTCTCGATGGAGATTTAGATCATTAATTTAATATGAGAGTTTTGATTATGAAATTATAAGGTGAATTATGTTTTTTAAAATGTGGGGTTTTTATGATTAATGACGAAAATAGGAAATGAAAGCGATAAAACAAAGTAGAAATGAACAAGATTGATTAAACGTGATCAACCCGGGGAAGTCTCATGATGCTCATTCTTCATCGCTTCATGATATAGGGTTATGATATTTTAATCCCTTGTTTGTAACACCTAGAACCAGAATGTTACTGATTTTATACTAGGATAACTCCGATTTTTCAGTTGAAAACACACAATGTTTCACCGAACACCGCCGATGATTGAGTGATTTGTGTTCGACATCATAACCGAAACTCACCAAGGAAACACATGAAGAATTCGATGTGTTGTCCAAGTTTGTATGTTATTTCATTGTGATACCATGAAATATATGTTCATGACCTTTATAGTGATTATGTGAGTTCAATTGACCAATATGAACCACACAAACACCGCAATTGGAAGGGGGAAAAGAAAGTGGTGAACGGTGTGTGAAACATCACATGAATGGGTACCCCCAAACATGATCATATGAGTTGAGCATGACATACCAGTACATAACTCAATATAATAAGAATATAGAATGAGGAAAAACAACATAAAACCTTTAATTAAAAAGATCATTCAAATTAATACAACTTTGAAGCTCGGGATTACATCACATTCCTCCCCGGGTGATCACAAGGGGTTTAAAAACCCATGGGAGGGGAAGAAGAAGAAGATGTTGAAGTAGCACCTCCCATAGCCTCCAGAACTTCTAGGGATGTTTAGAAGACTCCTTGGGGACCCCAAAATGGTATCACATTTCCTCTTGGCCCAACTTTCAAATGGGGATCCCAAGGTGTCATTTTATAGGAAAATTGGAAGGTGGTTTTAGGAACATAGATTTCATCAATCCACTTGTACCACACGTTTCAGCCCTTAGAAAGTATTATATCGCTTTGGAAAAAATAGAAAAGTTGTATCCCTACCTATTTAATGTCTCCACAGAAATTTTGGAACCCTTTGGACAACTACATCTCAAGATATTGATAAAATACAGAACACCGCATTTGACTTGGTCCATATTCGGTGTCTTGGACAGATCAGTTCAGATGGGCCCCATAGAAGCAGAATCAGGATTGGGTTCATTACTATGAAATGTATCCTATTAGATTTTGGACAGTACCACAAAATTTCAGCTCATTTGGATGCACGTATTTTGTGTAATATGCAAAACAGTGGACAGATGTCCATGGATCCATGCAATTTTGGCCCATTTTTCTTCCACTTCATCAAAGGCCCTCCAAATCATCTCCACCTACATTGAAATAATAAAAACAAGTAACATTTACCATTATAATATTGATTAATATTAATTTATTTATTCAAACATAAAGTTCAATTCATTATTATATTTGTAATATTCATTACAAAACTAGTTTAAAACAACGGTGTAAGGGTGGAATAAAACAATGAATCGTGGTACGATCAAAGGTTTCATTATAGTCAGTTCCTTGACATTTCCTGGATCCTTTAGACACTAACCTTGATTTATAGGTGATAACTTGAACTTACATGTCCATTTTTCTCTTGAATACCCATTTTCATTCAACAAACTTTACATCAACTAGCTCATCAACCAGAACCCAGACTTGGTTCTGATATATAGAATCCATCTCATAATTCATAGCTTCTAGACATCTTTCATCTTCTAAGATTTCTACTAATTCCTTTTATGATATAGGTTTATCATTGTCCAACAATAATGATTCACCATTCTTGGTGAATAGAAAACCAAATCTCTCTGGTTACCTTACCTCTCTTGAGCTCCTATGTAGTACTTGTGTTTCTAGAACCTCTTCCATGGGGACCTATGGAACTTGTTCTTGTACCAACTCCTATGTATCTTTAGCATCAACTTTGTCGAAGTAAATCTTGCTCCCACTATTATTTTTGAGGATGTTCTCCCTCTCAAGAAATATGGCTTGTCTGGAAACAATCACTTTCTTGTCTGAAGGATTATATAGGTAATATCCTTTTGTTTTCTTGGGATATCATATAAAGATACACCTCATGCCTGGGGGTGCTAGTTTTTTTCCTGAGAATGCCTTAAAAACACCTTGCATACCCATACACATGTGTGCGACAAAATGAGTTTCTTTCCATTCCATAACTTGGAGGGAATTCTATTTTCCACCTTAGTTGGTACTCAGTTTAATGTGTATGCTATATTTTGTAATGCATATCCCCAAAAGGATAATGGAAGATCTTCATGACTCATCATCGACCTCACCATGTCCAACAAGGTGTGTTTCCTCTTTTCACTAACACTATTCCAATGTGGTGTATAAGGAGTGAGCTGAGATAGAATACCAGAATCCCATAGAAGATCGATGAACTCTTGGTTTAGATATTCTCCACCTCGATCCGATCGAAGCTTCTTTATCTTCTTACCCAAGATGATTCTCTACTTCATTATTAAATTCCTTAAATTTATCTAAGAACTCTGACTTATACATCGTTAAGTAGACATATCCATATCTACTCAAATCATTAGTAAAGGTAATGAAGTAAGAATATCCACCTCTAGCTTCTATTGGAAATGGTCCACACACATCCATGTGCACCAATCCTAGAAGCTCTGTGACCCTTTCATCCTATCCACTGAAAGGTGGCTTGGTAATTTTACCTTTTAAACAAGTGTGAAATATATCAAGTGGTTTTAGCTTATTAGAGTATAAATAAGCATATTAGTAGAGCTTTTTCAAGTGCTTCTCATTTACATGACTGATAAAGTGATTCCACAACTGGGTGATGTATGAGCCATGTGATTTTGTTTCGTTATCGATTTACAACACTTGGTTTTCATAATTTAATACATACAAAACATTATTTAAATGTTCCATAACATAACATATGTTGTTCTTATAAAAGAGAAAACCCTTATTTCCAAATTTGAAAATAAATCCATCCATATCCAAACAAGATACAGAAATTATGTTCTTGATAACACTGGGAACATAATAACAGTTACATAAAACCAAAAGCATTCCAGTTTACAATGAGAGTTGGTAATATCCAATGGCCAACGCAACCAGCCTCATGCCATTGGCATCTCGAAGATCCACATCTCATTTGGAAATATTTCTAAATCTACTTGGTTCCTATATTTGAATACAGATGTGAGCCCCACAAGCTATATCTAATACCCAATGTGTAGAAATGGAAAGATTACACTCAATAATGAATGCACCTTTAGTGTCCCCACTCTTCTGGGTTCAGTTTCTCTTCCAGTGGCCTTGTTTGCCACATGAAAAACATACCTCCTCCCATTTCTTTCCCTACCTATGGATCTTCCCCTTCTTGGAGGGATGTTGCTCAGGGGCTTCAGACTGTTTATAAGTCCTTGGCCCCTTTGCCTTGTCCTTCCTTTTATTATTCACCATAAGGAATATGGGTTTGTCACGCCCTATGTCCTTATCTACCTAGTGAATTAAGGTCATAAGTTATGATAGAATCTTCTCATTTTTTTCTCATGTTATATTTGAAAATAGAGCTAGAGAAGGTCTTGGGCAGTGATGATAGGATGAGATCTGTACGCAACTCATCTAAGAACTTAATCCCTAAGATGTCCATACGTTCAATGTAGCCAATGAGCTTGACTACATGAGGCCCAGTTGGCATAGACTATCCAAGATTAGTTGTAAACAAAGCGTTGGAGATCTCATATCTCTCTTGTATCACCTTATATTAGTAGAGATCCTTAAGGTGAGACATCATGCTATACGCGTCCATGTTTTCATGTTGCTTCAAGAGATCATTAGACATGGATGATAGCATGAAACATTGGACATATATGGCATTATACATGTAACGTCCCGAGTCCGGAGCCCCTCCACTGGTGCCCCGTACTCGGTTCGCCACATGACCTCAAGCGCGTTTCCCCGAATGCCAGAGGCTGCCGACTAGCAGCGAGGGCCTAGGTGAGTCAGTGGGGAAACTATGACCTCATTCGGTAAGGTACACAAGGTAAGAAAACAAAAATAAACAGCGAAAGCAGTAACAACATGCATAACAGCAGAAAATCTAAACAGCGGAAGCAATGTAGATATATAATTATGATGACAAAGATGCAGCAGGTACAAGTATCTAAGGAAAAAAGAAAACACAACAACATGCTGAAATACAACTGAAACCAAGTGCAAAAGAAAACAAAGTAAGATCCTTAGCATCACGAGCCACGGCTCGGTCCCATGCTCCCCAGCTCCCGGTGCAATCAAGATCCTGAAGTAGAAGGGCGCTTGCCCTTATCTAAACCTGTAGAAACATAGTCTGTTTGGGCCCAAAAGCATGGCCCAAACAGGGTGTGAGATACAATCCCAGTATGCAACCACCCAAAGATCTGTGCCTAACAGTCAATGAATACATGGCAGTACTAAAAAAAGAAGCGGTAAACAGAAAAGCACAACAGCTACATTCCACAGTTCTAACAAGCATATCACAAAAGTAAGTAACCAGCAACAAAAGTAAATAGGTAACCCTCTGGGTAGCTCTCACAGTCTAACCCCTATGGTTCAACCTCTAAGTACTAGCAACCCTCTGGGAGGCACACACAGTCTCACCCCCCTGGTTCAACTACGTAATTAAGCAGACTCTCTGGGGAAGCACTCACCGTCAATTCCCCCTATAGTCTCGTATCGTGCTAAAGGATCTCTGGGGAAGAACTCGACGTCAATTACCCCTATAGCCCGCGTCGTAATTAAAAGACTCTCTAGAGAATCCCTTACGTCAATTCTCCACTTGGTCTTGCGTCATGATTTAAAAGACACTATGGAGAAGCCCTTTCGTCAATTCTCCCTTTGGTCTGATACTCTAGGTTCTCACAGTCCTGAGTAACTAAACATGCTTAGCGTGTGTGTATCATCCAAGTAAACCTCAAGAACTACTTGGCTATCAACTAAGGCTCCACAGTAAAATAAATCAACAGTTCCAATATCCTACGACTAGGCATGGAAACTGGAAAACGCCAAACAGGAAGAACAAGAATGGAAAAGAAAACTGAGCACAAAAAAAATACTCTAATCACAATAAATAACCTCTACTAAAGCAATCAAGAAAATCAGGCAAGAAACAAGGGCAAAACAGGAAACACGCAATACCTCGTTCAAGGGTATTGGTGGAATTTTCACAAAATACTCAAAGAATTTCAACAGAAAGGAACAAACCACCTACCTCGATCCTAGGAGATCGATATACGTGAACCTCGGCGACAGATTCCCCTTAGAACGACGTAGATCTGAGAAAATTCACAAAACATTCATCCCATGATAACTTGAAAATGAGGAGGAAACAAGAAACAAGGCTAAAGCAGAATGAAGAACTCACCGATGCGCTTCCAACGCAACTGACCATGCTCGAATCGGAGAACGGATAGCGAGGCGGTCTTCCGTCAAAGATCCGGCCGTACGGGTCGCTTCGGATGGTCGAAAACTGGAGAAGAAGGTGAATATGAGGGTTAGATGTGACCCCGGTCCGTTTCATGAAAAAAAAGAAAGTACACGGCGTGTACTTTTAGAGTACACAACGTGTACTTCTAATTTTTCCGTACTCCGAAATAACCGGACTCCACCACAACCTTACACACCGTGTGTGTGTCCCGGACACGGCCAACACATGGCTTCGAGCCGGGAAAGAGTACACGACGTGTACTCAGAAAGTACACGGTGTGTACTTCTGAAATTTCCAGAAAATTCATTTTTTCTCAAAAACTCCAGAAAAAGGATAACATACCTGAAAAGAGATCTAGGTTCTTACAAACTTCCCCCCTTAAAGAAATTCATCCCCGAATTTCCCTAACGAGGCGGAGAAGAAGAATCCCCGAATAGCTCCGGCCACTGCGATCGTACATCGGCCTCCCTCTCCTAGGTCTTGTCCTATACTCTCCTGTGCTACCATAGCACTCGTACCAGAGGAACATACCACCCACGGAGAACCTTCGTACTATAATCGACAATCCGGATAGGATTCTCCTCGAATGACACATCATCTTCAAGCTCAACTTCCTCGGGTTGAAAGACGTGAGACGGGTCTGAAAAGTAACGTCAGAGCTGAGAGACGTGGAAGACGTCGTGCATGGTCTGATACCTCTGAGGTAGCTGCAACCGATAGGCGACCAGCCCCAGTCTCTCCAAGACCTCAAACGGCCCGACGTACTGTGGTGAGAGCTTACCCTGTCTCTGAATCCTTTTGTGTCCCAACCTCGGTGCGACACGTAGGAAGACCTGATCACCGACCTCGAACTCCAAAGGTTGTCTCCGCTGATCAGCATAAGATTTCTGTCGAGACTGCACTATAGCCATCCTCTTCCGAATCAGCTCTATCTGCTCTGAAGTATCCTGAACAAGACGAGGTCCCAGCAAAGATGCCTCTCCTGCCTCCAGCCATCATAAGGGTGATCGGCATGGCCTACCGTACAAAGCCTCGTATAGCGTCATCTGAATGGTCTCTTGGAAACTGTTGTTGTAGGAAAACTCCACTAGTGGAATATGTTTCTCTCAAGAACCGCCAAAGTCAAGGATGCAAGCTCGGAGCATATCCTCAAGCACCTGGATCGTGCGCTCGGACTGGCCATCAGTCTGGGGATGGTATGCTGTACTCAAAAGTACCTGTGTACCCAAGGCCTCCTGAAGTCCCTGCCAGAACCGAGAGGTAAAGCGCGCATCTCTGTCTGAAACAATAGAGCGCGGAAATCCATGCAGACGAATGATCTCTATGATTTAAAGTCGTCCCAGATCATCGACACTAAAGGTCTCCTTGATCGGCAAGAAGTGAGCAACCTTTGTAAGTATGTCAACAACAACCCAGACAGCATTGTTTCCCCGAGGTGACCTCGGAAACCCGGTCACGAAGTCCATCGCAACATCGTTCCACTTCCAATCCGGAATGGGTAACTGCTGTAAAAGGCCTGCTGGTCGCTGATGCTCTGCTTTCACCTACTGACAAGTAGAACATCTCAAGATAAAACCAGCAACATCCTTCTTCATACCTGGCCACCAGTACTGGCGATGAAGATCCCGATACATCTTGGTGACGCCAGGATGAACTGCCCAAACTGAGAAATGGAAATCCCGCATCAGCTCCTCGCGTATGTCTGCTGGCACCCATACGTGTCCTTGGAAACACAAGATCTCATCCTCGCCCACTGTCCATCCAGGAAGAGGGTCCCCTCCTGACACACTTTCCCGCAGGACTAAGCCTTCTGAGTCTGATAGCTGCCTCATCCGTACCCGATCAAGTAGTGTGGAGGTAACAGCTACAGAAGATAGAAAAGTCTATCCCCGTCTGTCGTGCACCTCTAGATGCATCTCAGAGAACAGAGCCATCAACTTCCACTCACTACTGACCTCATGAACTGCCTGAATCTGAGTTCTCCTGCTCAACGCATCCTCCATGGCATTTCCCTTTCCCAGCGTATAGGCGAGCTCGAAGTCAAAAGATTGAAGGTAATCAACTCACCTGCGCTGCCTCAGATTCAGATCACGTTGAGTGAAGATATACTTAAGACTCTTTTGGTCAGTGAAGACCACAAAGTGCTCTCCCAGAAGATAGTGTATCCAACAGCGCAAAGCATGAACAACAGCTGCCAACTCTAGATCGTGTGTAGGGTAGTTCCTCTCATGTGGCCTCAACTACTGAGACCCGTACGCAACGACTCCATCTCCCTGAATAAGCATAGCTCCCAGACCGATACCCGAATCATCACAGTAAACAGTGTAGCTCTTTCCTAGCTCTGGTAAGAATAGTATTGGTGCTGACGTCAACCTTCCTTTCAGCTCCTGAAAGGCTGAATCACAAGAATCTGACCATAAGAACTTCTCCCCCTTCTTGGTCAGACCTGTCAAAGGTGCTTCTAGACGAGAAAGGTCCTAAATGAAGCGTATGTAGTATCCAGCCAGCCCTAATAAACTCCATACCTCAAAGACGTTCTTCAGCTGCTCCCAGGAAACTACAGATCTCACTTTCTCTGGGTCCACTGATACTCCTTCCTCTGAGATGACGTGACCCAAGAAGTGAATCTGGTCCATCTATAAGTGGCACTTCGAGATTTTAGCATAAAGTTGATTCTCTCTCAGTGTACTCAGAACGATCTCAAGATGTGTGGAATGGTCGTGTCGAGTGTGAGAGTACACCAAGATATCATCCATGAAGACCACGATGAAGGAGTCCAAGTAAGGATGGAACACTCGGTTCATCAACACCATGAAAACTGCAGGCGCGTTCGTGAGGCCGAACGGCATGACTGTATACTCGTATAGACCATACCTGCTTCTGAAGGCTGTCAGAGGTATATCTAATGGTCTAACGCGCAATTGATGATAACCGGACCTCAAGTCGATCTTCGAGAACACCCGGGCTCCTAGAATATGATCGAAAAGGTCATCAATCTGCGGCAAGGGATATCGTTTCTTGACCGTCAACTGGTTCAGCTTCCGATAATCCATACAAAGCCGAAGGGTACCGTCTGCCTTCTTCGCAAACAGAACAGGCGAACCCCAAGGAGAAGTACTGGGTCGAATGAAACCCTTAGCCTGTAGCTCCTCCAACTGCTTCTTGAGCTCCTGCAACTCAGGTGTGGCCATCCTATAGGGAGGAATGGACACCGGTGCCACTCCTGGAATGAGCTCAATAGAAAATTCCACCTCACGCTCCGGAGGAAAACCTAAAAAGTCCTCTGGAAAGACATCCCTGAAGTGATCCACCACTGGAGGAAAGTTCAACTCTGGAGTCCCCTGGTCATCCAGATAAAGACTAGCAATCTGGGCTGTCACCCCCTCCTAGCCCAAGATGCTCGAGTCCTTCCCGACTTTCCCGAACGTACCATTCGCCTCTATGAAGGAAAGATTCACCTTCTGGTGAGATGAAACTGACTATGCGGAGATAGGAGTCGATGACTGCCTGAAAGGGAATCAACCAATCCATGCCAAGGATGACATCATAGCCTGTAATCTCTAGTACATAGAGATCCCATAAGAAGCAATACCCTGCAACCTCGAGAGGGCACTCTCTACACTGACGTACACTAGATGTCCTCATTCCCAAAGGTGTGTCTAGTGTCAACGAGTCGGCAGAAGAAAAGATGCAGAGTCCAAGGCTCTCCACAACAGCAATAGAGATAAAACTATGCGTAGAACCCGTATCGAAAAGGGATGAAGATAAAACTGAGGCTACTAAAATCGTACCTCGAACAGTAGAAGGGTCGGGATCCTGCTCATGATAAGTCTACTCCATGGTGAAAGACTGGCCTGCACCGCGGCCCTGCGCCCCTGACTGACCACTCTGAGCTGAACCTCCCTACTGGTGCTAAGGGACTGGTGGCTGACCTCCACGACCTCGACCTCCACCTCGGCCCGAACGGCCGGAAGAACTCCAATTCCCTGACTGGTGAGAGACTGGTGGGGCTGCTCCTGAACGAGGAGTCATGGAAGAACCCCGATCACCTGCTACTTGTGGGAAAAACTGGAAGAAACGCTGAAGGTGACCCAACTTGCCGCAAGATCGGCACTCCACGGGGTCTCTCTAGCACTGCGGCCTCGTGTGCCCTGTCCGTCCACAATGGTAGCATGTCATCTGGATTCCTGATGATGCGTCTCGCTTCCTCGAATCACCGCACGTAGGCTCCCTACGGCTCTTCTTGCTGTCATCTGAAGGAAATCTAGCTCTGGCAGCAGAACCGCCCTGACTCACAGCTCCAGAGTCTCTCAGATTGCGCTCCGTAATCAGTGCCTGGTTGACGATGGAAGTAATGGAAGTCAGCTGGAAGATGTTCACCTGTGAGCGAATCTCCCTCCTGATTCCATCCTCAAACTTCCTCGCCAAGAACACCCCACTCCCATCCCAAAGGGGTGTAAAAATTTGCAGCTCAGTGAAACGAGAGGAATAATCCATGACAGATAGATTACTCTGCTCCAAGCTCATGAACTCCCGGGCTCAATCGGCCCTCAGGGTCTCCGGGTAGAAGTATTCATAAAACACGCGCTGGAACTCCTCCCAAGTCATAGCTTGCTGCTGACCCGCCTATGAGATCACGTCCCACCACCTCTTGGTGGAGTCTCGGAGCATGTAGGTGGAGAGCTTGACCCGCCTCTCTGGAGGCGTCTCCAGATGCTCGAATATAGTCAGCATGGCTTCCAGCCATGACTCTATAGTCTGAGGTCCTATCTCCCCCGAGAACGTGGGAGGATGCTGCTGCTGGAAGACCCACGTCAAGTCTTCCATAGATGAGGCAGGAGGCGGTGCTCCCTAGAAGGCCTGCATCATTCTCATGAAACCTTCCCTGAACTGCGCATCAGTGCCTGCAACTGGTACGACAACTGGTGCCAAGGCTGGCTCGGTTGGGGAATCGACAGGAAGTCCTTGATCATCCCTGTCTGGTGTCTGATCACTGCCTGACGACAGACGTACGACCGGAGGAAGTCTCGGAGGCATAGCTCTGAAAGATCAAAAGCATGCCTTAGATCAAGAAAACAAGGGCAGAAAACACAAGAGTACAAAACGGGAATAGGGGAAGAAAAACACACAAGATTGCAAAACACGACTACACGGCGTGTATAACACTACACACCGTGTCTTTTGAAACCACTGACATGGGCGTGTACTCCTGCCCTACAAGTTGTGTACACTACAAACTACACGGAATGTTGTCCCCCACACACGGCGTGTACTTGAACACAATTCCCCTACACGAGTAGCCTTACACGGCTAACCCACACAGTTCGACTCAACCCGAGACTACAGGGAGTGTTCGAAACAAACACGGCGTGCACTAGACAAGGCTCCGGTGGTCTGTGTTGTTGAGTACACGGCCGGATACACGGCTAGACCTCACACGGTGTGCTCCGAACAAGTACGGCGTGCATAGGCGAAGGCAACACCATCCCTTGTTGTTCGTGACACGGCCGGGTACCTGGGCAAGACTACACGGCGTGTTCCGAACAAACACGGCGTGTGGAAAAGAAGGTCATGCTGACCCGTGTTGTTCGTGACATGACCGGGTACCTAGACAGGACTAAACAGCGTGTTCCCTACAGACACGGCATGTTCTACCCGAGCTTCCCCAGCCCGTGTTGTTAGTGACACGGCTGGGTACACGGCTCCGAACTCACACGGCGTGTACCAATGGTACATGGAGTGTTCCCAAAGTTACTCCTACGACACCGTGTTCTGCTCACACAGTCAGTGACATGGCCTGAAAACTACACGGCGTGTGCCCAAGAAGTACACGCCGTGTATTCTGGGTTTTTCTGGGCAGTAGCTCAGAAACAACACAGAATTCCAGAAACACTAAAACGAGGGAAAATATGCCAAATTCCGATCCGTGAGGGCCCATAACACCTCAAGAACCGAAATTTGGTGTTCATTTTAAGAAAGAAATAGAACAACAGTTTTCTAACATAGCAGCATAGAATCTATCAAGAAACTATCACAACAGCATGCATAATCTACACAAAGTCTATCACAACATCATGAAATCGCTAATGCACCCTAGATGGAATGGAAAGAATGCATGAAATGTGATTTCTACAAGTGCCTATATGATGCATGAGATTGCATACCATCATCTCATCGGGTTGTGACAGAAATAGAACCGAAATATCAAAACAATAACCGCACAAGTCATGTGAATCACTCTAGGTGAAAACATATCAACCATAAAACTCAAAACCATCAAACTGAAATTTAACGAGGTAGTATAGCCTTTCTCTATACACAGGTTAGCTACTCCCGAGCACATCTTAATACCAAGTACCGAATCCTTCCTATCCCTGGATAAAGTCTCCAAACAATAAAGCAAGAGAAAATAGTTCCTCTGATACCACTTTGTAACGTCCCGAGTCCGGAGCCCCTCCACTGGTGCCCCGTACCCGGTTCTCCACATGACCTCAAGCGCATTTCCCCGAACACCAGAGGCTGCCAACTAGCAGCGAGGGCCTAGGTGAGTCAGTGGGGAAACTATTCCCTCATTAGGTAAGGTACACAAGGTAAGAAAACAACAATAAACAGCAGAAGCAGTAACAACATGCATAACAGCATAAAATCTAAACCGCAGAAGCAATGTAGATATATAACTATGATGAAAAAGATGCAGCAGGTACAAGTATCTAAGGAAAACATCAAACACAACAACGTGATGAAATACAACTGAAACCAAGTGCAAAAGAAAATAAATTAATCTCCTCAGCATCGCGAGCCACGGCTCAGTCCCATGCTCCCCAGCTCCCGATGCAATCAAGATCCTGAAGTATAAGGGCACTTTCCCTTATCTATACCTGCAGCAACATAGTCTTCTTGGGCCCAAAAGCATGGCCCAAACAGGGTGTGAGATACAATCCCAGTAGGCAACCACCCAAATATTTGTGCCTAACAGTCAATGAATACATGGCAGTACTAAAACAAGAAGCAGTAAACAGAAAAGCATAACAGCTACATTCCACAGTTCTAACAAGCATAGCACACAAGTAACCAGCAAAAAAAGTAAACAGGTAACCCTCTGGGTAGCTCTCACAGTCTAACCCCTATGGTTCAACCTCTAAGTACTAGCAACCCTCTGGGAGGCACACACAGTCTCACCCCTCTGGTTCAGCTACGTAATTAAGCAGACTCTCTGGGGAAGCAATCACCGTCAATTCCCCCTATAGTCTCGTATCATGCTAAAGGATCTCTGGGGAAGCACTCAATGTCAATTCCCCCTATATCCCACGTCATAATTAAAAGACTCTCTGGAGAATCCCTTCTGTCAATTCTCCACTTGGTCTCGCATCGTGATTTAAAAGACACTCTGGAGAATCCCTTTCGTCAATTCTCCCTTTGGTCTGCTACTCTAGGTTCTCACAGTCCTGATTAACTAAACATGATCAGTGCATGTGTATCATCCAAGTAAACCTCAAGAACTACTTGGCTATCAACTAAGGCTCCACAGTAAAATAAATCAACAGTTCCACTATCTTACGACTAGGCATGGCAACTGGAAAATGCCAAACAGGTAGAACAAGCATGGAAAAGCAAACTGAGCACAAACAAAATACTCTAATCACAAGAAATAACCTCTACTAAATCAATCAAGAAAATCAGGCAAGAAACAAGGGCAAAACAGGAAACATGCAATACCCCGTTCAAGGGTATTGGTGGAATTTTCAAAAAATACTCAAAGACTTTCAACAGAAAGGCACAAACCACCTACCTCAATCCTAGGAGATCGATATACGTGAACCTCGGTGACAGATTCCCCTTAGAACGACGTAGATATGAGAAAATGCACAAAACTTTCATCCCAAGATAACTTGGAAATGAGGAGGAAACAAGAAACAAGGCTAAAGCAGAAGGAAGAACTCACCGCTGCGCTTCCAATGAAATTGACCGTGATCGAATAGGAGAACGGACGGCGAGGCAGTCGTCCGTTGAAGATCCGGCCATACGGGTCACTTCGGACGGCCGAAAACTGGAGAATAAGGTGAATATGAGGGTTAGACGCGACCTCGGACCGTTTCATGAAAAAAAAAGTACACGGCGTGTACTTTTAGAGTACACGGCGTGTACTTTTAGAGTACACGGCGTGTACTTCTAATTTTTCCGTACTTCGAAATAACCGGCCTCCACCTCAGCCTTACACACCGTGTGTGTGGCCCGGACATGGCCAACATACGGCTTCGAGCTGGGAAAGAGTACACGGCGTGTACTCAGAAATTACACGGCGTGTACTTCTGAAATTTCCAGAAAATTCATTTTTTCTCAAAAACTCCAAAAAAAGGAAAACATACCTGAAAAGAGATCTAGGTTCTTACAATACATATGTTTCATATAGAGATATAGTTCCTTATCACTGGCCTCTTTTCTAGGTGTAACTGGAACAGGCTCTTCCAGCACATACAATTTCCTCTTGTGGTGAAGGATAACGCATAAACGCCTCTGTAATTCCTGGAAATTGGTGCTGGTGAGAAGGTTTTCCTTCTCGAGTATGATTCAAAATGATATGTTTGAACTCATTTTTCTTGTTGTTTCTATAAATTAAGATGATCAAAGGTTTAGTACTTTATTATGATAAAAACTGATACAAATAAATAAATTAATACTTATTAGTCTCCCACTATTTTATCAAAATCCAATAGCCCTCAACATTGACTTCAGAATATTCGGTTACCTAAATATTCTAGTGGAAAGGATCCATATTGCCCTTATCATTATCCCAACTAGGGTTGGTCAAGAAACTTGAAGGTTTTTAGGTAGGCATTACAAATGAAAACTGCATTAACTCGCAAATCCTTGATTTGTTGAGTGGACTCCCCAATCCTGAAACCCTTTTGGATTTCCTCAACCTTTGCCTCTTGGTCACAACAAGTACTGATATGGTAGTCAACCCTTAATGTGAACCAAGTTAATTCAACCCAAAACCTTGAATTAAAATTTCCTGATAATTGAAAGCACCCCAACTAGGGTTGGTCAAGCACTTCAAACTGTGGTTCGATTCTAACCAAGATTATGGAAGGCTATACCAACTTAATATTTTCTTTTAGGGTTTTTATCCTTATACATACATTTCCATTTTATTATCTTTGATTACATGCTTTTTAATATTAAGTGGGATATACTTAAGTGATTAAGCATGTCTAAGATAATATTTACGCATAATCCAGTCTTATTTTAGTTCCATATTGTATGCTTGTTTAATTCATTAATTGTGTGATCATGAAAACACACCCACAATAAATAAACCATGAAACTAATAGAAATAAAATAAATGGTATGATCATGATATTTTTCTATTGGTTAGTTTATCTAGCAGTTGATAAACTAACCCAAGGCCTAGGGGAGAAACATCTTGAACCTTTTGGGTTTGTTTTTACAGCTTTCCACCTGTCCACCTTTGTATCTCCTTGGATTGGTTTCACCTTGGCTCCTAACTTGAGCCGCCTCCACTAGCTTGGGAGCTCCATCCATTACATATGCTTTTATCACACTCACAGGTGAGGGGTAAAACAGGGTTTTACATAAAAGAAACCTTGGGCACGTAGGCCCTACATATTAATGAGGAGAATTCTCATAGGCCAACAAATTTAATTTAAATAAATTAATTAAAAGAAACCATTCACATACAAAGGTCTTCGTCTAGCTCATGATCATCCATACATGCAACAATATTTATTCATAAATAAAAATAGAATTAAATTATTTAATCGTTCTTGTTTAAGATAAATCACGCTCGAATCAATTAATTATATTTAATTAATCAATCCTTTTATCTTAAACCATTTTCTGAATTTCCTTGAGATTATCATGCATCATAATTTTAAACAAATAAATTCATTTAAAATTATCTTTGTATGTAACTTGTAACTTGGAGGAAACTTGGTGAATTCCCGTTCATAACTACCCAATGAGTAGAAATGAACATTACGCAGATGTTAAATTAAATGCATATATATATATAACACCTATCACGTGTTGTTCCTCAACTTTACACATGCACTATGGTACACGTCTCAAGGGATTGTATAATATAATAATAAATTTTAATAAATTTACGTAATTTGGATGAGTACACGGCGTGTAGTTCTGACTACATGGTGTGTACTTTTTTTCATCATCCATATGAAGTACATGCTCAGGGACATGGCATGTAAATTTACTTTGAAAATATTTAGAGTACACGGTGTGTTAAGTGGGACACACATTGTGTAGTATCCATGTTACATGGTTTCCAATCGGGCGAGCAGTGTATGGGGTACACGGTCCAACCCTAACCCAAAGGGACTACACATTGTGTTCAATGGGCCACACGACGTGTAATCCAGAAACCGTGTGCCACCTATTCCTAGTCAACACATAGAGTCTTAAAGACTTAGATAGGATCCAATGACACGGCCTGGTTCGGCGGACCGTCCCGGTGCATGGAACCTATACTACAAGGCGTGTAATGTCGAATACATGCCATGTATTCTGGTGTTGTATAGCTAGGAAGCTTTGGAACCTCCGAATGAGATACTATATTTTATTTTAATCAAAATTAAAAGAAAAAAAATCATTTATGTAAGGTGAACGAGAAACTAAAGAGGAGGAATAGATCTTGAGATTCGGATTTAAAGAGTGATTAACTTGAATTGAAACAACTAAATTATTAAATGCGTAAATCACCAACAAAAAACTAAATAATTATAATCAATGATATGACCCCTCTGATACCACTTGTAGGTTCCGGGCGTAGCAGAAGCGCATTGGTGGGTGTACCCAACTTTAATTTTTTCCGTTAATGATTTTTAATCCGAGATCCATCGTGATAATAAAACGCCATATCTTTGGAATAGAACGAAGAACAAAGGAAAAGAAGGGAGTCTCAGAACCATAGATATTATCATTATATGTTGGTTATAATTAATTTAATTAAAATATAAGAATTACCTTGATATAATTCTCTCTCTGTTGATGTTTCCGATCATGATCTGATGTGATCCACCATTGCGTCATAGAATTCAAGTGTAAGATTCCTCTATCGGTGATCCACATGTGCTCCACGTATCTCTGGAAATCATCGAAGGGATCTCCAGATTCTAGCATAGAAGAGCCTTCGCTTGCGATGTCCGCCTTCGATCACCTTGATCTGGTGGAAAAGGATTTCTCTCTCGTAGCTTGAGAGCATTCTTGGAAGAAAAGAATTTTATATTGGCTTGAGAGCTTTCTTTAGATCCATTTTTCACAACCCATCAAAATTTCTAGGCTAATGACAATTATATAATTGGGATTTTAATTACTTAGAATAATAAAATGAATTAATTACCCAAAATAATTTATTCATTTCATTTAATTCTTGGTAATACCCCATGTCTAATAATAACAGTTGACTATTATTATTACTTGACATGCGACCAACGAATTACACCTAGTATTATTTAATTAAATAAATAATATTATTTCTCATAAATTCTCAGAAAAAATACACAGCATGTACTTTTATTTTTTCCATTCTCTTTATTTCTTCCACCACATTTATTAAACCTTGAATAATGGCTATTTATTTCTCAAATAAATGTCACTTCATTAATCACTAATAAATATATTATTTCGCCCACAATATATTCTCTCTAATAACTATTGTCGAAATAAATATGATCAGGCATCCTTGAATAATTATTAATCCACAATCGGGAATAATATTTATTCAGCTTGTTAAATTCAATATTTAGCTGAGATACTTGGACACACTTAGTGTGTGACCCTCTAGGCCTCTTTCTCAGTGTCATTGGGTAGAGCCTGCCTAAATTCCAAGGTTAGAATCTAGAAACACACCAAGGCACACATAGATAAAGAAGTTAACGCCACAATGATGTGTCACCTCCTACGAATTCTTACCAGTTAATGTAATCCCTTTGTCTTGATATCTCGAATCGAGCAGGTTGCATTCTAGTGCCATCAACCCATGTACTTGATTATTATTTCTTTGAATTTCTATAATTTAACTCAACCATTCCTTACCATGGACATGGATTTATTTAGGCTATATCAATTCCATCAAAGGGCCTAAGATATCTACTTCCATTATGGAACAGAAGGGACAAATCCTTTCTCGCATTATCTATTAATGCGGTATTACTCATGACGCACCCAAAACATCCTACCTCGCTAAAAACAGTGTGTCATCACAGTTTTCATCAATACATCTAAGTGTGCGAGTTGTAATACCGATTAATAATAATCTTAAAGTCTAAGGACCAATACACACGTCCGCAGATAGGAACATCCAATGACATTATGAAATGTGGATTTCCTACTGGCGGGTCTCGTTCTCATAATATCCTTTTGGATATTACCAAGGGCACACACCATGATAAGGTGCCTCAAAGTTTTATGATTCCTCACCCCTAATGGCCTGTATTATTTGTGTCCCTCAAATAACATCATTTGTCCATAGAACATATATTCAAGAATAGTGTTATGGAACTTCCGGGTTCTCATCATAGCAGGGATCTATTATGACCCTTTAATGAAACAGCTATCCTTAGGACATTATCACATGCATTGTCATGCAGAATAACAATCAAGGTGTGATAAGGTATTTATTAATGAATAAAGTACAAAGTAGTTGGTTCTAGTCCACCAACTCCAACACTTAGTGACCTACTCCCTCCCACTCGAAACATTTCTTTATTCATTTTAGGTAATTCCCATGATTCTTATTTTTATATCATTGACATGTGGGTGGATAGAAATTATTTTATCCTTTTTTATTTAATCCACCAACTTGAAAGTCCATTCTTCACTTATTATCCCTATATCCATGGGACTATTCTTCAAAATCCTTCTCAAAATTGAGATATCATTGAAAAAAATTAATGTCTCCCACAGTATTGGATATAAATTTCCATTCGAAGTTGTTGTTTTAAAACATTAAATAATCAGACTATTTTTCTATCATTAGTGATTACAATACCCGATTTATATCTTGAAAGAATTGTGAAATTTTCCTATATTCCATGATAAATTCACCATTTTTTCTTATTATCTTGGAATTTTCTATCCATATCACTTTAAAGATTTAATTATAAATACTTTTTATGAAATATATTATTAATTTATTCCCACTCTATTTATTCTATTTCAACTATTTCCTTCATATTTTTTATCTCCACCCACAAGTGATCAACCTCTCCATCTAAAACTTAATCAAACAAAGTCAACTTCTCCTTATCATAATAGTGGAGAATATAAATCATATTCTACATTGAGTTCATAGACTATTATATGAAAAATGGTTTATAATACCCACTAAACATCGATGGTTGTTGCAGAATAAAGGACTTGATGGCTAGTTTCTCCTTGGGTGAAGGTGGTCATTCCATATGGTTCATGTTACCATTCATAGTATGGGATTTCTTGGTAAGCATAACTATAATTTTTTAAACTCCACATCCCATTTAATTGGTATTATCATTTAGAAAATCATTTCATTGTCCCTCACATGGGTTGTTGGTCTGGTTTTTCTAGGTTCCAAACATTTTCTAAAATAAGAAATATTTGAACAAAACATAAGTAAATAAATCATAAATATTTTTTTCATGAATAAATAAATTATAAACTCAAATATTATTTGATACATATGTTAATCCTTTTTCTAAAATGAAACTTTTAAGATCACGTACATTATTACTTTTCTAACATTAATAAGAAGAATTACTTTTTATATATATTATTTATAATGGTTAGTATAGAGATTATGATTAACCAAAGAATATCTCCCATGAGTATTAAACTTGTTTTATATTAAGGAATGTTTTTTATTCACTAGATGAATATTGAGTTAATACCCAATATAACCTTTTGGGTGTTATTACCATTAGGTACATCTTTTTCAGATCCATATCCACTTATAGTATATATATTGGTATTTTAATGCTTAAAACCCATGAGTTCGTATTATTTACCAAAAAAATAGGATGTTAATATATACTAAGACTTATACTTAGGGTTTTCTCTATTTATTTCTATTATAAATTTCAAAATTAACTGAATAATTCTCTGGTTCTAGCTATAGAGGCCTAGATTATTCATACATGACTATAATATCATTTTTAAGACAAACTCATATTAATGATACAATCCAGGATCCAAAGGATTAATATCAAAGGTAAATTATGCTTATACAACACTTATACATAATAATAAATAATAATTATTTAAATACATATTATTTATCCCCCTAAAATTACTCACACTCTTCATAGTACATTTAATCCACAAAGGATATACATAAAATATTTTTTTGTGCTAAAAGTGCACTAAGAGGAGGAAAACATGATGGAAGTAAGGGACATGAATAAGTGGTACATGGGTGAGAATAATCAGCATAATCATATCATAATTATAGGATTATAATGATAATATTGAGGGAAACATTTTATAGAGGAATGGAATGTGTGATATTCATAATAATGAAACATCATAACATAGTAGCCAAAAATACCACACATTGTTGGGAACAAAGCTAGAATCATATTAACACATAATAAACATAATATTAGGACATATATCACATTAACCAAAGCATTATATGACTATATAATTCAAGGAAAACCTTTCATATAATAAAATGTTCATAATTATGCATGCCTCATATAATGGAAATATATAAAAATCATTATCAGGAAATTAACCCATGGAATGGAATGGGTTTTAAAAAAGATTTATAAAGAGTAAATTCATGAATAACCATTTTGTTTTAAAAGTTAATAATGTAAATCATATTTCATCATAAAACATCATCATTCTAGAGTGGGGAGAAATGGATAAAGAAAAGTAAATTTTGTGTTTTGGAAGAAAAGTTCTCTATGAGATTTAGCTTAGAAATCGTTTCAGTAATGTAAAAAAAATGAAAATCAACCAAAAGTGAAGGGATAGAATAATTAACAGAAATTTTAATGATATTATAATATTATAAAAACTGAATATAATGTGAAATGGTAAATAACCCAAAATAAGGATTTGGTTTCGAGAATCCCTTTATATTAAATCCCATTTTATTTCATCGCTTTTCCTCATAAATAATGACCATATTATTATTAAAGCATAAAAAAGAATTGAATTATGTTCATTTTATTCTCTATTTATAAATTATAATCATTGGATTTTATTCCTTAATTACATTTGTTATCGGTGAAATGTTTTAATGTCATGTTTTCTGTAAAATAGCTCATCTTGCTTCGATTTAATATTTTTGCTTCATTACTCTTTATAAATTATTAAGATTAAATCTAGAAACATAGAAATAATTATATTAATAAGTTTATATATTAAAAATTATATATTATTAACATCCATAATGGTTATGATAATTAGATATTTGGAAACGTCCTCATAGGCGGTTAACTGATCATTGGCGTGACATTGTCAAAAGAGGTGGAAAGAGAAGTACGAAATAAAATATGTTATAAATATTATCATTAAATTAGTTTAAAATAATTAACATGATGTTAACATAATAATCAATTAAACTGGGGATATCTTGGTATGAAATGAATTTGGACAATGAGAAAGAGATGTGGAAAATAATATAAAAATTTAAGGAAAAGATACCCTCTTCTTTGTGTTGCTTCTATTCTAAGACACTATATTCCATGAATTCTTAGATTTAACTGATTCCATAACATCCCTAAGGAAAAGATACCCTCTTCTTTGTGTTTCTTTTATTCTACGACACTATTTATTGATGTTGTATTTTAAAATGTATATTTGAAAATCGGTTTCTTGGGTTAATTTATGAAAATGGTTTTCAAAAAAAGGGGTTATTTTATTGAAAGTTAATGTGGAATGGGTAATTTTTAAGGGATTTTTTGGGTTATAAATGGTTTTTAGCATAAATTTGTGGTCTTTGTGTGCTATATACTTGTTTGTTGGTTAAGTATCTATGCATTTGATTGAAATGGATGTGAAGTGGGTAGGGAGTACCACTATAAAAAGTGGATGGATATTATATGGAAGTGCCACCATCAAGGATAAGTGGGTGAGAAGTATCACTAGATTGTGAAAGTAGTAAACATGCTTGGACAGGAAGTTTCACTATGATTATTACACCGGGTTGAGTGTGTGAAACTTTATGGGTATGTTTTTATTATGCATGTGGCTATTAAATATGAAACTTTTGTGTTAATATGTGATGGTAAAATTGTATATGGATTGTTTGTTGGATTTCCCTTTTATTTTGTGTATTTGGGTGAAAATGGATTTTTAAGGGTGTGTTTGGCTTGCTAGAAATTGGTTCACTATATGATGTTTTATATAAACTATTTTATATAAATTTACTAAAAGTTCTATCCTAGTGGAGTGTGTAGGGAATTCATTTGGGGAAAACATGCTGAGTATTATTACTCACCCACTTCTTTGTCACTTAGGTGATTTTGCATATGTTGTATTCCAGGATACAGGTAAAGGTAAAGAAACATATTTTTTTAGTGGTTCAGCATGATGTTTGGGTGGTATTGTGGTGCTTAGAGTAGGGATCTTGGTGTGGATATGTGGAGTGTGTCATGATTTTATTTGGGTCTTGTTCACGAGTCTTCACTTGGTACTCTGATTTTGGGTTTTTTTTTGTGATTTAGTTGTATTAGATTTTAAGAATTGTTATGGAAGAGTTTGGTTGTCTCTTGGTAGTTTGTTGTCATGGTTTACATTGTTGACATGCATCATGTAGTTGAGGTCGGTCATGCCTTGTTTGGTTGGTTGGTTTTATTCTAAGGGAAAATCATTCCCCAATTTTTATTCAAGCCCTCAACATTTATTACCAACCTTTGGCACCTTGGGAATGTCACCTAAGGCCAAGTATCATCTCACTGCCTTCTCAAGCCAATGAGTAAGGGGAAGTAAGTTACAAGTGGTATCAGTTGTTTGGTCCTTTGTCATTGGTTCTCAGTCTTAGTCTTGGAGTTTACATTCATTCTTAGTTCATTCCTTGAGTCGAGATGGTAGCAAGGAGTAGGATTGTCAGAACTTGAAATGTATAATATAAAATGATGTAGTTAACCCTTTTATGTTGAAATTCAAGTTTTCAGGGAGTTGGGTACATAAGTGTTTTGGAGACACTTATAGGCATTGGGAATATCATTGTCGTGGGTGTAGACAATGATATGAGCATGGAATTCATAGTAGAAATAACTTCCCACTAGGATACATATTTCATTGACATAATGATTTATATAGTGGTATGAATATATAGACTTGTGGAAAGTATGGAAATTATTTTCAATTGTGAGGATTTGAAATGTGGATATTTGTTGTATTTTAAAATGGGTCAATTTTCAAAACATGGTTGATTTTTCAAAATGGTGCAACATGGTAAATGTGAACTTGTTGAAATCCTAGAAGTGATAGTTTTAATGTAATTGAATTTGAAATTGCAAGCCTTTTCTTGATAAGGTAGTGAGAATTATGGTGGTTTTTGTATTGATAGAAATGGAATCAGGTAGGCGTTATAGAGACCAACCGAAGGAGGCTTCTGAAAATGTGGTTACACCTGAGCCCCAGGTGAACCAATATCTATTTCATAGTATAGTTCAATATTTCCAAGTTGTGGGAAGTGGGAATAAACCAGATGCGCCAAAGCATGTGGACTATACAATTCAATTTCAAAAGTAGAATCCACCCATCTTTAGGGGTGATTCCGAACTAGAAAAGGTGGAGGCATGGTTGACCAGGATGAATAGGATATTTAAATTCCTAGGAACACCAGTGGAGATGAATGTGAATCTAGAAACTTACATGTTGAAAGCTCTTTCCCTTCAGTGGTAGGACTTAGCGGTCCAAGATGGAACGGACCAAGGGATGACATGGGAGGGTTTTGAGGAATTTTGTATCAAACAATTCTACCCTCATATGTTCATAATTCAGTGCACAAAATATTTATTTCATTTAAAGAAATATAACCTCTCGGTAATAGAATATGCAACTAAGTTTATGAACTTAGTGCAGTTTTTACCTGAGGTGGTGGGTAGTACATCGTTGAAGTCATGTATTTTTGAAGTTGGTTTGAGGCAGGAAATGTGTTCTAAAATATCAGTGTTATGTATAAGTGATTAAATAGAAATGGTGAATAGAGAAATAATAAATGAAAGAGATATTTTGGGGACTATAGGCGGGGGAAGCATGTTGATACCCATGGGAAATTCTGGTAACTATAACGTTAGGATAAAGCGAAAGAGGGACACTTATTTATAGGGTTAGAGTATGGCTCATAATATGATGATAGGATTTTTGAATCTTCCTTCAGATCCTTAGAGGTAGCTGGGATGTTTTTAGTGTGGATCTATGGGCCATATTAAGTAATATTGTGCGGAACAACCTTGATCATGTCATAACTATAAGAAGATGGGGAATCTTTAGTTTTATTGTCATAATGCTCTGAGGTCGAGTGTTCGTGATACTCCTTTGGGGTCACAGGCATCTTATGCCTTGATAGGGTGGGGGAAGTAGCATACCCCTTTTTAGAAAAGTAAAGTTAGTCATGGTGATTCAAGGAATACCACGACTCCTCAGTAGGGTAGTAAAGAGTAGAGTGTGGTAATCAAGTAGTTATTTGGATCTGAGTAGGTTGTGATGGATGATCAGTCAGGACCATCCACAGTGCGAGGTATAGTTTTTTTAAATTATACCTTGATGGATTCGTTGTTTGATACAATTGATTCACATTCTTTTATTGCTTCTCATGCTGTTAGTTTTATGGGTTTAACTATGGAAATGATGCCTTTGGTTTTAAAATTTTAAACTTCTCTGGGTCAAAGAGGGTGTCGAGCCTTCCTGTGTAGATAATGTTGTATAGTTGTGGATGGGGTTGAGTTGATGTGGGATTTATCAGTGCTTGAGATGGATGCTTATGATATAATTATGGGAATGGATTGGTTTGAAATGTTTAAGTCTCACATCGACTGTTTTGAACGAACGGTTCATTTCACGACAGATGATGGTGTCAAACATCTCTTTAGATGAGAGAAGAATGAAAATTTGGGTGCAATAGGCTTGTTGGGACCGTTTATTGGCATGATATCATATCAATTAGTGGTATTATTGTTGGAATTGATAAAAGGAGTTCAACATATCATTTTTTCAATGGTTTTTTATCATTTTTTGGATGTCTTTCCTGAATAATTCTCAGGGTTTACACCCATGATAGAATTTGAGTTTATGATTGATCTCCTTCTAGAGACCATTTCTATCTCACTTACCTCTTACCGGATGGCACCAACAGAATTGAGGGAATTGAAAGTGCATTTGGAGGAGTTGGAAAACAAAGGGTTTATCTAGCCTAGCACGTCTCTGTGGGCAGCGCCAGTTTTGTTTGCTAAAAAGGTGGATGGAAATTTTTTGTTGTGTGTTGATTATCATAGGATTAACCGGGTTATGATAAATAACTGATATCCACTTCCACACATTTATGATTTTTTCGATCAGTTGAGGGGAGATTAGTGATTCTCAAAGATTGACTTGCGGTCAGGATATCATTAGTTGTGAGTGCAGAAGGGGAATATTCCCAAAAACAACATTTAGAAGAAGATATGGCCATTATGAGTATGTGGTTATGACCTTTGGTCTTAAGAATGCACCAACAGTTTTTATCTCATTGATGAATTGGATATTTCAAAAATATTTGGATTCTTTTGTAGTGGTGTTTGTTAATGATATATTGGTGTATTCTAGGACAAGGGTAGAGCATGAGAAGCTCTTGGCTATAGTGTTAGTGATCTTGAGAGATCCTTGATTATATACCAAATTGTTAAAGTGTAATTTTTGGATACATGAGGTTTGTTTTCTTGGCCAAGTTATTTATGATAAAGGTGTTTCAGTTGATCTGTAAAAGATAGAGGTTGTTATCTTGTGGAAACTTCCAAATAATGTCTTTGAAATACAGAGCTTCCTTGGTCAAGACAGGTATTATCGGTGTTTTGTTCGTGCCTTATCATGATTATCCTTACCGGTGATGGATTTTACTAGGAATAATGTTCCATTTTAATGTAATGAGAAATATTAGAAATATTTTTAAGAGATTAATGGTCGCCTTACATAAACACCAATCTTGTTTCTGCCAGAACTAGGGAAAGGGTACGTGGTGTATTATGACACATTGGGATCAGTGTTAGGTTGTGTTCTAATACAAGGGGATCATGTGGTTGTTTCTGTCTCATGACATTTTATTTTTCATGAGAATAACTATCCAACACATGATTTTGAGTTTGCGGTAGTGGTTCATGACTTGAAAATGTGGCATCATTATCTCTTCGGTGAGCAATTCACAGTTTTTACTAATTATAATAGCTTGAAGCATAGTTTCTTACAAATAGATTTGAACTTGAGGAAAAGGATATGGATGGAGTATCTCTAGATTTTTTAATTTGACTTGATGTATAAACTGGGTAAAGGAAATTTGGTGGTGGATGCATTAAGTAGGGAGTTTTATGTTCAGGTGTGAAAACAGGCATCAGATCAGTGGCAGTTGATGTCCTTCATAGATGACATGTGGTTAGAATGTGAGGATTGGGGTGATAGAGAAGTATTATTTCTAGTATCTTTGGTTCATGACTTGGTTTTCTTGGTTAAAGAGGCATAGGCGTCTGATTCTGAATGTCTGGTGATGAGGTCAAAACTCAATGGTGGGGAGACCGTTGAGGGTTGGGAACTGAATGGGCATTTATTTTTTGTGTTTTCGAAACTGGATGGTTGTATTGGTGTCTTTACATGAGTAAATTATTAGGTATTATTATCATTCCATATGGTATGTTCATCCTAAAATTCATAAAATGTATAAAGTGTTGAAATCACGATTTTGGTGGGCCGGTATGAAAAGGAAAGTGGTGGAGTTTTTTTTTGAAATGATTGACTTATCAGCAAGTAAGGCAGAGCATCAGCAGATGGAAGGTATGTTTCAATATTTACCTATCCCTATATGGATGTGGGAATAGACAGGGATGTATTTTTCTACAGGTCTCCCAAGAACGTCCAGAAAGAACGATGCCATATGGGTGATAGGAGATCAACTCAAAAAGTCATCCCTATTCATGAATCTCATACGGTGGAGGATCTGTCCAAAATCTATATCCGTGAAGTGATAAAGAGTCATGGTGTTCCAGTTTCAATTGTATCATGTAGAGATATAAGTTTCACATCTCGTTTTAGGAAATCCTTGCAGCAATCCCTTGGGACTCAGTTGATGATGAGTATGGTTTACCATCTTTAAACATATGGTAAATTCGAGAGAGCGATACAAAATTTGGAAGATATGTTATGGACTTATGTGATGGATTTTTGTGGCTTTTGGGAGGAGCACTTTATATTGGTGGAGTTATCCTATAATAATAGTTATTAGGCTTCAATAATTATGCCTCCATTTGAAGCACTATATGGGCATCTGTTTCATTCTCCACTTTGTTGGGTGGAAATAGGGGAGACCTCAATGGTTGTGCCAAGAATTTTCCAAGATACTATGGGGAAGATCAAGTTGATTGGGAAGATAATGAAGACGGATTAGAGTCACCATAAATTATATGCGAACCATCATCGACGGTTGTTGTCCTTCTAGGTGGGTGATCATGTGTTCTTGATAATCTCTCCTAGGTATGGACATCGTTAGTTTGGAAAGTAGGGTAAGTTATCTCTAAGGTATATTGGGCCTTTTGAGATACTTTAGTGGGTTGTAGAAGTGGATTATTGGTTGGATTTTCTACTATGGTTTAGTGCAGTGCACAATGTGTTTCATGTTTCTCAGTTGAAGAAGTATTAACCGGATCCTGACCATGTGATTCGATGGAATCATGTTGAGCTAGAGCTGGATGCTTCCCTGGTGAACATTCCATTTTGGATTTTGGATAATAAATAGAAAGTGTTTCATAGTAAAATCATCAGTCTAGTTTAAGTTCTTTGGTAGCGTGGTTAGATTTAGGAGGAGACTTGGGAGTGGGAGAAAGAGATGGTCGAGCAATGACCCGATCTCTTTCAGCAAAGAGATGTTTATATACTTTTCGAGGATGGAAAGTCCAATGGTGAGGAGAATGTATCACCCCTGGTTTGAGGTATGTATCCTTTTTTTATTCCTTTTTATGTGGTTAAATTGTAGGGTAATGTTTGGGAAAGTTTGGAAAGGTTTTGAAAATGTTTGGAGGCTTTTTAAAGGAGAACGGTTTGAGCACGGTTAGGGGGAAACTATGCAACTTGGGATAGTGGGATTCACACAGTTTGAACACGTTTTGTCTAACCATGTGAGGAGCCCATGTGCTTTGCCCTTCTAGATAGTATCAAGAGAACGGTTAGTGTACGTTTTGTCTAATTGTGCGGGCTAACTGTGTAAGGTATTAAAAATTGGATTTTTAAATATGGGGTCACTCAGGATTTCCCCTAAACCTCTCATTTCTTCCTCAACTCGAACCTCACTCAAGATTGTTGGTTCTCAAGGGTTATAAGGGATCTCCCACTCATTTTGGAGGCGATTCTAAGGGTTTTCAAGGCATGGTGAAGGTGATTCTTCTCCGATAAGTCTCCTTTCTTTGATCTTTCTTGGTTTTCCTTAGATCTAGTCCTCCCTCTCTCTCATTTTTCTAGATCTAAAACTGTCACATGTAGATATAGGGTTTTTGTTGCCTAAAATTTTGATAGTTGGGGTTGTTGATGTTAGGCAAAGATATCTATGTTGTTTTTGGTGGAGATTTCACCCGGATTTGTGGTGCGGTCGTGAGTTGGTCAATTTTACCAAAACCTAAGGTAGGTGGCTTCTCTCGCAACTCCATTTTTCTAGAACTAAAAGCATTGTTGTTAATTAGTTTGTTTTTCTTGAATTTTGTTGTGATTATGATGTGTGAATCTTGATGAAAATTAATTTTGTAGTGATTTGTGGATTTTTAGGCAAAATGGGGTATTGCAGTGAAATGTTCTTGATGATGGATTTTAAAATATAGATTTTAAAATCAGTTGCTTGGGTTTATTTATGAAAATGGTTTGTGAAAATATTTTTCAAAAAAAAGGGGTTGTTTTATTGGAAGGTAATGTTCCATGGGTAATGTCCTAAGGGATTTTTTGGTTTGGAAATGGTTGTTTGCATAATGTTATGGCCTTGGTGTGATATATGCTTGTTTATTGGTTAAGTATTTATGCATGTGATTGAAATGGATGTGAAGTGGGTAGAAAGTACCACTATAAAAAGGGTATTTATATTGGACAGATGTGCCACCATCAAGGATAAGTGGGCGGGAAGTACCACTAGATTGGGAAAGTAGTAAACAGGCTTGGATGAGAAGTTCCACTGTTATTGTTACACTGGGTTGAGTGTGTGAAACTTTATGGATGTGTTTTGATTATGCGTTTCACTATGAAATATAAAATTTTTGTGATAATATGTTATGGTAAAATGGTTTATGGATTGTTTGTTGGCTTTCCCTTGTATTGTGTGGATTTGGGTGAAAAATGGCTTGGTAAGGGTGTGTTTGGCTTGCTAGAAATTGTTGCACTATTTTATGTTTTATATAAACTACTTTATATAAATATGATAATGGTTTTATCCTAGTGGTGTGTGAAGGGAAGTCATTCATGGAAAACCTACTGAGTATTATTACTCACTCCTTTCTTTGGCACTTAGAATATTTGGTATATGTGGTATTCCAGGATACAGGCAAAGGTAAACATCTCATTTTTTCTAGTGGTTCATCATGATGCTTGGGTGGTGTTGTGGTGCTTGGAGCAAGGATCCTGGTGTGGAGCTGTGGAGTGTGTTATGATTTCTTTTGGGTCTTGTTGATGAGTATTCCACTTGGTACTCTGATTAGCCGCTAAAATCGGCTAATATTCATTATCAATATCTTAATAATAATGTGTTTTAAAGTCCATGAACATCATTTTTAGTGCATTATATAATTTTAACTTCATTTCTCATCTTAAATACAATTCAAGTTTAAAATTCAAATTTGGGCCCAATCATTCATCTATTTGTGGACAAAATTATATTCATTTTTTGAATTTGATATTTTGGGATATGATTGATCGCTTTGTTTGGAACATTTTTTTCTTTTAGGAATTATGAATGAATCCCAATAGATGATGGATATTTTTCAGCATGAATGAAGAAATTTGTTGGACAAAGCATAATGGGCCTAAGGCCCATCAAACAGAAGTGGGGCCTACAAAACAAGCCCAATGAAACTAAAATTTTTACAGTAGAAATATAAAAATATTAGGATCATTTCATTAAACTGTGGTCAGAGATAATTCTGAAATTTTTATGGAGATAAATGGATCTGAATTTTACATTTAAATGGTGGGTCCGACCAGAACGCCCATAAAGTCGTTCTACCATTTTGATTATAAATTCCAAAATCTTGCACCAAATGGCCTGAAATATTTACAGCTAATATAGGAAAAATTGAAGAGAATATTTTGATTCTACGACCCCTCTATATTCAGCCTCCTTCAATTAAAAATTCACACGTCAAAACAGGGGACGAATCTGGACGAATTTATGGACAACTTTGAAACGTCAAAATTCCCTTGATTTTTTCACGCTCTTTTGACTCACCCAATTAATAGGGGTGGAATTTATTTTTGGGGCTATATATAAGGCTCCAAATATGCCTATATAAGGAGCTGGTAGTAAAGTTAATTGGATGGAATTTTTTTTCTTTCATTTGTATTATCATGCTTGTATTTTGTAATCTCTTTGTTAATTTCTCCCATGTAAGTTTTTCCTTCACCTTAATTTAATTAATAAAATATTATATTCTTCTTCTTATTAATTTATTTTTTTATCATGTTGATACTGTTTCCTTAGGGAGTGAGGTTATTCACATAATCTTTTTCGAAACTCTTTATACAATGGTGAAGTGATTGTTTTTTTTTCTTCTTCTCCAATTCTACCATCGTAAGTCTACTACCCACTTTCATTGATAGAATAACATCAATGGAGGGATAATCCTCTAATGGTTTGATCCAAGGGAGTATCAAGGGGATGAATTGGATGCTATTTATTAATTTAATAATTCATAATCAATTCTATTTTTTAGATTTTCATTCAATGATTTACGTTCTCCTTTAAACTCACCAATTTTAAGGATACACATCCCGAGTGCTAAAACGATCCTCTACCTTGGATTTCTCATCAATATGATCCTTAAAGTGTATAGGTGATTAGCCTTATGATAGTTAAAATTTGAAATCGGTGAGTGATTTGGAATGTTTGTATTTTTTTAAAGGAAACGCTCAAACTTAAGACATTTAAATAATTTAAAAATAAATCCATCCAATTCACCCCATGTGATAACCAAGGATCAACTCATGCTTTTAAATTGGATTCACTTACGTATTTAAAATATCAAATAATACAACCAATTCAAACCCATGTTGGACACTTAATAGCCAAATCAACATCATCAAATCACATTCTTATAATGTATGTTTCATAAGTTTCTTCTTAGGTCTCTGAGGATCGACAACCCAAGCCGTACTACAATGACCGCTTACACCATACAACTTGGGTAAATTTGGGCGCAACCAAATTTTTGTACCGTTTTTAGGGACCAAGTAAGTCACCTTAGAACATCTTTATATTCTCCCCCATTTCTCTTTTATTATCCCATTTATCTTATCTTTTCCCCTTTCTTTTTTTCTTCTCTTTTCTTAGCGCATGTCCGCCTACACCCGTGACAATTCAAGTCGTCTAGTTAGGGTGGATAGTCCTAGGGTTGGGAATTCAAGCAATCATAGAGGTCTCTTTCCATTAGATCCAAATATTCCTAATACTCTTGATTCAGAAGTTGAGTTCGATACAATAGAGAATCTCCCACAAAACCAAATCATAAACCAGGGAGGGAACCGAAATAATGAGCAAGACCCTAACTTGGGAATTATTGCAGACCTGACCATGAATGACTACCTCACACCTACCTAGACCAATGCACCCTCATGAATTAAGCATGATAACATAGGATATGCCGAATATGTTTTCAGACCTCATGTCCTGAACCACCTTCCAACCTTTCATGGGATGGAGTTTGAGATGCCTTACCTTCATGTTAAAGAATTTAATGACAATGTTGAAACCATGTGCCCTCCAAATCAAATTGAATTTTCTAAAATGAGACTTTTTCCTTTTTCTCTGAAGAAATGAGAAAATAATTGGTTAAACAATTTGATACCAGCATCTTTTTCTCTTGGGACCAATTTCAATGAGAATTATATAAAAAATAATTCCCCCATCACAAAACAATTGCACTTAAAAAGAGCATACAAAACTTTTTTGAAAGATAGAGAGAAAAATTCTATAAAACGTGGAAAAGATTAAAGGACACATTAAACATGGTACCGCATCATGGTTTCTTAATCCCAGAACAAGTGAGAATTTTATATGAAGGTTTAGGTCTCAGAAACAAACAATTCATTGATATGATCTGTAATGGAACCTTCAAAAACAAAGCCCCAAATGATGCTTACGAGTATCTAGAAAATATTTCTGAACAGAACCAAACATGGTGAATATCACCATACTATGAGAAGCCACCCAAATCTAGTGGAATGAACAATATTGGAGAAGAAGAAAACCTTAGATCAAAACTTTCTTCACTCATGAGGAAAGTTGAGGAGATTGATCTTAGGAAGGTCCAAAAAACCCAAACTGTTGATCTTGTTTGTACAATTTGTGAAAAACATGACCACAAGACTGATAATTGCCCAACCATTCCTTCTATCAAGGATTTTATTTTAGGAGGAACACCAGAATAAGTTAATGCAATGAACTTTCAAAATCCACAATTCCAAAACACCTTCAATCCAAGTTATAATGACCATCTAGGATTTTGTTGGAAGGACAATCAATAACCAACACAACAACAATGTATCAACCCATACCCTCAACAAAACATTCAACCTAATAATTAGTTCCAACCACAACCGGTCCAATTCCAACATCCTCATGTCCAATATCAACAACATATCCAACAACCAAATTATCCTCCTAGGATAAACCAACAAGATCAAACACCAACCCAAATTGTTCCACAAAGACTACTAGAACAACTGTGCAAACAAATGGACAAAATGAACTCAAAATTATCATCCATTAAACAATAAATTCAAACCATAAAAACTATAAAGGAACCCATGCTCACACAGGCCATTCCACAACAAACATCAAGGTCAGAGACAAGTTTCACTCAAACAACTCATGAACAACTAAAGGCTGTGAAAATTTTGAGAAGTGGGAAATAAATTGAGAAAACTGAACAAATAATTCAGAAACCATCTGAAGATTCAAACTCTAATGAAAATTCAAATGAACCACATGATCAAACTGCTAAAACCAATGACAATGTAAAAGAAACAAATCTTCAACAAACAATCCCACAACCTGCACCATTTCCTCAACGCATGAGGGGGGGAACCAAGACTAAATTGAGTGAAACATTGAGTAAAATATTCTCACAAGTCAAGATGAACATTACACTCCTCGATTCTATTCAAACCATTCCTACATACTCAAAATACCTAAAGGACCTCTGCATGTTTAAAAGGAAATTCTCACATAAGAACCAAGTCCTTCTGGCAGCAAATGTTAGCACAACAATCCAAGGAAACCTTCCACCAAAGATAAAAGACTCAGGATTCCCTTACATCAATGATGAACTAGGAGAGAACAATGTTTTCAAAGCCTTGTGTGACCTAGGTTACAGTGTAAATCTCATTCTCTATGTTGTGTACTACCAGTTAGGATTAGAAGAGCTTAAATCCACATCTGTCACACTTCAACTTGTTGATCGTAGCATTAGGGTTTCAAAGGGGATACTAAAGGATGTTCTGGTAAAAGTAGAAAACTTCATCTACCCTGCTGAATTCATTGTCCTTGACAACAATCCAACTATAGGAAATAAGAAACAAACCCCAATCATCCTTGGTCGTCCCTTCCTTGCAACAATCAACTTTGGTATCCGAGTCTGAAATGGGAACATGACCATCACCTTTGGAAACATGAGTCTAGACTTGAACATCTATAATACAAGCTCACAAATAGGGGATGATGAGGATATTCATGAAGTAAACATGATATGATGCATTGATAAAGAATCCATAGAACATCAAGGAATATTCGAGGAATTTTTAAGTGAGGACGAGATTAATTTCCTTTGTTCACATGAAGGAAGTCTATCTCCTTAGCTAGAATCACTTTCAGATTGCTCCGATGATGAAATCGTAAAACCAAAAATCAGTGAAATATTTCAGGAAACCACATTCATGGAGACCACTCCAACTCCCTTCCCTAACACTGATCAAACCAATATAGTAGATGAAACTTCTACACATGGGGAATCGATATTATCTGAAAGTATAAAAAAATAAATTTATCTTGATCCAATGTCCCAATATTATACTAAAATTTTGAACCAACCTGATCTTGAATTGAAAGAACTTCCTACTGCACTGAAGTATGCCTTCTTAGGAGAAAATGGAACACAACCTATTGTCATTTGTTCTTCTATTCAATCTGATCATGAGAGGATGCTTCTAGAAGTCCTTAAGAGACACAAGAAAGCCATTGTATGGACCCTATCTGATATTCCTGGGATTAGAACACTTATCGGGAGTCATAGGATTATTCTAGAATCTGATTCAAAGCCTTTTTTTCAACCTCAGTAGTGACTCAGTCCTAATATCATGAAAGTAGTGAGAAAATAAATTCTGAAATTGTTAAAAGCTGGTATCATCTATCCCATATCAGAGAGTGAGTGGGTCATCTCGATCCATGTGGTTCCAAAGAAGGATGGAATCACTGTGATAACCAATAAGGATGGAGAGATTCTTCCAACTAGGGTGAGTAGTGGCTGGAGAGTCTGCATCGACTATAGGAAGCTAAACTCATTTACCAAGAAGGACCATTTCCCCTTACCATTCATTGATCAAATCCTTGATAAAGTGGCAGATCATGCATTCTACTATTTCTTATATGGGTACTCGGGGTATAATCAGATTGAGGTCTCCCTAGAGGATCAAGGGAAGACTACATTCACCTGTCCATTCGGCACATTTTCCTTCAAACGCATGCCCTTCGGGTTATGCAATTCCCCTGGAACCTTCCAGCATTACATGATGGAAATATTCTCGGACATGGTAGGGGATTTTCTAGAGGTCTTCATGGATGACTTCTCTGTGTTTGGGGATACATTTGAGGGATGTTTGAGGAATGTGAAGAGAGTTTTTTCAAGATGTGGAGAAAGGAATCTGGTCCTAAACTGGGAAAAATGTCATTTAATGGTTAAAGTGGGACTAGTCCTTGGACATCTAGTCTCGGGGAGGGGGATTGAAGTAGATAAAGACAAGGTTTACATCATTCGTCACCTTCCATCACCCAAAACTATCAAGTAAGTGAGGTCCTTCTTAGGACATGCGGGTTTCTATAGAAGATTCATTAGGAACTTTAGTTCAATCGCATGTCCCCTTTGTGGTATTCTAGTAAAGGATGCTCCATTTGTTTGGACAGAAAGCTGTGAGGGTTCATTCTCATCCCTCAAATAATCTCTCACCTCTCCTCCCATCATGAAATCTCCAAATTGGAGCCTTACTTTCGAACTCATGTGTGATGCAAGTGACTTTTCCTTAGGAGCTGTGTTAGGACAACATTGTGATAAAAATCATTATGTAATTGCTTATGCAAGCAAATCCTTAAATGATTCCCAAATCAACTACACCACCACTGAGAAGGAGTTAATTTATATTGTGTTTTCCTTAGAAAAATTTAGGTCCTGCCTCTTAGGATCCCTCGTCACTATGTACACTGACCATTCTGCATTGAAATACCTCTTCCAGAAGCAATATGTTAAGGCTAGAATAATTAGGTGGGTCCTTCTCTTACAAGAATTTGACCTCACAATCAAGGATAAAAAGGGTTTTGAAACTTTTTTAGCTGATCATATATCTAGGATAGAATTTAATGACAAATTATCCCACCTTTATGTGTTTTATTCATTCCCTGATGAACACATATACTCTGTGAGTGACTTCCCTTGGTATATCAACATAGCCAACTTCTTAGTTACAATAGTCATTCCAAAACTCTTAGGGACTCAAGCTAGAAGGAAATTCCTTTCTAATGTTAGGAATTATGTATTTGATGATCCATACCTCTATAAGTTCTTCCCTGACCAAGTCATTAGGAAGTGTGTCCAAAAATCTGAACAAGAGTCGATCCTTAAATTTTGTTATAGTGAAGCATGTGTAGGTCACTTTTCCTCTAAGAAAACATCTGCTAAGGTTCTTCAGAGTGGTCTCTTCTGGCCCACCCTCTCAAGATAATCCTACACATTTTTTCAAAGCTACCCTAGGTGTCAACGAGTAGGGTCCATCACAAAAAGGAATCAAATGCCACTCACTCCAATCTTAGTGATTGAAATCTTTGAGTGCTGGGGAATCGATTTCATGGGTACCTTCCCAAACTCTAGGGGATATTTGTACTTTCTCTTAGTTGTCGATTATGTATCAAAATGGATTGAGGCAATTCCTATAAAATATAATGATCATCAAATGGTAATTAGCTTTCTCAAAGAAAACATCCTCTCTAGATTTTTAATTCCTAGGGATATCATTAGTGATCGGGGAACCCATTTTTGCAATCGTCCATTCTCAACACTCATGGAAAAATATGTAATTTCTCACAAAGTGTCCACTTCTTACCACCCACAGACCAATGGTCAAGCTGAGTTAGCCAATCGAGAAATCAAACAAATTCTTGAGAAAACAGTTAATCCATCTAGGAAAGATTGGTCGTACAAGCTCTTAGATGCTCTTTGGGCCTATCGAACTGCATTTTAAACCTTAGGATTGTACTCATATAGGTTGTTTTATGGTAAAGAATGTCATTTTCCATTAGATATTGAATATAAAGCCTTTTGGGCAATTAATAAAATGAATTATGACCTCTCATTGGCTGAAACAAAAAGGAAATTAGATCTCAGTGAATTTGATGAACTTAGGATGGAGGCTTATGAAAATTCAAGGATCAATAAAGCTAAAGTACAAGCCTACCAATCTTGAAATTTTAAAACCAAACACATTGTATCAGGTAAACCTATTATTTTTTATAGTTCTAAACTTCATTTACACCCAGGAAATTTGAGGTCCAGATGGTTAGGTCCATACATAGTACATAAGGTATACCCCTATGGGGCTGTAGAAATTCAAGATCCCACTAATGGTCAAACATTTAAAGTTAATGGTCATAGAGTCAAACCATTCATTGAACCATTCCAAAAAAAGAAAGTTGATGAAGACTTGTGCGAACCATCCTTCGACGAGGAAAAAACATAAACAATTAAGTGTCCAAGTCGAGATAACGACGTTAAACAAATGTGCTGCATGGGAGGAAACCCATGGTTTTCATGTTTCCAATCATTATGAATCATCTTTTTTTATTTATTTTTTAAATACCATAGAATTTTGACCTGTTCTTATTTTATGAGTATGGATAGGTATGAAAGGGGAGCGTCATATTCATCTATGTCACGTGGCGTGATCCCTGAGTAATACCTTACCCAGAAATTTAAAAAAAAAGACAATGTATCATCAGTGTATTTTATTTTTATGTTTTTATAGGTTTTAAAAAAATCTAAATATGATAGTATCTTAGACTGTTGACCTATTCATCTATTATGAGTATGGATGGGTATGAAAGGGGATCGCCATATTCATCTGTGTCATGTGGCGTGATTTCTGAGTAATACCTTAGCCAGAAATTTAAAAAGAAGACAATGTATCATTAGTTTATTTTATTTTATTTTTATTTTTTTAGGTAAAATATATATATATAATAAAAAAATTAAATGACACATCGTAGGTCATGGGGAAAAGCCTGTCACAACCGTCCAAGCCACTGAGACTCAAAACCAGGATTAAAAGGAGACCGGGGCATGTGCTTTCATCATCAACCACCAGGTGACTTCATTCCATGATTATCATTTTAAATTTCCTCTTTGAACACCTCTCCCATACCCCTTCTAAGTTTTATTTAAACACTGGGGACATTGTTATTCTATGTTGAAGGGAGATAAAAAATGATTTTTTTGTGAATAAAAACATGCATGAAAAGAAAAATTCTATTAACCTTGAACATGATAACACACATTTCAAACTCTGAAATTGGATATCAAATAATTTTTCATGCCTTGATTTTTATTTTAATGCAAGTTTATGTCCATGAGCTTAGTTTTTGGAAAGTGCGGTTTTCTGATGTGATTTTTCAAAGTTTACATTTTCATCCTCTTAATAAAAATGCCACAATGCACATCCACTAGATCTTGGGTGTAAATTTGATTTCTTGGGTCCCTTTCATTATAACATAGGGTTCTGGGGTAACTTTTAGTTTAATTTGAGTATCCAAAAAAAACAAAAGAAAATTGAAAAAAAATAATGACCACATAGAGAAACGTTTTATTCAAATGCGTGGCGTCCGACACTTGGGGATCATGACTCCATAGTTTTCTTGCCCAGAGTTAAGCATTATATCTCTATTGTAGAGCATGGAATTGAAAATATGTGTGGAATCCGGCACTTGGGGATCGTGACTCCATAGTTGTCTTGCCCAGAGTTAGTCTTTTCATATCTATTGTGGTTGAAAAAAACAACAACAAAAATAAAATAAAAAAATTGGATACTCATCTTAAGATTTAATGTGATTCCCACCTAGCGCTTCTGTTTTCCCCCCTTGAACAAAAAAATGGGCCCCGTGTCTTTTGTGATGCACAATACATCATCATGCTTAATTGAAATTAGATGAAATGTGACAATGAATTTTAACAAAGGAATGATATTGGGCTTGGGATATGCTTATGGACCTATCTTGTTTTAAATTATTTTTATGGGTTTCATAATTTTTTTTGGCATGAGCTCTTTGGGTGAGCAATGTGTATTAAAATGTTTTTGGAAAAAGGTAATTCGAATTTCATATTTGATATATATTTTACTCGAGACTAGCAAAACTCAAGTTGGGGGGCATGATTAGCCACTGAAAGTGGATAATATTCATTGTCAATATCTTAATAATAATGTGTTCCAAAGTCTATAAACATCATTTTTAGTGCATTATATAATTTGAACTTCATTTCTCATCTTAAATACAATTCAAGTTTAAAATGCAAATTTGGGCCCAATCATTCATCTGTTTGTGGACAACATTATATTCGTTTTTTGAATTTGATATTTTGGGATATGATTGATCACTTTTTTTGGAACATTTTTTTCTTTTATGAATGATGAATTAATCCCAAGAGATGATGGATATTTTTCAGCATGAATGAAGAAATTTGCTGGACAAAGCATAATGGGCCCGAGGCTCATCAAACAAAAGTGGGGCCCACAAAACAAGCCCGATGAAGCTCAAATTTTTACATTAAAAATATAAAAATATTAGGATCATTTAATTAAAATGTGGTTAGAGATAATTATGAAGTTTTCATGGAGATAAATGGATTCGGATTTTACATTTAAATGGTGGGTCCGACCCAAATTCTCATAAAGTCGTTCCACCATTTAGACCATAACTTCCAAACGGCTACACTGAATGGCCTGAAATTTTTACAGATAATAGAAGACACATGGAAGAGAATATTTTTCTTCTACAACACCTACGGAATCGGCCTCCTTTAATTAAAAATTTACACGTCAAAATGGGGGACGAATCTGGATGAATTTATAGACAACTTTGAAACGTCGAAATTCCCTTGATTTTTTCACGCTCTTTTGACTCACCCAATTAATATGGGTGAAATTTATTGTTGGGGGTGTATCTAAGGATCCAAATATTTCTATATAAGGATCTGGTAGTGAAGGGAATTGGATGGAAGTTTTTTTCTTTCATTTGTATTGTCATGCTTTCATTTTGTAATCGCTTTGTCAATTTCTCCCATGTAAGTTTTTCGTTCACCTTTATTTAATTAATAAAATATCATCTTATTATTCTTCTTAATTTATTTTTTTATCATTTTGATAATGTTTCCTTAGGAAGTGAGGTTATTCGCATAATCTTTTGCGAAACTCTTCACACAACGGTGGAGTGATTGATTTTTTTTTTCTACTTCTCCAATTCTACCATCGTAAGTCTACTACCCGCTTTCATTGATAGAATAGCATCAATAGAGGGATAATCCTCTAATGAGTAGATCCAAGGGAGTATAAAGGGGATGAATTGGATGTTATTTATTAATTTAATAATTCCTAATCAATACTATTTTTGAGATTTTCATTCAATGATTTACGTTCTCCTTTAAACTCACCAATTTTAAGGATACACATCCCGAGTGCTAAAACGATCCTATACCTTGGATTGATCATCAATATGATCCTCCAAGTGTATAGATGATTAGCCTTGGGATATTTAAAACTTTAAATAAGTGAGTGATTTGAATTTTTTTTATTTTGTTAAAGGAAACACTCAAACTTAAGACATTAAAATAATTTAAAAATAAATTCATCCAATTCACCTCATGCGATAACCAAGGATCAACTCATACTTTTAAATTGAATTCACTTGTGTATTTAAAATATCAAATAATCCAACCAATTCAAACCCAAGTTGGACACTTAATAGACAAATCAACATCATCAAATCACCTTCTAAGAATGTATGTTTCATAGGTTTCTTCTTAGGTCTCTAAGGATCAACAACCCAAGTCGTACTACAATGACCACTTACACCATACAACTTGGGTAAATTTGGGTGCAACCATACTCTGATTTTGGGATTTTAGTGATTTAGTTGTATTAGATTTTGGGAATTGTTAAGGAAGAGTTTGGTTGTTTGGTTGTATCTTAGTAGTGTGTAATCATGGTTTACTTTTTTGACATGCATCATGTAGTTGAGGTCGGTCATGCCTTGTTTGGTTGGTTGGTTTTATTCTAATGGAAAATCATTCCTCTGTTGTTCTTGAATCCCTCAGCATTTATTGCTAGCCTTTAGTGCTTTGGGAACGTCGTCTAAGGCCAAGTAGCATCTCACCACCTTCTCAAGCCAATGAGGAAGGGGTGAGATGTTACATTTTATCATTGAAATTGACAATAAATGGTCATAGTAACTCAACTATCAAAAAAATAGAATATATCAATGAACTATTCATAATTTGAATCCATTTTTGAAAACATGTGGAATTATATAAATTTTTTCCTAAATTTATTGATATATGACATAATCCTTTAAATTTATATATTTTAATAATATATCTTAAAACACATTTAAACATGATCAATATACTGAAAGTGTTATGAAAAACTGACTAAACATGTAGAGACTCGTTTTTTTCCTTGTAAGACTTTGAAATATTTCTATATATATTTATAGAGATAGGTGTTGAGTCGTCGTGCGATTCTGAGACCCGGTGTGATCTGAATTAATTTTATAATAATATTAATTATATTTTATACTATTCATGTGAAGTATATGGGATAACTCTCAAATGGTTGATCAAATCATAAATCAGAGACTACGGTTGAGTCCAGAGCATGTTGTTTACCCTAGGTGGGACAAAAAAATTATCGGCGCAGGCCATCTGTAGAAAAATTTATCGATGATGTAACCATAAATTAAATTATTAAATAAAATTATTTTATCTTGAACACTAATTCAAATAAATTCTGAAAGAGAACTCGTATTGGAAATCTGAGACCACTGTTGAGTTCGTAATGTGGTGTTTTACCTAAGTGTGGCATAAAGTGAGAGGGTGTGGGATGTTTAGATCATGCGACTGTTGGAGGGAGACCTATTAAATTCTATAAATATGTCATTAAGGAAATGACCTAGGGTTTTCTTCATTCCTACCACAGATATCAGAAGCTCTCATCCTCTCCTTCCTTTGGAAAATCGACATCGGATCTTCGACGGATTGCAATGGTGATGCAGATCCGAGCAGATCAGAGCACGGTAAATGCAATGACGGATCTGAATCTAAGTAGGAATTTTCTTTTGGATTTCGCATCCCCAATTGAAATTATTGTTTCATAAATTTCATTTATTTTCAATTCTACTACTTTGAGCATCAATGATGATGGTCGAACTAACATATCCATCAATCAATCTATCTTTGGAGCACATAATATTGTTCTCTTCATCTGTTATTCATTGTTAACTTTTTTTCACATCAAAACAAAAAAAATCATTGAGAGAAGCATAAATATGTGTAGTTCATGATCCAAGGATTCTAGATCTATGACTGTTTCAAGTTTCAGGCACTGGATGAGGCCCGATGGTCCATAGAAGGGACTGACTACTTTTTGTTATGACAAAACAGTGACAGGTCTTCTCATGGAGCATGGGTCTGTGTAGATCGGGACCCAGGGATTCAAGATTTGGTTTTGTTTCACATTTTTTAGAATTTAAGTAATCCTAGTGGTCTATGTAAGGTACCACTGATGCACGATGGTTGGCGGTGGTAGGCGGTGGGTCGTGAAGCGTCGCGAACCACGAGCGGCGGCGAAGCGGTGGGGTGGTGGCGACCATGGGAGCCACAGGATGGTGGTTCAGAGTGCGGGTCACAGTTGGGTGTGTGGTAGAGGGACAACAGGCTAGCAAGGTGGGATGCCCAGGTGAGGGGTCCAGACTGGAGTGGGGTGGGCCAGGCTAAAATGGTCCAGATCGAGCAGTCCAGGTGGGTCTTTGGGTTGCGGGTTCAAACTGCCATATCTCCTAAATGGAGCATCCTTTTTACGAGTCATCTATGGTGACATGATACTACTATCAACAAATACATTTTGAGTCCATTTTTTAAATTTAAAAATTTGGTCTCATGGATCGGTTGCACGAAACACCTAAGTATAATAATAATAATAATATAATTATTATTATTGAGAAATTTTTTTATGGAACATAACTCCTGCTTACGATGTCCAATTGACGAGCCGTCAGTAGCATCTCAGCCCTAGATTTTAGTCCGAAATTTAAAGACCAATTTTTCGTGTTTAAATCAAAATCGAGATGCAGTCCCCACGAATCTCGGTTCAGGCGTGTTGCGGTGAAATGTAACTTTTTCACCGGGTGTCCATTTTGGACAAATGAATTGTTGATCCCGTGAGATTTTCTATGAGGATCGCAATGGTTTGATATGTATAATTTATTTTGGGATCAAGGAACAGGTCCCATGAATCATTATTCGTGTACGATGCTGAGATATAAAACTTCTTCATCGGGTATCTGATTCGGGTGAATGAATAGTTGATCATGTGCACTATTATGCAGGGATCACAACAGTGTGATTCATTTGGTTATCCAGGTCTATTTGAACAGGCATGTCAGTAGAATTGTTTTTTCTCCCTTTGGATCAATAACGAGCATCATGCACTCATCAGCCTTTTGGACAGATATTCCATGTAATATGGGAGTACACTAGCATGCATATGGTTTCTTATATACAGTTTTGTAACTAAGTTTGGTTGGGTACATGGCTAGAAAATGAGGTGGGGACATGTCATGTGGGCCCCATACGCACCGTGTGCCTTACTTGGGGTCTTCTTCCCCTCATATATCCTTATTTTAAACTTCGATTTTAGCCCACGAGTTGCCTATCCTGAGTATTTTTCTGTATAGAACGCGATGGTGCCCTCCGTATTGGATTTAGAGATACGATGCGAGATTCTCTGGGTATGATGATTATTCAGAAGATGCCCAACGATGATAATGATCAGGCACTGGAATATTAGAGTATCTCGGGATTACCCTCTAGTAGGGATGAGCAGTGTAGTTCCTCGATGCTTTCTGAGTGGAACCCTCTAGTCGGGCTGGGTATGGGTCCTTGACGATCTTTAGAGTGGAACCCTCCTGCTGGGCAGGGCATGGGTCCTCAACCTATTTTGAGTGGAACCCTCCAGCCAGGCTGGGCATGGGTCATCGATGACACTAGAGTGGCACCCTTTAGCCGAGTTGGGCATGGGTCCTCGACGACACTAGAGTGACACCCTACAGCTGGCCTGGGCATGGGTCCTCGATGATGGGCATGGGTCGTCAACCTTGAGACATGACCTCTTGACTATGAAGAATAATGACGAGACAAGGTTTGACATAGCTTTGGAATCATAAGGAAGAGGTATGATTTCCCCACCAAGACGTGTCCCTGTGACACGACCTAAAACCTTATGGGTGAGTCAGTACTGCCCAAAGTAAATAGTGTCAATGTTTGGTGATTGAGTCTCTTTGTCTTGCCTATTCAGGATAGACGTGTGGGATTCTGGGCATCATTGATGGATACTTTTGGAACTTTTGGAAACTCTTCTTCTTGGGTTAAGCTGTCATATGGAGATCCCATTACTCTCTCATTTGGGTTTATTTGACTGAGCATATATATATATATATATCATGTCTTAGTAACCACTCCTTGGGTTTTGGTTACTCTCCTTCTAGGAGAGGAAAAGGCACATGGGGTATGCCACATGATTTCCATTTCTAGATTCTCATGGTTGGATGATTCTAATCTCCTATTATAGGTAGATAAGACTTTATGAGAAGTTAACCTTCTCACTATTTCGAGATCCTTGTGACTGGATGAGTTTTCTTTCACTCTATTATTGGTTTGAGTTGTACTCATTTACCATACCTTATTTTATCTACTAGTTTCCTATTTAGTGTATCTATTACTACTCCCCCTTCAAATTTTTTGGGCTTCCTACTGAGTATTTTTATACTCACCCCTTCATGGGATTTTCTTGCATGTGTCGTGCCTTATGAAGACGACAGACAGGTTGATCGTAACTTTAGAGAATCTTAGGGATACGGGTTCTTGAACCGCGTATGGTGGTTGTAGATTGGGATCCAGAAGCGGTTCTCTCTCAACTGTTTTAAATTTTCAGTTATTTCCAGGTTGTGCCACTTTTCTTGTTGGTCATGTATTTTTTTCCTTTTCCTTTTAGTTAACATTATTGTACTTGTACTCTTTAGAGGTCCATGCATGTTTGGTTTATTTACTACAATGTATCATCTTTTACTTCTTTCCCTCTACACTTTTTCATTGAGTTGGTTGTGTGTGTGTGTAGGTACTTAGGAAAAGTCCTCCCCAAGTTTTTTGTGCCTTTGGTGCTTGCCGCCACCCCCTGGCCTATAGAGGTGGGCTTGGGGTAGTTGTGGATCGTGCCCCGACATGGGTCAGGTCGTGACAAATTGATATCAGAGCAAGTTCATTATTTGGGATGTTGTTATGACATTTTCCCTTCAAAGGATTAGTTGGGTTAGGGAAATAGTGTCAAAGTGGATCAAGAGTGGCTCTCAGGCCAGGGAGTCTAGTGATGGTGCGCCGACTGATGTAGCCATTCACTAAGACCCTGATTACCTACTTGTCGACTCGGCACCTTGAGATATTTGTTGCAGGTAACATTGATACATGCATCATATAGGATTTAGTCATTGATTATCCTTCTTGAGTCAGCACCCCATTATTTTTTTGATATATATATACATATATAATCATTTGACTACAGTACTCCTTGATAACTTTCAGGATGATTACGCGGTGACAGCCAGCTAAGTTACCAACTTCAGTTCATGATGACAACCCTATTAGTGATGAGGCCTCAGTTCAAGTTCCATCATGTAATCCCCTTCCTCCAGGTGGTCTAGTTATAGCACCACCACCTGTTGAGTAGCAGATAGTCCCAATAGAGCAGGCTGAGGATGAGTGCAGGTTGAGCGTGCTATGAGAGTTCTAGCATCAAAGACCGCTGAGGTTTTTTGGTGAGCCATGTCTGTAGTTAGTGGGGGATTGGATAGATTTGGTGTTCCTCCACTTCAGTCTTGTTCAGACCCCAACAGACTAGATAGTGGCTTTGGTAGCTAGTCTTTTCCACGGAGCATATGGGCGTTGGTGGATCCTGGTTTACTCAGATGCACGATGAGTCGGTACTCTCATGGGATGAGTTCCAACAGTTGTTCCATGAAGACTATTACCCCTCCTACTTATGTTCTGTTCAGATTAAAGAGCTTATAGAGCTCATTATGGAGGTATGATGGTGGAAGAGTATGTAGATAGGTTCATAGACCGGACTCGATACTCTTTGGACATGATCCGTGATGGATACTTCTAAGAACGAAAGTTTGAACAGGGACTCTACAGATATATATGTGTCAGTATAGTACCTTTGTGCATCCCCACCTATACTGGGGTGCTGGAGTGGGCACTGGTGATAGAGAGATTTCTATCAGAGGGATGCAAGATAGCTGGTTTTGGTAGTGGGTGCAACAGAGCTGAGATGTATGTGGTAGCTACCAGATGTTAGTTGGTAGGGCCTCGATGCAGGAGGCCTCCTCATGATCAGGCTCAGGAACTTGGTTAGGGACAGCGCGGAGTGTTGGTACAGCCCGGGGAAGTCCAGTGCTATGCTTATGACATGTGAGGTCAGATGGAATGAGACTGCCTGACCAGATGTACTGAGCATCCCAGATAGTTAGTAGATAGAACACCACAAAAGATACAACACCGGGATCAGGGATACCCTGGGTAGGGATAGGGTGGTCCCCGGGGAGGCGGTGCTGGTAGAGGAGCAGGAGGAGTTGTGTGTGGTGTACGACGTTATGAGGTCCTTCCACCACTACCACCAGGTGTCCCATGTCAGGCTCAGGTAGCTGGTGGTTGGAGCCATAGACATCTATAAGCTTTGTATGTCAACAATCTTGCAGCACATGAGATGATAAGAGGTATGACTTGTGTCTTTTATACTTTTTGCAGTAGAACTTTTTAGACATTGTGTGTGTTACTCTTCCCTCCCTGCTTCTTTCTTGATGTTTTATTAGGGTGACGTGGGGCATCGGTGTAACCATGTGTCAGTGTTGTTCAACATAGATTTAAATGCATGAGAAAGAGGGTTCCTTCCCCCAGTGAGATTCATTTTTGTGATGTGATAAAAACTATGTGGGAGATTCAGTGCCACCCAAAGTATATAGTATCTAGGTGTGGTGGATGAGTCCCTCTAACTTGTGCATTTACAGCAGGGTTATGTAATGGAGTGTCGGAGTAAGTCCTGGCATTGCCAATGGAGTTTTTCTACTTGACCTCCTTTTTCTTGGGGTGCCACTAGTGGGTGTGGTGGAGTGTTTGGTTTGGGGTTACTCTCCTTCCAAGAGAGGAGAAGATACACGGGGTATGCCACATGCTTTTCATGTCTAGCTTCTTATAGTTGGATGAGTTTACTCACCTGCCTTATTCGTGGGTACCTTTGGGTGATCAACATTCAAATACAGGTCAAGGTGATTGAGACCCCATGAACAAAACTACACAACTCGCTACTTGGTGCTGGAAGAAGTATTCTTTTACCTAAGGATGTGGAGAAACTACCTTTTGGGAGAATTATTTTTCATTTACTCAGACCGCTAGGCTTTCAGGTATTCCTTCACTTAGGGAAACATGAACTTGAGACAACGGTGCTGGTTGGAATTTCTATAGGACTATGACTTTGAGACAGTTTATACTCCAGGAAAGGGAAACGATGTAGTATATTCCCTTAGTAGGAAGTCAAAATCTCTCTTAGTGTGGTAAGTTTCAAAGTGGTTAGCTTCCCATAATTTGACCCTGGTGGAGCAGAAGGGTGCATTTTTTCTTCAGTCTATGGTGTTGAATCCTTCACTTCTCATGTGTGTGAGAGAGTCTCAGTTGTGAGACACTAACTGTGAGATCTTGTGTGATCATATATCCATATTCATTGCACCAAATGGATATTCTAAAGGAGAGAATCACTAGATCTTGTTCCAAAAAAAAATAGTGGTTTCAATCGCAATATAGGAGGAGGTAATGCGAGAGTTCCACACTCATCCCTTAGCAGTACATCTTAGTGTGGGGAAGATGTACAGGGATATTCAGTGACTGTTTTAGTGGTCCTTCATGAGATGAAGTGTAGTTGAGTTTATCTCACTATTCCTCACCTGTTAGCTGGTGAAGGCTAAGTACCAGGTTCTAGTGGGTTTGTTATAGCCTCTTAATATCCTGAGGTGTAAATGAGATGACATATCCATGGACTTCGTCACAGGTATTCCATTCACAGTGAAGGTACATGATGTCATCTGGGTAATAGTAGATCAACTCATGAAGTCAGTGCACTTCCTTGCAATCAGGGATCAAAGTTCAATGGATAGTTTGAGGAAGTTGTACATACATGATATTATCCACCTTCACGGGGTACCCTCGACAATTATCACCGATCATGACATGTGGTTTACGTCACAATTGTGGAGAGGCCTACAGGATGAATTCAGGACCCATCTACGGATGAGTACAACCTCCCCCCCCCCAGACTGATGGTCAGACCAAGCGCACTATCTAGGTGGTAGGATATGTTGAGGGCTTGTGTGTTGGTTTTCTTACGAGGAGGAAAGTTATCCACAGACTTCATCGGGCTGTTCGAGATCAAGTTGAGGGTTGGTGAGGTTGCCTACCACCCTACCCAACCCCCATAGCTAGAGCGGGTGCATGATGTTTTTCATGTGTCACGGCTAGGGAGATATATACATGATCCTACGCACGTCATCTACCAAAAGCAGACCATATGTGGATGGACCATCCCATTGGTTCACATGTTATGGCATCATGGAAACATGAAGGATTTTCCTTAGGAGCGGGAGAGCCAGGTGTTGACTCAGTATCCTGAGTTTTTTCCCTAGTTTTCTTTTTAGGGATGAAAATATTGAAGGAGTTAATGATGTAAAGACTTTTTTTCCTTATAAGACTTTGGAATATTTCTATATATATTTCCAAAGTTTGGCATTGAGACAACGTACAATTCTGAGGACCGATGTGCCTGAAATTAATTTTATAAAAATATTAAGTATATTTTATACTATGCATGTGAAGGAAATGAGGTAACTATTAAAAGGTTGATCAGATCAAAAATATGAGGTCACGGTTGAGTCCGGAGCATGGTGTTTACACTAGGTGAGACATAACTTTTGTTGGCGCAGGTCATCTATAGAAAAAGTTATCGATGACGTAACCGTAAATAAAATTATTTTATCTCATATGTTAATTCGAATAGCTTCTGAACCGGGACTCGGATTGAAAATATGATACAACTGTTGATATCTTAATATGATGTTTTACTTAAGTGTGACATAAAGTGAGAGGGTGCGGGATTTTCGGATCCCATGACTATTGGTAGGAGACCTATTAAATTCTATAAATAGGTCATTGAGGAAATGACCTAGGGTTTGGCTCATTCCACCCATGGTCAGCGAAATCTCTCCTCCTCTCCTTCATTTTGAAAATCGACATCGTATCTTCGATGGATCACGATGGAAGTTTTGATCCCAGTGGATCAGAGTGCAGAAAACGCAACGACGGATCCGAATCCAGGTAGGAATTTTGTTTTGGATTCTGCATCCCCAATTAAAATTCTTGTTTCATAAATTTCATTTGTTTTTTATTCTTCTGCTTTGAGCATCAACGATGATGGCCGAACTAACACGACCATCGATTGATCTATATTTAGAGCCCATAACTCCATGTTCTTCATCTTTTCTTCACCATTCTTCATCGTTAACATTTTTTCACACCGAAACAATGAAGAATTGTAGATCGAATCATAGATATTTATAGGTCATGATCCAAGGATTCTAGATCTGTGACCGTTTCAAGTTTTGGGCACCGGAGGAGGCCTGGTGGCCCGCATAAGGGACCGCATACTTTTTGTTATGACAAAATAATGATTTATCTTCAAGAATAGCATGCCTCTATGTATATCAGGACCCGATGATTCCAGATATGGTTTTGTTTTACGTTTTGGATCATCAGAGGAAGCTCAGTGGTCTGTAGAAGGGACCATCGACACATAGTGGCCGGCAGCGGTAGCCGCGGGAGCCACGGCGGAGCCGCAGGGCGACGGAGGCGGAGTCACAAGTCGATGGAGGCTGCAGGAGCCGCAGGATGCTGGCGCGTAACACAGGGCACGACCGGGTGCATGGCAGAGGGCCAGTGGGTCGGTGAGGTGGGCCGCCCGGGTGAGCGGGTCGGACCAGGCGGGTCGGGCCAAGCGGGACAAGCGGGTCTTCGGGCACATGGCTAGACAACAAGGTGGGGGCCACATCGTGTGGTCCCCATACATGTTGTGTACCTTATTTGAGTCTTCTACTCCTCGTATCTCCTTCTCTCAGACTCAGATTTTGGTCTGCGAGTTTCCTATCCTGAGTGCTTTTCCACATAAAACACGATGGTTCCCTCTATAGTGGCTTTCGAGATATGATACGAGATGTTATGGGTGTGACGGTTATTCAGGTGATGTCTGACAATAGAAGTTATTAGGCACTAACATATCAGAGTATCCCAGGCTTACCATCCAGTAGGGATGAGTAGTGTAGTTCCTTGACGCTTTTTGAGTGGCACCCTCCAGTAAGGATGAGCAGTGTAGTTCCTTGATGCTTTTCGAGTGGCGTCCTCCAACCAGGTTGGTCATGGGTCTGCGATGATCTTTAGAGTGGAACCCTCATGCTAGGCATGGCATGGGTCCTCAACCTATTTTGAGTGTCACCCCCCAGCTGGGGTGGGCATTGGTCCTCGACGACACTAGAGTGACACCCTCTAGCTGGGTTGGGCATGGGTCCTCGATGATACTAGAGTGGCACCCTCCATCTGGGTTGGGAATAGGTCCTCGACGATACTAGAGTGGCACCCTCTATCTGGGTTGGGCATGAGTCCTCAACCTTGATATATGAACTCTCGACTATGTAGAACAGTGAAGATATAAGGTTTGACATAGAATTGGACTCATAAGGAAGGTTGATGCTTTCCCCATCAAGACGCGTCCTTATGACGTGACCTAAAACCGTGTTGGTAAGTTAGTGTCACCCAAAGCGAATAGTGTCAAGGTGTGGTTATTGAATCTCTTTGACTTGCGTGTTCAGGATAGATGTGTGGGATGTTGGGCATCGTTGATAGATACTCCTAGAACTATTGGCGACTCTTCTTCTTGGGCTGAGCTGTGAGATGAAGACCCCCTTACCCTCTCATTTGGGTTTCTTTGACTAAGCATATATATATATGCCCCATTGTTGGTGGTGGGGTGGTAAGGGTTTGGGGGGGTAAGGGGCAGGTCGTGGGGTCAAGTCTCCGGGCTTGCAATTTAATGTAATTTTCTTCCTTGTGTCGTGTGCCGCTTTGGCGGTTGTACCCAATTTTAAAATATATATATATATATATCTTGTTTCAGTACCCACTCCTTGGGTTTTGGTTTATCTCCTTCTAGAAGAGGCGAAGATGTGCAGGGTATGCCTCGTGTTTTCCGTGTCTAGCTTCTCATGGTTGGACGAGTCTACTCTCCTACTATAGGTAGAAAATATTCGATATCTTGTTTCAGTACCCACTCCTTGGATTTTGGTTTATCTCCTTCTAGAAGAGGCGAAGATGTGCAGGGTATGCCTCGTGTTTTCCGTGTCTAGCTTCTCATGGTTGGACGAGTCTACTCTCCTACTATAGGTAGCAAATATTCGACGAGAAGTTCTCCTTCTCATTATTTCAAGATCCTTGTGTCTGGATGAGTTTTCATTCACTCTCTTGTTGGGTTGAGCTGCACCCCTTTACCGTACCTTGTTCCATATATTTTTTTCCTCTTCAGTGTGGCTCTTACTGCTCCCCATTCACCTTTTTGGGGTGTCCTAATGAGTATTTTTATACTCACACACGCATGGGTTTTGCCTGCATGTGTCATGCCTTATGCAGACAACAGACATGTTGATCATGACTTTAGAGGATCTTAGGGATACAGGTGCTTGGACCACGTACGTGTAGGATCGAAATAACAATGTAGATGCTCAATATACAAGAGGGGGGTGAATTGTACACTTTAAAAATTCCTTTGGAACCTTTAAAGTTGATTATGGATAACTATGTTTTCCTTAGACAAGGAAAATCTAGGTTTAACAAAGTTAAACTAAGAAAATTCACAACACCTCTGATCACCAACTGGAGAATTGGAACCAAAGTTTACAATATAAGATTCTACCTTAAAGCGTATAGAATCTTAAACTAATCATAGTATAAGTGTAAGGAAATACAAGAAGGTTATCCTTTCCTTACAATACAATATACAGCGGAAACAAACAAGTAGTAAAACTATAAGTAACAAACAATAACTCTTTTAACCCAAAGAGAAGGGTATCCAACAACCTTGGATAAAGGTCTTTTGATTTATACTTTCAAGCAAGTCTGTCTTACCCACACCAGGATAAGCCCTCGATATGAAGATCGGAATCTCTATCTTGCTATCCCCGCAAGCTCTCAACTTCAAGGTAGTTGGAACCTTTGTCTTCCTCAACAAGGAAGTCCTCGAACTTCAAGGTAGTCGGCACCTCTGTCTTCCTATCCCTGGAAGTCCTCGAATGTAATCACCGACATCTGGAATCACACGAAGCAATCTGAACAAGCAGTTCAGTACGCATAAGGCATGAAAAGCTTCTCTCTCTAGAAATCACTTTAACAGCGTGTGTTCTCTAGATCGATCAACTTGTTGTTGAGCTCTTTCAAAAGAGATCCTATTTATAGGCAAATTTCCAACGGTCGGCTCCCTCTTCCAATGGTCATATTTTCCATGAAATTCGGAGGGACTTGTACACGTGTAACTTAACCAACGGTTAATTAGAAACAGAATAGACGACATCGTTTTATAACAAACTATGTATAACTGAATGTACGACATCGTTTTGAAATGAAGCATATATAAGTAAAATATAATCAATATTTCGGAGTGTAAGCAAGTAAAAAGTTTGGAGTCTAACCAAAATGAAGTTCGGAGTCTATGTTAAGAAATATTCGGATTCTGTTTTATAGGAATTCAGAGTCTGGTTTCACCAGAGATCGGATTCTGAACTTGCAGAGTTCGGAGTCGAACTTCTTCAGAGTTCAGAGTTGAACTTCTTCAGAGTTCGGAGTCGAACTTCTTCAGAGTTCGGAGTCGAACTTATTCAGATTTCGGAGTCAAACTACTTAAGAGTTCGGAGTCTAACTATTTGAGAGTTCTGAGTCGAACTTCTTCAGAGTTCGGAGTCGAACTACTTCAGAGTTTGGAGTCGAACTACTTAAGAGTTCGGAGTCGAACTACTTAAGAGTTCGGAGTCGAACTCATGAAAGTTCATAGTCCAGAATTCGAATTAGAACTACATTACAGACCACATCCAGAATTCGGATCCTAAAAAAATAATGCTCGAAATATTTTCATTATATGGCTCCGGGATTTTGGGTATGAATCCGGTTTTTGAATTTAATAACAATATTGTTATGTATAGGAAAATCTAGGTTAGGGTAAATTTCCTTAAAGAAGTAAATTTTCCTTATGGGGGTAAAAATAATATTTACTTAAGTATAAGGTGTTTGTGATTTTCAAAACAAGAAGGAATGGAAAAGTCATAAGGAAAACTTTATTGACTCAACAATCTCCCCCTTTTTGGAAAGCACAAACATCCTTTCGAAAAAAGCATATAAGGATTTTGAAAATTTTCATTAGACTTTGAAAATTAAAACTTATCTCCCTTAGTTCATGGATAAAATTGAATACAACTAACTCCCACTTAGGCATTGAAACTCTAAGGATTGTATTCTGAGTTTCCGGAGTGGACTTTTCATTATTGTAAGAATGAAAAACTTTGTAATGGGAAACTCCCCCATTTAAGGATATTTCTCTTAGAAATTTTTCCTTTCTCCTCCTTAGGAGTAGTTCTTTTTCCTTCTCCCCCTTTGTGATTTTCAAAAAGAATTGAAGGGTATGGAAAACAAAGTATGGTACCTGAAACATTAGTATATAACAAGATATAACCAACCAGATAACCATTTCATTAGAGTTGGAAAAAAAATTACAAGGAAAGACAATTGCAACAAAAGATCGTAGTGGGTTCATTTTTCTTCCTTTTCCTTCGGAATGAGCTGCTTTAACAAGGCTTTGAGTTTCTTCAAGTCTCTTTGATCTTCCTCTCGTTGCCTCTCCAAGGATTTTACCTTTTCTTCTTGAGCTTTTAAAGCCTCTGCCTGAGCCTCTAAGGCTTTTTTCTGCAACTTTAACAACCCATCTTGTTGAACGACTTTTTTTTTAAGCTCAATACAGAGATTTCTATCATTTATAAGATTTTGAGAAAGATAATTTGCCTTGTCATTCAGTTCCTTCACTTGTTGACTCCGGGTACTCTGCTCAATAATCAGCTCATCTTCAAGATTCTTAACCTTTTTATCTGCTGTGTCAAAAGCTTCTTTCACGTCATTCTGAAAATTATCATACACAGTCAAGTCTTCTTCAACTCTCTTAGACCACTTTGTTACCTTACTACAAGACTTTCTATGTATATCGTAATCGATCAGAAAACTTTTCTGTTCAGCTTCCAACTTCACAAACTTATCCATGACCATGGATAAAGAATCCGATTTCTGATTCATAGTTTGTTGCAGCATCTGACATCTAGAATCTATTGTTGGAAGAATCGGAATTGTGTCCACCAACTTTCTCAGAGACTGAACCAAAAAATCATGCCCGTGAGATGATGATTCCGAATCAGAAATTTCTATTTGAGATTGCTCTTCTTCAAATGGCACCAACTTCCTTCTAGAGGTACCACCAACCTCTTTCCTCCTGATGAGATCTTTTATATGTGTCTCCATGAGAGCTTTATTCCCCTTATCAGATTTCAGAATGGGTTTCACATTAGGAGATACTTCCTCAGATTCAGAAACTTGAACGATCTGGTCTTCATCTGGTTTCTGTTTTTCTTGACCTTCCTCAAGAAAATTCCTCTCATAGGATTCTTCTTCATCATACAACACATTTTCTTCTTCTTCTTGATGTTGCTTTTTAGCTTCCTCATCTCCCTTACCTAGAGTAACTAACTTTGCGGATTCAGCCTTATCTCTGTAGTCCTATACTTGCTTGATCAAGGTATCCAGATATTCACTCTCCTCTTCTTCTTCTTCTTCTTCAACTTATTCATCTACTGCTTCAGCAACTTCCTTCCCAACTTCTATAACTATTTCTTTACCCTTGTCCTTTTCCGGAGTGACATAGTTCTTAGCTGGAGTTTCTGGTAAAGAAGGTTCAACACCAAAAGATTCCGGAACTGGAAGCATTTCGGAATCCAACTCTGTATCTTTCAACAAAGATCGCACCAGTTCAGCTTCAGACATCTCCTTTCTCATTTTATTTTCCTTCGCTTGTCTCTCTAGCTCCTTAGCAACTTTTTCCTTTAAGTCTTTAGCCTCGGCAGGGTCCAGTCCAAATTGAGGATCCCCTTCCTTCCTCATTTCTTTATCTTCCCTCCACTTGGTTGTTACTTCACCCGTATATGTTTTCTGCTTCTTCGGCTTAGGGGGAGCAGATTGAGTTTCCTTAGCCTGAGGAATTTCTTCATCAGCAACCACTTACTTAGCCTTTCTCTTCTTCCTTTTCTTTTTTTATGGTTCCAGAGATTGTGTTTCTTTTTGAGCTACTTCAAACTCCTCTATAGATAGGGGTAAAATTCTCCAGATTCACTGGAAAATCCCATCTTCATCCCCTTAAGAGTATCATCACTGACTAGCATGATCTTGAAATTCCGAATCTTTGATTTTCAGGCAACCTTGAAGGATTCTAAGAATTGAACTATCAACTTAGATAATAAGGTAGGAAACATGATAATCTGAGCTCTCAAATTTCCTTCTTTAATATTCTTTATCGTAACCAAGACATGCCTTATCAGATTTATCTTTCTTAGATTTACCAGGAAATCTAAGACATAGATATCACTCTTCTTCAGATTGTCTTTATCACCTCTTCTTGGAACCAGAAAACCCTAGACCCATAGTTGAAGGATTCTATTGTTTGGAGTGAGACGAGCAATCTTAATTGTTGAATCATCCTTAATCCCAAGACACTTCAGTTTCTTATCCTTATTGAAACTTCCTTGCACATCGGGAAGTTTGTGAGAGCAGAATTCAGCTTCTCCTTCATATGATAAACCAACTAGGCTCGCGGCCTTAGTGTAAGAAAGTTTATAAGTCTTTCCATAAGATTTGAAAGAAAACCTCTCTCTTCCATCTTCTATCTGGAAGGAAACAGACTCATAAAACTCTATCAACAAATCAGTATAAACTAGATCCTGTTTATCTGACTTTGCTATGCAGACATCTTCCCATCCATTCAGTCTAATATTCTTTGAAATAAGAGAATCAAGCTTATAGAAATCCGGATGAACTAATCTTTCCCTGAAAACTAACCACTTTGAGATTGGTTTCACAGTTGACATATCTTGAGAAGTTTCTTCAACAGACATTTGGAGTGAAGTAATCTGTAAGATTCGGATCAACTTCACAAAGTTCGGAACCGACCTTAAGAAGAGAAGCAGAGATTTGAGACGCAAAAGCTTGGAAAAACCGATGTGGGACGAGTCTCAGGGTCCCCTTTATATAGGCAAATAATTTGACCGTTGGTCTTCCAAAATCCATATAACAGTTGAAAAAGGTTTGATCTGATCTGACGGTTGAGAACAATCCTGCAAGGAAAATTTGACTCCAATCTTTTGAGGTTTTTTAAAGAAAACATCCGGATTTGAGGAAAAACTATAATCCGAACTTTTAAAAACAAGGAAAAATACTAGTAAGCAAAATTTGATTACAAAACTATAAGTAAGAAAATCATAACTTACGGATTAACAAGAAATATTATTCATAATTGGTAATATTCTTTTTGAAGGGAAAAAACTTCATTACGAAAGTTCCAGTACGAAAATCTCGTTACGAAAACTCCAGTCTGAAAATCTTCATTCCGAAACTTATCAGTACAAAAATTCCATTCCGGAAGTTTTCAGTACAAAGACTTCCATTCCGGAAGTTCTCATTCTGAGAATTTCAGTCCTGAAAATTTCAGTTCCGGTAATTCCAATTCCGAAAATTTTAGTTTCAGAAATTTCCATTCCGGAAGTTCAGTTCTGAAAGGTTTTAAAAAAAAATTAGTTACACTAACAATCAAATGTACTCCCCCTATAAAGAGGAGTTTATTACTGTTAGGAGAATTGTTCAACAAGAAGTTAATGAAGAATGATTACCTTACAGTTATCATTCATAACTTTTGTTTAATGTATTCAAATCTATCGGAGGGTAATGATTTTGTGAAAATATCAGCAAGTTGATCTTGTGTTCTGATAAACTGAAGAATGATATCTCCTTTAAGTGTGTGATCCCTAATAAAGTGATGCCTAATATCTATGTGCTTTGCATGAGAGTGATGTGCAGGGTTCTTACTTAGGGAAATGGCACTTGTGTTATCACACAATATTTGAGTCTTAGTAAAACTCGGTCCATAATCTGTGAGTGTGTGTTGCGTCCACAACACTTGAGCACAACAACTTCCAGCTGCTACATATTCGGCTTCAGCAGTGGAAAGTGCTACAGAATGTTGCTTTTTGCAGGACCAAGAAACTAATAAATCTCCTAAGAAATGACAAGTTTCGGATGTACTTTTTCTATCCATTCTGCATCCACCAAAGTCAGCATCAGAAAAGATTTTTAGAACAAAGTCATTTCCAGAAGTATAAAATAATTCTAGATTCATGGTTCCCTTTAGGTAGCGAAAAATTATTTTCACTGCCTTTAAGTGAGATTCCTTAGGATTGGATTGATATCTTGCACATAAGCATACTGAAAACATTAAGTCTAGTCGACTAGCTGTTAAGTAAAGTAGACTTCCTATCATACCTCTAAAAGACGTTTGATCTACTGGTTTCCCAGCTTCATCAAGATCTAAAGAGTTTGAGGTACCAATGGGGGTACTTATACTCTTAGTGTTGTCATAACCATACTTTTTGAGAAGATATTTAATATACTTATATTGAGATATATAAGTTCCTTCTAGTTTTTGAGAAATTTGAAAATCAAGGAAAAAAATTAACTCACCCATCATACTCATTTCAAACTCAGACTTCATTAGACTTGCAAAAGAATCAGTTAAAGATTGCTGAGTTGAACCAAATATTATGTCATGAAAATAAATTTGAACAATCAAAACATTTTTCTTATCTTTATTTATAAAAAGGGTTGGATCTGCATTTCCCTTAACATAGTTATTTTGAAGCAAAAATCATGTGAGTCTATCATACCATGCTCGTGGGGCTTTTTTAAGACTATACAAAGCTTTGGTAAGTCTAAAAACATGATCAGGATGTTTTGTATCTTCAAAACCAGGAGGTTGTTCAACAAAAACTTCCTCTTGAACATAACCGTTAAAAAAAGAACATTTCACATCCATTTGAAAAAGTTTAAAATTGAAGAATGTTGCAAAGGCAAGTAGAATACAAATAAATTCAAGTCTAGCTACTGGAGCATAGGTTTCTTCATAGTCTATTCCCTCTTGCTGATTATAGCCTTTAGCAACGAGTCTAGCTTTATTTCTTACTATGACTCCATTTTCATCACATTTGTTTCTGAAAACCTATTTTACTCCAATAACATAAGTTTTCTTAGGTCTTTCAACCAAGGTCCAGACTTTATTCCTCTCAAATTCATTTAGTTCATCTTGCATGGCTTTGATCCAATCATCATCACCTAAAGCTTCATCAGTGCTTTTTGGTTCTAATTGGGAAAGAAATTCTAGATGTTCTACTTCATTTCTTAAGAAATTTCTAGTCCTTAAAGGTTGATTTACATCACCAATGATACTATCACTGGGATGATTCTTAAGAAACACTTGATTTCGGTTTTGTAAAACCTGTTCATCAACATAGGGTAGAAAGTCTTATGGGGTAAATATTTCAGAAGTATCTTATTGAACATTTTCCTTATCAGAAGGATCTTCTATCAAGTGTTGACAATCAGTTTTTGAAAACACATCTGAGGATGTAGGTTGGGATAGTTTAAAAACAAAAGGATCAGACTCATCAAATTTTACATGCACTGTTTCTTCAACAGTACAAGTATTTTTATTAAAAACTCTATAAGCCTTAGAAGTTTTGGAATAACCTAAGAAAATTCCTTCATTAGATTTTGGTGCGAATTTATGTAAGTTATCTTTAGTATTCAGAATGAATACTTTGCAACCAAAAACCTTGAAGTAGGATAGTCTTGGTTTTCTACCATTTCATAACTCATAAGGAGTTTTATTAAGAAAAGGTCTAATCAAAACTCGATTTATAGTATAACAAGCAGTACTTACAGCTTCAGCCCAGAAATGTCTAGCTATAGAATATTCACTCAACATGGTTCTAGTTATATCTTGAAGAGTTCTATTTCTTCTCTCAACTACACCATTTTGTTGAGGAGTTATAGGTGCTGAAAATTGTGAGTAATGCCTTTCCTACTACAAAAAGTTTCAAAATCAGAATTTTGAAATTCTCCTCCATGATCACTATGAATAGTTTTCAGTGGAAGATTTTTCTCATTTTTAACTTGTGCTCTAAAACTTTTGAAATAAGAAAAATCTTCAGACTTCTTTGCTAGAAAATAGACCCAAGTAAATCTGGTGTAATCATCAACTAGAACAAATACATAGTATTTGCCTCTAATACTTCCAGTTTGTGTTGGACCGAAAAGATCCATGTGCACTAACTGTAATGCATCAGTCGTTGAGACTTCACCAATTGATTTAAAACTAGATTTATGTTGCTTTCCATATTGACAAGGATCACAAACTTTGGAAGAATCAAATCTAAGCTCCAATAGATCCTTAACTAGTTTCTTCTTAGAGAGTTTACATAAGTTTCTAAGGTTACAGTGTCCTAGTCTTCTATGCCATAGCCAGGAATGATCTTCCATTGCACTTAGGCAAGGTAAATCTTGGATCCTTAGGTCTTCTAAGTTCAAAGTGTAAACATTCTCTTACCTATTGGCTGAGAGAATAAATTATTCCTTGGAATTGTGTACTAAGCACTTATCATTCCTAAAATTCACAAGGTACCCTTCATCACATAACTGACTTATGCTAATGAGGTTGTGCTTAAGACCCTTAACAAATAAAACATTTGAAATCAAAGTTTTACCTAGAAGAACAATATTACCAATACCAACAATTTCTCCCTGTGCATTATCTCTGAAAGTTACCTTTCCTCCTTTCGTTTTGATAATCTTTTCAAAATAGCTTTTGTTACCAGTCATGTGCCGGGAACATCCACTATCCATGTACCATGTATTGTTGTTGGTACTTCCTCTATCTTCCTGAAAACAAGAAAATAATTAGACTTTCGGAATCCAAACTTGCTTGGATCCGGAATTTCCAGACAACAAAATTTTAGGAACCCACACTTTCTTAGAAAAATAGGCTTTATGAAAACCTAGAGATTGGGTTTTATTTAAAGAAAAATTCTTTGCCCAGTGACCACCACATTGACACTTGGTACAAAATGGGGCACTTTGTGGAACAAAGTAGTTGTTACTAAAAATTGGTTTTGCATGGGTATAACCAAATCCGGATCTGTTTCTTAAAGGTCGTATTTGAGAATACATTTTATCAAAATTTTCCTTACCATGGGTAAAGTTTGATAAACACTTCTTTAAGGAAAAGATTTCGGACTTGAGTTTTATAACCAAGTTTTAATCTTCAAAATCATTAGATTTAGAACTAGAGCTAGGCTCGAAAACACTTTTCTTAGAAATTACTTTTTCTAACTCTTTAGAAAGTGTATTCCTCTCAAAACTTACTTCCTCAAGATTTTTCGAAATACTTATAAAATCAGCATTTTTCTTATCAAGATCTTTAGAAAGATCTGATATCTCTTTAGTAAGAATAGAATTCCTAGAGTTTGTCTTATCAAGTTTCTTATTGAGTTTAGAGTTCTCAATCTCAAGAAGTTCAGCAAACCTAGAAACTTCTTCATAGGTGGGTGAAATATTTTCTTCATCAGAAGAGGATTCTTCATCTAAGGAGTTATAATACTTACTATCATTAGGATTTAAAGATACATTGGTCAATGATTCAGTATTTCGTACCTTATCCATAAATCAATGATTGTCAATAGGTAATCTGGCTATAAGACCAAGATTCTTCTTTCCTGAAGATTCATAATCAGAAGATTCATCTGAAGAGTCACCACCACTGGCACTCCAGGTTTCATTTTCTTTTAGAACTTTCTTAGCTTTGGTTTTGTAATACTTTTTCCTGCTCCTTTCAGAATGTTTTTCTATCCTTTCTTTCTTTTTGAGTAGAGGGAAATCTGGTCTAATATGTCCAACTCTCTTGCATTCGTAACAAGTAACTTCTCCATCTTTCCTTTCTTTCCTTTCCTTTTTCTTATACTTGGATTGGAAATTTCTCTGGTCGACTATCTTGTTCATCCTTCGAGCAAGATTTGCTAACTCATTTTCTGAGATTTCACTTTCACTAGAATCTGATTGAACAACCACCTTCTTAGTCTTGGATCTGGTTACTCTCTCAGGGGTCTTAGCTTTCATATGATTTGATGTAGTTGTAAAAGCAACAGTACCATTCCCATTCTTCTTTTTGATGTTGTTAGCATCTCTCTTCATTCTGGTTTCATGTTGGAGAAGAGTTCTGAATAGCTCATCAAGAGAAATTTGAGTGACCTTCCTGTTCTCATCTATAGTCGTTCTCTTTGATTCCCACTCATTGGGCATAATATCAATTATCTTATCTACAAGGGCTTCATCATCTAACCCTTTTTCTCCCATAGACTGTAAGTTGTTTACTATAGTCATAAATCTCTGTTGAACTTTGCAGATTGGTTCACCATACGGAAAATTGAATCCATGGTATTCAGCTCTAAGCATAGCTCTCCTAGTTTCAATCACTTTAGAAGTGTCAAAGTGTGTAACTTCTAACTTCTTCCAGATACAATTAGCTGCTTCACAAGAAGAAATTTGGCTATATATATTTCTAGTCATTGAACATAGCAAAGTATTACGTACCTTATAATTGAGTTGATACTCTTACTTTTCCTGGTTAGTGAAAGTTCTAACTTCCTTATCAGGAATTTTATAATCACCAGTAAGCATAACAAAATTGTCCACTCCAGTGTTGATAACAAAAGTCTTCATTCGATCTCTCCAGTACTCATAGTCATTACCATCAAAGATTGGTGGTCTTATAGGATTTAGATTGTCTATAGAACCAACATTGATTCCTGCCATTCTAAAACAACTTGGGCAACCAAACTAGTTAGTAGAAAAAGTTTGTAACCACAAAGTTCGGAATGACAAAGTTCGGAATGATAAAGTTCGGAATGAAAAAGTTCGGAATGATAAAGTTCGAAATGAAAAAAGAGCAAGAAAAACTTATACGTGAGTACGAGTATTTCAGAGACCTTCCTCTGATACCAATTGTAGGATCGAAATAACAATGTAGATGCTCAATATACAAGAGGGGGGTGAATTGTACACTTTAAAAATTCCTTTGGAACCTTTAAAGTTGATTATGGATAACTATGTTTTCCTTAGACAAGGAAAATCTAGGTTTAACATAGTTAAACTAAGCAAATTCACAACACCTCTGATCACCAACTGGAGAATTGGAACCAAAGTTTACAATATAAGATTCTACCTTAAAGTGTATAGAATCTTAAACTAATCAGAGTATAAGTGTAAGGAAATACAAAAAGGTTATCCTTTCCTTACAATACAATATGCGGCAAAAACAAACAAGTAGTAAAACTACAAGTAACAAACAATAACTCTTTTAACCCAAAGAGAAGGGTATCCAACAACCTTGGATAAAGGTCTCTTGATTTATACTTTCAAGCAAGTCTTTCTTACCCACACCAGGATAAGCCCTCGATACGAAGATCGGAATCTCTGTCTTGTTATCCCCGCAAGCTCTCAACTTCAAGGTAGTTGGAACCTCTGTCTTCCTCAGCAAGGAAGTCCTCGAACTTCAAGATAGTCGGCACCTCTGTCTTCCTATCCCCGAAAGTCTTTGAATGTAATCACCAACATCCAGAGTCGCACGAAGCAATCTGAACGAGCAGTTCAGTACGCACAAGGCATGAAAAGCTTCTCTCTCTAGAAATCACATTAACAGTGTGTGTTCTCTAGATCGATCAACTTGTTGTTGAGCTCTTTCAAAAGAGATCCTATTTATAGGAAAATTTCCAACGGTCGGCTCCCTCTTCCAACGGTCATATTTTCCATGAAATTCGGAGGGACCTGTACACGTGTAACTTAACCAATGGTTAATTAGAAATAGAATAGACGATGTCGTTTTATAACAAACTATGTATAACTGAATGTACGACATCGTTTTGAAATGAAGCATATGTAAGTAAAAGCTAATCAATATTTCGGAGTGTAAGCAAGTCAAAAGTTCGGAGTCTAACCAAAATGAAGTTCGGAGTCTGTGTTAAGAAATATTCGGATTCTGTTTTATAAGAATTCGGAGTCTGGTTTCACCAGAGATCGGATTCTGAACTTGCAGAGTTCGGAGTCGAACTTCTTCAGAGTTCGGAGTCGAACTTCTTCAGAGTTCGGAGTCGAACTTCTTCAGAGTTCGGAGTCGAACTACTTCAGAGTTCGGAGTCGAACTTCTTCAGAGTTCGGAGTCGAACTTCTTCAGAGTTCGGAGTCGAACTACTTCAGAGTTCGGAGTCGAACTACTTCAGAGTTCGGAGTCGAACTATTTGAGAGTTCGGAGTCGAACTTCTTCAGAGTTCGGAGTCGAACTACTTCAGAGTTCGGAGTCGAACTACTTAAGAGTTCGGAGTCGAACTACTTAAGAGTTCGGAGTCGAACTACTTAAGAGTTCAGAGTCCAGAATTCGGATTAGAACTACATTACAGACCACATCCAGAATTCGGATCCTAAAAACAGAATGCTCCAAATCTTTTCATTATATGGCTCTGGGATTTTGGGTATGAATCCGGTTTTTGAATTTAAGAATAATATTGTTATCTATAGAAAAATCTAGGTTAGGGTAAATTTCCTTAAAGAAGTAAATTTTCCTTATGGGGGTAAAAATAATATTTACTTAAGTATAAGGTGTTTGTGATTTTCAAAACAAGAAGGAATGAAAAATTCATAAGGAAAACCTTATTGACTCAACAGTACGGTGGTCGTAGCTTAGGATCCAGGAGAGGGGCTCTCTCAGATGTTTTACTTTTTCAGTTACTGCCAAGTTGTGGCACTTTTCTAGTTGGGCATGTATTTTTTCCCTTTTCCTTTCAGTTTACATTACTTGTACTCTTTAGAGGTCTATGCATGTTTGGTTTATTTACAGCAGCGTATCATCTTTTACTTCATTTCCTCTGCACTTTTGCATTGAGTTGGTTGTGTGCGTCTGTACAGGCACTTAGGCAAAGGCCTCCGCGAGTTTGTTGTGCCTTCGGCGCTTGTCGCCACCCCCTGACCTATGGAGGTAGGCTTGGGGTAGTTGCGGCTCGTGCCCCGACATGGGTCGGGTCGTGACATAACAACATTAAGTTGTCGACTTAAGTAAAAATATATATTAAATATATAATATATGATAATAAGTGAACCATATAAAGTGAAATATATATTAAAAGGCTCATAATAAAGTATTGAATTAATATATTTTGAATATTTGGGATGTTTGGTGCTTACACCGAGCGAGTTAGGAACAATGATAAGGGTATTTTTTAACTCAATTTATGTTCATCGAATTATGATTGCACTTCTTCAACATTAATCTCGTATGTTGGGTGTGTTCTTCTACTTGACTACATTATGGGTAATTTACTCTTTATTTTTTATGTATTTACATTTCTAACACATAAACCCTTTTTCAAATGTTACCTACTTCATGAATTATGATGTTCTTAAAGGATCATCTAAACTACCATTGTCACATTTCCGTTGCACATTCTCTATGTTTTTATCCCATTTCTGCTATATTACTCTCAATTATTTCTTTTATATTTTTAATACATGTTCCTTACATATATACATAATTTATTATAAATTTGTTTTGGATAAGTCTTTTTTATGTTCCTTACATAATTCTCTCATTTATGTGAACTCGGTTTTAGGGACCATCAATGTTTATTATTTCAAGAAAAGTAACACCACGATAAAATATTTTTAACAATGAATAGTTTATGAAAACCCTCTTAATTTAATTGAAAATACATGTGGTTTAATTTTTTTTTCAAAAAATACTTTACTAATTTCATAAAGCATCGCCTAAGTGGTTTTATTGTGCTTTGTTTGCCAATACTGAAGACAAGGGTTTTTATATTTGTTGTAACCCTTTTGAATATTATTATCTCCCAGCTACTATAATATAGAATCAACCAGGGTTGTCTCCAAATGAGATTGGACTTAAGTATCTTCTTTGACAAATTTATTATTATTATTATTATTATTATTATTATTATTATTAAAATAAATTTCTTAGGGGGTTTTCTATGGCATAAATTAAAACTAAGCTAATTTTCTAAGTTATTAGAAAACATGAAATGTAAACAGAAGAAAACAAGCAATAGATTGAATGCTGGAGAAAAGTTAAAAAAGAATCAATGTCATTCACAAGTGACTCAACTGGTTCATCCATTCTTCATTTCTTTGAAAAAATTCATTCCATAATTCTATCAATACATAGACTAAAATCTCGAAACTTTGTGTCACATTAAGTTTGAGAAGCCAAGATTATTAACTAAGATTTCAGTTTAAACCTTTTTTTGTTAAGAGCGGGTCAATGTATTAAATGATCACCAAACGCATTGATAGAGTGGATGTTCTGTTCCCACAATTCTCATTTGAGAATTGAAAATCTTCAAAAAAGAAATATAACAACAAACTCGTAACCAGACCCATCTAACAGTCCGCTCCCGATGAAAAACACACGTTGATCGGTTAGGTATCAAACGAAGTACGTAAGAAAAAATGGAACGAGAATATGGAGGAAAAATTATCAAATCACGTATCTAAAAATTTTAAATCCAGAGAAAAATACAGTTTGAATGAAAGTGTAAAAGCTTAGAACGAAACTTGGGTTCATCTTCTTAGATACAATCATAATTTTCACTTCTTCGACACCCAAAATCACCCAAAATCAATTCAAGCCAACTCGCAATAAGTCAAAAACACAATTCGTAGGCCGAATCAGTTGAAACAATTCCTCGGGCAATCGTGTGAACTCAGCCACTATATTTGGATTTGAGGAGGTCCCAACACCTTCATAAAAAAACCTGGACAGGAATCCAGACCCGTGATCAACCCAATTCATCTTGTTAAACTCAAACTGGCATAATTTGTTTGATCATCTCAAACTCGAACTAGTGGGCATCCAAAAAACAAACAAAACCAGCCTGCTCTTCATTAGTGCTCAACCTATTTGATCACAGAACCAAAAATCACAATCATCTTCCTTGTTATCAGTAGTCCGAACGGCAGTGTCTTCAAACCTTCTCAACAGCGGAAAACTCAGATCCAGTGGCAGTTCGTTAATGCCCGGATCCAATACTCACGGTTGGCATTCGTTCTTGCCCGGATCTCAGTGGTGGTGGAAATCAGGTTTCTCAACGGCCGAATATCGTATTTTCAATCTCCGATGGATTCTCAGTTGTTGGTCTTCCATATCGACGGCGCCTTCGGCTCAGATCCAGTGGCAGTTCTTTCTTGCTATGGAGGCGCGATCACCTTCAACGGCGGCGTCGGTTCGGCTTCAACCCACGATCAACTGCGGCGGCGTCTCTGCTTCACGTGAAGATGGCATCCACTGACTTCCCTTCAAACGGAGATCTCGGCTGGCTTCACTCAGATGACATGAACAGCAGATCTGGAAATCATCGACGGACTGGGTTCGATTGGTCGGCTCTCAGATTAAGCTTTGGTTGAATCGGTTTCAATCCAGAGATTGTTCCAACTTTTTGCCTTTCTACGGTTATCCCATGAATAACACTTCACATTTCTGACTCCAAAGACAAGGCAAACCCACATGACCCATAGAATCAACCAAGTAGCTGTCCAAGGTGGTCTTTGTACAGCGCTCCACATCCCGAGGGACTCAAATTACTTTTAGAGGCGCAATCAACGTTAACTTTGATCCAGCTCGGGAGCGGAAATTGCCAAAAGACTTCAAACGTACGTTGAGGTTGACTGTAACTCCCTTCAACACCGAGGCGCCGCAAGATGCACAAATCAGAAACAGAAATGTTGCAGTGCACTACTGAATTTGTGGCAGCTTCATGTATGAAAACAAGTATGCTCGCCCGACCTGCACGAAGACTGAATGAGCAATTACGATGTAAATAAGCATTTCTATCATACTAGATCAGATGAATAATCTCAACAACAGCAGCCAGAAAAAGGTGTTTGATCTGATGAGAGGCGTCAGAAGCAGCACAACATTGAAGTTGAAAGCTGATTGAATCCAAAAGTAACCATCTGTAATAAAAAAGATCAATAACATATTTCCACGGAGCAGATGCAGTAGCACACGAAAGAAAAAGACGGTTAATGTCTTCTCTATGCTGATTTCATAGAATGCATTTAGAGTAAAGATGGACCCCAAAAGATTGGAGACAAGTATCAGTGGGGACCCGGTTGTGAGCAATTCTCGAGACAAAAGTGAGTCTTGTAGGTTTTATCCAAGGCTTATCAAAAAAAATTAACCAAGAAAAACTATTATCTATATTTTTTTAATAGTGATTATAAAAAGATTTTGAGTCGAGCAATCCATTGTGAGCATGTTCTCAAATTAGAAAATCATCAGTGTTATCGAAGCAATAATTATCAATAACATTATTAACATTATCAGGAATATCATTTTTGGGAGAATTCATGAAATCTTTAATGGAGACAACAGTGTGCTCAGGTAAATGATTGAGATCAACCATAGAAATCAGAGGGGCACCATACCAGTTATCTAACCAAAAGTTCATAGAAGAGTCTTTGACAACCATCCATCTAGAATTCGACATAATATTGGAGAAGACTTTTTTAATGGACGACCAGATAGAAGAGTCCATGTGACTCAAGTTACCTTTTTTCAGCTTGTCAAGGAATCCATCTTTAAGAAACTTGAGAGGAATGGATTCATTATGGAGGAAATTCCAAGTAAGTCTAGCTTGTAAGGCATCATTGAAAAGTTTAATATTTTCAATTCCCATACCACCCTTATTAAGAGGTTTACACAAGTTGGACCAAGAGACAGTCACAAATTTCCTTTCAAGAGTGTTCTTACTCCACACAAAATTTTTTATGTTGATATTAATTTTCTTAAGACCAATGGGCCATTTGTAGACCATGAGAGAGTAAACCATTTTCGAGATAATTGTAGATTTGGCAAGGCAAGTTCTACCTTCCATAGAAAGAGATTTTCCTTTCAAGCAGAAAGTTGATTTTGGATTTGATCAACAATCTTAGAGAAGTAACTATTTTTAGGTCTACCCCAAAAAATAGGTACACCAAGGTAGGTGAAAGGAAAGGATCCTTTTTTTAGACCTAAATCGTTAATAATGTTGGTTTTTCTATTGGTTGGGAACCATTTTCCAAAGAAAATAAAAGATTTATCCCAGCTGATGGCTTGACCAGAGATCTATTCATAATGAGATAGAGCAACCTTAATATTTTGGATATTTCTTTTACCTCCTTGTAAGAAAAGAATGATATCATTTGCATAAAGGAGGTGCGTAGGCACAATCAAATTCCTTCCCTTGCTCAACCAGTCGAGTGAGTAGTCTACTTAAATATTCTTCAGCAATAGAGAAAAGAACGGCAGAGAAGGGGTCACCTTGTATTACACCTTTGGTGCAGTTAAAATATCCCCTCGAAGAGCCATTAACCAGAATGGATATGTGAGATGAGTTAAAGAGAGTTATAATTCTGCTAATGAAGAGATTATTAAAACCAAAACTTCGGATGACCTTGTAAATAAAGCTTCAATCAATGGTATCAAAAGCCTTTCTAGTGTCAAGTTTAATGGCAACACTGCCTCCCCTATTAGTTTTTTTTAAGAGATTAGTGCATTCAAAGGCAAGACAGATATAGTCTTGAATGGTTCTACCCTTGATAAAACCACATTGATTACAAGAGACAATTTTATTCGCAATAGTGGTAAGTCTATTGGAAAGAAGCTTTATAGAGTGTTGATAAGTGCAATAGGCCTGAAGAGATGAATTTCAGAGACATTATCAACTTTAGGAATTAAACTAAGGAATTGGGAATTAATACCATCAGGAAGTGTACCATTGACGAAGAAAGTTTTAACCAACCTACAAACATCATTTTGTATAACATCCCTATAGTGTTTAAAAAATCCGTTATTGAAACCATCAGTTCCCGGGGCACTATCAGAATTAAGACTGAAGACAATTTCCATAATCTCGTGATCAAATACTTGTGAGGAAAGAATTATCCACATCGTTAACAATGATAGGAATAACATCAGGAAGAAGGTTTTTATTGATGTTAGGGACAGTGAAAATATTGGTAAATTAGGAAACAACGTGATTAGAAATACCATCCTCAGTATCAATGATGTTGTCTCCATCTTTAAGAAAAGAGAGAGGCCCACAAGCTTTCCTAACTCTTTGGAGAGAATTTTAAAACTTAGTGTTCCTGTCTCCATCCTTTAACCATTTATCTCTATATATGTTCTTCTGGATGTTATCCTTAATGGAGAGAGAAGAGTGTTGAGATTGGTTGTGAGATTGATTTCTTATTGAGGATCGATATTAAAATCAGATCTAGTGGTTGCAGCTTGTATTTGATTGAGATTGTCTTCCAAAGCAGAAATCTCATCGTCAATTTGTTTGGATTTGAATTACACCACCCTTTAAGATTTTGTTTAAGGAATTTTAACTTTATGGTGCAAGAAAAAGCATCTTTGGAAAAGTTCATGGAATTCCGGGTGTTTTTTATAGTGTTATCTCAATCAGGTTCAGAAATCTAAACATTGTTGAATCTAAAGGGAAGAACATGCTTAGAGGTTCTAATGGAGCGAGTGACCAAGATCAGATGATGGTTAAAGTTGAGTTTGGGGAGGGTGATGCTGGGGATGGTACCCCATTTGTCAAGGGATTTATCATCAGTGAAATACCTGTCAAGCTTACTAGCAACCACCCTATTAAAATGCCTTATTAATCAAGTGTATTTGGATCCTACAAGGTTGATTTCAGTTAGATTGTTATCTTCCATGGAGGTTTTGAATTCTCTAGAGGAGACAGTGGAGTGGGTAGGGCCCATTTTTTTACTTTGAGGATGGTATTAAAGTCCCCAACCACTATCTACAGTTCAAAAATGTTGTTTCTTAAAGAGGAAAGATTTTTCCAAAGAGGTCTTCTATCATGATACCTGTTCTTAGCATAGAAAAAAGATAAGAAAATATGGGAGTTCGAGTAGGTTAGCTCACAAGTAAAGATTTGTCCAGAAACATTATAAACACTAACATTCTGCAACAAAGAATGAGAAAAAATCCAGAGAGTTTCAATAGGAGAGTTACTATTTCTAGAACCAAAATAAAAGTAATCATTATGTTTCAAGTTGTAAAAGAAGGTGAAAGTTAGTTTTAGGCTCATCAATAGCAAAAACAATGGGTTTATGCGTATAAAGAAATCATTTTAATGTAGTAACTATGTTAGAATTGGAAATGCCATGACAATTACAAAATAATATATTCATTTAAACTTGTATTTTAGGTTGGAACCCCCCTTATTTTTATTCCCAGAGCTCTTCCTCCTGGAGGATCTTCGAACTGTTTTAGCCTTATTAGGGCTTGGAGTCAAGGATCCCACTCCCTATTTAACCATAGAAGTAATAGGGAGAGTAATGTTAGGAATACCTACCCTTAAATCAGAGGTGGAGAAGGTGACGTTTGCTTCAAGAGGTGCGGAGTTACAACCCTCTACAAGTTGAGCAGTGTGAGGAAGCTGCTCCTTGGCTGTGCAATTATGCATGGAGCTAATATAATCCTCTGCTTTGTCCTTGAGATTTATCACAAAATTCAATGGGGAAGTTGTGCTCCCAACTTTATCATTAGCATCATCTTCTGCATGCAGAATAGAGTTAGAACCACCTGCCATATCACCATTATTATCCACTGGATGTAGAGGGGAGATTGGGATCCCTGCTTTGTCATTGATATCATCAACTGCATTCAGTGAAATCTCAATAGAAGGCTACATGGAATGATCTTCATCAGTAGTAGTGGTAGGACTACCAGCCGCATCATCAGTCGAATGAGGATGTGGAGATTCAGTATTGTGCATGTTGTTTTCCTTAGATACATCTAGAGAATTAAGGCCAACAAGACCACCATTCTGCCTAGTTGCGTTCTACGAGTCTCTGCAGGACCTGGGTTCCTCTAGATGTAGTTCCTATTTACTCTTCTTGATTATATCCATGACAAGTTTCTCAATTTCTTCAAAAAATTATTTCTCTTAAGTTGCACTATCATCTTCTTCAACCAAGTTAGCCCAGGTTTTTCCCAAGTCATCCCTTGTGGGGTTCGAGTCATTTTATTTTTTAACCCATCTTTCATTTTTCCTTTTAGAAGGTTCAAGTTTATCCAAGATAGGGCCTTTATCTTTCTTGTGCCTCTTGACTTCTGTCCATTCTTTTTCATTAGGCTGGATGAATTGTTTTTCACCACTCTATAATTCAAGATAGAATGACCAATGATCTTTCATAATTCGCAAAAGGGAGGCTTGTGTTCATATTCCATCCTAACCTCTATTGGATATTCCTTCGTATTGATGCTAATGACTTGTGGAAGTTTTGAGTCCAAATTCACCTCAACCATAACTATGGTATAGAGACCTAATTCACCATTTAAATTTTGTTGATCTATCTTTAGAGGGACACCAATATAGGAGGAGATGTCATTCAAGATCTTCAGTTTCCAAAAGTATCAATTAAGACCATTCAATCTAACCCAAATTTGAGCCATAGTGTTCCTATGAGTGTAAGGGTTAAAACCATAATCCCATTTAGATATGTGAAGAAAACTGGGCTTAAGTTGAATGTTCCCTATCTTCCAAACCCGATCTAAGTCCTCCTAAGAGTTCAACAAAATATGAAAATAACCTCTTCTGATTGGAACTAGTTTCCAGTTTGAAAATCCCCAACAATGAGAAATCCGAGGTTTTAGTTTAGGAATCGGCCATGGTTTATCCCCTTTAAGATAAGAAATGCGCCCCAGAATCGAGAACTTACACATTTGGGCTCATTACTGGAGAACTTCAGGATCAGCTTCAACTGAGAAACCTCCGTCATCCAGTTTTTTGTAGAGAGGAGTCTTCTTCGAGGATGCCGTGTGCAGATCTGAACCTTTAAGTGCTTTGAGGAAGGAAATCCCTTTATATTTTTCATGCGGTGCACGATTTGGGATATCCTCGGCAAGATTTTTTTCCTCCTGTGCTTCAAGAACGAGGCTTTCAAAAGATCGCTCCCATTCAGGATAAAAGGATGCCATAACTCGCCAGATCTATTGAGAAGAAGAGCAGACATCACCGATTTTGTGAGAATTGGGGTTTGCACGATGAGCGCTCACAGGGTCGCCCGAGGAGCCACTCCGCATTTTTCATCCATAAAACAATAATACATCAAAACGATAGATTAGAATTCATAACATTAAATATTTTTATCAAAAACAAAACAAAATAAATAGTAAAATCTATATTATCTATATTATCTATATTATCTATACTAAAGCAGGTTTCTTCCAGCTTATGTGTCACGTGTAAACGAAGCCACGTCGCCGAACATCCCTCCTTTTTCGGGGTTCCATCAAACGCATTCCCAATCCCCCCCGCGCATAATTGGTATTTACCTCAACTTCTCCCTCCTCATTCCTGATTCCCCTCTCCCCGCTCTAGGGTTCTCGTAACCCTCCCCGAATCCCCTCTCACCGCTCTAGGGTTCTCGTTCCCCTCTCTGAATCCCCAACGGTTTCCGCTCCTCTCCCCAAATCCCCACTCTTGTACTCCTTCCGGATTCTCCTCTCAAGCCCACAATGCTCCCGCTAGCGATTTCGGGACTACTCATAGGTTCGGTTTTCAAAGCCCAACTCGGCCTCCACTGCCTCCGGCTCCTCCACATCTGTCGGCTCCGCTTCCACTTGCTCCACCTCGGCCTCCTCCGTGCATCCGACAAAAACCCTAGGTTGTACTATTCTCTGAAAAATCACCTCTCTTATCTATTAAACTATAGAGGTTATACCGAATGATTTAAGGTCCCCTCCTTCCCTACCTTCCGCCATCTCCTCTGAAGTAAACCAATAGCCTATATGAATCTTCTTTTTTTAGTGGTTTTGATTAAATGGTTCTAGATACATGCTTGTATTTCATTTATTGTAGAATTTGTAGGATCTTAATTGGGTCTTTATTATGATTTACTTGCACTACAAAGGATTTAAGATGATTAACATAACTTATTTCGCTGGTTTTTTATGATCAACTTTGTTGGTTGCAGCCACTGTTTTTGTATCTTATTCATTGGAATCATTACGGTAAATTCAAGTTCATAGAAAGGGTTTTCATGTTTAAAAGTTTGGAGCTAAGAGTCTCATGAAATTCGTAGTGATATGCAGAGATCGATTCAAGACGAGGAAGCTGCGTTGACCTAGAAAACTCTTCCAGCTGTAGAATCGGTGCAGGTGTGCCAATGGCCAGGACTAGAAACAGATCTTCAATTTCTGACTGTAATACTGTCTCAATGCAGGATCACTTAATAATGGTATTGTTTTCTTTGTCCGGCTTCTGATGTGTGGATTATTTTGATTTCAGGAGTTGGGTTTGCATCAAAAAACATGTATTTTTATGGGAAGGTATCGGTTCAAAATGAAATCGGTACCTGACAATTTAGTTGGTACTATCACTGCTTCTTATGTATGCTCCTTCAGTATTCTAAGCTGAATATTATTTTGTGATTATTTCTGGTAGAAACCTCTTTTCTCTTTGTTCTTGGTTATATGTGCAAATGCATACTGGATTTTTTGATTTGTTTTCTCATGTCTACTTACTGGGATTTGTTTTTTTTGTGGTAACTGGTGTATGGACACTATTGATTTTAGGATATGGGTTCGCATATAAGAACATGTTTTTTCATGGGAATGTGTTGGTTCATTTGAAGTTGGTATCTGGAAATCCTTCACTATATTTATACTATGTTAGTTTCTACATCCACATGCAATTATCCTATTAACTATACATCAATTTTTATCATCCTGGCACAGTGAATAAGTTAAATCATGATGAATGTTCATTGGCTTATTGAATGAATGTCTTTGATTTGCATGGATGGAGGAGGATACACATAAGAGACACATATAATTTATGGCTCGGGGAGGTTTGATCCTGTTGTTTTTTTACCATCTAATTCTTCATCTAGATTTGATTTATGGGTAAGGACTCATCAATTTTATATTGTTTAGAACTCAAGGCGTTTAATCATTTATTGAAAAAATAATCTTTACATTCATGAATAATTATTTGAAGTTTTATTCTACTGTTTTCTAAATTTTTTCTCAGTGTATGTGAATACAGAAACATGAATTGGAAATGAAGGAAGGTAATTTTTCCTAATAATCGTGAAGTTATTCTCCCTTCTGTCCAACATATGAATGCATGCGATTTGTTTGCACTATTAAATCCACTATATATTGTTTTTATGCACTAAAAACATTCTTTAGATAGCCTACTTGTCCAGATCTCTGCAACAGGTGTGTTTTCCTAAAATTGTGGATTTAACATCCCTTTCGTCTGTAATTTTTTATTTTCATTTACACACTACATGAATGCAGTTAATTTGTCTGAAAATCGTGGAGTTAACCACCCTTTCGTCCTACATATGAATGCAGATAATTTGTATTCACTATTGACTTCATTGTGTATTGTTTTTTATGCACTAAATTCATATGAAACAGATTATTATAATGCTTTCATTCTTGACTACCAAAACTTTTCATCCAGGCCTTTGAATGCGTTCGGAACTTCAAAACACATATCAATGTCAATGCCTTAGTTTCAACCAATAGAAATATAATATGTGAAAAAGGTGTTCTATCCTCATTTATTGAAAAATTATTTCCTTATATTCTTGAATAAATATAAGCATTTTTATTGATCTATTTTCTAATTGTTTTCTCAGTAGTGCATGTGAACACATAAACAAGAGTTGGAAATGAATGCAGGTAATTTTTCCTAAAATCGCTGAGTTAACCTCCCTATAGTCCAACATATGAATGCAGGTAATTTTTTTCCACTATTGAATCCATTATATATTGGTTTTTATGCACTAAAAACATATGAAATAGATGATTATAATGCTTTCATCCTTGACTACAAAAACATTTCATCCAGGCCTATGAATACGTTTGGATCTTCAAAACACATATCAATATCAATGCCTTAGTTTCAACCTATAGAGATCAAGATCTGCGAAAAAGGTGTTCTATCCTCATTTCATGAATTTTTTTGACTTATATTCATTATTAAATATTACCAGTTTTATTTGACTATTTTCTAATTGTTTCCTCAATGCGAATGTGAAAACATAAACATAAATTGGAAATGTGTTTGATTACCAAAATTCCAATAGATTCCATTATAGATAGGTATAAACAATCACTTCATCTAATTGTTTTTCTTGAGTCCCAGTTTCCAAAGTTATTTTGCAGTCATCAAGTTCTTTGGCAGTCATCTGTGAACCATTTAAACTTACATTTCATCATTCAACTACCATTGTAAACTGTATTTCTTTTTGTAACTTTTTAATTTCATTGTAATGTTATTCCCTAACGTACATGTCATTAATTTCTAAATAAAACATTTCACTTTCATATTATTGACTTATTTTTTATTATTTAGGAATTGTTTGATGAAAATGTCACCAATATTTGATAGGAGCTGCTGTCGAGAATACTAAGGCAACAACTACAAACAGGTTATCAGATACGATTAATCTTTTATTTTATTTTATAAATTATGATTCATTCACTATATGGATTTATTTCGTGTGTTATGTTTTATTGATTTTATTCACTGTTACTTTTCAGCATTCTTATTGTATTTTTTTTCCTGTTTTGTAGATGAATTAATCTAATGTTTTATGTGTTTTTGTTAAATAAACATATTTTTATGGATGTCTAATTTAATGATTTGATGTTTTCTCCTACAGTTGAAGATGTGGTCAATGGATTGTAATAATGGCCTTACATGGAAACAAGTAGTTGGTATATCTTTCTTATTTGTTTTCTCATTTCATGTGAATTCATAAAGAATAATTATGAATGTGTTTGATTAAACAACATTCCAGTAGTTTCCGTTACATTTTTTTAGAAATTACCACATCACCCATATTTTTTTGTATGACTCCCAGTCTCCAAAGGTCTATAACAATCATTTGCAAACTATTTCAACTTGCATTCCATCAGATGACATGCACTGTAAAAATCACTGACTCTCTGTAAAATTGACTTTAATGTTAGTTTCCTTTACTTTTTTTAATTTTACTAACAACTATATTTAGAACAACAATTTTAAAACATTGACAAGGTAGTATTTTTATATGATGATTATTGCGTTTCAGTGGGAAATGTCTTAAGATATTCTGGACATACTTCCATTTTTCACATCCTTGCATCGCGAAGAAAAAACAAAAGAGTCACATGTCATTAATGGCTCAGGATGGTTTTATCATGGTGTTTTTTAACACTTAATTCTTTATCTAGATTAGATTTATGGTTACGGACTTAATAATATAATATTGAGTAGGACTCAAAGGGTTAGTGACACAATATTAATCTTTTACTTCTTGAATTTTACTTGACAATAATTAAGTTTTTCTTACAAACAGATTTATGTTTACATTTAAATATTCATACATTTTTTAATATATTTTCTGTATAGTCTCATTAGGCATTTACAAAGTATTAATGAACTTAGAATAGTACATCTCTTACATATTATACTTTTTTGAGTTAAATTGTATTGAACTTAAATATAAAAAAACCTTTCATATTTCAGTCATTTGTATGTGATTTTTCAATATCTAGTTTAATGTTTTATTCAAATGGTTTTATTTAGTAACAATAACAAGTTACCTTTCCATGAGACAAAGTTTGAACATCATAAAATGTTCTTAAGATTTTTTTCCCTACATTTTCAATTAGTATCAAACAATATATTACAGATATTATTCTATTTTTATGCTTTCTTTAATATATTAAATATGTTTTGTAGATCAGATTCTATTTCTATTATGTTGTTGTCTGTTGTTAAGTGTGTATAACCCCTGCATCGATTGTATAATTCATTTCTAAATTGATAATATTTGGAACTCATTTACCATGATTTATGGGCTTGTAGTTTGGATTTAAATTTTTCTCAAATTTATATCCATATAACTAATACCTGGCATTTTATAATATGTATATGGTCATTAATCATGCACTAATATGTCATACAGCTAAAGAAGAGAAAAACTATTGAGTTTCAATGATTTATTTGAGATGTTTGGGGTGCGGGGGATTACTCTCATATCCCATGTAATCAAATTAATCACTAAAACCATTTAAGGGTCATAAGGATTCAAATTTGAATAAATAGGAGTGGATGTAGAATATTTAGGAGCGGGGATATAAGATTTGTTTTAGTGTTTCCCATAGAAAACAATACTAATGTTCGTCACTTTCAGGAGCAATTGTTTTAAAATTTTTATTGAATAGATGAGAAAGTTCAATGCTAAAAGAAAGTAATATGTGTACAGAGAAGGTTAGAGATTCATTTCTTCCAGCACCATGCCATGGAGAAATCCCACTATCAATGCCCAGTGGCCTGCCGTCTACGCCAAGCTACGACGTCCTTGTACACTAAGGAGGATTCAGAAGCTCATCTACTTGAGAATTCAGAAGCTCCTCTCTCTAGATAGCACTATTTATTCCTCAATTTCTATAATTCATGTTCCTAGGCATTAAGTCTTTCTGTAACATTGGTTCCTTCATTATTTATTTTATATAGAAGGCTGCTCAGAATCTAAATTTTGTTCCTCAATTTCTGTAACTTTTATTCCTCATGTATGTCATTTTCTTTTTAAATATATTCAATATTAATTTAAACTGTTATGTTTTATAAATAGTAATCTATAGTTAATAATAATAATAATTTTATAGTGTCGTGCATCGCACGGGCGGAGTACTAGTTCAGTAAAAACAAAACTAATTATTTAAATAAAATTAAAATTTAAACTAGTTATTTTGTCAGAACAATAAAATATATTATAAATTAAAAAACATATTACTTAAAATAATTAAAATATTAATTAATTAACTGAATAAAGAAATTATAATTTTTTAAAAGAGTTAAATTAATATTACACATCCCAATTATTAAATTATTTAAATAAAATAAATAAAATATTAAAATTCTATTAATTAATTAATTAATTTAAAACAAAAAAAAAAGATAAATTAAAAACAGAGTTAAATTTAATTTTTTAAAAGGAATGGCACATTAAAGAATAAGTTAAAGTGAAAAAATATATACAAATAATCATTAATTTAACATAAAATCATCAAATTAAGAGTTTTATTATTTAAAAAATAGAATAACACCAAAATAAATTAACTAATTAATATATTATTTTAAAATCTTAAATATAATTAAATTAATGAGGTTATGTAGAAAAAAGTATCAATATACAACCACATCAAATACTTATCATGAATTTTTATACATTCGAAATCCATGATTTTCAAGAACCAAGCTAGGTTGTCATCCAAACCAGCGCCCGTCTCGATCCATGGCAAGGCCGAAAGGTCATTTCCTATCCCCAAGGGCTGGCACAAGTTACCAAGAATCATAAGTGTCACACCCCGACCACAGACGCCTATATTTTTATTCTTTTCTCGGTCCTGCGACTTTGGGCAGAGTCGGGTTTGGGTCCGAGTTTGATTTTTTTTGAAACTTTGATATTTTCGGTGGGTCTCAGGCCAGTGCGCAGTCATCGCACTACTAGCGGTCACCACGCATTCGGTCAGGGTGGGTGCGCGGTCACCTCGCCTCTTGTAGCGATCGTGCGTTCGGACCTGGTGAGTGCGCGATTGCCCAAACGTTTAGATAAACAATAAAATTAGAAGAATAAATTAAATTGGAAATAATAATAATAAATAAATAAAGTAAAATAGGTTAATTAAATTAAAAAGAATTTTATAAAATGTTTAATAATAATAACAATAATAATTTATAATGTTGTTGTTGTTATTATTATTATTATTATTATTATTTATTTACTTTTTTATTTTATTTTATCCTATTCTTTCTTTTTCTCCTTTTTTTCTTCTTTTATTTTCTTTTTTTTCCACACGTTTGTTCCCCTTCTGGTCTGACATACTTCCCCGGTCGCGCCCTCCAACAGCGTCAACCAGCCCTCGCATCCAGACCTCCGCTAGGCTTCCGCCTCCGCCCCTCATACAGCCGCCTCCTCGCCTGCAGCCCGCGTCCAGACCTACCATCACCCAACACCTCCCTTCTTTCTCCGCCACCTCACTCGCATCCAGACCTCCGCCAGGCCTCCACCAGTTCCTCCCATTCGCCCCCCTCCTGCCTTCTCCTCTACCTCGCATGCGTCCCGGCCTGCCGACCGCCCAACGACCACCGATGCACCCTGCGCCCTCATACAACCCTCCTCCTGTACCGTCAGCGACCCTGCCTCTTGCTTTCTCTCCTCTGCACAACGCCCTCCTGCTTTCTCCCCTCCTCTTCCCCGATCCGGCCTCATCCCGGCCTCCCCCTCCTCTGGGTTGGATGCCTCTGTCGCACGCCCCGCACAACCGCCCCATTGCGCGCCCTCCGCAACCCCCTGCTACGATCCAACCCCTACAACCCCTCCTTCTCCCTCGGTGGACAACCCATCTTCCCCCTTCCCGGATTGCTTTCGGAGAACCCGACCCCCCTGTTTGGTGGCCAGCAGCGACGAATCTGAATTTCGGCGCGCAGCGCCTCCGCGTTGCTCTGACGTGGCTGCGAATCCCCTCACTGGGTTCACAAAGGGTGTCTTGAGTCAAGTCGGACCACATTTCATCTGCCGCCGCCGAAGGCGAAGTGATTCAGATTGCTTCGGACCGTCCGCCATTATTTATGGGGCGCGTTTGGTTTTACCGCATGTTTTGGGTTCGTTTTGTTTCGTCTGCACCGGTGTCAAGGTGGGTTTTACTGTATTTATTAATTTAGATTATTTTAAGTCGGTGTTTTTGTTTTTTAGTCGTTTTTCGGTTGTTGTAATGTGTTGGTAGGGTTTTCCGTGAAATTGCGGTCGTCTGCTTGCACGTGCTTGCACACCCCGCTTGAAGCGTGTCGCGTCATCGTGCTTGGACTGCAAGTTGAGGTAGGTCCCCTACTGCATTCACCTTTAAATTTAGATTTTATTAATTACTTGATGTTTTTATTAATTTTAATAAATGGGAAATGATATAAGATAATTAATTTTTAAAATTATTATTTGGTGTATAAAGAGCCATTTATTTTATACACAACACTTGAAATATTTTATTGATGAACGAACACTCAGTCGTGAAATAATGCCCATTTTGATTTTAAACATAAATAAAAAAATTTCAAATGTAGTTTTGGTTTAAATGATAAATGATTTCTTCTGAAGCGTGAACGAGTGTTTTGGGTTTTCTTGATAAATGAGGTTTTTCTTTAAAATTGGTGAAGGCCCGTTTGGCACTTTAGTAAAAATAAATTATTTTGGAAAGCTCTCTTTGGGGTGACTCAGGGGTCATCTTTGGTGTACATTGATTGCGTGAGTTGTGCGTGATATATGTGCTACTTGACTGACTTTCCTCACTCACCCCTTTCCCTTTTATTATGCGTGTTGACATGGGAACCTGACATAGTGAGTGAATCCTCTGAGAACGATTGTTGCACTAGTTTAGATTATGCACTGGCTAGTGGCCCCATAGCAAGTGAATAATGAGTTATTACTGCTATGGAGATTGGGCCCCTCGGTTAGGCCATGAAGGACTATACCGAGCGTTAGGGCGTTATGACGTCATCGAGTTAGAGCATGCTTTCAGGATGAGTCACATGTATAGTACGTTCTGGATTGTTCACGAGCTCCTAGGTTCGACCCATGTTTCCTTTAGCGTTTATTTGTGTGTGGCGCATGATTGAGAGGTCTAGTTTGGTTGCTGGCCCATGTGCGCCACTTTTCCCATTGCCCTTGGTGTGTGTTGTGTGTTATGTGTGGTTTTCCTTTTGGTTAATAACTGAAGTATGGATTTCTAAATGGTTCGTAAAAATGTTTTAAAATGCAAATGCACATATTCCCTTTTAACATTAAACTTATTTTTAAATCAAAAAGGGCAATGGACTGATACTTGTTTTAGAAATGGAAGTGTGTGTGTGGAAACCCATATTTTGTATAATTTAGTTCAAACCTGGAATTAATAAATTTCTTTATTTAAAGGTAGTGCATTGGGAATAGTTTATTGGGCACACCTACTGAGTTTTAATACTCACGCCTATAGTATTTTCTTGTTTTTAGTTTTGTTGCAAGTTTGACTTGAGCTTGCTCACCGTGGGTGAGAGTTGGTTGTGGACTGGTGAGCGACTCTTGGAGTCACGAGGAGTTTTGGTTGTGGTTAGGTTAGTTTGTTGTTGTTGGTTGTTCCTCCTTTTTCGTGTCTTTTATTTTCCTTACATTATTCTACTTTTTCCATTGCTTTATTTATTTTTATGGGCCAAATCGTTCCCACTTGTCCTTTATTGATGCCCTGGAACTTGTCGCAAGCTTGGGAGGATCAAGAACGCCTCTCGGGTCATGTCACGTACCGGCTCGGGTGATCGGTTGAGGTTCGACCCGGGTTGGTTCATGAAAAAATGGTATCAGAGGAGTTCGGCTCTTAGCGGACCTCTCTTTTCAGAGCGCCCTTTGTTATTTGGGACGTCTGGTAGATGGAGATTCGGACTGTCGGGGCTCATGAGGTAGGTTATGGGTTGGTGTCTGATCACCACCGCTTGTGATGAGACTTGAGTTACCAGGATTAGTCTGGGATTTAAATATTTTATATTTGGTTGTTTTGGATTGAGGGATGAAAATGGGGGAGAATCGGTTCACTTTGTGGCCTCACATGGGGTGGTGACCCAGGTGAAGTTCAAGTGTCTGGCTCAAGGTCCTCTTAGTGTTATGCTTTACTTGGGGCATGACTCACCACCATGTTGCTGGGTCAGACATATGCACTAGTTTCTCATTCCAGTGGGTTATTATTTCTTGTGTTTTGTTTTAATCTCGGTTGATTTGAGTGTGCGTTATAAGTGAAATTGATTTTTAAATGGAAAAGTGTTTCTTCTAAATTATTTTTGAAATTACTAAAGTGGGTTTTTAAAGAGGAGGTGTATTGGTTTGGAAAAACTTGGTATGTGTTTGGATTTGGTAAGGAAAAGAAGTGTTTAAACCTTGGAACTCCTTATAGAGGGTCACACGTGCATGGGTATGTATGGAAAGTGCGTGGGGGAACATGTTCGCGGATGATGTGAGCGGGATTGAATAAACACACATGTGACGGTTTATAAGGCTCCATAGGTGAGTTTTTAAAATTTTAAAGATATAACAGTTTTGGAAAAGTGATTTATGATTTTGTTGTATATGTTTGGCTTATGGGTCTGTTTCCCTTGGCTTGTATTGTTGCTTTGATTGAGTTTTGACTTGATGTCGGTTTCGATGGTGTTTTCATGTTGTTATGAGTATACCGCCCAGAAAACCTCCAAAAGCTGTTAATGAGTTATGCCCAGTTCCCAATTATTTTTGTGTATTGCCTACTTATCAAGGTAATCGAAGTCCGTTAGAGGCAGTTTCATGGTTCAGAAAGATAGTGTGTCTTTTGGTAGTCGGGAACTCCCGAGGTAGTTAAGGTTCGTACCATCCCAGAGTTTTTTGAGGGTTCAGTTCTGGACTAGTAAAGGGGGGATGACTCATCGTCGTTAGAGTCTAGGTGTAGTTTGTGGGGATCAGCTCTTGTGAATTTTCCTTGTCTGGCAAGGACCTTCGTCTGTACCGACTCCCAGTTTGTTGGACCATTCTCTTGCATGACACTAGTGTGGCCGTTTCAGGCATTCTAATCCGCATTGCCGCATCCCTCTGAAGTCTTGTTATCGTGTGACTGTTCGGGTCACCGGAGAGAGTTCTGAAAGAAGCATCATTCGGGAGGAAGGAGTTAGGGACTGGAGGACGCAAATGCTTGACTGTGAGGCAGGAGACACTTTAGCCATCAGGGCCCTAGCCACAAGACTCGGGGTGAAGCTTGTACATAGTTTGGAGTTTCCAAGGGTGTGTGGGACCTCGTTCTGGATAATGTTTACATCTTTGGGATGGAAATATCCAAAATTTACTTGTTCTATTCTCGTCACTGTCGTAAGATCATCCTTGTTGTGGTGGCGTGATGAGCTCGTTCCACTAAAATCCAAGCGGCCTTATCTTCTCTTATCATGGTTTCAAAATCATTCGTTGTCCTTGAAGGGTGTTAGGCCCGTGAATAAACTGACATGTTCTGATTTTGAGTTGGTCTCATCTGTGTTCGTTAGGGGAGATGTATCATTTTGTAAAATTGATGGGAGGTGTTGAGTTAATTTCTCATACTTAAGTCGCTGGGTTGTTTCATATCAAGCCTTATGTCAAGGTCTCAGGTGTGTTATTCAGTCCATCTGGGGAAAAAGAATGAGTTTGGTTCAGGAGTTTCCGTGTTGCCCCCCCGGGGGGGTGGTTTGTTCGGGTTTCAAGGGTTTTTGTATTAGTGAATTATTGTGGTGGGAGAACCCTATCATGTTATCCCCTCAATCCCGGGCAATGGTTTTCCTTGAATTGGTCGGGTGTGACGTTTGTTGGGAATGGTCGCCCCGAAGCTCTCGGTTCTCTATGATTTTGTCTGGGAATGAATTCAAGATGTGTCAACTGTTGTCTTGGTGACTTTCTCAGGGCAGAAAGTGTTTGTAGTGGGGAAAATTGTCACACCCCGACCATGAACGCCTATATTTTTATTCTTTTCTCGGTCCCGCGACTTTGGGTAGATTCGGGTTTGGGTCCGAGTTTGATTTTTTTTGAAACTTTGATGTTTTCGGTGGGTCTTGGGACAGTGCGCAGTCACCGCGCTGCTAGCGGTCACCGCACATTCGGTCAGGGTGGGTGCACAGTCACCGCACCGCTTGTAGCAATCGTGCATTTGGACCTGGTGAGTGCGCGGTTGCCCAACCATTTAGATAAATAATAAAATTAGAAGAATAAATTAAATTGGAAAAAATAATAATAAATAAAGTATAATAGGTTAATTAAATTAAAAAGAATTTTATAAAATGTTTAATAATAATAATAAAAATAATTTATAATGTTTTTGTTGTTGTTGTTGTTATTATTATTATGATTATTTATTTACTTTTTTTTAATTTTATTTTATCCTATTCTTTTTTATCCTTTTCTTTCTTATTTTTTTTTCCACACGTTTGTTCCCCTCCTGGTCTGGCGTTCTTCCCCGGCCGCGCCCTCCTACAACGTCAACCAACCCTCACGTCCAGACCTCCGCCTCCACCCCTCATACAACCGCCTCCTTGCCTGCAGCCCGCGTCCCGACCTGTCGTTGCCCAGCACCTCCCTTCCTTCTCTGCTACCTCATTCACATCCAGACCTCCACCAGGCCTCCACCAGCACCTCCCATTCGCTCCCCTCCTGCCTTCTCTGCTGCCTCGCCTGCGTCCCGACCTGCCGACAGCCAAGCAACCACCACTGCACCCCGCTCCCTCATACAACCCTCCTTATGTACCACCAGCGACCCGCCTCTTGCTTTCTCCCCTTCGCACATCACCCTCCTTCTTTCTTCCCTCCTCTTCCCCGATCCGGCCTCATCCCGGCTGCCCCCTCCTTCGGGTTGGATGCCTTTATCGCGCGCCCTGCACAGCCGCCCCATTGTGCACCCTTCGCAACCCCCTACTGCGATCCAACCCCTGCGGCCCCTCCTTCTCCCTCGGCGGACAGACCATCTGCCCCCTTCCTGGCCTGCTTTCGGAGAACCCGACCCCCTGTCTGGCAGCCAGCAGTGACGAATCCAAATCTCGTCGCACAGCGCCTCTGCGTTGCTCCGATGTGGCCACGAACCCCCTCGCTGGGTTCATGAAGGGTGTCTCGAGTCATGTCGGACCGCGTTCCATCCGCCGCCACCGAAGGTGAAGTGATTCAGATCGCTTCAGACTGTCCACCATTATTTACGAGGCCCGTTTGGTTTTACCGCATGTTTTGGGTTCATTTCGTTTCTTCTACACCAGTGTCAAGGTGGGTTTTACTCTGTTTATTCATTTAGATTATTTTAAGTCAGTGTTTTTGTGTTTTAGTCATTTTGCGGTTGCTGCAATGTGTTGGCAGGTTTTTTCGTGAAATTGCGGTCGTCAGCTTGCACATGCTTGCGCCCCCCACTCAAAGTGTGTCGCGTCATCGTGCTTGGATTTCAAGTTGAGGTTGGTCCCCCACTGCATTCACCTTTAAATTTATATTTTATTAATTGCTTGATGTTTTTATTAATTTTAATAAATGGAAAATGATATAAGATAATTAATTTTTAAAATGATTATTTGGTGTAAAAATAGCTGTTTATTTTATACATGACACTTGAAATATTTTATTGATGAATGAACACTCAGTCATGAAAGAATAACCGTTTGGCCTTTAAACATAATTCGTGGAATTTTAAATGTAGTTTTGGTTTAAATGATAAATGATTTCTTCTAAAGCGTGAACGAGTGTTTTGGGTTTTCTTGAGAAATGAGGTTTTTCTTTAAAATTTGTGAAGGCCCGTTTAACACTTTAGTAAAAATAAATTATTTTGGAAAATTCACTTTGGGGTGACTCAGGGGTGATCTTTGGTATATGTTGATTGCGTGAGTTGTGTGTGATATTTGTGCTACTTGATTGACTTTGCTAACTCACCCCTTTCCCTTTTATTATGCATGTTGACATGGAAACCTAACATAGTGAGTGAATCTTCTGAGAACGATTGATGCACTAGTTTAGATTATGCACTGGCTAGTGGCCCCATAGCAGGGGAATACTGAGTTATTACTACTATGGGGATTGGGCCCCTCAGTTAGGCCATGAAGGGCTATACTAAGCGTTTGGGCGTTATGACGTCATCGAGTTAGAGCATGCTTTTAGGATGAGTCACATGTATAGTACGTTATGGATTGTTCACGAGCTCCTAGGTTCGACCCATGTTTCCTTTAGTGTTTATTTGTGTGTGGCGCACGATTGAGAGGTCTAGTTCATTTGTTGGCCCATGTGCACCACTTTTCCCATTGCCCTTGGTGTCTGTTGTGTGTTATGTGTGATTTTCCTTTTGGTTAATAAATAAAGTCTGGATTTCTAAATGGTTCACAAAAATGTTTTAAAACTCAAATCCACCTATTCCATTTTAACATTAAACTTATTTTTAAATAAAAAAGGTCAATGGACTGATACTTGTTTTAGAAATGGAAGTGTGTGTGTGGAAACCCATATTTTGTATAATTTATTTCAAATCTGGAATTAGTAAATTTTTTTATTTAAAGGTAGTGCATTGGGAATAGTTTGTTGGGCACACCTACTAAGTTTTATTACTCACGCCTATAGTGTTTTCCTGTTTTTAGTTTTGTTGCAGGTTTGACTTGAGCTTGTTCACCGTGGGCGAGAGTTGGTTGTGGACTGGTGAGCGACTCTTGAAGTCATGAGGAGTTTTGGTTGTGGTTAGGTTAGTTTGCTGTTGTTGGTTGTTCTTCCTTTTTCATGTCTTTTATTTGCCTTGTGTTATTCTACTTTTTTCACTACTTTATTTATTTTCATGGGCCAAATCGTTCCCACTTGTCCTCTATTGATGCCCCGGCGCTTGTCGCCAGACCAGGAGGATCGGGAACGCCTCTCGGGTCATATCGCGTACTGGCTCGGGTGATCAGTTGAGGGTCGAACCGGGTTGGTTTCTGACAATAAGTAAAGAGTGAGAATGATTTACCCAAATTTATTATCATAAAACAACCAACAATAATTAACAATAAGAATTTGAAAAATCCAAACCAAACAAGCCTTAAAAAAATTTCAGATTTGAGTTACAAAGTCTAAACCAAAACCCAAAAGGCTACAATAAAAGGGAACAACAAGACTATATCAAAAAAACCACCACATGGCAAGGGGGTATCTCCCTCGAGCCATCTCCACAACACCACACCAAGAAGAATCTCTAGCAACCCAAACCACCATATCCACAAGTCTTGCCCTTACCCATGTCAAACATTACCAAGTCTACTTACACCCAAAGGTGTAAGTAGGGTGTGAGCCTAAGCCTAGAAGGATACCACCCAATATAAGATTCCTTAATATTAATATTATAAGATAAATAAATTGAAATTTTTATAAAAAAATAAATTCTAGATACATTTTTAAGGGAAATAAATTTTAAGGAAAACAAGTTTAAAATAATTCATGCTTGCTTCTGAGATTACCAACCAAACATACCGCATGCCGATGGTAAGTATGATATATAGAATGAGCACTAGTCATGGGAAATTCTCTTAGGCACTAGCTAACAATGTGAAATTAGGTACCTCATATCTCGGTGAAATGTGGCATAGAAACCACAACCAACATCATTCTCGTGCATGAGACACTAGAGAAGAGCAACATCCAAAATTATAGTGGTCTCCAATCATCATCCATAATTCGTTAGTGTTATCATCGTCAATCCCACTAAGTGAAACTAGGCTATAACCACTTCCATATCACTAGCTTACTAGTCATAGTCTACCCTACTAGATACACATGATTCCCTTTGTGATCAAACAAGTTTCACATGTCACATAACACACCACATCCATGTTTCATCACCCAAACAAGGAATTTCACAACACAAGCCACCACTTGCACACCAAAACCCCACTTTAAAAATCAAACGCACATCAAAACCATTTCAAAACATTATTTTCATCACTTACATAATTTAATAAATCATTTAAACAATTTATAAAACATTTCCAAATCATTACACATCAAGAGTCACTACTTTCACCTCCAAATTACATTTTAAGTTCATATGCACACCAAAACCCCTCCCAAGTATGATTCACACCCCTTACATAATTTATTAAATTGTTTAAAAAATTTATAAAACACTTCAAATTAGTACAAAAAGGGTTTACACCAAAAATGCATCCAATTCCATATAAAAATTCCATTTTAAAATCAAACACATATCAAACCCCATTCAAAAACTACTTTTTCACCACACATAACAGTAATAGAACATGCTAAATTACTCAACCAAGCAAAATAAATTCATAAAATAATGTTTATACATGGAACCAACTGCCTTTGGTGTCGAAATCCCCAAAAATTGGTGTGAATATCCAACAAAACCTCAATCATACCACAAGAAAGAAAAAATAAACCCTAATACAGAATATAATAGTAAAAAAATCAAGATCAAAATCTAAAAAAACCCTAGCTACTGGAAAAATAGAACCCCAAAAAAGAGGGAAGAAACCCTAAAAAGAAGGAAGAAAACAAGAAAGAACTCAGTTACTTGAAGGATCATGAAGTTTCCCCACCAAATCCACCTAAAAAATAGGTTTCCAAGGGAGAAAGAGGGAGAAAGGAGGCCTCCTATGGATAAAAATCCTAAGTGAGGAAGAAGAGGGGCAAAAATGGGGTTAAATACAAAAAGGAAAAAAATGGTAAAAATCTATTTTTTTAATGATCTGGACAGGGTGCACGGTTAGTCAACACAGTTTAATAAATTGTGTGGTGATCGTGCGCATGATCTATCTAGAATGCACAGTTACCCAGACTGGGGAACATGAACATGCAGTAGGTTCTTACACCTACCACATGGTTATTTGGACCGGGCGCAAGGTCATGCGGTAAGTTCTGTCCTACCGCACAGTTACTTAGGTTGGGCGCATGGTTTCCATTAACGGTGTGCCAACCATGCACCTGAGTCTGCCTACCCTAAAACCTCTATTTTTCTCCCTAAACCTCAAAGAAACCCAAGGGAAAATAATAGACTGAAAATAAAAAGGGAAAATACCTAAAAATAAAGACACATATTTGACAATTCTCCCCACCATAAAAACTTTCCGCCCTTGAAAAGTCAACCCAAATCTTGATCGAAAAATAAAAATAGATACTTATGATCGACCCATGATTTCCACTCCCAAGTCCCATTCACATCATTCTCATGCTACCAAAGGACACATACAAATGGAATAGACTCCCATGAAGCACCTTCTCTTGGGAATCCACTATTTTCACTGGTCGTTCAGACATTGATAAATCATCCTCCATCTCCAACTCTTCCCAATTCAACACATGAGATGAATTAAAATTATAATTATTTAATTGGGAGACATGAAATAAATTGTTAATTGATGTAAACTAAGAAGGAAAAGCTAAACCGTATTCCACCTTGACAATCCACTTGGTGATTTCAAAAGATCTAACATACCTCAGCATTAGATTTCCCTACATTCCCAAACGATGATGACCCAAGCGAGGGGAACTTTCAAGAACACCTGATCACCCATGGAAAACTCAAGATCTCGATGTGTATGATCAATATAAGATTTTTGGTGACTCTAAGGTGTCAATAACCACTGCTTGATCAACTTGAATTTCTCAGACATCTCTTGCACAAGGCTCGGTCCCAAAAGTGAGGTATCACCTACCTCATCCCAATATAAAGAATACCAACATGGTCGACCATAAAACACCTCAAAAGAAGACATTAAAATTGAATAATTATAACTATTATTATAAGAGAATTTGACCAATCCCAAATGGCTATCCCATGATCCTCCAAAATCCAAAACACATGCACGAAGCATGTCCTCTAGAATCTAATTTTCCCACTTTGTCTGACCATCTGTTTGAGGATGGTATGCCATACTCATCTTAATCTTCAACCCAAATTCCTTTTGAAGGAATTCCTAGAATTGAGTGTTAAAATAGGGGTCTCTATCTAAAATAATTGTTGACGGAACACCATGAAGCCTTACCACCTCCTGAACATACAACCGGCTCAGCTCATCCATTTTAGCCGACTCTCTGATTGGAATGAAATGAGTTGATTTAGTCAAATGGTATATTACTACCCAAATTGAGTTCTTTTCCCAAGGTGTGTGAGAAAATAAAATACTGAAATATATGGAAACCTCATACCACTTCCAGGTAGGAATGGGTAACGACTGAAGCAAACCAGAGGGCCTTTGATGCTTTACCTTTACCTGATGACATATATAGCAACTCAATATGAAATCAGTTATGTCTCACCTCACGCCTGACACCAAAACTATAGAAGAACATCATAATACATTTTGGTAGCTTCAGGATGAATGACCCACAGAGATCAGTGGCTATCCTGCATCACCACCTTCCTTAGAGACAATAACACCATGAAACGGACCTTAAAGGACAATATTCCCTCAGAAAAAAGACCAATCATGAGATGTCTCCCCACAATGAAGGAACTGCATAGAATTCTCACAAAAATAATCACCAAGATTCTCTCACTGAATCAACTCCATAAGGGAAGGATCCAAATGGACGCTCGCTAAGAATGCACCTCCATTATGCTCCTTGGTCTTTAAGTGCATCTGGGAAAAGTTCCCCATCAAAGTCCACTCATCACTGGACTTCTTCAATGCCTGCACTGACACTTTAATTCTCAAGGAATCATCCACCACATTACCCTTTATTGGGGTATATATGATATCAAAGTCAAACCCTCGTAGATACTCAATCCAACAACACTGACTCAAGTTAAAATATTTTTGGGAGAAGATGTAGGCTAAGTTTTTATGATATGAATAGACCAAAAATTTCTCCCCAAAAAGATAATGACGCTAAGTCTTTAGGGAATGCATCATCGCTTCTAATTCCAAATCATGGGTTGGGTAATTCTTTTAATGCATTCAGAGTTGGTGAGAACCATATACCACTACATGATCATCTTGCATGAGCACACACCTGAGGACCATACCTGAAGCATCGAAATAAACTGCATAAAGATCAACACAGGTGCATTAGTCAATTACCACTTCAACTCCTCAAAGTATTCCTGACACTCTAGGATCTATTCAAACTTCACCCCTTTCTAGGTGAGTGTGGTCATGGACAAAGCGACCCGAGAGAAATCCTGAAAAAACCATATGTAATAACTTTCCAAGATAAGAAAACTCTTGATCTTGAACACATTATTTAGCTACTCCCATGATATAACTAAACTGATCTTCTCGGGTTCCATCAAAACCCCTTGTTCCGAAATCACATGGCCCGAAAATTTCACTTCCCTAATCCAAAAGGTGCACTTTGAAAACTTTGCATAAAGGCGATGATCCTGTAGAGTACCTAACACGATCCCAAATGATGCTCATGATCTTCCTTGGATCCAGAGTATACTAGGATTTCATCCAAGAATACTACAACAAAGGATTCAAGATACCAGTGGAACGCCCTATTCATGAGCCCCCATTAAAACCACTAGAGAATTTGACAATCCAAAAGGCATTACCAAATACTCGGAGTGGCCATACCTGCTTTAGAAATATGTTTTCAGGATATATTACTCTCTCACCCTATCTTGGTGGTATCCTATACACAAGTATATCTTGGAAAACTACTTTTCTCACTTCAATTGATCAAAAAATTCATCAATTTGGTGAAACTAATTCTTATTCTTTATGGTTACCTTATCTAGCTTTCAGTAATCGATGCACAACTAGTAGGGGTGTCCAGATCCAACCCAACCCGACCAACCCGACTCAACCCGATCGGGTCGAGTCGGGTTAAAAAATTTATACCACGGGTTGGGTCGGGTTGGGTTATATCATGGTCGGGTTGGGTCGGGTCATAGGTTGGGAAAAAATTGACCCAACCCGACTACTGTGAGTCACCTCTTCTAACATCACCCTCACCCCTGCCTCTCGACCCAATGCCCCCTCACCCTCGCCCCACGCCGTTGTATTTCTCCTTTCCTACACCATCCATTGAGTCCATTCCATTGACCACCATTACATGAATACTATATTAATCATATATATGATTGAATATTTCATGAAATTTTTAAGACAAACATAAAATAAATTCAAAAAATTTGAGACATGTGAAATCAGTGGAAAAGCAATGCCTGATCAACAACAAAAAACATGATGATAACCATATTTTATTCGATTTTGCTATGAAAACTAAAGAACAAGAAAAAAATAAGGAATATAGAACGATTTTAATGATTTGAAGATCCGGTGGTAGAGGATCAACTAAGAAAATGATCTTTGAACATCTCCCTTGCCCTCATCAGTCCAGTGTATCCACTGCGTCACACCTGCATGTACCCCTGCCTCTTCCACTAACTCTATATCCATCGCGACTGTGTGCAGTGCCAAATCTATTGGTGTCTGACACTACCACATTGTCATCACCTTCCTGGCCTCACCTAGAACCTCCTCAAACCTTGATAACTACTTGCAGGAAAGCTAATCACATCACACCATCGAGTCACAGACTAACGTTTTTCTGGGTCAATTTATTACAGGGCAGATGATGTGGACGTTCCCTAGTGTGGAGAAAAAGATGAAGAAGAGGAATACGTAACCCGATCAACCCACGGGGCAATAACCAAAAAAAGAACTAAACAATTTTTTTTGTCGTAACCCAGTAAACCTGTGGGTTGGGATCATAAAAAAATACCAAACAAATTTTTTTCCTTAACCCGATCAACCCAACCTGACCCAACCCGATTTGAGACGGGTTGGGTTGGGTCGGGTCTGAATCCAAAAACATCTCTGACCCGACCCAACCCGACCCGACCTATTTTTCTTGGGTCGGGTCTAAAATAGCCCTCAACCCGACCCAACCCGACCCATGGACACCCCTAACAACTAGGGAGATCTGTTGGCCTTCTTTGCGAACAAGACTAGGGTGACCCAAGGAGAGATTCTCGGGCGAATGAACCTTTTGTATTCCAAATAATCTAGTTGTATATTTATTTCCCTCATCATAGTGGGGTCCATGAGATGTGTGGGAAGATATATAGGCTACGTTCTCGGTGCCAAATCAATTGAGAAATCCACATCCTGCTCTGAGGGTAAACCCAAAAAATCATCTGGAAATACCTCTCAGAACTCATCCACTATAAGAGGAAATCCACCCTCAAAAGAAACACTATTGTCCTCCAGCATGAGTGGTGATAACTAAAAAGTAATATTTCCTAATTATGGTAGTGGAGGTCTAGAATGACCCAACTGAGGATCCCATTCCCTAAGAAAAACCTGAGGACTCCCATTAGGTTCTATGAAACTCACCCACTACCTATAACAATCGATATGCACTTGGAAGCAAACTAGCCAATCCATGCCAAGGATTACATTGAAAAGTTCTATATCCAATACCATTAAATCCCATTCCATCTCAACCCTTAATATAGAGAGCACACAAGATAGACACTTGAGACCCTGATCCCTCTTATTTCCCAACAACGTTACCAACTCCATTGTATAAGACATCATCTCGGTTGGCAAGTTAAATAGATTTACAAGGTGGGTAGATATAAAAGAAACAGAAGCACTGGTATCAAATAAAACAATAGTTATAGAAGATTCAATCAGAATGGTACCTAGAACTATCAATGGCCCTACATCTGGTCCTGCTAGTTCTTGATTCACAACTTAAAGATGCCTAGTCTCTACCTGAGAATGACCGCTCGCCTGCTACTCTGCCCTGAACTGGCTCTACCCAGAAGACAATCCAGTCCTACGACTATAGCCACCAAATCAATATCCCACCATCCTATATGGATTTAACTGAACTGACACTCCCCTAGAAGCCGCAGGTCCTACCCAACTCCAGTATAGGCACATTGACCTACACAAATTCTACAAGTTCCCCACAACTCCAAATCAATGATAAGTCCTAGGAGGAGATATACATGCAGGTTGGACATGGCTTGCCTGCCTGCGCTAATGGATTACAACAGAACTTGAATCAGAAGCTACAGATGAAGACAACCAAGAAGGATGGCCTGAACTACCACCTCCCTTATTCCTCTACTCCCCCCACTTCCTCTTCTTCTCAGATGAACTACCACTGCCCATCACTGATATTTCCCTATATGAACTAGACCTACCCTTATGGTCAATCTACACCATAAAATCTCAATCAACTACCCCAACATAGGTATTCATCTTGAACAAGAATACCTGAGAATAGATCTATGACCACAAAACCCTTTCGAACCTCTGAGCCTTCATCTGCTCATTGAAGACTATTTTAGGTGCATACCAGACTAGCTTGACAAAATGGTTGGTATACCCCATCACTGACTAGTCCACCTGAATGAGTTCTATAAACTCCTGAGATCTAGCATAATACAAGACCTTAGAATAGTAATGGTCATTCAAGACATCCTTGAATTCTTTCCATCTCATCTGCTCATGCTTCCCTTCTTGAAGCACTGAGTCCCACCACCTTCGACTGTGACCCTCTAGCAAGAAAAATGAGCATTTTACCCTAACTTCCTCAGGATTATCAAGAAATTCAAACATGTTCTCTATATTCTCAAGCCACTCCTCTACTTTCTAGGGCTCTGTGATACCTTAGAAAGAAGGAGGTTTGTTCTTTAGAAACTCTTAGGTGTTTTCCTTCATAGTACTTGATTCATCTTCTCTAACCAGAGTAGGACCCAAACTCGCTCCCTATCCTAGAGCCTGAATAGCCCAGAATACAAATTTTACCAACCTCAGATCAATCAATGAGGGAGAAATCTCTCCATATTATTCCTGTGGTTGAAAAATAGATCTCTGGGGAGGCATGTTACTACAAAAACCAACAGTCACAAGAAAAATCATTAGTATATTAGGTCTGGAAAATTTCAGCAATAACATAAAATATACAGAATTAAAACTCATAATGACAACAAAATGACCAAACCACTTCATCTCCAGCCATTTTCCATGTGCATTCTGCAGAATAAACGTCCCACCTAGAAAATAAGTCAAAAAAAAAAAAATCCCAACATCCCATTGTGACTCAAGGTTTGTCATAAGGGGTGCTAACTAGGAACCCTGCTCACAACCAGAACTCTAATCCCCAAAAATCCTAGCTCCTTTATATCCAGACTCATTCTAATAACATGACCCAAAGAGATTAACTAATGGGGAGTCCTTGTCATGAGGATAGTCAAGTTTACATTTATAAAGACCCAAGATATAGCACAGTGGCTAACCTCGGGGTCGCTCTCAAGGAAGCAGTGTCGAGAGCCTAAGTGGTCGTTCCAAAAATCTTTTTGTATTTTTTTAAAATATTTTGAAAATAGAAAAAACACAATTCCTAAGAAATCACTAATCAGCGCTGAAGAGCACAATGGATGTGGAGCAATGAATGGACAGAGGAGAAACATAGATGAAAAAATACAAAAATAAAGAGACACATGACAAAGCACAGAACAAACAAATGACACCAAGACACATAAGAAAAAAGTCAGTGTGAACAAGGCCGGACCCAGGTTAATACACCCCCTACTCACTTTCCTAGATCAACTTAAGAAATTGATCAACAATTCTCAATTTCGTACAGTGCATGATCGATGTCTCGAATCACACACCAGTATCGCCTAGAAATTAAACACTCAAGCATTGAATTTCTTCAATACTCAAGCGTTCCTCCGAAATTCAAGGTGATTCACTCAGCAAAGTCATCCTGAAAAGAATTTCTCACAATCCAGAATGATTCCACTAAGATCGTCACATCGCACAACTAATCTTGATTCTCAGTTTGAGAAATCAAGATAGGAAGGGGAGAAGAAATTAAACAAGAAAGTGGCAAATCATCCTATGCAAGATCATGCTCTCTCTCAATCTAACTCGCAAACGTGATCTACCAAGGTGAATAAAAAGAACGTGATCGCGTTGATGTGTGGATCTCTAGATCATGTTGGGTTTCATAAACTAGATCTATCCTCGAAAGTTAAATATCCATTTCTGGAGATTGGAGATCACAACATGAAGCAAGGAGAAGAAAAATGAACAATACATCAAGAACATCAAAAATATAATTACGAAACACGCACCAAAATATATTTACAGACTCAAAAGAAATAAAAAATAAAGCAGAGCAACGGGGGATGAGGCGGAGAATGGAGGAGCAGGGACCCGTCTCCCAGTCGAAGACAGTCTGAGTTCGTGAGATGTGGAAGGAATGGATGTGTAAATCGGGTGGAGTCTCCTCCCCCCGATCTTGTTCCAGCCCCTGGCCTCTGGACTTTCCTCTAGCTTGCTTCCATCCTGTTCCAGAGAGGAGTCGGGGGTTCTTTTATTCTAAAAAAAAACTCAACTAAAATAGAGGCAAACTGACAAGCAGTAAATCCACGTGGCGTGTCTTTGAGTGCGCTCATCACCAGCTCTCGAGTGAACTCCCTGTGAGTGTACCCAATTAACTTGCAACAAACTCGAGAGTATTCTCGCACCTTTCCTATAAATTGCTTCATTTATCACCGCTTCTACGAGTAGCTCCCCAGTGATGAAATGGTGAGACAGGTGAAGAAATAAAACGGTGGCTGGGCAGAGGAGAGTGAAGCGGTGTGTGGGGGGGACCGGTGGCACCGTGATGGAGACAGTGTGACGTGCCACTGTGAGTACCTACAAATTAAAAAGAACAGATTAAAAAAATTAATAATTTAATAAACCTAAAATTAGATTAATAAATTAATAAATTAAATTAAATAGAATGAAATTGAAAAATAAATAAATAAAACAAAGTTAAATAATAAAATTAATAATGCTTTTATTTACAAGAATGAATTTATTTATATTAAAAATTATAAACAAACTTAATTTAAAAAAAACTAAAATAAATAAAGTCAATTGCTTAGATTAATCAACCAATTAATTAATGAATTAATAAAGTAAATTAAAGAATAAGAAAAATTAATTGAATAAAATTAAATTGTTAAAATTAATTAAATTATTAAAAGACTAAAAACCAAAAAGAGTTATTTATTTACAATTTAAAGAATAAATAATTAATTAATTCAATTAATAAATTAATAAACTAACTAGAATGAAAATTTATAAAAATAAAAGAATAAATAAATAAAAGTCTAATTCGTAAGACTAAATTAATTTAAGAATTATTTAAAATGACACTAATGCACATTAAAACACATGTTTTAAACTAAAAACTGATTATTCTACACAGAAAGTACAAAAACACAACACTTAGCAATTATTTAATAAAAAACAACATTTTGATGTAAAAAAGTCAATAAAAATATAAAAAGTATGTGGAAAATAGTGTTAAAACCAGTGCCACATCATTAACCTCCCTATGATACCATTTTCTAAGGAACCAAGATGGGTTGTCATCCAAACCAGCACCCGAACCAATCTGTGGTAAGGCCAAAAGGGCATTCCCCATCCCCACGGGTTGACACAAGTGCCCGAGAATCATAGGTAAATAGTGGTAATGATTTACCCAAATCTATTATCATAAAACAACCAACAATAATTAATAAATCGAATTTGAAAAATCCAAACCAAACAAGACTTAAACAATTTTTTGATTTGAGTTACAAAGTTTAAACCAAAATTCAAAAAGGCTACAACAAAAATGAACAATGAGACTATCTAAAAAAACCACCACATGTCAAGGGGTCACCACCCTCAATCCATCTCCACAACATCTCACTAAGAAGAACCTGTAGTAACCGGAACCACAATCTCCACAAGCCTTTCCCTTACATGTGTCGAACATTACTAAGTCTACTTACATCCAAAGGTGTAAGTAGGGTGTGAGACTAAGTCCAATAGGATACCACCCAATACAAGATTTCATGCTATAAACATTATAAGATAAATAACTTGAAAGTTTTATAAAAAAAGAAATTCTAGAAACAATTTTTAAGAGAAATAAATTTTAAGGAAAACAAATTTAAAAGAATTCATGCTTGATTTTGAAATTACCAACCAAACATACCATATGCTGATAGTAAGTATGATATAGATACTGAGAACTAGTCATGGGAAATGCCCCTAGGCACTAGATAACAATGGGACACTAGGTACCTCGTATCTCGGTGAAATGTGGCATAGAAACCATGACCAACAACGTTCTCGTGCACGAGCCACTAGAGAAGAGAAAAATCCAATATTATAGTGGTATCTAATCATCATCCATATTTCATTAATGTTTTCATCATTAATCACACTAAGTGAAACCAGGTTGTAGCCACTTCCATGTCACCATCTTACTAGTCCTCGTCCGCCCACCTAGATACCCAGTCTTCCCTTTGTGCTCAAACAAGTTTCACATGTTACATAACACACCATATCCACATTTCATCAACCAAACAAGGCATTTCACAACAAAAATCACTAACTGCACACAAAAACTCCTCTTTAAAAATCAAAGGCACACCAAACCTTTTCAAAACATGATTTTCATCACTTACGCAATTTCATAAATCATTTAAACAATTTATAAAACATTTCCAAAGCATTACACATCACAAGTCACCACTTTCACCTCCAAATTCAATTTTAAGTTCATACACACACCAAAAATTTTCCCAAGTATGATTCTCACCTCTTAAATAATTTATTAAATCATTTAAAAAATTTATAAAATACTTAAAATTAGCACAACAAGGGTTTACACCAAAAAATGCATTCAATTCCATATAAAAATGCCATTTTAAAATCAAACTCATATCAAAACCCTTTCAAAAAATACTTTAAAACCAAATATAATAATCATAGAACATGCTAAATTACCCAAGAAAGAAAAATAAATTAATCAAATAATGTTTATACATGGAAACACCCACCTTTGGTGTTGAAATCCCCAAAAATCAGTGTAAATATCTAAACAAACCACAATTGCACCAAAAGTAAGCAAAAACAAACCCTAATCAAGAAGATATAACCCAAAAAATCAAGATCAAACCCTAAAAATGAAACCCTAGATTCTAAAAATATATAACCATAGAAAGAGGGAAGAAACCCTAAAAAGAAGGAAGAAAATAAGAAAGAACTCAGTTACTTAAAGGATCTTGAAGTTCCCACACCAAATACACCTAAACAATGGGTGTCCAAGGGAGAAAGGAGTCCTCCCATGGTTGAAAATACTAAGAGGGGAAGAAGAGGGGTGGAAATTGGGTTAAATACAAAAAGTAAAAGACATTAAAAAATCATTTTTTAATGATCTGGATAGGGTGAACAATTTAATAAAACATGTAGTGATTGTGAACATGCTCTATTTAGACCGCACAGTTTCCTAGGTTGAGGCGCACAACTGTGTGGTAACCGTGCGATAGGTTATACCTTATAAATCACACTTATCTGGATCAGGTGCACGACCGTGTAGTGACCAAGCAGTAGGTTCTGTCCTACTGCACAACTACCTTGGCTGGGTGCATGGTTCCCATTAACTATGAGACAACCGTGCTCCTAGGTCTGCTTACCCAAAACCTCCATTTTTCTCCCAAAACCTCAAGGAAACCCACAGGAAAATAATATATGAAATATAAAAAAGGGGAAATACCTGAAAATAAAGACACAAATGTGAAAATGTTCAAGATCATTTCTTCATTATTCAAAAATGAACATTAAAAATGACTTAATTCCTTCTTCCAATGAGAATCCTTATTATATACATTTTTTTTATTCTTAGAGATTAGATTATGAATCCCACTTTATTCTCATGAGTTTTACCATGATTATAAATTATTTATAGTTTATTTTAATAATATGGAACTTGTTTACATGTAGATATTATGATTTTCATTATTTGGTGGGTGAGATCAGGATTATATAGCCTGCCAATGCATCGGGTAATGTTTTTATCTCAAGAGATATCATTTATTGTGCATGGGAAATGATCCCGAAACATCATGTTATGTTGACTTTGTAATGATACCTGACTTATGATTATAATTTAATGCCTTATATTATTTCCACATTTTTATGATTCCATGAAGTTATGATATGATTCCCTTATTCCTTGTTTTCATGGTTATATCACACTATAATTCCATGATACATGTTTTTTTCTTTTTTGATTACATGTTCCTCTATCATGAAATATGGACAATTAAATTTTATATTCTTTTTATTTAGATATTTCATTATTGTTATTGTTTTCCCATATTCTTATAATCTAACCCATGGTGACTTGTTAATATGTTTTCCCTTATGGATTTTTTGAGATCAAACATTTATTATCTTTCTATTATCCGAGTTATGAATATTATTATAACTTATTAAATATTTAGAGTGGCTCAATTATGGATAAATTTTCACATTATTGTAAAATAAGTTTCCTATATATTAAGACCTCAAAGTCACTAAGACACCCATTCTTGGGACTGTGAGATTGTTATGAGACTCAATTGACATGTTATGAATATGATGTGAAATATATGTATATTTATCTTTGATAATTTATTCTCATATAAAAGCTAGTGTTTAATGAAAGTGTTTTTAGAACAGGACCTAGGAGTACCGGTCTAGAGTGCCTTATATTATGCATGGATAGTGTACTTGACATGGAAAATTAGAGGTGTTCTTATGAATAAAAATATAGAAACATTGTATAGTGACATACAATTTATTTTAATGCCAAAATAACTTAAGGAGTGAGGGATGCATAATAATAAATGACATGTGAATGGATAATACAGATATATTGAATTTTATAAATTAACTCCTCAATGTTAACATTACAGATTCATGAATTTTGGAAAAGTCAAAATTATTCTTTGATGGTCCACTCAGAGAAGCATTTAATTAGTACAGAGGATAATTTTTTGGATTTTTTCAAAAGGAGGTTTCAGTGAAATGGTAATTATGATATTATTTAAATAGTATATTATTACTTGGGGGTTATTTATTTTATATTGAAAATATATTTGTACATCCTATTGATATAATCTCTCATTGGGTCATAATATTATTTATAATTATTAATAAATTATTTAATGATTTTGTGATAAATAAATGAATTAATTGAACAACCAAACATGAATTGAACTTGTGTTTTCTTATGGGAAGAATGAAATATTGATGATCCAAAAATATTATTCTTAATTAAATAATTGACACAACTTATTAAAATAATGGTGTAAATAACTTTTAATAAATTGAATTAAAATATAAGGGATCTGATAGTATGACCAATGTGTTCCATATCATATTATTTTTCTTACATTGTAATGTGATTCCATATCATTTTATATTTATTATTATTTACTTAAAAATGAATTTATATTCCTCAATATGGTATTGGTATCAAATTAATATGATTATGCTAGAATTTAAAATTGGAAAATAATTTAGGTTATGAGAAGTCATGGTATGTTTAATTAAAATATTATTTACATACATGTAGTAGAAAAATTTATTACATTTATTATTATTGAGTTATTATGATATGATTTAATGAATTGTTTAATTCTAATATGTTTTTTTTATTTTTAAAAAGTAAGTGGGTTATTATTATACGTTCATCGCATGATTGTAATTTCTGTAGTCTTAGTTCATTATGATATAATATCATAATATTATTATCTCCTTATGCTTGTAATAATGTGGAAGTTATCTAATCAAGTCATTATCCATCTATGAAAATAGGATTTAGAAAGTTATTTATTTTATGCCATTACCCCTCTATGTATATTAACATGATTATGTTATATATGTGAAGTTATTATCCCTCTAGAAAATTAATCATGTTTATATTATTGGATTGATGTTTTTATATAAATTGGATGAGAATCATGATTATTTTATCTAATTCATGCCATTATATGTCTAAATATTTTTTGTAGTGGATTTTTATCATTATTCTATCAATTGAACCAATATAAGTTAAAGTGAGCAAAGTCATGTGACTTGGTGTCATGGTCACTACATAGGGACCTAACTTGTGAATTGACTATTATTTACACATATGATATTTATATTTTCATAATTTTTAAAAATGTATTCACATAAATTAATAAATATTTTCATTGTCCGGTTGAAGCATCCTATTTTTTTCTATAAAGTGACCTACATGTTTAACTTACATGTAATGTACATTATCAGAATACATAAGTAATGCTTAAATAAGGCATTCATAGAATATCATAAAAACCTCCCCATCACTACAGGCTCACAAAAACCCTAGGGTTCAAATAATGCATGCTTTATTGGATATGTTCCACAATTAAAAGATGTAATGAGTATAACAAAGAACATACCAAATAATCATAAGTTGTCCACATACTATGAGATACCATGTATATAACATCTAACGATGGAAGAATAGAAGATATAAGATGATACAAGAGAGTATATAAAGATATATAAAAGTAAATTCATACAAGAACACTAAATAAACCCCAACTATGTACAATGTGGGTATGATTATTCCAAAACAATCTATAAAATTAATAAAAGTTAACCACAACCTTAGAGGAATATGTGGTGATCCCATATGTGAATCCAATCAAAGAGGATATATTGAATAACACACATACCATCAACAAATAAAGATATTAGAATACAATATATAATGGTATCCCAAGACACATTAATTGTGAGTGTAATTTCTTGTACTATAGGTCCTTTCTATTATCCGAGTACCATATAAAAGATTCCATACATGTCCTAAGATGGGTTTTTATAGGGTGAGAGTATTATAACTTAGTAGGCAATGAACAATCCAACCCTATAAAAACATTTATGAACTATAGATAATTCTAACAATAATTAAAATTTAGAGTAACAAGTCATATATAATTGTATATACTCTATCGTATAATTGGATATAACATTATTAATTACAAGTAACTCAATAGTTAGGGAGGGTCAGTACCAATATTACATTATTTGATCCTAAAATCATGAGATAAAACTATATTCCATGTCCATCCCTTATAGAAGGAAATACCAGTACCAATTAAGAACTCAAATATTTACACATATCCACAAACTCATATTTATAGATGTGTGAAAAAAGAAGTCTAGATCTGAGTGACCCATCCCATGAGAAAAATAAAATAATTAAAATGAAGCATGGAAATAATTCCAACCATCCATGATAATATGGTAAATAGTATAATGAGTTTTTGTGTTATGAGTTTATCCCAAACCATCATCCAATATAATTAGTTAGTTCATAATGCACTTCTCATGTTTTGAACTTGTACACTGTCAACTAGGTACCAAATCAACCTTATGTACCTCAATATATACATATATTATAATTCCAACATGAATAATAAAATAAATATTATTATGTACTGACATTTTTATAAATTCTGGAGAGTCATACAACTAAAAATTCACATTAATAAACAATAAAGAAAATTTAACAAGTTAAATCCCACACACTAGGTTTTATTAACCCTAATTAAAGTAATAAGCATACTTTGACAATCATAAAATTGAAAAAATACATGAATTATATCATGTAAAAATAAAAAATAAAATACAACCATGTGTGTAATAAAAGTTTAATTTATTTATAGAATAATTTATTATAAAACTGCATTAATTTAAAATCCTAAATTTTATTAAGCTTACTCAGTCCCAAACCATTTTCAGGATATTACGCTACGAGTAGGAAATGTAGAAAAATGAAAACTATAATATTTGTTTATGATTATTCCCTTGAGGTCTCAACAAGATTAATGATTCCAACCAATGATAAAATAGACCACCTATTTTTTTAGGTTCATTAATAGTTACCTCTACTATAATGGATTGCTTTTATAAATTAAGACTATGTTATTTCTAGACTTCCACCTAAGAAATTTAAAAAATACTACTATATGAGAATAAATTCAAGATATATGGAATAATATACTATAACTAGATATTGAGAGGTTAGTACTACACCTAATCTATTCTAAAAAGTGGGAGAAGGTGAATATTAGTTGAACTATGAATCCACCCCACCAAAAGAAAGATCGTAAGACCGATCAAGAACTCATGGATCAAGGATTAAAATTTGGTATCATGAGAGGGTAGAATAGGCAAGGGAGAGGATGATAGAGATAGAGAGTGACTAATAAGTTCAATGAGGATGATTTCCCAAACCCCCTAAAATCTAGGTTGGAATTTATATCCAAAATCACTAATAATCACAGTCATATAGGAATTTTACTCCGAGACCTGTCAAGTACTATTAAAACCCACTAGGTAGAAAGTGATTTAAAACTGAATAAACATACCACTTAGAGTCCCACTAGGTGCCCAGTACCTGACCACTGAATGCTTGGTGCTTACTGCACCTCACTAACTTCCCATTTTCCCTTTAAATCCTCCAAAAACAACCTAATAACCCATATACTCAAAATATTATTAGAGTGAACTAGAAATTAATGGTAATTTCTGATTATTATAGGTAATGAACACTAAAATATCCCCACTATCATGATTCTCTTCCCTAAGAAGTTTCAATTAGCACCTCAAGGGATTAATTTCATCCATTAATCTATAATTTTAGACTTCTACTCTAATGTTTCATTATAGATATTCATATACCACCATTAAAATAAAACTAGATGAATTATATAGACATATAATACCTTTTGACTATAGTCAATTATTAAGATTGTATTCTCTATATAATATGTATTAATTATAATCATCTCTGTTAGGTCAAACATATACTTCTTTAGTTAGTAAACAATGAGGGTGTTTTCCACTACACCTAACATTATAGGAATAGTAAGTTGAAAATAAATTTCTCCACTTTAGAATAATATTTTTAATTTTTTGACATATATTAGATCAAGTATAACTTGTACATTCATCCATTGATGATCAAACATCTCTGAAACATAGAGTAACATGTGGTCACCAAATTTGAATTTATTCAATCGACTCCAATGGTTAGTATAAGACATATATTAACATTGAGTTTCTATAAAACAAAATTAGTTGACCATTCACTATTAGACCATATCATCTATGATAATATTTCTGATCCTAGTAGACACACCTATCCGAGTTCAATAGATATGCTAGTTATATGGGTTCCCATAAAGAGATTTTATAGGAACCATTTGTATATATTAATGATATATATTTATTATTAGATAATTCCACTAAAGAGAGGTGATTCCACAAAAATCCATATAAATAAATAATAGATTATTATAACATATACTTTAGGATATAGATGGTCTATTATAATTCTCAATCTTTCTAAGGGTAAAATTTTGAACAAAATACTACCTGAGAACCCAATGTCCATTTCAATCCCTATTAAAATCTATAGATGAAATATAGTTCCTTTTCAGTGATTAAATTAACTCAATGAAATTTCATTACAAAATTAATTTTGATGTAATCCATCTCTATTGTATTATGGGAACTGAAATTCATCATTTTTTTATAAAAGTTTATTTTTGTGACATGTGGGGATCACAAGTCATGGTTGAGGCCTTCAAACCAAATATAGAGGATATGTTACTTTTTTCCCATTATGATTCTTGATTAATTTAAGTATTCCTAGAGATTTTATAAATTCTAGATTCATGAAAAATATTTTCATTAGATTATAGTGTTTCTCCACACCAACATTTATTCTTAGCCCATTGTTGTGTGGGGAATCAATATTCTAGGATTATACCATTCATAAAAAACACATTAGTCAAAGTTCATTCTTACTACTAAAAATATATTTTCAAAATTTTATAAATCCATTAAACTTAATAAATTCAAGATCATATCTATGGAAATGTTTTTGAAGTTAAATATAATATACTAGTTTAATGTACCTTACATAATTCTCATGAAAAATGGAACCATTTTTTAGCCATTGAGTTGAAGATGATGTATACATAGCATCATATTTGATATAACCATTCATCCTACTATAACTCACCAAGGAATAGATAGGTAAAGGAATTAAATAATATCTTATTTAACATTTTTAGATATTTGTGGATCAAAAAATGATTTTTTTCAAAATAATCTATCAAATTCATTTTCCCATATTGGACCATCACTCAGACCTCTTCCCAGGCAACATGTTTCTTCCTTGTGTATGGAATAGAGGATTTATTACCCAATTTGATTCAACTAAAATCAATCAAGATGGTCTTCTATGAATGTATGATGTATTCTATATTATCTCGATATTGGAAGGTATTGTTAGAGTACCTATAAAATAATAATACACGCATTGTACAAACTTGGTGTTCATCAGAATAATATGCCTCATGAATTGAGTAAGAAGGATTTACTTCAAATGTTTCTTCAGGATGTTTGGGTATTGAAAATGGGAATTATCACACTAATGGGAATACATCCATGGAAATTGGAAACCATGTGAGAATTACCCTTCTCAATACATATTTTTATACTAATAATGTTTTTTCATTGATCATTATGTATGGGGATTGGATCATGCCACCCACTATCTCAATATTTATAAAAAAAGTTCAGGTATAAATGAAATATTATTTATTATACTTTTCATGAGATTTTGAACTACTCTAAAATCATATTTACTGGGGGATGATAAAATATAAAAAAATCATTCTTATAGTACGATGTAAAAATCTACAAATATCATCCATGTCACATAATGTGGAACTAGAAGGAATTTGTTCCAACCATATATTGTTAAATTGTAGGGATTTTTCCCAATCAATTGATCTTAGAATACATGATGGTTTTCCCCCTCCACATGAACATAAAATACATGGATAACATCATTTTGTGAGGTATTTAAAATATTGAATTTCACTAATGTTCTCTCTTGATATGACACCCCATTTATTCCAGTGATGGACTCCTACAATGCCCTGTAATAACCCATGCTGTTAGTTTTCAATTTTTTATATATTTTTTTATGATAGAAAATTTGATCTCGATGAAATTTATTAAATATTTTTTATTTTGTTTAAATTAATAAAAAATAATATTATTTTGGAGTTTCAATATTTTATGGGTGGTAAAATTTAATAATATGATTAGTATTTGTGTAATATAAATGCATGAGTTTGTGGTTAGTGATTGTTTAATTATTATGGAAAATGTTATTAATTGTGTTGAATAAATGAGAATGTGTAGTTAATAATATTTTTATTAAAATTTTTGGAATGATAATGGTGGAAATGATGTGAAATATTTAATAATAGTATTTATTATTATTATTATTATTAAAGTGGGAAAACATTGGTGTGTATATATGTATATGATATATATATACATATATGTGTATATTTTTTTGTGGGTGTAAATAAATATAAATAAATATACAAATTTGTGTATATATATGTGTGTGGAAATCATGAAGTAGGTGCGCTCAACCCTCATGCTCTTCTCTCATCTCCCTATTTCGCTATCACTTTATTTTTAATTTTATTAATATCTTCAAACTTCAATCATCAATATCTTTTCCAATATTGATCATATTGACGCACTGTAAGTTGCATTAGATTCTTCTTGATAATAAGATAGTGTGTATCAATTTTTTTCACAGGTGATGAGTTATTTTGTACATATTTTTATTAAATTGAATTTCATTATTTATTTAATTTCTCCTTTGATAGTCATCAGAATAACACTCCATCTGTGATGTTGGATTCATATTGATGAGAAGATGATAATCCCTAGATTAATTTTCATAGGCAATGAATAATTTTATCCATAATTAATTGAATTCAAATATCATGGTTAAATCGCTAAGATGATGATTAACAATGAATCTTTCTCAGTACCATATATTATAATTGGATCAACACCCAATTCACAAGTTCATCATATTTGAGGTAGGTAGTCTAAATTCCAATCCCATAGTCTTGATTAAATTATATTTATGTAATTTTGAGAATTAAAATTTCCATGATAGGTAAATTTCATTGATAATTCTATTGATTTGTTTTAATTTTCACATGGTAACACTTTAGATTAATTGGGGTAATTAAAATATGGAATTGAACTAATTAATTGTTGAATTAATTAAATGGAGTTGATGTGATTATGCAATTGGTTGAATTTGATTAATTAATTTGTGAATTAATTAATAGATTTTCGAGATTGTAAAATTGTATTAATTAATTGTTTAATTAAATAATATATTTTTGAGATTATGTAATTAGTGGAATTGAATTAATTAATTGTTAAATTAATTAATGGAAACTATTGTGATTATGAAATTTGTTGAGCTTTATTAATTAATTTTTGAATTAATTAATGGATTTGTTGTGATTTTGAAATTGGATTAATTAATTGTTTAATTAATTAATATATTTCCAATATTATATAATTGGTAGAATTAAATTAATTAACTAGAACTATAATGATTATGTAATTGTTTAAATTTGATTAATTAATTGTTTAATTAATTAATATGTTCCTATGATTGTGGGATTGGATTAATTAATGATTGGATTAATTAATAGATCATTGTGGTTGTGTAATTGGATTAATTAATTGTTTAATTAATTAACAAATTGCTATGATTGTGGAGTTGGATTAATTAATTGTTGAATGAGTTAATAGATTGTTATGATTGTGGAATTAGATTAATTAATCATTGAATTTATTAATATATTATTGTGATTGTGGAGTTGTATTAATTAATTTTTAAATTAATTAATATATTTTTATTATTATGGAATTATATTAATTAATTGTTCAATTAATTAATCGATTATTATGATTTTGGAATTTTATTAATTAATTGTTGAATTAATTAATAGATTATTATGATTGTTGATTTGGATTAATTAATTTTTGAATTAATTATTAGATTGTTTGGATTATGTAATTGGATTAATTTATTATTGGATTAATTAATAAAATGTTATTATGGAATTGGATTAATTAATTATTGAATTAATTAATACATTGTTATGATTGTGGAATTATATTAATTAATTGTTTAATTAATTAATAGATGGTTATGATTGTGGAATTGATTAATTAGGATTAATTAATTATTGAATTAATTAATGAGATTTCATGATTGTGGAATTTATTAATTTAGATTAATTAATTGTGGAATTAATTAATTAGATGTCATAATTTTGTAATTGATTGATTTGAATAAATTAATTTTGAATTAATTAATGAGATTCTATGATTGTGTAATTGGTTGACTTGGATTCGTTAATTGTTTAATTAATTAAAGAGAAGTTATAATTGTGGAATTGATTGATTGGGATTAATTAATATGTGAATTAATTAATGGAATGAGCGATTGTGAAATTGATGGAATTGAATTAATTAATTATTGAATTAATTAATGGATTGTTGAGAATGTGGAATTAAATTAATTAATTTTTGAATTATTTTTTGAATTAATTAATGGATTGTTATGATTTTGAAATTTGATTAATTAATTAGTGGATTAATTAATGGAACATTTGAATTTATTGAATAAGAATAATTAATTGGTCATTTTTTTGTGATTATGGAATTGATGGAGTTGAATTATTTAATTTATGAATTAATTAATAGAATATTGTGATGGTGAAATGTGATAAGAGGATTAATTTTGATTAATCTTGAGTGATGTCATATTGTGATACATATAATATTGTGATATATGTGATATTTGTGATTGATTGATATATGAGTGTGGGAAACAGACCGATGCTCCAAATACCAATATGAGAATGATTGATATTCAAGTGTGGTACATGGACTGATGCTCTAAATACCCATTGATTCCCAAGTGTATGAATTATAATATTATTGTATGGGACAATGAATGATGCTCCAAATACCCATGGGGTGTGGGACACAGACTAATACTCCAAATACCCACAGGGTGCTAGAGATAATGTTCTACACCCATGAGATTGACATTGGACTATAGTTGAAATTAGTTATGATAATGAATTGAGATGAAATGGATAATGAAATCCCTTGTCTTAAAATTGAATATGTGATATGGTTTAGACTCTAGAATAGAATGAAGCCGGTATTGAGAGTTCGGGTGTGCTTTGGAACCCGAGGGTTTATGAAGTTAAATAAAGGATAATTGAATAAATATAAATTGTTTACATTACATGTTGTATTTTTATTCCTTATACAACTGTATACACTGTTATTGACTAGATATTTTATTAGAAATCATTACTAGTGTCCTATTGAGTTTTACTCACAACCTACTCGGGCTGCCTGATTATTACCCAAATAGATTTATTGGTTACAAGATAGGTTAAGGGAAAGGGCCCTATATTAGATGGTAGTGTCAGGATAGAACCTAGATGAGGGAATTATAAATGGTTTAGGTCATGCTTGGGAGTTTTCAGCGTCATTATTTATTTTGGGATTTGCATATTGATACTTGAAACATACTTTGGCATGGCGTATTTACTTTTTAGTTTTGGTATTGTATTTTCTACTTTGGTCATCATGTGATATTGTTATCCTTTTGGTTATTATTATATTATTTGGTTTTTGTTTATTTATTTCCACTTATGTATTACTTTGATAAAGAGGGTATAATATCCCCATGATCAATATTATACCTTCAATACTAGTCAGAAGCCTCTGGTGTATGTGGTGGCACACCTGATAACATCCTAAAATCATTATATGGTTTTATAGATCAGATGAGCTAAATGATAAAATCCTACTGATAAAACACTATTTATTGAATATTTTATTGATAATAAATGATATAATTTCCTCAGATTGGGTTAAATATGTTTATTTATAAAATATTTGGGATTAGATCATTCATTTGAATATTTGATGAAAATTCAAGTTTTACCCTTTATACTTCACTATAGTATTTCGAATATAAATATTTTTTTATTTATTATTTGAATTTTATATTTTGTAACAGTGTTCCTAACTTAATTATATACAACTTTTATTCAGGACACTAGAGCTAAAGAGTTCATTTGGTTGTTGAAATTGGGCCATGAAGTCAAAGTTGGGCTGGGCTCGCTAGAATGGAGAAGATTCTGTATTTCGGCCATAACTCCTTCATATAGGCCTTTATTGAGCCCATATTTGGAGAGGAGATAGAAGACACATATCCTCACATTTGATCCTTCTGGAAGGCCAGCCAATTCACGCGTTTTGGTAGTCAAATGGGCAATGTAAGTTGGAATAAAATATTTGTTCGAATTTCCACATTCACACTTGAAACCACTTGTAACCTCTACTCCCCTCCCCTCTATAAATTGGAGTTTTTCTCATTTGGAGGGGTTGGGACGTGCATTGGGAGATTGGAGGCAGAGGAGAATTTTTTTCACCCAAATTCTCCAACCATTGTAAGAGGGGTATCTCTTGAAGCAAGGATCCCCTCATCGAAGCCTCCTTCTCTTCTTTATTTTGTAATGTTTTCATTTGTGTAATAAACTTCTTTGTTCTTCTTTTTTTTCTTCTCTTTTCTTCTGTTTTGTTTAAATTTCTTCTCCTCTTAATCTTTCTAATTGGTCTGTAATTCTTGAGTAGAAGCGTTATTGGGTTATACCCATTTTAAACCTTCGCACATGCAAAAGACTTCTACGATGATTACGCCACCCATGGAAGAGTAGTCTTTTAGTAATCGATCTATCTTATACCCTCTTCATTTAATTATTTTGAATCAATGAGATACTTTAATTCACTTAATATGATCCATGAATTGTGTTTTTAAATTGTAAGAAACTAAGCAAGCAATTGAACAATTAACACAAAAACACGTGAGGTCGGGATTTTGTGTAAATTGTGAGAGCGCGATCTTAATCGGTAATACAAGACCAAACGGGATAAATTTTTAGAGTTCAAATATAATCCCTAAACACAATTAATCCTCATTTATAGAATAGATATGTGACTTAATTTACCACTGACCATAAGCTAATCTTAGAACATCAATCAAAGCAGGGTGCTGCGATTGCATGTTCTGAAGTTAGCCTAGGGTTAAATTCACATCATCTTCATGGTAAAGTTAATTCTCGTAGGGTTCGGGATTTAACAAATTAAGGGATCATAATTAAGTGAATGTTAATTTAAATGATAATGATTAATAATAAAGTGAAGAGGTAGAGTTAGATCGATTACGTCTTTTAAATAGATTTCTAAAAAAACATCTTCTTGTTGTGTCATTTTAATCAAAATTCATTTCAAAACTAAAAACAAAAAAAAATACAATCTTCTTCCAGCAAACTTCTTCTAGATTCATAAACTATAAACAACCACCCCCATACTTTCAAGTAGTGTTTTTATTCTCTTTTATTTTACTTCTAGAATACCTCTAAAAATTGTTTTAATTCACTTCCTCCTTTGAGAGACGACCTTGGTCAGCCACTCTGCTGCACCTAAGTACCCCAAAATCATACTAATCATTTGAGGGTGCCCACGACAGTGCTCTTTCAAATTGGCGCCGTTTCCAGGGAGGCAAGTAATTATTTCAACCAATTAGAGGTATTTATTTTATTTTACATTTTATTCTCTTCCTCTCTTCTTTCTTCCTTCTTTACCCAATCTGATTTTTCTTCTTCTTCTTTTATTTTCTTCTACTTCTCTTTGGACCATCAACTCAAACTTCTCATTTTTATTTTACTATGGTCCACTTTCTTTCTTTTCATTTTTCTTTGATCTATGACACGAACTAATCCCGAAGATCTCTTAGATCTTGACCCTGAGATTGAACTCAGCCTTAAGGAACGAATCAGAAATTATCAGTCTACGGGAAGTTTCAATATTCAACCAGTTGGTGAATTCCTCTCTTCTGGAAACATTGAAATTGGAATCTATTCAAATTCAAACATAAAAGAGGAACCAATGGCTGAAAACAATGGAAATGAACTTAATAGAACCATTCGAGAATTGGCTGCACCTGATATTAACTATCAACCAAATTGTATTGCATACCCAAATCTCGAATCGGACTTTGAACTAAAATCTGGGTTAATTCACCTTCTTCCAAAGTTTCATGGCCTCTCTGGTGAGGATCCTAATAAAAATTTGAAAGAATTTAATGTGGTTTGCTAAACTTTAAAACCAAGAAATGTTTCTGAAGATCAAATTAAATTAAGAGCATTCCCATTCTCACTTGATGGAGCTGCAAAAGATTGGATGTATTATTTGCAACCTGAAGATGTAACATGTTGGAATGATTTGAAACGTATTTTCTTGCAAAGATTTTTTCCAGCATCAAGGACAACATCCATTCTAAAGGAGATATCGGGGATCAATCAAGCCCAAGGGGAGTCAATGTATGAGTACTGGGAGCGATTCAAGAAATTGTGTGCAAGCTGCCCACATCACCAAATCAGTGAGCAATTACTCATCCAGTACTTCTATGAAGGACTCACACCTATGGAGAGAAGCATGGTGGATGCTGCAGCTGGAGGAGCATTGGTGGACAAGACACCAGTAGCTGCACGAGCATTGATTGAAAAAATGGCCCAAAACTCTCAACAATTCGGTGACAGAGGTACACCACATGTTCGAGGAGTACATCAAGTAAGTCCTTATTCTCTTGAAAGTAATTTGATTGATACTAAGTTAGAAGAATTGACAACTATGGTGAGGCAGATTTCATTGGCTCAAAAGACATCCCAACCCCCTCCTTCAAGTCCATGTGGCATTTGCACTGAGACAAGCCACCCAACTGACTGTTGCCCACAACTACAAGAGATAGAAGATTGTGAAGTAGTGTTCCCTGGGAGACCATTTCAGCATCAACAACAACAACCATATCCCCAAAAGAAGTTTGATACAGTATACAACCAAGGGTGGAAAGATCAGTCGGACATGAGGTATGGCTCTGGACAATAACAAAGGCCACCCTTTCAACAAAACTTCCAGCAGCCTCCGCTTTACCAGCAGGGTTTCCAACAACCCCAAAGGAGATTCGAAGCTCAAACATCAACAAGTTAGCAACAAGGGAATATCCAACACAAGGTAGACTCTAACACTGATGATCTTTTGAAACAAATTGTTCTTAATCAACAGAATGATCTGAAGAGTCAAGGTTCGGAGCTGAGAGAGTTGAAGACTCAAATGAGTCAGATTGCCACCGCCCTCCATGAACTTGTGAGTAAGAATTCTGGAAATCTACCTTCCCAACCCACTCCAAATACAAAGGGTAATGTTAGTGCCATCACATTGAGAAGTGGGAAGCAAATGAACGATACACCTGTACCTACCATTCCACCGGGATTCACCTCAACTCCAGAGAAGTCGCATTCCATACCAACTGATGAGCAATCCAAGGAGAAAGATAAAGGTAAGAAAAAGATTGATGATGTTCCTCCTAAACCCCTTCCTTTTCCAAACAGGGTTGTTCAAACCAAGAAGATGGCTGAAGAAGCAATGAAAAAGGAGTTTTTGGACACATTCAAGCATGTAGAGATCAACATTCCTCTACTTGAAGCCATTAAGAAAATCCCAAGGTATGCCAAATTCTTAAAAGAACTCTGCACCAATCGAAGAGGGCTCAAGGGGAATGAGAGGATCAACCTTGGAAGTAATGTATCAACACTCATTACACCAACTCTAGCAATGCCAACAAAGTGCAAGGATCCCGGGACATTCACCATCCCATGTAACATAGGGGAGTTGCACTTCTCTGATGCTCTTTGTGATTTAGGAGCTTCAATAAATGTGATGCCTCACTCTGTATTCTCTTCCTTGTAGGTTGGTGAGTTTAAGCCAACAAGAGTAGTGGTGCAATTGGCGAATAGAGCTACGACATATCCAGCGGGAGTTCTTGAGGATGTACTTGTTCGGGTAAGAGACATGATCTTTCCAACAGACTTCTATGTGCTTAACACGGAGGATGATCAGGTAAGTTCTCATGCCCCCATTATCTTAGGTAGACCCTTCCTCAAAACTGCAAAAACTATCATAAATGTCAATGAGGGTACACTTTCCATGGAGTTTGGAGATGAAGTTGTGATATTTAATGTTATGGATTCCATGAAGTACCCCTCTGAGGACCATTATGATTTTGTTATCTCCCATTTTGAACCACCAAATAAAAACTCCATAGAATTTGATTGTCCTATACTTAGGGAGATTATGAGTATTGGTTCGAGTTTGATGTCTAAGAGCACTTCCGCACATGTTACTGATACACAATCCAATCTTGGATTTGATTTTGATGTGGATTCATATTCTGATTTTGATCATGTTCACTCTGATTATGAAATGGCTGTTGAGTATGCTGATGGATTTGATGCTTTATTCTATGATTTTGATGATGTCTATTCTGATACTGATGCTCTTTGTGCACATATTTCAGTTCCTTCAATGTCTCCATCCATACTACACCCTCCTTCATTAGAACTCAAGACATTGCCACCAAATCTGAAATACTCATACTTGTTGAATGGTGAGAGATTACCTGTTATCATTGCTAACAATCTCCCTTTTGAACATGAAGAAAAGCTTTTGAATATTTTGAGGGAGAACATCAGGGCGATTGGGTGGACCTTGGATGACATATCAGGTATTAGCCCCTCCATTTTCATGCATAGGATTCTCTTGGAGGATGGGGCTAAATCGGTGAGACAAACACAAAGGAGACTCAATCCCACCCTCCTAGAAGTTGTTAAAAAGGAAGTTGAGAAATTGCTCGAGGCAGATATAATCTTTCCCATTTCAGATTTACAGTGGGTAAGTCCAATTCAGGTTGTGCCTAAGAAAACTGGTTTTACTGTTGTTAAAAATGAGAAAGATGATTTAGTTCCAATGAGGGTGCAAAACAGTTGGCGTGTGTGTATTGATTATAGGAAACTAAATCAGAAAACTCGCAAGGACCATTTCCCCCTCCCATTTATTGATCAAATGCTCGAGAGACTAGCTAGGAAAACACACTATTGTTTCTTGGATGGATTTTCTGGATATTTTCAGGTTCCTATAGCTCCAGAGGATCAGGATAAGACTACATTCACCTGTCCCTTTGGCACATTTGCCTACCGAAGGATGCCATTTGGACTTTGCAACGCCCCAGGTACCTTCCAGAGATGCATGGTGAGTATTTTTTCTGATTTTATTGAGACCTGCATGGAGGTATTTATGGATGATTTTACAGTGTATGGATCCTCATTTGATGAATGTCTAAAGAGTTTGGGAAAGGTGTTGAATCGTTGTATTGAGAAGAATCTGGTCCTGAACTTTGAAAAGTGTCATTTTATGGTAGAGCATGGCATTGTCTTAGGGCATGTGGTGTCAAAACATGGGATAGAGGTTGATAGATCTATGGTAGACATTATTTCATCCTTACCCTATCCTTCATGTGTACGTGATGTTAGATATTTCCTAGGGAATGCAGGATTTTATCGGCGCTTCATCAAAGATTTTAGTAAGATCGCTCTTCCTATGTCACGATTACTTCAAAAAGATTCTAATTTTGTGTTTGATGATTCTTGTAGGACTTCCTTTGATGAGCTGAAGAAGTGCCTGACCACTCCACCTATCATACAGCCCCCACGGTGGGACCTTCCATTTGAGCTTATGTGTGACGCCTCCAACTTCACGGTTGGAGCTGTCTTATCTCAGAGGGTGGAAGGACGTTCACATGTGATTGCCTATGCATCAAGGACATTGGATTCAGCCCAATCAAACTACACTACCATAGAAAAGGAGTTTCTTGCTGTCATATTTGCTTTAGATAAATTCCGTTCATATTTATTGGGCTCTAAAGTAGTTGTTTTTTCTGACCATGCAGCTTTGAGGTACCTCCTGAAGAAGCCAAATGCAAAGCCGCGACTTATCCATTGGATTCTCCTTCTTCAAGAGTTTGACATCGAGATAAAGGAAAAAAAGGGGTCAGAAAACTTGGTGGCGGACCACATGAGTAGGCTTACTCACACACTAGAGGGTGACACCTTGGACCAGGTACCACTTCGGGACACTTTCCCCGATGAGCATCTCTATACCATCTCAGGTACGCATCCTTGGTATGCTGATTTAGTTAAATACCTTGTTGCTTCTGAAATCCCTGCAAATTTAAAGAAACATCAAGTACAAAAATTAAATAGTGATTCAAGATTTTATGTTTGGGATGATCCATACTTATGGCGCATGTGTAGTGACCAAGTCATTAGGAGGTGTGTTCCCAATCATGAGTTTGAGTCTGTTTTGCATTTTTGTCATACACTTGCTTGTGGTGGACACTTTGGACCCCAACGGACAGCTAGGAAGGTTTTGGACTCTAGATTATATTGGCCTAGATTATTCCATGATGCCCATGTGTTTTGTAAGTCATGCTCTCGTTGCCAACACACTGGGAACATTTCTAAGAGACATGAAATGCCCCAAAAACCCATACTATTCTGTGAGATTTTTGATGTATGGGGCATTGATTTTATGGGTCCTTTTCCTAGTTCATTTGGATTTTTGTATATTTTGGTTGCTGTTGATTATGTGAGTAAATGGGTGGAGGCCAAGGCCACCAGGACTGACGATTCTCATGTTTTAGTGGATTTTGTCAAGGCTCAAATTTTCTGCAGGTTTGGAGTACCAAAGGCCATCATCAGTGACCAAGGGACACACTTTTGCAATAGGAATTTTGATTCCCTCCTTCGAAATTATGGGGTGACACACAAAACATCAACACCATACCACCCCCAAACAAATGGCCAGGCTGAGGTTTCAAATCGTGAGTTGAAACAAATCTTGGAGAAAACCGTGCAGCCAAATAGGAAGGATTGGAGCAAGCGCTTGGATGATGCATTGTGGGCTTATAGGACAACATACAAGACCCCCATTAGTATGTCCCCATTTCGGATTGTTTTTGGGAAGGCGTGTCATCTCCCCGTGGAAGTCGAGCATCGTGCTTATTGGGCTATAAAGAAATGCAACATGGATTTGGCCCAAGCTGGAATTCAAAGGAAGTTGCAAATTCAAGAGCTTGAGGAGATTAGACTGTCATCATATGAGAACTCAAGGCTCTACAAGGAAAGATCAAAAGCAGCTCATGAAAAAATGATCCAACAAAGGGAGTTTCATGTTGGAGAGAAAGTCCTTCTCTATAGTTCACGACTGAATTTGATGCCTGGTAAGTTGCATTCCAGATGGTTAGGTCCTTATATTGTGTCTAATGTTTTTCCTTATGGTACAGTGGAGATCACACAAGAGGACACTGGAAGGAGCTTTACAGTCAATGGGCAATGTTTGAAGAGATACATTGAGGGACATCCTACTGATGCAGTGGATTTTATCACACTGCATGACCCCATCATCACTTGATCACATCAGGCTGTTCCTAACCCTTTCACTTTTATATTATTTGTCCTATTTAAAAATTCTGCATTTCATGTGCATATATCATCTCATAGGTTCACATTGAGGACAATGCAATATTTTAAGTGTGGGGGAGGGAACCTTTTAGTTTAGTAATTTCAATTGCTTTCCTGTTAAAAAAAAACCAAAAAAAAATTGTGTGTTTTTCAAATTTTGTGTGTTTATTTTACAATTTTCTGTGTGTTTTTGAAACTTTTGGGCTGAAATGATTATCATCACCATTTTTAAATCCATATCAATAAGTGAAACAATTTACCCCTTGAAACTAATCTTAAATGAATGCTGAAATGACTTTGTTTCAAGTTCAAATATTTAGTAATTTCATGAAAAGTACGCTGAATTTTGAATCCCATGCCAATCTCACTGTCTTTATATTTGAAATCACTTTCCTGTGAGGCTTCTAAACCATTATTTTCATATTCTTTATATTCACCTCAATTCTTGAGAGAACCAAACCATGCTTGATTTAACCAGAATTTGATCTATTCCTGTCAAAACTTGAGGGTTTGAGGTACATATGTTTAAATGATTGAGGCATTTGTTTAGTATTAAAGCCCCTATTTCAAAGAATCCTTTTTTATAATGGCCTACCTTGAATATTTAATCCTTGTAGCCCTTAGAAGCCATGCACAACCTGTTAGGTTAAGCCACATTACAATCCAATTTTCCCTATCCAACCAACTCTTGAAGTGAAATTTCATAATCTAGTTGAGCTTAAGTGTGGGGGAAGCTATCTTGTGTTGTGCCACCACATTATGTGATACTTTGGGTGGAAAATTAAATTCTGAAGAGATGTGTTTGCTGCTGAAGAAATTAATTATATTGAAAGTTGTGCCTTTTCTGGAGCTTTCATGACAAGTGAAGCTGTTCCTTTTCTGGAGCTTCTAATTGAGGTGGAAAGTTGTGCCCATCTGGAGCTTTCAAGAAAATCATGTTTGAGAAGATTGAAATTTTTTATGCTGAAATAATGAATGGTGTAAACCTTTCATTACTTTTCATGATGATGGAGCTGAATTGATACTATGGGGATTGATGAGAAGACCATATTTAAGTGAAAATTAGATTAATGCAATTTTGCTTCAAAAGAGTCAAGCCCTCCTCATTCAGCCTCAGAGTTTTTCACATCTTAATCCTACCAACCGAAAGCCACAGAACAACCCTGAAAAGTCCTCATGATAAACATATGTCCTTGACTCACATCGGGTAGTGATGTAGTAATCTATCAAGCCTATGGTGACCCTTGTATGAGTTTGGATGAGAAAGACATTTCAAAAAAATTGATATTTGAGTGATGAGAGAAAATTCAAGCGAGGTAAGTGTTTTGTGCATGAGCGGATAAATGAAGTGGAAATATATTGAATGATATAAATGGAGAACTTGAAATAAGGTTTTTTATGAGGCATGATATCTTTTTATTCTTGGTGTGAAATTGATTGATCTTAAGGATATGTGTTTTAAAATTGGTTTTGATTTGATATTGATGTTTACTTGATATGAGGTTTTGCCCAGGTGTGCAAAAGGGTAAGTGTGGGGGAGTTGATAAAACACTATTTTATTGAATATTTTATTGATAATAAATGATATAATTTCCTCACATTGTGTTAAATATGTTTATTTATAAAATATTTGGGATTAGATCATTCATTTGAATATTTGATGAAAATTCCAGTTTTACCCTTTATAGTTCACTGTAGTATTTCGAATATAAATATTTTTTTATTTATTATTTGAATTTGATATTTTTTAAAAGTGTTTATAACTTAATTATATACAACTTTTATTCAGGACACTAGAGATAAAGAGTTCATTTGGTTGTTGAAATTGGGCCATGAAGTCAAAGTTGGGCTGGGCTCGCCAGAATGGAGAAGCTTATGTATTTCGGCCATAACTACTTCATATAGGCCTGTATTGAGCCCATATTTGGAGAGGAGATAGAAGACACATATTCGCACATTTGATCCTTCTGGAAGTCCGGACAATTCACGCGTTTTGGTGGTGAAATGGGCTGTGAAAGTTGGCATAAAATATTTGTCCGAATTTCCACATTCACACTTGAAACCACTTGTAACCTCTTCTCCCCTCCCCTCTATAAATTGGAGTTTTTCTTATTTGGAGGGGTTGGGACGTGAATTGGGAGATTGGAGGAAGAGGATAATTTGTTTCACCCAAATTCTCCAACCATTGTAAGAGGGGTAGCTCTTGAAGCAAGGATCCCCTCATCGAAGCCTCCTTCTCTTCTTCATTTTGTAATGTTTTCATTTGTGTAATAAACTTCTTTGTTCTTCTTTTATTTCTTCTCTTTTCTTCTGTTTTGTTTAAATTTCTTCTCCTCTTAATCTTCCTAATTGGGCTGTAATTCTTGAGTAGAAGCTTTATTGGGTTATACCCATTTTAAACCTTTGCACATGCAAAACGCTTCTACGATGATTACGCCACCCATGAAAGAGTAGTCTTTTAATAATCGATCTATCTTCTACCCTCTTCATTTAATTATTTTGAATAAATGAGCTACTGTAATTCAATTAATATGATCCATGAATTGTGTTTTTAAATTTTAAGAAACTAAGCAAGCAATTGAACGATTAACACAAAAACACGTGAGGTCGGGATTTTGTGTAAATTGTGAGAGCGCGATCTTAATCGGTAATACAAGACCAAACGGGATAAATTTGTAGAGTTCAAATATAATCCATAAACACAATTCATCCTCATTTCCAGAATGGATATGTGCCTTAATTTACCACTGACCATAAGCTAATCTTATAACATCAATCAAAGCAGGGTGCTGCGATTGCATGTTCCGAAGTTAGCCTAGGGTTAAATTCACATCATCTTCGTGGTAAAGTTAATTCTCGTAGGGTTCGGGATTTAACAAATTAAGGGATCATAATTAAGTGAATGTTAATTTAAATTATAACGATTAATAATAAAGTGAAGATGTAGACTTATATCGATTACGTCTTTTAAATAGATTTCTAAAAAAACATCTTCTTGTTGTGTCATTTTAATCAAAATTCATTTCAAAACTAAAGACAAAAAAATACAATCTTCTTCCAGCAAACTTCTTCTAGATTAATATACTATAAACAACCACCCCCATCCTTTCAAGTATTGTTTTTATTCTCTTTTATTTTACTTCTAGAATACCTCTAAATTTTTTTTTAATTCACTTCCTCCTTTGAGAGACGACCTTGGTCAGCTACTCTGCTGCACCTAAGTACCCCAAAATCATACTAATCATTTGAGGGCGCCCACGACAGCGCTCTTTCACCTACATTCCCCCAATTTTTACCTAAATAAATGAAAAATTATTAAGTAAAAAACATAACATTAATATAATACAAAACACCACTAATCAATATCATTATATTCTAAAAAGAAAAATAGAATTCATCTTAAAATTGGTGACTCACAACTTGACATGACATGGTAACTCGAGGCCCTAAATGAGAAAGAGCGAGTTAGACTCCCCTTGCTCCTACCTATAGTGTTTTAACAGTCATATCTCAAACCATTCATTACTCCCATGTTACCAAATCAACTTTTATAACATTTCTTCATAAACCATTCTACACTATCTTGACCCAACACCTAGGCCAAATAACATAAATACCCGAAGGGAATTCTTATTCCCCATGTGATAGAAACATGTCTATGGGCATAAATAATACCCTCTTTTGAGAAATTTCTCCTAATATGTAATGAGAAAGATATGGTGGGGTTATTACTATAAATTCAATAAAACTCATTCCAAAGGTGGAATTCAATGAAAATATACAAATATATCATAATTTAATGATAACCAAGAAGAAAAAACTCAAAATAAGATTATAGATCATAATATATTACATAAATTATAAAATACTGGAGTGGATATGAAAGAAATGGTAAAAAATAAATAAAGAAACCTAGAAAACATACTAAATTTGATCTCTCCCTGTGACCTAATGTCACTATCTACGCACATAATCATACCTTCTATATTTTTGGTCTAAGAGAAGAAGTCTGTAATGAAGGAGCCTCACAAGAATGTAAACCTAAGCCTAAAATTCAACTCAGTCTATTGATAGTGAATCATAAAATTATTGCGTGATAAAAATTTTCAAATTAATTTTTACTAATAAATAATTCCACACATTTCAATATTTAGAAAACTCCAAAAACATTAGTTATATATATATATATATATATATATATATTATAAATGAAATTATTAATTTTTTTTGGAAAAATACTCACGTGTAAGCTTTAAATCCATTTTAATATACAAAAAAATCATTAAATATAGATATTTTTCCATACCCTTAAAACAATCATAAAAATATCCTTTTATTCGGAATAATAATTTGTATCCAAATACCCATCCAAATCATTTTACCAAAACAATTTTAAATAAAAAAACTATATAAGTAAACCCAAAAGATTACAATGAAATAAATATCAGAATCATATGTAAAATGGTGAAAAGTATAAATATGTAATACCCAAGTAACTAATACATTTAAAATAATCCATAAATAGGTAGGTTAATTAATACATACTAAGAAATGGTTTTAATAGAAAATGACACATGATCATAATCAATGTTTTGTAGTAAGAAAATAATAATCATGATATATATTATCATAATAAATTTCTAATGTTTTAGTGATATGATCATATTCATACTTGGGAGAAAAAATATATTGAACTATCGAGGAAATTACTATCTAGTAACCACACAACTTTATAAAACCTAGCATAACCAATGTAACACCCCATAATAAAAATGTATCACATAACAGATTATACTAGAAAGCATGAGAACATAAATATCATAACAACAATATCTCAATATCCAACCTAGATACCTAGGGTTCTCATGAAGTTATCTTCTGAAGGTTGGGAAACATTTATCCCATAAAAAATACATATGAATAATGTATCCCATATTTATCATCTCAATAACATTTCCTCATCCCTACCTAATACATCATTTTAATAAACAAATTTTTATTTATCCATATAAACATCATTCATAACCAAATTTTATTATCATGATTCACAAGCTCATGTAAAACTATATATCATGGGGCTTAAATTATGGGTGTATCTCAATATATAAAAAACCTCATAAAAAATGGGCCAAACAAGCCTTTATATTTTTACTGAAAATCAAACATTATTAATTCTATTATAAAATTTTATGTTATTTTGAAATATACTTTTTATAGAACATGAACCATATATTTAATAAAAAATTACCAATAACTAATCTATAAGTACAAAAATTCATTAATAAACATTGAAAATATCATAATTATGAATTTCTATATGAAACATAAATCCATATCAATCAAACTTAGTAATATCTAATAGAAAAAAAACACTAAAATCAAACTATCCATCATACTAAAAAATTTCCAATATAAGATCATTGAAAACCCCTTTAATGGTTTAAATAAACACTTTAATTTCTAAAACCATTAGTGAAGACTGAAAGTAATTTCAGTGAAAACATGTTATGTATAACCTTTATATGAAAATATATAAGTATGGAAATCTATTAAACTAATATTTTATTTTTTATTTAATCAAATCAAATAAAAGTTTGGAAAAATAATTCTTCAGGACACTCAAAATTTCATGTGACTATCTATTATTAAATAGAACCCATTTCTAGAAAAAAATATTAGAGTCACCCTCTAGGTTAGGGTGTGGTGTATCTTCTCAAGGATGCTAAAGAACTCCATGTTATCTCTCTGATTTTTTCTCTCAGCATAGCCCCATTGCTAGGATATACTTGTGGAACCAATATTACAACACAACAAACACCACCACGATATGGCCTTACATGTGGGATCCCCAACAAGGTATAACACACACAAAAATGATGCGCAAGTATTCATCATGTAATATTAGAATGAAAAAATAGGTATCAAAACATAAAATTCATCACCCTAGTGTGACATCACTCACTATAGAGAGACCATTATCCTTACATTATTTTTAAAAAAATAAGGGACCCTTACACATGATGGTTTAAATATGTAAATTTAACTACATTTACTATAACATATGAGAATAGAAAAAATGTTACCTATTAATATATATTCCATGTCATGAGGCTCCCAACCACTTCGTGACCTATTATTCCTGATCATAAAATCCCATAAATTTTGAATTATTATTCTTTTTCAAAACCATATATACCATCAAAACAAAGTAAAACTAGGTCATACCGTGATCTGAAACTCCCTCTAAAAAACAATCAAAGGCTTGATTAAGGATTTGAAATTCATAAATATCATTATTATGTGTTTCCCTAGGGCCTCAAAATGATCCACAACCATACTTAACTAAAAATTCTAGTACACAACATGTCATTTCAGGACACCCCTTTTACATATCATTAAATAATTCTATCTTGGAATTTCATAACCCTCAAAAAATCCAAAGCATGAGGAAAAAATAAATATAGAAATTCAGATAAAAATCAATCAGTGAATACAATTATAAGAAAAAGAAATATCATAGTGTGAAAATTCTTTCATCATAGCATAATATTTCACCAAAATTTCCCTGTAGATTAATTGAATGACACACTCATCCTAATAAAAAAGGAATGTTAAAACTGGAAAGGAAGATAAAAATAGAATACAAATAATCAACCATCTCAGAATGTTGGGAAAAAATCCCTCAAGGTATCATTGCATCATTTTTGAGGTGATTGTGTTTGCTGACAAAGTGGGCCTCTGTGTTGTGTTTGTTGACAAAGTAGACCACAATGTACAAATTTGTTGACAAAGGGGGTTTACATGGTGAGTTGTTGAGTTAAAGGGATGTTGTTAACAATCCATGATTTATTGAAGAACCTCGACAAAGGAATGGATGATCTGGAGTCAGTACAAAAAGAGAAGATACAAGGTGGTGCTGTTTTCCAGTGTTTGCCAAATTTTTGGGCCTTAAAGTCGAAAAATAGAGAAAAGTGTTTTTGGAAAAGGGACTTGAATATCGGTTTCTTGGAGGCTTGGAAACTTGTGTGCCATATGTTTTTCAAGATCATAACATCAAAATATGGCAAAGGAAAGAGGGGCTCCCAAGTTTTGGTTTGGGCGCACAAGGTGACCAGGGCAACAAAGACTAGGGCGGCTAGACTTGTGCACCGGGAGAAGACTTGCGCACTAGATATTAGGGTGTACAAAATTCCTATAAATAGAGGTCCAAACCTCATATTTTTTACAAATCTCAACACCTATATAGAATTAAAGCTCCATTCACGTAAGTAGGTTCAGTCGTGCAAGTGGTGGTGTGGGCGTGCAAGTATAAGGTTATTCAGAAGTTGCGTGCCAGTTGATAGTTGCATGCCAATATCAGTTTGGGTGTAAAAGGGTGTGAGTCGCCTAAGTTTTGAATTGAATAAGGAAGTGTAACAAAAGTTATTAGGTGTCACTTTCACATCAGGATTTGAGAATCGCGCCCATATTGGAGAAGCGCGCCAATCATTCTAGGGCTGTGCGAAAGTGGGAAGATTTCTCGGTACACCCATGGTAAAGTTTTATTCATCAGTGGATGAAAGTGTAACTTCAATAGATCATCTATATATAGAATAAGATGTATTTATTTGTAAAAATAAAGGGACCTACAAGTCTTTAAACAGTGAGTGGATACTTCCCAGAGGAGTGAGCAAAGGAAGAGGAACAAGGTGATCCTCTCCACCAGCAGTAAGCCAGAGAGAGAGAGAAATAGGGAGTGAACCTTGGGAAAGATGTGAGATAACCCTAAACATTATAAAGGTAGTGATCCTAGGCATATATGTGATCTAGCCCAAAGATTGTAAATTGGCAGTGAGCTTTAGTGGATTTGGTACAACGACACATTGCCGTTGTATGATCCTTGGACGTAGCCCAGTGAGGGTGAACCAAGTAAAAATATTTGTGTCTTCCTACTTGCTTCTCTGAACTACATTCAAAGCATTATCACCAGATAAAGAAGGAAATACTAATATCAATAGTAAAACATAAATGAAAATAAAGTGACCCTTATAATAAAGAGGCCAAGATCTAGTGGGGAGGGGATAATTTTGAAAATAATATCCATACCCTAATTTACCCCCCCTCTCAGGGTATCTAGGTCCCTTTTGTTCCTAAAAATTGGTATCGGAGGGTAGGTTGATTTTATCAGATTTGTTTGCCCTGACTTTGTTTGATAGATTTGTGTGGTTAAATATTCAGTTTGCTCTAATCTTGGTGTGCCATGAAAAAGGGGAAAACATCAAAGAAGAAGTAGAAGTCAGATGGTATTCCCTAGTGTGGAAGTGTTTACAGAAAAAGTATAATTCAACTAAAGGAATCAAATATATTTATGAAGGAAGGCTTGGATGAATCAAATAGGGAAAATATATATTCACCCTATAATAATGTAGGAATGAGTGAAGTACTTGAAATTAAAAGTGATTCTAAAACTACTAATGATGAAGAAGTTTCAATAATGCCACTAGTATATAATGTCAACATGACAAAAGAATTGGATCATAAATTGGATGAAGAAGTTAAATCTAAAGATATCTGGATCCAGGTACTGGGAAATTAGGTCAACAATCTAAGATAATTACATCAAAGGCTTATTGACATGGATAATGATCTGAGGGAGAAGAATGATTCAAAAGCTGAAGAACTAGAAAAGTTGTCTATAAAGATAGAAAAGATAAAAGTTTATGTCAAGGGAAATAATATGAAATTAGATGAAATTCAGAATATAAATTATAGAAATGATGATATTGCTACACAGCTATCTGAACTAAGTCAAAAGAATCAAAGTCTACAACAAGAGAATGCATGCTGTTTTGATTCTTTTGTTCAAGAAAAATTGAAAATAAATGAGCAAAGTGACATGGTGGATAAGCTCACACATGAATTGTAAGATTAGATATGTATATGAAATTATCTCAAGAAAGAACTAAATTCTAAAATTGAATCAAGGGATATGAAGATTCAAAATCTAGGAGAAGATCTTGAATTAGTAAATAAAGAAGTGGAGAAATCTATTTCCAAAGGAAATCCCAAGTTAAAGGATGCCTTGCACCTACTATTTGATTATCCTTTGGCTACTGATGAAGAAATGAAAATAAAATATTCTATTTATGAAGAGAAACAAGAACATATTTTTTCATCTCAAAGGCCACACAGTCTGTAAAAAACTGACATTGGATTTGATGAATACCCTCCCATGTATGATAAGAAGAGAGTTGTGAATAGTTAAAGAAATAGAAAAAGTTCTGCAATTTCTAAAGATGGACCTAAAAATTCTTTTACAAGAAACAATGATATCATGTGTTATTTCTATTGGATTCGTGATCATACATCAAGATTTTTTTCAGAGGCTCAAGAATACATTTCATGCTGTGAAGATAGAAACTTTTCTAAATATGAGAATAAGAAGAAGCATCATGAGAAATATGAAAGAAGAGTCTATCAGAAGAGAGTATCCATGAATTGCTTCTATTGTGGGAGAATGGGACATGCAATGAGTATGTGTAAATAAGATCAGGATCTCAATATCAGAAGAAGAACTCAAACTGCATCAACATTACAACCAAGAAATAATGAAATGCGGTATGCCTTTAATGGAAGATGTTTCACATGTTCTAATCATGGGCATCTGGCCAAACAGTGAAAAAAGAAGAAAGTAGGAAAGGAAAATGGACTCGAAAGGAGATTCTAGACTCCAGTGATGCATAATGAGAAATTATATACTGGGAGGAAAAGTGGTAAGTTGAATAATAGTCTTAGAGCCTTAGGGGAATCATAAGGAGTTGAATGACAGGTGTATCAATCACCTCCTTTGTCACACTCAAAACAGCTTACTCAGAAAGAACATGAACAAATCTGGAAGATAAAGGGAGGAGACACTACAGGTGTGAGTAAGAAGACTGTATATTCAGTGGAGGAACTACCACTAGAAAAAAATAGTGTGGTGACTCAGATGTCTGATAAAATAAAAATAAACAAAGAATGCATTGAAAAACTTGAATGTCATGTGCCACAACGAGAAGTGAAGGAAAGAGAAAGATCCCTGCAATGGAGGAAGGAGCAAGGGAAGATGAAAAGAAGAGATATTCTTGATCAGAGAAGGAATAAAGGGAAATAGAATTTTGGTGGAACATTAAAGAAGGAAACATGTACTAGTGGGTTTAAACCCTAAATGGAAAGAAATGCTAGGCCTGCAAAATGTACATATCAGAAAAAGGCTCAGCATGTGGGTAATGAATGATTAGTCATATTTCCATAGCATTTAAAGTTAGCTAGGAATCTAGAAGAAGTGAGGAAGGAGTGCGATTCTCTACACGTAATAATCAAAGGGTTGACCTATCAGGATCAACCACAATCCTTATCTTGAGGATTCCAGAAGATCCCCTCTTTCTATGTGTTTAAATGCTATTAGCTGATGTTCTAGTGTTTTAGGTTCAAGGGGAGATACTATCCATGGGTAAGTGGAATCAAGAGATGTAAAGTGGTGATGTGATGTGCTCCATAATGTCAACTGATTCAAATCAGTTATTATAATTGAAGGAGAAAGCAATTAACTAAGAACAATAGAAAGTGATTATATTATTTACTTTATCTCTTGTTTCCTACACTGAGTTTCAACTTAATAGGCTTAGAGTTTTTGTTGACGGCTCATTTCTAAGTGGTAACTTTACCCAATGAAGATCTCATTAATATAATCAAGATGGAGAAGTTTCTCAAACCTACATTTAAATGTGAAGAAATGATTCTGGATAAGAAGAATGTTTGTGGGTCTAAAAAATATTCTCAATAACAGGAAGACTTGTACATCAAAGGGGGATAATTCTACTGCTAATCAAATGAAATTACATGAGAATAGAATAATCAGAATAGTTGAAGTTCAGATATGATATCAGATTAAACAAGTGTTATTACACAACAGTTCTATTATTCAAATATGTATCATAAGGTTATGTGCTATGGAAAGAAGAGATGATATGATGAAGAGTGTACATTGAAACTAAATAGTTTTCAAAGCTATACATTGGTGATCCAATGGTTCTAAGGTGCATTGAATATATATCCATTGACATCATGGCTCAGTTCAGGTGTTATTTGTCCACCGAGAGAAGACGAACTACGGTGAATCAACAACAATCATGCATTTTATGATTATCTATTTTGTTCTAACAATGTGGTATCAGCTGATTGTTTTTAGGTTACCAAGAAGCTTCGAGATAATATCAACAATTTTTCAAAAATAAGATGAGAAAAGAAGTTGAAAGAAATGAAATGACATAGTGGAATGATGCTTGTTAAAAGTGATGAAGTGGTAAGAGACTCAGGGGGAGAAAAAGTGAAAATGACGATTCAGAAGAAAATATAGATAATGAGAATGAGGAAGTCAAGTCTATATCTAAAAAGATGCCAAAGAGTCAAGATGAAATTGATAGGCAGAGTATCATTGGTGATTAGATGGTTCCAGTGTAGAAGAGGAAGATGAGGACTCTACAACAAGCATGATACTTATCACATGTATAGACCAAATGTTTTGAATAAGGAGATGAAGATGAAAATTGGGTTCAACCTATGAATATAGAACTTAATTTTTTTTGAGAAGAATCAGATATTTGGAGATCACCAGGAAAGAATGGAACATTGATTTCTGAATCTAAATATTCTAGGGAGGTGTTGAGAAGGATTTGGAATGGAAAATTACAAGGAGATGAAGACTCCAGTTGCAACCCAGATGAATTTATCAAATGAAGATAATAGAAAGGAATTTAATGTAACAGAATACAGGCAGGTTATTGGATGTTTACTATACCTAATATCGACAAGACCTGACATTGTCTTCACCACATACCAAGCAAGGAGATATCAAAGTAATCCCAAGGAAAGATACATGATTGTAGGGAAAAGAACACTTCAGTATATCAAGGGCACGGTGAATTTCGGCTTGATATATAATGAAAAATATCAGTCAAAGTTATTGGGATGTACTGATGCAGATTGGGTCGGTTTAGCAGATGAAATGAAATCAATGTCAGGAGGTGCATTCTATCTTGGTGGACTATGTATTTCTTGGATAAGAAAGAAGAAAGATTGAATTTGATTAAGCACCGTAGAATCTGAGTACATTGAGACCACTCAAGAATACACACAGTTATTGTGGATGAAGCAACATCTTAATGATATGGGAGTTGAGGTGAAGTCTTTAATCAGAATCCAGTATGATAACTCAAGTGCTATCAATCTTAGAAAAAATCCAGTCCATCACTCACGGACAAAGCACATTGAGATAAGTATAATTTCATCAAGGATAAGGTTGATAAGGGAATCGTGAAGTTGGAGTATGTTCCTACAGAGTTATAGGTTGTCGAAATTATGACAAAGGCCTTACCTAAGGAAGATTTTGAGAGACATTTATTGTCTTTGGGAGTCCAGTCGACTCCCCGTACTTGAAAAAGTGTGGATATGACACCACCCTCTCTCTGAGGTATGGTGTTTTTTTTTACTATACTAATCTATGATCTCTACTCTGTCGCAGACATGAAAGGAGTGACCTTTAGGTTCTTTGACAAAGGGGGAGAAAGAGTGACTCCTAAATGGGGAGAAACTATGGATAACAAAGGGAGACAATGTCTTTTTCAAAGACATGGGGAGAAGATGATAGGTGGAGCAGCGAGATATGGGGAGTTTTTAAAAATAGGTGAAGAAGGTGATAGGGGGAGCACCATGATTAGATTATGTAGAGTTTGAAGTGATCAGCCAGAGCTTAGCTTGGAAAACACAAGAACCCAAAAAGTGAATATGGAGAGTATTAAATCTAACGATGCTAGAAGTGATCGATCAAAGACTAGATATCATGACAGCTAAGGATCGTGATAAAAGCAGAAGAGTGGCATTGGAGTGGTGTTAGAAGGATTCCAGTGATCAGTAATTGGTATCAATTTGGTATCAAAAATTGGTGTTATAAATGAATTGATTCATTGATGAACTTTTCATTTAATCTTGTTTCCCACTCCAATAATTGCTCATGTGGGCTTAGAGTATGTGTTGAGTGAATCCTTTATCTCTATCAGAATTGCAAGAGGAGAATGGTGGATGAAGAGTTAATGAGGTATATTTTTATAAAAGATTTGTCAACAAACCCAAAGGGGGATATTTCTGGGAAAAATCTCTCAAGGTATCATTGAAGCATTTTTGAAGTGATTATGTTTATTGACAAAGTGGGCCTCCGTGTTGTGTTTGTTGAAAAAGTAGACCAGGATTTACAAATTTGTTGACAAAGGGGGTTTACATGGGGAGTTGTTGGGTTAAAGGGATGTTTTCAAAAATCCATGATATATTGAAGAACCTAGACAAAGGAATAGATGGTCTGGAGGCAGTACAAAAAGAGTAGATACAAGGTGGTGTCGATTTCTAGTGTTTGCCAAGTTTTTGGGCCTCAAAATTGACAAATACAGAAAAGTGTTTTTGGAAAATGGACTTGCGTTCCGGTGTCTTGGAGGCTTGGAAACTTATGTGCCATATGTTTTTCATGATTAAAACATCAAAATATGGAAAATGAAAGAGGGGCACCCAAGTTTTGGTTTGGGAGTGCAAGGTGACTATGGAGACAAAGACTAGGGCGGCTGGACTTACGCGCCAGGAGGAGACTTGCACGCTGACACTCAGGGTGTCCAAAATTACTATAAATAGAGGTCCAACCCTCCTCATTTTTCAAAAATCTCAACAATTAGATAGAATTCGATATCCAGTCTCTCAAGTAGGTTTGGTCGTGCAAGTGGTGGTGTGGGTGTGCAAGTATAAGGTTATTTAGAAGTTACGCGCCAGTTGATAGTTGCGCACCAATATTGGTTTGCGTGTAAAAGGGTGTGAGTCACCCAAGTTTTTCATTGAATAAGAGAGTGTCATGCAATTGATTAGGTGACACTTGTGCTCCGGGATTTGAGAAGCTCACCAGGCTTGGAGAAGCGCGCCGATCATTCTAGGGTTGTGTGAAAGTTGGAAGATTGCCCGGTACACTCGTGGTAAAGTTTTATTCATCAATGGATGAAAGTGGAACTTCAACAGAGCATCTAAATATAAAATAATATGTATTCATTTTTGATAATGAAGGGACTTAAAATTCTTTAAAACTGTGAGTGGATCCTTTACAGAGCAGTCAACAATGAAAGAGAAAGAATGTGATCCTCTCCACCGGTAGTGAGCCAAAGAGAGAGAGAAATAGGGAGTGACACTTGGGAAAGAAGTGAGCTAACCATAAACATTGTAAAGGTAGTGAGCCTGAGCATAGATGTGATCTAGCCTGAAAATTGTAAATTAGCAGTGAGATTTTGTGGATTTGGTACAGTGGAACATTGCCGTTGTATGTTCCTTGGACGTAGCCCAGTGAGGGTGAACCAAGTAAAAATCTGTGTGTCTGCCTACTTTCTTCTCTACACTGAATTCAAAGAATTATCAGCAGATAAATAAGGAAAGAATAATATCAATAGTAAAAGATAAATTCAAAAAAGCGACCCTTATAATAAAGTGGTCAAGATCCAGTGAGGTGGGGATAATTTTGAAAAGAATATCCATACCCTGATTGACCCCCCTCTTAGGGTATCTAGGCCCCTTTTGGTCCAAACATAAAATAAGGGTAATCATTACATAAATCACATATCAAAATATATAATTGACACCCATCAATCCCAATTAGATAAATAAATGTGGAAAAACCTATGTTATGTCTCATACAAATTTTATAATTACAAAAAATGGTGGGACTCAAGGAAAAATATTAAAATATATAATTAGATTCCCATAATCAAACAGGAAAAAGTGAAACAATCTATCAAATGAAATATCAATTGACTCATGGAACAAAAATTATACCCATTAATAGGTGAAAAATGTATTAATAATTATAAAATATAATTCTACTGATTAAATAACATGAATATCCATTAAGAAAAATAAAATAAAATTGAAAAAAGGAATTACTTCAATAGGACCAACTGGTGTACTAACCCGATCTAGGATTTGTTCAAGATTCCTTTACTCACCTTGAACAATTTAAATAAAGTTATATAATTGGATCCAATAAAATATAGTGATAGCAGGAAAGAACTAAATTCAAAATGCAGGGATTACTAAGCCCATGTTATTCACATTGAAATCATATGAGTGACCACTTCATCAACCGGTGAATAAAAACTAAATGGGATGATCCTCTAAAATAATCTATACTATATAGCTCAAGTATAACCCATTTCCTATTATCACAAGATAGTTAAAACTTATATATATAGAAGGGAATTAGTTGACAAAACATCATAGTTTTTTTCCAATTAAATAAACTCTTATATATTATATTTATCACTCATATTTTTAAATGATGTAATGTTAGAGGAAATCACTCTAGAACTGAGGTCAGCTCAATTTCCTTTAACAATGTGGTATAATTTTAATGGTTCCTTGAATATTAACATGGGATAAAGGAAACACCTTATTAAATTGGTTTTTATAGTCCATTAATATTTGATCACCATGAAAGATACTTAGGATATCCATCAAGTTATCCACCATCAATTTTTATGGTATTTATATTGAACGAACACGGTATTAAACAAAACCAAATTCATGAGGTTCTATAGTGAAATGAAATGATTTCCTTCCACTATTCCTGAATTTACCCATCAAAATAATTATACGGTGGGTCTAACTCTCAATGAATCTAGTGTCCTCACTATGTTAATGATTCATTTAATCTCACTAGTACAAAAATTATTTTTAACACTGCCTCTTTTAACATCAGTTTTTAGAACCAACGTGAAAATATCTGAAAATCGATTTTTTACATTGGTTATTATATAACCGACATGAAAATACATTTTTGATGATTTTTCATGCCGTTTATATAAGAACCGACATGAAAAATCCATTTTATCTTATTTTTCACATCAGTTATTATATAACTTACGTGAAAAATCAATGTTCATCACCTTTTCACGTCAGTTATTAAATAACCGATGTGAAAAATCCATTTTTATGAAAAGATATTAAAATTTTCACTTATTTTTTATGTCGGTTATTATAAAACTGACATGAAAAATCAATCTTCCTCACTTTTTCACATCAGTTATTAAATAACTGACATGAACAATCGATTTTCATGACTTTTTCACGTCGGTTATTTAATAACCAACATTAAAAGATATTTTTAAGGTCGGTTATTTATTAACAAACATGATATTTTTTAAAAAAATTATTTCATTTCCAAATTTTTAATTTTACAAATCACGGAGCTCAAATGAAGTTACAGATTAAAAGTTATGGCCTTTAGAATTTGGCCTTCCCTAAGACTTCGTTTAGAGATGATCAACTTCTGAAGGCCATAAATTTTAATCTGTAACTCCGTTTGAGTTTCGTGACCTATAAAATCAAATATTGGGAAATGAAATACATGTTTGTAAACTTTTTTCATGTTGGTTATTAAATAAACGACGTGAAAATACCTTTTAACGTTGGTTATTAAATAACAAACGTGAAAAAGTCATGAAAATCGATTTTTCACGTCAGTTATTTAATAACCGACCTGAAAAGGTGATAAAGATAGATTTTTCACATAGATTTAATAAACAACGTGACAAATAAGTGAAAAATTTAATATCTTTTCAGGACGGTTATCATAAAATTGACGTGAAAGATAATTTTAATATCCCGCGAACGCGAAATTTTAATTTTTTTACACGACGACATCGAAATTTCCAATTTCCGCCTAAAATTTTTAATACCGTGTTTTCTCTTATCATCTCAATTATATGTTTTAATTATACACATATAATAATTTAATGATTATTTATTTCAACCATTATCGTTCCCCCAACTTGACTCGTTTGATCTTCAATGTGAATCAATTATTTTTTCTTTCCACGATCTTGTCAAGGTATATTTAATCATTTATCCATGATTTATGGTTTTTATGATTTGTTTTATTAATTGATATACCATTTAACGATCATTTCATTCAACAATAATTGTTCCATCGACTAAAATTTTTTGATCTTCCATGTGAATTCACTATTTCTTCTTTCCACGATCTTGTCAAGGTATTTTTAATTATTTCCCCAAGATTTATATTTTCTATGAGTAGTTTTCTTAATTAATATACCATTTAATGATTATTATTTTATTATAATGATGGATAATGCTTTATATCATGGTAAAAATTGAAATCCTCATACAGATTCAAAAATACCTTCTAAGATGAAGCTATGGTTGACTCATTCAATCTTTCCTCAAAAAAAAATATCAAACTTCTGATGATCATAACTTTTGATCTATAACTCCGTTTGAGCTCTACGACTTGTCAAATAAAAGATTAGAAAATTATCTACAAGATATTAAAATTTTTTTTACGTCTTTTATTTAAAAAATGATGTTAAAAATGACTTTTAACGTTGGTTTTTAAATAACTGATGTAAAAAAGGAGTTTTAACATCAGTTTTTTCAAAAACTGACGTAAAAAATGGGTTTTTTACGCCATTTTCAGAATTTCATTCATGATTTTTTTTAAAAATCAATGTTAAAAACCATAAAAAACCCATTTTTAACGTAATTTATTAAATAAACGACGTAAAAAATTATATTTTTAATGTCGCTCACAACAACGTAGCCTAAAAACCGATGTAAAAAATAAAAAAAACGACGTAAAAAAAGGTTTTTGTACTAGTGTATTCTCTTTTAAACCTATTTTCTATTGAGGATTATGATCACCAAAAAATATTAACGAATAATGGGAGTAGATATACGTTACAAATTTATCTATAGTCATGGTATATTCAATTTTTGGAAAGGATATACATGAAAATTGAGAGTCACTAATCTAATTAATACTCAATGATAATGACTATCTATGATACATAAATACTATTTTAGCGTTTATACTACAAATAACAGGTAAAATTAAATTCTCAATATAAAAAACTATATGTGAAATATATGTTAATCAAACAACCTATAGTTCAAACATAATCTCCCATTAAAGAAAATTAAAACACAGAATTGAGATTCAAAACATGTGATCAAGTTATTTAATTATTTTTAAACCCCTTTTCATGATAATAATATTTATCTTAAAAAAATATCTAAATAAAAGTTTATATTATGTAAATCACATTGCATATCCCAAAGAAATTCATCTCGCTATTTTTTGAGTAACATGGTAGTTAATTTTTAAAGAAAATAATTCACTATTTAAACCATGTTTCATCATAATGTATCAAACAAATCATTCCAAATTATAATAAAACATTATAAAAACTCTTCACCGGGGTTTATGACTATGTATTTCATTACCACATAGTATGAAAGGACAAGTTCCAAAAAAAAAATTACCACTCTACATTTCTCAGAACCATGCACATAGAGTCCACATGAATTGTTAGACCAGGTGAGTGAAACGATGACCAATTATACAAAACCAATTTTACCCTAAATCATTAAGACACATAAAATTGAATTCATGAAATAAATTTAATTAAGAAAAAACCAACCAAAATCACGATAAATAAAAAATAAAATGAGAATAAATTATAAAATTCTTTACTAACAACTTGAATACCCATGGTAAATCATGGATCTAAATGAGAAAAGGCTATCTATATTTTCAACACTCCTACCTCTCATGTTCATAAATTTATATTTCTAATCCATGTTTACTAACAAAATAAAAAATAGTCATTGAAAAAAAATATTCAATGACATACCAAGGTTATCCATACCCAACACCTGAGTTGGAAAACTTCAATTGAAAGTGGCCATCCAAAATCCCCTTGATCTTTATAAGAGGGAATAAGAAATAATAATTCACACTAGGTAATGGTTTAACTTAATAAGTAATTATGAACATGCAGTAGGATTTTTTATATGAATCTTTTATGACTCATCAATAAGGAAAAATTCAATGCACATCAAATATGTAGTGTAAAATAAAAAAACAAAAAACAAATGGAAAATTTAAAATAAATTTTCAACTCACATGAAAATACATTGATTACAAAAATATATGATATGTTGATACATACTTGAAAAAAAACTTGGAAAAACCATAAAATACTACATTGAATATCTCTATGTGACTCAAGTTCACAATATAACCTTATCATCAATCCTAATATACAAATTACATAAGAGGAAATGTCTATAAATATTTTTCTTCATAAGAACCTAAACTGTTTCCTATAAAACCCACTATGAATTAAGAACCCTAGTTTTAGATGTTTGGTGTGAGAAAAATTTCAAAGTTTTTTAGAACCAATAAAAGGATTACATGCATTTCATTTTTCAAAATTATCCAAAAATCTATTTTGGAATATAATATTAAAGTTATGATTTTACATTTTAATGAAACTACTCACAAAAAAATACTCAAAACTAATTTAAAATCCAAATAATTCATTAGATAAAACATTTTTATTTTTTCATTTATAACCCAATTTAAAATAAGCTTCTCATTATAATAAAATCTTGAATCAAACTAAAATTCCAAACCATTTAAGCATAATAATTTTAAATAAAAATAGTATGTGAAGAAACCCAAAAGGTACCAAGGGAATTAAAACCATATTTACATATAAAATTATGATAAGTATCAATGAGTAATGCCCAAAAAATGAATCCATTTAAAATGAAACATAAAAACATATATGTCAAAGGTAATTTCAATAAATAGTACTAAATAAAAAAATAATTATCTTAATTGAAGTGTATAAGTAATAATAAACCTATAAAGGTATACATAATCATTATAAACTCCAAATTTTCTAGTTAGATAAAACATGAAATATTTGGGCAGAGTAATCTATAAACCTTTAAAATAAGTTCCTATAAAATAACCACCATTTATTCCCTAACCTAGACTCATTGGAGAAAATTTACATTGTCAAAACATATCATATAATAGTGTATAATAATTTGTAAATGATATTAACATGCATAAAAACCACCCATCAATCTCTCATGTAGATATATATGGTTCTAAATAAGAAAATTGTTAGATATAGGATAAAATTTATCACATATAAATGTCATATCAATAAAAAGCCCATAGTAAAGAATCAAAATAACAAAACCTCATCCCACCCCCAAATAAATTTTTTATAAACAACCCCCCAATTTGTAAATATAAAAATTTATGAAAAATAAATTATAGGTTCATTATTCTAAATAAATTAAAATAAAACATATAACAAGGATTTAAAAAATGGTGTAACTAATTATTTATAAAACCATTTTTAGAATTTTCCAAATGGTTCTCTATATTTTTATTGATAATTATATTAATTTAAGTAAATTTTTTAAACTTCATTGAAAATGATTGTTATTTTTAAAAGTCCTTTTTAAATCAAGGGTAACCATGCCCATGATTTTTCACAACCAATAATATATATATATAGATAAGAAAAAAACATCATTAATAAACATAGAAAATATCATAAGCATGAACACCCATAAGCAATGTATATCCATATAAAAGGATCTATCTAAAATCTTACAATAATAAGATTAAAATCAAACAGTCCATTATACCATAAATTGTATTCAATAAAACATTTAAAAAATACATTTAATGTTAAAATCATTACATTAGTTTCAAAAAAAAAATATAGGATCCTTATAGGCATTTTAGTGAACACATATGATGCATAAACATAAGCTACAAAAGTTTATGGTTGGAAAATCCATTAACTTTTTTTAATCATTGGAATCAAAAAAATATATCAATAAATTTTCATGTTACATAGGGCCACCGACTAAGATTAATTTTCCAAAAATCATTTTTATAAAAATCAAATATTGTGTGTTCAATCAAGAGAATGAAAAATATTAGAAATAACTATATAAATCTTTTGTGGATGGTGTGAAGCCATAAAATATAGGAATAAGAGGATAAATGAATAAAGCTGAACATCAGATAAAATATGAATCATAAGGTATTGTTTAGCCTCCAATATAGGGCCTAGATACCATGGACCCATTAAGAGAGGAAGAATAACAAACATGTAGAGAGGGCGAAGAGAATAAAATAAGAGATTAGAAATAAAGGTATAAAAATGATGACAATCACATACAACAAGAGTATATAAAGAATCTATGGAAGAATGAAATAGAACTGGCCCTTTATATAAACATGTCAATATGTTTAAATTAAGGAAATTTAATTCCAATTATTTATTAACTCAAAACTAGTAAAAATATAATATCATAAAATCTATAAACCTGATAGAAAACTAACCAGCATTTCCATATCCATCATGGAATGAATACCTTTCCTAGATACCCATCATGGTGTGAGCCTCTTGGTTACATAATATAGTGATCCAAACTTTTCTTAGAAATATATCACATATTTTTAGATGAATATTCATTATATATCATAAATATCCATGCCAAAATATTATATGACTTGTGAATTTGAAAACATAAACACATAAAAAACTAGTTCATAAAATATCTACATCATCTCCCCTAAGTTACCTATAACTCGAACCCTTTTGAGACATATGATACTTATTACCATTCTTCATAACCCAGGGAAAGGTACCATTTGAATTTTTGATCTCATATGCTCAGTAAGCATAAATAAGGGAGATATCAATGATCATTTGAGCATAAGATGAACATAAGGGTATGATAACATGATAATTACATTTTAAAATCATACCATTCACATCATAGTTCATATTCTTGAGTCATGGGATAAATCATGATATTTTATAAGACATTAATCATAAAGTAATCAATGAAATTATGTCATGAGAGAGTAATAATTTCATAAGACATAATTTTGTGGAATAAACATAAGGATATAAAATCAGTTCATTAGTAGTCAGAACTCATTTCCAAGACTATCATTATAGAGTGGGTTCTCTCCCAAAACCCTTATTGAATTCAAGTTTCACTACTATGTCTATCATAGTCTATAAAGTACTATTCTAAACTAGGTTCACTTCCCATTGTAATATTATTTGTCTCACATGATATTAATCATTACCCAATGCATTAGAGGAAGATATAGGTCCCACCCATCACATAATAAATATCATATATATGTTTACCATAATATCATTAAAAATTAATCATATTAAAACTGATGAATAGAAATGGACTTCATAAACATTACATCATAACATAATCTTTGGAAAAGAAATCGATTTAATAAAAATTTCATTTTTCATCATAGTATAACCTGTGGAAAATTAATGGGTTTCATAAGAATCCTGTCATCATAAACATAATCAATACATAATAATAATAAGGATTATATATTTGGATTATTTCCATAGTAAAACATATGTTATATCATGGTATATTGTATGTGATAAATATAAATTCCATTATAAGATTTTTGAAAACATTCCAGAGAAAAATACCCTCTCCAATTTGAAAATAAATTTTCTAAAAATTCATAAAATATTGTGAATTTTTTTCTTTGAATATAGTATTGGAAGTTATAGAGTATTCTTTACATTATTGAGTGTTTATGATGTTTGGAAATTCTATTCACTCTATATAATATAAAATAAATAATTCCTTTCATATTTTTGTAAAAATTTAAATAGTATCTCATTCGAAAAAAAATTAAATTCCATTTAATTTTTTTTTGTAAAAATTTAAAAATGTGTAAAAATTACACTAAATAATCATAGGATAATATTAAAAACCTTATTACAATAATTTTTAGAATATATGTATAAATAATAAGGTTGATTTTCAACCGAAGAGTGAATCAAAGTCAATTTTATTTAAAAACACATTTTTGGTCACTTGAGTACTTAAGGTGATGAAAATAAAAGTAAAAAATTTATTATCATGAAAGAACTTAACAATAAGAGAAGTAATGAGTCTCTTTATTTATTGATCATAGTATTTCATCATCAGAAACTTAATCATAAAAAATCACAAAAAATAATGAGATTGTAACATAAAACTCTTACCATTTTGGTAACTTTTTAATAATAATATACATGAAAGAAATAACAATAGATATATATGTAAATTAAAATAAATTTCATAATATAAATCATAAAATAAATTCATGGTCAATTTATATATCAAAAAAAATAAATAAGTGGTGAATATGGCATGTGTCCCATGGAAATAAAAGTGATATGAAAATCACTTACCTTAGGTATGACTTCCTTCGTAAAAATTGGAACCTCATATTTAATAAATATATAATTATTGTAAATATATTATAGAAAATTAATAATATATATATATATCATTACATATACTATTTACTTATAACTATTTATCAACTATTTTTTAATACTTGATTATTAGAATCACTGTTCTTGGTGAAATCTACTTCATTTTTCATGTTCATTCTGTTTTAGTAGCTTTAGTCCTTGTATTTTGATCCTTATTCCATAGACTATATAAATTTAATAATGATATAAATTTTATATATATGCATCATATATATTTTTAGAGTTATTTATAAAAAATAGATACAAAAAAATTAATTACATCATTCATTAAGATGATATGTCGTATATACGCATGAACACAGATTCTATTTTTCAAAGTATGGAATGAAAGAAAGGTAAATAATAAATCACTGATAAATAATAATAACTACATCATATATATTCATTAAATCAATCCTTATTACCATACATGAAAAAAATAAATGAAAAATGAATCATATCGCTTCATGGTGGTGGTAGTCAACACTTATGCATGATCGACCCTATCATTTTCAAATGATTTAGAAGGTAAAAAGGTAGATATGATATTATAATTATAGAGTTCTAAATATTTCATAAATATCATATATAAATATTAAACCCATAATAACACCAATCCATTAAATATAGTGATGATAAATGTATGGTATCACTACGGGGTGATGATAATCTATGCATATGCACGAGCAAAATTTTCACTGCTTATTTGATGAAAATTCAGTGAATAATGGTATTTTCATAATTATAATAACATTTAAGTGTATTTAGGATAATAAATTTATTATTTTATGATGAATAAAATAGATTTATAGTAGGTAAAATAATAATTATAATGAAATTGATTGGTTAAGGCAATTACCTCTTCATTGAAATAACACATTTAGATATTTTCTTAATGAATTGTTAGTTGGTCCTTATGGATAAATAAAACTAAAAAAATGTGTATAGAAGTTTTTAAAATATAACTTGGTAGATTTTTTTAGATATATAAGTTTCATTCTGATGTGAATAAGAGAAATTAGGGGTTCCCATTATTAATTGAGGGGAGGGTCACTCTTATGATTTTATAAAATATTAAATTGATATAAATTAGTCTGGATTTATAAATGGATAAAAATTGATAATAAAAGGATATAAGATGATAATGAGTCAAAATAATATCATGAAATAAAATTTTTACATGTTTTTATCACATTTTTACCCTTATCTCTTTTTTTAACTATATGTTAACCCCTTTCACTATTACCATAATATTAAATAATTCTAATCTTTTATGGTTAATAATGTTACTATAATATGAAAAAATACAAATAAATTGACCATGGTTTATTTTTAAAACATATCCCATTTATTTGACCAAATATACGATTTTTATAAATTCTATATCATTAAATAAAATATTACCATTAATGTAATTTTTAACACTATTCATTTAATTTGACTTTAAATACATCATGAAAAAGGGAGAGTTAGAATATGATGCTTTCAAACAATCCTATTATTTCATGTTGGTATTAATAATTTCTCGTAAATATTAAATAATTTAAATTTTATCACTTTTAATATTTTTAAATTAATTTATTTTGTTTTTATGTTAATTAAATAAATATTTCATTATCATGCACAAGAATTTAAGGTAGTTATATAATTTATAAAATTTATGAATATATTTATATCTTGATAAAAATTTCATTAATATCAAAATATACATTTATATTCATTCATTACTAACTTTTGACCGTATGTGGACATATAGAAGATCTTTGAAAATAACTGAGATACATTTTGTAACAATATTTGGTTTAAATATTATATAGGTCATTTTAATGAAAATTTTTCCATGAAACAAATCAATTTTGATCATAATGTGATAAGGGTAGAATTTCCAATATCTAATATGAATTATGATTAAAAATAATGGACATATCACATATTTTTATCCAAGATTAACCAAATTTACCATTCACAGTGGGGATAAATGTTATCATGGTTAAAATTCCAATTGAAAAAAAATAAAAGGGGCCCATATAAAAAATTTGAACCTCTTGATTTGAAATATGGAATCTAATTTATCAAATTAAACAATTATAACTACAAAAAATTAAATTTAAAATAATTAAACAAAACTCGACAAACACCACTTTGGGGAAAATATAGTTTTTAAGTATAAAATTGGATTTATTTTTATCCCAAGCCTATAGATATATTAGTTGAATGTTAAAATATTTTATTTAGTGTATAATTTATACATTATAACACCCCAAGATATTAAAATATAAACATCATGTTTGATATAATCTATGAAATGAAACACCGTGTTTATAAGAGAATGTAACAACCCTATATGTTATAATATATTTATTTTAAAATAAATTTGTCATGTTTGAGAGTTTAAAATGCATGCTGCACTGGGTTAGGGTGAAACAAGATACTCTATTAGAATATTATTATTTAAGCATCCCTATTATAACCTACTCGTTAGGATGGTGGGTATGAACAATAATGACTAAATTATAAAAATTTTATGTTTAAACATGTATAAAATAAAATAAATGGTTATCAAATTATTATAAATAAAATAAAAATGAACTTAAAGTAAAAGAAATGTTTTTTGAAAAACATTATTTTTATGAAAGGAATATTAGTTGTGCATTGTAAAAATAATTTAAAATTAAATTTTACAACTTTTATATGATTTATATTAAAATAAATAATTTTTTAAATATGTATATAAAAATTATTTTAGGTTGAATTTTTGGTATTTTTCTGAAATGTCTCATTTTTTTGATGAATAGTAATAAATAAATAATTTTAATTGAAAATGGCCTTTTCAATTAAATTATTTATAAATTTAAATTATATTTTAAATTTTTATTACAATATTTTTTTGTAGTAATATATATATTAATTAAATTTAGGTCATTGAGATCTTTTTTATATTAAATTTTGATATAAAACTTAGTAAACGTTGATTATTTTCTCTTTGAAAACTCGCTTTTTCGTTGCCTTTGTGAGATTAATTTTAAATTACAATTTTCACTTTTGTGACTATAATTTTGAAAAAATGAAATCCAAAATTTAAATCATCATAATTTATACTACCTAATAATGTAAACTTAATTTTTTACCAAAATTATTAGTAAAAAAAGTAAAAATTAATTAATGCGGTTTAGGTATAAATGTGTTTATCAAAGTTTAAACTAAAAATATAATTTTTGAAATAAACTAAAAAACTATATAAAATAAATATAATCAATATATATTGACCTTATAATTTATAAGGCTCAATAATAATCCCTTTTGACCCTTGAGGCATGAGGAAAATTTGGGTAGAAATTTTTCTTTAAAAAAAGTACAAGTGTGCCACTCACCTCACCTATAAAAGGCCACACACTCTCCTCTTATCTCAAAATAATAAAAAAATTTGGTTCATCCAATACCTTTCAAAATAACTTCCCATGTTCAACCTCCTCATCAAATAATCCTTGGTTTGTCCAGAAATCCATTGTAGGAATACTTTAGGTATAATTATAAAGAGGTGGTCTGAGAAAAAGTAAAATGACAAACTATGTGTTATTGTTATATTTTTTCCTCCAACAATTTAAATAATTAATAAAAAATGATTACATAATAACCTCATTATCTTCACTATACGTATATTTTGTTATGATATGGTCATAACCTACAACTAGCCCAACTTATATCAAATTGGTTACAAAATTATCATTCGTGTGTACGGAGGACTACTGCCTCTTGAACCGATGTCACCCATTTTTCTAAAACCACATCTCATAGTTGGGTTTTAAGGTGGATCTAATATATATATTAGATATTTATAATATAATTATAATTCTATATTAATTATTTCATATATAATTTTTTTAATTTCCATTCCCTAAGGGATATGTTAACATCCCAAGTCTCTACGATGAACTACCACCTCGCGATGCAATGTGATTCATTTTTCACTAATACTTTAAATATAAGGAAATAAGGATAATGAAAATGAATATATTATATATAAATGAATTAATTATGATATTAATGACATATATATCATTCTAAAATGATATTATATCATTTTATTTCTTATATAGAAAAATGATAATGTCATTCATGTATGTGTGGACTACCACCTTCATGAAGCAATGAGAATCCCTTTTCATCACCAAACAACATGGATGACATATATATTTATATTGAATAAAATAATATGATATGTATGATATTATTATAATTCTTTATATATAAAATATTCCTTACATTTTTTCGATAATGATCATTGAAAAATGGAAATGTTACTCAAGTGTACATATGCTCTATTATCTCCATGACCGTAACATAGTAAATATTTAATTATTAAATTTAAAAATATATTTTTTGTATAAATATGGTAATTATATCATGATTATTGTTATGGATACTTTTTAATAATTATTCCTTTGATGATAGTCAACCTACTAAATTCATTTTCAACACATAATCCAAACATCATAGACACATTCGAAGTAAAATTAATTGATTATGTAATCATGTATAACATGGTAATAATTAAAATAAATAGTATAATAAACATGAAAAAGTTTCATAAAAATTTAAATAATTTACATAATTTTATTATTCAGTATGATAATGAACATATGTGACGAGTCAGAATCAATGTAAGGGTTTCTTATCTCACTTTTAATTTCATAAGACATTCACTATATTCACCACTTATTTATTTTTTGTAGTGTATATACTTACCTTTTGTATGAAATATAATGTATTAATTTATCTTCTTGGTATTTAATGTTTCATTTAATGTTATTTTTTAATCGGTATTATGATACCAAAGTTACCAAAGTGGTAAGGATTTATTTAACAATCTCATCATTATTCAGGGTTATTTTTGTTTAACTCTCCCATGGGATAATTAATTGATATTTTTATCATAAAATAAATACATTTTATTACAATTTTATTATTAATAATCTTTTATATGTAATAATACCATTTTATATCTCTATGGATCATAAAACGATTAAAAAATTATTTCTATAAAATCTTAATTTATTTTTCTCTTCGATCAAAAATATTTTTTCTTAAATAACCATGTTTTATAAAATTTTTTTTAGAAATGTTTTAGCATTCAATAAATGATTTATTAAATTCATTTTTACACATGTTTTACTATTTAAAAAACATTTTTAAAGGAATATTCTTATTATTTTCTAAATTAAGAAGTTTTCTCACCTTTTTACAAGGAAAAAGGAATATTATTTTTAACTTATAGGGCATGAGAAAAATTACCCTCTTTCATAACCAAAAAATGTCTGAAGCCTCGTTTTCATGTTTACAAGTCTCTTTATAAAGAAAATGATTTTCCTAATATTATGGAAATTATTATTTTTTAAAATCTATTTTCAATTAAAAGGATTTAGATAATATTTTATAAATTTTCTATCATTTAAATATTAGTCGTGTTCTTTAATAAATTATTATTTTCCTCAAGGAACGTTCCAAGTGACCGTTAAAATTTATCCTCAATCTATGAAGGCATTATTCTAAGTTACTTATGATTTAATGGGGATATAATCCAATGATACCATATTTATTATTTATTAAAATGGTTTATGATAAGTTTTACTTGGGATTAAATATTTTTATACCTTTCATTTTACTCTGGGTGGTTTATAATTATGTTTATTGAATGGGGAATTTCATGAACTAGTTTGAGTTTCCATCCAACCCAAAACCTGGCCCAACTAGTGACATAGCCCGAAGGGAATTCCTGATCCCCATGGGCTGGAAACTAGTTCTTGGGCATCATGGAACTCCTTTGGGAATGGTTTAAACCATGGGATAATTAACCAACAATAAAAAATAATTGAATACAACTAAATCACATCCATTTATTTCCATAATAAAAGGAAATAATGATACAAAAGTGAGTTACACATTGAATATATACAACTAGAAACAATTATATAAAAAATGGGAAGGGGATCAGCTATACAAACAAAGACTTCTTGTAGCATGTTGGTTGACACCCCATTCCACCACCACCAACACATGACCAAAAAGAATATCTAGAAAAAATAACTACCACCATCACCATGGATGGACTCTCCTTTACCCGAATTAGAAAAAAATCTAAATACACGAGAGGGTGTGTATAGGCTGTGAGCTCACATTCCTAGTTGGATACCACCAGATGAATCCATGCATACCTATAATAATATAATTAAACTTACTAGTTTCTAAAATAAATATAATAATTAAATTAAAAACATGTTGTGTTATTAAAATAAACAAGCAATGTAAATAAGAAGAAAAAATATAAGCACCATAGAAAATCACTAGGTAACTAGGTTTAGTGGGGACCTTGGATCCTCGTAATCTCGAGGATCAATTCAGGATGCGAAGAACCATATCCTTCTTGAGACAGCAAATCCCTATTATAAATTTTTAGCTAGTGCTGTATCGTAAACTAGCTAGGTTGGGCAAGTCATTCATAGCATACATGTCCTTGCATTCCCACATTGATACCCAAGATTGCCATTTACATTCACACTTTTTAAACCATGAAAACTTTTTAAGTCACATTACAAGACAAAATATACTCAACCATTCCATTATCAAGTAGGATTATCCTCTTTCAAGCAACACACACAACACAGATTCCAAATCATGAATTTTCAGGCACCAAAATAATTTTATAAATTATTTATGAAGGATAAAAGCATGTATAAAGAATTAATAAATATCTATAAATTTAACCACCTACCTTTTGTTTGTAATCTTCACAAATCCCAGTAGATACCACAAGACACACTGGGCAAAGATCCAATAAGGTCAGTACCACACCAAAACTAGTAATATTTGACCCAAAGAAGATACATTAGACAAAAAATGGGTAAAATTAACCATTCCAAAAGTGAGAAATCAAGAAATAAGAGAGAATATACCAATGGAAGGGAAGTGGTGAATAGAGAACAAACTTACATGTGTATTTTATGAATAATCCATGCCAAGAACACCCAAATATTAGATCCAAAGTGAGTATAGGAGGAGAGGGAGTCACACTTAGGGATGGAGGGGTCGAATGGGGTAAGATATGGGTATTTGATTGTTAATGTTAGGGAGGGTAAAAGTTAGAAATTTAAAATGGTGTGGCTGTAAGGTATTACAAACCATCCCCCAACCCTATGTTACCTCTATACAAGATGAAAAATGTGGTCATAATATTATCCTAGAGGGGGTGCATGCTCATATGCCTAGTCGTGCGTCCTGGATAGTGCCAATTTCTAGGTTAAACATTTATCTTGGGAGGGATAGAAGCCTATATTCTAGTCTATTCAGACAGGACAGTTCCACTATCCTGGTTTCATGGTTTTCACTAGGAGGGCCTCACACTTGTGAACCTAGACATGTGGCCTAGATAGTGCCACTATCCTGGTTGTATGTGTTTTAATAGTATAGTTAATGGTTTCTACTAACCATTCCCTAACTATGCTCCTCCTTCCGTCCACATTAAAATATTAATTTTTTTTGAAAAACACCTGTGTATTACATGTAATAAATGTAAGACTAAAAACGAAATAGAAAATATCCTAAAACTTCATGAAAAATGTGACAATTATCTCCACCATGAAATAATTTTCAGCCTCGAAAAGTCAAAAGGACACCTAATCAGAGAATATAAGAGGATACAACTCCACCACCAAAGAAATTCATTATCATGCCTCATGATCATAATTGTTATGTTTCTAATAGACACGAACTAATAGTATGGATTTTACTCAAAGTAAATTCACCTGAGAATCCATAATCCGCATTAGTCTCTCAAACTTAGAAAAATCAGGGTCCAAATATAATTCCTCACAATTTAGCTTGTAAGATGGGTCCATTTTATACTTCTTTAATTGAGATACAAGGAATACATCATGGATCAACATTAACTAGGATATTAAATCCAATCAATATACTAGTTTATCAATTATTTCTCTATTCTCAAAATTTATGACATATCCCATCACGAGCTTTCCTTATTTTCCAAGATGATGGGACCCAAGTGAGGTGTAACTTTTAGGAATACCTGAACACCTACTAAAAAATCTAAGGCTCAACATGATTGATCAAAATAGGACACATGTTTTCTCTGTGCTTTCAAAAACTGATGTTTCATCAATTGAACCTTACCATATGTCTATTGCACAAGGCTTAGACCTAGCAAGGAGGTCTCTCCCAATTCCATTCAGCATAGGGGCAATTAACATGGTCAACCTTATAGATAATCAAATAGATCAATTTTTATTGAATATTGGTAAATAATATTATATGAAAATTCTACCAGTACTATATTTTTATCTCACAAGGATCCAAAATCGAGCATGAATACACCAATCATATCTTTTAAAATTTGGTTTTCCTTCTCATTTCGACAATCCATCTAGGGATTATATGTCATACTGAGCCTAACATGTGACCCCATTTACTTTTAAAGTACTTCCCAAAATTTAGAGGTAAAGAGGTGGGCCCTATATACAAATATAATTGATGGAATACTATGAAGCCTCAAAATTTCATAAACATATAACCATCCTAATTCTTTTACCACAGTTTATTCCTTGATCGAAATAAAATGGGATGATTTTGTTAGGATATAAAAAACCACGCAAATTGCATTCCTTCCCTAGGGTTTAAGAGGAAACCCAATGATAAAATTCAAGGTGACCTCATTCCACTTCCTAGTAGGAATGGGGAGTGCATTAAGCAAGCTATAAATTTCTATCCGAAGATATAGTGATGAGATATTTTAAAGGAATTCATCACTGCTAATAGTTCTAGGTCATAGGTTGGGTAATTATTTTAATGTGTTCAATGTTGGAGAGATCTGTATTATACAACATGATCATCATACATCAAAACACACCCAAGAACCATACCGAAAGCATCACATTAGTCCACATGTCCCTTTATAAATTCAGGTTGGATCAGAATAGGTGTGGTGGTGAATCACTGCTTGAGATCCTCAAAATATTCCTAACATTCTAGGATCTATTAAAACTATATCTCTTTTTCTATTAAGCACATTCATGTGATAATAAATATGAGAAACATATTTGATAAATTTTTTGTAATACCCTTCCTTGGCCACGAATCTCTTGATATCAAAGGCAATCCTTAGTTTCTCCCATAACATCACTACCATGATTTTCTTGGGGTCCACCAAAACCCTATTTATTGAGATCATGTGGCCCATAAACTTATCTTATAATGTTTAGAGAATTTTATGTAGAGATATTTACATAGAGATAATGGTCCTGAAGAGTTCCTAGAATGATGCTCATGTGCTACCCATGCTCTTCCTCTATACTGGAGTAGACTGGGATTTTATTAAAAAACACCATGAAAAGATACTCTATGAACTTATAGAACACCCAATTCATAATATCCATGAAAATCATCAAATAATTTTTCAAATTGAATAGAATTAAAAAATAATCAATGTCCCCATACATTCTTCGTAAGGCTTTCTTGGGGATTTATTCCTCTCTAACTTTGACTTGATGATACTAAAAGCACATGTCAATTTTTTAAAACCACATTCCTTCTTAAAAAGAACAAAAAATTCAACAATATAGGGAAAGTGATATTTATTCTACATTTTTACCCTATTCAACTTCTATTAATTGATTCAATATAGGAGGGATCCTTTATCCTTTTTAAATAGCAGAACTAGGGAGACCTGAGGTTAGACAATCGGGAGAATGAATTCTCTAGATTATATATCATCCAACAATATCTTTAATTACATAAACTAGTTAGTGGACATATGATAAGAGGAAAGAGTTATCAGCTATGTCATGGTTCTAGATCAATTGTAAAATCCACATCATGTTTTAGAGGTAAACATAAAAAGTAATCCAGAAATACCTATGGAAAATAATTTACTATATGAGCAAACCCATTATTAGAACATATACCATTATACTATTATATAAGATAAGATAACTAGAAAATTGGGATGCTTAACTATATTAGTGAAGGTCAATATCTCCCTGATCATGGATACCATTCACCTTGGAAGAACTGAGTACTTGCATCAAGTTCTATAAATGTTACTCACTGATGATAAAAATTGATATGTTTCTTGAAACACACCATCAAATCCATTATAAGGATCGCATCAAAATGGTCCATTTCTAGATCCATGAAGTCCTAATCCAATTTGACCCCTGATATAGTGAGATTGCATGATTGACATTTGAAACCTTTTCCCCTCTTCATGCCAAGTGGTGTAACAAACTCAATTGCATAAGAAATAATCTAAGTTGGTAATTTCAGCTATTGCACATGATGGGTAGAAATAAAAGAATTATAGTTACCCATATCAAATAAATAAAAGGTAATGGATGATGAAATTAAAATAGTACCTCAAAATATAGAGGGGCCTGAATCCAATTCCACTAGTGCCTTATCTATAGCACGAAGATACCTCATTTACACTGATTACTTCAGGAAATTACTTACTTTTTACTATTACTTGATTTGAATATAGTGATAATAATGTTTGGATTTACTACCTATCCCTGTAGTCCAAGAACCTATATCCCATGATTCACTTGACTGAGCTGACAATTATCCATGCACTAAGGGCCCTTCACCACTTTGAATGAGTGGTCCATTCTTATAGAACCTTTTCAAGTTAACCAAACACCCATAATGATTGTAGGGTTTAGGTGACATTGGAAATGGGGATCGTATATGGCCATGCCTCCCACAATGGTGGCACACAACTAATCCACCACATGAAACTGTTGACGAGGATCATAGGGAGAGGTATCCAAATATTCCCCTATTATTATTTCCATAATCCTCATACTTTATCCTATTTTAGGAAACTCCAATGATGAACTGGACCATACAAAAAGTTTTCCAATAAAATCCTTACTTACATTCCTGGTTAATATCTACTATCAGGGCTTGATCCACTATCTCATTATATGTATTTTTCTTAAACAATAAGTCATGGGATCGAATGTCCGACTGTAACCCCATCATAAATTTTAGGGACTTTAAATTATCATTAGAAACCATCTCAAGGGTGAAATATACTAGTTCTACAAAATGTTTGGCATACTCCAACACAATTAATTCCCCTAGATAGAGATATATAAACACTTTGGTATTGGTAAGGTCTAAGTTCATATGAAAAAATTTCTCACTAATAAAAGCCTTGAAATATTTCCAGCTCATCTACTCATGCTTCCCTTCTTAAAACACTGAGTCCCACAACCTACTTCTGGGGCCTTTCATAATGAACAAAGTGCACATTGCCTTTACTACTTTAGGGTTTTTTAAGAGCTCTAAGATCATTTCAATATTCTCCACCCAATCTACCACATCCCAGTGGCTCATGCTACCCCCGATAGAAGGGGGTTTATTCCTAAGGAAATCTTGGGATCTATTCTTTTCTAGACTAGCTTTAGCCTCCTTAGACCGAGTAGGAAAAGTTCCCACTCCTTGATCCAAATCTCGGAATTCCTGAGCCAATATATAAACTATTTTTTGATCAAGTGGTGTGGAATAATTCTATCCGACTTCATCCCATGGTTTCATGAGAGTTCTATTGGGATGCATGATGATACACCATTATCCAAACACAAAGGAAACTATAAATTAATGACCCATAAATAATTTAGCAGTGAAAAGGGTTAAAAATTTCTATAGATCAAAATAAAGTCGCAATGAACACAAACAAAAATTTAAATCTCTCCACCATAGATAAATTTCCATGCTCATTCTTTATCCTGTGAATCACACTGAGAGGAGTAGTCAAACAAAATCCCAAAAATCATATGGTGACCCAAGTCCTGTCAAGAGGAATGTCATAAAAAAAACCCACTCTTAACTAGAACCTTAATCCTCCATATTCCAAACTCATATCCATATAGATTATCCCAAATAAAATGACCCAAAGAAAGGAAAAAACCTACTCTGATACCATTTTATTATGAACTAGTCCAGGATTCCATCCAACTCAACACCTAACCCATCCTTTTACATGGATAAAAGGGATTTCTTTATCCCTATGATTTAGGAACTAGTTCATGGGCATTACATATATACTTTAGAAATGGTATAACCCATGGAATAATTAATTAAAAACAAACAATAATTGTTTAAAACTAAATCAAAAAAAATTTTATTCCATACTAAATGGGGGAAAACTATAAAAAAGTAATACAAAAATTTAAAAAGTAAATAAAAAAATAAACATATCAAAAATAGGGAGGCAATAAACTGGATGAATAAAACCACCATGAATTATGTGAGTTAACACCCCCTTCCACCACCACCAACACCTTCACAAAAAGGAACACTAGAAAAAAGAACCACCACCACATCCATGGAAGGCCCTACCTTTACCAAAGTTAAACAAAACAAAATATACATAAATCCAAGGGTGTATGTTGGGTGTGAGAAAACTTTCCCCATAGGATACCATCACATGATACTATAATTGGCTGTAATAAGACAATTTGGCTTGCCAATTTTTAAAAGAAATAAAATAATTAAATTGAAAACATTATTTGTTATTAAATGAAACAAGTAATGGAAATAAGAAGATTAAATATAAGCATAATAAAAAATATCTAGGTATTTAGGGTTAATGGGACCTAGGATCCTCATACTCTCCGTGATCAATCCAAGACATGAAGTTATATATTATTTTCAAGCCAACTAATCACCATCATATATATTTAGTTAGTTTTGTATCGTAAACTATATAGGTATGGTGAACCATGCCTAGTGTACTTATCCTAGTCTTCCCATTGAGATAACCATGATTCCCATGTGCATTCCCCCATTTTAATCCATGAAACATTTTTCATTCAAAATCCATGACAACATATATTCAACAATGCCATTAATAAGGGGTTTATCATCATTCAAGCCACACACACACCAAAAATTACAAATCAAGCATTTTCACACATAATAATAAATTTTTTATATTATTTAAGAAGTATACAAGAATATCTAAAACATAAAATAATATATAAACATGAAACCACATACCTTTTTCTTGAAATCATCACAAATCCTAGTAGAAACAACAAGAAATACCAAGATGAGATATTGTAAGGATAAGAGAACACCAAAACCAATAATATTTAACCCAAATAAGTGAAATTAAATAAAAAATGGGTCAACCTAACAGTTGGATAAGAATGAACTCAAGATAGAAGTGACAAGAGTCCAAAATAATTTAAGAGGAGAAGAGAGGAGGGACTTAATTGATGATTTCAGGAAGAATCCAACACAAAACCACCCCAGAATTGGAGCCAAAGGGTGTATAAAAGAGGGAGGGAGGAATTAATAGGGTTAGAGGGTTTGAATTGGGTGAGATAAAAGTGTTTCAGGTTTGAAATCATAAAGGGGAAAATTTGAAAATATAAAATTATATGGAATCTGGAAATCTACATGGTTATATTGGAGGGGGCGCTCACTCGTGTGCATAGTCATGCATCCCGGACAGTTCCACTATCCTAGTCACATGGTAATCCTAGGAGGGTCACATACCCTTGTTAATGGCCATGCGACATGGATTTTGACATTGTCTTGGTCGCATAGTTTTCACTAGTTTGGTGCACGATTTCTACTAAATGTGCACCAACCATGTACCTCATTCTATCCACCTGAAATCATCAATTTTTTTTAAAAAAACCTGGGTAAGCAATGGAATAAATGTAAGAAAAAAACTAAATATAATATAAATCAAAATAACATCATTAAAATGAATATGAAAGTATTTAAATTTCATATTAGAGTTTAAATATGAATGTTTATGTGCATTATGTTTCAACACCTTCATATAAGAAATTCATTGGACTTAGTAAGTGATGGGAGGGAAATACTATATCCCCTTGATGCATCTATATGTATAAGAAGACAGAATATATTGGGTTTTTGATGATGCCTTACCCATTTATATATATATTGGAATAATACCTCAAAATTATTATATGTCTTGGAATAAGGAACCAATGATATGTTTTTGATTTCCAACAATATGCATTCCAACATTATAAGTTCAGTTATTGATATTCCATGTGATTATTAAATTTTTTAAAATATAAATGGATAATTTTAAAGATAATATGATTATTTTTATGGAATTATTTGATAATCAATTATTACTTCAATATTATGAACATGTTATATATTAAATGTCACGTGTTTCATTCATTTTCTATGATATATTGATTCTAACTTATTTATTCATAGATTCTATTGTACTCTTACCCTCACTAAGAATTTTATCTCACCCCTTTATCAAGTTTTAGTTACCCTAGTATATGAAGAAGTGTTTTAATATTTATATGAAGGGATGGGATAAGGGGAATAATTGAATTTTCAAAGAAAATACTTCATGTATTTTATGTTTTAAAATGTATTGTGAATTTTAATTATGTATCAAGTTTACCATGTCTATGAAACTATTAGGTCATTCAGGATGTGATTCCTTGTATTTTATGAAAATTTAATAAAATAAAGACTAAATCTTGTCTATTGGGGTTGAGGTCATTACAATTGGTATTAGAGAATTTATAGTAGAAACTTTAGGAACTAGATTTATAAAAACATATATTAGGTAACATAACCCTATGATATAATTTGAGGATAAGTATAGAAGAAAATACTAAAATCAGTTTAACTAATATATTATGTTGTTTTTCATAAAAAACATCCCTTTATGAATACTATATGTGTAATTGGTTCTACCATAGATGTACCTATGCGTAATAACTCTGAAAAGGGTCCATTGGGCTGGACCTAATCATTATCTGGTTCACAACAATAGGCCACACTGCACACCTGGTTTGAAAGTCTTGGGCTTATTCTTGGGTTAATTCAAATATTCTTTACAAACCATTACGATGGATTTAAAAATAATTTTATAATTTGAAAGCATTCCCAAAGAAACCATGCTTATGATTATGATATTATATATGCATAAGTTTTTCAATTTATGATCTTTATTTCACTAGTTTTCAGATTATACATTATGCTTCATAATGTTATGATATAATCTACTATATTCTATTTTTTATAAATGGAACAAAAAAAAGTGGAACCTTATCAATGTATGTACCCCATGTAGTGATTCTCCCCTAAAAATGATAATTAAGCCAGAGTTGAATAAGACCATAGAACTGGTCAAATTATAACCATATTGGTGAATCTATCTGAGGTTACGAGTAATAAAATTTCCTTCATGTAGAAGCCTACTAATCCACCATATGATGTACTGATTCTATACCACTACATGAATTAGAAACCACAATCATTCGATGGGACTTTAAATCTGTTTTAAGATTAGAAATGGATAATTTCCATAGAGAATATATTTATCTCACTAGGAAGTAGTGAATGGGAGAAAGTTTTTATGTATATTTATCATCTCTAAGGAGATGCAGATCAATGGTGGTAATTAATTCAAAACACTAAGGATGAGGAGGAAATATCAAGCATGGTGTAGAAGTATTTAAAGGAAATTTTATTGGAAAAATATTTTCATCAATAGAAATGAGTGGATATGGAAATAAAGTTCGCAAGTCTTATAAATAATGAAGCGGAATTTTTTTTCTATCTATGAAACCAATATTACAAGGTTATAATGAAATTATGAAAACTAAATATGCAATATAAAGAGAAAGATTTACCATCTCATTGATGATCTTAAGACAATACTTCAAAGGGAAATAGTATCTTAGAAATTCTAGTTCTATGTAGACAAAATATCATATTCAACCTAGTTAGGGAAATAATTCTCCATAAATTATGACTTCCCAGGGAAGAAAGATAATAAGAGGAAGATTTAGAAAAAAATTGTAATGTGAATAATGGAAATAAGTATTTTCTAACATGTGATACTTTTATAAATAAATAATGTTGGTAAATGCTTAAAATAAAAAGGAGTTTTCTTCATGTGTGGAGAAAAAAATCCATCATGATCGTGATTGTAAAAGAAATAAATAGTCTTTCTATTTTTAATGTGTCAAATATAAGGATATGGGTAGCTATGTAAATTAATTCCCCACTATCAATGGTATATAACTCAAAATAATCCAAGGGATGAAGGCCCGGGTTTTACTATTACTACTGAAGAAGTGGAATGATTAATGTGCTTGTGTTTGGAATCAATAATTATGTCATTTTTTTATTTTATTAATGATATCATAGTTATAATTATTATTAAATTTATAATGATTATAATACAATACTTTTTCATTAAGTATTTTAAGGTGTATGTTGAACAATACCGATGAAAAAAAATGATTCTATGGAAATTATCACATATTAGAAAACACGTGATTGAGGTAAATATAACCCTTAATATGTTTATTATATGGATATAATTATTTTGGGTTAAGAGATTATTGATATGGATAATATAAATTGGATAGTTCTTACTACCTTGGAACTAATTAATGATTTGTTAAAAAATTAGTTATTTCTATCACTAATGGATTTTACAGCTTTTTTTGAGTTATGGAATATATCAAATAACATGTTTTTTAGTTAAGGAATAAGGAAGAATGCATGTTTTCGATAAGGATTTATGGTATTTAAGGTCATTAACTTGTTTCAATATAAAAAATCATGAAGGTATTAACATGTTTGTTATGTGAGGAATTATAGATACTTCAAGTTGTTTGAGGGATTAGTGATAATTTTATTTTGTAAATTTAGTGACCTTTTTTATAATATTTTGGGTATTAATATTTTTTTAAGGGTCATAAGGTTTTCTATTTATGAAATAGTTAAAGTTGAAATTTGGATGATGTTTTAGAGAATAATTTATCAGTTCACCTTATAATGATTTATACATATTCTATAACCTATGTTATCCATTTTTTATAATAATAACTAGATAATGAATTATTCTTTTATGGATCTTAAAATATGTTAAAAGTAATTTTTAGTGCTTCAAAAAATCATTTTTTGATATTGATTTCATAGAGTAAGAATTGAATTAGAAATTTATCAAAGCATAATCGAAGGATGAAATTATGCATATGAAATAGAATCATATCAAGTATTTATATTTCAATATATTCTTAGATATTAAATAAATTCCTCAACTTTAGGAAAATGATCTTGAATTTTTTTTATCCTATTATATTATTATATGATGATTTAGACGTTTTTTTAAATCATCATAATGTAATAGTGATTAGATATTTGAATTTCCATTGATCATTTAATTTCTTGTTATCAATGACCTTTATCACTCTCTGTAGTTATAAAATATTTTCTACCTTGTGTATATCTTCACATTCCACCAATTTTTACCCACATAGAAACTTAATTATATAAAATTACATATAACTAGTGTAATCCCATTACTCTCTTATTAAGAGGATGTTTTATTAACCCTTTTTTATGTGGGTTTTTAATTTTGGTATTTTCAAATTTCAAACCACTGATTTTCAAGATCTTGATTAAACTACCCAGACACAATTAATTTATGGGGGGTAGAATGTAACACACCAAGATATTAAAATTGGGACATCATTTCACATAGCTTGTGTGACATGAAACAACATTATTGAAAGAGAATCTAACACCATGATACTTTATGATATATTTATTTAAAAAAAAAATCAATCTCTTCAACAAATTGCAACGCACTCAACATCAGGATTGAATGAAACCTAATACTCTGTTAAACTATTGTTATTCCAACATGACCATTATAACATTTCTGTTAAGATGGGTATTATGAATAATAATGAATAAATTATAAAAATTTTATAGTATTAAAATTTATAAATTAAATTCAATGTCAATCCATTGATTACACATAAAATAATAATTATTTTAAAGTGAAAGAAATGTTTTCTGAAAAAATGTATTTTTATTAAAAAAGGATTAGTGGTGTGTTGTGAAAATAATATAAAATTAATATTTACCAATTTTATCAAATATATTTTATAGAATAAAATTCATTTCTATAATCACACAATAAATTTTATCTTTGGGTGAATTTTCTAATTTTTCCTCAAAAGTATTCAATTTTTATGTATACTGAAAAATACTAAATTTTAATTTAATATGAAATTTCAATAAACATATTTATGATGTTAAGTTATATTTAAAAATGGTTTTAAATTATAATTAGTTTAGTAATATATATATTAATCCAATTTAGGTTATTTAAATCATTATCATATTAAATGTATTTATACAAATATATTAAACATTGAACATTTTCTCTTTAAAAACCTGTTTTCTAATCACTCCTGTGTGATTAATCTTAAATTAAAATTTTCCACATATATGAATAAAATTTTAAAAAATGGGTAAAATATTTGGAGTCATCATAATTTATATTACCAAATAAAGTAAACTTATTTTTTGACCAAAATTAATAGTGGGAAAAGTAAAAATTAATTACGGTGGTTAAGGTAAAAAATTGGATTACCATGGGTTAAAATTAAAATATAAGGATTAAAATAACCTAAAAACATTAATAAAATTAATTTTATATCCAAATTTATACCTTATATTATATAATTCTTGATAATAATCCAATTTTTACCCTTGTTTCATGTTAAAAACATGGGTACACCTTTCTCTTTTCAAAATTTATAAGTGTTCCACTCAGCTCATCTATTAATGATCGACCACTCTCCTATCTTCTTCATACCATCAATAACCATGGGAATGGAAAAACCTAAAAAATATAATTCCAAATTCTATACCCTTAAACTTAGATTCATTTTTATGTTCATTAATCCATTCTAGTAATAAATTATGTATAATCCAAAAGTAGTGGCTTGAGAAAAGGTAAAATTCATAACTATGCATTTTTGTATTATTTCTTCCTCAAAAACCTTAAATTATAATTAAAAAATTATTATATAATATAAAAATTATATTAAATATATATGATATGTTTTTATGTTATGTTAATGATCTACAATCATCCCCATATCTATCAAATGAGTCAAAAAATTATCATTCATGTGTACAGAGGACTATCAACTCACAAACTGATGTCATTAGTTTTTTTATAAAAATAAATCATGATTGGGTATGATAATGAATATAAAGTATATAGATTATATTTATAATATAATTATACCTATGGAGTCATTATATCATATATATAACATTTTTACATTCCATTCCACAGGGGATATGATAACATCACTCGTGTGCACAGTAGACTATGACCTGGCGAAGCGGTGTGATTCGTTTTTCAAAAATTATTCAGATGGAAGTTAATAAGGAAAATGTTTATAAATATATGTGATATAATTATTATACTCATGACATATGTATCAATTTTAAAATATAATATACCATTTACCTTCATACACTAAAAAATGATAATGTCATTCGTGTATGTGTGGACTACCGCCTCCACGAAGGTATGTGAATCTATATTCATCAACACACCACATGGATGATTTATATAAGAATATTATTTGAAATAATATATAATATTAGGATTATTTTGGTATTATAAAATATTACTTACCTTTTTTCCTTAATGATCATTGAAAAATGGAAACTTTACTCATTCACACGTATGTCCTACCGTCTTCATGATTGTAATGTATTCCATTTTTCATAAACATATTTCATGATTGGTTTTAATAGTATAATTTATGTATAAATATGATAATTATGTAATTATTTGTATTTATTTTATGTTTAAATAATGAAATCTTTGACCATATTCAACTTTACAATGTTATTTTTGACATATAATACAAATATAATTGAAATATTCGATGTAAATTTAATTGATTAAGTCATCATATATAACATGGTAATAAGTGATATAAAAGGAATAATAAAATTTAAAAAGTTTCTTAAGAATTTTAATAATTAATATCAGTTTATTTTTTAGGATGATAAAGAACATACTTGATGATTCATACTCAAAGTAAGGGTTTCTCATCTCACTTTTACTTCCATAATTCATATGTCATATTCACCACTTATTTATTTTGTGTGGTGTAAGTAACTCCATTTATTATGTTATATCATGAATTAATATATATTAATGTTATTTAATGTATTATTAATTTTTTTTGGGATTATGATACAAATATTACCAAAGTATTGAGAGCTTATTTCACAATCTCCTCATTGTTAAGGATTGTTATTGTTTAAGTATCCCATGGGAGAATTAATATATATTTATATCTTAAAATTAATAAATTTTCCTCTCCAATGGTTATAAATGAACTTTTTCAAGTAATAATACCTTTTCTCTCTATTTGTTACTTGAAATGGATAAGAAAATGTTTTCACGAAAATCCATCTTTATTTCATTCTCTGGTCAAATATCCCTTTTCTTCAAAAATCATGTTTCTAAAAATGTTTTCAAAAAATATTTTAGCTTTATTCAAATAATTTATTAATGAAATTTTTACCCATGTTTTACTTTTTATAAAATGGTATAAATGGAATACTCTTGTCATTTTCTGAACGAGGCACTTTTCTACCCTTTTTCTAATGAAAAATAAATGTTCTTTTTATCTTATATGATTGGTACATAATTACCCACAGTCATGAACAAAATTTATTTGATGATTAAATTTATTTTTATAAGGTATTTATATAAAGAAATTTTTTTTCATAATATTCTATAAATTCTTTGTTTTTAAAAGTTATTTTCAAAGAAAATTATTTTGATAATATTATGTGAATTGAATAGTTCTAATATAAAAAGGGTGTTTTCAAATAATGTTTATTTTAATCAAGGAATGATCCATGTGATCTTTAAAAACCATTTTTCATATAAGAATAAATCCTTTGATGTTACTTATTATTTAATGGGGATACACTCCAATAATACCATCCTTAATATTTCTCCATATGGTTTATGATCAGTTTGATAAGGAATGTACTATGTTGATACCATTCTTTTTTACTCAGGGTGGTTTGTGATTATGTTTATTGATTGGGGAAAGTATTTAAATATAGTATAATGGTATAAATTAGAATTTTTATGTGATATTTTTTTCACCCCTTTTATATGAAGATTGAATTGGACTTAGTAAGTGATAGTTGAGATCCACTATAACCCATCAACACATCAATAGGTCTCATGAGAAAAACTATATTGGGTTTTTTCTGAGACCTTACCCATTTTTATAGATGTAATGGCAGAAGGCCTTAGTGGTATTTATATTTCTTAGAAAAAATTATTAAAAATATGTTTTATATGTCCATCATTATGCATTCCATCATTATGAATTTAGTTATTGATATTCCATATGATTATTTGATTAGTTAGAATAACCTTAGTTAAGATTCATAATCATGTGATTATTTATATGTAATTATATGATTATAATTTATGTATTCTATATTATTATTATGTTATTGATTAAATAGAATGTGATTCAGTTATTTATCTTTCCATATTGATTATTCCTTATTTATTCACAGTTTCCAATGTACACTTAGCCTTACTGAGCATCTGAGCTCACCCATTTCTTATATTTTATTTTCCATTGGATATGAGGATGTGTTTTGTACTTGATATAAAAGATTAATATAAGGGTGATAATGGAATAATAAAAGAAAATACTTTCATTATTTTATGTTTTAAAATGTACTGTGAACTTCAATTATGTATCTAGTTAACCAAGACTATAAAACTATTTGGTCCTTTGGGATGTTATTACTTGTTATTATGATAATGTAATAAAGTATACACCAACTCTACATTACTAGAGTAAGGTTATATACATAAATTTCTTGAAAATAATTCATAACAAGTGATAAAATTAATTTATTATAGTAAAAACACATTGAACGCATTAAAACAGGCTTTTAGAAAAATGCATTTTTACATATAAAAATGTATATATTATAAAATCAAACATAAAATTGATTAAAACAAATATAATTAGACTATTTATAACATAAGATATGTAATTTTAGTTTTTAACTATTTTAAAACAAAATAGATTTTTTTCCTTCTTGAAAAGAATAAATGTTTCAATAAAAAAAATTATTTTTCAATATTAAATAGAAAATAAATCCTTTCATAAAATTCTAAAAAATTAATGCACATGTAATATTATTATTCTTATATAAAAACGGAAGTTCATATTTATTAATTTTATATTATACAGAAATTAATCATAAAAGTTTCTCATAAAATAAATTAACATCATATTTGAAGAAATGTATTTTTAAAGAAGAAAATGACATTACTTAAAAATAAAAATTTATTTACTAAGAATTTATCAATAAATTTATATATATTTCATAATATTATTAATCCTATTCATATATTTTAATTAAAATTATAGGTTATAACTGTCATATTACTTAATATTTAAATAGTATATCATGGTTCATTTAAGCTAGGTGTTTTTCGCAATAAAATCTAATATAGGAATTTAATTTAATTTTAAAAAATATTTCATAAAATATATAAGTTTTAAATTATTCCCCCTTTTATAAAATTTTTCCTCTCAATTTGAAATTGTTTTTTAAAATCACGAGTATGATATTTTAATTTTTTTTGAAAACTAACATTGTAAAAAGGGATAGAAAAACTTCTTCATGATAAGAGATAATGTGAAATTCAAAGGTCATTTGGAATTACAAAAAAACTAAGTATCAATAAGGAGAACATTAGTGGGAAGTAAAGTCATGGATATAAAAGAGAAATATGATAGTCATGGACTCATAGAGCATGATAGAGAAAGTGGTCAGAAGAATTTTATTAACCATAAAACTATACATTTATAATGGGGGAAAATACCATTGAATCTTCAGAAATGAAGGTAATATGACAAAATTTTTGTTCCAAGATATATTTCTTAGAGTTGATATATATCATTATTATATAAAATTAAAACCTAATAAATATAATTTACATGTATGATTTGATATTTTAATCAATTTTCTCTATAAAATAGTATTTTAATCCCAAATAATGAATATTGGGGATGAATTTCTTATTCCTGAAGCACTAAAATAAACTTCTAACATATCAAAAAAGTGTATAAAGATATTACACCAAACATTATGTATCAATAAAAAACAAAAAAGGTTATAAAATTTTAATATAATGTCCATAATGTATAAACATTCATATGAATAAATACAATTAATCCCCAAATTGTTAATAATAACATCCATGGTTTGACTCAATAAATGAACATGTATCCCAAATTAACTCAATAAACTTATCATTAGAGAATTTATTAACCTCAAAGGATATGTTATACCATTAAAAATACATCTAAAAAAATTAAATTACATTCAGTCCAAGTAATATTTAATGATATGTCACGTTTTAAACATTATCTTGATGAAGTATCTCCCAAAATATCATTAATAGTCATGATAAACTAGTATATACTCTTATAATACAATGAACATCACCCAAAATATCATTAATAAAATTTACATACTAACATTATAGATAATCCTTAGCTTGAACACAAATAATTCCAATGATGGTTCCTTGTTAATGGATCAATTATAAATAATCCAAATTAGCTATATCCCACTATCCAATAGTCCATAACTAACATAACATCAAATAATATACTAACCTAGTCAGTTATTTGAAACTCAATAGAGTATTATTCCTAAAAAGTTTCAAATCACCTCAAAATACTATCACTTAAAGCATAAAAATGGGTGTTGATTCCCTTAATCTTATGATAAACCATAAAAATTATAATCACATAATGGTATCCATAACCTTTATGTTAACCTATCATGAAAAAATATATTCTTAAAAAAATAATTATTCTTAAAATAATTCAAAATTTATTGAACATAATCCATAAATAAAAAATATAATAAACACAATCAAAGATTAATTAAATCACATTGTCATAAGCAAATCAATTTCAAGGTCACCAATACTATCCTATTAATGTCAATCATCTATTTATCAAAACTAAACAAATGTTTTAAATTTCAATTTTGGAATAATCCATGGATGTTTCAAGATCCTTATATACAAAATATCATTGATATGAATCTTTCAAAAAATATTTCTCAAATAAAAACACTTAAAAAAATAATTTTTTTTCACATGATCAGTAATTCCTTGGTCTAGGAGTTGACCCATGTATTAGGGAATTAGCTCAGATAATTCCTATATTCATAAAAATAATACATTTATCTATAAATTTTACATCAAGATTATTTTCATTTACGTCAATCAATATATTTATTTTTCCATGGTAATTACTTATTATATTCCATTTATTTCCATATATAAAAAATATTCATGTTCCTCTGAGACATTAACATGAGTTCTTCTTGCCACATTCTCTATATATAAGAAGATGAATCTTCTTTCCATCATAGCATCCAAACCCCACCCTATGAGTAATATCTATCTTTATATTCTTTTATAATCATGAGAGTTGGTTATAGTGTGTGTTGTTAATCATATATCATGACAACTAATTATGCTTATTATAACGTTTCACACTCCAACTCCCATTTTATTTGGTTGATCGTGAGGTCAATCATTCCATTCTCCATCAGCATCAACACAAATCCATAGATTCTATAAAATAAAAAAAAACAAAAAAGAATCATGTGAGGAATAATACTCATATTTAGGAATCATGATAAATTATTTTTAGGATGACTAAATCACGAAACCTCATTTTTAATGTATGAAACCTTAGGTTTTAACTAGTTTATCCATGTTCATTACCAAATCATTAGGATGTTATCTTACACATAGACTTATCCCCATGGTTCTCACTAATGTAATCTCATCATTGTTTCAAAAGGTCAACCAAACCATTTTTTTAAACAAACTATAGAGGCCTAGAAATTTATATAACATCTATTTAGATGAATTTTTATTACATAATGTAATGATCCATGCTAGAATTATATAGTTCTAGTGCCTTTATAAACATTGAAACAAAAACACATGGTCCACTTAATATCTACTTGTCTCCCACTAATTTCTTCATAACTAGAAACCTTCTTAGAAATATGATATATAGTACCTTTTATCACAACCTATGGAAATGAAAATAAGAAAGAGTAGATTACCTACCTAGTAAGGGTAAACAAGGGATATATCAATGATCAATTGAGAATAACATCAAATAAAGTGTGCGATAACTTGATAATACCATTTGAAAATGATACCCTATATATCATAGATCACAATATTGAGTCATGGAATAAATCTTGGTAGTTTATAAGAAATTAATCATAAAGGAATCAATGAACATGAGCCATGTGAGCATAAAATTTTCATAATACATAATTATTAGTAATACACATATGTATTGAAACTCATTTACATTATATCTATATCTCATTTCCAAGACTGTCATAGTGGAATTATTTCACTCCCCAAACTATTGTAATTTTCAAGGTTCCCTCTTAGTACTATTATAGTGGAAAAATACTCTTACTGAATTGGGTGCAACACTATTTCAATCCTATTTACCTCCAAAGATATAAGTCAATAGCCATTTTAATGGAAGGAGATATTTGTTACATGAATCACATAATGAAAACCATACATATGTGTGTCAAAAGATCCTAAAAAATTAATCACATCAATTCCCATTAAAAGAAATGGGTTTCATAATAATTTCATCATACCATAACCTGTGGAAAAGAAAATGTTTTCATAAAAATTTCATATTTTCATTATAGTATAACTCATGGAAAAAGAATCTAAATCATAAGAATATTGTAATACTAAACATAAACCACATAGAGAAACAATAAGGATAATATTCTTGGAGCATATCCCCATTATATAAAAAGTTAAATCAATGGATGTTGTCATTTATTAATATAAATACCATTATAAAATCATTAAAACATTCTTGATTTAAATTACCATTCCAATTTGAAAATTAATTTTCTAGAAATTTAAAAAATATTTTTACAAATATTTTCATTTAAAATTTCATTATAATTTTATAAATGAATCTTTATAGTAGTGACTATTCATGGATTTGGTAAATTCTATTCATGTCATATAATTTAAAAGAAAATATTCCATTCACATTTTTCTAAAAATTCAAAATGTACCTCATTCATAAGATGGAAATAAAATTACTTTTAATTTTTTTATAAAGTAAAAAATGTGTAAAAATGAATTCAAAAAATTATATGAGAATATTAATAAGCACACTTTAATCATTTTCAGAAAAAAATTACATGGAAGGAAAAAGTATTTCAACTGAAGAGAGATATAATGTTGATTTTCCTTAAAAACTCATTATTAGTATCATGAGTATTTACAGTGGAAAAAATGAAATGAAAACATGTATTATCATTAAATAACAAGTGGATAGAAAATTTAATGTATTTTTTAGATATATATCATAGGACTTTATCTTCATAAACACAATCATAAATAATCTAGTTTAATAATCAGATTGTGACATAAAACCCAAACCTATTTGGTAACTTTTGAATTGTAATCCTAATAAAATAAATAAACATAAAGGGGTATGTAAATAAAAATAAATATCATATGATGATTCATAAAATGAATTTATGTGTATTTCATACACCACACAAAAATAAATAAGTGATGAATACGACATGTGTCCCACTGAAATAAATGTGGGATGAAAATCCCCTACCATAGGTCATACTTCCTTCATATGCATTGGACCCTTCTTTATAATAAATATATATTTATTATAAATAAATTAATTAAATTTAATCATATGTATCATACCAATTATGATTTATTTATAACATTTATCACTCATTTTTTAACACTTCTTTATTACAATCACTTTTCCTATTGATATCTACTTCATTTTTCATATATGTTTTGGTTTAGTAGTTATGGTATTTGTATTTTCATAATGGTTATATAATATATTTAATTATAATAATGATTTAAATATCACTTATATTAATTATATACATTTGTATTGTAATTCATAATATATTGACATATAAAAATGAATTACATCATTCATAGAGATGGTTGGTCGTATGTATGCATTAATACTGTTTCAATTTTTCAACATATGGAATGAAAGATTCATAAAGAATAATTCAAATTTATATAAATATTATTATTATTATTATTTATATATGATATATATTCATTAAATCCATCATTAATACTATCCAAGTAAAGTAGAAATGAAAAATGAATCTTATCACTTTGTGGAGTTGGTAGTTCACACATGTGGACGATTGAAATTATCATTTAAAAATTGTTTTGAATGTGGTAATTTAGATGTGATATTATCATTAAAGAAGTATAATTATTTCATAATTATCATATATGAACATTAAAACCATCATAATACACATCCATATTGTTTTCTATGAGAAATAAATTTTATCGCTATGTGGAGATGGTAAGTTGTATGTATGAATGATCAATAATTTCAATTTCTCATTTGATGGAAAGATGGAGAATAATGGTGTTTTAATATTCAATTTAACATTTATTTATAATAAGTGTACTGAGGTTATTATTTTAATAATAATATAATATATTTATTATATTTAAAAGAATAATTAAAAAGAACATGATTGGTTAAGGTGATTACAACTTCTTTGAAAAAAATTCTTTGTATCTATTATTAAGGGTTTTAGGGTTAGTATTTTGGAATTACCATCAACTAAAAAAATTGTATAATGGAGTGGATAAAGGAACATGGTAGAGTTTGGATGATATTGATGGTTCAATGAGGTGTTATGAAACGAACAGATAAGTGTCCTTCTATAATTGAGGGGAGGGGAACTCTTAGAATTAATTAAAATCTTAAAGTAATATAAATTAATATTGATGTCCAAATGAATGAAAAATTGATATTATTAGATTCTAATATAAATTTGAGTTAAAATAATATAATACAGTAAAATTTGGATAAGTTTGGATAATATTGTTACACTTAACTTTTTTTTTCAACTATTCATTATCCCTTTTGAGAATAACCATAATCTTAATGTTTTTTACCATTTAGGGGTTAATAATGTTACTATAAAATAACTAAAAAACCATTAATAGAACATGGATAAAGTTGAAAACCATATCATATTCATTTGGTAAAATATAAAATTTTAATAGTTTTTTATAATTTAATAAAATATTATTTATTATGAAATATCATTAATGTTATTTTCAACACTATTAATTTAATTTGTATTTAAATATATTAGGGAAAAGAGTGATTTCTAATATAATGATTTTAAACCTCACTAATATGTTATATAGTTATTTTAAATTTGTGGGGAATATTAACTCTTGTAAATTATATCTCTTTTCAAAAATTTTAAATCATTTATTTTAATTTTCTGTTAATTGAATAAATATTATAGTAGCATTGCAGAAGAGTTTTATATAATTATAAAATTTATAAAATTTATAAAAAAATTATATCAATAAAATAATTTAATTAATATCAATATGAAGATTTATACTAATTCATGTTTTTATTTTTTACATATTAATAAATATAAGGGATATTTACAGCTAAGAGAGTTGTATTTTGTAACTTTCATCGCTTTAAATATTATATAGGTCATATTCAAGGACTTGTGTCGATTAAAAAACTCAATTTAATTAATAATATGATAAGGGTAATATTAAATTCATAAAATATGAATTTTTATGAAGAATTATGTCCTTATCACTTTTTTTCAACCTACATTAACCCGATTTACCCTTTACCGTTGTGATAATTTTTTCCTTGGTAACTGTTCAAATTGAAAATAATTAAAAGAGAATATTTAACAAATTTATAATCTTTATTATAAATATTTATTCCATTTTATTAAATCTATTAACTATAAGTGGAAGAAATTAATTTTTAAATAAGTGTGAAAAACACGACGAATATAACTTTTTAAAAAATAATACAGTTTTTAAGATTAAATTCATATTTATTATTATCCAATTCCTAGTAATATATTAGATGAAAGGTGAAATTTTTTATTTTATTATATAATATATTAATTTAATTAAAATAATTCAACAACAGTGATCAAGTCAATCTTTTAAGATAAAAAACATTTCCACATAAAAACGGTTTATTAAGAGAATTCCTTTTCACTTATAAAATTTTTTTAATAATAAATTCAAAAATAAAATTGACTTTAATGAACTCAATTTTATTATTTAATATATATTAGAACTAATTTTACTTTTAAATCATTTAAAAACTATATTCAACTTTTATCATTCCTGAAATAAATACTATTTTTAGTAAAAATCATTATTTTTCAATATTCACTTGAAAATCAATATTTTATGAAAATTTTAAAAACCTAATATGAAGATAATATTAATTTGATGATTTCAAAAATTATGTTCATTTTATAGAATATATAAAATTTTTATAAATTAATAATATTTTTTTCTAACAAATTCAATAAAAATAATTCTTAAAGAAAAAGTATTTTTGAATAAAAAAATGTATTCACTACAAATTTAGTAATTATTTACTATGAATTTAACAATAAAATTATATATATTTCATAAAGTAATTAATCATATTTATATCCACCAATTTAATAGATATGGTATAACTATAAAACTAAATAATATTTTCATAGTATATTGTGGTTCATTTAAACTTACTTTTGCGTGTAACTCAAGTTATCAAAAAAATTAAATTTAATTGAAAAAATTATTTTACAAAGTCTTAGGGTGTTGCACAGAATGAAATATCTCTCCCAATAATATCTAAAACACCATGCTCAAAATGTAAAAAGTGACTTCCCAACAAAGCCTCATGGTTTCAAGATTACTGTGGAACCACAATTATAGAGAAATATATATTTCCATGAGAAGACCTCACCTATGACACACAAATCATGGTGTAACATACACCACCATGGAATGACCATCTTTCTTACAGAAAACATAGAGTCATATGAGGGGGATAAATATATAACATTTATGAACACCTCATGACACCCCTCACAGTAGAATGACCTTCATCTGTACCAAATTATCCGCAAAGGGAGGTACCATTAAATATGAGGATTCCTATACAAAATAACAACTTAATTTACTCTTAGTTATTGGATTTATCTAATATCTAAATCCTCTATAAACTAGTCATGTTGTGATTCCCTTATCTAGTGTGTGATATCTACCTACATCAACTTAAAACCCCTAATGATTAGAGTTTTATGCATCACTTGAACCTTTTATACCCTCAAGGTGTTGCACCCCTAGACTATGATAAATTATATTAATCTCAATGAAAAATTTACAAAGGCATACATCAAGAATGTGCATCCTTATGTAACATTACACCATCATGTCCCCAGACCAAGGCATGGCCTTTTTCCATCCTCAAATAAAAATTCACCCACATAACCCATAATTATATAGTTCCCCATAGTCATGGAAGTACCTATTTTAAGAATAATATTTCATAACACATAATAAAAACCATTATAAAAATGGAATTCAAAAATTTACATAACAAATGAATTATTAAATTAAATATTACAAAAAATAAATTTCATGGTGTGATATAACTCAACCTAAAATAATCATCCTTGATTACAATGTGGTGGAATCTATGTTTTGAACATGGTAAATAATCATTCACAACATTTCTTAACCCCATTTCCAACAATATGTCCATGGTACCCATAACTTTAATAAATGGTCAGTTTTCATACTTAGTAAACCTATCATTACCAACCCTTGATTTTAATCCTTTGAGACACAATTTATGTCCTCATACATTCCCAATGTTCTAGTAGTATTCTAGAAAGAGGTGTTATTTCTATGTTCATTTCATCATTTTATAAGGTGAATTGGTTTTTAGACATTGTATATCTTATAGTTATCTATTTTAATTTGTTTCATTGGTGGTGTTCAATGTATAATTCAAACCCTATCTTGTTATGTCCTCTTGTTCACTATCACATAGTACAAATGATCTTCTTTTCATATTTTTTTTCACATTGAGCAATACACACATGGTCTCAAAGGCTCTATATTAATATTTCATTCCTAAATTTGAGAAGAATAATAAATATAAATAATAGATATGAAAAGGTAAATTTTATTACATAATTATTAAATAATGACTATCTAAAATCTAGACTTTATTATAAAATATAAATATGGATTTCGTAGTTCCTATTATGTTAATTTCACAAGCACAATCTTTTTTGATTATGGGGATTCTGAAAAATTATTTATCCCTTACAGTTAATCATTCTTGGATTATACTTATGGTTTTAGTTGGGCCATATTTATATAGATTTAATCTTGTTAGGAACTATACTATTCCTTTTATGTCATTTTTTAGGCTAAATCAACCTTAAAAACTACTTTTGGGTTCTTTAAAAAATGGACTAACTCATCCCTCAATAATGTGAGGATCTCAATATAGTTTTTATTATTTTTTATAAATATCTTATTAAAACTCCCATAAGGAATCCACGCCACAAGCCTAAGACCCTTCCCTTGAAAAATTAGTTTATCGTGCATATAATCACTCATGCTTGACTAAGAATTCATGAATTATAGATTAAAGAGTGTTATTGTCAACTTTGTTATTACCCATGTTTACTTTCTAGTGGTGCAAGGTTCTTGCATGTACATTGATTAGATAAAATTGAGTGTGGGTGATTGTAATGGCCCGAACCCTACTGGTCCATTACTTTTCCAAATTTATGGTGACTGGGGAAACATGGGGACCACCAGTGACTCATTAAGGAGTTTTCAAAAATTCAGGTCGAACGAATAGTGAAACCAATGGGCATTGGTGGCACTGATGGGCGTCGGTGGCACCGATCGGTGTCGGTGGCACAAATGGGTGTTAGTGGTACCGATCGACATTAGTGGCACCGATGGGCATCAGTGGCACCGATGGGTGTCGATGGCACCGATGGTTGTCGGTGGCACTGATGGGTCGTCCGTAGCACTAACCAGCATTGGTGCTAGGGAAATAGTGCAGGGGCGATGGTTCCAGGATGACGGTGCCAGGGCGATAGTGCTAGGGTGACGGTGCCAGGGAAATGGTGCCTAGGTGATGGTCACTCACCTATCGGTTAGCCGTTCCTAGTTTTTCTAGGACCTTCCAGTTTTTCCCCAGTAATGTATCTTTTGACGTAAAAGTGTTTTAATACCCCTTTAAAATCCATTTAATTCCAATAAAATATGTTTTAAACCACCAATAATCGGGTGACCCTTGAGTTACCAAAATGTGTGGACCTTTTCCTCAGTATCACACCTTTGTTGTGTTTTACAGTTTCACCCCTGTTTTGCATTTTTATCCTTTTAAAGGAAATATATTAACTCACATCCATTATCTCCACCATCTCTGAAGATAATTATTAAATATAAATTAATACCAACATGTGAAACTTCCCAATTGTGTGGTTGAGCCATGATCTAACATTTAATTACTTCAAAATCATCTCCCTAATTTAAGGATCTGGCCTTTTCTTAAGTCGACATCCTCTTTTCCTTTTTCCTTCCGGTCTCTCTTAGTACACCTGGAGACTTCCTTCCAAGAAGAATCATGTGCCTATGATGGATCCCTTTCCTCTCATCCTTAGAGTCCTCAAAGTTCTTCCTCTATAAATCGTGCATCCCTAGTTCTTGGCATGAGGAGAAAACATCAATTGTTGATAATCTAAGTAGGGGTCTTTCCTTCATCCCTCTTTACAGCGCATCATGCGTGGTGGGTGTGATGATGCTTTCCCTCAGGACATAAACAAAACCAAACCTTAACAAATATAACAAGAAAACTTTTAAATAATGAAGGTGTGTGGATGATGATGATGTTTATGTTTTATTTTATCTTTGTTTTATGTTATGAATTTTATGGGCTTATGCCCACTAAAAATTGTGGCCGTTGGTGGTCCTTCCTTACGCACTAATTAACCTCTATTTCTCTAGATAATCTTGTGATGAAATGGATGTAACATGGATACCAGTTAATCACATAAACTCAGTTGATTAAATGGATGCCCAATTAATAATAATCCTTGTGTGATCACCCTGATTAACTAAACGGAAAGAAGGAACTTATTGAATGGTGTGGTTAAATTGAAAACTCCCTTGATTTGTTCTAGTGGTATGTATGGTTTCTCTGTTTGATGACATGTGGGGTGACGTAGATGGGAATGGAACCTCTGGTTTAAGGGTTTTTGGTTTTTGAATCTGAGGCCATGTGGAGTTGTATGTTGGGCTTGGTTTGGTTCCAGTACTTTGAGGGATCTCACAGACCCCTTTTGTTGTTGTGACTTTACAAGAGAACTGGGTATGAATGATTAAATTATTTCTTGTCTATTTTCCTTCAGTTGTTGTTTTGGCTTGTGGTTATGCCTGTTAGTTACCCGATAGAGGAGGAATGTTTTAAATTTAATCACTTGAACATGATAATGAGAATGGGTATGATGGGAGAATTGTTTTCTAGAAATGGGTTGTGCTCTAGTTGTGGTTGTTGTGTACTTGTGCATGTAGCAGTAAAAGAATAAGTGGTGGCATGTGGGATGGTTGTTGGTTTCAGAACCCTTAGGTTGGGACGAGTTCTTGTTTACCTACATGTAACAATTTAGTTCTTCTATTTCTTATATTAACCCCACCCATGTTGAGCACTTCATTCCAAACATAACCATTTCATGGGGGAAGGTGTTTTTACCAACATTCTTATGAGTGGATGGTTATTAGATCCTTTCTACTCCCTCTCCTAGGTAGCCCAATATTCTTTGGGAAGGCTACGATGAACTAAGGTTCATTATGACCCAAGAATCTTCGGGCAGGGTGTGTTGTGGTGGTTGGCCCAAGTGTGCGCGGGAAGGTTTGTTTCCCAAGTGTCTTTGGGATAAGGTCCATGTGTCTTCGGGTGTGGCAATGGATGTTTTGGCCCAGGTGTATTTGGGTGTGGTGATGTGTAGTTGTTGTGTCCTAGGTGTCTGTGGGTGTGGGGTTGCGTGGTTGTGATAGCCCATAAGGTTGTTTTTGGGGAGGCAGTGGGACTGTAGTGGAACTTGTGGGGGATTTATGATGTGTAGGATGTCCTAAATAACCAGTGGGAAGGCGGTGCGAGGTACCCAAATATTGATGTGCTATTACTATTAATTTACTTGATTTGTGTTATTTGGGGAGTGCGCCTTGGTGAGTATGGGTGGATAGTTTTTCCTTTCTGGGTGTTTCAGTTACCCTTATTTTCCCACAGGGCATTAAAATGCCTCCCCAATTGTGCATGAAAGCTTTTGGTTTCCCTACTGAGTATGCCTGTATACTCACCCTATGTATATAAATCTAATTTCAAGTTTCCTGGAGGACCTTGAGGACCATTCATGACCTTACTAACTCAGTATTCAGGTATTTTACTTTCTTATTTCCTTTATTTTGGTACTTTCCTTTGAAGTTTTCTTTTACTCTATATCAGTTAATTTTGGATATTCATATGGGAATGGATTTTGGATTTACTTTTACTTTCAGCATTTGGAGTTGTTCTGGATTTACTATCTTATCTCCTGACCTTGTTCTATAAAAAGGGTAATGCCTTCCATTTCACATGAGATTATATACCCTTGGTGATAGTCACCACTCTGGGGACTATTGATGGTGGGAATCAGGGTTCACTATCTCTCCTTCAACTTGAAGAAGGAAGGGTCTGTCAGTTTTCTTTCCCTTCCCTCATCTTAGTAAAGGTGGGTCATGACAGAATGGTATCAGAGGCTGATGGTTGAGAGATGGGATGTAGCTCGATGTTATCCACAAATAGGATTTCATGGGATGGTAGGAAAACAAATGTTAGAAAATATTAATGCATGAAATAGTCCAGGGAAGACCGGCTAGGACAAGAGATTTTAGGGCCCCCCATGATCCGATGCAAGGACTCTAGACCTACTGAACAACCAAGTGAGGCTACACTGATTGTAGGGTAGAGACCATAGGGAATGTACATGCATCACAATGACTTGTGTTATTATGTGTTATGGGTGTTTTAGGAGCTTGAAATAAATAAAAGGATTAAGCAAAATTTAAAAGAAGTCTTTTACACTACTCGGGCTTAGGCATTACTTGTTTACCTTGAAGCTATGGCACCTGGATGATGTCCATGAGTAGTACGAAAGATCAAGGCCCATTAGGATGATATGGATTATCAGTGGAGGACTGACCAATAGGAGGAAGATTACCAGTGGAAGAAGATGCTTCGTGCCTTTTAGCAGCAGACCCTTGGAAAGTATGAGGGAAGAGTTTCAAACATGGAGACAGAGAGATAGCTTGAGGAGCTGGTGATATATTTCAGCTTTATCCTAGTTCCAAAAGAGTAATGGGTTCCTTTGGATTTAATCTAGATGTGGGGATAAGTGCATCAGTGGTGGATGCTCTATCTTGTGGAGAATAGGGAAGCTAAGCTTTCATGGACTGACTTCAAGAAGGAGTTCCGAGCGGAATTCCTTTCTTCCACGATGAAGGATGAAAAGAGACAAGAACTGCTTTCCCTCCAACAAGAGAGTATGACAGTGAGGGAATTGGGGATCACGTTTAAGGATCTATTTTATTTCGCTCCAAACCTATTCCCAGATGAGGAATCACGGGTAAGGCGCTTAGAGGAGGCACTCCGACCTTCCCTGGAGTATGCTGTTACTCCCTTCACTCTACCAACGTACTTGGAGGTTCAGAAGAAGTCTGAAGTGGTGGAGAGGATGCACATGCTAGGAGGTGTTACTACCGGAGGTTCGTACCCGACATCTCTCGAGTTTTGGAACTTTTGATGGCCTTGACCAAGAAATACCAGGCTTTCATATGGAGTGAGAAGTGTTAGGTAGATTTTAGTTATCTGAAGGGGAAGCTGGTCAGTGCCCTAGTGCTGAGGTTTCCAGAGGAAGGGGTGATGTTTGAAGTGTTCTGTGATGCTTACAGTCTAGGATTGGAGTGTGTACTGATGCAGTAGTGGGGAGTGATCACTTATGGGTCTAGTCAGTTACTCCCTCACAAATGTAACTATGCCACCCAAGAACTAGAGCTTATAGCAATTGTGTTCGCACTAAAGTTGTGGCGACATTACCTCATCGGGGAATGCTTCGTGGTCTACACAGATCATAAGATCTTGAGGTATGTCTTCTCCCAGTGTGACTTGAACTTACATAAGTATAGGTGGATAGAGTTTCTTAAAGACTAAGACTTTTAGATCTTCTACACCTCAGGAAAGGGAAACGTGGTGGATGATTCCTTGAGAAGGAAGTCATAGAAGAATTTGGTTCGAGAGTCAGCGGATGCTTGGAAGGTGATGAAGGGGTTGGCAGCCTTGCACCTAGATGCAAGGGTTGAGGATGGTAGTGGATGTCTATTTTAGATGACAATGAAGTCTTCCATGGTACAAAAAGTGGAGGAGTCTCAGTGGGTATACTTAGAGGCCTAAGTGATGCGTGATCGTGTTAGCCAGGGAAATGCTCCAGAAGGATGGTCGTAAGATGGTCAGAATTAGATGGTGTTCTGTGGAAAACTATTTTCCCAGTGGTACTGTGTGAGAGAGTTCTCAGTGAGTTCCATAACTCACCCCTGTTAGTACACCCAGAAGTTTCCAAGATGCATCATGGCTTGAGGGGTTAATTTTGGTGGCTCAGGGTGAAGCAGGCAGTGGCGGAGTTTGTGGAAAAGTGCCTCATGTGTCAGCAAGTGAAGGCTGAACATTGTGTTCCCGATGGTCTGTTGCAGCCTTTATACATTCCCAAGTGGAAGTGGGATGAAGTATCGATGTATTTCATCATAGGACTACCCAGATATGAGGGAGTCTATGATTCCATCTAGGAAGTGGTGGATCGGTTGACGAAATTAGACCACTTCTTAGTAATTAAGGAGTCGAGCACAATGGATGACTTGGTGCAGAAGTACATGGGTGAAGTTGTGCGGCTACACGAAGTTCCCAGAACCATCATCTTAGATCAGGATACACACTTTACTTTATGAGTCTGGAGGGGATTACAATGTGATTTTGGAACCCAGCTATGCCTTAACACTTCTTTCCACCCTCAGATAGATGGGAAGACATAGAGGACTATCTAGACGTTGGATGATTTGCTGCGGGCATGTGTTCTGGACTTCATAGGATCGTGGGTATAACACCTGACTCTAGTAGAGTTTTCATACAACAATAGATATCAATATACCATTGGAATTACCCCATTTGAATCCTTGTATGGAAGACCATGTGATTTTTCCATTTTCTAGACAGAGGTTAGGGAGGCAGGTGTTCTTGGCCTGGAGGTGGTGCAGACCACAACAAAAAAGGTTCAGCTTGTACGTGAGAGGATAAAGGCAACTCAGGAATGGGAGAACTCATATTCCAATCATAGGATGAGACCCTTGTAGTTTGAGGTTGGGGACCATGTGTTTTTAAAGGTCTCCCCTCGACATGGGAAATGAAGGTTTGGCAGGGGGAGTAAGATTTCTCCCAGGTTTTTCAGACCCTTCGAGGTGTTGCGACGAGTCAGCAAAGTGGCATATCGGCTGGTGATACCACCGTTACTATAAAGGGTCCACAACATCTTCCGTGTGTCTCATCTCTATTGGCATCTACATGATGACTCACACGTCCTTGACCGGGAAGAATTGGACATCAAGGACGATGCGACGTTCATGGAGCGACCAGTGAAAATCGAGGACCATCAGGAGAAGGTTCTTCATGGATGAACCATTACCTTAGTTCATGTGTTGTGGAGGCACGATGTCCTTGAGGAGAGTATCTAGGAGTTGGAGGCAGAGATGTGTTCCTAGTACCTAGAGCTGTTTTGATTTTTGTTTTGTGTTTGTTTTGTACTTGGGTGTGATGTAATTCTTGACCTTGTTAACTATAAGATGGACTGTTCTTATTTTTCTATGAATATGTGTGAAATTACACACTATGGGAAGAGTAAGACCTGATCCCTTATCAAGATGCATTAGGGTGGATGCGATTAAACCTGTGTGGGCAAGTCAATGCCGCCCAAAGTGGATAGTATCTTGGCATGGAGGAAGGGACTCCCTAACCTATATATCTAGATGGTGTGACCTTTATATGTTTGTGTGGTTACTTGGGGGATAAGGGGGGTAGTGTATCCATAGTTTTTCAGGAGATAGATGAGGGAGAGTTGTTCCTAGATATCAAGGTTTGTTCTAAGTTTCGAACAACTCTAGGGTGGTCTGTCCTTGAGAGGTATCTTACGAGGTGGTTGTTTGGAACCCTATATTTTATTCGAATTTACTCTTGAATTATCGAGGACAAGAATAGTTTGATAGGTATATGATGTAATGGATTAGACCCTCCTGGTCCATTAATTTTCTAAATTTCTGGTGACTGGGGAAACCTGGGGACCACCAATGACTCATTAAGGAGTTTTCCCAAAATTCGGGATGAACGAACGGTGGCACCGATGGGAATCAGTGGAACCGATGGGTATCAGTGGCACTGATTGGACTTGGTGGAACTAATGGGAATAAGTTGAACCAACGGGTGTTGATGGCACTAATGGTTATCAGTGGCACTGATGGGTCATCTGTAGCACCAATCAGCTCGGTACTAGGGTGGCGGTTCCAGGGTGATGGTGCCAGGGCAACGGTGCTAGGGCGACAGTGCCAGGGTGATGGTGCCAGGGCGATGGTGTCAGGGAAACGGTGCTAGGGAGACGGTGCTAGGGAAACAGTGACTCACCTAATGGTGATTCATTACCAATTTTTCTAGGACCTTCTAGTTTTCCCCAATAACGTATCTTTTGATGTAAAAGTGTTTTAATACCCCTTTAAAATCCATTTAAATCCAATAAAAGGTTTTTAAACCCCCAATAGTTGGCCGAACCTTGATTTACCAAAACATGTGTCTTTTTTCCTCGGTGTCACACCTTTGTCGTATTTTACAGTTTCGCCCCTGTTACGTGTTCTTCTCCATTTAAAGGAAATATATTAACTCGCAACTGTTATCTTTACCATCTTGGAGGAAAATTATAAAATATCAATTAATCCCAACGTGTGAAACTGCCAAACCATGTGGTTGAGCCATGATCCTAATTTTAATTACTTTAAAATCATCTCCCAGATTTTAGGATCTGGGCATTTCTTAAGCCGGAATCCTCTCTTCCTTTTTCCTTCTGGTATCTCTTAGTGCACCTGGAGACTTCCTTCCTAGACAAATCATGCACCCATGCTGGAGCCCTTCCCTCTCATCCTTTGAGTCCTCATAGTTCTTCCTTTTCAAATCACACATCCCCAGTTCTTAGCATGAGGATAAAACTTTGATCATTGATCATCCAAGTAGGAGTTTTTCCTTCATCTCTCTTTATTGTGCATCATGCAGGGTGGGTGTGATGATGCTTTCCCTTGGGACGTAGATGAAACCAAACCTTAACGAAGATAATAAGCAGACTTTTAAAGAATGAAGGGGTGTGGATGATGATTATTTTGCTGTATTATTTTATCTCTATTTTATGTTATGAATTGTATGGGATTATTCTCATTGAAAATTGTGGCCATTGGTGGTCCTTCCTTTCACACTAATAAACCTCTATTTTTCTGGAAAATCTTGTGATGAAATGGCTGTAACATGGAAACCGGTTAATCACATAAACTCATTTGATTAAATGGATGCCCAATGAATATGAACCCTCGTGTGATCACCCCATTTAACTAAAAAGAAATAAATAACTTAATTAATGGTGTGGTTAAATTGAAAACTCCCTTGTTCTGTTCTGATGGTATGTATGGTTTCTATGTTTGATGCTATATGGGGTGACATAGATGGGAATAGAACCTCTAGTTAAAGGGTTTATGGTTTGTGAATATGAGGTTGTGTGGAGGCATATATTGGGGCTTGGTTTGTTTCCAATACTTTGAGGGATCTCACAGATCCCTTTTGTTATTTTAAATTTACAAGAGAACCATGTGAATGCTTAAATGCTTGCTTGGCCGTTTTCCTTCAGTTGTTGTTTTGGATTTTGGTTATGCCTGTTAGTTGCCCAGTAGTGGAGGAATGTTTTAAATTGAATCACTTGAACATGATAACGAGAAAGAGTATGATGGGGGAATTGTTTTCTAGAAATGGGTTGTGCTATGGTTGTGGTTGTTATGTACTTGTGAATGTAGCGGTAGCAACATAAGTGGTCGTGTGCGAGCTGGTTGATGGTTTAGGAACCCTTAGGTTGGGATGAGTGATTGTTTACCTATATTTTTACAATATAGTTATTGTATTTCTTATACGCACCACACCCATTTTGATCACTTCATGCCAAACAACCCCATTTCATGGGTGAGGGTGTTTTCCCAAAATTCTTATGAGTAGCTGGTTATTAGCTCCTTTCCGATCCCTCTCCCAGGTAGCCCAATATTTTTCGTGTAGGATGTGAAGGCATAAGGTTCATTATGGACCAAGAATATTTGGGAAGGGTTTGTTGTGGTGGTTGGCCCAGGTGTGCGTGGGTAGGTTTATTTCCCAAGTGTCTTTGAGATGAGGCCTAGGTGTATTCGGGCGTGGCAGTGGTTGTTTTGAACCATATGTCTTTGGGTGTGGTGATGTGTGGTTATTGTGGTCCAAGTGTCTACGGGTGCGGGGTTGTTTGGTTGTGATGGACCATAAGGTTGTTGTTGGGGTGGCAGTGGGACTGCAATGGAACTTGATGGGGAGGTATGATGCGTATGATGTCTTAAATAGCAAGTGGGAAGGCGGTGAAAGGTACCCAAATATCGATGTGCTATTAATATTACTTTACCTAACTTGCGTTATTTGGGTAGTGTTCCTTGGTGATTCTAGGAGGATAGTTTTTCCTTGCTGGGTGTTTTGGTTACCTTTATTTTATCACAGATCATTATAATGCCTCCCCACTTGTTCATGAGAGCTTTTGGTTTCCCTACCGAGTATGCCTCTATACTCACCCTACATATATAAAACTGATTTCAGGTTTCTAAGAGGACCTTGACGACTGTGTGGGACCTTATTAGCTCATGCTTTGGGGATTTTCCGTACTGCTTTCCTTTATTTTGGTACTTTCCTTTGAAGTTTTCTTTTACTCTATATCAATTTATTTTGGATATGCATATGGGAATTGATTTTGGTTTTACTTTTACTTTCAACATTTAGATTTGTTTGGGATTTACCATCTTATCTCCTGATCTTATTCTATAAAAAGGGTAATGCCTTCCATTTCACGTGAGATTCTATACCCTTGGTGTTAGTTTCCACTCTGGGGCCTATTGAAGGCAGGACTCAGGGGTCACTATCTCTCCTTCAACTTAAAGAAGGAAGGGTCTGGTAGTTTGTTACCCCTTCCCTCATCTTGGTGAAGTCGGGTTGTGATAATGATCCTAAAATTGATGTTATGCTTCACTATTCACTAGAAAACCATGTTTTCATCTATTTTTTTGAACCAAAGACAGTTTCATATTTATGATCATGTTTATATTTATTGAATTTATTATGTACTATAGATTTGTTCTTGACTATAGGCCCTACATCACTTAGATCCTTACTAGAGGAGAGTCTTGTCTCAACATGTGAAAATACTATGTTCTATAAATAAAAAATATATGAATTAACCATTAAAAAATATAATTGGGAATTTATGGTCATATACCTTTAGTACTAGTGATAATATATAAGGTTCCATCACACAATTTCCTTCCCATTATAATGTGATCGGTTCAACCTATAGAATTGATGGTGACACCATTTCTACATAATCTAGTATAAATGATTTTGAGATAGTTGAATGTAACCCCACTAGAGAAGTTATCCCCATTTGTGATTTCTCATTAGAAAAAGGTTATTTTCACATCCAACTAAACATTAGCCCAGATAATAATGGTTGAATGTAGTTGAGTAATAGTGAGGAATCATAACCTCTTCAAAAGAAGAGATGGACATATGCTCTTCATCTATCATGATGTCATAGAATTCATGACTAGGATTCTTCACTACCTTACCCACTATTATAATTGTGTCATTTAGAAATTAGATTCTTGAGGATTTCCATACTGATATGATTTTTATAAAGCCATTGATCCATGTTGGTAACCCATAAAATTTATTAGGTTGTTCTTGAGCCACATGTTTTAGTATTACAATAGAATATTAAATGAAATAAATACAAGTATACCTAATAATGTTAAAGAAATAAGGGACTTGTACACACATAGAGGTTCAATTCATACATAGATCATTAACATCTTCAAACACTCCATAAAATGACCATCATGGATGATTGGTCACATGGATAATTCTTTGGAGAGACATACTCCCCTAGACCACTAGTAACACCATGGAATTTGAAGACACTTCCCCCAACTTCTAAGTGATAAGGTACTGTATGAACTTATACCCCCACAAAACATGTAAATATATCTATAGTGTAGTTTCACATGATAGATTATTCATTTATATCATAGTGAAAAATATTTATAATTTTGAATAAAGAACAGAAAATGAGTTGGAATTTGGAGTTACCTAGCCTTGATAAATTTCCCACGATTATATAGATGAACCAATTTCTTCATAAATAATGAAACAAATATATATATATATATATATATATTATCATCACCTTGATCCATATATCATTATTCTTAGACATTTCTTGGGACTTAGTCACATTTCCATCCTATCATAACACATACCTAGTATGGGAACACACTCACACAACCATGAGAGAAGACAATTTTATCTAATTATTTAATGTTATTGATGGATTAATTATGCTAATACCTAATGTAGAAGTCCATTGGAACATTTATGATCCTAATTTTTGGTTGATATATACTTATCCCATGGGGATAATATCACAATATCCTTTAGGAAATGAATTTAAGTATCCCTTCCCATGCTCCCCATGTATGGGGAAATTAAATATTATCATAGGTTCCCATAAGAACCCATAGTATCATTCATGGGGTGATTATTCAAATAAAAATTTATCTCCATTATGATTATTCTTGTTTTCATAATCTCTTCCCTATACTCCCCTCATAAATAGTTACAACAACCCATGATATTTCATTGTGATGGATGTTGTAGGGACATAGATGATCCATGGTGTCCATATCATCAATGATAACCCAACAAATGGGTATTTGGGTCCCATTATCATTTTATTTTTAACTAATATATGTTTACTTAATCTTTGTAAACTATTCCTACAATAGTAGTGCATTTATAAATCATTTAGCTATGTTTCTACTTAACTTTGATCACACTATTCTTGTAGTCTAATAGGGATGATGATACTAGTACTATGATCTGACCCCTAGTATTCTATTATAAGATCCTAAACTTTAACTATAAAATATACATTGGATGAAACATATAATCAACTCTCATATATAACCCAATAGTGACACACTTTACCAAGTGGACATAGTGTTAATGGAGAACATTGCACATCTATCTTATATTAATTCATTTCTAATGCATATAGCCAATACCCAACCCTTTAAAGATATAAGTTAAGGTCAATAAATTATTTATCCACTATAATTATCTATAATGATCCCAATTGGAATGCTACATTAGGACAATGAGAAAATTTTATAGGGTCCCATGAGGGAAAATTTTCAAATATTTTCTTTCTTCCAAGGGTCATATGCAAATAATTATTCAACAGGGTTGGCCAAAAATCTATTTTTTGAAGATTGAAATTCTATTGAAAATCATTCCCCTTTGATCACATGTATAAGAAACATGCAGGGTTTCACTAAAACTAGGATGTAAAGGTTAATATGTTGCCTATTCTATAGATTCACCATCATGATAAAGGTGTAGAGTCTGAAACCCATGTGGGAATCCTTGAATGAAAATTAACATACACTATGGATGACCATGATAAAACATTACAACTTCATTTTGGGGGTCATTCCTCTATTTACATGAATGATTTAGTATTTTTTATTATCCCTATATGAAAGTATATTGTTATAACAATATATGAAAATAAGAACATCAAGTAGGCACTATTTTGCAAGAACCCTATTTCACACATTAGGAATCAACAGGAAAATTTTCATCCATATCATGAATGGGATGTCAATATACATTTGTGGTTACCATTACTAATTTTTTTTCACCACATGTAGTAGTAAATTTACCATTGAGGGTGCTTCTTCAACATTTTCATAAATATTTACTACTCACAAAAAACGTTTCAAATTTCACCAAGTACTGGAATCCCAAGGAGTTATTGAAGGACAAAAAATTAGAAGTGGAACTCGACATGATACAACCAAAAAGTGGTGGTATTAGTGGTAAAATAATGAGGAGTTATGGAATCATGTTTATTTGGATATAGACATAGAATTTTAACATCCACACTATCTCACATATCCAAAATACATTGATGTTATATATGAACTCTATACACGTGGATCAACACTAGATGTGGCGTCCTGACTCGGGAGCCACTGAACGGTACCCCGAGATGGTTGGCCACATGCCCTCAAGAGTGCCTCCCCATACACCAGAGGGTGCCGAATATCAACGAGTGTCTGGTAAGTCAGTTTTGGGGAGACTATACCCTCTGTTATCAGAATAAAACACCATCAGAAGAAAATAAAAATAACTAAGAGTGGAAGCGTATATAAATAACCAGAACAATACCATGACATATGATAGTCAAAACCTGAAAATACAATACTCAACTGAAAGGTAAAACATGATATGATGATGAAAGTGCCAAGTTTCTATAATTCAACTAAAAGTAAAGACACAACGACTCCCAAACGGGTCCCAAACCATGTTTGGTTCCCTCTACCATGCTTCAAAACCAAACAACAAACTATCCCAGGGCCTTTCCCTTATCCTGTACTATAATAAAAAAATATTCTTGGGTGTCGATATGGAAGCCCAAATAGGGTGTGAGTACAAATCAGTAGGCCACCACCAACAGTTTCTAAAATGAGTCCAGTCAAAAGATAGTCCATGCAATTTTATGAAGCAATAAGTACAATGCATAATTTAAACAATTATCACATTTTCATTTAATCTTTAATCATCACATTAGGCCAATTCAATTCATTTTTACCATTTAAATCATCATTCATTATCATTAATCATTTGGTGTAGGTCGTCATGCCTAGTACCCCAATTCTTATTTAAATCATCATTCATTATTATCATTAATCATTTGATGTAGGTCATCATGCCTAGCACCAAAAATCTCATTGAGTGTATATCATCATCCCTAGACCTCCAATTCTCATTCGGTGTAGGTTGTCAGGCCTAGCACCCCGTAATCTCAAGCTTGGATAACTATTGGGGAGAAAATCCATGTCCAAGTCCCAAATTATAATTAGTCTAGGATGTTATTCCTAGCACCACCAAATCTCATCCATTTAATTATTCTTTAAATCATAAGAATTTTACAAATTGCTCATTTACTAATCAAATGATTAGTTAATCATTTCAAAGGACATTAGTTAATTAAAAAATTAACTAAGAACATAACCAATTAATTAATTCATCAATTAATTAATCAATCAATACCATTCTCATTCCATAATTAATTTTTTCACAATTAATTATCCATTTCAAATCCTAACTTGCCATAATTAATTCTTACAATTAATTATCTTTGATCAACATCATGACATATAACTAATTCTCCCAATTAATTATCTTTTTTCAATTTCATGGAACATAATTAATTATCATAATTAATTATATTTTCACATTCAATTAAATATCTCAATTACAATATCACATCTCTAAGAGATCTATTTGGGAAACCCCCCATCGTTTGTTCCACGATTCAATCATCAATTAAATCACCAAGGCAAATCAATTAAATTCTATATTCATAATTACTCAAAATTAAAAAATTAAATTATCAAAGGAATCTAGAAAATTCATAAACTCATACACATATCATAAATCATGACTATGGGAGTTCGATTTAGACCACCGACCTCGGTTTATTGACAAAAGTTAGCCCAACTGAAATCCCCAAAATCCGAGAGGCACAACGTCATCGATCAAGCTTCAGATATAAATACCTAAAACCAAAATTAAGATCAAAGGCATCAAGATCTTGTAAAACTAGATCTATACCAACAATCCTGGATCTAGATCTCAACTCATAGGTTTAGATCTATGGAAACGGTGAAGATCCTCTGTGAAAAATCATGGAAAGATAGAGGAAAGAATAGACGAAGCATCAGGATGAAATCCACTTACTGGGAGGAGATATGATCTTTAATTTGGGCTTTTAATCATGAAGAATGGTGTTTAGATCACCTTGGAATATCTCTAAGAGGCTTTTAAAACACCTAGAATTCATCAAACCTAAGCCAAGGTCAAAATATTGGAGTCCTGGGGAGTTCAGGTGGTTTTAAAAAGGATTTTCAGAATTTAAATCCCACGCACACAGTTTCCTGGGAAGAGGTGCACAGTTAGGCAAACTGTCCACCAATCATGCAGACCTCTCTATTTAGGTTTGCATGGGTAGCACGGTTTGGCTGCATGGTTGGTCAAACTGTGCACAAACTATGCGAACCAGTCCGTCCAGTTTCACACGCTTGGCACGGTTTGGTCACACGGTTTGTCAAACTGTGTGCAAACCGTGCACAACCCACTATCCATTATTTTTCCTTAAAAATTTACCCAAACTCACCCGATCCACTACTTCAAGTTAAAGGTACTTAAAATATTCAAAAAGTACCTAAAAACGTGCCTAAGATAACTCCAGAAAAGGTCAGGATCTTACAATCTCCCTACCTTATAACAACTCATCCTCGAGCTGCACTTATAAAATTCTCTAGGATTCTAAGCTAAAAAGATTGGTCCATTGGGAACTCATGTCTGTTTCATGTTTCCAAGTTTTCTCTTGAACATTTCCATGTTTCCATAACACATGAATTAATTACACGGTCTTTCCCCAATACACTTTCTCACTGCGATCCAACACACATATCATATTCTCCTCAAAGGATGAATCTATATCGAGGTCAAATTCCTCCACATAAATCACATGAGAAGGGTCTCGGTGATACCACCTTAGTTGTGACACATGGAAAATATCATGAAAAGTGCTGTATTTCTATGGAAGTTCTAATCGGTACACCACTGGCCTGATTCTATCCAGCACCTCAAATGGTCCCACAAACCTAGGCGCTAACTTTCCCAACCTCCGTATCCTGTGGTGACCCAATCTAGGCAACACCCAAAGGAATACATGATCACCCTCTATAAACTCTAGGGGTCATCTTTGTCTATCCGCATATGAATTTTGTATACTCTGAGGTGTAGCCATATGTTTTCGAATCAAATGTACTCGTTCTAATGTTTTCTAAACAAGAGTCGGTCCCAACAGCTCCAACTCACCCACCACTAACCAACATAGTGGTGATCTATAAGGTCTACCATAAAGTGCCTTGTATGGTGTCATCTGTATAGTTTTCTAATAACTATTGTTAAAGGCGAACTCCACTAAAGCCAAGTGATTTTCCAAGAACCACCAAAGTCAAGCACACATGATTTCCGCATATCCTCTAACACCTATATGGTACACTCCAACTACCCATCTGTCTATGGGTGGAAACCCGTACATAACAGAACCTGTGTACCAAGCGCCTTCTGTAAGCCTTTCCAGAAGCATGAAGTAAAGCGCGAATCGTGATATGAAACTATATTCCATGGAACACCATGAAAACGAACTGTCTCTTTCACTTAGAGTTATCCCAACCACTGTACTATAAAGGTTTCCCTAATAGGCAAGAATTTTTCTACCTTCTTTAGTCGATCCACAACGAACCAAATAGAATCATTATTTCTAAGATTCTTTTTAATTCATACCACAAAATCCATAGTCATGTCATCCCACTTCCATTCCAGAATAGGTAATAGCTGCAATAGGCCTCCATATCGTTGATGCTCTGCTTTCACCTACTGACAGGTGAAATATCTTATCACGAACCCTTATATATCTTTTTTCATGCCTAGCCACCAAAACTGTCGTCGACGTCCACCGTACAGTTTTATCATCCCAGGATATACCTCCCACCTTGAAGCATGAAATTATTGCATGAGTTCCTCTCACATACTCATAGGCACAACAACCCAATTTTTCACATAGATGATCTCATCCTCATCTATTTTCCAGTCTGAAGGTGTCTCCCAATCTTCATGGATTTCCCTTAAGGATAAACACTATGGATCCCTATAATACCTATCCCTGATCAGTCTCAAGAGTGTAGACTCCACTGCTACAGAAACTAGAGTCATCCTCTCCTGACTCTCTTGAACTACCACATGCATTTCCGCCATCAAGGTCATTATCTTCCACTCTACACTTGACTCATGTACCAACTGAGTCTGATTTTTTTTCTTAAGGAATCAGCCACACTATTACCCTTTCTGGGTGTATATTCCAATTCAAAATCAAAGGACTGAATATACTCTAACCATCTTCGCTGCCAAAGATTCAAGTCACGCTATGAAAAGATATACTTCAAGATTTTGTGATTCATAAAAAATTTAAACTTTTCACCCAAAAAATAGTATCACCAACACTTAAGATCAAAAACCACTACTTCCAACTCGAGTTCATGCGTAGGGTAATTCTGGTCATATGGCCTTAGATGCCTATACCCATAAGAAACGATTCTACCCCCTTGCATCAACACAGCTCCAAGTCTGACCCTAGAAGAGTCACAATACACCATGTACTCCTCACCTGACTTGGGTAATATAAAAACTGGTGCTAATTTCAAGTGCTTCTTAAAATCCTGGAAAGAATTCTTGCATGCTTCTTTCCAAATAAACTTTATCCCTTTCTTTGTCAAACTAGTAAGAGGTGCTGCCATTCAGAAAAAGTCTTGGATAAACCTCCTGTAATAACCAGCTAATCCCAAAAATCTTCGAATATCAAAAACATTCTTGGGATGCTCCCAAGAAATCACTACCTGCACTTTCTCTAGGTTAATAGCCACAGATTATTCCGAGATGATATGCCCCAAAAAGTGTACCCTGTCAATCCAAAACTGACATTTTGATAGCTTGGCGTATAGCCGATGCTCTCTTAGTGTACCCAGGACAATTTCAAGATGTTGGGAATGATCATAATGAGTCTCAGAGTACACTAAGATGTCGTCCACATACACCATGACAAACTGATCTAAGTAAAAAATAAAATATCCTATTCATTAAGGCCATAAACACTACTGGATCATTTTTCAACCCAAACGACATTATAAAAAACTCATAAGGCCATACCTGATTCTGAAAAAAGTTCTTGGTATATCAAAAGTATGAATTCTCACCTGATGATACCCTGATCTCGGATCGATCTTTGAGAACACACTAGCCCCTTAAGCTGGTCAGACAGATCATCGATACGCAGAAGAGGATATCGGTTCTTCATAGTAATTTTATTCAACTTCTAATAATCAACACACAAGCGTAAACTCCCATCAGAATTATTTTCAAACAAAATAGGTGATCCCGAAGATGACATACTTGGATGGATAAACCCTTTATCCTCAAACTCCTACAACTATGTTTTTGTGCTCCTAAATCTCAGTCAGTTCCATTCTGTAAGGTGTAATAGATACTAACTCAGCCCCCAACATAAGCTCAATAGTGAATTCCACATCTCTCTTAGGTGGTAACCCTAAAAAGTATTTAGGAAAGACATCCTGAAATAGTTCTACTACTAGTGGAAGGAAATATTGCCTACCACTCCCATCATCCAGCAAAAGACTAGAAACTTGGGCCATGATCTCTCATAGTTGCTAAGTAATTGGCCCAACTATGCCGGTATGGATATCACATTCTCCAAGAAGAACATATTGGTCACCATTAGGAGATAGAAAGGTCAATCTTCTATGATAAAAATCTATGTGGGATTAATATGCGACTATCCAGTACATACCCATAATCAGGTCAAAGACCGTTATATCAAGGACATAGATATCCCAAAGGAAATGATACTTTCCAATCTCTAGCAAACATTTCTTGTATAAAAAGATATCCCTAGTCTGTGTTCCCAACAGTGTATCAATATTCATCACCCCACTTATAGACTCCACCTATAGACTCAATACATTAACAAGATTTAGATATATAAAGGAATGAGAGGCACTAGTATCAAACAAGGAAGTAGCTAATGTAGAAGCAACTAGAATAGTACCTCTCACTGTTTATGGACCAACCTCGCTCTCTACAAGTGTAGGTTACACTGCATGTAACTGTCCTGTCCCTCTTCTCTGTGGTGTCGTTTGACTCCCCTGAGTAGCACCACATTCCTGGTATGGGCACTCATACCCTGAAGCACCACACCCACTTCCTCTACTGCCTCTTCCAGTAGAAATCCAGCTGCCATACCTATATGGTGTAGAAGAACCCCTTCCCACACTTTGACTCTGAGAAGCTTCTCCCTCAGCACCATCCTACCACTTCTTCCTGAAAAAATTCAATAGATGTCCCATATTTCCACAAAACCAGAACTCCACTGGTGGTCGAGGAAAATGTGTACGATAAGGTCCATGCCTACTGCATTGGTGGAAAATCACATGAGAAAGATCTGGTGTAACTATTCCTCCTGACTGTCCACCTTTCTTTCCACTGGCCCGACTAAGATTCTTGTGACGACGCTTCCTACTCTTGGAAGGCACACTCCCTGATCATCTAACTACATGTCTAGTACTAGAAGACTCCTTCAGGTTCCCCTATGAAATTAGAGCTTAATTAACCTCCTCTGAATATTTCTTCAGCCTACAGATATTCACATGGGACTTAGTTTCACACTTAAGTCTGTCCTGAAATCATTTTGCTGAAGATTCCTTATATATTTCCAATTCTGGAGAAAAACACTTTAAAACAATGAAACATTCAACGTACTCAATTATGGACATTATCCTTTGTGTTAGATGCATAAAATATGTATCTTTCTCTTGCCTCATCATGTCTAGATAGAAGTGTTCCAAGAACTTCTCCCAAAATTTCTTCCATAACATATTATGAGTCTGTCCAGATAGTACCTGAATTTCTCACTAGTTCTTATATGAACCACGTAGCATATAAACAGCCAACTTGACCCTCCTCTCAGCCAGAGTCTCCAAATGTTCAAGTATCTTCTCTATTGATTCAATCCAGAATTCAGCTCCATCAAGTCCACCCTCTCTAGTAAAAGTAGGAGGGTGCTGCAGCTGAAACTCCCTTGTCAACTCAAACATGCTTTTCTGAACCCTCCCTAGGTCTCTCTCCATGAATTTCATGAAACAAGAAAATTTCTCTCAGAACTGTTCCCCTTATTTCTCATCTTGCACTAATGGTACCTCAAGCTCCTTATCTGGAAGTTAATTCTGGGCCATACCCCTCGATCTCTGCCTCAACAAGCGCCATGGAGGCATACTTCTACAAATCCAAAATCATGTCTCAAGTCTCATAACACAACTTTATAACATTTACATAAGAGGAGAAACTAACAAAAAAAGTTTTAAAAAGTCTTTCACCCCCTTTTTCTTAACACACGGTCAACACTGAAGCCTTATCACTACCCTTAACCATCCTACTCCTAGGTATTTTTTAACAAGGGTATATTAATTCTCATTAATTAATTCATCCATTAATTAATCAAATTATCTCAAATTAATTAATTCAACAATTAATTAATTTCTCATACCCAATTCAAAAATCAATGTTCTCATTAGACACCCATTTATTCTCATAATCTCACATCAAGGGAAAATAGTTCACATTAAACAACTTACCATAAACCATTTTCCTATGAGTGACTAGAATGATGCATGTAATAACAACCTTGAATTCCTAGAATGATGCATTCAAACACAACTATCGTGCCTCTTTAGGCCACAAATCAAAATTAAACAATTTTCAAAACAAATATCACACCACGCCACAAGTGCATCACCCAAGGTGAAATAATATGTAACTATAACAACAAACAACAATCACAACAATCCCACCCTGAGTACTCAAATTTTCCCCCGTACATGGGTTTGTAACTCCCATGCATGAGATCATTACCAAGACTCGACTCTTCCTAGTATCCTATCTACCATTCCCAAAACAGTAAGACAAAAGAATAAGAAAGAAAAGAAAACTCATTTGATACTAATTTGTGACGTCCCGGCCTAGGAGCCACTGAACGATTCCCCGAGCCAGCTGCCAACATGCCCTCAAGTACGCCTCCCCAAATGCAAGAGGGTTACAAATAGAAGCGAGGGTCTGGTAAGTCAGTTTTGGGGAGACTATACCCTCTATTCTCAGAATAAAACACCAGTGGAAGAAAATAAAAATAACCCAGTGAGGAAGCATATATAAATAACTAGAACAATACCATGACATATGATAGTAAAAACCGTAAAATAAAATACTAAACTTAAAGGTAAAACATCCTATGATGATGAAAGTTCCAAGTATATACAATGAAAATGAAATTAGAGACACAAAGACTCCCAAACAGGTCCCAGACCATCTATGGTTCCCTCTCTCATGATCCAATCCCAAATAGAAACATATCCCAAGGCCTTGACCTTATCCTGTTCTGTAATAAAAAAACTACTCGAGTGCCAATCAAGCGGCTTGGATAGGGTGTGAGTACAACTCAGTAGGCTACCACCAACGGTGTCTAAAACGAGTCCAGTCAAAAGATAGTGAATGCGGTTTTATGAAGCAATAAGTATAATGCATAATTTAAACAGTTGTCACATTTTCATTTAATCTTTAACCATCACATTAGGCCAATTCAATTCAATTTTCCCATTTGAATCATCATTCATTATCATTAATCATTTTTTGTAGGTCTTCATTCCTAGCACCCCAATTCTTAGTTGAATCATCATTCATTATTATCATTAATAATTTGGTGTAGTTTGTCATGCCTAACACCAAAAATCTTTTTGAGTATAGGTCATCATGCCTAGCACTCCAATTCTCATTAGGTTAAGGTTACCATGCCTAACACCCCATAATATCAAGTTTGGACAACTATTGGAGAGGAACACCATGTCCAAGTCCCAACTTCTATTTGGTCTAGGACACCATGCCTAGAACCAAAAAATCTCATCCATTTAATCATTCTTTAAATCATAAGAATTTTACACATTATTCATTTACTAATCCAATGATTAGTTAATCATTTCAAAGGCCATTAGTTAATTCAACAATTAACTAAGAATATAACCCATTAATTAATTCATCAATTAATTAATAAATCAATACCATTCTCATTCCATAATTAATTTTTCACAATTAATTATCCATTTCAAATATCAACTTTACATAATTAATTCTTACAATTAATTATCTTTGATCAATATCATGACATATAACTAATTCTCCCAATTAATTATCTTTTTTCAACAACATGGCACATAATTAATTCTAAAAATTAATTATATTTTCACATTCAATTAAATATCTCAATTAAAATATAAAATCTCCAAGATATCTATTTGGGAAACCCCCCATCGTTTGTTCCATGATTCAATCATCAATTAAATCACCAAGGCAACTCAATTCAATTCCATATTCTTAATTACTACAAATTAGGAAATTAAATTATCAAGGGAATCTAGAAAATTCATAAACTCATACACATATCATAAATCATGACTATATGAGTTCGATTTAGACCACCTAACTCGGTTTATTGAGAGAATTTATCCCAACAGAAATCCACAAAATCCGAGCGACACAAGGTCGTCGATCAAGCTCCAGATCTAAATCCCTAAAACCAAAATTAAGACCAAAGGCATCACGAACTTGTAAAACTAGATCTATACCCACAATCTTATATCTAGATCTCAACTCACAGGTTTAGATCTATGGAAACTGTAATTCCCCGACCCCAGTTACCCAGAGTCGGTTCATTATTACATAACATTGGCATGATCACCAGAAAGATCAAATCTCAAAAGACTGATTGGTTTAGTAGCCTTGGAAACACTAGATATATTCATAATGTTTTACATTACATCATAAAGTGAAAAACTACTACAACAACATATTGTCTCCATAGTCCACAATATTATCCCCTCATAATATCCCTACAGGTCATTCATAATTTACTTCTTCACATCCTGGGAAAATAAAACATAGAAAAGGGGTGAGCTCAAATGCCCAGTAAGGATAACAATATAGCGGAAACTTTCATAAATAAGAATAAACATTTAAGGCAGTGTATAACTAAAACAAAAGCCTTTTAAACTTGAACTTCAACATAGTATGGAAAAAATAAAATGAAATAATTCCATTTACTTATTCACATGGATATTATACTAATCGAATAATCACATGCAATATGAATAACCACTTTCATAATGATGGAATGCATAATGCCAGACTATCATAACCACATAGCCAAGGCCTCGTGCCAAGACTACAAATAAGATTTTTCCAAGGCCTTGTGCCAAGACACTAGTTTGTCTCATGAGACCTACCGATGCATCGAGGAGCTATAGCGGGCTCCACCCGTCACATATTAAGTTTAATGCATTCCCATATGAAAAGGTTTAAACATAACATAAACATTCGTATTAAAACTAGCATACAAAATGTAAATACTTCATCCACAAAACATGAATGGTATAAAAATAACACATCCACAGTCAAACATATCACAAAACCTTCAATACAATATAGAAGTTTTGTTTCATAATAAATCAACTTCAAATAAGCCTAAAATCCATCAAAGGATGTTGACATAGATGAAATCAAAACTCTTTTTAGAGAAATATCTCTTTTTATTTTGAAATCATTTAAGAGTCATATATTTATAAAATAAAACATTTTCTTTGAAAATATTCTTATAATCTTATAAGGGAAGCTTCGAAGATTTTATAACGGCGAAAAATAACCGCACCCGCCGTATAAGTTAAAAAAAACATTCTTACCTTAATTCTGTTGAAAAAAGCACCTTGTTTGGAAAATGACGGGAAGATTCCTTTATAAAACTCTTATAAAAAGTCAAACAAGGGTATAAATGACTTTAAACCATATCATTTTAAATAGTAAAAATATTTTGAAATAAATTTTAAAAAACATGGATGTGGATGATAAAGAGATCCCAGTAGATTATTACGTATAAACAACCTCAGATAATGAAGAGATTGTGAAATAACCCTTACCTTGTAATTTTACTTGGTTGGGGTAGGTTAACCTCCTGTATAATGGTGAAATAATTGTTATTAAATTATACAAGAATCATATACATTAATATGATATCATATATGATCTTTTAACATTGATTTGTTAATAATATCTTAGTATTATCGTTGTTTCGGGTGTTAACTTACTCATTTTCTTTGATATGTTTTGTTACGTAAGCCATGTTTGTTATGGATAGGATGTATCTTATTCATATCCAGAATGATATCAAGTCCTTAAACATTATTTTTAAATCATCAAATGATAATTATACTTGAATGGATACGCTGGAGAATGAATCTCATCGCGTTCGTGGAGACGGTAGTCCGTACGTACGCACGAGTGACAATATCATTCTTTTGATATTAAAATAATATATAATTGGATGGTATAACATATATACAGAATCATTATAATGTTATATTTATTATTTACATGAGTTAAACATCATTATTATACCCATCCAAATAATAATTTATTGAATAACAATTACACCACGACGTGGAGACGGTAAGCCGTACGTACGCACGTATGGTGACATGTTATTAAAAGGATGGATAGAATACTGAATATGGTTGTACCATATTTATAATAAAATCATAGTATATATAAGATACTGGAGTTATTATTTTATAATGGTAATAACAAATAAGGAAGAAGTGGAAGAAGAAAGGAACTTGAAAAAGGGTGGTGAAATCATTACCTCTTCTTTGGGTTCTTCCTTTTTATTTGATCAAAAGGGATCCTTAGTTTGGCTTTCTGACTAAATGAAGGCCTCTAGGATGAAGTTAGGGAAGTTGAAAGAGTATTTGGGCAGAGGTTGGCCGAACCAAAAGGCTTTTAAGGTGTGAAGTAATGAGAAGGGGGAGTGACCTTTTATAAGAGGGGTGAGGGGCACCTTTGGAAAAGCTAGAAATATTAATTTATAATAAATTCATATTCAGTTTATAATGGCTCCAAAGTTTATTATTTAAAGGTTAAGGTGGGGATGGGTCGAAAAACACTCAACAAATATAATTTAGACAGGTTTGAGTTACTATATTAACCTTATCTTTAAGTATTAACTCTTAGTTAATTAGTTTCACTTTTACAATGTCTCTTTGTATTTTTATATTATATGTTTAATAAAATTACTATATACATCCAATAGACCCTCAAGTGGTCCATTAAGGACACACCTATCATGATATAAGCCTCTTGGACGAACCTTAGATTTTTAAGAATTTAATATCAATTAATAATATAATATTTGTTTTAAAAACTCTTTTATGTCAATTTTGACACTATTCAAAAATTGATTTTTGTGAAACTCATAACAGAATTATTACTTCGTACAAAGACAATTAAATAAATCCTAATATGTCATATTAACCTATAAAATTAGTGTAATTCAATAAAAGTTTCAAATTATATTTATTTGGGTATTTATAATATAAATTATTTTAATTTTTCACTATTATGGTAATTACTGCATCATCATTGTGTCATAAATAAATTAAATTATTTAATGTCTAAAAATTATAAATAAAATATAATTATGTAGGAAATCTTTTTATATTTCTAATGAATATTTATAGTCGAAAATAAAACATATATAACCCTATATAAAAATTGTTTTTCTAAAAGACATATGCTTATGTCATTTTTGTACTTATTTTAACTTAATTAAAATAAAGTTTCCCTTTCACCTACAAGTGGCTCCATGGGGTCCCAAAATCGACCCAAAGACGACCATGGTTGGAAATTTATCCACCAATAAGGTTAGGACACGTTTTAGGGTAATTTAGTATTATTATAATATTATTTTTTAACCTTTATTTACTGGATTTACCCTTAACCATGCACTACGGGAAAAATGAGCATTTGCGACGGGTTATTTGTGACGGGAATAAATCCCGTCGCAAATAGTCCTGTTAAAAACTTATTTGCGACGGGGTTATTTACCCGTCGCAAATAAGTATCCTTTTGCGACGGGATAGCTTTCCCCGTCGCAAAAGGACTGGCGCGGTTTGCGCGCCAAATCGCGGGACACTTATTTGCGACGGGGGAATATTCCCGTCGCAAAAAACCGACGGCGGTAAAAGGTATTTGCGACGGGAATATTCCCCCGTCGCAAATAGTATGTCGGCAGGTGGTTATTTGCGACGGGTCCCGTCGCAAATAACTATTTACCCGTTGACCGTAATAAATGTCGGCTAAGGTATTTGCGACGGGTCCCGTCGCAAATAATCTAACCTATAAATACCCACATCCGTTTTTTTCAAAACATTCTCAAATTCCATCTTCTTCTTCTCTCAAAGTTATATTTCTAAAGTTCAGTTTTTCTTCAGTTTAATTTTTTTCTCCGGAGCTGATATTAAAGTTTTGAAGAACGATTAGAGCAGATCAATTTTCAAGGTATTTATGTTCAATTTAATTTAATATTTATTTTTAATTTTTTATTAGTTTCAATTATTCTTAATTAGTTGTAATTTAATTATGTTTATATTGTTTTATTACTTAATAAATTTAAATTATTAGTATTGTTCATAGTTAATGGTAATTAGGAATAATTAGTAATAATTTTTAATAATTAAGAATAAATATTAATAATTAGTAATAAATACCAATAATTAGGGATAATAACATTATTACATTATTAGTCTATTTTATTATTAATATTAAAATAATATAATTTTTTATATATATACAATTCTCTTTTCATCTGTGTGTTTGCTGTCTTCACATGTATTATTTGTATGTGGAGATAGAAAACGCACAGATGAAAGGAGAATTGTATATAAATTAGAAAATTATATTATTTTAATATTAATAATAAAATATATTAATAAGGTTATTATTTGTAATTATTGGTAATTATTCCTAATTATTGATAATTATTCATTTAATTACTAATAATTAGGAACAATTATCAATAATTATCAATAATTAAGAATAATTAGTAATAATTAGCAATAATTACCAATAATTAGTAATAATTAGTAATAATTACCAATAATTAGTAATAATTACCAATAATTAGTAATAATTACCAATAATTAGTAATAATTACCAATAAGTAGTAATAATTACCAATAAGTAGTAATACTTACCAATAATTAGTAATACTTACCAATAATTTGGAATAATTACCAATAATTAACAATAATTAGTAATAATTAGTAATAATTACCAATAATTACCAATAATTACCAATAATTACCAATAATTACCAATAATTACCAATAATTAGTAATAATTAGTAATAATTAGGAATAATTAGGAATAATTAGGAATAATTAGTAATAATTAGTAATAATTAGTAATAATTAGGAATAATTAGGAATAATTAGGAATAATTAGTAATAATTAGTAATAATTAGCAATAATTAGCAATAATTAGCAATAATTAGGAATAATTAGTAATAATTAGGAATAATTAGGAATAATTAGGAATAATTAGGAATAATTACCAATAATTACCAATAATTACCAATAATTACCAATAATTACCAATAATTACCAATAATTACCAATAATTAGTAATAAATACCAATAATTACCAATAATTAGTAATAAATACCAATAATTAGTAATAATTAGTAATAATTAGGAATAATTAGTAATAATTAGTTATAATTAGGAATAATTAGTAATAATTAGGAATAATTAGGAAAAATTAGGAAAAATTAGGAAAAATTAGGAAAAATTAAGAATAATTACCAATAATTAGTAATAATTACCAACAATTAGTAATAATTACCAATAATTAGTAATAATTACCAATAATTATTATTAATTACCAATAATTAGTATTAATTACCTATAATTAGTAATAATTACCTATAATTAGTATTAATTACCAATAATTAGTATTAATTACCAATAATTAGTAATAATTACCAAAAATTAGTAATAATTAGTAATAATTAACAATAATTAGTAATAATTACCAATAATTACCAATAATTAGTAATAATTAACAATACTTACCAATAATTGCCAATAATTGCCAATAATTACCAATAATTAGTAATAATTAACAATACTTACCAATAATTACCAATAATTGCCAATAATTAGTAATAATTGCCAATAATTACCAATAATTGGTAATAATTAGTAATAATTAGTAATAAATATTAATAATTAGTAATAATTACTAATAATTAGTAATAATTACTAATAATTAGTAATAATTACTAATAATTAGTAATAATTACTAATAATTAGTAATAATTACTAATAATTAGTAATAATTAGTAATAATTATCAATAATTAGTAATAATTACTAATAATTAGTAATAATTAACAATAATTAACAATAATTAGTAATAATTAGGAATAATTAGTATTAATTACCAATAATTAGTATTAATTAACAATAATTAGTAATAATTGCCAATAATTAGTAATAATTACCAATAATTAGTAATAATTACCAATAATTAGTAATAATTAGCATTAATTACCAATAATTAGTAATTATTATTATTAATTACCAATAATTAGTATTAATTACCAATAATTAGTAATAATTACCAATAATTAGTATTAATTACCAATAATTAGTAATAATTTCCAATAATTAGTAATAATTAACAATACTTACCAATAATTAACAATACTTACCAATAATTACCAATAATTACCAATAATTAGTAATAATTACCAATAATTACCAATAATTGGTATTAATTACCAATAATTGGTATTAATTACCAATAATTGGTAATAATTACCAATAATTGGTAATAATTACCAATAATTAGTAATAATTAGTAATAATTACCAATAATTAGTAATAATTAGTAATATTTACCAATAATTAGTAATAATTAGTAATAATTAGTAATAATTACCAATAATTAGTAATAATTACCAATACTTACCAATAATTACCAATAATTACTAATAATTAGTAATAATTACCAATAATTAGTAATAATTACCAATAATTACCAATAATTGGTAATAATTACCAATAATTACCAATAATTGGTAATAATTAACAATAATTAGTAATAATTAGTAATAATTAGGAATAATTAGGAATAATTACCAATAATTAGTAATAATTATTAATAATTATTAATAATTCATAATAATTACAAATAATTAGTAATAATTATCAATAATTACCAATAATTAGTAATAATTACCAATAATTAGTAATAATTAGTATTAATTACCAATAATTAGTAATAATTAGTAATAATTAGTAATAATTAGTATTAATTACCAATAATTAGTAATAATTAGTAATAATTAGTAATAATTAGTATTAATTACCAATAATTAGTAATAATTAGGAATAATTAGTAATAATTAGTATTAATTACCAATAATTAGTAATAATTAGTAATAATTAGTAATAATTATTATTAATTACCAATAATTAGTAATAATTAGGAATAATTAGTAATAATTAGGATTAATTACCAATAATTAGTAATAATTAGGAATAATTAGTAATAATTAGGAATAATTAGTAATAATTACCAATAATTAGTAATAATTACCAATAATTAGTAATAATTACCAATAATTACCAATAATTACCAATAATTACCAATAATTACCAATAATTACCAATAATTACCAATAATTAGGAATAATTACCAATAATTAGTAATAATTACCAATAATTAGTAATAATTACCAATAATTAGTAATAATTGCCAATAATTACCAATAATTACCAATAATTAAGAATAATTACAAATAATTAGTAATAATTACCAATAATTAGTAATAATTACCAATAATTAGTAATAATTACCAATAATTAGTAATAATTACCAATAATTAGTAATAATTACCAATAATTACCAATAATTACCAATAAACGGCTGTGTGTATTGAGTAACCCACCTTCCAAACTTGTTAAAACTTATAATGCATATGTGGTGAATGGATTTCGATTCCACACACATGCATATGGGGAATCGAAAAAAACAATGAACATTGGAGTTAGCTTGAGAGGATCTCATCATCGAGAAAATGAAGTTGACTTTTATGGCATACTTGATGAAATCATTGAACTCTGTTATCTTGGACAACATTACATAACCATGTTCAAATGTCGGTGGTTAGATACAGAGAGAGGCGTGTGTGTTCATCCGACTCATGGAATCATCGATATTAAATGTAAAAGTGTTCTCACAGTAAATGAACCATTCTTATTGGCTCAACAGGCATATCAAGTTTATTACGCAAAGTACTGTGCAACATCAAGAGAATTGACTGATTGGTGGAGTGTAATAAAAATCAAAATTCAAGACAATCAGTTTAGTCAAAGTGAATGTGCTTTCAATGATGTGCAAAGAATTGAAGTTTTTCAAGAGAGTACTCAAAATCAATCTTTTTTACAAAGAGACATGAGTATCGATGACGACACCCCACATTTAAGAGTCGGTGATGATGATGATGTTAATGATGTCACATATGAATTTGAAATGGTAAGAGATGAAGCAATTGTAACTCGAATGGATATCGATGATGTTGAGGAGGAATATGAAGATGACATTGACATATATGAAGATGATGATGAAGATGAACACTGATAGCATTTCATGGTATTTATATACAATCATAATATGTATATATGTATATATAATAGTAATTATCAATTATTTGCTAACATTAATATTTTCTGTTTCAGATGGATGACGCCACATTTCGTGAGTTGGCAGATGCTGACCTGACTTTCGATGCGGATGAGTTGCTGACAGATGACCCTCAGCCTGTAGGCGCTCCAGGGAGTATGCGGAGGGGGCGCGGTCTTGCACGATTGATGATTCCTGACCCCGTCCCCGAGCGACGTCCACGTATTGGGTTTGATCCACGCACACGGAGGTGTGATAACCTGTGTGATAACCTGTGGATTTGACTAAGATTTCATTAATCTATTCACATAATAAATGTTTATTATTTTTTCAGTTTTCCGCATATAGCAGTCGGACAGGGCAGTGCTATTTTGCGCAACTATTTCTCTCAGCCGTGGACCACATGGGAGCAGATTCCCATTGATGTGCAGCAGGCCATGTTCAGCCATTGGTTGGTATGTACGTAAATAAATAATTTTTATTTTGAAAATTATTTCATTTCTAACTTGATATTTTGATTTATTTGTAGGGTTTATGGTATCCGATCGAGGATACCATGCGTGACGCCATCCACGAGGCATGGGAGGTGGCCATGCGTGATCACCTTCGTCAGTTTTTGCACAATTTAAGAAATGCTGCGATGAAGAAAGCAGGAGTGTCAGATTTTGACGAGTCATGTAGAGCACACCGACCAGAGTATATTTCATCCCATGTATGAGATGGATTATGTGCGCACTGGTTGAGTGGTGCCTTTCAGAGGAGATCATCGGTGGGGAGGCAGAATCGGGGGAGACAGGAGGTGACTCATCGAGCTGGGAGTCGTTCTTTCAGTACTCATAGACAGCATCTGGTACGTACATTATTTATAAATATTTTATATAACTATAAATATTAACAGTTTATTTTTTATTCTTATAGGCTGTCGATCACCCCGATATTACAGAGTACGACGTATATCGGAGGATGTATAGTGATCCTGCTATTGGGGAGCTCAGAGGTGATCGTCAGCATCACATCGTGGTCAGTATTATTTGTTTTCAAGTTTAAAAATTAACTGCATATAATATATTCACAATTTTAATTTTAAATTGCAACTATAAGAGTCATATGAGGCCGCAGCGTCACAGGCCCAGCTTGAGAGTCAGGCCGAGTCATCAGATCAGACCACTGCCCGTCAGTTTGATGAAGCGGCATGGATGCAGGCCACCCAGTATGCCTTCGAGAAGGGCCAGGTAGTTGGTATCGACTCTCGACTGACTCCCGGAGATTATTATGGCAGTGCTGCGATGTCGGCGTCCAGCTCGAGAGGAGCTCGTGCATCTTCTTCTACTACAAAGTATGAGGATCAGTTGCGATCTCAGACTGCACAGATAGAGAGTCTCCGACAGGAGCAGGAGCAGATGCGTCAGCAGCATGAGGAGGAGCGTTGACGCCAGCAGCAGCTGTACGGGGAGCAGGCGAGTCGGTGGCAGCAGCAGCATCAGGAGCAGATGGAGTACATGCGTCGACTCACTCATGCTTTAGGGATGGAGTTTCCTCCACCACCATCTGCAGATCCCCCACCTCCCCCCTCCTTCAGATTAGAGATTGTACTTATGTTATAAAATTTGTGAAATCAAATTATTATTATTTTTCTATTCGTAGTTTCTGTCTCATTATAAAATATTAATAATATTATATTTTTAAATAACAATATTAATATGAATAATAATATTATTTATATTTTATAATATTAAATTTTATATATATATTAAAATTTTATAATATTATAATTTAATTATATTTTTTGTAATACTTGAATTATTTTAATATTTGAATGTAAAATAATTCTATTATTTTTATATTAATTAAAATAAATTATTAATATTTTTTTTATTTATGAATTATAATTCTAATATTATTATATTAATTAAATCATTTATTAATATTCTATTATTTTTTATTTTTGAATTATAATTCTATTATTATTATATTAATTAAAATAATTTATTAATAATTTATTATTTTTATTTGTGAATTATAATTCTATTATTATATTAATGAAAATAATTTATTAATAATTTATTTTTTTTTTATTTTTTTTATAGTATTTGCGACAGGATACTATGCCCGTCGCAAATACTAGTATTATTAATAGTTTTTTATTTTTTTTAAAAAATAGTTTTTGCGACGGGACCCGTCGCAAAAACTATTTATAGTATTTGCGACGGGATACTATGCCCGTCGCAAATACTAGTATTATTAATAGTTTTTTATTTTTTTTAAAAAATAGTTTTTGCGACGGTACCGTCGCAAAAGGTATTTGCGATGGGTCCCGTCGCAAAAGGTATTTGCGACGGGCCCGTCGCAAAAGGTATTTGCGACGGGCCCGTCGCAAAAACTATTTTAAAAGTTTTTTACAAAAATACGGAGTACTATTTGCGACGGGGAGAATGACCGTCGCAAAAAACGGCTTTAGCGACGGGCCCGTCGCAAATAAGTGTTGTTGCGACGCCGTTTTCAGCAACGAACTATTTGCGACGGGCCCCCGTCGCAAAAAGCCATTTGCGACGGGATCCCGTCACAAATGCCCCGTCGCAAATACCTGTTTTTCTAGTAGTGATGGTAAATAAAATATTTACCGCAGTAATTATTCAAAATGTATAAAAATAAAAGTTACCTATTTACACAATATGAACATCCTGATTCCAAATATGGAATCCATTTTTCCAAATTCAAAACACAGAAGTGGCAGAAATTAATTTAAAATTAATTCTCGTTGTTAAAACAAAAAGCGTGTTTTTAAGAGATAATAACTATCAAAAGATTGATACTTGTTTACATTCGGTTTAATTGAGAAATTATGTCCAATGACCAACATTGTATTAAATGGTAAAAATATATTCTAAATATACTTTAAAACCACTCAAATTTATAATTTATCAATATAAATTATTTCGATTAAAAAAGTTGTTTTTAATTAAAATTTAGTAATTTTCACTATTCATCAAAATATAAATGTTATCCGAAAAGTTCCAAAATTTCACCCTAGGATAAATTAGATATTCCAAATCTAAAAATGAAGTCTATTTTGAAATATAAAATATATATAATTTCAAAAAGTAGGTATTACTATTCATAACGACTAGTTTGATTGGTTGTGGTGTGTGTTAGAACTCGAAGTTGCGTACAACACACGCTACTGTATTATTCAAAGAGAAGTGTACCGTGGAAGCTTGGGGTGTTAAATTGTAGATTTTTTTATGTCCCCATTCTAATTAAATTTATGTAGTCAAATCGAATATATAAAAGTTTAAAATATTGGATTTAAAAAGGGTTTACTATTAAAGTTGGTAAAAGTGCATTTTTGAAAAATACTTCTTTTATCTGAAAAAAAAAGAATTTGTTCTTACATTATGTATTAGAAACTAATAATATGGATTCTAAAATTATAAGTATTATATAAGGTTAAAAATTTAGTTAATACTATTCATAACCTCTTTTGAACGACTTGTTTGGTAAGTCATAGTGCGCTTGAACTCGGTGTTGCATGTAGTGCAAGTTATTGAATTATTTTGTAGAAATAACACACTATGAAATCTTGGGGTGTTACATTCTCCCCTCCTTTAATAAATTGCGTCCTCGCAATTTGAAATTGTTCTTCGAAAATAAAAGGTTGAAAATAGAAAATATCTTTGTGGGAAAACCCAAATCGGAAATTGGGTTTCTAAAATTTAGTCTTAATATGAGGAAAAGAGAAATGAAAGGGTCACCACCAAATTATGATCTCTATTAGGAGAACATTGGTGGAAATTAAATACATATAATTGGAGGAAAAACGTAAATATTTATAGGTAATGATTGAGGTCTTCAATCACAAACAAGTGTAAAATTGAGGTCCTTAAATTCATCAATCTATGATGATTTGAAATACCATCGGTTCAACAAAACATAGGGTATTAGGATAACACATTTTTGGTTTTAGGATTCCTTAAATAAAGTATAAGAATTAATTTCTTCATAGAATAAGAGAAGAAGAAAAATATATTCTTGACAAGTAGAGTTCCATCCTTTAACTAATTTCTACCACAAACTCATCTTTCACTATAAAAGATAATAGAACGAAAAAAATATATTCTATTTATGATATTCATATAGGGTTAAAAAAAAACGAATTTATAATTCATCTACCAGATCTTTTAAAAAAAAACTATATTATTTAATCCCAGACATCACGTGGGTCAGTGGTAGGTGATACACCCTTGTCGCCCTTCAGTTGTGGGTTCAAGTCTCACGGCCTTTCCGGACGCAACAGGTTGCCGCCCGACCTCCAGGTTGTCCTTTTATGGAAATACAAAATAATCCAAACTAGAACTATCCAAAATACTTCAGTCCAAAGTTTATAAGGAAGGTAAACACAATAAATATCCTTTTTTCCGCGTAATAACATGTGAACATCTTCATCATGTATTCTTTAAAACACTACAACATCCTGAATTACCATAAAACCTTATTGATTACATTCATGATCCCTTATTCCTTAAAGAATAATAGATATACTCCTTTAATCCAAAAATGTTTTAAACCCCAACAATGATGAAATATACAAATCATTAATCAGTTTCAATATAGTCAATAATATCCAATATAATTTATCCAAATCAATCATGTATTATTCCAAAATCACTACCTCAGTATCAGAACTATATTATGGTTTATCATTCTCTCAACCATATATTTTCCAAAAATTTATCCTACTATTGAGTCACTTTTCTTTATTCCACACAATCTCAAGTCCTTAATGAAAAAGTACTGCAGTACAATCCTTATATACTCCATAATTATTATAACAAATAAATTTTTGATACAACACTCAAATGACATAATCAACACAAGAACTCTAATAATTCCTCTTCATCTGTGGTAGTATCATAACTTGATTATTATCCAATAGCATCATTTGCAGCATAGTCTGATGACTGGGACATAGGTTCACGTAGTGTCCAAACTCCTTGCAAATGAAGCATTGTACATTTGAAACCATTTTCTTACCCTTGCAGTCACGTACTTTGTTCCCTTTTCCTCCACACTTATAACAAACTCCCATTCCTTTCATGAAAGTTCCAGGGTGTTTCTTCCCACAGTTATCACATATGGGAAAATTCTTCTTTTCCCTCTTCCCTTTATCCATCTTTCTCTCTTCCATACTTTTCTTCTCTTGCTTCCCTTCAAAGCCATAGGACTCAGTAAAATATTTACTTATCTTATCAACACATGATATTATTTCTTCATATGATGATAGTACATGGGAGACTATTTCTCTTATAAATTCTGTCTTAAGACCATGACAGATATGATCCTTCTTTCTCTTTGGATCATGTGAATTGCTGGAGTTCTCATTCCTTCTACTGGGCGCCATTTCTAAACAATGGAATACACTAGATTAGTTTATGAATAACAATACCTAATCCCAAACTTGTAAGACACATAATATAAATTAAATAGTTTATGGATATAATCCATAATCATAAAAATTTCTCCTTTGAGGAAGTATATACTCATAAACCCCTCATAATGGTTTGTAAAGAAAATGAGAATTATCCTAAGCATATCCCCCGGGAGTGTCGTAACCAAGAGTGAAGCAATGCCCGTTGTCGTGCACCAGTTCCCGTTCGAGTCTAGCTCAAAGCAGTGTTTTCGGGTTTTACCCCTAGGTACATCTATGCCAGAGCTACCTCTACCTACTCGTATCCATACAGGGATGTATTGCTCAGAAAACTCACAAAATCTCTACAATACCAAAATTCTAGTAAGTTCTTCTATACTAATCCTTAAAGTTCATATTAGGTCTACGTGCTCTAATTAGAGTTTATCTAAATATAGCTTCCAAGGTTTTTACTAAACTTCCTCTGATACCAACTGTAATGCCCCGACCCCAATTACCCAGAGTCGGTGCATTATTACATAATATTGGCATGATCACAAGAAAGATCAAATCTCTAAATACCGATTGGTTTAGTAGCCTTGGAAACACTATATATATTCATAAAGTTTTACATTACATCATAAAGTGAAAAACTACTACAAAAACATATTGTCTCCATAGTCTACACTATTATCCCCTCATAATATCCCTGTAGGTCATTCATAATTTACTTCTTCACATCCTGGGAAAATAAAACATAGAAAAGGGGTGAGCTCAAATGCCCAGTAAGGATAACAATATAGCAGAAACTTTTATAAATAAGAATAAACATTTAAGGCAGTGTATAACTAAAACAAAATACTTTTAAACTTGAACTTCAACATAGTATGGAAAAAATAAAATGAAATAATGCCATTTACTTATTCACATGGATATTCTACTAATCGAATAATCACATGCAATATGAATAACCACTTTCATAATGATGGAATGCATAATGCCAGACTATCATAACCACATAGCCAAGGCCTCATGCCAAGACTACAAATAAGATTTTTCCAAGGCCTTGTTCCAAGACACTAGTTTGTCTCATGATACCTACCGATGCATCGAGGAGCTATAGAGGGCTCCACCCGTCACATATTAAGTCCAATTCATTCCCATATGAAAAGGTTTAAACATAACATAAACATTCGTATTAAAAATAGCATACGAAATATAAATACTTCATCCATAAACCATGAATGGTATAAAAATAACACATCCATAGTAAAACATATCACAAAACCTTCAATAAAATATAGAAGTTTTGTTTCATAATAAACCAACTTCAAATAAGCGTAAAATCTATCAAAGGATGTTGACATAGATGAAATCAAAACTCTTTTTAGAGAAATATCTATTTTTTATTTTGAAATCATTTAAGAGTCATATATTTATAAAATAAAACATTTTCTTTTAAAATATTCTTATAAGATTGTAAGGTAAGCTTTGACCATTTTATAACGGCGGAAAATAACCGCACCCGCCGTATAAGTTAGAAAAAAGCATTCTTACCTTAATTATGTCAAAAAGGTTAAAAAGAACCTTGTTTGGAAAACGACGGGAAGATTCCTTTATAAAACTCTTATAAAAATTCAAACAAGGGTATAAATGACTTTAACCCATATTATTTTAAATAGTAAAAATGTTTTGAAAAACATTTTTAAAAACATGGATGTGGATGATAAAGAGATCCCAGTATATTATTACGTATAAACAACCTCGGATAATGAAGAGATTGTGAAATAACCCTTACCTTGTACTTTTCCTTGGTTGGGGTAGGTTAACCTCCTGTATAATGGTGAAATAATTGTTATTAAATTATAAAAAAATCATATACATTAATATGATATCATATATTATCTTTTAACATTGCTTTGTTAATAATATCTTAGTATTATTGTTGTTTCGGGTGTTAACTTACTCGTTTTCTTTGATATGTTTTGTTACGTAAGCCATGTTTGTTATGGATAAGATGTATCTTATTCATATCCAGAATGATATAAAGTCCTTAAACATTATTTTTAAATCATCAAATGATAATTATACTTGAATGGATACACTGGAGAATGAATCTCATCGCGTTCGTGGAGACGGTAGTCCGTACGTACGCACGAGCGACAATATCATTCTTTTGATATTAAAATAATATATAATTGGATGGTATAACATATATAAAGAATCATTATCATGTTATATTTATTATTTACATGAGTTACACATCATTATTATACCCATCCAAATAATAATTTATTGAATAACAATTACACCACGACGTGGAGACGGTAAGCCGTACGCACGCACGTATGGTGACATGTTATTCAAAGGATGGATAGAATACTGAATATGGTTGTACCATATTTATAATAAAATCATAGTATATATATGATACTAGAGTTATTATTTTAGAATGGTAATAACAAATAAGGAAGAAGTGGAAGAAGAAAGGAACTTGAAAAAGGGTGGTGAAATCATTACCTCTTCTTTGGGTTCTTCCTTTTGATTTGATCAAAAGGGATCCTTAAGTTGGCTTTCTGACTAAAGGAAGGACTCTAGGATGAATTTAGGGAAGTTTAAAGAGTATTTGGGTATAGGTTGACCGAACCAAAAGGCTTTTAAGGTGTGAAGTAATGAGAAGGGGGAGTGCCCTTTTATAAGAGGGGTGAGGGCCACCTTTGGAAAAGCTAGAAATATTAATTTATAATAAATTAATATTCGGTTTATAATGGCTCCAAAGTTGATTATTTAAAGATTAAGGTGGGTATGGTTCTGAAAACACTCAACCAATAGAATTTATACAGGTTTGAGTTACTATATTAACCTTATCTTTAAGTATTAACTCTTAGTTAATTAGTTTCACTTTTACAATGTCTCTTTGTATTTTTATATTATATGGTTAATAAACTTACTATATACATCCAAGAGACCCCCAAGTGGTCCATTAATGATACAAATATCATGATATAAGTCTCTTTACCGAACCTTAGATTTTTAGGAATTTAATATCAATTAATAATATAATATTTTTTTAAAAACTCTTTTATGTCAATTTTGACACTATTCAAAAATTAATTTTTGTGAAACTCATAACAGAATTATTAATTCTAAAAAATACAATTAAATCAATCCTAATATGTCATAGTAACATATAAAATTAGTGTAATTCAATAAAAGTTTCAAATTATATTTATTTGGGTATTTATAATATAAATTATTTTAATTTTTCACTATTATGGTAATTACTGCATCATCATTGTGTCATAAATAAATTAAATTATTTAATGTCTAAAAATTATAAATAAAATATCATTATGTAGGAAAACTTTTTATATTTCTAATGAATATTTATAGTCGAAAATCCAACATATATAACCCTATGTAAAAATTGTTTTTCTAAAAGATATATGCTTATGTCATTTTTGTACTTATTTTAACTTAATTAAAATAAAGTGTCCCTATCACCTACAAGTGGCTACATTGGGTCCCAAAATCGACCGAAAGATGCCCATGGTCGGACATATATCCACCAATAATATTAGGACACGTTTTAGGGTAATTTAGTATTATTATAATATTATTTTTTAACCCTTATTTACCGGATTTACCCTTAACCATGGTAAATAAAATATTTACCGCAATAATTATTCAAAATGTCTAAAAATAAAAGTTACCTATTTACACAATATTAACATCTTGATTGCAAATATGGAATCCATTTTTCCAAATTCAAAACACAGAAGTGGCAGAAATTAATTTAAAATTAATTCCCATTGTTAAAACAAAAAACGTGTTTTTAAGAGATAATAACTATCAAAAGATAGATACTTGTTTATGTTCGGTTTAATTGTGAAACTATGTCCAATGACCAATATTGTATTAAATGGTAAAAATATATTCTAAATATACTTTAAAACCACTCAAATTCATAATTTACCAATATAAATTATTTCAATTAAAAAATTTGTTTTTAATTAAAATTTAGTAATTTTCACTATTCATCAAAATATAAATGTCATTCGAAAAGTTCCAAAATTTCACCCTAGGATAAATTCAATATTCTGAATCCAAAAATAAAGTCTATTTTGAGATATAAAATATATATAATTTCAAAAAGTAGGTATTACTATTCATAACGGCTAGTTTGATTGGTTGCGGTGTGTGTTAGAACTCGAAGTTGCGTACAACACACGCTACTGTATTATTAAAAGAGAAGCGTACCATGGAAGCTTGGGGTGTTACATTGTATATTTTTTTTATGTCCCCATTCTAAATAAATTTATTTAGTCAAATCGAATATATAAAAGTTTAAAATATTGGATTTAAAAAGGGTTCACTATTAAAGTTGGTAAAAGTGCATTTTTGAAAAATACTTCTTTTATCTGAAAAAAAAGAATTTGTTCTTAAATTATGTATAATAAAATAATAATATGGATTATAAAATTATAAGTATTATATAAGGTTCAAAATTTAGTTAATACTATTCATAACCTCTTTTGAACGGCTTTTTTGGTAAGTCATAGTGCGCTTGAACTCGGTGTTGCGTGTAGTGCAAGTTATTGAATTATTTTGAAGAAATAACACACTATGCAATCTTGGGGTGTTACAGAAACGGTGAATATCCCCCATGAATAGATCATGGAAAGATAGAGGAAATAATGGAAGAAGCATCGGGATGAAATCCACTTACCGGGAAGAGAGAGGATCTTCAATCTGGGATTTCAATCACGAAGACCGATGTTCATATCACCTTGGAATATCTTCAAGAGGCTTTGGAAACACCTAGAATTCATAAAAACCAAGCCAAGGTTGAAATATGGGAGTCCCTAGGGGTTCAGGTGGTTTTAAAAATGATTTTCAGAATTAAAATCCCACACGCACGGTTTCCTAGGAAGATGTGCACGGTTAGGAAAACCGTGCACCAACCGTACAGAACTCTATGTCCAGGTTTTCACGGTTGGCACAGTTTGACCACATAGTTTGTCAAACCGTGCACAAACTGTGCAAACCTCTCTGTCCAGTTTCGCACGCTTGGCATGGTTTGGTCGCACGGTTTGTCAAACCGTGCACAAACCATGCACAACCCACTTTCCATTAGTTTTCCTTAAGAATTCACCCAAACTCACCCCAAGCCACTAATCCAAGTTAAAGGTACTTAAAATCTTCAAATCCTACCTGAAAATGCACATGAGATGACTCCAGAAAAGGTCGGTATCTTACAATATAAGTAAAACACTGATTCTACATTAATCATTCCACTTGTTTATGGGTATTTCTTGTTATTTTAGTCATTTCATCTATCAGATGTATTGGTTAGTAAATTTTATAATGTTTAGGAGTCAAGGGTGTTGCATGATTTTCCTCAATATAAAACATTAATGTTATATTATACAATATACAAGCTATATTTTTAGGTTATTCTCACATAAATTGGTTATTGGTATTGATGTTCATCTACATATAACTATGGGAGAACATGAAACATTATTCTAGGTCATTAAAGTAAGGTGATAAGATTTTTACATCATCTAGTAGAAAAAAGTGTATAAGGATAAAAATTCTGAATGAAGAATATCCTATAAGTCTTAACTGAGAAAATTTACTAGAATTTGATATCTTTATTTAATTTGATATCCAAATCATGCTTTGATTTGTATCTCCATGTAATTACTTAATGAAACAAAGCTAGCTGCAAACATGATTAGAGTTTGATAGATAATTTGAATTTAAAATTATTCAAAGGATGTTGTCTTATTGAATATCCACTCTTATACAATTGTCTCATGGAAGAATAGTTCATGCAATGTTTTTTTCTCATATATTTTAAAAAATATAAATCATTTGTGTGATGTCCAAGGAGACACCGTACGAAGAAATCAACCAATATATAGATTTATAAGAAATGATATAGGTGGAATATATTTTTATGAAAATATATAATCCACAATGAGATATCATCTAATATTTATAGAGATTAGAGGTATCTTTTTTAATTTAATTTCTATGAATGAATGAACTATAATAGTTAAATGCACTTTTTTTTACCTCAAAATTTGATCATCCATAGCTTAATCAGATGATATTTAGAGGGATGAATTTTCTGACCTGCCTTTGAAATAGATTGAGGATGATGAATTTAAATATGAATAAAAAATGAATATAGTACGTAGAGTCTAGGAAATTCCTACTGAGTTTTAGAAGACTATTTCTAATTTCAAATAATATATAATCACATTCATAACCACTAAACTAGTAGTTGAATAAAAATATTTTAATGTGACTCAATGATCCAGATTCCTATAAAAAAACCCAATGATCAAAATTTTTAGAATCACTCAAAAAATTGAGAGAATAAGTCATATTTTTGTATAAAACTATGATTTTGATAAACCTCACACTTGATGAAGACTAGTAAACTAATTAAGGTGATACTGGTTCTGTGAATTATCCCATATGATTAAATTAGTGAATTATAAATTTCTTGATTAAAAGTATCACTATTTCCTTTCTATGAATAACTTTCTTCCTAAAAACCCATACTGAATTAGGAAAACAAAATCCTCAAGAATATAACAGTTTGTGTGATCCCATGTTATGATTTATCATTTTATAGAAACATTATGATGATAATCTATCATGGAAAATATGTCATATGGTAATTTTGTTGCCTAATTCAGTATCAATTTTGAAAACCTAGGTCATGTGATCATAATTTTAGTTATCTTCTTATTTTTCCACTATTAAAACATGCACCATTTGGCTGGAATAATCCTAAACCATACGCTATATCCTTCTGAGTAGTGTGAAAAATACCCAAAAATAACATTTCCCTTATTTTCACAGCTCATGCCTAAGATCCACCCACTCTAACTCTATCATGATTTATTATATATAATCATCCTTACTATGTGGCATTAAAATTTATGGATTGATCCATTTTTCCATAACATTGACACAACCTATATATATTTTTTTATTTTGAATTTCACGGTAAATTTGATTTTTGTTTAAAGAAGGATACATTTTTAGAATATTGATTTTGAGTGTTGGAACATATATTGTAGAAGATTCTAGACATGGTTATAGGAGATTTTTTTGGGTACTTAGGTGAATGTAAAATAAGGTTTGAGGTGTCCATGCAACATAGTTATTACTTTGGAATATTTTCATGATGTGAATCAGGGGATTAATCACATAATGAGTTATTAATTTAAGGGGATATGTCATGGCTAATTAGTGTCACGACATGGAATATTCTGTGAATGTTTTTGTCTAGGGATTTTTTTTCCATTGAGGTCACACAATAGATTGGGGTTCTACTCTATGAAAATTGAAAAAGTTACAAATTATTGAGTAAAGTATTTTACAAAGTCTTTATGAAATATCCATGGAGAAAGTTGATCATTACATGAACTAATATGAAACTCCATGATGGATAATTATGAGGGGGAGTTATGTAATGGATCAATATTGGTAAAAATTAAGGAAAAGGGAGATCATTAAATGAAGCCTTAGGCCATTCCTAGGGATGGTGAGTTTCCCCATAATGTAGCGAGGCCAAACAGTGACAATGTTCAGTTGAGGGTTGAGCCATTTTCCATGGGTAATTCACATTGAAACCTATAGGAGAAATACCATGATATGTACATAAATATTAGGTATTAAAAAATAACCATAATATTCACTCCAAAACTTAACAATTGGGATATTTTTTATTGAATAGTGTACAAATGGCAATTTTATGGTTTCTAAATTAGAAAATCATATTTTCCTCCTCATTTTCAGCCATGTGAGTAGTGGGTGGTTGATCCCTTCTATACCCTCATATCCCATTTTGTATCACCTTAACCAAGGTGGTTTAAGATCATATTCAGGAACAAATTTATGGTATGTTCCTATTTTTACCCATTTTTTATCATTCACTTTGTAATCCCATTTATTTTTGAAAAATTATGCTATGGTTTTGACATTGACATCAATAGATCATGTAAGAACCTGGATGATCTGAAGGGTAATTAATTTTTTGATTAAAAATCATGTTCCATTATGGTGATTTTACATTATCATTCAATCATTTGAAAAATAAATATAACTTCTAATAGTTATTTGTTTTGAAATAAGTCTTTATTGGTCATCAATTCTGGTAAATAAATCACTAATTTTTTGCCTTCTTCATGTGTTTATGTAGGACGTGTAACACAATATTTTTCTTGTTCTTATAGTTATATTATATTTTCATTAAATTTTATAAAATTATAACAATTTAATTACATTAAATAATTTATTATTTTGGATGTGTAGCTTGATATGAGAGTTTGGGTGTCGATACGAGCTTATACGAGGCATGGATGAGATCAAGAAATAACTGATAACATTAGATTATATGGAATAAATCTATATAATGTATGTGGTCCTGGAAAATATCGTAATATATATATATGTTTTGGTCTATATATAATTTTATATATGGTCTCTCCACTTGTGTGATTGACATAGAATTTAATATGAATTATTTCCAAAAAACATCTATGAGTAGAATGAAATTTTCATGGGTCATGATAGACCCTTAAACAATAGTCTGGTTATTCATCTACTTATGGAAAAGATCTTTATAATCAATTTATTCTAATATACACATGGATCTTATATGGGTATAATTTTAAAAACCTAAATGTGATACTACAGAATTTAAAATATGGTTTCCTTGATCTAGAAAGGTTTTGTTAAACCTTTCATGAATTTATTATAATTGATGGAAATATATATTAAAGCATGGTGATTAATTTTAATCTTCATAGAGATATAAAATGTCATATTTTTGAGGGTTAATTTTCCCTAATAGATTTAAAAGTGATTATTATGCAGCTGGTTTGTATAACATTGAGAGCTATTGGTTTAAATGGTGACTGCTTTCTTGACTGGAGAACATATGAGTTGAAGAAATAATGAATTTATCCAAGGTTTTTCATATTAAAGGACACAATAATGTTTCATTGGAAGGGTATATGAATTTAATTAGGAGGTGGAAAGATGTTTATATATGTCTCAAAATTGATTTTAATATGATGATAATTTATTTGAAGATATTATTGAAGTATTTTTTTAAAGTTGAAATATAATAAAAGTATCATATTGTGGGGATCGTGAATGATGATTTAGTTTTGTGTATGATAATTAATCTAATTGACTAAATAATGTTAATGTAAAATATCATATGAATATAAATTTTTGGATTCCCATATAATATTTGAAATCATTTTATGATATTTTTGAACCAAATGTGATAATTTATATATGCACCTAAAGTTGGAAGGAGAATAGATAAAAGGATTTAATGTATTTTATGATAGTTTAAGTATCTAATTTGGTAATTTATCTTAAAAATGTATCATACTAAATGGTCCCATATGATATTTGAGTTACATGAATAGTACATATTATCATTATGCCATGAGGTGTGAAAATAAGGATTTACTTAGTGAAATTATGTGAACTGATAATTGAAACTTATATAGGATAAAATTAAAAAAAATATATTTGGACATGAAAATTATTTTAAAATTATATTTGGATATTATTATTCAAGTGTGATTATCTACATAGATCAAACATCATTATCATACCCATACATACGATTCTTATTTAAATTAGAGGAGTTCCAACTGGAGTTGAATGCATGAGTGATGAGATGAATTTCATGTAATAGAATGAGATGTCATTTTAAAATTAATATGTGGAAATATCATGAAAACTAAAATGTGTGGATTTTATGTTTTTTCTAAAATTATAGAATGACTGATATAATAGAAATATTGTTTCCAATAAAGAAATATCTCTTTATCTGAATATTAAAGAAGTTTTTTAAGGATTATTTGACTCGAGGTTTACGATAATTGAATGTACTGTTCCATGCAACTAGGATACAAGGATATTTTTATAAAATCCTTGGAAATTGTTTTAATGTAATATTATATTTATATAAAAGTGAGGTAATTAGATGGATACAAGTTGTTTAAAATTATGAGAAGGTGAACAGATACACAACTCTATTAAAGAAGATAATCTATGAACATCCACATAATATTATTATAAAAGGAAGAGGAAAACATGCTACTTAAAAGGATTATAGGAATGTGATTATATATTTATCAGTGATAATTTATCAAGGAGGATTTTATTATTTTTATTATTTGAGATTTTAACTAGTTGGTTTTAGTAGCTATATGATTTTAAGGTCATACTATTACTCAGGTTCCTTTTGATAATTATACGAAGACAGTGTGTGTGGGATAATATCCCTAAATAAGATAAAAATCTTTAACAATAATTTCTTATAGTTAATTACTTTATGATTTATAATTTTGATAGATAAGTGTTGTAGATGAATGAATGTTGAAGGGATTAGTTTTTATTATACACAATTTATCACCCTGCCACACACATTTTTTGACACCATTTTTTTTATCTAAATTTTTTTATTATAGTGAAGTTAAATCTATTTCTCTAATATTATAGATATGAATCAAACTAATTCTACTAGAAGTAATGGAATTTAAATGTTTAATTAAAATAAGATTTACGTTTAGAAATAGATATTGGATAATTTCATTCATACACTTGGGATTGATGATCTTGGTTTTATTCAATATAGATTCACTATTCCTGATGAAAACATAATGGAGTCTTTTAAATATAGAATAATCATTTTAAAATTTGGAAAATTAAGGAAATACTTTTCTTCTTCTTTACCTAGATAGGAAAAATACAATTCATTAGCTGTAGAATTGTTATTTATATTTTAAAGGAGATAAATTCCATTTAAAAATGAAAAAAAAAGTTAAAATCAAAGTTTCATATCAATCAAAATTTTTATATAGAATTCATAATTAATGATGATGAAATTGATGATTAATTTTTTACCACAATAAATTTAATTTTCAGCACTATTAGTATGCCTTTTGAAACTCTTAAAGACTCAAATTTGTAAATAAATTTATGATTATAATTCCAAATAAATTTGATTCATAAGTCTCAGCTATTGGAGATAATTATCTTGATGGATTCATAATTGATGAAATTCACATCACTCTCATTAACTATGAAATGAGAAGAGGAATATATCTTAAGATCAAAGGTAAGGTGAGAAAGAGTATTTAATTTAATGAAATCAAAGTTTTTAATATTGAAGAGAAATAATATTTCTCAATTGAATAATAAAAGAGTTAAGATTATGATAAAACTCTACTTCTCATGTTAGATAATTCTAAATGAATGGGAAGATGTAATCATAGGTGAAAATACCCCTTTAAATTATTTAACTATATAAAGGTAGTTCATTTATCTTATAACTATCCTATATGATTTGAAATATAAAATCAAAATGAATAATATTCAAGGAAAAACATTTCTATAGATCCCTGAATTACCTAATAAAAAATAACTAATAGTATTTATACTATCACCATATAAATAAAATTTATATGAATCAAAAGGTTATAAGGATAAGTTCCTAGAGATGTCTCTAAAAGGGTGATGATAGTATAAAAATAAGAATAAGTAAAAACATAAGAGGATGAAACAAAATACATTGTTGAATATCCAAAGGAGTAAGGATAGAAAACCATGGAATATAACATTATTATATATATCATGATGTCTCTAAAATAAATTGACAGGTTGAGAGATGATAATACTTAATTAAAAATGGCCAGATAAAAAAAGGATACTTCTAGAAGAAATGTAAACTATTGAAAAATAAATGGAGTTTTAAAATCATGATATTATAAAGGTTTTGAAAATCATTAATGATATGATATCCAAAATTATCCCAGGAGATATTTAAATGGATAAAATTATAATATGTAATGATAAAAACAAGTAGAAAAATAAGAAAATTAAATGTAATAAGGATAATGATGATAATTAAATAAGAGAATTTTCTTAAAATTCAATAGTAAAATGATACTTTAGGAAATATAAAAGATATAAAAAATATGGACTAAAGATGTTTTTGTATAAATGGTGATTAATCCTACCAAATAAACTCATTATATATTTCAATCTTGAATGGATGAATTCTCTAAATAAATGCACAAATATTCTAAAACAAGATAATAAATAAATTCAAAAAAATGCCTCATAATTATAAAATATTCATGGAAGAACTCCTAATATATATCCTCATTTAAGGTTAGAAAATAAAGTAAGACATAAACCCACAATATAAAAAAAATTTATCAAGGAAGAAGATTTATGTGGCACTTCTTATGCTATAGAATTTTTAGCCATAGGGATTGTAACTACTAGTATAATATGTATCTTACTAAATATGAATAGTGATATAATCAAGGGGGAGATATAAAGCATGTTTGGGAACCTATAAAATACATAAATAGTTTGAAAATTATTTTAAAGTAAAAAACAATTTCAAATACTTGAAAGAGATGTGTTGAAAATGTGATCAAGAAGAAAATACATCTGATATGTGTAGAATTTAACCAATAAAATTTTATAATATGATGTTTTTTTACAAATTAAAATGATCAATGATTTATTTGTAAAAGGAAAAGTTTATTGATGTTTAATATAAATATTACAAATCATAAATTTATTTTATTATAGATAGTGGTTTTATTTTCACTATTTTCATTACTCTGATATACTAGAGTACTCTACTGATAGTACTACCACAAAACCTCAATGCTATTTTTATCCCTTCGGTGTACAAATAGGAACTCCTAAATTCACATAACATATTATCTAGGACACTACAAAGTGGTCATGGGATGAGGGTCTTTACAAAGTTGTATGAGAGAATTCATTTTTTTCCTAACATTTGGGATATTGAAAACTATGAATAGGATTATATCAGAGTTATTATAGTCCCTGAACTAGTGAGTTAGGAACACCATTTCTGTAGTAACTTCTGGGTAAGAGGGTTATGTGATTATGGTTCATGGTTTTCACTATTAAAATCATAACATTTTTCCCAATATGACCAATTTTATACAGATCATTATTTCTATATTTAAAATCATGATATGGTTTAATGTGTCTACGTACATTCATAAATCCTTGTATATACGATTCACATGACATTTTTATGCCGGTAGGTGATTGATTCAATAAAAACATGGTGTTTAGTTTTTTAAAGTGTTCAAAAAACATATATAATGTTTTCTTATATAACATGATGATGCAATTCAACTAAGAAAAACCAAAATATTTTCTCTGATGACAGGTCATGTGGATCCTACTGTGGGATTCTCTTTGATGATATTTATATAGTCCCTATATGTATATGGTTTTTATGGACCCTTAAAGTCTCTATATACATAATTAGCACCACAGTGATGTAACCTTAATGTGTTGGATCGAGAATTGGATGCCCTGATGGTGGTTCTTGAAAATAAAAAATTGGGTTCATTTGATTAAATTTTCCACAGAAACCTAAATTTTTTCTTACCATATATATTCATGGTTGAAATCTATATAATGATACTGTGTGACAATGATTTAATCACTATGAATCATTAAAGGGTGATGTTATCATATTCATATAGATGTGCCCTTAATCCTCAAGGGGGTATCCTAGTATGTAGATTCTTGATAATTAATAGTGACATAGAGTTAGTAGTCAACTTGGTTATGAGATGGATGATATATTTATTTTTATTAGAAAATAATAGTTGGAAATTATGCTCCCCTTTTCATATCTTGTGCGGCACTATGGATAATAATTTATGTCTAGGGTCCAATTTGGGACATGTATTATAGGATATGTGGAAGTGGATAATGATATCGAGACATGAGTTAGTATATCATGGATTAATTATTACAATTAAATAATATGGTTCTTTCCTTTTTTTGACTTGGTATGTTCTTATATATTTTGGTAATCTAAGAGAGGGGTTATCCTAGACTTGTTAAAATGAAATGTTATAAAAATTTTCCTATGTTTTTCATTTTTGGCTAGGATTTACTATCATGGACATGAATTTTTCATGTGATATCTCTTGAGGACGTTTTAGTAAAATTATGATACACTAGGGATATGTGGTTTTGATAGGACACAATATTCACATGGATATTGGTACCCTTATCATGGTATAGTGACTTGTGTTGGATTTAAAAGTGAATTATTGGTTGGATTCTTGGATTTATTGATTTCTAAAAGAGTATGGTTAGTTGTATAGGTCTATGATCCTAGGTTTAATGGGACATGACTCATGGGAGAACCACACATGTTGTGTAATTGGGCGTTAAATAAGAATATACCATTTGGGTTTATATGTGGTCAACATTGAATGATTTTAAGAACATATAATAGTTTTAAGGGGTAAAATCATTAAGGAAATATGGGAGTGAGGTTCTGTAATGATTTTATATGAAATAAATGATTCACGAGAGCACATGCTCACTATCCATTAGTGATTCATGTTTGGTATATTGATTGGTTAGTGACCTTATGAATGTCAAGGATTGATGTGTTGATGAGACACTTATGAAAATGGTGGCCTAAGGTTTGATGGGGATGGGATGTGTCATTGGATAGTGATAGGATACATAATAAATGGATTATAATACAATGGTATGGTTGATTCTAGTTTTTCTTTAAAGGGGGTATTCGGGATAAGTGATCTTGGATCAAGGGTACCTACATGAATATGATGATAGATCTTATAGAGTGTTGTTATTTAGGAGATATAAAAAATACTCTATATAGTGGAGAGTTACCTACTAGATATTGGAGGGTTTAATTCCATATCTGAATGGATATTAAACAGATGTCTATGAATATATTACAGGAGAATAAGGAATGAATAAAAATTGGTGTTATTTTGTTCACAATTTGGGTTTAATGGGATAGTCACTTCCATTCAATTTTTATGGTAATGGATAGAGCATAAAATATGGATATTAGGAATTTGTTCTAGTTATAGAGATGATAAGGGTCACAAAATATGGGTAGCATCAAATTAGTCAATGATTTTTGAACCTCAAGTTAGTGTTATTATTGATACAAGAAAACCGATTAGTGGATGATCTATGTGGAACTAGGATACCTATTGGACATTGTAACTAATTTTTCAGTTACATGGTAATTAATATATTTCATATTTTAATATGGCGTTGAATCAAGTAATAATGTTTTCATTAGGCTTAGTATGGTGTTGATATTATCAGAGAGTGAGTTGGGTTGCTGGTAAGTTAGGGCTTGAGAAGAGAATATGATTGTTACTATTGGAGGTGAGAACCCAACTATGGAATTACACCAAGGGATTGGTTATGACCTTATTATGGGCATTTGGAAGAACCAATGATTCCATATCGAAGTTAAGGTAATGTTATTAGTTGATGTGATAGTTCATCAGTGTGTGCAGTCAATAAATTTTGGAAAAAGTTATCTCAAGTCTGATAGAATTATATATTTTCAATATATTAGTTATATTTAAGTGTAAACTACCTTAAGTGTATCAATAGAATACTTGAAATGTTTTTAGTCCATTAGAGATGATAATAAAGACTCAAATTCAATCTTTCTAAGTGCATCCACACTACCAGGAGGACCATAATACTGGTTACGAATCCATTAAAAAACCCCCTATGTATTGAAATGGAATAGTATACTAATGTTTTATAATAAAAATGACAATTGTGATGAGTTATTGGCCCAATTTTTGGGGAATGCTACAACCTGATATTTGTAGTTTCATAGTTGAATCTCATGTGACATATGGGGTATAACATAATGAGAAAGATAAAAATTGATGACTAAAATAGAACTAGAATGTTGATGGGAAGAAAATAAAAACCACTTGATGATGAAAATAACATTATTGGGGATTATGAAGAAACTATTTTCATTAATTGTTGTGTAATTCAGAGAAAATATCATTCTTAGTCACAATGTAATATATTTTTCAAGAATCAGGAATTTGATTAGGAATCATTGGTTTTTATAATATCAAGGAGTTATTTATGGAATTATTTAGAGGCTTGATAGAAGTATCAAGTGATTGAGTGAATATTGAAGAAAATTTTGGGAGGACCTTATTCTAACTTCTTCTAGTGGTAGGGAATCATAGCATGACTCAAGGGTGCCACTATGTAACTAGTGGCAGACCAGAGGGGTCACTCCATAACTAGATGGTATCATGTTATAAAAGGATTATATAATGGAATTTTGGTAAGGAAACATCCATATACAAGGTGGAAAAACCATTACATGGATAATCTTTATGATATTGTGGAAACCTATACATATAATTTTTAAAAATATTACATAATGTCTTTTTGGTTTTCCCATGGAAGAAGATAGTAATATTGTGACTCTATAGGTCATGTTGTGATGGATTTTAGTATGTGGTAACCAAAAGTTAGTGTATGAAGAGTCATTATATAGGGAAAAGGTTGGTCCCACTATGGAGGCTTGAGCCTCACCTATGGAAGGTGAGTTACACCACGACCCATAGGGGATGTGTTGTGATAATATTTTTTATAGGTTATGACATATTTGTGGGGATAAATTACCAATAAATATAAAGGGAATAATATAAAATGGACCTATTAAAGTGACATTGTGATGTTACCATTACGATCACTCGAGGACATAATGGTTTTTTAAATAAAATTGAAGGATGGTCTTCTTAGGGATTATAAATTATAACCCCTCAGGATTTTCTCATAGCTATCCACATTCACTAAGATAGGCCATTCAATTATTTCCCATAATCTCCCATATAGTCTCCCTTATATCTATATGGATTTAAATAATTTTATTGCATATATTTATGGATAGTTCCCTAATTTATTCTTCATTCCTCCCTCCCATTATTATACCTCCAATTTTAATGAATCATGCTTTAGTTTTGACATCAATTCTTCCCAAGCATGGTGGATTCTACCCAATATGATGGGGATTTCATATGTAGTGGATAAACGACGACTCTATAGGGGGATTAAGATTTTTAACTCAAAAATTTGATACTGTCATATATGTTCCATAATTTTTTTAGTGTTTAGGTGAAACTAGGTTTAATTGTCTATCTTTTCAGGTAAATAAATTGGTTCTTCTAAGTGGGCCAGTCTCACATTGTAACATCCCAGGTAAATAAAGAATATTACTTTTTTATATATATTAATATTTTTGAAATAAAATATTAATATTAATTTAAAGGGAACGCTATGCTCGATCGCATACCCAATACGCAACAACGAGTTTCTTTGAAATCTTACGTTGCACTCTAATAATAAAATAATATTATTTTAAATGGTAGTTAACGCCTAGCCATTGTAATGGCAGGAATGAACAGAACTAAATACAAAATTATTATATATGTTTGTCAAATATTTTTACTTTTATCCAATAAATGTTAGAGGCTTAAAATGCGAATGAATCCAATTTTAAGCATAAATATTCAAATATTCTTTAAAAGGTCGATTAACCACCTTTTGATGGTGAACCCTTTTTAAATCCACTTTTTGAAAATTTTATATATTATATTGGACAAAATATAATCCTTCTTTATAATCTGGACAACAAAATTTACTTTGTGTAATTTTTTTTTATTTTTCTGATAAATATTATTTTTAGTGAAAATGTTGTATTTTAATTTAAAACCACCTTTAAATATGATTTATTTATATAGATATATTATCTTTTTAATTGGGTTTAAAGTGTAGTTAGAATATATTTTTACCATTTAATCCAATGGTGGTCATTGGAATTAATTTCACTTTGAAATTAGACTTAAACTAGTGTCAATCTTTTGATATATTTTGTTTCTTAAAAACACACTATTTGTTTTGACAGCGGGAATTAATTATTAAATTGATTAATGAAACTTATATGTTTTGAATTTTTTAAAATAGACATCATTTTTGAATTCATAATATCAAATACATTTTAGGGGGAATTTTTGGTATTTTTCTGAAAAACTTCAATTTTTGATGAATAGTGAAACCACTAAGTGGTAGTTAAAAAAACTGATTTTTTGTTTAAATGAAAAATTACCACCTCTGTGATTTGAATTTCAAAAATCCGACATACATGGTTGTCATTATGGTGTAAAATGTGGTTCAATGGGATGAAAATAATTTTTGGTGAATAATAACTTTTAAGTTTTATTAATCGCGATTAAAGGTAATTAGTGTAATTTAAGGTAAAGATAATGTTATAATAATATGAAATGACCTTGAAACATGTCTTACCCTTATTGGATGAGTCATTTCCGACCAATAAAATCCATGGGTCAAGTTGGGGACCCCATGAATCCACTTGGGTAAGAAAATGACATTAATAACTTTTTATTTAAAGCTAAAATAAAAATGTCACAAACATGTATTGTTTTACTAAAACAATTTTTACATGGGGTTATAAAAGTCATATTTTTGACTATAAATATTAATTGGAAAGTTATTAAGATTTGATACATAATAGTATTTTTTTTTATAATTTTTAGGAATTAAATAAATTAATTTATTTATGACACCATGATGATGCAGCGATTACCTCATTATTGAATGATTTAAATAAAATGAAAAGATAATGTAAAATCTAAGACATAAACTTGTCAAAAACCTATTGTATGAGTGGATTTAGAACCCTTATCACCTTATCCTAGAAATATATAATTGTGGGAACTTTGATATCCTAAAATCATTTTATAATAAAGTAACTTTTCATGACTTTCCAAGAGTGCCCCTCCTCCCTCTTATAAAAGGCCCCCACCTCTACCTCCTTACCCACACCTATAAAGCCCTTGGATCATCCAAACTCTGATCATATTGTCTCTAAAAATCCCTATATTACTCCTATAAGCCTCACATTGGGAAGAGTTTTTTCCAAGGAAGCCTTTGATCTCAAATCAAAAAGAGTTATCCGATTTGAAGGTAATGTCTTCTCTTATGTTCTTTTGTTTTATTTTGCCTCTCCAACCCCCATAAACTCTTTTTATTTCTTGATTTTGTAACAAAAACAGTATATTAAATATAATAGGATGTTGTTATGAGGATTATTATAGCTACACTCATACACACCTCCATCTAATGGTTAAAGAACATACTGTTTCTGTGGGTGATGAATTACTGCCTCACGAAATGATGATTGTTCAATATTCTTTTAACACATCTCATGGGGGACATTAAGATGTCACTGTATTTATATATGATATATATATATTATTTTTATGTATTTATTATGCTTATATATTTTTCATTTATTCCAAACCTTTATGGTTTCCATAATGGGTAAACGCGATAATTTCATTTTAGGAAGTGCGGACTACCGCCCCTTCAAAGTGATTTGAATCATTAGTACCATATGTGGGATGTATAAAGGATGGATTTAATGATGTTATATATTATATTATACTGTAATTATAATATATCTTTGTATAATTATTTTTTTTCATTCCATTAATGTATGAAATAGAAATGAAAGTAGCGTTCATGCGCACGTACGGCTTACCGTCTTCATGAACAGTACATTTCATTTCTTATCTCCAAATGTTATGTACTATTATAAGTACATATATATAATGGATATATATGTCATATATTACATCTAAATTATGGATATCATTCTATAATTATAATATATATATATATCTCTCAGTTAGTTTTAATTCCATTAATATGAAATAAATGAAAGTAGCGTTCATGTGTATGTACGGCCTACCGTCTCCATGAACGATGCATTTCATTTTTATCTCCAAATGTTATGGAATAGTATAAAATGAATATATAATGGATATATATTATATTTAAATCATTAATAATATTCTGGAGATGATGTACCTATAACTACATGGAAAATTCTTTCCCAACAAGTTCAATTTTGACTCATGTACCGAACATCGCCAAAAATGTCTGATATGATCTCACATTATTAACCAATTATTATAACATTATAATATGTGATATGAACTGAATAATAATATTTAAAGGAGGTCCTTAAGAAATTATAAATTGAATAAAGTTTATTATTCAGGAATATAAAGAAACGAACAAGACAAGTCAGACTTGAGGTAAGGGATCCTACCTCTCTCTTTCTTTTTAAGTACTCTCTTTTATGTCATTTATTTTAAGCTCATATTTATTATGTTGGGGGATGTTATTTTATATTCCTCTTAATGTAAATTTTATGTTCATATGATTAGAGACCCTATTTTATCTCTTAAATCCATTTTTAGAAGTTTTAAGTGGCACCGTTAGGCTGCCGAGTTTTCGTAAGGGATTTTTCATCTCACTTTTATTCCCGTGAGATTCATGCTACATTTTCCACTATTTCCTTTTGTGTAGTGTATATACTGCCCATTATTGTATTCATTATGTAATATAATTAAATTTATGGGTTTTTACATCTTCATTTTATGATCCTTCTTTCATATGGCTTATGTTTTGTTAGTTACCAAATCGGTAAGGGAACCTTTCACCCGCCTCTTTTTTTAAAAGACTACTTTTTGTTATATATTTTAATTTACATCTTATTATTTTGGGATATATTATTATATATCCTTATTTATGTAAATTTTTTGTACAAGTGATGAGATACCATTTTCTCTCTCATAAACTCTTTTTCTAAATTTTAATGTGACGCTGTTAGGCTGTCAAATTTTTGTAAGGGAACTTCTTAACCCAATTTCAATTCATTGGGTTAAAACTATAATTCTTGATCATGTAATGATATGAATATGTGTTAATGAACTCTGATTTTTTTACACTTAATATCCACTTATATTGGGTTTATTTATATTTGTCACACATAATTACATAATTGATTTATCCTTAATCTAAGGATACCGTCTTTGAACGAGACTTCGTCTCAATCTCCTTTAATTGAGATATATTTTGTTTTATACACAACTTTATTTTATACGGTGTATAAACCCGTTTTAATTTTACTTTTATTCATAAGGAATCTTTTCTATACAAAGTGTTTTACTAAATGAAAAAAATTATGTTTCTTTTTAACGTACGTGGTGACAACGACCATTCCGCCGCCACGAGTATTATTTGATCTTTGGCTTCCTCAACAAGCCGTAATGTTTTTAAAAGTAAATAAATACCATATACTATTTTATGTATTTTGGTATTGAAAATGGTTTTGATAATGGTTTTGTTATGTCAATATATTTAAGTGATATATTGTGATTGAAATGTGGAAATGTTTTCTTTCCTTTATAATTGTTTTATGTGTTATGATTTTATAATGTTACTTAGACATTTGACGGGTGGTTACGTGATAAACCATATGATGGGTGGTGCCGTGAATACCAGGATGGGTGGTTACGTTATAACCTCCAATGCATTGGGTATGGAAGTCGGCCATATGGCTATTCCATGTATTGATATGTGTGGAAGTCGACCGTATGATTATTCCATTTAAGTATGTTTATGTCCCAAGTTACCTTTATATGTTATGTGTTCTTTATATGGGTTTATGGTAATCTTTTGGTTACAAAGGATAAGTAGTGATCTTTTATTTAGTGAAGAGTATTTACTACTTCATAAAGGTAAAAAGTATTACTTTGATAAAGTATTCATGGTTTACTTGTTGTTTTGAAAAACTAACAATTTTCCTTCTTTGTGTATCCTTTACTGGGATTTTTATGCTCATCCCAAGTTTTTGAAATGTTCTCCACATGACTTAAAGATGAATAGGGTCAAGGATGGGATCAAGAAAATACATGCTATCTAAAACATGGAACTAGACATGTTTTCTTTTAAGAGTTTTTATTTTATGGAAACTTAGTAGAAGTGTCTACTTTGTAATCTTTTGAGATGTAATAGTTATGTCCTAATTCTCTAAAACTCTAAACTTGAAAAGATCCTCTATGTGAATTATTAATTTAATTCATGATTATGTAATGTTTTAAGTCCGGGTCCTTACTGTTGGTATCAAAGGTCGGTTTAGATAACTTTATAGGTTAGGGTATTCTTTAAGCATAAGTGACATTACCATAATGGCTAGGATTTTAGAAAGAGTCATAGTATTTAGATAAAGTTAATGAGTAAGTATATCTTAGTGTTTATCTTCCTCATTAGTACATGATAATTTTGTTGATATGATCACACTGACATTTTTGGTTTTAGTAAATGGATGGATCTAGCAGGCACCAAAGTGACAATGGGTTTTAAGGAAACTATGGTGGTTATCTGATTAAGAGACTGGATGAAATGGGGAATTCAATGAGGAATCTCGTGGTTATTCTAAAACAACTATCAAGGAGTCATTATTAACCACTTGAAACTTGGTGAGTTCTCTGATGCATCATGTACGAGAGAACCAACTCGATGTGGAAGTTCAGGTAATAATTATAATGGCAACCATTAGGGTTTATATGATCCTTACTTTTGAGGTAATTATGGGTTACTATATGTTATGATGGAAAATGAAAGGCATGAGATAAAATTGAGGTTAAATTATGTTATGGTTATTTTTGATGATTTTATCTCTTTTTGGGGAATGTTTTGAGAATTATATAGTTTTGGAAAAAGGAAAACACGCAGACCATGTGACAACCCGTCACGTCGGACAAAGCTGTGGGAATCGAACCCACAACCAAAGTGCGACTGGTATTTATCACCTACCACTGGACTACGTGAAGTCCCTGGTTAGTATGGAAAATTATTTTTAGTTATATAATTTTATGAATCAAGAATAAGTTGATTTTGGGTTATTTGGAAAATATTGACCAATCATGGAGGATATATGATTAGGTTAATTACTTTTCAATATGAGACTTTAAGAGAAACTGATTTTATTTGGAGATAAATGTTAACTTTTACCTTGGAAGACTATGTGATTAAATCCTTCAAATATTTGGGTTTCAATATTAGTTTGGTTTACTTTGAATAATTTTATGGACAAATTGTTTATCGAATGGTCTTTGTTGAACTTTGGGTTTTGTTGGACAAATTATGGAGATTAAGAACATATTTTATTTTTATAAAGGATTATCCTTTTGTGGATTATCTGATCTTTTTCTAAAATTTTTGGTATTGGTTAAGGTCTAAAGACATGGGAAATATATAGTTCTCTTTTTCAGATTAGGTGATTCTCTAGAAGTTGATTATAGCGCTCTTAATGTGAACACGTCATCCTAAATACTCGTCTTTTGAAGGAAAAAATGAGTTTGTGTAAGAAATATAGTAAGAGATGAAAGTCTAAACGACAAGAAAGTATGTTTCCTTATGATTTAGTTAAGCTCATAAATAAATTCCTCAATGAAAAGTAACTTAAAACTAAAATGTTGTCTGTTAACTTTTCCTACTGGGGAATCAAATACCATTTAACCCATCACAAGTTTGTGATTTTCTCGTGGTTAACTTTCTCCTAAAAATGTTTTCTATCACTCTCCATCAGAACATGACCCTTTGTTTTTTTCTTCCATATCCATGTTTTCATGGAATCCTAGTACCTGTTGTATCGAGTGACCTTGTTAATTTTCTTTCTTTCTTTTAAAGTGATAGTTTAATTTACTCTTTTTTTGATGTGGGGATTTCAATTAAGTTTCCAAGCCCAATTTTAAAATTGTGAGGACGCAATTCCCAAAAGGGGGGAATGATGTAACATCCCAGGTAAATAAAGAATATTAATTTTTCATATTTATTAATATTTTTGAAATAAAATATTAATATTACTTTAAAGGTAACGCTATGCTCGATGGCGTACCCAATACGCAACAACGAGTTTCTTTGAAATCTTACGTTGCACTCTAATAATAAAATAATATTATTTTAAATGGTAGTTAACGCCTAGCCGTTTTAATGGCGGGAATGAACATAAATAACTAAAAAATGATTATATATGTTTGTCAAATATTTTTACTTTTATCCAATAAATATTAGAGTCTTAAAATGTGAATGAATCCAATTTTAAGCGTAAATATTCGAATATTCTTTAAAAGGCCGATTAACTGCCTTTTGATGGCGAACCCTTTTTAAATCCACTTTTTGAAAATTTTATATGTTATATTGGACCAAATAGAATCCTTCTTTATAATTTGGACATCAAAATTTACTTTGTGTAAATTTTTGTTATTTTTTCGATAAAGATTATTTTTAGTGAAAATGTTGTATTTTAATTCAAAACCTATTTTTAATCTGATTTATTTATATGGATATATTATCTTTTTAATTGGGTTTAAAGTTTAGTTATAATATATTTTTACCATTTAATACAATGGTGGTCATTGAAATTAATTTCACTTTAAAATTGGACTTAAACTAGTGTCAATCTTTTGATATATTTTGTTTCTTAAAAACACGCTATTTTTTTGACAATGGGAATTAATTATTAAATTGATTAATGGAACTTATATGTTTTGAATTTTTTAAAATATACATCATTTTTGAATTCGGAATATCAAATATAGCTTAGGGCGAAATTTTGGTATTTTTCTGAAAAACTTCAATTTTTGATGAATAGTGAAACCACTAAGTGGTAGTTAAAAAAAATGATTTTTCATTTAAATGAAATTTTACCACCTCTGTGATTTGAATTTCAAAAATCCGAAATACATGTTTGTCATTAGGATGTAAAATTTGGTTCAATGGGATGAAAATAATTTTTGGTGAATAGTAACTTTTAAGTTTTATTAATCGCGATTAAAGGTAATTAGAGTAACTTAAGGTAAAGATAATGTTATAATAATATGAAATGACCTTGACACATGTCATACACTTATTTTATGAGTCATGGCCGACCAATACAATCGATGGGTCAACTTGGGGACCCCATGAAGCCACTTGGGTAAGAAAATGACATTAATAACTTTTTATTTAAAGTTAAAATAAAAATGTCACAAACATGTATTGTTTTACTAAAACAATTTTTATGTGGGGTTATAAAAGTCATATTTTTGAATATAAATATTCATTGGAAAGATAATAATATTTCCTACATCATAGTATTTTATTTATAATTTTTAAACATTAAATAAATTAATTTATTTATGACACCATGATGATGCAACGATTACCTCATTAATGAACGATTTAAATAAAATGAAACGATAATGTAAAATCTAAGAAATACACTTGTCAAAAACCTATTGTATGTGTGGATTTATAACCCTTATCACTTTATACTCTAAATATATAATTTTGGGACCTTTTATATCTAAAAATCATTTTATAATAAAGTAACTTTTCATGACTTTCCAAGAGTGCCCCTCCTCCCTCTTATAAAAGGCCCCCACCTCTACCTCCTTACCCACACCTCTCAAGCCCTTGGATCATCCAACATCTGCTCATATTGTCTCTCCAAATCCCTATATTACTCCTAGAATCCCCACTTTGGGCATAAGTCTTTCCAAGGAATCCTTTGAGCTCAAATCAAAAAGAGTTATCCGATTTGAAGGTAATGTCTTATCTTATGTTCTTTTGTTTTATTTTGCTTCTCCAACCCCCCTAAACTCTTTTTATTCCTTTATTTTTTTAAAATAACAGTATCGTAAATATACTAGGATTATGTTCTGAGGATTATTCGAGCTACACTCATACAAACCTCCATCTAAGGGTTAAAGAACATACTGTTTCTGTGGGTGGCGAATTACTGCCTCATGAAACGATGATTGTTCAATATTCTTTTAACACCTCTCATGGTGGCCATTAAGATGTCACTATATTTATATATGATATATATATTATGTTTATGTATTAATTATTATTTTGTATTTTTCATTTATGCCAAACCTTTATGGTTTCCATAATGGGTAAACGCGATAATTTCATTTTAGGAAGTGCGGACTACCGCCCCCTCAAAGTGATTTGAATCATTAATACCATATGTGGGATGTATAAAGGATGGATTTAATGATGTTATATATTATATTATACTTTAATTATAATATAACTATGTATCATTATTTTTTTTCATTCCATTAAAGTATGAAATAGAAATGAAAGTAGCGTTCATGCGTATGTACGACTTACCGTCTCCATGAACGATACATTTCATTTCTTATCTCCAAATGTTATGTACTATTATAAGTACATATATATAATGGATATATATTTCATATATTACATCTAAATTATGGATATAATTCTGGAATTATAATATATATATCTCTCATTTAGTTTTAATTCCATTAATATGACAAAGAAATGAAAGTAGCGTTCATGCGTACGTACGACCTACCGTCTCCATGAACGATGCATTTCATTTTTTATCTAAAAATGTTATGTAATAGTATAAAATGAATATATACTGGATATATATGATATTTAAATAATTAATACTATTTTGGAGATGATGTACCTATAACTACATGGAAAATTCTTTTCCAACAAGTTCAATTTTGACTCATGTACCGAACATCGACAAAAACGTCTGATATGAACTCACATTATTAACCAATTATTATAACATTATAATATGTGATATGAACTGAATAATAATCTTTAAAGGAGGTACTTAATCAATTATAAATTAAACAAAGTTTATTATTCAGGAATATAAAGAAACGAGCAAGACACGTCAGACTTGAGGTAAGGGATCCTACCTCTCTCTTTCTTTTTAAGTACTCTCTTTTATGTCATTTATTTTAAGCTCATCTTTCTTATGTTGGGGGATGTTCTTTTATATTACTATTAATTTAAATTTTATGTTCATATGATGAGAGACCATATTTTATCTCTTCAATCAATTTTTGGAAGTTTTAAGTGGCGCCGTTAGGCGCCCGAGTTTTCGTTAGGAATTTTTCATCTCACTTTTATTCCCGTGAGATTCATGCTACATTTGACACTATTTCCTTTTGTGTGGTGTATATACTTCCCATGAGTGTATTATTTATGTAATATAATTAAATTTATGGGTATTTACATCTTCATTTTATGATCCTTCTTTCATGTGGCTTATGTTTTGTAAGTTACCAAATTTGTAAGGGAACCTTTCACCCACCTCTTTTTTAAAAGACTCATTTTTGTTATATCTTTTAATTTACATCTTATTATGTTAGGATATGTTATTATATATCCTTATTGATGTAATTTGTTTTTTTAAAAGTGATGAGATACCATTTTCTCTCTCATAAACTCTTTTTCTGAATTTTAATGTGATGCCGTTAGGCTATCAAATTTTTGTAAGGGAACTTCTTAACCCAATTTCAATTCATTGGGTTAAAACTATAATTATTGATAATGTCATGATATGAATATGTGTGAATGACCTATGATTGTTTTACACTTAATATCCACTTATATTGGGTGTATTTATATTTGTCACACATAATTACATAATTGATTTATCCTTAATCTAAGGATACCGTCTTTGAACGGGACTTCGTCTCAATATCCTTTCATTGAGGTATATTTCGTTTTATACACAAATTTCTTTTATACAGTGTATAAACCCCTTTGAATTTTACTTTTATTCAAAAGGAATCTTTTCGATACGAAGTGTTTTACTAAACAACAAAAAGTATGTTTCTTTTTAACGTATGTGGTGACAACGACCTTTCCGCCGCCGTGAGTATTATTTGATCTTTGGCTTCCTCAACAAGCTGTAATGTTTTTAAAAGTAAATAAATACCATATACTATTTTATGTATTTTGGTATTAAAAATGGTTTTGATAATGGTTTTTTTATGTCAATATATTTAAGTGATATATTGTGATTGAAATGTGGAAATGTTTTCTTTCCTTTATAATTGTTTTATGTGTTATGATTTTATAATGGTACTTGGACATTTGACGGGTGGTTATGTGATAAACCATATGAAGGGTGGTGCCGTGAATACCAGGATGGGTGGTTATGTTATAACCTCCAATGCATTGGGTTTGGAAGTCGGCCGTATGGCTATTACATGTAGTGATATGTGTGGAAGTCGACCGTATGGTTATTCCATTTAAGTATGTTTATGTCCCAAGTTACCTTTATATGTTATGTGTTATTTATATCTGTTTATGGTAATCTTTTGGTTACAAAGGATAAGTAGTGATATTTTATTCAATGAAGAGTATTTACTACTTCATAAAGGTAAAAAGTATTACTTTGATAAAGTATTCATGGTTTACTTTTGTTTTGAAAAACTAACAATTTTCCTTCTTTTTGTATCCTTTACTGTGATTTTTATGCTCATCCCAAGTTTTTGAAATGTTCTCCATAGGACTTAAAGATGAATAGGGTCAAGGATGAGATCAAGGAAAGACATGCTATCTAAAACATGGAACTAGACATGTTTTCTTTTAAGAGTTTTTATTTTATGGAAACTTAGTAGAAGTGTCTACTTTGTAATCTTTTGATATGTAATAGTTATGTCCTAATTCTATAAAACTCTAAACCTGAAAAGATCCTCTATGTAAATTATTCATTTAATTCATGATTATGTAATTTTTTAAGGTTGTGTCCTTACACACATTTTTTTTAGAGTTAACCCAAACCAATTTCTTATAGTCTGAGAGTCATTTGATTATTTATGATGTTTGAAGAAATTATAGAAATAAAAAAAAATTATTTTATACACATTTATAGCCTTTTCTTTTTAAAACATTACTAGAATTTTAAATAGCCATATTTTTATCAGTGTTTTATAAAAACATAGAAAACATTTAAGATAATTGATTTATCTACATTTTTAGCTAAATTTTAAAACATTAATTTCTTTTAATTCAATCATGTTTTAAAATTTGGATAATTTAGATTTAATTTAGAATGTTGTCAATATAGTCTTGTATTAAATTATTTTTAATTTAGACGGAGTTTGAAAAACAGGTAAATTTACTTTTTATATTTATATTAATAAATATATTTATAATAATGTATACATATATACATATATATTAATTTACATGTGTGTGTATTAATTTATAATATATATATATATATATTAAATTATATATATATATAAACATATTAATATATTTATTTATATATATTACTAAACATTTGTGTGTGTATGGTGTAACTTCCCCAACTAGGTTCTACCGTACATAACCAATATGGGTCACCTTGTGACCTCATATGTGCCTCATCATGTTCCAAAGGAAGAAGCATAGATGAAATAGTCTAATATATATAGTGGGGAGACTATACCCTCTGGTATATAATATAAAAACAATATAAACATGATAAATGTTTTAATATAAAACAATTCCAATAGATAAATAGGAAAATTTCAAATCAATCCAAACATAATAAACCATTTTATTCCATAATTTATGTATACCTAATTGTTATTATAAAATCCATATATGTAAACAACTAAAAAAATACTCCAAATAGAGACTCCCAACACCAATTATGAACCCAAAGATCAATACCATATCCAATATCTGATCCTAGAATGAATGTAATCAAAAATCAATCGTATTTCCCTTGCCCTTGTCTAGTACTACATTCATGAGGAAATTTAGTGTAAGAAATGGTGTCCTGAATAGGCTTTGAATAAAACATAATAGGGAACCGTAAATGATGTATAAAAAAAATATAGTATTAGAAATAGTGCATGAAACAACACAATAATAATTTCAAAAATTTATAAATTAATATAGAATATTAGTGGAAACCTGCTCACAATAGTACTTTATGAAAATACTAAGGGTCATCCCAAACATTCATCAACATGATTTAAAATGTATATATCCCGATAACTTAGTGAAAATAACAAGAATGGGACACCATTTCCTTTCCCCAAATCACTCACTCACGTATCATGTGAAACTATACATCACGCCCAAAGGAACCAGTTGACTGAGAAGCTTGCCTTCAGGTATCCAATAACTATGGACCTTACCCTTAAGCCTTAATCAACCCAACATCATTAACTTAACCACCAACCATCAATGAGACTCTCCCTTTGGTCTCAAATATCCATTCATCTATCCCTAATTTATTTTCTAACATTGATGTCACCATCAAACATAAATAAACCAAGCATGATTCCCATAGGTATCAAACCTACACACATTTATCCCACAAGAACCAAGAAATTAGAAATGAATATAAAATTACCATACTTGATAAACACATACCGTAATCCATTTTGGTTAATTCATACCAAATACCTATTCTTAGAAAAAAATTAGTTACATTTCATTTACCATATTCATGACAAGTTATTCAATCACCTAACTTTTCTGATGAATACAATTCTAATTCTAAATAAAAACCAACTATAATTTCTCAAAAAATATTTTATTATATCATCTAGAAATTATTCACTTATATAATTATAAAAAATTATCCAATTATAAGTCATGTAATCCATGTAAATTTTTAATTTATGATTTTATCTTATTCCATAACCTATTGACCAATTTGGACATATGATTATAGTGATATAATTCCTAGATTCTAACCTAATATAAATGGCTTTAACACCTCTCAGGTGGATGTATGTCCAGGTTTCAATCTTCATCAAACACAACAAGATCTGTGGGAAGACTAAGAATGATAAATCAAGCCAATTTATAGGATTCCAATTATTAAAGGTTGCGTGTGGGACATAATTGTGTGATTGTACATTTTTCACATGATATAAATGTAAAAAAATAGGTTTGTTAAAATAAAAAATTATCGTTTCTTATTAATTTTAATAAATTATATTTTGTATATTTATATTTATTATAATAATATTTGGTAAATTTTTAGTAAAAAAGAAAAACACATTATTTTTAACCAAATTGAGTATTCATTAATTATATAATTTTATTTAAAACTATAATTTATAAATTTTATAATTTTAATTTGTTTAAAAATATAGAATTTTTGAGCTCATCATATAAAAATTATCTTTGAAAGAATTTTTGAGAAATTTCTAAAATGTTTTTCTATTGAATGTTGAAAAAGAGAGACTATCATTGAAAAGAGACTCTTTATTTTAAGCATTTTCAAATATAAAATTTTGTTTTAAAATTATTTCATTATAAAATTAGTTAAATTATATTATGAATAATCCTTTGAAGGTAATTAGAATCAGTTTTATGATTTATTTTTTTATAAAATATTTTCACACTATAGTAGAAAAGTTTTCTAGAAATATAATTTTCATCCCATTTTGTGTTTTTAGTTATAAATTAAATTATGAAACTTCAATAAAATAAATTTGTTAAAATCGATTCTATATTTTCAATCATAAAAATTAGTATCATATAATAGGTTCAACTAAATTTTTTCCATTATTAATAATAATCATTGTAAATATTTTTAAACTCGGTAAAAGAGATAAAATTGGGTTAAAACTATAAGATTAAGATTTAAAATATCTATAACACATTCCATTTAATTTATAAACTATTATTTGGTCTTTTTATTTAATGGTATCGTTATAAGATGAAAATCTATTTTTTCTTGACCCAAAAGTATCAAAACCATAAATATTTTATTATTTATCCAAAATAATTCATGTAAACTAATTCATTAGTGTATTTCACGGTAAAATTATATTTATGCTTAAATAAGTTTTTTCCCACAAAAACAGTGTTCCATGTTTTTTGCGTTCTTATAATATAATTTTTTTAAACTAATATAAACTAAACATGATAAAATGAGAAAAAAAATGAATCAACTCATAAAAATTTTATTATATGTTACATTTCATTTTTGGTCATATAATTATGTTATCATGGTAAAAAATTATGTTATCGCGGTTAAGGTTAAAATGAGTTTAAAGAGGTTTAACTGGGAGATAATGCTTAAAATGTATCCAAAAAATATAAAAAAGTGATTGGTTGAGTTTACCTTGACCCTATAACACCTTATAATCAAATATGGAGTGTATTGGATCCACATATCATGATTATGATATATATATATATATTAAATATTTTTTAAAATTCCAAGTCCATTCTCTCCCATAATTATTAAAACAAACCCCCTCTCCTCTCTTAATCACAAACCATGATCCATTTTTAAGCTAATAAAAACCTAAATATCTTTCTAAGATCCCTTAACATATCATATAAGTCATAGAATTTTAATAATATCAACTATTTAGGGCATAAAGTGTAAAGAAAAGGAGGCTGTTCAAATAAGTGGTATAACTTTTAACCAAATGTTTTCATTTTATTTTTTCTTACACCATCTTCAAAACTATTAATTTTTTTTAAAATAATAAAATATATGTATATATATCACATATAATAATATTTTATTATGTTTATGTATTAAATTTAATGCATCCTTTTTATTATCAAATGAGAAACACAATTGCTAATAATTTTCACAGAAAAATACCACCTTATGAACCGAAGTAATTCATTTTCGATCACCGCCTATCACGGTTGGTTATAATAATGAATTTAATGTATGTATATGATATTATTTATACATTTATAAATTTTTGAGGATAATATATGAATTATTTTCTTTCCATTCATTCCATTGAAAAATGATAATATCGTTCGTGCTTCTGTGTAGATTACCACCTCTACGAAGCTATATGATCTTTTTTTTGAAAACTTCATGACATGGATGGTATATATAAAGATAAATATTTATGATATAATTATAAATTTTTAAATATTATATAAAAATAAACTTATTTCTCTCAAGTTATTTCCAAAAAGAAAATTTTAACCATTTGTACGTACGACATACCATCTCCATGATTGTAATATAATTAATTTTTCATAACCATCATACATAGTAGGTTCTAAATAAAATTAATTAATTTATAAAAAAAATATTTATTTAATTTTAATATTATTTTATATTATGGAATAATGAAAACTTTGACCATAGTTAATATACCACAACCAATAGAAATTATGAACCAAACATTCTCAAAACACCTGATATGGACTTAATCGATTGAGTAATTAATTTTGTCATTGAAATAAATGAAATAAATATTTTTATAGTAACATATTAAACCTATATAAGGTTTTTAAAAATGTAAATATAAGATAAAATTTTACTATATAGAATATAAATAATGTCCCCGAAATGTTTGACACACAGTAATGGAAAATTTTCCTAAAAGGCATTGTTTAAAGTGTTTTAATGATTTATTTTCTAAACATTTTTCACCCATTTCATTATTAATAAAATTAATTTATGAATTTATTTATATAAAAATAAATTAATTATTTAAACTTTTATATTTATCTTTACATTAAATTATTTTTAAAATAAATATGTTTACATATTTTATAAGAAATTTGTTGATAAAAAGACAAAATCTTTTTTTACATATATTCTATTAAAATATTTTCTAGCCACTATAATCATAATTTTATGTTTGTATTAATTTTAATGATTTCATGAATTCAAAAAAGAAAAATCCTATTTCTCATTTTAGGGGTATTATTTGAATGTGTTTTAAATGGAATAATTTTTTATATCTAGAAATGTTATTTTAATGGTTTAAAATTATATTTTTTTGAGTATGATGATGAAAATGAAATAATCCATGTGTAATTATTATGTTATTGTTCCTATAAATTTTCTATGATGATGGATGTGCCAAATATTTATCATGATGTTAAGTGATCCCAATATAGTATATGATGACAGGTGAGCTCGATATATCTCTAAAATGAGTTGGGTAAAGGGACTGAGTTAACAGGTTAGGATTATCCAAATATATAATGGGAATTTACCATAATGTTTATTTTAAATTTCTGAATGATTGTATGAGTGATATGAAAATTATATCCCATGTACCTAGATAATTTTCCTATATTTGAAATGGGTTTCATGGAAATCATATAATTTCACATGATAAGATAAATAGAATATGTTAAATTCATTTTTCACATTATTCTTCAGATTGAAATGAATAACTTTTTGAAATTGTTTACAAGAGTTTTTTCATGCTTATAAATAACCCTTTAAATGTTTTATTCTTACCTTTATGATTTTTTATGATTTGTTTTTGAAAAAATATGGTCAATGAACATGATTTCATCTGTTAGAAAATTTTTATTTTGAGAAAAATGTTTATTATGAAAAAGGATAAAACATACCGAGTATTTGTGGACTAAAAGGTTTCTTCATTTATTTTTATATATTTATTTTAGAGATTTTTTTCTCATCTCACATTTTCTAATGTTTTTAAAAGTGTTTTAAGGATGAGTAGGTACAAGTATGAGGACAAGATATAAAATATGAAGATTTTTCTTGAAAATAAAACTTGTAATTTCATAAAGGTTTTGAATTGTAAGAAATTGGATATTGAGTGGAATTGTCCACTTTATGATGTAAGATTTTATTTTATAATAATTATGACACAATTTTATAAAAATATACTTCAAAAATATATTAAATAATGCAATATTTATTTTTTGAAAAGATTCAATTTTTAGATTACTTAGGGTCGGGTCCCTCTAGGTGTTATATGAGAATTTTTTTAGATAATTTTATATTTTTGTATAATATAAGTAGATATGTTTAATAGATTTGAATTTATTGTTATCATGATTTATATTTTTATGATTAATATTTTTTTCTAAACTCTATCTATATATAATTATTTTCCTTATAGGAAACATGAAAGCTAAAGTAGAAAGGAAACAAGAGGATAATAAAATTTAAAATCAAAAACTTGGAATGGTTAGAATTGGAAATGATCAGTTTGTTACAGTGATGGATTAGTTAACATAGGTTATTAATGGTGGTGGCATCCATGAAACATAGAAATAATATATACCACATAGAAATATGCTGATACTAGAGAATATTATGAGATATAATCCTTGATCATTCAGTGGATCTAATGAACAAGTCATAATTGAGTGATGGATTAATGCTCTAGAAAAAACCATAGAAGTTATGTGTTCTTTTTGAGATTAAAAAGGTAACTCATAATATCTACCAATTTTAATGTGAATCTGATCAATGGTGGTAAATGGTTAAGAATAATAGAGAAAGATAATATATTTATCCCATGGTAAGTGATACATTTAAGAATATTTTCTTTGAGTTGTATTTTCCTAATTTTTCTTAATTTAGAATGGAAAATAAATTCATATAATTAAGATAGAAGGAGGAATATTCCATAACAGAACATGAATAATGCATCACCAAATTGGAAAGATATTAAAAAAACTATATATGGGAACTTTATAATAACATTAATTAAATTTAATAATTATTAAATCCACGATACCAAAGTCCATGGGCCTCTCACAAATTTAAAAGTTACTAGAAACTTTTTTTATAATAAGAAGGTAGAAATTGATTTTTTTGATGACCATGTATTTCTTAACAACATGGAGTAAATTAAGATATGTTTGTTGTAAATAGGAGTTAATCTATAGAAGAAATTTGGATGCAAAAAAATCTATTTTATAGTTTTTGATAAGTGAGGTAAAAAGAACCGCAGGGAATGCCTAATGAAATATAAAAACTACTTTTGATGTGGTATTTTAGACATATGGAACATTATTAAAATAAAAAATATCATGGTAATTCTATGAATTTTTTTGATAAAAATGATGAAAGTTGTTTTAAATTTAATTACATGGGTAATTATATAGATTTATAACTGAAGAAGAGAAAGAAATTATGTGAATCCCAAAGACTATAAGAAGGAGGGTGTGGTGAAATATTTTACAAATACTTAGGATAATTTCGGGCCATAAAATGAAGTTGAAAAAGGTAAAAACATATTTATTCAGATTACACTAATGTATTGTATCTTTTAGGGTCGAAACATTCATTTATTTCTGATCTATTTACTATTAAAATCAAATTTTCACCTTAATAAATGATGTCATGACCATGGATAAAAAAACCTAGGGATAGAATTAAGGAAGAAAGAATTTATAATGATCTTATTATTATAATATTTGAAAGTGTTTTACCTAAAAAAATATTTGTCTTAACATTTTTAGAATTTGATGTTATTTTGGGTATGGATTGGATTTTATTTTGTCAAACTTTCATATATTAGACTTCCAAATAAGTTATTTTCTGAAATGAGTTTTATTTATTATTTACGAATGAATTCATATCATTGATAACATATCAAGATGCTGATAAATTATTCAAGGAGGGAAATGAAACATATCATACACACATTTCAAAAAATAAAGAAATTATCTAGATTAATGATATGATAGTTATAAATAAATATCTAGATGTTTTTATAGATGAGTTTCCTAGTATTATACCTAATCAAGAAATCAAATTTACTATTAACATAGTGCCTGAGGCTAAGACAATATCATAAATTCCATAAGGAATAAATCATTTATATATTTTAGAATTGTAAAAATAAGCTATAATAATTTTTATATAAAGGTTTCATTTTTCCAAGAACTTTACCAAGGTTTGATCCTATTTTATTTGATAAAAATAATGTTGGTTACACATGGATTTTACTAGATTATAATGCATTCAATAAAATTACTTCTAATAATAAGTATCTATTTCATCATATCAATAATGATTTTTTTCATCTTCATAGAGCATCATATTTTATTTATGATTGATCTATGGTCCAAGTACCATATTTTGAAGGTGATGGAGGATAATTTCCCTATGACACCATTTAATACTATTTTTGGCAATTATGAGTTTGTTTTTATGACCATTAGGTTTTATAATTATCCATTAATTTTTATGGATCTTATAAATATTTTTTTAATCAATATATGGATACATTTTTGGCTTCATTTATTGATGGGATCTTGGTTTATTGAAAAATTTATTAGGATCACCAAAAAAATATGGATTATTATGAAAATATTGAATGAATTTTTTTTATATGGAAATTTTTGTAAATTTGATTTTTGGTTACAAAAAATTTCATTCCTTTGATATATCATTATTAAATATGAAAAAACTATTGATCCCAGTAAAATTAAATTTTTTGATGAATGTCCCAGCCATTAATGTTTCTAAGATTCATAGTAATCCTGGATAACCAAGTTATTACCAGTGATTTGTTAAAAAAATATCATGGTTATCTAGACCAATAACAATGTTAACCCTAAATGGATTTAGTTTTATATTCATAATGAAATGTGATGAATTTTTCTATGAATTGAAGAAAGTTGATTAATGAATGCTCCGCTATTAGTCCTTCCTTCAAAAAAGGTGAAATTTTAATCTATATTGATGATTCATTGAAGCTATTGTAGATTCTCTTAAATAATGACCAAATAATTGATTATGTATCATTTCAATAAAATCCTCATGAGAAATATTATCCAACACTTGACCTTTAACTGGTGTATTTGTGCTTAACCATAAAAATATAAAGGAATCATTTAAATGGAGTAATGATTTAAATATTAATTGATCTGAAAATTTTGAATAATATAATTACTCAGAATGTGTTGATTATGATATAGTTTATAAGGTTGGAATTGAAAAATGATTAGAACTGCATAATTAATTACCATAAAGATAAGGAAAATAGAGTATATGATGCTTTTAGTTGCAATGATACTTCTACATTAATAATGTAATATCTATAACATGATTCTTTGATTAATGATTTGGTGAATTTTTTCTTATAATTTTTTGTATTGTAACTCCATTTATTTTATTTCAAGTGCTAATTCAATATTTTTTTTAGATATGATTAATCAATATCAAAATAATGATAATGAGTTATAGGAAAATATATAATTGTTTAATATTGATAAGTTACCTTCATTTAATATAAAAAAGGAGATGTTTTCATATTAAATAAAAGGTTATGTGATTCTTGTTACCCCTAGTTGAAGAATGAATTTTTGAGTGAGGATCATAACTATGCATTCACAATTCATAATGGGAATTAATATAGTGACCATTAGGAACATTTCATGTGGGAAGTAATAAATATACATATTGTTGATTTTATATTGAAAATTTCAACTTGTTAACCAGTTATAGTAGAGTCACATTTACTGAAGGGATGATTCATCATTTTAAATTTCAAAAATTGAAATGGAAGAATATATAAATTAATTTCATGTTGGGATTAAAAAATACATCTTTAGGTAATAATGTTATTTGGGTAAATGTTGATTGTTTAACTAAATATTCTTATTTTCTTTCCATTCGATATAATATGTGTTTATATTAACATTATAAAAAATATGTTAATATAATAATTATATTACATGGAGTTATTATTTCTATTATATCTAATCATGATCTCAGGTTCATCTATAATTTCAATAGAGGACATCAGAAGTCATTGGGTGATGAATTAATATTCCATACAACCTTTCATCCTTAATGTGATATATATCCAAAGAAAATGAATTACTCTTTTGAGGATATGATTTGAGTATCTTCGATTGATTATCTAAGAAATTGGGATGAAAATTTTATTATGGATATTTTTTCTTATAATAATTTTTTTTAATCAAGTATATAGAAGTATCATTTTGAGGTATTATATTTAAAGTTGAGTCGGGCAGTAGTTTTTTAGATAAAGTATGGAAAATAAAGTAATTGAGAAAATAATTGGTAGAATAAATGATTGGGAAAGTGACTTAGATTTAGTAGTATATTAAGACAACTCAATATTGAAAAAACGTAATATAGATAATTAGAGGAAATATCTTTCTTTTAGGGTAAGTGATCAGGTTCTTCATATTATACCCCCATGAAAAAGTGTTCTGATTTTTCTTTTAAAATAGGAAGTTTAAGTCCATTTTTCATTGGACCATGATAAATTATAGAGAAAATTAGATCATTTTCTTATCATGTTTTCTTACGTATGAGTTTATCTTAGGTACATTATATATTTAATATTTCTTTAATAAAAAATATGTGTTGGATTCATCTCATATTTTGATCCCTGAAGTAGATTAGATAAAAGAAAACCATTTTAATGAGGAACAACAAGTATATATATAAATATTCATGAATATTGATAAAAAGTGTTTCTAAATAAATTTATCTACTAGGTTTTGGTTTTTTTTGAAAACCATATGATTGAAGATGAAAAACAAGAATCTGAATATGCTATGAGGGAAAGATATCACCACATGTTTAAATATTAAATAAAATTAGGGGGGGGGGATAATTTCCAAAAGGTGTAGAGAATTTAACAACCTAAGTAATGTTAAAATAAATAATTTTATTATATTATTAAAATTCATAAATTATATTTTATATATGTATGTTCCATATATAAATATAAATTAATTTTTGTGTCATAAGAAAAAAGTTTTATTTCAATCCAATCTGGGTTAACTTGCAGCATAAGATTTTATTTAAATGTAAAATTTATAAATATTATAATTTAAATTTGGAAAAAATGATATCACTTTTTAATTTTTTTGTGTCAAAATTAATATTGGATTAATTTTTTATAATTTTTGAAAATGATTTATTTTTTGATTGAATAGTAAATAATGCTGTTTTTTTTAAAACTACATTTCCATATCAAATATTTACAAAGTTACATTTTATAAAATTTTAAATGTAAAAATAGTTAATTTATATTATAGATAAGATAACTTGGGCCATTGGAATCAACTTTATGCTTCATTATGGAATATAATCATCTTTTACTTAAGAAGATATTTTTTCTATAAAATAGTTCCTTTTCATGTTTTATAGGATTAATTTTCAAATTAATTCTAAAACATCCATGAATATATTTTTATAAAATGTAATTAATATTTTTAATCAAGAATATTAATATAATATAATTTATTCAATTAATTTTTGGTCATTACATATATTAACCATAGTAATTGTTCATCACCTCAGTAAAAGAGGAAAAACATGGTAAAAATTATGGGGTAAAGCATTAAAATATCTCTAAAAATCTCCCTTGTCCCATTCAATGACTGTTTTCTGATGAAAGATATGTTTTATGAGTTGAATAATTTATTTTTTAACATTAATTAGAATTTTGTTACCCAAGATCACCTTTTGTGAAGATAAGTTATATTTTATTCAAAGAGAAAACTATTTTTTATTTGTATTTAATTGTATAGTTCAATGTTTCCATTTAGTTTCCTACCAATCCATATCCTAAAAAACTTCATTTTTTTTATTATTTATGAAAGAAATTAATTTAAACCAATTTATTAAACTATTTCATGATAATATTATTTTAATATTAAAATTTATTATTTTCTTAAAAACATTTTCCTTCTATTGTTTGTTCTTATATTAATAGTAATATTTTCCACATTAAAAATTCAACATTTTCAAATGGATTTAAAATTTGGAAACATCACGTTCAAATTTTCCTAGAATCCTTCTATTATTTTTGTTTATATAAATAAGTTATCATGATAAAATGTTATGTTATCACGGTTAATGTTAAAATGAGTTTAAAGTAGTTTAACTGGAAGAAAATGATTAAATTGTATAAAAAAATTTCTAAAGGTGCTTGGTTGAGTTTATTTTTTAACCTATCATGGATTATTCTCTAATATGGAGTCCTTTGGTCCCACTTTTTATGATTATGATATATATATATTTAATCTTTTTAAATATATCACATGTGTCCACTCATCCACTTATAAAAGGGCTCCCAATCTCCTCTTCTCTTTACACATAGAGAGATATTTTGTCCCACCAATACCTACCTAAATAACTTCCTGAAATCCCTCCATAATTCATAGACTTATTAGTCTAGGAATCATACCAACCATGTAGTCTTAAGATGTAAATAACAGGAGGTTGTCCAAAAAAGTTGTATAGATTTTAACTGAATGTTTTCATTTTATATATTATTCTTCCTCTACAAAAAGTCCTCTAACTATTTCTATATAAACACATTCGTATCTCTAAATTATTTTTATGTTTTTATGAGTATGGGTGAACTTTAATCTATCTCATTCTTTATCTAATTGGAAAAAACCATCTTTTGTGTGTATGATGGATTATTGCCTCACAAATCAATTTAATTAATTTTATATCACCACCTCTCAAAGAAAGTTATAATGATTTATTTTATGTATATATACTATATTCAAGAAATATTTATCATTCTAGATTGATATTATATTGACACAATCAAATTTTCATTCATATATTGAAACAAGTTCTATTAATTTTTAGAGGTTTTTAATAAATAATCCCATGTAATTGAATGTCTCATGAAATATGAGAAATCTAAAATAAATGTATAAAATTTATTTAAATTATATTTTAATGTTCTATTTTAATTATTATTTTTATTTTGTTTTTGAATTTTTAATTTTTTATGTAAAAAGTTTCCAACCATAGGTTAGCCCTCAACCAAAGACCCACCAGCTAGATAGACATCCCCAAGGGGCCCACTAGACAAGAAGGCCCTTAGAAGATCCTAGATCTGTATCATGAGATAATATCCCATGGGAAGCCCATGAGTATAGGGTAGTCCTAAGGCCGTAGAGGCCATGTGGTACAACACGACCCATATTGTGTGTGCAGTGTGACTAGGATATCATCACCGAAGTGAGATTATGGTGAGTTGATTCCATAAATTTCATTATAAATGAAAGTGGAATTCGACTTCATTGCGAATTTAGGAAAACTGTGTTATAGGAACTATTCATACTTGTAAAACCGATTCTAGTTCACCTTATTTCCATGCCTCATCCCACAAAGACATTTCATTGCCACCTATTACTATATTACAAGTCTCCCCACACCATCATCAACCACCAAAAACAACTATTATCACCACTTAGGAGCTCTAACTCAATTTTAAATTCCACAAAAAAGCTCAGGACTACCATGTACCACCACTGAAACCTCATAAGATATCATCAAGGATTATTTTGATTAATGTAGATCTATGCAGAATAATGTGAAGATAAATCCATCCACTTTGAAGTCCATATGAAATGGGGAGATATCCTTTTCATTAGCAGACATCAAAAACTACTCACATGTGTCCACAAATCCATGAAATTCCCATGAACACCATGAAAAAGAGAGGTGTCCCTATGAGATGTTTTTTCATGCTTCTGGATTCGATACCCCGATATCTATGGGGGATCCTAAAGAAATATTCAAATATAGATCCATGTTTAAAAATAAGGAAAGTGTGAACCATGAAAAATATGATATATTTATAGAGGATAGGATTATCCACTATAAATACAAGGTATTTCCACTACTGAATAGAGTTCGATTTTCCAGGGGGGGGGGAGACTGAAGGATTCTTATGCATTAATTTTTTTGGTAGTTTCAATTTCTTTTTTCTTTTATATTTATTTTTCACAAATTTATAAATTTATAATTTTTTTAATATAACTCACACATTTTTATTTATGTGAACAACCATGTGTTCTTATTCTTCTTCTTATTCTTATTCTTCGTGTTCATTTCATTTTATATTTCCTCTTCAGCTATTTATTTTATTTTATTATTACCTCTCTCTCTTCTTTATTTATTATTTTATATTTCATGTGTTATTTTATTTCTATATCTCTCTATTTCTTATTTTTTTTATTTTATTCACCCCTCTTTGTTCCATCATTTTTTATCTTTTACTCCCAATAATGGTAGGTTGACCTGAGGCATGGCCTCATAGGAGGTTAGGTGTTTTATGAATTCAGTTCTTATATTATTTTATGGTTTTAATCTGTTTGTGGTATATGAAAGTGAAGTGAAAGAGTGTGTTGGTTTTACACTATGAAATGAAACTTTACTTCACTTATATTATTCTTTTATATTGTTCCCATCACTTTTATTGGATACTATATCTTTACATGGCGGATTTGATCCATTCAATGGATGAATTGACATACGATGGAGTCAGGTCCTGGAAGGTTTCATACTATTGATTAAGGTGTTCCATCAAATGAGGTGGAATTTATATTTCATAGGAATTTTAGAATCCAGCAACAATAAATAAAAAATTCATAGTTCATGAATGGTATATCAATATTTAGTTATCAAACTAAAATTTAAACAATAAATGAATAATAATGATGGAACCCATAAAGCCAAACCTTAAGGCCAATTAATTTCTTTCTATTATAATTATTTTTTCATTTCATAATAATTTATAATTTCATTTCCTTCCATTATATTAGAAAATAATCAAAACCAAAATATCATTATTTTAAGAAAATAAAAAATATAGAAAAAATTATTTCTTTGGCGAATTCGATTATGTAGGTGAACAATTGTGAAGCTCTAAAAGTGAGATAAACCTAGTCAGCCTCTGTGCTGCAATAGGAAAATAAATAAATTTTCCTTTTTTCCATGACCTATGATAGGAGTTCATAAAAAATGGAAGCATTTCTAGGGATTTGAGTAGTTTTTTATTATCTTTTTCTTTTTTTAATTGAATATATTTTTCCTTTGTTTTCTAAAATAAAAAACAATAATTAATTTTCTTATTTTTCCATGATGTATCAAATAATTCAATAACATTAAGTATTTAATGATTACTCTCATGTGAAGAAACAAGAACAATAAGTTATTAACCATGATCTAAATGATCAGATTCAAATGATTTAATGAATGATAGGGTTAGCGAGGAACCAAATTTAGAATGTAAATTGTGATTACCTCAAACAATATGAATTTAAACTAGAGTATGAACCTTTAATATTTCTTGAGTTTTCATATTAAATCAAAATGGTTGAGGAATAACTATATAAACAACCAAAACCCAACCATCTCATGATCTAGATTAAAAATGAACATGAATAGATGGATATGATTCATGATGAGAAAGATATTCCATCTGAGCTATGTGTGGGAGATCAAAAATATATAAACCACTTCTTGAATGTGCATGTGGTACAATATGATCTACCCAATCCTTAAAAAGTAGATAACCTGACACCATTACATATCTCTCTATCCATTAAAAAGGACAACACCCATGCGGTGGAATACGTTGAAAAGATGGAGGTGCCTGAATACCTACCCCTATTCATAGAGATTCAATTTTAAGAGGTCCTTAGCATTGAAGATATGATTCAAGCTGAATCAACAAAGAGAGTTGATAATTTTATAAACTCATTCTAATTTACTTTTGTTCAATATGAATTGAGTATAAACTCCCATGTTTTTGAATTTTTATATTTGGATAATATAGTTTTTTCCTTATGGGGAGATCAATAAGAATCACATGAACTTATTGATGAAAAAATAGAGGTACCTCATATTTCTGAACATACCATAGAGAAATACCATGAGTAGAGCCTATTAATCTTACCATTTAAAAACAAGATTATGTCTTCCCTTGTTGAAGGAGATATTTTTGGTATTAAATTTTCATGTTTAAATTATGTCTAAGTAAAATTACATCATCAGTCGCCCCTTTGATAATTTAATTCTTGCATCTAGAATTGGGAAACAACTACAAAAATGAGAGAAGGTTTAACAAGTAGAAACCAAGAAGGAGTTTGATTCGCACTTCATCCTTCTCTACCATGCACACTATTTCTAATTGTAAAATGGAAGAATTTTTAATACTCTATCCATTTATTATTCCTCATGAACAAACCTAAAGTGCATGATGGTAAAAGGAATATGTGGTGGTTAAAATCCAAGAAGATCCACCATCCAAAAAACTATGGATAATATTTGGTACATCCCTTCTAGAGCTGGCTAAAATTACGGGAACACTTAGGGGATAATACCTTGATTTTTCTTTACTTGTTTTCTAGGAAATTAAATTTAATTATTAGGACTATTTTAGTATAAATCCCCAATCCCTAATATTTTATGATATATAATGATATGATATGTGTGCATAATTCAATGATTTAATTTTTTAAGACCATGATGGAAAAAATAATCCCCCAAAAAGTGGAAGAAAAGGACTAAAGCTTCATGAAAAAGTGGAGTTCAAATTTAATGTTTATATATTAAACTCCAAGCATTTTTTTTCTGAAATTTTTATTAGACAATTAAAAATGAATTTTCACACCCATACTTTTAATTTATGAATTACATGAGTTATCTAAGAGACATGAGTTTCTTAGGAACCTTATTATTCCATGTTTTAGTTTCCAATGATAATGGTTTTTAATTATTAAGGTGGAGAATTTAATTATTAGATCGAATCATGGATATTAAAATGATGACTCCTGATTTGGGGTAAATTGATGATTCATGTAAATGAAATATCCCTACCATTTTATCACAATTTGAATTTATAAAATTTATGTGAATTGATATTTTATTATTAGTTATTCCATGAGTGATTTTCCTAAATCATACATTCAATTCTTGAGAGTATTTATATACCAAGTTATTCTTATTTTATCATGAGCATATTTTTTGAGTGATTATGGGGAATAAAAACTTATATAACATACATTGGAACTCATAAAATCTAATAAATATAAAAAAAACATTTAAAATGATTGATGTATCTTTGATAAACCCTTATCTATAATACCACCATTTACAGAATCCTTGTTTATCACATAGAGACCAGAGATGAACTCTATTTCGGATGATCCATATTTCAATCCATTTTTTCCATTCCTGCTCTTCCATTAGTATTTTTATGATATTTTAATATTTTGGGGGTGAGGTAATTTATGGTGGAAGGATTCACTATATTGTATGGGAAAAGTTTTTATGTGTGTGTGGGGGTGGGGGTGGTGCTAACTTTGGGTATTGTGAAATGTTTTTTATTCATACATAGTACATTTATTATTTTCCATACCTAAAAAAATGAAAATAATAATAAATAGAAATGGTTTGTGACTTGGAAATTATAAAATCAATATTTATAGACCTATAATTATTATCATAAATGGTTAGTTAGTCGAAGTGAGCTTTATTACATACAAAACTTTTGAAAAAGTTAAAAAATATGAAAAAGTGGTTTGAAACGAAGTAAACAAAAGGTAAAAAATCAAAAGGGTGAGAAATTCATAAATTATGATTTTATTGATCATAACCTTTATTTTGATTTGTAAAGTGGGAGTTGTCACAATTTGAAAGAGAGAATTTGAATGATATTTTACTTTTTATATCATGCTTGATACTTTATAGATTAACCTCCTCTTTTAATTGTGCGAAGTTTAATTGATATTTTATGCGAAACAAGAATATTCGGTTTACCATTGATAATTATTTTATTTTATTTATTTTAAATTTAAATAAAGGTAGAATTGGTCACCTTTTAAATTCATTTTTGAGATTTTATACTTGAGGACATGAATACATTAAGTGTTCAGATATGTGACACACTCATACTTTCATGCATATTTTTTGAAAATTTATAAAAATTTTCAATGGATTTTAATGAATAATCTCATGTAATTTAATGTTTTATTAAAATATGGTAAATTTAAAATGTTTAATTAATATTTTTATATATAAAAATTATGGTTTTTAATGATTTATTTTATTGAAGAATATTGTGTATATTTTTATTATGAATTTTGATTTTTTAGGTAAAAAATTTCCATGTAGAGGATAACACTCAACCAGAGACCCACAATCTAGTTAGGCTGCACTGTGAATGTTCCGTCTAACTAATGCAGGCTGTTAGAAAATCCTGCATGGGTAGTAAGGGAGCATGGACCATGAGAATAATTCTTGTGACTAAAGGGTAGGACTCCGCCTATACAGGCCACACAGTGTATCTTGGCCCATATTTTGTGTGAATTATACCCAGGATACCATCCACAGAGAAAAATTATAGAGAGTGGTTTCCACCAATATCATTATAAAATAACATGTACTGATAGTTTAAATCTGATGTTGGGAAACCATGTTATGAATACTATACATACTCACAAAAATAGTGTCATTACACCTTATTTCTACACCTCACCCTGCTTGACCATTTCAATACTACATGATTTCACCTTCAAAGACTCCCTATACCATTTAAAACCACTGGAAATAACCATGAACACCACTAGTGTTATTGAACTTGATATAAAACACCACCAATGATCTTAGGAGCACCCTATCTCACCTATTCCACCTTATATGATCACATCAAAACATATTTTGAAGAAGGTGGATCCATTCATGAGAAATTGATGATCCATCCAACCAAATTGAAGGGAGGATGGAATAATGAGGCTATATTTTCCACTACAACACCTCAAAAACTTCTACCACATTTCCATGGATCCATGCAGCATCCATGCATTCCATGAAAAAGGGAGGAAACCCTGTGAGAAGTTTTTCCATTCTGAAAGATTCAAAACCTCAATATCTATGGGAGATTGAAAAAATATATTCATAAAATGTCAATGTTTAAAAATAATGATTGTTTAACCCAAAAATATTAGAGATATTGGAAGATAATGGAATTATACCCTCTATAAATATAGGGTCTTGGCATTTCCAAAAAGAGTTCAATCCCCCCTTGGGAGAGACTGAAAGATGACGATGATTTAATTTTTTCATTAGATATTAAGTCATATTTTCTTTTCCATTTATTTTATTATAATTCATTAATTTTATTTCATTTATAAAATAACTCATGCACTGTTTATTTATTTGATCCACCATGTGTTCTTCTTTTTCTTCTTTTCATTCTATATATACTCTTCTTATATTTATTTTACTTTATTATTCACTCTCTCTATATTATTATTATTTTTTATGCGATGTGTTATTTTATTCCTATCTCTATATAATTACTTTTATTTTTCTTTTATTCTTATCTCTTTCATTCATCCATTGTGATATCATACTCTTGATAATTGGATCCTAACCCGAGGATTGGCCTCAAGGGAGGTTTGGTGTATTCTAAATTCACTTCTTAAATTATTTAAAGGTTTGAATCTACTCATGGTGGGTAAATGTGAAGTATAGGAGTGCACCATTTTATACTTTGTAATGGAACTTGAATTCCATTCTATTACTTTGTTTACATATTTTCCCTTAGTTTTGTGGGTAAACAGATCCTTATATGGTAGAGTTGAGTCATTTAATGGATAAAATGACATATGATTATGATGGGTCTTAGAAGGTGTCACACTCTCGATTGTGGTGTGCCATAAAACTTGATTACAAGAGTATGTAGAATTAATATTTCATAGTAATTATATATTCCATATCCAATAAATAAAATATTAGTAGTTCAAGCATGATATTTCATAATTGTGATATCAAACTGAATTTTAAATAAGAACAATGAATAATGAAGAAACATGAAACTAAATAAAAAATCCACATTCTTTATTTATAAAAACATCTAAATTGAATTTTATAATTGTTTTATTTTATTTCACTATATTTCTCATTGAAACTAAAATTTAATAATTTTCATAAAATAATAAAAATAATAAAAATAAGTAGTTCCTAGGTGAAATAAAATTCGCATGTAGAAAACTATGAAGCTCCTCAAGTGAGATGACCCTAGTCATCCACTGTTATACATTAGTAAAATATAGAAATTTTTATTTTCCAAAACCTATGATAGGTTTGAATTAAATATCATCAATTTTCTTACCGTTATATTTATTGAAATATAATGATTTCATTCATGCATATGTGTGGATTACCACCTCCACAAAGTGATATGATTCATTTACCATCACCGCCTATCATAGATGGTATATATAACTATGTTTAAAGACGTAATATATATTTTATGATATAATAATTATTATAAAATTATAAAATTATACTTACCTTCTTTCCCTCACAATCATTGAAAAATGGAAACATTACCCATGCATATGTATGACCTACTATCTCCATGATTGTAACATAATTCATTTTTCAAAAAAATATTACATAGTTTGAAGTGAAACTATAATTTATTCATATAAATTATAATTTTGTCTTGATTATTATTGTAAATATATTAAAAAATGAGTTATTTAACAACATTCAATATACTGATTTCTTTTGAAATTATGAAACAAACATCATCAAAACACTTGAGGTAGACTTAATTGATTATGTAATTAAACATGTCATTGAAATAAATGTTTTAATAATAATGGAATAAACCTGGAAAAGGTTCTTAGGAAATTAAATAATTGATAAATTTTTACTATATGTGAGATTATTTTGTTGTACAAGTCAAAATCATGGAAAGGGGAACTTTTCCTTAATACCCTTGTTTTAAATGTTTTAATAATTTATTTTATAAATATTTTTCTTCCATCAACATAATCTTAAAAATATTTAATTAATGTATTTATATGGACAAAAATATAATATAAAGAATATTCTATGCCACTTTTAAATTTCTTGTAATTATTATTTCAAAATTAATCTCTCTACCTATTCTATATGGAGCATTCTTTAAAATGGTCAAAATGAATAACCTATTTTATGGTATACAACACTGATGGTTTTTCTCCCCACTATAATAATTATTTTATGTTTTTATTCCATTACAATTTATTATTTTGTCTTCAATGAAAAATACTCATTCCATTTGTTCTAGATTTTTTGAAATGGGGTTTTAAATAGAATTTGTATTTTTATATCATGAAATGTTTATCATATGGGTGAAAATAATATTTTGATGATTATTATAATGGAAATTCAATTATTCATGTGTTATTATTATATTATGGTTCATGGGAATTGTTTATCATGATTAGTGATCTTGATATAGCTCAAAATGACTCATGAAAGTGATAAACTCCGAATTATGGGTTATCTTTAAATATCTACTCAATGCATTGAGTAATGTAATAGATTTCACCATTTAGGTTTTTCTTAAGAGATAATTGGAATATATCGAGTAGGTTATTCAATTTGTAAGAGTTATTGTATGAGCAATATGAAAATGACTTTGAATGTTATTTATAAGATTTAAATATGTTGTTTATGTTTTTTAATGGAAATATTATGATTTTACAAGGTACGATACAAAGATTATTTTTTTAAAAAATGTTTATCCTTCTTCATAAGTGTGATATTTATAACTTTGTGAACATTTTTTCATGAGATTTTTGTGATTGTAAAGAAACCATTATAAGTTTTATTTTTGATTTTAAATTTCTTATGAATTGTTTTATAATAATTATTGGGATGTGAAGTTGAATTCATGGATTTGAAAATGTTTATATTTAATTAAAAATGTTTTATGAAAAAGTTTTTTTTTCAATCATTATTCATGGATGAATACGTTTCATAAATTATATATATATATATATCCCTTATAGATCATTTTTTTCTCATCCCTCATTTTCAAATGTTTTTCATAGAAGTTTAAGGATTATTTGGGTCATTTATGTGGTCAATAAGAAAATTGTGAAGATATTTCATAAAGTAAATCTTATTTTATCTTAGATTAATTATATTGTGGAAATAACGAATACTGAGTAGATTTTTCCACTTTGTGATGTAATATTTTATTTTGTAATGGTGAATATATAATTATATAAAAATCGATACCTAAATTCTATTCATGAATTCATGAAACTAAATTATTTCATAAAGATTAAATTGATTGATTTTTTATGATTGAGACCATATAAGAAAACACAAAACATTCTATAAAAATATGTTTCATATAACCTACCATAAAAGAAATAATGATATTCAGATGATCAAACTTCTAGATCTAGGAGTAACACTGCAATCCCCTATAGATAGTGATATATGTGTCAAATAATGGATGGAAGAAGATGATCTAAGAGGAAAATAGCTAGATTTCACAAATCCTAAGAAATAATCACTTATTCAAGTCATCTGAATCGATGAACAGATCAAGGACTCATGGATGATAATTTAAGAAGCCAAGGGAAAATCATATAAAATCACTATACATTCTCAACATATTAAGATAATACATATTGGTTAATTAGTACCAATTACCAATTATATTTTCAAATTAATTTTCACTATATGTACCCTTTTCATTCCATGTTACCTATCCACATAACAAGTATGGACATTATGATTCTAATTCAAAATAAAACTTATTAACATTTCACAAATAATTATTCCATTATTTCATCAAGCCATTATACCATTATCAAATTATAATCAATTATCAAATTACAAGATGAGTGTTTCATGAAAAGATTGAATTTATGAGTTAATTCATCCCATAAAAAATTTCTAAATTTGGATAAAGTATTATAGGGTAATAATTCTAAGGTGATAACCCAAGGTCATGGGTGGGAAAACCTCCCTAGTGAAAACAAGTATAGGTCTCAATCAACATCGAACCCAATGGGATCTGGGATATGTCTATGAATGTTAATTCATGCTAGTCTATAGGATTATTTTTAATATAGGTCATGAACATGACATAATGGAATGATATTAAATATTTTAGATACTAGAAAAACCAAAATAGATTATAGAGATATGTTTCAGGCCACCTTCCTCAAAACCAATATGGGTATTCCCATAATCAAACATCCAGTTCAATGTGAAACACCTTAAACCCATATGGATCATGACAGTTCCAACACATGAATGGTGAAAGAGGAGCATCCAAGGGGAAAGTAAAATTAATTTTCTAATTCTAAGAAAAAATATCTAATTTAATATGTTTGGAATGAAGAATTAATCAAGGAGTTGAGGATATATATTAAAGAAGACAAGGAAGACTTAGTGAACCAAAAATAATAATAAATCACATGTTAGGATAGAATGGTGGGATTAAGAGACTTCAATGGGGGGGGGGGGGTCAAGGGGAAGAAATAGGATTCTACCCCTTGTAAATATAGCCTATCACGATGCCATCATCTATCCATTGGTACCATTGACTATATTCTCTCATCTACAACAATTTAATAACTAGAAACCCCATAGATTAGTAGGTGGTTACCACCATCTATCTAGTCTGTTTCCTATAGGAATCCTAAACTACTTGGAGGCCATCGATTTCATGATGGGTGTCACTAGCTAGTCCATGGGAATTTATAGCTTTGGTAAGCTACTGCCTAGTACACTAGTTAGCTAGTTGACTGCGCCAACTTTCTCGTGAAACTAAAATATCTCTATTATTTTATTCTACCACTATTCATAGATATTCAGGTTCCTCTGATCCGTCATTAACCTCTAAAATAGTATTTTAAGTCATGAACGATCTACATTATGAAATTTAAAATGGTTCAATGATAATTAAAGAGAGAATGTAACTTGGGTAAAAAGGAGGTATATTACATAGGTAAATCAATATCTTAATATTTAAATAAATATATAAAATTATAAGTATTCATATACAAAATATACAAAAATATATTAACATATAAGGCCTATAAAATAGTATTTTGAGGCATGAATGGGATCCATTATAAAATTTAAAATGGTTCAATAATAATTAAATAGAGAATGTACCTTGGGTAAAAAGAAGGTATATTACATAGGTAAATAAATATCTTAATATGAAAATATGTATCCAGATGATTGATGATTTCTTCAAATCCATAAAATTATATTTATATAAAAATTATATAATAAAATTAGTATCTTAATTATATTTATATTTTGTTATGTTTAGGGTATGACCTAAAACATTACACACTTCCATCAAATGGGATACACAATCATCGTTCATGTGTACGGCGGACTACTGCCTAGAGAACCAAGGTTGTGCATTCTTACATTACCACTGTTGAAGGTTGGAAATAATGACAGAGTTATAATTTATATATGATTTTTTATGATGTTACTATTATTGTGGAATTTTTTATATCACACATGCCTTTATTCTTTCCATTTTGTTATAATACGACAACTTCATTTAGGTGTACAATAGACTACCGCCTCACAAAGCGATGTGATTTGTTCTTTCTTTACATGAAATGTATTAAGGATGAGTATAATAAAAATATGTGATATATTTGAAAATAATATTATTCTTTAATGATAATATCTCATGTAATTTTCTTTTATTAAATCTTACATGAAAACTTAAACATCATTCATGCATATGTACGACCTACCATCTCTATGAACAATGTATTTTATTTTCGACCTATAAATTTTATGAATCATTATAAAGAAATATATAATATATATATATATATATTATATTTATATCATGTTTATAATTATAGATATTTTAAAATAATGATCAATTTAATATTATTTAAAATATAACAAATTAAAACTTAAATGAAAAACAAAGCGGTTATTACTCGAAGCGTAACTTTAACATGGAATTGTTAACAAATAGGTAATAAAAGGTTATAATCAAATAATATATGATATGTTATATATGAATATTTCTATATTATATATGTATAATAAAATTATATTTATTATATATTATGTTTGAACGAGTACGATGTAATTCAGGACTTAAGGTATGGGGATTTCTAGTCTCACTTTTATATCAGAGAGACTTATTCAATATTCACCACTAGTTTGTTTTCTATGGTGTATATACTGACCTATGAAAAGATATATCATGAATATACCTCATTAAATTATAATTATTGTTTCCATATATGTTATTATTTTATGGGGATTATAATTAAAAAGTTACTCAAGCAGTAACATATTTTTGCCTCAATTTTCATTCTTTTAGATGTATGTTATGTTTGGAACCTATATTATTTTATGATATTTATATAAACCTATTTGACATGAATATAATGAATATATTAATCATTATGATATTTTAGGTTTCATTTTATGTTATTTCTACATGGGGTTATGATTCAAATTTACCAAATTTTTAAGGTTATATTTCTACAATCTCATTATTTATCAATATTGTTTATGATTATGTTTCATTAATGAAATCTAATAATCCATATCTCAATAATTCTCATGAATTTTATTCTCCTCATTTTATTCATGATATATTAAATTAAGGTACTATTTTTCCACACTTTTTATCTTAGGGTAATTAATATTTTTTTAATAAAATCTGACATTTTTCCTCTCTTCGGTCAAATATCTATTTTCATTCAGAAACTTGTTTTCTAAAAATATTTTTGAGTAGTTTTTTTAAAATTTTAAAAATGATTTATTAAAAATATTTTTACCCAAAATTTATTTTTTTTTAAAAATATTTTTAAGGGAATCTTCTTGTCATTTTCCATTCAAGGCACTTTTCTGAACTTTTATAGTGTAAAAGGAATGTTCAGTTAAAATGTATGAAATGCACATATTTACATATCATCATAACCATCATTTCATTGAATCGTGCTTTTCAAATTTAAATTTTATTTTTAAATAAATATTTTGGCATAATAATATTTATTATTTATTATTTTTTTCAATTCGTGTTTTAATGAAAAATTCATTTCAAAATGTATTATGCTTTTAAAAAATGTTTTCAAAGTGAAAAGGATATTATCCTTAAGAAATGTTTTAAATGATATTTCATATTATTTTCTGTCTAAGATAAAATCCTTTAGTGTTACTATTTCTTTAATGGTGATATTATCCAAGGTTACTATTCCTATTCTTTATATGAATGGTTTATATTTTTATGGAAAATGTTTATTATACCTTTTTACCTTCTAGGGGTTAAATGATTCTGAAACACGCTTCTTTTAACGGGTTATTCTATGATTATGAAACCTATCTCTTTTACCTAATTCAAGATATGAGGAAATTATTATGATACCCATTTCATTTTATGGGTAATAAAATGGTGAGTGCTTATGAACATGTAGCCCACAATGTATAATTTCATTATGCTATGGGTGGGACCCATATACCCCTCAAATTTATTGGGTAAAGATTTATTTATTTCATTATATAGTCATAAATAGAACATGAAGTGAATTTTTTAGTAATAATGGTTTGGAATGGGAAGTGAAATCATTTTAGTAGGGTTAAAATGAGAAGTGAACTCATTTCTTCAATATAGGACTAGAATAGTGTGTGAACCGAGTCTAGTAATGGAATTTGTCTACTATGATGGTCTTGTAAGTGAGACTTAACTAATATAGAACAATTTTCTCTACTTATGTGTATGAAAAAAAATCCATGTATTATTCCAATGTCATTCTCTCATGTCTCATGTTATTTTATTTTCTTATGATTGAAGTCTTATGAATTTCTAATCATTATAACATTATTCAAGATTATGTTCTTTGATATACATGGTGTGATTTTTAGTTTTTTTTCTCATGTTATCATACCCTTATGATCATGTTATGCTTCTATATCTCCCTTTTTTATCATTACTTATCATCGAATATCACCCTCTCATTTTTTATTTTCCCCAAGTTATGAAGATATGTATTATATTTGATGTGTATAAGAAGGGTTCTAGTCATGGATAAACTAGTTATAGATAATTTATATCATATATGGATCATGGTTTGTGTTTTAATGTTTATAAAGTAAATGAACTAATATGGTCTTTGGTTATGTCTTTCTGTAATATAATTAATATTCCAAATAAACTATCCAATTTCTATGTATGTTAATCTTGAGTTATTATAGTTGGTATCAGATCAATTTTTTAGTTTACCTTAGAAACATGGATTATTAAACCTTAGTGAAATACCATAGTATATGTCAAAGGATAATTATAAGGATGATTCAACGTATAGAAAAATGTCCTAGAATTTTGTTAAAGGATAGAGTGAGTGGTTTCCTAGAAATACATCCCTTTCCGGATACTACAAGTGAATGTGACTTTAAAACAAATATACCTAGGGGTAATAACCCCTAAAACACCATATTGATCTAGACTCAATCAGGAACTGGTGTATAAGAATAGTCCCTACTGCATATATGTTTTGAAAATCCCAAGTATATTCTTCAAAAATTCAAAAACTCTTTACGAAACATCATGAAGGATTTACATAGAATATGATTATGAATAGATAAGGATAAAACTAAGGTTAAATATATTAAAAAATAATGTTTCATGATTTAGAAATCCTATATGTGATTTTATGATAATTTGGATCCCTAGTATGATTCATATTTATCAGTCTATGCATTTTGATTATAGTCAAAAGATAGATCCAGAAGGAACCAACTTAATAATGAGTGCGATACAATGAAATGATTAACCTCATGATAATCAAAATGTTATAAGAGTTGGAATGAAAAGTGTAACAACCCGACACTAGAATACTTGGAGATGGCACCTTAAAATATTATGTTCAATTTTTAACAAAAACATGCACTGATATTTTACACATCATGTCTCATATAGAGGATTGATTTGGTTCAGGTTCTGGGAAACTGACTACTTCTGACATGCTTCCTCGGCTAAAATTGATGCCTGAAAATTTTTATTTAAAAATGTAGGGTGAGCATACAAATTTCTAGTAAGGGGTTTTAAAATAATATAATATACCAATATAACATTTTAAAACATTATTTTTTAAAAATTTCCCATAGAAAATTTTCTTAAGGAATACTAAAACATAAACATCACAATACAACATTTAGTCAAAGAATCATAAGGGCACATTTCATAGAATTCTGACAGAGTTATGAGGAATCATGATTCAATTATAAGCATGTTCACCTAGAATAATAAGTAAAAGACATTATAAATAAGTATGACATATAAAATTCAAGTACAAATTTAATAACTAAGAGTAATACATAATCAAAGTTGCGCATAAAGGTAATAACATAAATTTCATTATCAACTATTGTGAAACATACACTGGCTAATAAATAATTGAGTGAAAAATAAACTTCATGCCATAAGCATTTACTTCTTCTAATACTTATAAGTACTGGATCTTAACCATGGATATTCTACTAGTTGAATATCCACTTGGTTAAATAATTATCATAAACATAATGGGGGAACATATAATATCATACCCTGTCAAGACCTTGTGTCAAGAATTGAAATGTAAATGGCTTCGTGCCATGACTTGATTGTGTCATGAGAACTATCGATGCCTCGAGGGGCTTTCATTAACCGGTTCCCAACCCATTATACCGAGTCTATTACATTCCTCGTATTCCAAATAGGGCCGTATATTCAAAATGTCCCATACCACTTTGAATATTTAATTTCACATTTCATATTATTCAAGGTGTCCCATACCACCTTGAATAATTTAATTCATAATTACATAAAAGGTCATAAGAGTTTTAATTAAATTCATTATCATTTACATATATATAGTGAATCAAGCATATAATTATTAATTACAAAACTATCAAGTGCATGGCTATGTCACTGAATAGTGAGTGTGATAAGAAGATTATGGCATATGCGATGACAACTAATGCACTAAAAGAAATACAAGTTTGGTTACATAAAATGATAACCCTAAATGCTAAAATATTTACTGATAAAGTACACATTGGAATTTCATTATGGATTGGGTGATTAATTAATTAAAAGATAAACCAAATATTTCAAAAGGGGTATTAAACACTGATCCTCAAACATTTATCACTGATATCACAAGGGTATACATAATGTTAAAAATAGAAAGCATGAAACCCAACCATAACTAATATTATTTTGTATATATGAAAATAAGTGATTCATACTTATGTATGTGAGATTAGAAAATCTCATATATTATACTCATGAATTCTCCATAAATACCTAACGCATAAAAAGTATAATATTTAGAGTATCCAAAATTAGGGTTTAGTGTTGTGTAAATCTGTTTATGCACAAGGGTGTATTTAAAGAGTTGTATATAAAAACCACTCATACTTCGAAAAAAACATTTTTATTCTTTCTTATAAATCCTTGAAAAAAATCTAAATAAAATTATGGATCTAAGTTTATATGTATACATATATATTCACAAAACTGAAAATACATTATGTATCGATGGGTTTAAACAAAAAAAATCCATTGACACCCATATGACTTTAATATATTACTCACATTAATTAATAAGAGTCCCTAAAAATCATAATATAAAATTTAAAATATTTATTTATTAAACAACTTACATATATGTTTATGTTAACATATAAAAATTATATGCATAACCGGGTATACATAAGGGTCTTACACCAAAACTAATTGATGCTTACATGTTTATAAAAAATGACAATAAATCATTGATGTTCAAAGTTGAGAGACTTAAAACTGGTCCAAAGGGTGAGTTATATGAACTATATAATTATATATTACAATGTATACAAATATATATATATATATATATATATATATATAAGTTTCTTCTAACACATAATTCCTTATGTTTTTAAACTCTACTTAAGTTTGAAACTCAAGGTTTAGAAGTCTTGAAATCGGGTATAAAAGAGTTTTACCCAAAACTGTATGATGATACATGTATATATTTATATATTCATAAACTGAGTATACAAATAACCACATATATTTTAAGTACATAAATAAGTTTTGTATGTATAATGTAAACCCTTATGTTCATAATACTTCTTGAACTCCAATTCTAGAAGTTAGGATCGGTATAAGAGAAGATTTTAACTAAACCATAGGGTTATATATATATATATATATATGTATATACCCTCAAGCTATAAAACAAGACAAAAAATACCTTACCTTGGTTTGAGGAGGAGGAGAGTCTAGGGAAAGGCTCGTGTAAGTTTTTTGGAGGCTTGAGAAGAGGAAGAAAAACCGAGAGAATGGGGTGGAAATTATATTATACAAAATAAAATAAAATATTTTAAGGCCACTTGATGGAAAAACGAAGCCCACTCGGTATTTTAAATGACTAAGGTGAGTCGGTCTTGCGTAATATGTAAGCAAAGAGGCTTGGATGGCGACCAAAGGAGTCATGGGTGTGGAAAAAAAGAGAAAGGGAGGGTAGGGGTTACTAGTACAACACAGGCGGGAGGAAGAATAAGGCAATGTGGGTAAGAAAAACTGGAGAAAGGACAAACAACTGTGATTAAAGGGAGAGAAGATCATATGGCCACGGTGATGCGACAATTATAAAAGGAGATGGACGGTTGCGATCAGATCTAAGATAGATCAGATGGCTCAGATTTGACGTGGTGTTTTAAAAATCTCATACGACCAAGATTAGATCCGTGTTGGATTAGATGGTTCAAAAAATACGAAGAGGATTACGTGACTGCTAGGAGTCGAGCAATGGACTGAAATAAATGGCCCAGATCACACGTGATGTGCTCCAACGGCTTGGATTCGATCATGGATAATTTTGTTCGCCCCACATCAAAATGGAGGGACTCCCACAATTTCTTTATAAGCTAGGAGCTCCAAGCAACGACTTAAAATTCTCCCTCCCCCACCCCGGTACCACCCCGTACCAAGTTCTGCGGGCATGCTCCTACACCCACCCATGCCATCGGGCCACCCCACACGATGGTGAACTCTGCTCCCCATACATTCTTCAAGCGTGTGCACACTATGCCCATAGGCTGAGCTTTGATGAGGATGGAGGCTAGGCTCAGCCACCAAACGAGTGCTTCCTCCTTCGGCCCGACTAGAGGGATGGCCCATGTGGGTTTTATTTTTTTTGTTAACTACAACACTAGGTTTCCTTACATATATAGGTGTTTTTCAAACCAAAATTTCAGTTATTTTTTATAAACACTATTGTTTTAAAACACAAAGAGATAAATTAAAATTTAATACATCTATATGAAAAATTTATACTAGTATTATAAAAATCAAATACATAGTTTAGTTAAAACCTTGTTTAAGAATTAAGAATGAAAAAATTTACAAGATATTTGAAATATTTGAAAGGTGTTTGAAATACTCACCTCATTTTAAAATTACACTTAGTGTAGCTCAAAAATATTAAACCATTGTCCTTTGAAAGTTTATAAAAATAGTTCATATTTTTAAAATTATAATTTCAATGCATTCTTTAGTAATTTTAGAAAACTAACTATTTCTAGGTATTTTAAATTAAGACACAAAATATAAACAACTATAATTATAGACATTAGAAACTCAATAGTTACCCAAAGAGAAACGGTCGAATTAAGGGCTTATAAAATCATATATTAGAGTGTCCTAAATTCAAGACAATTGAAGAAGATGGTGCACATCATTCCACTGATGCTCAGTGCTGTTGCAGTGGCTCTAACCATACTAATGTTTGTAGTGACAGATTCAAAAGAGCCTTATTATCTTCTTGGGGTTCTTGTTGTTTTGGGTGGTCTCCGTATAATTTTAATAGGTCTTTTAATAGGTATTTTTGGTTAGTATAGTTTTCCTTTGACCTTGTTGTAATGTAAACACTTCAGTGTTTTATTTATATGAAATGTCTGGTATTTATAGTTTGAAAATTTGTTTAGATAACATGAAAATAAAACCATAGTATTACTATTACATGAGAGATTAGTTTTGGGGTGTCATATTATTCCCCTCTACAAAGAATTTCATCCTCGCAATTCATTTCATATAACCATGCCAAAAAGAAACTCTCTGACGTTCTTCACCACATCCTCCATCGAGAAGGATATTCAGGTGTGTCCAGATGAATACCCAAATTGGTGTTCAACTCTTCTGCTTCCCTAGCCCAGAAACACCTTGAATATTATGGGTTAAACTCATACAATGTACACTCGGCCTTCTAGAGGGAGACTCAAATGGCAGAGAGTTCAAAGATGTCCAAATGGACAAACTCTCTAAGAACTCATCATAATTCCTCTTTTATGAGAATGCCGATGTCGTAGATATGGTTGTAAAAACTAAAACTCTAGATTTGGTGCATATTGGATATGCGAGGGTCCCCTTCCAAGACAACCTCTTGAAACCTTACCCTGGCTGTGAAGTTTCGGGAATGTGTGAAGCATAGGAAAAGACCTTCATGGTACTTCCCCCTTTGCCTATACTCAGCAAGCTGGGAAGTGGCTATGCGGTGGTAGATGTAGGCATTCCCCTGGCCGGAGCAGAGAATGTTTGGACTGTTCAATACCCTGTAAATATGTCTGCATGTTCTTCAAAGATTTGTGAAGGAAAGGTATTCTTCTATACAAGTTCTGACCATAATGGCCTCTAGTACCTCAAAGGGAAGAGATGACATATGAGTTTTTCTTTCCATCTGAAAATAAATTTTTTAATGATAGTCTAATCAGTGAAACACAAACACGGGAAAGGTAGAAGAAGGAAGGAACAAAAAATTATATTTTCATAAACAACTAGTACATAACACCCATGACTAATGGTTTCCCCAGTTCATGGTTACATGAATTCCCAAAACAATTTCGAAACTCTCGATCTCTCTAAACCAAATGTAACCTGAGTAGTCTGGTTCAATCTCATGGGTACACTTATGGTGTCTCCAGAGTGTGACATGAGGGCTATAAATATGAGAGACAACAGTATGTACTTGATGTCGGTACACAGAATGGGAGGCCTCAAACTCAATAATTTTGAAGTCCATTACTTGACCATAATGGCCATAGGAAAAGATTTGGCACATATATGCTGCATGGAGGTCACTCACTGATACAACTTCTTGGAAATCCATGAGAGACTAGATGCCTTCTATTGTAGTGAAGCATCTAAAAATACCCTTAAATTACTTTCCCCAACATACGTAATATGGAAATTGGGTTTGCATCATAAAGAGGTAGTCTAAACCCGCTCCTCGATGAAGTTATAGTACACAAGGAGAGTTTGACACATTGTAGAGGTATTTGAATGTCATACGAATGTGCGCATAGTTTACAAAGATTTTGTGGATGGATATGGAAACTATGTCTTCTAGAGCTTCAATAGGAAGAGAAAAAAGACTGGTATTTCCATTTTCCATCTCAAAATTAAGAATACATCATACTTAGTAATGCTTAAGTAAATTTTTCTTTATTCAGTTCTGGTTTTCTAGAGTTATCTAAACTAAATACTCTAATACCAGCTATCACAACCCGACCCCAGAATACCCAGAGATGGTGCCTTAAAACATGTTGTGAAATTTTTAACAAAAACATGCACTGATATTTTACACATCATGTCTCATACAGAGGATCGATTCAGTTCAGGTTCTGAGAAACCAACTACATCTAACATGCTTCTTCGGCTAAAATTGATACCTAGAAATTTTTATTTAAAAACATAGGGTGAGAATATGAATGCCCAGTAAGGGGTTTTAAAATAAAATAATATACCAATATAACATTTGAAAACATTCTTTTTTAAAAATTTCCCATTAAACATTTTCTTAAGGAATACTGAAACATAAACATCACAACACAACATTTAGTCTAAGAATCATAAGGGAACATTTCATGGAATTCTGAAAAAGTTATGAGGAATCATGATTCAATTATAAGAATTTTCACTCAGAATAATAAGTAAAAGACATTCTAAATAAGTATGACATATGAAATGCAAGTACAAATTTAATAACTAAGAGTAATACATAATCAGAGTTTCACATAAAGGTAATAACATCAATTTCATTCCCTACTACTGTGAAACATACATTGGCTAATAAATCACTGAGTAAAAAATAAACGTCATGCCATAAGCATTTACTTTTTTATGATACTCATAAGTACCGGCTCTTAACCATGGATATTCTACTAGTAAAATATCTACTTGGTTAATTAATTATCATAAACATAATGAGGGAAAATATAATATCATACCCTGTTAAGACCTCGTGTCAAGACCTGAAATGTCAATGGCCTCGTGCCATGACTTGATTGTATCATTAAAACAATTGATGCATCTAGGGGATTTCATTAACCGGTCCCCAACCCGTTATATCGAGTCTATTACATTCCTCATATTCCAAATAGGGCCGTATATTCAAAATGTCCCATACAACTTTCAATATTTAATTTCACATTTCATATTATTCAAGGTGTCCCATACCACCTTGAATAATTTAATTCATAATTCCATAAAAGTTCATAAGAGTTTTAATTAAATTTAATAGCATTTACATATATATAGTTAATCAAGCATATAAGTATTAATTAAAAAACTATCAACTGCATGGCTATGTCATTGAATGGTGAGTGTGATAAGTAGATTGTGGCATATGCGATGACAACTAATGCACTAAAATAAATAAAAGGTTTTTTACATAAAATTATAACCCTAAATACTAAAATCTTTACTCATACAATACAAATTGGAATTTCATCATGGATTGGGTGCTTAATTAATTAAAAGATAAACCAAATATTTCAAAATGGGTATTAAAAACTGATGCTCAAACATTTATCACTGATATCACAAGGGTATACATAATGTTAAAAATGAAAAGCACGAAACCCAATCATAACTAATACTATTTTGTATATATGAAAATAAGTGATTCATACTTATGTATGTGATAGTACAAAACCTCAAATATTATACTCATGAATTCTCCATAAATACCTAACACATTAGAAGTATAATATTTGGAGTATCTAAAATTAGGGTTTAGTGTTGTGAAAATCTGTTTATACACAAGGGTGAATATAAAGAGCTCTATATAAAAACCACTCATACTTTGAAAACAAAATGTTTTATTATTTCTTAGAAATCCTTGAAAAACTCTAAATAAAATTGAGGAACCAAGTTTATATGTATACATATATATTCACAAAACCAAAAATACATTATGTATCGAAGGGTTTAAACCAAAAAAATCCATTAATAACCATATGACTTTAATATATTAGTCACATTAATTAACAAGAGCCCCTAAAAATCATAATATGAATTTTAAAAGATTTATTTATTAAACAACTTACATATATGTTTATGTCAACATATACAACTTATATGAATAACCAGGTATACATAAGGGTATTACGCCAAAAAAAATTGATGATTACATGTTTATCAAAAATGTCAATAAACCATTGATGTTCAAAGTTGAGAGAGTTAAAACTAGTCTAGCGGGTGAGTTATATGAACTATATAATTATATATGACCATGTATACAAATATATATATATATATATATATAATTTTTGTCCAACACATAATTCCTTACGTTTTTAAACTCTACTTAAGCTTGCAACTCAAGGTTTAGAAGTCTTGAAATCAGGTATAAAAGAGTTTTACCCAAAACCGTATGATCATACATGTATATATTTATATATTCATAAACCGAGTATACAAATAACCACATATATATAAAGTACATAAATAAGTTTTGTATGTATAATTCTAACTCTTATGTTCATAATACTTCTTGAACTCCAATTCCAAAAGACTTAGGATCGATATAAGAGAGGATTTTAACTAAACTGTAGGGTTATATATATATTTTTATGAGTATACATATATATGTATATACCCTCAAGCAACAAAATAAGAAAATATATCCCTTACCTTGGTTTGAGGAGGAGGAGAGGCTCATGAAAGTTTTCTAGAGGCTTGAGAAGAGGAAGAACAACCAAGGGAATGGGGTAAAAACTATATTATACAAAAAAAATATTATTTTAAGTCCACTTTCTAGAAAACCGAGGCCCACTTGATATTTTAAATGACTGAGGTGATTTGGTCTTATGGAATATGGAAGCAAGGAGTCTCAGATGACGACGAAAGGAGTCACAGGTGTAGAAAAAAAGAGAAAGGGGGGGTAGGTGTTACTGGTCTACCGTAGCCAGGATGAAGAAGAAGGTAGCACGGGGGAGAAAAACTGGAGAAAGGACAGACATATGGGATTAAAGGGAGAGAAAATCGGACGACCACGATGATGCGGTGATTATAAAAGGAGATATACGGTCTTGATCATATATGAGATAGATCGTATGGCTCAGATTCGACATGGTGTTTTAAAAATATTGGACGATTGAGATTAGATCCGTGTTGGATTAGACGATGCACAAAAAATGTAGAGGATTTTGCAGCTGCTTGGAGTCATGTGCTGGATCAAAATAAACAGCCCAGATCGCACACGACGTGATCCAACGACCTGAATTTGATCCTGGCTGATTTTCCTTGCCCCACATTGAAATATAGGGACTCCCAGGTTTCTTTATAAGCCAAGAGCTCCAACCAATGGTTCATAATTCTCCCTCCCCCTTCCAATACTTCCCATACAGGGTTCTACGGGTGCACTCTTGCACCCACCCACACCGCCATGCCACCCCGCACGGTGGTGCGCTCTACTTTTCGTGCGTGATTTAAGCTTACGTGCACTATGCCCACAGGCCAGCCTGTGCTAAGGCTGGAGGCTAGGCTCAGCCTCCTAGCACGTGATACCTCCTTTGGCCCGGCTAGAGGGCTGGACCATGTGGGGTTTATTTTTTTGTTAACTAAAACACTGAGTTTGCTTACATATATATATTTTTTTCAAACCAAAATTTCCCTTTGTTTTTATAAACACAATTGTTTTAAAAAACAAAGCGATAAACTAAAATTTAATACATATATATGAAAAATTTATACTAGTATTATAAAAATCAAATACATATTTTAGTTAAAACCTTATTTAAGAATTAAGAATGAAAACATTTATAAGATATTTGAAATATTTTAAAGGTGTTTGAAATCCTTACCTCATTTTAAAATCACACTTAGTGTAGCTCAAAAATATCAAACCATTGTCCTTTGAAAGTTTATAAAAAAAGTTCATATGTTTAAAATTATAATTTCAATGCATTCTTTAGTTATTTTAGAAAACTAACTATTTCTGGGTATTTTAAATTAACCCACAAAATAGAAACGACTATAATTATAGCCATTAGAAACTCAATGGTTACTCGAAGAGAAATGGTCTAATTGGGGACTTATAAAACCATACATTAGAGTGTCCTAAATTCAAGACAATTGAAGAAGATGGTGCACATCATTCCGATAATGCTCAGTGCTATTGAAGTGGCTCTAGCCATACTAATGTTCATAGTGACAGATCCGAAATACCCATATTATCTTCTTGGGGTTCTTGTTGTCTTGGGTGGTCTCTCTGTAATTATAATTGGTCTTTTAATAGGCATTTTTGGTTAGTATGGTTTTCCTTTGACCCTGTTGTAATGTAAAAACTTCGTTGTTTTATTTAAATGAAATGTCTGGTATTTATAGTTTTCAAATTTCTTCGGATAAAATGAAAATAAAACTATAATATTACTATTACATGAGATATTAGTTTTGGGGCGTCCCAAAAAGTATTTTGGATATTCTCACACTAGTTTCTAAAACTATAAATCATACCGAACATAAAAAATAACAATAGAGGGAACAATATTTTGTTGAGTCCTTCACGAGGTAACCTCCTCCACCTTCCAGAGGCTCTTATGATAAACCGGTTGATTAAAAATGGATTGGTACCACTGATGAGATATTTTTCAATATCTAGTGTTTGGAACATGAGAAATTTATTTCACTATATACAGTTTGGATGTTGAATAAGATCAATAGTATAATCTTATCAAGAATATGAAGAAACAAAATGGGATTAAATCCATGGACTGGGATGAGATCAAGAACTTATTTTTTCAATAAGTAATTTCATCACATTCTTCATACGAAGGTGGTAAAAAAGTTTCTTGAGTTAAATAAAAAGTAAAATGAATCTGTTGGTACTTATGAGGATAATTTTACAAGACATTTGATGTATAATTTAGGTATTATCATTTAAATAGAATTTATGGTTAACCGATTATTTGGTGGATAAAAGACAAGTCTTAGAAGGGGGTTATCCATAAGGTAATTTAGTTGCTATGAAGATATTTCTTGATGCGAAATCAATGTGGAAGTAGATGTTAGAATTATATATCAATATCATGGTTTTGACAAGAAAAGGAACATGCACTATAGGAAAATAAATCTATCCCCACACATCTATACCCACGGTTTAGAAGAACCGTGGGTATATATGATATAATCTGGTCAATACCCATGGTCATATTTAAAACCATGGGTATAAATCACCCAATTTCCCCATTACATCAGGATTTACCTCCTGATTTTGCATTTCCATCAGGCTCCCTGCGTGGTCCCTTTCCTCCCCTCCCTGACCTCTGCCTCCCGACCCTCTCCACCCCTCCTCGACCTCGACCTCCTGACCTACACCTCCGCCTCAACATACCAGCCTCCACCTCCACCTCAATGTCCTGTCCTCTGCCTCCCTTCCCCCCAGTCCCTCTTGGCTCCTTCTCCTCCAGTGACATCCCCCATCTCCCCTCTCAGCTCCCTGATGCCGGTGATACCCCCATCCCCTCTCGGCTCCCTCTCCTCTGATGATGTTCCCTAGCTCCTTTATCCTCTCCTGTGGCGCGTGAGACCCCCCATGGACGAACACCCTACAAAACATCCCCCTCTCTCTGCTCCATCTCCTCCAGCCATTTCTCCCAAATTTATTGAGGGTTCTTGGTCAGTACTTCGAGTTAAGAATTCATCTTATTTAATTCTTCAATTTCTTAGAGTTTTCCTCTCTCTGGTTTCCCAGTTTCATTCAGTAGAACTCTACAGAATGATGGAACAAGCAAAGAGGAATGCAAGTTCTTTTCTTTTAACTATGATGAGGGCATGATAGAAAACATGGAATGACTCTTAAATAAGTAGTGTTGAAAACATAACCAATAATAAGTTTTGAAATAAACCAATTAACAATGGGTTTCTTCACCATGAGCTACCATAATCCAAAAATTGAGAATTCTCTGGGGTATCACTCTTCCCTTGTACATTATATTTTTATATAACTAATTGCATGATTTAGGATGAATGGGTATATATAATAAATCAGGGATTTCTTCAAAAAGGGAATATTTTTTATTTTTTGAAGCATATTTTAGTTATATTTATGTTGAAGTAAATTATAAAGACTAATCGATATTTACTCAATCTGAAAGTCTATTTAAAGATGTTTAACCATGTTGATACGGGAATATGGGGGTATAGTAATTTCTGTAGAATGGAACAAAAATATTTCGATGGTTACCATCCATTTTTTCAACGTGTAATAGATATTACTATAATCTTTTATTTAATTTAAATAAAAGATGAAAAGGAATAACTATAGAGTTTAGATAAATATGGGTAGGTAAATTGGATTTTAAAATATAAATTTGGATTTGATATGCCCTTTTCATTATAGAGAGTTTAGAGCATTAATGAATGATTTTTTGGTTTCTCTTAATATATTGTTTATTTCAATTATAATTTTTTACAAATGAAATGTTGATATGATTATAAGTTTTGAAATACATTTTTCTTATTATAAGTTTAAAAAATGATGTCTTAGTATAATCTACATCTGAATTACATGCAATGTACTATTTAATGTTATAATTTTTGGATGTTTGAGTATGTTTAAGACAATTTTTTCAATATGATTTTTTGTAGGTGAGATTTGTTCTATAATCCTTTTAATATTTTTTTTTGAAATTTAGGGACACTATGTTATTGGGTTATCTTATTTTGTTTCCCAATGATAAAATGCTTGAAGAAGTAGTGTTTTCTTTAGGATGTGTTTTCTTTATTATGGATCGACTTATGTGGTATTTGTAGATTCCTCTTCACTGTTCATTTTATTTTAGATCACTGCAACTGAATCCTAACTCGTTTTGTGGGTTTTTTCTTTTGGTCGATTCTTGAAAGGCTCTTGGGTCCTGTTAAAGTCCAATTATATCCACCTCCTTCAAGGGTAGTGGGTTCTCCTTGGGGTTTAGGTATATTTTTTTCCATTTTAATTCTTTTTTTTAATTTAGGGGTTTTGGTGTTTTTAGTTTTCAGTGTTTTTCTAGAGTATTTTGGACCTACTGCGGTGGTTTCAGGTAGCCGTTGTCAAAGGCTACTTGCACATGTATACATAGGTAGGCATATAAATATATAATTTCCCTCATATATATATATTCAATCCTGTCTAGAGATATTCTTTGCTTCATCATCTTTGATTCTTGTGCATCCTCCATAAAAAATGTATGCAAATAAAATTTATTATATTCGGTGGCATGTATTTGCGACAACATGATGTAATTTATTTTCTCACATGCCTACTGAAATCTTGTAGGGATACTCATTTATGAAATTTTTCTTCCTCATATGTGATTCTTATGCAACCTCAGTTTTTACTATTTTTGATTCAATTTTTTGTGTAAAGTTTCTTGAAATTGGAGCCTATTTTTTTAAAATAGATTCCTGATTGTTTTTAATTCCATGTATTGAATTTTTTAACTTGACATGTATTTATACCTTGTGATATGGAGACATAGGACCAATATAAAATATAGTAGCAGGCATAGGTATGGTTTGGATAGTTACAACAGTGGTAGGTGTAATTGGTGCCACAAAAGGAATAAGCCTTTAAGGATTGTAGAAAACCAAATCTTTACTTATAGAAGAAAGTGGAACAAATGTAACTTCTCTAGATTCTGAAAATGATTCATGTTATGGAGATTTAGAGGTATGTACTATAACATCCTTATAAACATTATAAAGTAATGTTATGAAGCATTGATGATTTCTAGATGTTAGGCTGAGAGATCATAAAATCATCCCCATAACATATTGAGATAGATTCATGATTTCATTAAATTTTCCACCATCAGGATCATCAAGATTATCCACTATATCATCCAATGACTCATCAGTTCCTACACCCAAATTTCTAACTGCTTCCCTGGTGTCCTAGAATTTATCCATAAGATTTCTCATGAAATCTTGCACTATCACCGGTGTTATCAATGATGATAATATTATCTTATTATATAGTAGTGATAGCCTCTACCAACTTCCCTAATATTTGATTCTTTGAATTACCTACATGTTAGTAAACATCAAATGAAAGGAAATACAGAGGGGTACTTTCTCTTTAATTAGACCTGGAATGTTGATAGATATCTCTGTACTGAGATCTTCTATACTTCCAACTTTATCATTGGGATAATCCTTAATCCTCGTTGTATCATCATTTATCTTTGAAGACAACCTGATGTTCTCACTCTTCTCAATAGGCTTATTATGTGGGACCTATTTTATTGAATGTGCAACAAATTGAAATAAAACCTTATATTCTAGCTTATTATTCTTCATCTATTCCTTTTTTCTTTGTAGGAATGTCATACAGTCCTTTGCAACATGACCAGTTACCTTCCACCCCCCGCCCCCTGCCCCCCGCCTCTGCCCCCGCCCCCATCTCCGCCTCCGCCTCTGCCTCCACCTCCACCTCTGCCTCTGCCTTTGGATCCACCTTCTCCTCCACCCCTTCCCCCACCTCCCCTCCACCCCCGCCCCACCCCCGCCCTTGCCCCTGCCCCTACCCCTACCTCTACCTTGTCCCCCACTCCGCCTCCGTCTCCTCTGCCTTTTCCCAACCTCTACCTTCCAAACTCAAAAGGTCTTCCTATTCCCCTCAACTCTTCTTTTTTTAATTTATTTTAATTCATGTTAATGAATTAAATATTTTTAGGTGAATCCCACCCAAGCATAGTGAAATTCATTTTAGATCCAGGGGCTATCTATTATCTTGTATAAAAGAGGCTGATGTGGATATGATGCAAACAATTTTTCTATATTTTCATGGAAGGTGACTAAGGTATGTTGTGTCCTAGGGTTTTCTAGATTTTAGGGTGAAATTTTGGGATACTCTATTGTAGTTATTTGGTACTTTAGGCTTGTAGAATTTTGGGTTAATTTTTTGGAAATTTATTGCATTGGTTTCTCTTAGGTATTAGTTATTCTTTTATTTTAGATATTATATAATTGAGTTTATTTAGTTATAGAATTTGTTTTGTTAATTTTTAGGTGATTCTTGAAGGTTTTTTGGAGTATTAAAGCTCACCTATGGTCTTGGTATGTGATATTGACATTTTTGATAAAAAATTCATAGGACTTGACTCATTGGGATTAGGTAGGTGACTGTTTCATATTGTTCATGTATCTTGATAATGGTATGCCTATGATATTATATATATATGTCAAAGGGTGGTATTGATTATTAAAAAACCTTGATAGTGATTGATATTCATTTGCAGTAATTAATAATATATTAGATATTCTCTAAATTATATTATTGTGTGTGACATAATTACCTTGAAAAAACCAAACCAAACCAAACCAAACCAAACCAAACCAAACCAAACCAAACCAAACCAAACCAAACCAAACCAAACCAAACCAAACTTGTACCTCTCCAAATAGAAATGACATGCATAAACCCATGCTAACCCGACATAAACCAAGTAGAACCAAACTCTATTGAATTTAATCAAATTTAATCAACATAATGGATAGAATAAAACCAAATAAAAACAAGAATAAAAAGTTTTCAGAAAAACATACACAAACTAACTGAACCTTACCGGAATAAATGTAAATCAGAACAACCAAAATAGATCTGAATGATCAAAATCAAGAAAATAGAATTCAAATAGATAAAAATTTAATGAAACTAAATTAGACCATACACACGTTTTGAAGATCAACATGGAATAATGATCCCGTAAGGGGCGCTCTTCACGAATATTTTTCCTCTCATCGCCGCCTCATCTATCTAGGGTTGACGCGGTGCCTTCTCCCTCATTCTCAGTGTATTCATGGCAGTGGATCCTCAGTTGTGGTGGCATCGGTGACTTGGACTCGACTATTGTCATTTGAAATGCTGCTATCCTCTCCTCACCCTAATCCCTCATCACCGATTAGGGTCCTTCAAGGTAGCACGTTTCTGGTCGGCAGCCAAGATCTAGCTTCAGCAGCCTGTGGGTGCTGTCGCGTCTTCCGGATGTACGCCAGGCAGTTTTTCATGGCCTTCGTATGTGACAGGGATGGCAGCCACATGATTTGATATGCGGAAGGTCTACCTGCCAGCATACTGGTGATGTTGTCATGTTTTTGTTTTTTGCAGTTGGTCTTGGTTTGGAGGGAAACTTCTTCATAAGTTGGCGTATTCTTTGTTGATTTGTGATTAGACTGAGGTTTGGAGTGTTGGTTCTTCGACTATTTTCTTCTCATAGAGATTCTATAGGTTTTTGATGTTTCTGTTCAGATTGTGGATTATTACGTTCGGGTGGATGGCTAAGCGGTTGTTGTTGAAGCGGTTGTTGTGCATCTGTGTTTTTTTGATCTAGTTGGTCTGCTTTCTTGGAAGATTGTAACATGGTTCTTGAATCTCTGGGCTTGGATGAATCCATTGACTCTTACTCGATGAGTTTCTCTATGGGAAAGAACCGATATGAAATGGCAGATTGTAATGTCTCCAAGAGATCAATTTGAGAATCTGTGAATGAACATTGGGAGTCTGCAAATTAGAGAAGCTATGAACGAACTTTGGGATTCACCAAATGATGCTTCATTAAGGTTCTTGAATGATTGTTGAATTTTGGATATGTTTGTAACTAGAAAACTACATTGATCTACTTCAGATGAGAGTCAGAGCAGGAAGCTTTAACCTGATCATGCTATTCAGATTTGGAAGTTTGAGAGGGTATGGATCTGCCATCGGTACCATGCACGTGCATCCTTGCCTGGGTTAGCTAGTCGAGTGTTCATGCGATGGTGAAATATTTTCATCACGATGTAGTCACTAGGGAGGAGAGTATTGTGTAGTCTTGATCTGGGTTATCATATTTCATGGTTTTAGTTAGTTGTAATGTTTGGATTTTTTGGTTTCTCACTTTTTCCCTAAAAAGTGTTTTGATAATAAAAAAAAGTTAACTTTCAGTCAGTGATTCTTAATTAATAGGACTCTACTATTTGAAAATATCATTTTAAAACTTTGATCTGTTTCCCCTTGCTTTCAAGAACATGATTGGACCCATGAGGTGTTGTGGTTATTGTATGTTGGGTGGTGACTTGTTTAATCACAGGAGACAAGTATGATGTAGTTGAGTTTTTATTTTATTTTCTTTATCGCATCATCCACTTAGGCCTTTTAACACTTTCTACAGATGGAGGGTACTTATATTCTGCGAAGGGGGCCAGAAGGGCACTGGAGGCAGCTACATGGTATTCTTTGTAGGGGAGAGATATCGGGGTAGTTGAGGGATTGATAGTGTGTTTTATTTTTGTCTTCTTTTACTATGTTGCTTTTGTTTATTTTATTTTCCTTCGGCATGGATTTACAACATACAGATGGGTCATGCCAAAATTTTATATATTTTCTAATACTATTTTAATTAATTGTTTGTCAGATAAATCATTCCCAAGTGGTGATTCCTTGATGCCCGGACACTTGTTCCTGCCCGTGGGCATAGCCCATCCACCTTTGTCCATCCTAGTATTCCTATATCAGAGTCTATGTCTGAACCATGGCAAGGCCTAGAAACAAGGATAATTAAGAAGGGATCGATAATGTCTATAAATGAATTGTGAATTCCCATGAATAAGGATCGAGGACATTGGAATTTATAATGAGAAGATATGGGAGACTATGCAATATATATTTATTCTGAAAATGCTATGGGTATAAAAGGTGGTGAAATGATAATGCGTTGGAATTAATAAATGGAAATTCAAATTCATAACCAATTTGATAATGTAATATCAGATCATGAGCTACTGTACATTGTTAGAGTTGATGATTAGAATCTATCCCAATGCAACTATAGAAATACCTTGGTGCCAAAAATACTCTATCATACACTAGATAGTTAGGTTTGAAATTCATAGTAAAACCTTCATTGAACTCATGGTAGGGATCAAGATTTGTTAGCAGATCACAACCAGGGGCATGAAAGTTATTCCCTTATCACATAACCTGAGTGGAGTGCCACACAACCCTAAATACAACAATATCCCCAAAAGAAATACCTTAGATTGTCTGAAGCTACCTTCATTCTCTGATAAAATGTCAGGAACATGGTGAATCTTCTCACCTGTTATTCTATGAATATTTCGTTCATTCTTAGAGCCACCCCACAAAGTTTTGTTTTTTCCAGGGAATTCCACTCATCTGGAAAAGGACCGGTAAATGCATCATGATAATTTGGGTTCTCTGTATTGAATTGTCAAACTTTGCAAGGAAAAACTAAATTCCCCTTGTAAGACTTTAAAATTTCAAACATATCATGCCCAAAAGTAGGGTGATTAATCCCTTGTCTGAGACACCAAAGGGAGTGCCATATAACACTTATAAAATACAATTTCCTATTTTTATTCTTCATACTTTGGTTTTACAGGTGTGAAAACATTTATTTATGCCAAATATGTGATCTACTAAAATCTATGAATATCCACATTCAAACTCTCCATTCTAACTCCCAAGAATCTTGAAATTTTAATCTTTATTTAAAAATCTTCATTTAAGAACCCAGTATGTTGAGTCTTCATTAAAAACTTTACTTAAAATCAAATCTCTAATATCAGAACACTGTATTCTTCATTTAATACTCTGAATACTATGGAATCTATATTACCAAAAATATTCATTCAAAACATCGCTGGAATGAGACCCAAAAACTTGATTCATGCAACCATCTGAACAATGCCAGAGTTGCATTCACATGCTACATTTTTTTCCTCATGAAAACTACCTACTAGCCTACTTTTCCACACCTACAGCCGTAGTTCCCATTCTATAATAGCTTCATGGAAGCTTTTGACTCTCTGTGCAACAATATTTATGCTTGTCATTGAAATGTTGTGTAACCTCATCCTACTAAACTAGTTAAAAATTTCTCCAACATTAATGTATTTTAATATATAAGCCACCTCTTTAATTAAACCAGTGAACATGATCCACATCCAATTTCCAACCTTTATCAACTTTCATCCATGCTCCAAACACATATCAATATCTCCAAATCATGAATGTCATTTCATTAAGAAATTTTTCCATGCATACCTTCACCCTCGATCCTCTTTTAAGACTTCTTATTTATGTTAATACATCGAATGAACTCTTCATATATAAATTTTCAACACATCTTCATGCAATATATCTTTATGACATTATTCTTGACAAATCCCATGCCTCTTTAATCAAACATACCTTATTCACACCTCATATATTTTCCACAAATCCAACCAATAAAGCCTTGGTTTCAATAATCCCCCCCTTTGGATGATCATGTTCTTGAATTAGTTTCCTCTGGAAGAGAGGTTAGTGGCCCTATTCCTCATATTCAAGAGAAGGTGAAAAATACTATCTTATGGGATGATATAGTAGATGAGTCTCATCCAGCATATGAGGTAATTTATTTTAAAGATGCTCTATCAAGGGTTATCTCTGATGAACAACTTGGAGAATCATCCAATCATAGTAAAGATGAAATGGAATGTGATGCGCTAGATGAGGTGGATTCCAATTATAGGCAAGATCAATGAACGATTTCTTCAAAAAACAAGGAAGGTAAGTCAAAGATAGTGACTGCCACTTCAAGGAAATCCAAGATAAAACCTTGGAACTTGGTTTCTCACTCCTCTGCCCCTAATTTGGGGAAATCCCTTTCTGGTATTTCATTGGATGCTAAGGATTAAAATAAGATAGTTGGTGAATCTCAACCTCCTGTAGCTATTGTTTGCAGTGTGCAATCAGTACCTATGATGGAAAGTTGTTCTGCATAGGGAGGTAATTTTAATCTGGCCTCGGTTCACTCTTTAACAAACACTCCTGCAAGTACCTCTCATATGGACAATGCGTGTCCAATTGGAAAACCAGTGAGTTGTGAATTATTCAATGTTCATATTTTGGATTCTGTGATTTCTTCTTCCTTGAAGAGCTCTGATGGAATTAGAGGATCCAATCCACCACTAACTGGTACCACTTCTAGCTTGGTTCTTAGATCACCTTATTTGCAGACTCTGACCTCTACTCTTGTTAAGGGTGGACACCACAGATATGCCATTTCCTTAAACCCTTATCTTAATGTAAAATGGGTTGGGAATGCTACAGACTTGTCTTACAAGCAGTCTAATAGTGACAATACTTCTTCAAGGGATAGTCATGGGGTTTCATCTTTTGAGACTCCCATGAAAGATAAGGTAGAGATCACACCGGGCATAGACCTAGCTCATCATGTTAAGAGGAATCAAATATTAAAGGTTAGTATTCAGAATTCCGTTGAATTGATGGTATCAAGAAGTAGTGAAGAGGATGGGAAAGAAAACAACTGGGTTTCTAGAGCTGAAGTATTGACACAACTAGTTGATGCAACAATTATAGATAATGGAGATGGGCCATGGATAGTAGCCACCACTTTACGGAAACAAAATTTTCTTATTACAAGTTTAAAAATGATACGGGGGGTGTCCAGGTGGAGATATCTAGTGGCCTTCACTTCAGTGATGCTTTGTCATTAAAAATTTATTTAGGAATTTTCTGATAAGAACTTTTTTCTTCTTTGAACACTTTGGCCAGCTCTTCTTATGTTTTAACTGGTGAAAACAACTCATTCTGGTTCCATTATTTTTGCATTCTGGTTTTCATTGTTTCACAGTGGTTTCACAGGGTGGGTGGGGGCTTGGTGTAGGGAGGGGGGTTCGGTGTGTGTGTGTGTGTGGGGGGGGGGGGGGGGGGGTTGGGTGCAGGGTGGAGGAGGGCCTAGGTGTAGGGGGTAGTGGGGCTGCGTGCAAGGGGGGGTGCAGGGGGGGGGGGCTGGGTGTAGGGGGTAGTGGGGGGGGGGGGGGGGCTGGTGGGGAGGAGGGGGACTGGGTGCAGGGGGTGGGGGGTTGGGGTTGGGTGTGTGGGGGGGGGGGGGGGTTCTGGGTGCAGGTGGTACTTGGGGTGTAGGGTGGGAGTGGGGGTGAAGGTGGGCTGGGGGGTGGACATTGGGGGTATAGGTGGGGGGGGGGGGCAGTTGGGGTGAAGGGGGTAGTGGGGGTGAAGGTGGTGTGAGGGTGTAGGGGGGGTGTCTAGTGGGGGGGGGGGGGGGGTCCAATGGGGGGTGTTCGGGGGGGGGGGGGGGTCTAGTGGGGATGGGGGTCCAGTGGGGGGTGTCTAGGGGGGTCCAGTGGGGGGGGGGGGTTGTCCAGTGGGGGGTGTCTAGTGGGGTCCAATTGGGGGTGTCCAGGGGGGATCAGTGGGGGGTGTCTGGGGGGTGTCCGGTAGGGGGGAGGGGGGTGTCCAGGGGGGGTGTTCAGGGGGGAGGGGGTGTCTAGGTGGGAGGGTTGTCTGGGGGGGGGGGGGGTTAAGGGGGTTCTTTCTAGGGAGAGAGTGGGGGTGTGCAAGGGGGAGGGGGTGTACTGGGGGGTATATCCAGGGGGGAAGGGAGGGGCTGTTGGGGGAGAGTGGGGGTGTGCAAGGGGGGAGGGGGTGTGCTGGGGGGGTCTGTCTAGGGGGGAAGGGAGGGAATGCATGGGGTGTCCAGGGGGAGAGTGGGGGGGGGGTGTGCAAGGGGGAGGGGTGTGGTTTCAAAGTGGTTTTCATTATGGTTTGCAGGAGCAAGGTGAAACCAAGGCGAGCTGCTGTTTCTGGGAAAACCATCTATACCCACAGTTTGAAAAACCGTGGGTATATATGCTACTGCAGAACTATATATACCCACAGTTTTTTGAACCATGGGTATATAATTTCTACTATAAAAATGTATACCCACGATTCTGTAAATTTTGGGTATAGATGTATACCCACGGTTTTCCAGAACTGTGGGTAAGTTGAAATTTCAGCGGGCTATACCCACGGTTTCTAAAAAACCGTGGGTATAGGGAAATCCTGATGCCTCGGGAGATCACAGTTCATCAAACTGTGGGTATAGGGAAATTTTCCAGTAGTGATGGAGGTTAATAAAAAAACATGGAAAGGAAAAAGATGAAGTTTCCATTGTGCTCATGGTGTGGGAAGAAACATGGAGAAAATTGTCTTAGTGGGATTGATAAAAGTATTATGTGAATAAGGTATGATCATGAGGAAATTTATTGCTGATTTTATGGAAATAAGTTATTTAAACAAATTAATGTAGAGAAATCTACACAAAATACACCTACCCCACTTCATTTATTCATGTGTAAGGAGAATGGTCATTATGAAAATAGGTTCCCAAACCATAGGGTTAATGATGACGATCGACGTCAAAAACTTCAAAAGCTAAGGAAAAAATGGAAACACCATGTGATCATGGTTTTTGATATGGGGTGTGATAATGATGTGGTGAAAGGAACACTTACCATCCACTCTAGAACTGCTAATGTCTTATCTGATTTAGGATCTACCCATTCTTTTATACCTACAAAATTTTCTAAGGGTATCAAGATGCCACCCAAATTAATATATGTATAATTAGTAGTAAAAAAAATTAATGGTATGATTATTTCATCTAAAGTATATGATTCCTCTCCAGTTTAAATTAATGGAAATGTTCTTCCTACAAATATTTTTATTCTTCATCTAGTTGAATTTTATATTAACATAGGCACGAATTGAATTTCTATTCATAAATACCACACCAATTTTCATGGAAGAGAAGTTATGATTCATATTCCAGACCATCCTATGATTTCTATAAATGTTATTATACTTAATAACATCCGATAGAGATTACATCTATGATATGGATCTTAATTCCCATTCTGAAGGTATTTTTATCTCAAATGGTTGGGGAGAATCATGACGTAAAAAACATGCCTATTGTATAGATATTTATTGATGTATTTAGGTAAGAGTTTCCTATTATTCCACTAAAAAGTGAATTTTAATTTTCAATAGAACTCATACCTAGTACCACACCAATTTTAAAGACTCCCTATTTAATATACCGTATTGAGTTCCTAGAATTAAAGAAGAAAATCCTAGAAAACATTGACAAGGGATTCATTCATACAATTTTATCACCATGGGGTTAACTAATTATTTGGGTTGAAAATAAATATATATTTATGTGACTATTTATTTATTATCAGGAGATGAAGAAGATCATGATCAAAGAAAAAGTGTCGTCTTCCTTATATTGATTATATGTTTGATCAAATTTTTGGAGCTCAATACTTATCTATGATTTAAATTTATTCTAGATATCATTAATTGAGGGTTAATAAGGGGATATACCCAAGAAATAATTTCATACAAGGTATGGAAACTATGAATATATAGGGATTCCTTTCAATCATAGTAATTCCCTACTATCTTTATGGATTTAAAGAATAGAATCTTTAGAGACTACCTTGATTAGTTTGTGGTAGTCTTTATAAATGATATATTTATCTATTAAAAGAGAATGTATGTCACTTGATAATTGTATAAATGACCCTAAGAAAGTATAAAATATATGAAAAATATAGAAAGTGTGAATTTTGGTCGTAAAAGGTTTCATTTACAGGTCATATAATCTCAAGATAGGGTATATAAGTTGGTCCACCAAATATATAGGTTATTAAATATTGTCCTAGACCAACCATAATGACTGAGTGCCAATGTTTTGTTAGTTTAGCTAGATATTATGGATCTTTTGTGGAGAATTTCTCACGATTATCTAATCCTTTGACCAAGTTAACTTATAAGGGAACCAACTTCCTATGGTCAGATGAGTGTGAGGAAAATTTCAAGGAACTAAAGAGAAGGTTTTTAAGCACACCCATACTTACATAATCATATAGTGGATAAGGGGTTTTAACCTATAGTGATTCATGAAATAAGGCATTGGTATGTGCTCTTATACATAATAACATGGTTATAACATATGCCTCAATACAACTAAATATTCATGAGAAAAATTACCCAACTCATGATTTGAAGTTTGTAGTAGTATTTTTTTTTCAATAATGATATTGTGACATTATCAGTATGGAGTAAAGTGTTATATATATACCAATCATAAAATTTTTAATTATATATTCACACAAAAGGAGTTTAACATGTTCCAAAAAAGATGGTTAGAGCTTATAAAATATTATGAAGGATAAAAAAATTACCACCATGGGAAAGCGAACAAGGTGGTTGATGATTTGATTAAAAAGGATGATATTGGCCTATCCATGATGAGGACCACAAAAGTTCCATTTTTTTGGATTTTAAAGGGATGGTTTGTGAAATAATAAAGGAAAGAGGGAAATATTATCTTTCTCAACTGAATGTTAAAGCTTCTATCCAAGCAAATATCAAAGAGGCGCAGAAGGAAGATATCGATATGAAAATGGTGATTAGAAATGTTCTAAAGATTAACCATGATCATTTTGGAATGATAAGGTTCAAAAACCATTTATACATTCCTTCCATACAAAATTTGAAGAAGGTGTTGTTAGAGGATGCTCATAGTTCTTTATTCTCTATTCATCCTGGAATTATGAATATGTATAGAGATTTTAATAAATACTTATGGTGGGATGTAATGAGGAGAGATATCACTGAGTCTGTATCATGGTTATTGGTATTTTAATAAGTTAAGGATGATAGAAAAAAACTTAATGGAATATTTTATAAATTATCCATACTAGAATAGAAATGGGATAACATCACTATGGTTTTTGTTATTCAAATCCAAAAACATTTAAATATAATAAATCTATATGAGTGGTAGTAGACCGACTTACAATTTCATCACACTTCATCAATATAAAAAGCAATTCTCTATATATTATCTTTCTAGGACTTACATTATGGAAGTGTTAAGGTTTCATGGAGTACCAAAACCCACTATTTCTAATCGGGATACGAGGTTACCTCAATGTTTTGGTGAATTATTTAAAAATCCCTTGAAATAGAATTAAGTTTTAGTAATTAATATCATACTCATATGGATGGTAAGTCTAAAAGAAAAATTAAAACCCTATAGTATATGTTGAGATATTTTTTCTATTGATTTCAAAGGTTGGTAGGATCAATAACTTCTTGTAATTGAGTTTTCTTACAAAAATATCTTTTACTCAAGAATTTATATGGATCCTTATAAAGCCCATTGTGGTAATAAATTTAGATCTCCAACATGATGGAATTAAGTTAGAGAAAGAAATAAATTGGGACATGAGATCTCTGATGAAATTGAATAGATGGTTTGAGCCATTAAACATCACATCAAGTTATCTCAAAGTTAGTAGAAAATTTATGCTGATAATCACTTATGTGATCTAGAATTTGCATTTGGTGAAATGGTGTTTCTAATAATTTATCCATGGAATAAGGTTATGAGATTTAGGAGGAAATGAAAATTATTCCCAAGGTATATCAGTCCCTTTTAGATTCTTGGTAATATTGGGATGGTATCCTATCACTTGGAACTTCCACCAAACCTATCTCTAGTCCATGATTTGTTCCATATCTCTCTCTCGAGGAAGTACATTCCTAACCCATAACATGTATAGAACTCAGAGTTAATAATGCTAGGGAAATATTGTTGATTTTAAGAATAAACTAATGAAATTATGGATCACATAGAGAAATTTCTAGGAAACAATACCACTCACCTCATCAAATTGTTTTAGAGAAACCACCCGTTTGCAGAATCTATGAGAGTACTTAATGATATGATTATGCAAATGTCTTAATTTTTTTTTTGTTTTCGATTGGAAATTTTCAAGGGAAAAATTCATTTTAAGGGTGTATAATGTAACACCCTGAGTTTTTATAAACCTATTTTCGAATAAATAAAATTTCATTGATGTTATGAATTGTACACAACACCAAGATAAGATTTAATTATACACCACACCATATTAATATTTCACTACATGAAACATAATCTTATCACGTGTTACATGAAACACAATGTTTTTATGAAACATCATTTTATTAATATAATTATTTTAATAATACAATTATATTTTTTTAATAGGTTGAGGGCCAATCCTCCTTTATTAGATAAAAAACAAGAGAACTTTTTTTGGGAATTAGGAAAGAGGCATCCCATTAAAATCATAGAGGAAACAATTCCTTTATGAAACTAGACCGGGAAGTATTAAAATGGTTCCTAAATTCTAATGAGTAGAAAATTCCAAGATAAGAAATATAAATAATTCACATCACCCCTCCCCCTATTATATTGTGTAGTAGTGATATCATTCAATGATGATGTGTCCCCCCTACCAAGATGTTGCGTCGTGCTAGTCCAACACAACTTGGTAGAGCACCACTACCAAAAATATATACATGTGGAGGGATGGAAAGATTATATGTGGTATCTCACCTATATATCTTTCATTATTACCACCCGATAGTATAAGTGAGTTACTCACCACACTTTCAACCCAATACAACATAAATCAATACAAAAAACACAGTGCAAGATGAAATTAGGGTACCCATCCATCTAACAATACGAGGGAATATGGATGAATAATGAGTCCCAATACATTCATCCATATTTTTTAGTCTCCCACCCCATGATATATGAAAAAATAGAAATTCAAACATAATTCAATGCAAAAAATCCTTGTGCACACCAAGATATCTATAACCTAATCAAACCAACAATCCCACAAACTTGAATAAACCATTAAAACTATCCAAATAAGAACGACAACCACTATCCGCTATTGTTTAGAACCACCAAGGCTAAATAAACACCACCCAATTAGTCCAAAATAGAAAAAAATACCTAATATTCAAAAACCATCCACTTGATACACCTATTCCATCCATAAAGAAAACCACTTCTATACAAACCTTGGCCACCATCTGAAGAAAAATATGTTTTCTGGACACTGAGTAGCACCACCCTAAGGACCATTGTGCACTGCCACTAAGGGGAGATACCTGTAAATCTCTATAATATGATAACCCACCCAAAAAATGAACCAAAAAACACAATTCTAGGAAGTAGATCCTAGATCAAAATAGATATAGGGATGATCAACTATCATTCGAAAGTACATCATCCACTAGGTCATCAACCACCGATGCCCAAATGAGTATAAAATACTACCACATGAGAGACACACTGTAATGTATCCATTCGACAAGCATATCACATGAACATAAGAAAAAAATCAATGATTAAAGTCGGGAGACCCTAGATCTAAATAGTTCTAGAGCCGAGGAGGGACGCACAAAAATGGAGAAACCCAATGATTCTGACAAATGACTCAGAGATAAAATGGGAGAGGGTGAAGTCACCAATAAAAAAAACGATAGTAAATGTTTCTTGATTATTCAAAAAATAACTAGAGATAATCTTCTTTCTCTGACCTCATTAAACAAATATGAGAAGATGAATTAGTGCTGTAGAGAATCTTATAAAACCTTCGGAGAGGGCATCACTGCTCTCAGGTAATAAAGAGCCATCCTCAACAAGGATTAAGAAAGTTATAACCCAGCCATTAAAATTAGTAAAATGAACAGTAATATATAATTTATAAATATTACTTATAATTATTTTATATAAAAAATAAATATTTATAATGAAATATATAATTTTTAGTAGTGTCTTTATATGTTTTTAAAATAAAATTGTCTCAAAAGAACTGATCTTTATGTCCTTTTTTAAAAAGTGATAAAATTGATTTTTGAAAGTTTTAAAATTTTAATTTGATAAAAAAAATTCAATTTTAAATTTACAATGTCATAATTATCTTATGGTTAATATTTGGGATTTTGTTTTGAAATATTTCATTTTTGGATGAATATTGAAAAATACCAAATTTTAATTGAAAGATGCATTTTCATGTAATTATATTTTATAGTTAAATTATATTTTATTTTAATTATAAATATTATTTAAGTTATTTATATATCAATTAATACAATTTATTTCTTTTTATTCAATTTGGAATTATAATTGGATATAAAAAGATTTCAAACTTTTGAACATTTTCACTTTAAAAACCTCTTATCTCGTTATATATACGAGATTAAATTTTAATGTAATTTATTCCATTTATATGATTTAAGTTTATAAAAAATTATTCCTTATTTTTAATAATCATAATTTATAATTAATATTATGGTCAACTTAATTTTTTACCAAAATGATTAGTGAAAACATTTAAAATTAAACACAACGATTAAGAGAATAATGAGTTTACCAAGGAAGTAAACATTATTATTAATAAAAAACTATTGTAGAAACTTGTACAAAACCTATTTAATGTACATATTGAGATAAAAAACATTAATTTATCTAATTTTTTGTGTTGTGGAAGCCTTTTGATAGGTTAAAATGCTGGTACCCTAACTTTCTTTTAAAAAATCAAAGTGTGTCATATCCCCCACTTATAAAAGGAAACCACCTCTAAATCTATCATAAAACCTTAAAAACCAATTGATTTGTAAAGTAAGTAATAATATCACTTCTTCATATCCATACATTAACCATATATTCTACCCTTTGGGCATAAATCCAACCAAGGAAGTTCTTTGGTGAAAACCAAATGAAGATACCCAAAGAAGAGGTAATGCTTATCAATGAATATTTTATATATTTTTTAATCCTAATTCCCCTTAATTTTTTTATATCATGATTATATAATAACCTTAGTAAGATAAATATACTTATATGTTTTTATTTTGAGGTTATTACCTACAAATTTTCAAACTTCCATCAAATGTGATACATAATCATCGTTCATGTGTACAGTGTACTACCGCCTCACGAACCAATAACTTTCTCCCTATAATTACTACAATTTAAGGTGGAGAATAATGATGGATTTATATTTTTTATATGATATTTTTGTATGATTTTATTATGATTTTTTAATTTCTATATCAAACACAACTTTATGCTTTTCTTTTTTTGGGAATAGGATAACGTTGTTCGTGTGTACGACAGACTACCGCCTTGCAAAGCGATGTGATTCATTAACACTTTACATAGAATGTATTAAAGATTAGTTTAATAGAAATACATGATATATATATGAAATTAAAATTATTATGTAATGATAATATCTTATATACATTTCTTTTATTCAATCCTAAAAGAAAATAGAAACAATGTTCATGCGTACGTACGACGTACCGTCTCCATGAACGATGTATTTTATTTTCTACCTATAACTATTATGAATCTATATAAACACATAAATAATGAATATATATATATATATATGATATTTATATCATGGTTTTCATTATGGAGATTATAAAATCATTATCAAATTAAGAGAAAAAAAATACAACGAATTAAAACTTATATGAAATAAGCAGTTATTATCCGTAAGAAAACTTTAACATGAAATTATTAATAAAAGGGTAATAAAATATTATAATAAAATCATATATTATATGATATATATGAATATGGTTCTTTCATAAATGTATAATAAACTTATATTTAATATATTTTAATTTTTTACGAGTAAGACGTAAGTCAAGACTTAAGGTAAGGAGATTTCTAGCCTCACATTTATTTTTAGAGACTCATTCAATAATCACTACTCTTTTATTTTGTGGGGTGTATATAATTCCCTATGAAATGTTATATCATTAATATATCACATTTAATGATACTTAATGATTCTATTGATGTTATTTTTTCATGGGGATCATGATTCAAAATTTAATCAAGCATTTATAGATATTTGTATCAATTCTCCTTCTTTGAGATGTATGTTATGTTTTGCACCTATAATATTTTATGATGTGTATAAAAAAACCATTTGAAATGTAATATCAAAACTTATTTCATAATAATTTTATTTTAAGTTTAATTTTACATTTTTCCTTCGTGGGGTTATGATTAAAATTTAACAAAGTGGTAAGGGTTTATTACTACTATGCCATCGTTTATCATGATTTTTTATGATTATGCTTCTATTGATTAAATATTATGATCTATATCTCAAGAATTATAATTAATTTTATTATCCTTTGGTTATTCATGATATTTTCATGTAATGGTACCATTATTCCAACTAGTTGGTACTTATTGACAATTAGTAATTTTTTTAATAAAATATGACTTTATTTATCTCTTCAGTCAAATATATGTTATTATTCAAAAAAATGTTTAAAAAGTAACTTCAAAAGTTTTTTTAGCCATTTAGATTTGATTTATTGTAAAAATTTACCCTATTTGTATTTTAAAAAAATGTATTCATTGTAATATTATTTTCATTTTATGATAATGGAATTTTTAAAAAAAAATTATAGTGTGAAAGGAATGTTCATTTAACATGTATGACATTTACGGATTTACCATCCATCATAACAATAATTTATTTGAAACATCTATTTCAATTTTTCAATGTTATATTTTTTTTCAAAAAATCTTCTAATATTCTAGAAATTCATTTTTTTAATGTGGTTTTCAAAGAAGAAGTATTACAAAATTATTTTGTGTTTAAAAAAATGCTTACATAGTGCAAAAGATATTTTACTAAAGAAGTGTTTTAAATGAGATTTCAAAATTATTTTCCATTTAAGATGTCATCTATTGGTGTTACCCATGCCTTACTAGGGATATGATCCATGGTTACTATTTATATTCTTTCTTTTAATGGTTTATGTTTTGATGGAATGATGTTTATGAAACTATTTTCTCTTCCATGAGTCATATACTTATGAATCTAGCTACTTTTCATGTGTTTTGAAATGATTCTGAAACCTATATCTTTACAACATTTCAATATATGATGAATTTTTTTATACCCATTTCATTTATTTTGTTATAATATGATGAATTTTTATAATCTTGCTGTAGACATATGTATGATTTCATTTTTTGATGGGTGGGACCTAAATCTACCTATGGTGCATTGGGTAAATATTTATATATCTTGTGAGATAGACATGATTGTAATATTAAGTGAACTATAATAATCAATACAAGGATAGAATGGGAAGTAAACCAAATTATGTAATACTATAATGGAATGGGAAGTGAACTCGTATATTTAATATAGGGATGGAATAGGGTGTGAACCCATTTTAGTAAAGGACTTTGTTTGCTATAATGTTCTTGGCAGTGAGTCTCGACTAATATGAAACTATTTTCTATTATTATTTGTATGCCACAAAATTCCATGTATTATTCCAAAATTATTCTCTCATGGATCATATTCATTGATTTACTTATTATTCATATATTTTGAACTTCCAATCATCATGCCAGAATTCAAGATTATGATATTTAATATGTTGGGTATTCTTTTTAGTTGTTATGACCATGTTATTATACCCTTATTCTCATGTTAACCTTACATATATCTTTTTTACCCTTAAAAAGAATCTGATATCACCCTTTATTATCTTTAATTTACACATTTTATGAAGATATGTATTATTTTTTACATTTCTAAGAAGGGTTCTAGTAATGGAGAACATACTGAGAGATAATGTAGTTCATTTATAGACTAGGGTTAATGTTTCCTTGTTTCCAAAGGCACTAAACTAATATGGTCTTTGGGGATGTGTTTTTGTAATTTAATTAATATTTATCATAAATAATGTCATGTATATGTATGTTAATCTTAGTTCATTATTGTCATTAGATCATGGATAACCTTGGCCTCAAGGAGAAATAGACACCATTCTACTTTTAGACATGGAATGATTAACACATATTTTATAAGAAGAGGAATTAACCTTATTTACCTTATTATAGCCTTAGATAAGGGATAGAAGATCATCTTATTAAGAACCTATGAACACCTCATAGGAGTTGTGGAAAAAAATATTATCAAATTTAGAAAAAAACCATTATTCCAAAATGGAGAGGGTGGATATGATGTGGTAATAGAACCAAAATCCTTCTCTAAAACTGTGGATATATCCATTACTCTATTAGATGAAACAACCTATGTGTCCATTAACACTGGTTTTTATAGCACCACAAAAATATTGGAATGAGGGTCATCCCCTAGTACAATTAGAGGAGGATTTTAAATAGAATTATAGGATATAGAGGAACTGGAAATTCCATTATATATGATTTCTAAATCATTTTCCACTAAACCATTATAATGCCAAAGCGTTGGGTACAAAAAACTATCCTAAACCGAAATGGCCTATAAAATAGACTGATGTGTAACATGGGGGATGTATTTATGAATAAGGACACCCTCTACATCTAGAAAACCCTCATTACACCCCAATTCAACCATATCTTAAAAGGAGGACTCCCCAGGCCCTTGAAGATCCTCTTTAAGAGAGTCGACTAGAAGAGGAATTACTTTAGCGTGGACATATGTTCCATTTAAACCATGACTTATAGAGTAATAATTACTAATCATATTTCTATAAACATAGTCTGGATTTTATTGAAGATGTCATGAGGAGTAGAAACCATTAAGTTTGGGGTAAAGAATATTCTTACAAAAGGATACATTAGGCTCATCCTGAAGTAGATTTCATTATAGATGAGTAGAATCATAATCTAGTTCCATATATATATAATGGATACCATGGTATATTAAATACTTATCATGTATTTATCATTATATATGAGATGACCAAAATTATTACATATGAACATGAGGATTTCTGGGTTATGTAATGGGAGTGGAATCCTAAGTAACTGAATGTATATAACTTATAATGGTATGTTATGACACATGAAAAATACATGGAACAATAGAGAAAAAAATATCTACATATCACATATACGATATTCCATGGTTTATGATATGATAAAAATAAAATAATATAATACATGGATGTGAAAGGACATTTGATTCAGTATGGAGTTGGCAGTAGACTAAAAAAAAGTATTTTAGGAAAATAAGAATACACCAGGAAGGAGGGATAATAATGAAGAAATTTGGCAATGAGAATCCAATTATTGTAATCTGTAGCCTTTTCACATTACCATGACCTTTGTATTTAAATTATGTAGTTTAATGTGTTCTTCCAAGGCTACGGGAGGATGATCTCAGCTGTGTATTTGATGGAAAGGGTATAGACAATGGTTTATGGTGATGGTGTGGTCAAGTTTGGGCATGAATAAAAGTGAGTGAGGGTAAAAAAGAGTTTCTTAGGGTATGGTAAAGGATCAATGGTGATAGCAAGGTCGACATCAATAGTGAGGGTCGAGGGTTATTTTTAAAGGTTGTAACATGGTGTCAGGATAGGGCACATGATGGTGATGGTGAGGGTCGAATGGGTCGGGGTTGTTGGTGGGATGGAGTAATGATATGTGATGTTGGGGGTGGTCTAGGGTATCCAACATGGTGGTCATAAGAACATTTGTAATGAAATTGAATTTTTTTACATAAATTAATTAAATTGACACATTTATGAATATAAGGATATTTAATTTTTCATTTATCTCCATTTACATATAACATGATTTTCTATTGTGTCATTAATTTAATAAAATTTATAAAAGAGGTTATGTAACATCATTTATTAATACAAATTTATTAGGGTCATTTATAAATATGTATTAACTAGAGATGTTTATAAACATTAATAAATTAGAGATGTTTAAAAATGAAGATAATTTAATGATGCTTATAAACATGAACAAAAGGGAAATAGTTATAATAATTGCTAAGTTAGTGATGTTTATAAACATGGATAAATTATTGGAACAAATTTTACAATTTTTTTTACAAATCATGGGTTAACAAATAAAAAATGTTTATAAACATGACTAAACATAAAACCAAAACATGGATAAATATAATTTTCTTAATAATGTGACTTTTCAATTAAATATTAAAAAATAATTTTAAATTTATTTGTAAATTAACTTAGTTTTGTGTTATGATATAGGATTCTAGGTGTTGATATGATCCTGGATGATTCTTGAATAACTATATTTGATAGTTTCCAAGATTTAATTAAAAAAATAATACTAAATGAGGTAGGAGGTCCTTAATAATATCCCATGTTTATGTGGTATGTGTTTAATTTTATTTTTATTTGTGTACTCACCACCATGTGTGATTGAAATAAAATTTAAAATGATTTTTATTGAAACTCCTATGCATATAATGAAAGTTTATTTGTCTATGATAGACCCTTGGAAATATGTTTTTTGTTTTCGATGACAATGTATAAGGGTTTGTATTTACTTTTTTTTTTCTAATTGACACATATATCCTAGAGGTGTATAAATTGAATGTGTTGAATAAGAATCAATGGGTTTTGAAATTGGGTTTCCTTCATCCCATAATGTTCAATGTATATCATCTATTTTTTGGAAGATTGTTTCCTCTGATGACTAAGTCACTATTTCCAATATAATCATGCATGTTTAGAAACCAAAATGTTTGGTTTATAAGGAAACTATGATGGTTTCCCCATTTATGATTTTTTGGTATCATTTTAATCATGTAACTACATTCAAATGGTAGGAAATCACTATTCTTCTTACCAAAGAAACTTCAGATTGCACATCGGTCCAAAGTATGAGAGGGTAGGTGAATCTCACCCTTATTGGTGGGTAGGGGGTGGATTAATACATACTTTAGGAAACTATTATTAAATTTAGTCTCATTCATGATATCTAAAAATTCCTATAGAAGTATTTGTTAACATTTTTCTAATAATTGATGGTTAACATACACCACTTGGTCTCTATCAATGTGAATGTCATTCATGAATATGATTATCTATATTAACTATACTATATAAATGTTTCAGACCATATATAACTTTAACTAATAAATTATTTACTCTATGGTTATTAGATTATGGTTTAAGTGAAAATATCTAGCTGCTGTAGAGTATATTTATCTCATAGAAGGTGGCAGTTTTTTATTAATGGTTATTATTTTTATTACACATGACTTCCCATACTAGGTTATTCTTTTTAAGAATATAGCAATTTGAGAATAAGATATAGTCTGGTGAGGTATATGGACCCCCAAAAATTAATATGGTCTCATAGGGAATATAGGATGAATGAGAATGATATGGTGAGGCCCGGGTGGAATATATCCCTCTAGGTAAGTGATATGATTTCAACATGAATGATGATTTTTTTGGGGGATTAACCTAGTAGAAAATTGATATCAGGTATTGTGTTTGATCCCCAAAATATAATCTTACACAACTTTATTAATAGGTAAGAAATTCAATGTAGTTCTAGTTTCACATTTTAGGGTCATGAGGAATGACCATACTATGTATTTTAGTTTCATTAAATAAGGAAAACTGTGTCATATATAGGGATACAATAGTGTATTGAGGAGTTTACATGCATTGGGGTTACCTTGAATAATCTCACTAGTGGGTTACTAGGATGATATCATTAATTAGTATATGTTCAAGTGTGACTTAATCCTAAGGAGGAGGCCCATATATAAGTTTCATCTTCAAGTTACTTGATACACTAGGTAGAGAAGGATGGATAGTGTAACACCACATGATTTTAAGATATATTTATATTTAAATAAATTTAATTTCATCAATAGCTTATTATACATGCATCCTCGAGTCAAAATAAAACCAAATATAGAATTCCATCATAAAGTAGTCGTTAAATTTGTGTAATGAATAGGAATATCAACACTTTAAAATTTATATATAATTTTTTAGATAAATAATATGTATAGATAAATTAGTACTAATTTTTTAGTAAATCCATTATATGCTTTAAATATACATTTTTCATTAATAATGGGTTTTTATTGATTATATTATGAAAATAATATAATTAAATTATACTATTTATAGAACATATATTTAAAAAATGATCATAATTTTAGAAATTATCATGTAAATTTTATCTTAGAATGTATTTTTTAATATTTTCTGAAAATTTTGGTTTTTCACCAAATAGTAAAAATTAATGAATTTTATTTAAAACTATCATTTTGTTTCAAAAAATTTAAAATTTTCATTTTGTTTTAAAATGATTTAAAAATTCAGATTAGTACATTTATTTTTTATTAATCCAATTAATATCCATAGAATCAATTTTATATTTAATTTTGGTATAAAAACTTTTTATACTTAATAATACATTTTTTTCTAGAAAACTACTTTTCATCATTATTTATGGATTTAATTTAAAATGAAATTATTATAATTAATTTAATTTAATTTTAAAAAAATTATTCCATATTTTTAACCATCATTTATAAATCTAGTAATAAGGTCACATTTTTTTTATAATGACTAGTAAATAGTAATAATTTTTCAATATAGTTATGGTTAAAATATGTTAACCAAGGGTTTAAAACAAGAGATAAGGGAATGTTTTCCAATTAAACATTCCTAAATCCTATTATATTTCCATATATATTTATCATTCTATCCAAAATTTAAAAATATGTACATTTGAAAAAATTTGGTTCGAGTGCGTCTTTGTTATATTTTAATCTTTAATTAAAATCCAATGTGTTTCATCTTTGCCTCTTATAAAAGGGAACTGCTTCTCTATTTCATTTACACCACATATTCCACATAGCTCAAAAAAACCATGAAAAATATATTCTTAAATTTAATATCCCTGAATTATAGGTTTTGGTATTCATAAATACCAATCAAGTGGTCCTTTAGAATGTATCTAAAGGAGGCCTCTTGAAGAAGAGGTAATCATCTTACCTAACCTCATTAAAAATATTTTTTCTTCAAAAACATCTAAATAATTCATATTCATAAAAGAATAATAAATAATTAATCCTGAATATAATAAAATTTTATTATGTTTATGGAACTACTACAAATAACATTCCTTCCAACCTATGAAATTTGAAAAACGTCGCTCATGTGTACGTATGACTTATCATCTCCACATGACAGTGTAATTCATTTTCATGAAAAAATTAACTATATGGTTATAATGATGGATTAAATAAATATATATGTTATTATTTACATTAATATGAGTATGAAAAATGTGAATTTAATTCACCTTTAATTCATTCCATTCTTCGATAAATAGAATCAATTTTCACACGTGCGTACGACCTACCATCTCCATGAACGATATAATTAATTTTTTATCTCTCCCATTTATTGATAACACTATATATATATAAATATAGTGAATATATATGATATTTATTTAATGAATAAAATTTTATGGTTTGTGGAACAATGATCATTTTTAAAGGACACAAACTTCTAAACTGAAACTCTTATGTAGAATGAAATAGCTAACACCCAAAAATGAAAATTCCAACAATGAATTATTTATAAATTTTCATTGAAATGTTATAAGTAGATCATATATAATATTATATGTAATTAAATGATTATTATACATAATTATAATAAATATAAATTTTTTATACAAGAGGATGGTGTGCCTTTGAATTGTATTGATCTTCAAGTAATAGGTTTATGTAACAATCTCGTTTTTATTGGATTTTTTATGATCATGTTACTGATGATGGAATTTTATGACCTATCTTTCATAAACTCCATGAATTTACTCTCCAATTTTTTTTGAGATATATATTTTTTATTTTCTTTTGTTTGATAACATAAGAGACTAAAAGAATGTTTTAATTGAAAATTGACTTAATTTATCTCTTTGGATTAATTTTTTTTATTATGTATCCATGTTTTCTAAAAAACTAATTTTTTTAATAATCTCAATTGATTTTTTAATTTCATTTTGACCATTTATTTATTCTTTAATAAAAAAAATTAAAATTTAGCCGTCTTTTCATTTTCTAAATGAGGTGTTTTTGACATTTTACCTGTCTTGTGAAGGGAATATTTTTTTAACCTACAAATTATGAATATAATATCCCAACTTCATGACCACCCAATTCATTGAATCTTCTATTAAAAGTTTTAAAAGATTTTTAAAGTAATTTTTTTCCTTAATATTTGGGAATTTTTTTTATTTTAAATAATTTATTTCAAATTGAAAGGGGTATTTTCCCCAAAAAAGTTCCACTAATATATATAGGGAATTTTTCATCTATGATAACATCCTTTGATATTACTTATGATTTAATGGGGATATTACCCAATGATATCATAAAAATTCATTCTATGTATGAATTATGGTGATGATTTATGGATGATTTTATGAAGCCTATTCCTTTTTTGTGGGATAATTATGTTATGATGAAAAAATTACAAAACCATTTTCTTTTCAATAAATTATACTATAATATAATGATGAAATGTTTATGAAATCCATTTAATTTCCATTGATTAGGAATTTTGAATGTTTTATGATCTTTTTTCACATATATATATATGATTTTAATTAGGTGATGTGTGGGGTACCAATTATATTTCCATCTAATACAATTTATAATGATTAATATATCATGAGATAATAATAATAGGAGTGAGGTGTAAGCCTAGTTCAGTAATGAAAATTCCCACTATAATTGTATTGGGAGTGAACCTTGAATAAGGATAATATTTAACGGGGAGTGAACCCATCCAATTTATATTCATGGTAGTTATCCTTGACTAATAATATTTTTTAATATTATTACATGTATGTGATAATATTATGTCAGATGCCAATGTTATGATCTCATGTCTGATGTTATTTTATTTCATTGTGAATATTATCTTATGAATTTATAATATTTGTTCCATGGATCTTGATTATTATCTATGATATAGTGAGTATGATATTCAAATGTTATTCTCATGTTCTCATACACTTTTTCTCATGGTATTCCAAAATGATCACAAATATCTCACGTATTTACCAATACTGATCATAAGATCTTGCACATTATTATGTTTACCTACCCTAATATATGAAAAATTATTTTAAATATGATATGTATTATAAGGGTGATGGTTGATATTAACTAAATGGAAGATGATATGGTTCTATTATGATTTTTTTTATGTATCTATGTTTCTAAAGACACTAGATATTTTTTATTATGGTGTAGACCATAACATTATTCATATAATAAGTTGTAATATTTATGTATGAAATGTATTGGTATCAATATTTGGTTTCAAATAAAATTTTAATTTCTTTTACAAACTCATATGAGAAAATTTTAGTTAGAAATCCATGGATAATACTTTCTATAGAAGAATGTCATAAGTTATGGTAAAGAAAAGACTGTGGTTTTCCTTGAAAACATATATGTCTAGATAGTGTAAGTATATTTAGTTTTTCAAAAATGAATATAAGGGTAATAACCCTAAAAAGAGTTAGTTGAGTATATCTAATCAATTATTCTGGTGCACGGTGAATGTGGCCATTCTGCACACCAAGTTGGACACTCTTAGTTGATATACTTGAGTTAATTCACATTTTCTTTATGTAACATTATAAAGGATATGATTATAAGATGACCATGAATAAATTTTACTTAACCTATGGTGTCATCTATTTAAAATAATGTGTCACAATTTTGACATCATATAAATGACTTTTCATGATTATTTGATTCCCCTCAATTATTTTTATTGTCCATACTATGATTGCTAGTTTTAGTCAGTCAATGGAACATAAAGAAACCATGTTAACATTAATTGTAATGGAAATAGAAATTATTTATCCCCTAAGAAACAAAATGTAATGGGATATGTAAGGTAAAACCATATTACTATGATTACACACCATTATCAAGATATGAATAATACCGAGCTTTCATAGGAGAAAAGGAGGGAACATCATCTTATTCTATCTTTCATGTGGAAACATCCACTATGTTTTAGTGTGTCCACTAATCCAACAGTTGTTGAGAAATGGATTAGTAATACTAAAAAATATATTTTTCCCAATATAGTGTTCATAACATGAAAAAATTACTTTGGATTTCTATCATTTGGAATCAGAAGTATATCAATGGTGAAATCATATCAATAAAATAAGGAAACATGAAGAAATTTACCCAATGGAGTGGGATGAATTTTAGAGAATATTTTTAAATAATTAATTTACCTATATTATTCATATGAAAATTGGGAAGGATTTCTTTGAGAAAAAGCAGAAGGATGATTAGTATATTAGATCTTATGAAGATTTTTTTTCAAGATATGCGAGCAACTCTTCTGGTATTATCATCCATCATGAAATTATAATTTATCAATTGTTCAATGTCTTAAAAACAATTATTTTAAGGTAGTAATACCTAGGATATGTTTGTAGCTATGAATAAGTAATTTTATGTGCTATCTATGTGGAGATATAAATCAGATTTACCCAACAATATCATGATTTATGCAAGAAAAGAAAGCTACAATTCATTAGAAATTACAAAAAAATGAAGATAATAAAATGATATTTCAATTATGATCAAGGTGTGAAATGACTCATGGATGAAATTATATTAAGGGGAGTGGTAAATATTTTATGATTGGATAGAAAGTCATCAACCAATAGGATATCTTTGTGATAGGAATAAGAAGGTATATAATGATGAAGAAATTGAACCATAGAAAGCACCACCCACATTATAGTGTTAAAAATTCTTTGAGTACAGTAATTATGAAAATGATTTCTTAGATATGATGGTTATTGAAAATTAAAAAACGTGGAAACTTCATAAGGCTAGTGAAAATGTGAAATCTCATGTGATATTTATTTTTGATGTGGGGTGCAGTAATGAATTATTGAAATTTACTCTTACAATATACTTTTGAATTTTAAATGTTTCTTTATTATACTTATAATAAATATTTTATATGAAAATAATTTTAAAAGTTTATTACAATACCACCTCATAAATTAGTTTTTGAATTAGTAGTGAAAATCCATAATAGTATGATGATTTCTTCTCAAATTTATGATTCTTATCTGATTGAAATTTTTGGGAATGTGTTTTCTGAAAATCTTATCATTATATTTCTAGTTTAATTCAATGTTATCATAGAAATGTTTTGTATTTGTTTACAAAAATCCCAAAATAATTTCTAAGGAAGGAAATCAACGTTTAACATTACAAAATAACTATGATTGTTTATTTGTTTGATGATAAATATGTACATAAAATGGAAAACACAACCATTATATATGTCTTTATTACTTTTCAAAAGGGATATTTATCTTATATAGTTACGGATAAAATCAATATTGAAGTGAATACTACTGTATGATAGTTTTTTTGTTTATCCGAAATAGTTACCTAGTCTTCCTCTAACCCATGAAGTTGAGTTTTCAATAGAACTCATATTTTACGCTACAACTATTTCATAGACTCCATATATAATGGACCCTATTGAGTTATAGGGATAGAATATGAAACTCAAAGAGAATATTTATAATGGATTCATTCTTCCATAAGCATCACTATGGGTTTCACCTATTATTTTTTCTAAAAAGAGAGATGGATTTATTGGACTTTTTATTGATTATTGATAAATGACTAATATCACTATCAATAATATATATAATACACCCTATATTGATGAATTTTTTGATGAAATAAACATAGATTAATAATTTTACAAGATTGAAATTCATTTTGGATATCATAAATCGAGAGTTATGAAGGAGTATATACACAATAAAACATTATATATGAGTTATGAAAATAATTAATTAATAGTGATTTTTTTACTATTGACCCCTATATATTCATGGATTTAATTAATATAGTAGTTAGATATTACCCAGATCTATTTATGGAAGTAATTATAAATTATATTCTTATATATTCATCAACCAAGGAAGAGTATGCAGATAAAATTTGGATTTCACTAAATATGTTAAAAGAGGATAATTTGAAAGAGAAATTTAACAATTTTGGATTTTTTCTATAAAAATATACATTTTTATGTTATACAATCACAAGATAGGGTATATTAGTGGATCTATCAGAGACATGAGTTATTGGACTTTGGTTAATACAAACCACTTTGACTAATATCCATAGTTTTCTTTGTTTTCATAGATATTATCAACACATTGTGAATATTTTATCATGGATCTCTAATCCACCCATCATGTTGACACAAAATGGAGTTGTGTTAATTTATACAAATGAATGTGGATAAATGTTCAAGGAATTGAAAAGAACTTCAGTCAATGCTACTATTATTACACTAAATGTCAGTGGATAATGTAGTGTGATCATTAGTGATTCATCAATGAACTGGAATGGATTCATTCACATATATAATGAAAGTGATAGATTATGTCTGATAAAAATTGAATTATTAGGATAAAATTTATATAACTCATGATTTGAAGTCAGCTATGGTATTTTATTCATTTAATACATGAAGGGTTTATATTTTTAGAGAGTGTTGTGATATTTATACCATTTATAATGTTTTAAATTATATATTATCCCAGATAGAGTTGAATATGAACCATAGATGATTGTTGTAGTAGGTTAAATATAAGGACTATTAAATACATTACCACCATGGGAAAGAAAATGATGTTTCTAATTCATTGATTCAAAAGAATCATGCTATCTTATCTATGTTGGGGATCACATAAGATCCACTATTTCATGATTTGAAAAGGGTAGATATGTAAATCTTGATAGAATGGGAGGAATATTATATTTTTTAAATGAGTGTTCAACTATCTATCAATGTGAAGATTAATGATAAACAAAAGGAATATATAGAGTTAAAAAATAAGGTAAAAATGTTCATGATATAATCCATGAATGTGTTGGAATGATAAGGTTTAGGAACTATGTATGTGCTCCATACATACCAGATTTTATGGAGCTATTGGATGAAGCTCATAGTTCCCCATTATATATTCCTTATGGAAGTAAAAATATGTTAAGATATATGATAGGGTATTTTTGGTGGGACAACATGAAGATACATATTTTAGAGTATGTATCTTAGTTCTTGGTATGTCAGTAAGTTAATGATGAGTGACACAATTATAAGGGTATGTTAAAATATTTACCATTACCAAATTTGAAATGGTAAAAAATCACCATGGTTTTTCCATTGGACTCTATTGAACATATAAATGTTATTGGTGTATTTTGTTTTTAATCAATCATCTTATGAAATAATCAAACTTCATTTCTATCAGATATGATTTCTATCTTGATCGTATTTTGGGAATATAGATAAATGATGTGGTATGGTTTCATTTAGTAACACATTCCATTGTATCTGATCAAGATCTAACGTTTACCTCAATGTTTTGGATAAGACTTCAACAATTTCAGGATATAGAGTTTTTTTAGTACTACATATCTTCCTAGGATAGATGGATAGTAAGAAGGAACCATTAAAACCCTGACGAATATTATATGATCTTGTTCTATATATTTTTTATGACAGTTGGGATCAACACCTTCCTCTTATAGAATTACATTTTAACTATAACATTCACTGAAGAATTTAGATGGATCCTTATGAAATCCTATATAGGAAGAATTTTAAAAATCCTCACACTACAATTATGTTGGAGAAATAAATCTATTAGGACCTGATCTTCATAATAAAATGGAAGAGAAAGTTAGAGCTATTCAACAACATACGGATAAATTTAAGAGTTAGTAGATTTTTTTTTTCTAACAATCATTTTCTAAATCATGATTTTAAATTTGGTGGGAATAAATTCCTATAAATATCCCCATTAAAGAATTTTATGACATTTGAAAATAATTTAAATTTTCTCCCTATTTAATTTGGTCCCTTTAATATTTTTTTATCAGTTATGGATGTTAACTTATAAATTAGCACTTCCACTAAACCTCTCTCAAGTTCATGATGTGTTCCATGTATCTCTAATGAGGAAGTACATAACTGATCCATCATATGTACTACACTCAGAGGTTGTACCAATAAAGAATGGTATTTCCTAAGATGAATAGCTGATAAAAATATTATATCATAAAGGTAATGTATAAAGGAAGAATACTAATCACCTGGTTAAATTTTTCAGGAGGAATAATAAATTTTAAGAAGCTACATAGGAACCTGAGGAGGTGATGAAACAAATATACCCTCATTTGTTTGTATTAATGTGATGGAATCTCGAGGGTTAAATTCATTTTATGGGTGAATGAATGTAACACCCCAATATTTTATGATATATTTCTAATCAAATAAATTTAATATTCTCAATGGATTACAATACATGCAACCATGAGTCTAAATGAACTGTAATATAGTATAACGTTATAACATAATACTTAAATTGGTAGAATGAATAAGAATATTTTGTTAAAAAAATTAAGTATTAATTTGTTATATAATGTAAATATATTGATAAAAGAGTACCCAATTTTTAGTAAAGTCATTATACACTTTAAAAATTAGTTTTTCCTCAAAAAAGGTTTTAATTTATTTTTATTAAAATGATATAATTAATTTATATTACTTTTAGAAAATTTATATGAAGAAATTAACATCATTTTATAAATCATCATAAAACAATTATGATTAAATGATGTTTTTATAACAATCTAGTAAGATTGATTTTCTGAAATATTTTGATAATAAAATATTTTATTGCAAAATAATTTTTTTCAAAAAAAATCAAAGATTTAATTAGTTTAAAAAATGTTTAAAAAGTATCACTAGTTTATTTATAATACTATAAATCCAAATAAGGTAATTAGAATAATATATTTTTAAAAACATTATATACTTATGAAAAAATCCTTTCTGGAAAACTTGTTTTCATCAAATTTCATGTCCTCAATTTAAAATTAAATTCTATCAATTCAAGGAATTGAATTTGATAAAAATGGATTCTATATTTTATAACACCACATGATTTTATGGTATGTATATTTTTAAATAAATTCAATTTATTCTATATCTTACATTAAACACAACACCCAACTTAAACAAACCGTGATATATACTATTAAATATTAACATGACCATTGGAATAGTAATGTGACCATTAGGAATAGTAAAATATCCATTAAAATAACAATTTCATCTATGAAAGTATAAAAAAATTTTATGCATCTCATAAACAAAATTATGAAATATTTTTATTATGAAATAAGTAAATAAATGTTTTAAAAATGATAAATTAAGTGTTGGTATTTTTGTGAAATGTAAATGTTTATTTACAATTTTAAAATTAATATAACAATTTAAAAGAAAATTTATTTTAATTAAATTGATTCATAAGTTAATATATTTTTTCTTACAATTATAATATAATTTTATGAGACCTCGATTAATTTTTCAATGTGTCATGAAATGAGTTATAATATTAAAATCGGTATTTTTCAAATAAATGATGATTGTAAATAAAAATTAAAATTTTCATATTTAGAATTTTTTTTTCATAAAATGGGGTCCATATTTGAAATATAAGAATTAAAAAATGTTTAGGGATATTTTTTGTGATTTTTCTGAAATACTTGAATTTTTGGTGAATAGTGAAATACAATAATTTTTGGTATTTAATATTTTAAGAAAAATAAATGAATATTTTATTCATGAATAATGTAAGAAACCATTATTTATAAATCAAATGAACTAATTATTATAATTAGTCATAAGAATAAACAATATTGATTGTATGGATACAAAATAATAATAAAATGAATAAAATAATCAAAAACATATCTCTCCTCCCACTATAAATACCACCCGTCACCACCCCTTCTCTTCACACCCTCCAATACTTTGATTTTGATAATATTTTAATATATTACTATATCAATCTTCTTCTTAATGCCATAGTATTTCTGGTATCATCAAAAGACTATTTACAAGTACATCAATGTGGTTCTCATAGAGACGATATTCGAGAGGTAAAATCCTTATTCTTTCTCTTTTAATTTCTTCTCTTTTATTATCTTATCATCACCTCCCATATACAAAGTTTCATGGTAAATATAGTATTATATATATAATTTAATGTAACTACATTAATGTAATTTACATCATCAGATCAATTCTACTCTCTTTTAAATTCTAAAAATGAAAACACCGTCCGTGACATGTTGATTCACTACCTTTGTGGACAACGAGTTTTCATTTTTCATTACAGTAACCAAGGATGGAAATAAAACTATTTTTATGGTTAAAAAATATTATAATATTTTTATTAAAACTTATTTAATGTTTTATAACCAGTATATAATCATAATATTAAATAAAATGATACTAGTTCGTGATGGTCTTAAAACCCTACAAAATAAACTAATCCTTTTTCATTAATGTTTAATAAAATGAATCATCCTCTTGTAAAAAAGGAAAATGATATATTTAACCAATTAAATTTATATAATTGAATTAATTCCATATAACTTTACTTCGATAGAATTATTCCAACATGACAAGAACTTCCATAATCATACACAAGGGAACCTCCCATGAAACCATGAAGCAAATTATCCCGTAACAATGAAATCAATCATTATTACTCGTCTGAATGGACATAAATGAACTTAATAAAATTATAATAAATAATATATTTGTTTAATTGGATATGAATTAATTAATTAATTAATATAATTTATTATACTAGATATTAAGTACTAGTGAAGAATGCTTTTGGATAAAAGGTAATGGGTTTCTAATCTCACTTTTATTTCTATGAGATATGCCTTACTCACCACTTATTTATTATGTGTGGTCTATGTCAAATTCCCTTTGATATAAAATATCATGAATCCATTTATCTTTATTGTATTAAATGTTTTATTTGATTATTGTTAATTTTATGGGGCATACGATTCGATTGATTACAAAATGGTAAGAGATTTCTTAACTCAATTTTTATTAATTTGGTTAAACATCTATTTCATTGATTATATAATGATAAGGATATGTGTAAAATGATTTTTTTGTATTTACACTTGTTTTATCTTTATTTACAGTGAATACGCATATTCCATTAATTTGATTAATGATAAGATCCTTGTATGGGAATTCATCTCAATTATTATTCATTGAGGCATATTTTTTAGGTTATGAACCTATATTATTTTCCATGGTTTATATAAAGTTACTTTTATTTATGATAATAATTCAATAAATATTTCATCTAAAAATTTATATTTATTATATCATGTATTTTATTACTACCTAATTCATATACTTATTATTCATATGGTTTTAACTTTGAAATTTATTTGATTAAATGGTGAAATAATGTTAAATATATATATTTTACTCAATAAGGATATTTTTTGATAATAAATATTAATCATGAATTAAATAGATCATTTTAATATTTTAGTTATTCTTTGGACATGCAGACATAGGTAGGACATGTTATAGATTGCCCCTCGATGCATCAGTAGTCCCATTAGATGAAAAATTTGGCCACATTAAATGGGGTTTAACCCATAATGAATAAACCATATTATGAAAGGTCTTGTTGGTAAAGGTACCATGATTCCTAGGATCATAGAATACAAATGATTAATCATTTACATCATTAATATTTCATTCATTATTATACATGAGATTTTCACTATGTTAATATATGTCGATACAGATTTTACTCAAGTTATTGATTAAATGGATTTTGTTTCCAATCATTTACACCGGCATAATTATTATGACTTATCCTCTCGTGATTGATTTTTTTGATTAAATGGAATGAATATTAGTTTCATATACCTTTCTATACTGATTATGTTTCATTTATTATTGATTCATGAAAGCTTCCATTGTATTTATCAATTATTGAGCATCTGAGATCACCCTTTAATTTATTCTCATTTCGCCAGGTTATGAAGATTAGATGATTAAATGAGTTCAAATATGAAATTACATTCCTTTTTTATGTTTTATATTTTTTATTTTAATATAATATGGGTACCATATATGTATCTAGTTATTCAAGGCTACTAAATTGATTGATCCTTATTGATGTGATCTATTGAATCTATGAAAATGTAATAAAGTAAGGATCTAGCTCTGGGATATTGTGGGGTGGGTCTTTATAGTTGGTAATAGAGAAATTTTAGTAGAAACCTTGGTAAAAATATTTTAAAATAAACACAAAAATCAATATAAATATGAAATTCTTTTATAGTATTTAAAAAATTTTACCATTAGAAGATTTTTTGTTCTTTGGATCAAATCTCATGATGATTATGAGGTAACTCAGTGAGTGAACTTTTTTAGTTATGGAACCTAATATAATAAAGAGAATCATTACCTATAGAAAATGTAGAGATGTCCCTCATATTAAAGTCAACCCTATAGGTATTAGAGTTGAGAAGATCATGAACTTATTAGGAAATCTTACTCAGGTTATGAAAAAATAACCATACTTCACCAATGTTGGATAATTTCATACTTCCTAACCCCTCATATTTTAGTGGGACTACTGATCTTGTATTAGATGAAAAATAGATCAAGTCCCTTGAAAAATATTTCTGGCATTGGGATGTGATGAAAGGGAAAATGTATTTCAAGTGTTATATTACCTCGAGAGTGGTGATGATCAATGATGATCATTGATCCAAAATACTGAGGTGAAAGATGAATAAAGAGGAATATGAAATAGAAGAAATGTAATTGATAACTTTTAAGGAAATATTATATGAAAAATACTTCCCTCATGAGAAAATAACTAAAATGAAGAGATAATTCCTTAGATTTAGGAAAAGAGAAGAATAGATAATTGTAGAGTATAATCCTACCTTCACAAGACTATCAAGGAAAGAAAAATATTACATAAGTGATTAAAAAAAAATTGATCATTTCATTAAAGTTCTTAAACCATTTATTTGAAGGAAACATTCTTCTCAAATATTTTCTTTATATGAATAAATAGTATTAAGTTCCATAAAAATAGAGAAGGAATTTTATAGATCCTATATGTTCACGAGAATGCAAGAGATGAATGGGGATTTTTAGAACCACGATAAAGGTAAATAACTAAAGACGATCAAGGGAATGAATCATTTTCAATATTGTGAAAGTTTTGGGATAAAACATATGGGGGGATGTTTGGAGGAAACTGGAGTGTGTTACAAATACATAGACAAGGGTTATCTGTCTCATGAGTGAATTGGGAAACAAAATAATGACATCCAGTGTTTCAACTACTAATAAATAGGGAATTATTCTAACCAATGTCCCTATTATCAAAGAAAATATACCATAGAAGATTACAAGTAGTGATGGCCAAGATTATGTGATCACCATAGGTAAAGTAAAGTACCTAATGATGAGAATTCAGGTAAATAAATCTAGTATTAAAATTTTCCAATTCATTATTAGATTCTTGATCATCACACTCTTTTATTTCTACCAAGTTTTCCAATAAAATTAGACATTTACCTTTGGATTTAATAATGGATTTATCCATTCAAACATGTAATGAATCATATTTTCCTAATTTTATTTTTAAGAAATTTATAAGAAAATTCTGAGACTAAGTGCTGAGACGACGTGTGATTCTGAGGCCTCATGTGCCCAGAACAGTTTGAATTTTTTTAAAGTTTTTAATAGCACATGTGAGTGAATTTTTCTGAAAAAGAGGAATAAATTATAATTGGTTTTCCATATCAGAAATCTGGGGGCATTGTTGAGCTCAGGGCAGTGGATTTACCCAAGGCATGACTTAACTTTAGTCATCATGGGTCTTCTATGAAAAAACATGAAAATTGAATAAATGTAAATAAAGTTATTAAATAAAATTATTTTATTTTGGAAATCCTAATAACTCATAAATGGTAATTCATATTGGAAATCCAAGACCACCGTTGAGTTCATAAGGTGGTATTTTTCTTAGATGAGGCCTAACCTCGGCCGATGTAGGCTAGATATAAAAGAAAATTTTTGGACGTTTTAAAAGAGAATAAAATAAACTAAAAATGTCTATTTTATTTATTTTGACGTTTCACAGCATCGAAGCGACGCTGCGACTCCACGAAGGGGCGTACCATTTTCTTTTATAAACAAATCAGCGCAGTGACACTGCTACACAATGAGGCTATAATGCTGAAATTCATTTTCTTCATTTAACAAATTGGAAGGGATATGAGATTAGATTCAAAATCCTGGAGAAATTCACTGGAAGCTCTGGAGAAGAAAATCATTGGAAAAAACTCTCATTTTATAATGACAAATGACGATGAGACGATAGATCAAGATCACACGTGGACAAATCACAGATGACAATGAAATTTCTTCACTGATCGATCCAAACTACTAGCATGGTGTGTTTTTTGTTTTTTTCCTCCCTCTTTATTTATCCCTAAGATGAACGTGGATTAGTCGACAAAAAACTAATCCATGGGTTGTACGTATTGTGGGTTGGGTTTATTCTATTATAGGAGTTGTTATCGGATAGATACATATTTAAATTTAATTATTCCCTCTTCCTTATTTAAATCCTTACATGGATGGATCAAAGATGACACAAACAAGGACAAGATCCATCCATTTTGGGCATTCATGTGACTTTCCTTTATCACTTACCCATTCTTCAATTTTCACATTTTCATGATCAAAGGATTGTTGCGCCTTCGATCCATGGCATAATGATCTGGGTTGGGATAGAACTCTACAGTAGTGCAAGGTGACGAAAACATGAGACAGTGGATGAGGGAGGAGGCTCTGACCATTTCAGGTGGAGAATGATGAGGTGAGGCTGCCAGTGCTGTAGGTTGCACCAGTCCGACAGGGTAGCCGGTCCAGACGAATGCAGTAAGATGACCGCTGGTTGGGTGGTCAGCGGAAAAGGTGACACTGGCCCGACAGGGAGGCGGGGCCAAGAGAACCAAGAAAGATGTATGGAGGCGGAAGAAACCTGCTATCTAGGTGGGACCACGAAGGCGAGATAGCTCACGACGTGGAGATCACGGGTGGCGGCCAATGGTGGTGGGACATGGTCCAGTCGGACCACATCAGAGGAGGGCCCATGTCAGTGTGAGCTGCAGGCAGTGACCTAGAGGCTGCGGCAGAGATTGCGACGTGGCTCGAGCTGCATTGGAGGATGGACCCTAGGAAGATCTACTGGATCTGGCGGTCCACACAGACTGACCGCACCATGAAGTCTAGCTATGTTGATTAAGAAACACACACAGTTGAGCTGTGTGCAGAAGAAGGGCCGAACCACATGTGGTGGGCCGGGTTGAAGAAATCAGGCTGCCTCAGGTGGCCCAGTGGGATGGATCGCTAAGCCCAATGGCCCAAAGAGCTAGGACCATCAAAAAGAGTTGGTTTAGCTGAACTCGGTGACCCCGAATCAGGTCGGAAAAACTAGGCTAGGTCAGGTTGGCCGAACTAGGTTAGGTCGGACCCAAATCGACTTGGACCTGTTTTCACTAATTTTTTTGTAACTTTCAAATAGAAGGTCCGTTTGATGAGTTGTATGTGGTGTTTGGACCCTTGCAATGAGGTGGTCCTTTTGAAATGGATTTGTGGGTTTTTATTATGGACCAATGTAGGTACATAGTTTCCATCATTTTTTTCCTCGAGGGTTCAATGCGGCATTACGTCCACATCACTGGACAAAAATCCACTCTAGAGGGAAAGTCCCAGATAGAGTTATGGCATCCATCCTTGGGACTGGAGATATACTCTATCAACCCTGATGGAGTTTTTTCATAATTTATGTGACATCCAAGTGTCGGGAGTTAATCCTCCATCCAGTGTGGCGTAACAATAGGGTTCTTGAAATTCCTGGTGGAGAATCCCCTACTTTACAAGCTGTATTAGTAGGTTTGTTGGTATCCTTTTATAATAGTCCCCTACATTGTGGATTAATATTGATTGGGTTTTTTTATTCTCTGGTAAGAATTCCCTCTCTGTATATCATGACCTTGACTAGTGTTTTCTATTTGTGTGGGGCCCAAATTTGCGGGACCTCTTTGTAGGAGTCTCCGATGATACCAAGGATCGAGGAGTGAGTTATCTTAAAACAAGCATGTCCTGAGAAGAATCCTATAGCTAATGATTGGTTTTGATATTGATACTTCATGTATTAGTGAGGCTGGATGTATCAGAGATACTTCGTGATGTGTTGAGACTAGGAGTTCTCGGATACTTTTGGTAGACCTATTCTATGTGCTTACTATCAAATGGCTCAAGGAGTGAGATATCTCAGAACGAGCATACTATGAGTGGAACCATATGGCTGTAAGTGGATGATACCTTGAGTCTTGTAATCCTTTATGAGTATAACTATATGTTTTTGTTATATGTTCTGTATACATATACTTGAGTTGAGATGAATGTATCCTCTTATTGATGTTTCCTTTGTGGTATTTTACTTTGTGTTTTGTGGTGTCCTAATAAGTATTGTTTTACTCACACATACAAGGTATTTTCCCGCACGTGTCATATATTTTTTATATGATCAATGATTTGATGGATTAATTAGTGTACCGGGGCCGGGTGGTGCTTAGAGTGACCCAAAAGATGAGGTGTTCTTCTACGTCTTAAGACAACAATTTATGTACCTACCCTTCATATGGGGATTTCTACGGAAGAGTTCTAGGGAATTGTACTTTTACTTTTCCTTTTTTATTGGGATTGTATTCTGGCCCCATTCACTTTTAGTTTTCTACTTCCGTACTCTATATTGGTATCTTAGTGGTATGACTGTTGTTTACTTAGTGTTTTCAGTTTCAACACTTTTGCTTGGAGACGTGTGCATGTGTACAGGTACATAGTAAAATGAATCCCATTTTTAGGCTATGACTACTCAATTCTAGGCACCATCCCATGGCCTATGGGAGGTGGGCTTGTGTTATTCACAACATGGGCCCCTCTGGGATGATTCATGATAGATTGGAGTTGGAGGAGGCTAGTTCTATCTTAAGGAACAAGAGTCTATGTGTTTTGGTTAGGGGAAACTATGTTAAATGTTATGAGTTTGGATTTCAAGCCAGAAAATCTAGTGTTGGTGCAGCGACTGACGTATCCATACACTGGGACCCTAAATTATGATTTTCAACTCGGTACATGAAATCACTAGTTGCAGGGGAAAAATAATGGTTCATGCATCATATAGGAACAATTTGTGTTTTCCCTATACTTCTTGAGTCAACTCACCCGGTTTACTCTATTGAACTTAGTACATCTTGTTTTACTTCAAGATGATTTCAAATAGACATCCATCTAGGATTCCACCATGTGATCATGAGGAAGATCCATGGGGTGAAGATATATTGGTACAAATATTTTTACTGGAGACAATACATCCAGGTGGTGTATGAGATATACCACCACCTATAGAGTAGAACATGGTACCCATAGTACCAGCAGATGAGATGTGCATGCTGAGCATAATTAACGATTTTCAGTGGAAAAGACCCTTTAGGTTCCTAGGTGAGCCCGACTCTCAGGTGGATGAGGTCTAGCTTGAGGTGGTGACCGAGTTTTCTGTCCAGTCAGGGTACCAGAAGATCAAATGGTGGTCCCGATAGTGAGCCTTCTATGTGGATCAGCAGGGCGATGGTGGGGTTTAGATTACCCAAAATTACAATGAGGTGACTCTTCTATGGATAGAGTTTTAGAACCTTTTCTAATAAGTATTTATCACCTTATAATCTAAGATCTATTCGTTTATAAGAGCTTCTACAGCTCTGATAGGATAACATGTCGGTAGATGAGTATTCAATGAGTCATACTGACCTCTCCAAGTACTTGATGAATACGACACATGAACAGTTATTTAGGGATCAGACCATCAAGAAAGGTATTTTTAAGGACATCTGAGCCAGTGATATTCTTATGTGCATTCCTACTTATGCTAGGGTGCTAGATCAAAACTTTGTGGTTGAAACTCCCTTGGCTAAGAGGATGGAACCAGTGAATTTCAGTAGTTGGAAAGCATGGGTAAAATCCTCGGGAGCAGTAAACCAATGACAGTCTTAGATACTAGAAATGTGAGACGTTCTAAGAGGAGGTTCCAAGAAATGGGATCTACAACTCAGGTCTCATAGGGTGAGTCCAGTCAGCCTTGAGAGTGGAAATGATTCTCATGTGATAGCTGGGGACATCTCACTTTAGATTGTCTAGTTCGTCATACTGCTAGAAGGGAAATGGTAGATGGTCCACCGAGGAATATACACTAACAAGAACAGATGGATCTATAGGGAGGAATATGTGGTGGAGGATATGGGAGATTAGTAGGGGTGGTATGCATTTTGACAGGTTACCACCACCACTCCCATGGGGTTCACACCAAGTTCAGGGAGATGGAGGAAAAGAGAGGGGACGACTACACATGGTCAAGGAATATAACCCAAGGGCTATAGGAATGATTCGAGGAATGGTCTGTGTCTACTCTTAGCTTCCATATTAATAGACATAGGTGGTAATAATTCTTTCTTCTCACAAATATTATGCAAGACCTAGAGTTTCCAGTTAAACTGTTGACTTGAACCTTACGTATAGAGATACCTACGATAAGACTCGATAATCACACTTATTTAAATATTTTGATATGACCATTGAGGCAAGAGTTTTGGTTGGAACCTCTTTCAGGAAGAATCAAGGCCTTACGACATTATTCTTGGTATGGATTGGTTATCAAAAATCCATGATTAGATTCACTATTTTAGTCAAAGGGTGTGGTATGTCTGCCGAGATGGAATGAGGTTTTCCTTGGTCAGGGAAAAATGAAACCCAAACTGCATGAGATGGACTCATGCATAGAAGAGTGCAAATTATCACTCATGAGTTGACTATCCTTACCCTCATAGTAATAGATTTTATGAGTTTTCAAGTTCCTAGTAGTAGTGATAGAGTATGAGGAAGTCTTCCCTGAAGATGTTATAGGATTACCTCCCCATAGGGAGATAGACTTATTCATTGTTTTAAACCTTGAGATGGAATCGATACGTGTATTAGTATATTAGATGGATTTTTTAGAGCTTCATGAGATTATGGTGAAGTTGGAGGACTTACAAAGGAAGTGCTTAATAAGACCCATTATTTGAGGTTATGTGTGGATTACCAACACTTTAAACAAGTGACTGTGGAGAAAGAGTATCCAATACCAAAGGATCGATGACTGCTTTGATCAGTTGAAAGGGGAATAGTGGTTCTCTAAGGTTGATCTTCGATCAATCTATGAATTTTTTTGAGTATGGGATACGGATATACTGAATATAGCTTTCAGATGCCACTATGGTCAGTATTAGTACATGGTGATGAACATAGACGTGAATAATTCCCTAGAAGTGTCCATGGGACTAATAAACTAGATCTTTCAGCCTTGAATTCAAATGGAAAGTCTTTCATGTGGATAGAGAGGTGCTATAAAGCATTTTAGTAGTTAAGACATAGTTCGATGAGAACCCCGATCCTGATATTTCCAGAGGAAAGAGTCGAGTACATAGTGTTTTGTGATGCATCAGGGACTGAACATGGTTGTTCCCTGTTGCAATGGTAATTGGTGACTACCAATGGTTCATTCTAGTTGAGACCACATTAGTAGAACTACACGAAACATGATCTTGTGATGGAAACAAAAATCTTGACATTGAATAAGTGGTGACACTACCTGATGGGCGAGCGATTTATCATCTAACATGACCACAAGAGTCTCAAGTACATATTCTCTCAGAAGGACCTGAAATTGAGACAGAAGTGATGAATAGAGTTCCTATAGGACTATGAATTTTAGGTAGTATATACTCTTAGGAAGAGGAATGTGGTGGCAGATGCTCTCAATAAGAGATCAAGTTCGCAGTTACTGAACAAGGTGTCAAAGTAGTTGGCCTTGTTACAGTTATCATTCATGGATAAAGTTGAGGAATCTTACCTCAAGTCAATGGTTTTTACCCCTCCAATATTATAGTGAGGTAGGGAGTCACCACTTGGTGATATCAACAGTGAGACTTCACATGCTAAGATGTCCATAAAGAATACACTTGATGAATATTAAAAAGGTGGGGAGCACATTGTTCTTTTAATAGGATACACGGTAGTACCGGGGACGTTGCAGGTAGAGTTTTGAGGGAGTTACATAAATTCCCCTTTTTATCCCTGGTGTTCCTGATTCTCATGAAAACAGTGAATTCCTAGAGTGGTGAGATGCCTCAGGATATGAATGTGGGTGTCAAGATGGACACTAAGGATGATGAAATATGTTGAAGATGGGCTTATCTATTGATATGAAAGTTGAGTGCTTGTTTGAATCAATTTCTTGGTTTATCAACTCACCATGTCGAGCCCCCTAGGCTAGAAATGAGTTGTTCCCTTTATTTATTTGGGTTCTAGGAAGGAAGTGGAAAAGTATATTGATAGAATTCATGATAGGTTTACCATGTATGTCCAAGAGACACGATACAATATCAGTGATCGTTTACTGACTCACCAAGTCAACCACTTCTCAGCTTTTCAGGAGTAGAGTTTAGTAGAGAGTCTGGGATTACTCTATGTGTAAGAGATAGTTTGACTCCATGTAATCCCATCAATGATAGTTTCTGATTGGGATGATCATTTTTCATCATGGTCATGGAGATCGAGGATCAACAGGAAAAGATCATCCACGGGTAGTTGATTCCTTTACCACATGCCCGATTACATCAAGAGAATCTCTGAGAGATCACATGATAGTGGGAGTCTCAAATTCATGCTCAATGCCATCATGTGTTTGGGTATCCCTTGGTTTGGATTTCAAGGACATAAAGTCTTATGGTGGGGAGAATGTAATGACTCTGATATTCCTATTTTTTTAGAAAATTTATTAGAAAATTCCAAGACCATACACTGATAAGGCCTACGATTCCAAGGCCCAGTGTGCTCAGAATAGTTCGGTAAAAAATGTAATGTTTTTAATAGCACGTGGGAGTGATTGTTTCCAAAAAAGTGGAATAAATTATAAATGCTTTCCTAGATTAGAAATACGAGGGCACCGTTGAGCTCAGAACAATGAATTTACCCAAGGCATGACTTAACTTTAGTCGACGTAGGTCTTATATGAAAAAACTATAAAATGGAATAACCATAAATAAAATAATAAAATAAAATAATTTTATTTTTTAAATTTTAATAACTCATAAACGGTAACACGTGTTGGAAATCCGAGACCACCATTAAGTTCATAAGGGGTTTTTTCTATAGGTAAGGCCTAACATCGGCTGGTGCAGGCCAACTACGAAAGATAATTTTTGGACATTTTAAAGAAGAATAAAATAAACTTAAAAAGTTTATTTTATTTCTTTTGATGTTTCACAGCGTCACAAAGATGCTAGGACGCCACGATGGGGCATACACTTTTCCTTCATAAATGAAACAACATGGTGAGACTACAATAAAGTGATGCAGAAACACTGAAACATGTTTTATTCATTTAACATCTTGGAAGGGATATGTGATTAGATTAAAAATCCTAGAAAAATTACCTAGAAGCTATGGAGAATAAAAGAGTTGGCGAAACCTCTCATTGCAAAAAGACGAATGATGATGAGATGACAGATCAAGATCGCTCATGGATAAATCACCGACAATGAAAAATGTTATTCACCAATAAATAAAAACTCCAAGTAGGGTGTGATTTTTATTGTTTTTCCTCCTCTGCTCTTTATCCCTATGTCGAAAATGGATTAGTCAACAAACAGACTAATTCACGGGTCGTGCGTATTGCAGGTTATGCTTATTCTATTGCGGGTGTTATTATCGGATTGATATATGTTAAAATTTAATTATTCCATCTTCGTTATTTAAATTATAATAATGATGGATCAAATATGACATGAACAAGACCAAGATCCATTCATTTTGGGTGTTCATGTGCCTTACCTTTATCCATTTCTCATTCTTCGATTATCACATTTCCATGATCAAAGGATTTTTTCACCTTCAATATACGGTACAATGATCTGGGGTGGGATCCAACTCTACAAAAATGCAAGGTGGAGACAACATGAGGTAGAAGATCTAACAATTTAAAGTGGATTGAGATGAGGTGAGGTTGCTGGTGGGGTGACCGAAGATGGTGGTGGCATCGGCCCGATAGGGCTGCCGGGCCAGGAAAACGCGGTAGGATGGCCACCAGTGGGGTGGTCGGCCACAAAGGTGACACTGTACTAGTTGGGAGGCTTCCAGAGTGGATGAAAACTACAGTCTAGGTGGGACCGCAGTGGTGAGACAACCCGTGGCGTAGAGGATGCTATCCAGCTGGACCACAAGGGCGTGGGCCACATGAGGTGACCTGGAGGTTGTGATAGGAGGCCGCAATGGAAATGGAGACATAGATCAAGATGCATTAGAGGAGGGACCCACGAAAGATCCATGGGATCAAGTGGGTAACGCGGACCGACTGCTTTGACCGAACAGTGCACGTGGTTAAGCCTCATGCGAGAAAAGGGCTGACCCACATGCGGTGGGCCAGGCTGGAGAAACTGGTCCACACCAGGTGGCCTAGTGGGTTGGACCACTCAACGCAATGGGACGATCTAGTTTAGGTTGTCCTAGATCGACTGAGTCATGTCAGGTCGGCCAAACTGGGTTGAGTCTGGTCGGACGACCTGGGTCGGGGTGGACCCAGACCGATTCAGACCCGTTTTCACTAAATTGGTCGTAACTTTTAAATGTAAGGCCCGTTTGATGTGTCGTATATGGTATTGAGACCCTTGATATGGGGAAGTTATTTTAATATGGCTTTGTGAGTTATTTTTATAGACCATTGTAGGTTTAGTGTTTCCCTTGGTTCTTTGCTCGAGGTTTCAATGCGGCATTGTGTCCACATCACCGGAAAACAATACCCTCTAGAGGACAAGTCCCATATTAATTTGTGGCATACCTACTTGGGACTAGAGTGATCCTCTATCACCCCTTATGATGTTTTGTGGTAATTTACATGATATCTGAGTGCATGGCATTAATACTTTATCCAGTGGGCCATAACGATAGGTTCTCTATATTCTTGGTGGAGAATCCCCTACGTTACGAGCCACATCGGTAGGGTTGTATATATATGTTGAGAAGAATCCATTACACTACGGATTAATACATATTTGGTTCTTGGTATTCTCTAAGAAGAATCCTCTCTCTTTTTATCATGACCCTGACCAGTGTTTTCTCTTTGGGCAAGGCCCAAATTAGTAGGACCTCTTTGTAAGAGTCTCCGATGTTATAAAGGCTTGAGGAGTGAATTCTCCTAAAATGAGCATGTCTCAGGAAGAATCCTATGGATAATGATTGGTTTTTATATCGAGACTCTGTATCTTAGTGAGGCCAGATGTCTTAGGGAAACTTCATGATATATCAAGACTAAGTGTTCTCACAGATACTTTTGGTTGACCTGTTCTACGTGCTTACTATCAAATGACTCGAGGAGTGAGATCTATTGGAATGAGTATTCTATGAGTGTAACCATATGGCTGGTAGTGGAGGAGACCTTGAGTATTGGAATCCTTTATGAGTATAACTGGATGTTCTTTTTAAATGTGTTGTAGACATATATTAGTGTTGAGATGACTGTATCCTCTTAGTGATGTTTTCTTTGTGGTCTTTTAATTCGTGTTTCGGGGTGTCCTAATGAGTATTATTTTACTCAGAACTTCATGGAACTTTACTACATGTGTCATGTCTTTTGTATAATATTGACTCTTTGATGGATTATTTGGTGGATTGGGGACAGGTGCTGCCTAGAGTGACCCGACAGATGAGGTGTTTTGTCTGCAGATTCAGACAGTTGTTTTTGTACCTACCCTTCAGGTGGGGCTTTCGGTAGAGGAGTTCCAAGGAATTGTAATTTTACTTTCCCTTTTTGTTGGGCTTATATTATATCCCCCTTTATATTCAGTTTTTTACTATCATACCCTATGTTGGTATCTTAGTGGTATTCATGTTAGTTTACTTAGTGTTTTCAATTTCATCACTTTTTCTTGGAGATGTGTGTGTGTGTACAAGTACTTAGGAAAATGCCTCCAATTTTTCAGATATGCCTAATCAGTGCTAGTCTCCGGTCCCTGTCCTATGGGACGTTGGCTTGGGGTAGTCATGACACATGAACCTATCGGATGGGTCATGACAAAACTCCTTAGGGAAGTCCCATTGCAAAAAAAATGTGTCAAGAAATCCCCATTATGGAATATAAACATGCCTTATTTGATGAAATTATCATCATACATATGGTTTACTTCAATATAATTCCAAATATGCACTAGATTGTAAAATATGATGAAAAAATTTATTACACGAAGAATTAAATTAATTTTTTTGAAGAAGATGTATAATTCCTTGTCTTTTGAGTAGAAACTTCATCATCAGACTCTTATCTTGATCCACCCTCAATAGCTGTACCAAATTAAATTTAAGGTGAGGAAGATAAAACAATATCTAGATACAAGAAATGTAATATTCAAAGTGAGGATGTACCGGTTGTATTTGAATACATTGATTTATTTCTTGAGGAATTATCTATAAAACCCCCGGAGTGTGAAGTTTAGTTTACAATTGATTTAATCCATGATGCAAGAATAATATCAAATAATCCGTATATAATATACAATTTGGAATTATTGGAGCTGAAAAAGAAACTATAGGAGTTTAGTAATAAGGGATTTATTCTCCCTAGTGTTTCTCCCAGGGATCCACTATTCTCTTTGTTAAGAAGAAAGTTGGATCCATGAGGTTTTGTATTGACTATAGAGAAATAAATTATATTACAATAAAGAAAAAGTATCATTTTCCTCACATTGATGATTTATTTCACTATAAGAAAACTGACGATTTGCGACAGGCGATTTGCGATGGGATCCCGTTGCAAAAGGTCTTTTGCGATGGGGCTTCGTTGCAAATCGCCCGTTGCCGAAAACGGCGTCACAAATAGGTGTTTTTGCGGCGGTCCCGTCGCAAAAAGAGTATTTGCGACAGTATTTTTCCCCCGTCGCAAATGAGTTTTCATTTATATATAAAAAAGGTATTTGCGATGGGCTATCGCAGATACATTGGTTGCGACGGGTCAGAAACCCATCGCAAATACGAAATTTAAAAAATACCTGCGATGAAGGTATTTGCGACGGACCGTCATAGAAATGTTTTCCCGACGAGTATTAGTCCCGTCGCAAATGTTAAAGTAAAAAAATATTTACGACGGGAAATCCCGTTGCAAATGTTCCCGTCGCAAATATTAAAAAAAAAATTAATACAAATCGTATAATATTATATAAAAATAATGATAATATTAATAATATAAAAAAATATATTATTATAATATAAATAAAAAAATATATAAAATATAATTATGAAATATTAATATAAAATAATAATAATATGAATATAAATAATATAATATAATATAATAATACTAATATTAATAATATAAAAAATTAATATAATAATAATATTATTAAACTATGTAAATAATAATAATAATAATATTAATAATATAAATAAGTTATATTATTATAATATTAATAATAAAAAATATATATAATATAATTATGAAATATTAATAACAAAAAATAATAATAATATGAATATAAATAATATAATATTATATATTATGAAATATTAATATCAAAAAAATAATAATAATAGTACTAATATTATTAATATAAAAAATTAATATAATATTATTATTATTAAAATAAACATACATATTTTTGAAAAAATAATATTAATAATATTAATATTAATAAAATTATAAAATTATAAACTTCTCAGTATTAACAATAAATACAAAATATTAAAAGTAATATTACTAAAATAAGCAGACATTAAAAATAATACTAATAAGTAATAAAATATTAAAAAAATAAAAACAAATTAAATCACGTAATATTCGTACCAATATGAAAGAGGAATTGTAAAGAGTTAATATGACAATAAACTACAAACTCAAATGTTTATTACATCTAAAAAAATCACTGGGGGGGGTGGATAATCTGGAGGACCTGGAGGACACGGAGGTGGTGGTGGAGGAATATCCATCCCTAGACTATGAGTCAGACGACGCATATACTCCATATACTTCTGATGTTGCTCCTCATATCGACGTCTCTCCTCATCCTGCTGCTGACGCATCTGCTCCTGCCATCGACGCATCTCCTCCTCATGCTGCTGAAGCATCTGCTCCTGCCCCTGACACAAATCCTCTATAAGGACACTTAATTGTCCCTTCTGAAACAAATTCCGGGTTTGATGATGCAAATGATAAGAAAGCTTCAACACCATCAACATATACAGGATTTAAACTAGAACCGTTTCGATTTCTGCACTGATTTATCCAAGCACGATCATCTAATAATGATTGATGTCAATTTATTTGTTCCATATTCATATATATGTTTCTACAAAATTTAAAACCATTACTGTTGTTAAATAATTTGATATAAGAAAAACAATATCCTAAAAAAAGAAGATACATAATTACAGTTATTTATTAGTAATTACCAATAATTATAGACGACACAATTAGTTTGTAATCATCCCCACTAATTATTATTAATTTAGCAATACTTAGCAATACTTGGAAAAATGAAATATGCTTGAATAATGAAATAAAATTTTGTAATCATTGTTGTGGAGATTATATTACTAATTATTCTGATTTTTTCGATGGCTCATCTCTTTTTAACTTTCCCCCGACTGAAATCAATATGAAAAACTTGCTCTGACATACGTTAGAGCACATTTTTCATACTGATTTCAGTGGGAGAAAGTTGCAAAGATATGAGACGTTGAACAAAAGGTAGCTTCCAATCCGCTGGAAATTGTGCCAATTTATAACCATGTACTTGAATTTATTTGATTTTTGATTAATTATTAGTAATTATTACTAATTATTACAAATCTCAATATTTCCAACAGATTTTTCTCTATTCTTAACATGTTCAAATCTTAAAGAGTCGTCAATTTTCAAGTCATGCCCAATAAAAATTTTGCATCAACCTTGTCTAATTTAAACTCTATAATTGTCCTTACATGGTTGATCATCTCACAAGTAGTGTTGCAATAGGAGGACACAAGTAATGAGAAAGACATGAATTGGGTTATCCTATTGCAACGCTACTTGCGAGGTGATCAACCAAGCAAGAACAATTATAGAGTTTACATTGGACACAGTTGTCACAAACTTTTTATTGGGCATGACCTGAAAATTGGCAAACCTTTAAGATTTGAACTGTTAAGAATAAATCAAAACTTGTTGAAAATATTGATAATTGTAATATTTTATAAATTTTTTATAATTTTAATAATATTAATATTTTTTTATAAATATTAAACATATAATAATATAATAATTATATTATTAGTATTATTTAATTATTAATATTAGATTAATATAATATTTTATATTATGTTACTATTTATGTTACTATTTATGTTACTAATTATATTAATAATTATGTTACTAATTATAAATGCGAAGATATGCATATAGGTCGGGTGGTTAATCAATCATTGAATAGAAAAACAAACATAATTGACCGCTCATCTACCTCAATTTTCTTTTCATTTGTGTGTTGAGGTTGACAGGAAACTTCTACCTCCACATGTAATATGTGCTTTTACTATCAAAATTATAAATCTCCTCACCTCTATATTGGCGAGGAGGTTGATAATTTTGACAGTAAAAGCAGATATTACATGTCGAGGCAGAAGTTTCCTGTCAAGACTCTACACAAAAATGAAAAGAAAATTGAGGTAGATGAGCGGTCAATCACGCTTGCTAATTTTCCTAATAGTTTTTAATTCTTTCCTAATTGTTTCCTAATAATTTTAATTATTTCCTAATTATTTTTAATTGTTTCCTAATTATATAATTGTTTCCTAATTATATAATTGTTTCCTAATTATTATAATTGTTTCCTAATTATTATAATTGTTTCATAATTATTATAATTGTTTCCTAATTATTATAATTGTTTCCTAATTATTATTATTATTTCCTAATTATTATAATTGTTTCCCAATTATTTTAATTGTTTCCTAATTATTATAATTGTTTCCTAATTATTATAATTGTTTCCTAATTATTATAATTGTTTCCTAATTATTATAATTGTTTCCTAATTATTATAATTGTTTCCTAATTATTATAATTGTTTCCTAATTATTATAATTGTTTCCTAATTATTATAATTGTTTCCTAGTTACTATAATTGTTTCCTAATTATTATAAATGTTTCCTAATTATTATAATTGTTTCATAATTATTATAATTGTTTCCTAATTAAATCTAATTGTTTTCTAATTATTATAATTGTTTCCTAATTATTATAATTGTTTCCTAATTATTATAATTGTTTCCTAATTATTATAATTGTTTCCTAATTAAATCTAATTGTTTCCTAATTATTATAATTGTTTCCTAATTAAATCTAATTGTTTCCCAATTAAATCTAATTGTTTCCTAATTAAATTTAATTGTTTCCTAATTAAATCTAATTGTTTCCTAATTATTATAATTGTTTCCTAATTAAATATAATTATTTTCTAATTAAATCTAATTGTTTCCTAATTAAATCTAATTGTTTCCTAATTAAATCTATTTTTTCCTAATTATTATAATTGTTTCCTAATTATTATAATTGTTTCCCAATTAAATCTAATTGTTTCCTAATTAAATCTAATTGTTTCCTAATTAAATCTAATTGTTTCCTAATTAAATCTAATTGTTTCCTAATTAAATATAATTGTTTCCTAATTATTTTAATTATTTCCTAATTATTTCTAATCAATTAAATCTAATTATATTTTAATTATTTGATAATTATTTTAATTAAATCTGATTAAATCTAATTATTTCTTAATTATTTGATAATTATATATTTATTTCTAATTATTACCAAAACATCCCCCGGGAGTGTCGAACCAAGAGTGCAGCAAGGCCCGTTATCGTGTACCAGGTTACCCCGAGTCAAGTTCGAAACACCTTGTCAGAGTTTTCACTCCTAGGTACATCTGTGCCAGAGCTGCCTCTACTTGTTCGTATCCAGACAAGGATTATTTGGTACAACCACATAATCTAATTATACTATATAGCTAAACATTCTATTAAAAAAACTAAAATTAACAATTAAAAATAAAATTAACAATTAAAAATAATTTAACAATTATAAAAAATTTTAAAAATAAAAAAAATATAAATACCTTTGATATTTTGAAGTAATATGCACCTTCTAACTCCTTCCTTCCTCTTCTCGAAAGAAAAAATTAAAACAAAAAAAAATTTCTACTCAGAACTAAAAATTAGAGAGAGAGAAGAATAGAGATCTGAATGTTATGAAAAAAAGGGTGGGGTGTATATATATGTTAGATTATTTGCGACGGTCATATTTGCGACGGTATTCTGTCGCAAATACTAGGTATTGTGATGAGAAACCATCGCAAATACCTTCGCCCGCATTAAATACGGGGGTGGGTAAAAGGGATTTTGCGATGGGCCCGTTGCAAATAACCACCATTAGCGACGACACGGATATCCCCGTCGCAAATTCCTATTTACCGCCATCGGTATTGGCGACAGGGCCCGTCGCAAATACCTTCGCCGGCATTAATTACGGGCGGCGGGTAAAAGGGTTTTTGCGACGGACCCATCGCAAATGACACACCATTAGAGACGGGCGGATATCCCCGTCGCAAATTCCTATTTACCGCCGTCGGTATTTCCGATGAGACCCATTGAAAATACCACCCGGTGAATACTTTTTTGCGACGGGACAATTTAACCATCGAAAATAGTATTTACCAACGTCGGTAGTTGCGATGGGTCGAAGGCGACTATCATAAATAGGCTTTACAACGCCCGGTATTAGCGATGGGACCCGTCGCAAATAACACCTGGTGAATAATTTTTTACGACGGGGCAATTTTCCCATCGCAAATACTATTTACCACCGCTGGGTACTTGCGACGGGTAGCCTTCTACCCATCGCAAATAGGATTCCCGCATTTTGGCGCGCAAACTGCGCCATTGCAATTGCGACGGGTCCTGTATTTCCGTCACAAATACTCTTTTCATCGGAGTTTTTGGGACGGGAATAAAGCCCGTCGCAAATACCCCGTCGCAATAAGCATTTTTTCCCGTAGCGTGTGATCAAATTCATAGAGATAAATATTTTTCAAATATTGACCTTCATTCAAGGAATAATTAATTGTGAGTAAATAAGGAATATGTTCTAAATACATCTTTACATATGAGTTATAAACATTATGAGTTTACATTAATTCCATTTGGATTGACTAATTCACCCTCAATTTTCATGGATATTATTAATAGAGTATTCATGGATTATCTTAAAGATTTTGATTTATTATTCCATAATTATAATATTGTGTATTCTAAATTCTATGAATAACATAAGAATCACTTTCAGATCATTCTTTATACTCTAAAAAAGAAAGATTTATATTGTAAATTTAGAATCCATGAATTCTGTCTTCTAGAAATTTATTTTCTTTTCCATATTGTCTATAAGTATGGAATATCATTTGATAATTTAAATACAAAGGCTACTCAAGAATGGGCTACACCAATAAATATTACTAATGTATGTAGTTTCATTGGTTTAGTAGGTTACTATCAGCATTTCGTTCATAATTTTTCCTGATTGGCTAGCCCATTACCAAGACCACTTGTAAAGGAATTATGTTAGAATGGAAAAAATAATTTGAATAATTTTTTGAAGAATTTATGATAAAATTATTCAATTATCCTCTTTTGGCACAACCATAATGAAATGATTGGTTTGTGATATATAGAGATACAGTAAAAAAAGGATTAGTTTGTGTCATTATGAAAAATGATATTGTTATTGCATCTACATCAAGGAAGATGAATATTAATGAAAAAAATTATCCAAATCATGTTATTGAGTTAGTGTCCTTTTTTGAATATATAGAGACACTATCTCTATGGTGAAAGATGTGGGATAAATTTAGATCATAAGAATTTAGAATAAATCATTACACAAAAAAACTTAACATGAGGAAAATAAAAGGGCTTGAGATAATAAAAAATTATGATTTATCAATACATTAATAACCAGGAAAATGGTATATGATGAATTAGGTAGAAAATATCATCGACTTATTACCCAAATGTGGATAGAGAAATATCATATGTTCATGGATTTAGTAATGATTGATATGGAAATTTTTAATGATGCAAAAACATCACTCATTTTTTAAATGATTGAGAAACAATATTTATTTGAAATGATAAAAATCACATAATTTGATGATGATAATTTCTAAATAAAATCAAAGACATTAAGGATGGGTTATTGGAAGACATCATGTCTGAGGATAGAATTATGGAATTTTGAAAGAGGTTATGTGTTCCATAAATACCAGAGATAAAAAGGTAACTATTAGATGATTCTCATTGAAAATTTTTCTATATGAACCATAGTATCACCAAGATGTATAGAGATCTGAAAGAAAATTTTAGGTGGGATATTATAGAGATATATATTTCTGACTATTTGTTACGATGACTAGTTTGCAAACAAGTGAAGGCTGAGAGGTAGAATCCTCTAGGAGTTCTGAAACCTCTTCCTATTCATATGTGTAAGTGGGATGACATTATGATGGACTTCATCACTGAATTAGCAAAGGCCCACAAAAAGAATGATATGATATGAGTTATTATTAATCATATAATCAAATTGGAATATTTTATTTTTATAAGAGATGATTTACTTATTGTGAACCTATCAAGACTATATATTAATGAAGTTGTAATACTTCATGGTCTACCTCTATCGATTTATTATGATTGAGATCACTATTTTACATTAAAATTCTAGAAGAGTATTTAAAAGGATTTGGATACTAATCATTGTTTGAGTTCCACCTACCATCCTCATACTGATGGATAGTCTAGAAGGACTATTAAAACATTAGAAGACATATTGAGATCACAATCACATGACATTCAAGTCATGCATGATCAAAATTTATCTTTTTTAGAGATTTCATAAAATAATAGTTTCCATTCTTGTTTTCAAATGGTGACATTTAAAGAATTATATAGAAAGAGATATCATACTCTAACTAGTTGGAATGAAGTTGGTGAGAGGAAACTTATAGGAAAATAACTTATTGACGAGATAATGAAAAATGTGAAGATTATTCAGGATTATATTAAACTGCTCAAAGTAGGAAATATATTTATACTGACAATCATAGAAAGGATTAAGAATTTCAAGTGGGAGATCATATATTTTTGAAAGTATATCAATGGATGGTTGTCATAAGGTTCGTTAATAAAGGGAAACTAAGCCCTATGTACATTAGACCATTTGTAATTCTATAAATAATTGGAGCTGTAGCTTACTGATTAGTAATGCCACCATGTATTTCCAAAGTTCATGATGGGTTCCACATATCATTTTTAAAGAAACACAAGACAGAGACAACACATGTACTCACCTATGATGAAATAGAACTAAAACCTAACATGTATTAACACAAATACCCTATCAAGATTATTGAAATTAGAGAGTATGTATTGAGAAATTAGATGACTCAATGGGTAAAAGTTATTAGGAGAAACCATAAAATGGAAGAAGAAGTGTTGGAACCTGAGGATGTTATTAAAAAGAACCAACCTCATATGTATTTAAGAAAATATTCATGAAAACATTCAAGGATGAAATTTTGGAAGGAGGGAAGTGTCATAACCTGTCCCCTGGGGCCCGTGCCGTGACTACCCCAAGCCTGCCTTCCATAGGCCAGGGGCTGGAGACTAGCACCTAAAGGCGTATCCTCTAAAACTGGGAAGGAATTGCCTTTATAACCTATAAACACACTCAACCAAGCACACAACAAGAAACGAAAACAAGTAAACTGTATAGAAAAAATGAGTGCTGAAAGTAAGAGGGTCAGGAATACAAGCCCATCAGTAAAGGTACAAGTACAACTGAAATACAATACAACTAAAGAAAGAGAAATACAACTACTGGGTCATCCTCCGAGGTTCCTACTTGAAGGGTAGGTATATATCGCCTACTCAACACTCCACGTCTTCCCGTCTCCTTTGTGTACCGACACGCCATATGGTCCACCTCCAGTACCGTCCAGTCCTGGTTCCCTCAGCCTCAATCAGCGCTGTCCGTCATCTGCACCAAACACAACAAGGTGTGGCCATAACCCATGCAAGGGTGAGTATAACAATACTCAGTAGGGACCCCAAGACCCTCAAGGTCTCACAAAATCCATAAAGGATAAACCACAAATCATGAAATCAACTGACAACCCTACTTAGGTATATGCCTATATATATACCTAAGTTATCAAGTAAACCCATATCAATCATGAGGAAACACAGGGTCCAACCCAAAATCCCAAAGCTCAACTGTTCCACAAAGGTAGGAATACCATGAAGGTAAGTACCACATATGTACGCGACATAGAAGAATACCACCAAGGTATTACCACGAAGGAAAGTACCAAATAGGTATGAACTCAGCTCACACCATATATATCTTAGGTACATTAGTAGAGATTATTAAAGGTAAATTCTGAATAATCTTACTCTGTAGAGACCCGAAGCTTGACATACATGGAAATTACATTACTTTTGCGTAATACTTAATACATAACAAAAATAGACACACAAGGACCATAATAGTTTAGTGTCTTTGGAAACTCGGAAAAATAATCTTCTAATCGTGGTGAAAGATCTTCAACATCTCCCATAAATATCTTCCCCTTTTTGTTTCCTTACCTAAAATCTTTCTTTTAATACTGGGGGAAAAGAAAACATAAAAAGGGTGAGCTCAAATTCTCAGTAAGGGCAAACATAGAGAACATAAAACAATCCATAAACATTTGAAAGCAAAAACTTGAACATGAAATTTAAACATCAAAATCATAAGCAAAGACATAAATCGTGGAAGTACTTAAGGAATATATCATAATGGAACATCAACCATGATAAAATATAATGGGAATAAAACATGTAATTGTGGCAAACATTCAGCACATGTCATGATTTCCATAGTAGCCAAGGCATTGCTGCCAAGACCATCTTAGTGGAAAAAGTCCCTTTCTAAATTGAGTTCACTCCTCGTTTCAGTCTTGTAACACTGAACCAGATTAACTTACCGTTCCAGACATGTCTATCTCATGAGATATAAATATTTACCCAATGAATTGGAGGGAGATATAGGTCCCACCCATCTCATAATGAAATCATTTTTACTTGTTCCACAAAATAAACATACATCATTCATAATAACCCAATAAATAAAATGGGTTTCATAAACATCATCCCATCATCACATAATCCATATAAAATAAATGGATATCATTTCATAATAAGAAAATTGAAACCATGTAAATTGTAGAGACATTATACTTGAAACATACACATATGAAATAATGTCATCTTAGATGGAAAATGGTTTTGATAAAACATTTGAAATGAATTATTGAGGAAAATATCCTTTCTTCGTCAAAATAATTTTATTTTCAAAAAATTCCATGAAATTTTAAAATAAAAGTATTTTGTTGAAAATAGTCATAAATTCATGTAGAGTAAGCTTCATGAAAATGAGGCGTTATGAAACCGTAAAAATCTGTTCACGCCGTATAAGTTAAAAATAACATTCTTCTCGTACTTTTTTGGGAAAATCAAAAAAGTACCTCGTAACGTAAACAAAAGAAATATTCCTTACATAAAATGTAGTAAAAGTCAAAAATGGGTAAAAAGGAATTTAAAAATACATGAAAACACTTTTATAAAACATGGACATGGATGATATAAATAACCCCCGTAAATACTTACGAATAAGAAATCTCAGATAAAAATGAGATTTGAAAAATTATCCCTTACCTTAGGTCCGATATGATTTGTACGTATACAAACCTACTTTATAATGATTTAAATAATGTCATTGAATTATTACAGAATCATATTCATTGTTATTATATCATATATGGTTCACTTACGACTTTATATTACCCGTTTTCATGTTAAAGTAGCGTTTTGGGTAAAATCGTTTCATTTGTCGTTCATGTTTGTAACTTGTAATTATTCATATGATTACTTAGATCATGTTTACTTATATCCATAATTTAAAACATGATTTATATATAATATATATTCAGAATATGCATATATATAATAGATTGATAAATGGAAAGAAATACACCGTTCACGGAGACGGTAGGCCGTACGTACGCATGAACACTGTTTTCGTTTCCTTATTGAATTGAATGGAACTAAGTATATGAAATAAATAAATATATATACATAAATCCAGTAGAATTATTATTTCATATATTTAATGATTACTTATTATATATACTTTATAATCATTCTTGAATGGTTATCATGGAGAGTGAATCTCATCGCGTCGTGGAGACGGTATTCCGTACGTACGCACGAGCGATGATATCATTCCCATGATCGTGGAATTCTATTGGAGTGTATGTATACTATTTCAGAAACAATATCACTTTACAATAATCATATATAGTTATTATTTACACCATTATACCCATCCAAGTAAGGTGGTGGTGGAAAAACAGATTACACCACGGCGTGGAGACGGTATTCCGTACGTACGCACGCGTGGTGATTTCGTTTTCCGTAGGATGGATAGATGGTGAAATAGGGTTGTTTCATAATTATAATAACATATCATTATATTAGTTATACTGATGTTATTACTTCATAATGAAACAACTAAATAAGAAGAAGTGGAAGAAGAAATAAAGTTGAAAGAATCGGTAACAGACATTACCTCTTCTTTGAAGCGCCTTTTTGAAACCTCCTCTTAGGGAACCAATATTGGTCTTTGAAGAATACCAGAACATCTAGGATGTTTCTAGGGAAGTGGAGAAGAGAAATTGACAGGGGCTGACCGAGCTTTAAGGCTCAAAGTGGTGTGAGGAAGAGAGGGAGGAGGTGCCCTTTTATAAGGGAGGAGAGGGGCACCTTTGAAAAAACTAAAAATATTATTTTATTATAAAGTCATATTTGGTTTTAAATAGCTCAAAATTTATTTATATCGAAGCTAAGGTGGGGATGGGTCAAAATACTCTCATCCAAAAGAATTTAGACAAGTTTAGGTTCCTATTTTAACCTTATCATTTAGGTTTAACTTTAAGTTAGATAATTTTACTTTTACCGCGTCTTTTTGTGTTCTTACACTATAAGGTTAATAAACTTACTATAACAAGCCAAAAGAACCCCAAGTTGTTTATTATTAATATATATAACCTTATCTAAGTCATTTGGCCGAACTTAGATTTTTAGGAATATAATAACAATTAATAATATAATATTTGTTTTAAAAACTATTTTATGTCAATTTTTACACTATTTGATAATTGATTTTTGTGAAAATCATAACAGAATTATTAGTTCGAATAAAGTTAATTAAATATACACTAACATTTTATATTAACATAGAAATTTTTTGGAATTCATAAAAAGTCTCAAATTACATTTATTTGGGTATTTATAACATCAATTATGTCAATATTTCATTAATAAGATAATTATTGTATCATCATTGTGTCATAAATAAATTAAATTATTTAAAGTATAAAAATTACAAATAAAATATCATTATGTAGGAAATAATTTTATCTTTATCATGAATATTTATAGTCTAATTTAGCCTATGTATAACCCTATATTAAAAATGATTTACTTATTAAACTTTGATTTTAACTATTTTAACCCTTATTTAAATAAATTAATAATAAATGTCCTAATCTAATCCAAGTGGGCCTAAATGGTCATATTTTATTCCTAAGGTTGTTTTTGGTCGAATTAAACTTATCCAATAGAATTAGGACATGTGTTAGGGTAATAATAATATCATTTTTACCCTTAATTACCCTATTTACTTTTAACCGTGGTAAATAAAAGTAAAAAGTTACTATTCACCAAAAATTATTTTCATCCCATTGAACCACATTTTACTTACTGACATCAACCGTGTCTCTCAGATTTTTGAAATTCCATTCACAAAAGCGGTAAAATTAAGTTTTATATAAATTTTCAAATTCTCCTAGGAGGTGGGTAAAAGACGGTGAAAAGTTCAATAAAATTTTTATATATCTAAATTTTTTAAAAAAATGACTCCAATGAATTACTTTGAACTTATATAGGTATTATGTTTCAATTTTGACCTAAAATAAATTTAAATAAAATAAATAATTATTTAAATAAAAAGTCGGGTTTTAAATAGTAACTCAGTGTTTTCAATATTCATAAAAAATTGAAAGTTTTCAGAAAAATACCAAAATTTCACCCTAGGATAATTTCGATATTCCAAATCCAAAAATGAAGTCCATTTTCAAAAATAAAATTTATAAAATTTCAAAAAGTCGGTATTACTATTCATAAGGGCTAGTTTTAATAATATTTTAATAGCATATCGTTGTTTAGCGAAACTCGGTATTGTGTACAACACACGCTATCGTGGAAGGTTGCTCTTGCGTGTAGTGCAAGCCAAGTTAGGCATGCGTGTTGTGCAAGATCCTTTTGGTGTAGCGTACAACACAAGACTTTAATGAAATTAAAAACAATATTTTTCATAAAATCATGGGGTGTTACATTCTACCCCCCTTAAAATGAATTTCTCCCTCGAAATTCGTCAGGGTTATAAATGGTTTACTACTCGAAAGTTTCTTTAATAGAAACCCACATCGTAAAAAGGAATACCAAAACTTGGCTTAAAAAACTAACGTATGAAACGTAATGGTTACCAAAATTAACTAATCACTGAGTTTCCACATAGGAGAACATAGGTGAATATATGGATATGGAAGAGAAATCTAACCGTCATGTTCTGATGGAGAGTGGTAGAGAACATGGCTATGAAAAATCCAACAGTCACAAAGCCATAAATTTGTGATGATCTTGGGTACCATCTGATTCATCAGATATAAGGGCACTAGGACAACATTTTTGGTTTTCAAGATCATTTCCCTAAAGTTGAAGAATTTGAATTAGAATAAATACTTACTTTATTTTGGTACAATCTCACTATTGTTCATGCTTTGAACAATTTCCACTTCATCTCTTAAATAAATGAAGTTGAATTTGTTATTCGTGAAGTGTTAACAGATCATGTGATAGAATGATGGGTCATTCCATCTGTTTCAAACAAAAGGTTAGCAAAAGTTATCAAATATACATAAGTCCATCTATGGTGAGGTTAATCGTATACGATTCCAAAAATGAACTTATAATTCATATATCATACCGCGTAATAAAATAAAAACTAGTTTCTACTAACCAGGGACTTCTTGTAGGCCAGTGGTAGGCGATAAAGGCCAGTCGCACTTCAGTTGTGGGTTCGATTCCCACAGTCTTTGTCCGACGTGATGGGCTGTCGCTCATCCTGTAGGTTGTCCTTTTTCTAAAACTACATTACTATAACATCCCATCAATAATATCGAAAAAAGTTCTATCCTTAAACAATACTATCATATGTCCAACATAATCCATTCCAATATTTATCTAAAATACTTCAGTCCAAGCTCATAGTATAAAGAAAACGATTACTTGAAATGTCATCAACCAACCATCATTTATCCCCCATTATATTGTTGATCGCATTCCAATCATGTGAATACCTTAATCATGTATTCTATTGAAAAACGAATACCCATTAAACCTTAGTGAAAACATGAATGCTGTCAAAAGTTAACTCTTTCTACATACCAAAATCCAAAAGTTCTATATACTCAAACTATGATATAACCTTCTCCTTATATCAGTCATGAGCTCATGAATACTATCAAATATTTAATTTTCTCCTTATCTCTTCATTATGTGCATATCATCTTTTTTCCAAAAATTTCTCAATCACTTTCCATGGTTACCAGTACCATAAAATTATTGAAAACCACAATAGACCAATACATAAATATTCCAATATTCCACGATACTGTATATAAGATTATTTTGGAATACCATTACATAAACACTTAATCATTCCACCACATCATTGTCATATTCAACATCGCCAATAGTGATCTCATGTGACTCCCTTTGTCCTTTTCCTTAAGTGGTTTCTCATGCCGATCATCACTAACCCTTGGATTAAGGTATTTATTAGAATAATGCCCCATTTCCTTGCACTTGAAGCATTGAAGTGTTGGTGGTGCGTTCTCTGCAGTCTTTTCTTTATTCACATCATTAGAAACCCTTTTTCCATTACTTCGACACTCAGCTGCTTGATGACCTTCTTTTCCACACTTAAAACATTTTCTAGTCCCTTTAAGACAATCTCCACCATGCTTTTTTCCACACTTTGAGCATAAGGAAACATTCATCTTCTTTTCACCATTATTCTAAGATTTCTCCTTGAACTTCATCTTTCATTTCTTGTAAAAACTATGAGATGGATAAGTAACACCAACTTCCATTTCTACCTTGATAGAACAATGCACAATTTCTTCATAGCTACTGAAGTTTCTTATATCTAATTCCCTTCGAAGATTTGGTTTTAATCCACTGAAGAATCGATTGATCTTACTCTCCGGTTGGATAATAATACCAGAAGCATACCTTGCAAGTCTTGTAAAATTTGCTTCATAGGTACCAACAGATTCATCATCCTTTTTCTTTAGTTTAAGAAACTCCTTCTCCATCTTTGTTCGGATAATACGAGGGAAGTACTTATTGAAAAACAAGTTCTTGAACTCATCCCATTCCATGGACTCAATTTCATCTCTTTGCCTCGTATTCTTGATAAGATTCCACCATTGATCAGCTTCACCTTCCAAACGATATACTACTAAGATGACTTTATCATGTTCAGAACATTGAAGAACTAAAAATATCTTTTCAGTGGTACTGATCCATTTTTCAGCAACAAGTGGATCAGAAGACCCACTAAAAGAAGGTGGACGTTGCCTCATGAAGGAATCAATAGAATATTGTTCCCTTCTCTGCTCATTTGGAAGTCCAGAATGATTCATATCTTGTGTAAGTATAGCAATAAGATTTTACACTCCATCTCCCATAACATTTTTTTGTTCAGGAGGAAAATCATTTCATTGTTCATTGCATTGATCAACACGGTTCCTTCGGGTTCCAGCCATCATCTAAAACCCAAAAAGAATAGTGTGAGAGGAAAAAATCATGCTAGGGAAAACAACATAATAAAGGGGGAGTACCTTCAATATCTAACATCTTAGGTTTAATTATAAGATCGTTACCTTAATTCTAGGACTACAACCTATACTTATACTTAACCTTAGGGACATCCCTAGACATACCTTATAAATATCTCTAAGGATCTCACTAAAGTTATCGCATCTTAGTTTCCAAAGGTTGACTAAACCTTTCCTCTGATACCAACTGTAGTGACCCAAAGCTTGACGTACATGGAAATTACATTACTTTTTCGTAATACTTAATACATAACAAAAACATACACACAAGGACCATAATAGTTTAGTGTCTTTGGAAACTCGGAAAAATAATCTTCTAATCATGGTGAAAGATCTTCAACATCTCCCATAAATATCTTCCCCTTTTTGTTTCCTTACCTAAAATATTTCTTTTAATCCTGGGGGAAAAGAAAACATAAAAAGGGTGAGATCAAATGCTCAATAAGGGAAAACATAGAGAACATAAAACAATCCATAAACATTTGAAAGAAAAAACTTGAACATGAAATTTAAACATCAAAATCATGAGAAAAGACATAAATCATGGAAGTACTTAAGGAATATATCACAATGGAACATCAACCATGATAAAATATAATGGGAATAAAACATGTAATTGTGGAAACCATTCATCACATGTCATGATTTCCATAGTAGCCAAGGCATTTCCACCAAGACCATCTTAGTGGACAAAGTCCCTTTCTGAATCGAGTTCACTCCTCATTTTAGTCCTGTAACATTGAACCAGATTAACTTACCGTTCCAGTCATGTCTATCTCATGAGATATAAATCTTTACCCAATGCATTGGAGGGAGATATAGGTACCACCCATCTCATAATGAAATCATTCTTACTTATTCCACAAAATAAACATACATCATTCATAATAACCCAATAAATAAAATGGGTTTCATAAACATCATCCCATCATCACATAATCCATATAAAAGAAATGGATATGATTTCATAATAAGAAAAGTGAAACCATTTAAATCATAGAGACATGATACTTGAAACATACACATATGAAATAATGTCATCTTAGATGGAAAATGGTTTTGATAAAACATTTGAAATGAATTTTTGAGGAAAATATCCTTTCTTCGTCAAAATAATTTTCTTTTCAAATAAATTACATGCAATTTTAAAATAAAAGTATTTTGTTGAAAATATTGATAAAATCATGTAGAGTAATCTTCATGAAAATGAGGCGTTATGAAACCGTAAAAATCTGTTCACGCCGTATAAGTTAAAAATAACATTCTCCTCATACTTTTTTGGGAAAAGTCAAAAAAGTACCTCGTAACGTAAAAAAAAGAAAGATTCCTTACATACCATGTATTAAAAGTCAAAAATGGGTAAAAAGGACTTTAAAAATACATGAAAACACTTTTATAAAACATGGACATGGATGATATAAATAACCCCAGTAAATACTTATGAATAAGCAATCTCAGATAAAAATGAGATTTGTAAAATTATCCCTTACCTTAGGTCCGATATGCTTCATACGTATCCAACCCTCCTGTATAATGATTTAAATAATGTCATTGACTTATTACAGAATCATATTCATTGTTATTATATCATATATGGTTCACTTATGACTTTATATTACCCATTTTCATGTTAAAGTAGCGTTTTGGGTAAGATCATTTCATTTTCCATTCATGTTTTAACTTGTAATTATTCATATGATTACTTAGATCATGGTTACTTACATCCAGAATTTAAAACATGATTTATATATAATATATATTAAGAATATACATATATATAATATATCGATAAATGGAAAGAAATACACCATTCATGGAGACGGTAGGCTGTACGTACGCATTAACGCTGTTTTCGTTTCCTTATTGAATTGAATGGAAATAAGTAGATGACATATATATATAAACATAAATCAAGTAGAATTATTATGTCATATATTTAATGATTACTTATTATATATACTTTATAATCATTCTTGAATGGTTATCATGGAGTGTGAATCTCATCGCGTCGTGGAGATGGTATTCCGTACGTACGCACGAGTGATGATATCGTTCCCATGATCGTGGAATTGTATTGGAGTGTATGTATACTATTTCAGAATCAATATAACTTTACAATAATCATATATAGTTATTATTTACACCATTATACCCATCCAAGTAAGGTGGTGGTGGAAAAACAGATTACACCACGGCGTGGAGACGGTATTCCGTACGTACGCACGCGTGGTGATTTCGTTTTCCATAGGATGGATAGATGGTGAAATAGGGTTGTTTCATAATTATAATAAAATATCAGTATATTAGTGATACTGATGTTATTACTTCATAATGAAACAACTAAAGAAGAATAAGTGGAAGAAGAAATAAAGTTGAAAGAATCGATAACGGACATTACCTCTTCTTTGAAGCGCCTTTTTGAAACCTCCTCTTAGGGCACCAATATTGGTCTTTGAAGAAGAACAGAACCTCTAGGATATTTCTAGGGAAGTGGAGAAGAGAAATTGGCAGGGTATGTCCGAGATTTAAGGCTCAAAGTGGTGTGAGGAAGGGAGAGAGGAGGTGCCCTTTTATAAGGGAGGAGAGGGGAACCTTTGGAAAAACAAAAAATATTATTTTATTATAAAGTCATATTCGGTTTTAAATAGCTCCAAATTGATTTATTTAGAAGATAAGGTGGGGATGGGTCAAAATAATCTCATAAAATATAATTTGGACAAGTTTATGTTCCTATTTTAATCTTATCATTTAGATTTAACTTTAAGTTAGATAATTTTACTTTTACCGTGTCTTTTTGTGTTCTTACACTATAAGGTTAATAAACTTACTATAACAAGACAAAAGAACCCCAAGTTGTTTATTATTAATATATATAACCTTATCTAAGTCATTTGGACTAACCTTATATTCTTAGGAATATAATAACAATTAATAATATAATATTTGTTTTAAAAACTATTTTATGTCAATTTTGACACTATTTGATAATTGATTTTTGTGAAAATCATAAAAGAATTATTAGTTAGAAAAAAGTTAATTAAATCAACAATAACATTTCATATTAACATATAATTTTTTTGGAATTCATAAAAAGTCTCAAATTACATTTATTTGGGTATTTATAACATCAATTATGTCAATATTTCATTAATAAGATAATTACTGCATCATCATTGTGTCATAAATAAATTTAATTATTTAAAGTCTAAAAATTAAAAATAAAATATCATTATGTACGAAATCTTTTTATCTTTCTAATGAATATTTATAGTCTAATTTATCTTATGTATAACCCTATATTAAAAATTATTTACTTATTAAACTTTGATTTTAACTATTTTAACCCTTATTTAAATAAATTAATAATAAATGTCCTAATCTAATCCAAGTGGGCCTAAATGGTCATATTTTATTCCTAAGGTTGTTTTTGGTCGAATTACACTTATCCAATAGAATTATTACATGTGTTAGGGTAATAATAATATCATTTTTACCCTTAATTACCCTATTTACTTTTAACCGTGGTAAATAAAAGTAAAAAGTTACTATTCACCAAAAATTATTTTCATCCCATTGAACCACATTTTACTTACTTACATCAACCGTGTCTCTCGTATTTTTGAAATTCCATTCACAAAAGTGGTAAAATTAAGTTTTATGTAAATTTTCAAATTCTCCTAGGAGGTGGGTAAAAGACGGTCAAAAGTTCAATAAAATTTTTATATATCTAAAATTATTAAAAAAATGACTCCAATGAATTACTTTGAACTTATATAGGTATTATGTATCAATTTGTACCTAAAATAAATTTAAATAAAATAAATAATTATTTAAATAAGAATTCGGGTTTTAAATAGTAACTCAGCGTTTTCACTTTTCATCAAAAATTGAAAGTTTTCAGAAAAATACCAAAATTTCACCCTAGGCTAATTTCGATATTCCAAATCCAAAAATGAAGTCCATTTTCAGAAATAAAATTTATAAAATTTCAAAAAGTTGGTATTACTATTCATAACGGCTAGTTTTAATAATATTTTAATAGCATATCGTTGTTTAGCGAAACTCGGTATTGCGTACAACACATGCTATCGTGGAATGTCGCGCTTGCGTGTAATGCAAGACAAGTCAGGGATGCATGTTGTGCAAGACCCTTTTGGTGTAGCTTACAACACAAGACATTAATGAAATTAAAAACAATATTTTTCATAAAATCATGGGGTGTTACATACTCTATCAAGAGGCAGACCCACACATGATCCCAAATTACAGACCCACACAAGATCCTAGTACATCGTCATACCCACATAGGATCTTAGTATGTCGTCAGACACACACAAGATCCTAGCACATCGTTAGACCCACACAGGATCCTAGTACATCGTCAGACCCGCCCATGATCCTAGTACATCGTCAGACCCACACACGATCCTAGTAAATTGTCAGACCCACACATGATCCTATTACATCGTCAGACCCACACAGGATCCTAGTACATCGTCAGACCCACCTACAGGGTACCCGCACTAAGCTTGCTCATCTCCGAGAGAGTCTGTTCCTCAAGCTACTAATTGATACTCCAACTTCCATGAAGTCCCACGAAGAAGTATCCTAAAGGACCACCATGTAAAAGGGGTCTCAACCCAACAGACGGTGGATCAATCAGATGCCCGGTCTGTAAGTTATTAGTCTTTTAGTCCCGAGGGCCCGGTTGGATTTGTGCTCGATCCAAACCAAACGTACCCCAAATTTATCAAAATATCAAGTGGGGTATACCAAAATAAACGTCTCTCTCCAAGGTTTCTAGTGCCGCATACGGTTCGTCAAACAAACGTCTGGTGACAAAGTTATGGCCGAAAGAACGTATAGGATCGAAAATGGTCTGGGTCCAGTCCGACCCGACCTGATACGGCCTAGGCCAACCCGACCTAGTTTGGGTCAACCCAGCCCACTGGTTTCATCCTAGCCCACTAGGACCGGCCCGACCCGCGCTGGGTGACCTAACCCACGCTGGGCGGCCCGACCTGGCGGCCTGGCCTGACGACCCGTCTTGGCCGCATGGGGGGGGGGGGGGGGGGGGGAGTTGCGTGCCCCCGCCCTCGAACACCGAATGACCGAAGCCGTTCGATCGCCAGCAGCACATGAGACCCGCTCGCTCTAGCTTGGCTGGCCGAAACGGACGACCCCTTCTCCTCCCGGCGGCGCGTCTTGCACCGCCCCTCCGCGGCCAGCTGAATGCCGACCACCTTCCGCCATTCACCACGGCTAGGAGGGCTGCGACCCCTTGCTTCAACAACGGCGTGTCGTGCATCGCCCCTCCGCGGCTGACCGAACACCGACCACCCTCTATCCACCACCGTGGCTGACGGGCCGTGGTTTTTCTCTAATGGTGCGGTCACGTAGTCGCCATCGTTGCAGCCAGTCATGGTGCCAACCACCATTCTTGAGCCCCACCGGTGTCGGTTTCCATCCTCCTCCATCGCGAAGAATAAAAAAGAACCATAAGATTTTCAGAGGGGTCGGGCCATGTTCATTTGGCCCATACCCTCCATGTTAGAGCTGTAGTAAGCGTCTCAAGGGAGGTGATTCAACATGAGAGAAAAATTAACATTGACCAATCGAAAACACACCCCTACCTCGAAGGTTCGTTGATGTGTCGTATGATGAAAAATGGTGAAGGCGAAGAGGGTTCCAATGATCGTTGCTTCCACAATCACGCTTCCAAATTCGACTCATGCGTCATCCTCTTTCTTGATTCTAAAGAACATTCTTTGAAGGAGATGAAGTTCTTCATTTGGAGGATAAGCTCTTCATTGGTGGATGAGTTCCTCCAAAGTTCTCCCAATTCTCCTCTTCTCCAACACTTCGCCAACCAATATCTCAAAAGAAAAGTGGTGCCAATATAAATTAAAATAAGTAGATTAATTTATGTTTGCACAATTAAATGTTGACACATTTAATTAATTTATTTGTCTCAAACAATTAAATGGGGAGTTGAAAGGTTTTCTTCCATTTAAGAGGGTTCGGGTGGTGCCCACCACTGCACATTCAAATTGGGGGTTTTTAGTTCAAGTGGTCCCCACCTCCATAACATTCATATGGGAAGTTTCAAAAATAAAAATGTTAATATTTTGTTTTTTCTATTCCTCCAGGAAAAAGACTAAAACTGACTTTCACCCTCGACCAACTGCGATTGAGGTGAAGGTCTCCTTAAGTGAATACCAGTGTTGCATGTTCAACGATGTCCTTAGATTTCAATTCTGAGCACTGGTTTAAAAGTTACAAAAATACACTTGCACATTTACTGAACGCACCTGAAAAAAGTTCATAAATTTATTTCGGGAACACTGGGCCTCAGAATCACGCGCCGTAAATTTTCACGGACTCATAATATTCCATATAATTTTAAAAACATTTACATGGAAAATTCGGGTATTTAAATTTTCCCCATCTCAGGGATTTGCTTCTTTGTAAGACACAACTCAAACTAAGGGAAAAAGTGGGGGTACTGAGCATGTATCTGGGCCTCCTTCTCCCATGTTCTCTCCTGGAGGTTCCCATGCTACCAGCGAATGGGCACCAGAGGTATCGACCGCCCATGAAAGACCGGCTCCTGTAGATCCTCAATCACTACTGGAATCTCTGTAATTGTCTCCCTATCGTCGATGTCCAGCTCGCCGTGGTAGATGATGTGAGAAAGTTCATGCACATATATCCTTAGCTGGGATACGTGAAAGATGTCATGCACCCGGTGCAACTGAGTGGGAAGTGCTAGGAAGTAAGCCACCTTTCCAACTATGATGAGAACCTAGAAGGGTCCAATGAACCTCAGAGATAATTTGCTTCCCTGTCCAAATCTCCACAAACCTCGTCAGGTTGAGACCCGTAGGAAGACATGGTCACCATCCTCGAACTCCAGAGGTCTCTGTATCCTGTCGGCATAAGACTTATTCCTGATATATGAAGTCTTCATATCCTCCTGGATGATCTGTACCTTCTCTGTGGTAGTCTGTACGATATTTGGTCCCATGAGTTATGATTACCCTAGGTTAGTCTAGCACAAAGGTGATCTACAAGGTCGGTCATGCAACACCTCCAAAGGTTCCATCCTGATGGTGGAGTGATAGCTGTTGTTGTATGAAAACTCTACCAAAGGCATGTGATCCTCCAAACTGTGTCCAAAGTCAAGGATGCAAGCACATAGCATGTCCTCGAGGGTCTAAATGGTCCGCTCAGTCTGACCATCTGTTTGAGGATGGAAGGCGGTGCTCAAATGAAGCTGTGTCCTGAAAGCCTCCTACAACCCCTTCCAAAGTCGGGAAGTGGAAAGTGAATCACGATCGGAGACCATCGTCGAGGGTACTCCATGTAGCCGCAAAATCTCTAACACATAGAGGCATCCCAATCTCTCTACTAAACCCTACTCTCTAATTGGTAGGAAGTGGGCTGACTTGGGGAGTCGGTCGACGATCAGCCAGGTAGAATCATGACCACTGGATTTACGTGAAAGTCCTATCACGAAGTCCATGGATAGCCCATCCCACTTCCACTCTGGGACCTCTAAAGGCTGAACTAGGCCTACTGGTACCTGATGTTCCGCCTACACTTGCTGACAAGTGAGGCACCGAGAGATAAAATCTGCTACTATTTTCTTCATTCTCTGCCACCAGTGCTATCATCGGAGGTCTTGGTACATATTCACCACTCCTGGATGTACCGCTATAGGGGATGTGTGTAACTACCTCAACACTTCCTCCCGAAGCGACCCTGGTACCATGATACGTCCTTTAAAAAGGATGACGTGATCCCCACCTTCAAAAAATCCATCAGGTTCCTATCCTGTGGATATATGAGCACGTTGAGCCTCGTAGTCAGTGTCCCCACACTGCGCCTCCCTGAATCGCTGAAGAAGTGGGGGAGTGACTGTAAGAGACTGAAGAAAAGTTGCTCTATCTCGATCCTCAAAGGGTATCTGCAAAGTGGCCAGCTGCTCTGCTGCCTCAACAAGCAGCTGTATACCAGATCTCCTACTAAGTGCATCTGCTAAAACGTTCCCCTTCTCAGGAGTATAAGCTATCTCTAAGTCATAGTTCTAGAAGAACTCAATCCAATGTTGCTATCTCAGGTTCAGGTCCTTCTGAGAGATGATATACCTGAGACTCTTGTGATCAGAGCAAACCATAAAACGCTCGCCCATCATGTAATGTCGCCACATCTTCAAGGAGAAGACCACTGCTGCTAACTCCAGGTCATGGGTAGCATAGTTTTTCTCATGCTGTCTTAGTTTTTGTGAACCATACATGATAAATGATCGCTCCTGCATCATGACACATCCGAGTCTGGTCCCTGATGTGTCGCAGTAGACTACGTACCCAACACCCTCCTCTAGAAGCCTCAATATGGGGGCACTAGTCAGCCGCTACCTCAACTCCTAAAAAATCCGATGGTATCTCTCTGTCCACATGAAGGGTTACCCATTCTTCATCAATGATGATAAAGGTGATGAAACTCTGGAGAAATTTGGCACAAACCTCCAGTAGTATCCAACCAAACCCAAGAAACTTCGTACCTCTATCACACTCCTGGGTGGATCCCAAGAAAGTACCACCTCAATCTTTGCTGAATCCACTACGACTCTGGCCTCTGAGATAACGTGTTCCAAAAAGTGAACCTCTAGGATCCAGAACTGACACTTTGAGAGCTTAATATAAATCTAGTTCTCTCGGAGTGTGTTCAGAACTATCTACCAATGATTGGAATGCTCCTCCTCAGTAGCCGAGTAGATCAAATTGTCGTCAACGAAGACTACTACAAAGCGATCATGGTTTGGATGAAAGATCCTATTCATGAGTCCCATGAACACTAATGTTGCATTGGTTATGCCAAATGGAATAACCAGGAACTCATAGTGGTCGTACTGACATTTGAAATCCGTCTTTGGCACATCCTCGTCTCGTACTATGAGCTGGTGATAGACTGATCTGAGGTATATCTTCGAGAACCACTGTGCTCCCTTCAGCTAATCAAAGAGGTCGTCAATCCTCAAGAGTGGATACTTGTTCTTCACGGTCACTTGGTTCATATGATGATAGTAAACACAAAGTCTCAAGCTCCCATCCGCCTTCTTGGAGAACAAAATCGGGGCTTCCCATGGAGAAACACTGGGCCGGATGGACCCTTTTCTCTGTAAGTCCTCCAACTGTACTCGCATATCATGAAGCTCTACGGGAGACATCCGATATGCTGGTGTAGATATCGGTGTCTTCCCGGGGTAAAAATCAATGTAAAAGTCCACCTCTCTATGAGGAGGTAGACCTGGAACATCATTAAGGAAGACATCCGTGTACTGGTCCACCACTACTGGATAGCTCAGACTCTCCACATCAACCGCTTCGAGGGTAAGGATAGATAACTGATGTGTAATCGTCTGCACCCTTCTCTAGGTAAGTCCATCCTATGATGAAAAGTCTCCCTTCTCACTAGTGAAGTTAAACCTGGTCCCATCCGCGCAGACACACCACACTTTGCGCCTAATACAGTCAATCTGAGCATGGACTGTAGATAACCAGTCCATACCCAAGAGGATGTCATAAGGCCTCGACGTCGCTACTAGGAGATCCCAGCCGAAGCTCTCGCCTCCTAGAGTAAGCTCACACTCCCAAAAACAGTGCGTAATCATTGAATTAGCTCCCGTAGGAGTCTCTAGCCATAAGGATCGAGCCAACGACTCCATTGGAATCTCCGAGCTCCGAACGAGCACTAGTGCAGAAAACATTTTTTACGTCGTTTATTTTTTATTATTTACGTCGGTTTTTAGGCGACGTTAATACGGACGACGTTATAAATAACGTTTTTTACGTCGGTTATTTAAAACCCGACGTAACATCCCTAGCATCACGGTGGTTATCACGTCGGTTCATATAATAACCGACGTGATAAATATGCGCGGGGGGGGGGGGGGGGGGTTATCACGTCGGTTATTTTTTAAACCGACGTGATAAAATGCCTGGGATATCGTTTATCACGTCGGTTATGACATAACCGACATGATTAACCCTTCCCCTGGCCTATTATCACGTCGGTTTCTTAAATAACCGACGTGGTAAATCGATTCCCAGGCCTTTTAGAACGTCAGTTATATTAAGAACCGACGTGATAAAAGGCCCGGGAACGGTTTATCACGTCGGTTCTCGAAAAAACCGACGTGATAAACCCCTACCGATTATTTACCACGTCGGTTATTTTATAACCGACGTGATAGCGATATATATATTTTTTAAAATAATTGCACTGCTCTCACCAAAAATCAACCAGAAACCAAACAACAAAAATAACCATGCCAGCCCTCCCCCAAGCCCCAACTGAACCCCACCCTCATCTATACCCACCTAACAACCTGGCCAGCCCTCCCCCACCACAACCCTTGGACACCCCCCACCCCTTCGACAGCCCCCCCACCCTCATTTACACCCCCACGACCCCTAGTACAGCCTCAAACACCCATTGGACACCCCTACCATATCCCTTGGACACCCCCCACCCCTTGGACACCCCCCACCCCTTGGACAGCCCCCCACCCTCATTTACACCCCCAAGACCCCTAGTACAGCCTCAAACACCCATTGGACACCCCCACACCTTGACAGCCCTCCCAGACCCCTTGGACACCCCCCCAACCCCTGGACACCCCCCCGAGCCCTTGGACAGCCCCAAACACCCCTTGGACACCCCTCCCATATCCCTTGGACACCCCCACCCCTTGGACACCCCCACCCCTTGGACAGCCCCCCCCACCCTCATTTACACCCAACCAGCCCCTTGGAAAGAACTCCCAGACACCTTGGACACCACTCCCATATCCCTTGGACACCCCCCACCCCTTGGACACCCCCACCCCTTGGACAGCCCCCACCCTCATTTACACCCAACCGGCCCCTTGGACAGAACTCCCAGACACCTTGGACACCACTCCCATATCCCTTGGACACCCCCCCACCCCTTGGACACCCCCACCCCTTGGACAGCCCCCCCACCCTCATTTACACCCAACCGGCCCCTTGGACAGAACTCCCAGACACCTTGGACACCACTCCCATATCCCTTGGACACCCCCCAACCCCTTGGACACCCCCACCCATTCGAAAGCCCCCCACCCTCATTTACACCCCCCGAACACTAGGACATCCCCAAAAACCCCTTGGACACCCCTCCCTTATCCCTTGGACACCCCCCCACCCCTTGGACACCCCCCACCCCTTGGACAGCCCCCCCCACCCCCTGGACACCCCCCCGACCCCTTGGAAACCCCCCTACCCCTTGGAAACCCCCCCATCCCCTTGGACAGCCCCAAACACCCCTTGGACACCCCTCCTATATCCCTTGGACACCCCCCACCACTTGGACACCCCCACCCCTTGGACAGCCCCCCCACCCTCATTTACACCCAACCGACTCCTTGGACAGCCCCAAACACACCTTGGACACCCCCACCCCTTGGACACCCCCACCCTCATTTACACCCCCCCGACCCCTAGGACAGCCCCAAACACACCTTGGACACACCCCAAACACCCACCCACCCCCTTGTAACCTCTCCCCCCATACCAAAATCCAGACTAGAAAAACCATCAACAGTAGACCAAAACAAGAAGTAGAGAAAAATTAAACATTCACTTATATAACATTCAAAACTTACACTGTCAACTTCAAAAAAAAAACTAAATCCAACCTAAACGACTACGAAATACACAATTACATTAACAATATTCAAAATTACATTTTACATTACAAACAACTAAAAGTCAATCAAACCTGTAAAATAATTTGACCACTCCACTTGTAAGTGTTTGATATCTTCAGCAGTAAAGGGTTGAGGGTCATCAAAAAGCTACAAAGGAAAAGGATAGTAGTCAACGTGTATAATGAATAAATCAAATTGAAATATTATGAGAAAGAGGAAATCTTACCAGGTCAAAACTCAGAACTGTCCCAGTTGTTATTATTTCATACATAAATCTTAACATGTAATATCCGCATTCGATGATGCCTTGTTTCTCATGACATTTCTGTTTGAATGAGTGTAAATTCAATATATTATTTTTATGTAATAAATCAAAATGTACAAATTATAAATGGATATTTACCTTCGCATGTACATATTTGATCTTGTAATTCCTTTTCTTTGCGCTTTTTCGAAAGTGGACCCATGCCCTGTTAGAAAATAATACGAATGGGGTAAATTTAAAATTCATTATAATATATAAAACTATTGTGAAATTGAAACTTACGTTTCCAATATATTCTTAAAACTTTCTCGCACATCATCATGGAGAGAGCATATCCAATAAAGTGTTTTCTCCCTAGGGCAAAAAACCCCTAACATCCAATGATCCCTGATAAAAGGAAATTTAACGTTAGTGGTTTTTTATGTTAAAAGATAATTAACTCTTTGATAGGGATGTGTTTCATACCTCTCACAAAAAGGCATCATCCAACACTGTGTGATTACATTCTTTTCAAATCTATCAGCAATATAAAGCATTCTTTGTTCCTCATCCAATGCACATGCTTCAGGGGAAATCAATTGTGGGTCCACGAATCCATATACATCTGTCAGCTCATTCCTCTCACAAATTTTATACAGATACCTAATACAAAGCAGACATAAGTATACATTTTTAATAAATATAACGCAGGGAAAAGGTGTTAAGACTTACATGATAAAAATTTGCACCACGTTGATGCCCAACTTATCTCCAGTGACAAACTCCATGATATCAGTTTTCATAATCCCCACACTTAGTTCACGTCCACAGACATGAGCTTCCATTGTAAATTCATAATGATCCGCCAACAAATTTGAATATCTTGACAATTTGTCAAGACTGCTAGTATCTGCATCTGATGTCATAGCTATCTGTCTTTGTTGTTGTCTATACAATATTTCTTTACCTTTGAAGTATTCCTGTAAAAATAAATTGAAAAATATATTAGTTTTCAAATGATAAAACATTAATAAAAATATAAAATAAAAGATATTACATCCATACCTCTATGGTAATGAGTCGAAGAAGTCTGGATGGCCAAAGTAAAAAATGGCTGATACTATGTCCAACTGTCGTCACCTCATCTGTAGGTAATGGTATCCGAGATGATCTATCTATAATATCCTGTACAGTGACCCTCTGATTCTCTACCTCTAACTGTTGATGATGAACTGTATCTCCTATACAATATACCATCCCATATGCAACTATATGATGTTGAGGATCATCAACATAAAACTCACAATAAGTAGGTAGCTGCGGCGGAGGAGGAGGATCAAAAATGGGGTCCGCAGGCTGAGGTGGGGGAGTGGGAGCTACTGGGAGAGGTGGAGTGGGAGCTGCACCCTGAAATTGTCTTTGCAAGTCTGCAAACATAAACTGCACCGATGCTCTAATCTTGTCCTCCATTGTCGCATTAATATTATGGACTTCAGCCTCCAAGGATTCTATTTTTTTATACACTTCCTCAACGTTAGAAGTTGAGGAACGTGGAAACACTTTTCTTACCGATACACCTGCCGGATATCCTCTTACACGGCCAAGATGTTCGGGCTTTCCCAATGCCACAGATAAAATATCTTCCCTCCCAGATGGTGTAAATGTCCCCTGTGAACTCTGCTCCTCAAGAGAGTCCTGTAATAATTAATTGAACATTTCTATAATGATTGGAAATATATGACGAAAATAGTAAACTTAAATAAATAAAATAGATATCTTACAATCCTCTCAACTACGAGTCTCGATTCTTCCGAAAGATATTGTCCTTTTTTGCCCTTCCGAGCTCTTTTCCATTTCTCATGTCTAGATGGAGGGGATGGAGGGGCCACCTCTCCAGAGCTTGAAGACTCATCTCTTAGTTGTTGAAATTTTTCTGCCATCATTTGTTCTTCCAATAATGCATACCCTCCCCGAGATAAACTATGAGGGTATACATTTTTAGATTGGATCTCTTGATGAGCTTTCCTTGTTTGCTGTAAATTAAGAATAAGTAATCATTAACAAAACAATAATAAGATCATTTATATAAGAAAGCTTATAAAAGTTTACATTGCCCTTACCAAAAATGATTCTTTTCTTCTACTTTCAAAAAATTTTCTCCATGTGTCTTCATCTATAAAAGGATATATACGACATGGATTCTCACGACTCCTATGACCATAAATGAAATCAGATGAGAGGGTTGATTTGAAATCCCTCCATCTCCTAGCAGCCAACGATAAGCATTTCTTCCTGACTCCTCCAGTGTCAGGAATATCAAATGTCATCTGATAAAAAAGAGGTTAAAAATATTATATATACTAGAAAAATTTAAAGAACAGTCAAACAATAGCAAAAGATCTTACCAAAATGGTCTCCCACAGCTGAGAAATTATCGCCTTATCCACACTTCTCCAATCATCATAGAGAATGCTTACTTTGCTCTTAGCCTGAGTTGCTACAAAACCCTTAAAATCTTTAGCATTTGGACCTCTAGGAAGATCATCATCATCAAACTCCACGACTATCCTCTCCTCCTTCGTACGGGCAAGTGATAATTTTGGTAAACGTGTGCACCCACGCTTACCAACCTTTGAACTCTTTTTCGTAATAGGAGCATGTGAATGTTCCTCCCCAGATGTATGACCAATATGCTCATCTCCAGAATCATGTGGCTGATCAACTGATTGATCTGTCATTTTCCTTCAAATCAAAAAAACAAACATTAGTTCACAAATAGAAAAGTGTACTAAATTACATAATAATAAACATTGGTAATATGGTAATCATGTTAAACAATGATAAACATGGTAAACACAGGCAAAAGGTTTCCAAGGAGTTGACCCAAGAAATCTGAAAAGTGGACTCACTGAGTCCACCGGTCAGCCGGTGTGAGCTCACTGGCCAGCCGGAGGACCCAGGCAGTCGACTTTCCCACTGCCTGGTGCCACCGGCCGGCCGCTGGCTCACCAACGGCCGGCCGGTGGACCAGACAGAGCCTTCCTGTCTGGACCACCGGCCGGCCGCTGGATCACCACCGGCCGGCCGGTGGACCAGATAGAGAGCCTTCCTCTGTCTGGACCACCGGCCGGCCGCTGGCTCATCACCGGCCGGCCGCGGGTGATCCAGACAGAGAGGAAGGCTCTCTGTCTGGTCCACCGGCCGGCTGGTGGTGATCCAGCGGCCGGCCGGTGGTCCAGACAGAGCCTTCCTGTCTGGACCACCGGCCGGCCGCTAGCTCATCACCGGCCGGCCGGTGGACCAGACAGAGCTTTGCTCTGGACCACCGGCCAACCGGTGATCCACCACCGGCCAGCCGGTGCGCCCATGACTTCTCCTCTTTACGGTTTTTATTGTTTTATCGTTTTGGTTTGATACATGTTTTAATAAGTAAAAAATTTACAATATCTAACATTATATGAAAAAACTAAATGTAAACAAGAAATAAACTTGTGTTACCTGTAATTTTAGGAATGTACAGTTGGATTGTTTTCCCAAATTCCTTCGTCGTGATCGTTCCTTATGGCACAAACCATGTCTTCAACATACTCATCATTATGTTCTGTTAATCTTTCCATGGAAGTAGGGATCTCACATAAATCATCATCTTCATCAAATTCATCCTCACCAACATATTGTTTTTTCCCTTGTAAAACAACAGCCCACTGCATATCTGATTGATCTACTACATAGAAAATTTGTTTGGCATGTGTTTCCATTATAAAAGAATCAGCTGTGTCTTCCAATCTATTCAGATTAACAAGTGTCATTCCAAATTCATCGTGTCTGACACTGTTGTTACCGATAAACCATTTACAGTTAAAAACAGGAACTTTAATTTTAAAGTAATCAGCCTCCCATATGTCTTCAATCACTCCATAATATGCACTTGATGCCGAAATTGGGTTTCTGTCCTTAGCACTCGAAAAATGCATTGCTTCTGCAAACACCAATACACCACTATTCTGAACTGCACTTCTGTTGTCCTGAGCTTTCGTATGAAATGTATAGCCATTAATGTCATAAGCGGACCATGTTATCACATTTAAAGATGGACCACCCACTATCCATTTTAATGTCTCTGATACATCTGATCTACCAAGCAAGGTATTTTTAAACCATGGCAAAAAAGTTTTGTTGTGCTCATTCAAAATCCACATTTCTTTCTTCTTTGGATGACATTGTTTCAACTCATTAATATGCAATGTGATATACGGTTGAACATCAGCTATGTTATTCAAGATGTATGATTCTAACTTCTTCATATGTTCAGCTGACAGTGATTTGAATTTCAAGCCACGAATCCCCTTTCCCTCATTATTAACCCGTTCATGGCGAGATGGAGGCAAACCTATGAGTTGCGCCGTAGCCAAGTAGCTCGTACAAAACTCTGCTACCTCCTCAGAAATATACTTTTCAATAATGGAGGCTTCAGGTCGATATGGATTTTTAACATATCCCTTTAATATTTTCATATACCTTTCAAAAGGATACATCCAACGAAGATATACAGGTCCACAAAGCCTTATTTCTCGAACCAGATGAATCATTAAATGCACCATCATATCAAAAAAAGTTGGAGGAAAATACATTTCCAAATGACAAAGTATAAAAATAGCATCCTTTTCCAAAATGTTCAAAGCATTCACATCAATCGCCTTGTTACAAATTGAATTGAAAAAATAACACAACCTCATTATAGTCTTTCTGACACGGATGGGCAATATTCCACACAGTGCAACTGGTAGAATTTGTTGCATCATGACGTGACAATCATGTGATTTCATACCTATCAACTTCAAGTCTTTCAATGAGACAAAATTTTTTACATTTGAAGAATAACCTTGAGGCACTTTGATATCATGAAGACACTGACAGAAGCTACTTTTCTCCCTCTTCGATAATGTATGACAAGCCGGGGGAAGAAATGTTCGTCTTCCTTTAGGAGTGGGAGCTAACTCCAAACGTATTCCCATTGATAGTAGGTCTAACCTTGCATTCAACCCATCTTTTGTCTTTCCTTTAATATCTAGAAATGTTCCGATCAAAGAATCACAGATATTCTTCTCCACGTGCATGAAATCAATATTATGTTTGACTTCATGATACCTCCAATATGGTAGCTCAAAAAATATTGACCTTTTCTTCCAAATATGTCTATCATTACCAGATTTCTGTGTCTTTCCCAATGTCACATCAAGGTTTTTCACCCTCTCAAAATACAATTCTGGGGATAAAGGTTTTGGAGCAGTATCAAATTCTTGTGAGCCATTGAATGCCTTTTTTTGTCTTCTATAAGGGTGATCCATAGGCAAAAACTTTCGATGACCCATGTACACTGTTTTCCTCCCATGATGCAATTGACAATATGACGTCTGTTGTTCGCAAATTGGACATGCTTTATGCCCTTTAACACTGTATCCAGACAAATTTCCATATGCTGGGAAGTCATTTATAGTGAATAGAATCACTGCATGTAGTTGAAAATATTCCATTTTATAAGAATCATACACCCTAATACCATCAGCCCATAACAGTTTCAAATCATCAATCAGCGGTGACAAGTATACATCAATATCATTGCCGGGTTGCTTTGGACCAGAGATCATGATACTCAACATGACATATTTGCGCTTCATACAAACTTCAGGAGAGAGGTTGTAAATTACCAATAAAACAGGCCATGAACTATGTGTGCTACTGAGGGTTCGGTATGGATTCATTCCATCTGTGCACAAGCCTAGTCTCAGATTTCTAATTTCATTTCCAAATGTAGGGTACTGGGCATCAATTTTCTTCCATTGTGGAAAATCAGCTGGATGACGTATTTTTCCATCACATACCCGCTCATCAGCATGCCATCTTAACCTTTTTGCATCATGTGAATTAGAAAATAAACGTTTGAAACGAGGAATTATAGAAAGATACCAAAATACCTTTGAAGGGAGCTTTGTAATATCTACATCAGCTTGTGATTTTTCTTTCACCTTATACCGTGATGTCCCACATTTAGGACACTCTTTCAGAAATTCATATTCCTTCCTATATATAATGCAGTCATTCGGACAGGCATGTATTTTCTTGTATCCCAATCCCATCGGGCATAATATTTTTTTGGCCTTATAATGTGAATCTGGAAGATCGTTATCTTTTGGAAGAATGTCTTTCATCAATTGTAGCAGCTCTGTAAAACTTTTGTCACTCCATCCATGTTTCTCCTTCAGGTTAATCAATCTTAACACCACCGACAAAACCGTAAAATCTGTACAACCAGGATATAATGGTTTTTCGGCATCACCATATAGACGTGCAACTGTCGGTTCTATCTCAATTTGTTCTGCTATAATATCGCGAATCATTTCTTCAATTCCATCGGAGTTACCATCTTGCGATTCATTATCATCAGTGACATTCTGTCCAGTTTCGCCATGCCAAATCCAAGGGTTGTAACTCGGATTGAAACCATGACAAATCAGATGATCTTTTATCTCTCTACTTTTCAACTTCTTCATATTCTGACATTTCAGGCATGGACAGAAAAAAATGTCACTACTTGGAACATTTCATTTAGAAAATTCCAAAAAGGCATCAACACCTTCCTCATATTCATTGCTCATTCGATGTGCCGTAATCCAACTTTGACTCATTATTACCTATAACAAATAGCAAAAATATATATATTTTTTAGATAAGGCAAATATATGTTTATATGAAAAAAATCATAATTTGAATGTAAATAATTTTGAAATATAAAACAAATCGATGTGTAAACCCCCCTGGACACCCCCCGACCCCTCTGGACAGCCCCCACCCCTCCTGGACACAACCCCCACCCCCGACCTGCTTGGACACCCCCCTGGACACCCCCAACCCTCTGGACAGCCCCCCCACCCCTCCTAAACACCACCCCCACCCCCTACCCCCTTGGACACCCCCCTGGACACCCCCAACACCCACCCACACCCTTGGACAACCCCCCACACCCACCCACCCCCTTGTAAACCCCCCTGGACACCCCCCGACCCCTCTGGACAGCCCCCCACCCCTCCCGGACACCACCCCCACCCCCTACCCCCTTGGACACCCCCCTGGACATCCCCCAACCCTCTGGGCAGTCCCCCCACCCACCCGGACAACCCCAAATACCCTCTGGAGAGGCCGCCACCCACTTGGACAACCCCCCACACCCATCCACCCCCTTGGACAGCCCCCCACACCCATCCACCCCCTTGGACACCCCCCTGGACACCCCACCGACCCCTCTGGACAGGCCGCCACCCCCTTGAACAGCCCCCCCACACCCACCCATCCCCTTGGACACCACCCTGGACACCCCCCGACCCCTCTGGACAGCCCCCGACCCCTCTAGAAAGCACCCCCACCCCTCCTGGACACAACCCCCCACCCCCGACCTGCTTGGACACCCCCCTGGACACCCCCAACCCTCTGGACAGCCCCCCCACCCCTCCTAAACACCACCACCCACCCCCTACCCCCTTGGACACCCCCCTGGACACCCCCAACACCCTTGGACAGCCCCCCACACCCACCCACCCCCTTGTAAACCCCCCTGGACACCCCCTGACCCCTCTGGACAGCCCCCCGCCCCTCCTGGACACCACCCCCCACCCCCTACCCCCTTGGACACCCCCTGGACATCCCCCAACCCTCTGGACAACCCCCCACCCACCCGGACAACCCCAAATACCCTCTGGAGAGGCCGCCACTCACTTGGACAGCCCCCCACACCCATCCACCCCCTTGGACACCCCCCTGGACACCCCACCGACCCCTCTGGACAGGCCGCCACCCCCTTGGACAGCCCCCCACACCCACCCATCCCCTTGGACACCACCCTGGACACCCCCTGACCCCTCTGGACAGCCCCCGACCCCTCTAGAAAGCACCCCCACCCCTCCTGGACACAACCCCCCACCCCCGACCTGCTTGGACACCCCCCTGGACACCCCCCCAACCCTCTGGACAGCCCCCCCACCCCTCCTAAACACCACCCCCACCCCCTACCCCCTTGGACACCCCCTTGGACACCCCCCAACACCCACCCACACCCTTGGACATCCCCCCACACCCACCCACCCCTTGTAAACCCCCCTGGACACCCCCCGGCCCCAAATCCATGCACATATGCCATGGTTGTGTGTGAATAAAGTAGTAACAACTGTAAAAGGGCAACCCATCCAAATGGACACGCCCCAACCCTCTCGGGGATTTATAGAAAACGATGAAAAATTAGTGAAATCATAAAATTACTCAATATTGCAAGTCGAACAAATAGATCTAGGGATGATAAATAAGATTATGGTTCCAAAACGAGTTAAAAGGGTTCGCAATCGAAGAATCTTAGCTAGTTTCAACAAAAAAGTCACAACACATTTATATATACTATCCGCGAAAAAAAACGAACGAGTGGGAGGATTACCTGAGTGCTGCGAGTTTAGATGATTGATCCGAGGAGATTAAATATGAGAAACGATGATCGCAAAACGAATCTAAACCAACGAAATGGACGAGCCGATTCGGGTTTACGCGCGAGAGAGATGAGTCGCGACTGTCGAAGGTAAACTCGCGAATGACAATCCACGGGTCTGGGTAAATTTTTAAATGAGTTATCACGTCGGTTATTCAATAACCGACGTGATAATGTTTTTAAAAACCTTTATAACGTCGGTTATTTCAATAACCGATGTAAAAACCTTCCTCCGATTCCTTTTTGACGTCGGTTATTTTATAACCGACGTTATAAAGGGCTCAAAATCCGCGTTTTTTTTACGTCGGTTATTCCATAACCGACGTCAAAAACATCTGCGGATTCTTTTTTTACGTCGGTTATAAAATAACCGACGTAACAAGGCCTTCGAAAACCGCGTTTTTTACGTCGGTTATAAAAATAACCGACGTAAAAAACGAAGCCGCGCGATTAATAACGTCGGTTATTTTTATAACCGACGTTAAAGGTGTACCGAACACAGGTTTTTACGTCGGTTATTAAATAACCGACGTAAAAAACCTCGTTTTACATATTATGACGTCAGTTTTATATAACCAACGTAAAAAATGGTGACGTAAAAAACGTTTTCTGCACTAGTGGAGGGAAGTGGAAATAAAAGAATGACTAGCACCTGTGTCTATAAGAACTTCAAATAAGGTAGAGTAGACACAGATCGTACCTCACATCATCTCTAGAGTGACATGTTTGTAGGCCTCAGATTCCTAGAGATGAGATCGCCCCTGTCCACCTACTCCATGTGGTCGGGGTGGACCACCTGGTGGTGGTGGTGGTAACACCTCGAATCATCGCCCACTGCCAGCTGCATGACCAGCTCCTCTGCCACATCCACCTGCTCCCTACGGACGTCCTTGGTCGAACCTCGGTCTCTACTTGGGCGGTCCTTCGACTGTCTATTGATCATCCGTATGATGGGTCTGACAGTCACGAGCCATGTGACCCTACCTGTGGCATGTGAAACACTGGCTGTTCCACCTATAGGTCTGGTCCTCTTGGACCTCTGTGACATCTGTCTATTGCCAGCTGTAGAAGAGTCTTCTATTTGATGACTGGTGGGGGGTCTCACTGCAGGTGAATACTCATAAAGAAAACTCTCCAATAATAGGGATCTCTCTAACACCCCCACCTACGTCAGGATGCTGATAGAAATCATCAAAGCCCAGATCTCCCGCCTGAGTCCCTGATCAAAGGTCCGAGCCCTGAAGAATGGGTCCCACACCATATCAGTGGAGTAGCGTGAGAGGTCAGTGAACCTCAATGTGTGCTGAGCCAAAGTCATGCTGCCCTTCTGCAGATGAAGAAGCTCCTAAATGTACACTGTGCGATGGGTCGCTGGGAAAAACTCTTCCCGAAACAAACTCTCAAAGTCTGCCTAGAGAAGTGTCACCTCGTCGTGAACCTGGATCATCAAGATCCACCATCTATCTGCTACTGTTTTTAGAAGACTGGTGGCAAGGATCCCCATGAGATCAGCTGGCATCCCTTCCAGTCAAAAGACTCTCACTACGACCTCCAACTAATCCTCATTCGCCTGTGGGTCTGTCTCTCCCCTGAACCTGGGTGGCCTCTGACACTGGAACTCGTGCAACACGCTCAAGCGGTGTGCACTCTCTTCTACTAGGTCTGGTGGAATTGGTGGCCCAACAAGTAATGGTACCACTGGTGCCTCTATTGGAAGTGGGCCCTGCACCGAGGCCTCATCACTCGGTGGGCTATCAATGTGTACTATACTCGGAACCCTAGTTAGCTGTCTGCGTGGAGGAATCCTAAAAAGAAACAAGTGCTCCAAAATAAATAAGTTATACATGGTGAGATAAATCATAGATATCACAAAGAAAACTCTTGAAACACACACACACACACACAATCAATGTTTTCGTGCACTGAGTCAGAAATCCGAAGTTAGGGTCCTGGTGTATAGATAAGTCGACCATCACACCAACACTGGATTCCCTAAAATGATAACCACACTCACTATAATTAACACTATTTCTTTTAAAAATATCAGATTCCTATGTTCTATGGTATAATCGACTCCTCTGATACCAATTTGTCACGACCCATCCCCTGGGGCCCGTGCTGTGACTACCCCAAGCCCGCCTTCCATAGGCCAGGGGCTGGAGACTAGCACCGAAAGGCATATCCCCTAAAACTAGGAATGAATTTCCTTTATAACCTGTAAACACACTCAACCAAGCACACAAAAATATACAAACCCAAGTAAACTATATAGAAAAATGAGTGCTAAGAGGGGACGAAATACAAGCCCAACAATAAAGGTACAAGTACAACTGGAATACAATACAATTGAAGAAAGAGAAAGACAACTACTGGGTCATCCTCCGAGGTTCCTACCTGATGGGTAGGTATAGATCGCCTCCTCATCACTCCACATCTTCCCGTCTTCTTTGCGTACCGACACGCCATATGGTCCACCACTGGCACCGTCAGTCCTGGTACCCTCAGCCTCGATCAACGCTGTCCGTCATCTGCACCAAACACAATGAAGTGTGGGCATATCCCATGCAGGAGTGAGTATAATGATACTCAGTAGGGACCTCGATACCCTCAAGGCCTTAAAAAATACACAAAGGATAAACCAAAAAGTATGAAATCAACTGGAAACCCTACTTAGGTATATTCCCATACATATACCTAAATTATCAAGTAAACCCATATCAATCATGAGAAAACATAGGGTCCAACCCAAAATCCCAAAGCTCAACTGTTCCAAAAAGGTAGGAATACCATGAAGGTAAGTACCACACAGGTACTCCACATAGAATAATACCACCAAGGTATTACCACGAAGGAAAGTACCACACAGGTACAAACTCATCTCACACCAGGTACATTTTAGGTACAATAGTAGAGATGATTAGATGTAACTTCTGAATCATATTACTCTATCAAGAGGTAGACCCACGAAGGATCCCAAATTACAGACCCACACAGGATCCTAGTACACCGCCAGACCCACATAGGATCCTAGTACATTGTCAGACCCACACAGGATCCTAGTACATCGTAAGACCCACCTACAGTGTACCCACACTAAGCTTGATCATCTCCGAGAGAGTCCTCTCATCAAGATGCTGATCGATACTTCAAATGCGATGAATCCCCACAAAGAAGTATCCCAAAGGACCTCCATGTAAACGGGGTCTCAATGCAACAGACAATGCATCAATCAGATGCCTGGTCTGTATGTTATTTGTCTTTTAGTCCCGAGGGTCCGGTTGGATTCATGCTCAATCCAACCTGACCACACCCCAAATTTATTCAAATCTCAAGTGGGGTATATGAAAATGACCGTCGCTCTCCAAGGTTTCTGGTGCCGCATATGGTTCGTCAAATGGATGTTTGGTGCTAAAGATATGGCTGAAAGAATGTATAGGGTTGAAACTGCTCCGGGTTTGGTCTGACCTAGCCTAACCCGGCCTGGGCCTAGCCGAACTGATTGGGGTCAACCCGACCTGCTGGTTCTAGCCCAGCCTGCTGGGTTCGGTCCATCATGCTGGGTCTGGCCCGATCCGCGATGGGAAGCCATGCCCACATGGTCCGGCTCACGGTGGGAAGCCTGGTCTGTGGGGTCCGCCCGCGCTGGACGACCTGGCCCACTTGGTCTGGCCCGACCTGCGCCGGTCGGCCCAGCCTGTGCGGGGCGGACTGGCCCACACCGGGTGGCCCGACCTAGCAGCCCGGTTTGGCTGCATGTGGGGGGATTCGTGCGCCCCCCGCCCTCAAACACCGAACGACTGAATCAGTTAGGTCACCAGCAGCACATGGGACCCGCCGCGGGTCCCACTCGGTCCAGCTTGACTGATCGAAAAGGCCGACCCCTTCTCCTCCCGGCGGTGCGTCGTGCGCCGTCCCTCCACGGTCGGCTGAAAGCTGGCCGCCATCCGCCATTTACCGTGGCTAGGCGGACCACAACCACTTTCTCTGACGGCGGTGCGTCATGCGCCACCCCTCTACGATCAGACGAATACTAGCCGCCCTCTATCCACCACCGCAGCTGACGGGCCGTGGCTCTTCTCCGACAGTGCGGTCCCACGGACGCCTTCGTCACAGCCAGCTGTGGCGTCGGCCGCCGTTCCCGAGCCCCACTACTATTGGTTGCTGTCCTCCTCCATCGCGAAGAATACAAAAGAACCACAAGATTTGTGGAGGGGTTAGGCCATGTTCGTTTGGCCCGTACCCTCCGCGTTAGAATGGTAGCAAGCAGCTCAAGGGAGGTGATTCAACGTGAGAGAAAAATTAACACTGATCAATCAAAAACACACCCCTACCTCGAAGGTTCATTGATGTGTCATACGATGAAAAATGGTGAAGCCGAAGAGGGTTCCAACGATCGTCGATTCCGCAATCACTCTTCCGAAGTCAGCTCGTGCGTCGCCCTATTTCTTGATTCCGAATAACGTTCTTTGAAGGAGATGACATTATTCATTTGGAGGATAAGTTCTTCATTGGTGGATGAGTTCCTCCAAATTTCTCCCAATTCTCCTCTTCTCCAACACTTCTCCAACTAATCTCTCAAAAGAAAAGAGGTGCCAATATAAATTAAAATAAGTAGATTAATTTATGTTAGCACAATTAAATGTTGAAAAATTTAATTAATTTAGTTGGATCAAACAATTATATGGGGAGTTGAAAGGTTTTCTCCCATTAAAGAGGGTTCGTGTGGTCCCCACAACTACACATTCAAATTGGGGGTTTTTATTTCAGGTGGTCCCCACCTCCGTAACATTCATATGGGTGGTTTCAAAAATAAAAATGTTAATATTTTTATTTTTCTATTCCTCCATGAAAAAGACTAAATCTAACTTTCACCCTCGACCAACTACGGTCGAGGTGAATGTATCCTTAAGTGAAAACCAACACTACGAGTTTAACAGTGTCCTCATATTTCAATTTTGAGCACTGGTTTAAAATTTACAAAAATTTGCTCGCACGTTTATTGAACGTACCTGAAAAAAAAGTTCCGAAATTCATTCCGGGCACACCGGGCCTCATAATCACACACTGTTAATTTTCACGAACTTGTAATATTCCATCTAATTTTAAAAAAATTTACATGGAAAATTAGGGTCTTTACAGAAAGAATATAACATGACAAAATTTTATAGTATGTATCTTCTTAAATAAATTCAATTTATTTGATATCTTATATTGAACGAAACATTGAGTTTAAATGCACCATGATATACTATTAAATTTTAACATGACCATTTGTATAGTAATATGGCCTTTGGGAATAGTAATCTCTCCATTAAAATATAACCTCACCTATGAAAATATAAATTATATTTAGGTGTCTCATTAATGATAATATGATATACTTATATCATGTAATAAGTATATAAATTTCCTAAAAATGATTAATTAAGTGTTGTTGTTTTTATGAAATGTAAATATTTATTTAAAATTTTATAATTAATATAATGATTTAAAAGAAAATTAATTTTTAAAAAATTAATTTCTAAATTAATATTATTTTTCTTATAATTATAATATAATTTTATTACAACTTAATTAAATTTTCAATGTTTCATAAAATTAGTTATAATATAAAAACCAGTACCTTTAGAATAAATGATGATTTTAATAATTTTTTTTTTCATATTTAGATAATCAAATTCATAAAATAGAATCTGTTTTCGAAATATAAACAATAAAAAATGTTTAGGGTGAATTTTTTGTATTTAATTGATATAAATTATTTTTTAGTTAATAGTCAAATACATTAATTTACAATATTTGACATTTTAATCCAAATACATGAAGTTTTGAGTCATGGATGATGTAAGAAACAATTATTTAGAACTCAAATGAAATTTTTATTTTTCATAGTCAAATTAATAAATGTTATTGATAGTCTTGATCCAAAATAATAATAAAATGAATAAAATAATCCAAAAAATCACTATCATCCAACTATAAATACCACCCTCACCATCCCTTATTCGCAAAACTTATATGCCTTGTATATTTCTTAAATTATACCTAACTACTCTTTAAATCATCTTAACCATGTACTGGTCTTTTTGGTGCCACCAAATGTCCATTTCCAAGTGCCTTAAGAAGGTTACCTAGGAGATGATATTTGAGAGGTAGAATCCTCCTTCTTTCTCTTTTAATTTATTTTATTTTCTTATCCTATCCTCACCTCACCTATCCAAAGTGGAAGGGTAACTTTAGTATGATATATATATAATAGAATCTTATTTTTTTAATTCAATATTCTTAATTAAATCTATTATCCTAAGCTTTTAATTTTAAAAATGAAAACATCATCCATGATGTGTCGATTCACCACCTTCATGGATGATGTGTTTTCATTTTCTATTACCACCTTCAAGGATGGCCATAAAAAATTTTATAGTTAAAAAAGATTATAACATGTGAAGGAATACTTATTTAAATTTATATAACTAGTATGCAAAAATAATATTAAATGAAATGATACTAGTTATTGATGGTAAAAAAAATTGAAAAAACAAACCAATCATTTTTCACTAACAATTTATATAATGAATAATTCTCATGTAAATAAAATAAAATGATATATGGGACCATTTAAATTCATAGAGTTGAATTAATTCTCTATAATTTCACTTGCACCATATAATTTCAATTCTAAATATTTATCCCAATATGACGTGAACTTCTATAATCATACATAAGGGAACCAAACATAAAACCCTGAAACAAATGCTCCCAAAATAATGAAATTAAACATTTTAACTCGTTGAAATAACCATAAATTATTTTAATAAAATTATAGAAAATAAAATATATTTTTAAGAGGTTTTAAATTATGTAATTAATGCATCAAATTTTATTATCCAGGACATTAAGTAAAAGTTCATAACCCTTTCAGACATAAGGTAAGAGGTTTCTCATCTAACTTTTATTTCTATGAGATATGCCTAATTCACCACTTATTTCATGTTTTTGGTTATTTAAACCACCCTTTGACATATAATATCCTGAATCTATTTATCTTCATGGTATTACCTATTTCATTTGATGATTATTTATTTTATGGGGCATACGATTCAACTGATTAGTAAGTGGTATGGGATTTCTTAACAAAATTTTCATTCATAGTGTTAAAATTATATTTCATTGATTATATCAGGCTAAGTATATGTTTAAAATAACTTTTTATTATATTGTGTTGTATTTAAACTTTTTATGTGTATTTATTGTGAATACACATAATCCATTCATTTGATTAATGATATGATCCATGTGTGGGACTTCTCCTCTATATTCCTTAATTGAGGCATATTTTTTATGTTATGCACCTATTTTATTTTCCATGGTGTATATAATGACCCTTTTATTTATGTTTATCATTCATTTAATATTTTATTAAATATCCATATTTCTTAAACCATGGTTAATGTGATTTCTTAAGACATATACCAATTTTTCGTATGATGTTTACTTTGAAATTTATTGGATTAAATGGGGAAATAATGTTAAATTTGTATCTTTTACTAAATAATTTTTTTTGATAAGGTATATGAATTAATGAATTAAATTGATCATTTAGATATTTTAGGAATGCTTTGGACATGAAAACATGGGTGGGGCCCAATTATTGATAGCCTCTCGATGCATTGGTAGCCTTGTGAGAGGATAGGGTCAGAAAAATTAAATGGGTTTTTACCCATAATGATTAAACCGTCTTGAGAAAAGTCTTTCTGGTAAAGGTACCATGATTCTTGATATCATGGAATCCAAATTATTATGAATTTCAGTCGTAAAGATTCCACTCACTATTATCCATGAGATTTTCACTATGATATTATCTGTGGATTCATATTCTGATCAAGTTATTGATTAAAAGGATTTTGTTTCCAATTATTTAAATTTTCATAATGATTGTGCCTTACCACTCATGATTTAACTTTTTTCGATTAAAGGGAATCAATTTTAGTTTCATGTACTTTTCCATGTTTATTATGTCTCATTTATTATTGATTCATAAAATATTCAGTTGTATTTAACCCTTAGTGAACATATGATCTCACCATTTTATTTGTTCTCCTTCCTAAAGGTTATGAAGATGAAAGGATTTAATGAGTTCAAGGATGCAATGAATTTCCTTTTTTATGTTTTATATTTTACTTCAAATGTAATAAGGGTATCATGTATGTATTGTATGATCAAAATAATGACTGTAGATTATCAACATACAAGAGGGGGAGTGAATTGTAAGTTTAAAAATTCATTTGGAACCTTTAACCTTAAGGAAAAATATATTTAACAAAGTAAAACAATATAAATTCACAAGGCCTCTTAGTCCTACAAACTTGATAAGTTTTGGAAATATGGTTTTGGAAATAAAACTTAAGAAAAGTTTACAAGGAAAAAGATTCTACCTTAAAGCGTATAGAATCTTATTAATAATAGTATAAAAGTATAAGAAAGTATAAGATAGTTATACTTTCTTTATCAATAAAAATGTAGTGGAAAATAAACTTGAAACAATAGAAGTAACAAGTTTGAAATATTTTAACCCAAAGAGTAGAGTATCCAACAACCTTGAATAAAGGTCCCTTGATTTATACTTTCAAGAAAGTCTGTATTACCCACACTAGGTTAAGCCCTCGATATGAATATCGGAGGCTGTATTGCTATCCCTGCAAGCCCTCAAACTTCAAGGTAGTAGACACCTCTATCTTTCTATCCCTGGAATCCATCGATTGTAACAACAACAATCAGAGTCACATGAAGCAAGATGAATAAGATGTTCAGTACGAACAAGGAATGAGAGTCTCTCTCACTAGAAATTACTTCAGCAACATGTAATCTCTAGATCTTAGAACTGTTTTTGAGCTTGTTCAAATGAGCTCCTATTTATAGACATTTTCCCAATGGTCGGATCCCTCCTCCAATGGTCATATTTTTCCTTGAATCTCGGAGGGACCTATACATGTGTCACTCAAACAACAGTTAGTTAGAAATATAATGCATGACATCATTTCAAAACTAAAACAAGGGTAAGTAAAATATGATCTCTTAACCAAATCCAATTTTCCGAGTCTAGTAAAATAAAGATTGGAGTCTAAGAAAATAAAAATTCAGAGTCTATATTACATGGATATACGAATTCTGTTTTTCAAGGAATTCGGAAACAGAATTATATAGACTTTAGAGTCTGAATTCCAATGAATTTGAGTCTCAATTATAAGGAATTCAGAACCTGAATTACGAGGAATTCGGAATTTGAATTCTAAGGAATTCAGAATCTGAATTTTGAGGAATTCAGAACCTGAATTCTAAGAAATTTAGAACCTGAATTCTAAGGAATTCAAAACCTGAATTATAAGGAATTTAGAGTCTTAATTTCAGATAATTAGAAGTATGAGTTTCAGAGAATTCGAAGTCTGAATTAAAAGAATTCGGAATCTGAATTTCAAAGAATTCAGAATCTGAATTTTAGAGCATTCAGAATATGAATTTTAGAGAATTTGGAATCTGAATTCAAAGAATTCAGAACCTAAATTCAGAACCTGAAAATATAATACTTTATATCTATGTATTTATAGGATTCAAAGGTTTTATATATGAAACCAAATTTAACACTTATAAATAAAATGATTTAGATTAAGAGAAACTAAATCATGAACAATGAAAAAAAGGTAAGGAAAAAATTTCCTTGGGGAAGGAAAATTTCCTTATTAAGATAAAACTTCAGGGAAATAAAATTTTCCTTGGGACAGAGTGTTTGTGATTTTCAAAACATAAAGGAATGGAAAATTCATAAGAAAACCTTATTGACTCAACATGTATCTAGTTCTTCAAGACTACTGAATTGATCAATCTTTGGTGATGTGATATCTTGTATCTATGCCAATGTAACTAAGTAAGGCTTTGGATCCAGGATACTAAGGTTTGTGTATTTACATATTTAGAATCAAAATTCTAAAATTCTCAATTAGGGGACTTTCAATTTGGGTAATAAATAATATTAAATAGAAAAAATTATTCAGCATAGTTAATGTTAAAACAAGTTTACCAGGGGTGGTGGTCTTAAACAAAGAGATAAGGTTATGTTTTCATATTAAAATTTTATAAAAACAATTTTATAAAAATATTTAAACTTCATACTATCCATACTTAAATAATATATCCATTTTTAATAATATTTATTGAGTATGAATTTATTATATGTCAATCATTTATGAAATTTATTTTTTCCCACTCCCCCTCTTATAAAAGGACACCCCTTATCTCTTTTCATTACACCATACCGAGCAATATAGATCGACCAAAACCTACCGAATACTATTTTAAACACCCTAATCCAAAAACCAGAGGTTATTTTCTTCTTTAATGACCAATCAAAGGGTCATTATGAAAGGATGTAACAAGGGAAACCCAAGAAGAAGTAATCCAATTACCCGACCTTGGTCAATTAATTTTTTTCTTCATAATAATAATATATATTATTCATCATAAAATAATATCACCAGTATCCTAAATACACTTAAATGTTATTATTATTTTGGAACCTCCATTGTCCTCTTTTTTCCCATCCAATAGAATGTGAAAATGTTGCTCGTGCGTACCTATGACTTACTATCTATACAAAGTGGTGTAATTATTTTTCATAACAAAATTCCATGGATGATAGTAATGAAATATTTCACAAGAATATATGTTACTTATTATATTATTATGACTTTTTAAAAGTGAATAATTATTTTCCATTCTTTCATTCCATCCATTTAAAAATTGAAATAGTGTTCATGTGTACGTAAGACCTTGTATCACCATGAACAATGTAATTAATTTTTTATCTATACCGTCTATAGATAAATTCATATAAATAAATATATAATGAATATATATAATATTTATAAATTTATTAGCCTTTTGGCGTTTATATAATTATTTTTAATGTTTATGGACTAGAACTATTGAACTGAAACTCTCTTGAAAAATGAAACAGTTAACACATGAACATGTCAATTTTAATAGGGAATTATTTATTAATGGGTGTTAAAATGTCATAATTTGATAATATATGATATTTTAATAAATTAAAATATTCTAGAATATAATTATTTTAAATATAAATATATTATACAGTAATTTATATCTCTTTTTATGAATTACGATATTGAGGTAAGGGATTTATGTTACAATGAAATTGTGTATTGGTGTTTTTTATGATCATTTTTTGATAATTAATTTTTATAAAATATATCCTAACAATTATATGAATTTTATTTTCCTATTTTTATTTTTTATATTATACTTTCTCTTTTTATTTCCCCCTCTTTAAGAACTCCAGAGACCAAAAAAGTATTTTAGGAAAAACTGAATTTATTTCTCTCCCTAGTAGAACATCATATTTATTATATATATAATTTTTTCTAAAAATTAATTCATGAATATTTTTAGTATTCATATATTTATAAAGTATTTTTTACCCAATATGTATTTTAAAAAAAAATTAAAAATATAATCTTATTTTAATTTTTCAAATGAGGGACTTTTGACTTTTTTTCGGAAAATTATGAAAGGAATATTTGTTCTATAATACAAAAAATTAAATGAATTTACCACACTCATGAACTCTAAATGATTTGAATCATCCCTTATATTTTTCTATGATTCCTTCCATTAAAAATTTTCTTCTCAATATTTTATTTTTTTTTCAATTTTAAATAATAAATTTCAAAGTAAAAAAGGTAATTTTCCTCAATAAATGTTTTAGTGATATTTTGTAGGAATTTTTCATCAATGATAATATCATTTGATGTTACATTTTCTTTTCTAGGAATATTACCCAATGATACCATCCAGATTCATTCTCTAGATATCTTGTTATAATGATTTAATAATGATTATATAGAACCCATTTATTTACCATGGGTCAATTAGGTTACAATAAAACCTTTATAATCCCTATTTATTTTCCATGTGTTTTGTAATGATTATATTTTTAAATTATTATGTAACCTTTATCAATTCCAAGGGTGATGAAATGTTGATTCTTTTATAATCTTCAGGCACAATATATATAATTCTCATTATGTGATGTGTGGGGATAAAATAAAATAACCCTCCAATGCATTGGGTAAATATAGATATTTCGTGAGATAATATGGTTTTGAATGGGGAGTGAACCTAGTTGAGCAAGGGACTATTCTAAATTTCATAGTCTTGAGAGTGTACCTTAACTAAGGGAAATATTGAATTGAGAGTAAACCAATTCTAATATGGGAGTCTTGTAAAATTTCTATAACTAAGTAATTGAAAGTCTAGGATTATATGTATAAAAAAACTGATGTTTTATTCTAATTTTATGCTCTCATGGATTACATTATTTGATTAAATTATGATTCATGTCTCATTAAATTTCATTCTTTATTCCATAAATATTTATTATAATCTATGATATGTTGTGTATGGTTTTCAAATGTCATTCTCATATTCTGATACCTTTATGACCATTTTATTCCTAAATGATCAATGATATCTCCCATGTTTTCCCTTATTGAGCATATGAGGTCACACTTTCTTTTGTCTACTTCCCTATGAAATGAAGAAATATTTTATGTACAATATGTATATGAATGGTGATAGTTTTGAAGATATATGTGGGATATGATACAGGTATTTTATGAACATGTTGTTTATGAATCCAATCTTCCAAAGTCATTAGAACTTTACCATTCTGGAATTTATCTTAATTTTATTCATCTAATAATTTTTAATATTTATGAATGAAATGTATATATGACTATATCTTGGGTCATGACGGATATATACCCATAATTATGAAATGTTTCATCCAATTAATTGGACATTCTCAGATGGATTTCTTGATCATTATGTTGACATGTGTGTTTTCCCTCTATGAAGCCTGAATTGGGGATTACACCTAGGTGGAGGGACACAATACTACTTAAAAATTTTGAGTTCTGGGGAAAAAAACAGTGATATATTCTAACATCAAGTTATTTTATTTAGTTTATTAAAAACTAAATATGATTAATTCCTCACTGGTAACACAAAAAGAATATACAACAAGGAAATAATCCCAACTCCCCATATATTATTAACTATAATCAATAGTTGAGATAACATATTGATCCATAATTTCCCACTATAGTGTCCTCTTGATAGGGATCATTTTTATCAAGGTAAAACACAATAAGTGTTTCTGTGAGGGTTCTACCTATTATTGAGGATTATTCAAGATGAACCTTTCATCAAGGTAATACATGATCAATTAGTTTCATGTACTTCTATATGCCTTGATTATATCGGGTGACTTTGGAGGATTCTCTATTAAATTAACAATAAGTAAGGAATTATGGGAAAGAGATACAATATCTTTTAAATTAGGGTATGTATGGTGCCCTATTATATGATTAAAGAAGGAAACGTTACCCTAGTAGTAATTAGGTGGATGTTTCACCAAATTAGTGGGATAAAAATATTATTATATCTAGTAGAGATCCATATGTATGATTTTCCCAAGTAGGGTATATGTAATGGATTATATAAAATGGTGAAATAGAGGGATGATTCCCCTTTTTATAGATAAGGGGAAATAGATTCTATTATATGGTGCATGATGAAGTGGTATCTATTAAGTGGATTAAGGTGAAGTAGTCACTGTTTTATGGGTCATGGAAAATTAGATTCCCTTAGATGGATTTGGGCATAGTGGTCTCTATTATACGAACTTCTATAAAGGAGGTTGTGTACATATCACCTTTGTTTAATATTCCACAATGGGTTTGGGAACACACTACTCTAATATGCTGATCCATGTGTTCTATTGACCTAGTTTATGAAAAATCTTAATAATATAGTATTAGATGAAAATTTCACCTTCATATGACTCAATCAACCCTCATTTTTGATTAATTTTCCATCATTTAAATATTCTCAGGTAACATAGAGTAGAATTTGGTCCCCTGTTGATAATATATTTGAGCCCCTCTTTTAAATCTAGAGCATTACAAATGGGATCCCTTGGGGGGTATAAATATAAAAAAATAAAAATAGGTAACATAGGAGAGGAGTGTGAGTGTTGATGCACACTGGTTATTCATGTGTGATTGAATAGGAACCTATGTGTTATAATCAAAGTGATTAAGGTGAAGCAATGGGTCCTAAGTTTGACTACTATGTTATATAAGGGATGAGTGTTATGGAATGGTCACATGAGGATTGAGCTTGAGGACCATGGTACACAAGGTACGGGTTCCATAGATTTGGAAAGAATTAAAGTAGAACATCATTACTACATCCTCATATTTATGATAAGGGACCACCAAAAAGTAAACCCCTATGAATTTTAATCGATTTAATTAAAGAGTGTTTTATTTTAAGGTAAATTTGAATCAAGAGAGATCATTGTCTCTTGAGAGAGTAGTCATGAACTCAATATCTTTGAATTTCATTTCATTCATCGATGTATAAATATATACATTCAAGTATTTTCATGGGTGATACATGATTTGATATATGAATTATATGGATGAGTGACTCCTTTAGTATGAGAGACCTATGTCTATAAGTTATAACCCCATATTCCGTACACATTCCATTAAGATTGAGAAAACTATATAGCTCTATGCTCGCTATTCACTTAGGTCAAAAATTATTATCACGATAAGAATTAATACACCTTTACAATTCCCCTCACACACTATCTTTGAGATCATTGGCTTAATTATGATTTCTTACCTTAGGTAAATCAGATTAGTGTGAATGTGTAACCAGATTATGGCTATGAAAATAATTGGGAGAGTTACTAGTGAAAATTCACATGGGAAATGTTTTATAGCTTAGTTCATTTTCATACTAGATGCACTTGGTATATGGAATCAATTATTATAATTCACTTAAGTATAATTTTTCATACTTATTAATATCTGGATTCATTATTTTTATAGAAATGGGATTAAATTAACACTTAACATCGATTCCATTACTGAAATAGGTACATATTAGTTGGATATGAAAAAAGGAATTACACATGATCCTAAAATATTATCTATTCCATAATAATATTTTTGTAAATAAAACAATATAAAACCACTATAAGAAGAATATGGATTCCTTGTGTTTCTCTTATATGTCCATAAATACATATTGGATGTTTATATATAGGGGATTGACTCTAATCTTCCAAACACGTTATTAATGGAGTATATTAATCTGGTGGTTCCAATATATCATCAACAAAGGATTATATAAATACACAAGATATCACTCCTATACATGTCTTACATCACACCAAGGATTCCATAAATGGTTTGGGTTTTCATATAAACCCAAGTCACATAAATACTCTATAATATTATATTAATTTTATATGTACCAAGTTATGGGATGGATGAAAAAATATTATTTGCGCCCAGGGGGAGTAATATAACATGAATGTATGTAGGTTTTCTAGGCCAAATAGAAAATTTTCATGTTTTAGAAGGAGAGGAATTCAAGAAAAATCAATGAGGTTATCTAGAGGGTGTATTATTATGTATATAAGAATAATGATATTTTCTTAAATGTTTTAGATATTGTATTACTAATAAAAACTTTTTCCACCTTATTCTTAAAGAAGAGAGAATCTATCATTAGGAAATGTAAAAAGTATATTGGGAAATGATTTTATGTTCTATGTATGATGATTCTATCCCTCCCAATTCTACAATGTGAGATCATGAATGAATGTACACATTAACTCAATCACTATAAAAATGGATATTATCATTTTGGTGGAGGTTACTTTTCTTTGAAATGATTTTTTTGAGTTCTAGATGTTCCCTTTTCATATATCTCAAAGGGACGTGCCTTCTTGATTATTTCCAATAAGATATAACTTAGTAAAAAAAGATCTATTATATAAAATTATTTTCTAAAGATGGAAAATGGATAATATAGGGAAATAGGGTATGATATTGACCCTATAATCCCTACCTACATTCAACCATTAGGGATCCTATACATGTGGTTGAGTGAATACCTTCTTCCTATTCAAGATACTCACAAATTTTTTTACGAAGAACTTTTGAGATGGAGGCTAAAAATGTGTGAGACGATACCATTGGCTTATCCATGCATTTAATTGTGAAAAATTATTAATGTTTTTCATACATACATGATGAGAAGAAACCATTTCAATTTTTACAATAATTATATTAAAAATAGATTTTGTTGGTCATAAATTTTAATTAATATTTTATACATAAAATGATATAAGTTACATGAGTAATATTATGAAAGTATATCTAAGGTAACTCTAATAGCATTATGATACCCCTGAGTAGTGAAAAGGTTTCCAAATTTATGATTTTTATCTAGAGAGCAGGTCTTACCCTTAAGGTGATCGTTATAATGGGAAAATCATTGACAACTATAGTGGTGACTACGAGATATGTTTTTATAAAATATATATATGAGAATTAATTCCTCTAACATGCATATACTCCAATATTGTTTGCTATGTATAAGAAACATATAGGTTCAATAATAAATTCTTATGATGTTGTAACAATGTTGTAGAACCACTTATGGATATTTTAATGGAAAATATTCCAATGGTTTCATGGTAGTTTTGTGTCATGGTGAAAAAATAAATCACTAGTTCCAGGATTATACTTCCTTCTATGATTTATTTTACAGTGATAACTATAAGGTACACTTCATCATGGTCATCCTTATGCCACAACTGGATATTGGTTACCAATTTCCTTGTGGTTGTAGCCTCTTATACCTCTGAGAGATGGAAAAGTGAATCCAGGAAGTATCCTATAAAAGTAAATATAGAATGACATGCTCAATTGATCAAGTAATCTCCAACATCGGGCTGTCTAGAAATCGTGATTTGAATAAAATAGTGAATTTCAATCTTAGAGAATGTGATCAAGATAGAGATAAAAATACGAGGCCTCGAATGAGGATGAGAGGTTTAGAAAAAAAATCAAAATTGAAAGATCCCATGTCTTCACCATGAACTCATGATTTTTTTCACAGTGAGTCTATATACAACATTCACCATGATATTTTTTTGTTTAAATAATGTGGTATCTATCTTATAAAACTAAGGTCATGTAGAAAATTTTCTAAAATAGCTTCAACATTCCACAAAACTGAATATATAAAATCACGCAAGGATTTCAATTCTAATAATTATTACATTGAGGCACTGAAGTTCATCCAAGAGTTTTAGATGTTGATATTTTCCACCAATTGGAATGTCTCAATCCATAAGAAAGTGAAAAACATACTAGAAAGGGGAACCCATGAAGGGTAGTTTGAGTAGTGCTAGGATGACGAATGGGATGACCCTATCGATAATGAAATAGTGAGATTAATAACCCTTTATTTTTATAACTTCACAATACTAAATCATTTATAACATCTCACTATGAATTTATATAGAGATTAGAGATAGAGGTAGTATACATTTTTTCCACATTATACTATTGGGTGAATTTTGGAGGGACTACTAATGTAAAATAAGTCTCGTGAGGAGGATGATATGATCAGCCTTGAAAACCAAGTGATGAGAAAGGTAAATCTGGATGCTTATTCTTTCATTAATCCACCCTCAAAGAGACCCATCTGATAGAAAGGCTATATCCTTCCCTATACGATATATGAAATTAGTGGTATGGAAATATGTTGGTGGAGAATATTTATTAGGATAAAAGGGGTATGATTCCATGATTATCTTTTTTCCTTTAATATTAACCCATATGATTTATTTATTGATGCATTGATTTTAGAATCATATACCATTAAAATTTGAAAAGTTAGTTCTAATTAACCTAGACTGTAATAGAAAAGAAGATATAAACTTCTTATATAAGTAACTATAGTAGAGGGAGATTGGGTAGTAGAATCCTCAATATCTTCTACTTGAAATGTAGGAGGTAATTTGTGTCTTACATCAAATTATGATAAAAATGTTTTTTTATTGATAAAAATATCTCATTTTTAAATTAGATTCCATTCCATTGTATGATGTTAACATCATGAGGGATGATCTATATCAAAACATAGAATCTCTTAGTGCTTATGAATAACTATAAACTATTTAAAAATAAATAGGAGATGTGTGTATCTTATATAGTTAATTGATATCACCATTTTTATATGTGATTCATTTATTTAATTTCACAAATACCACTTCTTCATATATAAATATTATTACTAAAATAATTCCCCATTAGGAGTCCATAACTATCCACTCCCATAAAGAAAAAATTTATCCTATTAAGGGATCAAAAAGGTTGGAATTCAAGTCCCTCCATGGGGAAATCCTGAATGTTATCAAGGTGTGTCAAATCAGGATACTACTACCTTATATACTTATGTGGTTGATAATATGGGGGAAGGTAAAAACTAATGGATTAATATAATCATGGTAGGTGTGGATGAAATCTCCATAGTTTTTCCTAATAATACCTTATTGATGATTAAAGTTCATACTGATAGAATTCATGCTAAGTGGAAAAATTTTGATACCCCCCACCAATAGTGGTAACTACTAAGAAACTCCTAGCTCCAATATTTGGTTACCGCCAATTAAACTGACAATTCACTCATCGAGTTTTAACTAATAATGTATATTAATTAATCTTCCAATATTTATATATCATTCCCATACAATGTATCTCAAAAAAAAACTCTAGGATTTAAATTACTTAACATCATGCATATACAGAGGGAATTATATAATGAATTTAATTGGAGGAGAAAGACTCTAGAAGATTTATGTTCCTCTACCAATATTTTTAATAAATAAAATTATAAAAACATTTTTCTAAATTATAATAAAACACTTTTTTCCATGTTTTAACTTAGGAACCACATTATAGTTAATTTTAAAACACAAAAACAAAAAACATAAAAATAACATAAATCCTCTTGAACATAGAATGAAAATGAATGAATTCAATCATGATACATAATAACATGATAAAGGAATATTTCATTATTAGTGAGGCTAAAAAATGGGTATGGGAATATGTAGCATCACCATTATACCATAGGTGATCTATTTGGATATGAAATTTTTTTTCCTCATTGGAATGAATCATAGATTAGTATAGTCATATGTATATCACTGTAACACCAGAACCAATCCTTTTAGAAGTAAAATGTGGTTTCCTCAAAGGTTTTACTCAAGATTTGGTTTGGGAATATATACCATCACCATGGAGAGAAGATTACTCATTTAGATATGGAATGATATTTTTTCTAGGATGGGAATCAGGGAATAGAATAGGCATATGTACCATCACCGTAAATATAGAACCGATCCATTCAGATGTGGAATTTTCTAGCTCAATGTAATGAAGATCACAAAGTAAGAAATCATGTAATGGGGAATACAATGATTAAAATGTAATGTTTTACCTAAAATAAATGTTTTATAATATTTTTATAAATATTAAAACCAATATATAAAAAATAGAGACCACTCTTAGTTTTTTAAAACTCGAGAGGCCAAGAATGCATAGCTTGACTATTGATAGGGACATATTCTAGATTAAATTATAATTTTTACTTTTTATATTTTTTGTAACTCTATTTTTTATTATGGGTTTTATTGGGGAGACTTATTGTTGAAGAAATCAACTTTTATTCCCTTTTGGGTTTTTCTATCCTAAAAAATATTTTGCCTCATTTCATAGAAATTTTAAGGAGATAAAATATTAACCATTATAGATAGAATTTAATTTCTAATATATATAAATGGGAGGAAGGGTAGTCCATATAGAATTGGGGTTATGTAAAACTGTCATGAATAAGAAAAGAAAAACCTATATAGACAACAATGAAGGAGGTGCTCGTAGTTTATGTTCAAGCTTCTTAGATCATCATATAGTGTATTTTAATGTTAAAAAAATAGGACAATAAATTTTTTAAGAATTAAATGATGCATATTAATTTTCAATAATAATTCAACAAAATTGGGTATAACATGGATGGTATTTATTCCATAAAAATGTTTAGATTGTATGTTCTATAAATCCTTACTCAAGGAGATTTTAATTAGGGATGATGATATGTGAAATATTGAGGATAAAATATATCCATATATTATGGGTGGATTCTATTGTAGTGATTCTAAGTTTTTTTTGGAAATGGAAGTTTCAATTCCTTAGGTTAAATTATGTCCGATCATGGAAGGTCCATGTAATGTTCCACCAAAACATTATCGAGAATTGGTATCCATTTTATTTGAATATAAATGTTAAAAATAAACACGAGAGATTTATGAGGATTTAATCACTTTTGGAATGATGTGGGTTTATTAAAATTATGTTATTCTATGAGAGTTATAGAACACTAAATGTTACACAATCTATTATAGAACACATATTTATAGAGAACAGATTTGATATTTCATTGTTCTACCTTTTTCTTGCTCTGAGGGTCTATTGAGAATATTGTGAGTATATAATAGTATAAATAGTAGACCCAAAAATAATTGTTTTTCTTCTTTAATTTTAATTTTTTCCAAAGTCCTGAATGTAATGAATCAACATGTAGAGACTAAAATATTTCTCATGTGTCCCATTTTATATTTTTGACATGAAGAGGTTTTCATCTATTTAAATTGTAATGTATGTTCATGTGATTTAAAGTTGAAACAAAATTCCACATATTTTGTGGGTTGGTACAATACATAAGAAAATAACATTGAATATATTCAAATCATTTATTGGAAAATAAATTTTTTAATGTGTAAATATAACTCGATGATCAATAATCATAGAAAAATGATAGATAATATATCAGGTATGGATGATGATCATAAAAAAACAAAATGTTATATTACAATGTTACTAAGGCATAAATATATCGTACGATTATATCCTTGGTGATATATAAAAGTCTACAAATTAGGTATATGTGTAGAGGTAAGAAAACATATCAATTAGAGTTTATTTTACACATACCCAATAACTATGGGAGATTTATAAAGATAAAATAGTCTATGAATGAATTATGTTATTTGGTCAAAAGTATATGAGAATAGGGTTCAAGACAACTAAATGTTGCATCATTGTGTACTAAAAAATTCTAAGAATAATGAGGTATAACATGGGGATGATGCCAAAATACTAACTCTCCCTGAATATTAAGGTTTCATATTATTATTTGAAATTTTGGAGGGTGTTAATTCAATGAATCTTAAATAATAAAGAGAATGATAGTCTTTTAATGTTTATGTATTTTTTTGTAATTGTTCATGGACAATGAATTTTTTTGTTTAAAGACATTTGATAAAGATATAACCTATCATATTATGAATGGGTTTTGATGGTAAAAACTTGTTGCTAGATCAGGGATAAAATATTTGGGTGTAACCATAAATCCCTTGAGGATAATAATAAATCCATATATAGTTATAATATATCACAGAAATGAAAAACCCTTGTGTGGAATCAGGGAATTATTTTACATATATCAAACTCATGTGAAAATGGGGGAGAAAACCTTCATCAGTTTCGATCTAAGTAGAATACCCAATATGAATTAGTGGGAACTCTAACTATATTTTAATTTGATTAATTTTATATGGATTTCTTTCTAGGACTGAGATATGATATCCATGCTTCACTAGGTATCATATGTGGATAATAATAAAGACACACATTGTTCATATCATTCTGATTTACATAAATCATATATATAGGAAAAGAGAATTTTATATAATTTTTAGGTGAACTATGAAACTAGAGTTGGCCGATGTAACTTTAGTCATTAAATTTTTGAGGAAGGAACACAAAGATACCAATATAGAAAAAAATATAGGGGTTGATCATTTCTGTTCAAATAATTTTCTACTATACCAAGGATATTATATCTAAGTTCCACTACATATTATATAACAACAAAACTCTGTCTAAAAGTAGTTTTTATCATATAATTTTACATAGAATAATGTTTTGTTAATGGGATGAGATTGGGGTTTTACCATAATGCATGAACATTGAAAAAAATTATCTTGGATGGGTGAGGCTCATGAACTATGATTAAAGGACAATTTTTTCGATAGAATTATCAACTAGGAAAGAGATTAAAAATATATCTATCACAACATATCCTATTATTAGAAGAATCAAGACACATGTAGTTATTTTTAATGTTGTTATTTTACATGAATGGTGGTATGTGTGTAAACAAACTCCTATATAGATCTTTCTCTCATGTAATAGAGTTTGTTTTTAGAGACTAGACCTATATGATTTAATTAAGTACATATAATATGTAAATTTTTTTTATATAATTTAAAATCTTATGGAAATTTTTGAAAAACCATCATGACATAAAACATGAAGAATATCACATGAATTAATGAATATAGTTAATTGTTACCTCTATGCTCATGTGAGTCATTCACATTATAAGAAACAAGATGTGATTAGATTTCCTATCTGTCACAATAGTGTCCACTAGGGTAATGTAATGAAATATAGTTTAATGTATTCCAATAAAGACCAATGGGACCCTTATAAGGATATAGCTCTCATGTCAGGATAAATAGGTTCATGGTAATAGCGATTCATAGTTGGTATTATAACTAAATATCTAATTTTAATTATATATATTGTTAGGACGTGGTACATATCATATATAGTTATTAAAATATGATTTAATTTTTCTTTGGATTAGGATTTCATATAGAAAAAGTGTAAATTTTCATTAATATAGTTATTTCACCCAATATTCCAAAAAAATTCAATATATCATGTAGGGGAATAAGGTCATAGAATATGGTACACTCTTAGTAGTTAAATGTCATGTAGGATGGACTCAATAATTTTTATTTTAACATTATATGAAAATTATAACCTCAAAAAATATTTTATTATAGAAAAATATACTTATAGGGGAGACTTACATTTTATGTCTATAATGAAAAGATCGACGTGTCATCCAATTTAGGATCATGTAATGAAGAACATATACATGTAGTTTAATGTATTTCCATGAGAATAACATGGAGTATTGTTTTATTATTTGTGATTATGTAATTTTCCATGTAGTTTAATTTCATTATATATGGAAATTATAAACTTGATGTGAAATTATGAAATATATATTTTTTAAAATAACAAAACTAGTGGAAAGTGTAATACAGTCTTCATCCATCTTGATCAGGGAGTAGGATCCAGTAAGGTACTCCTTTTTTATGATATACCCCCCATTGGTATGATCTTTGGATGATTTATCCTTTGTATCATTAGAGTTCCCAGAGTCGATATATGTTCTTCCTAGAATATATTTTTGATGAAAAAATTAGTATTTAATGTTTGTGTGATTATATTTATATGGATCTTGAGTATGTACAATGTGCATAACTTCTTAATATCATATCATATCATTTTATCCAATTGAATATAAAACTTCTCATAGTAAAATATGAAGTTAAATATAAAACATCATTTATTTTCAAATATATAAATGATCAACTATTCTTATTTATGTTTTTTTAATTATAAATTATTTATTACATAATTATAATTTCTCACAAAATTTATTTTAATGCATTATTCCCTCATATTGGAGTTACAAAAAGTATTTTATTATTATGGTGTTTATAAAAAATTCTATTATTTATTATTCTTTATTGTTATAATGTTCATGTTTATTTTTGAGTAAACCCCCTGACTATTGGGTTAACATTATTTATATAGCCATTTTGTAGAATACTCCATTTTTTAAAATTTGGGAACATTTAGAATTGATCGTTAATATTTTTTGGGAATTTTTTGAAATGACTATAAGAAGGAAAATGAACTGACCACACGGAGAAAAATTAAATTACTGTATGATGAAATATTTATAGAATTCATAAAGGAAAATGAACTAATAATAGGAAGAAAAATGAACTCATTAAATCTAGGGAAAATAATTGACCACTTGAAAGAAAATTAACTAACCATGATAAGAAAAATAAACTAAGTACTTAAAGAAAAATTAACATGGTAGAAAGAAGAAAAATTAATTTACCTCATGAAGAAAATAAATTGACCACATTCATGAAAATAAACTAACCATTAGAAGAAAAATTAATTAGTTGAAAGAAGTAAAATCAAGATATTGCATGAAGAAAAAATATCAAACTATATAAAGTCCAAAATTTTCATATTTATGAACATGAATGATGATCTATGGAAACTAAATGACTATTTTATATTATAGTTGAAAACATACTATATTTTTATAATTCTTTCATATCATGAATTATTTAATTTTTGTTTCAAATGTATCTCTAGGTTTAATTATTCAGTAAATAATTAACAATTAATTTGATCCATTTGAAATTAATTAAGGATAGATTTATATGATATATAATGCGAATTAAATATAATCGTATGTGTATTAATTTACAAATTGTTTTATTGGAACATGAATTTTTTTTATCCAAATTATTTATAATATGATAATTATATCTCAAATGGGTTATATAGGTTTTCAGATGATATTATAATAATTTTAATGAATTAATGTTCTACTATATTAAATGTTATAACATCTTAGGTTGTAAATATTCTTTATTTTTACAGATTATTGAGGTAAAATCATGTGGGAATGATTTTTATAGACATTCAATTAAGAAATAAAATGTTTCTTTAGGAAGGTCGAAATAAAATAGACATTATTAATTGATTCTTCTATGCATAAAAAACTATATATATTGGCATCCAAAGAAGTATAAAAAGTGGATGAGATTAATGATATTATTAAACTATGTTTTATGATATAACTTGGTGATCAATTAATGACCACGACTGAACAACAATCATTTGATCCATTATTACTGGAGAGGACCTTCTTCCCTTGAAACTAATATCATTTCTTGTTTATCTATTATATGTAGTTCTTTCTTCTTTCCATTAATGTTTGTACTTAATTGTGTCTAGTTATTCTACCTATAAAAAATGTGGGTTATATTACCCCATGTAAAATATATTGGTTATGTAATAATTAGTAAAAGGAATGGGGATCTTTTTTTCCTTTATTTGGATAAAAGGAAGGGATTAATCATACCACTATTAAAAAGTTAGATTATGGGTTGTGCATCTTAGTTCTTAAAATGAAGGGCGACTGGGTTAAGCCACCAAGTGTGGAAAAATATTTATTTGGATATGCCTCAATGGTTTAAAAAGAAATTTGTAAAGGGTTGTAATGTTCTTCAAAACATAGAAAGACTATTATATTGGGTTTGATATCTCTATATATTTCATAGGGGTGAATAGTATTATAGGATCTTTTAGATCCGAACTACTATAAAAATAACTGTGTTAATTTTTTTTATTTTCACTATATTAATATTACATTATTAATTGGTTAAAAAATATTAAATATAATAAATTAACCCCACCCATCTAGACTATATGACTATTATGAAGAGGGCCTAACAATTTATAATGGAGGATGGTTTCTAAAATTATATATTTTTTGAATTAATTTTGAAAATAAAATATGAAATTAATTATATATGTGAAAATATCTATTTTGAGATCCTAATAATGATTTCAAATTTTTTCTAGACATCTCAATGACCTACACACTATAAAGAATATTTAAATTTTATTTTTTAAATTATCTTTTTCTTAAAACATATTTAATTAATTCACTAAATTTTCTAAAAAACATATGAAAATATGATGTTATTAATTACCACCAACAACCAATGTAACCATTCATTTCCACCCTCCACCCTCTATGCACCATTACTCTGTAACTCAAAAAGATGGTGACTCATAGGCTCCCCCAAGACACTATATGACCAAATGATAACCCCCAAGGATGACACACCACACAAACCTCGACTACCATCACCACACCACATCACTACCCCTGATCAAAAGTGATTTAATATCGTTAACCAAAAAAGAAAATTCATAAATGTTATAAATTTATGAATTTAATAATTTCAAAGTATATAAATTATATTAGATTATTAGATCAATAAGACAATGTTAGTAAGAATTTACAAAATCTCAAGAGGACAATTCGAAAATAAAGTGTTTTGATTTTAATTAAAAAATTCATTTTACCACTGAAAATTTTGATTATGATTTGTAAATAATTTAAAGTTAATTGGTTTTAAAGGTTTATTAAGGGAGGATAAATAAAGTATACTTAATGAAAAAAGGAATTACCAAAAGACTAAAGATAAAAAGATTAATAATCGTGATAATGGTGTTATGTATTTATAATATTATAAAATAGTTAATATCAATACCAACTATCCAATATGCATGAAAAATTAGAATAAAAGAGAAAAATATAAAAATGAAAGGAAATATACATATACTTCTTGGATATATACATTATATTTAGATTCTTGAAATCAATTTATTGTTGAAAAAATCAACAATCTTGTGTCCAGTATATTCATGTAGAGAGGAATCTGTATATGATTGATATAACTCTTTTGAAATATATTTTATTCTCTCAAAATTTTATTTTTTTGAAGTTATTATTATCTAAATAATAATTTTTTCATCTATATTACATTTTATAAAAATCATTAGAGTAATTATAAGGATCTTCTTAATAAAAATGAATATTTAAAAAAATGATTCGAGCTGAATTGATATATTCTGTGCTAATCTAGAAATTATAGAATATGAAAATAATATATATAAATAATATCAGTATATATATAAATAATTTAAAAGATATAAATATTATTTTGTTTTGGAATAATATGATAAAAATATAAATGAAATTTAAAGGTATAATGAAGGATTTTCAACTTTTTTTCAAGGAATATAATGTTATTATAAATTAACGAGTTATAATAAAAATAAAATAAAATAAAATATTCATTGATGTTATAATATTTTATGAAAGATACATAATATCTTGTTTGAAAAATGATATAGTAGAAATTTATCAAGTTTCACATGCTTTATATGTCATATGAAGGTCTATTAAGAAAATTAATGCTACATTAGAATTATACTATCTCTTGGCCACACCAAGTATTTTATCTCAAAATAATTATCTGTTATATTAAATGTAAAATCATCCATGAAATATGTTTGGATCCTAATGAATTCATTTTCAATCAAAATTGGAACAAAATTTTCACATGTTTGAAATAATTGTTATTTTTTATATAGAAAACATATACTCATATCATCAAAAAGGAAGTGTGGTATAAAGATAGTTATTCTCCATGATATTTGATAAGAGATATCCATAAATTTATATCATTTAATAACTGTTATTGTGGTAATGTCATTATTGGTGATAAATCAAAGAAAATTTTTATTTATTTTAGGGAATTTAGAATCTAAAATTGAGTTTCTATCTGAATGGTTTTGTTTTTGAATGTTCTATACATAATTAAATATGTATTTCCCATAATTTTGATGAAAATTTTAATTTGAAATTTTTAAATGAAAACTACGTTTTATTCAATGAATAATTTTTATTGGTTTCTGATAAACGAACTGAAAATATTTATTCAATTATTTTTTATAAATTGAGTAATTTTTTTTTGAATTTTTTAAATGATTTAAAATCTAATAATGTTTCATGTAATAGAATATTGGTCCCTGTAATGTTCATGTTGTTACAAAATATTTTAGAAAAATGTTATTTTATCTTTATAAATTGAAACCAAACATTACCTATATATATGATTTATTTGTAAAAGTTATGGATTATAAATCTTCATTCAAGTCTTTTTAAGATGTACAAAATTTCAAAACCCATTCAATATTACATTTTTATTTTTCTTTCTTAATGAAAACTAATAGTTTTTTAAGAAAACGGTATGTGTTTATTTTTTTTGATTACTATAATAGATTTACAAGTATGTATTTTCTTTTTAAAAATAAGAGTCTTTAAATATTTTTTTTTCATTGAAAATTTAATCAAAATGAAATTGGTTATCAAATTTTATTAATTTGATGTGGTATAGGAGGTGAGATTTTAAATCTATAATTTGATTAATTCTTTTAATATAATGGGTATTGTTATAAATTTTCAACCCCTATAACTCCACAATAAAACTATGTGTTTTAACAAACAAAAAGAAATTATTATAAATTTCTATGAAAATTTTAAATGAATACTCTTTGTATAACACTATGATATATCAAATCAGTTACAAATCCTAGATTTTCCATTATATTTTTTTATTTCCGAAATGATTTAGGTGCACTATGTTTTAAAAAAGTAATTTTGGGGATTTATGCTGAAACAAATTCTGGACGCTAGCCTCGGTGGTGGTCATGGTGTATAATGGGACCTCCTATGTGAAAAAACATGAGCCACCACTATAACTACCCAAAATTATGATATATAGATATTTCCACTTAATTGAATAATATTCAATACATTTCAAAAAAAAATCCCAAGGAATGTAAAGGATTACTATCATTGGAGAGTAGATAAACTACCTTATAATTTTTTGAGTGATCTTTAACATCTCTAACTAGGGTGTTCTATTTTTGTAATCTTCATAAGCATACCTTACAAAAAACATTTTTTCACGTCATGAGGAATGGTTACATATGAAAGGGTGAGATTAGATTCTTGGTATTGGTAAACATGGAAGATAACATTCTAAAACCATATGAATGAATAATATAAGCATAATTTATATCACTGTAAAGATAACATAAAAAGTTCATACTCAACCATCTATAGAAAATAAACATGGGTCATGGAATAAATAATTATTGTTCCAAAACACATGATTTATAACAATGTGATATTATTATATTTTATGAACTATAATCTCATTTAATAAAAGTGTGCCACGTAAATAGGTATAGAAACCATTTAATTTTTCAATTTTAACTACCAATACAATCAAACATATTGGATAAGGCCTCCACACCTGTTTCCATGTAAGGATCATGACTCATATCATATTTCCACCTGTGGATCAAGCCCATTATCCTATTTAACAATATTGATCCATCCCATTAACTTGTTTCCCATTTTAGATAAATCCCATAGAGTTATTTCCCATTTTTATCTCATGACATATAAAAATTTACCCTATGAATTAGAGAGAGATATAGGTCCCACACGTCGTTGGGTATACAGTTACCACCACCCTTGGTAATAATGTAACCACCATCACATAATTAAATACCTATATAATTGTTACAAATATCATAAAAAATTCATTATTTCATAACAAATGAATGTAAAAGGGTCACATAAACATTCCATTATAACATAACCCATAGAAAGGAAATGGGTCTCATAATCATCTCATCAATTTATAATAGAATAACATGTGAAAAAGAAAATGGATTCATAAACATATGTTTGTTATAATAATAAAATATCTTTAGGAATAATAAGTATTTTAAAATTGGATCATATCCCCATTAATGAATTTTTAACATCAAAGGATTCCTTCTTAGATGGAAAATTATTTCGAAAGATCACTAAAAATATTTCATTAGTGAAATATACCTTCAAAAATGAAAATCAATTTTTAAATATAAAAATTCACAAAACATTTTACAAAAAAACTTCTTTGAAAATAACCTTGTAATATTTTAATGTATACTCTAGATCATTGGTCGGTTATGATAGTGGACAATCTTATTCATACCATACATGTTAAAACACAGGTTCCATTCACATAATTGGTAAAACTAAAAAATACCTCAATCAAAAAACCAAAATAAAATTACAATAAATAATTTTTTATAAATGTAAAAAAATTATTATAAATGTATTTAATTAATCATTTTTATATATTTAAACATTTTTGAAAATATTTTTCGAAATCATTAATATCGATGGAAAAATATTTTCGACCGAAGAGAGAAATAAATTCAAAATTTCATAAAAATATTTTATCAATAATTTTTTGTAACCAAGAGTAAGAAATGGTATTATTAAATTAATATTTCAATAATAATTAGTGGATAATAAAATTAATGAGATTTTTTAGTGGTATATAATGAGATCTCATTATTGGAAGAATATCATAAAAAATCTCCTTAAATAATGATATTTTGACATTAAACCTTTACCACTTTATTATAATTTCAACCACAACACCAATGAAATAAATTAAGTTAGATGAAAATTCAAATATATATAAAATTAATTATAATTATAATAAAATAAATTTATTTATAGTGTATACAACACATAAAAGAAACAAGTGGTGAATGTGGAATTTTTATCACAGAAACAAAAGTGAGATGAAAATACTTTACCACATAGGTATATTTTGAATCACAATACCCATGGAATAATAAAATTAAATGAATATTTTAATATACTCATAATAAATAAATAAATCACATAAAATTTCAAAGGGGATGTATATTCACCGCACAAATTAAATGAATGGAGAATCTGGCATGTGTCTCTAAAAACTAAAAGGGAGGCTAGAAATTCATTAGCATAAGTCTCAACTTATATCATTTATGTTCAAACATAATGTATAATATATATTTGTTTATTATAAAAATATAAATTAACCATATTCATATGCATCATACTTTTAATGATTTAATTTATACCTTTTATTACTTGTTTATTAACAATTCTTTATCAATATAATGTTTCAGGTAATAAATGCATCATATTTCTTATCTATTTTGGTTAAGAATTTTTGATTGGTTAAATAATATATATAATGTTATATATGATATTAGTATCATATATAATAATTATATATGTATTTATATTAGTTCAATAAATCTAGAGATATATAATGAATTACACCTTTCATGGAGATCATAGGCCATACGTACGTATGAATGATGTTTCCATTTTCTTGATGGATAAAAAAGTGAAATATAAATAATATAATACATTTTCATAATCATTTTTATTTCATATATATAACATATGTTCCTTAAACCTACCCTTATTTCCTTTCATGAAAAACATAAGTGAATAACAAATCAACTCGCTTTATGAGGTAGTAGTTTGATGTACACACGAGCGATGTTATCATATTCACATGGAATGGAAAAAATTATGTTATATTTGGTATTATAATTCAGAAATTATATTAATGTATAAAATATCATATATATAATTTATATACATCCTTATATCCATCATTGGTAGGTGGTCATGGAAAACTAATTACATTGGTTCGGGAGGTGGTATACCACCGTACCCATGAGAAATGGATTTGATTCCCATTTTATGGGAGAGGATATTGATATAGGTTATTACATCAACCAAATAACCTCTTAGTATATGTTATGTACTAGTGATATATTATTTTTATTATAAAGAAATTAATGAAGGTTGTAAGAGATGAAATAAATAAGAAAGAGCTTTAAGAAGAAAATTACCTTTTCTTAAAGAAACCTCATTTGGATATATTATTAAAGACCATAGGGTTGGTCTTCCTAGATGAATAAAAGTTAAATATCACTGGTAAGTATTTTGGGGATGGATTTTGGTAGGTTTCGTCCATGAAAATTGTCTTCTATGGTGTAAAGAAGTGAGGGGAGAAGGTTCACGTTTATAATTTAGGAGGAGTGGATTTTTTTAATTACCCAAAAAATTAAATAATTGAAAATCACACTCACCCCAAGTACCTAAAAATTGATAATTGAAGGAGTATATGTACTATATGGTTGAGCCAAACCTTAATAAAAAATTTATTAAACGTGTTATTCCTTAGACTTTGATTCTACATAAATTAGAATTATAAGTATTAGATAGTTTGGACCCACTTATTCTTAATTTTAAAACTGAAGTATTAAATAAAATTCATTTATGTGTGGGAAATTAATTTTTGAACATGAAAAAGTATCCTGAAAAACCATATGTTAACCTTCACTATAGAAATTAATTATTAATATTTTATTATTAATTATGAAAAAATTTATTGTAAATTTTTAATTAATTTGAATACAAAAAATTAATTTAATTTATCAACATAAAAAACTTTAAATGAAAAAATTAATTACCATAGTTAAAGTTAATATTAATATAATTACTACTATCAGTGTCACCCCAAATTAAATCCATATTTTAAGAATTAATGAATTGATTATAATGACTTAATTGGATTAATAATAAAATAATTTAACTAATATAAAATTGAAACCATTTTAAAACAAGGTATAAATTTTTAATAACCTGAAACTACAATTCATTTTTTAAATAAAATCATTATTTATTTTCTATTGATGAAAAAATTATTCTTTATATAAATTTATCAAAAATTCACTCAAAGATAATTTTGAAATTTATATTTCATAAATGAGGTTTATTTTTTTAAAATACCAATTCTATAAGTTGAAATATTAATTTAGACAAAGTGTAAAAGCGTGATGAAACCACTTTTTGGAAAAATACAGTTCTTAATCATGAGACTGGATGAATTCTTATCTAATTACAAGAAAAATATTAGATTCCTGATAAAAAATTTGATTCAATATATATTATATAAATTATATAAAATCCATTCTATAGTAGTGATTAATTTAATTTACTAATATAAAAAGACTTTAAATGAAAGAATATTTTTTCAAAAATAATTATTTTTACATTAAAATGACTTTTATTAGTATTTATAATTGATCAAGATCTAATGGATTTATTTTATAAATGTGTACATAATATGTGATTTTCAATTTATTAGTCCTATTCATAACTTCCAATCCAATGAATAATCGATAACTTCATTATTAAATTACAATTTTATATGGATGTTTACTAAAAATAGACATTGTGTGCAATGAAATATATTTATGAAATTAGATTTATTTGAAAAAAGATTTTATAAAACATCAAGTTGTTACATTATACCCCCTTAAATATATTACATCATCACAATTTGATCTTGATCTTTTTAATAAGGGGTTTTAAATTTTTAAATTCCTTCATGGAAAATACACATAATAAAAACGGTCAAAAACATCCTCTTGAAAAAATTGAAAAGAAATTATGAATGTCATATAGAAAAAGATATATATTGGTTTCCAAATTGGATAAAATAAGAGGGAAGTAAAAATATGGACATGGGAGAGAATATTAATTATCAATGATTAATAGATAGTGATAGAAAATATGGTTATGATAAACTTAACCATAAAAAAACTATAAATCTATAATGAATTTAAAATACATTTATTAAATAGAAATAAAAGTAATAAGACCATATTTTTGTCTCAAGATCCTCTTTTCCAAATGTCTAATGAATTTTTACTATCATGATAGAGGACACAAGAAAATATTCTTACAAGATTTCTCTACATCTAACAAGAACAATCTCATCATTTGGTTGTGATTCAATAAATACCCACTTCATCTATTACTCCAAGAAACGTGGTTGGTTTTTTCTATCGTAAAACTCTAACATAACACAAGATCTATAATAGAGTAAAAATTCCTTCCATCAATATCTATTTATTATAAAAAATTAAAGTGTTATAACAACTAATACAATATAAAGAAATATTTATATGATGAAATAATACATTAATCTCTAAAACCATATCCAAAGTTCAACTAAAGTAACTGTATAAATGGTTAACCTCAAGACCCTTAAAAAATTCAAAAGATTTATATTTAGGGTAACTAAAATTTCAAAATATTCTAAACATTATTCACCAAAATATCATAATGTAGCTATTAAATATTACATACATAATATGTGAATACTTTGGTAATGTATTCTACTAAAACAAGGTAATAACCAAAATTATCAAAACAATCACAATGAACATATACATCCTATCACATTCTAGAAATAAAACCACATATTATTGGATATATTCCATAAATAATTTTTTTTACAAACTTTCTCCGTGGTAATATAACACACTTTTTCATCAATTTAGTAATCAGTTTCTAAGTTTTCAATACTATCCAATTTATTATATCCATATAAACCATCAAATTATAAAAACTAAACACCATTTTATCAACATTAAGAATATATTAAGAATTGCCATACCATAATTAGGTGTTTTCCATAAAATATCACATTTACATTAAATAACATTCCCAGGTCACTAATATCATTTAACATATTCTTGAAAATCATTAAAGAAATAGTTCTATATAAAAATCCTTATATACATATTTCATCATTCAAATATAATAATTCTATAATTCCAGTACATAAACCCTTCAATTATTCTACTTTATTATTAAACCATTAATTATACTTTATCATCTTATTCATTAATACCTCCTTCCTTTCTTATTTCATTTTTAGTCACCTCATCATCAATGTAAAAATCATAACTCATAAAACCATATGAATCCCCTTATTTAGATTTCCCCAAAAACATAAATTTGAATAAGGAACAGATTTAAACATATAAAACATTCAATAGTTGATGATACTGTAACAACCTGAAGTTTCATTAATGGAAATCCCTCTTGATCTTATTAAATGTCTCTTTATAAAAAATGTTTTATAAAATGTCAACTTCTTTGGTTTTATGATAAGAGTTGTGACCATTACTTTTATAGCCGTTGAACAGTGATCACATGATTAGTATAAATATAAGGCTTTAACAAACCCAATTTTTACTCAGACAAAGGAAGCGATGGCCTCATCCAGTAGAATTGTCCCATATGAAGCCCATTTTCTAGAGCTCTGAAAAGAGGTGGCGTCATTGGGCTTCACCCTTGACCAAGACCAATCTGAGCTTCATCATGTCAAGCTCGAACGTGACCGTCTACGGGAAAAGTGGAAGTTGATTGAAATTACCACTCGAGCGATGCTATCCGAGCCACCCAAAGAGTCTGTCACCATCGCACACCTTACCCTTAGGTCTTATGCGGCTATTTTAAGGGGTTATGTAACAAATAAGTAGTACTATTTTCATGTACATTATTTTTTTGTATATAATAATGAATATAATTTCTAGTCATTTTTTATACATTGTAAATAGTTTTTAAAGTACAAATGGGGTTTTTAGTTATTATTTAATTAAGAAATCTATTTTATTAAATTAAGGGATTTTTGAATTAAATAATATTTTAATAAAATAATAATATTATTACTAAATTAATTTTTTATTAAATATAAATGATCTTATAATTTTATGAATCCAATTAAATTTTTTTATTACGGTTTGAAAGCCATTTTTGTCAAAACCCGCGAATTTTCGATAAATGTCGGTTTTTATTTTAAAAGTGAAAATTAACATATTTAGAAATTTTTTTAGATAAAATAAATGTAAATTCTGGAATCAGGATGTTGAAATTATCCAACGGTGAATTTTTCATAATATTCTGAGATAGTAAATTTTTTCGGTAAAAATTAAATACCGTTTAAATATATAATGTTTTTTATGACATCATAATGACCCAATGGTGATGTAATAAAATACCATAATCTTTATGTTCGGACAATATATGTTTTATCATTAAAATAATGTGATTTTGGGTTTTTTGACTTACTTTTCAAATCATTAATGGACCCCTCAAGACATATTCAACACTTTGCCTTTTTAAATTAATTTCCATGGGAGTGTGACTCACCTCCACATAAGAAACCTTATTATTTTAAGAAGTTCGGACTTTTGCCTTATAAAATATTGTTTTCTTCTTCCCTTTTCTTAAAACCATGGAAAAAAACCATGGGATGGTTTGTGGTTTGGATTAATTTAATGTAAGGGGACCCAAACCTAAATAATAAAGAATTCCCTCACCTTTTCTATATAAACCCACCCAAGCTCCCACTTCCTCCTCACTAAAATCCCTTGGAGTTAGTAAAAACTCTGCCCTAATCTCTCTAGAATCCTCCCAAGGTTCCCCAAGCTCCCAAGAAGCCTCTCACAAGCCTCTCTCTAGCCTTTGGAAGCACACTTCCAAGTAAGGGTTTTTTCTTCCTTTCTCATTTTTTGTCAATTTTATTTAAGTTGTATTGCCCTTTTAGTTTCAATTATAAATGTTGGGGTATGGTTTCTAACCTCCCCCATACTTCCCTATTATTTTTTGAATGATGGGAGACCCCTTTCTCTCTCATTAAATGCCTCCCATGTACACCCGTTACTATGCCGAAATTCCGAAAGGAACTTCTCTCTCTTCTTTTACAATCAAGCAATAATTTTATATCATGAATCTAAATTCCATTACCATTTCTGGGACATGTATCTATATGAACTCCTTACTTTCCATTGCATGTAAATATGATGAGGAACCCCTTTCTCTCTCATCAACCATTATTATGAATTCTTATGTCACGCCTTTACGCTGCCGAAATCGCACCGATTTTTTAAGCCAATGTCATTGTGTAGTGAATACCATGCCCATTTCTCCATCAAGGGTATTCAACTTTATGCACATTTACTTATTTATTGTATTGTTTCTTGTATTAATTCCACATTCCTTTATCATGGAATAAATTATTATGTTTTATGAATCCATGTTTTATGATCCATGTGGCACACTTATGCATGAAATGAAATGTTTAAGAAGAGTGCACCCTAATAGAGCTCCAATGCATTGGGTAAAGTATAGTATCATGATACGTCATGTGAAATGAGTGTTGACTCATGCTAATTCAAGTGAAACGAGGGTTTACCCGTGATTCATGTGCAATGAGGGTTTACTCATGCTCCATGTGCAATGAGCCTTGGATCATGCTAATTCAATGTTAAGTGTTGTTGCCACATTTCCATGTTATGATTACCATGCTTTATCATGCCTTTATGTTCATGTTTATCTTATGATCTATTGACATGCCTATTTCCTAACATGTATTGTACTCCTCATGTTATTCCATGAGTACTCCCTTACTGGGCTTTATAGCTCACCCTTTTCTTATGCATGTCCTCAGGTTATCCCATGCAATGCTAAGTACGAGGGAATGTAGTGGTCATGTAAAAGAAGTTTTCAATAAAGATGTTATATTTCATGTTTCAAGTTTTTATGTAATGATCCTAATCCCCAAAGACACTAAACCTCTCGATCTTCTTTGTTGTATCAAGTGAAGTTTTATGTAATAAATCATGTTTAAGTTGTATTAAAAGCAGGGTTGTCATAGTTGGTATCAAAAGATAGGTTTAGTTATTTTTGGGATTAGGAAACCCTAGTAAAGCCTTAGATATAAGAATAAGTACAATAAAAATATCCATAACTTTTGGTGAGTATTGAGTAAGTGGGTTATCAAGCAAATACATCCCTGTCTGGATACGAGCAGGTAGAGACGGCTCTGGCATAGATGTATCATAGGAGTAAAACCCTAAAACACCGCTTTGAGCTTGAATCGAACAGGAACTGGTGCACGACAACAGGCCTTGCTGAACTCTTTGTTATGACACTCCCAGGGGATATGTTTTGATAAATTCACAAGCTTAGTATGAACCCTTATTAAGGGAATTAAAAAAAATTCCCCTACGAATATTTGTTATAAGGTAGATCATGAAAATCCAAGATTGAAGCCTATAGACTCATGAGTTAAGAAATGAAAGTTTATTTATAAGTCATCAAATTTTGTCTTTGGATTACCCTTTATGTGTTACCCCTAACTTTCCTTTTATTCCAGCTAATGGCCGATAATAGGAGGACTCGGGCTAACAACCGTTGTGAAGATCAGTGTGATGACTTTACTAATGAGATGCCCAATCTAATGGGAGCGGGAATCACGAAATTTGTCACACTTCTCTCTCAGCTAACTCAAGTTTTGAATAGAAACACGGGTCAAGAGGAATTTCCAAACCCCCCTAAGAAGGAACAAGTCACTATCGACAGCTTCATGAGGCAAAGGCCTCCTACTTTTAGTGGATCATCCGATCCCACGATCTCTGAACAATGGATCAACTCCATTGAAAAGATATTCTCCATCCTTCAATGTTCTGAACAAGAGAAGGTTCTTCTGGATGCTTATCGTATGGAGGGTTAAGCTGATCAATGGTGGACGTTGATCAAAAATAAGAAGCCTGAGGAGAATATCGAGGCTTTAGAATGGAAGGAATTCAGGAAGATGTTTTTCGATAAATATTTTCCGCGCACCCTCCGGCTTAAGATGGAAAGGGACTTCCTTTAACTCAAGAAAAAATATGAGGAATCTGTTGGAGCATACGAGGAAAACTTAATATGGCTTAAACGATACGATTCCGGCTTTGTCGTTACCCCCGAATGCAAGGTTGACCGCTTCTTTGGTGGGCTGAAGCCTAGCTTGCGGAAAGCATTAGCGATCCGTGACTTCGACAGCTATGAGGAAATTGTCCGATGTGCCCTCAAGGTTGAAATGGAGATTGGGGAATCACATGGGTATCATGGGGACAAGAAGCGTAAGGTGGACTTCAATGCTGGTGGTCCGATGGATAAATCTAACAGTGCTAAGAAGATCCAGCACCCCACTTGCCAAAAGTGTGGGAAGAAGCACCCTGGAAATTGCCTTAAGGGGATGAGAAAATTCTTTAGGTGTGTAAGAGAAGGGAACCTAGCTATTAACTATCGTCAAGAAGGACCCACAGGTGCGACAGAGGAGAGGAACACTCTGTTCTAACATCAACGCGTTGTTCAATTCTACAAATGCAAAGAACCGAGTCATTTTGCAAATCAGTTCCCTAATCCAAGGGTTATCGGAGGCAACAAACAACCTCCAAGACAGCAAGGAATAGCTTTTGTCATCACTTATGCCGAAGTGAACCCCGACAACAAAGTGGTGACAGGTACGCTAGTTATTCATTCAAGAATAGAGAACGCACTTTTTGATTCAGGTTCTACACATTCTTTTATATCTCGAAAGTTTAGTAGAACAATCCCAGCACCACCACAAATCATGGAAGTAAATATGTCGGTGAGTACGACGAATGGGGAAATCATTGCATCCCATGAATATAAGTCCTCCCCTATTATAATCTGTGGATTGAATTTCCCGGAGAACCTCGTCATACTCCATCTGGTGAAATTTGATGCAATTCTTGTCATGGATTGACTTTCCTTATATAGAGCCAACATAAATTGTCAGGAGAGGGAAATCACACTCCATATGGAGAATCGACCCCCAATTCATTATAAGTGTCAGGAGGAAGATGAATCTCCTTTATCTCCATCATCTCAATCATGGATATTACTGCCTTATGAGCACGCATATCTGGCTCAAATGATTAAGTCAAAGGAAGAAACCATCCTTGAAAAAATGCCTATTATGAGGGAATTTGCTGAAGTCTTTCTTGAGGAACTGCCTGGTCTTCCTCCAAGAAGAGATGTTGAGTTCTCAATTGAACTTATACCAGGGGAACTACCGATATCCAAGACTCTATATAGAATGGATGTTGTAGAGCTTGAAGAGCTGAAGAAACAACTACAGGAGAATCTAGATAAAGGGTTTATTTGCCCAAGTGCCTCACCATGGGGTGCACCAGTCCTCTTTATCAAGAAGAAGGATGAGTCAATGCGGCTTTGCATCGATTATCGTGAACTTAACAAAATCATGATAAAGAACAAGTATCCTCTACCAGGAATCGATAAATTGTTTGATCAGCTGCGTGGAGCACAATACTTCTCCAAGGTGGATTTGTGGTCCGGATATTATCAAGTAAGGGTGAAGAAGGAAGATGTCCCCAAGACTGATTTTCGTACAAGGTACGAGCACTATGAATTCATAGTAATGCCTTTTGGACTCACCAATGCTCCAGAAATATTCATGGACTTGATGAATAGAGTCTTTAGAGATTAACTTGACAAATTTTTGGTAGTCTTTATAGATGATATTCAAATATACTCTAAAACCAAGGAGGATCATGAGGAGCATTTAAAAACTGTACTAGAGACTTTGCGCAAGGAGAAGCTCTATGAAAAGTACAACAAGTGTGAGTTCTGGTTGAAGGAGGTCTCATTCTTGGGCCATATCATCACAAGCAATGGGATATCTATGGATCCCTCCAAAACAGATCCAATTGAGGGATGGCCGAGGCCAACATCTGTAACGGATATCCGTAGCTTCTTGGGGTTAGATGGATATTATCGACGATTTGTGAGGAATTTCTCACGATTTTCCAACCCTATTACCAAGATAACTCGAAAGGGAGTAAAGTTTTCTTGGAGTGATGAATGCGAAGAAAGCTTCAAGAAGTTAAAAAGGAGGCTTATCACTGCGCCCGTACTCACATTACCCACAAGTGGGGAACTTTTTGTGGTATTCAGTGATGCCTCAAAGAAGGGCTTAGGATGTGTGCTGATGCAGAATGATAAAGTGATATCCTATGCCTCAAGGAAGTTGAAAATCCATGAGTGAAACTATCCAACGCATGATCTGGAGTTAGCGGCAGTAATCTTTGCCTTGAAAATCTGGTGGCATTATCTCTATGGAGAGAAATGAGAGATATATACTGACCACAAGAGTCTTAAATATATATTCACACAGAAATAGCTTAATATGCTCTAGAGAAGATGGATAGAGCTCATCAAGGATTATGACTGTTCAATACATTACCACCCTGGAAAAGCGAACAAGGTGGAAGATGCCCTAAGTAGAAAGGATCCAGCGATTCTATCAATGATGAGAATTGAGAAGGATCCAATCTTCTTAGACTTGATGAAGATGGACGTGGGAATCATAAAGAAGGGAACATCATCAATCCTTTCACAAATGATTGCTCAACCATCTATTTTGGAAAGGTTAAAGGATGCTCAAAAGGATGATGTGGGAATTCAATAAAAAGTGGAAGCTATAAAAAAGGGAAAATCCTTGGAGTTTAATGTTAATGAGGAAGGAATTGTGCGGTTTGGGAAAAGACTATGTGTTCCATCAAGTCCGGAGCTGAAGAAGGAAATTTTGGATGATGCACATAGTTTAAATTTCTCTATTCACCCAGGGAGCACAAAGATGTATCGAGATCTCCAAGAAAACTTTTGGTGGGATAATATGAAGAAGGAGATCGCTGAATATACATCAAAGTTCCTGGTGTGTCAGCAAGTGAAGGCAGAGAGGCAGAAGTATAAGGGGATGATGCAACCATTGCCCATACCAGAATGAAAATGGGAGATCATCACCATGGACTTTGTCACCAGACTTCCAAGGACATCCAAAGGCAACAATGCAATCTGGGTTGTTGTAGATCATCTTACAAAGACTTCACACTTCATTTATATTTGGGAGGATTTATCTTTGGATCAAATGGCACAAATATATATCAGGGAAGTGGTAAGGTTTCATGGAGTACCACTATCTATTGTGTCCGACCGAGATCCAAGATTCACCTCTAAGTTTTAGAAGAGTCTTCAACATGATATGAATACTGAACTGAACTTTAGTATGACCTATCATCCTCAAACTGATGGCCAATCAGAGAGGACTATCCAAACACTTGAGGATATGTTGTGAGCGTGCTCCATGGAATTTAAAGGAGGATGGGATCAACATCTCCCTCTGGTTGAGTTCTCTTATAATAACAGTTTACACTTGAGCATCCAAATGGTACCATATGAAGCCCTTTATGGGAAAAGGTGCAGAACACCGACATGTTGGGATAAGGTCGGTGAACATAAGCTTCTTGGACCAGAAATGGTCGAAGAAATGGTGGAGAAGGTGAAAACCATTCAGCAGCATATCAAGGCAGCCCAGAGTCGACAGAAGAGTTATGCAGATAATCGTCGACGAGACCTTGAGTTTAAAGTTGGAGACATGGTGTTTTTATGCATATCCCCATGGAAGAAGGTCATGAGGTTTGGAAAGAAAGGGATGTTAAGTCCAAGGTACATCGACCCCTTCGAGATTCTTGATCGTGTTGGGGCTATAGCCTATCGACTAGAACTTCCACCTGCCATGGACAAAGTAAATGATGTCGTTCATGTATCCCTCTTAAGGAAGTACATACCGGACCCTTCGCATGTACTCTCTTCTGAGGTGGTACAATTGGAAGACAATCTTTCTTATGAGGAGAAACCAGTGAAGATCTTAGATCGTAGAGAAAAAGTTCTACGAAATAAGACAATGCCCCTCGTCAAGGTGTTGTGGAGAAACCACAAGTTTGAAGAAGCGACTTGGGAGTCGGAGGATATGATGAAGCTGAGTTACCCACATTTGTTTTAGTGTGGGAAAAGGAAAATTTCGAGGGCAAAATTTCTTAAGGGGGGAATATTGTAACGACCCAAAGTTTCATTAATGGAAATCCCACTTGATCTTATTAAATGTATCTTTATATAAAATGTTTTATAAAATGTCAACTTCTTTAGTTTTATGATAAGAGTTGTGACCGTTACTTTTATAGCCGTTGAATAGAGATCACATGATTAGTATAAATATAAGGCTTTAACGAACACAAATTTTACTCAGACAAAGGAAGCGATGGCCTCATCTAGTAGAATTTCCCCATATGAAGCCCATTTTTCGGATCTCGGAAAAGAGGTGGCATCTTTGGGCTTCGCCCTTGACCAATCCCAAGCTGAGCTTCATCATGTCAAGCTCGAACGTGATCGTCTACGGGAAAAGTGGAAGTTGATTGGAATTACCACTCGAGCGATGCTATCCGAGCCACCCCAAGAGTCTGTCACCATCGCATACATTACCCTTAGGTCTTATGCGGCTATTTTAAGGGGTTATGTAACAAATAAGTAGTACTATGTTCATGTACATTATTTTTTGTATATAATAATGAATATAATTTCTAGTTATTTTTGATACATTGTAAATAGTTTTTAAAGTACAAATGGGGTTTTTTAGTTATTATTTAATTAAGAAATCTATTTTATTAAATTAAGGTATTTTTGAATTAAATAATATTTTAATAAAATAATAATATTATTATTAAATTAATTTTTTATTAAATATAAATGATCTTATAATTTTATGAATGCAATTAAATTTTTTTATTAAGGTTTGAAATCCATTTTTGTCAAAACCCGCGAATTTTCGATAAATGTCAGTTTTTATTTTAAAAGTCAAAATTAACATATTTAGAATTTTTTTAGATAAAATAAATGTCATTTCTAGAATCAGGATGTCGAAATTATCCAATGGTGAATTTTTCATAATTTTCTGAGATAGTCAAATTTTTGGGTAAAAATTAAATACCGTTTAAATATATAATGTGTTTTATGACATCATAATGACCCAATGGCGATGTAATAAAATACAATAATCCTTATGATCGGACAATATATGTTTTATCATTAAAATAATGTGATTTTGGGTTTGTTTGACTTAATTTTCAAAGCATTAATGGACCCCTCAAGACATATTCAACACTTTGCCTTTTTAAATTAATTTCCATGGGAGTGTGACTCACCTCCACAAAATCAAACTTATTATTTTAAGAAGTTCGGACTTGTGCCTTATAAAATATGTTTTTCTTCTTCCCTTTTCAAAAAACCATGGGCAAAAACCATGGTATGGTCTGTGGTTTGGATTAATTTAATGTAAGAGGACCCAAACCTAAATAATAAAGAATTCCCTCACCTTTCCTATATAAATCCACCCAAGATCCCACTTCCTCCTCACTAAAATCCCTTGAAGTTCGTCCAAACTCTACACTACTCTCTCTATAATCCTACCAAGGTGCCCCAAACTCCCAATAAGCCTCTCACAAGCCTCTCTCTAGCCTTTGGAAGCACACTTCCAAGTAAGGGTTTTTTCTTCCTTTCTCATTTTTTGTCAATTTTCTTTAAGTTGTATTGACCTTTTAATTTCAATTATGAATGTTGGGGTATGGTTTTACACCTCCCCCATACTGCCCTATTATTGTTTTAATAATGGGAGACCCCTTTATCTCTCATTAAATTCCTCCCATGTACACCTGTTACTATACCGAAATTCTGAAAGGAACTTCTCTCTCTTCTTTTACATTGAAGCAATAATTTTGTATCGTGAATCTAAATTCCATTACAATTGCTGGGACATGTATCTATATGACCTAATTACTTTCCATTTCATTTAAATATTATGAGGAACCCATTTCTCTCTCATCAACCATTTTTATGAATTCTTATGTCACGCCGTTATGCTGCCGAAATCGCACCGATTTTCTATGCCAATGTCGTTGTGTAGTGAATACCATGCCCATTTCTCCATCAAGGATATTAAAATTTATGCACATTTACTTATTGATTGTATAGTTTCATGTATGGATTCCACATTCCTTTATCATGGAATAAATGATTATGTTTTATGAATCCATGTTTTATGATCCATGTGGCACGCTTATGCATGAAATGAAATGTTTAAGAAGGGTGCGCCCTTATAGAGCTCCAATGCATTGGGTAAAGTATAGTATCATGATACGTCATGTGCAATGAGTGTTGACTCATGATAATTCAAGTGAAACGATGGTTTACTCGTGCTTCATGTGCAATGAGGGTTTACTCATGCTCCATGTGCAATGAGTCTTGGCTCATGCTAATTCAATGTTAAGTGTTGTTGCCACATTTCCATGTTATGATTATCATGATTTATCATGCCTTTATGTTCATGTTTATCTTATTCTCTATTTACATTCCTATTGCCTAACATGTATTGTACTCCTCATGTTATTCCATGTGTACTCCCTTACTGGGCTTTATAGCTCACCCTTTTCTTATGCATGTCCTCAGGTTATCCCATGCAATGATAAGTACAAGGGAATGTAGTGGTCTTGTAAAGGATGTTTTCAATAAAGATGTTGTATTTCATGTTTCAAGTTTTTATGTAATGATCCTAAGCCCCAAAGACACTAAAACTCTCGATCTTCTTTGTTTTATCAAGTGAAGTTTTATGTAATAAATCATGTTTAAGTTGTAATAAAAGCAGGGTTGTCATAGATAACTTAGGAAAACCATTTTTCATCTTGCATTTCATTTTATATAATTTTCATTTTCCCTAGAAATTATTCAATTGATGAGCTTATTCTCCACATATAAAAATATATCTTGTTCCATTGAGAAATTCACTTGAGCGCTTCTTCCCACATTATTGACATATATGTAACTAATTTTTATTTCCACTAAGGTCTCCACCACCCAAAATATCAATGAACACTTTCATTTTCTTATTTTTTGAGTCTGAGAGTTAGTTAGGGTTAAATTTTTTAATCACATATCATGATAATTGATTAATAATAATCACGATATCCTTCACTACCATCATAACCCCATTTGGTTTCTCATAAATAAACTTTTAATCACATTCAATATTAAGCCAATTCCTTCTAGTTCCCACAATTGAAGAAAACCAAAAATAATTATATGAGAAAAAAATCATACGGGGAAACCACATAATCATTAAAAATAAATAATATGATGTCTAATAATGAGACCATATTTTTAATATATGACACAGTATGTTTAACATAGGCCATTAATGGTCATCACCAATTAAAATTATTCATGATAGTTCATAATTTTTTTTCAATTTACAAACATATCCCCCATGAGTGTTAATGTAGGTGTGAAGTAAGAATTATTTTCATGCACTAGGTGATGACCAAGTCAAAGAAAAATTCAACCTTTTCAAAGTTATTAACCCTAGGTATATCTATTCCATATTCACATCGAAATGTGGTATCTAGATAGGGATTTAATTCTTAGAAACCACCCACTCTATCCTTTATCGACGTTCAAGGATATTTTCCTATACATGTTACTATACATAGAGTTACCACTAGAGTTTTCTAACCCTAATATCTAAATTTTGTGTTAGACAAACTAGGATGAAGGCCCTGAGAGGGTGGGGGTGAATCAGTGTATTATAGTTTAAAAATACTTCCCCTTCAGATCTTGTTTCTTAATTAAAGAAAACACACTTCTCTCTCTTTCATGTATCAATGTATGTATAGAAATTAAATAATTCATACTACAAATCAATTTATTTGGTTCACCCACATTGGGAAACATCCAAGAAGAATACAATGAAAATTTTACCTCTGTAACAAATCCACCAAAGAAAATAGCTGTTACAATGTTTGGAGTGGAATCTGTAACATCCCAACAAGGATTCCACTGAAATGGTGCTCCGATCCAATTGGTTACAAGGCCTCAAGCATGCCTCTCTGTATGTCATAGGCTGTCGAATAATAGTGAGGTCCTAGGGAGTGATAGTTGTAGGTATAATCTCTCTTGTCAGAGTAAGAAAATAACAGAAATAGCTATATATCATACACAAGAGTAAATAAATAAAGTGACCAATCATTAAATAAATTGAAATAGAATATGATTTTACAATAAATAAAAAATCTATAAAATACAGAATAGCTATGTCATACATACAACCCTGGTCACCCAAAGGGCTGACTATACATATATAGGAGTAAAAAGGAAACTGAAATAAAAGTTCAGGGATCTATTACTAACCCTGAGCTAGACTACATACCCAATTTCTAGACATTGTTAAACTAAACCAACCAAATTATAAGAACCACATGAAAATATCCACTTGATTATGAAAATCTAGGTCAAAACCCAAACCTCCATGAAACTATGATCAACCAAAAAAGTAGACATAAGGTTTACACATACACCAAAGTGCACATGCATGGGTGAGAAATAATATTAGTTGGAAACCCTAATGATGAACCTATAAAATAAGCTAACAATATTACATGAATTTTGATACATCATCCTAACCAAGTATCAAATGAAAAGATAAGTAAATCCAAAAACGTGAAATAAAATTCAAACCCTGAGTCCATAATCCCAAAAAACTAAGAATGTTCCACCATGGATATCCATATCTATATGCATATACATATATAGTACCATAACTCTACAAATATACATAAATATTAATATTCATCGGTAAGGTAAATCAAATAACATAAAAATAGTAGGAAACTGATCTCTAGGTCTGTAATCCTGATCTCATGGACATCCTATGCATGGGAATTGAGCTTTAATTCATGCCACTTAAGCCGTGTATCATTAAATAAATATTTAGGTCTGTAATACCAATCGACATGTACCCGATTCAGCCAATGTTAGAAATATCTTTGAGCAAGATAAATTACTATAGGGGGTTCTCATCCTACACTTATGTTTAACCATACCCACCTTTAATCATTGTAATGAAGGATTTCAGGGATGTACATCCTAAAATCATGTAAATGGTCATTCTTCTAGATTCCTTGACACTCATGAAATTTAAATATAGTCCACCATCTAATCCTTAGGTCCTAGTATGAAGGTGGTCACGAAATTTAAAACTCGGATTATCACTAAGGGTATAACCCTTATGTAATCTATAAGGAGAACTCACCAGTGAAATTCCATGCCCACCGCTGGAGACTCTAATAAGAGATAGAGTATTCATTCTATGTATATATACGCCATACCAAACACCAATATCAAGTGACAGATCGGGGAGAATGTAATCATCCATATCATAAGCCATAGTTTAAGGAGAGATTAATAATACTGATTATATATCAAATATATAAAAGAGGAATCATTTTCATCACATATAAAATAGAGTAGAGAAGAATTATCTTCATCACATATAAACTAGAGGAGTATAGAATCATCCTCATCACATATAAATAAAAGGAAAGAGGGATCATATTCATCACATATAAAACAGAGGAGAGAGTAATAATCCTCATCACTCAGAAGAGTGTAATTATCCACCAGTATCATTACTAAGGATTCCATGCCCATATATCACTGTCATAGTCTCAACATCTAGATACGAGGAAATACCTTTGGAAATCCTAATAATCTAATAATAAAATACACAAGCTCAATAACCAGATCCCATGTAGTACCTATCAATATACTAGTAATCATAAGAAATAACATGGCTCAGATGATAGATACCAAGAAGAAATTTTGAGCATCTAAATGTGAAATAATAATGGATTGCATCATTCTCAACTACTACCAACCAAGAATTATGTCCATTAATCATTGATGCATTGACAATAAAAATGTTAAAGTATAAAAAAAAGAGCGATCTTGGTCGAATGCCTAAACACAACACTACTTCCATTGACCTAGGGGCTTACAATATTGGCATGGTTTCAAAGGTGACATCCACTACCATCTCTACCCAAACCGGACGTACTAAATATGGTTAATTAAAACATCATGGCACCTATTTTGTCCCTCAAGATGAAATAATGAAGTGGAATCCTACCTGGGATCCAAGAGGTATACACATAAGCGAAGCCATCCTACTCGAGATCTTAAGTTAAAAAGGTAAAGGAGGAATCCTACATTGGATTCTCAATAGAGAAAGTAAATATGAAATCCCACATGGTAACCCCAACGGAGAAAGTAAAGGGGAAATCCTACACAAGATCCTTAAATAGTAAGAAATGATTCACATCCTACATGGGATCCTTCAAACAGTCAATAGGTAAATGAATCCTATAAGGGACTACCTATGTTAGCATGTATGCAAAGTAATTCTATAGGGGATACCTAGTAACCGTAAGAAGATAGAGGCATCATATATAGGATCCTATTATTCAAAATGTAAATAGATGAATCCTACAGGGTGTCCTTAGTAGCAACTAGACTCACAACCTCATAGGCCAAAAAGGTACACCTCGCAAGAGATACACCATTAATGGAAAATATACAAAGGCATAGTTTAAATGATATAGCTCATGGCTCTTCTCCGAACAAGGCTCACTCTTAGGAGACACTGAATATGATTACTAGAGGAAGAGCCTATCTATTCAAGAAACACCACCTACGAGTCCTCAAAAAACACCACAAGTCTTATCATTGAGATGTATGTTAAAAAATACTTAGAATGTACTACACATAGGTCTAATGTTGACTATAGGGTTAAAGAATGAAAAAAACCCAAAAAGTGTAGCAGGGGAGGTGTACTCGATGCATTACCCTAATATATGATGTGTACCCTTAAGGCCCCACATGGGTGTATTCTTTTCCTATATTGGGAGTGTAAAAGATAAATTAAACAGTTTTTACAATAGTTACATGGCATACAACCAACTCAGGGTACCTTCCTATGTCCTACAATTATCATGTCCATGTATTTCACCTACCCGTATACTTCTACATGATGTGTGACCCACACAGGGTATGACCTTGTACTCTATATAGCCATGTGAACCTAAAGGGGTAGCTCGGTTGGGTACACTATTACTAATAAAAGTACTAGTACACAATGTGTATGAAATATATATGGTGTGTACTTTGAAAATTTATTCTTCCCCAAATGGGGAGAACACACTGTGTGTGTTTCTTAAACCACATGCAATGTAGACAGGTTTTCTCAATTAGAAAACCCTCAAATCACCCCAAACCCCTATTTTCACCCCAAAACAAGTAGATCTCCCATAAAGGGGTTCGGAGAAATTATAATAGGAATTTAAGACCTGAAAATTATTAACTACATGGATTTATATAGAAAAATAAAACCATCATACATTTTAAGGGAATCCACCAAAACTTATCCCGTTTTTTTAGTCCACAGTTTTCACATGATGATTTGGCACATGCGAATCTCCGTGGTGGTACCTCCCTCTATCCCTCTCTCTTTATCTTTCCCCTTGTTCCACCACTCTATCTCGGTCGCATTAAGGGAAATAATTAGGGATATAAAATATAATCCAAGAAAGGAATAAAAATAAAATAAATAAATGAAAATGAAAAAAAATGTAAAGAAAAAAGAAAAGGGGGCCTTGACCAACCCCTATGCCCAACATGAGTTTTTTCCTTTCTTAGGAAAAAATATGAATTATAAACACAACATTGGAGAAATAATCTCAATCCGATGTTCCATTCAAAAGATATCACTAAGGAAAACTATGTGAAAAATTTCATATTTAATTTTTTCAATATTAAATATTAACTATTCCTCTGAAATTTAAACGGCTTAGAATTCCACCAAACATCTATCCTGGGATTGAAAACCTATTTTGGGACCAACAGAGTGGCCATAAAAATTATATAAGTTTATATGATAGTGGATAAAGAATATTTTACACCTTACAAGCATCTGAAAGAAAAACATCAAATTTCTTCTCAAAACTATAGTCCAAGAAAACACGGGTCCTTACAATCTCACCCCCTATACCCTATCATCCCTAAAAATCCTTGGGAGTAAGACTAGAAGTCATGATCTCAACCCAAGCATATGTAAAAAAATCTATTTGGAATTTCTAATGATTAGCCTCATAGTATTCACAACTGTCTCCTACATAGAAGACATTTAACTATGACCGATCTGGAACTCCCCACCATAGGAATAACCTTATCTTCATCTTAAACCAAACTCCAAGACTAACAGCCAATGAAAAAATCAAATGTTTAAATAAAAATGAGGTTTACCACCCTAAATATCCAATGTTACAATCCCAACTATATGGAGTACCTTACACCACTCCTCAAGCACAATCTCAAAAGTTTCCTTTTTCCAAACCTAGTAATACATTTAAAAAGAAAAGTCGGTAGGTGTAGGGACGATGCTCTCTCAGAAAACTCCAAAAGATGTTAAGACAAATCATGATCATATCTAATGATAATTACACTAATATTATACAAAAGGATGTGTACAGCTCCATCCAAGCCATGCTGAAAACAAAATAGGCTAACTTTCCTTAAGCCAACACCTACCACCTCGTTTCTTAATAATGTGTGTCCAGGATCAAAATGAGTCAAATGTATTGTGGTAATAAATTTATTTTTGATGTCACCTATACTATATAGGGAAATGCATAATTTAACAATAACTCCTGGGAAACCATGCCTATGAAAAGTCTTGAAACCATCGGTCCTCAGATCACACTCGACCACTCGCTGATTTTCAATGGAATCGTACCACGCAAAACCAGTGCGTACCTTATCATAAAACTCTCACTCCAGTAAGTCATCCATTATAATTCTAAAATTAATGAGATACATCACATGTCAGTCTCATTAAGCCTGATGATCCCTTGTAAATCTACTTCAAAATCGAGCACCTCACACATGCGATGATTTATTCCATGACCGCTAGTCAAAAAATGATTTTCTAGTCATGAGAGTCTTCACACTCTTTGAATACATTAGAAAAAATAGCAACACTAATCAACTGAGATAGACACACAAACAGTCCAACCCATCGAAGTCAGTCTTGAAAAACACAAGCACCCAAAGTGCTTATCAAAAGATGAATTCATCAACACGTCTATACCACAAAACACAAGAACTTACCATTCCTCATTATTAAAAAAATCATAAAACTAGTATCACTTCAAAAAAGGCATCTATAACTTGGTCCAACCTCTTATGAAGGTTACCCACAATTAAAAGAAACATCTACCTACTAGGGTTTGAGTAAAATCAATAACATGGTATAACCATCTAACCCAAAATATATAACCCCCCTAAAGAAGTTAAATAACACAATGAACTATAAGGTTAAAAACATAAATCACAGACTACAAGGTTTTGGTCCTCATTGATCATCCTCATAAGGAACTGCTCCCGAGAGGTCATGATACCAACATAGAAAAAGATACTAAACTGACACTCATTGGGCATCTGTATACGGTAATACCCCCTCGAGGTCTAGTTCACTAGAAATGTCCTAGTATCCATACAAATAGATAAAAAACCCTAATAAACAACACCCTACATGTTTCACAATAGAAAGGCATTAGATTCCATATCGACAAACTAGGGTCACTGCACCTTCTATGTAGGATGACTGAGTCATCAACCTCAATGACAATACCTCAAAATTGATCCACATAACCTACCATTAGAATAATATATATATATGTATGTATGTATGTAGGACCATTCAAGTATATATTATCTTTTAGTAAAATCACAAACTAGCTAGCCTATATGGTGTGAATACTACGTGCTAAATATGATTCATGATATTCTACTTGCCTTTGCTGGATAAGAGTCAAAATCCATCACTATCCTCTTTCCAATGGCCAAGATCCATAGATCCAAAATAAATAATAACATCCAAAAAACATGTGTATAAATCCAGGAAAAAATCATATACAACTATAACATCACATATAAGAATAGAAGTCTGATACCCCTGATAACCATGACAACTTACCAAAACAAGTATTCTTGATGAACCAGTCAGATGTCCATCACCAATTATGACACATTCCTAATAATTCTATCTACCATATCCCAAATAGTATAGTCCATGAAAAGAACAACTATAATACCACTTCAAAAATTCCTAGCCCATATGACCCTAAAATGGTTCTCTGAGCCTGTTGGTTATGAGGCCTCAAACATGCCTCCTCATATTCTAGAGGGTGCCAAATAGCATTGAGGTCCTAGGGGGTGTTTTTGGGGAGATTACAACCTCATATCAGAGTTATAAAATAGAGAAAATATCTATGAATCATACATATCAATAAATAAATAGGGTTTTTAAGAAATAAATAAACATAAATAAAACATGCTGTTATAATAAATGAATAATATATAAAATACTGAATAGTTATGTAATACAAACAACACAGATCACCCACTAGGATGACCATAAAAAAATAAAAGTTTGAAAGAAAATATTATAAAAGTATAGGGTCTACTACTAACTGCGAGCTTGCACACACACCCTATATTCAGAGACTATCAAACTTCACCACCCCGATTAGAAGAACCACACGATAAGCTCCTCTCAAATATACAACTCTGGGCCTCATTCCAATCCTCCATGCAACACTTCTCAACCTAAAAAAGAAAACATAATTTTTACACATAAACCTAGGTGGATGTGAAAGGGTTAGAAATAATCTTGGTAGGCCACATGAAGGATGAAACTATAAATATACTGCTAGAATTTCATGCAATGTAGTAGATAATCCTAATCAAGACTCAACTGAAAAGATAAGTAGTTTAAAAAAATGTAAAATCATAGTTGAACCCTGGGTTTGTAATATTGATCAACTAGGAAGGTTCCACCATGGATGTCTATATATATTCATATATATTTATAGTCCTATAACTATACATATATACATAAATATGAATATTATTGAGTAAGGTGAATCAAATAACATAAAAAAATAACCAATCAATCTCTGGGTCTGAAATCCCAATCACATGGAAATGTTGTTCAAGGGAATTAAGATGGATATATTTCTACTCAATACATGTATCATTATATCGATATCTAGTTCCATAATCTTAATCGACATGTACCTAATTCTGAAAACACTGGAAATATCTCTAAGCAATCTACATCACCATAGTGGGGTACTCATCCAAAACCTAGGTTCACCCGTACTCACCACCAATAACTATAAAGAAGGATTCTAGTGAAGTACATACATACATCCTATAAATTCAGTCTAATGAGTGATCTGTCGGTCCCATTCCATAGGTTTTAATGACTTTAAGAACTCATATAATCCATATAGCTCTGGCCCTTAGGTGATCTGCAAGGAGAACTCATTGGTGAGATGCCATCCCACCCCTGGATTCTCTAATAAGGGATAGAGGAATCATCCCTATCAACTAGACGAACATAGTCATTCGTAGTATCAAACGATACAAAACTCCATACCAAAACTGCAATCATGTAATCAATTAGGGAGAGATTAATCATCCCTATCATAGTCCACAATTCGAGGAGAGTGTAATCATACTCATCATATACCAAACAGTGGACAAAATAATCATCTATGTAACATATCATATATAGGATAGTGGAATCATCCTCATAACATATTAAACATATTAGATAAGAATCATCCCCATCATATATAAACTAGAGGTGATAGGAATCATCCTCATAACATATAAACAAGATGTGAGAAGAATCATCATTGTCACTTAGGAGATAAAAATCATCCATGAGTATTATTTATTAGGATTCTACGCCTGTATGTCATATTCATAGGCTCAATATCAGCATACTGAGAAAAACTTATAGACATTCCAATAATCTAATAATAAAATTCATAGGATCAATAGTTAGATCAAAGGTAGCACCTATGCGTATACCAATAAACATAATAAATAACACTACATAGAAGTTGAATCCCATGAAGAATGTCTGGGTGTCCCAAAGTGAATGAAAATGCATCGTGTTAGGATCAACATCCACAAACTTGGAATCACCTATGGTAATCATGACTACATAATAAATAAACATGTGAATGAATAATAAAAAGTGTGAGGGAATTCGAATGCCTAAACCCAAAACTACATCCACAACCCCATGGGACTACAAGTTCAGCATAGGTTTTAAGGTGACATCTTCTACCATATCTACCCAGATCCAATATACGAACTCAGGGTCAGTCAAATATCTGGGCACATTAATTCCTTAATGTCAAAACACTAATTATGCATCCTACCTGGGATACTCAAGGTATACATGTTGGTGAATGTATCCCTCTCACAATCCTAGGATTCAAAGGTAAAGAAGGGATCCTATACTAGATCCTCAGTAGAGAAAGTAAATTAGGAATCCTATAGGGGATCCTCAACAGAGAATGTAAAATAGGAATTCTATATGGGTTCCTTAAAAGGTAAACAAATATAGGTATCATACACATGATCCTCATCATACTCAACAGGTAATTAAATCCTACAAGGGACTCTCTAAGTCCGTATGTATGAAACAGAATCCTATAGGTGACCCTTGGTAAAAAACAAGAAGATAGAGGCATCCTACTTGTGACCCTCTAGGTAAAAATTTAGAAAGAGAAATCTTATAGGGGATCCTCAGTAACAACTGGTCTCATGGACGGATATTCCATAAATTCACATATTGAAAGGGGGACATTCTAAAAGGAAAATCTACAAAGGAATAGGATGAAGGAGATATCTCATGACTCATCTCAAAATAGGTCTCACTCTTAGGAGAAACTGGATATGATTACTATAGGAAGAACCTATCAATTAATTAAACATAGCCAAGGAGTCCTCAAAACACTTCATGGGTCATACCATCACTATCCATGTGAAAATATAATCATAATGGAATACTCATAGGTCTAATTACAACTCATGGAAAAAAATGATATGAAAACCCCCAAAAGGGTTGCAAGGGATGATTACTCGGTGTGTTACCCTAGTACACAACTTGTTACCCTAGTACACAATATGTACCCTTAAGGTCCCACATGGGTGTGTAATTATTTCTATACTTGGCATGTAAAATACCAATTAAACGGTGTATAAGATGGGTATATGATGTGTACCATATAAGGGTTAACTTTCTATATCCCACAACTTTCCTAGGAATGCATTTGGTTCAGCCGTGCACTTCTACATGGCGCGTCAACCATACAGGGTATGGTCGTATACTCTATACAACCATGTGGCATGATATGGGTATCATGGTAGGGTACTCAGCTACATGGTCAAGCACCACTAAATAGAGTGTATGAAATATACATAGTGTGTACTTAAAAAATTTCATCTTTTTCAAATGGAAAGAACACACAAAGTGTGTTTCCTGAACCACTACTACAACCTGCCCCTTTATCAGTGCTAAAAACCAGCATTAACAGCATTAGAAAAGCGCTGTTAATTCCGGCGTACATAAAGGTCAACTATATCAGCGCTTCTCGGAGCACTGATACAGGGTTCCTTTATCAGCGCTCCTCTAGCACTGTTAAAGGTGTCCTTTATCAGCGCTAAAAAAGTGCTGATAAAGGCCCCAACGCCTGCACCTAAAAAACAGTAGCTCCACACCTGCACACCAGAATACCCGCACAAAGTAGCACATGCACACCTGCACACCATAGCACCTGCACCCAATATTTTTACTGAAAACGGTATATACATTTACTTAACATCATGAATACAAAAAAACGCATTGCTATATACATTTCAAACATTTTTTTACATGGTTACATTTACAATTTTTCAACAACAGTTATAAACATTCATGTTTCATCCTTTGATATCCGTGATCAGCTCTCGATGGTATTTGTTGCCGAACAAAACATCCGAACTCAAGGAAAAAAATTCACCTATATAAGAAAACAAATATTATGTTAGTAATGCAATAATGAAAGAAATTAAAATAGTAATATGAAAGAATACATTAATATGGAAATGTGAAACTAAAATATTAAATTTTAAACTCAAAAGTTTTCATTTTCATAACAATAAAAGGGAATAATGTAAAATCAATATGTTTTTGATTGATTTATCTCATTTAATAAATACTGATTCTTTATCTAATGAAAAGCTTAACCGGTCACACCGTGTGTCGGATTGAGGTGCGGTCGATTCGTACACGTCAAAAATGACTCGTGGATCATTGTCCTAAAGTATCAAAACAATCCGAAGGTGTTTGCTCGGTTTGGCGTATGTCATTGGTGTTGTTTTCCAAAGTTTATGTCATTTTCAAACTGATATCAGACAATTTTAGCCATACCGGACACACCGTGTGTCAGATTGAGGTGCGGTCAATTCGTACACGTTAAAAATGACTCGTGGATAATTTTCCTAAAGTATCAAAACAACCTGATGGCGTTTTCATGGTTTGGCGTATGTCATTGGTGTTGTTTTCCAAAGTTTATGTCATTTTCAAACTGATATCAGACAATTTTAGCCATACCGGTCACACCGTGCGTCGGATTGAGGTGCGGTCAATTCATACACGTCACAAATGACTCGTGGATCGTTTTCCTAAAGTATCAAAACAATCCGAATGCATTTTCTTGTTTTGGCGTATGTCATTGGTGTTGTTTTTGCAAAGTTTATGTCATTTTCAAACTGATATCAGACAATTTTAGCCATACCGGTCACACCGTGCATCAGATTATGGTGCGGTCGATTCGTACACGTCACAAATGACTCGTGGGTCGTTTTCCTAAAGTATCAAAACAATCCGAAGGCATTTTCTCGGTTTTGCGTATGTCATTGGTGTTGTTTTCCAAATTTTATCTCAATTTGATACTGATATCAGACACTTTTAGCCATACCGGTCACACCGTGCGTCGGATTGAGGTGTGGTCGATTTGTACATGTCACAAATGACTCGTGGATCGTTGTCCTAAAATATCAAAACAATCCGAAGGTGTTTTCTCAGTTTGGCGTATGCCATTGTTGTTGTTTTCCAAAGTTTATGTCATTTTCAAACTGATATCAGACAATTTTAGCCATACCGGTCACACCATGCGTCAGATTGAGATGCGGTTGATTCGTACACATCACAAATGACTCATGGATCGTTATCCTAAAGTATAAAAACAATCCGAAGGCGTTTTATCGGTTTGGCGTATGTCATTGGTGTTGTTTTCCAAAGTTTATGTCATTTCAAACTGATATCAGACAATTTTAGCCATACCGGTCACACCGTGCGTCGGATTGAGGTACGGTCACTTCGTACACGTCACAAATGACTCGTGGATCGTTTTCCTAAAGTATCAAAACAATCCTAAGGCGTTTTCTCGGTTTGGAGTATGTCATTGGTGTTGTTTTCCAAAGTTTATGTCATTTTCAAACTGATATCAGACAATTTTAGCCATACCGGTCACACCGTGCGTCGGATTGAGGTGCGGTCAATTCGTACACGTCACAAATGACTCGTGGATCATTTTCCTAAAGTATAAAAACAATCCAAAGGCGTTTTCTTGGTTTGGCGTATGTCATTGGTGTTGTTTTCCAAATTTTATCTCAATTTGAAACTGATATCAGACACTTTTAGCCATACCGGTCACACCGTGCGTCAGATTGAGGTGCGATCGATTTGTACATGTCAAAAATGACTCGTGGATCATTTTCCTAAAGTATCAAAACAATTCGAAGGCGTTTTCTTGGTTTGGCGTATGTCATTGGTGTTGTTTTCCAAAGTTTATGTCATTTTCAAACTGATATCAGACAATTTTAGCCATACCGGTCACACCGTGCGTCAGATTGAGGTTCGGTCGATTCGTACACGTCCCAAATGGCTCGTGGATCGTTTTACTAAAGTATCAAAACAATCCAAAGGCATTTACTCGGTTTGGCGTATGTCATTGGTGTTGTTTTCCAAAGTTTATGTCATTTTCAAACTGATATCAGACAATTTTAGCCATATCGGTCACACCGTGCGTCAGATTGAGGTGACGTCGATTCTTACACGTCACAAATGACTCGTAGATCGTTTTACTAAAGTATCAAAACAATCCGAAGGCGTTTTCTCGGTTTGGCGTATGTCATTGGTGTTGTTTTCCGAAGTTTATGTCATTTTCAAACTGATATCAGACAATTTTAGCCATACCGGTCACACCGTGCATCGGATTGAGGTGAGGTCGATTTGTACACGTCAAAAATGACTCTTGGATCGTTTTACTAAAGTATCAAAACAATCCGAAGGCGTTTTCTTGGTTTGGAGTATGTCATTGGTGTTGTTTTCCAAAGTTTATGTCATTTTCAAACTGATATCATACAATTTTAGCCATACCGGTCACACCGTGCATCGGATTGAGGTGAGGTTGATTCGTACACATCACAAATGACTCGTGGATCATTTTCCTAAAGTATCAAAACAATCCGAAGGCATTTGCTTGGTTTGGCGTATGTCATTGGTGTTGTTTTCCAAAGTTTATGTCATTTTCAAACTGATATCAGACAATTTTAGCCATACCGGTCACACCGTGCATCAGATTGAGGTGCGGTCAATTTTTACACATCAAAAATGACCTGTGGATCATTTTCCTAAAGTATCAAAACAATCTGAAGGCGTTTGCTCGGTTTGGCGTATGTCATTAGTGTTGTTTTCCAAATTTTATCTCAATTTGAAACTGATATCAGACACTTTTAGCCATACCGGTCACACCGTGCATCGGATTGAGGTGCGGTTGATTCGTACACATCACAAATGACTCATTGATCGTTGTACTAAAGTATCAAAACAATCCTAAGGCGTTTGCTCAGTTTGGAGTATGTCATTGGTGTTGTTTTCCAAAGTTTATGTCATTTTCAAACTGATATCAGACAATTTTAGCCATACCGGTCACACCGTGCATCAGATTGTGGTGAGGTCGATTCATACACGTCACAAATGAATCGTGGATCGTTGTCCTAAAGTATCAAAACAATCTGAAGGCGTTTTCTCGGTTTGGCGTATGTCATTGGTGTTGTTTTCCAAAGTTTATATCATTTTCAAACTGATATCAGACAATTTTAGCCATACCGGTCACACCACGTGTCGGATTGAGGTGCGGTCGATTCGTACATGTCAAAAATGACTCTTGGATCGTTTTCTTAAAGTATCAAAACAATACGAACGCGTTTTCTCAGTTTGGCGTATGTCATTGGTGTTGTTTTCCAAAGTTTATGTCATTTTCAAACTGATATCAGACAATTTTAGCCATACCGGTCACACCATGCGTTGGATTGAGGTGCGGTCAATTTGTACACATCACAAATGACTCGTGGATCGTTTTCCTAAAGTATCAAAACAATCCGAACACGTTTTCTTGGTTTGGCATATGTCATTGGTGTTGTTTTCCAAAGTTTATCTCAATTTGAAACTGATATCAGACACTTTTAGCCATACCGGTCACACCATGCATCGGATTGAGGTGCGGTCGATTCGTACACGTCAAAAATGACTTTTGGATCGTTGTCCTAAAGTATCAAAACAATCCGGAGGCGTTTTCTCAGTTTGGCGTATGTCATTGGTGTTGTTTTCCAAATTTTATCTCAATTTGAAACTAATATCAGACACTTTTAGCCATACCGGTCACACCGTGCGTCGGATTGAGGTGCGGTCGATTCATACACGTCACAAATGACTTGTGGATTGTTTCCCTAAAGTATAAAAACAATCCGAAGGCGTTTGATAGGTTTGGCGTATGTCATTGGTGTTGTTTTCCAAAGTTTATGTCATTTTCAAACTGATATCAGACAATTTTAGCCATACCGGTCACACCGTGCGTCGGATTGAGGTTCAGTTGATTCGTACACGTCACAAATGACTCTTGGATCGTTGTACTAATGTATCAAAACAATCCGAACACGTTTGCTTGGTTTGGCGTATGTCATTGGTGTTGTTTTCCAAAGTTTATGTCATTTTCAAACTGATATCAGACAATTTTAGCCATACCGATCACACCGTGCGTCGGATTGAGGTGCAGTCGATTCGTACACGTCAAAAATGACTCTTGGATCGTTGTCCTAAAGTATCAAAACAATCCGAAGGCGTTTGCTCGGTTTGGCGTATGTCATTGGTGTTGTTTTCCAAAGTTTATGTCATTTTCAAACTAAGTAGTAGGAATTCACTAATCTAAGGATATAAAAAATAATAAAGGGAGATCATAGATGCTCAATAAGTGTAAATGGAGATATCAATGACCATATAAAGATAACATAAGTATTAGGAATTCACCTTCATTGTCCTATTTGTTTACATTCTTCGATCAGGTACGCTGCCCATTCGTTTCTAAAGACATTTATATCATCTTCTGAATAAGAGTTTTTGCGACAGTCATAGTAGTACTAAAAAAATATAAATACACAAAGGATTAATAATTATTTTAAATAAAGTAGTAATTATTTTCAAAAATACCTCTTCAGGGATGCTAGTTTGTCCATGAAATACGATCTCTTTCATAAATTTACAAACATAATAACCGCAGTCCTTGTCATTTGTTTGTTTCGGACACTACAGAAACATCGAGAAAAATAAGTAATTTTTTTTGATATGTATTTGGATAGTGAAATATGATTATATATACCTAGATACTTCTCCATTTGTAGATCTTGTGGGAATTGTCGTCCTTACGCCCTTGATTCATTCCAGCCTTTAGACGATATTCATACACCGCCCTATCATAACAAAATCCTCATTAAAAGATAATATAAATTATATAACTAGATATTTAGTTCTAAAATGTTGGATCTAGTGTATTACAAATTGAAAATCTCCATCATGTGTGGTCGGTTAGTTGGATATCCATGCAGTGAATCCAGAAAATAAATCTTTGGAGTATCCAAATTGACTGCAATGAGCATCCAATGTTCCCTAAAAACACAAAAAGAAATAAGTACTGATAGAAATGAAAATATAATTGATATGATTAAAATGTAGAGTTTTACCCTTGCATCGTTGGTATTAAAAAGAGCCTGTCAGTCGTAATTCTTCTTTGAAACGTTCAGAGCAGATTTGACATCAATTCAGCCTAAAAATTAGAATCTATTTCTGTTCGTTGTGTAGAAATGGTGTGAGGACTAATGAGTCCAAATTTGTATTCATGAGAGAATCCCTTCAATTGTTTTTCATATATACGCCTGTGAAAAATATGAGTTGTATTTATCCATAATTATCAAAGTATATAAGCTTCTGTAAAATCAAATCATGAAAACATACCTCATGTATACATTTATAACTGAGGCGCCTAGCCAGTCGTATGTGATGATCTCAGAAACAACGTCTGCACTAACGAAATCCATTGGTTCCTCTCCGTACATATCTTTTTCACAAACAATTGTATGATTCTTTCCGTCTTTCATTTTCGTATCCACATGAGATTGCAATGATACTAAATGTGGATATAGAATGGGCGGGGTGAACGTGCTCTCAGTAGATTGTTTTGATTGGTTGGTTGATCCAATCTTGGAGCCGCTATTTCGTTTTAGCTTCTCCATTTTTTCCTTCTGTAATAACATTCATCGGTTCAGACATTTTCTAATTTAATGTTAAAGGTTCTACTTGAAAAATGAACTGGAAATGAATACCTCCTGCTCGACGTGTTTTTTACAAGATTCGACGGCCATGTAACTAATGTTCCAATAGCTTTTTCCACCGTATGAATGTCATCATCGTCATTGGGCACAGGTATCTCGGCGCTCGGCTCATGAGCTACGTTAATCGACACTTTGACATGACCGGTTGGAAGTGGTCTGGAGTGTAGCGTGTCATTCTACATATTGAACACCGTAGCCCTCCCTACAAGGCGATGGGTGGGAGTTGACAGATATAAATCACATTTATTTTCATCCTACAGAATATCATTAAATGAAAGGTATCCGTGTCTATGTGATTCACATCTCACAAAAACGAATATTATAACATTTATTACCTCGGTTAAATCAGGTCTTTGAGGGGAATGAATTGCCTCAAAGCTGGTGAGGGGTGGATCTTCTCGCGGGGGTTGTTCTTGAGTTGTTTGTTCTCTTCACCTCTCCTCCATCAAACTCTTTAGCATCTCTCCCTGAGTTTGGATTAGTTCTTCAAGGGTAGCTACTTTATCTCTCATTACATGCAATTCTTTAGTTTGTTCATCCTCTTGTTTTTTTCTTAAAATATTTCTTGGGTGACACCCCAAAACCCACACCTCTGACGCGGCCATACTGTTCTGGCTATTTCAAGGCCGTTGAAAATATGTCTACATCCGGTGCGGGTGTTGATGTTTCCCGTGACTATGTCAAATAGAAAATATGAAAAAATAAGTAAGCATCGTTATGTAATAGTGATTTAAAGGAAAACAAGTTTATATTATGTGATACTTACACATGTTTCCCACACTTTTTGTGTGTTTTCATCTATCAGTTTCCCCTCTTTATTAACACGAGCCTCCTTCCATAGCACATGGCGTGGAATGGAAGTTACTTGAGATTTTGCTTCATCAATCTGCTTATAAATAGAGAAACATGGTTACAGTGTTGTTTTATGTCACATAAAATTATTACAGTACTTTTAAAATACATACCAATTGTTTTTCAATTGAAGTGTACCCCAACCTTACTTTACGGTAGGGGTATGATAGTTTTGCTGCCTGTTATTTATTTTCCGTACTCAGTTTCTGTTTCATAAATAAAAACCTATCAATCAATGTGATGAATACAAGCAACGTTACACAACGTGTAACCAAACACAATGTACCTGAAAATTCTTTTCCGCACGACGGTTGCAAAACGCATCCCACGTTCCTTGGGATATCAAGTGTGCATAAAGAGGAGGTGGGTGCGGCTTGATTTTCCCTTTGGCATCTTTTAGATGATTTTTCATTAAAATGGTGCGAAAGCCTCTATGAATCCTTCCTACCAGTATGATAACATATTCTTTGTGTGAAACATCTACTATAAATGCACTCTGCAAGTGATGATGAAGGGTTAGTCAATATTTCAATATTTCATTTTATTTTAATAAATTAAATAGATGATATCATAATGTTACCATAATCTCTTCCCACATTAATGTTTTCAACCCGCTGACAACATGGTGCCACGACTCTACGTCAATCGGCACGCGTTGTCGAGTGACGATTCCAATGTAGCTACTAAACATGGCTTTGTTGGGGTTTACATGATGGCCTAGCTTATTCCATCCCACCTCATATTTGATGCCTTTTGTTTTTGCCTTAAGGATTTTTGCTAAAACTGTCAAACTACGGCGCACCTGTTTTTTTTTGTGTCGCTGGGGTTCCATCGCCTACCATTTCCTCAGTTTCTGCATCATCATTATTTTTCTCCGAAGCACTAGCTTCGACACTGATACCAGCTGCAACAGGTTGAGAGACCTATTGTACGTCAGCAGTGGGACCAGCTGCAACAGGTTGAGAGACCTGTTGTCTCTCAGCAGTGGGACCAGCTGCAACAGGTTGAGAGACCTGTTGTACGTCAGCAGTGGGACCAACTGCAACAGGTTGAGAGACCTATTGTCTCTTAGCAATGGGACCAGCTGAAACAGGTTGAGAGACGTGTTGTGTCTCGGGATTGGGTGCATCAGCAGGTGAAGAAGTCATTATCTGCAGAACTAGTTTAAAATTTAAGTTATATCACATAAAAGCAGCAGCGAACAGATAATAACATAATATAACACAATCTATATTACAATAAAAATCAATAACCTGATTATTGAACTCCCTTTTTTTTAAAAGGCTGAAGGGATTTGACCCCTCTATCAACTATCCACATCCCTTCATTGTGGTCTCCTCTGACATACAAAACGTTGTCTACATTGGGACCACTACAAAATGATTGCAAAATCCTAATGAAAGGATCATCTTCCGTTGAATTTTCATCTGACCCTTCAGCTGTTTTGGTCGATAACAGAACAATTGACCAGTTTCGGTTTGCGGGATCGGGAACATAAAATACTTGAACTACCTGTGATGCCATTATAAATGGTTCATCTTTCTCCCCTTACTTACTGAAATCAACTTTCACAAATCCCAAATCATCTATTTTAACATCACTCCTGTTATCAACCCACTTGCATTGAAATATCAGAACTTGAAATTCCGTATAATCCAACTCCCATATTTGTTTGATGATGCCAAAGTATGACATATTCGCATAAATTGGATTTCTGTACTTAGGACCGGAAACATGCATCGCTTCAGCCCCAAGTGTAACCCCACTATTCTGCATGGTACTGTCTTCATCATGTTCATTAGTATAAAATGTATAACCATTAACTACATAAGCATTGTAAGATAATGCATACACACTTGGTCCTCCGGCTAGCCATCAAAGTCGTTCCAAAATAGACTTTGGATTTTCATCTGACTTCTTAAAAATATGATCTTGAAACCATCTTATAAACTGTCGATTATGTGTATTTGATATCCATTTTCAGCCCTTGATGGATTAAATTGCCTAAGAATTTCTTTGTGGATTTAAACATATGGGTCAACGTCCAAACTATTATGCAAAACATAAAGGTGGGCCTGCTCCTGATCTGTAATATTGATTGTGACAACCTTTCTTCTAGAAATTCCTTCACCCTCTAACCGCCCAATGTGACGAGATTTCTGTAAGCCAATGCTTTCCACACCAGACAAGTATTCGGTACAGAATTCAACGGCTTCCTCAACAATATATCGCTCTGCAATACAACCCTCTGGCCAACTTCAATTTTTGACATACCATTTAAAAATCTTCATATACCGTTCAATGGGGTACATCCATCTGTAATGTACAGGACCACATAGTGGAATCTCTCTCACCAAGTGGACCATCAAATGAACCATCATATCAAAAAATAAAGGCGGGAAGAACATTTCTAATTCACATAATATGACGGTAATTTCTTTTTCCATAGCTGGCAATTTCGCCGGGTCTATAACTTTGCTGCATATAGCTTTGAAGAAGAAACACAGTTTCGTTAATGTATGGTGGAAATTCTTGGGCAAAATGCAACGTAAAGCAATTGGAATGATATTTTGCATCAAAACATGACAGTCATGTGATTTCAGACCTTGTAACTTCAAGTCGCTCATTGACACAAGGTTACTGATATTTGACGAATACCCCTCTGGAACCTTTACGTCATTCAAGAAGTTGCAAAACTGATATCTCTTCTGCCTGGAAAGAGTGTAAGCAGCAGGAGGAAGAAATGTTCGTTTTTCACCCTTTAATGGTGCCAACTCTTCTCGTATTCCCATCTCAACCATCTCCAACCTAGCCTTAATTCCATCTTTTGTTTTGCCAGATGTATTTAGCAACGTTCCGATAACACTGTCAAATACATTTTTTTCTACATGCATAACATCAATAAAATGTCTTACATACAGACAATTCCAGTATTGTAATTCAAAAAAAATTGACCTCTTTTTCCAACCGATTTTCGTAAGGTTTTTCGAAGCCGGTTTACCAAAAGTAGTGTCCAAATTTTTAACTTTCTCAAACAATTGATCGCCTGTTAGTGGAGACGGTGTTGTATGTTCTTCTGAACTTCCATCGAATGATGTCTTCCAAGAACGGTACTTATGTCGTCGTGGTAGAAATCTGCGATGTCCTAGAAACACAGTTTTTGATGAATGTTTCAACCTAATTGATTGTGTACCTTCTTCGCAAATGGGACAACCTTGAGTTCCTTTAATGCTATATCCTGACAAATTTCCATAAGCTGGGAAGTCATTTATCGTCCCATACAACATGAATCTCAAAGTGAAATCTTCCTTTCTGTAAGAATCATACAATGTAACACCTGAATCCCACAATAATTTCAAATCTTCGATCAATGGAGCTAAATAAACATCAATATCATTACCTGATTGTTTTGGTCCTGATATAAGCATAGATAACATGATGTATTTTTATTTCATGCATAACCATGGTGGTAAGTTATAATTTATCAACATAACCGGCCATGTACTGTGACTGCTACTTTGAAAACCAAAAGGATTCACTCCATCTGTAGATAACGCAAGACGAAGGTTTCTCGACTCGTTTCCAAATTCAGGATACTCATGATCGATTATCTTCCACTGAGGAGAGTCTGCCGGGTGACGTAGTATCCCATCTTTAATTCTTGTATCTACATGCCATGTTAATTGTTCTGCAGTCTCCTCACTTCCATATAGGCATCTAAACCTTGGAATGATTGGAAAGTACCATACAACTTTAGTAGGACTGGATTCATCTTTCTTGTATCGAGAAGCACCACACTTTGGGCATTCTTTAAGTGATTTGTGGTCCTTTCGAAATAGTATACAGTCATTCGGGCAGGCGTGTATTCTTTCAGAGATCATACCCATAGAGCGTAGCATTAATTTGGCATCGTATGTTCGGCTTGGGAGCTCATTGTCTTCTGGGAGCATGTCATTCAAGAGGGCAAGTAGTTTCGTAAAACTGTCGTCACTCCACCCGTTATCTGCTTTCAAATTATACAGCTTCAGTATGGCTGACAATGCTGTATATTTAGTTCAACCAGCATAAAATGGCATCTTTGCACAACTTTTTATCTTCTCAAACAATTTTGGGCAATCACGAAGTTCATATTCGATGGTCCTTGTCATTTTCTCAATACGATCTTCATCATCATTCACATCTGTAGTCACATCCTCCATACGGTCATCTTCATTGTTCATGTTTGTAATCATATCAGATGATCCATAAAACACAGTGTCACCCCAGTCACTACCTACATTCGTTGTTTCCCCGTGTTTATTCCAACATGTATAACTTTGATCTATTCCGTGATAGATCAAGTGTTCTTCTATCTCATCTGGACTAATTTGTTTTGAATAACAACAGCGTAAACACGGACAAAGGATTTGAGAAGAGTCACATGCATGATCTATTGCAAACTTGATAAATTCTTTCATGCCTTCTTCATACTCTTTTGTCAACCGATTGACATTCACCCATTCTTTATTTATATTCATCCTATTTAAAATCCATAGGATAAGTATATAGGTTAAAGGAGAAGGAATATGAGTATAATTTAGATAAAAAACAAGATACTTCAAGGAAATAAAGGATTAAATAAATACCAAAATAAAAAATATATTGGGAACCACTACAATCTCCAAGCCTCACATCATCTAGATCTCTAAAACCCAGTAGTGCAGGACACTCAACCAAACAGGCCAAATACACAATAAGGACTGAAATCTCTCACCTATCCACTTTTCATAACAAATATAATCACTACTCAAAATCAATGTCCCTATTAGTAGTATCATATACCTCACTACTATGTAATTTTTTCCATTTCAATAAAATACTACCTCAAGGCCATTTTTTAAATAAAAGTGGTGACATGAATTGGTCACCTAATTCATGCCCCAAAGGACTCAATTAAAAAAAGAGTATAAGTACAAACACAAGGTGAAAAGAACTTACACTAGTAGGGATTGAGAGAAGTATAAACCAAAAACACCAAGGAAAATCTGGAAAAATATCTAGAAGTAATGAATGATCCAAAAAACCTATTATCAACTATTCCATGATCTCCAAAAGGGGTTTTACTATCCATGGGGACAACACTAATCCATCTGGCTCGAAGGGAATCCAATTCCTTCATAAATTTTCTTCTCTATCAACTTGAGTTATGTTATTCATGCTGTTATATAGTTGTTATTTTAAAATGAAGGGCTGAAATGAAACCTGAGAAATACCTTAATACATTAAAACCAATGTTTATAAAGGAAAACCATTAAAGGTTTGGATCAATAAGCTGTTAATAATGAAGACCATCATTGCAACGTCACCATCCAACAGAAGCACATGATGTAGTGAAACACTCATCGCATGAGAGCATCATATTATTTATCAGTGTCTTACATGGTATAACCTCATAATATTTACATGGTAATATTCCGTACTATAAATAGTCTCAAGAGATGGCTCATGTCCCATTTCAATATATAGGTTTGTTCTGGGTCAGTCTACACATCCAGCCTATCAACAACCTTACAAAGTTATACCGACCCAAGTAGTCACATCCCCAAGGGGGATGTTCACACACTTTAGGTTCAATTAAATAAGGCCAAGGGATATGATGTATCACTAGTTCCATGTGTGGCCTATGGGAACAAATACATAAAAGTCACAGAATGTATTCCAAGAGATCTCCGGGCTCCCCCTAACAAGGTCCTCTAAGTCACACTCACTCTAATAACAACCATTAAGGAATTTATAAATCCATAAAGAAATGGGGGCTTCCCCTATTGGAATTTCAGGCGGAAAAAGATGAAAATATAATTTTAATGTTCTACACAATTTTCCAAACCATATATTAATAATGTGGTGGCACTGTATAAGAAAACCCCTTCAAATATTTGGTCAACATAGTTTACCAAACTGTGCATTAATTATGTAAATTGGAACTACCTCAGTCTACAAAATTTCACATGTTTTGTATGAAATCATGAAAAAATGGTATGTTAATCCCTAACTAAAATCCTCCTCACATGTTTTCCTCTAAGATATCCCATGGTTAACCTTCAATAACCATGAAAGTCAACTATGTGATTTAGAAATAGGACTGAAAACCTCCTCATGCTCAAGGTTCTACATTGTTTCTCAAAAAATATGAACACAAAACCATGTTTCATTTGAAAAATCTCCAAAAAACATCATATAAAACTAAAATAAAGCTTGTGAGACTAGCCTGAGTACTTGAGGAACCTCTCAAACCGCGGTGGAGGAGGAGGCAGCAGAGTAGGCAGAGGAGGAGGAGGAGGAGGCGCCGGTGGAGGAGGAGGATGAGGCAGCAGACTAGGAGGAGGAGGAGGAAGCGCCGGTGGAGGAGAAGGAGGAGGAGGAGGAGCAGAGGAGGAGGAGGAGGCGGAGGCATCGAAGGCAGTGGAGGAGGAGTAGGATGAGGCCGGTGGAGGGGAGGAGGAGCAGGAGCAGAGGAGGAGGCGGCGGCCGCGGAGGAGGAGGAGGAGGCAGTGGAGGCAGCGGAGGAGGAGGAGGAGGCCGCGGTGGAGGAGGAGGAGGCCGCGGTGGAGGAGGAGGCACCGGCGGCAGCGCAGAGGCAGGGCGGAGGCAGGGTGGAGGCAGCGGAGGCAGCGGAGGCAGCAGAGGAGGAGGAGGATGAGGCCGGTGGAGGAGGAGGAGGAGCAGGAGCAGAGGAGGAGGCGGCGGCCGCGGCGGCGGCTGCAGAGGCATCGACATGACCATGGCGTGACCGCGGCGTGACCGCGGCGTGACTACAGCGTGACCGCGGCTTGACCGCGGCGTGACGGCGGAGGAGGAGGAGTCCGCGGTGGAGGAGGAGGCACCGGCGGCAGTGCAGAGGCAGGGCAGAGGCAGGGCGGAGGCAGCGGAGGCAGTGGAGGCAGAGGAGGAGGAGGATGAGGCCGGTGGAGGAGGAGGATGAGGAGCAGGAGCAGAGGAGGAGGCGGAGGCCATGGCGGAGTAGGAGGAGGCGACGGCCGCAGAGGCACCAGCGTGACCACGGCGTGACCGCGGCGTGACCTCGGCGTGACCGCGGCGTGACCGCGGCGTGACCGCGGCGTGACCGCGGGGTGACCGCAGCGTGACCGCGGCGTGACCGCGGCGTGACCGCGGCGTGACCGCGGCGTGACCGTGGAGGAGGAGGAGACGTGGAGGCACTGGCGGCACTGGTGGAGGAAACGGAGGCATCGGCGGAGGAGGAGGAGACCGCGGTGGAGGAGGAGGCACCGGAGGCACCGACGGAAGCGCGGTGGCAGGGCGGAGGCAGGGCGGAGGCAGCGAAGGCAGCAGAGGAGGAGGAGGATGAGGCCGGTGGAGGGGAGGAGGAGCAGGAGCAGAGGAGGAGGCGACGGAGGAGGAGGAGGCAGTAGAGGCAGCGAAGGAGGAGGAGGAGGCCGTGGTGGAGGAGGAGGAGGCCGCGGTGGAGGAGGAGGCACTGGCGGCAGCGCAGAGGCAGGGCGGAGGCAGCGGAGGCAGCGGAGGAGGAGGAGGATGAGGCCGGTGGAGGAGGAGGAGGAAGAGCAGGAGAAGAGGAGGAGGCATCGACTGCGGCGGAGGAGGAGGAGGCGGCGGCCACGGAGGCACCGGCGTGACCGCGGCTTGATCGCGGCGTGACAGCGGAGGTGGAGGAGGCCGCGGTGGAGGAGGAGGCACCGACAGTAGCGCAGAGGCAGGGCGGAGGCAGCGGAGGCAGCGGAGGAGGAGGAGGATGAGGCCGATGGAGGAGGAGGAGGAGGAGCAGGAGCAGAGGAGGAGGAGGCGGCCGCGACGGAGTAGGAGGAGGCGGCGGCCGCAGAGGCACCGGCGTGACCGCGGCGTGACCGCGGCATGACCGCGGCGTGACCGCAGCGTGACCGCAGCGTGACCGTGGAGTGACCGCGGAGGAGGAGGAGACATGGAGGCACTGGCGGCACCGACGGAGGAGGAGGAGGCATCGACGGAGGAGGAGGAGGCCGCGGTGGAGGAAGAGGCACCAGAGGCAGCGCAGAGGTAGGGCAGAGGCAGCGAAGGCAGCGGAGGAGGAGGAGGATGAGGCCGGTGGAGGGGAGGAGGAGCAGGAGCAGAGGAGGAGGCGGCGGCGGCGGCGGAGGGAGTGGAGGCAGCGGAGGAGGAGGAGGAGGCCGCGGTGGAGGAGGAGGAGGCCGCGGTGGAGGAGGAGGCACCGGCGGAAGTGCAAAGGCAGGGCGGAGGTAGGGCGGAGGCAGCAGAGGCAGCGGAGGCAGCAGAGGAGGAGGAGGATGAGGCCGGTGGAGGAGGAGGAGGAGAAGCAGGAGCAGAGGAGGAGGCGGCGGCCGCGGCGGCGGAGGAGGAGGCGGCGGCCGCGGAGGCACCGGTGTGACCACGACGTGACCGCGGCGTGACCGCGGCGTGACCGCGGCGTGACCGCGGCGTGACCGCGGCGTGACCGCGGCGTGACCGCGGCGTGACCGCGGCTTGACCGTGGCGTGACAGCGGAAGAGGAGGAGGCCACGGAGGCACTGGCGGAGGAGGAGGAGGCCGCGGAAGCACCGGCGGCACCGGCAGCACCGGCGGAGGAGGAGGAGGCATCGGCGGAGGCAGCGGAGGAGGAGGAGGATGAGGCCGGTGGAGGAGGAGGAGGAGGAGCAGGAGCAGAGGAGGAGGCAGCGGCCGCGGCAGAGGAGGAGGAGGCGGCGGCCGCAGAGGTCCCTACTCTAGGTGGATATATATGGATACTTTCCTTGACTGGTCTCTATATGAAAGAATTCTAAAAGGATACCTCACCTTCCAAAGATATATTATTTCTAGAAAATTGTTTTGTGGGAGAAAGAAGTAATCATATATAGTTGATGTCACTTTTAGATCATATGATTCCTTACTCATCAAGATAAATAGACAAGAACCAAAACCTAAGAGGTCTCAGGCCTATCCAAATCTCAAGAAGTGATGACTTCCCAGTGCTTATTGGAAAACTATGGAAGTGTCGACTTCCCACATGCACATACCCCCTCCCCATATCTCCCCCAACAGACTCCTGCACATCCCCCCTCCCATCCACCCACTACACCCCCCCACTTGCACAACCCCCCTCCCCCACCCCCACCTTCACACCCCCCCCACTTGTACACCCCCCAACCTCACCCACCAACAGACTCCCACCTACCTAGACCCCCCCCAACTAGAACACTCTCTTCCCCACCACCCACTTGAACAACCCCCCCTCCCACTTGCATATCCCACCCACCCCCAACTGCACATCCCACCCCCACCCACACCCCCAACCTGTACACACCCCCACCTCACACCCAATAGACCCCCCATTATATGCCCCACCTACACATGTTCACCCACTACACATCTCCCCCACCTAAACACCCCCAACTGCACACCCCCGCACCCACTACACCCCCGCAGCACCTGCACCCCCCCACTTCAAATAAAATTGATTCACACAAATCATGATAGATGAAATATAGAACAAAAACAAAAAACAAAGAAAATTACAATTATTGGGCATAGCATACCGCACAATGGAGGAGAAGGAGGCCGCGGAGGAGGAGGAGGCCGCGGAGGCACCTTCGGAGGAGGAGGAGGCCGCAGTGGAGGAGGAGGCTGCGGTGGAGGAGGAGGCACCGGCGGCAGCGGCGCAGAGGTAGGGCTGAGGCAGGGCAGAGGCAGTGGAGGCACTAGAGGAGGAGGAGGATGAGGCCGGTGGAGGAGGAGGAGGAGGAGCAGAAGCAGAGGAAGAGGCGGTGGCCACGGCGGAGGAGGAGGAGGTGGCGGCAGCGGCGCAGACGAGGGCTTCCGCGAGAGCTTGATTGTGTGCGGGGAGGAGGAAGAGGACCCGCAGGGTTTTAACAAATCCGCGGGACCCTTTATCAGCGCTAGTAAAAAGCGCTGATAAAGGGTGTATTTATCAGCGCTAAAATGAAAAGAGCTGATAAATACAACCTTTATCAGCGCTAACAAAAGTTCTGATAAATGGGAGGACCTTTATGAGCGCTAAAAAAGTGCTGATAAAGGTCTGGCCCTTTATCAGCGCTTTTCCGTTAGCGCTGATAAAGGTCCGGCCCTCGAATCCCCCTAAAAGCCCCATTTTCACCTCAAAAGTAGTAGACTAGACCTCAAGGGGTCCTAAGAAATAAAAATAGGTATTTAAAACATGAAAACTAATAAACTAAAATGATTTATATAAAAACATAAAATAAACATTCATTTGGGAAGAATTCGTCAAATCTTTTCCCATTTCTGTGGGTTCCCGTTTACTGCACGACGATCCGTTGAATCCCAAGATCCATGGTGGTACCTCTTCCTCTTCCTCTTTATTTCTATTTCTCTCTCTCTCCCTATCCTGTCTATCATTCATGGTAAGGGGAATCTACATGGGTATACATGAGAATATAATGAAGGAAAAAAAGAAATGAAACAAAAAAGAAAAGGGGACCAACTAGGCCTCTGTGACAAATATGAGTTTACGCCTCGCATAGAAAAAACCACCCATTCTAGACTCAAAAAAAATATATAATCTTAATTTGATGCTTCATTAAAAATATATATCCCAACAAACCTATATGAATAATTTAATATTTAATTTATTAAATATTAAATATTAATTATTCCATAAAAATTTGAATGGGTTGAATTTACAAAAAACTCTTATTACAAGGTAAACACCCTATTCTGTACCAATATAATGGTCATAAAAATTATCTAAGGTCATATTCTAGGAGGAAATTTAATTTTACTCCTTATAAGCATCTGATAGAAAAATTTCAAATTTATACTAAAATCTATAGTCCGAAAAACAAAGGTCTTTATACACTCACTATCCCTACAGTTTTATAACCAATAATAATTTTAAACATCACTTATATCTTAACTAAAGTGTGCCAAATGAACCTTTAGATGAATATTCCATTGTTCTAAATTATTTCCAAATTGTTACACACATGAGTGTGCTATGAAATTCCCTTTTCAATAGGTAGATAAAATATAATTAACAGTGTGGTGTTTTCCTTATAGAAAGATCTTTCATGATCTATTTCTTATCCTTAAAAAAATCCTAAAGACTATTAGTGAAACCCCTTTCTCTACATAGTGTAAGTTCTTTGCAAGCCACCACACTATCATGAATGGGATTCACTTAGTAGATTAATAATTCCTCACATACCACATTTCCTTACGAGCTACATTTCTCAACAATCAAACCTCCTTTGCGAACTATGCGTTCATAGAATACTCTCTCATAAACCATTTTGTCCTTTTTCAGAATACCTATTTGGAGAACCACTTTCTCTCCATGGATGACTTTCATACTCACTTGAATTCATCCAATTATAATCCCCTCTAAAAAAATTATATATTCTTAATTATTTTATTAGGATCCTTTATATTGAAAAATAAATCTCGAAAAATCAGCTAATCATAATTACCACAAACTTCTTATTTTCCATCACTGTGAATTTGTTATGTGGTCTACATAGTGAATTTATGATTTTTCGCTACTGACTTCATCAGTAAATGAAAACCATTTATGGAAGCCTTAAATCATTAAATCTATCCACAATTGAATATCCTCCCACAAGATGACCTCCTATATAGGTTTCTTAATTCAAATATTCTATACCCAAACGATGTATTCCTTCGTTATTCAGTATACCTCCATTTTGGTCCACATTTTCTATCTACCATGTGGTCCATATAACCATGAACTCCCTTGGACTCTATGTGTTTCAATAATTTGTTATGTAGGAATAATTATTTTTCTATAAAACCAGCTCCCGATTTTGAGGCCCAAAAATTTGTAAAACACTGGTAAACTATGACACTTTCAAAACTCATTCTTTGGAAGTACCAACATATTATAATGTGATCATCCAATTTTTTTAACAAACACAAACATTCCAAAAAAACTGAGATGAAATATTGATGGAATTTTCTCAAAAACCCCCTTTAGGTTTTTTGATTTCTATTCACATTTTGATAACTCGTTAAATCTTTTTCCATCTTCTCCCAAAATTCAGTTATTATTATTTAGATAGTGATCAAATATTTACTTGACACACACTCTAATCACACATGAGCGATGTTCAACCTGAGAAATAATATTTCCTTGAAATGCTCATCAATGAATCACTTTATTCCAAAACCATTCAATCAATTTCATCATGAACCTCACCTTTTGAGATATATAAACTTTCAACAATCATAATTAGAATCGTTAGATTTAAAACTCTCCCTAAAATGATTCTTCCAATATCAGAATCTCCTATATCATGATCAATATATTTTCTCACCCTTTCTCAGTGAACCCGAAATTCACTCCTTTATGGCTGAAATATTATAAAGAACACATATAAACACATTAGGGAAAACACACCATATCTAGAGGACATGGTTTCCCACATCCACACTCTTTAAAGTGTAGTAAGTTCACTGAACTCAAAATCTAGTTGATGCATCTCAAAATCCTATTTGGGTATAGACTTCATCATAATTTATGCAACTTATAATTCTATAGGAATATAATTTAACTTCACAAGACCATGCTTCAATTTTTCCTTTTTAAAATGATACATGAGTTCAATATTCTTCATTCATGAGTGATGGAATGGATTTTTTCTATGACTGATAGCACTTGAATTATCATAATAGATTTTGAGTAGAGACTTCACTTAAACTCCCTTATCATCAAGCTGTTGCTTCATCCATAATAACTACATGAAATCTTGAGTAGTAGAAATATATTCATCTTCTATTATTCCCAATGAAATGAAATTTTGTTTTTTGATTATCCAAGAAATTCATATTTTACTAAGATATAATTCAATTCTTGATGTTGATTTCTATCATATTTGGATCTAGACCAATCTACATCTATATTGCCTAATAACTCATACCAAGATTTATCATTGTATAGAAAACTAGAATCCACCATTCCCATGATATACCAAAAAATTATTTTTACTGCATGTAAGTGGATTCCTTTGGGATTAATTTGATACCATGCTACTTCAAATGTGGAAAAAAATGTCAGGCCTTGTTCATGTCAAGTAAAATAGATTCATAATTATCTACTAATATTATGTGACATTAACTACTCTGCCTTAATCACCCCATGCTAGTTTAATATGGGTAGCCAATAGAGTATTCATATACTTGGAATTATGAATTACAAACATTATCAAAACCTCATTAGAATATTTATATTGAGAAATAAATATTTCATTCCTTCCTTGTGTCACATACAAACTAATTAAAAATCACAATTCACTAATCATTGGAATTTCAAATGCACTTTTCATGAATTATATACACTATTTGAACTTTGATTCATCGAATCCAACAAATATTATTTCATCAACGTACACCAAAACCATAATTATTTGATTAATATCATTGTTTACATAGATATTATAATTAAATCAACCACACTAAAAGGTGAGATTTTTGAGACACTGATCATGTTATGAATACCATGATATCATCACATGATTCAACCCATATAGAGCTTATCTTAACTGAAAAATATATTATAATATTCATGAATCCTAAAATAACCTGGATACTCGATATATACTTCTTATCCCAGAATCCCATTCCAAAATACTAACTTGAAATCCATCAGGAAAGCAATGAACATTCATAAAACTTCTATGGTAAAAAATAATCAAATTGTATCTATCCTAACAACTAGTGAAAATGTTTCATCAACATAGATGCCCTTTATATTAGAGTAATATTTTTACATAAGTTTTTATTTGTTTCAAATCACTAAACTATTTTTAATCATCTTGTTGTGAAAGACCCATTTTTGTCCCAATGTTATTCATAGCTGTTGGTATTGAAATAATCCCCCACATCTAATTCTTATCAATTTGGTCAAGGTATTCATTCATATCTTGAACCAAATTTTCACATATTAATTATTAATCAGTAAATTTAGGCTCTACCTTATATAATAATGATGTACACTAAAAACAATTCATTATCTATGTTTGAACTAGAGTTTCCTGATCTATAATGATATTTTTCCTATCAATTTCGACTAGACTCTTCAGCTTCCATACTGATAGAGATATAGAATCCTCATTCTTATCATTAGTATCTTATTCTGAATAGAATTTGACACTTGTACTCTCCCTTTGTTTCTTATCCCTTCATAAATTTCATTAAGAAAATGTTCTCTATATTGTTTAATATTCTATTCATTCTATATAACAATGAATTCATTTCTTCCAACTACGTTTTCTATCCTCTTATTGAAGAATTTATATTCCTTTCCTTTTCCTAAGGACATAAGGAATATCCCCTCATCCTCATGATATTATAATTTCATATATTAGTACTTATTGAGAATAAAAAACTTAATTCCAAATATTTGAAAGTATTTAAATGTTATCTTCATTCTATTCCATATCTCGTACATAGTATTTTCTTTCTTCAGACATAAAAGAGCCATGGTGGATATATAGACCAATGTGAAGAATACATCCTTCTCTAATTTTTCTAATAGGTTCTTGTTAACAAGAATTGTTCTAGATATGTTTTTAGGTTCATATTTCTCCTCTCAACCACATCATTATGTTTAGGAGTTCATACTACCAAAACTTGATGTCTAATCCCATGTCTTTCGAGATATTATTCAACTTGTATATTTTTGAATTTCATACCATTATCAGTATGAAACTTTAGAATCTTCTATCCAAGCATTCATTTATATTCCTTATGATATTTTATTATGTCAGTAAATATGTTTGACTTATGGGAAATGAAAAATAACCATGAAATTATGTTAAAATCATCGATGAAAAGAATACAGTAACTCTTTTTGTCAATGGATCTTAGTGAAATAGGTCTACACACATCTCCATGAATCAATTCAAGAGATATAGTTCATTTTTTTCATTATACTTGTATATATTTCATATAATAATCCCTTATTTACAATAATTGAACATGTGTGTATGATCACATGAAATCGTAGAGAGATCTAGAGATGCATCACATTTGACCAGATCTTATAGTGATGATTGACATATATAGCCAAGATGTTGATACCACAACCAATTTTCATCATCTATGGATAGAAAGAACATACGTTTTTCTCCACTCACAAGATAGATATTTCTAATTTTTTTCATTATATGAAAAATAATTGTACCATATTTTTCTTTGATGGTATACAATTTCTTAGTGAAATTTTTAGCATATAATGTGTTACATAGTTGACAAACCCAGAGAATTTTGTGACCGAGATGTTCTCCAACCATGAAATATGCACATATCATCTATTTTACCCTAAAATTTTCTTTTTAACAATCCAAAAATATTTAGTCCTTGATCATTTCTAAATTTCAATACACCCTCCTTGTCATATTTGATTCCTATAACTAGATCCTTATTTCCCATCTTAGGGGATGTACATCTGCTATCAAGGACCCATACACTAGAGAAATATGACTATTTAAGGTAAATTTCAGTAACCACTTTGTGATCAAATATTTTCTATATGATCCATGTCCTTGACATCATACCATTTATGGATTGATAAACATGATCTTCCTTAGAGTATGATGAAAAAACATCATCTTATAAAGAAAAAAAAAATCAATTTTTCATTTTCAAACCATTCGATTATTCATTGATATTATGATAACAAACACTTTAATCTTCTTCAAAACATTCCTCTTCATTATTGATTAATAATATATGGCCATGTGTTCAAATCCTCATCACAAAAAAATTACCATCAAACAATTCTCAAAATATTGAACTCTATGTGGCCTCCTTTGATTATCTTTTTCACTTCAGTAAAATATGTCTATAGAACATGTAGTTTAAAAATGTATTATCTTTAAAAAACAATAACATTTGATATGATGTGTATTCTAGTGACTCATTATTTTAAAACTTCTTGATCCTTGATTTTTATGAACCTTCAGATTATGATTTGTACCTAAATCAATTTTCAATCTTAGAGTGGTTGATTGCGATCTAACATAAATCACCCCATATTTTTTTGATTACTCCTCATACTAACCTTTTATTTTTGATATGAATGTTTATTCTATTTTTTATATAACTTTATACTCCACCTCTATGTTTTTTGTTTCCTAAGTAATCTTCATTTTTAATTTCGTACTAGGAGTTAAGAGTTTCTCTAAATCTTATAATGTTTTCATAGGTCAATAAATTCATTTTCAAGTTCATCAATATGTTTCATTTGACCCATTTTAGTGTTAGTTAAACCATAAATTTTCTTTTTCTATTAATTGATTTTGAGATTTTACTCAACATACATTTCTTAATTCTTTGGCATTAAAAACTTATATTTATCATTTTCTTCACTAATCTCATAAGTCTATTATTTCAGCTACTAAATATAAAGTTTGGAAACATGAAACAATATATTATATTTTTTTATTTTGGCTCTCCAAATTTTTTTATCCTAAATAAAATCTCATAATTCATTATGGGGATAAATTGTTCCCTCAAATTCATCTTCACCAATTTCACTTTCTCCCCGTGTCTTATAGATACCTAAAATTGCTACCATATAATTTTCTCCATGACCCCTATAATTATCCATATCATAAACATCATATTCTTATGACCTATTATTTTATTTTGAAAGAATTTTTTTTGAATAAATATCTTTTAAATTTTTTCTTAACTTTCACATAGGCTCGAGACTTCTTTATGGGAATTTTTACTTCATCTTCATCATTGTCTTAAAACTTGTTCGGGAACTTTTATGAAAGATTTACAACCTTTCTACATCGACAGAATTCAAGTGGAAGATTCCCTTTGAACATTAATTATCCTATTTGTAAATTTGATAAAGGAAACATGACTTAATCCATATATTTTTCTTTCTTACTATCTTCAATAGTGAGATTTTCCAGGGTGTTTATTGCCACTTATTTGGACTTCCATTTTTCCAAAGAGTCATTATCATAAATTTTAAACTTTTATGAAACTAGAATACTATACAAGCTATCAAATGTCACCTCCTTTATATATTTATATTCTAATATAGAGAACTTAAGATTGGACCATGGTGGATTACTTCTCAAGATGCACTTAATGAACTTTAAAACTTCAATAATTTCTCTTATACCACCCATGTTTTTCACAATAACATTCAACTGGTCAAATAATTAATATATAGATTCATTAGGGTGAATTATATGATCCACATACTTCTTCCATAGAACCTATTGTTTTACTTCTATGACTTTTGAGTCACCCTCATAAGGATTTAGAAACTTTACCCACATTTCTTGTGATTTATTACACGATACCACCTATGTATAGACTACATTGGATATGGTTACACCTAAAGAATTGATTCCTTTTTCTTCTCCATAAAATTCCGTTTAGCCATCATATAACAAAGAAACACAATTAACATTGATTTAAATACTATGAATAACTACTAAAAAGACATCCATTCCTAAATATCAGAAGTAGTGCTACATTTGATTCTTCCAAAATTGAAAATTGTTTCCATTAAAGACTGAAATACCATTATCATTATAATCTTTAATTTAATCCCCTTAGAGAGAAACATTGAAATTATTATTTTGTTCTGATACTAATTATTAGCTCAAATTGTTTTAATACCCTAAGATTGGGGGGGGGGGGGGGGTTAATTCGTGTATGGAAATTTAAAACTAATGCATCTTTAGATCATGTTTCCTTATTAAATAAGTAAATTTCTCTCACTTTTCTATATAAATGTATTACCAAAAATTAATTCATGCACGTGAAAAAAAATTTAAGTCCCTCAACAACATTGGTCTACATAAAAGGATCATACAAAGACAATGTGCGTATGTTCCAAATTGACTTAATCGCACTATTTTTACAATGTTCTAAGTGGAATCACTATCTCTCTATGTTTACTACCAATCACAATTTGAATTCTCACTACTCTCTCAAATAAAGTGTGTTCACTGCTCCTTTAGATGGATATTCCATTTTTATAAAAAATCTCAAAATAGCTACACATATATGCATTCCATGAATCAATATTTTCACCCATTATATGAAATTCACTTTACTGTGTGGAATTTTACTTACAAAAACTCCATTCTCAAACTCATGGATGGTCTTCACATTACATAATCATGAAACCTTGTGAACCACCATTTCTTTTCAAGCTACAATTCCACATAATGAAACCCCCTTCATGAAATATTCCTTTATGGAACTCTCCTTCATGAACCACCTACTCCTTCACGAAATATCTAATTTATGAACCACTTTCTTCTCTATATACAACATTCAAACTCACCCAAATTATTCTAGCAATAATACTATCTTATAAAATACACTCTTTTTAATTATGTGATTAGTGTACTTAATATAGGTAAATAAATCTAAAAAAATATGCTAATTATTACAACCAAAACTCTGGAGTATCCAACACTATGAAATTGCTATGCATTTTGAATAGTGCATTTATCCTTTACAGCAACAGATTTCTTATGTAATAAAACTTCCTTGGTGACAACCTTAAATCACCTCCCTAGGCATAAAGGACATGCATTATACGAACTAACATCCTCTACAGGGTGTTTCATTTAGAACTTTCATCCGTAAACTTCGAATTCCTTCATGATTTCACATATATCCTTTGTAATCTGCATAGTGAAGCTGCATTACGGTCCATATAACCATGAAATCCCATTTATTATATGAATTCCACTAATATTTTATGTGGGAATCCATTCATTTACATAAAATCAACTCCCATTTCTTTGGCCAAATAGTTTGGTAAACACTGGAAAACTGTGCCACCATAATAACATCTTCTTGGGCAACACCAACCATACTATAATTTGGTCAACCGACTTTTTCAACAAGCAGAAACATTCCAAAAATACCGAGATAACTTGTTGAGGGATTTTTTCCCAATAGTTTGACTAAAAATTTTCTCTTAAACTATGTACAATTATATAAAATTATTACATGTGGGAAATAATTAATACCAATCTAAGAACTCTAAGGATGGATACAACTTTTCGATGGGACTCTTACCACTATCCCAAGTGGAATCCATTTTCACATGAATACCTTGGGTGTATATCCATGATTTTTCCAATATTTAAAAATGATAGTTCCCAAGGATCAGATTCCTTTTCACTAATACAAAAAATAATAAAACTATATTTTCATACATTGATATTCCATCTTAATAGGTTAATATTCTACATATTTCACAAAAAACTCACTTGAGGACTGTACAAGTTTATTATCATTAGATACTAGATACACTATATTTTTATTTCATGAATGATCTTCAACATATCCCACAAGGATGATCCCATTATTTATTATCTATTAACATACCCTATATTAAACTTCTCCTCATAACCTGAAAAAAAAACATAAGAAATAGACAACATAGACTCTTAATGAAGGTAATGATAGAAGATATCATTTTATGATCATATGAAACTAAGAGATAAGCATATGGGTGTGAGATCATGATAATAACTCAAAACGTTTATACCCAAACAATCATATATTATAAACATGGTTCATGGAATAAATAATTATATTTCCAAACTACATGATTCATAAGAGTGTGAAAAAATCATTTTACATGAACTAAAAACTCATTTCCTAAAAGTGTGGTACCAAAATAGCTATAAAAACCATTTACTTTTTCATGGTCAACTACCATGTCCTTTAAACATAGTAGATTGGTCCACATCACTCATTTCATATTAAGGATCTAGCTTTATCCCATATTTCCCATTATGGATCATTCCCATCAGCTTATTTCTAATGTGGATCAAAACTATCAGCTAGTTTCCCATGATTGATCATGAACATCAACAAGTTTCCCATTTTTATCTCATAATATAAAAAAAATTACCCAATGTATTGGAGAGAGATATAGGACCCACAAATCATTGGTTACAGCATGACCACCATTCTTATTATTTCAATATCACCTCCACATAATGAAAACCATACATAATTGTGGTAAAATATCATAAAACATTCATCATATTGTAAAACATTAAAATAAAAAGGGTCTCATAAAAATTCCCTCACATAATAACCTATTTAAAGAAAATGGTTCTCATAAACATTTCATCAATTCATCATATCATAACCTATAGAAAAATAATGAGTCCTATAAACTTATATTTATCATAATCCTAAAACATAAAAAATAACAATGATTGTACAATGGGGTTATACCCATGATAAATTATAAGTAACATCAATTTATGTCAACACAAATAGTTTTTTTTCGAAAGATTATAGGGACCATTTCTTTTAAAAAACAACCTTTCCACTTTGAAGATCACTTTTTAAAACGAAAATTTCAAAAAAAAATTCAAAATTCATTTTATTAAGAATAATTTAGAAAATACATATTATAATTGATATGGAAAATTCATTTTATTGGAGAACTGTCCTTGGTTAGATCGATTGTCATTCAAGATATAAAATACATATTATAATTGATATGGAAAAGTATTGATATGTATCAGTGTAGATAGAAATATATTTATAATATTTGTTATAGTCTAATAGATTTTGAGGTTGGTGATTGTGTTTTCCTCAGAGCTTCACCTTACTTGACACATAGATTCTTGGAGAATGGGGGTATGTTAACACCTCTCTACATTATCAAACTTGAGACTATAGATTGGATCAAAAAGGTGTATTATGAATTTCTTACATGTAATAGTTTTAATCTTATCCATTGTATGGTTCATGTTTTACAATTTAAGAATTAATAATCGGATACAAACCATATGATATAATACAAGGACATTTATATTAAACCTAATAACATAGTGATTTAAAGAACTATTCTAATAATGGACCAATATGATAAAATTATTCAGGTAATTATGATCAAATATATTTTAGTGGTATGTTAATGTGGTGGGTATAACCATGAGGTGTAGGATTATAATGGATTTATGATGATACAATATATTTATCTCATTTTGAGTTCAAGATCATAAACATTTTGGATGATAAAAATATTTTATTATTGAAAACAATGAACACATCGATATGTGTGATTAGGTAAGAAGCCTCACTTATTTTATTATTTTTGGATTAGAAAGAGTTAAATATAAATTGTTTCTTAAAATGTGTCTTGGGGATTTGTGGTGAAAATTAACCATGAACAAAACCATAGATTATAGTTGGCCCTCTTATTTAAAATAGATTTATCCACCACACCCAATATAGTGAGTGGTAAAAGTGGGGAATTGTTATAATATACTTATGTGCTGTGGAATATAAGGCTTATCATGGGTGTGGTAATACATATTTATAGTTCAAAAATTACTAGGTCCCTAGCATAGGTTATGGCCAATACCAGTGATTGAAGCCATCATGCCATGATAAGAAACACTAGGGCATGGTGGTGGAGGTTCTAAATTTTGAAATGGTTGTTCGATTTCTATTCTTATATGGTTAGTTACATAAACCATTTATGACCACGGTGGAGGGTTTGGAAGAATTTATTTACTTTTTTCATATATTTAACCAATTTTAACTTCCCTTTGGAATAGATATAAAATCAAGAACATCCAAGAAAGGTGATTGGGGAATTTATTTCTCATACAGTATTGCATTAAGTGTTTCCCTTCCTCTATGGATTTCTCCTCCTTGATCTAGGATTCAATGGGATAGATATACTCACTTTTTATTACATATTTTATGGTGATAAAAGAAATTCATACATAAATAGTACATTAATTTCTTTGTTTAATTAATAAAATCTACAAATAGTTTCATAAACCATAGACTAAAATATTTAGTGTCTTGGAGATTATCTACCTCAACATATTAATTTAAAACAATTTTGAACATTTCTCCATAACCATTCATCTTTATAATGTCTTTTTTTTAGAAAAATTGGCACAATGGATATCAAAATATATAATGAAAATGAAAATATTCTAGAGAAATTAATTTTACATTTTTTACTTTATGAGGTAGTTATATCAGATAAAAAGATCACGATATCATAAGTGAATTAAATACATGATTGATAATTAATTATCACAACATAATAACATATAACCAATGAACGATCATCAAAAACCAGGCTTGAAAACCCATAATGAAAATGAAATCAATACATAAGAATGTATAATATATTAATAACAGTGAATATAATAATTTTTTTGTGTAGTTTTGAAATAAAGAACAATTTTAATAGGTAGTGGTATAAACATAATAATGGAAAAACAATATGAATAACTCTAGGTATGTCATAACATTTATTTTGTATAAAAATACATGTATGTAAACCCTTTAGTTTTATTAACAAATCTTTGTATGACCACCAATGATCTTTGAAAAAAAATAATGCATATCCACACATCAATATATCATGACATAGAAAACTGTAACTAATGAATTGGAGGGTAATATAAGACTTTAATATCATTATCCATACATATGAGTGCCACTTAAAATGAAATCATTCATCTTATCATAAATAACCCATGGGAGGAAAATGGGTCTAGTAACTTTTACAAATGCTATCACATAAAAAATAATGATTATATGATTTTAAAAACATGATAACTCTAAAAGAAAATTATATTAGGATTTAGTAACCATTATATTATTGGAGAATAATCCTTCGAAAATTAAATAGGAATAAAAAATGGACTTTTCTTAAATAGTTTCTCATAATTCCATCTTAAAAATATAGGATTTTTGAGTCACATTTCAAAAAACATTTTTTGAAAATAAAGAGTAAACATCATAAAAAGTTTCATTAAAATAATATTAAATAATGATACAATGAAATAAAATAATTTATATGTTAAAATTCAATACAGGAAAGAAAAATATATAACCATTTAAAATAAATCATTATAAATATTTGAAAATTCCTTTATGGAAGACGCACTTCATTAAAATGAAATCAAAACATTTTTTTTCAAAATAAAATGAAATATAAGGATCATTAGAGATAAACTTTTTTTAGATCCACTAGGTAAAGGAGAATATGAGCGAGAAGTAATCTTTTTATATAGTGGGGGAAAAGTTTATTAAAATAGATAGGAATTATTCTTAATAAAATTACATTTCCAAAAAACAATAAATTCATCAATAAAGAAAATTTTGTTGAGAAATATGATTTTATTATAATATTAGTTGAAAATAAAACAGAAAATTTTCATAGCATAGAAACAATATTACATGATATTATTTTATATAATGAAAAGTTATTATGACCAGAGGGAATGATTTTTGGCTTGAAAACCACTTACGACTAGCGTAAAAATTCAATCAATGACCCCATAAAATGGAGGTCAATAAATTAAAACTTAAAAATAATTAATAAATGATAATTCATGATCTATTATAGAAAATAGGTTGTATACACACAACTTATATATGAATTTCTTAATAAATAAAAACTATGTTTCAATAAAGGGAAATTTTGATGACATCCATTTCCTTTAATCCTGCATAGTCGAATTTTATAGAACCTCTTGTATCAGAAACGATATATCTTAATATACTATTTAAAAATCATATTCTTTTCTAGAAAAGTTCATAAATTTCCTTGATTAATTATTATTAAAACAATAATATATAGTCATCATTTGTTTTCAAAATAAGGTGTCTGAAATCTTGATCGTTTTAAATAAGTTTTGTAATAGAGGTATTTTAATTCATTACTATCCTAACATTCGTCAATACTAGATCATAATTGGTTCTAGAATATATATTTTTAAATTATATATAATTTTATAATTTCATTTGGTATGTTTTTTTGCAATGTTTTTTGAAAATGAAATTGATGATGATCTAGTTTTGGTGAGTTTAACAGATAAAAGGTGATATGTAAATAAAATCATTAAATTTTAACATTTTTAGTATATAATCATTTCAAAATGTTGAATAAATTATTATTATATGTTATTTATAAAATATTACAATCTATAATCATCATTGAAATAAATATCCCAACATCACTCTTGAAAGTGGTAAAAATGACCTAAACAAGAGTGCGTTATAATGATTGAATGACTAAGGAAATAATAATAAATAATGCTAATATTAATTTTAAATAATATTAAAAAATTTACAACTATGATATATTTTCATAAATAAAAATATTAGAATATCCCAAGATGGGTTGTTTTGAAAAATGAAATTCATTATTCAGGGAGGGGGTAGTCTTCACATACACCGAATTAAAGAACCCATTTCTCAATAAATGAACAGAAATATGGAATAGGAAAATGATCATTAAATAATTTTATTTAAGAAATAAAAAAAAATATTTATTCAAAAAATCAATCCTTAATTCATGCTTTTGTGGTAGTTATGAATAAAAATCTGCATTATGTTGTGGTGGTGGTAGTCCACGCATAGTCTTGATCAATGTTTTATTATTATTATAGTCAATAGAAAGGATTTAATATTGGTTTTGTAAATAATATGAATACATGTTAGTATACTAATAAAACATATTAAATTATATTAACATTATTATAAATGATTTTAGGAATTAGTAGTATAAATGAAAAAATATAAGGTCGAAGTATCACATTGGCAGCAAGATTTTTCTATTGAACATTTCTTTGGAAGTGAAGAAATTAAGAAAAATGAGGTTGAGTAGAGGATTATGTTGGTGGGAGGGGATTATTGGAGGATAAAAATGTATATTTTCAAAGTATAATTTGATAGTGAAGTTTATATTTGATTGGGTTGAAGTGGTATCCTTTTATAAGAGAAGAAAATGACTCTTCTGGAAACGCACATTATTTTTTAATAATCTAGGGACAATATTCAAGGGTCAAGGGATTAATAGTGTAATGTAAGAGGTTTATGATAATATATTGTAAAACTTCATCTCATCAATTAAATTTTGAAAATTTAAGTCTAATGTAAGGATTTTTATATATTTTACCTTTTACCATAGTTAAATTTTACCATAATAACTAATTCTTAAACTTATTAATAAAAAATAATGAAAAAAACATGAAATGAAAATTCCACATAATTTGAATATTTTAATTTCAAAATTTATAATTATTTTAAAAAAAATCATTATGGATTGAAAATAAATTTTTAAATAAAAACCCCAATTTTGGTAAAAATTGTTTATAGAAATAAATATTTTATAATATAAATTTTACTGTAAGATAAAATTTTCTTGAATATTAATTTTAATGAAAAAAATTTATCTTTTATAAAACAAATTTGTATTATTTAAAGGAAATCCAAAACCAAATTTCACCACCTTAACACTTAATTTGGGTAAAACACCAAACACACTTTTTTTTTATTAATGTAAAATTTTGATTATTTTTAAGAATATTGGATATTGGATTATAAGTTTAGGGAATATTTTTAAATTCATATTTTTATTCCATAAATAGATATTTTATTACATGAAAATTTTTATAATATTATATAATATGATGGAATAATGATAAAATCATGAAAATTATAATTTCCTAAAAAACTGTATTTTTTGATTGAAAATCAACCATTTTAGAAAAAAAATAAAAAATTCATACTAAGTATTTTCTGATGTGAGGAATTGAAAAAAGAATTTTTTTTGATATAAGTTAAATACTAAAATTTATAAATTTATCTTGAAAAATAAAATGCACAATACAATGAAAATGGATTATATTTAAAATTAAATTTTAAAATTAATACATATTAATTATTTTCCTTATATATATTTAATTTTTTACCATATTAGTAATTATTATATATTTAATAATAATTTCCTCTTAATACGTTATGTTTTTTCACTCATTGTACTTTGTAACGCACATTATCAAATATAACATCAGTTTTACATAGTCCATAATTTTGGGTCCTTACATTCTTCCCCGTATAATATATTTTTTTCCTTGAAATTTTATTACATAGAGGAAAAAAAGAGATGTTATCTTAAAGTAATAACATCCTTAGGTTCTCACATACTTCCACTATGTCATGATTCCTCAATAAAACTTTCAAAGGATGTGTAGTCTTGTTCAATAATTTTTTTATCAGAAATCTAGAATTTCTACTTATTGTTTCTCATACGATAGAACATGTTCCAATTTTCTATCTTATGAATTTAGAAGATGTGATGATTTTGGTATGTACTTTCACAAAAGTAATACATGGAGTATATCATGCTCATAGAAGAGGTCAGGAGGTAGTGATTTGTGATAAGATACTTCACTAACCTAGTCAAGGATAATGAAATGACTGATGTACATATGGTTCAACATCCCTTTTATCCAAAATATCATAAACCACTTACATTCAGTTATTTAGAGATATACCATGTATCTAACTTAAAACCCTAAATCTCATCAATGATTATATGAATATCTCTTTTTTCAACTTTATTCTATCTTTATATTCCCATGAATGGTTTGAAACTTCTCAATAATTTCTAAGACAATGTTAATAAATATCAACTTTCTATATTTAACTTAATACTAGAAAGTTGTAATACTACATAACTTCCCATTAATATGTTCATATGGTTCTATTTGAATGAAAAATGATTAATATTTTTATATGATAACTCTACCACATAAATTTTATGATCCCAATAATCTTCTATTTCCATAGAAAAAGATATTTGTATATCCTAGAGAGTTTTGGTGGTCCTATTAAATGTACCCTCTATCTAAGGTTGATATGTAATGTTGAATCTCAACTATGTATCAAATAATTTTTGAATACTTTTCCAAAATTATGTGGTAAACCGTGGTTCTTGGTTAGAAACAATGGAATGTTTAAACCTTTGTAGTATTACCAATTATATTATGTATTTCATGAGGATTTAGTCTAGATATAGATCATATTTTATGGTTACAAAATATTCTAACTTTGTATGGTGATTGAAAATAACTAAAATATAATTATGGACATTACATTTTTTGGTGAGTCCAATAAAAAATACATGGAAGTATTTTAGCATTTAAATTATGTTAATCATAACAGTTTCAACACACCATTAGAATTATGTCATTAAATCATTACATTATAGAATACCATGTATCAAAATTCCTATTACTCAATTTCCCTATTCACATTATCCCCCAAAAAGATTTTTTAGATATCTATACATGATCATGCTTTGTTGGTCAATGTGCAAGGATAAGATAAGATCATGATCCAAAATCAACTTCATCACTTTCAGTGTTAATTAGACTCATATCCATGTTCTATGAATTTTAAAAACACCTTTATCTAGTTTATATTCCTAAATAATAATAACCTTCTTATTTAGTTATGCATCATCTTCATTGGAACAATTGATTTTATAATTATTAGATTGTTGATAAATCATAAAGAAAATTGGGTTTTTCTACTTCCACTATTATTTCAAGTTACATCCATTTTAAATCCATGTGTATAGATTCGTTTTCAATCATCATTATAGATACTATAGAATGATCATTCCTTCTCAAGGAATCAACCACATTGTTTTCCTTTATAAGGTTATTATTTATTGAGTAGTTTTAGTCATCGATTATCTATAACCATCACATTTTTCATGTTCATAACTTTTGTGTTAATATATACTTTATAATGTTGTGGTTAGTATAAATATCACAATTCTCACCATTGAGATAATTGCTTCTATATTCTAAATTCAATGAATACAACCAAAATCTCCTAATCATGAGTTTAGTAGTTCTACTCAAGAGAATTTAATTAACATGAATCATAAGAAATTATATTTCTATTACTTATAATAACACATCCCAAACCCTTAATATAAGAACTAAAATATATCAAAACCCTTCCTACACTATTGGGCAGTGGATTCATAGAGACAAGGACTAATCTCCTGTTAATATCCATGAATCTTTCCTCACATTCTATTGACTGGTAGAACTTCACTCCCTTTTGAGTAAACATGGTTAGTAGTCTAGTTAATGATATATGTTTCTCAGGAAATTCATGTTTTATCATGTTAATCAATAAAATCATTATATATAAATCCTAGTGGTTTGACTCATAATTTTTTTAAATATATTATTATTTTATGTCTCTATAAAATATAAAATATATTGTGATAACATGAACATGGAAGGATATTATTTAAAAAAAACCATATTTGTTGAACATAGCCTATAATTTATCCTTTTGTAAGTTAATAGTAGAAATAATAAATATTCTTCACTTTCTTCCTTTCTCTTTGAATATATGACAATGTCATTAATAATTACTACAAAAAAAATTTCAAGGAAATCTCTACAGTCTCTATTCATAAAATACATAAACACAACATGATTATTTCTAATCTTAAATGGAATAACTATAAATTAAAAGTGTATATTATTTATGCGGATGAATATATTGGGTATTTATTATCACTTTACCCTCAATTGATTATATCTATATCAAATTTCAATCTTTGAGAAATATTGAGCTCCACAAAGTTAATATAACATATAATCAATATGATTAAAAGGATATTTGATATTTATTGTGATCTTATTATGTTTAATTTGTCAATAAAAAGGCACATTGATCCTTCCCTACTCTTAACAAAAATAACATGTTCACCACAAGGTGAATCACTTGGGAAAAGAACTAACCTTTCCATATTCTCTTTCTTTTCTTCTTTCATTATTCCTATTCAATTGGGGCCATTCTATTAATAATCATTGACATTATAATAGAATTAGGTATGAGATTTATTGGGAAACCAACCTCACGCAATAGAAAAAAGATAGTTAGTTCTACTGTAAAAACATTACTATAATCCTATAAAATAGGCAGTTCATTAATTTTGACTTCATCTTGGATCATTTGAGACTAGGGAACCATGTTTCTAGGTATCATGACCTGTATTATATAATTTTATTTAAAAGGGTGATCATAATAATGATTTAAATTATATTTTATCACTATATGGTTGGTGATATGAAATTATATCTCCTAATCACAAAAATGGATATGTTCTCTTTATGGGGATATCCAATCTATATTAAAAATCACATAAAATTCAACCATGGGAAGAAAAACTGGATCCACATAATTTATCTTCCATGAAAATTCAATCAAATATGAGTTATATACCATAAATTATATCAATGTGACCATATGGGTTTTTACAAATAGTTTATTAAACAAAATTTGATATAGTAAAGGAATATTCATTGTAAACATGTGTGATATAAAACAATGTAAAGAATTATATTCAAATAATGAATTTACATATTAAAAGTGAAGAATGAGTGTAACTTGAACCACTTAATAATCATGATCTATCTCAGTAGTAGTGATAGAATATGATATCCCATTCCCTATTGGTTTAGGAGTTTGCTCAGACTTATTATCTTAAATAATTATGAGGTTAGAAATATTATTTGAATAATTCCCAAATTCCCAGAACTTGAATCATTAAAGTATGTGTGTAACATTTATTGGAGTATTTTTATCTTTTTTGTGTGTTAATTTTCCCCTTGAAAAAACATAAATAATTTTAGGGAATATGGAATACCCTATCACACATCAAACCCCTCACAAATCCCTTTATATTGTGTCCTATGTGCCTACACCCACATTTTTGACGCATTGGTAGTTATAATTTCTTTATACAATGCATTGTATCATTATATATTCCATGTTACTCATCTATTAACTTAATGTCCCCAAAATAATGAATTCACAAAACTTTTATATCCTTATTTAGAGAATATTGGATAGTCTCTTTATAGCTTCCAACATATCTTATGGTTATTTCCATTCCAAGACATGGTTTAAATACACTGAATAAATGATTAATCATTCTTTTTGATGGGGTGATATAACAAGAGGTATACCATAAAACCCTAATAATATTTTCTTCATAATTGAAAACTAATTAAAGATCCTTTTATTTTAGATCATGGAATTAACATTTCATCATTGTGTGAATAGTTTTAGGAAAGTTATTGATGGATAATATTTTATTGAACTCCTCATATTCCATAGAGAACATTACCCCTAGAATTTTTTATTCTTATCGAGTCACCAACATTGGTTAAACACCCATTATAAATAGTAAATTGACAAAATTAACTTATCATTATCTAAGAAATAGAGGAAATATAACATCTTTTCAATCTCCTTGATACGTTCCTCAGAATTAAGGGAATTAGAAGGTCCACCAAAAGGAGTGTGGATGATGAAAATTTAATTATTAACTATAAATATTCTACCTTTATGGTTTGTTTAAGAGATCAATAAAATTACCATTATTATGTATGTATTATAGATGTTGTGTGATAATTTCTATGAGTTTTGTAAGACATTCTCCCATCACATTTAAAATATCATTAGAATAATATTTTCATTATCCCTCGTAGTTTTTATTATATTGGTTTCATATTATTCTTACCATTAGTAAAAATAAAATAATTTTTATTGATATATGTTAGTAAGTTTACTAATGTAGAACATTTAGTTTATAATAAATAACTGATAAATGATGTAAATTTACTAAATTATAGACATATATGCTTCAATATATGGTTTATCTTGTAATTTCCTTTTATGGTTTTCAGACATTAACATATTGGAATCCATTATCGTACTTTATAAAGAGAATTTGAATTAACCAAAGAATATTCCCAAGGAGTTTCTATATAGGTGTGAAATCTTACTCCCACACACCACACACCATCCATCATACTAATGATTGATTCATTACTACACTAGAAAGTTTAGGGGTGATTACCACTAGGTGAATACACACCATATCTGCATCCACTTTCAAGTATCCATACATGGATATATTGCTGGTAATATCAAATTATCTCAACTTTAAAAAACCATCATGATTTTATCCAATAGATAGATCCATTCCCTGATATATCTCTAATCTTCTCTGTAATAATCAAAAAATTAATCAAACCTGATCTATGATACAAATAATGGGGACCCAAAATAATCATACATAAATATTATATGGATTACATGGTTTATTTAATTCATTCTACAAATAGTCATAGAATCCCATGATCAATTGTTTTAGATTCTTTAAGACAAGATATATAAACATAATTTTTAAAAAAATGTATGAACATTTCTCTATAACCATTATCCTCTAAAAGATACTATAGATATCTAATTTGATATAATAATATTCATAAACACGTTAATAGAAACAAAATAAGGGATGAGACTAAAGGCTAAATAAGGGGAAAAATATTAACTAGTCATAATAGTTAGAAAAAAAATATGATGTAAAATTTGAGGGAGGGAGTAATATTAGATAGAAAAGTCATGAGATCATAAGTGATAATAAATGTTGACTGACCATCAAGGGTCAAATCTTCTGAATAAAAAAACAATGAATATTAATCAAAAAAATGAATTAGTGTCTTCTGAAAAACCTAAAATAAATACACAAAGAATAAGAATATCCTTAGAACATGAAATTTCCTAAACCATTAGAATAGACTGAAAATAAGACACTATTTGGATATGTAGTGGAAAAATCATAAGAATAAGATCAATTTTAAAAAAATTAAAGTATGAAAACTCATTGTTTATTAGAAAAAACATATATATATCAATTCTTTAGTTTCTTGAAAAAAATCCATTTATGAAAACACTTTAGTTTTCTGAAAAAATCCAAGTATGTTCATGTATCATTATCTTTCAATATATGCAACATTAACCAATGTGTTGGAGTTTTATATAGGATCCCAAAAATCATATTTCATACATATGACTCCCAGATAAAATCAAATCATTAATTTTTTTCATAAATTATCCATATAAATAAAAATGAGTGTTATAACATTCTCAAACGGTATCACATTAAAAAATGATCTCTTGGTACTGAAAACATGATACCCACTAAAGAAAATATATTTATTGATTTACAAACTATCAAATTATTTGAGAAGAATACTTTGAAAATGAATGATAATGTAGAAAATGTTTTATTCTGAAAAATATTCTTTTAATATCATCATAGAAAGATATTATTTTTGAGTTTGATTATAATTTTTTTATAATACAAATTACATATCAAAAAATTTCATTAAAATAAAATTCCAATAAAGTTAGATTTAAAGGAAATAAATAATATGTTAAAATGATATGTAGAATGAAATAATATATGAAAATTAAAGGGAACAATATTTAATTTTTTTCAAAAAATTACTAACTAAAAACCCATATAATTAAATGAAAAAAACATTATTTTAAATTAATAGGAAACTATAACACCCATGACCCTAGTAAGCCAGAGATGGTGTCTTACTTTATTACATTGGAATAAGATATATGGAATAACATCCTAAATATCAGAAAATATTAGTAGTATTGGTAGTCTAGATATATACATGATTCCCATATTAAATTTGAAAACACAAATTTTATAGAAAATCGAGAATATAATTATTCTTTTGATTATATCCTCGATATAATTCTTAGCACACTTCCTAAATTCTTGGGATACCAAACAAAATTAGGGTGATAAAAAATGATCTGTAATGGTTATGTACATGATAATCTATCATGATTCAATAAGAATAATCAATATTGCGAGGTAAATAACTGAACACACATTCCATTTAAATAATGAAAATATCACGATAAGGAGAGGAATAATCAATATGAAAAGGTAAATAACTAAAAAACATTACATTTAATCCATAACATGAATATCTTGATGGGATATAGAATAATAAATATGGAATGTTGAATGATTGAAAACACATTCCATTAAAAAAATAAATAAGAATGAAATGCATCCTAATATAGGATCCATGAAAAAATCTTCTAGGAAATAATAACTGAATTCTTAATGAAGGAAATTATTAATTATTAGTCTTCATGATCTCCAATATTAGTATACTTATATAATAAATAAATTTGAAAGGATGGTTCAAAACTACATGTATAAACTCATTTAATTCCAGCTTTCTGATTCACCTAATAAGAATATCGATGCATCATGGGGATGCATAATTATGGGCCACACATGCTAATTCATTTCCAAAGTATTCATATTATATCAAATAATTGATTTAATTCATGAAAAATGTGCCTTATCACTAAATATTCATATTTTTTAAATAAAAAATATTTATCAATATTTAAAGATGTTAAAAAATAAAATTCAGTGTAGAATAATATATATTGAAATGATATATATATTATAAAATAGACCTAACCATGATAAATTATGTGGATATTTAGGGTAATATTAATGTATAATGATCAAATAAATGTGATTATTTTAAAGTAATGTTAACTAATAAAAAATAATTCAAAAAAGTGAATGTTAATACTCACTTTTTTTCAAAATCATCACAAACCCACCCTTGAACAAATAATTATGGAATCAATACATCATATCACTCATGGTGTATATGTAAAATAGTGGTGTTTTTTATTTATGGATTGAAATAGAATATAACATCATTAAAAACATTCTTGAGGAATATATACTTTTAATTTAAGAATTATTTTTAGAAATAAAATTTCACCAAATAGTTTGAAAATAATTTTCATTGAAAATAACCTTTATAACCTATAAATGACGATTTCAATAATTGAGTGGTCATGATATTAGAAAATTACATACATTTAATTCATGATAAAAAAATTACTTTCTCATTTTCAGTAAAATTTGATGGGCCTTGTTTTGAAAATGACATGAAGATTCCTTTGAAAATATTAAAAAAAATGCGGATACAAATTCAATTTATAAATATTTTTTTTATAAATTTAAAACCATTTTGAAAACATTTTTAGAAATCATGGTTTAGGAATAAAAAATAATTTTTAACTGAATAAATAATTAAAGTCATATATTATTAAAAAACATTGATCAATAATTTTAAGTGAAACAATTAGGGAAAAAGTGTATTATTACCAAAAAAAATTATGAATAACTAGATGAGAAAAAAATTAAATCAGTTTATTTTCCAATGATAAAATAATTTCCTTTAATTTATACTTAATAATAAAAAATCCCAATTAAAATTATTTTTGAAAATAAACCCATATAAAGAAAAAAAAATATAAATGTGAATCAAATAGTGAATAATTTTTTTATAAAAGTTAATACAAATAAAAAATATGGATATATAATTTAATAGAGTCAAAATTCAATAAACATATAATTTTAGAATACTAAATACAAAAAAAAATTATTTTACCCAATTAAAAGAAATCAATTTTTGAAATTCATCACCACTAGGTAATTTTCAAGTCAAGTAATCATGGATGAGATAATATAAATTGAAACATAAAATTCCATGAATTTTTATTTAATCCTGATTTTACATGTCCAAGGGGAAGTATATAAACCATATAAAATAAATTTAGTGCATAACATTCCAAAATTCTTCAATAAAGGGAAATTGAGATGATGTCCCTTAAATCAAGCTTCCTTTTTGTTGAAAGTAATGTAAAATAATATAAAATATTTTTAATACTGTTATTAGTTTTTAAAAAACAATATTTTTATTTATAATATCATATATTATCCTCTTATAACATATTATTTCCCATTTTTTGTTAATCATTCCTTATTTTCATTTTTTTCGGTGTCTATTACATTATTTTCTAATGTAATATTTTTCATGAAAATTATTGATCAAGGAAATTATAATTAAATATATCATATATAGAATGATAATATTGTAATAAATATAATTTTTTTTCATTAGATTAATTTTTACAACAATTATTTAAATATAAACATGGAGAATAGATCACATCCCTTTATAGAGATGGTAGAGCGTACACACGCACATGCAACGTCATCATTCCCATAATGGGTGAATGTATAAGGAAATGGTTGATATATTAATCCTAAAAAAACAATATAATAACACATATATATCACATATATTCATTGAAATTATTCTTATTACTTTCTATGTAAACCATATGTGAAAAAATGCACCACATAATTTTTAAAGGCATTAATCCACCACACACACGAGTGACATTATCATTGTTTAAACGACGTAGAATGTAAGATGTTATATGTGATATTATAATTAAATAAGTATAATAATATCATAAATGTAATTAATTTTTTTTAATACATCATTATATCTATCGATGAAAGGTGGTGATGAAAAATGAATGACATCGGTTTGTGAGGTGTTGGTCCTTTAAACACATGATCGACGGTTTCATTTCCCATTTGATAGACACAGAGATTGATATATGTTATGGAATTAACATAATAACATATAATTAATGGGGATAAAAAATTATTATAATATTAATATTATTAAATAATATTTTTTTGAGGTGGAAGAATAAATAAAATGAATACACTCATTTAATAATGGTACCTCTCCTTCGTGAACTTCTTTTGGTTTGAACCAAAATTCATCATACGAGGGATTTATGATGAGGAATAGGGATATATGATGTTTATATGAGAGTAAGCTTTTGATTTGGGTAGGTCATGGTATAAAAAAAATGTAATTGTATGTGTGGAGATGGGAGGAGAGGGGTTGGCCTTTTATTAGTGGGGGAGAGGACCGACATGGATTTTTTTTGAAATGAATCAATTACAACCACTTTTTATCATGAAAAAATACTCAAAAATGGTCCATTATCAACCATTAGAGGTTAAAAGATCTAAATATATCCATAAAAATCTTTTTGTAAATATTTTTAGTCTATGTTATCCCTTATATGTTTAGTTTAACCCCTAATAAATCATTTTTTACCTTAACTGTGGAAATTAAATTTGCCTAACTTTACTATTAAAAATGTTAAGAAATTATTTATACCATATTATATGATATAAATTATTTTTATTCAGAATATAAAATCCATTTCTACATATTCAATTAACTAGAGTTTAAAATTAAATTTAAAATTTTACCTACAGACCTGACAAAAATGTGGGTTTGAAAGAGAAAATTCATATAATTATAAAATGTTTTAATGTAAAACTTCAATATTAAATTGATTAAAATGATAAAAACTAGTTAAATTTTAAAATAATTAAAATATTTATACAATAAAATAAATGTAATATTAAGTTACCCTTGTGAAATAATTTTATGAAAATGCATCTTTCAATAAAAATCAACATTTTTCACTATTTATCAAAAAATTCAAAATAATTAAGATAATATAAAAAATTCACAATAATATAGTTTTAATATAATGATTTTAAAATGGGAGTTATTTTTATAAAATAAATTTTATATAAATGGGAAAAAGTAATTTTAATCTATATGCACAATGTATGAATAAACCATTATTTTAAAAAATACAGATTTTCATAAAATAGTTCTTTTCATTTTAATTGTTAGTATTTTATTTCTAATCAGTAGATTACCATATTTTTCATAATTTATATATTAAAATTAATAACCTAAAATTTATAGGCATTTTTATAATGTTATGCTATATTATGGTCTATTTGGACTCAGGGTTGTGTGTTCTGCAAACTATCAAAGAGACTAAATTTAAAGAAATAAATTTTATGTTTTGTTTATGCCTAGTTTTTCTTATCCCATACTGTATAAAATAAAATTTTTATCAATAAGAATTTTTAGGTCTCTTATTTTTACAAAATTAAATATATCTCTTCCCCAAAATTTTATCTTCTGCTCATAAATAAAAGGTCTAATATTTCAAAATTCCTTTATTAAAAAAATTCATTATAAAAATGGTTAAAAATATAATCTTAATAAGAGAGAATGGGATATATAATGTTCATATGGAATAAATAATTACTGGTTTCTAGGTAGAATAACATTGGTAGAAATTTAATATATTGACATAGATGAAAAGCATAAATAATTATGGATGGTGATAGTGTTCATTAATCACAATAATATGAATGATAAATGGAATGTTAAGGTCTTAAAAACCCTAAATTTGTGATGATTTGAATGAAAATTTTATAAATTGTATATGAAGGTAACATTTTTTAAATATCCTTTTCCAAATGTGGATGAATTATTTTTATATCTATTAATATAAGGAACTACACTTACTTGATTTGTTTATATTTCCTAAGATAAATTTCATCATTTGGTTACACTTCAACTAATTTCAACATCATCTCTTAATCTAAAAAAATCAACATCCAAAAATGAATATTTTATTTCTGATTCACTAAAATTCAATTTTAATGCATCATAATATCCATAAATGTGTGAAAAGTCTCTCCATATGTCTCAAACTATTTCCCAAAAACAAAATAGTTAGTGAAATTTAACCAATATAATACATTAATGTATAAACCACAATAGTAACACCAATGGTTCATCATTAACAATTATACACCAAATAGTTTAATAAAAATCAATGAAATATTTATTTGGACATAATTTAGGCAAATGGTATGTGTTAAAACCTTACTGTTATTTAATTTTGGGTTCATCACCCTGACCTTGACAAATACGACGAGTTGTCACCCTGTATGCGAGTTATAATTTTTCTATTACTATATTAATAAAATTAATATAACATTAAATAATATTAATAACACATAATTATTACAACATCAAGATATGATAATCCAATATGGTTACCAATATGTTTAGAGTTATTCCCATAAAATTTAAGGGAATATTTCCATAAATAACATTTCAATGAATCATATACTAAACCAATGGGTTGTATTTCCATAAATTTCTTCTAAACTATCATTAATCTTAGAAAAATACCAACACATAAATCCTAAAATAGTGTATTTAATAATATGAACTTATGATAAACATTAAACATAAAAAACCACAATGGTTTCTATAAGTAATATGTTAATGAAATCATATATGCATCTAAAATTTAACATAATCCTTAGATTCTTAATAATTATTATAAAAAAATCCCATTAGTAAAAAATACTTCTAAAATTTAATTATTGAATCCCAATAAAAAAATACTTCATTTGATTTATTTAAATATAGGTCCATACTTGGTAAATAGGTTAACCAATAGAATATGATGTTGACTCGGATAATCACCAAGTTCCCCAAATTTTTAGAAACGAACTATAAATGTATCACTATGTTGAAATGTATTTCCTTATATTATACTCTTAATCTTCCATTGCAAATTTATTACATTATTAACATCTTTTAAACACATAAAATATTTTTACATCCCTTTTAGTAACATTCCTTGTTGTCTCATTACACATTTTTGACATGAAGGAAATATTTCCTTCTTTATTTCATGGTCTTTATCACTCAAGATCTTAGCAAGCTTCATCCTTATATTATTTGGTGAGTTTGGGAGATGGTTAATTAATAAGTTGTTAATCATACTTCAGTATAACTAATTAGGAATAGTCATGATATCTTTAACTCTTCTCATAATCCCATTTGGTTTCTCATAGTCACCACATTATCCTTTATATTAAATGTAAACACGACTCCATCAGGATCGATCTATTGACTAAAACCAAAAAATATAGTGTTAGAAATAAAAATCATAGAGGTAAAACCCTATAATTATGAAGAATAATTTATTGGATGTTTATATTGGGGAATAATATTGTTATTCTAAGACTCTTTAGGTTTAACCAAGTTCATTCAATGTCATCATCAATTAAAATGCTTTATTATTGTTTGTAATGAAAATGTAAATTTTCCAAAGAATATACACTGAGAGTTTCAAACTAGGTGCATAGTGAGGCCCATTTTTTATTCACTAGTTTATGATCATTTCAATACCAATTCCAATTTTCAGAGTAATTACCCCTAGTTACATTAGTTTTAGAACCATAACCAACTATAATATCAAGATAGGGATGTATTTCTTGGAAAAAACCACATAATATTTTCCATACCAAATCATTATAATGATTCTCTATACTTATACACAAATATTATTATAGGGTTATATTACTTAATCTATGTTTTCAAAATCATAGTTCCTAATGTTTCTACTAAACATGTACTAATACCAACTATAATGACCTTGACCCCATTAACCCAGAGTTGGTGACAATAAATTACTTCCCAAATGTCTGAATATTTAAGTAGTCTTGGAAACTAGATAAATTCACGATTCTAAAATTAAATTTAAAAAATTTCATCAATTTGATCCAAGAATATTAGTATTACCTCTATAATATCTTTTCATATCATTCATAGTACACATCCTAGATTCCCAGAAAAGAAAAAAATATGGGTGAGCTAAAATTCTTAATAAGGATTAAGTATAACCATAGAAATAATGAATCAAAAAGAATAATAAAACTAGAATGGTATATAAAAAAATGTCATTTAAATTAATCGACTATTGTTATATGCTTAGGAATAATCAATATGGAAATTTTAATAATAAAAAATACGTTACATTTAATCAATAACATGAATATCATGACTAAATAATGCATAATAAATATCGAAATGTATATAACTTAAAAAACAAGAAATTTAATCAATAACTATGAATTAAACGCATTCAGAGATAATATTATTATGTAAAACTCATGAATAATAATAACTTAATTCTTAGTAAAGTAAATGATTAATTATTGGACATCCTGATTGCATGCGTCATGATACCTATACCATCAATTCCATTAATAATATGGACTAAAATTATAGGCAGAAACTAATTTAATGCTATCATACTAATTTACCTTATGATACTACCAATTCATAGATGGGATATATAATTATAGGCCCCATAATAACTACACATCTAAAGCATTATGCATATATTTAATAATCAATTCAATTCATAATCAATGTTATTTATCATCAAATTTTAGAATTTAGAAATGAATATGGATTTATCAACACATAACAAGATAAAAAATAACTTTAAATATAGAAAAAAATATTTGGAAATTATATATGGTTTATGAAATAAACATATCCATTATAAATAATATATATATATTTGGGATCGTAAATGTTCAATGATCACGGGAATGTAGATATTTCATGTTAAAGGTAATGACTAAAACAATTAATCTAGAAATTCAATGTAAATTCTTTCCTTGGTCAAAATAATCATAAACCATCTATATAATGAATAATTGTTGTATCAATTAAATATATCCCCAAGAGAGTATAAATAAAATTAAGGGTTTCTATCATTGATTAGTAGATATAATAGAAAAATTTTGTTTGAAAAATCATTAATAATATATCATTTTTTACTTATAATTTTTTTTGTTAAAACTCATATTTTAAAAAAAATAAAAAAATATGATTTTAAAATGAAATTTGGAAAAAAAATGAAATATTTAAAACCATAAGTGGTCATGAATATGGTAAATTATGTATAGGTCATAAACATTTAAACAATTATCAGATTATAATTTTTAGTAAAATCCAAATGATCCTTGTGTCGAAAATGACATGAATATTTATTTATAAAAATTCAAAACTTATAAAATTAGTAAAAATTTCTTTAATAAATAATTTGAATATTTTTAAAATATTTTTTAGAAAAAATGTATTATAAGAAAAATTATTTTTGACTAATGAGAGAAATGAAGCCAAGTTTTATTAAAAAAATTTATTAATCATTTTATGTACCAAAAAGTGTAAAAAGTTACAATTACATTAAAACATAACAGATAACTAGAGGCAGATAAAATTAAAGCGTTTTATTATCAAATGATTAAACAATCTATTTTAATTAAAATTCTATGATAGAAAATACCAATTAAAATGGAATTGTGAAATAAACCCTTACAAAGAATATAACATTGAATCCAGAATTAACCAAAGAATATATTATGTGAATAAAATATTAATCTACTTAAAAAATGTGGATATAAAACATAATATATTCAAAATTAAATACACACATAACCATAGAATATCAAATACATTAAATAAGTAATATAACATAATGAAATGAAATTGAGTTATGAAATTCATTATCGCTTGATAATTTTCATATCATGTCCCCTTGGGTGAAATAATCAAATTTGATACATTAAATACCATTAATTATTAATTAATAATGATATTACATGTCAATGGTGTAATATATATAGAATATAATATAAATTATGTGCATAACATTACAATATTCCTTAATAAAGGGAAATTGAGATGTATCCCCTTACCTCATGCCTATTTTTGGTTTAACATGATTAAATCTGATTTATAATGGTTTTAAGAATGTTATTAATTCATAACTAAACCATATTCATATTTATATTATGATATATAATCCTATTATAACATCTAATCACCCATTCATTATTAATCCTTGTTTATTTTCATTATTTCTAATGGTAATTGCCTTGGTTTCTCATGCGTGTTATGTCATCAAAGATCCAGTTCTTTGGTATAAGATATGAATACGTCATCTCAAAATTTATATTGATGTTATATATATTTTTTCATTATATACAGTTTTATTATCATTATTTGAATTAGAATATAAATAATAGATCACATCACTTAGTGGAAATGGTAGGTCGTATCCACAAACGAGTGATACTATCATTCCATTAACATGAGAAAAGGTAAAGAAGATAAAGATATATAAATATTATAGATTCAGTATCATAATATAAATTTATATCACATATATTCATTAACTTTATACTTATTACATTACATGTAAATTGTAAGTGAGAAACAAATCACATTACTTTATGAGGCAGTTGTCCTCCATACACACGAGTGACTTTATCCTATTTTAAAAATTATTGAAAGTTTGAAGGAATATGTGATATTATAATTTCATATGTATAATAATATAATAAATATAATATGCATTTTTCGAATCAGTCATTATATCCATCCTTGAATTATGGTTATGGAAAACAAATTATATTGGTTTGCAAGGTGGTTTTATATCGTATACATGATAGAAAATTTCATTTCCCATTTAATGGAAGGAAATATAGATATAGGTTATAAAAATAAAATAATAACATATATGTATATGAGAGATATTGATATTATTATATTAATGTGATAAAATAATATTTTATAGAGGTTGAATAAGAAATAAAATGTCAACGCTCATTTAACAACGTTACCTATTCTTCAAGGAGCATCTTTTGGTTTGCACCAAAATCCTTTATATGAATGATATATGACATAAAAAGGGATATATGATGTTTTTAGAGGATAAAATATGTTATTTGAAAATATGTTGGCTGATCCAAATAGATCTAGAAGTGTGAAGAGGGGATGAGAGTGGGTGTGATTAAATATGCGGGGAATAAGATAAGCATGGAATTTTTGAAAAGATTCATTTACAGTAACCTTTTTATCATTAAAAGACTTAAAAGTTAGTCATTATATACCATTAGAGGATATAAGGCCTAAAAATGGCTATAAATGGGTTTTGGACATGCTTGTAGGTCACTTTTAACCTTAAATATTTATTTTAACTCTCGAGAAATAATTTTTTACCTTAATCACAACAATTATTTTTTACTTCTTTTACTATTCATATAGATAAAAAATTAATTTTAAATTATTAGATCATTAAAATTATACAGATTTAAAATATTTAATCATATTTTACAAATTATATTCACATAACTGAAAGTTTCTAATTTATAATTTTATACAAAAATATTAAGAAAAAATGGGGTTTCAAACATAAAATTATCTTTAGTATAGGAGGTTTTAATAACAAAATTCAATATGAAATTCATTCTAGTCACCTAAAATAGTAAAATTTTATTATAATTTAACTAATTTTATTTAAAAAATAACTTAAAATATAATAATACCCTATGAAATATTTAAATAAAAAGGAATCTTTCAATATAAATTAGATTTTTTCACTATTCATCAAAAAAATGAAACATTTGAGAAAAATACAAAAAATTTATGGTAAGATAATTTTTATAGGATGATTTAAAAAATTAAGTACATTTTATGAAATAAATTTACTAAAATTGGTAAAAATTAATTTTAAATTATGTGAAAATAACATGACCAAATTGTCTTTTAGAAAAAAATACTGTTTTTTAGAAAAGATTTCTTTTCTTTTGAATGATTCATATTTTATTTATAATCAATGGATAAAAATAATTTTAAAAAGTAATATAGTACTAATAATACCCCCTAGATTAAAATATATTATATAATGATATACTCTATTATAGTTCACTTAGACTTGGGGTTGTGTGTTTTTTGGGATATCAAAAAGATTAAATCAAATGAATATTATATATTGCAGGTTGTTTAAGTTATTCATTGTGTGTCTCATATGATATAAAATAAAATATTATTATTTTATATATTTTTTATTAAATAAATATAAGTATCATTGGTCATAAATAAAATTTTATAAGCTACTATTTAAATGATAACATTTATGGGATGTAAACATTTGGACATAGTGGAAAAAATCAATTAAGATAGTTGGGAATTATCCTTAAAAAACAATATCCACAAAAAATTAGATTCGTCAATGAATAATTTATATGTGTGAAATATTATTTCATAATAAAATTAGTTTGAAATAGAAAATAATATTATCATAGTATATATATAATCTTAATCAATTTTTTTTTTCAAAAAAGAAAAGTGATTTTGACCCAAGGGAAAGATTTGAGTCTCAAAAACCTCATACGACCAAGGTAAAAATTCAATAAAATTCTCCATAAAATGTTGAATAGAAAATTAAACATAAAATAAAATTTAATAAAATAATTCATTTTGTTTTGTTTCAAATAGTATGTATAATAATTAATATAAATAAGGTTTTTTAATAAATGAAAACTCTCTCTCAATAAAGGGAAATTGAGATAAAATATCATACCTTTACCCCTAATTAGTTGAATGTAAGCTTGTAACAAAAAATGATCTATCCGAATCAAATATTTTTTTCAAAATAATATAAATATAATGTTTTATAAAAATTATTTATAAATATTAAATAAATTTATAAAGATACTTATCATCAATTATAAAATATGGATTAAATAATCCCGATATATTTAATCTAGTTATGTAATGGTAGTGTTGTTCTTTGTTTTTATCCAAATGATAATTATTCCTAGAAAATATTTGATATTGGAGTATAAATTTTATCATAATTTATAAATTTCTAATTTCATTACATAAATATTTTTTAGTGTTTTTTGATGATGAAATCGAAGACATTATCATTTTGGTGAATTTATCAAATAAAATGTGATAAATTAATAACATCATTATATAATGATATTAAAAATCTAAAATAATTTTTAGATCAAGAATAAATTACTTATACATTTTTTACCAAAATATAATAATGATTAATCATCCATGAAAAAAACATTACAATATCACTCATATAGGTGGCAAAAATGACATAAACAAAAGTGTGTTATAAGGATTGAATGAGGATGGGAATGATATTATATAAATTTAATATAAAATTTATATAATATTTAATATATAATGAATATCATTTACCTTAATTAATCCCACTATTATAACCATCCATGATTAGTGGTTATGATAAATGAAATTTATTATTCATGGAGGAGGTAGTTCGCATGTATGCATGATAAAAAAACTCAATGTGTTAACAAAATAATGGAATATGAAGGATGATAATTTATAAAGTTAATTTGAATATTAAAAAACATATTTATTCATAAAATCCACCTCTGATACAATCCTTGATATGTAGGGATGGAAAAAAACTATATCGCATCATGGGAGTGGTTGTCCGCACATACACAAGAACAATATTATTTTATTTTCAAAGTTGATGGAAAGGATTAAATATTAGTTTTATGGATATGAAACTGAATTATTGAAAACCATTTGACACACAACATACACTTTTTAAAATTCCTTAAAGATGGGTTTTAAATTTGAAGTGTATTTTCATGCATGAACATGGTTTTGAATTACTATATAAAATGTATAGTTAAAATATATGTATTAAAATTATAATTATTTTTCTAAGATTTTTTTTACAAAACATGGTATTGGTATCATGAATGGAATGATGTTATAATAGTATATTTGGAAAACTCTAGCAAATGAGGTATAAATAATCATATGTGAGAATCAGGGGAGTTAGATATCACTAGGGGAGGTTTCCATGATTCCATGGATTTATAATGGTTTTCCATTCTAAAGGATTGAGGCTATCATACATTATGATTCACTTATAGTAGATACTAGTTTTGTTCATATGAGTTCTGAACACCATTTTGTTTTGATTATCCCCTTAGTATTATAATATTACGTTATTTTCATGTTCTTTTGATATTATTATTTCCCACATAATTTGGATATTATTTCAAGAAAAATGTTAACTACATATGTCTATTCATCATGTATAATCATAAAATCATATATTATTGTTTATTTGAATTAAAATTATTTTTTAAAAGAGAACAAATGGATGATTTTATATAGAAAAATGATTTCTTTTAAAAATATTTTACAAAAAAATTTTACATGAAAAATAATGAATGAATGTGGATCATAATTGTATTATTTCATGATGTAATCCTTCTAAGGTCTAATACTGAAACCATACATTTTTCTATGGTCATTTATCACCTTTGTTTTGTAGGATACCAGTAAAGTAAATATTTTTATATGGAGGAAGACTCATATAGATCATTGATATAGTCATATTTTCATGTATGTCTACAGATAAACTAAATTATTTTATAATTTTAATTTATTAAATCTTATGGTATTAAATTGTTTTATAAATTTCTAGAAGGAAATTGGAAATGTCCAATAATGAGATAAGGGTGATGATTTGATAATTCAAATGATGCCCTTTGAGAAAGGACAGGTTAAAGACTGAGCTCAGAGTTAGAAAAATGAATAATCAAGTGAATTTCAGATTTAATATTCTAAGAAACTCCTTATAAACATTTAAAATCTATATCTATGATGTGAAAATTTAAGAACAAAAAGTTTAAGACAATATTTAAATAAAAGGAGACACTCTAGGACAATAACACAGTTACATGAAATGACTCATATGTGTCACACCTTGACGGTCCCCTCATATTATTACACACATAATTTCATTCCATAAAAGTCATACTAGGTACTTAATCAAACATTTTCACTATAAAAATTTGTTTCACAATGTAAAAATGTTTTTCATGATTAAAAAACCTACATTTTGATGTAATAAGCGTCAACGACCCCTTTTAATTCCCCTATGATGACTAGGAATGATTATGAAAATTTTAATTATTTTATTTATAAATACCAAAGTTGGATTAGAACCCTATAAATATTGATATTAGGGTATTAGAAAAATAATTAAACCAGTTTGATAGGATCTTCAATTTTATTATATTAGGGTGTTTCTTTATGTTTTTATTTTTTTAATTTCATTCCATCTAATAACATTTCAAATTTTAATTCAAGTGTTACCCTTTTATTTTTAAAATATTAAACTGATATTCCTCTTATCTATTTCCTTTGTGATCTCTTTCACTTTGAAAATGGAAAGTGAATAACCCAAGGCTTGGTTTTTGTGGAAGTTTCAATATTTTCCAAAATTATAAGGCTTTAATTATTTAATGTATTTAATTTAAATTTAAGAGATTGAGAGGGGAGTGAATGGAGTAGAATTTTTCTACCATGATATAACTTTCAAAATCACTTCTATTCTCTCCAAAATCTAGTTTCTTCCCTTCTCTTGGGTGAACTCTTTATGAGATGATAGTTCTCGAGAGATGAAATGAAATTCAATAGAGTTGAGTATTTTATTAATTTCATTCTTGATCGAGGTGTTATCCTACTTGTTTGTTACTGTAGGTGGGATTTGGTATTCCCAAGATGTTTTCATGGCATACAATGTTTCAAATTCAATGTAAAGGGTAGAACTAACTATATGATTGGATATATTATCAAAAATGATTTAATCAATAATAGAAAATAATGATGGAACCCATGAAATAAAACCCCAATAACTAAGACCTTTCTTTTCAAATATCATTATATATGCATCTTCATTTAATTTTAGCTTTTCATTTTTTAAAAGGTTGGGGCTGAAGCCTCATTTATTATTAAAGAAAAGAAAATACCTATTTTAACTGGGTAGAGGGAGACCCATTACATAGCCCGAAGGCCCAGGGGGCATTTATCCCATTACATGGCAAGTAGGCCCAAATTTTTGGTCTAAGGACCATTCTGTGAATAGTACTGCTACAATACCCACTTTCTACAGTACCACATAGTACTTGCCACTGCTACAGTGCCCTTCCGCCCCTATAGTGACCTACCACCACAACAGTTCCCATCATTGCTATAGTGCCTCCACTGCTACAGTAGAATAGTATTGCTACAACACCTGTGCCCAATGGGTTTTGAACCCCCATTTTTTATGTAGGATTATGGGGTGCTTACCATTAAGCCAAACCCCAACCACCTTTTAGTTTTTCATTGCATTATTCTCAAATAAAAATATAAAAAATTAAATTTTCCCCCTGAATAATATAAACACAAAAATAATTAGATATATTTGAACTAGGAATTAGTGATTGATTAACTTTGATTTCCATCAAGAGAGATAACCCTAGTTAGAATCTGTGCTACATTGGGAAAATTAATTAACTTTTGTACTTCCCTATGTTAGAAACATTAAAAAATAAAGTGTTCATAAGGATCTAATCATAAATTATTTTCCTTTTTTGATTTTTAAAATTTTAAAATTATTTCAATTTTTCTTTAAAAATAGATTAAAAAAATTTATTTTTATTGATTTATTCAAATAATCATTATAGTAATTGGATATATTACTCATAGTTGCAATAAAAAAAGAATATGATTATTACAAAATGGGATAGGTTCTAGAACATATAGAAGACATAAATAAATTGAAGAGAATAAAGTAATGGATAACTACCTATTTCCAATCATCAGAGAAGAAACCCGAAACTATATCAAAGGATGAGGAAACGTGTCCCTGGATATGCTTTATTTTTCTAATGAAATCCAAGAAGTTGAGGCCATAATAAAATATTATAAACAAACTAAACATCTAGGGATCTAGATCGAAATATGTCATAATAAGATGGAATGAGAAGATAAACACTCACACGATGATGAACATTAGAGAAATTAAAAATCCTTAGATAAATATGGGAGAGACTAGGAATATTATGAATTGAAATGTGAGATCCCCATTTAAAAGGAATGTGAATCAGTACCTCTAAACTAATTTTTATCCATAGAGGAAAAAGAAACTGCCCCTATGGTGTTATTTTAAGAAAGGATGAATGAGCATTACTACCTTTCACCACATTCTACCATTCAATATTAAGAGGTTCACTCCGTTGAGGACTTGATTAATGTCTAACTAGTTTAGGGGGATGAACCCTTCACAAATTCTATATAAATAAATTTCAGTGAAGTTGAGTTGAGTATTATATATTCTTGTCTAAATTTTATAGATTTGATAATTATAATTATAACAAGGATTTTTATTTTGAAGAATATGAGACACATTATGAGGAATATATGTAGCTCGATAATTGAACTAAACATTTATTTAAGGAACCCAATGAATATATCTATGTTTGGATACTAAGGAATAAAAAATATGATTCTCAAATTAAAAGGGATAATTTTAAATGTAATTAATAAATTTCTTAATATATTCAATTGAAAATACATTCTAAAAACACCCTTGAAAATCCAATTTATACTTCCCACATTTAAAATGTATTTGACATAAAATAGGATATTGAACAAGTAGAAACTAAGAAGGAGGATGATCTTTAATTCATACTTCCCTTCCATACATGCTATACTTAACAATGAAGGGTATGATTTTTTTTCTCAAGCCATGAAGTCCCTCACAAAAATGACATATAAGTGAAATATGGAAAAAGGATCATGTGGTTGTTTAAATCCAATAAAATCCACCCACCAAAAAATTATGGATGATTTCTTGTACTTCCCATCTAGATGCATTTAAAAATCAAGTCCCACTTAGGGGATTAGACTAGGGCTTATCCTTATTTTTTTATTCTTTTTTAAAGAATTTAAATTTCAATTCCTATTTTGGGAATATATTATGACGAAACCATATTTTCACTATTATTAATTGTTTACTTTTTTATGGTCCTATTATATAAAAGTGTTATTTTTTATAGGTCCATATTCCGATGTCACAAGGAGAACAAAAAAATAAATAAGTGGAAATTGAGGATGTTTTTTTTCTCTTTTTTTAGATGATAAAAGGAATCTTATTCAATAAATGGATAATTTACATCATAAAAATTGAAAAAACAACCCATACATAAACAGACCCTATAGAAATAGAACCTGGACAATATGAGTGAAGTCTCATTCCAAATGGGAGTATAAGTTTCATTAAATTATTTTATTTTTAACTCATAGTTTTAATTTGATTTTGAGCATTAAATAAAAATTTAATTCCTTACTTGAACCCATGAACACTAGTGTCGATGTAGGAGAGATAAGTTTCTTAGGATAATCATTATTCCATGTTTTAAATTTCACTGGTAAAATTTTTATATGATTAAAATTGAAAAATGAATATGTAAGGATAATTATGAGGGGATAAATTTTAAAAATCATGATTTTTAGTGATGATCATTTTTTTAAATTAAATTATTCTCATATTTGACATATTCTTATTTTCTAAAATTAATATTGATTAATTTATTATCTTTGTGCATTTCCATGCATAATTTTCCCAATCTATATGTTATCATCCCTGATAAATTTTTTAAACCAAATAATTACCATTTATTTCTATATCATATTTCTTGAGAGACCCAAAATTTGTTTTCTTCTAGATAATTCTAGAAATCATATTGAAGAAAAGACTGAATAAGAATTATTTTAATATGATTGAGGAATTTTTATTAACAATCCTTTTATCAATGTACACACCTTAAAATGAATCCTACATTTTTAATATAACATAAATGAATGAACATGATAATAAAATAACCATGTTATAAGAATATTATATCAATTACTACCATACTCACTATATATAACATGATGTAAAATAGATTATGTATGGGGGATGGGATTTCCATGATTGATGGGGATGTACATCATTGAACACATTTTAATGGGGGATTTTTCATGAGATTTTGAGAGAGGCCATGTTATCATTCTTTTCACTTTATTATTATCCACATCTCTTGCTATAAAAATATAATAAAATAATAAGTAGAATTTTTTTTCTAAAGATATAAAAAATTGGTTTGGTATTAGTAGTATACAAAATTACCATTACTAGGCTTATGATACCTTGGCATATGCAATTAGTTAGTGGATGTGAGATTATCTTAAGGCACAACTATTGAAAAATTGTATAAAAATGTGAAAAAAGAAATATTGGGTGATTCAACCATTATGGTAATTTTTATTCGGTTAATAACTTGGGCATTTGGGGTTGAATATGACATTTTACTTGAGGATTCCATTGGTTATATACTTTGATATCATGTTTTGTGGTAAATAGAAAAACCTCTATTTTGAGTTTTATTTTATTCATTACCTACCTAACCAAATATATATATGCCTTTTGATCTATAATTCATGTCTTGATGAATAATTTTGATCTATTTCAATATGAGTTTGAGATATTTAAATCCATGGATTCCTATAGCAAGTGACATGTACTTGAGTTATGGGAAAAATTCCTTTTTCATTTGTTACCTTCAGAGATGAATAAAAATTGTTCAATGTGAGGTATATTATAATAGTAATTCACATTAATAATGAATTAAAATGTAATTTTTTTGGAAGTATAATCATTCTAATTTTAAAATATGGGAATTAAAATACATTATTCAAATTATTTATTTAAAAAATGGGCAGTTAGAGAAATTATATTTTGTAAATTTTTAATGTTTATTTTCCATTTACAAAAACATTATTCCATTGCATTGGAAATTTAAAAATATGTAGAACAAGAATCCTTTAAAATATTTTTGAAGTTACATGCTTAAGGAAACTCAATTTCTAAATGTGGGGAAATTAAAATATTCCTATTTTTTATGTTTATTTAAATATAATTAATTTTTTTTACAATTGAATTGATTAATTTTTTTAGTATATAATTATTTTTATAATTTATAACAGGAATATATAAATGATTGATAATTAGTAAAAAGTCAATAATTTCAGGATTGAGATGATGCTCAATGTCAAAGAATAGGTCAAGAACAACTAAAAAATGATAAATCAAGTGAAACGTGGTCTAAATCTACTGGAAACCATTTGTTTACATAATAATACAATTTTTTAAGATGTAAAAAAATGGGTAAACTCAAACGTAAGACAAGACATAAAGAAAATTAATCACTCTAGAAAATACCACAAGTGTCCTGGCATGACTATAGCGACCTTGGGGTTTCATACCTTGATATTAAATATTTTTATCTGAATATTAGATAAATTACAAAAACATACAAAAAATCATAGTAATAGTTTAATTTACTTGGATTCTAGGTGCACAATCATATAATTTGGTGAAATAACATCAACATCTCTTATACAAATATTCTCCTTTAGTAATCTTTAGGAACATACCCAACAAAAATATATTTTCATAAATTTGGGAATGAAAAAAAATAAAGTTTGAGATCAGATTCTCAATAAGGGTAGAAAAGGAAGATACATAATAATAACAAGAAAATATGTGTATTATAACATGAAAATAACATATGAAATCCATACTTTACATATGAAAGATAATAATCTTGAGTCATAGAATTTAGATTTGTTTTTTAGAATAAAAGAGTCATATGGAAATCAAAGAACATGATTCATGATAGCATATTATTGGAAGAAGACATAGAATTGAAGAATATATATAATAATAAAAAATATTCGATAGTAGTCAATTCTCACAGCCATGTCTATCATAGTGTAATGACTTCACTCCCCAAACCGTCATATTTGTCAAGTTTAACTTTGAAGAGAATCATAACGGATGAAGTACCGTACTGAATTATGTTAAATCCCCATTCTATTCATGTTTATATAATGATATATAAATATTTACCCATTGTATATGATGGATATATAGGTCTCACCCATCATATAATGAAAATAATATATATGTGTTACACAAGATCAGAAAATAGTCAGCATGTCATAACCCATGAAATGAAATAGGTTTCATAATCATTTTATCATATCATACCATATATGAAAGAGATATGTTTCATAATAATTTCATCATTTCATCATTTCATTATATGATAACCCATGAAAAGAAGTGATTTTTATAATAATTTTATTATCATAAAAACCATGGAAGAGAAACAAGTGTCATAAAAACCTTGTCATAAAAAACACAAACCATTAAAAGAAAGAATAAGAATTTTATTCTTGGATAACATCAAAATGAGAGAATAAGTTACATCAAATGATGTAATATTATATGGATAATTATTTTAAAAATATAAATTTTCTTTAAAAATTATATTTTTGAAAATAAAAAATCATAAAAGAATTTGAAATTATTTTCATTGAAAATAAACATTAAAACTTATAAATGAATCATTGAAAAATAAATAAAAATATTTCATGATTAAATTATAATTTATTCTTTGAAAAAACACTTTTTAAATCATATATTTTTTTAAAATACTTTTCTTTGAAAATAACCTTGAAACTAATCATGGAATATTTAAAAAACAGTCAATACATTTCTTAGGGAAAATAACATTTCCACTTTAAGAAACACATTTTTTATAATGGAAATAATTTGGAAAATAATTTTCATTGAAAATAACAATAAAAATATATAAATTATTATTCAAATAAAACATTTTCATGATGGTGGAAAATTCAATTCATACCGTATAAGTTAAAATAATGTTTATTATCACAATTTTGGTAAAATCCAAATAGGCATTGTTTGGAAAATGAAATGAATATTACTTTAAAAAAAATTTAAAATTCAAATATGTGTAGAAATGTATTTGATAAATAATTTTTATGAATGTAAAATTTATTTTATAAAACATTTTTAGAAAACATGGTTTTGGAAGAAAAATGAATTTTGACTGAAGAGAGAAAAGAAGTCAGATTTTATTGAAAAATTATCTCAATCATTTTATGTATCAAAGAGAGTAAAAATATTAATATTATGCTAAAATATTATTAATACCTATAGTATAATATATTAATAATATTTTTTGAGAGGTAAATCATAAATTTTATCATAGGAGACTTAATCATAAACAAACTCGATAAATTATGTGATTAGAAAATAAATCCACTACCACATTGGTAACATTGTATATTAAGCCCCATGAATGAATAAAATTAAATAAATACTATAATAAAATGATAATAAATAATTTCAAGATATTAAAATTTAAATGGGTTGTATATACACCTCATAATAAAATTTAGGTCTTTAATATAACATTTATCTCAAATAAATATTATTGAGAGAAAAAACCCTTAAACTTTTGGTAACATTTTTACATTAAAACCCATGATAGAGATATACTTAATTGGTAATGTAAATAATAATAATTTTTAGGAGAATAATTTTAATATAAATTCTTGGGAAGAATATGCGCCACATAAATTAAATTGGTGGTGAATATAACATGTGTCTTAAAGAAGTAAAAAGTGAGGAAAAAATATCTTACCACTTTAGTAATATTTTCAATCATAATTCCCAAAGAATTATAACATAAAATGAAATTCTAAATATCACAAAAATAAGGAAATCTATGAAATAAAATTTTAATCGGTATATAAACACACCATGAAAATGAAACGAGTAGTTAATTTTCATATGTATTCTAGAGACAAAAGAGAGACTAGAATCCCCTTACCTTAAGTAGTAACTTCATTTATACATGTCAAAAAATACATTATAATAAATCTAATATTAATAAAAATATATAATATAAAAATAATTATATATATAACATCATATATTATTTACATAAGACTATTTATTTACCATTTTTCACTAATTCTTTATTAAAATCACATTTCGGGTAATAACTGATTTATTTTTCAAATAAGATTTAATTTGTTATTGTTTTTCCTCTTAAATGAATAAAAAATACATTATATGATAAAAAAATAATGAAATAATTATTATATTTAGAAATCAAATAAAATTTTATGAACAATAATGAATTTTTATTTTCAGAATAGAAGCATGTTACAATCATGGAGAAGGTAGGTCATATGTACACATGAGTAACATTTTAATTTCTCTACGATAATCATGTAAAACGATAAGTAATATTTTATATTTATAGACTTATCATAATATAATATTATTTATTTAAATATACTTATATGTATTATCAATGTATTAAGGTGAGTAAAAGAGAGAGTCACATCACTTCGTGAAGGAAGTAGTCCACACATACAGAAATGATGTTACCAACTTTTAGTGAGTGAAAAGATAAGAAATAAAATGACATATTATATATTGATAATGATAAATATGTCATTAATATCATAATTATGTCATTTATATCACATATATTCATTAAAATTACCCTTTTTATCTTCCAGGAAATGCGTTAGTGAGAAATGAATCACATCGCTTTGCAAAGCATTAGTCCGCCGTACACATGAGTGACATTATTGTATTACCAAAGAAATGGAAATTAAATATATATATATGATATAATTACCAAATATGTATAATTATATTATAAATATTATATATATATATGTTATATACATCATTGTAAACCACTGTGATAGGTGGTATTTGAAAAAACAATGACATCAGTTGACGTGGTAGAGTCCACCATACACACAAATGATGATTTCGTAACCAAATTGATGAAAGTGGAGTTTAATTTAGTTAATTAACTTCACGTAAAAATAAATTAGTATTTTTAATATAATGATTTTATTATATAATTATGTTTTAATATTAATTGTAGGAGGTGGAGGAAGAAATAATATAAAAAAGATCGTTGAAGAACATTACCTCTTATTCAGATAACCTCAGTTTTCACCAAATTACTAACTAGGATGGATTTTAGTGATAAAATATGTATTATGGGATTTGGGGAGGTAATTTTTAAGGTATTATATCTTTTAATTTCTAAAAGAACAATTTTATGATGAGGATAAGATAAAAGAGTGGGTGTCATTTTACTAGTTAGGTTAGTGGCACACTATTATTTGTTTTTGAAAAGAAAAAGGTTTAACCACGATTTTATCATGAAAAAAGAATATAAAATTAATTTTTATCGATAATTATAAATTATAGGGTTGAAATATGGAAATATATTAGATTTTAGATAAGTTTCTAGGTTATTTAAATGCTTATATTTATAGTTTAACCCACATGAAATTGATTTTTACCTTAACCCTAGTACTAATTTTTAATTTTTTCACTAACCAATTTTGTCCTACTTTAATTAAAAATATTAGATAATATAAAATTTTTAGATTCAAATTATTGAAACCATTTTTCAATATTAATTTCACAAAAATGGAAAATATTAATTTAAAATTAATCCTACAAACGCGACGAGAAATCTGGTTTTCAATGAGAAAAGGTTCAAAAGTTTATAATGTTATTAAATCCAATATTAAACTAAAATAAATTCCAATAAACTAAATTGGAATAATATATATTTATAATTTAAATTTTTTACTTTATATCCAATTTGAAATATAATTTATCTCTATAAATAATTTAAATAAAAGGAAATTTTAAACTAAAATTCGATACTTTTCACAATTCATTAAAAAAGTAATCTTTTTTTGAAAATTCCCAAAAAATTACCATATGATAAATTTGATATGATAATTATAAGAATAAATTCATTTTTCAAATAAATTTTATAAAATTGAAAAGTATTATTTTAAAAAAAATGTGCAAATAAGTGATTTTTTTACATAAGTATTATTTTAAGTGTATAACATGATTGGTTGCTGTATCTTGTCTAGAAAACACATAAGATTAATAATTAAGAGTTTATTGAATATATAAAAAATAAATTTCATTAAAATCATTAACCAAAATTGTTTTTTATAATTTATTGTGGTAAAATGTGTTTCCTTTCATAAAAATAGTTTTTCATAAAAAAAAATTTCCTTTCTTTTTCAAATAGTTTTTATTTTTTTTTTATTTATTTTTTCACAATATAATTCATTTTGATTATTTTTGTAACAATATATTTTTATAATTTAGTAAATTCTACTCACACATGAAATTCTAATATCAAGGAGATAAATATCAATTTAAGTAATAATATTTTAATTGTATGACACATTCTTTTCACACTGAGTGATGCATCTAACACAAGATAAAATCATTATTCCATATAACACAAGAAAAACTATGTGTTTTTATAATTATATAATATTGAAAATATTAATTTTATTTTTAAATAATTTTATATAAAATCTCACTTTATAACATTTTAAACCATATAAAATGTATTTTGACATTGAAATTCATCACCTTGGTATCAACAACATAGGATAATTTTTCCTCATTACATACTTAGGTTCCCACATTGCTTCCTAATGCTGGTAGTTTCGCCATAATAAATTGACAAGGTATGTGGTATTTGTTTTTTAAGTCCTTATTTTTTCAATACATAATCTATATTAGTTGTTCATAATAAGGAATATCATTCTCCACTAGTATGACCTCTGAGTTTAGAAAATTTGAGTGATTAGTAAAAAAATATTCAATATTGGTTACCTAAGATGGATAAATATTCATATGTTGAATCAAAAAGTTAATCTCTAAAACCTCATCCAAAGTTCAACTTTAACCATTCAATAAATTTTTAACCTTATAAACCTTCTAAATAGAAATTTATAATTAAGGTCACCAAATTTATCAAAATCAACTCAACATTTATCCCTCGTATATCATAAATTTTCTATTGATTATCACACACCAAACTTGTGAATACCTTCATCATGTATTGTATTGAGACATGGTAATAACCTAAAATAAAATTAAACTTTATTGAAAAAATAAATTATTCCTCATTCAACATATAAAACAGAAATTATTTGATATATTAATTAAATAAAAACATTTTTTACTCCATCAATTATAGTATACAAAACTTTTTCAACAAACCCTTAATCACATCCAAGGTAATTAGTACTGTAAAATTTCATTTATCTATATCAATCATCTCTTTATCCCAACATCACAATCAAAACACTAGGATAAAATTAATGGTTATATTTCCTTTAATTATATGTTTACATAATACATTAGCTTCCCATTAAATCAATTTTCAAGCTCATCAACACCATTAAAGAAATTCTTATATATCCTTAACGAAAAAATTATGATAAAAAATCCTTATATATTTCATGATTGATAAAACATAACCCTTGAATTTTAGTACATTAATTTTTCAGTCATTTCACTTCCTTCTTTACACATAAAATCGGCTTCATCATTATAGTCCTTAATACATCATTCCATTCATATATCATTCATAGTATCTTTATTATCAACATAAAAATAATTAGTTGTAAAACCTTGATAATTCACTTCACGAGCTTTCCCCACATGACATTTATTTTCATAATTGATATAAATTCTACATTAAAAATATTAAATAGTGGATAATACCTTATAGAGGTCATTATTCTTATCCATTTCATTAACAATACTTTTCATTTTCCAGTTAATTTTATTTTCATTATATCCCCATTTTCCAAACCCAAAACAACTTATCATCCCTCAAAGATGCTCATCTATGTTCTTATTTCCATATTCTAAACATATAAGAAACTAAATATTCTCTCCTCCATGATCTCCAGTACCCAAAAAATCATATAAATCTATTATTGTATAGTTTATTTATTCTATGATTTGGTTATGGTGAATTTCATTAATCATATATCATCATAACTTATTAAGAATAATCAAAATATCCTAATCTCCACACATCATACCATTTGGATACACATAAGCATATTTTAAATCTTATTAAATTTCAACACAGTTCTCTATAGTCCCATTCATTTATTAAACTGAAAATAATAGTGTAAGAAACACTAATAATAGCGAAGAAACACATAATCATAAAAAAAATTCATTTAATATTTCTAAATCATGACATATTATTTTTAATCCATGATACCTTAGGTTAATCCAAGGATATTAATAGTCATAATCTATTTAGATCATTATTGATGGTTAATAAAGATTTTTTGAATATATAAATCATAACCCTCGAAAGTGACAAACAATGTATCTAGCATAACCTACTTTCATGCACCATGTGATGATTGAGTCCATCTCAATGCACCCTTTTAATATTTATTATGCCTAGTAACCTCTGGGATAGAGCCACATCTATATATAGTATCTATACAGGGATTTAATTTCTTTTAAACCAATTTCTCCATCCTTTACCAAAATTCTAGGAAAATTTACTATATTTTTTTATCCTTAAACATATCCTTAGAGACTCCCCTTGACATATCCTTGGATTTATCCCTGGGTGTATCAATAATGTTTTCTCATTCTTATTTCCAATGTTTATCTAAATTTTTTATATGATACCAACAATATAGACCAATGATTTTTCAAACATGGATATTACATCTTTTTAGGTTAATATTCAATACATTAGACAAAGAAATTTCTATGGATAAAATTAATTTAGTGTATTTGGATACCACATGCACAATATTAAAATTTGGTGAAAGATATTCAACATCTACCATAATTATCTTCTTATTTAGTAGTCTTTACAAACATAACCTACTTAAAACCATTCTTCATAACCTGGGGAATGTAAACATTGGAAAGGGTGAGATAAAATTATAAGTAAGGTAAATCAAGGGAGATATGGATGAATATCCTGAACATATGGTTATGATAATGTTAGTATAACATATGGAAACCACACCCTTTATATCAAATTCCATAATTAAGATTTATGGAATAAATAATTATATTTCCTAATACATGAATAATAAGAAAATCAAATATTTTGATCTATGATAGAGTAATATTGGAATAAGGTATAGAATTTTGGTATTCACCTAAGCATAGAAGTTCATTTTCAAATTAGTAAAGGCTCACTAACAAGAATATCATAGTGGAATAGTTTCACTATACTAACCATCATAGTAGCCATGGTTCAGTCCAAATATTATCATAGTAGATAAAGTCCCTTATAGAACAGGTTTCACTCCCTATGTTAGTCCAGTCTATTTCATGAGAATTAAATCCCTACCCAAAGCATTATAGGGAGATATAGGTCCCTCACATCACATAATGAAAATCCTAAATTTGTGTGACACATGGTAAAAAAATAATCATATCATAACCCAAGAAATGAAATGGGTTTCATAAATATATGATCATATAATATTATATAAAAAATAGATAGCTTTCAAATAATTTCATCATTAAATCATATAATATACTATGAAATCAAGAATTCTTCATAAGGATTTTATGATGGCATAACCCATGAAAGATAAAGTTATTTCATAAAAACCTTTTCATCATATTCATAAACCATTCAGAGAAATAATATGAATGGTATCATTAAATCATATACCCCAAAATCATATGTTAAATAAAAATACGTAATATTATATGGGGAATGACTTAAAATGATAAATCACTTGTAACATTTCATTAAAAAGAAAAATTTTATTTAAAATTTGACCTTTTAAAACTAAAAAATCATAAAATATTTTGGAAATCCATTTATTTTTAAATAAAATTTAAAAAAATATATAAAGGAAACTTAAAAAAATCATATAAATAAATTATTTATGAAAAAAACCTTTAATATATGGAAAAAAGTTTTATAAAATAAAAAAATTAAAATCATTCTCTTTAAAAATAACTATGAACACATATAATGGAATATTTAAAAAATATTTAAAATATTTCTTTAAGAAAATAAAATTTACACTTTGAAAAACATAATTTCAAAAAATAAAGAACTTTTGTTAAATAATTTTATATAAATATAACCATACATACATATAAAAAATCATTAAGAAAAATAATGTTCATGATGGTGGGTAATTTTGTTCATTCCGTACATGTTACTACAGTAATTCTTTTCACATTTTTGGTAAATACCAAGCTTGAAATGTTTAGAAAAAAAATAAAGAATAATATAATTTTATTTGTAAATATTCAAAATTTTATAAAAAATTAATTAATTTATCTTTTTTAATAATTTTAGAAACATTTTTTAAAACATCTTTAGAAAACATAGTATTTGAAGAAAAATTATTTTCATCCAAAGAGATAAATGAAGTTGGATTTTAATAATAAAATTTTTCTATCATTTTAAGTTTCAACGAGTGAAAAAATAGTAGTATTACTTGAAGATATCAGGGATAAATATAGGAGAAGAAAATTCATGAAAATTCATGTGATATACATCATAATATTTTAACATAGGATCCTTAATCATAAATAATCCCAGTAAATAATGATATTGTAAGATAAATCCATTACAACATTTATAACTTTGAATCATAATAAATATGAAAAAAATAAATTGAATTAATCTTAAAATATAATGAGAATAAATAAATACATTATACTACATGTCAGTTTTTCTATATATACACATCATAAAATAGGTAGGTGAAAAATATAACATTTATCTCAAGGAATGAAAATTGGGGAAAAAATCCATTACTGATTTGGTAACTTTTAAATTGTAAAACCAATGAAAGAGACATCATAAAATGGATATTAAATCCAAATAATTTTCTAGAGAATAATAATTTAATAAATCTATGGGAAGTATATAAACTACATAAATGAAATAGGTCGTCAATATGGTGTGTGTCTCATATAAGTAAAAAGTGCGACATAAATCCCTTACATATTTAGTAATGTTTTGAATCATAACACCCAATTAATAATAACACTAAATTAACCATTAAATATCTTTAAAATAATTAGATTCATTATATAACATTTTAAATAGGCAGTATATACACCATACACATGTAATGAGTGGTTAATTTGCATATTTTTCGCAAAGAAAAAAGAGAGAAAAGAAATCACATACCATAAGTATAAAATTACTTTGTACACATTAGAAAAACATGTATAAAAAAATAATACTATTATACATATAAAATTAGACCAAAATTATATATATCATATCATATATTATTTACTTATTACCATTTATTACATGTTTATTACCAATTCCTTGTTAAAATCATTTTTTGGGTAATAAGCGCATTGTTTAAAGTATATGTTTTGATCTGTTGTTTTCAATCCTCATAATTTGATAATTATTCCATAATATCAAAAATAATAATAATAAATATTATAAAATATTTTAATATCAATTATAAATTTAGGTCCAATCGTAAATGATGTTTTTTAGAAATAAATCATGTTTTGATCATGGTGATAGTAGGTCGTATGAACGCCTGCGCAACATTTTAAATTTTCAATGATAATTTTGGAAATAAGGTAAATAAAAATTTATCTTTTCAAAAATAAAATAAAAACATATTATATGTATATATATACTTGTACATATCATCCATTCATTCTAATGATTAAAATGGAGAGTCAAATCACTCTGTGAAGGCGGTAGTCCACACGCACATGAATGATGTTATCATCTATTCATGAGTGAAAGGTTTAAAACTAAAATCATATATTATCTATTTATAATGATTAATATTTAACTAATATCATAATAATTTCATTTATAACACATATATTTATTAATAATTTTCCTTATTATATACCATGTAAAGTGTGTGAAATATGAATCTCATCACTTTGTGAGGCGGTAGTCTGCCATACAGACAAACAACATTATCATATCTGATACATAATGGAATGAAATTTTTTATATATTATATAATTACTCAATATGTATAATTTGTTTATAAATATCATATATATAATTTATATCCATTAGCATACCAAACCATGATAGATGGTAATGGAAAATAGAATGACATCGGTTCGTGAGGCATTAACCCGCCTTACACACAAATGATAATTTAATAACCCATTTTATGGAAGTGGATATGGTAGTAATTCATAGAAGTAACATGAATTTTTTTTATATGAAATAAAATATGATTATAATATCATAATTTATTAATAATAATATTAGGAGTTGGAGGAAAAAATAAAAGAACAATGCTTATTGAAAATGTTAAATTTTTATTAGGCAACCACCTTAAGATTGCACAAAAATCCCTCATAAGTTGGATTAATTAAAAAAATATGGATTCTATGAAAATAGGTGGGATTTTGGGAATGTATTTGGTCCTACATTATCTTTTCCAAAATTGTTTTATTGTGAAAATAAGAGAGGAAAGGTGGTGGACTTTTATATGTGAGGTGAGTGGTGAACTTGAATTTTTTTGAAAAGAAAGAGAGTTACCCACATTTTTATCATTAAAATGGGTAAAAAATGGATTATAATAAATAAATTAATATTTTAGGTTTTAAATATGTCTATATAGTATATTTTAGACAAGTGTTTTGTCATTTAAACCCATACCTATTAAGTGTAAACCCTGATAAACCCATTTTCACTATAACTATGGCAATTACCATTTATTGTTTTCACTATTAATTTAACTAATACATTAAAATTAAATTATAATATAGTATAAATTATTCTAATTAAAAACATGGAATCAATTTTTTTTAAATTCAATTCATATAAGTGTTCAATTGTATTTTAAAATTAATCCCATACAGGCGATGAAAAAGCAGTTTTTCAGCGAGAAAATATTCAAAAATTACAAAATGTTTTTATATCCAATATCAATAAAAAATTGATTCCAATGACCCAAATGAGATTCATATATATATATATATATAAAATTAACAAATTTTATTTCAAATCCAATTTATAATATAATTTAACTTTATAAATAATTTAAACTATAAGGTAGTTTTCAATTAGAATTCATTATTTTTACCTATTCTTCAAGAAATTAATTTTCTCATAAAATTTCGAAAAACTAAACCTAAGTTAACTTTTTAAAGATAATTTTAAAAAATATAATTTAATTTTAACGATATATTTTAAATATATCTTAGAAATTATCACTAAAATAAGTACACAAAAAGGCGATAAAACTTATTTTTAGAAAAAATACAATTTTAAGCATAAAATTAGATTTGTCCTTATATATTATAAATAAAATAGATATGATAAATGTTAAAAATTATATTAGATATATATATATATATTATATAAATTTTATTATAATCATTCACCAAAATTGTATCGATTAATTTAATGAGGTAAAAAAAATTCATAAAAAATTGTTTCCATAAAAGGAATTCCATTATTTTCAAAAGGTTGTTATTTTAATTTATAATTAAATGATAACCAAAGAATTAATTTCATATAAATGTGGGACCCATATATTTTCATGAGTTATTTAATCCTATTCATACCCTCCATTAAAATAATTGGGAGATAACAATCATTTTAAATAATAATATTTGATAGTATGATATGTTTCGTTTAAAATAAGTGTTATGTGTAATGTCAGATAAACTCAGCCATATATTTAATGCAAGTCAAAATTAATGATTCATGTAATGAAAAATATTTAAATTAATAAAATAATTTTAAAAAATATATTTCAAAAGATCTTATGGTGATACAGTGATATATGTTTCATACTTTAAGAGTCCATCTATTTTATTATATGCATAATTTCATGTCATTAAACTCATACCTAGTGCTTACTCAAACATTTTATACCATAAAAATAGAATTCAAGATGTAAAAATGGTGTGCATAATCTAAAACATCCCCGTTTTATATAAGATGTGCTGAACCCCCCCATTGAATTCCCCTTGTTCAAATAAGGATAATTTTGACACATTTTGTTTGGTAATTTAGCATTCCTATAGCTGGATTGGATCCAAATAAATATAGGTATAGCATATTGAAGAATGTTTCAAACTAAATTTATAGGATCTTCTACTTCATTTCTATTGGGGTTATTCTTTATATATATATATTTTTTAATTTCATTCCAAGTAAGAAAATTACAAATTTTAGTTAATGTGTTACCCTTTTATTATTAAAATCTCAAATATCTCATTCCTCTACCTTTCCACCATGTCCTCCATAAAATTGCAAATGAAAAGTGACAAACCTATAACATGAAATTTGGGGAGGTTTCATAGTGTTCCAAAAATATTTTCTTTTAATTATTTAATTGATTATTAAAATTTACTACGAATGAGGGGGGAGTGTATATACGGACTAATTTTCCACTATGAAATAACATCAAAACTCACTTATTTTCAATGAAAAATAATTATTCCCTTCATTATCTCATGAAAGCTCTTCAGGATTTGAGGGTGCTCGAGGAATGAAATTATATCCAATATAGCCATGTCATTTAGGAATTTGATTATCGATCAAGGTGTTGTCCTATATGTCTATTTAAGAAGGTGAGATTTATTTTTTAAAATAGAAATATATGGAATGTGTTGTGACACACAGAAAGTATAGGGTATAAATATATGTATGATGGGATGAATCATAAAAGGGATCTAATCAATAATAATAAATAATTAAGTAACCCACATAACAAATCAATAAGGACCAAAACCATTTATTTTGAGTTTTATTATATTGACATCTTCATTTACATTTTGTTTTTCATTGCATTATTTTCCAAACCCCAAATCCCAAAATATCAAATTTTTCATAAAATAATAGAAAAAATAAATTATATTAGGTTTAGTATACATTATTGATTGATCGAATGTAATGATACATAAGGGAGATGACCCTGGTCATCCTGAGTGTTATATTAGGAATAGAAATTATCTTTTATTCCACCCTATGATAGGAACATCAATCGTGTTACCCTTTTTTTGGGTTGAGATAGTGGTGATATATGTTGACATTGATATGGGCCCTTGGGTTGCTTCATGTTTAATGTTTATGTTCCTCCATTTATCTTATATATACATTGTTATCCATTTGTAGAATGTTACTGATAAAGATAATATTTTAATCATTTTTTAGCCAACGAGCCCGTACCCGAGTGGTAAGGGCTCTTGATTGGAATCCAAGAGACCCAGGTTCAAAACCGGGTTGAGGAGAATTTCCGGGTTACTGTAGAAGTACTATAGCAGGCACTGTAGCATGTATTGTTCGGTACTGTAGTGGCCGGAACTATTCACCTGATTTGGGATTTCGGGCCACCGGTTTGGGACTACGGCTCTCTAGGGCCTTCGGGCCATCAAAGGCCTTCGGAACACAGGGCCTTCAGTCTATTGAAGACCATGAAGTAGCCCATTTCAAATAGAGCAGGCCCCAGAAAAGGATAAGAGCACCAGTAGAAGTCACCAGAAGTATAGCTAACCAGATTGGAAGAATGAGAGGGTATGGAAACTGTCATTGGTACCAGGAACCGTGCAACTTTGTATGGGGAAATGCTATCCGATCAGCAATCTAGGTGGGGAGCTAAAGGAGATCAATGATGCAGAAGCTGGGGAGGGTCAGTTCTAGTGGGCTGGGCCTATGGGTCATGTCAGGCCTTGTGCCTTGGGCCTACGGGTCATGTACGAGTTTCCCTTCAACTCTTAAAAGGAGGATTATCTATAATAAAATAAAAAAGAAGGCCTTTGGCCCATTCAGAGTAATCATATTTATATGTTTTTCTATTATTTAATACCTAAATTTTTTCAATTTGAGTTTATTTTCATGTATTTTGGATTTTTGGTTCATTTTGGGATAAAATGTTAAAATTCCGTAATTCTAGAATTTTTACAGAATTTAATCACTTAGGTATTTCATGAATAAAATTTGAAATATAGATCCAATAGAAGTGATTCTTTTTATATAATTTATATATTCATGGTATATAATTTCCCTTCTATACTAAGAGCTAATTCAGCCATATAAAGTCTTAAAAAAATCTATCATGTTGGAGAATTATTCTGGCCGATAAAGTGAACCCCACCTCTATAATGAGGAATAAATTAAGATAAAAAAAATATAATTTAGGTGATTCAATCTGTGTTTTGAATATATCTTGATGGTGTGTTTTCTATTAAATTTCATTGTGTTATTTTCTAATTAAGTCCAACTTTAAATTCTCAACATTGAATGAAAATATGGGGAAGCCTCATGCATAAATTTTTTTTACTAATTAATTATTTCATAACTCCTATGTTACGTGTAAACTTAATTTGATATTTTATGGGAGACATGAAATTAAATTTGGAACAGCCTATAATAAGGGACCTTGTAATGATTAATAGGATAGGTGGATGGAACTAGAGAAATCTTCTTAAGGATAAATGTTCTGACTCTCTTTTTATCTCTTTTATTTTCCTTATCTTTGTAATGAATTATTCTTCCCCATTATTCTCATTTACCCTTACCATAGTGTGGTAAAATTATAAGTTATTAGGGAAGGAGAGGTTTTCCATTTTTAATGCATGCTTTATTTCACAATATTGAATAAAATTCTTTCTCTCTTTTATGAAGTTGTTTTCAATTTAATACTGTGGTTTTTATTATCAATTAAAATCATATTTTTTTTGTTTTATTCTATTTATATATGATGAAATAGACCATGGATTAGTGGTTAATTACTCGATGATCGCCATTACATGCGGGAGGGGTAGTGGATATTCTTGATTGTTTTGGATAATAAAGACCTGATCGAGAATTTCTTGAACCAATTGAGGATATCCAATGAAACAATATCAAATAAGCATGGAGAGTATAAAAAACTGAGATCTTGTTATTATTTTCTCTCAACATCACCATTTTCATAAGGGAGTGAGAAAAAATGATCGTGGAATCTCACATTAATCAACTTATTAGAAAAGTATTAAATAAAATGGAACTAGGATTAAATTTCAGTTGGAAATCCAACCCCTAACCAATCACCCTTCTCATATAATAGTTTTCTATCACCTGAGTTGATTTTTTGTAAGATTTTCCATAATTTATTTATTTTGTTTAATTTTGTTCATTTGTTTCAAAACACAAATAATTTCAACAATAATTCATTTTCTCTCTAATTAAAAAGTTAAAAACTACATTATGTAAACTTATATTTAGGATAAAACCTATGGTTAATCAGCAGAATATACTTAGGTAATATAAAAAATTATTTTTCCACACCCCAGAACATTCATGTGTTAAACATGGCATAGTTACTACAGAAGAAATGAAACATAAAAACCTGAAAAATATTTTCTTTGAAACCGAACAACCCATAGTTCAATTAACCATTTAATTAAATTTGATCTTTAATTTAAAATAAAACTAACCAAACTGAGAAAAAAAATTTCAAACCAATTTAATATAAATAAAACTCTCTTATTCAAGTGACACTCTTTGTGTTCTCTATAAACATTAAATCATGGATGACAATCCCAACCAAAACCAATGCGATATCTGTGAACCTCAATTATCCATTCAAAATAACCAACTCATTACACCAACTTCACCAAATGACTTTTAATTACATGTCAAGATGATTATTTTGCTTTAAAAGTTTCATGCTATTATAGGAGAAGATCCAATTCCATATATCCAATAATTCAACCTTTTCATCTTAAAATTCATGCTATGATGAAAACTTGAAGATAAATTTCAGTGGAAGGAATTACCCTTATCACTCAAAGGAGAAGCTAAAGAATCGTTGTAAAATCTACAACTAGGGTAGGATAGTGATTGAGATTATATTAAAATATTCTTCATGAAAAGATTATTTCCCACATCCCAAATCACTCACATAAAAAATGATTTACATCATATGACAATCAAATATAGAGACCCTCTACAATTACTAGGAGTGTTTGAGGAAGCTCTCTTCCACCTTCCCACATCATGAAATAGTGGAACACCAAATCCTCGTGTTCTTCTAGCTGGGAAATATTGACAATGATCTAAATCTACTGTATGCCTTATCTTGGGGACCCCTGAATCACAAGTCACTTGTATATGTAAGAGGTATTATTGATAATATTCTTTAGAACTCACAAAAATATTGGAAAAGAGGTTTGGGAACAAATGGAATACATGAGGTAATCATATTTAATTCAAAAAATTTAATCAAAAGAAAAATGGGTAAACTCACTATGTTAGTGTAATAAATTGATTTAAACTAAGTGAAGCAACAATAAGGCTAGACTCAGGTATGTAGTTTATACTATCATACTTATCATTACACTAAATAGTGTCTATAAGTGATGAGGACATAAATTTGTCTTGTATCCTATCAGAGGAAATTTCAACCAAATCAACCTCGTCACCCCAAACCCAACCAGGATATGGATTCTAATAAAAAAATGATGGATCTCCTTTTTAGAAGAAATAATAAAACCCCATGGATTCCAACAATATAATAAACAACACTTCCAACAATAACAATCCTTTTATCCAGCACCTTTTCGAATAAATAATTATGAGTAACCTTTCAAAAGTGTAGAAAAAACTGAAGATGAATAGCTATGAATCAAAGATTCAGGGTTATGAGATAATATTTATATGCTAACTAATTAATTCAGAAGTTTGATGGAAATTATAAAAAATAATCAAGGAAAACTACCAGTGTAGATAATTACAAATCCAAAAAATAATATCAACTTGATAACAACAAAAAGTGTAAAGGAACTCCCAGTACTAGCCACCCATGAACCTGAAATAAGACCACTTGTGTAGAAAGAAAAGAAATTTGGGAATTTTAAAAAAACTATGAAAATTAACCAAGAAAAATAAAAGAAAGAGGAGGAGTTTAATAATTGGATTAAAAAGAAATAAAAACCATTTTAAATAATGAAATGGAATAAGAAAGACTTACAAATACTATTTCCATTAATAAGGATTGAATTAAAGACATTGTAGAAAAAGTTGTTGTAAAAAAGAAATTATGGACACCTTCTAGAAATTATAAATTAATTCCTCCTTCTTAACCTAGTCAAAAGAATTACAAGATATGAAAAAAATTGAAGGATATTTTCACTAAGAAAAAAATACTTCAAGGGAATGAGATGATCAACTAGGGAATAAGTTTCTCTTCCCTAATCACACCACAACTTCCAACCAAATGTCATGATTCAAGGATATTTTCCCTTCCATGCACCATTGGATCATGAAATTTATCAAATGATTTTTGTGATCTAGTTACTTCAATTAATTTGTTACCGCACTTAGTATATACTTATTTGTATATCATAGACTTGAATCCCACAAGAGGTGTGGTCCAACATGAAAACAAATCTATATTTTTACCAACAGGAGTTCTCAATTATGTCCTTGTGAAATTCAAAGATATTTTATTCCCAGATGACTTCTATGTGCTATATATAGAAGAATATAGTATCCATCACTTTCACTGATAATCTTGGGTAGAAATTTATTAAATAAAACAAAAATCATCATCAATAATAATAATAAAGGGACACTCAAAATAGAGTTTTGTGATATCAGTGTCCACTTCAATATTTTCAAATCCACGAGTCACCCATCATATGATCACCCAATATTTTCTATCTCCCATGAAGTTGGTATAAAACCAATTGAAGAATCATGTATGTTCCATGAATCCTTAGACAAATGAGAGAATTTTTCCATTAAAAATATCACTGAACATGTGAATTACCAAAACACTGGAGAATCTGATTTTATGTTGGAAGAAGAGGTAAATTTTGAATTTATTACTGATTTATTAAAAAATAAGAATATGATATGATTTCTTATTTGAAGTAGGTCCATCCTTTGAAAATGGGGAACTATAATTTAATTTCATCCCTTAAGAAGCCCCCAGATCTAGAATTAAAACCACTACCACTGATATGAATTATGTGTACCTATATGAGGGAGATAAATTACCAGTGATAATAGCTAATAAAAGTTCTAAAACCCTATAAGAATCATTTTTTGAGTTTTTTAGAGAGAATAAACAAGACATAGGGTGGATTTTAGGTGATATTTCTAGAATAAACCCAAAAATATGCTCACATATAATTCATCTTGAGGTAGATTCTAAACCTATCAGATAACCCCATAGAAGGATAAATCACACCTTTATGGAGGTTGTAAAGAATGAGATTGATAGGATCTTTGAATATCAGATCATATATCCCATATAATATTTCTTAGTGGGTTATACCCATTTATATAGTTCCAAAAAGGGCTGGCCTAACCACTATAAGGAACAAAAATAATGAATTAATACCTATGAGAATTCATAATATCTAGAGATTGTGAATATATTTCAAGAAGTTGAATCAGGTCACTTAAAAAGATCATTTCCCCATCCTATTCATTGACTATGTGTTATAGATATTGGAAATTATAACTCATTATTTTTTTTGGATGTATTTTTACGTTATTTCTATGTACTCATTGATCTCCAGGATTAATAAAATACTACCTTTACTCATCCATTCATCAGTTTTTCCTAGAGAATGATTTCATATGGATTATTTAATGCACTATGTACATTTTATAGGTGCATCATATGAATATTTTATGATCACATTTAATATTTCATGGCAGTTTTCATAGATTATTTCATAGTGTTTGGATATTATTTTTAACATTTTTTAAAAAATATAAGAAATGTTTTGAAAACCTTCATTGAAAAAAAACATTTTTTTTAATTTTTTTAAAGTTTCATTTCATGACTGAGATAGGAATTATCCTTGAAAATGTCATCTCACAAAAGGAATTTAAGTGGATAAATAAAAAATTTAAGTGGTAATTTTGTTATCTTACCCAACATGGGTGAAACATGTTAGATCATTTTTTGGACATGCATGATTCTAGAGGAGGTTTATCAAAGATTTCAGTAAGATTTATATCACTCTCTATAAATTACTTTTGAAAGATGCTAATTTTTATTTCAATGGTACATGTAGGAAATCCATTGAAAAGTGTAAGAGGATATTGATTACACCAATAGTAATGCAACCACTAAATTAGGAAGAACCATTTGAGCTACTTTGTGATGCATCTATCCAAGTAGTCAAAGCAGTACTTTCCCAGTGAATTGAGGGCCAGCCACAAGTCAATTCATATTACTCGAGAACCTTATATTTGGACCAAATCAATTAAACTAGAACCAAAAAATAGTTTGAACAATTTTCATTTCTTTAGAAAGATTTTGATCATAATTTCTTGGAAATAAACCACTATGTTTTCTGATCTAGCAGTTCTTATATACATGATGAAGAAGAATGATGATAAACCAAGGCTAGTGAGATAGATGATTATACTTAAGGAGTTCAAAATAAAAATAAAATAAAATAAGGTAGTTGAGAAAAAATTGTTTGATCACTTAAGTAAACTTACCAACACTGATAAAGCTGAAATTCCAGACAAAGTCCCACTAACGGATCACAATCCAGGAGGGAAGTTGTACTTTAATGAAGGGGAAGTTCTTTGGTATACTGACATGGTCAATTATCTAGTAGAATATTAGGTCCCATTTCATTTTAATTCCCAAGAAATTAAAAATTTGAAATCTGAGTCCATATATTATATTTGGGAAGATCCATTTATTTGAAATATTTTCAATGATCAGGTGATAAGAAGATTTTTTTTCTTAAAAGTGAAATTAAACCTGTCTTTGAGTTTTTTTTCCTAATTTTCATTATGTAGAACACTTTGGACCTGAAAGATCATCAAATAATGTTTTAGAATATGTAATTTATTTTACCACTCTTTTTTAATATGCTCATGAATTTTAAAAAATGTGTTAAAAATGGATGTTTTCTATAAATATTTAAAAGTGACAATAAATTCCTCAAAAGATACTAAATTTTTGTGATATTTTTGAAGTCCAAGGGATATATTTTATAAGGATTTTTCCAATGTCAATTGTAAATTATTATAGAATTCTTAATGTTGATTATATCTCATAATGGGTGGATGAAAAAATCTACCAACACTGATGATGATACATTTTTTTGTGATTTTTTAGGGCTAACATATTTTGTAGGTTTGGAAAGCCCAGATCCATCATAAATCATCCAAGGAATCACTTTTTCAATAGGATAATTGAGGATTTGATGAAATGGTATGGGTTGGATCATAAAACTTCAACTCCCTATCATCTACAGAATAATGAACAAGCCGAAGTGTCCAACAGAGAAATAAAATGAATCTTGGAAAAACACTGTTAAACTCAACCTTATATATTGGAGCCAAAATTTGAAGGACACATTATTTTTAAAAGTTAAATCCAAGAAAACTCAAATAAGAATGATTATATATAGGTTGACTTATGGGAAAATTTATCTCCTTCCTATGGAATTAAAGCGTAAAGTATATTGGGGGGGGGGTGATAACGATGAATTTGGATTTTGAAAGTGCTATAAAAGAGAGAAGATTTCAGTTGAAGGATATGGAAGAAATTAGAAGAGAATATTTTAAAAATTCTAGGATTTAAAAAGATAGAAAAAGGGTAGCACAGGAAAAGCTGATCCAACCAAAATACTTCTATCCTAGAGATATAGCATTTTTATTCAACTCCAGACTTAAGTTGATGCTAGGTAGACTTCATTCTAGATGGGAATATTCATTTATAGTAATTCATGTATATCTATTTCGTGCTGTGTAGATTATGAAGGATTGAGAGTAGAAACCCATCACTTTTAATGGTAATAGGATGGGTAAATTACATGGGAACTTTCCATTTGAGCTAATGGAGGATATTACACTCCTCTAACTATTTTATATATAAAATCCTTCAGGTCATACTTCTCCATAACACTTTCATTCATGTTGTGATCTAATTAAAAATATACTTATATGGTAAAATATACTTTAATTAATTGATTAAACTTCATAATTAAGTATGGGAGATAAGAAATTTGTAGTTTAGGATTTTCAGTTAACTTTTTTATATTTCTTCAAAAAATTGTTTTCAAATTTTAGTGTTTTTCAGTTTTTTTGTGTTTTTTAATCTTTGAGATGAAATGATTATATTTTGAAATTAATTCTAGAAAACTATGATTAAATGAATTTCAAAAATTATTTTATTTCAAGTTCAAATATTTTTGGTATTTCATGAAAATTCCTCTCATTTTTGAATCCCATTCCATAGTTCACTAACTTTATCTTTTAAACCACTTTACCATGAATATTTTGAAGCCTTTTTGTCATATTATTTAAATTCAACTCACTTATTGAGAGAACCAAAACAATATTATTTTAACCAAAATTTTATTTATTCTTATCAAAACGTAAGGAGTTTAGGTACTTGTATTTTAAATGATTGAGGTATTTCTTTGGTTTTAATGCCACCATTTCATGAAAATCCTTTTTTATTATGAACTTATATGTACATTTAATCCATTTAATCCTTATAATACATAACCTTCATGTTATTTTATCCATATTAAAGCTAATTTTACCTATCCAAACTACTGTTGATGTGATATTACATGCTCTAGTAGAACTTAAGTGTGAGGGGAAGCTATCTTATATTGTGATAACACATTTGATGATCCTTTTGGTGGGAAAATAAATGTTGATGATATGTTTTTTCTATTGAAAAATTAATTCAATTGAATGTTTTTAATTTATTGTTCTTTTTTTATAACTTAATTTTTGCCTTTCAAAAGCTTCCAAAGGAAAAAAGAATGTTGTGCCTATCTGAAACATTCAATAAAAAAATATTTTTAAGAAGATAGGAATTTTTTTATGCTAAATTATTGATATTTTAGGATCTAAATTATATTTTAATATATTATTAGAGATTATTTAATGATATGGGGAGTGAGGATAAGACCATACTTGAGTGATAATTAAAATCATGAATTTTTTCTTCAAAAAGAGAAAATCCCTCCTCATTCGTTGTCAAATTTTTTGAAATCCAAATCATACCAACTGAAAACCATAGAAAAAAATGAAAATTTCCCATTATAATCACATTTTCTTGACTCAAATATGGTGGATGTGTATGATTTTATCAAGACTATAGAAACCCTTGTGTGAGTTTTTATGAAAATAGTATTGATGAAAAATTAAAATTTGTGAGATGAGAGAAAACTAATGTGAGGAAGCTGAATTTTATACATTGGAGGAGAATTGAAGTGAAATTATATTTAATGATTTAAATGTAGAACATGAAATAATGGTTTCTTTGGAGTAATGATATCTTTTGTTTCCTATTGAAAAATTTGCAGATCTCATGAGTACGTTTTTTGAGTTTTTATTGTTTTAATTATAATGATTACTTGTTTAAGAGTCTAGGTGATAAGTGTGGGGGAATTGATATAGATACTATTTTCATCATTTAAATATATTTTTCAATGATTTAATCTCAAAAAAATTATCAATTTGAGTTTAATTTCCTGAATTTTGGTTTTTTGGTGTGTTTTGGGCTAAAATGTGAAAATTTCTTAATTCTAGAATTCAAACATTTTTGAGTCACTTTGTTATTTTAAGTATAAAATTTAAAATACCAGACCAATTAAAGTTATTATTTTTTAGGATTTATATATTTTTGGGATATAACTTTCCCTTCTTGATCAAGAGCTAATTGATACATATAAAGGCAAAAAAAATAAATTTGGACAATCATTCTGGCTGATAGAGTGGACCCCACATAAAAAAAAGTAATAACTCAAACTAGACACCAACATTTAAGGAGATTATAGCTAAATATGGAAGAGAACTTGAAGGTTCATTTTTCCATTAAATATGATGACATTACTAACTTTTTAAGAAATCCATTGAATGCTAAAAATTGATTTAATATTTGGGGAATCCTCAATAGAAACATTATTAATAATTAATTATCCACAACTTCTATTTTATGTCTCAATTTTTTTTATATTTTAAGGGGAGACATGAAACTCAATTTGGAACAAACTATAAGAGGGGACGTTTTCATGATTTAGAGGATAAGTGGATGAAACAGGATCAATATTTTATAGAAGATATTATAGATGAAAAATTTCTTTCATTCTATTTAGCTGTTTTGATTTTATTAAAATTTTAATGCATTAATCTTACCCATTCTTCTTGGTTACCCTTACTATGGTGGGGTAAAATTCTGAGTGATTGGGGAAGGGAAGTTTTTCCAATTTTAATTCTTGATTTATTTCACCTTATTGAATAATATTTCATTCTCTCTTCTATAAAGTTGTTTTCAAATTATTATAGTGGTTTTTATTTTCAAATATGATTGTATTTGTTTTTTTATTTTGTTATTGATTTTTTGTTTGTTCAATGATAATATTATCCCTCTAAATTTTGGTTTATTTATAATGAAATAGATTAGCACTTAGTGATAAAGTACTCGATAATTGTCAGTACATAACGTAGGGGTAGTGGATGTTTTTGATTTTTTAGGATAAATAAGACCTGATCAGAAATTTCCTAATTCAATTGAAGAAATTAACCAAAACACTCTAACGCAAGGAAGAAGAGTATACCAGACTAAGATTATGGTATGGTTTTCACTCACCATAACCATTTGACCAAGGTAGTGAGATGGAACTATCTTGGAATCTCACTATAATAGACTTAGTAAATGAGGATTAGATAAAATGGAACAAAGATAACATTGAAATTGGAAAACCAGCCATGACCTGATAACCCTTTTCATATAATAGTTTTAAATTACTTTATTTTACAATTTATTTTCAATATTTTCCTTAAATTTATTTTTTCATTTCATTCAATTGTTTAAAAAAACAAATTATTTTAAAAATACCCATTTTACCTATAAATAAAAAGTGACAAACTATTTTGTCTATAATCTTATTTAGGGGAAAATGATGGTTAATCACTAGACTATACTTAGGTAATATAATTTTTTCCACACCCCATGACTGGCGTGCATCAGTTTCCATTATGGATTATTTTGTCTTGACATATGATTTTTATTTGGATATCAGCTGTGAGAATCTGTTTATTTCTATATTTTGAAATGTATTTTTTTGTTAAAATCATAATGACATTTAATTTTAAGATAACATGGTGATTGATGCTAGCCTATGGTGATCTATAATACCATTTGGGTCTTATGGATGGCTAATTCAGGTGAGATAATTTATTAATCTGGTTTGATCCCTTAGATGTTGTTAAAATATTACTGGGAAGAAGATATTAACTCATTCTAGAATTTTCATATTCTAATTATTAATATGATATTTCCAAACAATACATACTATTAAATATATAAATCTAGGAAACTAATAAATGGTTATTTCAGAGTGTTTGGCTATATTTTTTATATTTATAACACAAAAATAACCCTAAAAATTGATTCAAAATGAGTCTAAGAAATTTTTGAATAGTATTATTAATAAAATAAATAATATTGAGTATATAATAAATCAACATTATTAGTTGAAGAATTTTTGAGAGTTATATGTGATGAAATTCATGAAAAAGGGAGAAATTATGGTTTAAATAATGTTTATGATGTTCTTGGATAATATTACCTTATATGTGAGAGGGGTGAGGAGTAGAATATGATTCTTTTTATGTGAGATATTATAAGAATCATTTTTTTCATTTTTCATTTTCTTTTTACATCATTATATTAAAATTTTTACATGGTTATAAAATATTTTAAAATTTAAATTCACCCATCCCCACTCTTGATAATTTTTCTTATGAAAATAATGATCTAATAAATGTGAATGAAATTCAAAAAACATATATATGAATTACTGTATTTCATATAAATGTTAATATGGGGTCACTTTTATAGTGGGGTGTGTTGTGGGTTGATAGGCCCACATAGCGAGTATGAGTTTTTCGAGCCATTATTTTGTATCTTTGTATAGCATCTTTGATAGAATGTATGAATGTGTTTTTTAAAGCCTTAATAAAACTGTTTGAAGAAATATTTTAGCAGGATAAATGATTATATTAGATATATAATCATCAATACAACCTCATTAACATAGATAAAATAAAATATCCATTGTTTTCCATCATTATTGTGTGACTAATTCTAAATAAACTAATGTTGGTTTAATTAAATAATATTATAATATAATCCATCCTAACCTACTTGATGTATATATATTTAGTTTAGTTAAAGAATAAATATCTTTTTTTTGTATCTACTTAAACAATCCAATAGTATTTGGGGGACATAGTCCCTTTACATTGATTTCCCAAATAGAAAATGACCATGGGTTTTTGAAAATATGTAATAAATATAGTGGTAGATAAAATATGTTGAAATATATCCACTAATAATGATAGATCCAAATGAATTATTTTTAGTTAAATTACCTTGATAGATATAAATTTAGATGTCTCCTTATTTTATGGGTGTGTATTTTCCTTGATTGATGAGCACCGCATGCTCCTTCATGGACTTCCTGCATAACTATAAGGGTCTCTCCTCCTTCAGTGAATCCAATAAGTACCTCATCATAGACTTATGTTAGGGTATTTTTTTATATATTACTTAATCATAGAAGAAAAAAAATTCATATCTTGGTGGATAAACTACTCATTATCATGTTAATTTTCTATAACAATCCATTTTTTGATGTTGTGTACTGTTGGAGGCAATGCTCTATCTTTTAGATAAGTTTTCGATGTTATTTTATCTTCTATATATGTGATAGTGTTTATATCATTGATGTCATTTACATTATGATTGATTAATAAAGATAAATATTTAGGGTGTGTAATATGGATTACCATTACATGTTGATCGAGGTTAGTTAGATATGTGGTGATGATATCCAACACATAGGTGTGTTTATTTTGGGAACACAAACCTTGAATAAATTTTGGTTCTAAATGTTATTTATTTATCATTAATCACATGTAACCTTACAAGGTTATTGAATCATCTCCATTAATAAAATATTCTCCATTTATTTTAACGACTAATAGATCATATTTAGCCATGATATTTAATTGATCCATTGGTATCTATAGAGCCAAATCTATATAGATACCAAAGCCTCAAACACAAATTACTTCATGATTTTTAACATAAATATCCAACAAAAACATCCAAAGGATCCATAAGTCTAGTTTCCTTAGAAGAAATGGAATAAAAAAAACCAATACAAAAATATAATATAAAACATTTAATTTAATCTTCATAAAGAGCTTCTAAATACATATGATTATCTTATATTGTATCATAAAACATGAGGAAAACATAAACAATATGGGTCATCTATAAATCCATGTAAATAAAAAATGATGAAAAAAGAGAATAAAATATGATTCAAATGGACTTACAAGATTTCATAATGGGAAATGCATCTAAACTCTCATATGTAATCATGACATAAATAATGTATCACCATGAGATTCTATAAAAGAAAAGTATGTTCGATAACATACTCAACATATGACATCGAGCAGGAAAAACCTCAAAATATATAACTATTATAGATTATCTATTAAATTAGAATGATTGATTAGTATAAAATAATTTATGATATATATATATATTTATAAATATTATATATAATATAATTTTTGAATAAATTTTTTAGTAAATAATCTATCAATTTTTTAGTAATGTAATTTTATTATCCTATATATGTTTTCTTCAAAAATTATTTTTATTGATTTATGAGAAAAAAATATTATAATTAATTTTTCTAACATTTATAAAAATAATTTTATAATATTATATTAATTTTTGAGATCGTTATATCAAAATTAATATAGTTTTATATTTTGGGATTTTTTTAAAGAATATTGTTTTTTCTGTAAATTGTGAATGATTCATTTTTTTGTTATACTATCATTTATTTTTAATAAATAATGTAATTTAAAAGTCAAATTATGTTTTGAATATTATTTTTTGTAAAAAAGTTAATATTATTTTATATTTATTACAATTGATTACATTTTAATCAACTTTATATTGGATTTTAGCAATAGATTTTTTTTTAAATATGGGATTTTTCATAAAACGATTATAAAGTTCAAAATGTTCAAACATTTTGATTAATTAAAGTAATCCCTAATAATATTTTTTAAAATTAAATTTATATATTATATTACAATAAATATTAATTTTGTATTCATATAATAATTACTAGTAATCAGTGAGTTAATAAAAAATAATATTTTTCTTGATGAATAAACTTCTTGAAAAACCTCTTTTTTTGTCCCGTCTACAGGTTTAATTTGAAATTAAAATATTCCAATTCTATGAATTTATTTTGGAAAAATTGATTAAATATTTTTAATATTATAAATGTATATGATTTTATAAGAAAAAACTAAAATTTTACCATAATAAATAGTGAAAATAGTAAAAATAAATTACCATGATTAAGGTGAAAATTGGATTAACATGGGATTAAACTAAAAATAAATAGGTGAGAATGAACTAAAAACTTGTCTAAAATCCATTTTATAGACATATTCTATCCTCATAATCTCTAAATCTCTATAATTGTCCATTGTTATCCTTTTTTCATGTTAAAAACGTGTGTACACCATTTTCTTATGAAAAATTAAATTTGGGCCAATCACCTCAAATATAAAAGGTCACCCACTATCCTATTATATTCATACCTTTAAAGACTGATTTATAGGAAAATAATTACAAAAATTTCTTCATAAAATTCATCCCCGCATCCTAAAGTCTGTTGGTTTTAATATAAATTGATTCTATGTTGGATTTGGTGCTTAACTAAGGAAGTTTTTCAAATAAGAGGCATTGTTCTTAACCGAGTGTTATTATATTACTTATCATTTAACATATTTCATATTGTATACTACTATTATTATATAATTAAAAAATTATCATAAATATAAAAACATTTTATTATTTTAAAGGATTAACCAAAATATACCTCCTCTTAAATGAAATGGTTTATGAAATTATCATTTAGGTGTACGATAGTGTACCACCCATCAAACCGATGTAATTTGTTTCTATCAATGACTCTCATGAATTGTTATAATGATGGATATAAATTATATATTTTAATTATGATAATTTATTATAATTATGTAGTTATTACATTACACATACCATTTTAAATTTCATTCTGTGGAAGATATGATCACGTTGCTCTTATGTATAATAGACTACAACCTCGAGAAGAGACGTGATTCATTTTTCACTAAGTACTTTCATAATGAATTAAGTATAATGTTAATGAATATAGATTTTATAAATTTCAACATAATTATATTCATGAAATATTTATCATCCTAAAAATATATTATATCATTTTCATTCATACACTGAAAAATGATAACGACCTTCATGTACATGTAGACTACAACCTCCATGAAGTGATGCGATTCTTCTATTTCATCACCAAATAATATGAATGATATATATAAGTAAATTTAAAGATATAATATGGTATTTATGAAATAAATATAATTTTTTAATGTTATCATAATACATATCTTCTTTCTATAACGATCATTGAAAAATGAAAACGTTACCCATGTGCACGCATAGTCTACCATCTCCATGATCATAATGTAGTTAATTTTTTATAAAAAATTTCAATGATAGATTTTAAAAGTACTATTTATTCATAAATATTATAATTATTCCATTATTATTATTCTAGTTATGTAAAAATAGTAACATATCTTTCTATAATCAACACACTGATGTCGTTTTGAAACCATGAACCAAACATCCTCAGAAATCTTGAAGAGGACTTAACTAGTTATGTATTTTAATATGTCATTAGAAAACAAAAAAATATGATTTAATTATAAATTATTAAGTCTAAAATATTTTCTTGATACATAATATAATTTAGATAATCGCATTATACCAAAGTAAAAGTATATACAAGATAATTCTAGACTTAGGGTAAGGGTTTTCTCGTATCACTTTTACTTCTATAAGATATATGCCATATTCACATATTTTTTATAGCATGGGGTATATAAATCCCATGAATTTCTTTTATAAAAATATTAATTAAAAATTATGGGGATTTAAAAGTCTATATGATATTCCCCCTTTCACGATTCCTTGATCTAGGGATTATGAAAGCAGTAAGGAACTTTATCTAAATTTTTCCTTTATTGAGGAATATTTTGTCATTACGAACATAAATAATTTTAGATTTTTTATGTAACACTCATTTGTCATGTAATATATTGAATAATTAAAACCTCATGGTATTAACTATTTTAATTTGAAATACTCTATCCAAGGGTATTTTATATGAAATTTACCAAGTGGTAAAGAATTTCATAACTCAATTTATTTTCATGGGATTATATTACTTTTTCATAGTCATTGATATTATAAAATTACTTGTGTAATTAATTTTGATTATATGTTTTTTAATTTCCAAATTTTTAATTTGTATTTTAATTTTATACCCATAATAGATTTATTGATTATTTTTCATTTCAATGTTATGATCATTATAAGGGGTTTCTTGTATCACTTTTTATTTCAATGATATATATCACATATTCACCAATTAATTAAATTTTTGGTGTATATACTAATCATTAATGTATTTTATGATTATTTTCATTAAAATTAATTGGATTTAAAAATAAATTTCTAGTTCTCTCTTATAGGGGTTTTTACCTAGTGATTAAAAAAGTTATTACGGTCTTTGTCTTAATTTCCCTTCATTGAGGCATATCGTATTGTTACACACCTATCTTATTTTATGAGGTATATATACTTACCTATTTACACATTATATGATGTATAAAATTATTATTTTTATTTTTAATGTTTCATTTGAATTTATTCTTCCGTGGTTCTTATGATCTAGAAGTTACCAATGTGGAAATTCTTTATGTTACTGTCTCCTTGCTTTTAAGATTGTTTATATTCATGGTTCCATTAGATTAAATCACATCGTCTTATTTTTTGAATCAACTATATTTCCCCAAAACATGTTATGAATGTGTTTAACATGTCTGCATTATATTTCCTTTATTATTGATTTATTAAATATCATAAGAGTCATTTGTAACTAAAACTGACTTTGTATTTTCTTTTAGATTGAGTATTTTTCTCTTACATATACTAGTTTAGAATTTTTTTTTCAAAAATGGTATTTTATAAAAATAAATTATTTCCTAAATCCAATTTAATTATTCTTATAGCTTCTATTATAATATTTTAGAATGACTTTTCTTATAATTTTCCATATGGGTCACTTTTTACTCCCTTTTTATAATGAATTGAAAATAATTCTTATTTTAACATTGAAAACATGAAAAACATTTCCCTTTAATAATGTTTATTATTTTTCATGAATTTTTATTTATATGTTTCTAATTTTTTTTTAATTTTTTTTCAATATTTTTTCATTTTTTACTTTTAAAATATAATTTTCAATATTCAAAGTTTATTTTACTCAAGAAAATTAAGGATATTTTAATGTTATTTCTATTCATCAATGTCAAAATCATCTTTTGTACTTGTTATACAATATGGATATATTGTAATTATAATATTTTCATTCCTTCACTTTATGGATTAATATTTTTTCAAATAGTTTTTTATGGAATGCATTTCATTTAGACAAGTGAATAATGCTTCAAGAGATTGTTATGGAACCTATTTCTAATCCATGGGTAAATCATGTTTCATGATATTTTTATAGAACCCATTTATTTTCAACAAGTTAATCATGTTTCAAAGTATTTTAACTGAACTCACTTATTTTCAATGGGTTAATCATATTTCAATATATTATTATGAAATCCATTTCTTTTCCTTGGGTTAATCGTATTTCAAAAATATTATTATAGAACCTATTTCTTTTCCATGGGTTAATCATGTTTCTAAGAGATTTTAATGGGACCTATTTGTTTTCAATAGTTTTATCTAGTTTCAAGGGAATAATATTTGTATGCATTTTATGATTAATAGTATGATATATGTACATTTTTATGTTTCTTTTACATTATTATATGATGGGTTCACCTAGATAGTGCATAGTGAGCTCGATATAGCTTATATGATGGTTACACCTAGATAGTGTTGGGTGAGCCTAATATAGATTTTATAATGGGTGTTCCCAGATAGTGGTCTAATTAATTGGGTAATGATTAAGTTCTATGTATAATTATTTTAGATATTAAATATATGTTTATTCCATTTTAAGGGTTATTTAATTATTATTTACATGTTATATGAAGATGATGTACCATAATACCAATATGTTTTCATTACGATTCCTATGGTTATAAATGATTCCTTTGAAGAAGACTGATAAAAATCACTCAAAATTATTGATTCTGATGACACTTTCCTTTGTGAAATACTTATTCCATGTTTTCTTGTTTTATGATCCATGTGTTGATCGGTATAAATATTCTTATGTTATGCTCATGAACTCTCTTTATACCATCATAACCTTATGATCATCTTATTCACACTAAATAAATTCAGTTGTTAATGTTAATGTTTACCATTCTTGGGAATTTGATATCACCATTATTTTGTTTCCTTTTAACCACATTATCAATAATATGGTTGAATGAATTATTTCTAGAATTATTTAAAATGGATTATGATGATCACATAATTTAAAATAAGAAAATCTAGATTATGTTAAATAAATTCTCATTTAGAAACAAGGGAATCATTTATACAAGAGTTTTCTCTAATTCTCTAAAACTATAAACCTAAATGTTACACATGAATGTAAATGACAAACTATTCTATTCTGATGTAGTATATATTGGATGGTGATATTATTCCACCTTCATCGATATAAAATATGGAAATGTAATATTTTTGTTTTCAGAATTGGATCTGGGAGTGAGGGTTCTAGGATGTTATTGTTGCAATCAAAGGGAAGGATTACATGTATTTGGATATTATTATTTTTTCATAGGTGGTTATCTTAATATTTTTGGATATAATCATAGGTTAATATTGTTATCATGTATTATATGTTCAAATTCATTGAAACCTATTTTTGGTTTTATGTGAGGACATATTAATGTGATTAAGGAGACTTAAATAGATGATTTATTGGGTTGATGTTTATGTAAAGATAGAGTTTAATGTGGAGTATTTATTCACATTTTTTGGACATAATTTTTAATATATTTATAAAAATTTAAGTTATATGATGTTGGATTTTAAGGTAATTTTTTTAAAACATGTTTTATATTATAGAATAAAATTGTATTGAAAAGTGATTTAGTGACTAAGTGATTAATGTAATTCCAGAAAAAGACCCCTATATTTTTTTTCTTGTAAGATTAAATTTACGATATAATATTTGAGGATAAACAATAATTAATGTTTATTTTATAGAGGTAATTTTAGATATAGAATCATTTATATACGAAATTATTTAGTTTTATCATTGGGTATTACCATTGAATTTTTTAAATTACTATATTATTTCATCATATGAAGGTTCATTCATTTTGGGAATTATCTTACCATGTTATAATAGTTTTAGTTATGTTTAATGTCTAAAGTCAAGTATAACATCTCAATTATCCCTTTTACATTTATTAATTATTTGAAAATACTACTTTTATGATTTTGGAATGAAACATTCATCTCAAATACTTATCATTTGGAGTAATATATTGGAATAGTGTAGGAAAATTATAACAGAGTGAATTTAAAAATATCAAGTAAGTATATATCCCAATTTATTATCCTATATCATAGTTATTTTCTAAAACCTAACAAAATTTCCTTGAAACAAATTTTTTTGTTTTTACAATAATTTCTGGTGATGTTAATGACCTTTTTCAGACCTATTTGGGTAATAGTTTTATAGTTGTTAATTTTATCATGATCATTTGGTTTCTTGTGATATTTGATCTACATCACTCTCAATTATTTTATTGACTTTAAATTTTTTTCCATACTAAAATATTCACATACCACATATGTTATACTATTAGGAAACATAGTATTTTTATTCCATATGTCCCACATACTCCATTTTCTCTCTTATCAAGTATATGATTTATTGAACATTTTTATGATGAATTTTCCATATATAGTTTTTTTTCAAATTTAAAATCATTGATCACTGAGTTAAAGTTAAAATTGAGAGGTATAATTTTTTTAAAGGGAAGAGGATGTAAAAAGCCAATATTTTTGAAAATAAAACTATGTTTAATAGTTTATTATACATGAAACACTGAGTTAAAATAACCCACAAAATATATAATCATTATAATGTAGTTGTTAAATTGGAGAGAATGATTAGTATTAACAAATTTATGATATATATATATATATAAATTTTCTACTAAAAAAAATATTTTGATATTTTTTTAAATAATCAATCAATTTTTTGGTAAATCAATTTTATTCTGCAAACACATATTTTTTTCATAAATGATTTTTATTGATTTGTCTGAAAAAAATATTATGGATAATTATTTATAAATTTATAAAATTTAAATGATAAAATTAAAATAAATTTATTATTAATAAAACCAAAATTTAAATTGGGTGAAATTTTGGGTTTTGTTTTGAAAAATATTGATTTTTCAGTGAATATTGAAGAATATCTATTTTGTGAGACAATCATTTATTTTAAATAAATTAAATAATTTCAAAGTCCCATTATGTTTTTATTATAAATTAATGTAACATATGTATTTTTTAGTTTTAATTAAAACACATATTTACATTTGAATTATCTTTATATTGGATTTTACTATATGTTTATTTCATGGTAAAAAAATTAGATTTTTCATAAAACTTCTTTTTAAAGTAAAAACTGATTCTCCTTTTTAATAAATTAAAATAATATCAAATGAGTAATGTTATAAACTAAATTTATATATCATATATAAAAAATTATTAATTTATATTTATATAATAATTATTATTAGGGATATAATTAAAATAAAATCTTTTTTTACTTGAAAAATACATTTAATGAAAACCCACATTTGCATCCCACCCGTGGGTTTAGTTTTAAATACAATTTTACCACTTATATGAATTTAATTTTGTAAAATGGATAAAAAAATTATGATTAGAATTATTTATATTACTTAATAAGGTCAACGTAATTTTTGACCATAGTGAATAAGGAGAGCAGTAAAAATAAATCACCACAGTTAAGTTGGAAATGGTTTTACCAAAGGATTAATAAAAAATGATATGAGTAAAAATGACCTAAAAATATGTATAAAATCTATTATATGATCTTATTTAAATATTATAATGTATAATTACCTATAATTTTCTATTTTTAGAGTTTTTACAAGTGAAAAATTGCGTGCACTCATTTTCTTTTAAAAAATTACTAGTGTGTCACTCACCTCACTTATAAAATTCCACCTTCTTCCCTCTCCTCTTCACACCTTATAAGATTTTTTCTAATTAACGAACTAAAAAATTTTATTCCTTACTTACCTAACAATATCTAGAAACATTATTTTGATAAAATGAATCATATGATTGATTTGGTGCTTACTGAAGGATGTTTTATGAAGAAGAGGTACCATACTTAACTAAGCATTATTATTTTATTTCTTCTTACAAATCCATAAAAAAAGTATTAAAATATATGTATATAACAACTTTAGTGTCTCCGATATACTGAAACTTTTTTTAATTTCATAATATAAATCCATATCCTCTTAAATCAAATGAGATATGAAATCATCATTTGTGTGTACAACAAACTACGACATAGAGAACCGATGACATTCATGTTTGATCATCCTATCTCAAGGATTGTCATAAGGATGTGTCTAATGTATATATGTGTTATATTAAACATATTCATACTTATCTATTTATGATATTATATTTAAATTCTCACTTTTCATTCCACGGGGGATATGATAATGTAGTTCATGTGTACTATGGACTACCACATCACGAAGTGTTGTGATTCTTTTTTGATTAACAATTTACATGGAAGGTAATAAGTATAATTATAATTAATATATATTATATAAATGAAATAATAATTATATTAATTACATATTTATCATTTTAAAAAGTTAATATATCATTTTCATTCTTATACTCCAAAGTTATAACCATATTCATGTACCTGTCGACGAACACCTCCAAGAAGTGATGCGATTCTTATTTTCGATCACAAAATCATGAAATAAATAAATATATTTAACAAAATAATATGTTATTTATTAAATTTTTATCATTATTTAATGTTAAAACAATACATACCTTCTCCCCGTAATTATCATCGATTAATGGAAATGTTACTCATGCGAATATACGACCTATAATCTCCATGAACGTAACATAGTTCATTTTTTATTCATGTATTATTATAAAATTATAATTGATTAATAAATATGATAATAATTTAACTAATATTATTTTTTATTTTTTGAAATAGTTACATCTTTTACAACAATCAACACACCAAAGTTGTTTTGAATAAATAACCTGAATATCCTCAAAACACATGACATGCACATAACTGGTTAGGTATGTTAATAGTTCATTAAAAATAAAAATAAATAAATGATATCATTATAAATTATTAAATCTATAAATAATTACTAATAAAAAATATAATTTATATAAGCTTATTATCCATGATTTATAAGACATAAATGGATGTTTTAGACTCAAGTTTAGGGTGTTCTCATCTTGCTTTCACTTCTATTAGACATATTCCTTATTAAATAGTTTTTTTATTTTTGGTGTATATACTAACCATTAATGTATTATATAAATCTAATAATTAGAAATTGATTGTATTTCCACATCCATATGAGGTTCTCCTTTTCATGATATCTTTATCTTGGGATAACCAGACTTTATCTGAATTTTGGATCATTGAGGAATATTTTAACATTAGGAATATAATTTATTTTATATAGTATTTTTACATCTAATTTCACATGTAATATTGAGAAATCATGGTATTTTATTTTTTTAATCTGCAATATTTTCTCCAAGTTAATTTTACATGATAGTTAACAAGTGTTAAATAATTTCATAAGTCAATTTATTTTTATTGGGTAATATTTATTATTCATTATCTTTGATATTATAATTTTATGTGTGTAATTGGTTTTTATTATATTGTGTGGTATTTATATTTATTTTATATTTATTTTAAATTTTATACACATAATTTATTCATTTATTAATTTTCACTTCAATGTTATGACCATTTTAAGGGTTTTCCCGTCTTAGTTTTTTTATTTTTGTGAGACATATGGCATGTTAACCAGTTTTTTATTTATTTTATAGTGTATATGATAAAAATTAATTTATTTAAGGATTATTTTCCTTAATATTATTTGGATTTAAAAATATATATATGAGGTTCAATCCTTCATGGGGTTTTGATCCAGAGATTACCTAATCTATGAGGGAATTTGTCACAATTTCCCTCCATTGAGGCATATCATAATGTTAGACATTGATAATATTTTATGAGGTCAATATATTTCCCCTTTTACTTGTTATATAATGAATATAATTATTTTATTTGAATTTATTGTTTTATTTTAAGTTATTAATTCATATGGATTATGATTGAAATGTTAAAAAAGTGGAAAAGGCTTTATGTTATATTTTCCCTCCTTTAGATATTTTTTATGAACATGGTTCCATTGGAAGAAATAATATTCTATTATTTTCATAAGCCACATATATTTATTCACTACATTTTTTTAATGTGTTTAACATTATTGATTTCTATTTTTACCCTTATTGATTGAAGAATTATAAAAAAATCCATTTGTAAGTTATACAGATGTTGTATTTTCTTTATGATTATGTATTTCTTTCTTCCATATCCATGTTTTAAAAATAATTAATTTATAAAATTTAATACTTTTTTAAATCTATTTTACATGATATTTTAACTTATTTTAAAATTACTAAAAGGAAATTTCATTTTTTTTCAAATGGGTCACTTTGACTCCCTTTTTCATTTTTTTGAAAAGAATGATTATTTTTACATTAAAAACAAGAATGTATTTTTTTATTTCATATATATTATTTTCCTTGATGTTTAATTTATATGTTTCCATTGTTTTTTATCAAAATATTTTTTTTAAATATTTTTTATTTTTTAGTTTAAAAAGTTATTTTGAAAATTAAAATTAAAATTTAATAAATAATGTTTTAATGAAATTTTAATTGTATTTCCATTAATCAACATACACAACCCCTATTTTTACTTATGACACAATTAGGATATTTTTTAATGAAACCATTCTAATACTAAATCTTTATAGATCATGATTGTTTAAAAGATACTACTATAGAACCCATTTCATTTCCACAATTTAATCACACTATAAGGGATTGTAATGGATTACATTTGTTTTACATGGGATAATAATGTTTCAATATATTATTATATAACCCATATATTTTCCATCAGTTAATCATATTTCATGAGATTTATATGGATCCTATTTCTTTTCCATTAGTTAATTATGTTTCAAAACATTGTTATGGAACTCGTTTCTTTTCCATGGGTTAATTATGTTTAAAAGATAATTTTATAGACCCTGTTTCTTTTCCATGGGTCAATAATGTTTTAAATAGATTATCTTATAACCCATTTCATTTTCAAGGTTTAATCATGTTATGAGTGGAATAATGATTGTTTTTATGATATTTATGTTAAATCTTAAACTCTATTTTTTTATATTTTATAGACCTTGTTATACCATGTGTGTGCCTAGATAATGTTGTTTGAGCTTGATATAACTTATATGATGTGTGAACCTAGATAAAACTGGGTGAGATCAATATAGATTATTTGATGGGTTCACTGATATATCACTCTGATGCATTGTGTAATGATTATTTTATCTGCATATTTTTATTTTATGTCATTTATATGGTTATTATATTTGTAAGGGTTTTGTCATTGTTCAATGAATATGATGTCCCAGGATTCCAATACATCTTCATTACACAGTATAAGGTTATAAATGTTTTATATGATAATGATTGATATAACTTGGCTCATGATTATTAATTTTGATGAATCATTACATTATGAAAAATTTATTCAAAATTTTCCTATTTGATGTTGTGTTGATGGGTATGAGCATTATTATGTTATGATCATGCAAATTGATTATGTCATAAAAAAATTATTATCATCATATTATCAGTGATTGCATTCAATTATTAATGGTTATGTTCACTGTTACTAGACATTTGAGATCACCCTTTTTATGTTTTCCCTTTCCCTAGGTTATCATGAATGAAGTTGAATTAATTATATCTAGAAGCATTTCATACAGCTGATGATGTTGAATTAATGTGAAATAAAAAAATGTGGGTTAAGTGGGAGAAATTATGATTTAATGACATGGGTATTGATTATACAGGAGGTTTTCTTAGTTCTATAAGATTCTAAACCTAAATGTTACTTAAGAATATAAGTGATATAATATATTCCTTTTTATGTTGTATGTTTGGGATGGTGAAAATTGGGTCACCTTCATCAGTATAAATATCATAATTATAATGTTCATGTTTTTAGTACCAGATATGGGAGTGCATGTGTAGGGATATTGTTATTAATTTATAATTTTTTAATCATGGAATCATTGGTTTATTGAAACAACATAAAACATGACATAAACATATGTTAAGGCTTACTTCTAACATAAAATAAAATTATGGATAAATTCGCATCGTGGATTAGGTTTACTTGCTAATCACATATATATCATCTAATGAGATATAAAAATTAATTATTGAATTGGATCTATATATGATTTCACCCTTTAGAACATGTATAAACATATGTGCTCCACATAATGGAATCAAACATAACTCATAAGAATAATAAATACCCAGGGAAAGTGATGGGTTAAATAATCATACCCCATTGAATAAAAAAATGATATTTCAAAAATATTCCAATGGTGGATAAGAAATTAAATAATTCAGAAGAGCATATTTGTATAAATAATAAAATTTCTCAAGTACTCAGTTTTATTGAAGAAAAATTCACATAAAGGGTAGATTATTGGTAATATAAATGGTCATTTTAAAATTATATTTTTAAGGATTTGGTAAAAACTATTCAAAAAATGAAATAATATAGAACTTTCATTGAACCATGAGGTAAAAATGGTTAAACCTAAATTATTTCTTTTTTTATTAAATCAGGAATGGGTAAAATATTTTAATACCTTATTTCATGAATGAATCAAGTGATGTAAAAATCATCCTTAATAGATTATAATTTTATAGAATTTACTGAGAAATGAATGTAAGTTAGGTTTAAAACCATCAAAGAGAATTAGAAACAGATATGCATATATGTGATAAAAAATATTTAATTTATAATAGTTAAATAAAATAAAATAAATATAGAAAGTGATTTTGGTAGAAAATGGAATAAAATAATGAAAAGAAGGTTATTTAGAGAGTTCCCTTACCACATATACTTGAATCACTTGGTACGATAGCCCACTATCATAAATAATAATTTTTTATTAAATATTTTCTAAATACTTTTTTTAATATATATTTATTTTTTTAAAATTATTTTATTTTTATTTAAAATAAAATTTTAATGCATTATATTTATTCCAACTCTCTTTTGGGTGTTTATTTCACAATTTAAAAGGATATTTCGTTCGAGGATAATTATTAAAATTCATATCTAATAAGAAAATAACTCGAAGATTTAATTGAAATGATATTCAAGTTATTACATAATTTGAAATTGTCCCAAATATCTATAAGTGTTCTAAAATAGGGTTGATTCATTTAATATAAATGTTATAATTATTTGGTTAGTTCATTTAGGTAGTTTTACTTACAATCAAGCTGTAGATTTTTTAATTTAATCTTATGGTTATTTATACTTTCCAAAACATGAAAAAATTTATAATATAATTATTATTATCATATTTATCCATAATAATATTTCTATAAAAATCCATGAAGGTGGTGGATTGAAATGAACTATAATGTTTACAGAGGTGGTGGACCCCCATAATAAGATCAATTGTTTTCGATTTTTAATAAAATGAAAAGTTGTTTGAAAATTGGTATTCCAATAAAAAATAAAATTATAACATATTTATTATACTTGGGTAATTATATCATGTTGTATTGGTGAAATATGGATGAATTATAAAAAGAAAATAATTCAATTTATATAGATTAAGAATATTATGTCATTGAATGCAGTCTATTGTAATACACCATAAGGAAACTTATGTTTTCCTTTTGGTGAGACTAGGATGATGAGTATGTGAGAGGGAGGGTTCAAGATATATTTTGGTTGAAAATTATCTATCTCCAGGGTCAAGATTATGTGAGTAGATGGGGTGAGAGGAGAGGTATTTATAATGGGAGGAGAGGAGTGTTTATGAATATAATAATATTTTTTTAATATTTTGACAGGAAAACAATAGTGTTTATTTATGTAAAAATATATTATTATTAGTAAATTTGAGTTAGAGATTATGGGTTCTTACACTATAAATTAGTTAGTAATTAAAGTATTTAACTTAAAATAGTAAATACCATATATTTCTCTATTTCACTATTCATAAAATATTCACCTATTTTAGAAAAATAAAAAAAATAAAAAAAAACATATTTCAATATCTATATTCCAAAAATTCATTCCATTTTATGAAATTAATTTTCTAAACAACTGTAAATTTATTTTTAAAAAATTATTATTTATTTGAAAAAAATGCTAATATCATGATAAATTTTATATACCTTTGAAAAAGTACTTATGGTCTCATGAAAATAAAATTTTAATTTTAGTAAAAGATAAAAATATTTTATAAACCCATTTTAGGAATATAATATGTCTCTTAAAGTTTTATATTTCTCATAAAATTGAAATAAAGTAATTTTTTTAAATTAATTGTTTAATTAATTATAATTTTTTTATTTGAATCATGAAATTGATTTTTAATATTTTAATTTTAAACGATAAGTGAATATTATTTTATAATTAAAAATGTGAGATTACTAGTCTAATGGTTAGGATACTATCTATAACATCCAAATTATTATTCTAACATTCAAAATACTATTCTAAAGATCAGATTTTTATTTGTCATGTGGGATCCCTACCTTCTATAAATATCACATATTATATTCATTCACAATTTACTTATATCTATTTTTCAGGGTTATAAATATTTTAATTTATAAAATGAAAAAAGATTTACTAATATTCTATTTCATTTTAATAGTGTCGTTCAAAAGGAAAAAAATAATAATGGATTGGGAATATCAATATTTCCATATTATTATTATATTTTCCCATTATAACACTATTAATTATTATGAAAATATTTATTCTCAAAATATATTGTTCTTGTCAATGATTTTTTTTTCATTCATATCATATGGTGAACATGCTTTACATAATACTACATTACTAAATATGTCACCTATATATAATTAGAAGGGAAAATCCATTGAATTGTTTTGGTAAATTATATTATTCCCCATTTAATAAATATATCATTGAATATATAATTTCACTTGGTCAGATGAATAAAGATGAGGATATTTATATTTCATTGTTTTCTTCAGTTTACTGGCTTCTTAATGAAACTTATGGGTTTTATATAGTGTATTTACTATTCAATGAGTCTTCTTACATGTACATTTGTAAAAAAAACACCATGATCATCACTAGTTCTCTTAATAAGGGATATCATGATACAGCCACACCACCTCTAGATTTAGTATATGTGAGGAATCTCGTATTTAATTCCTCAATAGGGATAATTAGAATACAAATTATACATGAGTAAACATTGGTTGGTGTTCTAGTCGATAAGGAAAAAATTTGATGTGATCATGGTTCTAAAAGTGGATGATGTATCTCAAAATTAGATTTTCATTCTTAAAAAAGAACCCGACTCCATTCTGATGAGATATTTAGAGAAACAATTTATCTCTATCCTAAAAATATAGGCACCTCATATAGTTATTATCATAGTTCATTTTTTACTTTGATTTATCATATTTTGCAACTAGATTGTTTAGATCCTTTTTACTATTTCTTCATAAATTTCATGATTTGGGAGCCTATGTCCACCAAATTCAACCCAACACAAAGGGGTTCTATATATTTTACCATAAAGGGCTTCATGTGGGGAAATTTAGATGATTTATTGAGAGATATTATTTTATTATAACTGATCCTAATGATGATATTGATATTATCGATATTTTTAATCTATCTAGAATTCTCTCAACATGCCCTCATGTTTCTCTATTGGCGTCTCATTTCTTCCATCAGTTTTGTGGTGATAATCTAAAATGATGTTCTACTCACTATTTCAAGAAAGTTAGTGACTCTTAGAGAAAATATATGTAAATGTTATCCCTCCATCAGATATAATTGATTATGGTGTTCAATACCGCATTTCCACATCCTTAATGTATACCCTTTCATGTTGATTGAGTGAGAAGTCCTACTGAATAGAAATGAAGTGAGCAGTCATTGTAATATGATCCACTGAAACCCATATTGAATTATATTCACTATAGCCAAAAAGTCTGAGAGCTAGGTGAACACCTGCTCCCAATAGCATAAAAATAAAAAGAGTAAACAGTACAAGGAAACTCAGAGAAGGGGGGCCTTAGACAGCCTTGTGTACAAAGTGCCAATCCTATCACTGTGAACAAGCTCATTGCAGTATCCAGGAAGTACAAATGACTAACTTGAACTAGCCTCCATAATTTCCCTTTTTGAGAGGACATCCGCCACCTGATTTGCCTCTCTATACACATGAGACACATCCAGAGAAATCGACTCAAAAAGATGTAGAGAATTAACCCATACAACAACCATATTCCATGGCAAATTCCTGGATCGCTCCTTCAGAATCTGTGTTGCAACAGAAGATTCTGATTCGATCCACAGCCTCCGCCAACCATAAAGAGCCGCATGTCCAATCGCCTTAATCATTGTCCATAGCTTAGCTTCAATTGCATTGGCATTACCTATGTAATGAAAGAAGCATCATTTGACAAATCCTCAATACGTCCTGAACAAACCACCACATCCAGCAGGTCCAGGCGCACCGACGGCTACCCCATCCACAATCAACTTTAACCAATCATTTATAGGTGGGATCCAACTGATATATTTCATCACTTTCGGCCTCTGCTCCCTGCCACTTACACCTAGAGATCTCAACAGAAGAAAATCAGAAATGTCATTATTCATTGAACCAGATTGATTTACTGAGGCAGAGATAATATATCGGTGCATCATCATAATACCCTCCTTGAATGAGTGCCTTACATTGTTGAAACCAATACTATTGTGGGACTTCCAGATGAATGAAATGAGAGAAACAGTAACAGAAATGAGTAGGGACTTGACCTGCTCACTGCGGACAACTTGCATGGCCGAGGATAGCAATACACTAACCGAGTGAGAGGCTAATTGACATTGGAAAAATTCATTCAATTAACTCCATAACCGAACAGAAAAAGAGCAGAAAATGAACACATGGTTGATAGTCTCATCTGCAGCTAACCAGAGGAAACATATCGGTGCAACAGTTAAACTGGTTCGCTGCAAAGCAGATTGAAGAGGCAGCCTTTGCTTCCAAATGCACCAAATCAGAAGTGCATCAGCCGGAGCAATGTAAGGGGTCTGCATGCCCTTCACCCAAGTAGGTAATCCAGTCGCATTGCCACATTGAAGCATATATGATTCATGGATGGAGAAGCACCCAATAGGCGCTAGTTTCTATATAAGGATATCATAGTCGACATATTCATACTTGGAGATCTCTGTCTGTAGGTGAGGAGGGATGATGGCATAAGCCTCTAGATTCCCCTGAAAATCAGAAATGGAAATACTCCTTAAAGACAAAGGAATGCTAGTTGAATGATCAATTGGGGAGGACAGCCACAGCGTGCTCCAGCAGTTCATTTGAGAATCAGCACAAACCAGCCATTTAGCCTATGTCATAATGTAGAAGCATGAATATCTGACAGATGGACAAACAGAGGATTTCAGATACAAATTTGAGTTCTTCTGTAACCTACCAAAAAAATATGCTAGACATAAATTCTAGAGAAGTGTCAGTGCCAGATAAAAGTCTCCAGGTGAAGTTTTGAATCAATGCATCATTGAAAATCCTATCATCTTTCACCCCCATCCCTCCCCTTTCCACATGCCTTATGTAGTCCTTCCATGCCATAGTAATAAGTTTCCTCTTTTGTATCAATCCAGTCCAAATGAAATTTCTAATCATACCACAAAGCTCCCCGAGTAGAGCAACTGGCCATTTATAGAGTGAAAACGAGTAAACGAACATTGAAGTGATGACAGAATTCACAAGACAAATCCTTCCAGCTTGAGACATGTTCTTCCCTTTCCAACTAGTCAACTGATTTGTGATCTTAAGTGAAATACCCTCCAAGTAAACTCTTTTCACTCTCCCCCAAAAAAAGGTAGCCCAAGGTAAACGAAAGGCAGTTCACCTCTCTTAACGCCAAGCCTTCTAGCTATTCTATTTTTCCTCGCTATTAGAATTCCTTCCCCAAAGACAAATAAAGATTTCGTCTAGCTTATAACTTGGCCTACCACTTCCTCATAGTGATTGAAGATAACCTTTATGCAAGATATAGTTTTCCTATCATCTTTTGAGAAGAGCAAAATATCATCAACGTAGAAAAGATGTGAAGGGGTAAAGAAACCCCTCCCATATGTCATCCTCTGATAGATCCCAAGATTGACAAGATCATGGAGGCATATACTCAGATAGTCTTCAGCCAAGGAGAACAACAGCCCAAATAAGGGATCACCTTTCCTAACACCCCTAAAGCATTGAAAAAATCCACTGGGTGATCCATTGACTAGAATAGATAACCTGGAACTTTCCAAAATACATCGCACCATACCAATGAATTTACCTGAGAAGCCATGCATGCTCAAAAATTTGAAAATAAAATCCCATCTGATGGTATCAAAGGCTTTTGATATGTCAACCTTTAGGGCCATATTCCCATCCCTCACTTTATTCCTCATAATGTTAACACACTCTGAAGCAGGGAATAGACAGTTCTGAATATTCCGGCCAGGAACAAACCCAAACGGGTTAAAAGAAATAAGAGATCTTGCTATCTCACTATGTCGAATTTCCATGATTTTACTAATGAGTTTTGGAATAGTGTTTCCAATAGAAATAGGCCTAAAGTCCTTAATATCCAAAGAATTCTCCCTCTTGGGAATCAGAGCAATAAAGTTTGAGTTCATCCCAGCTGGCATGTAAGAATGAAGAAAGAATTCCCTTACTGCTTCAATCACTTCCTTATGAAGGATGTCCCAATAAAACATAAAGAACTTGTTGGAAAATCCATCTGGCCCAGCGACACTATCCATGTTTAAGGAGAAAAGAGCATCATGAATTTCTTTGGTGGAGGGGATATCAGTAAGTCTTTTGTTCTGTGCATCTTCCAAACTAGGCTCAATGCATCTAATGATTTTATCTGAATTTTCCACCCCAGAATCAGAATAAAGCTTTTCAAATGGCATGTCACAGCGTTGTAAATTTCATTATCAGAGGTAAACATGTTTTCATCAATTTTTAAATCCTTGAGATTCCTTGTTACCTTCATCTCCCTATGCATACAGTGGAAGAACCTGGAGTTCCTATCCCCTTCCTTCACCCATCTCACATTGAAATGATTTCGAGACAGGTTTTCTTTAAGAGATAAGAGACTATCAAGCCTTAAGGAAGCCTATATCTCCTCTTGGGATGGCAGGTCTTAAAGGGTATTACGTTGTTGGCACTTGGACAAAAGTGAGTCAGCCTCTTTAATATCATGATCAAGGTTGGAGAAAGAATTCTTACTCCACACCCTTTTTCTGGCTTTTACAATTTTCAATTTACAAATGAGGGTATACAATGCACTTCCTTGAGCAACCTATTTCCAGGATTCTGCAACATTCTCTCTACACCCTGGCATTACTAGCCATGCATTGTTGAATTTAAAGGGCAGTGGAGCTAATCTAAGACTTTGAAAACAAATATCAATTAATATGGGATGATGATCAGAGTGCAATCTAGAGAGGGTCATTCTAGAAACTTCCATTTCCTCACTTTGCTCACCCAACTGCACCAGGCACCTCTCAATTTTACTCGCTTTCCATCCATTAAGGGTGAATCGACTCCAGGTAAAAGCAGCACCTGAGATAGGCACTTCAACCATTCTGCATTGGTCAATACATAAGGAAAATTCTCCTGCTGATGCCCTACAGAAATAACTTCCATTTTTTTCTTGAGGCCTCATAACCGTGTTAAAGTCACCAAGAACCATCCACCTCATGTCATTGGGCTCAGATCTTTCCATGAAGTTCCTCCACATGCTTCTTCTTCTTGGGTACTGATTGAAAGCATAAATAAAGGTAACACAAAAGGTGTTAGATTGATAGTAGCAAATCATGGTGACAGACTACTGATCACTTTGGAAGGACTCAACTGTTACAGTATTATGCTTTATATCCCATAAGGATTCCGAATCATTATCCATTTGATTGGATGAAATGAAAGAATACCCCAGAGCAGACCAATTAAAGGCCATCCACCTAGAAAATTTCATACGGGGTTCAGCAATGCCAATTAACATTGGTTTATTGGTCAAAATGATGTGCTTCAGGGCTTTGACCGTGGGAGAATTCCCAATGCCCTGGAAGTTCCAAAATAGGACTTTCATTGAGGAGGGGACCGTTTCCTAGTACAGTGTCCAGCATAGCCTGTTGCTATGCATTTCTATGATTCTGCTAGGCTATCCCCTTCTGTATGAGATGAAGATCCTCCAGTAGATTCATGAGCATCATCATCAGTGGATAAGAAGATGAACCAGTTCTCCAAAATGATTGGTCCTGTCAAAGTGGCAGGAAGAATCCTCTTTGCAACCTTCAGAGCTTGTACTTGTGAAAAGTCCCTATCCATCGCACCATCCTCCTTTACTGGTTTATCAATGAGCAGTGTAGTTTTTTTCAGGAATTTCTAGAGCCTCTTTCCTCGGCTCCTGCAAACTGGGAAATCCCTCATTGCCACCAAATAGCTCGTTATCATCTTGACCTTTTAGAGGCCCTTGAGAAGTCTCTTGTACCGGGTTCTCACTTGCTGAGCTTTATATCACAACAACATCCTTATTGACTGTTCCAGAGTCTTGTACATCAGTAAGAGTATTCCCCATATGTATTTATACTCTATTGTTTTATGAAGATTTTCAAGATTTATGTATCATTCAATATATATTTCTTTATCTTGTGTTTTGATTTTACCATGATTCATGAACTAAATATTAAAATTTATTATTTATTAGTTATTAAATCTATGGATTTATATTTTCTTATTAATTCAACCATCTACTATATTCACACATAATCCCTTAGAGTATCCTATATCTTCTCTTGATTGAGTTTTTGACCAATCATATAATCCATGTAGGATTTGTTTCCTTCTTAAATGACTTCCATATCATTCCTTATCAATTCTGAGATTATTGGAACCATCTAAATTCTCATCATTGATAATGTTATTTCTCAATCTTACACATTATTCACCCTCTAAGGATGGTATTGGATTGAGCAGTCATAGTCATTGACTAACTCTGACAATCATAATTGGTTCATATTAAGTTACTTCTATGTGAATATTTTTTTGAGTCACTTATTAACCATATATATTTCGCACTTATCTCTCTAGAGATTATGCCAATAAATATAAAATGTAAAAATACCTATATACAACTCCAGATCTTGCATTGGTTAGTTCTGATTAATGGATTTCTTCTACTTAAGGCGTCAACTATAACATTATCAATTTTTATTAGTACAAATCCTAACCCATTCTTTGAAGAAATGTTATATACCAAGAAATTTTCTATATTTCAGTATAGTGTGAGTACTGGTTCAGTGATAAAACACTTTTTAAATTAAATTAATCTCTCTATCTCTCCCCTTACTCTCATTGGATATTAGGATACAAGATCCTTTTCAAGTTATATTGGTCAGCCAGTTTTAAAATATTGTGAATTTCCTCACCAATCATCGATAATACCAACATATCTATGTAATATATAGATCTCAACCAAAAATCATGGATTGGGAAACTCCATAATCACTTTTTTCTTAGATAGATCAATAGATATCTCTTTGTTGGTGGCCACATTATCGAAGAATGACAACTACTCCACCAAAAAAACATTTAATGTAGTGTTAATTTAAATTTTACTTTCATAAAGACAATAGTGTAATAATAAAATTACCCACTTACCCCATTACATTTGGATGAATTAGATCATCATCCATAAATACATCCCCAAATTTTTTGAGATAATATCTAAAGACACTATTTAGTAAAACTATGATGAGTTATTGAGAATTAGTGAGTAATACGATTGTGAATATGATCTCATAGTGTCTATACTATGTTTATGTGGTTTTCTTCTGAATATATCACATCATAACCATTAATTGTATATATTTCAACTAAATATCCACCATAATGATATAATGGGGATCATATAGATAATTGAACAAGATTTGAATTCCAGGCTAGGGTTATTTGTTATATATATATATTTTTTCAACTTCTATATAATCAATGAATAAGTTCATTGATCCATACTTATTCTTGATAAAGAGAAGACACATTCCCAATTATGATGTACTTGGGTATATAAGACCCTTATTGATATTAACTTGTAACTAATTATTTAGTCCATTAAACTGAATGGTGGCTATTCTATTGAGTGTTTTGGAAATAATTAAAGAGACTAGAATATTTTAAATTATGATAACAACCTATCGATTTAGTAGGAGATATGGATACTAAATAATTCATCATCATAGTCCCCCAAAATGGTAATGTCTTCAAGAATGACTATCTACACTTTCTCAGTCATTTGTGTAGGTTCTGGGCGTAGCAGAAGCGTGGTTGGGCCAAAACATAACTTTAGTTTTTACCATGACCAATGATTATTCTGGGATCAATATGAAAATTAATACCAGTATCCATGAAATAGAATCAAATATTTGGATAAATAAGGAAGAGGCCCAAAACCTTTAGAGAGGATCTTGCACATCATGTTTATAATTAATTTAATTAATTTCATAAAGAAAACAATACATAGATCTTTGATACTTTATTTGTTAATGATGTTGATCATCCAGACGTACCCTTCCAGATTATCTCATTGCGTTTGCGAGGATCTAAACAAGAATCCCTCTAGAGATGATCCACACATGCTTTGATGGCCTCCAATCGATATCAATTGTTCTCTGGGTGCTAGTGATGTGAAGTGAATTTCTTATTTCGGTCATTCATGATCTCTTTTTCATCATCCTTAAAGAACGTATCTTGTTCTTAAGAGGGGAATGAAGATGATTCAATAGAGAAATTGTTTAAATAAAAAATTCTTAATTCACCAGTCTTGTAGTTATGTACATAGCACAATAGATGTACGTGTCTATTTATCCACATGGGTCTTTAATAACAATATTTAATTGCGTGATAACAATTAAATACATTCATAACCTTAGAAAAAACTCATGCTTTTATTAATAATACCACGTCATTATTTATGGTGTACCAACTTGTGGAAAATGGAGTAAATAAAATTCTGTGTCACAAAATAATAGCAACGTTATTATTAATTTAATTTGTGCTAACTAGTTAAATAATTATTTAACTTCTTGAAAATAAATATTTTACTACTGGACCAATCTTGGTCAGCTCAAACTACCCTTTCATTTATTGAACACCTGATTAAATAATTAAATTGTTTATTCTATTAAATAAATATTTTATTTATAAATTAGTAAATAAATATTTATTAAATTTTCAATAAAACAAATAAATATATTTTACCCACAATCTATTGAATAAATATTTGTTTAATTTATTCAATAAATTTAACTTGATTAAAATTATTCCACCTTCTTGATATTAATATTTATTCCATTAAATAAATTCAAATAGAATTTAACCAAGATCACTGAAAACACTTAGTGTGTGACCCTTTAGGATTATTTATCGTTGGCATGAGGCAGGCTTGCCTATAGTCCAAGAGTACTATTTATCAATGGGTCAAGGCACCCAAGAGAAAGAACTTAAAGTCACAACAACGACATCCACATACAAACACTCACTGTATAATATAATCCCCTTTCTCAATATCTCATCAAGTAGGTTTCATGATAATGTCATCAACATTTGTGCTTTATATGTCATTATTTGACTACCTAAAATAAAATAATTGTTACACCATGGCCATTGAATTTTTTGGGACGATTCTATTTCAATCAAATGGATGAGATATCAACTTTCATAAATGGAAGGGATAAATATTTCCCCAAATTATCCATTAATAACATGACACTCATGACACACCCAATGTACCTTACTTCCCGCTAACTATCTTCATGACAGTTTTCATGAGTAAATAAAAGTGCGTGATTCATGACATGTATTAATGATAATATTAAAGTCTAAGGATCATTACACACACTCACAGATATGAATATCTGATGGCATAAAAACATGTGGAATTCCTACTAGCGGGTCTGTTCTCATAATCTCCCATCTTGAAGATTACCAAGTACAAAATCCATGAGAGGAAGTATAATCTTCTTACGAGTACTTGCACTTGAAAGTCTTTATACTATTTGTCCCATTACAGTATGTCATCCAACCGCAAAACTATATTTAAGAATATTTTCATAGTACTTCAAGTTTCTCATCATATCAGGGAACTCTTATGTCCTTATCAATACAACAAATACTTCCAGATATTATTACACTATAGTCGTGAAGAACAATGAACAATATGTAATAGGATGTTTAATATTTAAATATATTAAATATTCATGTAATCAAAGTACAACCAGTGGGTTCTAAGACACCAAATATTACAAAATCTGACTTGGACTAAAGTCAACAAACTACAAATTTTAGTCCGCTAGACCTCACATGATGATCATGTTTCTGATGACTTAAGGCTTTAGTCAAGGGGTCCACTGTGTTTTATTCTGTGGAAATACTACTCTCTGCAACTTCACCTCTCTAAGAAAAATCCCTCAAGATATAATACTTCTAAAGTATGTGCTTCGTCCGCCGATGTGACCTTGGATCTTTTGTGAGAGCCACCACTATAGTATTATCACAATATAGCGTGATGGGGTCTTTACTACTAGGTATCACATCCATATCATGGATGAAGCATCACATCCATACCACTTCTTTAGCTACCTTAGAAGCTCCGATATACTCAGGCTCTACAATATAATCTATGATTATACTCTTCATTGAGCTCTTCTTGGTCAATGCACCTCTATTAAAAGTGAATATGTATCCTGTTTGCGACTTCATGTCATCTTGATCAGTCTCGAAACTGGTATATGAATATCCTCTGATGACTAGTTCCTTATCTTCTCTCTAAACTAGGAACATATCCTTATTACTACTCAGATACTTTAAGATTTTCTTGACTGCCAACTAATAGCGGGAAACTGGGTCAGCGTGGTATCTGCCGACCACACCCAATGTATAGGTGAAATCTATCCTACTACATTGCATGAAATACATGACTAACCCAATCACTAAAGCATATGGAGTATTTTCCATTATCTTTATTTCCTAATGTGTTTGTGGACACATTTTCTTGGAAATATGAATTCCATGGGACACTGGCAAAAATCCCATCTTGGATTGTTCCATACTGAATCTCTTCAGTATCTTATCAATGTATGTACTTTGACATAGGACCAAAAATCTCTTGGATCTATCATGATGGATCTTAATCCCAAGAATATATGCTACCTCACCCATGTACTTAATTGAGATGCCTTTATTTAATCATCCCTTAATATATTGTAAGACTGGTATCTCCTTTCCAATAAGTAATATGTCATCAACACATAATATTAGGAAAATGACTACACTCCCACTAATATTTTTGTAGACACAAGGCTCATATTCATTCTTGAAAAAACCAAATTTTGTTATGGCTTCAAAAAAAAAAAGAATTGTCCAAGACCTAGATGATTTGTTTAAACCAAAAATGGATTTCTACAACTTTCATACCTTATTGGAATCCTTTGGAGTCATAAACCCTTCTGGTTGTTTCATATAGACATCCTTTTGAAGGTTCCCATTAAAAAAGTCTGTTTTCCATCAATTTTCCAAATCTCATAGTCATGGTAAGTAGTAATGGACAACAGAAGTTTTATTGATTTCAGTATCTCAAATGGTAAAAATGTTTATTTGTAGTCAATGCCTTGATGCTGATTGATCCCTTTTGCAACCAGTCATGCCTTATAGGCACTAACTTGTCCTTCCATGTTTAGTTTCTTCTTGAGTACCCCTTTGCAAACAAAATTCATTACATAAACTAGAGGATATATCAAAATCTAGTCATGGTTTTGGTACATGAAATCCATTTTATAATTCATGGATTTTTTCCACTTGGAAACATCTGTGACACTTACTGTTTCCTTGTAGGTTAGATGATCATTATTATCAACTAATAACAAGTCACCATCCTTGGTGACTAGAACACTATACCATTGTAGTTCTCTAACCTCTCATGTAGTCCTATATAGTTATTGCATCTCTGACATAGTTCTTTCTTCCATGGGGATTTGTGGAATCTATTCTTGTACAAACTCTTGTATAACTTGAGGCTTGACTTCATCGAAGTCTATCTCTCTCCCACTATCTCTTTTTGGGATGTGCTCCCTCTCAAGGAATATGGAGAGTATTTCCACTATAACCTTTTTGTTTGAGGGTTTGTATAGGTAATATCCCATTGTTTCCTTGGGGTATCCTATAAAGGTAAACTTTTTACCTCAGGGCTCATGTTTGTCACCCGAAGAGGCCTTAACAAACACATCACTTCCCCACACATGTAAATTCAATAACATGTCTTTCTTTCCATTCCATAACTCGTATGAAATACCATTTATTAATTTAGTTGGTACTTGTTTTAGTATGCGCACCACTTTTTATAACCTATATCCCTAAAAATATAATAGAGGACTCACATAACTCATCATTTATTTCACCATGTCCAACAATCTGCGGTTCCTCCTTTAACTCACACTATTCCACTAGGGAATGTAAGGAAAAGTGAGTTGGGATATGATCCCAAACTCTCGTAAGTAATCAATGAAGTCTTGATTACTATATTATTCACCAAGGTCTAAGTGTAGTTTTTCAATCTTCTTACCAAGTGGTATCTCACGTTTATTCTTATATTCTTTGAAATTATCAAAAGAATCCGACTTATACCTCATTGAGTAGATATATCCATATCTACGAAAATCAGTAGTAAAAGTTATGAATTATGAGTACCCTCCTCTTGTTTCAACTGGAAAGGGTCCACACACATTGGTATGAACCAATTCAAGAAGCTATTTAGCCCTTTCACCTTTCCCACTAAATGGGGCTTTAGTCATTTTTCATTATAAACATGCATGGCATACGCCAAGTGGTTTTAGTTCAAAAGAATATAAATATCCATCTTGATGTAACTTTTCCAAGCATTTCTCATTTATATGACCTAGACGGTGATGCCAATGTTGGGTGTGGTATGAGTTATGTGAAGTATCTTTGTTATCTATTTCCATTACATGGTTTCTATAATCCAACATGTAAAGAATATTGTATAAATGTGACATACCAAAAGAAATGCTATCATTCTTAAAAGAAGCAACATTAATTTAAAAACTTGAAAAAAATCCATCTATATCTAATCAAGATATAGAAATAATGTTTTTAGTAATATATGACGAATAATAAATAACCCTTTAACAACAAGATCATCCCAGTTGGAAACATGAGGTGGTACTTCTTGACAACTACAATAGCGAGTCTGGCTCCATTGGATTCTCATAGATCTACCTCCCCTAAGTCAATCTTTCTAAATCTACCTGGTTTCTATATTTGGATAAATATGTGAGCACCAAAAGCTATATCTAATACCCAATTTATAGAAAAGGATAGATTTAATTCGATGAAAAAAACACCTAAAACTTCCCCTTTCTTCTTAGGTTGGGTGCAATTCTTCTTCTAGTGGCCCTTTTTTCCATATGTGAAACAAATAGCCTCTTATTCTATTAACCCCCCTTTGATCTTATTTTTCATGGATGGACAAGAAGAATCTTTGGGATTAAATATATTTTACTTCCATTTCCTCTTATTCACCATAAGGATATAAGGTTTTCCATGCTTCATATATTTTCCACTTAACGAATAAGGATAATAAGATTAGATAGATACTTCTCAATGTTGTTCATTTTAAAATTAACAACAAAGCTAGAAAAGCTATGATGGAGTGATGAAATAATGAGATAGATACCCATTTATTTAGGGAGTTTAAACCCTAGAACCCCAATACTTTCAATATAGCCCATGATCTTGACTATGTGAGTACCAGATTGGGGACCTTCTCCAAGCTTACTCTGAAGGAGTGCCTTGGAGATCTCAAACCGTACTTGTCTTCCTCTCTCCTGGAAAAGACCATAAAGGAGCTCAAGCATACTATAGGCATCCATGTTTTCACTAGACTTCATGATCTCACTATACATTGATGATAGAATCAAATATTTAATGTCAACCACGTCATTCATATGTTTCTTATAGACCAATAACTCTTCATCACTTACCTCTTGGGAAGGCGAACCAGGTAATGCTGAATCTAGCACATAAGATTTCCATTTATGGAGTAGAATAACCCAAAGGTTTCTAAAGAATTACTAGAAGTTACTACTAGTGAGGATTTTATCTTTATCTAGAATTGTTCTCAAAGATAGTGTGGTTAAAATAATGAATTAATTTTATTAAGTCTCCCACTATTTTATCAAGTCCAAATGGCCTTCACTATTGAACTTAGAATGTCCAGTTTCCATGAAATTCTAGTAAAAAGGATCCATATTCCCCTTTTCACAACCCCAAAAGGGTTGGTCAAGTTATTTGAAGGTATTTAGGTAGTTAGGTCTTTGCCAACTACAGGATTGCATCTCCTTGATCTGTTGAGTAGACTCCCAAATCCTAAAATCCTAACTTTGGATTTCCCCAACTCTTGCCTCCAATATTACACCAAGTCGAGCAAGGGTTACTCCTCTTGATGTAATATGGTTATGTCAACCCGAAAACTTTCCTAAGGGATTCCTGTATAAAAGTAAGTGTCCCAACAAGGGTTGGTCAAACACATAGTTTTATTGAGTTTTTCCCTTAATCAATAGCATAAGGCTTGATATGACTTAATATTTTATTTGAGGGATTTTTTTATCTATTATGCATGAATTTATTGTTATCATTATCACATTATTGTTAATATTAAGTGTATCTTACTTAAGTGATTAACCATGTCTTGATAATATATACACATAATCCTAGTTTATTTTAGTTACATATTGAATTCTTATTTAATTCATTAATTATGTGATCATGACAACACATCCATAATGATAAACCATGAAACTGATAGAAATAAAATAAAGAAAAGTGCATGATCATGAGATTTTCTAATGATTAGTTTATCTAGAAGTTGTTAAACTAACCCTAACCTAGGGTAGAAACACCTTGAAACTTTTAGGTTTGTGTTTATAACTTTCCACCTTTCCACCTTTATATCTCCTAGGATTGGTTTCATCTCAGTTATAGCTTGAACAACCTCCACTAGATTGGGTATTCCATCCATTACATATGCTTTTAAACTCACATGCAGGTGAGGGGTAAAATGGGGTTTTACATAAAAGAAACCTTGGGCATGCAGACCCTTCATATTAATGAGGGGAAGGCTCGCAGGCCAAAAAATTTAATTTAAATAAATAATTTAAAAGAAAACATCCACATACAAAGGTCATGGTCTAGCTCATGATCATCCATAAATGAAATGATATTTATACATATATAAAACTACAATTCAATTCATTAATCATTCTAGTTTAAGATAAATCATGCTTGAATCAATTAATTATCATATTTAATTAATCAATACTTTTATCTTAAACCATTTTCTAAATTTCCTTGATATTCTCATCCATCATAATTTTAAATAAATAAATTTATTTAAAATTATCTTTGTACGTAACTTGTAACTTGGAGGAAACCTAGTGAATTCCTATTAATAACTACCCAATGAGTAGAAATGAACATTACCTAGATGTTAAATTAAACACACACACACACACACACACATATATATATATATATAACACCTATCACGTTTTGTGCCTCATCTTTACACTCGCACCATGGTACACATCTCAAGGGTTAGTATAATATAATAATATATTTTAATAAATCTGCATAATTTGGATGAGTACATGGTGTATAGTTCTAAATACATGATGTGTACTATTGTACACCATCCATCTGAAATACACACATGGAGATAAAATGTGTGAGTGTACTTTAGAAATATTTAGAGTACATAGCGTGTTCAGTGGGCCACATGCCATGTAGTATCCGCGTTACATGGTCTCCAGTCGGGCAAGCTGTGTATGGGGAACACGATCTAACCCTAACCTGAATGAATTACACACTGTGTCCAGTGGGCCACACAACGTGTAATCTAGAGATCGTGTGCCACCTGTTCCTGGTCAACACATGGAGCCATTATGTCTTAGAAAAACTCCAATGAAATGGCTTGGTTTGGTGGACCAGACCCAGTGCATTAAACCTTGAAAACACAACATGTAATACCAAATACACTCCATGTGTTCTGGTGTTGTACAACTAGGAACCTTTGGAACCTCCAAATGAGATACTCCATTTTATTTTAATCAACATTAAAATAAAAGAACATTTCTGTAAGGTGAATGAGAAATGAAAGAGGAGGAACAAATCTCTATATTCAGATTTGTGATTCACTTGAATTGAAACAAATAAATTATTAAATTAATAAATCTTAAATGAAATATTTACCTAATTAAAAACTATGATATAACCAATCTGATACCACTTGAAGGTTCCAGGCACAACAGAAGTGCGGTTGGGCCAACACCCAACTTTAGTTTGTACTATGATCGATTATTATTCGAGGATCAATACGACGATGAATTCTAATCTCCATGGAATAGAATCAAAGATTTGGATAAAGAATGAAGAGGCCTGAAACATTTAAAGAGGATCTTTCACATCATTTATATAATTAATTTTATTAATTTCATAAAGAAGAGAATACCTGGATCTTTGGAACTTTCTTCTTTGATGATGTTGATCATCCAGAATGATCCTTTCAGGTTATCTCATTGTGCTTGTGAGGATCCAAACTAGAATCCCTCTAGTGGTGATCCACATGTGCTCTGATGGCCTCCGATCAACACCACACATTCTCTAGGTGCTAGAACGGTGAAGCGAGTGACTTGTGTCAGTCGTTCTTGATCTCTTGTTCTTCGGCCATTAAGAACGTCTCTCTTTATTGATAAGGGAGGGAAGAGGATTCAAGAGAGAAATTGTTTAGCTAAACAATTATTAATTCACGGGGACTGCAATTCGGTACATGGCACAATAGACGTACGTGTCTATTTATCGACATGGGTCTTCTGTTATAATATTTAATTGTGTAACATCAATTAAATACATTTATAACCATTGAGAAAACCCATGATTTTAATAATAATACCACATAATTATTTATGGTGTTCCAACTTGCACAAAACGGAATAAATAAAATTCCGCATAAAAAAATAATAATAGAGTTATTATTATTTTAATTTGTTCCAGCAAGTTAAATAATTTTTTACCGCCTTGAAAATTATTACTATACTATCAGACCAACCTTGGTTTGCCTGAACTCTAGTTCCTTTTATTAAACACCTGAATAAATAAATAAATAATTTATTTTCTTAAATAAATATTTTATTTACAAAATAGTAAATAAATATTTATTAATTGTTGAACAAAAAAATAAACATATTTTACCCACAATCCAGTGAATACATATTTATTTAATTTATAAAATCAATTTAACTTGAATAAATATATTCCACCATCTTGAGAATAATATTTATTTTATTAATTAAATTCAAATATAATTTAACCGAGACCACCAGAAACACATAGTGTGTGACCCTCTAGGATTATTTCTCATTGGAATTAGGCGGGTTTTCTTAAATTCTAAGAGTACTATCTAGAAATGGGCCAAGGAACCCAAGAGAAAGAACTTAAAGTTTCAATAATGAAATCAACATGTGAACACTCACTGTTTAATATAATCCCTTTATCTCAATATCTCATGAATGAGGTTTCATGATAGTGTCATCAACCTTTGTGCTTAATATGTCGTTTTTTAACTACCTGAAATAAACTCATCGTTACACCATATCCATGTAATTTCGCGTGACTATTTTATTTCAATCAATGGGACGAGATATCAACTTTCATAAATGGAAGGGACAAATAATTCCTTGACTTATCCATTAATAACATTCCATTAGTGATGCACCTAACATACCCTAATTCCCACCAATTGTATGTATAATGGTTTTCATTAGTAAATAATAGTGCTCGAGTCGTGACATGTATTAATGATAATGTTAAAGTATAAGGATCATTACAGAAACTCTCAGATAGGAATATAGGATGATACTAAAACATATAGAATTCTTATTAGTGGGTCTATTCTTATAATCTCCCGTCTTGGAGATTACCAAGTATGAACTTCATGAGAGGAAGTATCATCTACTTATGAGTAATTCCACCAGATGATCTGTATACTATTTTTCCCATTATAGCATGTCATCCAACCATACAACTATATTTAAGAATATTGTCATAGTACTTCTAGGTTCTCATCATAGTGGGGAACTGCTATAACCTTGTCAATGTGACAAATACTCTGGGACATTATTAAACTATAGTCATGCAGAACAATGAACAATATTTAATAACACATTTAATATTTAAATATATTAAATATTCATGTAATCAAAGTACAATGAGTTTTTTTGTCGGACTCCATGTCACAACCCGTCCTCAGGGCCCGTGCCATGACTACCCCAAGCCCACCTTCCATAGGCCATGGGCTGGTGACTAGCACCAAAGGCATAATTCCTGATAACAGGGAAGGAATTGCCATTATAAAAGTAAACAAAACACCACAGAGTACATGCAGAAGTAATACACTAAGTACAAAGGAAGTGATGAAAAGTAAATGGGCCAGAATACAAACACAATCGAAAGTACAGATATAACTGAACAAAAGTACAATAGAAAAAGACAAACAGCTGGAAGAATGGAAGCAGCTCCTGGGTCATCCTCCTCGGATCCTACCTGAAGGGTAGGTACAGATAGCACAACTCCTAGATCATCCACCACGAATCCTACCTGAAGGGTAGGTATAGATAGCGCAGCTCCTGGATCGTCCACCACAGATCCTACCTGAAGGGTAGGTACAAATATCCTCCACAACGCTCTCGCCCGTCAACCTCCTCCGAGGGTCGTCTCGTCGTGAAGTCCACCTCCGGATACTGACTCATCGTGAGGTCTACCTCTGGGTACCGTCCAGTCCTCGAACACTCGGGCTTTGTCAGCGCTGCCCGACGTCTAATACCAACACAACGATGTGCGGGCATAGCTCGTGCAGGGGTGAGTATACGATACTCAGTAGGGATCCCGAGACCCTCAAGGTCACACTAAATCCAACAAGGATAACCACAAATAAGTATCTCAACAGATAACCCTTACTTAGGTATAAGCCCATACTTATACCTAAGTTATCAAGTAACCCATCTCAATCATGAGGAAACACAAAGGTTATGAAATCAATGGATAACCACTACCTAGGTATATGCCCATACATATACCTAAGTTATCATGCGACCCATCTCAATCATGAGGTAAACACAAAGGTCGAAAACAAAGCTCAAAACAGGATTTTCATTATCGAAACTGTAACTGTTGAAGAGATCCGTCTTTGGGAAGTACAGTGATCCTGTCACGACTCCTAGGTACTACTCACTAAGCTAAGACTGCTAAGGTACTCCTCCTGTAGAGCACCGCGGGTCTGCCACCTCACACAGTAGTGCTTCTCCGCCATGGGTCCGCCACCTCACACAGTAGTGCTCTCCCTCATAGCCTACAGAGGTACTCCTCCTGTCGAGTACCGTGGGTCTGCCACCTCACAAAGTAGTGCTCCTCCACCATGGGTCTTCCACCTCACAAAGTAGTTCTCCCCACTGGGCTATGCTAGTCACTCCGAATCGAATCGGACAAGCAGTCATCAGGTCTCAGCCTGCTACATGGTCTCCGTACTCCGTATGATCGTCTCCGGGAGGGTCCGATCCATGAGCTACAGGTCGATAATCCAAGTATCACAAAGTCCCACGAAGAAGTATCTCAAAGGACCGCCTCGTCATAGGGGTCTCAATGAAACAGATGGCGCGTCAATCGGATGCCCGGTCTGTGAGTTATTAGCCATTTCGTCCCAGGGGCCCGGTTGGATTCGTGTGTGAACCAACCAGACCGTATCTCAACTGTACCCAGAACACTCATAGGGTATACTCATAGGGACCGTTTCTCAACGTGATCACCAATGCCGCTGACGGTTCGTCAAACAGACGTCCGGTCTGGAAGTTATCGGCCTTTCCGTTCCAGGGGCCCGGTTGGATTACAGGTTCAATCCAACCCGGCCACTATCCAACTACGTCCAAAACTCAGGTGAAGTATGCCCAAAGTTCAGTCTCATCAATAGTAATCCAATAAAGTCAACGACACGTCAATCGGACGTCCGAAGCTCATGATATAAGCATTTCCGCTCCGTGGACCCGGTTGGTTTCGTGCTCGAACCAACCCGGCCATACCCAAAGTTCTCCGAAAACTTGAGTGCAGTATACCAAAACGACCGTCTCGATCCAAGGATCGCATCTCAGCTGACGGTGCATCAATAGGAGGTCTGTAACCCAACATATAGGCAAAAGAACAAAAACAGTCCGAAAATGGGGGTTTCGGGCCCTGACCGACCCGGCCCGAGACCCCCTGGGTCAGTCCGAACCGGGTCCGGGTCTGGCCCGCTTGAGTGCGGCCCAGCCCTACTGGTGTGTCCCAACCCGGCTGGCGCGGCCCGGCCTGGGCGGCCCGGTCGGCGCGCTGGCGCGGTCCGCTGGCCAGCTCGGCGTGACCGAGCTGGGCGGACAAGGGGGGGGGGGGGGGTGCCCCATACTTAATTAAACGCGCCCCCATGTGGTGAGCTGCTCCTCCATTCCAGCCAGGGGTTACGAACCCCCGGTTTCTCCCCTGACCGGCCAGCCCGCTCCGGCCGGCTGGCTGCTGCCTCCAAGGGACCAACGCTGTCCTGTCCCCCTAATCTGACGCCAGTGGCCGGAAGCCGGCCGCTTCTCCCTACTCCGCCGTGGCCTATGGCCGCAGCCTTGGTCCGAACAGCGTGGCATGACGGCACCGCGCCCCTCCGCCGCGGCCCCGCTCTGGCCGCGGTGTTTTCGTGATTCTCCGGCGCGGAGCGACGGCGCCACGACCTTGTTTGACTTCAACGGCGCGGCGCGAAATTGCCGCACATCCTTGCCATATGATCCCACGTGGTGTGATGGAACCACACCATCTCTGTTCCAAACCTCAACAAGGTCAACAATAGAAATAAGGGAGGAGGGTCGACCGTGTATGTGCAGTCGGGCCCCCTTCCGTTAATCGATAACAAGCGGCTAAGATTACGAAGAACGCTCGAATATTGACAAAAATATTTTCAAAACCATACCTCGAGCGTTGTTGAACGAAGTCTCATCGCAGAATTGAACGTCGCGGAAGAGGGCGTCGCAGAAGGAGAAGGTCGTTGGCGTCACAGAAGATCGGTGCCGATTCCGTTGACGTAGGAGGGTGATTCGTCGTCAATGGCGACGTTCCCCGTGGTGGTGTCTCCTCCTTTGACGCGGAGGAAGAAGAGAAGCAGGCACGTCGTCGGTGTTCACCCGATGAAGAATGCGGCGTCTCGCTTCCTTCGACGTGGAGAGAAGATGCAAGATGAGATGTTGTTCTTCGTCAAAGCTTCGATGTTCTTCATGTTCTTCAACAAAGGAGATGAAGCGTCCTTCTTCGGAGGAAGAAGTTCTTCAAAACTCAAGAGCTCTCTTCCCTTTCTCTTAACACAACAATTCCAACCAAAATAAAATAAGGCTCCACCTTATTTTATTTACCCATTCCATGCATTCAAATTTACAAAATTCAAATCCAATTCACTTAATTAATTAAACCATGAGTTGTTTAATTAATTAATAGGTAGGTTGGCAAATTAAAAAGGAAGTGGAAGAGTTACTTAATTAAAGGGAGTTAACAAGTTTAAAGGGGGAGTTTAAAGAGGAAGAGTTATAGGGGGTTAGGGAATTTGAAGGGGTGGAGTTCATGTGGGCCCCACCACCCTCTTAACCTCTCATGGGTAGTTCCCCGACTTCCACTCAAAGGATATAATCACTTAAAAAAAAATAAAATTATAGCTCAATTTTATTTTTAGTTTCCACAATTTTTAACATCTCCTCCCGAGCAAACGCAACCCCAAAAATATGTTCTTAAGTAATTACCGGCGCTGCGGTTTAATCGGTGCCCTCAAATTTCAATTCCGAGCACCGGTTCAAAAGTTAGAAAAACCCACTCGTTCATTCACTGAACGTACCCGAGATGAACTTCAAAAATTGATTCCGGGCACACCGGGCCTCGGAATCAGGTGCTGTTAGAAACTGCGTTCTTGTAAAATCCCAAAGAAAATTAAGAAAAAATTTTCCTTGAAATTTCTGGGTCTTTAAATTACTCCCACCTCAGGGATTTACATCCCCATAAAGCTTTAACACAAACCAGGGATTCAAAAGCGGTACTGAGCACGCATCTGAGCCTTCTGCTCCCAGGTGCTCCCCTTGAGGTTCCTGTGCTTCCAGTGAAAGCGCATCTGAGGAATCGATCATTTACGTAGGACCCGCTCCTATCGATCCTCGATCTCCAATGGAATCTCCGCGCATGTCACCCTGTAATCGATGTCCAACTCACTGAGGTCGATGATGTGTGAAGGATCATGCACATATCTCCTCAATCAAGGTATGTGGATGATTTCATGCACCCGGTGCAACTGAGGTGGAAAGGTCAAGTGTTAAACCACCTCGCCTACCCTACTGAGGACCTAGAAGGGTCTGATGAAGCGTAGAGATAACTTGTCGCCTCAGCCAAATCTCTGTAATTCCACGTCGAGGTGAGACCCGTAAGAAAACGTGGTCACCATCCTCGAACTCTAGTAGTCTCTGCCTATTGTCAGCATAAGGCTTCTGTTGCCTCTAAGCTGTCCTCATCCACTATTGGATGACCTGGACCTTCTCTGTCATGGCCTGGACCATCTCTGGTCCCACAAGAGCTGCTATGATTTCTTCTTTACCGATAAGAGAAATCTGGTCTCATCCCCTGGATGAACCATGTTCTTTACCTAATACAGTCAATACGAACATGAATGATGTATTCATTCCATGGACGACGTCGTAAGGCCTTGACATTACTACCAAGAGATCCAACCGCCACTCTTGCCTCTAAGGGTCGAGTCACAATGTCGGCACCAGCGTGAGGTAACTGGGTCTCCTCCAGTAGGAATCTCAAAAGTGAGGGTCAAGTCAACAGTTTAAACTGGAACCTCTTAGTACAAAAAAGGAAGGAAGCAAATGTAACAATGGTAAGTGATTTTTTATTATTGCATCTCATAGTACAAAGACACAAATGTAACAACAACATGAAACTAGAAGTACGAAGAACAAAAGGAAACCACTAGTTCCGCTCCTGTCCACTTGCTTCTGGAGCTCCGTAGTCGTATGATTCTGCTGTCTGAAGCTGAGCTCTCCCATGTCCACCTGTTCCCTGCGGTCGGGGTGGACCTCCTGGTGGTGGTGGTGGAAATACCTCGAAGCGTCATCCACCTCCAGCTGCACGGACAACTCCCCTCCCTCGGCCTTCTGCTCCTTGCGGTCTTCCTCGATCGAACCTCTGCCTCTGCCTCTGCCTGGGAGGTTCTTCATTTATCTACTGGTCATCTGCATTGCGGGTTGGACAGTCACATGCCATGTGACCAATCCCGCTGTAGGAGTAACACTACATGGCAGGTCTGGATCTGTCATTCCCCTTGGTGCCTCGCACTACCGACCCTGAGTCATGCGGTCGACCACCTGTAGGTCTGGTCCTCTTGGACCTCTGCGTCATCAATTTACTTCCTGCTACAGAAGTCTCTGCCACATAACGACTAATGGTGGGTCCTGCTGTTGGAGTCTGCTCAGCAAGGAAACTCTCCACTAAGAGGTCTCGCTCCAACACCCCTATCTACGTCGGGATGCTGTGAGAAACAACAGAAGCTCTAATCTCTCACGTGAGCCCCCGATCGAAGGTTCGGGCTTTGAAGAACGGGTCTTGTATCATATATGTGGAGTAGCATGAGAGGTATTTGAACCTAGATGAGTATTGCGCCACCATCATGCCACCCTGTTTTAGATGCAGAAGCTCCTGTATACGCACCGCTCGAAGGGTGGCTGGTACAAACTCTGCTCGAAACAGGCTCTCGAAGTCTGCCCACAGAAGTGTCGCCTCATCATGCATCTGGAGCATCAAGCTCCACCATTTGCCTGCTGCTGCCTAAAGAATGCTGGAAGAAAGGATCACCATGAAGTCTGATGGCGTCCCCACTAGCCTGAAGACTCTCACCACAGCCTCCATCCAATCGTCAGCCACCTGCTGGTCCGTCTCTCCTCTAAACTTGGGTGGCCTCTGGCACTGGAACTCGTGCAGTGAACTCAAGTGGCGTGCACCCTCTACTGCTGGGGCTGGTGGCATCGGTGGCCCAACGGGTAGTAGTAACGCTGGTGCCTCTGCTGGTGCCTCAACTGGGATAGGGCCCTGTACTGAGGCCACATCGCTCAGTGGGCTGTCAGTACATACAACTCTCGGGGCTCTAGCTGGTCGTCCGTGGGGAGGCATCCTGAAAGAAACAAACATGACACGGTCAAACGATTTATACTTGCTGAGCTGACCAGGTTTGAGCTGTTTTAATGGAAAACCTTTGGAAACACACACGCAATCAGTGTTTTCATGCACAAAGTTGGAAATCAGTTGTCAGGGTCCTGGTGTATGGATACGTCGGCCGCCCGCACTGACACTAGACTCCCTGAACTGAAAACCACACTCGATACCCTTAACACTATTTCTTCACAGAAGAAAAATATAAGAGTTATAAGTTATGCGGTAGAACCAACTCCTCTGATACCAATTTGTCACGACCCGTCCTCGGGGCCCGTGCCATGACTACCCCAAGCCCGCCTTCCATAGGCCAGGGGCTGGCGACTAGCACCAAAGGAATAATTCCCGATAACTGGGAAGGTATTGCCTTTATAAAAGTAAACAAAACACCACAGAGTACAAGAGGAAGTAATACACTATGTACAAAGGAAGTGATGAAAAGTAAATGGGCCAGAATACAAACCCAATAGAAAGTACAGCTACAACTGAACAAAAGTACAACAGAAAAATACAAACAGCTGGATGAATGGAAGTAGCTCCTGGGTCGTCCTCCTTGGATCCTACCTGAAGGGTAGGTACAGATAGCACAGCTCCTGGTTCATCAACCACGGATCCTACCTGAAGGGTTGGTACAGATAGCGCAACTCCTGGATCGTCTACCACAGATCCTACCTGAAGGGTAGGTACAGATATCCTCTACAACGCTCTCGCTCGTCAACCTCCTCCGAGTGTCATCTCGTCGTGAAGTCCACCTCCGGATACTGACTCGTCGTGAGGTCTACCTCCGGGTACCATCCAGTCCTCGAACACTCGGCCTCTGTCAGCGCTGCCCGACGTCTGCAACCAACACAACGAAGTGTGGGCATAGCCCGTGCAGGGGTGAGTATACGATACTCAGTAGGGACACCGAGACCCTCAAGGTCTCACTAAATCCAACAAGGATAACCACAAATAAGGATCTCAACAGATAACCCTTACATAGGTATAAGCCCATACTTATACCTAAGTTATCAAGTAACCCATCTCAATCATGAGAAAACACAAAGGTTATGAAATCAACGGATAACCACTTCCTAGGTATATGCCCATACATACACCTAAGTTATCAAGTGACCCATCTCAATCATGAGGTAAACACAAAGGTCAAAGTCTCAGCTCAAACCAGGATTTTCATTATCGAAACCGTAACAACTGAAGAGCTCTGTCTATGGGAAGTACAGCGATCCTATCCTGACTCCGAGGTACTTCTCACTAACCTAAGACTTCTGAGGTACTCCTCCTATCGAGTACCGCGGGTCTGCCACCTCACACAGTAGTGCTCCTCCGCCATGGGTCTTCCACCTCACACAGTAGTGCTCCCCCTCATAGCCTATAGAGGTACTCCTCCTGTCGAGTACTACGGGTCTGCCACCTCACAAAGTAGTGCTCCTATGCCATGGGTCTACCACCTCACAAAGTAGTGCTCTCCATTGGGCTATGCTAGTCACTCTGAATCGAATCGGACAAGTAGTCATCAGGTCTCAGCCAGCTACACGGTCTTCGTACTCCGTATGCTCATCTCCGGGAGGCTCTACTCCACGAGCTACAGATCGATACTCCAAGTATCAAAAAGTCCCACAAAGAAGTATCTCAAAGGACTGTCTCGTCATAGGGGTCTCAATGAAACAGACGGCGCGTCAATCGGATGCCCGGTCTGTGAGTTATTAGCTTTTTCATCACAGGGGCCCGGTTTGATTCGTGTGCGAACCAACCCGGCCGTATCTCAACTGTACCCCAAACTCTCATAGGGTATACTCATAGGGACCGTTTCTCTATGTGATCACCAACTCCACTGACGGTTCGTCAAACGGACGTCCGGTCTGGAGGTTATCGGCCTTTCCGTTCTAGGGGCCCGGTTGGATTACGGGTTCAATCCAACCCAGGCACTATCCAACTACGTCCAAAACTCAGGAGAAGTATGCCAAAAGTTCCGTCTCATCAAGAGGAATCCAAAAAAGTCGATGGCACGTCAATCATACGTCCGGAGCTCATGATATAAGCATTTTCGCTCCGAGGACCCGGTTGGTTTCGTGCTCGAACCAACCCGGCTATACCCAAAGTTCTCCGAAACCTTGAGTGTAATATACCGAAATGACCGACTTGATCCAAGGATCACATCGCAGCTGAAAGTGCGTCGATCGGAGGTCCGTAGCCCAAGCTATGGGAAAAAGAACTAAAATAGTCCGAAAATGGGGGTTTCGGGCCCGGACCAACCCGGCTCGAGACCCCCTGGGTCGGACCAAAACGGGTTGACCCGAACCGGGTCTGGGTCCGACCCGCTCGGGCACGGTCCACTGGCCAGCTTGGTGTGACCGAGCTGGGCGGACAAGGGGGGGTGGGGGGGGGGGGCGCTGCCCCCTGCTTAATTAAACACGCCCCCTACGCGGGGGGGGGGGGGGGGGGGGCTCCTCCCTTCCATTCGGGGGTTACGAACCCCCGGTTTCTCCCCTGACCGGCCGGCCGGCTGCTTCCGCCACGGGACCGGCGCGGTCCCGTCCCCCTACTCCGACGCCGGTGGCTGGAAGCCGGCCACCACTCCCTACTCCGCCATGGCCTTGGTCCGACCGGCGCGGCGTGATGGTACCGCACCCCTCCGCCCTGGCCCCGCTCTGGCCGTAGTGTTTTTGTGATTCTCCGACGCGGCTTGACGGCGCCACGACCTTGTTTGACTTCAACGGCGCGGCGCGATGGCGCCGCACATCCTTGCCGCATGATCCTACATGGTGTGACGGAACCATGCCATATCCGTTCAAAACCTCTACATGGTCAACAACAGAAATAAGGGAGGAGGGTCGACCGTGTTTGTGCGGTCGGGCCCCCTCCCGTTAATCGATAACAAGCATCTAAGATTACGAAGAACACTCGAATATTCATGAACATATTTTCAAACCCCTACCTCGAGCGTTGTTGAACAAAGGCTCATCATGGAATTGAACGCCGTGGAAGAGGGCGCCGTGGAAGGAGAAGGTTGTTGGCGTCGCGGAATATCAGTGCCGATTCTATTGACGTCGGAGGGTGAGTCATCGTCAATGGCGACGATCCCCGTGGTGTTGTCTCCTCCCTTGATGCGAAGGAATAATATGAGAAGGCACGTCATCGGTGTTCGCCCGATGAAGAATGCAGCGTCTTGCTTCCTTCGACGTGGAGAGAAGATTCAAGATGAGACGGCGTTCTTTGTCAAAGCTTCGGTGTTCTTCACGTTCTTCAATAAAGGAGACGAAGTGTCCTTTTTCGGAGGAAGAAGTTCTTCAAAACTCAAGAGCTCTCTTCCCGTTCTCTTAACACAACAATTCCAACCAAAATAAAATAAGGCTCCACCCTATATTATTTACCCATGCCATGAATTCAAATTAAAAAAATTCAAATCCAATTCACTTAATTAATTAAACCATGAGTTTTTTAATTAATTAAGAGGTAGGTTGGCAAATTAAAAAAGAAGTGGAAGAGTTACTTAATTAAAGGGAGTTAACAAGTTTAAAGGGGGAGTTTAAAGAGGAAGAGTTATGGGGGTTAGAGAATTTGAAGGGGTGGAGTTTTTGTGGGCCCCACCACCCTTTTAACCTCTCATGGGTAGTTCCCCAACTTCCACTCGAAGGATATAATCACTTAAAAATAAATAAAATTGTAGCTCAATTTTATTTTTACTTTCCACAATTTTTAACATCTCCTCCCGAGCAAACGCAACCCCCAAAAAAATGTTCTTAAGCAATTATCGGTGCTGTGGTTTCATCGGTGCCCTCGGATTTCGATTCCGAGCACCGGTTCAAAAGTTAGAAAAACCCACTCGTTCGTTCATTGAACGTACCCAAGCTAAACTTCAGAAATTTATTCTGGGCACACCGGGCCTCGGAATCAGGCGCCGTCAGAAACTGTGTTCTTCTAAATCCCAAAGAAAATTAAGAAAAAAATTTCCTTGAAATTTCCAGGTCTTTACACTCCAACTCTTACAATTTTAACCACATATGATTACTCATATTTCAATAATATCCATTGATGTGAAAAAGATTCCAAAATAGATTCATCCTCCTCCATACACATGTATTGAATTGAAGGAAGACTTATAATATAGAGAGTGGCATCCATATCTGAATATTTGATATTTTATTTCTATAAGGACAACCAATCCTTTCCAATTACAGAATCAAATTCAAGTAAATGATGTTTAAAAATATTTTCTGGTATTTTTAATACACAATTTTGGACTTGGGATGAGTTCAATATTTGGGATGCTATAATCTCCCCATTTTATGTTCTCATAGATAACTCAACCACCATGTGTTGTGGCGGGGTTTTAATATATCATAAAAAAATTTAAGATAAAAATTAATGTTTTAATCCAAAATCAAAAAATACATTCACCATTATTAAACGAATAACTATCATACCTGTCACCACTTCAGTATCAGGGTTGACCTGAACAATAGTGATAACCTATGCTCATACATTAACTATATGAATTGGAGGTATTTATCAATGATTATATCCAAAAACAATTTTCTTGGGCAAATTTCTATCATAATGTTCATTTCCCTGATAATTTAACCACTAGACTATAGGTTGGGTGTTCATCAGAACCTTTTTTTCTTCTACTAAATTAGTTTTTTTGTTTTTATCTCTTCAAAATTGATTTGAATTATATCCCTCCTTTCCCTGAATAAAGAATTTTTCCATTCCAATGAGACTTTAAAGGATAATTCTTCCCACACATTGGAACATGATAATATAGGTTTTCATTACTCCATATGATTTATCCTATGGTCCGCTTAAAATAAACTCAATTTTCAACTATTTGTCTCCATCGCCTCATCACTAATTTGAATCCATAATCTAAGGTCAAAATAGAAAAACAAATTGAAGATATCAATGTTTCAAATTTCCAAACCATTTTATTAATTTTAAATTAATCACATTATGAATTAGTATTTCATAATTTCATTGTTGATGAAAATACTAGACATATAATATGAAAGTATTGTGATGTTATCATCATAAGTAAAAATAAAAACATATTACATTTTATATAGTTTGAGGAACTATATCTCCATTTTATGATAAATATATTGGAAAAAATATTTATTATTTTTTATTAGATCTTTCTTATTCTATAGAATTTATTTCCTCTTGGGGATTCATGTTCTTTATCAGTTTCCAATACTAATCAAAATCTCCCTTAAAGTGATAAATGGATAGTATGATTTTCCATTTTATAGATAATTAGAGCATAATTAAAATTATTCTCTATAGAGATTGAACATATTTTTATGATTAGGGTATAAAAATATTATCTAATTTTAGGAGGAATTTTTATATAAAAGACTCAAATAAAACATAATATATCATTGGAGAAGGAGGGAAACCCACACTATTCATGTTTATCTTCATATATCGAGTCATTTGTGTTAATACTACCATGAATCTCTGGGATCCTTCTTTTATTAGGTTATAAATATTATTAGGTAATCCATAAAATTTTCTATCACATGGTTTGATGGAATGATTCCCCCTATCTCTATATATGAACTAAAATAAAATAAAATTATGGATTGCAATACCTAATCTAAGAATAATATGACCATGAAAATTGTGATCATGGAATTGAAAATGTATAATTGAAATAAATATCCTAACTTATTAATCCCTAGGATTTAGTTTTTTATATCCATTGAAATTATCCTTGTAGGTTTTCTAACTGGTCCATCTATTAAATTCCATTATATTGGTTCATAAATAGGTTATAAATTCCCCAAAGCATTCCCGCATGGAATGTCAAAACAAGTATATAGTAAGGCTTATTTATCATACACCTTGTACCAGAAAAGGAAATACTAAATTATCCATTTTGGGATTATTAACCCTAGTTACATTAGTTCTAGATCTAAATCTATCGGTATTATCCTTAAAAAGTATTTTAGTATTTGAATCCAATCACTATATAATTTATTAAAATTTGAAGATGATTTTCTACATGTAGACTTATTTCTTCGGTTTTTACTAATGTATTCTTATCACAATCCCCAAAAATAACTAGAACTTTATTTTATTCTAAATATATAAAACCAATCCACTTACAAAAATTATTATATTATTTTTAATATAAATATCAACTAAACACAAACTAATGATGTAGAGTCCAAGTATACTTGAAAGACCATTTACATAAAGCATTGACATGAAACTAAAATAAAAAATCCATATTTTAATCTCAATAAAGATCTCAATAATACCTTTAAACTTCTAAGGATGTTTATGATAGCATGGATAATACATAAATATAAGTGGCGAGCTATAAAATTTTGTAAGGGAATAAGCAAGATAAAAAAAACAAATCATAAGAGTCCAATGGCATAACATCATTCATAATGGATAAGGTAGATGAATGATAACATAGAGGCATGATATAAATATAATATATTCATATAATCATGGAATCATAGGAATATAGAAATAAAATAAAACTTGATATAAGCATAATCTGTGGCTGACTACCAGGGAAACATACCATGGTGGAAAAAGTCCCATCTTGAGTTAGGTTTTCTCCATAATGCCATACAAATCACCTCACTAGACATAAAAATTACCCAATTAATTTGAACTCTATCTTGGTGAATCTATCAGGAAATGTAAAATAATATTTTAAAAACATAAGGTAATCAAACATATTGAATAATAACAAGAAATATAATTAGAATATAATGGGATAAAATTTTTTCCTCAAATCATAGTGAGAGGATACTTTATTATGAACAAATATTTAAGAAAGAATTAATTTTTTTAAAAAATATATTTAATTTATAAAAACATTTAAAACATATATATTTCATTTTATGATAACTTCATGTGAATTGATAAATATTTTTTATAGAAAATCTTCTTTTAAAATAGCGTTTTAAAGGATTATGTAAAGCAATTTTAGAGAAGGAAAGTATATAAAATTATCATTGAAATGAGAGATAAAAAAATATTTAACACCAAAATAGTTATTATTTTACTAAATCATGAATGGGTAAAAGGTATTTTTATAATGTTTAAACAATATATTACGTCATAAAAACATTCCCCTTAATCATGTATTATTTCAATAAATGTACTGAAAAATGAACATAAGGCATGTATAAACCCAACAATGAATGGTTGGATAATATAGGTATATTTATATGATAAATAAATAAATAAATTATAATAATTATCTAACAATAAATAGAGATAAAAATTGAGGAATTGATACAAATTAATACCATAATAAAAAGAGGGTTTATCAAATAGTTACCTTACATCGGGTCTTTGACTAATTTGGTAGGACCACCTAACATCCCAAAGAATCAAATTAATTTTTTCTAAATACTTAAATAAGAAATATATATATATATATATATATATATTATCTATTACTATGTTTTTATGTTTTTATAAAATCATTATGTGAAGACATCATGTTTATCTAGACTCTCATAAGGGTGTTCTTCTGACAATTCTAGAATCCCATTACTTTGTAAATAAATATTGACGTTTTTTTTCAAATTGGACTAGAAAAATAATAAGAAAAAAATAAATTATATTCATGTACATAAAATATTAAAATGTTCATAAGTATACATATGCTTGTTGACATAGGTATGAATTGTTTAATATATTATTATATTTATATAGGTAGATCCTTTTTGAGGCTATACTGACCATAAATGAGTAGATGAATTTAATTTAAATTTTGGATTATTAATAAATTAAAAAAAATGAAATAATTTATAATAAGATTTTTATAAAAATAATATAATATAATATTATTTCTTTTACCATCCATGTTGGAGTTAGAGAATAGATAGGTATGTTGTTCAAGGATAATGTGAACCCAAAATAATATAAAAAATCATTTTTATTATATGATAAAATGAAAGAAGGTTTGGTAATTGATATTATATTTGAAAAATAGTATTATAATATTTTTATTATAATATATTCATAAATTTAGGTTATATGAGGCATTTAAGCATGTGGTAGAATAATAAATGAATTTAAAATTCATAGACTGAGAATATTTCCTTTTAGAATGTCGTCCCTTAAAATAAACCTTACAGAACCTTAGTTTTATATTTTTTTAGAAAAACATTATGAGGATGTGGGGGATAGGGGTTAGATAATAATTGTGTTGATATATGTACTGATCCATGTCTTATAATTTGTTAGGATAAGGGTTACTGAGTGTTGAATTTATAATTAGAGGTGAGGAGTGTTTTAACATACTATTTACTAGACTATTATTTCTGTTCGAGACTACATATGGTACTGAATCTAATGATTTTATATAGTAATTACAATAAATTTTTTATAGATAGTAGTTTCTTAATTTATCAATGACTCACTGATTCATGTATCCACCTAATAATTTTAAAATATCTTATTTTTGTGTATATCACTATTTTCTAAAAATTCAATATTTTTAGAAATATACCAAAAAATAAACATAATACATTTATTAGGTTGATATTCTAAAAAATTAAATCCATTTAATGAATATAATTTTATTAATATAGGAAATGTAATTCTTATACAAACTCTTTATTTATTTGAAAATACCAAATATAATATTATGATGATCATTTTGACCCTTGAAATTTACTTCTGCTCTCATAAAATAATATTATTATTTTAATGTACAATAATATTATTTCATAATCTCGTTTTATGAGAATAATATTCCTTTATAGTTTTTATATATATTATAAAAAATTAAATAAAAAATTTATATTTTTCAAATATCCAAACAGATAGTTTATCATTTAAAAGCATTTATTTATTTTTATCACATTAAATATTTTCTAAATATTCATTTGTTACGATTCCTAAAAATTGTATTACAATTACATAGGCGGGGTTACCTTTATAACCATAATGTTATTATTCCTAATAGTCATATTACTAATCCAATTGTAATATTTGTAAAGTTCATATGGTTTATATACCTTATATAAATAGATCATATCTCATTCACTATTAAATCATATATAATTTTTCTATTGGTTATATATATTTCCATTTTAAATATAATTAATTCATTATTAATATTTAGTTTAATTATTATAGTGTTGTTCAGGAGGGAAATAATTCTAGGGGATTGAGTAAATCAATAAAATATATTATTGAAATATTAATTTTTATTTATTGTCTCATTGTAACTAATTTTATTATTATGGTGATATTAATTATGTAAATATAATGTTCATGTCAATATAATAAAATATTTTTTATTATATCATGTGGGTAATTTTAATTATATAATAATACCCTAAAAATATTAATCATATATATAATCATAAGGGAAATTCCAGTGAAAAATAATTTGTCTCGTTACACTCTATGACTATGATAAGGGATAGGATATTTTCAACATAGTTTCTGAATCCTTTGACAATAAGAAGGAATATTGAAAGAAAAATTTATTTTGAGAGACAAAAAATTACCCTGACTAACTTGATTGAAAATTTGATATTCCAATATTATTTTTTTCAATATTAATGCTATAAAAGTGTATTAACCATATACAAGAATTTTCATGGACAATGAATACCACCCCATCAAGGTGATCTATATTAATTTTGATTTATTTTCAAGTTAACTACATTATGAGGAAATATACCAATTCATATACCTTCACTCTATTGTAAGATCCAATCCCAATTATAAATAGTTGAAGAATAACCACTCAATCAGGTAAACATCTATCCAAAATGGTTTGAATAAAGATTTAATTTAACATATCTATACTAGAAATAAAAATGACTTCAAATTTTTGTAGGTATCACCTAATATTATTATATCTCTTGAATGGGGATTTAAGTTGACTTCACATTGTCGAATGAGGATTTAATTTTTAGGATGATTTTTATATTGTGCTAAAAAATAAAATACTTACGATTTTGACTCGACTAGAGGAATATAGACTAGTTTTTTTAATATATATCTCCTAAAATAGTCAAAATCATCCTATCAATTTTGAACCCAAAATCATGTACCCCCTTTTTCATCTTCCATGTAAATGGAATAAACTATACCACCTGATTGGATAGAAACTCTTGCTATATATTTGTATTTTTAGAAGTTACATTAACTCTAATATATTTTTAGGTGGATGGATTTCAAGTACCAAGTTAATATTCTTCTCTTCCACTTCAATTAGAATATGGTGTGCCACTAAGCTGATAAATTTTCTCGATCTCACATAAAAATAAAAACTACGTAAGGTAATTTATAAAATATAATTATAATGTTTGTTAAATACTATCCCTATATAATCATTATAATCACAACATTGATAAAATATAAAAACCATGAAATCTATATAACATTTAATGACCTTACCTAGGAAGTATTTAAAGATATGATGGATGGTGTGTATGTATTTGGAACAACCCTTCTTCAAAAACCATTAAAGTATAAGAAAATAAAAATCTTAATGGGGTTCCCTATAGTAGGTTTCCTTTTTTATCTTCATGATCTATCTTGATCATATTGTAATTAGAATGTCCATTAATTATTAATTTTTTTTGGAATCAAGTAGTCACATCAATAAATTTTTTATTGATTATAATTTATAAGCTATCATTCAGGAAATATAGATTTAGATCACTGTATCCAACAAAATAAATAAAATTTCTATTATTATTCTTGACATGTATGATATTAGGCAACTATTTATAGATCTACACTTCCTTTCAAAAAATGATCTTGATAAACTTATAAAATTTTACAATTATTTTTGTAGTATATATAGGTTTGATTATTCCCACTACCTCTTTGCAATAAAGTTGATCCTCATATATTCCCATGAAATGGGTAGACACCATGGGAAGCAAACCTAGAATCTTGGTCATGTTCTTGGACAAGATATATTGATGCTCTTTTGAGAAGGATATTTTTTCACATTCTCTCCAAGGGTCATGAATAATTGGTCAATGTGGGCCACATATCATCCTATATACTAAGAATTATCCATTTGATATGATAAATAATTGTCCAAAATACTTCTTTGAATATTTGGGGTCATCTCTATGATGATCCTATTATTCTTAAAATATATAAATTTCTTCTAGATTAGAATTTTAAGAGGGGTTTTTGGAGATAGAAATTAGTATGTGGAATTTCCACCTCTTGGTGATAACCTGGAGTCATTTCAAGATATTGAGGGTGCTAATTTGGAGGGATCATTAATTAATGTATCTAAAAAATGTTTTAATACTTTAAAATTATAATTGGGAACATAAGGGGTTACATATATATGGTATTTATTGTATCATATGGTGGGAAAATTATTTGTGGTAATATCATACTGGGCATCACTATCTTTTTAATAATCAGAACAACATTATAGTTGGTTGGGCATGGCTGATCTATCTAAGATCATAATAATAGGGTTATATGTGATTTTACCATTAGATCACCTCTATGTTTTTTTTATAATTTTATTGGAATCAAATTTCATATCATATTATAGGATATTGACCTATTTCCTCAATATTCATTTCAAGAAATATATATCGTCAATCAATATCACTCCATGGATTGAAAGGACCTACATTCATGGAATTGGAGATTGTGATTCTAAGAGAATCATACTCTATTAACTACAATCTATTTAAATTATAGAAACCCACATAAATTTATTAAGAGTCTCAAGAATAAATATTGTAATTATCAATAATTAGTACCGTAACCTATCAATTGATTTTTTTAAGAATTGGAAATATAATATCGGTATTTTTATATGTATTTAACTCTATGGATCTCTGAGAAATGCATTGAATGTCATATATTAACAAACCAATGTAAATTTATAACTATATATAATATATCTTAATTTATCTTTCTCTTCTATATTTATTATAACATAATGAATATTTAGTTTAAATGAATAAAAATATAAATAGATTACCTTACATACATACTCAAGTATAAATAAACCCATGATATAATAATAATTTATAACCAAGATGTTAAATTGAAAGAGTTGAATAGTAATAGGAAAATTTGGAAAATTATGTATAAATATTTTAAACAATGGAAATGTCACAAACCAGTCTGGGTCGAACCCTAACCCGTAACCCGGGCCGATCCGCGACAAGTCCCGAGAGGCGATCCTGATCCTCACAGGATAGAAAAAAGCACCAAGGGAATCAATAGAGTAGACAAGGGATTGATTTCACCCAAATGTAAACAATAAAATAAATAGTGTAAAGAACAGGACAACCCAATACACATTTATAAAAATTAAACTAATCATCTTGAATACAACAAAACTTGAAGTACAACTGAACAACACAATTAAACCGAACAAAAATAATGACAAACTAAGTACATGTGACCCCACTGGTCACTCTCCAACACAACGATCACACGTTTCACAAGGCTATCAAACTCAAACTAAAACCAGCACGATGGATAAAAATAAAAAGAACTATAGGCCTCAGTATTAAAACTCCGTAGGCTAGCCCAATAATCTATTTACAATGTAAATTATTTAAAATAAAAGAAACATAAATTTCAAGTTTGAACTAAAATTTATATAAAATTAATGTTTTCTACATGATTACTCAAAAGAAAGTACAATCCATTTCACTAATTAATTTCCGAAACTAGATTCATTTAACTACTGTGCCAATATAAATTTTCAAGGGGAAAGTGATGTCTACCATTTCAGATTTCTACTAGAGGATAAAAAAATTTAATTTGAAAACCATTTTGATATTACTTATCAAAACCAACCCATCATTTTCCAAGAAAAACAATACACTAGAATACACGATAGTAATCACACAAAAAGGGAAATGTAAATGTACGTACATGCATCATATTCATCACTACAAGCAACTGAAAGGAAAATAGACGTGGGTGAACTTAGGAGATCAAGAATAACCCAGAGTACACAAATACATGAGACCTAATTTCCGTTGAAATTTAACACATGATGAAATCAAAATGCACAATACACTCAGACATCTTTTCTCAGGCAGGACAAGGAAAAATCCCATAGCAATAAACCCAATATATCCACCTACTATGGGCCACTGGTCAATACCATAAACTACCGGTTCATAAATAATTCATATAATATTATCTCAATATTCGAGGTTCACATGTATCAAGTATCTAATTTGGGCGATCCAATCAATTCCATCTGAGCATCCAATCACAACATATATATAATAATAATTCACAATAGACATCACCTCGAGTCATTCAAAGGACCGATCTCATTCCATTAATAAAAAAACATAAATAGTCCCACCTGAGGCACTCTAATAATGGATCATAAGGAGTCCTCGGTAATTAAATCCCTTCCATTATATATATACCATCATGGCATGAGAAACATCTATAGGAGGTTCTCATGATAAAAAATTTCACCATTTTCACAGAGGTTCCAAACGGGCCTTTAAGCATTTCTCAAAACTAACATTTGATAAAGGAAAAAATTTCACTTTTAATAAAGAGGTGTATACAAAAAATTTATAGAAGCAAACCACTTTCATAAATACCTTAGAAAATTTAGGTTACACTTCCAAAGCATGAAATATTTTACAAGGATTCCAAATGGGCCATTTTCCAGCAACTCGGGCCAAAACATGCTTACCAACAAAAAACCATTTGTTTATAAAACCAAAAATACTTTGGAAATCCATAAAAGGACCCAAAAATACCAATTTTAATTCTTCCAATGTATTTATAAATCTAAAAAATAATTTTAAATCACTCTAGGAACATAAAAGCCAACCGGGCAATTTACTGAACACATGAAATGAACTATTTATCAAAACAAGTTATTTTAATCACTTGATAAGGGATAAAATACCATTTTCATGCCATAAATTTATTCAAGATACTAAACCATGTTCCAAATACCCAAAACTAGGTTCTAAACATCACAAAATAAGTGCGAAAGATAATGGAACATTTAAACAAACACTTGGTGTGCACTTTTATAACAAAACAAGAATACTTTTCACAAAATAAGGCTTAAACAACCATTTTTCACACCAATAAAATTATCCAAAGGATAAAAAAATACTAAACATGTATATCATGTTTTAATAACAAGAAAATTATGAAACATAAATTATAAAGGCATGTGAAACGAATATCCTACCTCAAATTCTTGGCGGAATGGAAACACACACCCGATATCACTATATGATGGTTCATAAACCATAAATGTAACAACCTAAGATTTTGAAAATAAATATTGAATGAATTTTATAATCTATCCATTAAACACAACTTTGCCTCTACTGTGTTTGGAATTTTGAATAACGGTCATCTAGAGTTGGGACCAGTAAGTCATTTGGAGTCTGCTAGAGCAAACTTGATTTTTGGTGAATAGTAACATAACCTTATGAATAGTAACATGAATAGTAATATGAACATTATGAAAACTAAATAATGATATTATTTTATTTTATTAAGATAATAAGATAATGAGATCTTAATTGATTTTTCAATGTGATATAAAACTCATTATACCTTAAAATTGTTATTTTTAGAATTAACTATGATTTTATTTAAAATGTAAATTAATAATATTTAGAAAAATATTTTTTAAAAATGGATTTAATTTTTCAATTCAACACGTCGAAAAATGGTAGGGGTGAAGTTTTTGAGATTTTTCTTAAATACTTGAATTTTTCCTGAGTAGTAAAAAATACAGTTTTGAGTTTTCAGTAGTTTAATGACATCATAATGAAATAATAATTAAAATAAAAGGCTGGTCGACTTTTTTACAGTAACATATGACATGAGGTGTCCCAAGTGGGTAATAAAATGGGAAAATACCATGGTAAAGCCCACGGTTTTGTAAAAACCACTAATGAGGTGTCCCTTTGAAATTATTAAAAAACCTCCTCTCTTTTTCTATAAATACCCACTCATCCATTCGTTTTATTTCATTCCAAATTATTCATCCTAGAAGATATGGTGGTTTTACCTCTCTAAGAGTCCTCCCAAGGTGTCCTTAATCCCCCAAGGTCCCAACCTTCAAGTTCTAAGAGTTACTCTACAAGGTAATTAAATCCTTCACCCTCCTCTTGTAGGCGACACTTATTTTATGTTATCTCTTTGAATTTTCATTCTAATATGTTGGGGTTTGATTTTAGGTATTATTATTACTTTAATTTTGATTTTAATATGATTAGTTACCCCTTTTCTCTCATAATTTCATTTTATGAAATATTAAGCGACGCCGTTAGGGTGCTGAATTTTCATAAAGGATCTCTCACCTTTTCTCTTATTTTAAAGATCAACTCTTTTCTTTTTCTCTCATCACATCCTATATCAAAATGACCATGATAAACTCCAGTATCATCTACATAATGGAATAATATCATTAAAGGACCATCATCAATATTCTTACTCCCTCCCTTTTATTTTTATAAATGAAATCAACGTCCATGAGGTTCCAATTTATAACTTTCATGGATGACAAAGTTTCGTTCTTTAATTTCTCCATCATTAATGGCCATGAAACCATTTTAATGGTTGAACCAGACAATAATACATGTATCATAACCTAATTAATATTCAATAACCTGTATATGTACATATTATTAAATCATATTACAAAACTAGTTCATAATATTCCAAATACCTCCAAATAATCGAAGTGGTTGTCATCTAATGATTCATCCTCATTAATTGTAACAAAATGATGAAAATGAACATTAAAAATTCTTTATGTTAATAAATAATATGTAACTTCAATTTTGGAGATTTAAAACCATTCCACATGAACTTCATTACTTAAAAACAAGTGAACCGATTATGAAAATCAAGAAAATAAACACTCTGGAACGACGAAATTCAATATAATAACTTATAAATAATAACATAAATGAATTAAAAAGAATTATGATAAACTAAATACATGTATATTAGGTTATTAAATATGTTATTTATATGTATAATTTCAATTTCTAGGACCTTAAGTTCAAGAAGGGAACACTTTCAGATTTAAGGTATCGGTTTTTCCACCCGAACTTCCATTTCCATTCGGGTTATTTTCATTGTCTAAATTACCTCAATGAAATTATTATGTATTATTATATAATCATCATAAATTATGTTTGAGTGTTATATATATGTACAAAAACCAGAATACTTCTTTATTTTATGGTTCTATACAGGTTTTAAAAGGATCACTCAAATTGTTTTTGAAATACAAAACTGATTCAAGGGAATATCTCAATTTCTTACCAATTTTCAAGGGAATATCTCAATTTCTTACCTATTTTAAAGGGGTATATATAATATGTTTTTGGAAACCATTATATCTATAAAATCACTCATTTTGTTAAGAAAATAATATCTTACTTCACTTTTGGGTTTATACAAATATTTTTCCAAAAGAACACTTCTTTTCAAAGTAAAAGAGTATTTATTTCAAGAATTACTCGAAGATTTTATAAGAGTATCTTCCTCTATTTAAATAATCTTATTGATTTATTATGTATTATTTGGATTAGTATTCAATTTTATTATATACCATATTTAATTTAATTGTTTATGATTATTTTTTCTATTGATGTTCTATCTTAAAACCATTCATCAGTTTACTTAGAATGGTTAGTGTTTTTGCTCAATGTTCACAGAAATCTATTTAAATTTCATATATTATTTTCAATATGAAATTTTATGTTGATTATGTTTATCCCCATTCATATGAGGAATGAATTGGACATAGTAAGTGTTGGGTGGGGCCCGCTATAGCCCCTCGGTGCATCGGTAGGTCTCATGAGACAAACTACGGTCTTGGCACAAGGCCTTGACAAAACGATTATTTATGGTCTTGGAACGAGGCATTGATGGTATGGTTATGTTGTCCCACATTATTAATTCCCTCATTATGAATATTGTATTGATGTTTCATGTGGTTATTCGACCAGTAGAATACCCATGATTATGTTATGTTATGATAATATTTACTCAACTCATATTTCTACCATATTATGTTCAAGTTTATTTCTAAAGGCATGTGTTTTCAATTATTCACCATGTTTAATGTTTATGTTATCATCTGATATATTTCATACCCTTACTGAACGTTTAAGCTAACCCCTTTATTATGTTTAATTTCCACAGGGCAAGAAGAATTCTATTTTGAATGACATGCTGAAATAACATAAGAGTTATGGAAGTTGTCTAAGGAGTTTCTATGTTGTTTTTCATTTCAAGTTGTAATAATGAACTTGTGTATGTATATTGTTTCCAATAATACAAAAATACTCGGTCCTTTGGGATGCTTATTCCTTATTTGTATGCCAATATAACCAATAAGGAATCGGCTCTGGGTAACTAGGGTCGGGTCCTTACACTAAACCTATGACCAACAGACCCAAATGAACAAAACCCCCATAAAAAACATTGGATAATAGATACCTAGGTATAGCATGACCAGGGGAGAAGTTAAAAACAATAAATAATTAAAGGAGGGGGAAAAGGGAAGAGAAAGGAGAAGGAATATCACCTTGGAAACTAGAAAACTCTTCGTATTCCCTTAGATCCAAACCCTTAGGGGAGAGGTAATGAATTAAAAATCCTTGCAGAGGCTCCTTAGTTATAAAATAACTAGAGGAATAATATTTGGGGGAAAAAGAGTAAAAAAATAATGATTTATGAATGTGATAAATTAAATTTGGAAAATCTGGACGATTTGATAAACATCAAGAAGTTTTTCCCTAATCCGTGACTAAGATGAGTTCCAAAGAGGAAAAATGGAACATGGGGGGTTCTACTAGGGTTCTTGGGATCATTTTAGATGTGTAATCACAGAAATTTATGAAAAAATAAATATGAAATAAAAGAAACAAAATGTTTTTTTTAAATTGAAATGGACCCAGAGGATGGACCAATACTTGAATAAATAACCCAAATTCACCATGCTTATGAATTTCTAAGGGGTAAAAAAGGATATGGTGGTTTTAATATTTCAAGTGGGGCCACATGGGAAGTGAAATGGGTGAATAATGTTGAAAAAAAGAAGTTATAAAAGATTTTTTTTTAAATATTGAAATGAGCTCATGGTTTGGCACAAATCATGAAGTAACCACCCTTTCTCCAAAAACTCCCAAACAAGAAATGAGGAACGTAAAGTAGGATGTTTAGAAATAAATGGAACTTAAAAACTCAACATTAAAATCACCCAAAACCCAAGAAAAGGATGGATATTTCCAACAAAAACAGATCAAAATAAAGACATGAAAAACTGGGTGTGACAATTCTCCCCACCATTAAAGCTTTCTGCCCACATAAGGCGATAACACTTTTTAGTTGAAAGATCAAAACCTAATGATTCCTTATCAAAATGGTCCAGAATCCTAATATAAGTAAATATAATCAAAAATAAATGGAACTTAAGACTCTATCTCAAACAAAATTCCAACTCACTACCACTTCCTTAGAACAACAGAAAGTTCAAGCCACCACCTCCACAACCAAGCTAAGAACTAGATTGTTGGGACTTATCCCAATGAACCCAACAATCAACCAAACCAAAGAGAACTCAAAAATATAAAATGATCTAGGGGAGTCTATAATGGACTCCCAACCATTAAGAAACAACTAGCACTAAAAATGTTCTTAGGAGGAAAATCAACGAGACCTATGGTGGGTCTCCCCACCATGAGAAACCAAATATCAATGAACAAACAAGAATTCAACATTAACTAGAATTGGGCCTAACTTGCACAAGTCCACAAAAATTCTCCCAAAAAAACCTACCAACCCATGTTAATATGGTAACAACATGAACATTTAAACCACCCACTCCTGCACAAATGGGAAAAGATCTTGGCCAACACTTTATGCACGGATTAAAACTCCCCAACACAAGGGTGAAGGCACAAGACTTGAAAAACACCTTAAAAATTTGAGATTCTTGACTACGCACTAGCTTCACTCTATTAACTATGGCTAGTTCCCTAAAGGATGCATCATCTATAGCTTCACAGTCAAGAAATTCTAATCCCAAACTGAAGCATACATCATACGATTAGATAAAAGAGAAAGATCAAACAATTATGGCATTGAAACAAGACTTCCATTGAAAACATGAGTTCATGGACGACCCAAAACATCCATTAAATAAAAAAACCAAAACAAAAATGTCACAACAACCATGAAAAAATATACCTTACAATAGAAGGAAACATACAAAAAGAAACTTTAAAAAACTCCCAACAACACCTCACTTCTGGGACTTTCCACCATGAGGCTTTCTAGAAAGTCCTTGACAAAATCATTGTATATGACCCTAGAATCCACAAGCATGGAAGATATTATGAGTAATTGGACATGATGGCCTCTTGTGAACCAGACTGCCACATTGATAACACACAATGACATCCCATAAAGAGGAGGTTGATGAATGATCCTGAGGCCTTTTGATTCCAAGACTTTCTCCATCTACATTTAGTCGCTTTCTCATATCCTTACCAAAATATTCCCCACTACTACTATGTATTGAAAGAGGGAGGAATACATTTATAAATATTTCTATAATGGCTTGAACATGTAAATATTGCCTCACCCCATAAGCAAATGAAGTTAAGTTGAACTTCAACACCTTTGACTATAAATCGGTACGAAGCCCAACTTCGAAACACTGACACTTTATGGAATAAATTGCAGCATACATTGAATCATAAGGTACTAGGTCCATAAAATGATGAAAATAATCTGACAATGATCCATTACCTTGCTATAGGAATCCCATATCCATCTACTTTCTCACCCTTTCTCTCTCTGAAAAATACTGATGAATGAAAAAAGCCTTAAAGAACTCCCATGTAATATCTTCCTGGGTCTTGTTCCTAGATACTGAATTCCACCACTTATATGGTGATCCTTCAAGAATGAATGTTGCAAACATAACCTTCAAAAAATTTACCAACTCAATGAGGCTAAAGTTCCTTTTGATATTTTTCATGCACTCCTCTTCCTTGAGAGGATCTGATTGTCCATAAAAGAGAGGTGGATTTACTATACGAAAGTCAAGAATGAAATCCTTAAGTTGATAAGCTAGAGATTCTAGTAATGGAGAATCACCCACAACCGTAATAGGATCACTCATCTAAGCTTCAATGAAAAACCTAATGAACAAGGAAAAACCAAGAACCAAATCAAGAATAACTCAATAAAAAAATTCCTAAAGACCAAAAACCACAGGAGTGACAATATTCGAACATAAGAAAACAAGCCACTACAACGTCAAAAAATACCTTCTGAAAAAATAATTAATTTAAAACAAACTTGGTGCGTTAAACACTCAACATTGGTATTCATTAGAGTCTCACTCATATTTATGTTTCTATGCCACCCTGGGAACCCATATTCCATGCCATAAAGGGCATTCATGCATTTTCCCATATAAAACCATGCATGTGAGAACCCATGAAAACACCAAAGGATAAAACAAAAAACCTTATTTCTAAAACCGACCCATTAAACCCACATCAAAAATCATATACCATCGAAAGTCATGCTAACCACCAAGAAAAAAAATAATTTTGAAAAATTCAGTAAGGAATTATTTCAAAATTCGATAGCCATAAAGACTAAAACCCTTTTTAGAAAAACACCAAATGCTAAAAATCAGTTTTCAAAACCAATTCATCAGATTAAAACACTTTTCAAAAACCCAAAATTTCTTATTTATAAAAAAATAGAGTCACTTTAGAATAATCTATGATTTCCAAGCATTTAATTTCAACAAACCGTAAGTTTAAATTAAGTAATCTCAATTCCGTTAAACCATTTCCTCTTTATCCACAAGATTCTATTCACAAAAACCAACATTCCAAAACCATTCTCATAAGAAATTTTGAAAACCCATTTTCCAATTTTCAACAACGAAACATTCCTTTAAAACCCATTTTCACAATTCTCACACAAGTATTTTCAAAAAAATTCTAAATTCAAGAAATGTCCAAGAGACCAACAAAAGGGAACTAGTGTCAGTGGGTGACTTGACCATATGGTTGGCAGCCACATGTTTAACACACAACTAATATAGGGAGACTTATTAGGACTATTCCCCAGGTCCACATGCCTTGAAAGGCCCTGTGAGCTCATGGAGTCCATTAGTCTCACTCCCCTTGTCATATCCCAACACCATACAATCAACAAGGACCAAATACACTAATAAAACCAAACTTCTCATGGACACCTGAGGATCATAACAAGAAAGAGTTCATGAAGCTCTTAGAGAACCTACCCCTAAAGTCCCAAAAATCCTACTCCATCTACATTGAAATCTCAAAATAAAAAAGGGCACCTTAAAAAGAAAGGTGCTCTAGGATATGAACTCCTTGAATACCATTTTGTCATGAACCAGTCTGGGTCGAACCTGAACCGATCACCCAGGCCGCTCCGCGCAAGTCCCGAGAGACCTTCCTGATCCTCCAAGGATGGAGAAATGTGCCGAGGGAATCAGTAGAGTAGACAAGGTACTTATTTATCCCAAATTTAAACAATAAAAAATAGCCGAAAGAACAAGATAACCTAATACATATTTATAAAACAGAACCAATCCTCATGAATACAACATAACTTGAAGTAAAACTGAATAATAAAACTAAAACAACCATACCTAATCACCAACTAACTCCATGTGACCCCACTGATCACTCTCCAACATAATGATCACACATCACTCAAGGCTATCAAACTCAAGCTGAAACCTGCACAAGGGCTAAAAAAAATAACTATAGGTGTGAGTATTACAAATTTGTAGGCTAGCCTGATAATCTATTCCTAATGCACATTATTTAAAATAAAAGAAACATCAATTTCATGTTTGAACTACAACATATATAAATTTAAGGTTTTCAACACGATTACTCAAAAAAATGTACAACCTATTTCCCTTATTAATTTCTAAAACTAGATTCGTTCAACTAGTGTGCCAATAGAATTAACAAGGTGAAAGTGACATTTACATATTCAGATTTGTACAATAGGATAAAACAGATTCATTTTATGACCATTTTCATAATCCTTAACAAACCCAAATCACCAATTTCCAAGAAAAAAAATACACAAGAAGATGTGAGAGTAATCACACAACAAGGGAAATGTAAATGTACATACAAGCATCATATTCACCACTACAAGCAACTGAAAGCCAAATAGACATGGGTGAATCTATGAGATCAAGAATATTCTAGAAGAAACCAATACATGAGACCTCATCCCCATTGAAATGTCACACATGATGAAATCAAAATGCTCAATATGCTCAGCCATCTTTTCTTAGCCAGGCCGAGGTAAAATTCCATAGCAATAAACCCAACACTACTACAAATACAGCTTTTATCAGCCCTAAAAATAGCCTTTATCAGCGCTAGAAAAGCGCTGATAAAGCCGGCAAAGATAAGGGGGGGGGGGGGGTCCCCTTTATCAGTGCTCCAAAAAGCGCTGATAAATACCCCTTTTATCAGCGCTTAAAAAAAGCACTAAGAAAAGGGGTCTTTTATCAGCGCTAAAACGAAGTGCTGATAAAAGGCTCTTTTATCAGTGCTTTCTTTTTAGCGCTGATAAAAGACCCCTTTTGTTAGCGCTTTTTTTAGCGCTGATAAAAATAAAAAAAATAATAAAAAATAATAAAAAATAATAAATAAATACTTCCAATCTCGGGGGGGGGGGATTTTTACAGCGCTTGAGCCCCCCTTTATCAGCGCTTTCCTGCACCTCCAGCGCCCTCCCGCACCGCCTACACCCTTTATCAGTGCTATCCCATTAAATAAACCTTGCGTGCACACTTGTGCCTCCACCCGGATTTGCTCTTGAGACCTCCCCCCTGCGCACCTAAAGCCTTTTCCACTACCCTATATTGATTTGTTCTCTTATTCATGATATATCTATTTATTTATATATATATTTAGTTATATTTATTCAAATAGTAATATATATTTATATTAATATATATAGTTATATTAATATAAAGATATAGTTATATTAATATATATATATAGTTATATTAATATATATATATAGTTATATTAATATATACATATAGTTATTTTAATATATTTATAGTTATATTAATATATGTATAGTTATATTAATATATAGTAGTTATATAAATATTAATATATTGGTATTTTAAATAAAATGGATATTAGTTATTATTTAGATAAAGTTAATATATTTTATATGTAAATATGTTTAATTATTTATTTAAAAAAAATTAATTTTTAGGTATGAATATATAAAACAATTGTACATATAGTTATATATTTGATTATAAATAGCAGTTCATTATAAAAAAGGATGATATTTCAAATACATAATATCAATATGAATGTAATAACATGGAATAAATTCAGTCCCCACCAAAAAAATCCAATAATACCCCCTTAAACGAGGCTGAAAATCCACAACATGTTAAAAAATCTGGGTACCCCGACAAAAAACTCAGTTTTGGAGGCCTTCTGGGCCTCATTTGGCCTCTAAAAACGCTTGGCCGGGGTCCCCCTAGTTATAGCGACGTAGAGCTCGTCGCAGGCTTCAATTTTATATGTGGTAGAGCTCAAACGGACACCCGGATCAAAAGTTATGGCCGTCTGAAGTTTGAGTTACGTTTTCAACATATTTTGGATCTTTTTTTAATTTTTTTAAATTTTTTTATTCTTCGAATTGTTATTAAATTACTATTACTCCATAATAATTATCAAATTATTAATTAAAAATATTTTTTTAATTTTTTAAGAATCCATTTTCACTAAATATCTTATATATTATGTATATTAAGTGTAAATGTACATTTATACTTATATAAAATATATTTAAAAATTATATATTATATTTATATCAATATAACTATATAACTATATTAATATATTAATATATTTTTTTAATTTTTTTTTTCAAGTCGACCCTTTATCAGCGCTGGCCTTGCCCAGTTTTGTGGTAGTGCAATATATCTACCTTCTATGGGCCATTGGTCAGTAGCATAACCTACTAGTGTAGCAATCATTCTTGGAATATTCTCTAAATATGATAGGTTATCATGTCTCAAATATATAATGGGGTTGAGGCAACCGATTATATCCAATCATTCGATCCTAATATATATATAATAATAATTCACAATAGATATCACCCTGAGTCACTCCAAGGACCGATCTCATGCCATTAATAAAAAAACATAAAGTGTCCAACCTGAGGAACTATAATAATTGATCATAAGGATTCCTCATGGAGGACATCCTATCCATTATATACATACAAGAATGGCATGAGAAACATCCACATGAGGATTACATCATAAAAAATTTCACTATCTTTCAAAAAGTTTCCAAACGTGCCTTTAAGTGTTTCTCAAAGTTAACATTTTCCAAAGGTAAAAATTTCAATTTTAATAAAGAGGTATAAACACACTATTTATAGAAGAATTTTTTTTCATAAATCCCTTATAACATTTAGGTTACACATCCAAATCATGAACATTTTTATAGGGATTCCAAATGGTCCATTTTCTGGCAACTTGGGCCAAAACATGCTTACCACCAAAAACCCATTTGTTTAGAATACCATAAATACTTTTGAAATACATAAAAGGACCCAAAAATACAATTTTTAATTCTGCTAATGTATTTATAAGTCCAAAAAAACCATTTTAAATATAGGCACATAAAATCCAACCGATCAATTTACCAAACACATGGCATGCACTTTTTATCAAAAAACATATTTTAAGCACTTAAAAAGAGATAAATACCATTTTCATGTCATAAAATTTTTCAGGATAATAAAACATGTTCAAAATACCCAAAAACAGGTTCTAAACATCACAAACTAGGTGCCAAAGATAATAGAAAATTTAAACAAACACATGGTGTGCACTTTTATAACAAAACAACATTACTTTTCACAAAACAAGGTTTAAACAACCATTTTTCACTCCAATAAAATTATAAAAATTCTGAAAACAATAATAAACATATATATCAGGTGTGAACATAAATAAAATGATGAAACTTAAATTCTAAAGGCATGTGTAAGTGATATCTTACCTCAAAGCCTTGGTGGAATGGAAACACACACCTGATATCACCATCTGAGGGTTTGTAAACCCTAAACCTATGACCAAAAGACCCAAAAGAACAACACCCACATAAAAAATCACTGTATAATAGAACCATAGGTATATCATGATTAAGGGAGAAGTGAAAACCAAGAAATAATGGAAGGAGGAGGAATATCGAAGAGAAAAGAGAAGGAATATCAACTTGGAAACTAGAAAACTCTTCATCTTCCCTTAGATCCACACCCTTAGAGGGAAGGGAATGGATTGAAAATACTTTTAGAGGATCCTTAAGTCTAGAAGAACTAGTGAATGAAGATTTTTGTGGAATATATTAAATAAAGAATTATTTATGAATGAGACAAATTACCTTTGGAAAATCTGGTCGATTTGAGAAACATTGGGAAGTTTTTCCCTAATCCGTGACTAAGATGAGATCCAAAGTGGGAAAATGGAACATGGGGGTGTGAATAGAGTTCATGGGAACATGTGGGATGTGTAATAACCAAAATTTATTTAAAAATTAATATTATATAAAATAAACAAACTATTTTTTTAAAACTGGAAATTGGCCCACGGGCTGGCCTAATACATGAATAAATAACCTGAATTCACCATGATTATGAATTACTAAGGGGTCCAAAAGGATATTATTGTTTTAATATATCATTATAGGACAATTGGAAAGTATAAAGGGTAAAAAAATGTTGAAAAAAGGAGTTATAAAGGAAACAAAATTTGTTTTAAATCTGGAAATGAGATCATGGTTTGGCCCAAATCATGAAGTAACCACCCTTTCTCCAAAAAATCCCAAACAAGCAGTGGGGAACCCAAAGTAGGATGATTATACATAGATATAACTTATAAACTCAACATTAATCTCACCCAAAACCCCAAAAAATTATCAGGATTTCCAACAAACCAGATCAAAATAAAGACATGAAAAACCCGGTGTGACAGGAAAAGTATTGGTTAATGTATAATATAAAAGTCTTCATTTTTTTGGGAATTAGTTTTTTGATTTGAAAAATGTTTTCCTGAAATATTTTAATTAATAATTTTTTATGGATATTATCATTAATTTATATCATCTATTTATATTTTTTAGCTAATGAATAATGTTTTTGAAATTATAATATTGTTATTATCTTGTGTTGAATTTTTGGTATTGTTCTAAAAAATTACTTTTCCAATAATTCTGAAAATACCAATTTTTATAAAAACATATGTTTTCTTTCAGTAATTAAATTATATTGAAAATACCATTAGTTTTTAAATTTTATATTAATATAAAATAACTCTATGTTAATAATAAATAATCTGATTAGTTATATAGGAATCAACATTATACATACTTTTGTAATACATTCATTTTTTGAGCATATGGACAATATTTTTTCTAAAAATTATTTTTCTGCATACAATGAGATATTATATTAATAAATAAATAAAATATTATAACTAATGGTTTAAATTTAATTTATATATTATATATTCAATTAATCTATTTATCATTCATTTTATAGTTTTTACTATAAACTAATGAATTTAAATTCAAATTATGATTCAAAATAAATTTTTCATAATATGGTTTTCAATGTGTCTAATGAATTTTTTTAAAATAAATTTATTGAAAATATATTAATTTAGTAAGAATAAATTGATTCCCTATATGGAATAATAATTTCTAAATTTTTTAATGAGGCCAAATTTATTTCTAGTCATAGTAAACTGTAAAAAAAATTGTTTACCATGTTTAGGTCAAAAAGGGTTTAATGTGGTGGGGGGGGGGGTTAAATTGAAAGATAAGAATAACATTATCACATAAAAAATTAAAATCATTATTTTATAGTGATTATTACACCATACAAAATATATACCTCAAGGTCTTTTCCATTTTGAAGCATTATAATTAAGAAAATAAATAATTATGTTTAAATGTTTTAGGTAATTACAATTGTTTCCTCTCACTCACTTATAAAAAGGGACCTCCAATGCACACATAATCACATATTACGAGCCTCTTATGGCATCAATTCCATTCTGAAATACTTTTATAACAATCCTCCCCTTATCCTAAAGGTGATAGTTTTATGATAATATAATGCTTTCAAAGCTTAATGGTGTAAACTGATGGAGAATTCTCAATGAAGAGGTGTAACTATTAACCGAGTACAATCAAATTTCATTATTAGTACACCTCCTAAAACCTATTTAATACATAATAAAATGATATATACACAATTAAAAATATAATTATATTTAATTATGACTATGGTATGACCTTTTTTCCACCTATTTTCTATTAAGTGGGAAATGAAAATATCACCCATGAGTAAGAGTAGACAACTGCGTCTACATAGAAATATGATACATTTTCCGTCACTATAATACATGAATATTTTTCAAGTATGGATTTAATAAATATAAATTATATTTATTATATAATTACGATTATTTAATTATAAAATTATATTTATCTTTTATTCCTTCATTTTAAAAAAAATGAAAACACGTTTCATGTGTATATGTAGACTACCCTCTCTATGAATAGTGTAATTCATTTTTATATTTATATATTATACGGAATATTATAAATCACTATATAATAATTATATGTGATAATTATATAATTATTAACATTTTAGTAAATTTGGAACCGTGATAAAAGTAAAATGGAAGGAACTTTTGAACTGAATATTTCATTAAAAATGAAATAGTTAACACCGAGAAATTATAATTTTAATAAATAGTTTTTAATACAATGGTTTTGAAATTTTAAAAGTGGATTATATATTACAATTAATATGGTTATAATATATATATATATATATATAATAAAGTTAAATTAATTATAGATGAGTTTAGGGAACTTTAAAATCATGTCAGGCTTGACGTAAGGGTAATATGTTACAATCTCATTTTTACCTAAATTGTTTATGACTAAATTTATTAAGATGAAATTATTATATATATCACTCTAGAATAAATTGTATTTAAATATGATAATTTTATTTCTTGATATGACATGTCTTCCATTCATTTTCCCAATCATTATAGTCATGTTTCTAAAATAAGGTTTTTTTGAAAAAAATAATCTATTTCTCTTTTCGATCAAGAATCATTTTCATATATGTAAATAATTAGTGAAAATATTTTATTTAATGTTATTTTATTTTATTACAATTTTATAAATCCATTTTACCCCATTTTTTATACTCTATAATTATATTAAAATTAATCATAATTTTGTTTTTTAAATGAGTTAATTTTGACTTTTGAAAGAAGATATAAAACGAATAATTATTTTATCATCCAAAAAATGAAACAAATACTCACCATAATGACATAAAAATGAATTAAAGATCCCTTTATAAGTTTCATTGAGTTTTTTAATATAATTTGTTTCATTAATATTTTTTTAATTTTTATATTTAAAATAAGTGATTACAGAATTAATATGGTATTTTCCTAATTAAATGTTATATTGGTCATTTAAATTAAATTTTCATTTATGACAACATATTTTGATAATAAATTTGGTTCAATAGATATATGATCCTATAATACCATATAATTTATTCCATATGATGGTTTATGAATATGATGATGAAATACTAATGAAGCAAGCTTCCCTTTCCACAAGTTTTGTTACGACGAAATGATAATTGTTTTCATGATATAGTGGATTACTTATGAATGGATTATAATGATGTGATGGTTTGGTATGTTATATCCCTCAAATTAATTTGGTGTTTATTAATATTTCTTGAGCTCAAAGGGTATATGAGAGGTTATCACATGCCCAAAATAGGGCACACAAGAGGTTATCTTAAGGCCAAAGCATGTACACAAGTGATTAGATAAAAAATAACATGTTATAAATGTCTTGGTGTGTATCCTTGACATAATTCGTTTTATTTATATGATTATTACACACTTTATTCCACTCCTTCAGGTAATTAAATTATTTCAATGATATATTCTCATGTAACATGGTAATTGATTACTTTTAGATTCATGACTTATGATCTTACATGATTTATTCCATGAATCCTAATTATGATATATACATTTTTAGTATGTGTTTCAAATGTTATCTTTATTTTCTCATACCCTTATTCTAATTCTATGATTAAATAGTCATTGATATCAACCATGTTCACCATTACTAGGCATCTAAGCTCACCCTTTATTATATTTTATTATCCCCAAGATATAAAAATAGGTTTTAATTATAATATATCCATAAATATTTTTGTTGAAGAACTAATTTAGAGATAACAAAAATATTTTATGTACCATCTATTTAATTATTTATTTTCCCAAATTCAATAAAAAATTGTGATTAAAATATGGATTTTAATTATATTTAATGAATATTATTATATTAAGACAAAATATTTATGTATGTAATGCATGGGTCACCTCAGTTGTTTTTTGAGAAAGGTTTAGTTATTATTTTAATCTTGGATGGCAAAAAATTATTGAGAAACATTATCATAAGACTAATTATATGAAAACATCATATGTTGTTATAAATAATAGAGCATGGATTTCCTATAGAATTCATCCTTATCTGGACACTGGCATGTAGATGTAGTTGTGGAATTGATTAACCCAGGGGTAACAACTCAAAATGTGGATGATTGCGTAGTAAATCGATCATCACTAGGGTATTATTAGTAGGAATATGACCAAAATATTATATAGGAACAATTAGTACATATAATGGGATTAGTCCACATTCTCTATATGGGCCTTTATGAATAATTTGGATAGATTATTAACGTGGGTTTACTTGGTCAAACCTATGGTATCATAGATTTAATATAAGGTGTCTTGATTTGGACATACTATAAATTATTTTCATGGTTCAATTATTTCTCACTATTATTGTTGTTTATATTATTATGAATTTTGTTTTTAGTTAATGGATACATCCTAGAGGCATCATGTTAAAGATAAATGTGATGGATGTAGCAATGATTCTTCTAATGGTCAAAAAAATGAAATGGGAGATAGAAAAAATGTTATGATTCTATCTAACTAGTTATCCCAACATATGATTAATAGCTTAAAAGGGTGAGTTTCAAATTTAATAAAAAAATAAAAAAATGATTTTCATGAATCACATTTAGGAAATAAGATTCATAATACATTATTTCATAAATGTCAGAATAAGTAACAAGTAAAATTTCCCAATGTAATATATTAATTTTTTTCTATGTAGAAAATATTGAAATAAAGAATATAATTGAATGTAAAGAATTAATAGTTAAATATAGGAATATAAATTAAATTTTATGTTCTAATGTCTAATTTAATGTCTTATGTTTGTTGTACCTATGAATTATCTAAGTCACTTACCTCGTCCATAACATAACTCATAGACAAAAAATGTCATATAAAATTCTAAACAATAATGTCGAATGATTTATGCGTTTATTTTTTAGGATTTTTAAACCATGTGTTATGAGTGATTTTTTTATAATATTTTTATTACTGTAATAGTTAAAAATATAAGGATTTTTATACATTAGTTTTTCTTTGATATTTTCATGTATATTTTGAATGATACCAATAGTCTATAAATTTTATTTAATTGTAATGTTATATCTATTAAAAACCATATTACCGAGGTATATTAACCCATAATATATGAATGATGATGAGATAATATGGTTTAGTTTAGATAAGTAGTTGATTAATATTGATAAATATGTTGGATAGTATTCCTAACTTTCATAATATTTAATGATTTGATGAAAAATTAAATTAAATTAAATGTTAATATTTTTCTGGATATGTGGAATATATTTCATAGTATGTTATTTAATACAGTGAATAACTATAAAGAATTTTTTTGAAAGAACATATGCTTTCATTGAGTTTTTATGGTGATTCAGGTTATTAAAATGTTTTAAGAGAATATATGATCAATGTAATCATGTGTTTCTTGTTTTAAATTATATTCTAATTTATTTTGTTTGGGGATTAATGTTGAAGTTGATATCGGGATAAAAAATTTGTGATTAAATATTTATAAATATTTTTTAGCATATGATCTTAGTTAGATAGTTTTTTATTATTTTAAGGGTTAATTATTTTGGGAATGGTTTGAGTTGATATTTCAGTGTTCTTATAGATGTTTTATTAATTAATGTATTATATTATCATATGTATATTTTAATATATTTTATAAATTGGGATAACTATTTTTTTCATAAATATCTTTAGAAAGAATAATTAATTTTCAAATATTTATGGATTTTATTATCCATTAATAATTAATTTTATTGTTTTTGGCATGAAAATTTTCCTTTTATATCTATTTTAGAAAGTAAGAGAAGAGATAAAAGTTGAAGTTTATCCATAAACAAAAAGGATTAAAATTTTCATAAGAAATGGAAAGTGATCATAAAATTATTTTTTATCTGTAAAATAATCCCTCAAATCTAAAAAAATATCTTGAAATAAAAAAGTTATCATTTTACCTTCAATTATAATATATTTTTGTTATTCTTTATCCATTATTGATTTAAGGTTTTGTGTTAACTAAAATTCCCATTATAATCATATTTATCACTATTTACTATTCTTTTGACATTTTATTTTTCCTATATTTCAATACTTTTCACATCCCACTAACATTATCTTAATATGTGGACCTTATTAAATTTTATATTTGGTAAAATTTCAGTTTCCCACCTCTCCATTTAAAAGGATGTATTATTATATATTTATCTGATGTGTGATATTAATAATGATATTTTTAAATATTTATTACTTGATTTCCAAGTTCAAAATTGTGAAATGAATTTATTTAGGGGGAAGAGAATATAACACTATCAAAATTTAGTTTAAAGGAATTATATGCCTAATCGCTTTCATTACATGTAACCCTAGGTATAAATTAACCTAAGAGACATCAATATGTTTTAATATAAAATTATTTTATATGGTATAAATATTAATCAAAAAATTATTCAAAATAATTATAAATATTTTAAACAAATAAAAAATATTGACTAACTGATGATAAATAAGTATTCAATTTTTAGAAATGTCATTTTTTTCTTCAAATTTTTTTTTCTTTAAAAATATGTTTTATTAATTTATATTGAGGAAAATAGGATTTATTTAATACGTTATGTAAAAATAAAATTTTTCCATTGAATATAATTTATGAAATTATCATGTCAATATTAGATTTGGGGGATTTTTTTGGGTTTTTAGGAAAATGATTTATTTTTTTTTGAATTGTAAAAATTACTTGTTTTTTGTACAACTTTCATTTCATTTAATTAAATCAAAGAATTATGAAGTCCAGTTAAATTATTAATTTCATATTAAATGAAAATAATTATCATTTAATTATAAATAATATAATCAATTACACAAGAAATTTTTGTTAATTCATTTTGTTATAGGTTTATTTTTGGGCTTCAAGACATGTTTTTGTAAATATTGTTTTTATGAACACATTGTGTTTTTATCTTACCAAATAAAATAAATCTATTTTGGATAATTGTTTTTTTGAATATATATAATATATATTAAATAAAATATTTTCTCATCCATTTTTTAATTCTTACTAGGAATGGAAAGAATGTAAATTCAGTTTTATGCTTCAATATTCATTTTTTCTGAAAATAGTTTTCATTGTGTTTTCTAATGTTATTTTAAAATGATATTTTCCCCCTTATAGAAATTAAAATAGAATAAATTTATTACATTTTTTTATCATAATTTCAATATTTTTTTATTTAGTTTAATTTCATTTGTCTTCATAATTAATATTAAAGATAATAATTTTGTAGCAGTTAAGGATAAACTAGGTTTTACAGGGGGTTAAGCTAATATATAAGGTAAATATTTCCACATAAAATTTTATAATTATTATTTTATGAATATTTTTATTCAATATCATATAATACGTTTAAATAATTTTCTATGTGGAACCATTGTACATGAGAAAAACATTAATTATATGACATTATTTATATAATTTTAGGTGTGTCCACACCCTCACGTAAAAAATGGTACCTTGTCTGAACCACCAGTAACACTAATTTTTCATATTATCTTGAAAACTACCTACCTAAATAATTTTTTAATCCCTAACCTTTTCCTAAATGTAGTTTTTGGATAATATTATATTTTATTCAAGGATAAACGTTTAAGTCAATGGTGGTTTATCAGGGAAGATGTATAAATATTAACCGAGTAATTTCAATTTTATTTATTCATACACCATATTGATTCCTATATTATCTATCATAAAATGATTAATCTAGTTTCATAAATATTATTTTATTTTATAAATATTATTGTACAACCTTGTTCTATATATTTTCTATTAAATGTTAAATGAAAGTATCACTCATTTGTACGTGTGGACTACCACCTCCACATTGCGATATGTTAAATTTTCTATCAATGAAATAAATGTAAGTTTACAAGGATGTATTTAATAAATTTATATTATATTAATTTTATAATAATTTTTCTATAAACATAAAATATAATTTATGTTTCATTTACTCTTTTCTATGTAAAATAAAAACAACATTCTTGCGTATGTAGGGACTACCATATCCATGAGTGATGTAATTCATTTTACTCTATATATCTTTTAATGGATATTCCATAGATATATATATATAAGGGATATATTTATTAAATTTATATAATTATTAAATTTATATAGAATATGTATCCATGATCAAAGTAAAAGGAGCAGAACAATCGAATTGAATATTTCATGAAAAACGAATCAATTAACAATGAGAAATGAAAGAATTAATGAAACATTATTTATAACCGGGTAATAAAGTATAAATTTTACATAATATATGATATAATATGTCTAAAAATCGTTCTAATATAGTGTTATATTAAATTTTAAAATATTATACTAGAGGATATAATGCTTATGAAACAATTCAGTATTGAGGTAAGAGTTTTATGTTACAATCTCATTTTTATGGGGACTATACATAATTAAATTTATGATGATGAAATTATATTACATGTAACATAAAAAAATGTATAATTTTATCCTCATATTTTTATTTATTAAAATTATATGAATTTATTTAGTTATCTTTTCTTTATGCACTAAAGAGACTGAAATAATTCTTTTAAAATTTCTTTATTCTTCTCTTATATCCGGAATATTTGTATTCTATGTCCAAATTTTCATTAAGATATTTTATAAAATGAAAATATTCAAATGTTTTCTTATTTGATTTAAAACATTTTTTATTTTCTAAAATTTTGTTAATGAAATATTATTTTTATTTTCTGAAAGAGTTACTTTTGCTTTTTTTTCCTGAAATTTAGAAGGAAATCATAGTTTTAATATATATGACATGTACGAAATTTCCACTATAATTCCCACTCAAATAATTACATATTACTTTATATGTTTCCATGGTTATTTTTAAACCAAATGTTTTCCATAATATTCTGTAAATATCTAGATTTTTATGTTGTGATATAAAAATGAAATGGATGTTTTACTCAAGATATGTTCCGGTGATTTTTTATATGAAATTTTAATATATGTATATATATAGTGACACTACTTACACTTATATAAGGATATTAACCTATTATAAAATATAAATTATTTCTTTTTATTTTTTATATTTATGATAATGAAATATTAGAGAGACCAAATTTATTTTCCATGGGATAAGTAATGATGAAATGTTAAATGTTTTAATGATCTTTTGGCATATATATAAATGGATTATTATTATGTGATAGGAATTTCTATTATATCCATTTAGTGCATATGGGTAAGTAATAACTTTTATGATATCAAAGGGTATATATGAGGTTATCCCATTCCCAGAATATTTTACACATGAGGTTATCCCAATCCATATATTAGTATATGGGTGGTTAGCGAAACCTAATATGAATGAATGTATTCATGGGTATCTCTGATATAATATTTAAAAATTATGATTATGAAACTCTTTATAAAACTCTAGTATGACATGATATTATGATAATGTTACTTTATCATGTGTCATATTCTTTTACTTCATTATGATTCATGCCTTATAAAATTAAAATCATTTTGCAATGACTCATGATTTAGATCTTTGAATTACTGGGTAAGGTTTTATAATGATAAACTCATTATATAAATATATTATGCTAATTTAATTCTTAAATTATCATTGATATTTCCCAAGATTACCAAAACTAATATTTTGAGATCCCACTTTATTATTTTTCATTTTCAGTTGGATATGAATAATTGATTTAAAAATTTATGTATAAGACGGGTAATAGTTGTGAAGATCTAAGAGGGAGATAATTTAGTAATTTTTTACCTTGTGTTTATATATCTAAGTTTCCAAATAATTCAAACATTTACCCCTATGTAATGTCTTGTAATAGTATATAATGATTATTTATCTAATAATTTGTGATATTTATTTATGTAATGCTTGGATAACCTCATTTCTATGAAGATATATCTAATTTTTTTACATCCCTTAATGTTAATGAGAAAACGGGACAAGTTAGCCTTGATACAGACTTGGAATTATAGTGTTTGGATAATGATATGATTGATCGTTGAGATATTCTCTATTAGGTAATATAATTTTTTCCATCTTTTTAGAACTATAGATAGGTTTTATGTTTCCTATTAGCCTAGTTATATGGAAGAGACAACCTCCTTGAACACTAATAGATGGGATTTTCATATGTATTATTTTGGGTGAAACAACCTCAGCATAAAATTCTTGAGGATTTAGAAGGGCCTTAATATTATCTCCTCTAAGATCAATTGGGAGGTTACAGACATCATGAATATAATTTTTGTTTAAAAAACACTAATATTTTGATAATTTCATACTTATATACAACAGTCTTATGCTTAGTGACTTGTTTTTTCTATGGATATAGGACTTTGGGATGATTTTTCTATGTAGAAAAAATTCCCTCCTAATTATATATAACAGTCTCGTTCATTTTCTATGTGTTATATTGATATTTTCTACCAATAGGTTGATGTTTTCTGAATAACATTATGTTTGATAATTTGAACTCATAGAATATAGGATTCAAAAGATCACTAGATGATTCACGAAAAATATGATGTTATCACTAATCTTTATGAACTTACTATATCTATTTTTCTATTTAATACATAGATTTGGAATGCACATGAATAAAACAATGAGAAAATCCATAATTGTGTTTTCCCATAACTTCTTAGACCCAACAACCACTCACATGGAATCTCAAATTTTAGTTGTGGATATCACATTCATATGTATGTATATCATTAGTTAATGTATCTACCTAGAGGATAAAATTGACTAAGAAATATTGCAACTCTCTATATGGAACATGTTTTGTTTTTTCCATGGTACCCACCCTTGTAAAGAAATGTTAAAGAAACCTTGAAAAGTTTAGGATGGCATGGTTAATGGAATATGTTCCTCATTTATTAGCATATTATTCTTTCAAATATTCTATCGACATTTATTGGACTATGATGAAAATGTGGACTTATAAATTTTAGAGGTCATTAATGACACATTTGGTTGATTTAGTTTCACCATGAGGATGGAGGGGGATATATTGATTTATTTTCTTGTAATCTAGCCTTCTAATTTATTCATAGGAGATAATAAAAAATAATTCTATTCTCCATCAATTTTTTAAATTAAGCATGTTTCTATTTACCTAATCTAGATTCTTCAATAATTTTACCTACCCCAAATAAATCATTATATATAGGGAATCCATCAGGAGTAAATAGTATTTAATCATATGTCTCATCATATGATGATATTAAAAATATATTAGACAATCATTGTGACAAATTTATTTGGGCCTCTTAGATTACTGTATCTTGAGTATACAATTTACCATTATAGTTATTAAGTATGTAGAATCTTGTTCCTTCTTGAATGAATAATTTTTAAGCTCATTTCTCAAAAAATAATTATTTTATTCCCTATTTCCTTCCGGATAGCAAGGTTTTTACCTTTTTATTACTATTTTGGGGATGTCATGATGTGGTATTTTGTTATTTTATGCACCAATTTCTTTGATGGAATAGTTTATTTGTGACCACAATAAAATCATCAATTCAATAAATTTATATATTGGTTCTAGGAGTGGGATGATATTTTACTCTCATATTCTAGATTAAAGTCTCTATGATAAGTGTTATGGATATATACTTTAATAATACATTTGGATTTTTCATGGGAATCAGTAGTGTTTTAAATTTAACTTAGTGATTTTCAATGAAAATTTCCATATAGTTATCATGTGTAAGATAAATGTTGAGGGAATAATTAAAACCATTAAAACTTTATATGAAATCTAATAAAATCATATTTTAATGTATTTTATAATATGTGACATAATGTATTATCTTATTCATTATAATTGGTAAAAACTCATAAAGAAATTTTCATCAATGGTCTTCCCAATTTGCATAAAATTTGGCTGGAGAGTTTATAAAAAATGACAAAAACATATATTATTTTCAGGAAGAAGATGTGTTTAGATTCTTATTACTACTAAAGTTCCATTATCCAGGGTCTAAAATAGAATATAAAGTGTTTTGAGTGTAGTTCTCAGACCTCTATACCATTAATGCACGAGAAGGTTTGAATTTAAATAACAGGTAGAAGAGTAACATAATCCCATTTAGGTTATATCTTCCACAATTGTTGTACCAAATTACATAAATATTCCATTACTTTGATACGAGGAGTAAGTGATTAAATTGTGTTTTTAATGCAATAATGTTTGATAACCTATGTTGATTACTACCGATGGGGGGAAATATAGTGTATGATATGATTCACATTTATATGTTTACATTGTGGAATGGTTAGGACCAGTCTAGAGATGATTTTTAGAAAAAAATTGTTTTTTTATCTTAATAAAGGAAACTCTAAAGAATATCTAAAGGAATTAGTTTTGTTGACATGTTTTTGAACATGTAGAATATATGAATATTGTAATCAAATCATACTGATTGATAAATTTAATCTATTTGGAAAGAATCTATTGAATGTGAAACATTTTCCTCTTCCATGATAATTTACTCCATAGTAATATTTCAAATAAGTAACATGATGTTGATCTACTTTATATCTTTTATCTTAGCATCAAATTAGTAAACATATTATTCAGTAGAAGGATTCTTAAACTCATTGGGTGGAAAGTTGCATGTAACCACTCCTTTACAATTATCAAAGTTCAATTCTCACCAAACATGTACGAAATGAAAATTTTAAAGTGGTGTAAAATTATAAAAAAATATATGATTTAGAGTGTTAAAATTTTCTTCAAATGTTTTCTGTGGACAATATCAATGAAAAATGTAAAATTGTTTTGTACCAATTTATCATTATGTGATCTATATTATCTATTGGGTTAGTATCAATGGATTTAGGAATTTATATAATTTAGTAAGAAAATTGATCTTATATTTTTTCGATTAATGAAGGGATTAATTATACTTGGGTACTCTAGATTTTGAGTATTGTCAATTTTAGACCCCTTTATTAGTTGTTCCAACTTACAACCTCAATGAAGAATCATCCATTCTTCATGAAACTCTCCTAATAGAACTTTATAAGATGTGATCCGAATAGAGTTCCCAATTACTCTTATCATGTGAATCTCTAATAATGATGATGCATCACACATCAGAATAAATTATTACGGTGCATTATATATTATATCCTCCCATAACTATAAGACAATTAACATATTTTATGATGGTGGTGATTGTAATAATACTCTAGTACTATGGTGGGGGTGTAATTGGATCTACCACCAACTCCATTTCATATTGATTTGTAATTGAGAAAATTATATATGGAGGCGGGGGTATAATTTCAAATATCCATACAATCATGGAATGGTCCTTTATTATAATTATAGAAACATCTAAATCTAACTTTCAGAATTTTTATTCTTTAATTATGGTATATTGTGGATTATTTTCATTCTAAGGGCATGAGTTAATATCTTTCATTAATTTCTCACATATTTTGGATTCCCATTATTTATATTTCTTAAGTGGGAGTATCAATAATATTTCTTCATTTCTAATTATTTGAGACTATTATAGGCCCGCTCCTATATATTTTTTATTTTTTTTCTTTTAAAACTATGGATTCTTGTTCAATGGACTAGTTGTTATAGAAATTACCCAATCCTGAGACTTGAAAAAAGGTAATGGAATTGAATTTTATTATTTAAAATGTTTTATTTTTTATTGAACTGAGTAAAGATAAATTCTTCACATTCACCCTAATCCCTAATGCAATAATTGGGAGAGACATTGATAATTATTGAGCATATGAATTTTATTATCTATCAAATAATGGGATCAGATTGAGAAATCATAGTCTTTGATAATATTTAACTATATTAACTAGTATATATTAATCTCCTTGATAATCACTTCACATATTCTCTACATATATATTGTTATGAAAAACCATCAATGTGAAGATCTATATAAAAAATTCCATATCATGTGCTAGATAGTTCTCCTCATCAGATTTTAACTACATTTTCAAATATTATACAAATTTATCAGTTTTAATCAGTATGTAGATCAATTCATTCTTTAATCATTACTCTCTACGATGAAAAATTACACACTAGATGGTTGTGTGAGTATTGGTGTAGTGATAATCCTATTTTTCAATTCCATGAAGTTTTCCTCACATTCATTATTCATGAAAAACTTTACTTCTTTCCATGTTTTCTTGGAAAAAAGTTTTGGAAATCATGTGAAGTTATTAAAAAATCATCAATTTTACCATACTAGTTTAGGTAATCTATAGATCTCTTTTATAATTTTTTTCCTAGGACACTCATCAATCTCAGTATATTAGTAGGATCCACATATATCCTTTTGCTGATGATATGAATCCCAATGAATGATTTTATCTGTATAAAAAACTCACATATATTGTAATATGAATATAAATCCCCATTCAAAAAATATTTTTAATAATATTCAAATGATCCATATGTTCCTTATTAATTTTATATTATATTTGAGTATAATATTTAAATAATATAAAATATTTTTTGAAGTAATCTCAAAAGTCTCTATATATTAGTTATGTGAAGATTGATTCATCATTTTTAGTGTGAATTGAATCATTCTTATCACATGCTTATCATACACTACAAAGAAGGTAGTGTTAGGAATATCATCCTTCCACATTATTTTTTGATGATACCCTGATCGATGGTCAAAAAAATAGATTTACTAGTCCCCATGTATACAGTAAAAAATTAACAAATATAGTTATGTGAATGAATTTTATTTATCATGACATTTGCGATTTCATGATAATCAATGAAAAGGAGCATTTCACCATTCTTTTTCATTACGAAGAGGAACTATGCACCCCGTAATATTGAAATAAAACATAAAAACGATTTTATAGATTCTTGTTTAACTTATTCTTTACTTATTACCTAGTGATTTCTATTCTATACTGAGTCATGGATTTGAGATGTGATCTAGGTATATGTTCAATAGCTCAACATATTGTTCATGAGAAATACCAAAAAAATCATCACTAAATAAGATTATATAATCCCTCACAATCAAAATGTATTCAAGAATGATTTAATCCTTTGTGTCAATCATTTGAGTAGGATATTATTTCTCATAAGGAAATAATATCCTTTCCAGAGGAAAGTATTTAAACAGATATTCATCCTCTTCCATTTACTTTTACAAAATTAGAGGATAATTCTGTATATGGAGACTAATTTTAATATACCAATATTCAATGATGGATTCGAATAGGTTTATCCAATCCATTCATAAATTATCTAAAAGTTACACTAATGGATTTATGCATGGATATTCATGGGTTTTCATTATTAAATGATTTATTGCGGATGTGTTATAAAGTAGATATTGAATAATTTCTCCATTTATTATTCTCAAGGATAACCCAAAATCCATGTTTTGATTCAGGATTTAATTTTTCTTCAAAAAAATTATGATATGAAAGAATGTGAAGAGATTTAATTAAATAATACATTTTAAGTTAATTAAGAGATAATAAGATCATCTATATTTATATGATTCTTCTAATAATCATTTATTAAAATAATAATAATTATCGGAAAATAAAATGTAAAAGTGAAACATTAAATGTAGATGTAATCACTCAAAAATTACTTGTATATCATAATGTATTAGAAAATTGGTTTCAATCTATGTTATACTTTCTAATTTTAAGATTATATTTTTATAACCTAAAATTCTATTCATTCCCTTAATAATGGTTCATAATATTTTTATGATTTTACAAAATCATATTCCCAAGGTGTATCAATCTAGGTGTCTTGTAAATCCATATTATCATTAAATAGGTATAGGCCTAGTTTATAACAAATGATCCATTTTTGGGTTATTATCCCTAGGTGCATTTGTTCCAAATCCACATCCACATATGGTATTCATACAAGGATTTCAATTCATAAAATCCACTTTCTCTATAATTTACAAAAAATTAAGTATTGTTTCTAATAATTTAACTTATCATTAGATGTATATCTAATGAATTATTTTCCTAATCCTAAAATAAAATAAGAACATGTTCAAATAAAAATTTTTATGACCAAAGTCTCTTACACATATTATTACATGATCTTTAACCTAAATATCCATTTCACAACTTAACGATCTGGAGGCCTAGTCATCATCATAATATAAATTTATTCAAAAGAGAATGCCCAAAAAATTAAAGTGGTAGGATATAAATACCAGTATAGGAATAATCATGGTAATAAATAATAAAACATTAGTCTAATAGAATACTATGAAATCATAAAATAAATTTATCTCGATTAATCACATGGAAGAATTTTGTAAAGAATATTTCACCAGAAGATCATGGAATTATAAGAATGTGGAAACATTAAACATGACATAATGATAAGTAAATGGTCCCTTCTAAGAAAAAAATAAATTTATGGGTAGAGACTCATTTTAGATTAAGAGTACACTATAGTCCCATATATATCATCTCATGGGTTATAAACAATAGCAAATGAATTGGGGTTCTATCTAGCTTTATCCATCATAACATGCACATGCATATGCGTTCCATATAGGGGAATAAAATATTATTAGTAATAAGAAATACCAATGTAATTTAATTCACCACATAATATTTTTTAAATAATATTCAAAAGAAATTTATTAATGATTCAAAAGAGAGTAAAGGAAAAAATCATGTTTATTTTTGAGTCAATGAGAACGGGTCCAAAAAATGGTGTTTATTTAATGAAATATTTAGGTTACTTGCATATAAATAGAAATATAAATAAACCCTTAGAAATGTGTTTGTAAGTAAATAGTAAATGGATTTTAAAGAAGGTTGTTGAGCCCAAATTGCATTTTTTTTCAAAAACTCATATGTGTTGGTGGATGAAGTGGCCATGATTTATGAATGGTTATGTATTCATATAATGGTATTGGATTTATTTCATGGAAAATTCTCATTGGACAACTCTAAATATGTTTCAAGTGATCTGAAGTTCCAAATACTTATTTAAATTATGATTTTTTTCAATACGATTTAGAAGAAGTTTTCTATGAAAGGTAATTGAATGAAGGGGATTTGGGAAAGGTTTTGTTTTATTTTTTCTATGATTGAATCTAATTTAAGAGTTTATTTATTTATTTATATAATTTTTTTTCAAACCCACAAACTTTCCCAGGCCAAGCTCTACCTCAACATTTTAGGACCCAAAGGTCAACCACAGTTAAGGTAACAACACAAGCTAGCCCGTGGGAAGCATAAGAAGCATGTATCCCCCATCATGTGGGTTGGAATGTGTATAAGGACTATATATAATTCACCTAGAAGGAATATTAGTTAGTCTATAATCCTTTAGGTGTTGGTGGACCAACAAAGGTGTGACAAGGCTTATGAGGCATTAGTGTGAAAGTGTAATGATTTTCAAACCACATAGTTGGCTCGAACGATCAACAATCACTGATTTTATCATAACGTAGAGAGAAGAAACTTTTTAGATTCGATGTGGGATTTGGTCCAATAACCACTATTCACCCATGAACTAAATATATGGGTATAACAAGCATTGTCTTATCTAAGAGATCTCTTCCTTTCAATCTCTTAGGCTACACATATTCGAATATCATCATTGTATTCAACCTTCATATGATGAAGGTACTGCCTATGAATCTTGGGACACTTTTCTACTATATGAAATCTATAAAATTTATATCTCTTTAATAACATTCATTTAATCATTTACTTGCATTCATTAAAATAATTGGATACAGAATCAATTGAGAATATGAGATGTTGTCTCATGAAGAATATGTAATCACATGAACCAGTGATGATTCATGAGTTAATCGCATGAATAATTCTGAAACATCATGATATTTTCATTGGTTTATATGAAGAATTCATGCGATCGCATGATTCACTCACAATAAAAATTATATAATGTTTAATCATAATACAAATTAATCTTTTAAATTTAATATTAAATTAATTACATTGAGGCATCAAGCGTCGTCATGTAAAGGTTTGTCGATAATTAAAGAAGTGTTGAAAGAAGTACACAAAGGAATATCAAGATCAACAATGTCCTCAAGAAAATCTTTTACACAATCACATTATGATTATGGTGATTCAAAGAGAAAATTAAAATATATGAAAATTTTAAACCATTTTTTACCCCTCCCCCTCTCAGTGGTCAAACCATTCTGAAGAACAGCAATGGAAAATATATAGAATTATCATTGAAACAATAAATATTCCAAAATGGTTAACACTAAAATATTTTGGTATTTTATGAAATAATTAATAGGGAGAACACATTAAGAAATTTTTTAAATAAAGAACTATGGGATAGTAAAGTTCCCCAAAATCTGATTTTCTTTTAGAGAAGGTAATGAGAAATTAATATAATGCATGTACAACCTTGGAAATGAAAGGTTAAATAAGACATGAATGTAATTAAAAGATATACATAAAAAGATAGAGGCATTAATTAATATAATATAAAGTTATTTAGAGAGAAAAAGGCATAACCCAAAAAAACGAGTGTGGTAAAGAGAGTTCTCTTACCTTTTACAAAAATGTATTCTACTATATCACTAGAAAACACGAATAATAAGATTTTATTTATTAAAATTTACATTGAGAAACTAATTATATTATATGTTTTTAATATACATTATTTTATTTTAAGGGATATTTAATTAAGATATCCTGCCTATATTCACAATCCCATAGTTGTACATTTTATGGTTTGAATGTCGAATTAATTTGTAGTTAATTATGGATGTTAATTATTAAATGGTTCCATAAATCTAGAAGTGTGATGATATGTTGTAATATGATTTCACATTATTCTAAAAAGTAAAAATTCATTACAATATAAAATAGTATTATAAATACACATGGTTCATAAAGTTAAATTATTATCGTTATACGATTAATTCAGCTAAGTTATGGAACTTATAATGTTTTCAATGAATTTATGTTTATATATACATTTTGAAAAATGTTACCAAGTCAAGGATCATAGATAAAATATAGTGAAAATAATATTACAACATAATAATAATATAACAATATTTGCAGGAAAAAAATTTATCATGCCAAGGAGTATGAATAAAATAAAGTAGTGGTAGAAAAAGAATAAAATTGATAATGGTTTGGTTGATAATTTACCTATTCATTTGGGTGTCTCTAATTAGGTTATAAATTATGGATCCTTGTAATACTAATTGGTTCACCCTAAAACAATAAGACATAGGTGAGAGGATTGAGAAGATAATTGTGGATAAATTTACTATCCTCTATGGCATAGAATTCATGAGGATAAGGGGTAGTGGGGGTGATATTTATAAGAGGATAAGAGAGAGTTTTTAATATATAAATATTTATTTTATTAATTTTATCAATAATACCATTATTGATGAAACATCTGATAAAATTGATTAATTTATTTATGTAAATTTGACATAATGGCTTCTTATTTCATCCATGTCTCAGTTACTCAAGTATGTAATATATAATGTTACATACTATATTTTTTTTTCTATTTTACTATTCCCTTAAAAGTAAAAAATACTAAAAAATACCAATATAATACCCTAATATTTTTAATATGTATATAATTCAGTAATGAAATCCATTATACGAAAAAATTATAAATAAGTAAATATTAATTTTTATTTAAAATCTATAATTATTTAAAAATTGTTAATTTTATTATAATGATCATTTTTTTAACCCTTTTAAAAATATAATATGGTCTAATAAAATTAAATTATATTATAATTCAACAAAAATCTATTTCAAATTCACAAATTTTAAAATTATTTTAATTTTTTACTTGTCATAAAAATTTAAATAAACCATCTATGATTGAAAAAAATCCAAACACTTATATAATCATTTAAAAAATGGTTATTTATCTTCAGGATGATATAAATATTTCATATTTTATTTTGATAAGATAAAAAGAATATTATTTTACTATATTATAGGTTATTTTAATATTATAACAAGCATTCTACTATTCTTAGTTGGAAAATTACTATTTCAATTGTATGATTAGTATTCCAACAGTTATTTTTGAAAATATCCTATTGGTTTATAACTTTCTATAAATAGCCCATATATTTTTCATTCATTATTTACATAAATTTTATTTATTGGTTATGTATTTTTATTTTCAAAATGGATTTTACATTTGTTTTTCATCATTACGATCATTTTAAGTGATCGAGCATATAGAAATTTTTATTTTATATTTATATTATTTTTTATTTTTGTCCCGGGGTAATTGTAAGAACCCAGTTTTTTTGCTATAAAATACTTTGGAATATTCTTGATGTTATTCCAGAGCATCACCTTCAGACAGCGTGCGATTCCGAGCACCAGTGTGGCCGGAATTAAGTTTTTAGTGCGTTGACACTGGGCACACCAAATAAATGGGATAACTTCTAAACAGAGATCCGGATCAGAAATCTGAGTGCATGGATGGGTCTGGAATGGGGTGTTTACCCTAGGAACGACATAAAATATGTCGGCGCGGGACGTTGGGACCCCTCGCCAGTACTGGAACGTTAAACGGATAAATAAAGTAACTAATTTATTTGTTTAATGGTTAAAATCAGGTGTCTATTAAACGGTAGCTCAGATTGGAAAACCGAGGGCACCGTTGATTCCAAAACCTTCCGTTTACCCTAGGAGGGGTGTAACTTTCACAGGCGCGAGCCTTCTGTGAAAAATGCCGCTAGGGGCGTTTTCGTAATTTAGTGGCTTCAGACGTTAAATTTTATAACTCTTGAATGGAGGCTCAGATTAAAATTTCGAGATAGAAGTTGTTCTCGGGAGGTTGTGTTTACCCTAGGTGAGACTTAACCTCAACCCCGTCGAGTGTTTCAGATGCGGGTTAAATTAGGGGTTTAAAATAATTAAAATTTTAATTAATTTTTCTTCTTTATTTAAACCCTTCTCCCCCTTGTTTGTTCTTCCATGGTGCAACCCCTCCCAACAAAGAAGAGGAAGAAGCTCCTCCATCCTCCTCTCCAAAGTAGTTGTGGATCCGGTGAAGGCGGATTGACGACAAAGCTTCAGGCAATGCCCAAAGAGGTAGGATCGTTGCAGTTTCTTTTTTTTTATTTCCGCTTCTACTTTGAGCTCGAATTATTGTATCAAACCTCTATTGAATTATTGACAAAAGCCCATGAATGTGTCGTATGTTTTCTAAGATCTCCTATGCACTTCTTGGAATTTAAATCCGAGTTCGGAGGCGTTCGCATTCATTTGTCAAAGATTATGGGTTTTTGGTGTTTTTTCTAGCGGTTTTGGGTTCGCTGACGAGCTGGGATGGCGGTCCGGTGATGGTCCAGGCAGAGGCGCGAGCAGTGCGGGCTAAGGTAGTGGCTGCGCGGGCTATGGCCGGGCGAAGGTGGTCTTCAGGGAAAGGCGATTCTGGCCGGGCGAGGTGGCGGCTCTAGGTGGCGAGGCTGAGCCACCGGGGCGCGACGGTAGCGGGGTCGCGGTGTGCGACCCCCCACGGCGATAGAGACCCGCGCTGGGCGGGTCTCCGCGGAAGACCGCGACCAGCCCTCATGGCCGGTCGGTTCAAGCATGAACTGAGGGTCCAAAGCCGGCCCACGCGGTAGAGACTTGGGCCGGCACTACGAGCCGGGCCGGTCGGCGCGGGCCGATCCAGAACGGGTGGACCGGCCGGTCCAGGCCGTTCTAGTCCTAGGGGCTCACCCCCTCCGACTTCGGACACCTGTAATTTTCACTATGGGTGTCCGTTTTGCGTGAAGTCTACGACAGTGTACTCCAGGTGTCAAGACGAAGATTTTGATATGGTCTCGAGGATTTTTAATTCCCGAGATTAGGGGTTCATTGGAGTGTCACAACGTTAAGTGGATGGGTGTTTTTCTCAGGGGTTCTTTTTTTGGACGGCGCAAACACATCCGATGTCCGTTTTGAGCACCATTAGTGGGGTTGAGACCCTGGTGTTGAGACGAAGATTACAAGTATCGTTTCGGGCGTCGAAAATGGAGTTGATGGATGGGCCCCATGACCTTTCTTTTAATCTGCGAGCAGCGTTTAGAAACCTTTTCATCAGACGTCCGTTTGGGGTGTGTGACAAGTCAATTTTGGGTGTTTTTATGAGGGCATTGCATTGGAACAATCTGCCCACTTTAATTCCACACACTAGTGCGAGCACCGTGAGGGACGTTTTGGGAGTTGGTGGTGATTTCCAGATTTATCACCAGGTGTTCATTTTGGACAAGTGAAAAGTCCATCTTGTGTACTTTTCTGAGAGGATTGCAATGGTGCGATCCATTGGTAGCACTTCAGAAACAGGATACGAGTCCCATGTAGTGCTGCTCATGTTTGGTATGTCGGAATGCATCTTTTTCTTCGGATATCTATTGCACTCAAGTGAGTAGTACTTTTGACGTGTCTTCCCAAGGGGATCACAATGGTGTGATGCGCCAGACTTTTTTCTGGGCCGAAGCTCGGGACCACAGGACGTTGTTTGGGGGTAAAGCGGTGTCAGATGAATTTTACATCGGATATCTGTTGGAGACGAGTAGATAGTCTATATCGCATGTTTTTCCCCAAGGATTACAACAATACGATCCGATTGGATGTGCAGAGTCTCTTTTAAGATCTCTTTAAACCTAGAAGAAAGTAAGGTGCTTCGGTGGTGGTTCTTCCTACCGTGTTTGTAGCGGACCCTTGGCGTGTGATCGCATGAACTCATGTGTGAGTGAAGTAATTCTTGAAGAGATGTAGTTGGCCGTGCCTGAACCGTTGAGGTGGTAAGTTGGAGTTGTTACATTTATGCCTTCGTGTTGACATTGGGGGTTATGTGCACATTAGGCTTTGGGCTGGGGACGTGGCATACTCAGGGAGTATGTGAGAACACTGAGAGGTACATGTGGTTGTTTGTACCTGAGAACGTTTGTGTGCTTGGTTGGAGTTGACTTGGGGACACACGTCGTGTGAGCCCCATGTGCGTGTCGTGTTCTAATTTTCATACCCTTTAACTCTCGCGACATAGTGGGTCCCACTGTTCTCGTTTTTTTGACCAGAAGGGTTGAGTTTCCTCTAGTTATGTTCCCGTTTGTTTGACCCGCCTGGTTGAGTTTTCCCATGGTTCTGTTCTTGTTTGGTTGACCAGCCGGGTTGAGTTTTCCCCTGGTTTTGTTCTCGTTTTTTTGACCAGTAGGGTTGAGTGGTTTTCCCTTGGTTCTGTTCTCGATGGTTTGGCTGACAAAGTTTCTTTGTGTTCCCTGGTAGAGTTCTTGTGGATTAGGTGTGACCAACACATTACACGGGCACCGATCCTCTACCAAGGAGGTTGTTTCCAACAGGGCTGGCCAGGAGGTTGTTTCCAACAGGACTGGCCGGTGAGGTACCGTCCAGCAGGGATGGCCAGTGGGGTACCATCTAGCTGGGGTGGCCAGTTGTACCATCCAGCAGGGGTGGCCAGTGCGGTACCATCTAGCAGGGCTGGCCAGTGGGTTACCATCCAGCAGGGATAGACAGAGCGGTTCCGAGTTTACCTCCAGCAGGGCTGGGAAGTGGTCCCTGATGCCGGGTTTACCTCCTGCTGGGCTGGGATGTGGTCCCCAATGATGGTTCCGAGCCTCACTACATTGGAGTACACTTTTATGGGACTATGAATTGGGACTCCTCAATGAATTTTAGTGGGTCTCCCTCCAGTGGGAACCCATTGACTTCCAGGGATTACCCTACATCGGGGCTGGCCAGGGGGGTCGCCTGTCGACTTTGAGGAGACCTCTTGACTGTGAGGCAGTGAAAAGGTGTGGTTTGACATTCCCCCAGAACTCTCAAGTACGAGGGATGATTTCCCCATCGAGACACATCCTTGTGAAGCGACCTAAAATCATACGGGCGAGTCAGTGCTGCCCAAAGCGGATAGTGTCAAGGTGCGGTGATTTTGAGCCCCTTGACCTGCAGTTTGGGGAAGACGTATGGATGCTGGGAATCAATGGTGTTTACTTCTGGGAGTGTTGGATACTCACTTTCTTGGGCTGAGCTATGGGATGGAGATCCCCTTATGATCTTGTTCGGGTTTCTTGACAGATCATATATATATGTATATACCTTGTTCCAGTACTCACGCCTTGGGTCTTGGTTACTCTCCCTCCAGGAGAGACGAAGATGTGAAGGGTATGTCACATGCTTTCCGTGTCTAGCTTCTTGTGGTTGGAGGAGTCTACTCTCTTGATATAGGTAGCTAAGACTCGACGAGAAGTTCATCTTCTCACCGTTTCCAGCTCCTTGTGTATGTATGAGTCTACCCCCTTTCTCTTGTTGGGTTGAGCTGATACTCTACTGTTACTTTACTGCACTCTCAGTTCTACTCCTTTACTTTTCCCTGTTCGATCTACTGCTCACCCTTTGGTACCTACTTTGCTGCTCCCTTGAGAATTCAGGGCATCCTACTGATTATTTTTATACTCACCCCTTCTTGGGATTTGCTCGCACTTGGTGTGCCCTTACAGACGACAGATAGGTTAGTCGTGACTTCAGCAGAGCTTAGGATTTCGGGAGCTTGGACCATGTGCGGTGGTCATAGTCGGGTTCTAGGTGTTGGACTCTCCTAGGTGTTTTACTTTTGTTTACCTGTTTCCGGGTTGTGGAACTTTTCTTGTTGGGCATGTGTTTTGCCCTTTTCATTTCAGCTTACCTTCAGCTCTTTCTTGTACTGTTTAGAGGTCGATTCACTTTGTGGTTTATTTATAGCAGTTAGTACTTTAATTATTCTTTTACTCTACAATTTTGCATTGAGTGTGCTGCGTGTGTGTGTACAGGTACTTAGGAAAAGGCCTCCCCGAGTTGTTTAGCCTTCAGTGCTTGTTTCCAGCCCCTGGCCTATGGAGGCGGGATTGGGGTAGTTGCAGATCGATACCGGGTAGGGACGGGTCATGAAAAAGTGGTATTAGAGGTGGTTTATTCATTGGGACGTTGTTAGGGAGTCCCTAAAAAGGAATTGGTTGGGATTTAGGGCAACAATGTTAATGTGTCTCGAGAGCGGCTCTCAGACCAGGGAGTCCAGTGATGGTGCAGTGGCCAATGTATCCATTCAACAGGACCCTGATAACCTGCTTGTTGACTCGGCATGCTGAGACACTCATTGCAGGTAAAATTGGTTTGTACATCACATAGGATTGAGTCTTGACTGTCCTTCTTGAGTCAGCTCCCCATTCTTGTTACTGTTATATACATATATGCTCATCTGACCGCGACACTCCTTGATAATATTCAGGATGTCTCCGCGAAGACAGCTAGCTAGGATACCAGCTTTGGTTCGTGACGACGAACCTATGAGCGACGATGCCTCAGTCAAGGACCCATCATGCGAGTCCCTTTATCCGAGTGGGCCGGTAGCTGTACCCCCACCTGGTGAGCAGCAGAAAACTCCAGTAGAGCGGACTCAGCTTGATTGCAGGTTGATCATGCTCCGTGAGTTCCAGTGATAGATACTGTTGAGGTTCAATGGTGAGCCAGACCCTCAGGCAGCAGAGGATTGGATGGAGACGATGGTTCTCCTTTTCAGTCTTATGAAGATGCTGACAGATCTTATGGTGGCTTTGGCCGCCAACCTTTTCCGCAGATCAGCTTGGCGTTGGTGGAGTTTGTTGACTCGGTTTCTTGACGAGTCGTCGCTTTTGTGGGGTGACTTCCAGTTTTTGTTTCGAGAGGAGTTTTTCCCCTCCTGCGTATGCTCTGTTCGGATTCAAGAGCTCCTGTAGTTTCAGAAGGGAGGGATGACAGTGGCCGAGTACTCGGCTAGTTTTGTATACCGTGCACGCTTTTACCCGGACTTGGTCCATGACGAAAACTTCTGAGAGCGGAAGTTTGAGCAGGGTATCCACCGAGAGATTCGTGTTATCATAGTACCGTTGGGAATTCACACTTATGCTTGGGTGCTAGAGCAGGTGCTAGTGACATAAATATTCCTATCACGTTCTACAGTTGGTGGTGGCAGTAGGCACATTGGAGCTGAGACGTCAGCCGCAGCTAGCGGGAATCAGCAAGCAGAACCTCGATGTTGGTGGATTTCCGATAACCAGACTCAGGGGCATGGTCTTACACTGAATTGGAGCCGGAGGACACCAGTGCATCCCGGAGATAGTCGGTGCTATGCTTGTGATGGGCGAGGTCACGTAGCGTGGGACTGCTCGACCAGGCACGCTGAGAATATTGGGTAGGGAGGAGGTGCACCACAGCAGTAGAGGCAACACAATGATCAGAGTAGCGCCCAAAGAGGTGGTGCTTTTAGAGGAGTGGGAGGAGCTGGAAGTGAAGGACGACCTTACGAGGTCTTCCCATCACCATTAGGCGGTCCACGTCAGGCTTCGGGAGTTGAAAGTTGGGACCGCAGACAACCACGATCTTTGGATGTCTACGATCCTGTGGAGTATGAGGAGATAAAAGGTATGCTCTACAACTCTTCTACTTTTTTGCAGTAGAATTTCTAGACTATGTGTGTGAAATTCTTTTCTCCTTACTCCTCGTTTGAGTTGTTACCGAGGTGGTGTGAGGCCTCGGTGTAACCCTATTTTATTAAGGTAAAAGGTATATGACCTTTTTCTTTAGTCGATGGTGTCGACTCCTTCGCTCTCTGAGAGTGTAAGGGAGTCTCGATCATGGGACATCAACTGCGAAACCCTGTGTGATCATATAACCTTGGGTGTTTCACCATATGGATATTCTGAAGGAGGGAATCACCGAGATTTGTCCCAAGTCCAAATGGTGATTCCAGTCTCGGCGTGCGACGTAAAGGTTCGGTCGGGGAGGTGGGCTACCCCTGAGGGCCTTTGGACCGTTTGAGACCGTGAAAAGGGATGGTGAGGTTCCCTATCGCCTTGCCCTAACCCCAAGGTCTGGAGTGGGTGAACGGTGTCTCCCATGTGGCTCACCTAAGGAGATGTGTGTGTGCTCCAATGCACGTCATCAGTAAGGTCAGACCTCATGTGAACAGATCAAACCCTTTGGTCTATGTGCAGTGACGCGAGACTGTGAAAAGTTCTTCTAGGTACGTGAGAGCCAGGTGCAGGCTTAGTACCCGGCGTTGTTCCCTGGTTTTTCTTTTCGGGGACAAAAAGACTGAAGGAGGGAATGATGTAATAACCCTATTTTTTTGCTAAAAAAGCCTTTGGATTATTTTTGATGTTATTCCAGAGCATCACCTTCAAAGGGCGTGCGATTTTGAGCCCCGATGTGGCCAAAATTATGTTTTCAGTGCGTTCACACTGGGCACGCCAAATAAATGGGATAACTCCAAAATGGAGATCCAGATCAAAAATCTGAGTGCACAGATGGGTCCAAAAGGGGTGTTTACCCTAGGAACGACATAAAACATGTCAGCGTATATAGTGACCCATACTTTACATACATGGTTAATACTTCAAAATTGAAGCATGCTTATTACAACATATAACAAAACCATGAAAGGACCGTATAGGTATAGTGTCTTTAGAAACTGGGAAACATAAACAACTGGTTTATAAAGCATCTACATTGTCTCCCATTTATTTCATCATATCTATAGTCCCTTTTTGGCATATATTACTTAATAACCTTATTCCTGACCTAGGGAAAGAAAACATACAAAAGGGTGAGCTCAAATGCTCAGTAAGGGTAAACAAAAGAAATATCAATCACATCAAATTTATAAGAACATAACATTTTGGAAATCTTACCCTGCAAAAGAGATCATAATTTTATAACATGGGATAAATCATGGTAGTGAAATGTAATCCCAATAATCATAACTTAAAACATGAAACTTTGTGGCATACACACATAATCATAGAGAATAATTTTTTATTAGTCAAGACTCATATCCAAGACTATCTTAGTGGACAAATACATTTCTGAACAGAGTTCACTTCTCGTTTCAGTCCTGTTTCACTGAACCGGTTTAACCTGCCATTCCAGCCATGTCTATCTCATGAGATATAAAATCTTTACCCAATGCATTGGATGGAGATATAGGTCCCACCCATCTTATAATGATACCATTCTTATGTGTGCCACAAAATCATAAACCATACATCATAGCATAACCCATGTAATAAAAATGGGAATCTTAAACATCACGACATCATAAAAAAATTCATATAAGATAAAGCAATTCATAAAAATATTTCCATAACAACATAATCAAATCAATGTAATAATAGGGATAGAAATAGAACCCTATATTATCTTAGATGTAAAATAATTTTGATAAAACACTTGAACTCCATTCATGAAGAAAATATCCTTTCTACTTGAAAAACATTTTTCTTTCTTAACATGTCATACAATTTTAGACAACAAGAAGTTGATTAAAAATAATCTTGAAAACTTTTAAAGGAAGATTCTTGGAAATAATGTTTTAAAAATCCATTCATGCCGTATAAGTTAAAAAAATATTCTTCTCGTACTTTTGTCGGAAAAGTCAAAAAGTACCTCGTACGAAAAACGACAAATGATTCCTTTCATATCATTTACTAAAAACTCACCGAAGGGTAAAATTAGATTTAAAAAATTGTAGGTGGATGGAAATAATATTACATATTGAGGAAACATGGATGTGGATGATAAAATACACCCCAGTAAATACCAAATTATAAACAATCTCGGATAAAAATGAGATTGTGATATTTTCCCTTACCTTAGGTCTGATTTGCTTCGTAAGTGTCCAAACCTCCTGTATAATGATTTAAATAATGTCATTGACTTATTCCAGAATCATACTCATTGTTATGATATCATATATGTCCATATTTTTAGCTTCTTATTAGTAATATTTCATTGCTACTTGTTATTCAGGTGTTTATTCCTTTTTGTTCTTATGCGTGTTTTGTCAAATAAATTCTTATTCTTCTATTTAGGTTATAGATAACTCATTTATAGAATGGTATTAGTGTAATATATATCATATTCATTCATTTAATTCATTTATATAATCATTATGCAATGAATATCATGTATAACGAGTCACATCACATCGTGGAGATGGTATTCCGTACGTACACACGAGCGATGATATCATTCCCTTGATCGTGGAATTGTATTGGAGTGTATGTATACTATTTCAGAATCAATATCACTTTAAAATAATAATATATAGTTATTATTTACACCATTATACCCATCCAAGTATGGTGGTGGTGGAAAATAGATTACACCACGGCGTGGAGACGGTATTCCGTACGTATGCACGCGCGGTGATTTCATTTTCTATAGGATGGATAAGAGGTGAAATAGGGTTGTTTCATATTTATAATAACATATCAGTATATGAGGGATACTGATGTTATTACTTCATAATGAAACAACTAAAGAAGAGGGAGTTGAAGTAGAATGGAACTTGAAGAAAACGGTAGAAGGTATTACCTCTTTCCCGAAGTGCCTCCTTTAAACTTTATCTTAAGGCACTAGAGTTGGTATTTTGAGAAGAACAGTACCTCTAGTAGGTTTCTAAGGAAGTGGGGAAGTGAAATGGGTAGGGGTTGGATGATCTTGAAGGCTCAAATTGGTGTGAGGAAGAGAGGGAGGAGGTGCCCTTTTATAAGGGAGGAGAGGGGCACCTTTGGAAAGTGTGGAAATATTATTTTATTTTAAACTTATCTTCGGTTTCAAAATGTTTAAAAATCATTAAATATGAAGATAAGTTGACTCATGGTCGAAGTAAAATCATCCAATCAGAATTGGACATGTTTTAGAAAATATTTTAATCATTATAATCTTATTTATTTAAATCATTTATTAATGAGGTAAATACTTCATCATTATTGTGTCATAAATAATTTAATTTATTTGGTGTCTAAAAATTATAAAAAAATATCATTATGTAGGAAATCTTTTTATATTTCCAATAAATATTTATAGTCTAAAATATAATTTATATAACCCCTTATAAAAATTAATTACTAAAATATTTTTGTTAATGTCAATTTTGTCTTTAAATTAAATTAATTAATCCAAGTTGTCATTGTCACTACCAAGTGGCTCAATGGGGTCCCAAAATCGACCCAAGGATGAACCTGGTCAGCCAATACTCATCCAATAAGGTTAAGACAAGTGTCAAGGTAATTTGGAATTATTATAATATTCTTTTAACCTTGAATTACCATATTTACCTTTAACCGTAGTAAATAAAAAAAATTACCGTAGTTACTATTCATAATATCAAAAAAATAAAATTAACCTATTAACATAATTTAGACCCACTGATTCCAAATATGGAATCCATTTTACAAAATTCAAAACACAGAAGTTGCAGTAATTAATTTAAAATTAATCCCATTGTTAAGAAAACGAGTTTTAAAAGTTAAAACATTGCCAAAGATTGAAATGTTTTTACCTATGAATTCAATGTAAAATTAATGATAATGAAATAAATTATATTAAATGGTAAAAATATATTCTATTTATACTTTAAAAACATTCAATATTATAATTTAACCACATAAAGTATTGCGATGAAAAAAGTTGTTTTTATTTAAAATATAGCGTGTTTTTACTATTCATTAAAATATGAAAGTTATCAGAATAATATGAAAATTTTATCCAAAGTAAATTTTTATATCCTGATTCTAAATAAGAACTAGTACTTACCCGTGCATTTTCACGGCAATACATTCAATGCTTAATTTCACAAAGATAAAGTTATACTTCAATATTAATAAAGAACATCAATATTGTATATATTGAAAAAAAATAGTGATACTTAATATTGAACTGTAATAGGATAAAATATATAGAATTGAAAACATAGTAAAATAAGAAAAAGTAAATAACATAGAAGATTATATAGGATAATATTGAAAATATATTGCAGAAAATATGATAATACATAAGGAAAACATAAGTACACCATCACTATACAAAATAAACCATACAAATGCATGATGGAGAATATAAAGAAAACATATAGGAGAATATATAAATGATACATTATTTTCAGAAATACTTGACGAATAGACGAAAAATGAAACACACAGAGAATATAAATGATACAATATTTTCAGAAATATCATTACTGAATAAAACCAAAGGTAACAGTGCATTAAAAAGGGAAAACAAAGGGTGAAAAAAAAACGCTGGAAATCATTGAGTGAATAATAACATACAGCTGGTAAAATGAATGATGAGATGCATGAAAAACAGAATGTAGAGATTATAACAGCTGAAAAAATAACAGTAGGCATTTGCATGGTACATGCTTGAGAACTATAAATCAGTATTTATTATCAATATAATAACCTTATTTTGCAAGCAGAATAAATCAAATACACCATCAACAATAGTACTAATATTGATACCAATAAATCAAATACTTAGGAGTGAAATAGGTAGGACGTAGTACAGAAATTACTTGTACTTAAACTCCAATAAAAAGGTACTTTTAGTGATACAAGCTTAACGAAATAGATGAATCTAATAGTAGTAATTGTTTTCAAAACTGGAAGGACGCAAGTGATAGTGGATGAATGCACCTTCAGAATATGTTTATAAATCTCAAATACCAAGAAGGGATGATTGCACATGGACTGCTACAATGCCGTAGGTTTTTTTAGTCTGATATTCACTTCTAGATGCATCCATGCAGCGGGTTCTTCAAATGGGATGATAGTCATGTTGTCTATTATTTAAACAGTAAATGAGTTGAAGAGGTAGTAGGGTACAGTTGTGGAATGGCATTGGTAGACATCCATTTGAACAGGGAAAACCACACTACAATGTAAACACCCAATTAAGCAGCACAGATAAACATCAAGCATCGCAATATCATTTAATTAGGATAACTGGAAAAGAAACAAAACTAATATATTGATCAAAAATTAACATTGTTATATCATGAATAAAACCAATGAAAGATAGTAAACATCATGCTACATCACAAATCAATACTAATGAAATAGACCAACTAAAGATAAGTAAACCAATTATAGACTACACAATATAGTAATCATTAAAATTTTGAGATTTGAAAAGTAAACAAACCAAGGAGGGCCTTTAACTGACAAAAGGTTCATAAACACAGCCTTAATCCAATAAAGATACTTCATATGACTTGTGTATAGATTAAAAATTTTAATGGAAAATTGAAACAGAGAGATAAGATTACATCTATACACTATCTTGGAAAAGGCTGAGAAACATTTAGTCTAGTTTGTCAGTTTTTTTGTTTATCATCTCCATTATATAGAGATGATGTTCATTAGCAATAGGTGATGTTGGTGTGGGGTCTCAATATAGTGAATCATTTCTTTCCACAACATCTTCAGCATCGATGTCAGTCAATGATTTTTTCTACACAAAGATTTCATTGTAACGAATGAGAATCAGTCAATACTTATAAGTCATACCGTTGAAGCATGAATATAATATCTAACAGTTGGAAAAGTAGAACAAAGATAGTGTTTTTATAAGAAAAGCTAAAAATCAAACAAAATGAATAAAAATACATTCTTGTCTACAACATGTACACCATGATAGTAAGAGATAATGAAGATAGAGATACTATACCTGGGTTTAAGATACAATAGTAGTAGTTGTATCAAAGGCAGCATAAGTGTTTTAGTTGAGTCCTGAAGATTCAGCGCTACGATGTTCCTAAAACAGATAGTTAAATGAATAGTACAAGTATATGGTAGCTGTTTTGTAAAAAATATGAATGGTAAAGAAGAATAACTAAATAAGTTCGTTGAATGATCTTTAATAATAATGTTGTCATGTGATCTTCACCACGCTGCCAATAAAAACTTATGGAAGAATGAGTCTGCTTACCTGACTGTCTACAGAACTTTGATGATAGTTTCTGATATAATATTCATTATCACTGATGTAGATCATTGTGCATGTGTTCTATTCTGAAGAGCATTTTCTATTTTGAATGCTGTACTCTGTGACGTCTAGTGACAACATAACTTTCTTTGATGACCAAATGGTAATGCGAGCAATATAATGTAAACCTTGATAGTAACGATTGGTCAACGAAAAATGGATGATCAGATTTAACATGTGTAGTTGCTGGCAGTACTGTGAGAATAACATAGACAATGTAAATGTTGCAGTCAAGTAATACTTAGAATGTGGATTTAGTCAATGTTATGGTTGGCAGTACTGTGAGAATAACATAGACAATGTAAATACTGAATTCAAGTAATACTTAGAATATGGATTTATTCAATGCTATGGTTGGTTGTACAGTTACAGTTACATACTTTCATCATAATATGATATATGCCATAAGAAAAATAAGAGTTCTAGTATTGAAATAGGATAAAGTACTATGAAAATTTAGTAAACTTATGCAAACCTTCAAATAATATATTAAAGAACTGAATGGATGACTATCGAAATGTCCTTGGATAACATACCATGTGGAAGGGATTGTAGTTGTTGAACCAAGGAGAGCCTGAGTGAACTGTCTGATCAGATTAGTATAGATTGTAGAGGATAATGCAGGATTAATTCGCAGAGGATTATGTCGGTCTTACCGTTAAAGAGTGGTCAACCGCGGTGGAACTGTGGCACTGAAGAACTTGAAAACCAAGATTTGTGAGGACGAAAGACTACATGACCGAACCCTATATTTCAGATGTAGGAAGTGGTGAAGATGTGGTGTCGAGAATCAACAAATAACTTATATTTGGGCGGTCGGGTTTTGGAACATTTTCGGACCTGGAGACTGCAGGAGGAAAAAACCAAAGTTGATTTGTGGTGACTGAAGGAGGTGACGACAGAAACCGCGAGCAGGGATAAGTAGAAGTAGGGGAGGGGAGTAATGAGATGGAGGTCAGTTGTGGAATATCGTAGGTTCGCCGCAACTATTTTTCGATCGGGTCGGTGGTTCCATGAGACTCGCCGGGTTGGGGTGACTGCCGGCGGTGGCGAAAATAGAGGTATTCGAAGATGGCTCCGAGGAGGCCGTTCAAGGAAGGTAGTTTTCAATTAGGGCGAACAGATTTGGAGGTACCAATAGATGGCATGGAGTGTAAATGCGGGTGGGAAGGGGGGAGAGGGTCGGGGTCTCGGAGAATTCAAAGGTGGAAGTAAGGTAATCTAGAGACATGGCTTCCTGCATTGGTGACACGTCGGCAGAAGAAAGACAACTTTAGAAGATATATAGATTACATCAGATATGGATAAATTTCATCATACATTGATGGATAAAAAGATATGAAGTTCACATCAGATTTAAAAATTGATTCAAATTCTGCTCACAACCCTTTATAACCGGGTTACAAAACAAAAAAATTATTGAAAACATGAACAACTTTATTCTGCTAAAAGAAAACAATCATGGAAATTAAAAACATATTGAATTCTCTTCAAACACAAATTTTAGAAGGGTTCATCCTTACCTTTGATAAGACATAGAATCCTTTAGCCACAATAGTTACTCATTGTTGATATTGAACCTCCTTAAAAACATAATGATTACATGTTACATACCCGAGTAAGTAGCACAATTGATAAAAATTTAAATCTGAATGAATAGAAGAGGATATGAGAACAACTACCATTAATATGTGTTGTAATTTCATTCAAAAACTGGATATTGTGATAAAAAACATCAATTTAAGAAGTCATGTAATTACATTGGGAACATTACAATTATTAATCAACATACAAACAATGAACAATCCTTGTATAACATCGAATTTGGTAGCACATGCGTCAAAATAAAATGACACACTACTCCAAACTATTATATACAATTAAGCACATACCTTTCTCTATGCTATTAGTAATTTGATATTTAAAATGAAAAAAAGAAACCATATTAATTTGATAAAACATTATTACAAATAATAACACTAATGGCATACAACAGTTTGAAACAAATATACATAAAAAAGTTTACATGAAACATTGAACTCCTACAATAAGTAACAGAATAATATCTGATTTCCAGATTTTAAAAAATCCTTATATTTCTCTATGGAGGTGATTATTTTCATAATTTAGTTCAATCATACCGATGCATATAAATTATAAATAGGAGTAATCACCTTATAATGCTAACTCAAATTGGTGACACATATCTTCAGGCATGCAAAGATCCATGAAAGCCCATACCTATAACCCAGCTATAAAATGTTTCATTCAGTCATGAAACCAAACACAATCAAATATCTAATCAGACATGAGCTGAAAAACATACAATCAACATAGAGTTACATTGGAAAATAAACACCAAAAGGAAAAAATAAATCAATGATGTATAAAAAATCATTACCATCAATGTTGTTTTTTGCCTCAGAAGCTAGATTTTCCATCACAAATGTCATCCATCAAGGAATTGATAAAACAAAATGAATTCTCACAATATTTATAATCACATGAAAATTTAGTGGGATGGGTATTAATTTACATTTAATATATTGATTGAACCAAAGTTGGAAGGTCGCATCAGCAGATGAGAGAAACACAAAATGATAATATGGTGAACAGTAACTGCATTTTCTAAAATTGAAAACATGATTGATATAAATATTCTTAACCAGGATACATTGAAGACATTCAGACCTATCCAAGTTTACCTAAACTCCTGAAAATTTGGAAGGGCCAACCAAATGCATTTAAAAAAATTACATGGATTCAAATCCAAAAGAATTGTAATGGTAAAGTGGAACAAAATAATACAATAAAATGACTTGATTAGTGGTTACTACTGCTACATTGAATTGAAATAATAACCCCAAGGAAGTTTTGCGGTGCATAGATTCTCCTCCCCTGTAAATATATGGTTACAATAGATATAGGTGAAACAAATCATGAGCAGAAGGTGTTTTGAAGGGACACTATAGTAACAGTGTACCGTGCGAGATGGAAGTGGAAATGGAAGAAAACATCAAACCAATATTAGACGGGAAAATCATCTAATCAATTCAAATTTAAAACATCAGAAATCAAGAAAGTAGTATGATTGTCACAAGCATGATAAAAAATACATATGACATGCAACTGGAAATTTTAAAATACCAATAGTTGGAATTATAAGAGATAAATATCAAATGTGGCAGGTAAAATAAATCATAATGAATTCAGAACCCTTTTCCATAACAATGTCAAGTTACTGTCAGTGAAAAAGTTTGTGTTTCAGTGTATATTGAAACATTACAAAGACCAAGTCGTTCTCAGAAGCAGTGAAAATTCCTAAAATTCACGTATGCTAAGGAAATCCCTATAGTGTTTCAAAAATCAAATAGTTTCCTGAACCATATAGCCTGAATGCATAAATATAGCATGAAACAAACTGGAAGTCGCATACTAATTCAGCTCCCATTGCATACTGGCGAAAGTCTGAGTGAATCAAAACCCAAACAACATAAATCAAAATTAAATCTATTAAAGGAAATTTATATGAATTCAAACCCATTTACTGACTCTAACATGGATTGACTGCATGTTAGATTCATTGGACCTTCGTTATAGGTACTGGAAAAACTTAAAAGACACTCTGCTTTCTTGGTCTTCACGTGAAGTAGAAAAATCAAGATGAATGAATAAGATGAACTGCATAGTTTCTTTTTCACAAATAAATAGATAAATATTAAAATGGGAACCATCGAAGTTATTGTCAGTGTTAGAAGAAACGAAATTGGATGCTTCATATTCGGATATCATGTCCCTCCACTTACGACGACTATCATTCTGTTCCGTGACCTTGTATTCATCTATGGATGTGTTGCGGCTCGAGTTCCTCTCCAAAGGACACCCTATTCCGAGACCTGTATACTTATCTCCGTACATCACATATTGAATAAAATTACACACGAAAGAAAATTAGAGTGAATCAAAACCCTAATAGCAGAAATTGAATCAATATCTGAGGAAATAGAAGGGGATTCATGGCGGCGAGGCGTGAATGCATGGCCGAAGCGAAGATGCCGGGCGGAGAATGGGATATGTGGCGGTGGAAAAGTGAGGTGTAGCTGGTGGAGGAGGTGGTGGCGGAGGCGGAGAGGAAGTTCCAGCGATGGTTTGCACGAGGTGAAGTTACCCAGACCCTAGATGAATAATATGAAGAGGTATTTTTGAGATGAGTAGCAGATTACGTTAAACGTACCTAAGGAAGACCAGTATGAGAAAATCACAGATTTTTAGGGGAGGAAGATGGCTTGGATGATTTCGGATGAGCAGTAGGGAGAAAAGGTGAGGATAGAAGGGAATATGGGTGAGGTGGCGGAGGAGGCGCTGGCGGAGGCGTCACGGCACTGGCTAGGGTTCCCAAGAGGGAGACCTTTAGCGAGCAGCAGGGACCGGGGATGTGGAGCGCGAATGAGGAAGGGAGCACGTCAGGTGAGGGATAGCAGTTAATGGATGGAGGTAGGAATGGGGTAGACATGGATCTTTGCAGAGGTGACACGTAGGAGAAAAAATGCCAAGTTTAGAATATATATAGATTTTATTTTGTCAAATTGAACTTATAAACTTGTCAAAAACTAGATTTAATGTGGGTGCGCCATCAAAAGGCGGTAAAACTGCATTTTTTTGAAAAATACTTCTTTTATCCAAAAAACTGATTTTGTTTTCATACCTCATTCTAGAAAATGTATAAGATGAATTAAAATGTTATAAAATTCAAAATTCAGTTAATACTATTCATAACAGCTAATATTATAATATATTGTTGTTTAGTGAAACTCGGTTATTGCGTACAACACAAGCTATCGAGGAAGGCTGCGGTTGCGTGTAAAGCAAGCCAAGCTAGTGTTGTGTGTAGTGAAAGATTCCTTTGATGATTTATATAACATAAAAACAAAATATTTCTCATAAAAGTCTTGGGTGTTACATTCTACCCCCCTTAAAATGAATTTCACCCTTGAAATTCGTCACTTCGTAACAAACAGATGAGGATACCTCTCCCTCATCATATCCTCAAGTTCCCATGTATCTTCTTCTAATTGGTGGTTCCTCCATAATACTTTCACCAAGCGAGTGGTCTTGTTCCATAGGACTTTTTCGCTATGATCCAGAATCTCTATTGGTTGTTCTTCATAAGAAAGATCTTGCTCCAGTGGTACACCTTCTGAGCTAAGTACATATGAAGGATCAGGTATGTACTTTCTCCGGAGAGATACATGGAACACATCGTGAACTTGAGAGAGATTCGGTGGAAGCGCCAATTGGTAAGCTACCTTCCAAACACGATCCAGAATTTCAAAAGGACCGATATATCTAGGGCTCAACTTTCCCTTCTTTCAAAATCTCATGACCCTCTTCCAGGGAGATATTCGTAAGAACACTTTATCACCCACTTCAAACTCTAGGTATTTTCTTTGGTTGTCGGCATAACTTTTTTGTCGACTCTGAGCTGCTCTTATGTGTTTTTGAATAGATCTGACCTTTTCTACCATTTCATCAACAAGATCAGGTCCTAATAGATTTCTTTCCCCAACTTCATCCCAGAATGTTGGAGTCCTACATTTACTTCCATAGAGAGGTTCATAAGGACCCATCTGAATACTGGAGTGAAAGCTATTATTATAAGAAAATTACACAAAAGGTAGGTGTTGATCCCAACCACCTTTGAAATCTATAGAGAAAGCTCTCAACATATCTTCTAGTGTTTGAATTGTCCTCTCAGACTGACTGTCTGTATGAGGATGATAAGCAGTTCTGAAACTCAACTCTGTATCCAGAGTATGCTGAAGACTTCACCAGAACTTTGAGGTAAACCTCAGATCCCGATCAGATATAATAGAAATTAGTACTCCATGCAATCTTACCACTTCCTTTACATATATCCTGGCAAGCTGATCTAGAGAGAAATACTCTCTAATAGTAATGAAGTGTGTAGACTTTGTAAGATGATCAACTATGAACCAGATAGCATTATTGCCTTCGGATGTTTTAGGAAGTGCAGTGACAAAGTCCATAGTGATGTTTTCCCATGTCCATTCAGGTATGGTTAATGGTTGTAACATCCCCTTAGACTTCTGTCTCTTGGCTTTAACTTTCTGACAAACCAAGCATCGAGAGACATATTCAGCAACATCTCTTTTCATGCCATCCCACCAAAAATACTCTTTCAGGTCTCTATACATCTTCATGCTTCCAGGATGAATAGAGAATGAAGAACTATGAGCCTCATCCAGCAACTCTTTCTTTAATTCTGGGATGGGAGGAACACAAACCCGATTCCTGAGCTTTATTATCCCATTACAATCAAGGTTGAATTCAGGAACATTTCTCACCTTCTTTTGTAACTCGACATCTTCTTTCTGCGCCTCTTTAATATTTACATGTATAGATGGTAGAACATTCATTCGAGAAATAGACAATTTTCCCCTTCCATTATAATTCCAATATCCATCCTTTGTAAATCCATAAATATTGGATCTTTTGTGATCCTCATCATGGATAAGCTATCATGGTCTTTTCGACTTAATGCATCTGCAACCTTGTTTGCTTTCCCAGGGTGGTAATGAATTGAGCAGTCGTAATCCTTAATCAGATCCAACCATCTTCTTTGCCGCATATTCAACTCCTTTTGTGTGAAAATATACTTTAAAATTTTATGATTAGTATAAATGTCACACCTTTCTCCATAAAGATAATGCCTCCAAATATTTAATGAAAAGATTACCGCAGCTAACTCCAAATCATGAGTTGGGTAATTTTTCACATGGATTTTCAACTATCGTTAGGCATAAGCTATCACCATATAATTTTCCATAAGAACACACCCCAATCCCTTCTTGGATGCATCACTGTAGATCACAAGCCTTTCTCCACTACAAGGAAGTGTGAGCACAAGTGCACTGGATAACCTTCTTTTCAACTCCTTGAAATTCTCTTCACATTCCTCTGTCCAAAAAAACTTAACTCCTTTCTGAGTCAACTTGGTGAGTGGATTAGATAATCATGAAAAATCGTTCACAAAACATCGATAATATCCAGCCAAACCAAGAAAACTTCGGATCTCGGTTACTGTTGTTGGTCTCGACTATCTTTTGATAACCTCTGTTTTTGCTGGATCCACAGATATCCCCTCTTTTGAGATTATGTGACCCAAAAATGCAACTTTTTAAAGCCAAAATTCACACTTGGTAAATTTGGCACAATGATTCTCCTTTCTCAGGGTCTTTAATACAATTATCAAGTGATCTTCATGTTCTTCCTTGCTCTTTGAATAGACAAGAATATCATCTATAAAGACTACCACAAACTGATCAAGATAGTCTCTAAAGACTCTATTCATCAGATCCATTAAGATGGCAGGGGCCTTAGTAAGACCAAATGGTATCACTATAAATTCATAGTGTCCATACCTTGTAAGGAAAGCCGTCTTTGGTATATCCTCCCTTTTGACCCATAATTGATGATACCCTAAACGAAGATCAATTTTGGAAAATTATTGAGCTCCGTGTAGTTGGTCAAATAGGTTATCAATGTGTGGGAGAGGATATTTGTTCTTGATAGTGATCTTGTTAAGTTTTTGATAATCAATGTAGAGTCTCATTGATCCATCTTTATTATTAACAAATAGAACTGGTGCTCCCCAAGGTGATGCACTAGGGCGTATGAATCCCTTATCAAGATTCTCTTGGAGTTGCTTCTTCAATTCCTGCAACTTAATTGGGGCCATTCTATAAGGAGTCTTTGAAATAGGCAAAGCACTAGGTAAGAGTTCTATTGAAAACTCAACTTCACGATTTGGTGGAAGACCTGGCAATTCCTCCGGAAAGACATCATCAAATTCCCGTACAATGGGAATATTATTAATCGTGAGTTTTTCTCCAACCATTTGAGATAAATAACATTCATTTAGTGGAATCAAGACCCATAAGATAGAAGAAATTTCAACCAGAAGGTTATGTTCATCCTTGCATCGATAGATGATCATAGATTGATCTAGAATATGAAATGTGACTTCACTTCTTTGGAAATTGATATGAGCTTCATATAAAGAAAGACAATCCATGCCAAGAATCACATCAAATTCCACTATAGGAAGGATCACAAGATTTTCAAGAAGCACTTTACCACAAACTTTAATCGGAGAAGAATTGTAAACTTTTGATGCGACTGTTGTGCCATTAGGAGTTGTCACAGCCAACTAAACATCTAATTGTTGATGTAATACGGCGATACCCTTAGAAAATTCTTCAGAAATAAAAGAGTGGGTGGATCCAGAATCAAATAAAACATTTTCTACTTTAGAGTGGATTGTAAGTGTACCTCTCACCACTTCGTTGTCATACTCCACATCGCCGATAGTAATTGCATGTGACTTTCCTTTGTCTTTGGCCTTAAGAGTTTGTTGACGTCGATCATCATCATCAACCCTTGGATTTGGGCATTGATTGGCATAATTCCCCATCTCCTTGCACTTGAAACATTGAATTGTAGTAGGTTCATTCTGTGTATCCCTTCCTTTTTTTGCATCATTAGACATCTTCTTCCCATTATTTCGACATTAAATTTCCCAATGACCTTCTTTTCCACACTAATAACATTTTCTTGTCCCCTTAAGACAATTTACTCCATGTTTCTTTCCACACTTTGAGAATAAGGAAAAAATCATCTTCTTTTCAGTGTGGTCTTTAGATTTTCCTTTGAATTCCATTTTCCTCTTCTTATCAAACCCATGAGACTAATGGGTTACACCAATATCCATCTCAACCTTGAGAGCACATCTAATAATTTCCTCGTAGATATTGAAGTCCCTTATGGCTAACACCCTTCAAAGAATTGGTTTTAAGCCACTAAAGAATCGATCGATCTTACTCTTAGTTTGGATAATAATTCCGGAAGCGTACCTTGCAAGTCTTGTAAAATTTTCTTCGTAGGTACCAACAGATTCATCATCCTTTTGCTTCAGTTCAAGAAACTCCTTCTCCATATTTTTTTGAAGAATACGAGGGAAATACTTATTAAAAAATAATTTCTTGAACTTGTCCCATTCCATGGACTCAATTTCATCCCTTTGCCACATATTCTTAATAATATTCCACCATTGATCAACATCACCTTCCAAACGATACACTGCTAAGATGACTTTATCATGTTCAGAACATTGAAGAGCTGAAGATATCTTTTCAGTGGTACTGATCCATTGTTCAGCCACTAATGGATCAGAAGACCCTCTGAATGAAGATGGATTCTGCCTCATGAAGGATTCAACAGAATGTTGCTCCTTCCTTTGCTCATTTGGAAGTCCTGGATGATTCATAGCTTGAGAAAGTTGTGTGAGAATGGCTACACGATTTTGCATTCCAGCTCCCATATCGTCTGGTTGCTCATGGGGACAATCGTTGCATTTCCCATCGCATTCCACATTAACACGGTTCCATCGAGTTCCATCCATTGACTAAAACCAAGAATAATAGTGTGACCAACACTAATTATAAAAAGAAAACCACATAATCAAGAACAAAATTGTCACGAACCAAATCTGGTCGCTGCCAAAATCGACACCATACCCAGCCCGTGACAAGGCCCGAAGGGCATTCCCAATCCCCACGAGCTGGCACAAGTGCCCAGGTATCATATAATGATAATTGGGAACGATTTACCCAATTTTATAAACATTAAACAACAAAAAAACTCAATAAAACAAATCTGGATTTTTCAACTAAAACTATCTTTTACAAAATCTCAAAACTAAATTACATAAGATAAAACTACATTTAAAGACCATTACAAAGGTAAAAAAACAAATAAGGACAACCCAAGAACCCTTATGTCAAGGGGCACCACCCTTATGCTATCTCCACAAGACTTCACTACCAAGGACCTGGTAGAAACTCGAACCACTGGAACAAAAAAACTGTACCCAACCTGCGACAAAAAAAATAACCAGGTCTACTTACACCCAAGGGTGTAAGTAGGGTGTGATCCAAATCCCAATAGGATACCACCACTAATAGATTCATTGTGATAAACATTTAATGGCGAAAAGCATGCAAGTTTTCAAAGACATGAGATGCAAGTTAAAATTTCTAAAAGATGCAACATTAAATAAAAACAGTTTTTAGGTGGGCTAATTTAAAGAATAAAAACATTTAAAATAAACACCATAGCTAATGAATTTTCCAGACTCTCATACCGTATACCGAAGGTAAGAACAAAGTATCCAGTGAGCACAAGCAATGGGAAATAATCCCTAGGGACTAGCTAGATGTGGGTCCCAGGTACCTCGTATCTCGGTGAGAGTAACCATCACAAATATCCATTCTCGTGCACGAGCCACTAGTAGGGAACATACCCATAACCTAGTGGTCCCCAATAATCATCATCATAGTTTAGTTAGAGTTGTAAGAGTCAATTTTTCTAAGTGAAACTGAGGCCAAACCTCATAGATTCACTAGCATACTAGTACACGTCCACCCACCTAGATACCCGGGTTTTCCCTTTGTGCTCAAACAAGTTCAACAAGTCAAGATATATGCTTTGCACATGAAAATATCATTTCCATATCAAACATTCGCCAAACAGCCCACAAGTATACCACACAAGTCACAAGAGTACACTTTTCATTAAAATCGATTTTGAAATCCAACTCATACAAAAATAGCCCACAACACTCTTCACATTACATGGAAAGTTCCACAAATCCTTTAAACCATTTTTATAAACCATTCCAAGACATTGTAACTCACATAAAATCCCACTCAAATAACATATAATACCACTTTCATCAACAAAATTCAATTTTCACAACACACTCACACAAAACAGCCCACAACCATGTTTTGCAGCTCTCTTCCCATTTTCTAAAACATTTCAGCACATTATAAAACATTCTAATAAAATATTTGAAATCTTAAATAACCACCATACCTTTCAAAAACTCATATTAGGTGATCACACCCCCCAAACAGTACATATACACTCTTTTATCCACTTTGTTTAACCAAACAAAACATTCACAATTTTCATAAAAACAACTCAAGGGGTGTAACTATGTCTTGCACACAAAACCCATTTCAAAACCCCCATTTAATACCAAAACCATACCAATTCCTATGTAAATTAGAATTGGCAGTCCTAGATACATTTATAAAAACACATTCAAGTGTTATAAAATAACCTTGAATAATACCACAAAAGATACAAATGAAAACACACAATTTCCTAAAATGACCTCAAGAAGTATAACAATGTTTTACACATCAAACCTATTCAAAACCCTTCTTTTTAGAAACACATGACACTAGTAAATTACCAAACCAGAATTTTCAGGCCAAACAAGATTTAATTAACCAATTTCATAAGTTATAAACCACACCCAAATAAAACCCCATGAGTTACACATGAAAACACCCAATTTCATGTTAAAAAGCGACTATAAAATTTAACACATAACCAAATAAATCATAAACAGTTTTCGCACCACACCCAACATATGAGGAATATGCAAAATGGTTAAATACAGCAAGCTAACTCATCACTAATTGTTTACACATGGAACCACCTACCTTTTGAGTCAAAACCCTTGAATCTTGGTGCGAAACCTCAACCGCACCTCCGCCACACCACAAGGATGTGAAAACAAACCCTAAACCATAATATTTCACCAAAAATACCCCAAATCAAACCCTAGGTATTAACCCTAAAATCTGGACACTCTATAAATTTATGAAAGTGGGAGGAAACCCTAAAGAGAAGGAAGGAATTGAAGAGAGAAACACATACCCAAAATAATCTTGAAGAAAACGACTCAAAATTCACCAGCATCTAAATTTTAAAACATCCAACCATTCATGTTATGTTCGAACAAAGTTTAGGATATCATTTAGGGACTAGAATGGGGCAAAAAGACTAAAAGTAGAAGAAGTTATTAAAGGATCAATTTACCTCTCCAAATCTGGACAATTTCTGAAATCCAGATAATTTTCGACCATTTTCGCGATTCTATCGAGCTCCAAATTGTGTGAGGAGGGAATGGGGGCGCGCATTAGGTATGTGGTCTCGGTTGTGAGTTGGAATCACCGAACAAACGCAAATAGTGAAGGAGATATTAAAGAATTAAAATTTATTTTTAATGCAGAAAATGGGCTTTTAGGCAGGCCCAATTCCTTAAATAAAAACCCATATCCACCATGATTATGGATTTATAAATGGTCCAAATAAATATGGTGGTGTTAACATGTCAGGGGATGACAACTAGGAATTGTAATGGATGAAAAATGTTGAAAAATGAAGAAGTTATAGAGGAATCAAAATTTATTTTTAAATCTGGAATTGGGCTCACAGTTTGACCCAATTCATAAAAACTCCCCCATTCCTCCATAAATGCTTGGGAAACCCTCAAAACAAAGAATTAATGGAAATTAAATGGAATTTAAAATTAAAATAATTCATGTATGTGATAATTCTCCCCACCATGAAAACTTTCCGCCCTGGAAAGTCACATCAAGGCCAAAGAAACAAACAAACCCAACTGAGTAACCAAGAGGTACTCCCTTGCCAGGTTTCACCCCCAAAGGCCAAAACACCTCCAGTTACCAATTAAGGATTACTCTCACAACCAAAAAATACACAACTTTCACGAAATTATCAATTAAATTCATACTTTATCCCAAAATAAAACTCCTCAAACACTATCCGAACAAGACTCAAGCAATTCACTCAAACAAACAACAACATCGAACAAGGATACACTTACCTTTAACTAAACCATTGGTCACTCTCCAATCCCAACATTTACTCAAGGAATATGTTGGTAGCTAGATATTTCCAAATAAAACTACCTACTACCAATCCAAGACCATGGATAAATCTGAGTTATTGGTACGGGGTGGACACAAATAGGCTCCCCGCCAAAAGAGACAACCTATATTTTTTTGAGACAGAATCAGAACACTAACAGGGGAGGCCTAAATGGACTCCTTAGTACAAAGGGTAGAATTCCATTAAATGTTTTTGAAGGAATGTACATGAGAATCATAGTGGGTCTCCCCACCATAATAACTAACCATCTTAACTGACCAGCATGGGCCGACACAGACATGCCCAATTTTTTTTTTAAGATTTGGGAAGGGCATAGGGTTAGTCTGCACGTTTGGGAAACCGTGCACTGGCTGTGAAGATCATTATTTCTGCATTTCTTCCTGGAACACAGTCACTACTAATCGTGCACAAACTGTGTCCTCAGTATTTCTTTCCAAATTTCCAACCATTCTCTAATGACTCCATGGAAACCAAAGTGGGAGGGAATGACATTACGTGAAGTCATGGGTACAAGGCCCTCCACCTATTTCCATCGAATGAGAACAAAAGAGAAAATATAATGACACCAGTGGTTTAAAATCTTCCAATATTTAATGATGAAGATAGGACATTGTACAAGGGTTTAAACGACCCTCGGATTTCCCCTGACTACGAGCCAGATTCTCTCCGAGACCTATGGCTGGAGCTCAAATGGTTGAAGCATCTTCGGCCTCATAGTTGGGCTTTGGAAACCCCTTGGATGATAATTATTATTTTGATGCAACCAATAACTACACCTTAATCCCCGATATTTTTTCCATGACATAACACATTCCAAACTCACATTACCCTCACCCGATGTTTCACTGAAACAAGGGATTAGAAAATGCACACACAACAATCCTTGTTTGTTCGGGTGAGAAACAATAGAAGTAAAGAACACCTAAACTCACCTTCCTCTAAAATGGAATATTTTGAAGTTTTCCAAGGGATACATTCACCCAACATAACAGGGACTCTCAAAGGATTTCACGACTTTCACCTATATGGTCAATCGAGCACATGACATCATAAGGCATCACTGAACATGACCATTACGACTGATATAAACAATGAATGGAGAGGGACCTTATACAACATCCCCAAACAACACACAATTCTAGAAAGTGGACACAATTGCGTATCGTGACCATATTTCCCACACTGGTGGTTTAACATGAACTCATGATTCAAAGAAACGTTGAAGAACCCCAAAGGCCCTCTTGGACACCATCAGGACACTCATCCACACTAACAACCCTAGACCACATCCACCTTCGATGAATCAGGAAACATAAGAAACTGTGGTCTCTTTCACCCTTCCACGAGCACTCTCCTATTACAAGAGGATCTAAAAATCAAAGAAAGGAATGGGTGTAGACTCTATCTAAAAATCTCAAGAAAAATTATTCCTTATATTGATCAACTGGAGGTTCTTCAAACGGAAAAACAATCCTGGTTGCACTTGAGTTGTGCACTAACCTTTAATGGGGGTGTACCTTATCCAATGGGAGAACCCAAGGACCCAACCATGATGGTCCATTGGTAAAAAAACTATAAACCAGATCCAAACAAATGAAGGTAACCACCATAAAGGTGTCCTGAAACATATCTCAGAGGAGACTACTAACTGGTCCTTCTACCCAGCTTACCGACCAAACATAAACCCAAGACGCAGTTCAAACATGAGGGGTTCTTGGACTCAAAATATCCCACAACATAAACATTAAAAAAAACACATATTATTGACCATTCCAAACAATTAATCAAGTCTTCGTGTATCTATTTAAAAACATTTCTTTGAAAACAAATGGTTCAACGGTTAGCGTATCCACCAATGGTATCCCATGGGCCTTATACATGCATGTTTTTGTGCCACACTGGGCACCCTCCTCATATCCATCTCGACACTCATCCAGTCATTTCATCAACCACCCATCTTCCCATATAACCCCATGCATGTGTTTTCTAATGAAAATACCAAAGGTTAAAACAAAAAGTCGTTCCACTTTTCAAAACCAAAACGGTCAACCAACACATCCTTTTTTCTCAAAACCGCTAACCACGAGATCAAAATCCCAACTCACATCTTACAAAAAAAAATTCATAAATTCACAACCATTTAGAAAATAACTCACTTTCAAGATATATACATCAATTTCAAAACATCTCATCCCATTGAAACACACTCAGATTTTTTTAGAAAACTCTATTGGAAACACTTTTCAAAACCAACTTCAATATAGTTCCTACTTTCATAGAGGTGTAAGCACACCATTTTTCATTTCAAAACAATTCTGAAAATTCAGTTCCTCCATTTCATAAACCAAACCATTCCCTCTTTATTTGAAAATCATTTCATAAAAACTTTACGCTTCTTAAAACCAAGTCACCTGAAAACCAAAGTGCCAAGATTTCCAAACTAAAGCACAAAACAATGCGAGAGGAAACTAGTTTTAGTGGGTGACTTGGAAGTATGGTTGGAAGCCATTTTCCAATCACTTCACTGTCACTGAGAGTTTTCTAGGGAATATCCCTGGCTTCACATGGCTTGCCAGGCCCTGCGAGCTCACTGAGACCATTAACACCACTCTCTTTTCATTTCCCCTAATCATCATCAAACCAACAAAACCAATGGAATTAGATAAATCCTGACTTCACCTGGTGACTCGAATCCTGTCATGAGGTGTGGTGATCAGGCACACTACCCATAACCGAACTACCAAGTCCCAAAAATCCTAACTTTATACTATCCCGACTGTTCCCTAAATAACATGACCCAAAAAGAGCGAACCAAACCTCTGATACCATTTTGTCACGAACCAAATCTGGTCACCGCCAAAATCGACACCAAACCCAGCCCGTGACAAGGCCCGAAGGGCGTTCCCAATCCCCACAGGCTGGCACAAGTGCCCGGGTATCATATAATGATAATTAGGAACGATTTACCCGATTTTATAAACATTAAACAACAAAAAAACTCAATAAAACAAATCTGGATTTTTCAACTAAAACTATCTTTTACAAAATCTCAGAACTGAATTACATAAGTTAAAACTACATTTAAAGACCATTACAAAGGTAAAAATACAAATAAGGACAGCCTATGAACCCTTATTTCAAGGGGCACCACCCTTATGCTATCTCCACAAGACTTCACTACCAAGGGCCTGCTAGAAACTCGAACCACTGGAACAAAAAAACTATACCCAACCTGCGACAACAAAAATAACCAAGTCTACTTACACCCAAGGGTATAAGTAGGGTGTGAGCCAAATCCCAATAGGATACCACCACTAATAGATTCCATGTGATAAACATTTAATGGCGAAAATTATGCAAGTTTTCAAATACATGAGATGCTAGTTAAAATTTCTTAAAGATGCAACATTAAATAAAAACAGTTTTTAGGTGGGAGAATTTAAAGAATAAAAACATTTAAAATAAACACCATAGCTACTGAATTTTCCAGCCTCTCATACTGTATACCGACGGTAAGAACAAAGTATCCAGTGAGCACAAGCATTGGGAAATAACCCCTAGGCACTAGCCAGCTGTGGGTCCCAGGTACCTCGTATCTCGGTGAGAGTAACCATCACAAATATCCATTCTCGTGCACGAGCCACTAGTAGGGAACATACCCATAACCTAGTGGTCCCCAATAATCATCATCATAGTTTAGTTAGAGTTTTAAGCGTCAATCTTGATAAGTGAAACTGAGGCCAAACCTCACAGATTCACTAGCATACTGGTACACGTCCACCCACCTAGATACCCGAGTTTTCCCTTTGTGCTCAAACAAGTTCAACAAGTCAAGATATATTATTTTCACATGAAAATATCATTTCCATATCAAAAATTCACCAAAAATCCCACAAGTATACCACACAAGTCACAAGAGTACACTTTTCATTCAAATTGATTTTGAAATCCAACTCATACAAAAATAGCCCACAATACTCTTCACATTACATGTACAGTTCCAAAAATCCTTTAAACCATTTTTATAAACCATTAAAAGACATTCTAACTCACATAACATCCCACTCAAATAACATATAATACCACTTTCATCAACAAAATTCAATTTTCACAATACACTCACACAAAACAGCCCACAACCATGTTTTGCAGCTCTCTTCCCATTTTCTAAAACATTTCAGCACGTTATAAAACATTCTAAAAAAAATATTTGAAATCTTAAATAACCACCATACCTTTCAAAAACTCATATTAGGTGATCACACCCCCCAAACAGTACATATACACTCTTTTATCCACTTTGTTTAACCAAACAAAACATTCACAATTTTCAGAAAAACAACTCAAGGGGTGTAACTATGTCTTGCACACAAAACCCATTTCAAAACCCTCATTTAATACAAAAAACATACCAATTCCTATCAAAATTAGAATTTGAAGTCCGAGATACATTTATAAAAACACATTCAAGTGTTATAAAATAACCTTGAATAATACCACAAAAGATACAAATGAAAACACACATTTTCCTAAAATGACCTCAAGAAGTATAACAATGTTTTACACATCAAACCTATTCAAAACCCTTCTTTTTAGAACCACATGACACTATTAAATTACCAACCCATAATTGGCAGGCCAAAAAATATTTAATGAACCAATTTCATAAGTTATAAACCACACCCAAATAAAACCCCATGAGTTACACATGAAAACAGCAAATTTCATGTTAAAAAGCGACTATAAAATTTAACACATAACCAAATCAATCATAAACAGTTTTCACACCACACCCAACATATGAGTAATATGAAACATGGTTAAATACAACAAGATAACTCATCACTAATTGTTTACACATGGAACCACCTACCTTTTGAGTCAAAACCCTTGAATCTTGGTGCGAAACCTCAACCGCACCTCCGCCGCACCACAAGGATGTGAAAACAAACCCTAAACCATAATATTTCACCACAAATACCCCAAATCAAACCCTTTGTATTAACCCTAAAATCTGGACACTCTGTAAATTTATGAAAGTGGGAGGAAGCCCTAAAGAGAAGGAAGGAATTGAAGAGAGAAACACATACCCAAAATAATCTTGAAGAAAACGACTCAAAATCCACCAGCATGTGAATTTGAAAACATCCAACCATTCATGGGATGTTCTAAAAAAGTTTAGGAGATCATTTAGGGACTGGAATTGGGAAAAAAGAGTAAAAGAAGAAGAAGTTATTAAATGATCAATTTACCTCTCCAAATATGGACGATTTCTGAAATCTAGAGAATGTTAGACTATTTTCGCGATTCTATCGAGCTCCAAATTGTAGGATGAGGGAATGGGGGCGCGCCTTTAGTAAGTGGGCTCGGTTGTGAGTTCGAATCACAGAAAAAAGCAAATAGTGAAGGAGATATTAAAGAATTAATATTTATTTTTAATGCATAAAATGTGCTTTCGGGTAGGCCCAATTCCTTAAATAAAAACCCATATCGACCATAATTATGGATTTATAAATAGTCCAAATAACTATGGTGGTGTTAATATGTCAGGGGATGACAACTAGGAATTGAAATCGATGAAAAATGTTGAAAAATGAAGAAGTTATAGAGGAATCAAAATTTATTTTTAAATCTGGAATTGGGCTCACGGTTTGGCCCAATTCATAAAAACTCCTCCATTCCTCCATAAATGCTTGGGAAACCCTAAAAAAAAGCATGAATGGAAATTAAATGGAATTTAACATTAAAATAAGTCATGTATGTGACAAAATTTTTACACTTATGGTCTTATCATAGGCTTTTCATGGCAATTTCTAAAACACTATGATTGTGTTCTATGCTTAGACATATCCTTAGGTTTCTTACTAAGGCTTTCACATCCTATTTTCCAAAGGATGACTATACCTTTCCTCTGATACCAACTATAGAAACCCATACTTTACATACATGGTTAATACTTCATAATTGAAGCATACTTATTAAAACATATAACAAAACCATGAAAGGACCGTATAGGTATAGTGTCTTTAGAAACTGGGAAACATAAACAACTGGTTCATAAAGCATCTAAACTATCTCCCATTTATTTCATCATATCTATAGTCCCTTTTTGGCATATCTTACTTAATAACCTTCTTCCTGACCTGGGGAAAGAAAACATACAAAAGGGTGTGCTAAAATTCTCAGTAAGGGTAAACAAAATAAATATCAATCACATCAAATTTATAAGAACATAACATTTTGGAAATCTTACCCTACAAAAGAGATCATAATTTCATAACATGGGATAAATCATGATAGTGAAATAAAATCCCAATAATCATAACTTAAAACATGAAACTTTGTGTCATACACACATAATCATAGAGAATCATTTCTTATTAGTCAAGACTCATAGCCAAGACTATATTAGTGGACAAAGTCCATTTCTGAACTGAGTTCACTCCTCGTTTCAGTCCTGTTTCACTGAATCGGTTTAACCTGCCATTCCAACCATGTCTATCTCATGAGATATAAAATCTTTACCCAATGAATTGGAGGGAGATATAGGTCCCACCCATATTATAATGATACCATTCTTATGTGTGCCACAAAATCATAAACCATACATCATAGCATAACCCATGTAATAAAAATTGGAATCTTAAACATCATGACATCATAAAACAATTCATATAAGATAAAGGAATTCATAAAAATATTTCCATCACAACATAATCCAATAAATTTAATAATAGGGATAGAAACAGAACCTTATATTATCTTAGATGGAAAATAATTTTGATAAAACACTAGAACTCCATTCTTGAAGAAAATACCCTTTCTACTTTAAAACATTTTTCCTTTCTTAACATGTCATACAATTTTAAACTAAAAGAAGTTGATTAAAAATAAACTTTAAAACTTGTAAAGTAAGATTCTTGGAAATAATGTTTTAAAAATCCATTCATGCCATATAATTTAAAAAAACATTCTACTCGTAATTTTGTCGGAAAAGTCAAAAAGTACCTCGTACGAAAAATGACTAAAGATTCCTTTCATATCTTTTACTAAAAACTCTCCGAAGGGTAAAATTGGATTTAAATAATTGTAGGTGGATGGAAATAATATTACTTATTGAGGAAACATGGATGTGGATTATAAAATACACCCCAGTAAATACCAAAGTATAAACAATGTCAGATAAAAATGAGATTGTGATATTTTCCCTTACCTTAGGTCCGATTTGCTTCGTAAGTGTCCGAACCTCATGTATAATGATTTAAATAATGTCATTGACTTATTCCAGAATCATACTCATTTTTATGATATCATATATGACCATATTCTTAGCTTCTTATTAGTAATATTTCATTGCTACTTGTTATTCGGGTGTTTATTACTTTTTGTTCTTATGCATGTTTTGTCGAATAAATTATAATTATTCTCTTTAGGTTATAGATACCTCATTTCCAGAATAGTATTAGTGTAATATATATCATATTCATTCATTAAATTCATTTATATAATCATTATGCAATGAAGATCATGTAGAACGAGTTGCATCACATCGTGGAGACGGTATTCCATACGTACGCACGAGCGATGATATCATTCCCATGATCGTGGAATTGTATTGGAGTGTATGTATACTATTTAAGAATCAATATAAATTTAAAATAATAATATATAGTTATTATTTACACCATTATACCCATCCAAGTATGGTGGTGGTGGAAAATAGATTACACCACAGCGTGGAGACAGTATTCCGTACGTACGCACGCGCGGTGATTTCGTTTTCCGTAGGATGGATAAGAGGTGAAATATGGTTGTTTCATATTTATAATAACATATACATATATGAGGGATACTTATGTTATTACCTCATAATGAAACAACTAAAGAATAGGGAGTAGAAGAAGAATGGAACTTGAAGAAAATGGTAGAAGGTATTACCTCTTTCTCGAAGTGCCTCCTTTAAACTTTCTCTTAAGGCACTAGAGTTGGTCTTTTGAGAAGACCAGTACCTTTCGTAGGTTTATAAGGAAGTGGGGAAGTGAAATGGCCTGGGTTTGGCCGAGCCTGAAGGCTCAAATTGGTGTGAGGAAGAGAGGGAGGAGGTTCCCTTTTATAAGGGAGGAGAGAGCACCTTTGGAAAGTGTGGAAATATTATTTTATTATAAACTTATCTTCGGTTTCAAAAGGTCCAAAAATCATTAAAGATGAAGATAAGATGAATCATGGTATAAATAAAATCATCCAATCAGAATTGGACATGTTTTGGAAAATATTTTAATCATTATAATCTTATTTATTTAAATCATTTATTAATGAGGTAAATACTTCATCATTATTGTGTCATAAATAATTTAATTTATATGGTGTCTAAAAATTATAAAAAAATATTATTATGTAGGATATCTTTTTATCTTTCCAATGAATATTTATAGTCGAAAATATAATTTATATAACCCATTATAAAAATTAATTATTAAAAGATTTTTGTTAATATCAATTTTGTCTTTACATTAAATTAATTAATCCAAATTGCCATTGTCACTACCAAGTGGCTCAATGGGGTCCCAAAATCGACCCAAGGATGTCCATGGTCGGCCAATAATCATACAATAAGGTTAGGACAAGTGTCAAGGTAATTTTGAATTATTATAATATTGTTTTAAAAGTTAAAACATTGCCAAAGATTGAAATGTTTTTACTTATGAATTCAATGTAAAATTAATTCTAATGACATAAATTATATTAAATTGTAAAAATATATTCTATTTATACTTTAAAAACATTCAATATTATAATTTAACCATATAAAGTATTGCGATGAAAAAAGTTGTTTTTAATTAAAATATAGCATTTTTTTACTATTCATTAAAATATGAAAGTTATCAGAATAATATGAAAAATTTATCCAAAGTAAATTTTTATATCCTGATTCTAAAGAAGAATTTTATTTTGTCAAATTGAACTTATAAACTTGTCAAAAACTATATTTAATGTGGGTGCGCCATTAAAAGGCGGTAAAACTGCATTTTTTGAAAAATACTTCTTTTATCCAAAAAACTGATTTTGTTTTCATACCTCATTATAGAAAATGTATAAGATTAATTAAAATGATATAAAATTCAAAATTCAGTTAATACTATTCATAACGACTAATATTATAATATGTCGTTGTTTAGTGAAACTCGGTTATTGCATACGACGCAAGCTATCAAGAAAGGCCGCGATTGCGTGTAAAGAAATCCAAGCTAGTGTTGTGTGTAGTGAAAGATTACTTTGATGATTTATATAACATAAATACAAAATATTTCTCATAAACGTCTCGGCTGTTACAACACGGGACGTTGGGACCCCTCACACGTTACCGAAACATTAAACGGATAAATAAAATAATTAATCTATTCGTTTAATGGTTAAACTCATTTTTCCCTTAAACGGTAGCTCGTATTGGAAACCCGAGGGCACCTTTCAGTCCAGAACATTCCTTTTACCCTAGGAGGGGAGTAACCTTCACAGGAATGAGCCTACTGTGAAAAATGCCACCAAGGGCGTTTTCATAATTTAGCGGCTCCGGACGTTAAATTTTATAACTCTTGAACCGAGGATCAGATTAAAATTACAAGACCGCTGTTGTGCTCATGAGGTGGTGTTTACCCTAGGGGAGGATTAACCTCGACCCCATAGAGGGTTTCAGATGCGGGTTAAATTAGGGGTTTAAATTAATTAAAATTTTAATTAATTTTTCTTCTTTATTTAAACTCTTCCCCCCCTTGTTTGTTCTTCAATGGCACAAACCCTCCCAATTAAGAAGAGGAAGAAGCCCCTCCATCCTCCTCTCTAAGGCAGCTATGGATCCGATGAAGGTGGATCGACGACAAAGCGTCATGCAACGCCCAAAAAGGTAGGATCATTGCAGTTTCTTTTTTTATTTCTGCATCTACTTTGAGCCAAAATTATTGCATCAAACCTCTGTTGAATTATCAAGAAAATCCCATGAATGTGTAGTATTTTTTCTAATCTCTCTGACGCACTTCTCAGAATTGAAATCAAAGATCGGAGGCGATCGCAGTCATCCGTCGAAGATCTTAGGTTTTTGGTGTTTTTTTCCGGTGGTTTTGGGTTCTCCGGCGAGCTGGGATGGCGGTCTGGCGAGGGTCCAGGTGGAGGCGCGAGCGGCGTGGGCTAAGGCAGCGGTGGCACGAGCTAAGGCCGGGCGGCTACAGTCTTCAGGGTGAGGCGGTGCTGGCCGGTCGAGGTGACGACTCCAGGCGGCGGGGCCGGGCCACCGGGGCGCGATGACAGCAGGGTCGCGGCGTGCGACCCCCGCGTGGCGATAGAGTCCCGCGCTGGGCGGGTCTCTGCAGAAGACCGCGACCAGACATCGTGGTCGGTCGATGCAAGCAGGGAACGAGGGTCCACGGCCGGCCCACGCGGTAGAGCCGCGGGCCGGCACTGCGAGCCGGGCTGGCCGGCGCGGGCCGGCCTAGAATGGGCGGACCGACCGATCCAAGCCGGTCCAGTCCTAGGGGCTCGCCCCCTCCAACTTCGGACACCCATAATTTTTTCTACGAGTTTCCATTTTGCGTTCCATCTACGACAGTGTACTCCAGGCGTCAAGACAAAGCTTTCGAGATAGTCTCGAGGATTTTTAATTCCCGATAAGAGGGGTTCGGTGGTGCGTCACGACGTTAAGTGGACGCGCGTTTTTCTCGGGGGTTCTTGTTTTGGACAGTGCGGAAACATCCAATGTCCGTTTTGAGCGCCGTCAGTGGTGTTGAGACACTAGTGTTGAGATGAAGATTACAAATATGGTTTTGGGCGTCGAAACTGGAGTTGAGGCATGGGCCCCATGACCTGTCTTTTAAGTTGCGAGCAGCGTTTAGCAACTTTTCCATCAGACGTCCGTTCGGGGCGTGCAACAAGTCAATTTTGGGTGTTTTTCCGAGGTAATTTCCTTGGTGCAATCTGCCCGCTGGTGCGGGCCCTGTGAGGGCCGTTTTAGGAGTTGGTGGTGATTTCCAGCTTTATCACCGGGTGTCCATTTTGGACAAGTGAATGATCCATCTTGTGTACTTTTTTGAGAGGATCACAACAGTTCGATCCGTTGGCAGCACTTCGGGACCGGGATGTGGGTCCCATGCAGCGCCGCTCAAGTTCGGTATGTTGGAACGCATCTTTTTCTTCGGATATCTGTTACACTCAAGTGAGAAGTCCATTTGACGTGTCTTCCCGAGGGGATCACAATGGTGTGATGCAGCCGACTGTTTTCAGGGCTGAGGTTCGGGACCACGGGATGCCGTTTGGGCGTAAAGCAGTTTCAGACGACTTTTACATCGGATATCCGTTGGAGGCGAGTAGATAGTCTATCTTTCATGTTTTTCCATGAGGATTACAATGGTATGATCCGTTTGGATGTGAGGAGTCTCTTTAAAGATATCTTTAAATGCGGAAGCAAGTAAGGTTCTCCGATGGTGGTTCATCCTACTGTGTTTGTAGTGGACCCTTGGAATGTGATCCCATGCACTACCGTGTGAGTGAAGTAATGCTTGAAGAGATGTAGTTGGTCGTGCCTGAGCTGTTGAGGTGGCAAGTTGGAGTTGTTACATTTACGCCTTCACGTTGACATTGGGGGTCGTGTGCACGTTAGCCTTTGGGCTGGAGATGTGGCATACTCTAGGAGTATGCGAGAATGCTAGGAGGTACATGTGGTTGTTTGTACCTGAGAACGTTTGCGCGCTTGGTTGGAGTTGACTTGGGGCCACACGTCGTGTGGGCCCCATGTGTGTGTCGTGTTCTGCTTTGCGTACCCTTGACCACTTACAATGTAGACGGTCCCTCTGTTCTCGTTTGTTTGACCAACAGGGTTGAGTTTTCCCCTGGTTTTATTCTTGTTTGTTTGACCAGCCGGGTTGAGATTTCCACTGGTTCTGTTCTCATTTGTTTGACCATCAGGGTTGAGTAGTTTTCCACTAGTTCTGTTCTTTATGGTTTGGTCGACAGAGTTGCTTCATGTTCCCTGGTAGAGTTCTTGTGGATTTGGTGTGAGCAACACATTACGCAGGCACCGATCCTCTACCCAGGAGGTTGTTTCCTGTAGGGCTAGCCAAGAGGTTTTTTCCAGCAGGGCTGGCCGGTGAGGTACCATCCTGAAGGGATGGACAGTAGGGTACCATCCAGCATGGGCGGCCAGTTGTACCATCCAACAGGGGTGGCTAGTGTGGTACTATCTAGCAGGGTTGGCCAGTGGGTTACCATCCCGCAGGGATGGCCAGTGGGCTACCGTCCAGTAGGGATGGCCAGTATAACGGTGTTCACCGAGCAGTACCATCCAGTAGGGATGGCCAGAGCAGTTTCGGGTTTACCTCCAGCAGGGCTGGTAAGTGGTCCCCGATGCCGGGTTTACCTTCTACTGGGCTGGGAAGTGGTCCCCGATGACAGTTCCGAGCCTCCCTCCAGTAGAGTACCCTTTTTACGAGACTGGGCATTGGGACTCGTCAACGACTTTTGTAGGGTCTCCCTCCAATGGGAACCCATCGACTTCCAGGGATTACCCTCTAGTGGGGCTGGGCAGGGTGGTCGCCTGTCGACTTTGAGAAGACCTCTCGACTGTGGGGCGGTGATAAGGTGTGGTTTGACGTTCCCCCAACACTCTCAAGTATGAGGGGTTCTTTCCCCAATCGAGATGCGTCCTTGTGACGTGTCCTAAAACCATGCATGTGATTCAGTGCCGCCCAAAGCAGATAGTGTCAAGGTGCGGTGATTGGAGCCCCTTGACTTGCAGTTCGGGCCAAACGTGTGGATGCTGGGCATCAGTGGTGTTTACTTCTGGGACTGTTGGCTACTCACTTTCTTGGGCTGAGCTACGAGATAGAGATCCCCTTACAATTTTGTTTGGGTTTCTTAACAGAGCATATATATATGTATATACCTTGTTCTAGTACCCCCTCCATGGGTCTTGGTTACTCTCCCTCCAGGAGAGGCGATGACATGAGAGGTATGCCATGTGATTTCCGTGTCTAACTTCTCGTGGTTGGACGAGTCTACTCTCCTACTATAGGTAGCGAAGAATCGACAAGAATTTCATCTTCTCACCGTTTTCAGCTCCTTATGTCTGGACGAGTCTACCTTCTTTCTCTTGTTGTGTTGAGCTGATACTCTACTGTTACTTTACTACACTCTCAGTTGTACTGCTTTAATTTTCCCTGCTCGATCTACTTCTCACCCTTAGGTACCTCCTTTGTTGCTCCCTCGAGCCTTCGGGGTATCCTATAGAGTATTTTTATACTCACCCCTTCTTGGGATTTCCCCGCACTTGGTGTGCCCTTGGAGACGACGAACATGTTGGTCGTGACTTCAGCAGAGCTTAGGAGTTCGGGAAATTGGACCGCGTGCGGTGGTCATAGTCAGGTTCTAGGTGTGGGACTCTCCCATGTGTTTTACTTTTCTTTACCTGTTGCCGGGTTGTGTCACTTTTCTGGTTATGCGTGTGTTTTGCCCTTTTCTTTTAATCTTACCTTCAGCTCTTGCTTGTACTGTTTAGAGGTCGATGCACTTTGTGGTTTATTTATAGTAGTTGGTACTTTACTTTTTCTTTTACTCTACAATTTTGCATTGAGTGTTCTGTGTGTGTGTGTACAGGTACTTAGGCAAAGGCCTCCTTGATTTGTTTAGCCATCGGCGCTTGTCTCCAGCCCTTGGCCTACGGAGGCGGGCTTGGGGTAGTTGCGGCTCGAGCCTAGGTAGGGTCGGGTCGTTACAGTAATGGTAAATATTTTATTGAGTATAGTTATACTCTAAATTTAATTTTATTTTCAATGTAAGAAATTATATTGGTTCTATCATGTGGTTCATATGATTTACATAATACTAAATTTTTAAATATGAAACATGCCTAAATTCAAATGGAAAATTCCATTGATAAAAATTTAGGACCTTATATCAAGTGGACTCAGTAATAAACTCATTAAAAACAATCATCCTGATTTGGTTGGAACATTGATTAATATACACATTTAAGGAAGTCAATTACTTGAATCACTTGGATGTTAGGATGATTTATTCAACGTAGTTATGGATAAGGTTGAAATTTTGTGGTTCTCATTTTTTGGGGTATGGTGATTTGGTAGAATATATATGGGATTGTAAATCAGAGATACATTCTTAGTAACCCATACCATTTTCATCATTATATTAAAATAAATATTTAGATGTATTATATTGTGATGGATTGTTTTAGGTGGTTTCTTATGGATGAATTTTTTATGTGTTATGTTCTAGTGAAAAATTGTGTCTTCTTTATGGAATTAGTTTTTTAAGGGGTATATATTTTGGGAGAGATTAGGTGGTGTTTTTTCCTTATCAAGATTCTTTTGATTCTCATGTATGAAAATCATTTTAGGGTAATCAAATTTAAAAATCAAACGTTTTTACCATTATATTATGTGATTTAGGCGTTGGAGGTGTTATGAGAATATTGGAGGAGGAGAGGTGGAGGTTGAGACGAGATTTTGACATTGGAACAAAGGACACAATGTGGCCCTCTAAGTCATAGTTTGAATGGTTTGTGGTAGTATAGAGTGATTTAAGAGTTGGTTGTTTACAATATAGGGGAAGATGTCATGGAATGAATGGTTTAATGGTTGTTTTTTGGGAAATGTACAGAATCAAACTTTCCTAGTATAACAAATATAAAACTCATTTGAACCATATAATATTTATTTTGTTATACTAGGGATGGTAATGAGGTTTGGTTCACATTATGATAGTTAATACATAGTGTTTGAGATGTTTTCATCATATAAAATTTGTAATTTGGTCCATGAAACTACAATGTGAATCCTTAGTTATTTATTTAAAATTATTATATAGATAAAATTTATTATGAAAAATTATTAATCATGGAATAAGGACTTAATGGTTTATTTCAAAGGTTCGATATGGAGTGATATCACAATGAAGTTAATTATTCATGGTGAAATCATTACTTGTTACAACCATATTAAATGATTTTATTGAGTTTAATAGTAGAGATATATATTGATTCACAACATGATATTCAAAGGATCAGTTGAATTATCCACACCATGGTGTGAGGATTACTTATCTCACAATGTAATAGTGTTTGCAATCTTTTAATAAGTTCAAATAATATGTATTTTTTTTTATTCTTCATCATTATCAACAATACCTCATGATCTTATATTAATTTTTGGGCTACCTCCAACTTCCAATCTCTAGCCTTGATCCTTTAAATACATAGATATATTGTTCACGATCTAAGGTATGTTTATCTTGTTTTATCTTCATTATCTCTCTATTAATATAGTTAAGGAAGTATAAAAAGAATTGTTTTTAGATTTTGGTTAATATTATTTTGAGTTATTAATTAATTTTTTTATATTATTGATTGATTGGGGTTTTCAACTCATAAATCAATCTTACAGTGATAACATGACACTCAATACAATGTAATTATTTAGTGAAGATTCAATTGGGATATGGTATTAATAAACACACTTTATTTATGATTTATTTGTTGAAGTGAATTCTCTTACTTTTATTTTGTGGAATATATGGATTTTACTAAAAGTGGTAATTAAATAACAAAATAAACATTAAATGGAATGTTTATTCAGATTATTTTTATAATATTTTCAATGTTACTTAATTTTTAATTTCTACATTTTAAATTTGTATAAGATAAGTCATTCACTGATATATATAACTACATGTCGTTTTTAGGAATTTTTTTAATGTTAATCACTCTTAAAAAATTCTTATTAATGTAAATATGCTAATGAAACTAGTATGTGGAATACATATTTATTTTATTATTGTTTCTTCCAACAGAGATGAATTATTAAGATTAAATACACTCAAAAGGATATTAGGAATGATTCACATTAATGTAATTTACTATTATTTTTGGGTAGTTTCTTACTAATTATATTTTGAACTGTGAAAACAAAGTGGGGTTATATTGTATACATATTAAGGATGGTCTTGTATATATGATGTGTTTGGCTATAGGGAAAATATTTGTCAGAAAATAATTTTAATGATTTGTAGTAGTAGTCGAGGATTTTAAAATGTGAGTCCGATGGTTTTTACAACTAGTTTCCACAGTCGGTTTGGGATGTGTTATGGAATGATTTTTCTATGGATGGTGGGTAGATGTGGTTTTTTTATAATATCCCTATATAAATATAATATTTTATATAACAATTTACTCCTTAATGTGTGTTAAATAGATTGGGATGAAATATAAAGTAAATTTATTGGTTATAACAGATTTATAGGGGTGGTGATTAAAATTAACAAGGGGGTGATTTTGGATTGTTTGATAATTAATTATTGAATTGAATGATATAATGAATTTAACATGATTAGTAAATGGTCAATCCAAAATTGATAAATAGTTTCATTTAATTGTATATTATAAATATATTTAGCTGTTAATTGGGTTTAAATTTATGGTATTTACAAGGGGTAGTGATGGAGGAAATTTAGAGTAACTGGTTGTACTAATAGGGAAGAAGATATGGGTTCTATTAGGGATTTTGTTGGAATCATATTTTTCAGAATTTGTGTGATTATGGTATATAATGTATTTTCTTGTGTTTTCATATATATCCTAAGTGATTCAAATCACCAAAATAATTCTTAAATAGTTTGGGTTCTAGGTGTTTTCCATAAACATCCAATTTGGTGTGGGAATGGATTGCTGGAAACACCATTCATTCAATTTCTTCTATATATGGTTTAATTGTGAAAGAAAAAGAAAAAAATGTGATTGATATAATGATGTTGGGATAATGATGTGGAATATATAGTTGGGGTCATGCATGATAGGAGGAGGTCGTGAGTCTGATATCAATCATGTTCATAGATCTATATTATCATATAAAATGTGTGGCTATGATGTGGATATGTGGTACGTTGAAGTGGTTATGATTATGGTTTTTCTATTTTTGGGTTGTAAGGGAATGTAGGTATTTTATCCATACTATATCATCCATATTATGGATAATATGATTGCAAAAATATGGAAGGTATTAATGAACAAAAAATTTGATATTAGAGTGTGTGAGTGAAAACCCATTAGAGAAGTGGTGTGGGGTTCCATTTTTGATATATTCATTAATATTGTATTATAGTACAAAGATTCCATAATTAGTGGGTGATCCGTGGTGATGCTAGTTGATAGTTGACTTGATATGTTATTCTTGACATCGTGGTGTATTAAATAAATATATAGTACTAATATTTCATATTTTTACTATTTTTCTAGAATAGGATCAAAATAAGAATAATTTCATGCTCACATATATAAATATATAAAATTCTTTGTCATGTATTCATGGGATATTAGATATTGTGATAGAAATTAGTTTCTCTGAGATTGAATTTTTGGTTACAGCTAATTCCTTGAGCATTTTATTTTAGAATTTAATCATGGAGTTTTATTTTTATATACTATCATGATTTATGGTTATTTTGGATTATTATTTTGATTTTATATTATGTAATTAATTGATGGATTTCATACTATGTTCCTGGTATATGTGAGTTTAATTCCACCCATTTTCAGGTTTATTAGCCTTGGCTCTTGTTTCCAACACACAACCTATTGGAGGCGGACCTCGGGAAGGGGGGGGGGGTCACTCTTAGTATCACTATAGGCCAATGTGGGGTTACCATTGGGGGGAGGTGACATTTAATATATTTTTCCATATTGTTAAATGGTTATCAAAACAAGTGATATAAATTGTTTTGAAAATCATGTGATGATTAACTAAATTAAGAATTCATTGAAATATTAAAAATTATGATTCAAAGTGTATGTATGTAATAAAATAATTAAATTATAATAAAAAGATATAAAAACCATATTATTTTTCTCTATTCTTTGTTTAATTTTAAATGTTATGATATATATGTTTATGATTTTTGTGGAATAAAATAACTAGTTTTGAGATATTATATTAAATGTGGAATGAATTTTTTTCACTCATTTTTGGTAAAGTATTTTCATGTTATGCATAACTGAAATAAAATATTAAAAGATGAAATTATTTTTTAAAAAATAATAATTGTTTTGTTTATTAGTATTTTTTTAGAAATTAAATATGTAAATCATGTTTATATAATTTTAAAAAATTATAATATTATTGAAATGAAGGTTTTGTCTATAAGTATTATTTCATGAATGTTATTATTCAAATACCATGGGGGATTGAATGAATATTTAAATAATAATATGATAATAGTTTTATGAAGTAGTCATTGTTAAATAATAAATTATTTATTATATTTAAATAAATAAAAATTAAATATTTTTATTTGGATAAAGATGTTATATTATTTAATGAATGACTAATATATATTTATTTTATTTGAAAAATAAATTATAGTGGCCTATTGTTTTTATTATATTTTACATAATTTATTATTTAGGTGATAGACTAGCAAGAGTAAGATGAGAAGCAAGACATGTTGATAAATTATAATTGAAATGAAATTGATCTCATATTTTATAAAAACATTTCGTTTCCTCTTCAAGAAGTGGTTGATTATGGTTATATTATGGTCGTTTATAGGGGATGATGTTGATTGAGTTTTTGTCTAATAAAACATTAAGAACACTTTTTAATGATATGAAATTGTGTTTCTTGAGGAAGTATCCTGGTTTATGGGCATAGTATTAAGGAAATTTATATGAAATAAATAAAAACCCATATGGTGGAAACATAATGTGTCTATTAAAAAGGTACCACTATTCATTTTGATGATGTTTTGGTGAGTAATCTAGTATTAATGACAACTAAAATTTAAAATTATTATATATTATGAATTTTATAGAATTTATGTTACATGTAATTTATGAAATAGACTTTTCATGTTATTATTTTACCCTTTTTATAGATATTTATTATTCATAAAATCCTAGAAATTGAGCAGAGAGTTTTTTGGAAGTTATATCTCTAGAAAATGACCAATCCATTATAGGTTTATTTATATAGGTAACTACATCAATGACTAGGTCATTGAAAAGTTAAGTCATGAATATATTAATATAGTTTCTTGATGAAACTATTTTTGTTACCTATTATATTGTAATAATATTTGAATTGAAAATTTTTCAAGACTATGCATGGTGGCTAGAAGTTTCTAAATTGGAATAATGATACTTAGGAAGATCTATTGACCGAGGTTGTTCCTCAATGTGGTAGGTTATATAGATAACACCCCCTTCATATTTATGTGTTTATATATATTAATCATACATTAGGGAATATTTTTGTAGGTATTAAATTTTTATTATAGCAATGATGATGAGGTATGTTAAAAAGATAAATGCACGAATGTTTATTAAAAAATCTTTAAATAAACTATAATTATTTTTATGAATGATATGGTTTAAAAATGGATAATGCTCATTTTTATTATTTAATTGGATATAATATTCAATATTATTTCATATAATGTTTTATCAGAAAGAGGTGATCCAATGAGTTATTCCATGTTATTTATGTAGATATTCATATTAGTTTTCTTGAGCAGTATATTCTAAGTGTATTCTTAAAATGTTATATTCCATGTAAATTAGATATATATTCATTATTAGATATTTTTATATGTTGTAGGTTATGAGATATGAATAGATATAGTATTATTGTGTCATTAAATTCACAAGGTAATGTTGGTTTGGGATCAAATGTTCAAATCAATGGAAAATAGTAAAATTGACTCATGAATGAGTGTTTATAATTATGTAGTGATATAGTTTTAAATTTAAAAAGAGTAATGACTATGTATATTTTCAGGTGATGTATAGATTATTTAATCATTATCCTAAGAAATATAATCATACTAATATAGTTTATATAAATAATTTAAATTTCATAAAAAAATGTATCATCATCACCATTATATTAGTTTTTCTAAAAAAATATACATATATGAACAAGGGTATTGAAATATAATCCAAACTAAATAAATTAATTAAAAGGAAATTAACCTACACAAATTGATTTAATTTTTTTGGAGAAACTTAGTAACATTTTAGACTATAATATTGAATTGAATTTTCATCACTGACAATGATTTGAATGGGTGAATTATAGAGGTGAAGTGATATAACAAATTATTTTTTCTATTATGTGTATATAATTATATGTTCCATTATTTTAGAAATTTTTGATGTTGTGTTATCTTTATTAAACATGAAAAACACCTATGTTGGAGAAAATGGAATCCAATACCCATGATATAGTATAATTGTTTGAACTACAACATCTATTTTTAATTGGAAGGTTGTTTACTGATCGACCATGTTACTCATATTTGATATCATATTCATATGTATATTTTATTGTTCCAATAAATATACTAACAATATTTTCTATTATCAAAGAATTTTCTATTCCCATGGATGTTGATTTGAAGGGGTTCTATTCATGAGGCCCTATTGGTATTCATTTTTCAATGATGAAGGTATATTAATTTTTTTTATTTATACGAGGTACGTATTATTTTTGGGGGATTATAATTTTAATAACATTGGATTTGTTATACTAGACTTGGAAGAGGAAATATTTAAGTGATTTTAAGTGATTTTATTTAATAATTTTTATAATTTATAAACATTTACTAATGGGTTTATTTGAATAAGTATATATTTTATTTTTTCATAATAACTAATAATTTTGACTTGAATATATATTTAGGATTTAGGTTGGTGTTTTTTGGGAGATATTAGATCATATCACTAGGGGTTTATTAATTATTTGTGGTGTTGTATGTAAATTTTCTAGTAATGTTTAATAAGTTTAGGATTGAATTTTGATTTTATATGTTTCATTTATTTTTTTTATGTTTTATGAAATACCATGAATTTATTGTTTCAAGTGGTTATTTTGGATATTTTTTTAAAATTTTATGGTGTTATAAAAAAATTGTTGTAGAAAATCAATATTTATACTTACATAACATTATTCATTCCCTTTTCACCAATCGCCACCACAAGGCCTATTAGAGGTTGTTTTTTTTGTGTCCTTATTAATATTTTCACCAATTTTTGATAAGTCATGGTGGGATCATGATGTAATAGAATTGTGTTAGATTTATTTTAAGGATATAGTTTAATAGAGAAAATTTTAATTATTAAATTGGATTAGTATTATAATAGTATTTTTTTCATAGAAGATGGGGTTCAGAATAGTGAACCCACATAATAGTGTGGTAATCATTATATTAGGAAAAAATGAATTTTATTTTTTATAAGAAACACAAAATAAATGATTTCTCATTTACATGGAATTTTGTTTTGGTATACATGCATAAAATAGATCATGATCATGATCAATGAATTTTTATATTATTATAAAATTATTCTAAGTGATAAAATATTATATTAAAAACTAAATATTTATTCTATCCTTGTGAAAATGATTTCTTCTTCTAGGATGATGATATCTTGTTTTTGTGATATCCACATTATATTTTATTATAGAAGGTTACATAGGTACATGATTAGGTTCATTAAAATATTGTTCCAGTATATGGTGAAAATGGATTTAAACCATCAAAGAGTTTTAGTATAAGTGATCTCTATTATATAATGAGTTTTTAAAACTAAAAAAACTGAGCATTACCTCAAAGATTCTAAGATTAAATTTAATATTATTTTAATAAATCTAAGTATTGGATACCATTATTGACCATTTTACAATGCAATTTATCTCTGTACTAACATATCCTATATCATATATATTCATATGTATTTGAGGTGTTTTTGGACTAGTTTCCTTGGTCTATGAACAAACTGTTTTTGTTATATTCATCAAATAAACCTAGTAGTATGAGTATATTAATATTACAATAAAGAGGGTTAGTTTTTTGAAATGTATTTATTTTTATGTTCATTAACCTATTATGAAATTCACATTAATTTATAGTTTAAAAGGAGATAAGATCAAAGTATTTTGAGATACTTTTACACTCATAGATTCAACCCTACATTACTAATTTTATAGTGAATACTTTTATATAGTTGATGATTAAATAATATATAATTGAGAATAATTTCTATCTAAATAATTCTTTATTGTAAAAATTAAATAGAAAATTTTTATGATATTGGTCAAGATTATGATTAGTTTTTCATATATTATTCTAATTGGAGACTCATATTTGAATTCCATGTTTTATCCCCAACTATTTTTTTATGAATATGTTTATTATGTACCATAATTCAACGTATTGGATGTATTATGTTACATTATTAGTTATAATGGGAATAAAAAATTATTGTACCTATCATTTGACGGTGAAAATCACAGACCATATTATACTAAAATTAATGGATGATATTAGTGTACCATCCGAGCACAGCAGGAGCATGCAATGGGTCACACCCAGCTTTTATTTTTTCCATGATCGATGACCAATCTAATATTTAGACAATAATAAATGTCATGATATATGGAATGTTGTCAAATAATATAGAAAATGGATAGAACTATTGAAAAAATTTAGAGGATAATCACATATTATTTATAATTAATTTAATTAAATAATTAATTACCCTGATGGAATTCCTTCTTCATTGATGGAAGTGACAAAAAATATATGTTTCTCCATCGTTGAATTGTAGGAATCAATTTAGATTTTTTCTAGAGCTAATATATACTTGTTCCAAAAATATCTGAACATTGTTCTAGAAATATTCAGGCGCTAGCACAACATATCCTAGCGCTTGTGTTGTCTATATTTGATCACCTTGAGAAACGCTTCCAAAGCATTCTCCTGGATCTCTCTTGACTTGAGAGTGGTATTTGGATAATGATCTATCTCTATTCTTGGTAGCGTTTTTTGATAAGGGAGCTCTCTAGGTCTTGAGAGGATTATCCCAATCTATTCTACCTGAGCAAAACAGGTGAATTGAATTACTAAGAAAATAATACAATTGTGTTTATATATTTCTAGGGTTCAAATAAAATAATTTCAGAATTTCTATTTATTATTTATTTAATCCATGAGAAACCCCATATCAAATAATAATAATAATATTTCTCTACATGCTCTTAACTTAAGAATTAAATTAGATATTATTTAATTGAATAATATTTATTATTTATTCTTTCTCACTGGACCATTAAACTCAGTCTACAATTCCTCCATAATATTTATCTGGATTTAAATAATGACTATTTATTTATTAAATAAATATCACTACATTATTCATTAAAATATAAATATATATATATATATTATATTCACTAAATAGAAAATAAATATTTATATTCGATCATGAATACATGAAAAATTATAAACCACATCTAAGAATAATATTTACTCAACTTGTTAAATAAAAATATATTATTTAACTGGCATTTAGGTAAACTTAGTGTGTGACCCTCTATGACTCTTTCTCAGTGGAATTTGGTGAAGCGGCCTGAAGTTCATGGTTAGAATCTTGCAACATGAAAAGTCACACATAGATAAAAAAGTCAATTTCACAATGATATGATAACTCATACGAAATAAAACTATGTAATATAATATATTTATCATGATATCTCAAATCAAGCAGGTTTCATGCTGGTTCCATAAACCTATGTGCTTGACATCTCTATATTTGAATTCATATAAATTGAACTCACTATTTTACACCATGAACATGGATTTGTCTATATAATTTATACCACAGGGCCTAAGACATAAACTTCATTTATAGAACTGAAGGGAAAATTCTTTTCCCTCATTATTCATTAATTCAATATTACTCATGACACACCCAATGTATCATACTTCACTATGAACATAAATCATCACAGTTTTCATTAATACACCACAGTATGTGGGTCATAATACTAATTAACAATAATATTAAAGTATAAGGACCAATACACACATCCGCAGATAGAAACATCCAATGCCACATAAAAATGTGTATTTCCTGCTGGTAGGTCTCATTATCATAATACCCTACTGGATATTCGATGAAAATCATGAGAAGGTTCCTCATAGTCTAATGAGACTCCATCCCTAATATCCCAATTAATTTGTGTCTATTAAATGATATCATCTGGCTATATAACATATATCTAAGAATAGTTTCACAACACTCATGGTTTCTCATCATAACGAGGAACTGGTATGACCTTTTATTGCGATAACTACTCCTGGGAAATTATCACATACTATGTAATGTATAAGAAAAATCATTGTGTGATATAATGGTTTTTAATATTTAAAAACTATGAATAAGAGTTATCCTAATATACATATAAGTTTTTTATAGGGCACAATCTTCGACAGAATCCCACTTACACAAGATCCAACTTCGAATGGCCTTCAATCCGCTAACTCTCACATGACACTCATGTGTTTTTTGAGATATGACTTTTTTCAAGGATTCCACCATGTTATCTTCTTTAGGAACTCTTCTTACTACAACTTCAAACCTATTATTAAAATCCCTCAATAGGTTATACTTTCAGACTATGTTCTTTGTCTGTTGGTGTGACCTTATCTCTTTCGTAAGAGACACTGTTGAAAAATTTTCACAATACAATGTGAGAGGGTATTTACTACTGGTCAGCACATTATGCTCATGGAAAAAATTATGAATCCAAATAGATACCATAAATATGTTAAAAGCCTCTATATACTTAGACTCCATTGTAGAATTGGTGAAAACTAGCTAATTTGAACTCTTCTAGCTCACTACTCCTCTATTGAGATAGAAAACATATCTTTAATGTGACTTTAGATCATTTTGATCTCTATGAAGACTAACATAATTATAATCCCTAATGACCAACTCCTTGTATCCTCCATACACCAGGAACATATCCTTAGTTACTATTAGATTCTTAAATATAGCCTTATCAGTACACCAATGTTGTTCTCATGTATCTACTTGATATCTACCTACCATGCTCAATTCATTGGAAACATCAAGTCTAGTAAATAACATGACATAAATTATTAATCTTATCACTGATGTGTATATGATCATTCTCATTCTCTCTTTCTCCCATTGTGTATGAGGAAATATTTGCTTAGAATGATGAAAACCATGTTACAGTAGAACCAATCCCCTCATGGGTATTTCCATACTAAATATATTTAGTATCTAGGCAACATATATACTTTGACTTAGACCAATAAAACTCTTGGATCTATCATGAATGATCTTGATCCCTAGAATATAGGCTGTTTCACCTATGTCCTTCAGGGATAAACACTTGTCTAACCATTTCTTAACAGACTATAAGACTGGTATATCATTTCCAACAAGTAATATGCCATCAATATATAATACAAGAATAATAACTGCATTCCCACTAAACCTTTTGTAAACTCATGAATCAAATTCATTATTAATGAAACCAAATTCTTTTATAGATTCATAAAATCAAATGTTTCATGACCTGGATGCTTGTGTCAATCCATAAATGGATCTCTCCAAAAAAAACCTTCATTGCATTACCTGGACTCACAAAACCTTATGGTTGTGTCATATATATATCTTCCTGAAGTTTCTCATTATAGAATGTGAGTTTTATATCCATCTTCTAAATCTCATAGCCATGGCATGATTTTATAGAAATTAGAATTTTGATGGATTAAAACATGGAAAATAGTCATACAATTTCATCATAGTCAATTCCATGACACTTTTTAAACACTTTAGCCACTATCCGTTCTTTATAGTTATTTACATTACCTTCAATGAATAGTTTCTTCTTGAATACCAATTTTTATTCAATGGTATTTTCATCAAATTGTTCATTGACTAGAAACTAAAAATGGTTATGATACATGGAATCCATTTAAAAATTCATAGATTCTTTACATCTTATTGTATTTGATCTCTCTCGTGCCTCCTTATAGGAGATAGTTTCAGAATTTTTATACAATTACATTTCAACATCATCAGTGACTAGAAAACCATATCTCTATAGTTATCTTATTATCTTATGATCATATGTAGTACTTGTTTTTTAGTAACTACTTTCTCTATGGGGACCTATGGAATGTGTTTCTGTACCAACTCTTGTATATCTTGAGCATCAAATTAATCTAAGTCAATAATGCTCCCACTTTTCCTTTTGAGGGTGTTACCCCTCTCAATAAATACAACTTTTCTGGAAATAATAAAATTCTTTTATTTGGGGTTATTTAAGTAGTATAGCTTTGTTTTCTTGGGATGTCCTATAAAGATATTCCTTGTTCCCCGATGTGCTAGTTTGTTTCATGAGAAGGCTTTAAAAAATGCCTCACAACCCTATACACATTTTTGGGAAAATATGGGATTTTATCCACTCCATAGCTCAAAGGGAATTTTATTTTCTACTTTATTAGGTACTCAGTTTAATGTGTATGCCACAGTTTATAATGCATATCCCCAAAATTATAATGGAATTTCTACATGAATAATCGTCAACCATACCATATCCATGAATGTATGGTTTCTACTTTTACTGAATCCATTCCACCGTGGTGTGTAAGGTGGATTGAGTAGAGATATAATCACAAAATCTTAAAGAAATTCAATGAGGTAGTTGTTAAGATATTCCCCACCTATATCTGATCAAATCTTCTTTACTTCATTTCCATGATGATTCTGCACTTTGTTCTTAAATTCCTTAAATTTATAAAAGGACTTAAACTTATAACAAATCAAGTAGACATATCCATATCAACTCAATTAATCAATAAAAGTTATGAAGTAATAATATCCACCTCTAGATTATACTGTAAATGGTCCATAAAAATTAGTGTTTACCAATACTAGAAGATATGTGTCCCCTTCACCTTATCCAACAAATGGTGTTTTGGTGATTTTTACTTGTAAACCATAATGACATATTTCAATTGGTTTTACCTTAGATGATTATAAATAACCATATTTACAGAGATTTATCAAAATCTTCTTACTTACATGATCAATTTGATGATGCCAATGTTGGGTGTTATATGAGCCATGTGAACATGAATTTTTATTAATTTCCAAAACATATTTTTCATAATTTAATACATAAATACCATTATTTAAATATGACATGACATAACGTACATTGTCTTTATAAAAGAAAGAACTTATATTTTAAAATGTGAATATAAACACATTTACATCTCGACATGATATATAAATTATGTTCTTTGTAACTGTTGGTACATAATAAAAGTCTTTTAAAATGGAAATAATTCCCATTGGGAATTAAAGGGGGTAGTTCCGAATGGCCTGGGAAGCCAGCCTCACTCCATTAACAGCTCAAAGATCCAACTCTCGTCTAGAAATATTTTAGAATATACTTGGTTACTACATTTTGATATAGATGAAAGAACCAAAATATATATACCTAATACCCAATGTGTAGATATGTAAAGATTAAACTAAATTAAGAACACACATTTATCTTCCCATATCTTTTGGGTGTAGTTCCTCTTTTAGTGGCCTAGCTTACCACACACAAAATATACTGCCTCCTTTACCTTGTCTTGCCTCTGGATCTTTCACTTATTAGAGGGATGGGTCTTGGGATATTTTGAATGTTTATAGGTCTTGTTCCCTTAACCTTGTGCATAATTTTATTATTCATTACATGTATTGTGGGTTTATCACAACCCATGTACTTATCCACTTGGAAAATCAATGTAAGAAGTTATGAAAGACACTTCTCATTATTTATCATGTTAAAATTTACAATAATATTGGATATGGTCTTGGGAAGTGATGAAACTATGATATATTTATGCAACTCATCTGTAAATTTAATCCCTAGGAAGTCTAAGAATTTAATGTAGACAATAATATTGACTACATGAGGCCCAACTAGAACAGACTCTCTAATATTAGTTGTTAAAAAATAATTGGAGATCTCATATCTCTCTTGTCTCACTGTCTCTTGATATATATCCCAAAGGTGAGACATCATGATATGCACATACATGTCCTCATTTCTAGGCATATTAAGAAATGGTTCTTCTAGAACATATAATTTCATTACATGGTGAAGGATGACACATGGGTACCTTTTATATTCTTGGAAATTTGTGCCAGCGAGAACATTGTCATTCTCAAGTATGGATCAAAATGATATGTTTCATGATATTTTAATTTTTTTTCCAAAAATAATATAATTATATTTTTAGTAAAATATCTAATAAAATTTTGAAAAATATTTAATATTATATTTATTAGTATCCCACTATTTTATTGAAACCCAAAATCCCTCCCCATTGGTTGCAGAATGTATTATTTCCTGGACATCCTAGTGGCAAGGATTTATATTCCACTTATAATTACCTTAACTTTGGCTATTTATGAAACTTGAATGTTTTTTGGTAGGCATTCCAAATTCCAACTACATTAATGTATAGTTCCTTGATCTGCAATATGGACTCCCTGATTATGAAATCCTTAATTATAATTTCCTCAACCTTTGCCTCTCAGTTACACCATTTATTGAATTTAAAGTCAACCCTTGATGTGAACTAAGTTATTTCAACTCAAAAAATCAAGTTATAATTCCCCAATAATTGAAAACACCCTAACTTTGGCTGGTAAATCACTTCGAATTATGGTTCGATATTAAATAATGTAGTGGAAGGCAATATCGACATAATATATACAATTGATGGGTTTTATCCTTTTATGCATAAAATTTCAATTACTATCTTTATTACATGCCTGTTAATATTGAGTGTTTTTATATAAGTCATTAACCATGTATTAGATAATATTTATACATATGCCAATTTATTTTAGTATTATTTGGAATGATCATCAATTTAATTAAATTATGTGATTAGGAATAAACATCCATAATGAGATAAGCATGAAACTTGATAGAAATAAAATAATAAAGCGATCATGATTTTTTACTAATAGTTAGTTTATCAATCATTAGATAAAATAACCATATGCTTAGGGGAAAAAACCTTGAACCATTTAAAGTTCATGTTGCAGCTTTCCAACTATCCACCAATGTATCTCTCTTGGATTGGTTTTTCTTGGGCTCCAAACCTGAACTGCCTCCACTATCATGGGAGCTCCATCCATTACATATGATTTTACTCACAGACCGGTGGGGGAAAAGAGTTTACATAAAAGAAACCATGGGAACAAATTCCCTACATAATAAGATGAGAGAAATAATAGAATCCAATAAATTTAATTTAATAATATATTTAATGAAACAAATCACAAGAAAAGGTATAATCTATTCTCATGATCATCCACTTTCATGCAACGAATTATGCATTTAATAAAACTAGCATTAAAGTTTTATTCATTATTACTTAAGATAAATCACACTCGAATCAATTAATTTTTATCTTGAATTAATCAATTCTTTAATTTTAATTGTCATTTGAATTTCCATGGGGTTCTCATCCATCATAATTTTAAGAAAAATCAATAAATTTAACTAAAATCAACTATGAACATTAATTGTACTTTGGAGGCAACACAGTGAATACAAATCATAATCCACCCAACATGTATTATACTCGCATACAATTTTACTTTTGTGAAAAATAGGTTACTAAACTTATATTGTAAGTTAATGACATATACTATCAATATAATGATTACATGAATTATATAATTTTTCAGTCACGATTTATGAATCAATGCACATAGAGTAATAATTGTAATACAACTCATACATGATATGAAGATCTAAAAACTATCCAGATATTAAATATAAATATAAATATATATATATATATATATATTAAAAACCCATGAAACGGTGTTTCGTGTCAACATAAATACCACACACAAGAACACATCTCAGGGTTTCCATAGAATAATAAATACATTTTCAATAAGTGTAATTTGGTATAAGTACACAACATGTATAGGAGAGGTACATAGTGTTTACATATCTCACAATCTATCTGAGGTACACATATAGGGATTCAGTGTGTAAATCTTACCTCAGAAAAATTAGAGTGCACAACGTGTAAAAGGGACTACACGGAGTGTGGACTAGGAGTTACATAGTCACCAGTCAGGTAGGCATGAATAAAATGAATGGACCATCTATGACTTAAAAGAAATATGTTTCATTTAAGTGGGCTACATAGAATGTTCTCCAACTGACCATGAGCTAAGATTTCCTGGCCAATATGCGATGTAAGAATTAACTACATCATCTGTCATCAATGCACATAGTTTGAATAATTTATTAATTAACTCTTGGTGCATTTAATGTGAGTACACAACATGTAACTCAAGTTACATGGAGTTTACTTCTATGTTTTTTATTCAGAAACCACGACACCTTTGGATGAGTTCCATGATTTTATTTTATTCATAAAATAAATTATCTTGATTAGATCTTTGGAAAATGGTGGAGGAAGAAGTAGATCTTGAAATTCAAATTAAAAGAATGACTAAAATTGAATTAAAAACTAAATCAAAAATGCTTAAAAAATCTACAATTAGTAAAAAATAATAAAAAATTATTTTACCCCTATGATATCACTTGTAGTTTCTAGGTGCATAGGAAGCTTGTGATGGTTCATTCAACAATTTTCTTTTTCCATGATTGATGATAAATCTAAAATTTACATAATTATAAATGTCAATATCTATATAATTGAATTATTGTAGGGTTATAATGTCAAAAAATGAGAGAGGATCATCGCATATAATTTATAATTAATTTAATTAAATAAAAAAGTACCTTGATTGATTTTTTTTTCATTAATGAATATGAAAATAGATTTGCATTCCTTCATCTTAGTGTTGTAGGAATCATAGTAGATTCTTTATAGTGGTGATCCACATGTGTTCCATGAGTCTCTGAACATCATCGTAGGAATCTTCTAGTGCTTGCAAGACATATCCTAGAGCTTGTGTCATCCTCCTTTGATCGCCTTGAGAGCTGATTCCAAAAAATTCTCCTAGATATCTCTTGAATAGAGAGTGGGTGGTGAAGGAAGATCAATATTTGTTTTTGGGGGATTTCTTGGAGAAGGAAGCTCAATAGGTCTTGAAGGGATTCTCCAAATCTGTTTTTCACAACCAAAACAAATGAATTTTCTATTGGGTCTATAAGACTTCATTACTCCTTAAGATTTTATTTTAAAAATCACAAACACTTTTTTCATAAATATATTTTCCTTATACTTCCATATATTTCCTTACACTTACATAAATATCCTTATAATCAAAATTTTCTTAGACTTTTGAGTTAAATATATTTTTATTAAGGTTTTTAGAAATCTGTTTTACCATACCGGAAAAGTTTAGAAGGATCTGAATTTTGGTTCATGGTTATACCATATCGAAATTTCTTAAGACACTACTTCATGTTCCCTGCTTTCACTGTGATACCGATTTACATTTAGAATGAAATCTGTATCATATGTTCCTTACACTTAGATTTCCAGTATTTCGGTTTTCTAAAAAATCTTAAACTCCGACTTTCGGGTTATCAGTACTGAAGTTCATTAAAGACAGATTTGTCATACTGATACCAAAAATCCAAATACTGAAATCCTTATACCGTTTTTATTCCATACTGGAAATTTACATTCCGAATTTCTAAATAATGTTTTCTCAATACCGTTTATGTTAGAGACAGTGATATCATTTCTTATGATACCGATACCAGAGAATAAGAAACTGGTACCAAGAATTTCCTTATAAACTATCTTCTATAATCTGATACCTGTTATATTATGCCATGACGTAAATCATGATACCGGTACCAGAATTTGTTAAACTGAGTTTTCATAAAATATTTCCTTATACTTTACTCGTACCGATTTTATGAAAATCCATTCCAAAATTTATAATTCTGGAATTTATTATTCAATGATTTATTTCCTTAGTATTTCAAACCTCTTAATGTCTTTCATATCATTTCAATTTTATTGGATTCCAAGTTCCTTACACTTAAGGTGAAATATCTTTATATTCATGGTTTTTTATATAAAACGATGTCGTTGTTTCTGTTATAAACTAACCATTGTATGTTTTCTATGTGTCCAGGGCCCTCCGAGATTTAAGGAAATATGACCGTTGGAGTGGAACCAACCAGTAGTTTTTGAAAGCTATAAATAGGACCTCAAATGATGAGATCTATACCAATTCACGATTTTACTTGCTTGAATTTTGGAGTTCATCTCTCTAAAAAAGAATTTTTCTAGAGTGATAGGCTCTTATAAACTCTCAGAATTTGTGCAGAAAGCTTGATAGACTTTTTCAAACTTTTCTTCATGTAGAATTTCTTTGTGCAGAGGTGTGATTTCCTTAAAATCAGAGACTTCAGGTTGTGAAGTCATAGGTGCCAATTCCATTACAAATCGAGGGCTTGTGGGGATATCAAGACAGATATGTGTCTTATGATTAAGGGATTACCTGGGTTTGGGTAAGACAAACTTTCTTGTAAGTATAAAATAAAGGACCTTTATCCAAGGTTGTTTGATACCCTTCACTTTGGGTTAAAAGAAGATTTTAATTTTCCACTGCTTTGTAAAAATTAGGACGTTTTTTTGTATAAACTTTCTAACTTGTATTTTTGATTGTAAGAGATTCTATACGCCTTGTTGTAGAATCTCTTTGTGAGAAAAGATTATTAATATTTAGACTTAATAAATTTATATTTCTCTAATGACAATTTTTTCTTAATAGAGGTATTTTGAATTTTGTTTATAAATAATTTCCTTAAGAAATTTTATAAGTATACAATTCAACCCCTCTTGTATATTGTGCATATTCAGTGCTATTGCGATCCTAATATCAGTATAGATTAGTATTTAATACTACATACCAACCTATCAATTAGTATCAGAGCAGGTTACCTCATACTCTGAATCAGTTTATCAATTTTCTCTAGAGTGTTGGTTCAATCTGAATTAATCTCACGATTAGTTTCAAAAGAGAAATTATCTTCTTCTTCATATTTTTCAGAGTCTGAATTTCGAACTCACATGTTTGGACTCATATTTTTCTTAGAGATACTCGAGCTCTTATTTTTCTTGTACCTCACAATTTTTCTTAAAATTTTCTTTAAGAACTTTATATTTCTTCAAGCACTACTACTAATATTTTTGTCCAAGAAAGGAATTTTTATGGAAGGATCCATGCATATCGGTTCTTTGGACAATTTAAATCCTACCAGACCTCCATTTTTTGATGGAAACAATTATGAGTAAAGGTGAGATAGGATAAAGACATTCATTATTAACACTAGAGTTGACAACTACCTAATGCCGATTGGAGATTATAAGATTCCTGATAAGGAATTGAGAACTTTTTCTAATCTGGAGAGGGAAAAATATCTAACTAATTTCAGAGTCAAAAATGAATTGCTATGTTCCACGACTAGGAATATCTATAGTCAAATATCCTCACATAAAGATGAAAATAGTATCTGGACGAAATTGAAAGTTACAAATTTTGGAACTTCAAAAGTTATAGAAACAAGAAGAGATATTTTAAGAGCTGAATATCATGGCTTTAACATTCCTTACAGAGAACCGATAAGTAAATTTTAGTAGGGGTTAATGACAATTGTGAATATCTTATATTCTATGGGAGAAAAAGATATTGATAATGAAATACATGTTGAAAAGATCATAGACATCATGCCTAATTAATGGGAGTCGAAGAGAACAACAATTGATGAGAACCGAAAAGTCACCCAGATTTCATTAGAAAATATTTTTGGAACTCTTCTACAACACGAGACTAGAATGAAGAGAGATGCAGATAATATTACGAAAAATAATGGGAATGTAAGTGTTGCATTCAAAACAACATCTAACCATACAAAATAAAAAACTCCAGAAAGGGTTACTAGGTCAAAGTCAATGAAAGTTACTATTCAGTCAGAACTTAGAGAAACAAAAAAAATCTAAGAATGAGTTAGCTAATCTTGCTCGGAGAATGAATAGGATAGTAGATCAGAAGAACTATCAAAATAAGTTTAAGAAGAGAGACTATAGAGAAAAGAAATATAGGGAATTTACTTGCTACAAATGCAGAAGGACAGGTCATATCAGACCTGATTTCCCTCTTTTGAACAAGAAGGATAAAAAGGAAATGAATTTAGAGATAAATAATAAGAATTTATATCATTATAAGCACAAGAAAAGTCTTAAAGAAAATGAAACTTGGAGTGCTAGTTGTGGAGACTCTTCTAAAAGTGAATCTTATGAACATGATTCATCAACACAAAATAATATCGGATTTATTACTACTAATTTTTCCCAATTACATGTTTTATGGCCAAGGTACGCTCTGCCAAGGTTTTAACAAATTTATCTCTTGATAAGGATTATTATCCTGAAGATATTACTTCTAATGAAGATACTTCTTCATCAGATAATGAAGAAATACCTTTGTATGAAGAAGTATCTAGATTTTCCATGTTGTTAGAAGCAAAAAATTATAAAATTTCTAAGAAACTAGACAAGGAAAATATTAGAGAAGAAGTTATTACAGACGAGATTTCAGATCACACTACAGATCTTAAAGATAAGGATGAGATCCTAGAAAAACTTTCTAATGACCTTAAGGAAGTAAATTCTGAAAAGGAAAAAATTTCTAAATATATTAAGAATTATATTTCAAGAATAAATGATTTTGAGGAAAAATCTAAATCTAAGGAAATAATTACCAAGGATAGGAACTTATTCATAAGAATAAAATCCGAAATATTTTTTCTGAAGAAACTTCTTTCCAATTTTACTTCTGGTAAAGAAAATTTTGACAAGATGTATTCCCAAATCAGACCTTATGGAAATACTTCTAGAGTAGGTTATACTCACAGAAAACCTATTTTCAAAAATAACTAGTTTATTCCATCCAAATCCCCCTTCTGTACAAAATGTCAAAGTGGAGGAAATTGGAGTAAAACCTGTTCCTTAAATAGAATTCAATATCTAGGTTTTCACAAGGATTATTTTTCCAAAAAAAATTTGGGTTCCTAAAATTTTATTATCTAACCCCAGATCCAAACCCGTTTGGATTCCAAAGATCTAACTTTTGAATTTAAAGGAAAATGAAGTATGTACCAATAATATCTAGTATATGGATAGTGGATGTTCTCATCATATGATTGGTAACAAAAGTTATTTTCATAATATTATCAAAATGAAAGGTGGAAAAGTAACCTTCATGGATAATTATCAAGGAGAAATTGTTGGTATAGGTAATATCATTATTCTTGGAAAAGTTTTAATTTATAATGTTTTATTTGTTAATGGTGTTATGAAGAACCTTATGATCATAAGTCAATTATGTGATGAAGGTTACCTTGTGAATTTTAGGAATGATAAGTGTTTAGTTCACAATTCCAAGGATGAATATATTCTTACTGCACATAGGCGTGATAATGTCTACACTTTGAACTTAAAAGACTTAATAAGTCAAGATATTCCTTGATTATGTGCAATTGAAGATCAATCTTGGATTTTGCATAGAAGATTAGGACACATCAACCTTAATATCCTTAGTAATCTCTCAAAGAATGGATCAATTAAGGATATACTATTTCTATGATCTGATTCTTTAAAATTTGTGACCCTTATCATTTTGGAAAGCAACACAAATCTAGTTTTAAATCTATTAGTGAAGTTTCAACATCTAATTCCCTATAGTTAGTGAATATGGATTTATTTGTTCCTACACAAACTAGATGTATTGGAGGAAAATATTATGTATTTGTTCTTGTTAATGACTACAATAGATATACTTGGGTCTATTTTCTAGCAAGAAAATCTGAAGCATTTTCTTATTTTAGAACTTTTTTAGATCAAGTAAAAAATGAGAAAAAACTACCATTGATAACTATTTATAGTGATCATGGTGGTGAGTTTGTAAATTTTGATTTTGAAACTTTTTGTAGTAATAAAGGTATTAATCAGAATTTCTCAGCACCAAGAACGCCTCAACAAAATGGTGTTGTTGAAAGAAGGAACTAAATCCTTCAAGAGATAACCAGAATAATGTTGAGTGAATATTCCATAACAAAACACTTTTGGGATGAAGTTGTAAGTACTACCTGTTATACTATAAATCTAGTTTTTATAAGACCGTTTCATAATAAAACTATTTATTATCCATGGAATGGTGGAAAACCAAAAGTTTCTTACATCAAGGTTTTTGGTTGTAATGTTTTTGTCCCTAATACTAAGGATAACTTACACAGATTTTCACGAAAATCCAACAAATGAATTTTCTTAGGCTATTAGACTAAATCTAATTCTTATAGAGTTTTCAATAAAAACACTTGTACTGTAGAGGAAATAGTAAATGTTAAATTTGATGAAACTGATCCTTTTTTAATCAACCTATTTTATATCCTCTAGATATATTTTCTTAAAATTAGCAACAACCTATAGTTGAAGACTCTTATAATAAAAATGTTTATGAAAATACTCCTGAAACATTTATCCCTGATGATTTTCTACCTTATGTTGATGATCAAATTTTACAAAACCCTAATCAGTTGTTACTTAGAAATCATCCTACTGATAATGTCATAAGAGATTTAAATCAACCTGTAAGGACTAGAAGTTCCTTAAGAAATGAAATTGAACATTTTTCTTTTCCTTCTAAATTTGATCCAATGACTCCTGAGGAAGCCTTAGGTGATGAAAATTAGATAAAGGCTATGTAAGATGAACTCAATGAGTTTGTAAGGAATGAAGTCTGGAACCTGTTTGAGAGACCTAAGGATACGTCTATTATTGGTGTAAAATGGATTTTCATAAATAAATGTGATGAAAATGGGATTATAGTTAGAAATAAAGAATGATTAGTTGCTAAAGGCTATAACCAACAAGAAGACATAGACTATGAAGACACTTATGCACCAGTAGAAATACTTTAATCTATCCAGATTCTTCTAGAATTTTCAGCATTCTATAATTTTAAACATTATAAAATGGATGTGAAGTGTGCTTTCCTTAATGTATATGTCACACCCCGACCACGGATGCCCATGTTTTTACTATTTTCTCGGTCCCGCGACTTTGGGAAGAGTTGCGGCGGGTCCAGGTTTGAATTTTCCTTGAAGCATTGATGTTTTCGGTGGGTTTCGGGCCAGTGCGCAGTCACCGCACTGCTAGCGGTCGCTGCGCATTCGGTCCGGGGTGGTGCGTGGTCGCCACGCATTCGGTCCGATTATGTGTTCAGACCTGGTGAGTGCGCGGTTGCTCAACCGATTAAATAAATAATAAAATTTAAATGAATAAATTAAATTAAAAATAGTTTCATAAGATGTTCAATAATAATAATAACAATAATTTATAATATTGTTATTATTAATATTATTATTAAAATTATTATGATTATTCTTAATAAGATTATTACTATTATTAGTCAAATTATTATTATTATTTATCATTGTTTACTTTTACTTTTTTTCTTCTTCTTTATTCTTATTTATTCTTCTTTTTTCTCCTTTGTTATTTCCACGCGGGTGTTCCCCCGCTCCACTATTTCCTCTCTTCTTCTCCCCAAGCAGCCCGCACAGCCTACCATCCCCGCATCCTGAAGCTCCTGCTCCGCCAGCGCCTTCGACCGGCTGCAGCGCCCCACTCCGGTGCCCTCCCTGCTGAGCAGCAGCTCCTCCACCTGCACCTCTCCGCGGCGCCACCCTCATGCTACTCAGCTCTCAGCTTCTCCGCCTTGCTCGCGTCCCGGCCTACCGACCTCTCCACAGCCGTGTGTGACCAGTGCCCCCAGCCGACCTATTCGACTCCCACCTGCTGCAGCCATGCCTCGACCAGCCCTCCGCCTGGTGCTGCACAGCGCCCTCCAGCCCAGCCGGATCCCATTATGCTTGCCCCCCCTCCTGGAGCGCGCCTGCAGCACCTCCGCCAACACCTCTCCACCGAACCTCTGCAGCGCCTAGCCACCCCTGTCCGCGGCCGTTTCCTACTTCCGCCGCATAGCAGCTGGGCATGCGACCCGACACCCTCTCCTACTCCCGGCGCTGCACATCGTCCTCACTGCTATCCCTCATGCAGATCGTGATCCAACTCCTGGATTCTTGTATGCGGCACTCAACCACCTCGGATCCCTGTCCGACTCACTCTCAGTCTGCATCGATAGCCGCACCTCGCCCCAGCCGCGTGCCAACAGCCTGCCATCCCTCTTGTCCGGCCTCCGTGCTTGCAGCCTGCCCGCTCCACCAGCCGCCCTGTTGTGCGCCCTCTACAACCCCCTGCTTATGCGTCCTGCTCACCCACTACCCGTCCCCTTGCTACGTTCGAGCAGCCCGCCGACGACCTTCCCTCCTTGAACCTCCCTGCTCCAGCCAATCGGTAGCCAGCAACCCTCCACTTCCGATCGCCGCAGCCCTCCTATTATGTCCTCGACATCCGCTGTCCGCCTGGGGCTACCCCGCAACCTTCGACCGCCGTCTCTGACTGGTGGGACCTCTTCTCAGCCGTCGCACAACTCTGACCAGCTCGTACCCTCCTGTCGTGTGCCTTTCGACCCATCGCATGCCCTCTGACTGGTCGCAAACCCTTCCCATCGGCCGCCTCGCATCGCTGCTGTCTGGCGGTCCTTGCCGCACCCCCTGGTCGGACAGCTTCCAGTTGCGTGCCTTCCGTTGTTCCGGCGCGACGCCCTCCGGCGGCCCGTATCTTGTCTTAGCCCCCCGATGGGTATACCCTATTATTTTATACCTGTTTGATATTTATATTTGAAATACATATATATATATGCCTTGGGTTGATTAGAGATTTTATTAATTAATTTTTTATTTGGGTTGGCTTGACGTTCTAGGACCCGCGCGGGGCGTTTCTGAGTGAGCGCCATCGCCGCGGTTTGTTTCAGAGGTTGCGTCGACGTCGCGCCTGTCTCAGAGTGAGCGTCATCGTCTCGCCTGCTTCCGAGTGAGCGCCGTCGTCGCGCTTGTTTCCACGTGAGCGCCGTCGTCGTGCCTGGTTTCCGAGCTTGCGTCGTCGTCGCGCCTTGGTCTTGAGGTAGGTCCCCCACTGTACTTACTTTTAAATTTAGAATTTATTAATTGCTTGTCGTTTTATTAATTTTAATGAATGATAAATAATATAAGATAATTAATTTTTAAATGATTGTTCAATGTAGAAAAGAGCTGTTTATTTTATACCGAACACTTGTGACACTTTCTTGACGGGCGGACACCCAGTTTTGAAAGAATGCCCGTTTGACCTTTAAACATAATTCACGGAACTTCAAATGTGCTTTTAGTTTTAAAGATAAATAATTTCTTCTGAACAAGTGTTTTGAGCTTTTTAAGAAATGAGGTTTTACTTTAAAATTGGTGAAGGCCCGTTTGGCACTTTAATGAAATGGATTATCTTGGAAATCCCACTCAGGGGTGATCCTTGGTGTGCGTTGTTTGCGTGAGATATATGTGATGTTTGTGCATCGTGACTGATTTATTTACATTGTAGACACACCCCTTTTTATTGCTTGTGTTGACATGGGAACCTGGCATATTGAGTGAATTTTCTGAGAACGATTGCTGCACTAGTTTAGACCACGCACTGGCTAGTGGCCCCATAGTAGGGGAATACTGAGTTATTGCTGCTACGGGGATTGGGCCCCTCGGTTAGGCCATGTAGGGCTATGCCGGGCGTTAGGGCATTATGACGTCATCGAGTTATGGCATGCCTTCAGGATGAGTCAGATGTATAGTACGTTCTGGATTGTTCACGATCTCCTAGGTTCGACCCATGTTTCCTTTAGTGTGTATTTGTGTGTGGTGGACGATCGAGAGGTCTAGTTCGGTTGCTGACCTATGTGCGCCACTTTTCCCATTGCCCTTGGTGTGTGTTGTGTTCTATGTGTGGTTTTTATTTGGTTAATAACTGAAGTCTAGTTTTCTAAATTGTTTATAGAAAAATGTTTTAAAAAAAATGAATTGTATCTTTTCCTTTCAAACATTAAACTTGTTTTTAAATTAAAAAGGGCAATGGACTGATACTTGATTTAGAAATGATAGTGTGAGTGAAAACCAATATTTTGTATATTTAGTTCAAACCTGGAATTAGTAAATTTCTTTATTTAAAGGTAGTGCATTGGGAATAGATATCGGGCTAGCCTACTGAGTTTTAATACTCACGCCTATAGTGCTTTTCTGTTTTTAGTGTTTGTGCAGGTTACAGCTTGGGTGCGTTTGCCTTGGGTGACGTTTGGTCATGAGTTGGAGAGTGACCCGCGAGGTCACACATAGATAGTGGTTGTCTCTTTCGGTTAGTTTTATTTTCTTTTGTTCTTGTTAGTTACTTTACTCTGTTTATTTTCTGCTGCTCTAATTATTTATTTTTACTGGGAAAAATCGTTCCCACTTGCTCACTGTTGATGCCCTGGCGCTTGTCGCCAGCCCGGGAGGATCGGGAACGCCTCTCGGGTCATGTCGCGGACCAGCTCGGGTGACCGGTTCAGGGTTGACCCGGGTTGGTTCGTGACAAAATGGTATCAGAGGAGGTCGGCCCTTAGGGGACCTCACTTTTCAGAGCGCCCTTTGTTATTTTGGGATGTCTGGTAGAAGGAGATTAGGACTGTCAGAGCTCAGGAGGTAGGTTACGGGTCGGTGCCTGATCACCACCACTTGTGACAAGACCTGAGTTACTATGGTTAGTCCGTGATTTGAGTCTTTTTTCTTTGGTTGCTTTGGCTTGAGGGATGACAATGGAGGTGAATCGGTTCACTTTGCAGACTCACATGGGGTGGTGACCCATGTGGAGTCCAAGTGTCCGGCTCAAGGTCCTCTTAGAGTTATGCTTTACCTGGGGCATGACTCACCACCATGTCACCGAGTTAGGCATACGCACTAGTCCCTCGTTCCGGTGTTTTGTTGTTGGTTGTGTTTCATTTTGAACTCGGTTGATGGGTGTGTGTGTTGAAAATGAAAGTGATTTCGAAATGAAAAAAAGGGGTTTTCTTCCAAATTGTTTTTGAAATTACTAAAGTGGGTTTTTATAGAGAATGTGTATAGGTTTGGAAAAACTTGGTATGTGTTTGGATTTGGTAAGGAAAATAAGTGTTTGAACCTTGGCACTCCTTATTGAGGGTCACACGTGCATGGGTATGTGTGGAAAGTGCGTGGAGGCACTTGTTTGCAACTGATATGAGCGAGATTGAATGAACGCACATGTGACGGTTCATAAGGTGCCATAGGTGAGTTTTTTTTTTTTAAAAAAAATTGTAAAGAGAAAATGGTTTTGGAAAAGTGATTTATCCATGTGTTGTATATGTTTGGATTATGGGCCTATTTCCATTAGCTTGTGTTGTTGATTTGATTGAGTTTTGGCTTGATGCCGGTTTCGATGGTGTTTTTTGTGATAGTCATGAGTATGCCGCCCAGAAAGCCTCCCAAAGTTGTCAATAAGTTATTCTCAGTTCTCAGTTCCTTTTGTGTGTTTCTTGCTTATAGAGGTAGTCAAAGTCTATTAGAGGTAGTGGTATTGTTCTGAAAGATAGTGTGTCTTCGAGTTGTTGGGATCTCCCAGGGTAGTTAAGGTTCGTACCACCCTAGAGTTATTTGAGGGTTCAGTTCTGGACTAGTAAAGATAAAATGTCTTATCGCCGTTAGAGTTTTGGGTGTGATAAATGGTGTTAGATTACTGCGAAGGTTCTCCATCTGGCAAGGAGTGTGGGATGGAGGAACCTGTCTCAAAGAAACTACCATCGTCGGTACCGGCTCCTAGTTCGTCGGATTGCTCTTTTGTGTGCCACCAGAATGGCCAGTCCAGGCATTCTAAGCCGTCATGTTTTATCTCTTTGAAAACGTACGACCATAGTGGTTGTTTTAATCATTGAACGGAAGGAGTTAGAGACCACAAGATGAAAATATCTGGCTGTGAGGCAAGAGATGCTTCAGTTATCAGGGCCCCAGCCACAGGTCTCGGGGTGAAGCTCGCGCACAGTCAGGAGTTGTCGAGGGTGTGTGGAACCTCGGTCTAGATAATGTCTTTGGATTTGGAATGGAAATATCCAGAATTTCCCTTGTTCTATTCTCGTCGCTTTTGTAAGCTCATCTTTTTTCGCCGTGGCGTGATGAGCTCTTTTCCCCACAATCCAAGCGGTCTTGTCTACCCTCAGTGTGGTTTTTAAGTTGTTTGGTCTCTTTGAATGGTGTGGGCCCATGAATAAACGAACATGTTCTGTATTTGAGTTGGTCCTAGTTGTGTTCGATAGGGTAATGTTCATTTTGTAATGTTGATGGGAGGTGTGGAGTTAATTTCTCATCCTCAAGTTGCTAGATTGTTCCGTGATAAGCTTTTCATCAAGTCTCAGGTGTGTTGTTTAGTAAATGTGGGAAAAAAATGAATGAGTTCTGTTCGGGAGTTCCTGTATTCCCCCCCCCCCTTGGGGGTTGTTTGTTTGGGTTTCAAGGGTTTTTGTATTATTAAATTCTTGTGGTGGGGAGAACCCTCTTATGTTCTCCCCTCAATCTCAGGTGGTGGTTTTTCTTGAATTGGTCGGGTGTGACGTTTGTTGGGAATGGTCACCCTGAAACTCTGGTTTCTCTATGATTTTTGTCTGTGAATGAAATTATGTTGTGTCAACTATTGGCTTGGTGACTTTCTAGGGGCAGAAAGTGTCTGTGGTGGGGAGAATTGTCACACCCCGACCACGGATGCCCATGTTTTTACTATTTTCTTGGTCCCACGACTTTGGGCAGAGTTGCGGCGGGTCCAGGATTGAATTTTCCTTGAAGCATTGATGTTTTCGGTGGGTTTCGGGCCAGTGCGCAGTCACCGCACTACTAGCGGTCACTGCACATTCGGTCCGGGGTGGTGCGTGGTCACCACGCATTCGGTCCGATTATGTGTTCAGACCTGGTGAGTGTGCGGTTGCTCAACCGATTAAATAAATAATAAAATTTAAATGAATAAATTAAATTAAAAATAGTTTCATAAGATGTTCAATAATAATAATAACAAAAATTTATAATATTGTTATTATTAATATTATTATTAAAATTATTATGATTATTCTTAATAAGATTATTACTATTATTAGTCAAATTATTATTATTATTTATCATTGTTTACTTTTACTTTTTTTCTTCTTCTTTATTCTTATTTATTCTTCTTTTTTCTCCTTTGTTATTTCCACGCGGGTGTTCCCCCGCTCCACTATTTCCTCTCTTCTTCTCCCCAAGCAGCCCGCACAGCCTACCATCCCCGCATCCTGAACCTCCTGCTCCGCCAGCACCTTCGACCGGCTGCAGCGCCCCACTCCGGCGCCCTCCCTGCTGAGCAGCAGCTCCTCCACCCGCACCTCTCCGCGGCGCCACCCTCTTGCTACTCAGCTCTCAGCTTCTCCGCCTTGCTCGCGTCCCGGCCTACCGACCTCTCCACAGCCGTGTGTGACCAGTGCCCCCAGCCGACCTATTCGACTCCCACCTGCTGCGGCCATGCCTCGACCAGCCCTCCGCCTGGTGCTGCACAGCGCCCTCCAGCCCAGCCAGATCCCATTATGCTTGCCCCCCCTCCTGGAGCGCGCCTGCAGCACCTCCGCCAACACCTCTCCACCGAACCTCTGCAGCGCCTAGCCACCCCTGTCCGCGGCCGTTTCCTACTTCCGCCGCACAGCAGCTGGGCATGCGACCCGACACCCTCTCCTACTCCCGGCGCTACACATCGTCCTCACTGCTATCCCTCATGCAGATCGTGATCCAACTCCTGGATTCTTGTATGCGGCACTCAACCACCTCGGATCCCTATCCGACTCACTCTCAGTCTGCATCGATAGCCGCACCTCACCCCAGCCGCGTGCCAACAGCCTGCCATCCCTCTTGTCCGACCTCCGTGCTTGCAGCCTGCCCGCTCCGCCAGCCGCCCTGTTGTGCTCCCTCTACAACCCCCTGCATATGCGTCCTGCTCACGCACTACCCGTCCCCTTGCTACGTTGGAGCAGCCCGCCGACGACCTTCCCTCCTTGAACCACCCTGCTCCAGCCAATCGGTAGCCAGCAACCCTCCACTTCCGATCGCCGCAGCCCTCCTATTATGTCCTCGACAGCCGCTTTCCGCCTGGGGCTACCCCGCACCCTTCGACCGCCGTCTCTGACTGGTGGGACCTCTTCTCAGCCGTCGCACAACTCTGACCAGCTCGTACCCTCCTGTCGTGTTCCTTTCGACCCGTCGCGTGCCCTCTGACTGGTCGCAAACCCTTCCCATCGGCCGCCTCGCATCGCTGCTGTCTGGCGGCCCTTGCCGCACCCCCTGGTCGGACCGCTTCCAGCTGCGTGCCTTCCGTTGTTCCGGCGCGACGCCCTCCGGCGGCCCGTATCTTGTCTCAGCCCCCTGATGGGTATACCCTATTATTTTATGCCTGTTTGATATTTATATTTGAAATACATATATATATATGCCTTGGGTTGATTAGAGATTTTATTAATTAATTTTTTATTTGGGTTGGCTTGACGTTCTAGGACCCGTGCGGGGCGTTTCTGAGTGAGCGCCATCGCCGCGGTTTGTTTCGGAGGTTGTGTCGACGTCGCGCCTATCTCCGAGTGAGCGTCGTCGTCTCGCCTGCTTCCGAGTGAGTGCCGTTGTCACACTTGTTTCCACGTGAGCGCCGTCGTCGTGCCTGGTTTCCGAGCTTGCGTCGTCGTCGCGCCTTGGTCTTGAGGTAGGTCCCCCACTGCACTTACTTTTAAATTTAGAATTTATTAATTGCTTGTCGTTTTATTAATTTTAATGAATGATAAATAATATAAGATAATTAATTTTTAAATGATTGTTCAATGTAAAAAAGAGCTGTTTATTTTATACCGAACACTTGTGACACTTTCTTGACGGGCGGACACCCAGTTTTGAAAGAATGCACGTTTGACCTTTAAACATAATTCACGGAACTTCAAATGTGCTTTTAGTTTTAAAGATAAATAATTTCTTCTGAACAAGTGTTTTGAGCTTTTTGAGAAATGAGGTTTTACTTTAAAATTGGTGAAGGCCCGTTTGGCACTTTAATGAAATGGATTATCTTGGAAATCCCACTCGGGGGTGATCCTTGGTGTGCGTTGTTTGCGTGAGCTATATGTGATGTTTGTGCATCGTGACTGATTTATTTACATTGTAGACGCACCCCTTTTTATTGCTTGTGTTGACATGGGAAGCTGGCATATTGAGTGAATTTTCTGAGAACGATTGCTGCACTAGTTTAGACCACGCACTGGCTAGTGGCCCCATAGTAGGGGAATACTGAGTTATTGCTGCTACGGGGATTGGGCCCCTCGGTTAGGCCATGTAGGGCTATGCCGGGCGTTAGGGAGTTATGACGTCATCGAGTTATGGCATGCCTTTAGGATGAGTCAGATGTATAGTACGTTCTGGATTGTTCACGATCTCCTAGGTTCGACCCATGTTTCCTTTAGTGTGTATTTGTGTGTGGTGGACGATCGAGAGGTCTAGTTCGGTTGCTGACCTATGTGCGCCACTTTTCCCATTTCCCTTGGTGTGTGTTGTGTGCTATGTGTGGTTTTTCTTTGGTTAATAACTGAAGTCTAGTTTTCTAAATTGTTTATAGAAAAATGTTTTAAAAAAAATGAATTGTATATTTTCCTTTCAAACATTAAACTTGTTTTTAAATTAAAAAGGGCAATGGACTGATACTTGATTTAGAAATGATAGTGTGAGTGAAAACCAATATTTTGTATATTTAGTTCAAACCTGGAATTAGTAAATTTCTTTATTTAAAGGTAGTGCATTGGGAATAGATATCGGGCTAGCCTACTGAGTTTTAATACTCACGCCTATAGTGCTTTTCTGTTTTTAGTGTTTGTGCAGGTTACAGCTTGGGTGCGTTTGCCTTGGGTGACGTTTGGTCGTGAGTTGGAGAGTGACCCGCGAGGTCACACAGAGATAGTGGTTGTCTCTTTCGGTTAGTTTTATTTTCTTTTGTTCTTGTTAGTTACTTTACTCTGTTTATTTTCTGCTGCTCTAATTATTTATTTTTACTGGGCAAAATCGTTCCCACTTGCTCACTGTTGATGCCCTGGCGCTTGTCGCCAGCCCGGGAGGATCGGGAACGCCTCTCGGGTCATGTCGCGGACCAGCTCGGGTGACCGGTTCAGGGTTGACCCGGGTTGGTTCGTGAAAGTATATGTACAGGAAGAAGTATACGTAGACCAACCTCCTAGAATTAGAGATCAAAAACAGACTGATCATGTATATAAACTTACCAAAGCTTTATATGGCCTTAAAAAATCCTCTAGAGCTTGGTATGATAGAAATACATGATTTTTTCTTCAAAACAACTATTCTAAGGGAACAACAGATCCAGAACTTTTTATAAAGAAATATAAAAAAGATTTTTTAATTGTACAAATATATGCTGATGAAATTATATTCAGATCAACTCAACAATCTTTAACAGATTCAATTACGGATCTTATGAAGTCTGAGTTTTAGATGAGAATGATGGGTGAGTTAAAATTCTTTCTTAGTTTTCAAATTTCTCAAAAACCAGAAGGAACTTATATATCTCAACATAAGTAAATAAAATATATTCTTAAAGAGATTGTGTATTATAATACTAAGAGTATAAGTACTCCTATCGGAAATTCTAATACACTTGATATTGACGAAGCAGGGAAACCTGTGGATCAAACATCTTTTAGAGGAATGATAGGAAGTTTACTTTACTTAACAAAAATATGACCTGACTTAATGTTTTCTGTTTGCCTATGTGCATGATATTAAGAAAATTCTAAGGAATCCCATCTTAAGGCTATGAAAAGAATTTTTCAGTACTAAAATGGAACCATGGATTTAGGACTTTTTTATTCTTTTTAAAATGTTTTTTATCTAAAAAGATTTTCGGATACTGATTTTTATTGTTGTAAAATGGATTTAAAGGGTACATATGGAACTTTTCATTTCCTAAGAGATTCCTTAGTTTCTTGGTCTTGTAAGAAACAACATTCTATAGCACTTTCCACTGCTGAAAAAGAATATGTATCAGCTGGAAGTTGTTGTGCTCAAGTGTTGTGGATGCCAAACACACTCACAGATTATGGCATGAGTTTTTCTAAAACACAAATCTTGTGTGATAACACTAGTGCCATAACTCTAAGAAAAAACCCAGCACATCGCTCCCATGCTAAGCACATAGATATTAGGCATCACTTTATTAGGGATCACACACTCAAAGGAGATATAAATCTTCAATTCATTGGAATGAAAGAACAAATTTCTAATATATTTACCAAACCATTACCATCTGATAAATTTGAATACATTAAATAGAAGCTAGGAATGATATCTATAAGATAATCATTCAAATCAACTTATTGTTTACGAATATCCTAACATTAAATTACTCCTAAATTCATGGGGAGTACATACGTTTGAAAATTTTAAAATTCTTGTTTTCTTTAAAAATTTTATTTTTTCTGGAATTAGTGAGTTTCAGAATTGAGTTTTTTCTTCCCCAGTATCTGTTTTAAAAATCCCTGAATCGAAGTTATTAGAATCCATATTTCCAGAGTTGAAATTCTTAGATTCAAAATTCTGGTTTCTAATTTTTTTTAACCATATTTTTTTTTCTTTGATACTGATACCTTCTTCATTTTTTCCTTAATGGTACATTTTTCTTATCCCCTAGTTATTTTTCTTACAATTTTATTTGTTGTTATTTAATTCTCATAAGATTTTTTTCTTTGGCTTCATATTTCCTTAGAATCCGACTTTCAATTTTCTAAAACCTCAAAATTTCGGTATGGATATATTTTTTTCAACCATCCTCAAATGTTATATCCTTTAGGGAAAATCACAGCAGTTTGATTTACTTATTGAAGTTGAAAGGTCGTAGTTTGTCTATATAAGGTCTACCCCACTTCATAAGGACCCCATTGGTTCATTAAGCCTTTAAGTCGATGTTCTGCTACTTCAGAGTTTGTTATTCTGGATTTATTCGGAGATTTATTACAAATCTGAATGTCAGGCAGTTCCGATCAGATGGTAGTAAAGGAGAATAAAGATAATATGATATATCGGGAGATATTTTTATGTTCATACTTTTACAATTGATATTACTCCCTCGTCTCTCGTATTATCAAATTTAATCATTGGGAGAGAATTTGTATAGTAAAGGACAAGGTTCAAGATCCTGTATATCTCGAGCTAGTCATACAGTTTTATGACTCTGTCAATTTCTTTTAAAAGGATGATAAGAAGTATTTTATATTTAAGGCTTATGAAAAGACTTACAATGTTCCATGCCGAAAAGTGGCCAACTTCCTAAAAATTTCCTATGAAGGAGAGTCCCTCATAGGTTCTTACAAAATTCCCGATAAGGAAGGTTCTTTCAAGAAGAACCATTCTTTAGAAAGTCTCGACATCAAGGGAGTTAAGACTCTGAAACCTGCACACTTATAATTGGACCATGGGTTGGTGGCATTATGGATGAAAGGGTTATTTATTCCATGGAAAAAGGATAAAGACCCCTTAAAGACGTGTTCTATTATCTTGTTTTACATTCTCATCAACCTCAGGAAGGTAAATTTTGTTATGTATATTATTCTTACGATTAATGTAGTGAAAGCCGGTACCATCAAATCCAAAATTCTGATGTACCCTGCCACTATCTCAAGGATAGTTGTTATGGTTTTAGTTGGAATGAAAATTTCATGCAAGTCCACTTTTAAGCCTTGAAATATTTTTTTTGTTGAGTGAAGATATGCTGAAGAGAATGAAACTCTCTTACAATCCAAACTCTAGGAAGTTTAAAGAAGTTATAATGCCAGAAGTTCAGAAGCTGGTATTGAAGGATGCTATTTCGGAATCGTCTAAAGCGGCATAGAAAAAGTCCATACCAAAATCTTCAAAAAGTGATCAGAAGAAGAAAAAGTCAGATGATGTCTCTTATGACAATCCTATCTCAATAGGTAAGGCTTCAGATCTACCAGTTACAAGGAAACCGAAGGCTTACTCTGATGATATTGTTGCTGACTGGAGGAAGTCAACTGAATCCAGGAAGGAAGGGGATCCAACCTTTGGGTTGAATCTGGAAGAGGCAAAGGCCTCGAAGATTCAAACTTCTGATGTATTAGAGAAAGAAGCTAAGGATAAGAAATATAAAATAAAGTGAATTGAGAAAGAGATTATACAATCCTTACAAAATGATGTAGAAAAGTCCTCTGAGAAGACACCTGTACCAGATGACACTCCAGAACCTAAGAAGGAAAATAAACTTCTAGTGATACCTAAACCCATTCATGAAATGGAAGAAGTACAAGAAGAGGATGATATCATTCAAGAAGAAGAAGTTGTTATTAGACAAGTTGATGATTATGTTGCAACCCCATGAGTTTATACTGAAGAAGAAGAAGAAGAATAAGTTTTGACCGAAGTGGAAGTAGTATAAGAGGTAGAAGAATAGATTGATGTAACCAGAAATGAAGATGAAATCCATTAATCTAAAAATAGTGATACCGGAAGTGAAGAAGAGGAAGTACAAGAAGAGATTCAAGGAGGATCCAGAGATAACAAGGCTATAAAAAATGAGTAAGTTACTCAGGGTTCCAAACCCTCTACATTTCTGAAAGTTGATAGAGGGAAGGCCATTATGGTTACCCCTTCTGATGTCGACTCTCCTCAAAATCTTGAGAATCTGCAATCATCTGATCCAAAGGTCAGTAAAGGGGAATATGACTCTGATTCCTCGTCATCTATGGGTGATGACTATGTAAAAATTTCGTTAAGGAAATTAGTAAGTACCATTCTAATACTTGCTAACATAGATTCTTGGAGCCAAATGATGCAGGAAACCATAAATCAAAAGACGAATTCAACATATATGATGATAGACATGGTTGTGAAAAGACAAGTTGATCATAATAATCTTCTCATTGACTACAAAGATAAAAAAGTTTCATGTCATAAAGTGATGAGCCAGACCCAATACTTATCAGATAAATCTCTACAATTCCCGGACTTCATAAAATCAACAATGGAAGATTTCAATGATGTATCAAATGATCTAACCAAAGTCAAGAATTCCTTCTCAGAGAAATTTTCTAGTGAGTTAGCTGTGAAGAAAATGAAGAAAAAAATTTTCTTGATCAAATGAATACCGTAGCTGAAGTTCTCAATTATCAAAAATGAATATCTTCTAGTCTATTGAAGAAATCGGGTTCACAAGAAGAAGTGTTTAAAATTATTGAAGATAAGAATCGATCCCAAGAATTCTGGATCCAAGATTTGGAGAAGAAGGTAGATGAGCAAGATTCCTTGATAAAGAAGCTTTAAGAACATCACAAGGAGGTGAAAAATATTAATTCCTTGGTGAAAATTCTTCTTTCATAGAAGAAGAAGGAGGTATAACACATTTCTTATCCCATGCTGAATTTTTGTTGTATTTCCTTTCATGTAAAACTTAATGAAAAATTCCTTGAAAATATTTCATATTTTGTCTCATGTATATTTCATTCTAACCTTATAGGTCCCTCTCCATCCCTTTTTGAAAATCACAAAGGGGGATAATTCTATCAAAGGGAGAATTTAAAGGAAGAAAAATTTTATAAAGGAAAAATTTCCTTAGGGTAAAATATAAGGAAAAATAAATTTCCTAACTTTCATCTGTAAGGGAGAGTTACACATCTAAGGGGGATTCTCTCTAAATAGAATAATATATATATCTGAAGGGGAGATTTTTGTACTCTAAGAACTTCTACATAAGGGAAGAATAATTTACCCTAAGTCATACACTTAAGGGGGAGCTAAGTATTTCTAACTTTATGTAATTATTTCTTCCTTCGTAAAATTTTTTCAATGCTGTTTGTGCTTTCAAAAATGGAGGAGATTTTTAGGTCTATAAGACCTCTTCATTCCTTAAGCTTTTGTTTTTAAAATCAAAAACACTTTTTTCGTAAATATATTTTCTTTACACTTCCATATATTTCCTTACACTTACATAAATTTACTTATAACCAAAATTTCTTTAGACTTTTGAGTTAAATATATTTTTATTAAGGTTTTTAGAAATCTATTTTACCATACCAGAAATGTTCTTAAGGATCCGAATATAGGTTCATGGTTATACCATACCGAAATTACTTAAGACACTCTTTCCAATTCTCTTCTTTCACTGCGATTCTGATTTCCATCTAGAATGAAATTCGTACCATATTTTCCTTATACATAGATTTCCAGTACATTGGTTTTCTAAAAAATCTTAAACTCTGAATTCCGGTGTATCAGTGCTAAAGTTAATTAAAGATATATTTGTCATACTGATACCATAAATCTAAATACCAAAATCCTTATACCATTTTTATTCTATACCGGAAATTTATATTCCTCATTTCTAAAAAATGTTTTGATAATACCATTTATGATAGAGATAGTGATACTGTTTCTTATGATACCGATACAAGAGAATAAAAACCAGTACCATGAAATTCCTTATAAACTATATTCTATTATATAATACAAGTTATATTATGTCATGACGTAAATCATGATACTAGTACTGGAATTTTTAAAACCAAGTTTTCATAAAATATTTCCTTAAACTTTACTCGTACCGATTTTACAAAAATCCATTCCAAAATTTATAATTCCAGAATTTATTATTCAAATATTTATTTCCATAGAATTCTGAACCTCTTAATGTCTTCCATATCATTTCAATTTTATCATATTCTATCGTCCTTACACTTAATGTGTAAGATCTTTATATTCAAGGTTGGTTATATAAAAAGATGTCGTTGTTTCTGTTATAAACTAACCATTGTATTTTTTCCATGTGTCCAGGTCCCTCTGAGATTTAAGGAAATATGACCGTTGGAGTGGAACCAACCAGTAGTTTTTGAAAGCTATAAATAGAACCTCAGATGCTAATATCCACAATAGTTCATGATTTTATTTTATTGCATTTTGGAGTTCATCTCCCTAAAAAAGAATTTCTCTAGAGTGAGAGGCTCTTATAAACTCTTAGGATTTGTGAAGAAAGATTGAACAACTTTTTCAAACTTTTCTTCATGTAGAATTGATTCGTGTAGAGGTGCAATTTCCTTAAAATCAAAGACTTCAGGTTGTGACATAAAAGGTGCCTATTTCCTTACAAATAGAGGGCTTGTGGGGAAATCAAGACAAATACCGATCTTAGGATTGAGGGCTTACCCGAGTTTGGGTAAGACAGACTTTATTGTATGTATAAAACACGGGACCTTTATCCAAGGTTGTAGGATACCCTTATCTTTGGGTTAAAAGAAGATTTTAATTTTCTATTTCTTTATAAAAATTTGGATGTTTTCATTTTGTATAAACTTTCTAACTTGTATTTCTGATTGTAAGAGATTCTATACGCCTTGTGGTAGAATCATTTTGTGAGAAAAGATTCTCAATATTTAGACTTAAGAACTTTATATTTCTCTAAAGAAGGTGTTTTATTAATAGAGGTGTTGTGAATTTTGTTTATAAGAAATTTCCTTAAGAAATTTTATAAGTATATAATTCACTCCCTCTTGTATATTGTGAATATTCAGTTCTATTTCATTACTAATATTGGTAGAGTAGTATTTCATACCCCATACCAACCTATCATTTTCTTATTTAGAAAATAATATAACTTTGTTTATATATCTCTAGGGTTAAAATAAAATAATTTCACAAGTTCACTTTGTTATTTAGTTAATCCCTACAAAACCACATGTCAAATAATAATAATAATACTACTATTTCTTGACATGTTCATAATATGAGAATTAAATGAAATATTATTTAATACAATAATATTCAATATTTATTATTTATCACGAGACTATTAAACTTGTTTCACCATTCCTCCATAATGTTTATCAAACATTAAATAATGACTATTTATTTATTAAATTAATATCACTACATTATTCACCCATAAATATATAAATATTATATTCACTAAATAGATGAAAAACATTTATATGATATTAAGAATGCATAAATAATTGTTAAACCACATCTGTGAATGATATTTATTCAACTTGTAAAATAATAATATATTATTTAACTGAGATTTTTGGCACACTTAGTGTGTAACCCTCTACGACTCTTTCTCAATGGTATTTGTTGAAGAATCCTAAATTCCAAGTTTAGTATCTAGAAACATGAAAAAACACACATAGAGAAAGATGTTAATGCCTCAATGACATGATACCTCAAATGAATTCATATTGTGCAATATAATCCCTTTATCAAGATATCTAAAATCAAGTAGGTTGCACGATGGTTCCATCAACCTATGTGTTCAATGTCTCTTTCATTGACTTCCCAAAAATTGAACTTTCCTATTGTACATCATGTCCATAGATTTAGTAAGGATATATCATTTCCATAAAAGGTCCTGAGATATCAAATTACATTAAATAATAGAAGTGAAAAGATATTTCTCATATTATTCATTAATAAAATATTACTTAGGATGTACCCGACATATCTTACGTCACTATGAACAACATTCATCATGGTTTTCATCAATACATCAAAGTATGTGACTCAAAATACTCATTAATAATATTCTTAAAATCCAAGTACCAATATATATATGCAAAAAGGAACATCCAACAACACATGTAAATATCAAATTTCTACTCAAAGGTCTCATTCTCAAAATATCATACTCGATATTACCAAGGGAATACACCATGAGAAGGCGAATCAAAGTCCTATGAGTCTACACCCCTAATAGCCTATATCAATTGTATTTATAAAATGATATCATTTGGATATATAACATATATCTATGAATAATGTCTTAGAACTTTCTAGTTCTCATCATAGTGGAGAACGACTATGAGCTTTTATTGCGATAGCTACTTTGGGGACATTATCACATACTATGTTACGTAAAAGAAAAATAATGATGTGACAAGAAGTTTTTTAATATTCATAAAGTATAAATATATATTATCAAAAGGTATATAGAAGATGGTTCTAGGAAACCAACTCCAATAATTATTAGCATATTCCACCACAAAAAAGTCACCCCTTAGTAATATATTTACAAAAAGTGTTAGAAATTAATGGGACCAATAATGGTGTGAAGAATAATATGAAGACCACTAATTCATATTCCATACCCGAAGAGACCTTATGTAGATAATTTTCATTATACTGGCTAATATGATGGATGATATAGTGAATATATGGTTACAATAAGCTTCATGGGAAGGGGCATCCTATCCTTGGCTAATACGAAGGCATTCAATATATAATTAGAAAAATATCTACCACATAGGATACTTAGATAAATAATTAAAATTAAAATTATTTTTTATTAACGTCATAATTTATGGTATAACGTTCTTGATTGATATTCTATAAATGTCATTAGTTTATATACGTATATTGGAGATTATATTTAGTTGATAAATTTCTATCATTTGTGGAATATTTTTTTAAATTTTGATAAATTATCTCTGGAGTTTATCATGATATAAATATAATAACAAAATGCTATCTATGTCATATATGGGTTATACTCTATAAAATATTCGATATATTTGTACTAATAAGAGGTTAATTTTTATTACTAGAACATATACTATTTGAATTTTATTATAAATTTCACTAATAAATAGATCATAAATTGGTAGATCTTATCCCATAAAAATTAATTATTTTTAAATCTTTGTAGAAAATATATGAATTTATTGGTTTTTTTGAGTTTTAGAAGAATTCATTGATGTCTAGAAATGTTATTTGTGGATTTAAATCCATAGAACTATATTAAAATTAATAGAGAGTGACAACTAGGTAATTTCCATATTTATATATTCCCTTTTTGGATAACACCCATAGATCTTTGAGTATTTAAAATTATAGTTCTTTATTTTCTATAGTAAGGATTTATATATAATTTTATTCTCCTAAAGTGTGCTCCTATAATTTTTTCAAAAAATTAAAATAGAATCATGTGGTTTTAAAACAAATACAATTTTTTGAATCAGATGACGTGGAAGAACTTATATTATGTGATAATTATATAGGAATTATTTAATTATGTAATAAGTGTTAAATTTTTTTCAATGGTAGATCTATAGTATTATTATAATTAAATTATAGTCAAGGTGGTTTATTTTTTGAATACATCATTTGGATAATAATATTTAAATTAAAATTTTATTGCAATTCTCTTTAGAGTGTTAAATTATCAATAAGTGGTTTCCGGGTTAATTCAATTTAATTTTCGATCATACATGGAATAGTTTTATGTTTTTTCATTAAATATATGATGATCAATTAATGGTTAGATGAATGAAATAAAATTTATTTCGAGATTATTTATAGATTACATATTCATTATTATATAGATAGTTATACTTAAAATAAAATTTTTCAATCTGCAGGTTTTAATTTATTCAATATGTGTTTCTCTACATTATGTATTTTTGGATACATGAAAGATTTAGGTAGTTACCATAGGAGAGTGTTAGATAATTTACCGATTTGACATAGATTAGATTATTTACTATGATAATATGTGAGTTTTTTATTATATATTTTATAGTTTTAACCCTTTTAGATATTTAACCATTAAGGATCATGATTAGGTAATGACATATCAATGTTTAGAAGGTTTTGGCTAATAAAATGAGAAATATTATTAGTTCATTTATTCATTGGATGGTTGGTTAAAAATTATTGTTAATTTTTATTGAGATGTAAATAATTTTAGTTTGTTTAATATATTAATCCTTTTGATAGAATTTATATCATAAAGGCCTAAGTGGTTATAATAAAAATAACATATCTATTCTATAAAAAATCACAAGAATTATTTTTATTATCACTAAAACTAAGACATTAATTGTTAGGTTATAGTTGTGTGGTCTCATATAATATAAAATATTGTTATATAAACTAACATATAATAAATTTTATTTATGATAAATTAGTATATAGAATACTATCTGGTCTATTATTTTTTATTCAATCATTTCATATAGGGGATCTTAATTTTCTAGATGTCACTTATATGAGAATATGTAATTAATTTCTAAAAAAATTTATAAAATGGTATTTTATTGGTATATTGTAGATATATAATTGGAAATTATTAATGACCAATTTTTTAATATATTATATTAGATGAAAACATACCATCCGTTGTTTCAACAAGTAGAAGAGACCTAGTTATGAATCCACATAGTGAATGTATAATAAAATTTAATAGTCAATTGAGATTCTATTAATTGGTATAGAGGGTGAGAAATAAAATTTAGTTTTCCCATTGAAAGTTGTCTATTTTTATTATATTTTATATTCTATTTTTTCATGAGTTTTATAAATTACCTTTATCCATGAATCTAAGTATTGGGAAACTATTTAATAACCCAATGGAGTGGTTTTTATGGAATAAAAAAAGTATAAGTGACAGATTTTGTATCAAGGATATTTTTATGTTGTTTACTAAAGTAAACTAATTAATTTATAGTTAAATTAATGATGGTATTTAATATACAATATTAGAAGATGGAATATTTTTTTACAAATTTTTTTATGTTACTACCTCTTTATTTAATATTACATCACACCATTTAGTTTATTGTTAATTAATTAACAATATTACTCGTTCTCTTATCAGTCAAAGAATTGAAATTAGTGGAAAACATGGTAATCCATTTCATTTCAATGTTTTGATTATTGATGTTAATTTGAGGAATATTTTTTAAAACTATGATCCTATGTCAATATAAGGAATTGTAAATTTATATCATGTAATACCCATATTATATTGGTAAAATATTTTTAAAATATAGTCGTTAAAAGATATGGTGTGTGTTAGTAATATATATTTTTATATATTTTTAGATAATCATATAGAGTTGGTTTTTTTCTATCAATAATAATTTTCATTCATCTTATAAAAATATACAATTTGATCTATTGTACATGTATCATTGTCAACTTTATACATATTAGAATGTTATTAGTGAGCCAGTGAACAATATGTTTGATTTAGTACTGGTGAAGTGACCATATAAGTTATTATACAACTAAGAGGGTGAGTGTATTAGTGGGTATTATTTGTGAAAAATTATCTCATTTTATAAATTAACCCCTTATTATCTTTAGAGTCACGGTATACTAAAAAATCACTTTATTTACTATATGTTGGAATAATTTGAATCACCAATAATAATAGTATATTTAAAATTTCCAGCATAAATATGAGAACCTAATCCTTTATATCTTTAGTTTGGTTTCTAGGAATAATATTATCACTAATATAAAATTGGATATAATAGAGTGTTAGTGTAAATCATTGAAATTTTTTGAGTTATCTAAAATATAATTCTATGTAAGGGTATGTGACATCTTTAAAAATATACTACATGAGAAGATGACTGATATTTTTTATCTGAGTAGATTCAACATTAAAATATTCCCACAATGCTGAATATTGAATTAGATCACTAAAATAGGTTATAATACCAAAAAATCACAAAATAGATGTTAATTAGGAATGAAACAGACTAATAGAATATTATGAAAGTGAAAAAATATATTTATCCCCTCATTGGTTATGAATAAAAACTCATGTATGATAAAAAACAAAAGATACATTATTATCTCATTTCATCAGTAAAAATCTAGATAAATTCAAATAAAATATATATTTACTCAACCCTATTATAAAAAACTAAATCAACAGAGGCTGGTGTCTCTCAAAAACAATATATTTCATATAGCGATGTATCTATCTCTCTCAAAAAATATGAAATAATATTTTATTATAACATTCCACTATTTATATTTTAACACTTAATATGAATTACTTTTATAGAATATATATTATAAAATCCTCTTTTTTCACTTCACCAAAATTCTCTATAAAATTCACCCAAAGAAAAAATATAAAATATAATGAACAATAATTTCATGTATTCGAATTCAAAATATTAATGAGATTCAATCATGATTCTTCTAATTAAATAAACATTCATTCTTCCCTTAAACTCTATTATAATAATGAATATTGATGGACCTAATTATAATTTTGATATAAATAGTATAAAAGCATCAATAAATAGAGTATCCATTTTTCTAATTTTTTTAATAAACGTTAATATTATTTGAGTTGGAAAATATCATAAGGGTCACTCAAAGAACCATCAAGATATGAAAAATTCTCTTATATTCACATTAAATTTATTATTATTCCCAAAATAACTATATGATCTTAACAATGACATATAAATTCATCATATGTTGAAATGAGACAATCTCAATTTTTTGTATAAGTTTATAAAATGGGTAATGAAATTTCAAAATGTTATATGCCATATGAAATTTCTTGTTGAAAATTTCCTAAAAACTAAAATATCTAATCAGATTTAGAAAATTTATTATATTAGTATCAAAATTATTTTTTATAAATAAATTCTCTTATTTTCAAGTGAATTGACATTAACATTAGATTATTTTCATTGATGATTTTTTAAACTCATATTTGATGACAATTTTTCTTATGCGTATGTAAAATATCATACACATAGTATGATTTCCATTAAAAAATTTAGTCTCTTAATAATAAAATCCATATTACCCTAAAATAAACATATAACCCTCTAAAAAATTTAAGTTTACCTCTAAAAATATCCAAAACACTTCTCAATGACCACAAGAAATTTATTTTATAAGTTTTAATATAAATTAAACTTCATCATCAAATTCAATGTAAATTCAATATCCCACATTGGATTTGTTATCAACCATTAAAACTCTTTCAGAACATCATTATAATGGTCAAAAGTTTATACAATTAACACTAAATCACAAGACTTTTCAAAATACCATATTCTTAACATAGTGATGTAGTTTTGAGTGGTTCTTTAGAGGGACCTTTACATCTCAGTAATAAGAATCATTTTTTATCCATGCGATATGATTCTGTCACCCACAACCCTTAAATTCAATTCATTAAAAAAAAGTATTTTTCATAATGAACACATTCACATAACAAAATTGGTATATTTTCACATAAAAATGATTATGAATAAAGTTGTGAACACTATTATTTACATCCAAAAACGTAATCTAATACATAGATAGGATTTATCCAAAATATAAATAATGAAGTGGGAGGGGCATAACACTAATGATTAGCCTCATGAACTTAAATCAGTCCTTTGGGATAGCCTTAGAGAAAACATTATTCATATATTGTAAATTTATAACAAATTCAAATATGATGTCTCTAGTTGTTACCATCACATTAATGAAATGATATATGATATAAATATTTTTTAAAATTTAGTGTTACTTATGTTTTTATAGAGTTTTATATCTCCTTTTATTGTCAAAATATTTTTTGAGTAATTTTTCAGACATTACCATTAAATCATTCATCTTCTCCATCATTAATATCCTTTGACTATATAAACTAACAAAAACAATATATTCCTACTTTATATTACTCAGTGTGAAAGGGTTTCATTTTTTATACTTCTCACTCACAAAATTATCATAAAATAAGAAAATTAGATATAATGTTTTTCTTCTATCTATATAATCCCATACTAAATCATCATTTATTTGTGCAAGAAGAAGAAAATTTACCATCATAATAAAAATTTTATTGATCAATTTACCATTAATATATATGAGAACCCGTTTTTGTTTTCATAATATATTAATATTTTTTACAACTCTAATATCTAGGACATTGACTCTGAGCGTACTCAATATATTATATATTGTATTTTAAATAAGATATCCTCTCAATTAGTAATCTGAACTCTCTTTGTTCTATAATTTCATGTTCTTCATCTATAAAAAAATCGAGTACAACCTGAAAGGGTGTAGACACTGGATTTTACACCCACATCTCGAAATTATACCCCAATGATTTAGAAGAGTTATCATGAGATATAAAAATAGAATTTATCTATTTTATTACATATAATCCTAGAAAATATCTCGACCCAACCATCATGGATATTTAAAATTGTTTCTTAATTTGATTGTAAAAATATTTTAAGGAAATATCACGATCACCAATAATATGATATCATTATTACACATAATAATAATAAGTGTATATTTCTTCATCAATTTGTTATTTTTTTCTATCTTCACCTTGGTGAATCTCTAATATCTCAAACAGTTATCTTAATTAGTGGAACAAGACCACATGGTTTATTAAAAAACATATAATTATTTCTTTAATTTACACAACCCTAATTCATAATTATTTAGAAAATAAACTCAAGGTTCTCAATATAAAATTCTTCTTCAATATTTCAATCAAAATGTGTTGAATTGATAATCATTTGATATATTGTTTATTACATTTATAATACCATAGAATGGAACATTATTATGGTCTTAACTCATGTAACATGAGTAGTTTATTCTTTAATATACACTCTTTCAAAGGAACACATGTTATAATCTTTTCAATTTATACATCTATTTTTAATTTGAATATATTTTGAAAAATATTTTTTCCAATAATATTTTGAGATATTGTATTATGATAACATTTTTCCCATCTTCATATGTATCCTATTGTTTTTTCTCATTAAATATATTTTATGTAAATGTATATGGAATGTTTCGATGGGGTTTAAATCTTGGTTTCTCATGATACAATTCAATGGATCTACTTGTAAATTCAATCCAATTGTTAAATCTAAATTTCCGAAAGCACATAATAGTATCTTGTTCAATAGTTCCTATAATGGTTCTAATAATATTCACTAATTTATTGACGTGTTTTGAAAAATATATATTTAAAGTCACTATAAAATCATCAATAAATGTAGAAACTTAAATATAAATTTTATGGTAGTTATTTCTTATGGTTCAACACAAATAAGGTAGTATGAAATCAAGAGTCTTGGGGGTCTAATTATAATCTCTTTTATGTCTCCCATAATTGAAATTTTCCCCCTGGTATGTTAGAAAATTTACTCCATTTATATTTTTAGGTGTCGATATTCTATCACAATATTAACCTTATATATTTTTATTAATTTCTCTAATAAATATGGATCAACCATCAATGCCACATTCAATTTTATTTTTTCAAACATAGGTTGTTAGAATTTTTTGAGTCCATAATCATAAAGAGATTTAAATTTGTCCTACAACATAATGATATAATCATTTCATATATGATTTTATTGAAAAAATACGTGGTCCAACAAAAAAAATACATCATTCCCCACATTATATTGATGACTCATGTTGAGTTTATATCATAAGATCCCATCAGAAAAGGAATAATTTTTATTTAGGTTTTCAATCCTCAATTCAAATTGTACCAATACCCATAATCATTCCTAAAATTTTCTTTCCAATTTTTGCTACATACTAATCATGTTATTCATTTTTATTCGAGATCATTTTATCTCTATTGATGTGGGATTATAATGATATATTTATAATCAACATCTTTATTTTGTTATGTATTTAGAGGTATACCTTTATAATAAGTGACTTGTTATCCTTTATTTTATATTTTATATATATTTCATCATATATATTTTGATATTGACTCTTAATCATGGTCATACATTATTATTAAATGTGAAATTGTAGATCACATATTCCATAGATCTCCTCAATCTCTTTAAACCTTTTTCGAATGACATCACATATGGGTTCTAATTTTTTGTTTATCCTCTTGTTAATTTATGAATACTATCATATAAGAAGATCCCACTAAATTATGGTCTTAATTATTTTTAATAGAGTGATATTATATCACAGATAATAGAATAATGTTTTTAATTGTCTCAATAACACCCACTAAAGCTACTGAAACTTTCCCTTATGTGAAAATGATAAGAATGATTTTAAAAAACATTATGTTGTTTTGGTGATATATTTTTATTCTTATAAATAGTATTTAAAGAAAACTATGTTATATAATTAAATTTCCATATATTATCTACTATAGGAATCCTATATATATTTTTAAACATGTTTTTATCAAATTGACATTTGTTTCCCACACATTTATGTGAAACATGTTCATAATTTTAGATACACTTGGTACATATAATACAAGACACAATACACATGATTTCTAAATTCTCTAAGATGATTCCACCTTCACATCAATAGAATTCTCAAAATTAATATTTATTTTTAATAGGGTTGTTTTAGACTTTAGATTTTTTTGATTTATTCTAACTAATATTATCATTCAATTCAGTCATCTTTTTCTTATCATTTTTATATTTTTCCACTATAATTTCCCTTTTTCTTTGAGAAGCATAATCTCATCATTGTAATTATTTTATATAATAAAAAAAATAATTTATAAAATTTTGAACTTATTTATATGTTTCTTATTTTATTTGACTAATTTTAATAGTTATGTATTTCAATCAAGTCATATATTATGTTTATATTTTCAGTTATGCACCCTATAAGTGACATCTCCTTCTTCTACTACTTCTCTTCTTAAAAAATATTCTTTTTTCATAACTTATTTATCCCTGACATGTTCTATGTTGTTAGAATTCTCTCTCAAAAACTAAATTCTACCTGATGAAGAGAAGTCTTTCTACTTTATACTGATGATACTTATTTTATTTTTTCTTTGCATTCCATTCATATCTTTATCAAACTTATTATTATACTTGATAAATATAGATTTTGACTTAAACCGAGGCTTCGTATTCCTCTTCTTACTCATCAGATTATAAATTCTTTTTTATTCATGGAAAAAGTGGAGAAAAATTATATATAAATCAAGGCATAATTCATTTTATTATGTTATTTTATCTAAATAATACATTTCATGTTTTTAAATTCATTAATAGACAATCAATATCATTCTTGTGTCTTTCATGACTTTAATCATCATCATATGAGCTATTAGATGACACATACTACTATTATTTAATTTTAATTTCATTCATGCATTTATGATATATCTCATCTTTAACTATCTATTTAAATATTTGTGTTATTTCAATTTCATAATTAATGAGGTAATTATACAAATCCTCAAGAGAATAATCATCCCTATCTTCAATGGATGAAATATTTTGATTTTATATGTTTGAAAAAATTTTCATTAATGTATTAACCATAGTAGAATATTCTCACATATATATAAATCCTCATACAGAAAAAATAATTTCCCTTACCATGGTGAAATAGTCATCAATAGATTCATACTTATAAATTATGATATCATTGGAAATAGCTCAATAATGATTAATTGTTTCTTATTTTAACTTCATTTTTCCTTTATATATATATATTATATTTTCCATACCACATTTATTAGTATATTTAAAAAACCATCACTTCTTGTGTTGAAATTTTATATATGAGATTATTGAATTGAATTCCCACCCTTCCCTTAAATCTCAAGGTTCTTAATATCATAAGTGTCATTGATCCATAATTTTTAATGGATGGAAAGTCCAAAAATTTTGAATCACTATCTTCCAATACCTATAAAGGTAAATTTAGAAGACTATGATTCATATATAGATTAATGTTTTTCTTTTGAAAATGGGAACACCAATGCTATTCATTTTACTTTTTCCATCTATGATACAAATTTAAATAATAAGATATTATGGTGGAGACTATGGATTTAATACAACATTATGTGAATGAATCAATTAGGACACTATCGAGTTATAGAAAAGATTAGTGGTTTTTATTTTTAAAAATAACCAATGAAACTTGTTAGAGTTTTATCCACTCTTTAAATATCATCCTAATTAGTACGAAAAATATTAAGAATCAAGACACCTGCATTATTTGTTTCAATTTTCAACCACAATGGGAATGCCTAATAGTTGACATGTTCAGTTTGGGTACCAAGACTAATATTATCACTAATTTAATAATGATTATAAGAATTGGTAATTTTAAATGAATGAATCATGATGAACAACAAAAATTCAAGAAAAATATATTAGAAGATAATATACTTGAACTTGTACTGTAATAGAAAGTGAACAACATTTTTTATCCTGGAAAAAGTAACCTTTTAATATTTCCTTAGCCCTCTTAGACGGTTATGGTTTTTTAAGATGAATAGGATTGATCAAAATTAATGAATAGGCTATCATGGTTATAGAAATTTAATTATATATGAGTATTAATGTATATATTGTAGATCTATCTCATACTAATAATTTTAAAAATAAATAACTCATTCATATGAGCATGCATATATGAAATTTTATTCATCCTTCAAAATAGTCTATATTTTGTTGGTTTTTATCAAATTTTTATTAGATACATGGAATCCTATTCTTAAAGTGTGAATCACTTAGTAGTTTTGAAAAATTAAATATATATATGATTATCATTTAAAATTGATAAAATAAAAAAGAAATATATAATTTTATGTTAGAAACCTATTATTCCACTTAGCATATTCTTTCATATCAATCACATCATACATCATAGAATCAAATGGAAAGAAACATAAGAGAGTTCTGAGATCAAATTCATAGTAAGGGTATGAATTCAAGAGAAGCTATAATGAATAGATAAATCATAATTAATATGTAGTTCTAAATAACTGAATCAAAATTTATTTAAAAAAACATGAACAAAAATAATTATAAGGAAGGAATAATTGATGATTGAAATAATTCGATATAAATAATTCAATAATCTTGAATTTCATCCATGAATTTTATAACTAATCTATTAATATAGTGGATATAAAAAAATCTCATAATGATAAAAAAAATAATTATGGATATTAACCAAACCTTCAAGACCTTATACCAAGAAATCACATATAAATTACAAATACCTTATCCTAAAACCCAAGATAGTTTGTCCCATGAGTCTTACCAATCCATCTATAGACTATAGAGGGCCCCACCCATCACATACTAAGTCAAATTCATTTCTCATTATAATGGGTTGAATCATAATCAATATATACATTTCAATTGAAAAATTAGAATATTAAAAGTTAAATTGTTCCCAAATCAATACAAATAACCATAAACCATTCAGAGTAATATGGTGGTTGTATGGTTTCTACTTGGTGGGCACAAAAATTTTCAAATCATTTTCCAACCATGAAAACCCTCACTAAATTAATTTGCATGATTTGGGAAAACCATGTGCCAAATTTGAACTACCCAAGATGTTCCAAAATTTTACAAATTTACACATGAAGCATCCCTAAATAAAACCTAACTAACTCATGGTCAAAATCGTGGTTAATGAGTACCTAAAAATTGTAACATGATGTTACAACCTCCCCTCTATAGAAATATTCTATATCAATAACAACTTTTAAAAATATTCCATGTAAAAAAGTTTAGGCCACTACTCTCACATTACTGCCTCTCTCTCCCACACTAATGTGTCGTAGAACAATTATTCCATAGAACTTAAACTGAAGGTATCTTCCTCCCACAAAGTAAATTGATTTCATAATCAACTATCATGACTGGATGCTTAGTCATAGATAAATCAGGATCAACATCAAGATTACTCTTTCTTAGAACATGAGATGGATCATAAAGATATATATGTAGATGAGATACATGGAACTTTTCATCTATTAACTTCAGATCTGGTGGAAGTTCTAAATAGTAATAAAATATCCCCACATGTTAAAAAACCTCAAATGGTCCCAAACAATAAGGAGAAAGTTTACGTTTCCTCCCATTTCGTTGATTACACAACTGAGGTGAGACATCCAAGAACACTTGATCGCCAGATAAGAATTCCAATAGTCTACGATGAAAATTAGCATAAGATGTATACAATCTCTATTCCATCAACATTTTATAATGAATTAACTAATTGTTTCCTTATATTTGAGACTAATCTCACTACAACCATATAATGTTGACCAATACAAGGCTAAAATAATGAATATTTACAAGGTTGTCCATACAAGGCTTCAAAAGTATCAATTTTGATAATGGAAGGGTAACTATTGTTCTAAAAATACTCAACCAAACATAGATGTTCATCCCAAGACCCACTAAATTTGAGAATTCAGGAACATAGAATAGCCAGAAGAATTTGTTTATATTATTCTATCTAGGTATTTAACTATGGATGATATTCCATTCTAAAATATACATAAGATCACAGTTCTTCCTAAACGACTCTGAAAAAACAAGAAGTGAACTAGGTATCTCTATCATAGACTATATCAGCTGGAACTCATGAAAATGAATAATATCTTTCACATAGTGATTTTCCAACACCTCAACATTGGTTGAATAATTAATGGGTATAAATTGATCTGATTTAGTTAGCTTATCAATGACAACCCATGTCACATTATTCCTTCTATAGGTATGCATCAAACCAATATCAATGTCTATAAGATCTCATCCCACATCCATTTTGAGACTTGAACTGGTTGAAGAAAAAATGAAGGTTTCTAGTGATTGACCTTGATCTTATGGTGCGTATAATAGTGAGAGACAAATTCAGCAGTGTCATTCTTCATACCCAGCCAATAGAATCTTTACCACACGTTATAGAACATCTTTGAGGCCCATGGGTGCATTGCCCACTTGAAATTATGGAATTCTTCCATCATAGTTTTCCTTATCGATAATGGAATAACAAAAAAATTATGATAAAATAGAATACCCTCTATAGAGACAAACCACTCATCCATAGTCTCCCCTAAAGAAAGATAGTCTCTACTATTATGGAACTCACCATCAAGCTTATATTTCAGATGAATCATTTCAAGGAGAGAGGATGTCAGCTGAACACTGACCTATTCAACCTCATATCCAAATTTCATAACTACTATATGAAACTATAAAGAAAGTGCCATCAACTTCCACTCTTCTGATTATTCTTTCAGGGTCTGAGATGGAAGTTTACTAGTCAAGGCTTCTGCGATGTCATTTTATTTCCATTGGGTATAGTCGATGTCAAATTAAAAAACATTATAGGTATTCCACCCAATGCATCTTGTGGAGATTCAAATATTTTTGATAAAAGATATAACTCTATATCACGAGTTCTGAATACATGGAAATACTTTCTCTAAAAAGGTAATGTCACCATTGATTAATCAAGTGCATCATAGTTGTGAGTTCATGTTCATTAATAGTGTAAATTTCTCAAATATTTTATGCTTCTAAGAGATATAGGTAATTACATGATCACCCTACATAAGAATACACCCTAAAATAAAACCTGATGCATCTGGAAAGGCCACATATCCATGAATGGACTTTGTAAGAGTCAAAATCGACGCAGTAGTCAAAATATGTTTTCTCTCAACAAAACAATTATAAAATTTCTCATCAAAAAAACATTACTCCATCCTGAGTTAGACTGGTCATCATAGAATCCAACTTTGAGAAGTCCTTTAAAAACTGATTATAATATCCTTCTAAGCCTAAGATTCTTGGAATCTCGAAATCATTTTGTTGTTGTTCATAGGTTTTAATATCCTTCACCTTCTAAGGATCAATTGATATACCATGTTCTAACAAAACATGTCCTAATAACTTCACTTAATAATTATATAAATCACATTATGGTATCTTTTCATAATGTTGGTGATTTCTAAAAAATTATAGAACTACTCTCAAAAGAAGAATGTGAAATTCCTTATACATAGAGTAAACAATCATATAACCAACAAAGATCACCGTGAAATTGTAAAAATATATAGGGAAAATTATGTTCATTATAACCATAAAGACTACAGGAACATTGGTTTTACAAAATTTAATGAATATGCACTCACAATGGTCGTACATAATCTGAAATGAAATTTTTAGAATATAAGATTCATTAATTTTCAACTGATAGTTTCCTAATTGAAGATAAATCTTAAAGAAACACTTAAACCCTTTATAATGTTGAAAAGTTCATCAATCCATTGTAATGGATAATTTTTCTTTAACATAACTTGGTTGAGATTCTAGTAATCAGAATAATACCGAAGTGACCCATTGTATTTATTATAAAGGAGAGCTGTAGCCACCCAAGGAAACACACTCGAGCGTATAAAGCCTTCCTGCAAAAGAAATACAACTAAGCAAACAACTTTTTTATCTCAACCGGTTCCATGGGGTATGATGGATTAGATACTGACTAGGAATAAAGAACTAATTTGATGGAAAACTCCAACTCCCTTGTTGGTTCCATACTAATGAAGTTAGAAGGCAAAATGTCAGGAAACTAGAGTAAAACTAGTTGGATATCACCACTCAAACATTCCCACTCTAGATCCATATATAACAAAAATATTACTATCCCTAACTCCAGATAATAATATATGGCTCTACTCAAACTTAGATCCCATTCTCCTTGAACGATACAGATCATCCCATCAGGTAAATTGAAGGGGACCCATCAAATATAACAATATGTCTGGGTTTTATTTGAAGTAAGTAAATCCATAAAGAAAATGATGTCAGTTTGTTTCATGAAAAGAACAAAAAAATCCCAAGAATGATCGATATATGATAGATTAAACACAAGTGAGACTATAAATACCCTTCTCTCTCTTCATTCCTATGGGTGTAGTAATATCAATCACATTAAATATATGATATGTTGGAAGAACTAGAATATTAGAAATAAGGGACGAAATAAATGAATTGTATGTATGGGTATCAAATAAATAAGGAATTAATGATGAATCTATTGTGATGGTACCTATCACAGTCACTAGACCCATATTTTCTTTCTCCAGGGACTCTTTCACTATGTGAAGAAGTTTTGTTCCTGGATCCTATAGCTAGAACCCCTTTGTTTGTGAGGAATCTGATTGCACCACGTTTTTAGTATGAACTAACGATATTTTTCTATCATATGGAGTAGAAAATATGTGATAGAACATTTTCAAGTGTCCTGAGCGTCCACACAAATCACATATTTTGGTTTCCCCAATGTGTTCCAGCTTCTAGTTCCCAGGTTTCCCTGTCACGAACTAAACCGAGTCGACCCTGAAAAGATCACAAGGGCCAGCCCGCAACAAGTCCCGAGAGGCATTCCTGATCCTCCCGGGATGGAGACAAGCACCAAGGGAATTAATATAGTACACAAGGGAATGATTTCACCAACATATAAACAATAAAACAAATAGCGGAAAGAAATGGACAACCCAAAATAAATTTATATAAAAATTGAACTGAACATTATTTGTACAAGAAATTGAAAGTACAACTAAACCAACAACTTATCTAAAAAATCCCGATAAACAAATAACTCTATGTGACCCTTCTTATCACTCTCCAACATAATGATCAAACTTCTCCCAAGGCGATCGAACTCAAGCTGAAACCTGCACAAGGGCTAAAAAAAGAAGAAGACTATAGGTGTGAGTATTAAAATTCAGTAGGTTAGCTTGATATTCTATTCCCAATTCACTTCCATTAAAATAAAAGAAACATCCATTTAATGTTTTAAATAAAATATATAAAAGTATATTTTTCAAATGAGGTTCCATGCTATAATAGTTATCAGACAAAAACTTTCAGGTTTTATAAACAAAAATGCAAGTAATAATTTTTCAAAGAGGTGCAACTTCAAAATGAAAATTTTTTTATTGAGGGATTATTTAAATATTGTACACTTTTAAATAAATAAATCACACTACTGAATTTACCAACAAAACACAACGTATGCCTATGGTGAGTACAAAATAGCCAATGATCACAACTCACGGGAACACCTCTAGGCACTAGTTAGTTGTGAGCCCCAAGTACCTCATATATCGATGAAAGTAACCATAATAAATATCTGTTCTTATGCACATGAGCCACTAGTAAGGATAATACCCATAACCCAATGGTCCTCCAACATCATCATCATAATAGTTTAGTTACTGTTGTCATCGTCAAACTTGCTACATGAAACAGGGCCCAAACCCCACAGAATCACTAGCATACTAGTACACATCCTCCCACCTAGATATCCCGGATTCCCTTTAGTGATAAATCAAGTTAAAAATATTATCTAATACAGATTTCACATCAAAATTCCATTACCAAACTATAAAATCACAAAATTACCATAAATTTCTTCACATTTCTTTCATGAATCAACAAACCACTACAAATTTTCATAAAACAATTTCAAGGAGTGTATTGAGGCTTTGGACATAAAACTCATTCAAAAACACTATTTGAATTATAAAGACACAAAAATACCATACCCAACCATATTTTTAAGCCCTAAAAACATTTAATAAAATCATTTCATGGACGATAAAATAGTTCTAATTGAAACAACATGGTATATACAAGTAAAACACTCATTCTTCATTTTTAGGAAAGGCCAAACATGCCTTTAATTTTTTTACCAAAACTAACATTTGAAAAAGTTATGCATTCCAATTTTTTTAAAGTGGTTTATACACACCATATGAAACATCAATCCACATTCATAAATCTCATAAAACACTCAGGTTACATATTCAAAACACAACCATTTTCATAAGAATGTGAAACATGCCATTTTCTGGAAACTCGTGCAAAAACATGTTGTAAACCAAAACCCTTTTATTTGTAAAACCAAATAAAAATTGGAAAGCCATAAAAGGATACCAAAATATTTTTTTACATGCTACCAATGTATTTATAAATCCAAACAGATCATTTTAAATTGAACTAGACACATAAACTCCGAGCGGGCAATTTACCGAACACGTGGCATGCACTCTTTAACAAAAAAACTTATATTAAGCATTTGAAAAGGGATAAAATAACATTTTCAGGACATAAAGTTATTCAATATACTGTAACATATTCAAAATACCATAAACCAAGTGTGGAAGCTCATGGAATAATTTATCAAACAAGAGGAGCACACATTTATACCAAAACAACTAAATTTTTAACAAAATAAGTCATAAAACATAATTTGCACACAAAACATTTAAAACCATGGTTTCACAAAATAACATATCATATAAATAACGTTATAAAAGTATGATAATGATGAAATTTAAATGTTAAATGCTTGTGCAAGGGACATCCTACGTCAAATCCTTGGTGAAATGGAAACACAGACACGAAATCACCATCTGGGGGGTTACAAACCCTAAACCTATGATGACCAAACCCAAATGAATAAAAACCCCATAAAAAATAATGAAATAATAGAAACCTAAGTAGAATTGGACTAGGGGATATTATAAAACCATGAAATAATGAAAGGAGGAAGAAGATGGAGGATAAAGGAGAAGGAATCTCACCTTTTCAACTTGAAAACTAATCGTATTCCACTAGATATGAACCATTAGATAAAAGGTAATGGAATGAAACTTCATGTAGATAATCATAATGTCTGCAGGAACCACAGAGAGACGATTGGTGGCCAAAAGAGTACTAATTGATTGATTTATGAATGATACAATTTACCTTGTCAATTCTGGACGATTTGAGTGATATTGATAATGTTTCAACACTCCGCGACTATTATGAGCTCCAAAGAGGTCAAATAGATATTGGGGGTTCTATTAGGGATATTGAATTCGGGTAGGAGGTAGAGTCACTAAAAAATATAAAATATTTAATTATATATAAATTAAACAAATAATTTTTTTAAAACTGGTAATGGGCCCACGTGTGGGCCCAATGCCAAAATAAGGAACCCCAATTCACCATGATTCTGAATTCTTAATGGGTACAAAAGGATATGGTAGTTTGAAAATATCAGTTGACGCCATGTGAAAAGTGTAATGAGTGAAAAAAGGTTAAAAACAAAGGAGTTATAAAAGAAACATATTTGGTTTTTAAAACTGGAAATGTGCTCACGGTTGACCCAAACCATGAAGTAACCACCCTTTCTTCAAAAACTCCTAAACAAGTAATGGGGAACCCAAATTAGGGTGATTAGAAATATATGAAACTTAAAAACTCAAAATTCATCTCACCAAATACCCATGAAAAGTATCGGTATTTCCAATGGACCAGATCGAAACAAAGACATGAAAAACCGGGTGTGACAATTCTCCCCACCATTAAAGCTTTCCGCACCCGGAAATCCATAACACTTTCCAGCTAAAAGATAAACACCTAAGGATTCTTTATCAACATGATACAACCTATCAATCTAGTGGAATAAAATTTTCCATCAACATAACTTAATCCTCTTTCCCAAAAAAAACACCAACTCACAACCACATTGTGAAAATCAACGGAATGGTCAAGCTATCACCTCCATAACCAAGCCAAAAACCCGATTATTGGGCCTTCTCCCAATGAAAAAAACAATCACCCAAACTAAAGAGCACTCAAGAAAAACAAGGAACCTAGGGGAGTTCAAAATGGACTCCCCAACATTAATAAACAACTAGAACCAGAAAAGTTCATAGGAGGAAAAATCAACGAGACCTATGCTGGGTCTCCCCACCATTAGAACCCAACTAGCAACGGAAAAAAGAACTCAAAATTACCTCACTTTCACAAGTACAAAAAAACACTCCCTTAATAACCTAGAAACCCAAGTTAATAGAGATATAACATGAACATATAAACCAACCACTCTTGAACAGAGGGTACGAGAACTTGGCCAACACTTTCAGCATGGATCCGGACCCCCACAACTCGGGGAGGGGCGGGAAGGGGACCCAATAATTTGGCCAATGGAACCACAAAAGAAATCAACGAACTACCCAAAAATCTCCACCTATTAATAGGTAACAACAAGACTGCACCCGATTTATAGAGGCAGTCCACAAAGGGACATTGATCGGAAACCCGAATCCACGAAGGCATAAACATAGACACTGTGTGAGGGGTAAGTCCACGACACTTGTTGTGACAAATGGAAATTCACGGTAATGAGGAACCACAATATAGAGATAGAAACTAACTTACCATAATTGTGGAGGCAGGAGCCAGGTCAACCTCCGCACACCTCTGTAGATTTTTTGACTGCGTGAAAAGCTTCACTCCTAGGCCTATGGCGGGAGCCCTGAATCTTGAAGCATCTGCTGCACCACAGTCTGGTGCTAAGGACCACACCACTAAAAAACTCACTTGTTCAAAAAAAACATCATCTAATAAGAAATCATAGATATATATCAAAATTATATCTTACTCGGAACGAGGAAGATGATGGACAACGATTGCAGTGAAATGCATCAACATCAACAAACACAACTATTATGTCCACAAGAATTATCGAGAACTGGAAGCATTTTAAATCGATCCCAAATAGCTCTCTATTTAAACTAACTATATGAGGAATTATTTTAGGAGGAGGATATATCTTGTGAAACATGAGAAATAATCCTTAGGTTTATCAATTGGGAATCTTGCAAACATAGAACTATTTGTGGCCACATCACTACATCCAACACATCTTTAGAAACCCACTGAACATTACTCCAAAATAGATCCACCAAAAAGCTCCCACCTCAAGATTCAATAATAATATTAATTCTAGATCATAAGGAATCATACAGAATAGAAAAAAATTCTAAGACATAGGATAAACCATCCACATAACCGTCGATTCAAACAAACACCACAAGTTTTCAGCTAAAAACACTTTTGGAAAACAAAAATAACTTGGTGGATTTTCACATTCACCAATGTTGTTTCATCAAGTCTCACTCACATGAACATTTATGTGCCACCCCATGAACTCAACAACCATTCCATATAAGACATCTTTTCAGATATCAATAAAACCATGCATGTGAGAACCCATGAAAACAATAAAGGCTAAAACAAAACAACATCATTCCGAAAATCATGTATCATCAAAAGGAACACCAACCACCAAGTCAAAAACGCTTTTAAAATATCACAAAACAAACCACACATCATAAAGAACCATTTTATTAAAAAAACAATCCATTTTATTTAATAAAACTTACAAAAACAACCATTCTATTCCAAATAGCGCTTTCCCATTTAAAAAAAATCAGTAAGGTCTCTTTTCATAATTTGACAAACACAAAATCCAAAACCCATTTCCATAAAAACACCAGCTTCACAAAACCAAAATTCCAAAACCTATTCATCAGATTCAAACACTTTTCAATAGACCAAAACACCCCATTTAAAACAAAGTTTCATAATTACTTTAAAATGATTCACACCTTCAAAAAATTTTATTTCAACAGACCACAAGTTTAGATTAGGGAAAATCCAATCCTGTTAAATCATTTCCACTTCCTCCCCAAAATTTGTTTAAAAAAAACACAACCTTAACAAAACCATTCTTATATTTAATTTTTGAAAACCCCTTTTCTACTTTTCCAAATCCAATCCTTCCTTTAAAACCCATTTCCATAATTCTCACACAAGGATATTCAAAACAAAAATTCAGAATTCATGAAAAGTCTAAGAAACCCACAAAAGGGAACTAGTGTTGGTGGGTGACTTGACCATATGGGTGGAGGCCATATGTCAAAAACAAAATCAAACACAAGGAGACTTATTAGGACCATGCCCCGACTCCACATGGCTTTCTAGGACCTGCGAGCTCACAGATGCCATTAGTCAGACTCTGCTTGTCATATCCCAAGACCAAACAATCAGAAAGAACAAAGGACACTAATAAAACCAGACTTCCCATGGAAACCTGAGGATAAGAATGAGAAAGAGTTTGCGATGCTCTTCCCGACCTTAACAGGGGCCAAACCCCACATAATCACTAGCATACTAGTACACGTCTGCCCACCTAGATACCCGAGATTCCCTTTATTGCTCAATCAAGTTACACAAATTATCAAATACAAATTTTACATCCAAATTCCATTCCCAAACCATAAAAACACAAACATCCCATAAAATTTCTTCACATTTCTTTCACGAATCAACAAACCACTACAAATTTTTGTAAAATAATTTCAAGGAGTGTATTGAGGCTTTGCACATAAAACTCATTCAAAAACACTATTTTAATTATAAACACACAACAAGACCATACCCAAACATATTTGGAAGCCCTAAAAACATTTAATAAAATAATTTAATGGACGATAAAACAATCCCAATTCACACAACATGGTATATACAAGTAAAACACTCATTCTTCATTTTTAGGAAAGGTCAACCAAGTCTTTAAACATTTTCCCAAAACTAACATTTGAAAAAGTTATGCATCACAATATTTTTTAAATAGGTGTATAAACACCATATATAACATCAAACCAAATTTATAAATCCCATAAACCAATCTGGTCATATATTCGAAACACAACCATTTTCATAAGAATGTGAAACATGCCATTTTCCGGAAACTTGTGCCAAAACATGTTGTAAACCAAAACCCATTTATTTTTAAAACCAAATAAAAATTGGAAAGACATAAAGGGATAAAAAAATAATTTTTTACATGATGAAAATGTATTTTTAAATCCAAAAAAATCATTTTAAATTGCACAAGACACATAAAATCCAACCGTGTAATTTACCGAACACGTGGCATGCACTCTTTAACAAAACAACTTATGTTAAGCTTTTAAAAAGGGATAAAATATCATTTTCAGGCCATATTGTTATTCAATCTACTGAAAAATATTCAAAATACCATACACCAAGTGTGGAAGCTCATGGAATAATTTAACAAACAAGAGGAGTTCACATTTATACCAAAACAACTATATTTTTAACAAAATAAGTCATAAAACATAATTTCCATACAAAACCATTAAAAAAAAGGTTTCACAACATCAAATATCATAAAAATAAAGTTATAACAGTATGATAATGATGAAAATTAAATGATAAAGGCTTGTTCAAGGGACATCCTACCTCAAATCCTTGGCGAAATGGAAACACACACATGAAATCACCATCCGAGGGTTTACAAACCCTAAACCTATGATGACCAGACCCAAATGAATAAAAAACCCATAAAAAATACTGTAATAATATAACCCTAAGTCTAACAGGACTAGTAGAGATTATAAAACCAAGAAATAATGAAAGGAGGAAGAAGATGGAGGATAAAGGAGAAGGAATCTCACCTTTTCAACTTGAAAACTCTTTGTATTCCACTAGATCTTCACCCTTAGATAAAAGGGAATGGCTTGAAACTTATTGTAGAGACTCTTAATGTCTGGAAGAACTAGGGAAAGAAGATTAGTTTCCAAAGGAGTGTGAATTGATTGATTTATGAATGATACAATTTACCTTGTCAATTCTTGACGATTTGAGAGACATTGAGAATGTTTCGCCACTCTGCAACTATTCCGAGCTCCAAAGAGTCCAAATAGATATTGGGGGTGAGATTAGGGATATTGTATTCAGGTGGGAGGTGGAATCACCAAAACATATAAAATATTGAATTATATATAAAATAAAAAAATTATTTTTTAAAAACTAGAAATGGGACCATGGGCTGGACCAATTCCTAACAAAGTAACCCCAACTCACCATGCTTAGAAATTCTTAAGGGGTTAAATGGATATGGTAGTTTTAATATATCAGTTAAGGCCATGTGAGAAGTATAATGGATGAAAAAGGTTAAAAAATGAGTTATAAAAGAAACTAATTTAGTTTTTAAAACTGGAAATAGGCTCACGGTTGGCCCAAATCATGAAGTAACCACCCTTTCTTAAAAAAATCATAAAAACGTAATGGGGAACAAAAATTAGGGTGATTAGACATATATGAAACATCAAAAATCAACATTCATATCACCAAATATCCATGAAAAGGATCGGTATTTCTAATGGACCGGATCGAAACAATGACATGAAAAACCGGGTGTGACATTCCCACACTCATAACAAATTAGAGAGCCTCTTACAAGCACAGCAAGATGTCTAGAAAAACCATATTTTTAATATACTACATGATAAAAATCAAAATTATTCTCTCTATTAGAAGAATTAATGGAACATACCATAGGAGAAAAATGAACTCTCATCATCCATTACTTACTAGCTAGGTCCACTTCATCTATCAGTTCTCTATCCATCAAATTAACTTAAGAAAGAAGCTTCATCATGAAAACAAGAGAATTTTTATCAGATTGAATCCCCATATAGAAACCATTGATTATTTTTCTTATCCTTCGATAAAATATCTGGTGAAAACTACAAAAGTTTAGCAATGTGATTTTCATATTCTACAATGGTCCCATCAGCCTTCTTGAGTTTGAAAAACTCTACAACCTTGGCCAACACTATCAACCATGGATTCAATTGTTCGGTAAAAATATCTATAAATTCATTCCACTCCCAAAACTCGTACTTATTTTCTATCTCTATTGTATCCCACCATCTCCTACTTGGTTCCTCTAGCACGAAGGTGGAACACCTCACATTAATATCATCATCTATTTCAAACAGCTCAAACATATAATCAATATTACTAAACCTATCCTTAACCTACTGAGGATCATTGGAGCCTTTTAAAACTATTGGATTTTGGTTAAGTAACTCATGATCAATATTTTGGAGGAGACCCCTCTATATTTTAAAAGATGGATCCTGAACAGGAATTGGTACAAGTGTTGGACCTAGAGTTTGGATAGTAAACACAATTTCATTAACTAGTTATAGTCCATGATATGATTTTCCTATTGATATTCAATATTAGATTCCTCCTGGATCAGATTCACATGTCTTCTAAAAGTCATGATGCTACACAACATTAGTAGACAACATTGAAGACATTATATTTACACTCATACATAAAAATATGGGAAATTAGTCCTGACAGATTAAAAAATTATATTTGTATTTCAATCTATCCAAATAAAAAGTAGGGGAAAGACTAGAACTAATACTCAATATGCCTTTCCCAAACCACCCCTGGTGACTTAAGGTTCATTGTGGTGAGATCTTATTAGCCACTCAATCACAACCATATCATATATTCTATCAAGATTACTCAACCTAGATACATGCATCAAAGAAATATAGTTAAAATCACTTTGATACCACTTTTTCACAAACCATCAAGGATACCCTGGTACCCTGACACCTGAGATGGTCCTAAAATGGGATAAAGGGAATTCCCATTCCCCATGGGTTCATGAAAAGCACCTGGAATAATACAATATTAAAGTGGGAAAAATCTTCAAAAAAATGGAAGTAAGAGATATAAGTTCATATTCACAAAAGAAAACTCCACATGTTGAACAATACCATAAGTCAAATAGGTATAAACAACCCAAAGTACAACAAAAAGTACCATAAAATAGGTTAACCACCTAAGTCTCATTGAAAACAACAACTCAAGCCCAAATAAAAGCAAAAACTACCACCTCTAAGTGGTGATTTTGTTTCTCAAACTGGTTAGGGAAAAATAAACAAATTCCCATTAACACAGGTAGGGTGTGAGAGAAAATGATATTTGGATCTCACCAAGGATTCCATAATAAGATACTCAAATAATTAACCTAATAAGGATTTAAATTTTAAATAAGATGGTATGTAATTTTAAAATAATATTTATGAAAAATCATTCTTTACATTTCAAATGATGAAAGATATTTCTAAATAATGACTTGATATTAATTTTATATAATTTAGTTATAAAAATTAATAAGGCATGTGTAATTTTTTTTACAAGAAATGGAATATATATCATATAACCATAAATGAGAAATGTGGTCATCTTCCATGATTTACAATACTTCTAGGTTATGGGATCCTCACACACGTATTTAATAAAAATGGAAATGTTCACATTGGTCTCTCTTAAAGTGGCCAATGAATACTAACGAACATCCTATGTTGGGATAAGATTTTCCAAAATGTTTATTCTAGAGTGGTAAAGCATCAATCTAGTGTTAGGATATTCCCATACTTGTATGTTTGTCCCTAATAACCCACTAACTACCTAAGATATCAAGTTATCAAACAATAAAAAATAATGGAAAATTTATTTCAAAACTTTTCAGAATAAAATTCAACCCCTTTTTTCAATTTAAATATTTCAATTTCCATTTAAAAAAAAATATATTATTTAATCCAATCATGTATTTTTCCAGGACAAAACCAATGGGGTTATATAAAAATAATTTATTCCATTTTTACAAGAATGAAATATGAAATCAATTTAATATTTTAATTTCACAATTTAAACTGCATAATTTAAACATCCACAATTTTCCATCAAATCTTAAAAACAAACCCCAATTCAATGGAATTTAAGGATTTTCTCAATTTCTTTCCAAATCTAATTCAAATCCCCAATTCAATGGAATAATGTTTTTAACAAACCAATTGAATGAAATTTCAATTTCAATCATGAAATTTAATTTAAATAAAGGGATTTAGGGTTAATAAAATGGAAAATATTAAAATAAACCACCTACCTTTGGATCATGGGATCTAAATCAAAAATCCCAAAAGATGAAACTCTAATGAATAATGTAGACAATGCTGATCTGATAATCAAACCTTGATTCATGATCTGAAAAAATGAGGATTAGATCCTCCTATAACACATAGATCTATTGAACCCTATGGAGTTGAAAAGGGGAGAGAACGAGTTAGATAATAGGAAGATAAAACTTCCCCAGAAAGGATCGAACAATGATCACCAATCTTCGATCAATGTTAGAGAGGGTTTAAAGGAGCCAAGATTGGATCTTGGGAGCCCTAAATAACTTAGAAAACATTGAACCCTGAGTTAGAGCCAATATAGGGTCAAAATAAGGGTTTGTTAAATTTTTAATCAATTTTCAAATTAATTAAAAGTTGTACACATAGTTATCTAGGTAGGGCTGTATAGTTAGAAAAACTATAATCTCTAGCTGTTCACCCCTAATAGTGTGGGTTTCATGGTTTTTTCCTTGGCGGGTTCATTGTTTTTCTACGATTCACCAAAAATATAATCCATCACTGTCTTTATTTTCATAGATTACACTTACATGGTCCTTGTTTTGGGAAAACCATGTGCTAATTAGGCACAACCCAATAACTTCCAAAATTTTCCAAATTTTCACTTGAAGCATCCCTAAAAGAAAAAAACCAATGCTTGATCAAAAGAGGGATGAAGGGGTACCAGAACATAGTAATAGGATGTCACATTAAAAAATAATTATAATTAAATGTATAGAGTTTATTTTATTCATATTCAACCTTATTACCATCTATGTAATAATTAAATGGAAACCATTTCACCTTTCTATATGGAGGCGATAGTTCGCTCATACACATGAACAACATTATTATATAATATATAATGTTACGTATTATTTTTTTTATTTTTATATTCCCTTAAAAGTAAACAATACTAAAAAATACCAATATTTTACCATAATATTTTTAATAGGTAGATAATCCAGTAATGAAATCCATTATTTGAAAAAAATTCTAAATAAGTAAAAAATAATTTTTATTTAAAATCTATAATTATTTGAAAATTGTCAATTTTATTATAATGATCAATTTTTTAACCCTTTACAAAATATAATATGGTCTAATAAAATTAAATTACATTATAATTCAACAAAATTATATTTCAAATTCATAAATGTTAAAATTATTTTAATTTTTTACTTATCATACAAAATTTAAATAAACCATTAGTGATTGAAAGAAAAATCCAAACATTTATCTAATCATTTCAAAAATGGTTATTTATCTTCAAGATGATATAAAATTTTCATATTTTATTTTGATAAGATAAAAAGATATTATTTTACTATATTATAGGTTATTTTAATATTATAACAAGCATTATACTCTTCTTAGTGGGAAAATTACTATTCCAATTGTATGATTAGTATTCCAAAAGTTATTTTTGAAACTATCATATTGGTTTCTAACATTATATAAATAGATAATATTTTGTTCATTCATTATTTACATAAATTTTATCCATTGGTTATTTATTTTTACTTTCAAAAATAATTTTACATTTTTTCCGGATTATGATCATTTTAGGGGATCGAGCATATAGAAATTTTTATTTTATATTTATATTATTTTTTATTTTTTGTCCCATTGCAATGGTAACTAATTTATTGAGTATAGTTATACACTAAATTTAATGTTCTTTTCAATGTAAGAAACTATATTTGTTCTATCATGTGGTTCATATGATTTATATAATACTAAATTTATAATTATGAAACATGTATAAATTCAAATAAGAAATTCCATTGAAATTTTTTTGGACCTTATATCAAGTGGACTAAGTAATAAACTCATTAAAAAAATCATCCTGATTTGGTTGGAACATTGACTAACATACCGATTTAAGGAAGTCAATTACTTGGTTGACATGGATTTTAGGATGATTTATTCAACATAGTTATGGCTAAGGCTGAAATTTTGTGTTTCACATTTTTTGGGGCATGATTATTTGGTGGAATATATGTGGGATTGTAAATCAGAGATAAATTCTTAGTAATCCATACCATTTTCAACATTACATTAAAAAAATATTGAGATGATTTATTTTGCTAGGAATTATATGATTTGGTTTCTTATAGATTATTTTTTTATGTGTTATGTTTTATCGACAAATTGTGTCTTCTTTATGGAATTATTTTTAAGGGGTATATCTTTGAGGAGAGATTAGGTGGTGTTTTATCCTTATCAATATTCTTTTGATTCTCATGTATGAAAATAATTTTCGGGGAATAAAATTTTAAAAATAAAATGTTTCTACCATAATATTATGTGATTTAGGTGTTGGTGGTGTTAGGAGAAGATCGGAGGAAGCGAGGTGGAGGTTGAGATGAGATTTCGACATAGAAAAAATGACATAATGTGGCCCTCTGAGTCATAGTTTGAAGGGTTTGTGTTAGGAGAGAGTGATTCAAGAGTTGGTTTTTTCAATACCGGGGATGATTTCATGGAATGAATGGTTTAATGGTTGTTTTTTTGGGAAATTTGCAGAATCACACTTTCCTAGTATGAAACATATGAAACTCCTTTGAACCTTATAATATTTATTTTATTATATTGGGGGTGGTAATGAGGTTTGGTTCACATTATGATAGTTCATCCATAGTGTTTGAGATATTTTCATCATCTAAAATTTATAATTTGGTCCATGAAACTACAATGTGAATACTTTGTTATTTATTTATAAATTTTCTATACTTAAAATTTATTACGATAAATTATTAATCATAGAATAAAGACTTAATGGTTTATTTCAAATGTTCAATATAGATTCATATCACAATGAAGTTAATTATTCATGGTGAAATAATTACATGTTCCAATCATATTAAATGAGTTTTTTGAGTTTAATAGTAGAGATATATATTGATTCACAATGTGATATTCAAAGGATCAATTGAATTATCCACACCACACTGTGATGATTACTTACCTCCTAATGTAATAGTGTTTCCAATCTTTGAATAAGTTCAAAAAATATGGATTTTTTTATTCTTCATCATTATCAACAATACCTCAGTGATCTTATATTAATTTTTGGGCAACCTTCAACTTCCATTCTCTATCCTTGATCATTAAAATACATAGATCTATTTTTCATGAACTAAAGTTTGTTTCTCTTATTTTCTCTTCATTCTAACTCCATTAATCTCGTTAAGGAAGTATAAAAATAATTATTTTTATGTTTTGGTTAATATTTTGTTGAGTTATTAATTAATATTTTTATATTATTGATTGAATGGGGTTATCAACTCATAAATTTGTCTTACAGTGATAACATTACACTCAAGACAATGTAATGATTTGGTGAAGATTCAATAGTGATATGGTATTAATGAACGCACTTTATTTATGATTTATTTGTTGAAGTGAATTATCTTACATTTATTATGTGGAATATATGGATTTTCCTAAAAGTGATAATTAAATAACAAAATAAACATTTAATGAAATGTTTATTTAGATCATTTTTAAATTATAATCAATGTCACTTAATTTGTAATTTCTACATATTATTTTTGTATATGATAAGTGATTCATTGATATATATATAACTAAATGTGGTTTTCATGAGTTTTTTAATGTTAATCACTCTTACAAAACTTCTTAATAATGTAATTATGGTAATGAAAATAGTAAGTGGAATACAACTTTATTGTATTATTGTTGGTTCCAATGGTGATGAATTATTAAGATCAAATACACTCAAAAGGATATTAGGGATGATTCACATTAAAGTAATTTTCTATTATTTGAGGGTAGTTTCTTACTAATTATGTTTTGAATTGTGGGAACATGGTGGTGTTATAGTGTATACATATTATGGATGGTCTTGTATATAGGATGTGTTTGGATATAGGGAAAATATTGGCCAGAAAAGAATCTGAATGATTTGTAGAAGTAGTCGAGGATTATTAAATGTGAGTTTGGTGGTTTTTATAGCTAGTTTCCACAGTCTGTATGGGATGTGTTATGGAATGATTTTTCTATGGATGGTGGGTAGAAGTGGGGATGTTTTATTATATCTCTCTAGAAACATAATATTATATATAATAATTTACTCATTAATGTGTGTGGAATTGACTGGGATGAAATATAAAGTTAATGGATTAGTTATAACATATATATAGGGGTGGTGATTAAAATTAACAAGGGGATGATTTTGGATTGTTTGATAGTTAAATATTGAATTGAATGATATAATTAATGTAACATGATTGGTAAATGGTTAATCCAAAAATTGATAAATTGTTTCATTTAATTGTATCCTATAAGTAGTTTTACCTATTAATTAGGTTTAAATGTATGGTATTTACAAGGGGTAGTGATGGATGAAATTTAGAGTAACTGGTTGTACTAATAGGGAAGAAAATATGGGTTCTATTAGGGATTTTTTTGGAATCATATTTTTTGTAATGTGTGTGCTTATAGTATATAATTTATTTTCTTGTGTTTTAATATGTAGCCTAAGTGATTCAAATCACCATAATAAATCTTAAATATTTTGGGTACTAGGTGTTTTCCATAAACATCTAGTTTGGCGAGGGAATGGATTGCTAGAAACACCATTCATTCACTTTCTTCTAGAAGTGGTTTAATTGTGATAGAAAAAGAAAAAATGTTATTGATATAATGATGATGGGATAATGATGTGGAATATATAGTTGGGGTCATTCATGATTGGAGGAGGTCATGAGTTTTATATCAATCATGTTCATAAATCCATTTTATCATATAAAATGTGTAGCTATGATGTTGATACATGGTATGTTTATGTGGTTATGATTATGGCTTTCCTATTTTGGTGGGTTGGGGAATTTAGGGATTTGATCCATACCATATCATCTATATTATGGATAATGTGGTTGCAAGGATATGGAAGGTATTAATGAATAAAACATTTGATGTTGGAGTGTGTGAGTGAAAAACCATTACAAAAGTGGTGTGGGGTTCCATTTTTGATATATTCATTAATATTATATTATAGTAGAAAGATTCCATAATTAGTGGGTGATCTATGGTGAGGCTAGTTGATAGTTGACTTGATATGTTCTTCTTGATTTAGTGGTGTATTAAATAAATCTATATTATGAATATTTGATATTTTTACTATTTTTCTAGAATAGGATCAAAATAAGAATAATTTCATGCTCACATGTATAAATATATAAAACAATTTATCTTATCTTCATGGGATATTAGATATTGTGATAGAAATTAGTTTCTCTGAGATTGAATTTGTGCTTAGAGCAGATTCATTGAGCATTTTATATTAGTATAAAATCATGGAGTTTTATTTTTATATACTCCAATGATTTATGGTTATTGTGGGTTCTTATTTTTATTTAATATTATGTCATTAATTGATGGATTTCATACTATGTTCCTAGTATATGTGAGTGTAATTCCACCCATTTTCATGTTCATTACCCTTTCCTCTTGTTTCTAACCCACAACATATTAGAGGCAGACCTCGGGGGGGGGGGGGGGGGTCACTCTTAGTATCACTCTAGGAAAATGTGGGGTTACCTTTGGGGGGATGTGACATTTAATATATTCTTCCTTATTGTTAAATGGTTTTCAAAACAAGTGACATAAATTGTTTTGAAAATCATGTGATGAGTAACTAAATTAATAATTCCTTTTAATATTAAAAATTATGTTTCGAAGTGTATCTATGTAAGAAAATAATAAAATTACAATAACAAGATAGAAAAACCATATTATTGTTCTTTATTCCTTGTTTAATTTTAAATGTGATGATATATATGCCTATGATTTTTGTGGAATAACATAACTAGCTTTGAGATATGATATTAAACGTGGAATGAATATTTTTCACTCATTTTTGGTAAAGTATTATCATGTTATGAACAACTGAAATAAAATATTAAAAGGTGAAATTATTTTATAAAAATACTGTTTTTTTGTTTTATTTGTCTTGGTTATAGAAATTAAATAGGTAAATCATGTTTATATAATTTAAAAAAATTATAATATTATTGAAATAAAGGTTTTGTCTATAAGTATTATTTCATGAATGTTATTATCAAAATAACATGCGGGATAGAATGTATATTTAAATTCGAATATGATAATAGTTTAATGGAGTAGTAATTATTAAATAATAAAATATTTATTATATTTAAATAAATAAAAATTAAATATTTTTAGTTGGATAAAGATGTTATATTATTTAATGAATGCCTAATATATATTTATGTTATGTGAAAAATGAATTATAGTCGCCTAATTTTTTTACTATATTTTACTTCCCTCATTATTTAGGTGATAGACAAGGAAGGGGAAGATGAGAAGAAAGACATGTTGATAAATTCAAATTTAATTAAAATTGCTCTCATGTTCTATAAAAACATTTCATTTTCACTTCAAGAAGTGATTGATTATGGTTATATTATGGTGGTTTATAGGGGATGATGTTGATTGAGTTTTTGTCTAATAAAACTTTAAGAAAACTTTTTTATGAGATGGAATTGGGTTTCTTGAGGAAGTATCCTAGTTTATGGGCATGGTTTTAAGGAAATTTATATGAAATAAATAAAAACCAATTTAGAGTAAACATAATGTTTCTATTAAAAAGGTACCACTATTCATTTTGATGATGTTATGGTGAGTCTTATAGTATTAATGACATCAAAAATTTAAAATTATTATATATTATGAATTTTACAGAATTTATGTTACATTTAATTTTTTAAATAGACTTTTCATGTTACTATTTTACCCTTTTTATAGATATTGATTATTCGTTACATCCTAGAAATTGAGTAGAGAGTTTTTCTTATGTTATATCTATAGAAAATGACCAATCCATTATATGTTTATTTATATAGGTAACTACATCAATGATTTGGTCATAGAAATGTGAATGCATGAATATATTAATATAGTTTCTTGATTAAAATATTTTTGTTACATATTATATTGGAATTATACTTGAATTGAAAATTTTATGAGATTATTCCTGGTGGCTAGCAGTTTCTGAATAGGAATAATGATATTGAGGAAGATCTATTGACCGATGTTGTTCTTCAATGTGATAGATTATATAGATAACATCCCCCATTCATATTTATGTGTATATATATATTAACCATACATTATAAAATATTTTTGTATGTATTAAATTTTTATTATAGTAATGATGATGAGGTATGCCAAAAATATAAATGCACAAATGTTTACTAAAAAATTGTTAAATAAATTATAATTATTTTTATGACTAATATGGGTTACAAATGGAAAATGCTCATTTTTATTCTTTAATTGGATATAGTATTCAATATTATTTCATATAATGTTTTATCTTAAATAGGGGATCTGATGAGTTATTCCATGTTATTTATGTCGATATTCATATTAGTTTTTTTGAGAAGTGTATTCTAAGTGTATTCTTAAAATGTTATATTTTGTGTAAATTAGATATATATACATTATTGGATATTTTTATGTGTTGTATCTTATGAGATATGAATTGATATAGTATTATTTTGTGATTAAATTCACAAGGTAATGTTGGTTTGGGATCAAATGTTTAACTCAATGGAAAAATAGTAAAATTGACTCATAAATGAGTGTTTATAATTACGAAGTGATATAGTTTTAAATTTAAAAAGAGTAATGACTATGTAGATTTTCAATTTATGTATATATTATTCTATCACTATCCTATGATATATAATCGTACGAATACAGTTGATATAAATAATTTAAATTCCATAAAAAATGTATCAACATCACCATTATATTAGTTTTTCTATATATATATATATATATATAAACAAGGGGATTGAAATATAATCCATCCTAAATAAATGAATGAAAAGGGAATTAACCTACACTAATTGATTAAATTATTTTGGAGATAATTTGTAACATTTTACACTATAATATTGAAGCGAATTTTCATCACTGACTATCCTTTGAATGAGTGAATTATAGAGGTGACATGACATAACAAATTATTTTTTATATTATGTGTATGTAATTATATGTTCCATTATTTTAGAAATTTTTGATGTTTTATTATCTTTATTAAACATAAAAACACCTATTTTGAAGAAAATGGATTCCAATACCCATGACATAATAAAATTTTTTGAACTAAAACATGTATTTTGAATTGGAAGGTTGTTTACTGATCGACTATGTTACTCATATTTGATATCATATTCATATGAATACTTTTTTGTTCTAATAAATATAAGAATATTATTTTCTATTATCTAAGGATTTTCTATTCTCATGGATGTTGATTTGATGGGGTTCCATTCATGGGGCCCTATTGGTATTCATTTTTCAATGATGAAGTTATATTAAATTTTTTAATTTATACAAGGTACATATTATTTTTGGGTGATCATAATTTTAGTAACATTGGATTTGTTATACTAGCCTTGGAAGAGGGAATATTTAATTGATTTTAATTTATTTAATGGAATAATTAGTATACGTTTTAAACATTTACTAAAGGGTTTATTTAAGTAAGTATATATTTTATTTTTTCATAATAACTAATATTTTTGACTTGAATATATATTTTGGATTCAGGTTGGGGTTATTTGGGAGATATTTGCTCATATCACTTGGGGATTAGTAATTATTTCTAGTGTTGTCTGTAAATTTTCTAGTAATGTTTAATAAGTTGATGATTTTATTTTGATTATATATGTTTCATTTATTTATTTTTATGTTTTATGAAATACCACGAAATGTTTGTTTTGGGTGATTATTTTGGATATTTTTTTTAAAATTTTAGAGTTTTATAAACTTTTTTATGTAGAAAATCAATATTTACACTTACATAACATTATTCATTCCCTTTTCACCAATCACCACCACAAGGCCTATTAGAGGTTTATTTTTAGTGTCCTTATGAATATTTTCAACAATTTTTGAGAAGTAATGGTGGGATCATGATGTAATATAATTTTATTAGATTTATTTTAAGGATATATTTTAATAGACAAAATTTTATATATTAAATTTTATTAGTATTCTAATTGTATTTTTTTTCATAGAGGATGGGGTTCAGAATAGTTAACCCACATAATATTGTGGCAATCATTATATTATGAAAAGATTAATTTTATTTTTTATAGTAAACACAAAAACAACGATTTCTCATTTACATGGTATTCTATTTTGGTAGACATGCATCATATAGATCATGATCAAGATCAATGATTTTTTATATTATTATCAAATTATTATAAGGGATAAAATATTATATTAAAAACTAAATCTTTATTCTATACTTTTGAATATGATTTCTTCTTATAGGAAGATGATATCTAGTTTTTTTGATATACATATTATATTTTATTTGTAGAAGGGTACATAGGTCCATGACTAGGATCATTAAAATATTGTTCCAGTATATGGTAAAAATGCATTGAAACCATCTAAGAGTTCTAGTATAAGTGATCCCCATTATATAATGGGTTTTTAAAACTAAAAAAACCAAACATTTCCTCAAAGAGTCTAAGATTACATTTAATTTTATTTTACTAAATCTAAGCATTGGATACAATTATTGACCATTTTAAAATACAAGTTATCTCTGTAATAAAAAAACTATATCATATCTATTGATATGTATTTGAGGTGTTTTTGGACTAGTTTAATGGGTCTATGAACAAACTGTTTTTGTTATCCTCATCAAGGAAACCTAGTAGTATGAGTATATTAATATTATAATAAAGAAGTTTAGTTTTTTGAAATTTATTTATTTTTATGTTCATCAACCTATTATGAAATTCACATTAATTTACAGTTGAAAAAAAGATGAGATCAAAGTATTTTGAGATACCTTTACACTCATAGATTCAACCCTATATTATTTATTTTATAGTGAATAATTTTATATAGTGGATGATTAAATAATATATTATTGAGAATAATTTTGATCTAAATAATTCAGTATTGTAAAAGATTAAATCAAAAAATTATATGAGATTGGTCAAGATTAGGATTATTTGATTCATATATTAATCTACTTGGGGACTCATATTTGAATTACATGTTTTATCCCAAACTATTGTTTTATGAATATGGTTGTTACATACCATAATTCAGTGTTTTGGATGTAGTATGTTACATTTTAATTATAATGGGAATAAAAAATTATTGTACCTATCATTTGAAGGTGTAAATCATAGACCATATTCTAATGAAATTAATGAATGATATTCATGTACCATCTGAGCACAGCAGAAGCATGCAATGGGTCATGCCCAACTTTTCTTTTTCCCCTGATCAATGATGAGTCTAAGATTTAGACAATGATAAATGTCACGATCTATGGAATTGTGTCAAATAATATAGAAAAGGGATAGAACTATGGAACAAATTGGGAGGATAATCCCATATTATTTATAATTAATTTAATTAAATAATTAATTACCCTGACGGAATTCCTTATTCATTGATGGAACTGAAAAAAAATCTATGTTTCTCCATCATTGAATTTTAGGAATCAAAGTAGATTCTGTCTAGAGATAATATATACTTGTTCCAAAAATCTACGAGCATTGTTCTAGAAATATTCAGGCACTAGCATGACATATCCTAGTGCTTGTGTTTTCCACATTTGATCACCTTGGGAAATGCTTCCCAAGAATTTTCTTGGATCTCTCTTGACTTGAGAGTGGGATTTGGATGATGATATCTCTCAGTTCTTGGGAGCGTTCTTTGATAAGGCATCTATCTATGTCTTAAGAGGATTATCCCAATCTATTATAACAGACCAAAACAAATGAATTGTATTACTGAGAAAATAATACAACTGTGTATATATATTGATAAGGTTAAAATAAAGTAATTTCACAATTTCTGTTTATTATAAATTTAATCCTTGCGAAACCCCATGTCAAATAATAATAATAATATTTCTCTACATGCTCTTAACTTGGGAATTAAATTAAATATTATTTAATCAAATAATATTCATTATTTATTATTTCTCACTGGACCATTAAACTCAGTCTACCATTCCTCCATAATATTTATCAGGATTTATAAAATGACTATTTATTTATTAAATAAATATCACTGTATTATTCTCTAAAAAATATATATATATTATATTCACTAAACAGAAAAAAAATATTTATATGCAATCATGAATAAATGAAAAATTATAAACCACATATTAGAATAATATTTACTCAAATTGTTAAATAAATATATATTATTTAAATGGGATTCTTGATAAACTTAGTGCGTGACCCTCTAGGACTCTTTCTTAGAGGCATTAGGTGAATTAGCCTAAAGTTCAAGGTTAACATCTTGCAGCATGCCAAGTTATCCATAGAGAATGTATTCAATGCCACAATGATATGATAAATCATACGAAAAAAAACTATGTGATATAATCTCTTTATCATGATATCTCAAATCAAGCAGGTTTCATGCTGGTTCCATAAACATATGTGCTTGATGTCTCTATATTTGACTTCAAATAAATAGAACTTACCTATTTTACACCATGAATACAGATTTGTTTTGGCTATATAACTTCCACCAAAGTGCCTAAGACATAAACTTCCTTTATAGAACTGAAGGGAAAATTCCATTCCCTCATTATTCATTAATTCAATATTACTCATGACACACACAATGCATCCTACTTCACTATGAACATAAATCATCACAGTTTTCATTAATACACAAAAGTATGTGGGTCATAATACTCATTAATAATATTATTAAAGCCTAAGGACCAACACACACATCCGCAGATAGGAACATCTAATGCCACATATAAATGTGTCTTTCCTGCTGGAAGGTCTCATTCTCATAATACCCTTCTGGAAATTCGGTGAAAATATTGAGAAGGTTCCTCAAACTCTAATGAGACTCAACCCCTAATATCCCATATCATTTTTGTTCAATAAATGATATCATCTGGCTATATAACATATATCTAATAATAGTGTCACAACACTCCTGGTTTCTCATCATAACGAGTAACTGCTATGACCTTTTATTATGCTAACTATTCTTGGGAGATGATCACATAATATGTAATGTATAAGAACAATCATTGTGTGATTTTACGTTTTTTAATATTTAAAAACTATGATTACGGGTTACCATAATGTACATATGAGTTTTTTATAGGGAACCAACTCCGACAGACTCCCACTTGCATAAGAACCAACTTCTAATGGCCTTCAATCTGCTAACTCTCACATGACACTCATGCATTTTTTGAGATATGAATTTTTTCAAGGGTTAAACCATGTTCTCTTATGTGGGAACTCTACTTACTATAACTTCAACCCTATTATTAAAATCCCTCAATAGGTTATACTTTTGGAGTATGTACTTTATCTGTTGGTGTGACCTTATCTCTTTTATAAGAGACACTGTTACAACATTATCACAATGAAATTTGATAGGGTCTTTACTACTGGTTAGCACATAATGCTCATGGAAAAAATAATGAATCCAAATAGCTACCTTAGATATGTTAAAAGACTCTATATACTTAGACTCCATTATAGAATTGGTGAAAACTGGATGATTTGAACTCTTCTAGCTCACTGCATCTCCGTTGAGATAGAAAAAATATCCATAATGAGACTTTAGATCATTATAATCTCTATCTAGACTAACAGAATTATAACCCTTAATGACCTACTCCTTTTCTCCTCCATACACCAGGAACATATCCTTAGTTATTCTTAGATACTTAAAGATAGCCTTAACAGTACACCAATGTTGTTCTAATGTATCTACATGATATCTACCTACCTAGTTGAATTCATTGGACATACCAAGACTAGTACATAACATGAAATACATTATTAATCCTATCACTGAAGTGTATAAGACCTTTCTCATTCTCTCTTTCTTCCGTTGTACATGAGGAAATATTTTCTTATAATGATGAAAACCATGTTATTGTAGAACCAATCCCCTCATGGGTATTTCCATACTAAATATCTTTAGTATCTAGTCAATATATGTACTTTTAATTAGACTAATAAAACTCTTGGATCTATCATGAATGATCTTGATTCATAGAATATAGGCTGCTTCACCTATATCCTTCATAGATAAACACTAGTCTAACCAATTATTAATAGACTATAAGACTGGTATATCATTTCCAATAAGTAATATTCCATCAATATATAATACAAGTATAATGACTACATTCCCACTAAACCTTTTACAAATGCATGAATCAAATTCATTATTAATGAAACCAAATTCTTTTATAGATTCATCAAATCAAAGGTTCCATGACCTAGATGCTTGCGTAAATCCATAAATGGATCTCTCTAACTTGAAAATTTTCATGGAATCACCTGGACTCACAAAACCTTATGGTTGTGTCATATATATATCTTCCTGAATTTTCCCTTTAAGGAATGCGGGTTTTATATCCATATTCCAAATCTCATAGTCATGATAATCTGCCATAGAAAGTAGAATTATGATGGATTAAAACATGGAAAATAGTCATACAATTTCATTGTAGTCAATTACTTGACACTTTTTAAACACTTTATCCACTATCCTTTATTTATAGGTATTTAAATTACCTTCGATGACTAGTTTCTTCTTGAATACCCATTTTTATTAAACAGTCTTTTCATCAAATTGCACACTGACTAGAATCCAAAAATGGTTATGATACATGGAATCCATTTCATAATTCAAGGATTCTTTCCATCTTATAGGATCTGACCCCTCTGGTGCCTCCTTATAGGAGATAGGTTCAACATTTTTAACTAATTACATTTCAACATCATCAGTGACTAGAAAACCATATCTATATGGCTGTCTTATTATCTTATGATCCTATGTAGTACTTGTTTTTTTAGGAACTACTTTCTCTATAAGGACCCATGGAATGTGTTTTTGTACCAAATCTTGTGTATCATGAGCATCAAATTCATCCAAGTAAATCATGCTCCCACTTTCCATTTTTAGGATGTTCTCCCCCTCAATAAATACAGCTTGCCTGGAAAAAATCAAATTCTTTTATTTGGGGTTATTTAAGCTGTATGGCTCTGTTTCCTTGGGATGTTCTATAAAGATATTCCTTGTGGCCCGATGTGCTAGTTTGTTTCATGATGAGGTTCTAAAAAATTCCTCTCAACCCTATACACTTTTTTGAGAAAATATGGGTTTCTATCCACTCCATAAATCAAAGGGAATTCTATTTTCTACTTTATTTGGTACTCAGTTTAATGTGTATGCCGCAATTTGTAATGCATATCCCCAAAATGATAATGAAATTTCAACATGAATAATCATCGAACATTCCATATCCATGAAGGTATGGTTTCTCCTTTTACTAACAACATTCCACCGTGGTGTGTAAGGTGGAGTGATTTGAGATATAATCCCAAAATCATAAAGAAATTCAATGAGGTATTTGTTAAGATATTCACCACCTATATCTGATCAGATCTTCTTTATCGCATTTCCCGGATGATTCTATACTTTGTTCTTGAATTCCCTAAATTTCTAAAAGGACTCAGACTTATAACTAATCAAGTAGACATATCCATATCAACTCAACTCATCAATAATAATTATGAAGTAATAATATCCACCTCTAGATTCTACTGTAAATGGTCCATACAAAATAGTGTTTAGCAATCCTAGAAGCTCTATGTCCCCTTCACCTTATCCACCAAATGGTGGGTTGGTCATTTTTCCTTGTAAACCAGCATGACTAATTTCAAGTGGTTTTACCTTAGATGATTCTAAATAACCATATTTATAGAGATTTGTCAAAATATTATTATTTACTTGATCAGGTCAATGATGCCAGCATTGGGTGTTATATGAGTCATGTGGACATGACTTTTTATTAATTTTCAACACATATTTTTCATAATTTAATACATAAATACCATTATTTTAATATGACATGACATAACATACATTGTATTTATAAAAAAAATAACTTATACTTTAAAACGTGAATATTAACCCATCTACATCTCAGCATGATATAAAAATTATGTTCTTTGTAAGTGTTGGTAAATAATAAAAATATTTTAAAAGGAAAATCATTCTCATTAGAAATTAATGGTGGTAGTTCCCAATGGCTAGGTAAGCTATCCTCACTCCATTAACAGCTCTATGATCCAAGTCCCCCTAGAAATATTTTAGAATCTAATTAGTTACTACATTTTGATATAGATGTGAGAACAAAAATATATATACATAATACCCAATGTGTAGATATGGAATGATTAAAATCAATTAATAACACACATTTATCTTCCCATATCTTATGGGTGCAGTTCTTCTTCTAGTGGCCTGGCTTGCCACACCCAAAACATACAACCTCCTTTTCCTTATCTAGCCTCTAGATCTTTCTCTTTTTTGAGGGATGGGGATTGGGATATTTTGAATATTTATATGTATTTCTCCCTTTTACTTGTGAATGATTTTCTTATTCACCACATGTATTGTGGGTTTCTCACACCCCATGTCCTTATCCACTTGGAAAATCAATGTAAGAAGTTCTGAAAGACACATATCATTATTTATCATGTTAAAATTAACAATAAAATTGGATAAGGACTTGGGATGTGATGAAAGTATGATATATATATGCAACTCATCTGCAAATTTCATCCCCATAATGTCTAATCATTCAATATAGCCAATAATATTGACTACATGGGGCCTAACAAGAATAGACTATCTAATATTAGTTGTGAAAAAATCATTGTAGATCTCATATCTCTCTTGTCTCACCTTCTCTTGATAGATATCCCAAAGGTGATACATCATGATATATGCATACATTCATTTCTAGGAACATTAAGAAAAGGTTCTTCCAGCACATATAATTTCATTCCATGGGGAAGGATGACACAAGGGTACCTTTTATATTCTTTGAAATTTGTGCCAGCGAGAACATTGTCCTTCTCAATTACGGATCAAAACGATACGTCTGATGAAATTTTAATTTGGTTTCTAAAAATAATTTAAGTATATATTTAGTATATTATTTAATAAAATTTTGAAAAATAGTTAATTATTATATTTATTACTATACCACTATTTTATTGAAACCCAATAGTCCACACAATTGGTTTCAGAATATCCTATTTCTTAGACATCCTAGTGGCAAGGATCTATATTCCCCGTCTAATTACCTCAAATTTGATTGTTCAGAAAACTTGAATGTTTTTTGGTAGGTATTCCAAATTCCAACTACATTAACTCATAGTTCTTTGATCTGCTATGTGGACTACCCGATCATGAAATCCTTAAATAGAATTTCCTCAACCTTTGCCTCTCAGTTACACCATATCTTGAATTTGAATTCAACCCTCGATGTGAACTATTTTAACTTGACTCAAAAAATAAAATTATAATTCTCTAATCATTTAAAACACCCTAACTTTGGATGGTAAATCACTTTGAACTATGGTTCAATTTTAAGTAATGTAGTGGAAGGCAATATCAACTTAATGTATACAATTGATGGGTTTTATCCTTTTATGCAGAAAATTTCAATTACTATATTTATTACATGCCTTTTAATATTTAGTGTATTTATTTAAGTGATTATCCATGTATTAGATAATATTTATACATATACCAATTTATTTTAGTTTTATTTTGAATGATCATTAATTTCATTAAATTATGTGATCATGAACAAATATTCATAATTAGATAAGCATGAAACTTGATAGAAATAAAATAATAAAGTTGTATGATCATGAGTGTTTACTAATAGTTAGTTTATCAATCATTAGTTAAAATAACCACAGACTTAGGGGAAAACACCTTGAACCCATTAAGGTTAATGTTGCAACTTTCCACTTATCCACCAATGTATCTCTCTTGGATTGGTTTTTCTTGGGCTCCAAACCTGAACTACCTCCACTATCTTGGGAGATCAATCAATTACATAGGATTTTACTCACAGACAGGTGAGGGAAAAGAGTTTACATAAAATAAACCATGGGAACACATTCCCTACATAATAATATGAGAGAAAGAATAGAAGCCAATAAATTTAATTTAATAATATATTAAATAAAACCAATCACATGAAAAGGTCCAGTCTATTCTCATGATCATCCACATGCTTGCAACAAATTATGCATTTAATAAAACTAGAATTAAATTTTTATTCATTATTAGTTAAGATAAATCATAATTGAATCAATTAATTATTATCTTGAATTAATCGATTCTTTAATTTTAATTGTCATCTGAATTTACACAAGGTAATCATCCATTATAATTTTTAGAAAAATTAATAAATTTAACTAAAATTAACAATTAAATTAAATATACTTTGGTGGAAACACAATGAATACCAATCAGAATCCACCCAACATGTATTATACTTGCATACAGTTTTTATTTTTTGAAATATAGGATACAAAACTTATCATGTACGTTAATGAAAAATACTATCAACATAATTATTACATGAATTATATAATTTTTCTGTCACGTTTTATGAATCAATGCACATAGAGTAATAATTTTAATACAACTTATACATGATATGAATATCTAAACACTACACAGATATTAATTAATTAAATAAGTATATATATATTAATAACCCATAACACAGTGTTTTCTATCAACATAAAGACCACACACAAGAACACATCTCATGGTTTCGACAGAATAATAAAGAAATTTTCAATAACCGTAATTTGGTATAAGTACACAATATGTATAGGAGAGGTACATAGTGTTTATATATCTCACCATCTATCTGAGGTACACATCTAGGGACCCATTGTGTAAATCTTTCTTCAGAAAAATTGGAGTACACAACATGTAAAAGGGACTATAAATAGTGTGGACTACGAGTTACATAGTCACTAGTCAGACGGGCATGAATAAAACAAATGGAACATCTATGACTTTAAAGAACTACATGTCATGTAAGTGGGCTACATGGAATTTTCTCCAGCTGACCATGAGCTAATATTTCTTTGCCAACATGATATTTAAGAATTAACTACATCGTGTGTCACCAATGCAACCAGTTTGATTAATTTGTTAATTAACTCTTGGTGCATTTAACGCAAGTAACAACATGTAACTCACGTTACATGGAGTTTACTTCTATGTTTTTTGGATAGAATCCATGGCTCCTCTAGATGAGTCCCTTGATTTTGTTTTAGTCATAAAATTAATTATCTCGATTAGATATTTGGAAAATAGAGGAGGCATAAGTAGATATTGAAATTCAAATTAAAAGAACAACTAAAATTGAATTGAAAAACAAAATCAAAAATGCGTAAAAAAGTCTACAATTATTAAAAAATTATAAATAATTATGTTAACCCTATGATACCACTTGTAGTTTCTAGGTACATAGAAAGTGTGTGATGGGCCATTCAACAATTTTCGTTTTTTCCATTATTGATGATAAATCTGAAATTTAAACAATGATAAATGTCATGATCTATAGAATTGAATTATTGAAGGGTTAAAATGTCAAAGAAGGAGACAAGATCATCATATATAATTATTATTTAATTTAATTAAATAAAAAATTACATTGATAGAATTATTTTTTCATTAATGAATCTGAAAATAGATTTTAATTTTTTTATCTTAGTGTTGTAGGAATCAAAGTACATTTCCTCTAGTGGTGATCCACATGTGTTCCATGAATCTCGAAACATCACCGTAGAAATCTTATGGTGCTTGCATGACATATACTAGAGCTTGTGTCATCCTCCATTGATCACCTCGAGAGATGATTCCAAAGAATTCTACTAGATCTCTTTTGACTAGAGAGTGGGAGGTTAAGGAAGATAAATATTTGATTTTGGGAGCGTTCTTGGAGAAGGAAGCTCAATAGGTCTTGAGAGTATTCTACAAATCCATTTTTATCAACCAAAACAATTGAATTTTCTTATTTAGAAAATAATATAACATTGTTTATATATCACTAGGGTTAAAATAAAATAATTTCACAAGTTCACTTTGTTTTTTATTTAATCCCTAGAAAACCACATGTCAAATAATAATAATAATACTAATATTTCATGACATGTGATTAACATGAGAATTAAATGAAATATTATTTAATAAAATAATATTAAATATTTATTATTTATCACTAGACCATTAAACTTGTTCCGCCATTCCTCAATAGTATTTATCGAACCCTGAATAATGACTATTTATTTATTAAATAAATATCACTGCATTATTCACCCATAAATACATAAATATTATATTCACTAAATAGAAGAAAAATATTTATATGATATTAAGAATACATAAATAATTGTTAAACCACATCCCTGAATGATATTTATTCAACTTGTAAAATAATAATATATTATTTAATTGAGATTCTTGGTACACTTGGTGTGTGAACCTCTATGACTCTTTATCTATGGTATTTGTTGAAGAATCCAAAATTCCAAGTTTAGTATCTAGGAACACAAAAACACACCCATATAGAAAGTTTTTGATTCCTCAACGACATGATACCTCATATGAATTCATACTGTGCAATATAATCCATTTAACAAGATATCTAAAATCAAGTAGGCTTCAAGATGGTTCCATCAACCTAGGTGTTCGATGTCTCTTTCATTGACTTCCCAAAAATTGAACTTTACTATTGTACACCATGTCCATGGTTTATTTAGGCTATATCATTTATATCAAAGGTCCTGACAAATCAAATTCCATTAAAGAAAAAAAGAAAAAAAATCATTTCTCACATTATTCATTAATAAAATATTACTTAGGATGCAACCGACATATCTTACCTCACTGTGAATAACATTAATCATGGTTTTCATCAATGCATCAAAGTACATGACTCATAATACTCATTAATAATAATCTTAAAATCCAAGGACCAATATATATCTGCAAAAAGGAATATCCAACAACACAATTAAATATCAATTTTCAAGTCAAAGGTTTCATTCTCATAATATCATACTCGATATTACCATGGGCGTACACCATGAGAAGGTGACTCAAATTCCTATGAGTCTACACCCTTGAAAGCCTATATCATTTTTGTGTGTAAAATGATATCATTTGGATATAGAACATATATCTATGAATAATTTCATATAGCTTTCTAGTTCTCACCATCGTGGGGAAGTGCTATGAGATTTTAGTGTGACAACTACTCTGGGGAACTTCTATGTAAGAACATAATTAAATTATAATAAAAATATATAAAAATCATATTATTTTTCTTTATTACTTGTTTAATTTTAAATGTGATGATTTAAAAGCTTATGATTTTTGTTGAATAACATAACTAGTTTTGAGATATGATATTAAATGTGGAATGAATTTTTTCACTCACTTTTGGTAATGTATTATCATGTTGTGCATAACTGAAAAATAATATTAAATGATGAAATTATTTTATAAAAATGGTACCTTTTTAGTTTATTAGTCATGGATGTAAAAATTAAATAGGTAAATATTGTTTATATAAATTAAAAAATTTATAATATTATTGAAATGAATGTTTTGTCTATAAGCATTATTCCATGAATGTAATTATTGAAATACCATGTGGGATTGAATGTAAATTTAAATCTAAATATGATAATAGTTTCATTCTATAATCATTGTCAAATAATTAAATATTTATTATATTTAAATAAATAAAAATTAAATATTTTTATTTGGATAAAGATGTTATATTATTTAATGAATGCCTAATAGATATTTATGTTATGTGAAAAATAACTTATAGTGGCCTAATGTTTTTATCATATTTTACTTCATTCATTATTTAGGTGATAGAATTGGAAGGGGTTTCCGAGAAGCAAGACATGTTGATAAATTAAAATTGAAATGAAATTGATCTCATGTTATATAAAAACATTTCATTTCCACTTCAAGAAGTGGTTGATTATGGTTATATTATGGTGGTTTATATGGGATGATGTTGATTGAGTTTTTGTCTAATAAAACATTAAGAACACTTTTTTATGAGATGAAATTGTGTTTTTTGAGGAAGTATCCTGGTTTATGGGCATGGTTTTAAGGAAATTTATATGAAATAAATTAAAACCCATATAGAGGAAACATAATGTGTCCATTAAAAAGGTACCACTATTCATTTTGATGATGTTATGGTAAGTCTACTAGTATTAATGACAACTAAAATTTAAAATTATTATATATTATGAATTTTATAGAATTTATGTTACATGTACTTTATTAAATAGACATTTCATGTTACTATTTTACCCTTTTTATAGATTTTGATTATTCATTACATTTTAGAAATTGAGTATGGAGTTTTTTGGATGTTATATCAATAAAAAATGACCAATCAATTATAGGTTTATTTATATAGGTAACCATATCAATGATTAGGTCATTGAAAAGTGAAGTCATGAATATACTAATACAGTTTCTTGATGAAACTATTTTTTACCTATTATATTGGAATTATATTTGAATTGAAAAGTTTTTGAGACTATTCATGGTGGCCAACAGTTTTTGAATTGGAATAATGATACTGAGGAAGATCTATTGACTGAGGCTTTTACTCATTGTGGTAGGTTATATAGATAACACTCCCTTAATATTTATGTGTTTATACATATATCATACATTAGGGAATATTTTTGTAGGTATTAAATTTTTATTATAGTAATGATGATGATGTATGTTAAAAAGATAAATGCGCGAATGTTTATTAAATAATTGTTAAATAAACTATAATTATTTTTATGACTGATATTGTTTACAAATGGAAAATGTGAACATTTATTCTTTAATTGGATATAGTATTCAATACTATTTAATATAATGTTTTATCTAAAAGAGGTGATCCGATGAGTTATTCCATGTTATTTATGTAGATATTCATATTAGTTTTTTGAGCAGTATATTCTAAGTGTATTCTTAAAATGTTATATTCTTTGTAAATTAGATAGATATAAATTATTGGATATTTTTATATTTCGTATGTTATGAGATATGAATAGATATAATATTATTGTGTGATTAAATTCACAAGGTAATGTTGGTTTGGGAACAAATGTTCAACTCAATGGAAAAATAATAAAATTGGCTCATAGATGAGTGTTTATAATTATGTAGTGTTGTAGTTTTAAAATTAAAAATAGGAATGACTATGTAGATTTTCAGGTGATGTATAGATTATTCTATCACTATCCTAAGATATATAATCGTACTAATATAGTGGATATAAATAATTTAAATTTCATAAAAAAATGTATCATCATCACCATTATATTAGTTTTTCTACTATATATATATTTATATGAACAAGGGGATTGAAATATAATCCAGCCTAAAGAAATGAATGAAAAGGTGATTAAAATAAACTAATTGATTTAATTTTTTTGGAGATAATTAGTAACATTTTAGACTATAATATTAAATTGAATTTTCATCCCTGAATATGATTTAAATGGGTGAATTATAGAGGTAAAGTGATATAAAAATTTATTTTTTCTATTATGTGTATATAATTATATTTTCCATTATTTTATAAATTTATGATGTTGTATTGTCTTTATTAAACATGAAAAACACCTATGTTGGAGAAAATGGAATCCAATACTCATGATATAATATAATTTTTTGAACTACAACATCTATTTTGAATTGGATGGTTGTTTACTAATCGACCATGTTACTCATATTTTATATCATATTCATATGGATATTTTCTTGTTCTAATAAATATACTAATAGTATTTGCTATTATATAATGATTTTCTATTCCCATGGATGTTGATTTAATGGGGTTCCATTGATGAGGCCCTATTGGTATTCATTTTTAAATGATGAAGGTATATTAATTTTATTTATTTATACGATGTACGTATTATTTTTGGGTGATTATAATTTTAATAAATTGGATTTGTTATGCTAGCCTTGGAAGAGAAAATATTTAAGTGATTTTATTTTATTTTATTAAATATTTAGTATAATTTATAAACATTTACTAAAGAGTTTATTTAAATATATATATATATTTTATTTTTTCATGATAACTAATATTTTTAACTTGAATATATATTTAGGATTGAGGTTGAGGATTTTTGGGAGATATTAGCACATATCAGTTGGGGGTTAGTAATTGTTTGTGGTGTTGTATGTAAATTTTCAAGTAATGTTAAATAAGTTGAGGATTGTATTTTGATTATATATTTTTCATTGATTTATTTTTATGTTTTATGAAATATGATGAATTTTTTGTTTCGATTGGTTATTTTGGATATTTTTTTTAAATGTTAGGGTTTTATAAACTTTTTTTGTAGAAAATAAATATTTACACATACATAACATTATTCATTCTCTTTTCACCAATCACCACCACAATTCCTATTAGAGTTTGTTTTTTGTGTCCTTATCAATATTTTCACCAATATTTGAGAAGTCATGGCGGGATCATGATATAATAAAATTTTATTAGATTAATTTTAAGGATATAGTTTAATAGAATAAATTTTAATTATTAAATTGGATTAGTATTCTAATTTTTTTTCATAGAGGATGGGTTTCAGAATAGTGAACCCACATAATAGTGTGGTAATCATTATATTAAGAAAAAATTAATTAAATTTTTTATAGGAAACACAAAAACAACTATTTCACATTTACATGGTATTATGTTTTGGTAGACATGAATCATATTGATCATGTTCATGATCCATGAATATTTATATTATTATCAAATAGATCTAAGAGATAAAATATTATATTAAAAAATAAATATTTATTCTATCCTTGTGAATATGATTTCTCCTTCTAGGATGATGACATCTAGTTTTTGTGATATCCATATTATATTTTATTGTATAAGGGTACATAGGTCCATGATTAGGTTCATTAAAATATTGTTCCATTATATGGTGAAAATGTATCAAAGCCATCTAAGAGTTCTAGTATAAGTGATCTCTATTATATAATGGGTTTTTAAAACTAAAAAAACCGAGCATTTCCTCAAAGAGTCTAAGATTACATTTAATATTATTTTAATAATGCTAAGCATTTGATACTATTATTTAACATTTTATAATAAAAGTTTTCTCTATACTGTAATAACCTATATCATATCTATTCTTATGTATTGGAGGTGTTTTTGGACTAGTTTCATGGAACTATGGAAAAACTGTTTCTGTTATCTTCATCAAGGAAACCTAGTAGTATGAGTATATTGATATTATAATAAAGAAGGTTAGTTTTTTGAAATTTATTTATTTTTATGTTCATGAACCTGTTATGAAATTCACATAAATTTATAGTTTAAAAGGAGATGAGATCAATGTATTTTGAGAGACCTTTACACTAATAGATTCAACCCTACATTATTAATTTTATAGTGAATAATTTTATATAGTTGATGATTAAATAATATATGATTGAGAAGAATTTAGATCTAAATAATTCAGTATTGTATGAGATTAAATAGAAAACTTTTATCAGATTGGTCAGGACTTGGATTATTTTTTTCATATATTATTCTACTTGGGGACTCATATTTGAATTCCATGTTTTATCCCCAACTATTGTTTTATGAATATGGTTTCAACATACCACAATTCTGTGTATTGGATGTAGTATGTTATATTTTTAGTTATAATGGGAATAAAAAATTATTATACCAATCATTTGAAGGTATAAATCATAGATCATATTCTACTAAAATTAATGGATGATTTAGTGTACCATCCGAGCACATCAGAAGCATGCAATGGGTCATTCCTAAATTTTTTTCCCCATAATTAATGACTAGTCTAAGATTTAGACAATGATAAATGTCACGATCTATTGAATCTTGACAAATAATATAGAAAAAGGATATAACTATGGAACAAATTGGGAGGAAAATCACATATTATTTATAATTAATTTAATTAAATAATTAATTACCTTGATGGAATTCCTTCTTCATTGATAGAGCTGATAAAAAATTTATGTTTCTCCATCGTTGAATTGTAAGAATCAAAGTAGATTCCATTTAGATCTAATCTATACTTGTTACAAAAATCTCTAAACGTTGTTCTAGAAATATTCGGGTGCTAGCACGACATATCCTAGTGCTTGTGTTTTCTGCATTTGATCACCTTGAGAAACCCTTCCAAAGCATTCTTCTAGATCTCTCTTGACTCAAGAGTGGGTTTTGTTTGATGATCTCTCTCTGTTATTGGGAGCGTTCTTTAATAAGGTAGCTCTCTATGTCTTGAGAGGATTATACCTATCTATTGTACCTGACCAAAACAACTGAATTGGAATATTGAGAAAATAATACAACCATGTATATATATTTCTAGGGTTAAACTAAAATAATTTCAAAATTTTTATTTATAATTTATTTAATACTTGCGAAGCCCCATGTCAAATAATAATAATAACATTTCTCTACATGCTCTTAACTTAAGAATTAAATTAAATAATATATAATCAAATAACAATCATTATTTTTTATTTCTCACTGGACCATTAAACTCATTCTACCATTCCTCCATTATATTTATTAGTATTTAAATAATGACTATTTAATTATTAAATAAATATCCGTGCATTATTCACTAAAAATATATAAATATTATACTCAATAAATAGAAAATAAATATTTATATGTGATCATGAATGCATGAAAAATTATAAACCACATCTAAGAATAATATTTAATCAACTTGTTAAATAAAAATATATTATTAAACTGATATTCTAGATAAACATATGGTGTGGCCCTTTATGACTCTTTCTCAGTGGCATTAGGCGAAGCAGCCTAATGTTCAATGTTAACATCTTGCAACATGCCAAGCCATCCATAGAGAAAGAAGTCAATGCCAAAATTATATGATAACTTATATGAAAAAAACTATGTAATATAATCTCTTTATCATGATATCTCAAATAAAGTAGGTTTCATGCGGGTGCCATAAACCTATGTGCTTGATGTATTTATATTTGACTTCATGAAAATTGAACTTACCTATTTTACACCATGAACATGGATTTATTTTTTCTATATAATTTCCACCAAAGGGCATAATATAGGAACTTCCTTTATAGAACTAAAGGGAAAATTCATTTCCCTCATTATTCATTAATTCAATATTACTCATGACACACCCAATGTATCCTACATAACTATGAACATAAATCGTCAAAATTTTCATTAATACACCAAAGTATGTGAGTCATAATACTCATTAAAAAAATATTGAAGTATATGGACCAATACACACATCCACAGATAGGAACATCAAATGCCACATATAAATGTGTATTTTCTACTGGTAGGTCTCATTCTCATAATTCCCTACTGGATATTTAGTGAAAATCATGAGAAGGTTCCTTAGATTCTGATGAGACTCCAACCCGAATATCCCATATCATTTGTGTCTGTTAAATGATATCATCTGGCTAAATAACATATATCTAAGAATAGTGTCATAACACTCCTGGTTTCTAATCATAACAAGGAACTGTTATGACATTTTATTGCAATAACTAGTCTTGGGACATTATCACATACTATGTAATGTATAAGAAAAATCATGGTGTGATATGATGTTTTTTAATATATAAAATCAGTGAATACAGGTTATCATAATGTAAATATAAGTTTGTTATAGGGCACCAGCTCCGATAGACTCCCACTTGCACAAGAGCCAAATTCTAATGACCTTCAATCCGCTAACTCTCACATGACACTTATGTGTTTTTTGAGATATAACTTTTTCAAGGGTTCCACCATGTTATCTTCTATGGGAACTATTCTTACTAAAAATTTAACACTATTATTAAAATCCCTCAATAGGTTATACTTTCAGAGTATGTTCTTTGTCTATTGGTGTGACCTTATCTCTTTTGCAAGAGACACTATTGCAACATTATCACAATACAATGTGAGAGGGTCTTTACTACTGATGAGAACATCAAGCTCCTAAAAAATTCAAAATCCAAATAGGTACCTTAGATATGTCAAAAGCCTCCATATACATAAAATCCATTGTAGAATTGGTAAAAGCTGGCTAATTTGAACTCTTCTAGTTCACTGCTCCTTCGTTGAGACAGAAAACATATCCTTAATGTGACTTTAAATAGTTACATTCTCTATGAAGACTATCATCATTATAGACCCAAATGACCAACTCTTTGTCTCCTCTATACATCAGGAAGATATCCTTAGTTATTATTAGACACTTAAATATAGCCTTAATAGTACACCAATGTTGTTATCATGTATCTACTTGGTATCTACCTACCATGATCAATTCATTGGTAACATCATGTCTAGTACAAAACATGACATATATGATTAATCCTATCATTGAAGTGTATATGATATTGTTAATTCCCTCTTTCATCCATTTTGTATGAGAAAATATTTTCTTAGAATGATGAAAACCATGTTACAGTAGAACCAATCCCCTCATGGGTATTTCCATACTAAATATATTTATTATCTAGTCAACATATGTACTATGACTTAGACCAATAAAACTCTTGGATCTATCTTGAATGATCTTGATCCCTATAATATAGGCTGATTCACCTATGTCTTTCATGGATAAACACTTGTATAACCAGTCCTTAATAGACTATAAGACTGGTATATCATTTTCAATAAGTAATATACCATCAATATATAATACAATTATAACGACTGCATTCCCACTAAACCTTTTGTGAATTCATGAATCAAATTAATTATTAATGAAACCAAATTCTCATATAGATTCATCAAATCAAATATTCCTTGACCTGGATGCTTGGGTCAATCCATAAATGGATCTCTCTAACTTGAAAATATTCTTGGTATCACCTGGACTCACAAAACCTTATGGTTGTATCATATATATTTTCCTGAAGGATCCCATTATGTAATTTGGGTTTTATATCCATCTTCCAGATCTCATAGTCATGGTAAGATGCTATAGAATGTAGAATTTTGATGGATTAAAACATTGTAAATAGTCATACAGTTTCATTGTAGTCAATTCCTTGACACTTTTTAAACACTTTAGCCACTATCCTTTCTTTATAGGTATTTAAATTACCTTCGATGACTAGTTTCTTCTTGAATACCCATTTTTATTCAATGGTCTTTTCATAAAATAGCACATTGAATAGAAATAAAACATGGTTATGTTACATGGAATCTATTTCAGAATTTAGGGATTCCTTCCATCTTATAGGTTCTGATCCCTCTAGTTCCTCCTTACAGGAGATAGGTTCAGCATTGTTAACCAACTACATTTCAACATCATTGGTGACTAGAAAACCATATCTCTATGGTTATCTTATTATCTTATGATCCTATGTAGTACTTGTGTTTCTGGAGCTACTTCCTCTATATGGACCTATAAAATATGTTTATGTACCAACTCATGTGTATCTTGAGCATCAAATTCATCGAAGTCAATTATAATCCTACTTTCCCTGTTGAGGATGTTCTACCTCTTAATAAATACCACTTTTCTAGAAATAATCAAATTCATTTATTAGGGGTTATATAAGTAGTATAGCTTTGTTTCCTTGGTATGCCCTATACATATATTCTTTGTGCCCCAATGTGCTAGTTTGTTTCATGAGAAGGCTTTAAAAAATTCCTTGCAACCCTATACACATTGGTGAGAAAATATGGGTTTCTATCCACTCCATAGCTCAATGGGAACTCTATTTTTTTCTTTATTTGGTACTCAGTTTAATGTGTATGCCATAGTTTGTAATGCATATCCCCAAAATGATAATGTAATTTCTACATGAATAATCATCGATTATACCATATCCATGATGGTATGGATTCTTCTTTTACTAACACCATTCCACCATGGTGTGTAAGGTGAAGTGAGTTGAGATATAATCCCAAAATCTTAATGAAATTCAATGAGTTATTTGTTAAAATATTCACCACCCATATCCGATCAAATCTTCTTTATCTCATTTCCACAATGATTCTATACTTTGTTCTTGAATTCCCTAAATTTCTAAAAGGAATCAGACTTATAACTAATCAAGTAGACATATCCACATCAACTGAATTCATCAATAAAAGTTATTAATTAATAATATCCAGCTTTAGATTCTACTATAAATGGCCCATACAAATTAGTGTGTACCAATACTAGATGCTCTATGTCCCCTTCACCTTATCCACTAAATGGTGGTTTGGTCATTTTTCCTTGTAAACCAGCATGACATCTTTCAAGCATTTTTACCTTAAATGATTTTAAATAACCAAATTTACATAGCTTTGTCAAAATATTCTTTTTTACATGATCAAGTCGATGATTCCAGCATTGGGTTTTATATGAGTCATGTGAAAATTAATTTTTATTAATTTCCAATACATATTTTTCATAATTTAATAAAAAAATACCATTATTTAAATATGACATGACATAATGTACATTGTCTTTAAAAAGAAAGAACTTATATTTTAAAATGTGAATATAAACCCATCTATATCTCAGCATGATATAGAAATTATGTTCTTTGTAACTATTTGTACATAATATAAATCTTTTAAAACTAAAACCATTCCCATTGAAAATTAAAGGTGGTAGTTCCCAATGGCTATGGAAGCTAGCCTCACTCCATTAACATCTCTAAGATCCAACTATCCTCCGGAAATATTTTTGAATCTACTTGGTTACTACATTTTGCTATAGATGTCAAAAGCAAAATATATATACCTAATACCCAATTTGTAGATATGGAAAGATTAAAATAAATTAGGAACACACATTTATCTTTCCATATCTTTTGGGTGCAGTTCATCTTTTAGTGGCCTCGCTTGCCACACAGAAAACATACTGCCTCATTTTCTTTATCTTGCCTATCGATCTTTCTCTTATTAGAGGGATGGGCTATGGGATATTTTGAATGTTTATAAGTCTTTTTACCATTTCCTTGAGCATCCTTTTCTTATTCACCACATTTATTGTGGGTTTATCACACCCCATGTCTTTATCCACTTGGAAAATCAATGTAAGAAGTTATGAAAAAAATTAACAAAAAAATTGGATAAGGTCTTGGGAAATGATGAAAGTATGATATATATATGCAACTCGTCTGTAAATATAATCCCCAGGATGTCTAAGAATTAAATTTATCCAATAATATTGACTACATGAGGCCCAACTAGAATAGACTCTCAAATATTAGTTGTGAAAAAAATCATTGGAGATATCATATCTCTCTTGTCTCACCTTCTCTTGATAGATATCCCAAAGGTGAGACATCATGATATACGCATACATTTCCTCATTTCTAGGAACTTTAAGAAAATTTTCTTCCATCAAATATAATTTCATTTCATAGTGAAAGATGACACATGGATATATTTTATATTCTTAGAAATTTGTGCCAATGAGAACGTTGTCGTTCTCAAGTATGGATCAAAATGATATGTTTGATGACATTTTTATTTTGTTTCTAAAAATAAGATAAGTATTTTTTTCGTACATTATCTAATAATATTTTGAAAAATAGTAAATTATTATATTTATCACTATCCCACTATTTTATTGAAATCCAATATCCACCACCATTTGTTTCAGAATATCCTATTTATTAGACATCCTAGTGGAAAGGATCTATATTCCCCTTCTAATTACATCAACTTTGGTTGTTCAAAAAACATGAATGTTTTTTTGTAGGCATTCCAAATTCCAACTATATTAATGCATAGTTCCTTGATCTACTATGTGGACTCCCTGATCCTGAAATCCTTAAATAGAATTTCCTCAACCTTTACCTCTCAGTTACACCATGTCTTGAATTTGAAGCCAACCCTTGATGTGAACTAAGTTAATTCAACTCAAAAAATCAAGTTATAATTCCCCGATAATCGAAAACACCATAAATCTGTCTGATAAATCACTTGAACTATGGTTCGATTTTCAATAATGTAGTGGAAGGCAATATAGACTTAATATATACAATTGAGGGGTTTTATCCATTTATGTATAAAATTTCAATTAATATTGTTATTAAATGCCTATTAATATTGAGTGTATTTATGTAAGTGATTAACCATGTATTAGATAATATTTATACATATGCCAATTTATTTTTATTTTATTTGGCGTGGTCATTAATTTCATTAAATTATGTGATCATGAACAAACACCCATAATGAGATAAGCATGAAACTTGATAGAAATAAAATAATAAAGCGGTATGATCATGAGTGATTACAAATAGTTAGTTTATCAATCATTAGATAAAATAAATACAATCATAGGGGAAAACACCTTGAACCAATTAAGGTTCATGTTACAGCTTTCCACCTATCCACCAAGGTATCTTTCTTGGATTGGTTTTTCTTGGGCTCCAAACATGAACTGCCTCCACTATCTTGGGAGCTCCATCCATTACATATGATTTTACTCACAGATAGGTGAGGGAAAAGAGTTTACATAAAAGAAACCATGGGAACAGATTCCCTACATAGTAAAATGAGAGAAGGAATAGTAGCTAATAAAATTAATTTAATAATATATTAAATTAAATTATTCACATGAAAAGGTCTAGTCTATTCTCATGATCATCCACATGCATGCAAAGAATTATTCATTTAATAAAACTAGCATTAAATTTTAATTGATTTTTACTTAAGATAAATCATACAAGAATAAATTAATTATTATCTTGAATTAATATATTCTTTAATTTTAATTGTCATATAAATTTCCATGAGGTTCTCATGCATCATAATTTTTAGAAAAATTAATAAATTTAACTAAAATTAACTGTGAACATTAATTGTACTTTGGAGGCAACACAGTCAATACCAATCAGAATCCACCCAATATGTATTATACTCACATACAGTTTTACTTTTGTGAAATACAGGACACACAACTTATCATGTACATTAATGATGTATACTATCAACATAATTATTACATGAATTATATAATTTTTCAGTCACATTTTATGAATCAATGCACGTAAAGTAATAATTGTAATAAAACTCATACATGATATGAAGATATAAAAACAACATAGATATTATATATATATATATATATATTAAAAACCCATAAAATGGTGTTTCCTATCAACATAAAGACCATACACAAGAACAAATATCATGGTTTCCACAGAATAATAAATAAATTTTCAATAAGTGTAATTTGATATAAGTAAAAAACATGTATAGAAGAGGTACAAGTGTTAACTTGTCTCACCATATATCTAAGGTACACATATAGGGACTCAGTGTGTAAATATTACCTCAGAAAAATTGGAGTACACGACGTGTAAATGGGACTACCCGGAGAGTTGACTACGAGTTACATACTCACCAGTCAGGTAGGCATGACTGAAAATTATTTTTTTATTATGGTAACCCCCTTTTAAGGAAAAGGGGGAAAACAATCATGTCATCAAAGACACAAACAAGTCAAAAGGCCCCAACAGTCCAAAAGTTCAAGACCAAACAACCCACACAACATGAGAAAAGCCCCTGCCAACATCAAAAAGCATGAAAACCAGCTTCCCCCATCCACTGCTTAACGACAAGCTGTCCCATGGAATAATCCACAGATCTGGTACCGATGGCCATAGACATACCCTCTCAAGCATCCAATCTGAAAATCAAAGGAACAGTTGAAACTCCTTTCCCTAAACCTCTTCTAGAGAAGCCTCATGAAAGCGATATGATTGTAGAATCCGGAACCGCAGACCACCAAGGCCAAAACAAAAACAATCCCATCACAAAAGAGACCACCACCGATTATCAATTTCATATTCACATCAGTAGCATCCCAATCTAATTGATATGTGCCGAAATGCCTGGGTACTGCCAGAACAAGCACAGAGCCAAACCTATCGAAGTGATGAAGATTCGTCACCCAACCATCATCAAAACTCAAACATCACAAAAATCAACAGCAGTAGAGGTTTCCAACACGGAAGAACAAACACAATAAAAACATATAAACATCACCATACCGCCGGGGAAATACAAGCAGCAACAAAAAAATCCAAACTCAAGAGTAGATGGAAAAGGCAAAGAAGAATCCATCACCACGCTGAAGACCACCCAAAGCTGAAGTCCTTGAAAAAAACCTCAAATCACCCATATCCCTTCACCGCCAACCAATACACACTAACAGATCTCGACAAAACACCAACAGCACACAAAAAAGATGAGGCAGATACCTCATGCCGCTGAATCGAGAAGCTCGGTCACGGATCGACACCACGCCGCCATGGGAGACCCTATCCAGTGATGAAGGAATCAGGTGAGGCGAGGCCAGCAATGGTGCAAGGTTGAGATGACTGTGAGCTAAGATTTCCCGGCCAACATACGATGTAAGAATTAACTAAAAAGTGTGACATCAATGAAAACAGTTTGAGTAATTTATTAATTAACTCTTGGTGCATTGAACGTGAGTACACAACATGTAACTCAAGTTACATGGAGTTTACTTCTATGTTTTTTAGCCAGAAACCATGGAACCAATGGATGAGTTCCTTGATTTTATTTTATTCATAAAATTAATTATCTTGATTAGATCTATGAAAAATGGAGGAGGAAGAAGTAGATCTTGAAATTCAAATTAAAATAATGACTAAAATTTAATTGAAAAACTAAATAAAAAATGCATAAAAAATATAATTTTTTTATAAAATTATAAATAATTATGTTACCCCTATGATACCACTTGTAGTTTCTAGGTTCATAGGAAGTGTGTGATGGGCCATTCAATAATTCTCTTTTTTCCATGATTGATGAGAAATCTGAAATTTACACAATGATAAATGTAATGATCTATAGAATTGAATCATTGAAGGGTTAAAATGTCAAAAAAAGTAAAGAGGACCGTCACATACAATTTATAATTAATTTGATTAAATAAAAAATTACCTTGATATAATTATTTTTTCATTAATGAATATGAAAATTGATTTTCATTATTTCATCTTAGTGTTATAGGAATGAAAGTAGATTCACTCTAGTGGTGATCCAAATGTATTCTATGAATCTCCGAACATCACCGTAAGAATCTTCTAGTTCTTTCACGACATATACTATTGCTTTTTTCATCCTCCTTTGATATCCTCGAGAGATGATTCCAAAACATTCTCCCAGATCTCTCTTGACTATAGAGTGGGAGGTGAAGGAAGATCAATATTTGTTTTTGGGTGTGTTCATGGAGAAGGAAGCTCAATAGGTCTTGAGGGGACTCTCCAAATCAATTGTTCACAACCATAACAAAAGAATTTTCTTATTTAAAAAATAATATAACTTTGTTTATATATCGCTAGGGTTAAAATAAAATAATTTCACAAGTTCAGTTTTTTATTTAGTTAATCCCTAGAAAACCACATGTTAAATAATAAAAATAATAATAATACTATTTCTTGACATGTGCTTAACTTGAGAATTTAATGAAATATTATTTAACAAAATGATATTCAATATTTATTTTTTATCACTAGACCATTAAACTCATTTCTCCATTCCTCCAGAATATTTATCAAACCTTGAATAATGACTATTTATTTATTATATAAATATCACTACATTATTCACCCATAAATATATAAATATTTTATTAACTAAATTGAATAAAAAAATTTATATGATATAAAAAATACATAAATAATTGTTAAAACACATCCTTGAATGATAGTTATTCAACTTGTAAAATAATAATATATTATTTAACTGAGATTCTTGGTACACTTAGTGTGTGACCCTCTACGAAACTTTCTCTATGGTATTTGTTCAAGATACCTAAATTACAAGTTTAGTATCTAGAAACTTGAAAACACACCCATAGAGAAGGATGTTAATGCCTCAATGAAATGATACCTCATATGAATTCATTCTGTGCAATATAATCCCTTTATCAGGATATCTAAAATCAAGTAGTTTGCATGATGGTTCCATCAACCTATGTGTTCGATGTCTCTTTCCTTGACTTCCAAAAAATTAAACTTTACTATTTTACACCATGTACATAGATTTAGTTAGGCTATATCATTTCCATTCAAGGTCTCGGAATATCAAATTCTATTAAAGAACAAAAGGGAAAAATAATTTCTCACATTATTCATTAATAAAATATTACTTAGGATGCACCCGACATATCTTACCTCACTATGAATAACATTAATCATGGTTTTCTTCAATACATCAAAGTTTCTGACTCATAATACTCATTAACAATAATCTTAAAATCCAAGGACTAATATATATCTGCAAAAAGAAACATCCAACAACACTTGTAAATGTAAATTTTCTACTGGAAGGTCTCATTATCGTAATATCATACTCGATATTACCAAGGGAATACACCATGAGAAGGTGACTCAAAGTCCTATGAGTCTACACCACTGATAATGTCTATCATTTGTGTGTGTAAAATTATATCATTTGGATATAGAACATATACTATGAATAATGTCATAGAACCTTTTAGTTCTCATCATAGTGGGGAAGTGCTATGAGCTTTTAGTGCGACAACTACTCTGGGGACATATTCACATACTATGTTACATAAAATAAATATAATGATGTGACAAGAAGTTTTTTAATATTCATAATGTATGAATATATATTATCAAAAAGTATATAGAATTTGGTTTTAGGGAACCAAATACAATAATTATTAGTATATTCCACCACAAAAAGTCACCCCATAATAATATATTTACAAAAAGTGTTAGAAATTAATGGGACCACTAATGTTGTGTGGAATAATATGAAGACCAGTAATGGATATTCCATACCACAAGAGACCTTATGTAGATAATTTTCATTTTGGTGGCTGATATTATGGATGATATAGTGAATATATGGTTAGATAAAATCTATATGGGAAGGGGCATCCTATCCTTGACTGATATGAAGGAATTCAATATATAATTCGAAAAATATCTACCACATAAGATACATAGATAAATAATTAAAATTATCATTATTTTGTTATTAATTTCATCATTTATTGTATAATGATCCTGGGTGATATTCTATATATGTCATTAGTTTATATATCTATATTAGAGATTATATATAGTTGATAAATTTCTATCATTTATGGAATATTTTTTTACATTCATATAAATTATCTCAGTAGTTGATCATAAAAAAACTATAACAACACAATCTTATCTATGTCATATATGGGTTATACTCTATAAAGTATTGGATATATTTTTACTAATAACAAGTTAATTTTTATTACTAGAAAAAATACCATTTGGATTTTATTATAATTTTCACTAATAAAATTGATCATAAATTGGTAGATCTTTTCCCATAAAAATTAATTAATTTTAAGTTTTTGTATAAAATATAAGAATTGATTGGTTTTTTTTAGTTTTATATGAATTCATTGATGTCTAGAAATGCTATTTGTGGATTTAAATCCATATAACTATATTAAAATTAATAAAGAGTAACAACTAGGTAATTTATATATTTATGTATTCCATTTTTGGATAACACTCATAGATCTTTGAGTATTGAAAATTATAGTTTTATATTTTATATAGTAAGGATTTAAATATAATTTTATTCTCTTAAAGTGTGATCCTTTAATTTTTTCAAAAAAGTAAAATTGAATCATGTGGTTTTAAAATGATTAATTTTTTTTGAATTAAATGATGTAGAAGATTTTATATTATGTGATAATTATATAGGAATTATTTAATTATGTAATATGTGTTAAATTGTTTTCAATGTTAGATCTATAATGTTCTTATAATTAAATTATGGTCAAGGAGGTGTATTTTTTGAAGACATCCTTTGGATGATAATATTTAAATTAATTTTTTTTTGCAATTCTCTTTAGAGTGTTAAATTATCAATTAGTGTTTTCAGGTTTAATTAAATTGGATTTTCGATCTTACATTGAATAGTTTTAAGTTATTTTAATTAAATATAAGATGATCAATTAATGGTTAGATGAATGAAATAAAATTTATTTAGGTATTATTTAAGGATTACTTATTCATCATTATATGGATAGTTATATTTAAAAAAATATTTTTCAATATGTATGTTTTAATTCATTCAATATGTGTTTCTCTACATTATTTATTTTTAGACAAATCCAAGATTTTTGTAGTTTCCATAAGAGATTATTATATAATTTATCTATTTTATATAGATTATATTATTTACTATGATATTATGTGAGTTTTATATTATATATTTCATACTTTTAACCATTTAGCATATTTAACCAATAAGGATCATGATTAGGTAATGATAGATCAATGTTTATAAGGTTTTGGCTAATAAAACGAGAAAAATTATTAGTTCATTTATTCATTGGATGGGTGGTTAAAACTTATTATTGATTTTTATTGATATGTATATCTTTTTATTTTTTTTAATATGTTGATTTTTTTTATAGAATTTATATCATATAGGTCTAAGAGGTTATAAGATAAATAACATATCTATTCTACAAAAAATCCCAAGATTTTTTTTATTTTCTCTAAAACTAAAAAATTAATTGTTAGGATAAAGTTTTTTGGTCTCATATACTATAAAATATTTTAATATAAACTACCATATAGTGAATTTTATTTATGATAAATTAGTATATGGAATACCATCTAGTCTATTTTTTTATTCAATCATTTCATAGAGGGAATCTTGATTTTCTAGATGTCACTTATACGAGAATATATGATTAATTTCAAAAACAATATATAAAATGGTATTTTATTGGTATATTATAGATATCTAATTGGAATTTGATAATGAACAATTTGTTAGTATTTTATATTAGATGGAATCTAACCATCATTTGTTTCAACAAGTGTAAGAGACCTAGTTATGAATCCACATAATGAATGTATAATGAATTTTAATAATCAATTGATATTTTATTAATTGGTATAGAGGGTGAGAAATAAAATTTAGTTTTCCCATTGGAATTTTCCTATTTTTATTATATTTGATATTCAATTTTTTCATGAGTTTTATAAAATACCTTTATCTGTGAATACAAGTATGGGAAAACTATTTAATAACCCAATGGGGTTGTTTTTATTGAATAAAAAAAGTATAAGTGATAGATTTTCTATAAAAGATCTTTTTATATTGTTTAAAAAAGTAAACTAATTAATTTATAGTTAAATTAATGATGGTATTTAATTTAATATATCAGAAGATATAATTTTTTTGTGAATTTTGTAATGTGACTACCTCTTTATTTTAAGTTACATCACACCATTTGGTTTATTATTAATTAATTAAAAATATTATTCGTTCTCATATCGATCAAATAATTGAAATTAGTGGAAAACATAGAAATCCCTTTAATTGAAATGTAGTGATTCTTGATGTTAATTTGAGGAATATTTTTTAAAACTATGATACTATGTCGATATAATTAATTTCAAATTTATATCATGTAATACCCATATAATATTGGTAAACTATTTTTAAAATATAGCCATTAAAATATATTATGTGTGTTAGTATTATAGATTTTCATATATTTTTAGATAATCATCTAGAGTTGGTTTGTTTCTCTATGAATAATAATTTTCAATCTTCCTAAAAAAATACACAATTTGATCTATTGTACATGTATCATTGTCACCCATATACATATTAGATTGTTGTTAGTGAGCCAGTTAACATTATGTTTGATTTAGTGCTGGTGAAGTGACCATATCTGTTAGTATACAACTAAGTGGGTGAGTGTATTTGAGGGGATTATTTGTAAAAAAATGTCTCATTTTAGAAATTAACCCCTTATTATCTTTAGAGTCTTGGTCTACTAAAAAAATCACATTATTTACTACATATAGGAATAATATGAATCACACATAATAATATTATGATTAAAATTTCCAGCATAAATATGAGAACCTAATCCTTTATATCTTTATTTTGGTTTTCAGGAATTAGATTATCACAAATATAAAATTGCATATAATAGAGTTTTAGTGTAAATCATTGATATTTTTGGAGTTATCTAAAATCAAATACTATGTAAGGGTATATGAAATCTTTAAAAATATACTACATGGTAAGTTGACTTATATTGTTTATCTGAGTATCTCCAACATTAAAATATTTACACCATGTGGAATATTGAATTAGATCATAAAAATAGGTCAGAATACCTAAAAATCACAAAATAGATCTTAATTATGAATGCAACTGACTAAAAAAATATTATCAAAGTAACAAAAATAGTATTTGTCCCCTCATTGCTTATAAATAAAAACTCATGTATGATAAAAAACACATGATACATTCTTATCTCATTGCATAATTAAGAATATAAATAAATTCCAATATAATATAGATTTACTCAACCCTATTATAAAAAAATAAATTAATAGAGGCTAGTGGCTCTCAAAACAATATATTTTATATAACCATGTATCTGTCTCTCTCAGAAAATATAAAACAATATTTTATTATAACATTCTCTATTTATAGTTTAACACTTAATATGAATGATTTTTTGAGAATATATATTTTAAAATCCACCTTTTTTTTACTTCACAAAAATTCTTTATAAAATTATCTTTAAGAAAAAATAGAATATATAATGAACTATAATTTCATGTATTCGAATTCAAAATATTAATTAGATTAAATCCTGATTCTTCTAATTAAATAAACATTCATTGTTCTATGAAAATCTATTAGAATAATGAATATTTATGGACCCAATTATATTTTTGATATAAATAGTATAAAAGCATCATTAAATATAGTATCCATATTTCTAATTTTTTTATCAAATGTTAATATTATTTGAGTTGAGAAATATCATAAGGGTCACTCAAAGAAACATCAAGATAAGAAAAATTCTCCTATATTCACATTAAATTTATTATTATTCCCAAAATAACTATATGATCTTCATAATGCCATATAAATTAAACATATTTTCAAATGAGACAATCTCAATTTTTTATAAGTTTCTAAAATGGCTAATGAAATTTCAAAATATTATATGCCATATGAAATTTCTTATTGAAAATTTTCAAAAAACTAAAATATCTAATCATATTTAGAAAATATATAATATTAGTATCAAAATTATTCCTTATAAATAAATTCACTAATTTTCTAGTGAAGTCAGATTCACATAATATTATTTTCATTGATGATTTTTCAAACTCATATTTGATGAAATATTTTCTTATGAGTATGTAAAGTATCATACACATAGTATGATTTCCATTCAAAATTTTAATCTCTTAATAATACCATCCAGTTTACTCTAAAATAAACATTGAAACCTCTGAAAACATTTAAGTTCACCTCTAAAAATTTCCAATACACTTCTCAATGACTATAAGAAATTTATTTTATAGGTTTTAATATAAATAAAACCTCATCATCAAATTCAATGTAAATTAAATATCCCACATTGGATTTGTTATCAACAAATAAATACATCAATCTATTTACTTCAACATTGGTCCTCCCATCGTATAATTTTTAATATACAATTGAGGGAATTGTCATTGATAATGGCTAGGTTCACCACATTTAAAACAAAAAAGTAATAATGTATCCCTACGTAGAAATTTATGACCTTTAATCATAATATTATTTTTTCCATAGTAATTCAATTCATTATGGCCATATTTTCCATAAATAAGTCATTTTACCATTTCCTTGAGGCACTTTACTAGGAATCTATTTCTAATAAACTAACATCAAGGAAATCAACCCTTCATTCCTCCATTGTCACCACCACTTGAGGTCTTAGAGAACTCCATCTATCACTTCTTTGGTGAGTTTGAGAGATGGTTATGCTATAGGTTTTTAATCATATTTTTGGATAACTTATTTGGAAGATTAATTATATCCTTCACTCCATTCATCATACCATATTTTCTCATATCCACTTAATTATTAATCATATTCTATTTATATGATATTCTTTTTAATTCTATCCATTGGAATGATTTAAAACTAATAGTGTTAGTAAAAATAATTGTAGTAGGGATATAATATAATCATTTATAGGATATATAAATCATGACACTATATTATGAAAATAATAAGCCTTTGGTTTAATACTAGTTCATTCATGGTCATTATCAATTTAAATCATTCATTATGATTAGTAAAAAAATTTAATTATCCAAATAATATTTACTAGGAGTATCTAAATAGGTGCACAATATGGCATGTTATATGTTCCAAGAAACGATCGATTCAATTCCATCATGTTTTTTAGAGTAATTAGTGCTTGGTACATCTGTTCAAGAACAAATCCCACATGTTGGTTCTAGAAGGGGATGTATTTTTTTGAAAAAAAATCATAAAATCAATATTACCAAAATAGTAAAGATATTATTATATACTTATCTTCAAACTCTATGATAGATTTTGTGACACCCCAACCCCAGTTACCCAGAGTCGGTGCATTATTTTAATACATTGGAATGATCACAAAATATCATGTCTTGAAAGGCTGATTAGTTTAGTATCCTTGAAAACACTAGATACATTCATAAGTCTTACATCACATAATAAAGTGAAAAACTACAACAAAATCTTGTCTTCATATTCCCTAATACTCTCCCTAAAGGTCATTCATAAAATACTTCTTTATATCTTGGTAAAAATAAACGATTGAAAGGGGTGACCTCAGATGCTCAGTAAGGATAATAATATAGCAGAAACATTCTTAAATAAACATAAACATTTAAAGAAATTATTAACTAAAACAAAAGCCTTTTAAACATGAAATTCAGCATAACATGGAAAAAATAAATTAAAATAATTCCATTTACTTATTAACATGGATATTATACTAGTCTAATAATCACATGCAATATCAATAACCACTTTTATAATGATGGAATTCATAATGCCAGACTATCATAACCATGTAGCCAAGGCCTCGTGCCAAGACTACAAATAAGATTTTGTCAAGGCCTCGTGCCAAGACACTAGTTTGTCTCATGAGACCTACCGATGCATCGAGGAGCTATAGCTGTCTCCACCCGTCACTTATTAAGTCCAATTCATTCCTCATATGAACAGGTTTAAACATAACAAAAAAATTCATATTAAAACTAGCATACAAAATGTCAATACTTTCTCCATAAACCATGAATGGTATAGAAATAACACATCCACAATCTAACATATCACAAAACCTTCAATACAATATGGAAGTTTTATATCATAATGAATCTTTTTAAAATAATCTTAAAATCCATAAAAGGATATTGACATAGATAAAATAAAAACTATTTGGGGGAAATATATCTTTTTTGAAATCATTTAAAAGTCACACATTTATAAAGGAAGTAATTTAAAATAGATTTTTGAATCAAAGTGTCCCATACCACTTTGAAACTTTTGAAAATAAATATCATTTCAAAACATTCATGTCCATATAAATAAATCCTTAAAATCATTTTTAAAACATGGACATTAATTAAAAATATTTAGAAAGATAAATATTTAAAACATTTAAAATTCTGATCTTGATAAAGAGTACCTTTTACAAATTCTTAAAATATTCATTTTGAAATCATTTAAAGGTCACATAATTATAAAATAAAACATTTAATTTCAAAATATTATTATAAGCATGTAATGAAAGCTTCGATGATTTTATAATGGTAGAATATAACCTCACCCACCGTATAAGTAAAAAAAAGACATTCTAACCTTAATTCTGTTGGAAAGGTTAAAAAAGACCTTGTTTGAAAAACAAAAAAAAGATTCCTTTATAAACTTCTTATAAAAAGTCAAAAAGGGTATAAATGAATTTAACCCATAATCTATAAAATAGTAAGAATGATTTGAAATACATTTTTAAGAAACATGGATGTGGATGATAAAGAGGTCCCAGTAGATAATTACGTATAAACAACCTCAGATAATGAAGAGATTGTGAAATAAACACTTACCGTGTACTTTTCCTTAGTCGATGGTATGTTAACCTCAGGTATAATAGTTAATTTTTTTTATTAAATTATATATGAACCATATACATAATTATGATATCGTATATTATCTTCTAATAATGCTTTGTTAATAATATTTTAGTATTATCATCGTTTCAGGTGTTAACTTACTAATTTTCTTTTATATGTTTTGTTACATAGGCCGTGTTTGTTATGGATAGGTTGTATGTTATTCATATCCAGAATGATATCAAGTCCTTAAACATTATTTTTAATCATAAAATGAGAATTATACTTGAATGGATACGATGGGGAATGAATCTCATCGCGTTCGTGGAGACGGTAGTCCGTACGTACACACGAGCGACAATATCATTCTTTTGATATTAAAATAATATATAATTGTATAGTATATAATATATAAAGAATAATTATCATGTTATATTTATTATTTACATGAATTACACATCATTATTATACCCATCCAAATAATAATGTTTTGAATAACAATTACACCACGACGTGGAGACGATAAGCCGTACGTACGCACCTATGGTGACATGTCATTCAAAGGATGTATAGAATACCGAATATGGTTGTACCATATTTATAATAGCATCACAGTATATAGAAGATATTGGAGTTATTATTTTCTTATGGGAATAACCAAGAAACAAGATGTTGAAGAAGAAAGGAACTTGAAAGAGGGTGGTGAAAACATTACCTCTTCTTCGGGTTCTTCCATTTGATTTGATCAAAAGGGCTCCTTAGGTTGGCTTTATGATCAAACTAATGCCTCTAGGTATAAGTGAGGAAAGTTTTAAGAATATTTGGTCAGTGGTTGGCCGAGCCAAAAGGTTTTGAAGGTGTGAAATAGAGAGAAGGGGGAGTGCCCTTTTATAAGAGGGGTGAGGGGCACCTTTGGAAAAGCTAGAAATATTATTTTATAGTAAATTAATATTCGGTATATAATGGCTCCAAAGTAGATCATTTAATGTTTATGGTGGGTATGGGTCTAAATACTTTCAACCAATAAATTTTAGACAGGTTTGGGTCAGTATATTAACCTTATCATTTATATTTAACTCTTAGTTAAATAGTTTGACATTTACCATGTCTCTTTGTACTTATATATTATATAATTAACAAACATACTATATACATCCAAGAGACTCCCAAGTGGTCCATTAATGATACACCTATCATTATATAAGTTCTTTGACCAAACCATAGAATTTTAGGAATATAATATTAATTAATAACATAATATTTGTTTTAAAAACTGTTTTATGTCAATTTTTACACTATTGGGTATTTCGTTTTTGATAAATTCATAATAGCATTATTACTTCGCAAAAAATTTATATAAACAATACTAATATGTCATATTAACCTAGAAAATTATTTTAATTTATAAAAATTCACAAATTTTATTTTTTTGGGTATTTATAATATCAATTATCTTAATCTTTCATTAATACAGTAATTACTACATCATCATTGTGTCATAAATAAATTAACTTATATAATGTCTAAAAAATATAAAATAAATTACCCTTATGTAGGGAATCCTGTTTTATTTCTAATGAATATTTATAATTGAATTTATCTTATGTATAACCCTATATTAATAATTTTTTAGTTATTAAACATTGATTTTAACTCTTTTAACTCTTCTTTGAATAAAATAATAATAAATGTTCTAATCTAATCCAAGTGAACCTAAATGATAATATTTTATTCCTAAGGTTGTTTTTTTTGTCAAGATACACTTTTCCAATAGAATTAGGACATGTGTTAGGGTAATATTAACATCATTTTTACCCCTAATTACCCTATTTACTTTTAACTGTGGTAAATAAAAATAAAAAGTTACTATTCACCAAAAATTATTTTTATCTTATTGAACCACATTTTACTCCTTGATATTAACCATGTCTCTTGGAGTTTCAAAGTTACACTCATAGAAGCTGTAAAATTAAGTTTTATGTGAATTTCCAAATTCTCCGAAGAGGTGGGTAAAAGACGGTGAAAAGATCAAATTTTTTTTTATATATCTAAAATTATTCAAAACTAACTCTAAGTAATTACATTGAGTTTATATAGTTATTATGTATCCATTTTGGCCTTAATTAAATTTAAATAAAAGAAATAATTATTTAAATAAAAATTTGATTTTAAACTATAACTCAGTGTTTTTTCACTATTCATCAAAAATTGAATGTTTTCAAAAAAATACCAAAAGTTCACCCTAAGATAATTTTGATATTCTGAATCCAAAAATGAAGTCCATTTTGAAAGATAAAATTTATAAAATTTCAAAAATTGGGTATTACTATTCATAATGGCTAGTTTGATTGGTTGTAGTGTGTGTTAGAACTCGAAGTTGCGTACAACACACGCTACTGTATTATTCAAAGAGAAGCGTTCCATGGAAGCTTGGGGTGTTATAGATTTATGTTCCCTAATCTATTTTTTTCTTAAATGTTGTTCCAATGTTTCTACTAAACTTCTTCTGATCCAAAAATATAAAGGCCCTAAACCTAGTTGACCAGGGTCATCATTTACATTATTACACTTTCATAATATAAAAGGAGTCACATCCCAATGATCTAAATAGTTCAATAGTCATAGTAACTATATACAGAAATGAATATCATTTACATTTGAAAACCTAAAAATAAAACACAACATTTTCATAGAGTACAAAATTTCTCCCTTCAACGTGTCCCTGCATATCATTCATAACTAACATGTTGGAATCCTATAGAATGAAACAAAATAAAGGTGTTAGATCAAATTCTCTATAAGGTTGCACGTACTGAAAAATATATCAAGAATAAAATAATTATACCCAATATGTCATTGTAAATAACTGAAACCCATGAAATTTAATTTATAACATGAACATGATGAATAACATGGAAGGAATAACTAATGATCAAAATAATTCCATATAGATAATCACATAAGCATGGAACTTATCAATAAATATTCTCACTAATTGAATAATCACATGGCCATTAATAACTAATATAATAATTGGGAAATTCAAAAAGTCATATCATAACATAACTATCAAATCCACATTCCAATACAACACACACACACACACACACACACACACATATGCATATGACCTCTTCCTAAAATCAAATTTTCTTTGTCTCATGAGACCTAATGATATATGTAGGCCCTATAGTGGGACTCTCGCAACACATAATAAGTCCAATTCATTCTTAATAATAATGGGGTGAATTATAATGAACATAATTGTTTATAATGGAAAACAAGAATATGAATGATCAATACCATCCCGAATTAGTAAATAGAATCATAAAATGCTTAGATTAATATGGATAATTGTATAAAAATATAACATCCCCAATCAAATTAATCATAAACCATACATAGAAATCTTAATTATTATATTATTTAAAAAATATTCTAATGGTGTGTAAATGAAAATATGACTTTTCATCATTGATAAATATAAATACTGTAAAAATTTCATTAAAACATTCTGAAGGAAACTAACTAATTCACATTGAAAATAAAATTGTAAAAATAAATGGTCACAAAAACTTTAAAAATAATTTTACTCAAAAATAACATAATAAATATTTAATGTAATAATTAAGGAATTTAGTGGAAATTAAAGAAGAAAATTATGTATATGTTGTATATGATTATAAAAAATATTCCCTTCACATTTTCATTAAAATAAAAATGATAATTGTTTTAAAAAAGACATGAACATTAATACAAAAAAAATTAAAATAATGATATGGGTAAAATTATATTCAATAAATCATTTTTATAATATTAAAAAAACTTTCAAAAACATTTATAGAAGAAATTACTTTGGATGAAAAATGATTTCTCACCAAAGAAGGAAATAAAGTCATAATTTCATAAAATCATTTTCTTAGTCACATTATGTAATAAAGAGAAGAAAATGGTATTTTCAATTGAAAATATCATTACTAACAATATTATAATAAGATAGGTTGGTTTTAAGACAAAAAATATCAATAAATTCCCTCTTGTGATACTTTAACATAATCAATCACAAATAATGCGGAGATTTGGAAATAAAACCTCACCACATTAATAATATTTGAATCAAAAGACCCATGAAAAAAATAAAATAAAATAAAATTAAAAATTAATTAAAATTAATATAATGATATTAATTACATAACAAATAAATTGTGTTATATATACACCACAGATTTTTTTTTTAATATTGAATATGTCTCACAAATGTAAAAGTTAGAAAAAAACCCTTACTGAAGGTTTTAATTCCATGTATGTCTCCTACAATACTACATAATAAATATATTTTTATTGTAAATCTATAATAGTACCATAATCATATATCTCAAACTATATAAGATTTAATTAGTCATTTATCACCAATTTATTGCCCATTTTTTGTTAATATCACTATTTCGAGTGATAACTATTTCATTTTTCATGTATATTTTTGTTTGGTATTATCATAAAATTTACATTGAACATAATTTCATAATATATTTAATTAAAAACATGATATAAATACTATATATATTCATTTTATACATATTTATATTAATCTATAAAAATTAAATATAGAAAATGTGTTACAACTATCACGGAAATAGTTGTCCATATCTACACATTAATGTTGTATCAATTTTCTCAATGGTGGGAAAAAATGAAAATAATTATTAGTTAAAATTTACATAATCATTAAAATGTCACATATGGTATTTATATTAATCATATTCATCATAATTACAATCCATGAATAAATAAAATGAATAACATTTCACATCACTGTGTGGAGGTGAAAGTCCTCACATATGCATGAGTGATGGTATTTTTTTCCAAAAGGATTCAAAGGTAAGAATTTATATTTGATATTATATTTATAGAAGTATTTAAGTTAATATATAGCAAATATATTCATTAACTTTATCCTTACTATCATCTTTGAAATGCTTAACTGAAAAATGAAACACATCACTTCGGGAGGCAGTAGTCTGCTATACACCCGAGTATTGTTATCATCCCCCCAAATGGAGTTAAAAAAGGTATATGTTACATAGTAACTCAAGAATTATAAAAATTTCATAAATATCATATTAATAGGTGAAATCCATAATTATACCCATCCGTGAAAGTTGTTGTTTGAAAATGAATAAAATCAGTTCGCTAGGCGGTAGTTCATTGTACACACTTTTAAAAACTTTGTTTTCTATTTAATGAGATATGATATGGGTATTGGTTATTTTATTATCAATATAAAATATAAAAATATATAAGATATGTTTTTATTTGATGATTATATTTTTTGAATATTTTAAGAGGTGTAAGAAAATATAATACAAATCCACAAATTCAGTATTTTAAATCTTCTCTAGAAAATATCTTTATGATTATACCTAATGCCTTCCTAGAAGAGCCACATAATAAATATAAGGAATCTAGAAAGTGATTATTTAGTTATGTTATATATTTTTTTAGTGATTATCCCATCCAAAGGGTATATGCAATTTTAATAGGGAATCATAGTGGGGTGGACTTTTATAAGTGGCAGAGAGGACACACTTGAATTTTTTTAAAAAGTAAAAGTGATACACACTTTTTTATAGTGAAAAAGCCTAAAATACAATTCATTTTAAATATTGATAATATAATATCAAAATTTATCCTTACAATATGAATTATAAATGTTTCATTACATTTTGATCCAATATATTTTTATATTAACCCCCTGTAAACTGGTTTTAACTTTAACCGAGACAAATATTTTTTACTTTTTTACTATTCATTATAACGAAACAATAAATTGAAATTTTATATAATATAAATTATTATGATTCCAAAAATGATATCAATTTTTCAAAATTCAAATTATAAAAGTGGTATAATTCCATTTAAAATTATACGCATTGAAGCATAAAAAAATAGGGATTCCAAAGAAAACATTCAAATGATTAAAAGGGGATAATATATGTATTCAATATGTTATTGATTCAAATGACCTAAATTAGAAAAATTTAAAAATAAATGAATAAATTTAATTTTAAAATAAATTTAAAATATAATTTACCTTTGTAAAATTTTTAAACAATATGGAATATTTAATAAAATTAGTATTTTCTATTATTTAGATGAAAATAATCCTTTTAGAAAATTCTAAAAAAAAAACCCAATGATAATATTGAATTTCAGATTGCAAAAATGGAATTTTATTTTGTAAAATAAAATTTTCAAAAGTGTTAAAATTAATTTATAATTATGTACCCTATGCATCACTAAAAAACCAATTTGAAAAATATTGTTTTTCAAAAAAACATTCTTTTTATAATTTAAATGGTTTTTTATTTTAGTTATAGTCAATAAATAACAATTAAATTTATTTATTTTAAATATATAATTTTAATATTTCATTTAGTCTAATTTATACATTAAAACCTAACAGATAGGTCATAAAGGTATTGTTTAAATAAAAAATTTTAGTTTCAAGTGTTGTTTGAACCCAATGATTTTTTTCATGGCATGGTATTAAGTATATTTTATTTATTAAAAAAGTAATATATTGTAAAGTCTTATGATGTTACAATATCTTATATGATTTGAGTTTTTTATCTTATAATGTATCAAACATAATGTTCTTTTTTAAAATATTGTGGTGTTATAATATCATATTTTATGTTAGAATAAAAAAATTATCTTGGGGAAGAGTTTTAGGATTCTTCTAGAAAGATCTATATTTTTCATGAATAGTATTTTTTTTATTTTATAGAAACTAAAATATCATTTCATGTATTTTAAGATTCCAATTTTGTTTTGATTATTTAAAAATTTAATTTTTCAAGTTGATTGATCATAATATAATTAATTTTTTTTAACCAACATTAATCATAAATTTGATATATTAACCTTATTAAACAAAAAAATCAATACTTCAGAAAACTATTTTCATCACGTTCTTCATGTTTATCTTATATAAAATTTATTCAACCTATATAAATAAAATTTTATAATATCTATTCCATATTTTGAATCATATGGTGATTTTTTAAATGGAACACTTTTTTTCTTCACTATAAATAGTAAACATGGGAAAAAATGCAGTCACAATAATAAAAGTAAAATAGGTAAAACATGATAATAACTACGGTATATAACCTGAAAATCACAAAAAAGCATTCCTTTAGTTCATTTTCTGATTATTTTGACAATATTAATCTCGAATTCATAATTTTTTAAATTTATTACCACTTTCATTTGATAGTGGATTTAATATTATTTTATGTAAAGAACTATTAAAAAATTTCACTTGATTTTTTTTAATATCTCACTGATTTTTCATAGTGATAAAAGAGGTGATTTCCATTTCTAAATGTTTATTTTAAATATATTTAATTGTTTTATCCTTGAAATTTTTTAAGTGGTGAAATATTTTCCTTATTATTATGCAATGCCAATATAAAGTTTGTTTAAGTATTAGTGAAATCAGGTAAATGAAATTAAAAATATAAAAAGAAAAACAATATGGATGAATTATTATGTTAAATTAAATATGAAGATTCATATAACATATTAGGACAATTTTATAGGTTTATATTTTAATTCAAATACTATCTTGATGTCAACAATGTCAAAATATTGGAATATTTATCAAATTACTTTAATTGAATATTATATTCAACAACATGTTAATAAATGATTTAAAAACCATAAATTAATTATCATTAGCCCTGTAAATTTGATATGGTCAATAATATCAAAACTTTGATACTAATTTATAAATATTACTTTTTTAGTGAATCTATTATCTCTTAAGGAGTAAAAAACATTGATATTTTATAAATTGTGAACATAGTTTACATGGGTTAAAAAAATAGATGTGTTTTAAAGTATTACCTATAATCATCTAAATTTTACTATATCATATTATTTTGACTCATACTCATCTTATATTATAAATATATCAATTTTCTTCCATATGAACATTAAGATTAATTTATATTAATATAAAACAATAACTTATTCAAACGGTGACACTCCCCTCACTTATAAAAGTAATCCACACACCCTTTCATCCTCATAGTACTTGATCTATTTATCTCAACCAATATCTTCCCATGTAAAATCCTAGATTAATTATATAGATCATATAGGTCCTTTTATAACCAAAATAAAATCCTAAAATTCATATTGTGTAACCTAAAGGTAGTCTTCTAAATAGAAGGTATGAAACTACATCGAGTTCATTCATTTTATTTCATCATTTACCTACATCAATTAAATAATAATCATTATAAATTAATAACATCATTAATTTACACATATTTAGAGGATATTATTTTAATAATGAAAAATTTATTCCTCTTCTTCTCCATAAAATGGGAATCAAAATCATCTTTTCTGGAAACTTACAGACTAATGCCTTGAGAACAAATGTATTTAATTATTTATCCTCAAATCACATGGAAAATTATAAAGTTGTATTTAATTTAAAAATGTTATATTGATCATAAAATTATAATTCTATAATTTTAAAATCTATTTTACTTATATTATAGTACATTTTATGAAAAATGGAATCATCATTGGAGTGCGTGTGTAGACTACCAACTCTATGGAATAAAGTATTTCATTTTTAATAAATAGTATTGATGTATTTTTAAATAAAAATATTTAAATAAGAAACATGATAAATATTTCATTATTTTTATTCTTGATATTTTTAAATATTTACCCATTCAATAAAGTATAACCTACCAGGGTAGTTTTTCAATTATGAACCGATTGTCCAAAAAATATCCAATATGGAATAAACAGATTATGTAGCTAAATATATCATTCAAATAAACAAAATAAAATTTTCAATAATAAGGGTATAAATTATAAATTGTTATAAAAAATTGAAATAATTATTATATGTTTATTTTATAATCGTTAAATTACATATATAACATGATTGGATTCAAGGTTAGGGGTTTCTTAAATAATTTTTCCCCAATTGGGATATAACACTTCTTCACTGACTCATTAGACCTTTATTATGTTTGAATTGATCTGTAATTTTTTTTTGTTTTGTATTTTAATAATTATTATGTGGAATTGAGAATATATTCATAATCACTTAATGGATTTTTTATCATGTCAAATTTTATGTTAATTTAAAGTGTATTATTTGTATCATTCTCATTTTATTGATATATAATTCATACCATGCATAATAATTTCATTGTATGGAGTAATTACTACCACATGAATCCTTTTTATGTACTAAATAATTTAATTTGTTTGATTTATAGGGATTTGTCATATTATTTTCTTATTAATATTGGTTCGAATGATTCAAATATGGTATAATATTTATTTTAAAATTTAATATCCTATCGATATTGTTAGTGGTAAAGGTTATTTTTGTGGGAATTGTATGATAACAATTTATTTAACCAAATATATATTTTAATCAAATATTGTTTTATATTTTTTATAGTATTTCTCATCACTTCCTCCCTTTTGTAATTAAGATGGTCACAATATTTTTTTATAGAAAACCATCCATATTTCTCATTTTTGTCGAGAATCTATTCTCTTCCATATCCATGATATTTCAAATGATTTTAGTAATGTTATTTCTTATGGAAAATATATTTTTAAAAATACTTATAAACATTAATTTACTTTATTTACATCATTTTTAAAGGAATCATTTTTTATTTTTCTGAGGAGCGTACTTGTTGTTTTTATAGGAAGTTTTAATGGGATATTTGTATTAAAATTTACTAAATGAATTTATTTTAATAGAATAATAACTGTTATTTCCATTCATGTTTTCTTTTTATGATTCTATGTTTACTAAAAAATCTTTTTTTACAATGTATTAATGGAACGTTTATTTAAAATGTTATCAATAAATAATTATTTGTGATTACCTTCAATAAAATGTATAAAATTTTATTTTAAATTTATTTTATATCATTGGAAGTATATTTTATAGTTTTTCTATCTTCCAAAGGGTATATGATATAATTATACCGTAATTATTATTTCTCTATATGGATAATGATTATTTAAAATCAAAATCTGTTGAAAGCTTTTACTTTATAATGGTTAATCAAACTGAAAATTATTTACGATTGTTTTAATGGGTGTTATTTTGAAACATAAAATCATCAAAATGATTTTCTTCTATAGAACATGATAATATATAAGGATTATCGATGAGTGGTTCTATTATAATCTATTAATGGATGATTATGTTATAAACCATGAATGGGTGGTTAGGTTTTAATCCAATTTTGGGTGGGTGTGTTATAGCCCTCCAATGAATTTTATAAAGTAGTGGATTTAAATGAATATATGTTTCTACTAAGAGAATATTGATATAAATGAAGAATGTTTCCCTATGATATTTTATAATTATCCTTTTTAGGGATCCCAAGATGAGTTTTTTATTTTCTAAGACACTGACGCTATTTCTCAATTATTCTAATCGGTTCTAATGTTTTATTTGATAAGAGAATATTTTCACGTGGTTTATGATTTATAAATCACAAAATAATGGGTTTTGATAATGTTTATATTCCATGTACCTAGATTTATGATTCATTTTTTATGTTTATGAATTTTATTATATTATGGTCATTTTTTTAGTTTTTTCTAATAACCATATACTTATATTATTGTTATTGATGTTATTCAATAGTTAATTCAATTGTCTACCCTTACTCAGTATTTGAGGTATCCATTCTTATATCTAATTTCCCCTGATATAAAATTAATATTCTATGTAGTATTCATCTACAATAGTTTTATATGGGATATGATAAAGACATAACATGGTATATGGAAAGCTATGTATAAGGGAAAATGTCGCTTATTAACATGGGTATTGTTTTGCAATATTTTTCCGAATTCTCTAAAACAATAGTTCTAAATTTTCCTTGGGTATATAAGTATTGTAATAATTATTTCTGATGTTTTAATATTATAGATGGTTCAATATGGGTCATGAATATGGATATCAGTTTGATAAATGTGAAGATTATGTTTTTAGCATTGGATTTAGGTGTATAGGCTCAAGTTAATTATTTATGGTATCCAAGAAGGGTTTATAAAACATTGTAAATTAGTATTTTTTTTCATGTGAGGTTAATGTAATAGTTATAGGTACTATCCTGTATTTATAATATTATGTTTACTAAAATGTTCAATGGCATATAAACACCTTTTGAGGTTTTATGTGATGGTATTCTAGTGCAACTAATTATATTTAGGGAGATTTTTTACTGTTTTGAGGTATATACAACCCTTAGGTGTAATGTGAAGGATTATTTCAAAATAATTCTATTAAAAATTTTGGGGATATAATTTTAATGGTATGAGAAAAACTTTTACATTAAAATATTAATTATTGATGTGGTTATAGAGATTAATTAGGATATATTGTTATATATCTATGGAACAATTTAAGAATAACTGTTCTCTTTATTGTATAAATTTTTTAGTTAAATTTAATATTTAATCATATCATGATTTATTAATTTTAGGTATTATCCTAATAGTTGGTATCTATTTAATATTTATTAAATATAAGAGGATTAATTTTTTAACACTATTTTGATGCTATGATATATTACAATTTGATGGCTTAGGAAAAAGAAAGAATCATCATGGATACTCTTCACTTCCAACATGAGATGAGATAGTGGTAGAAACTTGTCAAAGAATCCAACCAAATGTTGAAATTGAATTTCATGATTTGATGAAAATAATGAATGTATATATTATAATGATATTAAAATTTATTACAAAATAATCACTGAGAAATTAATTATTTTATCATTCTATTATCATTTTTGATGTATTGATAATATTTTTTCTCTATTATTAATTCATTATTTTTGCTTATCATCATTATTATAATCAAATTCTCTATTAATAAATATAATTATTTTAACATAAAATTTCACTTAAATATATATACTTTCACTTACAACTAATTTTATCATTTTGGAACCCAATTAAGTGTTATTCCAAATGACCTTCATATTTCTCTTTCCCTATATTTGAAATGATTTTTTATTAAGTATTATTTGGAAGTGGGTTTTCAAAAATGTTATATTAAAATATTAAAAACATGTACTACCATGCTCATGATAAAATTTCAGGGATGAATTTTACATAATAATACGGGGGGGTTAATAACCCGAGATTTTATTAGAATACTGTTCAACAGAAGATTGAATAATGAATATCAATATTTGAAAATAAAAAAATATAATTATTTACATATGAAGGTTATAACATATATATTTAATTAGTGAGTATGAATACAATTATAAACATTATAAAATATATATTTAATGTTCCAACATAGTTTTTTTTATTTTTTAGTAAACAAGAACAAAATTTTTATTAATCATTTTAAGCTTTAAAATTTGTTTTCATAATTTTTGTTGGATATTTGGGCATGAATATAATAATTAATCAACAAAGCATTTAGAAATTTTATTCTGTAACAATAATCTAATTTTTATGTCATCATATTAAAATTATATTTGGTTTAGAATTTTGGGAATATTCATAAAATATTTATTTTTCAGTGAATAAAAAAATTTCTTAGAAAACTATATTTTCTGTTCATTTTTCAAAAGTCAACATTCATTTATGAATTGTATTTAGAATTTCATTAATTAATTATGAATAAAATTAATACAGTTAATTATATTGAAATCAATGATGTACTTAATTTTTATATAAAAATATTTTTGTATTTAAAATGAATTATTCTAGAAAATATATTTTTCGTACTTTTATGTATGTTTATATTAAAACTAATCGATTCCACATAAATTTATTGAATCTAATAAAATGAATTCCATATTTTTAATTATAATGTTCATGTTTTTTATGTAGGAAACTCTTATTTTTAATCACAATGAATATTGAGCCTAAAAAAAGTCACTATGTTATGGGTAAAACTATTAAAAATTATTAAAATTATAGAATAAGAATATAAAATCACCCAAATTTATTTCTTTAATTCATTTTTATCCATGTATCTCTACCATAATTATAAATAATTCAATAATCTATAAATTTATTGTTTCCTGAATTTTACGATTAACATAATACTATTTTTAGTAAAGGATAAATACAAAGTGTCACTGTCCTTATTTTAATATCTATAATATTTTTAGTAGGGATATGAATATTATGGTCAGCTATAATTTTTTATTTAAAATGTGAATTATTATTTTAACATTTAATTTTAATTTTATTTTTTATTTATGTAATAATTACCTTAAATACATGCACAACACCGAAACAATTCATGTTTAAGAAAGAGAAAGTTTAAGTAACCGATTATTAAATCATTAAAAGTAACACAGATTGGATTAAATATTTTCTTCCATGAATTTTTTAGAAAAATATAATTAAATTTTTTTTATAATATAATATTTAAATTCCATTACTATATTGATTTTTTAAATTTAAACTTTGGTAATCATCCTGAAAATTCCATTAATGATATATTATGTTAAAAAATAGTATTTCAAATGATTTTAAAATCAAGAAAATTATTATAATTGTCCATGTGAATGTAACATGTTCTATAATATCATCTATTTTATACTAATTATTAACTTACTATTTAATGGAGAAATTTGTTATGACTAAGGAATAAAAAATATTGTTATCATGTTAATCATAAAATGGGTTAATATGGGCTTAAAATTAAGAGGCAATGGTTAAAACATCACCAAACATGTATAAATTTTAGTGTACGATAGTATTCATAAACATATTCATCCTAGAAACTAAATATATAAATTTTAACCTTCTTGAACATGAATAATTAATTTATATTAATTTAATCTTTTAGGTTATTCCAATGGCACCCCTCCCCTCACCAATAAGAGGACACAAATCCTCCCCTATTCCACAGATTACCTACTCCATTTAGAAAAATAAAGCTCTACCAAAACTAGATACCAATATCCATCCCCACATCCTAAGTCATGTCCCAAAATTTATGTATTATTATTTTTTAATTATATAGAATTATTTCGAGACAGCTTAATCTGACAGCGCGTGATTCTGAGGCCCGAAGTGCTTGGAATGATCTGTTGATGTTTTGTTAAACTTTATATAGCGTGCATAAGTAGTTTTTCTAAAAAAGTAGAATAAATATTAAATGGTTTCCCGGATCAGAATTATGAGGGTACCATTGCCTTCAGGATGGTGGATTTACCCTTGGGGCAACTTAAGTCCAGTCGGCGTAGGCCTCCAGTGAGAAAACCTGAAAATGGCATAACTGTAAATACAATAATTAAATAAAATTAATTTATTTTTCAAATGCTTATAACTCACGAATGGTAACTCAGATTGAAAATCTGAGACCACCAATGAACTCATGAGGGTATACTTTCCTTAGGATGATACTAACATTGGTCGGCTCGGGCCACTAGTGAAGGTTAGTTTTTGGCCAAAAATAAAATAATTTAGTGACAATTATTTTATTGTAAAATACATAACGTAAAAATGGTAACTTGGATTAGAAATATGAGAGTACTGTTGAGTTTGTTGAGGCTTTTTATATTTAGGAGAAGCTTAACCTCGACTGGCGTGGGTCGTGGGTGAAAAAACATAGTTTGTTGAATTTTTTTCAGGTACATTCAGTAAATGCGTGAGTGGAGTTTTCTAATTTTTGAACTGTTGCTCAGTTTAAAAATCTAAGGGCACCATTGAATCTGAAACACCGAGATTATCATAAGAGAGGTTTTAGATTGACCACAGTAGGTCCAGAGAAAAAGTTGTGTTTTGTGACATTTAAAAGAAATGAAATAAAATAATGTTTTTTATTTTATTTCATAACCTCCAACGGACCAATTAAAGAGTTAGGTTGGTGGTGTGTCAATCCATTAAATGGCTTGTCCTTCCAACCATAGGTAATGATAAATTTTGGGAAAATTAGTAAGCTTCCTAACTAATGAGCCCTATTATTTCCCCTTGTCATTACTTACCCTCCCCCTCTCCTATATATATGGAGCTAGGGAAGGGGTATCAGAGAGATTCACCAAGCAGTGATGTGCTGAAGGAACAATGTGACACCAAAACCATAGAAGATGAAGCCAACCTAGAGGGAGGTGATGGACGACACCAATCCAAAGGGCGACGTGCGAGTGGCATATTTGGGAACTGGTTTCGGGAAGGAAGAAAATGATACAACATCAAGCACGGACGTTCCTCCGATGTTTCGAGGTAGGTGGTTTATTTGTTTATTATTTTTAAATGATTTCCTCTACCCCATTATTTAATAATGCAAAGAACATGGGTCTACCGACTAACAGGTTGACCCACGATTCATTCGTCTTTGCGGGAGGTTGTTGTAGGGTATCTTTGTGGGGGTTTTCTTGTTGTTTAATTCAAGTGATTATTTAACCCCTTAATATCCTCCATAATACGAGATAACATGGATGGTGCGGTCATAATGAACCTGGCCTGAACCCTCTGCTATTTTGTTATTATTTCACCTCCATGGAAGTCCGCGAGCGCGTTTACACACACCGCAAGAGGAGGGCCACGACTCGTCAGCCGTGGTGAACGGAGGAGGTGGCCGACCGCGGGAAGGGAGGCCGCATGACTGCCATTATGCCGGAAAACTAAAGCCATGGCCGAAGCTGCAGTAGAGGCCGAACCTACCTTCGGAGAGTTCTGTGGTGACCGAGCGGTGTTCATGCGGTGCCGCCGCCTCGCAAACCAAACAGCCTCTAGGCCGTTTGGGAATCTAGGAGACCAGTGGGTTACACCCCACGCGTCGGACCAAACCAGACCATCTCCCATGCAATAGAAAGCTTCCCTCGAGCTGGGCCACTTCCCTTGAGCCAGGCCACCACCCTCGAGCCGGACCTCCACCCTCTCCCCTGCTCGCCGCCCTCAGAGTGAGCCACCGCCCTTGGCCTGTGTCGTCGCCCCAGCAGGCCGCTGCCCTCGGACCTTACTGCCGCCCCACACGGGCTGGGCCGCCCCTCTTGTGGGTCAGACCAAACATCGGAACAGCGGCCTGAGACCACCTCGGCCTAGCCCAGACCGGGTTAGGCCAGGTCGGTCAGACCGGGTAGGACCAGACCCGGACCCAATCAGGCCCATGAACACTAAAAGGGCCTTATCTGGAAAACCGGAAATCCATTTGATGAACCGTCTGCGGCGTTGGGATCCTTGGAGCGAGAAAGTACCTTTGACGTAATCTATGTGAGCTTTGGAGAAATTTGGAGTATAGTCGGGTTGGATTGTGCCCAAATCCAACCGGGCCCTCAGCACTGAAATACCAAAAACGCACAGACAGGGCGTCTGATTGACGCTTCGTCTGTTACGTTGGATCCTTTATGACATGAAGGATCATCGAGTTACATATTTTGAGACTGAATTCTAGTTGAAATACAATTGATGACTTGGGGAGTGGTTCTCCCAAGCGCAGTATGTACAGAACCCTGCGACTGGCTAAGATCTGACGACTGCTGACTTTTCAACTAGTAGTGACTCGACAGCCATGGTACATGATGGGGAGGAGTACCTCAAAAGGACACGGTGGGGAGAGGTCATTGTACATGGTAGGGAGGAGTACCTCAGTAGGACACAGTGGGGGAGGGAGGTTCTGTGTGACCTAGCAGACCCACGGTACACAATGGGGAGGAGTTCCTCAACAGTTCAAGGTTAGGGGGAAGCAACTCTGTATGACCCGGCATGCCAACTATACTCGATAGAGGTGGAGTTCTCCAAAAATTGAGGTGTTAAACATTGTGACTAGGGTGGTTACTTAAAACTATCCCTAGAGAATCATGTGGCTAGCTATCCACATTTATTGCGATCCTATGCGGGTCAGCATCATAATCATGTTTTTCTGAGTTGTATACCTGGTTTGAGCTGAGACTCTAATTGAGTTGTGTCTATTTCTTTGTGATTTGTGATTAAGATCATGATTTTTGGTTTTCCTTTGTGGAGTTCTAGGATACCTAAGGGGTCTCAGGGTCCCTATTGAGTATTGTAATACTCTCCCCTACACGGGCTTCGCCTGCACCTTATTGTGTCTTGTGCAGATGGCGTACAACATTGATCGAGTCTGAGGGATCGAGGACTGGACGGTGCTGGAGGTGGACATTCGGAGTAATGTGAAACGGAGGAGATGGGTGGATGTGGAGTACTATGGAGGTGATCTATACCTACCCCTCAGGTAGGATCATCAGTGGATTATCAAAGAGTTCTTTTCACCTTTTAGCTATTTTGTACATTTTAGTTATACTTTTACTTTTTTATTTGGGCTTGTATTCAAACCCCTTTAATTTTAGTACACTTTTACTACAATAGTTTACACCACGGTTTCTTCTTTTTGTTTTCTCGGACCGTGTGATTGTATAGGTTTTAAGGTAATCCCATCCCGTTTTAGGGAATACGCCTTTCGGTGCTAGTCGCCAGCCCCTGGCCTATGGAAGGTAGGCTTGGGGTAGTCATGACATGGTCCCCAAGGGACGAGTCATGACATCTTAAAAGTGTTTTTATAACTAAATATCCATCCAATATATAATAATGTATAAGTTTAATGTAGTCTTAAAAGTGGAGTTATAATTATAAATCCTAAACTTTTTTATTATTTAATCATCTATCTCCATCAATTATATAGTAACCATTATAAAATAATAACATAAATGTCATAAATAAATTGATATGTTATTATATTTATGTTACAATATTTATTCATCTCATTCTTCAATAAATAGGAAACAAAATCATCATTCGTTGATACGTTCGAACTGCCACCTCATGGACTATTATAATTTATTTTTTATCACTATATCAGATTTATTGTTATAAAGGTGTATTTAAAGAAGAATATTATTTTTATAAAAAATTTATCACTAATTTGAGATAAAATCAAATTATCATTATTTCTGTTCTAAACATTTAAAAATGGAAATATCGCTCATCAGTTTATTTGGATTACTACCTCTATAAAATGATTCATTTTAGTTCTAATGACCAAATTTGATAGAAGGATATAGAAGTGTATTAAATTATTATATTTGTTAATTATTATTTATGTTATAGTAACATTTTCCCTTTGACCACAATCATGCTTCCAAATTTATTTTTTCAATTAGGAACTAAACATCCTCAAGACACCATACAAGGAATTAACTGATTATATAATTAAAAATTTTAGTGAAATAAATAAAACATATGATCTAAGTATAATGGATGAGACTATGAAATGATTATTAAACAATCAAATAGATAAAGGAAATACATATCATGTCATACTTGAGTTGAGAGGTTCTTAGCTCAGTTTCCTTTTATAAGGTTTTAACAATTCTTCACTGATTTTGTTATTCCATGATGTCATTAGAATTGATATCTAATTTTTTTATTATGTATTTACTATTTTTTTGTGGACAAGGATATGTTAAAATAAACACTTCATGTATTTATTATGTCATAAAATATTATGATCATTTCTATGATTTTATTTGTCTGAATATCATTTTCTCAATACATGTTTCATTTCATGCACTACAATTATTTTTTATTTCGTACTTACATCCCCATAAATTAATATTGACATATTCATTAATATAATTTTTCATGATCCTTCCAAATGGGTCCCCATCCGCAGCTACCCCAGGCCCGCCTCCAATAGGCTAGGGGTGGCGGCTAGCACTGCGTAGGAATATTGATAAAATGGGAGGTCTTATCCTAATATACCTATAAACATGCACACATCCCCAAGCCCTAAAAATTATGAAATGTAAATGAACTGATAAATCATGCATGCATACGTCTGAATCCCACTATCAAATTATGACAATAAGTACTTAATGAAAAGGGGGCCAAATACGATCCACCAATACGAGTCTGAAAAAAATTCCAACACGAATGTAAAGAAGGGGATTGCTATCAAGGTAACCATTAGAATACACCTCGATCAGTCTAGATCACTAATATTTGCTTCGTCATGGTCCTTATAAGTTTTGAAAAAATGATTGATCATATTCATAATACATTACACATGTAGGAAAATCCCCTGGATGGGTTATTATAAAAACACCTTATTGGAAACCTCAAAATCAAATATCATATACATTAAGAATAACAGTCCTCTTAACATAGGTATACGTCTATAGAACAAATAAAAATAATATCTAGATATACTCAACAAAGACACAGAATCTCAATGTAAAGTCCCAATTGAATTTCTAATCAATGAATTCATGCTTAGAGGTTTCGGATAGTAGTCATTCTATGAGACACAATCTGTGAGTCAGATAACACTAATGAATTTTTACCTAGAGGTCATGATCGTTGGTTATAATCATAGGTAGTATATGCTGGAAGTATCAAGAAAGAGATACACATATAAGTATCACACCCAAGGCCATGGGTTATACCAATATATCAATCCCAAATGACCCAAAATGTATAGGATCGATAACCATGTAGTGTTGGTCATGATGATACCAAGAACTCCACCTAGGGAAAGACTAGTATAGAGGATATCACTCAAAAGAACATGGAAAGATTCCAAAAACTCAATCCAATAGGTCCAACTAATCAGAACACAATTTTATGCATAAGATCTGATTCCATTCTAACCCTTGGGGAAATGGATCAAGGAAAGTAACCATAAAAACACATGTCCAATTCGATGAGGACAGGGGATCAAAGATTTTTTGAAGGGGGTATGTGGCATCTACTAGTGGTACACAGAATATAACTTTTCCCCATGTCTTATCCATCTATCATATCCCATGCCCATTTCCATATCTCTATCCATGTTAGAGTACATGACGTGTTCCAACCTGTGTACTCCTAACCATATCAAGAACACATCTCTTCCCATGTACACATGTTATGGTTGTGTTCGTGTTAGTATACATAGCATGCATGATCCTATGTACACTTAGCCATATATGTGTACCCATTGAGATACATTCTAATCCATCAGGCCAAGTCACATTCCATTTGACAAGGGTTAGAGGTAGCGTGATACTTAACTTTATGTGGAAACCCAGGTTTAGTACCAGGGGTCCCACATGGCATGTATTTTCACAATACACATTGTGTACTACAAAATTTTATAGAATCTCATATCTGGTTGTCACATCTTTATAAAATTATCTTTTCTTTGATCCAGCCATGAATCTCACATTGAATCAAGGAACACCACCATATATACTTATTGTCATCGATCACCAGGTTCCGGTTATTCGATCTAGTTTGGGAATCTTCCAAACAAGTCATTAGTCAACGAATGAAAACGATACAAAGAACTAAACCCAAATATATTTTGTTGAATTAACTTCCATCATAATATCTCTATGTCATCACTTATGTAATTAAAGATATATTATATCAATCCATTGCTCCAAGAATCATGTTCACAATGGTTTATCTATCTGTATTTTTCAAATGAAAGGCTAAGATATTTCCCTACGACAAATGAGGAAATGGGTGAATAAAGACACAACCCAAAAACATGGGGAATAAAATGTAACCAATGTTCATGTTGTCCTTGATCCATTACCATTATAATTATAAACATATTGAATATAAAATAATCACAATAAAATTCTCCATTCCATGATAAATCCAACTCATTCATTCAATAGGCACAATCTGTGAATCAATTCAATAATTTATTAATTCATGTTCATCAAAAAAATAATAAAATTAAAAAAAATTAAAAAATTCAGCATCCTACATGAATTGGGATCTGTCACCTTCAAACAATGATCACATATTTCTGTCGTTTTCAAGATCCAAACATACTGTTTCCCAATAATCAATGATCCATGATCTAGTGGTTTACATCTGAGAAATATCCTCCAAAACTATCTTGAAAAACCCTATAGATCATCGAGATTTAGCGAGAAGCATTTAGAATATATCATAACAGTTTATGTATATAAAACTTCTTAGGTCTGGTAATTAATTAAATAAATAAGTTTATTCAATTAATTTATTTTAACATACACCCATTACCATGCCTCAACCCGAACACCCAAAAAGCTCCAAAGTTATATAAAACCTACGTTAAAACTCATTCTCTAAAGTCCATGGAAATATTATATTTCTAATATGATTCAAAATTTATTATTTAATCATCATTTTCACAAAACAGTGTTTTTGTGCATTTAATATAAGTAATATATATTGAAAATTAATTTTGTGCACACCAGGCCTTAGAATCTCTCATCGACTCCACACCTAGATCCAAAAATAATCCGTATAATATTCCCAAAAAATGAAAAAATTAGAGTCATTAAAATCTCATCACCTTCGGGTTTTACTTCACAAAAAGGCAAAATAAAAGAAAACAAAACAAAATATGTGGGTACTGATCTTCCATATGGGTATCTGACTCCCTGGTGCTCTCCTAAAGATTGTTATGCCTTAATCAGGCATGGAATAGGGTAATATATCACCCATGAAGTATCTTATACTATTGATACTCAATATATATTGGGTACTAAGAAAAGTTATCTCTGTCCTCAATATCCATTTCACTCTAGTTGATAATGTGTGATAGATCATTCACGTACCTCCTCACCTAGAACAAGTGGAAGATGTTGTGTATCTGGTCAAACTATGGAGATAGTGCTATGTTGTACTGTACCTCACCAACTCTATACCATATTTTTAACGGAATAATGAATCTCAAATATTTCTTGATATCCTTTCCAAATAACCATAATCAAAATCAATGAAATACCCCCAAGAACACATGGTCTCCCTCCATAAACTCCATTGGCCTTAGTCATTAGTCAACATAGAAGTTCCAACAACTCTATGTAGTACTCCTCCACTCCTGGATGATCTGTGCCATCCTAATAGTGGATCACATCTACTCAGGTCCCATAAGTTCAAACTCTTAATGGCTAGTCAACAAAATTTGTGACTCGCAAGGTCACCCATATGATCCCTCGAATGGTTCCATACTAATGGTAGAATGGTACATTTTGATGCAAGTGAACTCCACTAATGTTATGTGGTCCTACTATCTATAGAAATTTTTTATCATGAAATATCAAAAAAATTACTCCAATACATGAATGGACTACTTAGTCTGGCCATTAGTTTGGGGGTGAAAAACCATGATCAGATTCATTTGAGAACAAAAAAGCATCTCCTAATCCCTTCTATATCCAAGACCCGAAAGCAAGAATCATTGTCAGAAACTATCAATGAGGTAACTCCATTGAGTCGTACTATCTTTTTCAGGTAGAGGCATCCCAATATATCACTAAACTCTTATCTTATATAGCTCAGAAGTGGGTGGACTTGGTGAGTTGGTCTATAACCACCCATATGGAATTGTTTCACATGATTGTCTATGGTTACCCCATATTGAATCCCATTGATATCCCATCCCAATGTATCTCTAGAACCTCACAGGGCTGAGCTAAACTCACTGGAACATGGTGCTCAGCCTTCACATGGTGTAATGTAAGGCATCGAGAGACAAACTATGAAACTCCTTTCTTCATCCCTGCCACCAAAACTGACATTGGAAGTCCTGGAACATTATTTCCACACATTTATGTACTTATAAATGATATTTATGAAACTCTCTTAGAACCTACACCTGCAATGTTACTGGTACCATTGTATGTCCCTTAAAATTAATGATATACTCCCCATCTTCATAAAATCCATCAGGCGCATCTCTATTTGATATCTATGTTTGTAGGTTATCACATTTAGTATCCCCATGTTTTTCTTCCGGACTCACTATACAATCAGAGGGGTTACATCCATTGATTCGAGAGAATAAAATCCATCTCCATCCATGAAGGATAAGTATAATGAGGCCAAAAACTCTGATTCCTCACTCAACAATTGTGAAAATGATATCCTTCTAAGAGAATCTTCTACCACCTTCCACTTCCCAATATTATAGACAATCTCAATGTCATAATCCTAGAGGAACTGTAAACATCTCCTCTATCTTAAGTTAAGATCCTTTGGATAGGTAATATACTTGAGACCCGTTTTGTCAGAATAGAAGATAAACTATTCCACCATTTGGTAGAGTCACCACATTTTTAGTGTGGAAACTATTGTTGATAAATCAAGATTGTAGATTGTGTAGTTCTTCTCATGTGGTCTCAACTGATGTGGATCATATCCAATCACTGACTTCCTCTACATCATAGAACAACTAAGATTGGTCATTGATGCATCATAGAACACTAAATACTCAACATCATACTCTGGAAGTATCATGATGGGATGACATTTCAATCTCTTCCACAATTCTTAGAAATCATATTGGTACCTATCCATCAAGATGAATGGAATCCCCTTTCGGGTCACAATTTTCAAAAGATCTGATATCTTGGAGAATTAAAGTATGAATATATGATAGTGTCCTTCCAACCTATGGAAACTCCACAAATCCATTATTCTCTTAGGTTTCTCCCATTTTGACACTGCATTGACCTTTTCTAGGCCCACAACCACACCATCTACCAAGATAACATGACACATAATACAGACCACCTAAATCCAAAACATTGTAATTGAGAGATTATAGTAATGTTTGTGCTTTAAAAATATTCCTAGACCCATCCTATAGTGTCTCACATGCTCCTCCCCATACAACATGTACATTAGGATATCGTCAATGAAGACTACCATGAATTGATATATGAAAAGATAAAATATATGGTTCATGATTCCCACAGTGTAACGACCTAATATTTTTCAATGGAAATTCCTTTCTTATAAATATGTCATAATCACATGAAATCACGACATAATTAACTACTAAATTCTATGTGATCCTTAAAACATAAGTTTGTCACTTATGCGATGTGAATTTTCAAAATCAGACATACACGGTTGCGATCAGTAAGTTATTTGGAGACCAATAAGAAAAACATAATTTTTGGTGAATAGTAACCTACTCTTATGAATAGTAACATAACCTTATGAATAGTGATATACCCTAATGAATAGTAAAATTAACTATGATAGTATATAAATAATATTCAAGTAAAAGTACGATATACATATGCTTTGGAATAAGTAAATAAATGTTTTAAGAGTGTTGTTTTTAGAATAAATTACGATTTTAAGTAAATATTAAATTAATCATATTTATAAAATTATTTTTGAAAAATGGAATTCATTTTTGGATTCTACACGTCGAAAAATGGTTGTCTTGAATTTTTGGGATTTTTCTGAAATACTTGAATTTTTTATGAATAGTGAAATACAGTAAAATACAGTATATCTGTTAAATAAACTATTCATGAAATCACAAGTGATTCCAACCCACTTGGTTCGAACTCACTTGATAAAATTACTATTATTGGTAATGGAAGTCTCACTATTCCCTGTATTGTGGAGAAATAATAAATTAATGAATTTTATATTATGAAATCCCCTCTCTCCTCCACTATAAAACCCCCTCTCACTCCCTCTTCTCTTCAATCCTCTGAATCCTTGTACCTTCTCCAAATTCTATCCAAATACCCTCCCAACCTTCTTTCCCACATCTATCAAGCCTTTTTCACATAAAAAGACCAAAATATATCCCGCATAGATGCTCTCAAGGAAGTTTGGTTCAAGAGGTAAATTCCCCTTTTCAATTCCTTGTCTTTCTTTTCAAGTGCATTTGTTTTCATTTTATATTACCTCTACTTATCCAAATTTTGTGATGAATGTAGTACAATATATGTTCTGGAATGTTTTCATTATAGTGGAATAGGTTATCATCATCTCCCTCTTTTACCTTCATTTATACTTGTAGTAAAAACATCATCTGAGATGTGTCCATTTTCCACAATCAAGGACGATGGGTTTTCGATTTCTATTAACATTTTCAATTATGGGCATGAAACCATTATTGTTATGGTTTAACCAGATTATTATATATGTAATATAACCAATGTAATATTATTTAATCCCTTTTTTCAATTGGTATTAATTTATAAAGAAAAATTAGTTCGTTGTAATCAAAACTCACAAATTTACCGAAACAATTATCAATAAATTTATATATAATAATTCCTCCTAATTCCATGTTACCAAGTTATATAAATTTAAAATAACAAATATTTATGTTCATAAGTAATATATAATATCAATTATATAGATTTAACTCCATTCCTCATACTTAAAAACAAGTGAACTGAATATGAATACAAAGAAAACGAACACTCTGGAACGACAAGATTCAATACAATAACTTATCAATAAGGACATAAATGAACTAAATAGAATTATGATACCTGTCTAATAGGTTAAATAAGTTATTAATATGTATAATTTAATATTCCATGAGCTTAGGTTCGATAGCGGAACACGTTCAGAGTTAAGGTAAGGGTTTTCCACCCAAACTTTCAATTTCATTCGGGTTACTTTCATTCTCTAATTACCTAAATGAAATTCAAATATATTGTTATGTACTCCTCATAAATTCTATGTGGGTATTATATATATGTACACCAACAATAATCCTACCCTATTTAATGGATTTTTACATGTTTTAAAATAAACATTCAACACTATTTCCTAAATACATGCCCGATTCAAGGGAATTTCTCAAATTCATATTTATTTTCTAGGGAAATATGTAATCTATTATTTGGAAACCATTATATTTTTAAAAACAATAATTTTATAATGAAAATACCATATTACATCACTTCTGGTTTTATAAAAATATTTTCCAAAAGAACTCTTCTTTTCAAAATAAAAGAGTATTTATCTCAAGATTGCTTAAGGATTTTATAAGAGTATTTTCGTTTGATTCAATGCTATTGTTGATTCTTATGTATTATTGGGTTTAATCATTTATGAATTCATCTAAACTATTTGAGTTAATGTTTTATGACTAAAACTATTGTTTAAGATCTATTCTAAAACCATTCACCATATTACTCGAAATGGTTAGTGTTTTATGTTTAATGATTGAAGAAAGATAGTTACATTTCATATGATAGTTTCAATATGAATGTATATGTTGTTTATGTTTATCCCCACTCATATAAGGAATGCATTAGACTTATTATGTGATTGGTGGGGCCCTCTATAGCCCCTCTATTAATCGATAGGTCTCATGATACAAATATATGTAGAATTGGATGAGGCCTTTCCCAATGTGATATATGGATTTTAGCCGAGACCTTAATCGTTAGATGTCTTGGTTGAAGCCTTGACAAAATGTTTCAGAATTTCCAGCATATGCACTTCCCTCATTATTAATCTAGTAATTTAATGTTCATGTTATTATTTTACAAGTAGAATACCCATGATTATGTTATATTATGGAAATATTTACTCAGCTCATATTCCTACCAATTTATGCTAAAAATTATTTTTAAAGGCATGTGCTTTCAATTATTCACCATGTCTAATGTTTATATTATCTTCCGATGTATTTCTTACTCTTACTGAGCATTTTATCTCACCCCTTTCTTATGTTTCATTACTATAGTGCATGAAGAAGTAAATTTTGAATGGATTTCAAGCATAATATAATATTCATGGATGTTTCTCGTGGAATAAATTAGTGTTGTTTTCCCTACATGATGTAATGATAAACTTATTTATTTATCTTGTTTCCAGTAATACTAAACTACAGGGTCCTTCAGGATGCTTATTCCTTGTTTGTATTCCAATAAGGAACCGGCTCCGGGCAATTAGGGTCGAGTCTTTACAATTGGTATCAGAGGAAGTTTAGTAGAAAACATGGAAAACAAATTTAGAAAATGTGGATTATGGAAGAGTACCTAAGATAGTTTTGAGGATAATAATACATGAACATCCTGGTATTCTGGTAAGGAATATATTATGTGAACCTTTCAAGAAATACATCCCTATCTTCATACGAGTAGGTAGAGGTGGCTCTGGCCCAGATGTATCTAGGGGTAATTCTCAAAAACACTGATTTGAGATAGAATCGAATGAGAACTGGTGCACAACAATGGGTTTTGATGCAGTCTTGGTTACGAAACTCCTGGGGGATAAGATTTGAATAATTCACATTTTCATTACAAGCCATTATGAAGGATTTAAATGTAATATTTTCCTCATATAAACCATTTTTGTGATTATGGGATTTTCCATACCTAGGATTTCAATTTGTTCTAAGTATTTTGTTACGATAAGATTATTCATTATGATTCATAACCTAATCTAGTGTATGCCATTATCTAGAAATGGGGCCTAGTGGAAGGAATGGAAATTGCCCGAAAACACGTGTCCCTTGTAGGGATTTTACTATGATGCAAGATAATAATGTTGGCTCTGGTGCTATTATTGGTGCTGAGAAACTCAAAACAATACAAGGACAACTTACATAGATTATGAATAATAACCATACCATATGAAGAATCTGGATCCACCATGTGGAGGATCTATGATAGATCACTTTATGCGACAATATCCTCCATCATTCAATGGGACTAAAAACCCATTTGTAGTTGAGCAGTGGATAAGTTCCCTCAAGAAGATATTTCTTTATTTTGGATGTAATGAAAGATAGAAGGTCATCATGGAAGTTTAACAGCTATTGGGAGATGCAAATTAGTGGTGGTCATTAATCCAAATCACGAAGGAGGAGGAAGAAATAGAAGAGATGTAATGGAAAGATTTTAAATAAAAATTCATAGAGAAATACTTTCCTCATGAACAGAGAGTGGATACGGAGAGACAATTATTGAATCTGATGCAGAAGGAAGATGAGAATGTTGAAAAGTATGATGCTAACTTTACAAGGATAGCAAGACATGCTATGGACTACATACGAAATCTGATGAGAAAAATTGATAGATTCTTTGATGGCATAAAGCCATTCCTCTGGTGGGAACTGGTCTCCCAAAGTTTTTCATCACATGAAGATATAGATTCATGTGTTATCAAGAAAGAAAACAAATTCTCTAAGTCTTATGACTTTAAGGGAAAGAAAGAAAATAAGAGTGCTATTGAAAACTCTAGGAAAGGAAATAAAGATATAGGGAAGAAGGGAAGAGTTGAATTTACACCCTATTATAATTGTGGATGAAAACACCCTGGTACGTGCTTAAAGTGAAAAGGAGTATGCTACAAATGTAGTCAAAAAGGCCATCTTTCTGGTGATTTCAAGGGGAAGAAAGAATCTATTAATGTTCAATGATATAATTGTCGGGAGATGGGACACTATTCTAATGATTTTCCAAAGACTCAAGGAAATATGCAACAAAAAAGGCCAAGGGTTCAGGGACATGCTTATGTGACCACAACTGCTAAAATTGAAGTTTCTAATGATATGATGGAAGGTACATTAATCATTTCCTCAAACTTAGCCAATACTTTATTTGATTCTTGATCATCACATTCATTTATATCTTCCCAATTTTCCTAGAAAACTAGATATGTCCAATTTGATTTAATAAAGGTTTTATCAGTAAAAAATCATAGTGGATGTATCATTGCAACAATGGCATGTCGATTAGTCCCCCTCATGACACATAAATGTGATTTAGTTTCTAACCTTTTCATCATACCCAAGGTTGACTATGATATAATTCTTGGTATGGATTGGGTATCAAATTATGATGAGAAGATCTATTGCAAGAAGAAGGAAGTTACAATTTTCGAGAATGGTGTAGAATCCCTTATTTTTAGAGCAGAAACCACAACATGTGATTCTCATCTAGATCCACCCCCAGTAGCTCTGCTGAATTGAATTATTGGAGAGGAAGGTAATGAAATAAATATGGGTAAGGAAAATAATGCAACGATATAGGGCGTACCTATTGTGAAAGAATACGATGATGTCTTTCCAGAGGATTTACCTGGACATCCTACAGAGTAGGAAATTGAGTTTTCCAAAGGACAAAATGATCTCAGGCTGATGATGAAATGTTTCAAAAGAAAATTAAATCTATAAATGAAAAGGAAATTGACTGACTTCACATATGAAGGTGGCATTTTGAAATTTAGGAAGAGTCTTTGTGTTTACGCTATTCCTGAGCTAAATAAAGAACTATTGGATGATTCTCATAGCTATAATTTCTCTATACACCCTGGTAGAAAAATGATGTAACAAGATCTCGGAGAAAACCTTTGGCGGGACAATATGAAAAGGGAGATTGCAGAATATACATCAAAGTGCCTAGTATGTCAACAAGTGAAGGCTGAGAGGAAAAGTCCCAGGGAATGATGCAACCACTACCCATACCATCATATACGTGGGGGAACATTACCATGGACTTTGTCACTAGACTACCAAGGACATCTAAAAGAAACAATGATATAAGGGTAATTATGGATCATCTTACAAATACATCTCGCTTTATTGCGATTCGAGAGGACTTTTCATTGGATCATCTTGCACTGATTTACATCAAAGAAGTGGTAAGGATGTATTGATTACCACTTTTTATTATATCCAACCATGATGCTAGATTCACCTTGAAGTTTTGGAAAAGTCTTCAACATTCTCTAAGCACTAAACTGAACTTCAGTACAACCTATCATCCTCAAAGTGATGGCCAATCTGAGTGAACATTTCAGTCATTGGAATACATAATGAGAGAATGTTCTATGGAATTAAAATAAGGATAGGACCAGCATCTTCCACTGGTTGAATTCTCCTACAACAACAGCTTCCACTCGAGCATCCTAATGGAACCATATAAATCCCTTTACGGGATCAGGTTAATAACACCAGCGTGTTGGGATGAAGTCGGTGACCGTGAGCTACTAGGACCTAAATTGGATGAAGAAATGATGGAGAAGGTGAAAACCATTTAGCAGCATATCGTGGCATCCCAAAGTTGATAGAAGATTTATGCAGATAACCGTTGATGAGACCTTGAATTCAATGATAGAGACATGATATTTCTATGCATATTTCAATGGATGAAGTTAATGAGGTTTAGTAATAATGGAATGCTATGTCCTAGGTATATCAGCCCCTTCGAGATCCTTGATTGAGTCGGAGCTGTGGACTATTGACTACAACCTCCACCTACCATGTCGAATGTACTTTATGTCTTTCATGTATCCCTATTAAAAAAGTACATACCAGACCCATCACATATACTCTCTACAGAGGTGGTACAGTTGGAGGATGATATTTCCTATGAGGAAAATCCAATGAAAATCTTAGATCGTAGAGACAATGTTCTACGCAACACAACTACTCATCTGGTCAAGGTACTATGGTGAAACCATAAGTACGAAGAGGAAACAAGGGAACTGGAGGAAGTAATGAATGAAAAGTACCCCCATCTGTTTTTGGACTAGTTTGTAAAATGAAATTTTGAGGGTGAAATTTATGAAGGGGGGAAGAATGTAACAACCCAATATTTTTCAATGGAAATTTATTTCTTGTAAATATGTCATAATCACATGAAATCATAACATAATTAGCTACTATGTGCTATGTGACACTTAAAACATTAGTTTGTCACTTATGTGATGTGAATTTCGAAAATCAGGCATACACTATTGCGATCAATAAGTTATTTGGAGACCAGTAAGAAAAAAATAGTTTTTGGTGAATAGAAACATAACCTTATGAATAGAAACATAGCCTTATTAATAGTGATATACCTTAATGAATAGTAACCTTACCTATGATATTATATAAATAATATTTAAGTGAAAGTACGATATACCTATGCTTTGGAATAAGTAAATAAATGTTTTAATACTGTTGTTTTTAGAATAAATTATGATCTTAATTAAATATTACATTAATCATATTTATAAAATTATATTTTTAAAAATGGACTTCATTTTTGGATTCTACACGTCAAAAAATGGTTGGGGTGATTTTTTTGGATTTTTCTGAAATACTTCAATTTTTGATGAATAGTGAAATACTGTAAAATACCGTATATCAGTTAAATACACAATTCATGACATCACAAGTGATGAAAGACCACTTATTTCGAAATCACATGATACAATTACTATTCTTGGTCAAGGAAATGTCACTTTTTGTTGTCTTTTGGGGAAATAATAAATTAATGAATTTTATATTAAGAAATCCCCTCTCTCCTCCAATATAAAAACCCCCTCTTACTCCCTCTTCTCTTCACTCCTCTCATATAACGACCCAACCCATACTTTACATACATTTTTAATACCTTAAAAATTGAAGCACACTTATTACAACATATGATAAAACCACAAAGGACCGTATAGGTGTAGTGTCTTTAGAAACTGGGAAACATAAACAACTGGTTCATAAATCTTCTACAGTGTCTCCCATTTATTTCATCATATCTAGGGTCCCTTTTAGCATATTCTACTTAATATCCATCTTCCTGACCTGGGGAAAAGAAAACATAAAAGGGTGAGCTCAAATGCTCAGCAAGGGCAAATAAAGGAAATAAAAATCATATCATATCTTTTTGAAAATCAAAACCTGCAAAAGAGATCATAATATCTTAACATGGAATAAATCATAGAAGTGAAAATGAGATCCCCATAATAATAACATAAAACTTGAAACTTTGTGGCATGCACACATAATCATGGAAAATCATTTCTTGTTAGTGATGACTCATTGCCAAGACTATCTTAGTGGACAAAGTCCCTTTCTGAACCGAGTAACCCTCGTTTTAGTCCTGTTTCACTGAACTGGTATAACCTACCGTTCCATCCCTGTCTATCTCATGAGATATAAAATCTTTACCCAATTCATTGGAGGGAGATATAGGTCCCACCCATCTTATAATGAATCCTTTCTTATGTGTGCCACATAATCATAAATCATACATCATCGCATAACCCATGTAATTAAAAATGGGATTCTTAAACAACATGACATCATAAAACAATTCATATAAGATAAAGGAATTCATGAAAATGTTTCCATCACAACATAATCAAATCCATGTAATAATAGGGATAAAAACAAAACCCTTTATTATCTTAGATGGAAAATAATTTTGATAAAACACTTGAACTCCATTCTTGAGGAAAATATCCTTTCTTCTTCAAAAACATTTTTCCTTTCATACACATGTCATACAACTTTAAAATAAAATAATTTGATTAAAAATAAACTTGAAAACTCTTAAAGTAAGCTTCTTGGAAATAATGTTTTAAAAATCCATTCATGCCGTATAAGTTAAAAAAAACATTCTTCGTACTTTTGTCGGAAAAGTCAAAAAGTACCTCGTACGACAAAAGATTCCTTTCATAGATATTACTAAAAACTCACCGAAGGGTAAAAATGGATTTAAACAATTGTAGGTGGATAGAAATAATATTACATATTGATGAATCATGGATGTGGATGATAAAATACACCCCAGTAAATACTTACGAATAAACAATCTCGGATAAAAATGAGATTGTGATATTTCCCTTACCTTAGGTCCGATTTGCTTTGTATGTGTCCGAAACTCCTGTATAATGGTTTAAATAATGTTATTGACTTATTCCAGAATCATAAATATTGATATGATATCATATGTGGTCATATTCTTAGCTTCTTATTAGTAATATTTCATTGTTACTTGTTACTCGGGTCTTTATTGCCTTTTGTTCTTATGCGTGTTTTGTCGAATAAATTCTTATTCTTCTTTTAAGGTTATAGATACCTTATATCCATAATGGTATTAGTGTAACATATATCATATTTATTCATTCAATTCATTTATATAATTACTATGTAATGATGATCATGTAGAACGAGTCACATCACATCGTGGAGACGGTATTCCGTACGTACGCACGAGTGATGATATCATTCCTATGATCGTGGAATTGTATTGGAGTATATGTATATTATTTCAGTATCAATATTACGTTATAATAATCATAAATAGTTACTCATTACACCATTATACCCATCCTTGTAAGGTGGTGGTGGAAAATAGATTACACCACGGCGTGGAGACGGTATTCCGTACGTACGCACGCGCGGTGATTTCATTTTTCCGTAGGATGGATAGAAGGTGAATTAGGGTTGTTTCATATTTATAATAACATATCAGTATGTAAGTAATACTGATGTTATTACTTTATCATGAAACAACTAAATAAGAAGAAGAAGTTGAAGAAGAAAGAAATTGAAAAGATCGGTAATGGATATTACCTCTTCTTTGGAACGCCTCTTTGAATTCTCCACTTAGGGAACTAAGATTGGTCTTTGAAGAAGACCAGGACCTATAGGATTATTCTAGGGAAGTGGAGAGGAGAAAATGGCAGGGTTTGGCCGAGCTTGAGTGCTCAATGTGGTGTGAGGAGGAGGGGGAGGCGGTCCTCTTTTATAAGGGAGGAGAGGGGCACCTTAAGAATATCTCAAAATATTATTTTATATTAAAGTCAAAATCGGTTTATAATGGTTCCAAAGGGACTTATTTCGAAGCTAAAGTGGGGAAGGGTCGAAATCCTATCAACCAATAATATTTAGACAAGTTTAGGGTATTATTTTAACCTTATCAATTAGATTTAACTCTAAGTTAAATAATTTAACTTTTACCATGTCTTTTTGTTTTCTTTCACTATATGGTTAATACACTTACTATAACATGCCAAACGAACCCCAAATTGTTTATTATTAATATATATATCCTTATCTAAGTCATTTGTCCGAACATTAGATTTTTAGGAATAAAATAACAATTAATAATATAATATTTGATTTAAAAACTATTTTGTGTCAATTTTGACACTATTTGATATATGATTTTTGTGAAAGTCATAACAGAATTATATGTTCGAACCAAGTTTATTAAATAAACATTAATATATCATAGTAACCTATAAAATTAGTGTAATTCATAAAAAGTCTCAAATTACATTTATTTTGGTGTTTATAACATCAATTATGTCAATATTTCATTAATAAGATAATTACTGCATCATCATTGTGTCATAAATAAATTAACTTATTTAATGTCTAAAAATTACAAATAAAATACCATTATGTAGGAAATCTTTTTAGCTTTCTAATGAATATTTATAGTCGAATTTATCTTATGTATAACCCCATATTAAAAATGATTTACTTATTAAACTTTGATTTTAACTATTTTAACCCATCTTTAAATAAATTAATAATAAATGTCCTAATCTAATCCAAGTGGGCCTAAATGGTCATATTTTATTCCTAAGTTTGTTTTTGGTCGAATTACACTTGTCCAATAGAATTAGAACATGTGTTATGGTAATATTGATATCATATTTACCCTTAGTTACCCTATTTACTATTAACCGCGGTAAAAATAGTAAAAAGTTACTATTCACCAAAAAATTATTTTAATCTCATTGAACCACATTTTACTTACTGATATCAACCGTGTCTGTTAGATTTTTGAAATTCCATTCACAGAAGCGGTAAAATTAAGTTTTATGCAAAATTCAGTTTTTAACCTACCACTTAGTGGTTTCACTATTCATCAAAAATTGAAAGTTTTCAGAAAAATACCAAAATTTCACCCTAGGCTAATTTCGATATTCTGAGTCCAAAAATGAAGTCCATTTTGAAAAATAAAATTTATAAAATTTCAAAAAGTGGTTATTACTATTCATAACGGCTAGTTTTAATAGCATATTGTTGTTTAGTGAAACTCGGTATTGCGTACGACGCAAGCTATTGGGGAAGGTCGCGATTGCGTGTAAAGCAAGCCAAGAAAGTGTTGTGTAGAAAAAGATTCCTTTGATGATTTATATAAAATAAAAGTCTCGGGTGTTACATTCTACCCCCCTTAAAAATAATTTCTCCCTTGAAATTCGTCACTTTGTAACAAACAAATGAGGATACTTCTCCCTCATCATATCCTCAAGCTCCCATGTAGCTTCTTCAAGTTGGTGGTTCCTCCATAAAACTTTCACCAAGAGAGTGGTCTTGTTTCGTATGACTTTTTCGCTACGATCCAGAATCTCTATTGGCTGTTCTTCATAAGAAAGATCTTGCTCCAGCGGTACAACTTCTGAGCTGAGTACATGTGAGGGATCTGGTATGTACTTTCTCAGGAGAGATACGTGGAACACATCGTGAACTTGAGAGAGATTCGGTGGAAGCGCCAATCGGTAAGCTACCTTCCCAACACGATCCAGTATTTCGAAAGGACCGATATATCTAGGGCTCAACTTCCCCTTCTTTCCAAATCTCATAACCCTCTTCCAGGGAGATATTCGTAAGAACACTTTATCACCCACTTCAAACTCTAGGTCTTTTCTTCGGTTGTCGGCATAACTTTTCTGTCGACTCTGGGCTGCTCTTATGTGTTGTTGAATAGATCTAACCTTTTCTGCCATTTCATCAACGAGATCAGGTCCTAATAGATTTCTTTCCCCAACTTCATCCCAGCAAGTTTGAGTCCTGCATTTCTTTCCATAGAGAGCTTCATAAGGAGCCATCTGAATACTGGAGTGAAATCTATTATTATAAGAAAATTCCACCAAAGGTAGGTGTTGATCCCAACCTCCTTTGAAATCCATAGAGCAAGCTCTCAACATATCTTCTAGGGTTTGAATTGTTCTCTCAGACTGACCGTCTGTCTGGGGATGATAAGCAGTGCTGAAACTCAACTTTGTATCCAGAGTATGCTGAAGACTTCGCCAGAACTTCGAGGTAAATCTCGGATCCCGATCAGATATAATAAAAAGTGGTACTCCATGCAATCTTACCACTTCCTTTACATATATCCTGGCAAGCTGATCTAGAGAGAAATCCTCTCTAATAGGAATGAAGTGTGCAGACTTTGTAAGACGATCAACTATGACCCAGATAGCATTATTGCCTTTGGATGTTTTAGGAAGTCCTGTGACAAAGTCCATAGTGATGTTTTCCCATTTCCATTCGGGTATGGGTAATGGTTGTAACATCCCCTTAGACTTTTGTCTCTCAGCTTTAACTTGTTGACAAACCAAGCATCGAGAGACATATTCAGCAACATCTCTTTTCAGGCCATCCCACCAGAAGTACTCTTTCAGGTCCCTATACATCTTCGTGCTTCCAGGATGAATAGAGAATGATGAACTATGAGCCTCATCCAGCAGCTCCTTCTTTAATTCGGGGATGGTAGGAACACAAACCCGATTCCTGAACTTTATTATCCCATCACAATCAAGGTTGAATTCAGGAACATTTCTCACCTTCTCTTGTAACTCGAAATCTTCTTTCTGTGCCTCTTTAATCTTCACATGTATAGATGGTTGAACATTCATTTGAGAAAGATAAGATTTTTCCCTTTCCATTATAATTCCAAGATCCATCCTTTGTAAATCCATAAATATTGGATCTTTTGTGATCCTCATCATGGATAAACTAGCATGGTCTTGTCGACTTAATGCATCTGCCACCTTGTTTGCTTTCCCAGGGGGGTAATGGATTGAGCAGTCATAATCCTTAATGTAACACCTTGAGCTTCCACGATACGCTTCTCATTCAATAATGCAATAGCTTGCATTGTACGCAACTTCGAGTTCTAAAACACCGCGACTAATCAAAGTAGCCGTTATGAATAGTAATAACCACTTTTTAAAATTATATAAATTTTATATTTCAAAATGGACTTCATTTTTGGATTCGGAATATCGAAATTAGCCTATGTTGAATTTTTGGTATTTTTCTGAGAACTTCTAATTTTTTATGAATAGTGAAAAATACTTTAAAACAACTTTTTTAATCAAAATAATTTATTGTGATAAATTATACTATTTATTGGTTTTAAGGTATAATTAGAATATATTTTTACCATTTTATCCTATGGGGGTCATTAGAATTAATTTAACATTGAAATTGGACATAAACAATTGCCAATCTTTTGATATAAATTGTTTCTTAAAAACACGCTATTTGTCGTAACAGCGGGAATTAATTATAAAATTAATTAATGCAACTTATATGTTTGGAATTTTGTAAAATAGACATCATTTTTGAATTCGGAATATCAATTATAGCTTAGGGTGAAATTTTGGCCTTGTTCTGAAAAACTTCAATTTTTGATGAATAGTGAAACCACTAAGTGGTAGTTAAATAACTGATTTTTCGTTTAAATGAAATATTACCGTTTCTGTGATTTGATTTTCAAAAATCCGACATACATGGTTGTCATTATGAAGTAAAATGTGGTTTAATGAGATTAAAATAATTTTTTGGTGAATAATAACTTTTAAGTTCTTAATCGCGATTAGAGGTAATTAGTGTAGTTTAAGGTACAAATAATGTTTTAATAATATGATATGAGCATGACACTTGTCCTACTCCTATTGGATGAGTCATGGCCGAGCAAGACAACCCATGGGTCAACTTGGGGACCCCATGGAGCCACTTTAGTTTGAAAATGACATTAATATATATTTATTTAATGTTAAAATTAAATTGACACAAACATGAGTTATTTTACTAAAACAGTTTTTAAGTGGGGTTACACAAGTCCGAATTTTGACTATAAATATTCATTAGAAAGCTAAAAAGATTTCCTAAATCATAGTATTTGTTTTATAATTTTTAGACATTAAATAAATTAAATTATTTATGACATAATTATGATGCAGCGATGACCTCATTATTTAACGATTTAAATAAAATGAGAAGATAATGCAAAATCCAAGGCTTACACTTGTCCAAAGCCTATTGGATGAGGATATTTCAAAACCTTATCACCTTATCATCGAATTATATAAGTGTGGGACCTTTAGAATCCGAAAAGCATTGTGAAATAATGTAACATTTCAATCTTTCCAAAAGTGCCCCTCCTCTCCACTTATAAAAGGCCCACACCTCTCCCACCACATTTACACTTTCAAGCCATTTGGCTCGGCCAACCTCTGCCCAAATACTCTCCCAAATTCCCCCTATTACTCCTAGAAGCCTTACTTTGGGCAGAACTCTTCCCAAGGAAGCCTTTGTCTCAAATCAAAAAGAGTTACCCGATTTTGAGGTAATGTCTTTTCTAATGTTGTTTTGTTTTATTTTTATTCTCCAACCCCCTAACTCTTTTTATTAATTTATTTTGTAACAAAACCAGTATCCTCAATATACTAGGATGTTGTTATAAGAAGTATTCGAGCTACACTTACACACACCTACATCTAATGGTTAATGAACATACGGTTTCTGTGGATGGCGAATTTCTGCCTCACGAAACGATGATTGTTCAACACTCATATAACACCTTCAAAGGTGGCCATTAAGATGTCACTATATTTATATATGATATATAATATGTTTATATTTTACTTATGCTTCTGTATTTCTCATTTATGGCATACTTTATGATTTCCATTATGGGTAAAACGCGATAATTTCATTTTAGAAAGTGCGGACTACCGCCCCCTCAAAGTGATTTGAATCGTTAATGCCATATATGGGATGTATAAAGGATGGAGTAAATGGTATTATAAACTATATTATACTGGAATTATATTATACATTTATATCATTATGATTTAGTTCCATTAAATATGAAATTGAAATGAAAGTAGCGTTCATGCGTACGTACGGCTTACCGTCTCCATGAACGGTGCATTTCATTTCTTACCTCTAAATGTTACGTAATATTATAAATGAATGTATATACTGGATATATAAGATATATATGACATCTAAATCATGAATATAATTCTGGATATAATGGATATTCTACCACATGAACAACTTGTAATTATAAGAAGTTTATTGTTGACTCAAGTTACCAAAGATCGACAAAACGACCGTTATTAACTTAAATAATTACATAATGTTCATAACATTGTAATAAGTGATATAAAAAGGATAATGAAATTGAAAATGGTTTTTAATAAGGTAGATATTAACTCTAGTTTATTATTCAGGAGGTTAAAGAACGGTTGAGTCAAGTCGGACACAAGGTAAGGGAATTTCATAACCCAACTTCCATTCTTTGGGTTAATCTCCTACTTTCAAATTATGTCATGATATTATTATGTCGTATATTGTATTTATACTTTCTTTATGTGTACATATAGTGAATACACATAATAGAAATATTTTATTTAAAAATGATCTTTTAAGGGACTTCGTCTCAATCTCCATTCATTGAGGCATATTTTGTTTTATACACAAATTTCTTTTGTACAGTGTATAAACCCCTTTGACTTTTAAGTTTATTCAAAAGGAATCTTTTTATACGAAGCGTTTTACTAAACGACAAAAAGGGAATGTTTTTCTTTCCGTACATATGCGGCGACAATGACTTATCCGCCGCCATGACCATTATTTCAGTTTCGGCTTCCTCTACAAGCCATCACTTTTTTTTAATGAAAAATAAATACAAAGTTTTAACATTCTTTTATTTTGGTATTGAAAATGGTATTGAAAGAGTTTTTATTATATCAATGTGTTGTATTGATATCTTGTGATTGAAATGTGGAAATTTTATGTTTCCTTTATGCATGTTTTATGTGATACGATTATGTTATGGTTTATGATATGTTTAAACCTATTCATATGAGGAATGTATTGGACTTAATAAGTGACGGGTGGAGCCCGCTATAGCTCCTCAATGAATCGGTAGGTCTCATGAGACAACTAACGTGGAATTGTCCGAGGCCCTTTCCCAATTTGATTTATGGTTTTGGCCGAGGCCTTAATCATTTTAGACGTCTTGGCCGAGGCCTTGACAAAATGTTTCCGAATGTCCGGCATTATACATTCCCTCATTATGAAAGTGGTTATTGATATTTCATGTGATTATTCGACCAGTAGAATATCCATGTGAAGAAGTGAATGGCATTCTCTCATTTTACTTTTGCCATGTTATGTTGAAGTTCAAGTTTAAAAGGCTTTTGTTTTAGTTGTACATTGCCTTAAATGTTAATGTTTATTTATGAAAGCTTCCGCAATATTGTTATCCTTACTGAGCATCTGATCTCACCCCTTTCAATGTTTTAATATTTTCCAGGATGTGAAGAAGTATTTTATGAATGACCTGCAGGGATAGTCAGAAGGGGATATGAGTGTGGACTATGAAGACTTTGTTATTAGTTTTTCACTTTATGATGTAATGTAACGTTTATGAATGTATCTAGTGTTTCCAAGGCTACTAAACTAATCGGTCTTTCGAGACTTGATCTTTTGTGATCATGCCAATGTTACGAAGTAACGCACTGACTCTGGGTAGCTGGGGTCGGGGCGTTACACTTAATCAGCTCCAACCATCTTCTTTGGCGCATATTCAACTCCTTTTGTGTGAAAATATACTTTAAACTTTTATGATCAGTATAAATATCACACCTTTCCCCATAAAGGTAATGCCTCCAAATCTTTAATGCAAAGATTACCGCAGCCAACTCCAAATCATGAGTTGGGTAATTTTGCTCATGGATTTTCAACTGTCGTGAGGCATAAGCTATCACCATATCATTTTGCATAAGAACACACCCCAATCCCTTCTTGGATGCATCACTGTAGATCACAAACCTTTCTCCACTACAAGGCAGTGTGAGCACAGGTGCACTGGACAACCTTCTTTTCAACTCCTTGAAATTCTCTTCACATTCCTCTGTCTAGACAAACTTAACTCCTTTCCGAGTCAACTTGGTGATTGGATTAGATAATCGTGAAAAATCTTTTACAAAACGTCGATAATATCCATCCAAACCAAGAAAACTTCGGATCTCAGTTACTGTGGTTGGTCTCTACCATCTTTCGATAACTTTTGTTTTTGCTGGATCCACAGATATCCCCTCTTTTGAGATTATGTGACCCAAAAATGCAACTTTTTAAAGCCAAAATTCACACTTGGTAAATTTGGCATAAAGCTTCTCCTTTCTCAGGGTCTTCAATATAATTCTCAAGTGATCTTCATGCTCTTCCTTGCTATTTGAATAGACAAGAATATCGTCTATAAAGACTACCACAAATTGATCATGATAGTCTCTAAAGACTCTATTCATTAGATCCATGAAGATAGCAGGGGCATTAGTAAGACCAAATGGCATCACTATAAATTCATAGTGTCCATACCTTGTACGGAAAGCCGTCTTTGGTATATCCTCCCTTTTGACGCTTAATTGATGATACCCTGAACGGAGATCAATCTTGGAAAAGCATTGAGCTCCGCGTAGTTGGTCAAATAAGTCATCAATGCGTGGGAGAGGATATTTGTTCTTAATAGTGATCTTGTTAAGTTCTCGATAATCAATGCAGAGTCTCATTGATCCATCTTTCTTCTTAACAAATAGAACAGGTGCTCCCCACGGTGATGCACTAGGGTGTATGAATCCCTTATCAATATTCTCTTGGAGTTTCTTCTTCAATTCCTGCAACTCAATTGGGGCCATTCTATAAGGTGTCTTTGAAATAGGCAAAGCACCCGGTACGAGTTCTATTGAAAACTCAACTTCCCGATTTGGTGGAAGACCCGGTAATTCCTCCGGAAAGACATCATCAAACTCCCGTACAATGGGCATATTCTTTATCGTGAGTTTCTCACCAACCATTTGAGATAAATAACCTTAATTTAGTGGAATCAATACCCATAAGATGGAAGAAATTTCCACTGGAAGGTTATGTTCATCCTTGCATTGGTATACGATCGTAGATTGATCTGGAATATGAAATGTGACTTACCTTCTTTGGCAATTGATATGAGCTCCATGTAGATAAAGCTAATCCATGCCAAGAATCACATCAAATTCCACTAAAGTAAGGATCACAAGATTTTCAGGAAGCACTTTCCCACAAAATTCGATCAGAGAAGAATTATAAACTTTTGATGCGACTATTGTGCCATTAGGTGTTGTCACAGCTAACTCAACATCTAATTGTTGAGGTAATACGATGATACCCTTAGAAAATTTTTCAGAAATAAAAGAGTGGGTGGATCCAGAATCAAATAAAACATTTTCTACTTTAGAGTGGATGGTAAGTGTACCTTTCACCACTTCGTTATCGTACTCCACATCGCTGATAGAAATTGCATGTGACCTTCCTTTGTCTTTAGCATTAAGATTTTGTTGACGTCGACCATCATCATCAACCCTTGGATTTGGGCATTGATTGGCATAATGCCCCATCTCCTTGCACTTGAAACATTGAAGTGTAGTAGGTTCATTCTGTGTATCCCTTCCTTTGTTTGCGTCATTAGACATCTTCTTCCCATTATCACGGCATTCAAATGCCCGATGACCTTCCTTTCCACATTTAAAACATTTACTTGTCCCTTTAAGACAACTACCTCCATGTTTCTTTCCACACTTTGAGAATAAGGGAAAGCTCATCTTCTTTTCAGTGTGCTCTTTAGATTTTCCTTTGAATTCCATCTTCCTCTTCTTATCAAACCCATGTGACTGATGGGTTACTCCAATCTCCATCTCGACTTTGAGATCACATCGAACGATTTCCTCGTAGCTATTGAAGTCCCTTATGGCTAACGCCCTTCGAAGACTTGGTTTTAAGCCACTAAAGAATCGATCGATCTTACTCTCAGGTTGGATAATAATACCAGAAGTGTACCTTGCAAGTCTTGTAAAATTTGCTTCATAGGTACTAACAGATTCATCATCCCTTTGCTTCAGTTCAAGGAACTCTTTCTCCATATTTGTTCGGAGAATACGAGGGAAGTACTTATTGAAAAATAAGTTCTTGAACTCGTCCCATTCCATAGACTCAATTTCATCCCTTTGCCTCGTATTCCTAATAAGATTCCACCATTGATCAGCATCTCTTTCCAAACGATACACTGCTAGGATGACTTTATCATGCTCAGAACATTGAAGAACTGAAAATATCCTTTCAGTAGTACTAATCCATTGTTCAGCAACTAATGGATCAGTAGACCCGCTGAAAGAAGGTGGACGTTGCCTCATGAAGGATTCAACAGAATGTTTCTCCTTCCTTTGCTCGTTTGGAAGTCCTCCATGATTCATAGCTTGAGAAAGTTGTGTGAGCATGGCTACAAGATTTTGTATTCCAGCTCCCATATCGTTTGGTTGCTCAGGGGGACAATCATTGCATTGCCCATTATATTCCGCATTAACACGGTTCCTTCGGGTTCCAGGCATTGACTAAAACCAAGAAAAATAGTGTGAGCAACACTAATTATAATAGGAAAACCACATAATTCAAGAATAAAATTTTCATGCTTAAGGTCTTATCCTAGGTTATTCAAGGCCATTTCTAAAACACTAAGACTGTGTTCTATGCTTAGACTTATCCTTAGGGTTCTTACTAAGACTTTCACATCCTAGTTTCCAAAGGTTGACTATACCTTTCCTCTGATACCAACTATAACGACCCATACTTTACATACATTTTTAATACTTCAAAAATTGAAGCACACTTATTACAACATATGATAAAACCACAAAGGACCGTATAGGTATAGTGTCTTTAGAAACTGGGAAACATAAACAACTGGTTCATAAATCTTCTACAGTGTCTCCCATTTATTTCATCATATCTAGGGTCCCTTTTTGCATATTCTACTTAATATCCATCTTCCTGACCTGGGGAAAAGAAAACATAAAAGGGTGAGCTCAAATGCTCAACAAGGGAAAATAAAGGAAATAAAAATCATATCATATCTTTTTGATAATCAAAACCTACAAAAGATATCATAATATCTTAACATGGAATAAATCATAGAAGTGAAAATGAGATCCCCATAATCATAACATAAAACTTGAAACTTTGTGTCATGCACACATAATCATGGAAAATCATTTCTTGTTAGTCATGACTCATTGACAAGACTATCTTAGTGGACAAAGTCCCTTTCTGAACCGAGTAACCCTCGTTTCAGTCCTGTTTCACTGAACCGGTATAACCTACCGTTCCAGCCCTGTCTATCTCATGAGATGTAAAATCTTTACCCAATGCATTGGAGGGAGATATAGGTCCCACCCATCTTATAATGAATCCTTTCTTATGTGTTCCACATAATCATAAATCATACATCATCGCATAACCCATGTAATAAAAAATGGGATTCTTAAACAACATGACATCATAAAACAATTCATATAAGATAAAGGAATTCATAAAAATGTTTCCATCACAACATAATCAAATCCATGTAATAATAGGGATAAAAACAGAACCCTTTATTATCTTAGATGGAAAATAATTTTGATAAAACACTTGAACTCCATTCTTGAGGAAAATATCCTTTCTTCTTCAAAAATTTTTTTCCTTTCATAAATGTCATACAACTTTAAAATAAAAGAATTTGATTAAAAATAAACTTGAAAACTTATAAAGGAAGCTTCTTGGAAATAATGTTTTAAAAATCCATTCATGCCGTATAAGTTAAAAAAACATTCTACGTACTTTTGTCGGAAAAATCAAAAAGTACCTCGTACGACAAAAGATTCATTTCATAGATATTACTAAAAACTCACCGAAGGGTAAAAATGGATTTAAACAATTGTAGGTGGATGGAAATAATATTACATATTGATGAAACATGTATGTGGATGATAAAATACACCCCAGTAAATACTTACGAATAAACAATCTCGGATAAAAATGAGATTGTGATATTTCCCTTACCTTAGGTCCGATTTGCTTTGTATGTGTCCGAAGCTCCTGTATAATGGTTTAAATAATGTTATTGACTTATTCCAGAATCATACATATTGATATGATATCATATATGGTCATATTCTTAGCTTCTTTTTAGTAATATTTCATTGTTACTTGTTACTCGGGTCTTTATTGCCTTTTGTTCTTATGCGTGTTTTGTCGAATAAATTATTATTCTTATTTTAAGGTTATAGATACCTTATATCCAGAATGGTATTAGTGTAACATATATCATATTTATTCATTCAATTCATTTATATAATTACTATGTAATGATGATCATGTAGAACGAGTCACAACACATCGTGGAGACGGTATTCCGTACGTACGCACGAGTGATGATATCATTCCTATGATCGTGGAATTGTATTGGAGTATATGTATATTATTTCAGTATCAATATTACTTTATAATAATCATAAATATTTACTCATTACACCATTATACCCATCCTTGTAAGGTGGTGGTGGAAAATAGATTACACCAAGGCGTGGAGACGGTATTCCGTACGTACGCACGCGCGGTGATTTCATTTTTCCGTAGGATGGATAGAAGGTGAATTAGGGTTGTTTCATATTTATAATAACATATCAGTATGTAAGTAATACTGATGTTATTACTTTATCATGAAACAACTAAAGAAGAAGAAGTTGAAGAAGAATGAAATTGAAAAGATCGGTAATGGATATTACCTCTTCTTTAGAACGCTTCTTTGAATTCTCCACTTAGGGAACTAAGATTGGTCTTTGAAGAAGACCAGGACCTCTAGGATTATTATAGGGAAGTGTAGAGGAGAAAATGGCATGGGATTGCCGAGCTTGAGTGCTCAATTTGGTGTGAGGAGGAGGGCGAGGAGGTGCCCTTTTATAAGGGAGGAGAGGGGCACCTTAGGAATATCTCAAAATATTATTTTATATTAAAGTCAAAATCGGTTTATAATGGTTCCAAAGGGTCTTATTTCGAAGCTAAAGTGGGGAAGGGTCTAAATCCTATCAACCAATAAGATTTAGACAAGTTTAGGGTATTATTTTAACCTTATCAATTAGATTTAACTCTAAGTTAAATAATTTAACTTTTACCATGTCTTTTTGTTTTCTTTCACTATATGGTTAATACACTTACTATAACATGCCAAACGAACCCCAAATTGTTTATTATTAATATATATATCCTTATATAAGTCATTTGGCCGAACCTTAGATTTTTAGGAATAAAATAACAATTAATAATATAATATTTGATTTAAAAACTATTTTGTGTCAATTTTGACACTATTTGATATATGATTTTTGTGAAAGTCATAACAGAATTATATGTTCGAACCAAGTTGATTAAATCAACATTAATATATCATAGTAACCTAGAAAATTAGTGGAATTCATAAAAAGTCTCAAATTACATTTATTTTGGTGTTTATAACATCAATTATGTCAATATTTCATTAATAAGATAATTACTGCATCATCATTGTGTCATAAATAAATTAAATTATTTAATGTCTAAAAATTACAAATTAAATACCATTATGTAGTAAATCTTTTTAGATTTCTAATGAATATTTATAGTCGAATTTATCTTATGTATAACCCCATATTAAAAATGATTTACTTATTAAACTTTGATTCTAACTATTTTAACCCTTCTTTAATTAAATTAATAATAAATGACCTAATCTAATCCAAGTGGGCCTAAATGGTCATATTTTATTTCTAAGTTTGTTTTTGGTCGAATTACACTTGTCCAATAGAATTAGAACATGTGTTAGGGTAATATTGATATCATATTTACCCTTAGTTACCCTATTTACTATTAACCGCGGTAAAAATAGTAAAAAGTTACTATTCACCAAAAAATTATTTTTATCTCATTGAACCACATTTTACTTACTGATATCAACTGTGTCTGTCGGATTTTTGAAATTCCATTCATAGAAGCGGTAAAATTAAGTTTTATGCAAAATTCAGTTTTTAACCTACCACTTAGTGGTTTCACTATTCATCAAAAATTGAAAATTTTCAAAAAAATACCAAAATTTCACCCTAGGCTAATTTCGATATTCTGAGTCCAAAATTGAAGTCCATTTTGAAAAATAAAATTTATAAAATTTAAAAAAGTGTTTATTACTATTCATAACGGCTAGTTTTAATAGCATATTGTTGTTTAGTGAAACTCGGTATTGCGTACGACGCAAGCTATCGAGGAAGGTCGCGATTGCGTGTAAAGCAAGCCAAGCAAGTGTTGTGTAGAAAAAGATTCCTTTGATGATTTATATAAAATAAAAGTCTCAGGTGTTACATCTCAAGCCTTGTTCCTTCTCCAAATTCTGTCCAAATACCCTCCCAAACTTCTCTACCACATCCATAAATACTTGGTCTCATAAAAAGACCACAACCTCTCCCTTAAAGAGGCTCTCAAGGAAGTTTGGTCCAAAAGGTAAATTCCTCTTTTCAATTCTTTGTCTTTCTTTTCAAGTTCATTTGTTTTCTTTTTCTATTACCTCTCCTTATCCAAATTTTGGGATGACTCTAGTACCTTTTATGTGGTGGAATGTTTTCATGATAGTGGAATAAGTTATCTTAATATCTCCCTTTTCCCTTTGTTTATACTAGTAGCAAGAACACTATCTGAGATGTGTCAATTTTACACATTCCAGGACGATGGGCTTTGATTTCTATTATCATTCTAAATTATGTTCAGGAAACCATTTTTGTAATATTGGAACCAGAATATTATATATGTAATATAACCTATTTAAGATTCTGTAATCCCTTTGTTCAAATGGTATTAAGTTATAACGAAAAATGAGTTTGTTGTAATCCAAACCCACACATTAACTGAAAAAATTATCATTAAAGTTATATATAATAATTCATTATTATTCAATGTAAAAAAGTTATATAAATGACCAATAACACCTATTTATGTTCACAAATAATATATATTTTCAATTCAGAAGATTTACATTCATTCCATATACTTAAAAACAAGAGAACTGAATATGAAAACAAACAAAATGAACACTGCAGAACGACAAAATTCGATACAATAACTTATCAATAAGGACATAAATGAACTTACCAGAATTATGATACATTTCTAATAGGTTTTTAAATAAGTTATTGATAAGTATAATTTCATATTCTAGGATCATAGGTTCGAGTGAGGAACACATTCAGAGTAAAGGTTAGGGGTTTCCACCCGAACATCCATTTTCATTCGGGTTACTTTAATTGTCTAATTACCTCAATGAAATTTTTATATATTGTTATGTAATACTCATAAATTATTTTTCAGTATTCTATATATGTACACCAATCAGAATCCTTCCCTATTTTATGGATTGTTACATGCCTTAAAATAAACTTTCAAAACTATTTCCAAAATACAAGCCTGATTGGAGGGAATTTCTCAAATTCATATCTATTTTCAAGGGCACTAAATAATAAATTTTTTTGGAAACCATTATGTTTATAAAAACACTAATTTTATTATAAAAATACTATATTACTTAACTTATGGTTTTATAGAAATATTTTCCAAAATAACACTTCTTTTCAAAATAAAAGAGCATTTATCTCAAGATTGGTTAAGGATTTTATAGGAGTATTTTTGTTTCATTAAACGCTCTTGTTGATTATTATGTATTATTGTGTTTAATCATTTATTAAGTAATATAATATATTTGATTTAATGGATTATGACTAACCATATTGTGTATGATATATCCTAAAACCATTCACCATATTACTGGAAATGGTTAGTGGTTTATGATTAATGATTGGGGAAAGATAGTTACATTTCATATGATAGTCTCAATATGAATGTATATGTTGTTTATGTTTATCCCTGCTCATATGAGGAATTAATTGTACTTAATATGTAATGGGTGGGTCCCAATATATCCCCTTGATGCATTGGTAGGTCTCATGAGACAAATAAACGTGGAATTGGTTGAGGCCTTTCCAAATGTGATATATGGATTTTGGCTGAGGCCTTAATCATTAGACGTCTTGGCCAAAGCCTTGACAAACTGTTTTGGAATGACTGGCTTATGCACTTCCCTCATTATGAAGCTAGTAATTTAATGTTCATGTGGTTATTTTTCTAGTATAATACCCATGATTATGTTATATTATGTCCATACTTACTCAGATCATATTCCTGCCATTTTATGTTCAAATTTATTTTTAAAGTAATGTGCTTTCAATTATTCACCATGTATAAGGTTTATATTATCTTCCGCTGTATTTCTTACTCTTACTGAGCATTTGAACTCACCCCTTTCTTTTGTTTCATTTCCACAAGGCATGAAGAAGTAAATTTTTAAGGACTCTCAAGCGTAATATAGGAGTCATGGATGTCTCTAGTGGAATAAATTAGTATTGTTTTCCCTTCATGATGTAATGATAAACTTATTTATGTGTCTTGTTTCCAATAATACTAAACTACTTGGTCCTTCTAGAGGCTTATTCATTTTTTGTTTTCCAGTAACGCACTGACTCTGGGAAATCGGGGTCGAGTCCTTACACAAATACATTAATGGAGAATTAGTTCTTCCAAATGGAATCAACAAGTACTCATAATAACAGTAGTGACATCAGAATTTTGTCTTTATTATATCCTTATCCCATACTCATAACTGGTGATATCATGAATTGAGGTCAATTTTTTAGAACCATTATGCCCATCAAAACTTATCAAAGAGGTCATCAATCCTCATTAGTGGATATTTTTTCTTCATAATCACCTATTTTAGTCGATAGTGGTACAGAAAAAACCACATTTTCCTATCCACCTTCTTGGAAAATAATATAGGGGGTACCCAAGGAGAAACACTGGGTACAACAAATAACTTCCTTTGATGGTCCTGCAAATAAACATCAGGGTCTTCTGAAGGTGTATATCAATGGGAAGATATTACTCTAAGTGGGGTGGTAAGCTTGGAACATACTTAGGAAAGATTTATTAATACTCTTCCACCACTAAAAAAAACTAAAACTCATATTATCCACTTCACCAAGGGTCATTCTAGCCAAATGATGAGTAATATGATGCACCCTCTTATACATGATTCCACCCTATGCCACCTGATTATATTTTTCACCCAAAAAAGAATACCAGGTCCCATCATTGTGAACACACCATATCATCTACCTAAAAATTTCTATTTTGGAATGAATGGTAAATAACTAGTCCATAAATAATATGAAGTCATAAGGCATCATTGGTTCTAAAAATAGACCCCAACAAAAAATATTTACACTATGATTTAGGTTACATTGTTGGAAGATTTGTGTTATTGTCTATGGGAGTCTCTAAGTGCAAGAGTTAAGTAGAAGGATCAAGAATAATATCTAATCCTTAAATAAGATATTTGGACAAAAATATAATTACATGTACTCGTCTCTATTAATACTGTATCTAGGGTGGATAAGATAAAAATCAGACCTTGTATCATCCATAGAGCTTCTAGATCATAAGCCTAAATTGCATGAAGCTTCCCTGACCCTTATCCTCCAGCTCCCTGAGCCTGGAAGGGACCACCTATGGTTGTGGTGGTGAAAAATAAAAACTTCTACCACCTCCAACTTCTATCCCAGATCCTTTGAAATGCCTAAAACCCTACAGACTTGTTTAATCCTTTTTATTATCCTTCATTGGAAGCCCATCCATAGTACCTATATTATCTTTATGATGGGTCAAATAATCTCATGCAATATTTCTCCTTCCATCATAAGAGTATTGTCACCCATCCTTGGGAAGAATAGACTCTTCTTATGAGCTCGTAACAAAAAAACCTATATCCTAGGATCACCATATAAAATTCCTATCATATCTAGGTCAATATTACTGACATTGTATCCCTTTTTCTAAAGTATCTACTACTTTATGTCTACTTTCTGAAATAATTTTCCACATCTACTCATCCATGAAAATCTATACCAGAAAATAATGCTCTAGCACCCCAACATAGGTCAAAATTCAATTATGTGTAACTTTTTCATGTATGTCTATAAAAATTACTCACTCAAAGATCTGATCCTAGAAGAACTTATCACAAACCATATCCATTGAGTACATGGAGAGGTTGGTAAAACTAAATGAAAACTCATCCACTGGCGTACTACCCTACTAAAGCTATAGAAGCTCGTGGATCACACATCCCTCAATGTAGCTAGGGAAAACTCCTCTATGAAATGTTGATCAATCTCTGACTATTATAGAGTCCCCTAATCATACAACATGGTCACTAAATCCCACCATAGTTCTATAGATCAAATAACAAGGTTCGCTTCTTGGACCACTACATGATCTACTGGTGTCTTGAAAAGACAGAAAACAAAAATCATCACCTCAATCAAATCTTCGTCCAGCTATGGACTGGGCTTTCTTGGGAACATAAGCTATCACTTTCACTTAAACTAATGAATAATTTTCATCTTGAACAAATAATCTTCTAGAACTACATGTACCATATGATGATGAATATGTGGTGGTATAACTAGTTCCCTACATTGAGGTAACACAGCTAGAATAGGCCCTTATATCTATTCCTTATCACTGAGGGGTTTATCCTCATGATCATGATGTTTAATCATATTTATAATACATCTTGGATTAATATTAAAATAAACAATATGTACCATAATCAACGAGTATATATAGAGAGATGACTCAAGAAGTCCAAGAAAACAACAAACCATTCCTATAAAATGAATGTATTATTTTTTTCCCTACAACTAGTGTCTATAAGTAAAAAGTTAAAAATAAGGTAATCATATTCCCAGTGTATGTATACGTTGACAACTACACCAAAACTGGTGTCCCTAGACTCAAAGAAAAAAATAGGAAAACATCACATTATTTCACCAAACTAGTATCATAGACTTTAGTCCTAAGGTATTACCAACATCCTTTGAAAAAACTCTATCATGACCTATCCCAATGGGGCCCATTCTACGAATAACCCAATCCCGCATCCAATAGTCCAATAAACGGAGACTAACATCTTATAAAGATACTACTAGAATGGGAGGACTTAGCCTAATGTACATGCACACACACACACACACACACATCTCTAATCCCACACAATTTTAAAATGTAAAATAACTAAGAAAACATTCACAAATGCATCTAAACTCCTCTATCAGAGTATGAACACAATTATTTAAATCAAAATGGTACAAATAAAATCCCACCATAAAGAGTCTGAAAAGGATCCCAACTTAAATATATGAAAGTGGACTATTTTTAGGGTAACTATCAGAATACACCTCAATCAGTCTAGCACAATAAACTCTAACTAGGCCTTGTTCCTCTATTATTCCTCTATTATTCCATCAAAGGGACGATCATCTGTACAAGATGTGACACGTGTGATTAAATACAAGGAAGATATGAGTATAACAATACCCATTAGGAGAAACGAAAATCACTAAGAATATACCTCAAGAATAGCAGTCATCTCATCAGAGGAGTATGTCCATTTCACATGTACCAAGAATATCTAGATATCCTCAACAAAGACACACAATCTCAAATTAAAGGCACAATAGTAATTCTAGTCTTGGAATTCATGATCAAATGTTCTACATAACTCTCATTCTAGCAGACATGCTCTATAAGTCAGATAACACTAATGACATCCATCTAAGAGGTTGTTATCATCAAGTATCTTTATAATAGTTATACACAGGAAAACATCAGAGAATGATAAACCAATGAGGATCATTCCCAAGTTCATGGGGTATACCAAAAACTCCATCGAGAATAAACTGCTAAATAGAGGATCAATAGATGTGTAATTTTGGTCATGATGATACCAAGAACTCCACATAGGGAAAGATGATGAAAAATGATCTAACTTCGGGCCTCATAGAACAATTCTAGGAACTCTATACAATAATTCCCATATAAGGGATCATTATCCTATATATATGAATCAATTCTAGAATATAACTTAGTTAATGGAACAAGGGTAGTCACCCTAAAAAACATTTCCATGTTGAAGAGGATAATGGATCTAATCCTTCTTGAATGGGGTACATGGTGTGTACTGCTGTTATATGGCATGCAGATTTGACACTAGGTTCTACCCGAGTATGACATCCCTTTCTCGTGTCTTATGTCCATGTCCATGTTAGAGCACAATACATGTCCCAATGCATGTACTCCTAACCGTGTCTATGTACAAAACTCATTTTGTGTGCACCTATCCTTGACATTTTTGTGTCAGAGTACACAATGTGTCTGAGCCAGTGTACTCTTGGAAATGTTCATGTAACCTCTAAGGTATATTCTGAGACAGCAGGTTGAGTCACACACCACCGGATAGGGGTCACACGTCATGTGGTTCCCAAATTTCTACAGAAACCATATAACTGCACTAGGGGTCCCATATGGTGTGTTGATCCATAATACATGCCATGTACTACGATATTTTCCAAACTCTAAAATTTGGTTTCCACATCTTCATATGCTTCTATAGACATCAATCTATCCATGAAACTCACCGAATATCAATGAACACCACTATATGGCCTTACTGTCATTAATTAATGGGTTCCACCCATTCAATTCTATTCAAGAATCATACACAGGAGTTTTCTATCATCACACACCAAAGAAATGAATAAGGGTACCATAAAATACATACAAAAAAAATCTTCCTTCATCATAGCCTGATCCTGTCATTGATCCAAGCCTTGATTTACTCTATCAATTCACTGTGTCATGTAACAGGTTGTCAACAGTTGATCTTACTGTATTTTTGAAACCACATGCCAAGTGATTTTAATGCGACGAATAATGAAATATGGGAAGAAATGTAAAACCATAAACATGACAAACAAACAACTGTAAATTTTCTTTTTGGCCCCGACACATTCTCAATATAAATACAAATAAAGATAAAATAAAATAATCACAAAACTAATTCCCTATTCCTAGATAAATCTGACTTGTTCCTACAATACACATGATATAGGAATGAATTCGTTAGTTGATTGATTCGAGTAAATCATAGTAATAATAAAAAGGGGATAAATTTAAAAAATCAATATACTAACTCAATTTGGATCAGTCACTAGTGAAGAACGTCTGCATGTCACTATTATTGGCAAGATCTACTCGTTCTGTTTCACATCGATCAATGATCCATGATCCAATGATTTTTATATGAGAAATATCCTCCAACGTTGTCTCCAATGGTCCTCTAGGTCTCCAGTGTTTTGAGGGCAACCATGAGAATCTATCATAACTGAATATTAATAGAAAAATTCTTAGGCTGGGTAATTAGAAAAATAAATTTATTTATTCAATAAATTTATTTAAATGTACACCATGGATTGCACCTCAACCCAAACACCCAATGCGTTCTATGGTTATATAAAACCTAGGATAAAACCCACACTATAATCTCAATGGATAAATAATATTTCAAACACACTCCACTATTTAAATTTTATTTCACTTTCTGAGGAAAACTGTTTTTGTGTGCATTTAATATATTAAATATATTTCAGATATTATTTTCAGGCACACCGAGCATCGGAATCTCATGTCATATCCACTCCTATCTCTAAAAACAAACCTTACAATATTATTAAAACAATATGTGGAAATATTGGAGTCATTAAAATTAATTAAATTTATAAATATATAAAATCATATTAAATTTAATAATTTTTATTTGAATGTTACCAATTCTTTAAAGGGTTTATGTTTCAATATCATTTCTTTTTTGGATTGTTTTCATTCAAGGTTCCTCTCAGGGAAATTTTATGATAAAAATTTCAAGAAAAATATATTTTCTATTATATTCTATTTATTTATCAAGATTACATGATATATTTTCATTTTACTCTCCATGGTTCTTAAAATGATATAAATAATGTTTAAGGAAGAAAAAACCATATATGATTTTTTTGAAATATTTTATCATCCATATCCATAATAATTAATATATTTTATAATGTTTCATTATTATATAAAAAGTTTTTTTCAATTTATTTTTGACTATATTTAATTATAATTACAATGGTTTAAAATTAATATTTTTTCTAAATTTGATACTTTTGATTTTTAATAGTACTGTGAAAGTGATAATTGTTCTAAAATTTACCAAATTCATCGTTTTTCCAACCAACCTACAAATTCTATTATTTTATCTTTACTCTAAAATATTCCATGGTTGTATTCAAGGAAATAATTTTTAATAATACTGAAATTATTATATAAATCATTATTAAAGTAAATGAAAATTTCACTATTGTCTATAAAAATAAAATAATTTCATTTTAAATGTATTTTCCATGTTGGGTAATATCCTTTATTTATTTTATATTATGAAATGGGGATATATAAAAATGATACCATCCTTATTCTTTCTCCATATTGATTATGATTGAATTAATGGGATTCTATGTAATAGATTTCTGTTATGTTGTTTTAATGAATAAGCAATGGAATGATGTTGGTATTCATTGGTGTTATGACTAGGTAAAGAGAAGGAGTAAAATGATTTTATATAAATCCTAAGATATTATGGATTTATCTGTTTTATGCTAATCATAAGTGATATTGTAATTATACAATTTTTTAAATCAATTATGAGTGTTTTATATCTTATGATATAAACACTATTCTTTTAAAGTGGGGAATTGGATCTAGTATTTTACTTTGATCAAGCTTTATTTTCACAAGGATAAATATTGTTAACTCAAATGTATATATTCCTTGTTAATATTTATATCCCATGTATCATAACTTATGATCCAGGTATTGATTGTTTTGAAATATATTATATTATTCATAGGAAAATTAAATATTTTCTCATGCCCTTATTCTCATATTGTTTTCATAGAAGATAATAAACTATTTATGACTACATATACCATTATTAAGAATTTCAGTTTACCCATTTTATGTTTCTTTTCACCAGGTTATAGAAAAGTTATTATGTATGATATTCCAAGAAGTGTTTAATGTGAGAGTTAATGAAGAAAAAATAAGGAACAAAAGGGATAGGAATAGTAGAATAAATATCACTTAAAAAACAGGTGATGTTTTGTAAGTGTATATCATAATTTTACAAGATACAAAACCTGAATGGTCCTTATATTTATAAGTGAGAAAATATTTCTTTTTTTTATTTTTTAATATATATTTTTGTTAATGTTTTTTCACATTTATTGGCATCAATAGCATAAATAAGAAGTTTATATTTTTAAGACCACATCTAGAAGTATGGGTTCAATATTTTCATAAGGTATCCATAAAAAGCCTTGGTTCATACACAATTTATGTCATGGTTATTACTATAATGTTCTAAAAAATATATCATACAAATATAGAGGTTTATTTTCATTGGTAGTTGAAAAATATAATAAGACAACATAATCATAAACCACATTACAATTATTTTAATAACAATAAATTTCTATTAAATCTCATTGATCTTCATTTTCTAGATATAAGATTTTTGCGAATACAAGAACAACTGTTTGAGTTATAAAACATAGTATCAGAGAAAAATGATATAAAGGTTTAGTATTTGAACCATGGATATGACCTTATCATAAATAGAAGGACCATATATCATCAAATGTAAGACTATATTAACGATAATAATATCATAGTAGAAGGACATCATAAGAATGTGGAAGTAAAAAAATATTGCATCATGAGCATATGTCAAACCTCATTCCTTTGAAAAAATAATACAGAGTGCTAGGGTAACTTCCCATGCACTATTAATGGTTTATTTAGATATTAAAAAATTACTAAATAAATAATTACTTCCATGCTCACCCTCTATAGGGTCGACTGAATTTTTTAAGAACACATGTCAAGTGAAACACTAAAATAGAGGTTTCAATCACATTGTAAAATTACACATGTAATAAATGACATAGAACGAATAAAAAATCATAATAAGTATTCTATATGTTATTAAATATTAAACATGTAAGGAATAACATATCATGAAATAATTAGGATATATAAAAAATTTCATGACTATGAAATAGCGACATATATGGCGTGACATGGTAAGAAATACATAATCCTTCTAGGAAATGGTTTCATGGGCTACCCACACATGCCAAACATACAATTCCCGGGAGGATTTCTACACTAGGAACACAAACACAAGACAATAATATCACTAAAAATCCATAAAATGTATCAAATGGTAAGATTATCAAACCTTTAACACATCATTTTAATATTTCAATATCCATTATGGTATGGTATGACAAATAATATCATTATCAATATTTGATTCATGATTTATTACATAAATTTACACATAATAAATTAAAAATAGATCATAAGACTAGTTTATTTTGGTAATTAGAAACATAATATAATAACATGAAATAATCGTATAAAAACATTATTTGATACTCTTTAATATGCTCGTATTTTTTTTTCTCTTCTCAACCTATATGAGATAACCTGGGGAAGTACATATGAAATTTTTGAGATGTAATTCACATTAAAGGAATAATCATAGAATAATATGATGAATGTTGTACATGTTCTTCATGAGGCATATCACGGTGATCTAAACGGGGTGAAAATCATAAAAATGAACATAAAATCATAATAGAGGATGATAATATCTAGGAAACAAAGGACTGTTGAAATAACATGAAATATGAAGTCATAATCATAGGTAAAGGACAAGCATAGATACATCATAAAATATTTTTCATAGGATATCCTCCCGGTAACCATACATGGAATGTCATGAGATATAGGAATATCCCAATTCATTGGAAGGATATATAATTCTAGGCCCACCTATAACATTCACATCATATACATGAATTTTTGTTCCACATTAGTCACACAACATAAGAATAAATTTCATCAATATTAATAAAACAATTATGATGTATGGGTTATATATATGTATGTACCAAATCAATGAAGTATATGTACAGATTGGTGAATATCATTGATTGGATATGAGTATGGGTACTCAATACAGATATATATGTAATAGAAAGTCATAGAATAATTTCAGAAGAATAACATGAGTTTATAAAGTTTCATGGATGGGATTTGTGAGATTTAAAGGTGTTCTATTATTTCATTGAAATCATAGGGAGTATTAAATTTATGTGTTAATAGACATTCCAATATGAACAACTCAAAATCAACAATAATAATATAATGAATATGCTGGAATAAAAATGTAGAGGATAAAATCCAATTAAAATTTTGAGGGGATATTATTAAATTCTCAATAACACATTTTTAGCTATTTATAGAGGTAAATGGAGAGTAAAATAATTATTAATGGGGTTTTAGTGATGTTGAGTGGGATGTTGGGTGGCTATTTATAGTAATATAGATTGGAAATCTTAATTTATTTCTAAAATTTGGATTTCAACTCTATTTAAAATAATAATAATAATAAAACTTTCCCATGATTTCTACCATGTTTTAAACCAAAGATGATTGGTTTCAAAATTTTAAATTACATCCACTAAACATATTTAAATAATACAGTTTTAAATGTTGACGTTAGTCAAGATCATAATGAATTCATTTTTGAACATTAAAATAGAATAATAATTTTGGGGGATTCATTAAGGATTTTTTAAATTAATTAATCTAATATCAAAAAATTATTATAAATTAAAAATATATATATATTATTTTGGATTAATGTTAGTTAATTTGTTACATTACATTTGAGTCATCATGATGTCATAATACAAACCTTATATATATTCCATATATAATCTTTAACCAAAATTTATTGTTTTTCAAAAATTTTGAAAATTTAACCATTATATAATTTCAATGTGTTGAGTAAAAAAATAATTTTCTATATCTGAGAAGTTACACATCTAAAAATATAATATTTTTTTAACAATACTATTTTTATCTATATTAACCACATCCTAAATCTTATAAAAATTACATTGGACCTAATTATATAATATTATATTATTTATTTAAATGAACATTATCTATTAATATTAATATAATAAAACAAATTTTAACTCATACCTTCTTTAATTTTTTAATATAAAGCATTATACGAAACTATATATTTCATAAAAAATAAATTTAAATTATTCAAATCAAAATATATTTTTTTTATCAAACTCATTATATAGTAGTAAAAAATAAATAATAAAAAGGAATAAGAAATTATATATTTTTTTATAAAATTATAAAAAATTCATACTACAAGGGTCTATATACATAATCCCTTAATACACCTATGAACGCGTAAAAGGTATAGTGTGAGATAGTGGTGTTGTCTTAGGGTGGTTTGGGGAAGAATGCTTGGTCCATGCTCTCGATAGTCTTATGTTATCCTATAAATGTTTATAATCATCCATTATTGTTTGAATCTCATCTTGGGATTGGTAATGGGTAAAGCCTAATGATTCCATCTACCTCTGAGTCTCTTATAAATGGAATCCATAAATTATGAACCAAATGGTCAAGGAAATCTAGACATTGATATTTTTTAATTAGACATTTTCATAACCCTTAATATATAATAATATTAATGGTCACTATATAGTGCCAATATTAACCTTAGTTAAGATTATTAACAGTCATTTAAATATAATAGGATATTTTTATGTTGGTCCAAATTAACTGAAATAGTGCTTGTGTTTTTTATAAATACAATAATTAATATAAAATTTATTCATTAAAAAATGGAATTTCATTAATAAATGTTCGATTCATTGCATTATTTTTCCCATTCATAAATATATTCCTCAAAAATTTCATTTTACACACTAAAATAGATGATGGTAGAATGGTTTTATCTCCTCTTTCAGTTCCCATTTACCTTTATCAATCATGTGGTTCTATCACCATACTTTGACAACATGAGTTTTCTTGTTTAATAGAATATTTTCTCTATGATATAAGATCCTCACTGACTATTACTCTTATTAGTGATCATTCTCCAAGGGTAAAACCTCAAGATTCAATACATATGAGATGCCCAATATGTACCTCCTATGTAACATCCCAAGTAATGAAAGAATAATATATTTTAATATATATGTCTATTTATTAATTATATAGTGTTTTAGAGGCTTAAAATTAGAATAAATCCAATCTTAAGCATAGAATTCTCTAATATTTTTAAAAGATTGTTTTATCACCTTTTGATGGAGAACCATTTTTAAATATATCTTTTGACAATTTTATAAGTTCTATTTGTCAAAATAAACTTATTCATTAGAATAAGGATATTTAAATTTACTTTGGATAACTTGTTGGTATTATTCTGAGAATTTTCATTTTTTTATGAATAGAGAAAAATACTGCATTTTACTTCAAAACTTATTTTTCATCTAATTTAATTATATGGTTAGATTAAATTTTTAAATGGTTTTCAAGTTTAATTGGAATATATTTTTACAATTTAATCCAATGTTGGTCATTATAATTAATTTCACTTTGAAATTGGACATAAACAATTATCAATCTTTTGATAGATATTGTTTTTTAAAAACACGATATTTGTTTTGACAATGAGAATTATTTTTCAAATAATTACTTAAATTTATGTGTTTGGAATTTGGTAAAATGGATTACATATTTTGAATCATAAGTTCCAAATTATGTAATTAAGACTCTTTTGTTTTTGGACATTATGAATAGTAACACTGATAATTATCTTTAATTATCGTGATTAATTAGTAATCGGGTAGTTTAGGGTAATAAAATAATATCATAATAATATAAAATGACCCCAACATGTGTCATAATGCAAATGGTTGTGTCATGGCCAACCATGGGATACCTTTTTCAAACTTAGGGACCCCATGGAATCACTTTTGTGTGATAGTGACATTTTATCATTTTAATTTTAAAGAACGGAAAATAAAACAAAAATATATAACACCCAATTAAAAAAAAATTAATTTTGTCTAAATAAATTATCTCTCGAACTATAAATATTCATTGGAAATCTAAAAATATTTCCTACATCATGGTATTTTGTATAATTTTTAGACATTAAATAAATAAATTTATTTATGACACCATGATGATCTAGTGATTACCTCATTAATGAATGATTTAAATAAAATGAAAAGATATTGTAAAATAAATAACATAAACTTTTAAAAAACCTATTGGATGGGTGGAATTTTAACCCTTATAACCTTATCCTTGAAATATATCACTGTGGGACCTTTAATGTCTGAAAATCATTTTATAAAAAAGCAACATTTCAAGACTTTCCAAGAGTGCTCTCCTCCCTCTTATAAAAGGCTCCCACCTCTACCCCTTACCCACACCTTTCAAGCCATTGGATTGGCCAAAATCTGCTCATTTTAACTTTCCACATCCCTCTATTCATCATAGAATCCTTACCTTATACAAAAATCTCTTCAATAAACCCTTTTGGTTCAAATTAAGGGGAGTTACCCGATTTAAAGGTAATGTATTCTCTTATGTTATTTTGTTTTATTTTGCTTCCCAAACTCCATAAACTATTTTTATTCTTCTATTTTGTAACAACACCAGTATATTTAATATACTAGTATGTTTTTATGAGAAGGATTTGATTTACACTTATACACACCTCCGTCTAATGTTTGAAGAACATACTATTTCTGTGCGTGGTGAATTACTGCATCACGAAATGATGATTGTTCGATATTATTTTAACACCTTTCATGGTGGCCATTAAGATGTCAGTATATTTATATATGATATAATATGTGTTTATGTTTTCCTTATGCTTCTGTATTTTTAATTTATGGCATACCTTTATGGTTTCCATTATTGGTAAACGTGATAATTTCATTTTAGGAAGTGCGGACTACCACCCCCTCAAAGTGACTTGAATCGTTAATGCCATATGTGGGACGTATAAAGGATGGATTTAATGATATTATATATGATATTATACTAGAATTATAATATACCTTTATATCATTATGATTTCATACCATTAAATGCGAAATAGAAATGAATGTTGCGTTAATCCGTACGTACGACTTACCATTTCCATGAACGGTGCATTTCATTTCTTACCTCTAAATGTTATGTAATATTATAAATGCATGTACATACTAGATATATATGATATATATGATATCTAAATCATAAATATAATTCTGGATATAATAGAAATTTTACCACATGAGCAACTTGTAATTATAAGAATTTTATTTTTGACTCAAGTACCAAGGATCAACAAAATGACTGTTATTAACTCAAATGATTAAATAATGTTCATAACATGGTAATAAGTGATATAAAATAATAATTAAATTGAAAAAGTTTCATGAGAAAGTATAAATTAACTCTAGTTTATTATTTAGGAGAGTAAAGAATGATCGAATCAAGTCGGACACGAGGTAAGGGACTTCGTCTCAATCTCCTTTCATTGAGGAATATTTGGTTTTATACACAACTTTCATTTATACGGTGTATAAACCCCCTTGACATTTAATTTTATTCAAAAGGAATCTTTTTATACGAAGCGTTTTACTAAACAATAAAACGAATGTTTTTGTCTTACGTATGCGGCGACAATGACTTCTCCGCCGCCATGACCATTATTTGAGTTTCATCTTCCTCTACAAGACATAACTTTTTTTATATGAAAAATAAATACCATGTTTTACTTTTATTTTATTTTGGTATTGAAAATGGGTTTGATAATGTTTTGATTATATCAATGTGTTTTTGATATCTTGTGATTGAAATGTGGAAATGGTGTGTTTCCTTTATGCATGTTTTATGTGATACGATTATGTTATGGTTCTTGGGCATTGTTTATGAAGACATGTGGTTCTGTGATAAAATAAGGGAGGGTGAGCCTGATATAGCTCTCCAATGCATTGGGTAATGCAAAGGAGTTAAATTCTAAGGTTTCCTTGAAGAGATTTTCGGAATATACCGTAATGGGTATTCCAAACATAACCATGAGGGTTACTCCCTACGTTAGAATGTTATGAATTCCTTAAGTAACCTTTATGTCTTATGATTTCTATGAGTTATTCATAAAACATATGATTTTTTGAGGTATGTTAAAGTGATTATATTTTATGAATAAAGTATGATTTCATTGATTCTTATGTATACATGGAATAATGTTTTCATTCCGTATTTTTATATCCCTTACTGAGATTTTTATCCTCATCCCACGTTTTTGAAATGTTTTTCATAGGTCAAGGGAAAGGTACATGATGTGATGAAGGTGTCGAGGAAGTGTCATGAAAGAATCCATGTTTTATTTTAAATATGTTTCCTTGATGGGAGAAAGATAATACTATCTTTTATGTAACCACTTTGTTTGAATGTGGAATGCAACACATGATTTATGATCTAATTATCTAAAACTCTAAACCTGAAAAGATCCTCAATGTGTATTCTTGTAATAACTCATGATTAAATAATGTTTAAGGCCAGGGCCTTATAATTGGTATTAGAGGTCAGTTTATATAACTTTAAGAGTTATAATTCTATTAAATGATTATCCAAAAATATTTTTTTATGGTCAAATTGAAATGATATAGCATTTGAAGATTACCATGTTGCTTCATCTAAGACATGTTTGTTCAGAATGGTTTTCCACAGAGGAAACATGGATGCAGTGCTAGGAAGGCATACAGAAGGAAATGACCTTCCAAATCAGCATCCTGAGATGGTCAGAATTGGAACTGAACAGTTTGTTGCAGTAATGGAGCAGTTGACTCAAGCAATAAATGGTGGTGGTATCCATGCACGAGATCAGCCATATCAACCGCAGAGGAACAAGTCAATGGTGGAACATTTCATGAGGCAATATCCCCCATCATTCAGGGGATCATCTGACCCTATGCTAGCTGGAGGGTAGATTATAGACTTGGAATAGATTTTCGATGTCAAGGGGTGTTCAGATAATCAAAAGGTTAGTCTTACTGTTTACCGTTTGGAGGGTGAAGCAGATCAATGGTGGTCGATGGTTGAAAATATCAGGGACGCTGATGAGATTGATGCTCTTGACTGGGATGAATTCAAAGGTATGTTTCTTGAGAAATATTCTCCTATGGCTATTTGACTTAGGATGGAAAAACAATTCTTGGAATTGAGGCAAGAGGACGACTCAGTGGCTGATTATGAAGAAAAGTTCAATCGATTGGCCATGTATGCTTCAAATTTTATCCAAGACCTTCATAGAAAAATCAATTGTTTTTTCTCAGGATTAAAGCCAAAATATCGAAGGGAATTAGCTTCTTGTGAGTTCAAAAGTAATGAAAATCTTGTTTGATGTGCTGAGAAGGTGAAAATGGAGTTTTCCGATGATCAAGTGTTCTATAAAAACCAATAGAAGAAGAGACCGATGTGGAAGTAGAAAGGAAATAATCCTTCAAAAAGGACTAATTTTAAGAAAACTAAGTTTTCAGTTTGTGATAAATGTGGTAAAAAGCATGTTGGGGAATGTCTTTTGAATTCTGTAATGTTATACCGATGTGGTAATATGGGACATAAGGCTCGTGATGGAAATGAAAAAGATCAGGGTGATGGTAAGACCAAATTTGATTTATAGTTAGTGAAATGTTTCAAGTGCAATGAGATAGGTCATTATGAAAACGATTTTTAAACAAAGAGCTCAAATGATGGGAAGCGGTCAGACTACAAGCATAAAGGTGTGGTGAAATCCTTTGCAACTACTTCAGCAGATGTTGGGCCATCAAATGAAGTGGTATCAGGTACTTTTTTTGTTTTTTCAGATTATTCCAATGTGTTGTTTGATTCAGGGTATACACATTCTTTCATCTCTAAAAAAGTTTTGAGTAAATTAGGAATTCCATCTCAATAAATGACTCCTGAACTTGTGGTAAAAACACCTGGGGGAAATGTTGAGGAAAAAATAATTTATAAGAATCTTCCAATCCTTATTCGTGGAAAGAACCTACTTCGAAACCTTGTTTTTTTTTTACCTCTAGTAGAGTTTGATGTTATCCTGGGTATGGATTGACTCTTTGTTTACCATGCTAAGATTTATTGTAGAGCTAAATAAGTTTCTTTTTAGAAATACTTTCAGTTTGTGTACGAAAATGAACACTTACTATTGATAACATATCAAGAGGCTGAAAAACTTGTAAAAGATGGAAATGAATGTTACCTTTAACATATTGTTGAAAACAAAGGAACTGTTCAGAGTAATGATGTGCCAGTGGTAAATGAGAATCCTGATGTTTTTCTAGAAGAGTTGCCTGGAATAATACCAGATCGGGAACTTGAATTTACTATTGACTTAGTTCCTAATGCTAATCCAATTTCAAAACCCCCTTATCGAATGGCTCAAATTGAACTTTTATAGTTGAAGGAGCAATTACAATATTTATTAGAGAAAGGTTTCATTCGACCTAGCACATCACCATGGGGTGATCCTGTCTTATTTGTTAAAAAGAAATATGGTTCAATGAGACTTTTCATTAATTATAGAGTCTTGAATAACATCAATGTTAAGAACAAATATCCTTCTCCTCATATCGATGATTTGTTTGATTAGCTCTAGGGAGCTCAGAATTTTTTAAAGATTGACCTGACATCGGGGTACCATCAGTTGATGGTAAAGGAACCATATATTCCGAAGACTGCGTTTAATACAAGATATGGCCATTATGAATTTTTAGTAATGCTTTTTGGGTTAACCAATGCACTTTCTGTATTCATGGACCTTATGAATATAATTTTCCATGAGTTCTTGGATAAGTTTGTGGTTGTTTTCATTGATGATATTTTGGTGTTTTCTAAAATTAAAGAGGAGAATGAATGTCATTTAATTGTTATTTTGAAAACCTTAAAAAGAAAATAAATTTTATGGGAAATTCAGCAAGTGTGAATTTTGGTTGCAACAAATTTCTTTCCTTGGTCACATTGTTTCTAAAGATGGAATAAATGTTGATCCTATAAAAAAATGGTTATTGAAGAATGGCCAAGACCCACAAATGTAACTGAGATTCATAGTTTTCTTAGTTTTGCAGGCTATTACCAAAGGTTTTTTAAGAAAATTTCACGGTTATCTAGTCCAATGACTAATTTAACTCGAAAAGGTATTAAGTTCATCTGAACAAAAGAATGTGATGATTTTTTTCAGGAATATAAAAGAATATTAGTGAATGCACCAGTTTTGGCACTACCTTCTAGGAATGGTGAGTTTGTTATCCATAGTTATGCTTCATTGAAAGGGCTTGGTTGCGTCCTAATGCAGAACAATCAGGTAATTTATTATTCTTTACATTAGTTGAAAACTCATGAGGTAAATTACCCTACACATGATTTGGAATTATCTACTGTTGTTTTCGATTTAAAAATTTGGAGGCATCATTTGTATGGAGTAAAGTGTGAAATACATACCGATCACAGAAGTTTAAATTATATATTTACTAATAATGAATTGAACATGTGACAGAGGAGATGACTATAATTAATCAAGGATTATGATTGTACAATTCACTACCACCCAGGAAAATAAAATAAATTGGTAGATGATTTGAGTCAAAAAAGTAATGCTTTATTAACAATGTTGCGTTTGGAACATGATCCTTTGGTTAAGGATTTGATGAATTTTGTTTTGGAAGTTGTTGGTGCAAGAAATTATTCTGTTTTGTTTAAGGTATCAGTGAAATATTCTCTATTAGACAGAATTGAGCAAGCACAAAATCAAGACACTGAGTTGTAGAAAAAGGTAGAAATGGTTCAGAAGTCTATGTTACTTGAATTTAACATTGATAATGATTGTGTTTTGAGATTTGGGAAGAGATTGTGTGTGCCTTTTGATTCACAGTTTAAGAGAGTGTTGTTATGTGAAGCTCATAGTTCTCCATTTTCAGTTCATCCAGGCGGTACTATGATGTATGGAGATTTTCGGGAGTATTACTGGTGGGATGGAATGAAAAGTTATATTGCTGATTTTACTGTGAAGTGTTTGACTTGTCAATAGGTTAAAGCAGAGCATCAGTTACCGAAAGGGACGCTTCATCCTTTACTAGTGCTCGAGTGGAAATGGGAGAATATATCCATGGACTTCGTTGTGGGGTTACCAAAGAAACCTCGAGGTAATAATGAAATCTGGGTTATTGTTGATCACTTGACTAAATATTCTCATTTCCTTTCTATACGAGATAATTTTTCTCTAGATAAACTTTCTCATTTGTATCTTAATGAGATAGTCAGGTTACACGGAGTTCCCCTCTCCATTGTACCTGACCATGATCCCAGGTTCACTTCTAACTTTTGAAAAAGCCTTCAGAGGTCGTTGGGTACTGAATTAAATTTTAGTATAGCTTTTCATCCTCAATCAGATGGGCAATCATAACGAACAATTCATACTTTGAAGGATATTCTACGTGCTTGTTCGATGGATTATCAGGGAAGTGGGGACCTACATCTTTCATTGGTTGTGTTTTCTTATAATAACAGTTTTCATTCCAGTATACAAATGACACCATTTGAGGCATTAAATGCGAAGCAGTGTCGAACTCTAGATTTTTGGGATAAAGTTGGTGAAAGGAAGTTGATGGGACCAGAATTGGTAGAATAGTTGGTAGAAAAAGTTCATCTGATACAGAAACACATGAGAACATCTCATAGCAGGCAAAAAAGTTATGCAGACAAGTGGGGGAAGGATCTCTCTTTTGAGGTAGGTGATCATGTTTCCTCAAAGTTTCACCATGGAAAAATATGATGCTATTTGGTAAGAAAGGAAAGCTAAGTAAAATGTTCATTGGACCATATGAAATTCTGGAGAGAGTTGGATCAGTTTTATACCAGGTGGCTTTACCTCCTAGTGTATCTCAGGCACACAATGTTCTTCATGTTTCAATGATGAAGTACATGCCAGATCCATCTCATGTTTTGAGTCCAGAGGTAGTTAAGTAGGAAGAGAATATATCTTATGAGGAACAACCGGTCTAGATTCTTGACCACAGGTAGCAAGTGTTGTAGAATAAGGTGATTCATCAAGTAACGGTTTTGTGAAAAAGCCACATGATTGAAGAGGCAACATGGGAATCTGAAAATGTAATGAGGGATAAATATCTCCACTTATTCGATAAGTAAATAAATTTCAGGGACAAAATATTTTAAAGGGGGGAAGGATGTAACATCCCAAGTAACTAAAGAATAATATATTTTAATATCTATGTCTATTTATGAATTAGATAGTGTTTTAGAGGCTTAAAATTAGAATAAATCCAGTCTTAAGCATATAATTCTCTAATATTTTTAAAAGATTTTTTTACCGCCTTTTAATGGAGAACCATTTTTAAATCTATCTTTTGAAAATTTCATAAGATATATTTTTCAAAATAAACTTATTCTTCAGAATTGGGACATTTAAATTTACTTTGGATAATTTTTTTGTATTATTCAGACAATGTCCAATTTTTTATGAATAGAGAAAAATACTACATTTTACTTCAAAACTGATTTTTCATCTAATTTAATTATATGGTTAGATTATATTTTTAATTAGTTTTTATGTGTAATTAAAATATATTTTTACCATTTAATCCAATGTTTGTCATTAGAATTAATTTCACTTTGAAATTGGACATAAATAATTGTCAATATTTTGATAGATATCGTTTCTTAAAAACACGCTATTTGTTTTGACAAGGGAAATTATTTTTAAATTAATTACTGAAATTTATGTGTTTGGAATTTGGTAAAATGGATTCCATATTTGGAATCAAAAGGTCCAAATTATGGAATTAAGACTCTTTGGTTTTTGGACATTATGAATAGTAACGACGGTAATTATCTTTAATTATCGTGATTTATTAGTAATCGGGTAGTTAAGGGTAATAAAATAATATCATAATAATATAAAATGACCCCAACTTGTGTCCTAATGGTACTGGTTGTGTCATACCCGACCATGGGATGCCTTGTTCAAACTTAGGGACCCCATGGAATCACTTTTGTGTGACAGTGACATTTTATCAATTTATTTTTAATGAAAGGAAAATATAACAAAAGTATGTGACACCTATGTAATTTTTTTTTAATTTTGTATAAATAAATGATCTCTTGGACTATAAATAGTCCTTGAAAAGATAAAAATATTTCCTTCATCATGGTAATTTTTTTATAATTTTTAGACATTAAATAAAAAAATTATTTATAACAACATGATGATGTAGTGATTACCTCATTAATGAACGATTTAAATAAAATGAAAAGAAAATGTAAAATCTAAGACGTAAACATGTAAAAAACATATTTTATGGGTTTATTTAGAACCCTTATCACCTTATCCTCGAAATATATCATTTTGGGACCTTTAAAATCCAAAATTCATTTTATAATAAAGTAACATTTTAAGACTCTCCAAGAGTGCCCCTCCTCCCTCTTATAAAAGGTCCCCACCTCTACCCCCTTACCCACACCTCTGAAGCCATTGGGTCTTCCAAAATCTGGTCATTTTAACTCTCTACATCCCTCTCTTCATCATATAAGCCTTACCTTAGGCAGAAATCTCTTCAAGAAACCCTTTTGGTCCAAACCAAGGGGAGTTTCCCGATTTGAAGGTAATGTCTTCTCTTATGTTCTTTTGTTTTATTTTGCTTCCCAAACCCACTAAAATCTTTTTATTCATCTCGTATGTAACAAAAACAGTATATTAATTATACTAGGAAGCTTTTATGAGAAGTATTTTATTTACAATTACACACACCTCCGTCTAATGGTTAAAGAACATACTGTTTCTGTGAGTGGTGAATTACTGCCTCACGAAACGATGATTGTTCAATCTTATTTTAACACCATTCATGTTGGCCATTAAGATGTCACTATATTTATATATGATATAAATTATTATTTTTTTCATTATGCTTCTGTATTTTTCATTTATGGCATACCTTTATGGTTTCCATTATGGGTACACGCAATAATTTCATTTTAGGAAGTGCGGACTACCACCCCCTCAAAGTGATTTGAATCGTTAATGCCATATGTGGGACATATAAAGGATGAAGTTAATGATATTATATATGATATTATACTAGAATTATAATATACCTTTATATCATTATGATTTCATTCCATTAAATATGAAATATAAATTAAAGTAGCGTTCATGCGTACGTACGACTTACCGTCTCCATGAACGGTGCATTTCATTTCATACCTCTAAATGTTATGTAATATTATAAATGAATGTATATACTGGATATATATGATATATATGATATCTACATCATGAATATAATTCTGGATATGATAGATATTTTACCACATGAACAACTTGTAATTATAAGAAGTTTGTTTTTGACTCAAGTACCAAGGACCAACAAAATGACTATTATTAACTTAAATGATTACATAATGTTCATAACATGGTATTAAGTGATTTAGAAGAATAATGAACATAAAAAAGGTTCTTAAGAAAGTATAAATTAACTCTAGTTTATTATTCAAGAGATTAAAGAATGATCTAGTCAAGTCAGACACTAGGTAAGGGACTTCGTCTCAACCTCCTTTTATTGAGGCATATTTTGTTTTATACACAACTTTATTTTATACGGTGTATAAACCCATTTGACTTTTAATTTTATTCAAAATGAAACTTTTTATACGAAGTGTTTTAATAAATGGAAAAAGGGAATGTTTTTGTCTTACGTATGCAGTGACAATGACTTCTCCACCGCCATGACCATTATCTGAGTTTCTGCTTCCTCTACAAGCCATAACTTTTTTTAAAGGAATAATAAGTACCATGTTTTAATTTTCTTTTATTTTGGTATTGAAAATGGTTTTGATAATGTTTTCACTATATCAATGTGTTTTTGATATCTTGTGATTAAAATGTGGAAATGTTATTTTTCCTTTATGCATGTTTTATGTGATACGATTATGTTATGGTTCTTGGGAATTGTTCATGAAGACGGGTGGTTCCGTGATAAACTAATGGTGGGTGAGCCCGATATAGCTCTCCAATGAATCCGGTAATGTGAAGGAGTTAAACGGTAATGTTTCTCCAAAGAGATTTAGGGAATATACTGTAACGAGTATTCCAAATGTAACCATGGGGGTTACTCCCTACCTAAGAATGTTATGAATTCCTCAAGTTACCTTTATGTCTTATGATTTCTATGAGTTATTCATAAACCATATGATTTAGTGAGGAATGTTAAAGTGCTTATATTCTATGAATAAATTATGATTTAATTTATTGTTATGTATACATGGACTAATGTTTTCATTCCATATTTTTATATCACTTACTGAGCCTTTTATGCTCATCCCATGTTTTTGAAATGTTTTTCACAGGTCAAGGGAAAGGTACATGACGTGATGATAGTGTCAAGGAAGTGTCAATAAATAATCCATGTTGTATTTTAAATATGTTACCTTGATGGGTGAAAATGAATACTATCTTTTATGTAACCACATTGTTTAAATGTGGAATATAATGCATGATTTATGATCTAATTCTCAACAACTCTAATCCTAAAAAGATCCTTAATGTGTATTCTTGTAATAACTCAAGATTAAGTAATGTTTAAGGCTGGGGAATTATATCATAAATATGATACATGTAAAATATAAGAAACATTTGGATTTGATAACTGTGATTGGTATTTGATAATCCATAGATATGATGTGATAAGGACATAAAATGGTCTTATGTATCTTGCAAAAAGAATTCCCTTCTTCCAAAACCTGATGAATTTCTTCAATGGTTATATATGAAGGAACTCCTTATTTATTAACTCAAACTATATATCTCATCGACGACTGTATACATAAATGTTCTATTGACCTTGTATATATTTTTTATTAAAAATAATAGTATGAACCTTATATGTTAACTGTTGGATATGATTAATCCCCCAAAGTGTCTGATCTACAACATCATCCTAGTTTGTTAACATATAAAACCTCTTCCAATTTAGAGAATCTGAAGGTTCTAGTTGAATTTTAAAATTGGAATTTATTCTATCTATGTAATGACCAACTTAAGGTGATGGACCTATTATTCATGGAAACCCACTAAAAATGATCTTATAATATCCTCAAGATTTTGATTAGTTGTTTTATACATTCCTTCTTTCTATGGTATATAAGCAATTTCAAAATCATATATATATATATCCAGTGATTAATAATGTCCTATCCATATCCTTGAGGTAAATAAAAAATATTGGTCAGATAAAAGATGGAGTAGTACTCTAATCTATATTACCTCTTACCTTATGTATATAATATCGAGTTGGTTGAGACAAAAATAATTTTTGATAACAATGATATACATTGACAATATTAGTGGAATGAATACCACCCAAATTGTGTAATTGACATTATATTTCCAAGGGAGTCATATGATGAAATCCATAGTATTGTATTGCAATTTATATACTTGTATAGGAAATAATTGTATTAAAATCTTCAACTTCTGACATTTAGCCTTGACTTGCTGTTATACAAAGCATCATGAAACAAAATTTTCATTGATCCTAATCATCTCATTCTGGAATATGATTAAAATCAGATCAAATTACATCTTATAATTTATAGATGTATTGAAAAGGATGATCTATTCACTTTATAACAACGTTGGCTCGTCAAATCATGTTTCATGGGACATATATCTAGGTTTCAAACCTAATAGCTGCATCATTACTGAGTTAAACTATGAAATATTCTCTACCTTTCCCTATAGACCCTCATTATATTTTGGTCCCTCCTTCATCGTTTTATGAATATATGGATGAATGTTTAATTATTAAATGTAGGATGAATGTCCTTTTATTATTCCCATTTCCATACTATTAAGGTATAAGAATATTGGAACCCTTTCAATCCTCATCCTGAATAGGGCTACTGAATCCTTTCAACTCAAAGCATCTTCCACTTTTCTTGCATTCCCAAGATAGTAATTGATTGAAAAATCATAATAATTTATTAACTATGACAACATTCATTGACACATATTTAGATCCTTTTTGTGAATATATACTTGAGGATTTTATGATCAATATACATGCCACACTTCCTCCGATATAAATAATGTCACAAATGTTTAATGTAAAGTTCAATAAAGACAATTATAGATCATGGAATATAAAATTATACTCATGAATCATTAATTGGTGATATAAATAGGCTATCAACTAATCATATTTTATGTATATAAAACCCAAAAAACGTTTTGGAGGAATCTATTTTGATGATGAATCCATCACTACTAGTTTGAAATATGAGCATTGTTATAGTGATTTTCCTATTATTTTTCTCTTTAAATGAATTCATTATTCTAAATAAACTCTACTCCCTTATTATTTATCATGGTTGGTGGTATTAAAAATCATGAGAATGTTATCACAATTTAAAAATTATACCCAACCAATCAAAGGGAATTATGAATCTCTATCATATATTGGTATTATCCACTAATTAATTATATATATTTTAAAAGGATAAATAGATATCCCATTTAAAGTGATAAAAATCCATATAAATGTTTGTTTTTAAATCCAAAAATACCATTTTATATTATTATCATATATGTTTTCCATTTTATAGTCTATAGTACAACATTCAAATACTCCCCATGTTACTCCATTATTTTTTATAGTTAATAGTATATACTATAAAGTGTATAATTTTTTTGAGGTGGTCCCTAAATAAACTATTAATTATTTTTATAATTATAGTTAAAAAATTAGTTATTTCAATTGGAATCACTATGAACTTGTAGTTTCTATAACTTGTAAGAAAAATGGTCTTGGGATACCCCATTTGCCCCCTTTACATGATAACACCCCTACCGATGATCTACCATAGAGATATATAAGGATTCACATAGATGATTGAACAAGTTATCAATCAATGGAAAAGTATACTTGTTATTTAACTTGAATAATTTGATCTCACAATAATAAATTTAGAGGTGAATTGATTCAAATTTATTTTAGATGAAGTGGACTATCAGACCTCATAGTGGAGCACATGGGAATATAATTCCTTTTTCCAGATTTTACATTAGTTTCTTTTTTCTAGTCCTCATAACAAAATATGGAAATTCAATGTAGATATTAGGTAATGGTATATCCATTTTATAATAATTATTTAGAAGATAACCTCACAACATGGAGGAAGACTAGAAAACTCTTCTGTAAGCCAATCAGTAAATCCCCTTACAATGAGAAATCATCAAGGATGATCATTTCCTTAGTCTAATTTATTTTAGTTGGAAATTATTTATCATAATTAAATTATATTATTGGTTGATATATCTGTACGAAAAGAGATTAATCCTCCACCTTTGATTTGTATATAATCAGAATGTGATTTGTGACATAGAGCGTGATTTATTTCTCTTAGGAATTTATGTCATCTCTATATAAGGAAAACTAATATGTGCCTAGAATTTCACAAATTCTGTGAAGGGAATTATCATAATATTCATAGGGAAATTAATATTTAAAATATATAGAGGTGGGAGTTATATATTATGGTGGAATAATATCATCATTTTCTATTTTCATATATATGATTTTTTTCATATTATAATGTAATTTTTGAATTGTTTAAATAATGATGTTTGATATAAAATAATGAAAATAACCATAATCAAAGGGAACATTCACTATTATTCAATGAAAAAATATTTTACTTATTACTTTTTCATTTTTTAGACCCACCATAGCAGTTGTGATGGTCTAAGATTTTACTTTCTCTCTAGGACATGGAAGATTATGTTGTTGTTTATTATAAAAAAACCTCTGTTTAGTGAACATATTAACATAATGTACTTTAACATTATAATTGAAAAATAATTCAATAAGAGGAGGGTTGAAATAGATCTTTCTATTATTCTATAACAATATTGGGTTTCCCCCATCAACATTCATTAGATAGGTTCCCCTTTTCCCCAAAACTAATGAATTTATTATCCCCTTCTGAAAATTTATGGGATGCTCCTTCCCTCACATTTTATAGGTGTAATGATGTAATTTTTTTAGCACCATGATATTTCTCCATTGATCCCATATAATTAAACTCCATTTTCCAATTCCTATATCCAGAGTAGAAAGACCCTTGAAAATGGAAGATCTCTATTTTGAAAACAACACAACATCAGACAATTCCCTCATAGTTATCAGAGCCTCTAGTCACCAAATATTTTCATAGGCTAAGATTTAGACCACTAAATAAGTGGTTATATTTACTTTTGGGGTAAATGATAAAGCCAGAGTTTTATTACGTAAGTCTTTTGATGTTGGTCTCATATGACCAGATGAATATTTTTTATTTTTTTGTGAGTCTAAGGATATCCATACCCTTTTTATGTGGGGGAGTGTGATGAAAATATTAATCAAAAATATTTTTTTGAATTCATTCCACTCTATCACTTCAATATCTTGGTTAGGATTCATATTTTTGATGAATTTCCTCCATTGTTTGGATTATCCCATTATATATTAAATAAACTATATAGACCTATCATATATAGATCAATAAAGTATATATAAGACCATTTTAATAGGTTCCTCCCCTCCTGAGAGTTGGCCAGGGTGGACCTCACCACGGTGGTACACCCGACCGCGGGCTACACGATGGTCCACCAGACCGCAGTCGGCCCAGTGGGCTGGGCCACTGACGGCACAACCCAACTAGGATGGACTCGATTTAGGCTTGGTCGACCCGAATCGGGTCAAGTCAGGTCGGCCCAGGCCGGGTTGGGCCCAGTCAGTCTGACCGGGTCAGACCGGACCCGGTCCCAACCAGGCCCTGAATGACATAAAATGCTATATCTTCAGAACCAGACATCATTTTGACGAACCACTTGTGGATTTGGGATCTCTTAATGGAGGATGTCCTTTTGCTTTACTATCTTGATGTTTTGAGACAGTTTCAGTACATCCGGGTTGGATCGAACCCGAATCCAACCATGCCCCCAGAGCTAAAATGCTTATAACTCACAGACCGGGCGTCCGATTGATGTAACGTCTATTACATTGGAACCCTTATGACATGGAGGTACTTTGGGTAACTACATTGTGGAGATTAGTGATTTTCGAGGTATGAAAAATATCTTGGGGGAAGATTCTACAGAACTCGAGCGCACTGGGTGCGAGGAATCCAATGGCTGGCAGTGAGGTGGAGGTTCGAGATAGATTATGCGGAGTTCAGTGCTTAGCGATCCTGTGTGGTTCAGTACATACTGATCCTATGTGGGTCAGATCCTATGTGTGTTAACACTCAACAATCCTCTCTGGGTCAGCGCATACTGATCCTGTCTGGGTTAGATCCTGTGTGGGTCAGCGCTCAGTGATCCTGTGTGGGTCAGCGCACACCGATCCTATGTGGGTTAGTGAGGGTTAGTTACCTATCGACTCTAGGTAGGTCAGATCCTATGTGGATCATTTCGGGGGTTAGTACCTATCGATCCTATGTGGCTCAAACTCCATATGGTTATAAGTAGTGCCTCTTGAAAAAATAAGACTATTTATCTTCCTGACTAATCAACTGTACTTCTATAATTTACTGAAAACCTAGTTTGAGCTGAGACTATTTGTGAGCATTCATTACATTGTGCTTGTGATTAAGGTTATGTTGTGTGGTACTTCTATCATGGTGGTGTTACCTATGTGGTACTTCTATCTTCGTGGTGTTACATGTGGGGTACTTCTAGCTTCGTGGTGTTACATGTGTGGTACTTCAAGATTTGTGGTATCGTCTTCGTGGTATTACATGTGTGGTACTTATATCTTCGTGGTGTTACCAATGTGGTACATCTAGCTTTGTGGTGTTACCTGTGTGGTACTTCTAGATTCATGGTGTTACCTTTGTGGTACATATACCTTTGTGGTGTTACCTGTGTGGTACTTCTATCTTCTTGGTGTTACCAGTGTAGTACTTCTAGCTTCGTGGTGTTACTTGTGTGGTACTGGTAGCTTCGTGGTGTGCCTGTGGGGTACTTCTATCTTCATGGTGTTACCTCTGTGGTACTTCTAGCTTTGTGGTGTTCCCTATGTGTTATTTATCTTTTTGTGGTGTTACCCATGTGGTACTTCTAGCTTTGTGGTGTTACCTATGTTGTAGTTCTACCTTTATGGTGTCATCTTCGTGGTGTTACCTGTGTGGTACTTCAATCATCATGGTGTTACCTGTGTGGTACTTCTAGCCTCGTAGTATTACCTATGTGGTACTTCTGTCTTTGTGGTGCTACCTGTGTGGTACTTCTACCTTTGTGGTGTTACCTATGTGGTGTCCTTCCCTCATGTATGAGTATATCATGACAACTTAGGTATATGTATGGGTATATACCTTAGTAGAGTTGATGTCTTTCTTTGTTATTTTTCCTTTGTAGAACTCTAAGAAACCTATGAGGGTCTTGGGGTCCTTACTGAGTATTTTTGTACTCACCCATGCATGTTGCCTGCACCTTGTTGTGACTGGTGTAAATGATGTACAACGTTGATCGAGGATGAGGGAGATAGGCATAGACGATGCTCGGAGGTGGACTATTTCACGTGATGTGATACTAAGGAGACTAACAGACGTGGAGTGCTGAGGATACGATCTATACCTACCCTACAGGTAGGAACCTTGGAGGATGACCCAATAGAGGTTATCCTTTTTCTTTCAGTTGTATTGTATTTTCAGTTGTACTTGTACCTTTATAGTTGGTCTTGTATTCCAGCTCTTTTACTTTCAACACACTTTTACTACAATAGTTACTTCACAGTTGATTCTTTTTGTGTTCTTGGACCATCTGTTTGTACAGGATTAAAGGAAATGCCTTCCTTTTTTAGGGAGTATGCCTTTTGGTGGTAGTCTCTAGCCCCTAGCCTATGGAAGGCGGGCTTGGGGTAGTCATAGTACGAGCCCTGGGGGACGGGTTATGACAATAGTGTTCTTCATTGAGAATTTTTATTTTATTTATCCATCCACCTATTTCAATTCTAATTAAAAATGCTGATATAATAACCCAAATATCATCCATAAACTAAGATGTTTTCATATTATGGTAATGATCTAGAACCATTTTCACTTCCATTAAATGAGTTATGAAATCATCAATCATTTGTATAGAGGACTACCAACTCATGAACTGATGTCATTCATTTTTTCTATTACAAACTTTAACTATTGGGTATGCCAATTGATCAAAAGTATATATATGATATTTATAACATAATTATATATCTATATTAATTATATAATTTATACCTTTCTGTACTATCCATTACATAGGGGAGATTATAATTTTATATGTGTCTATAGGGGACTACCGTATTATGAAGCGATGTGATTTCTTTTTCACTAATTCTTTATGATGATGTTAATAATGAAAATATTAATAAATATATGTGATATAAATGAAAAATGATTTTATTAATTACATATTTATCATTATAAAATGAAAATATATCATTTCATTCATTACCTTCTTGAACACTGATTGAGGATAAGGTCATTCCTATATTTGTGGAATACCACCTTAAAGAAGAGATATGACTATCTTTTCAACACCATTCCACTTGGATGATATGTATAAGTATATATATATAAGATTAAAATATTAATTACTATATTATGATAAATATGTAAAATTTTCCTAAAATGTATAATTGATATATAAATATGATTATTAATTCATTATTATTATTCTAGATATAATGTAACCACAACAAAATTAATAGGACTGAAAATAAAAATAATAATACATATATAGAAAAAACCATTATTACCTGAAAAATGATTTTAACAATGAATTGATAATAACCGGGTAAACATTTTTCATAAGTTAATAGTATATGATATAATTTAGTGACCCGAAGCTTGACGTACATGGACTTTACATTTCTTTTGCAGAATACTTAATACATAACAAAAACAGACACACAAGGATCGTAATAGTTTAATGTCTTTGGAAACTCGGAATATAAAAATCTAATCATGTTGAAAGATCTTCAACATCTCCCATAACGATCTTTCCCTTTTCGTTTCCTTACATAAAACCTTTCTTTATTTCCTGGGGAAAATAAAACATAAAAAGGGTGAGCTCAAATGCTCAGTAAGGGAAAACATAGAGAACATCAAACAATCCATAAACATTTGAAAGCAAAAAACTTGAACATGAAATCTAAACCTTAAAACCTCAAGCAAAGACATAAATCTTGGAAGTAAGTAAGGAATTTATCATAAAGGAACATCAATCACGATAAAATAGCATGGGAATAAAACATGTAATTTTGGAAACCATTCAACACTTGTTATGATTTCCATAGTAGCCAAGGCATTGCTGCCAAGACCATCTTAGTGGAAAAAGTCCCTTTCTAAATCGAGTTCACTCCTCGATCCAGTCCTGTATCACTGAACCAGATTAACTTACCATTTCATCCATATATATCTCATGAGATATATAATCTTTACCCAATGCATTGGAGGGAGATATAGGTCCCACACATCTCATAATGAAATCATTCTTACTTGTGCCACAAAATAAACATACATCATTCATAATAACACAACGAATAAAAATGGGTTTCATAAACATCATCCCATCATCACATAATCCATATAAAAGAAATGGATATCATTTCATAATAATAAAAGTGAAACCATTTAAATCATAGAGACATGATTCTTGAAACTTAAACATATGAAATAATGTCATCTTAGATGAAAATGGTTTTGATAAAACACTTGAAATGAATTCTTGAGGAAAATATCCTTTTTCTTCAAAATCATTTTCTTTTCACAAAATGTCATGAAATTTTAAAAGAAAAGGATTTTGTTGAAAATAGTCATGGAATATTTTGGAGGAATCTTCATGAAAATAAGGCTTTATAGAACCATAAAAATCCTTTCAAGCTGTATACGTTAAAAAAACATTCTTCTCATACTTTTGTCAGAAAAGTCAAAAAGTACCTTGTAGGGTAAATAAAAGAAAGATTCCTTCAATGGGGTAAACGTAAAAATGGGTAAAAAGGACATTAAAAATACATGAATACACTTTTATAAAACATGGACATGGATGATATCAATAACCCCAGTAAATACTTACGAATAAGCAATCTCAGATAAAAATGAGATTTGTAAAATTATCCCTTACCTTAGGTCTGATATGCTTCGTAAATATCCAAGCCTCCCGTATAATGATTTAAATAATTTCATTGAATTATTAAAGAATCATATTCATTTTTATGATATCATATATGTTTCACTTATGACTTTATATTACCCGTTCTTTTGTAAATTCAATGTTAAAGCAGCGTTTTGGGTAAAATCATTTCATTTATCATATGTGTTTCGACTTGTCGTTCTTGATATTATTAATTATATCTTGAATTAGATAATTCCAGAATTTAAAACATGATTTATATATAATATATATTCATCATATACATATATATATTATAGATCGATAAAAGGAATGAAATACACCGTTCATGGAGACGGTAGGCCGTACGTACGCATGGACACTGTTTTTGTTTCCTTATTGAATTGAATGAAACTAAATAGATGAAATAAATAAATATATATATACATAAATCCAGTAGAATTATTATTTCATATATTTCATTATTATTCATTAAATAAACTTTATGATCATTCATGTATGGTTAACATGGAGAATGAATCTCATCGTGTCGCGGAGACGGTAGTCCGTATGTACGCACGAGCAATGATATCGTACCCATAATTATTGAAATAGAATTGGAGTGGATGTTATAATATATCAGAAATAGTATGATGTTATAATAACCATATATAGTTATTCTTTACACCATTATACCAATCCATATAAGGTGTTGGTGGAAAAACAGATTTCACCACGGCGTGAAGACGGTATTCCATACGTACGCACACGTAGTGATTTTGTTTTCCGTAGGATAGATAGATGGTGAAATAGGATTGTTTCATACTTATAATAACATATAAGTATATGAGTTATACTGATTTTATTACTTAAATAATGAAACAACTAAATAAGAAGAAGTGTAAGAACAAATAAAGTTGAAAAAATCGGTAACAGACATTACCTCTTCTTTGAAGCGCCTCTTTGAGACCTCCTCTTAGGGCACTAAAATTGGACTTTGAAGAATACCAGAACCTCTAGGATGTTTCTATGGAAGTGGAGAAGAGAATTTTTCATGGGTTGGCCGAGATTTAAGGCTCAAAGTGGTGTGAGGAAGAGAGGGAGGAGGTGCCCTTTTATAAGGGAGGAGAGGGGCACCTTTGGAAAAACTAAAAATATTATTTTATTATAAAGTCATATTCGGTTTTTAATAGCTAAAAATTGATTTATTTTGTAGCTAATGTGGGTATGGGTCGAAATCCTCTCATACAATATAATTTAGACAATTTTAGGTTTCTATTTTAACCTAATTATTTAGATTTTACCTTAAGTTAAATAATTTTACTTTTACCGTGTCTTCTTGTTTTCTTACACTATAAGGTTAATAAACATACTATAACAAGACAAAAGAAGCCCAAGTTGTTTATTATTTGTATATATATCCTTATCTAAGTCATTTTTCAGATCCATAGATTTTTAAGAATAAAATACCAATTAATAATATATTATTTGTTTTAAAAACTATTTTATGTCAATTTGACACTATTTGGTAATTGATTTTTGTGAAAATCATAACAGAATTATTAGTTCAAACAAAGTGAATTAAATCAATACTAACATGTCATATTAACCTAGAAAATTAGTGTAATTCATAAAAGTCTCAAATTACATTTATTTGGGTATTTATTACATCAATTATGTCAATATTACATTAATAAGATAATTACTGCATCATCTTTGTGTCATAAATAAATTAAACTATTTAATGTCTAAAAATTATAAATAAAATACCATTATGTAGGAAATCGTTTTATATTTATAATGAATATTTATAGATTAATTTATCTTATGTATAAACCTATATTAAAAATGAGTTAATTATTAAACTATGATTTTAACTATTTTAACTCTTCTTTGAATTAAATAATAATAAATGTCCTAATCTAATCCAAGTGGACCTAAATGATATTATTTTATTCCTAAGTTTTTTTATGGTCGAGATACACTTGTCCAATATAATTCAGACATGTTTTAGGGTAAAATTAATATCATTTTTACCCTTAATTACCCTATTTACTTTTAACCGTGATAAATAAAAGTAAAAATTACTATTCACCAAAAATTATTTTCATCTCATTGAACCTAATTTTACTCGTTGATATTAACCATGTCTCTTGGATTTTCTAAATTCCACTCACAGAAGCAGTAAAATTAAGTTTTATGAAAAATTCAGTTTTTTAACTACCACTTAGTGGTTTCACTATTCATCAAAAAATAAAAGTTTCCAGAAAAATACCAAAAAATAGGCCTAAGAATTATTTGATATTACGAATTCAAAATTGATGTCTATTTTTACAAATTTATAACATTTAAGTGGAATTAATTAATTTTAAATTTAATTCCCGTTATCAAAACAAATAGCGTGTTTTTAAGAAACAAAATCAATCAAAAGATTGATACTTGTTTATATCCAATTTCAAAGTGAAATTAATTACAATGAAAAACATTGGATTAAATGGAAAATATATATTCTAATTACACTCTAAAAACAATTAAAAAGATAATCTGACCATATAAACTATTGCGATGAAAAAAATCGTTTTTAATTAAAATATAGATTGTTTTTACTCATCATTAAAATATGAAAGTTATCAGAATAATATGAAAAATTTATCCAAAGTAAATTTTTATATTTTAATTCCAAAGAAGAATTTTATTTTGTCAAATTGAACTTATAAACATTTCAAAAACAAGATTTAATGTGGCTGTGCCATCAAAAGGCGACAAAACTACATTTTTGAAAAATACTTATTTTACTTGAAAAATTGATTTTGTTCTCATACCATGTTCTAGAAAATGTGAAAAATGAATAATAATGTTATAAAATTCAAAATTTTGTTGATAATATTCATAACGGTTAGTTCATATAACATATCGTTGTTTAGCGAAACTCAGTATTGCGTACAACACACGCTAACATGGAAGGTCGTGATTGCGTGTATTGCAAGCCAAGTCAGGGATGCGTGTTGTGCAAGCTCCTTTTGGTGTAGCGTAAAGCAAAAGACATTAATGAAATTAAAAAGAATATTTTTCATAAAATCTCAAGTTGTTACATATAATATATAAAATTAGGGTTCTATGATAGATTTATAATAAAAATATATTTATTATACATGTCGTTCGAAGATGTATATAGGAAGTTGAGCCTCATGTTAAGGGCATACTACTCTATCCTTTATTTATGAGATATATATGTAAATTTACGACTAATTTATTTAGTGTGGTGTATATGATTCCCTATTTACATGATATATCATTAATATCTTAATTTCCCTGATATTTAATGTTTCATTTGATGTTTTAATTTGTTGAGGATTTCGATTCAAAAGATTAGTAAAGAGGTAAAGGATTATCATCTCACTTTTTATTTCTATTGGAAACATTCCATATTAACAAACATTTATTTTATGTTTTATATATAATATCCCAATATGTACTATATAATGCTTTATCTAAACATTATTGGGATTTAAATATCCATTTGATGATCTATTTATCTTGTGTCTTACAATTCAAATGTCACCATAGTGGAAATTGTTTACATTAAATTATCACCATTTAATTGGATTGTTTATGATTAAGTATCAAATGCTGAAATAATATAATATATCTCTCAATAAACGTCATTAAATTAATTTGACAATGGTTTTTAATGAAATCCTCATGTAATAGTACCATTTTTGTACTCATTTGTGCTTAAAGTAACTGAGATTTTTTAAAGTAAATCCAACATCATTTCTTATTTGGTAGAAAACCAATTTTCTTCCAAAACCATTATTTCTAAAAATGTTTTCCAAAAAATATATTTCAAATTATTCAAATTATTTACTAAAGACATTTATACCCATGTTTTTTATTTTATAAAAATGTTTTTAATGGAATCTTCTTATAGTTTAACGAATAAGGTCTACTTATCTTTTACCGAAAATGTGAAATAAATATTTTTCTTAATGTGTAATATAGGAAGGGTTTTCCTATCGTCATGACCATTGTTTTTTTGGAAATTAATTTATGAATTTTTGTGGTTATGTTTAAAAAAATGATTTTTTAAAAGGATTATTATTTTAAAAAAATATTCAATGAAATGATATTTTTTCATGAAATGATATGAGTGATCTTTCAAAATTATTTTACATATAAGATGATATAATTTAATTTTATCTATTATCTATTAGGGATGTGATACATGGATATCATTATTATTCATTTTATGAATGGTTTACGTTTTTGATTACTTGATGTCTATGAAACTTGTTTATCTTTCGTGGGTTATACTATAATAAAATGGTTATTAAACTCAATTCTTTTCAATGGTTGTGCTGTGATGAAATTATGAAATGTTTATAAAATGAATATATTTTCCATGGGTAATGAAATTCTTTAATGTTCATGAACCCCTTTTCATTTTGTGTGTTATGATATGATGGATGTTTTAATACTTTCAAAACACATAGATTTGATTTTCATAATGTGATGGGTGGGACCTTATATAGCCCTCCAAACCATTAGGTGAATATGGATAAATCAAGAATAAATATGTTATGTATGAACCTGATTGATTGTTCACAATGATATGTGTGAATCAGACTCAATGTTCAAAATATTATATATGAACCTGGTTATATGATCACAATGTTATGCGTAAACTTGATTACATGTTCACAATGTAATGCATGGAACAATATTTTGTATACATAATGTTATGTTTAGATATGGCCTTATGTCTAGAATGTTATGTGTGGTCCTACATTAAAGTAAAAAACTAATTTTTTTAACGTAACACTATTTATACATGATCAAAATTTTATAAGTTGATATGTATACCATAAATATTGGTTATTTTCTATTTTTATGATCTTATGGATCATGCTTGTTGGTTCCTTTATGATTCTTGTCTTATGAACTTCTAATAATTTTTCCACGAAATAATATTATGATCTTTGATATATAGGGTATCTTCCTAAAATGTTATAATCCTTTTCTCATAACATTATATTCATGTTAATAAAAATTATCACCCTTGTTTACCATTTCTATGAATCTTTTCTAACCCTTCTATTTTTTTTCTTCCATACATCAGGATATAAATAATCTTTTAATAAGGGTATTTTTGTGAAGATTACTAAAATGGATTATATTTATAGGATACAGTAAAGACCATTCACTAAATTAGATGATTATGTTCCTACTCTCCAAATACAAGAAAATTATTATAGTCATCAAGAATTTTTTGTGTAATGTAATGAATATTTGTAAAAAATGATGTAATAACTTTTTATGAGATTATTGGGTTCCAATAGTTGGTATTAGAGGTTATGTATTGTTAACCATTATAAAATAGAATGATAAAACTATAGTGATTTAACTGGGGGATATTTCTAAGGATTTGTATAGGTATTCTTATAATGATCAAAATATCTATAGGAAAATGTCAATTAATTTTGGTAAAGGGTAGAGAGAGCGGTTTCAATGAAATTACATCCCAATATAGATACTAAAATTGGATATGGATCTATCACAAAGCTACCTGGGGGAAAATTACTTGGAAATGGGTGAATTGAGTTAGTCTCAATCATCAGCAGGTGCCTGACAATAGGCCTTTTCTTCACAAATGGTTTGACACTCTCAGGGGATATTCTTTATAAATTAACAAACTCTTTATGATTCATTATAAAGGATTTAAATAGATAATGGTTCTAAATTACCTATTATAAATTTAAGGTTCCATATATTAAATATATGGTGTCATAATTTTAAAATCATAATGGGGTTTTTAATGATTCTGTGGTTTTAGATTATGATTCTAACTTCTCAGACTATGGTTCTTGGTTTTAGTCAATAGAAGGAAACATAAGAAACATGGTTAACATTGAATTTGATGGATAATATACTAATGAGAATCCAAAAGTAATGATGAATTCATTGAAGGATATTGTTTTTATGCCTAATTTGTTTTCAAGTAAAATGATTAATGAAAAGTAGCTTAACCAAATCTCAGGTTTGGAAATGATGAGAATGATAGAGTTTTATTTGAGTTAAGGTTGTGGAGACCATGGAGGAATGAAGACTCAGTAACCTATATATCATGAATATGGGATGAATCACTTCAATAAATTTTTAATATGGGTGATATGATGTTTTTTGTTTTTTAAAAAAGGACACCCAACAAGTAAATACAGTGTAAAATGAAAATTTTGGTTATAAAAAATGATGAGAATAATGGGTTCCTCAAAGAATCATAATCTATTAAATATTTTAAAATAGGAAAGTATGAAAATTAGTAAAATTGATGCTCTAAGGGGAATGGTTTTGAAGAGAATAATTAAGTATTTATGAGTAATGGATTTTAGGTTGACGATAAAGAGGCTATGAATCACAAATAAACAAAAGGGGGTGTTAATAAAGTAGATAAGTAATCATAATTAATGGAATATGTATGAGGATGAATAATTCATGTTTTATGTATTAGAATTTATGAATGATGATGTATGAATCATAATATATATAAGGAATGTTCATATATGTCTTTCATTAACGATGTTCAAGAATATGTTGAATGGTACCGATGACCTATAAATTTTATTTAACAGTATTGTGATATTGTATGGAAAACACACGATTATGGGAATATATGCCTTAATATGATTCAGATGTTAAAAGTTAATGGTGTTTAGTTTGTAAAAAGAGATTATTGATATGGATAATGTAAATTGGATTATATTGATGTCTTTGGAACAGATTAATGATTTTTGAAAATGTTATTTATTCTATAATTAAGTAGTTTACAATATTTTTGTATTTTAGCGATACATCCAATAACCATAGTTTTATATAAGGAATAGGGAATCATGAATGTTTTAAAAAATAATTAATTATAATTACATTGTTTTAGGAGAATACATCATGAAGATATTCACATGTTTGGAATGTAAACATGAAGTGATACTTTATAATATATGGGATATTAATGTGGTGTTTATTTTGAGAAAATTATTGAACATTTTTATAACTTTTTAATTTTTGGAGGGTTATAAGTCCAAAAAATTATAGAATTTTTTATGATAAATATAAAATGATGTTTTAGAGGTTAAAATATTACATCACCATATGAGGATTTATCCATTTCAAATTACCATTGTTATCCTTTTTTAAGTAGAGATAGAATGAATGAATAATAATTTTAATATGTATCTTGTGACACATTAGTGCATTAGGAATTAAAAATTCATCTTCATTTCATTGAGTAGAAGATGAAGTAGAATTTTTTTGAAGCAGAAACAAAGGATGAAATATCTCATACAACACAAATGAAAGATAAGCTCTTGGTATATCAATACCTTTGAAATTATTGATAATATAAATATGGTAGCCTATCAATTAAAGATTCAATCAAATATCTATCAGGTTCAAGATGTGATCCATGTATTTCTCTTGAGGAAGTACATACATGAGCCATTATATATACTGAAATTAGAAGACATACCGTTGGTTCATGATATTCCTTATGAAGAATAATAGTTAGTGATTTAGGATAAAATAGAGGTGATTCTACAAAACAATACCCCTTCCATAGTTAATGGTTTTTGGAGAAACCACATTCATGAGGATTATACATGGGTACCTGAGGATGTGATGAGGACCACTTATCCTTAGTTGTTGGTACCAAAGTGAAAATTTTAAGAGAAATTAATTCAATATCAATGTATAATGCAACACATAGATACCTTCAAAATAATTTATTTATCATATAAATTTAATTTTTCAGATATTTTTCAGTATATACAACGCCATGTTTGTCGTTTATTACACTTAATACTCAATTTATATTATGTTACATGAAACACTAAGAGTAAATAAAAATTTATATACTTTTAAAAATTTATTTTTAGAAATTATATTTATCTCCATGCCATTAGAATGGTGGGTAAAAAATAAGATAAAATATGTTTTAACAACATATATTTTACAAATTTATTTGTAATAATTTATTTGATGACCAATAAATTATAATTTTTTTTGAAAATAAAAGAAATCATTTCTAAATAAGTATTTTTCTGAAAGAAAACACATTTCAGATAAATAAAATAAAATAATTGTTTAGGTGAATTTTTAATGAAATTTATATTTTTTATATTTAATAAAATTATTAAAATTTATATTATGAGTTTTCTATAATATATATATGAAATAATCCAATTTTACGATGAAATACTTTATTTTTTCTAAAAATAATTTTTCTCCCCATTTTTAAGATAATTTTAAAACTAATTATATTCACTATTAGAAACCTTCTTTGAAAAAATAAATTTTATACTGTAAATAGTCATTCAAAAATATTTTATGGTTGAATTTTTTGGGTGTTCTCTGAAAAGGTTTTTTATGAATAGTAAAAAAAATTTAATTTTAATTTAAAAAATCCTTTTAATTTAAATTATTTATATAGATAAATTATATTTAAGATTGGGTTTAAATAAAAACTAGTTCATTTATATATGTATTAATAAAATTTAGGTCATTTTAATCATTTACATTTTTCATTTCTATATAAAATACTTTTAAACTTTTAAACATGTTTTCATTGAAAAGCCACTTTCTGCACACATTATCAAGATTTATTTTGTATTAATTTTTCCACTTATGTGAATGGAATTTGAAATAATGGATTACATATTTGTAATCTGTATAAATTATATTATCTAATATAGTAAACTAAAATTTTATCTACAATGAATAATAAAAATAGTAAAAATTATTCCCCACAGTTAAGGTAAAAACTGATTTATAGTGGGATTAAACAACAATGATAAGGGTTAAAATGATGTCAAAATATTTATAAATTATATTTTATGTAAATATTTTGAAACATCCATGTCTAATTATATATAATACTCAATTTTAGAAACTTTTTATTTTGAGAAACATGGGTACACCTTTTTCTTTTCAAAAATAACAAGTGTGCCACTCACATCACTTATAAAAGGACACCTCCCATTCTCTCCTCTTCACACCTTCATAACATTTTTGACTGAAAATTCCTTAATAAAATCACATCCCAAATTTTTTACTCTCATTTTCGAAGCCTTATATATGGTATAAAGGAAACTTGTGAAGGATTTTGAAAAAAAACCTACTAAGGATATTCAAGGAAGAGATAACGTTCTCCAATAAGGAGTTTTATTTTATTTCTTCATCCACATCATTAAATTATATAAAAAGTTTCCGATATAATAAAATAAAAATACTAAATATATGTAGATGTATTTAAGTTAAGGTAATGACCTATAAAAATCTACAATATAATCGAATTGGTTAGAAAATCATTATTCATTTGTACGGAAGTCTACCACCATGCAAACCAATGCCATTTATTTTTCCATTACCAACTTTTATAGTTTATTCTAATGATGGATATATATATATAAATGATATTTATAACATTATTATTATTATATATTCATTATATCATATAGTTTTTTTTACATTCCATTTAGTATTGGATACGATAATGTCACTCGACAGTATGTCGGACTATCTCCTCACAAAGCAATGTGATTCCTTTCAAATAATGATTTTGATAGAAGATACTAATGGTAAGGAATATATATTTTATATGTGAAATAGTAATGATACTCGTGACTTATTTATAATTCTAAAAATATTATGTATTATTTTATTTATTTTATTTTTACCCACTGAAAAATGATAATGTTGTTTGTGTATGCGTAGACTACTGCATTCACCAAGCATTGTGACTCTCTATTTTCATCACTACACCACATGGTTGATATGTATAAGTATATTGAAATTAATAATATATTATTTATACTTTTATTATATTTTTTACAATAATATATTACTTACCTCTTTTCTATAACGATCGTTAAAAAATAGAATTTTACTCATGCGTATGTACGACACACCATATACATGATTGTAACTAAATAATTTATCAAAGAAAACTTTCCTTTCATTTCATAAAAGTTTTATTTATATATAAATATAGTAATTAAATCATGATAATTATTTTGGAGAAAAAGGAAACATGATCAATGTAATATGTTGGAAAATATCAAAAAGAAATATACATGAAAAAGGATATTATTACCTGAAATGTGATTATAATATATAATTTGTAATAACCATGTAGTAAATTATCAAAAATAAATCATATATGATATAATACGTATAATTATTATTTATTAATATATAAAATAAAATTATATTTATCATGTAGTAGGTTCAAACATATATAAAGGAATCAAGACATAAGGTAAAGGATTTCTAGTCTCTCTTTTATTTCTGGGAGACCTATGAAAATTCACAACTCATTTATGTTGTGTGGTGTATATTATATATATATTTTACATATTATATCATGTATCATGTCATTTTAATGATATTTAATGTTTAATTTGATGTTAATATTTAATTGGGAGAATTATTCTATAGATTAATAAACCGATAATGAATTATTATCTCAGATTTTTCTTTTGTAAGAACCATGCCATATTCACCACTAATTTATTTTATATTGTGTATATAAATCCCATGAATTTCATTTATAATTCTTCACCAAAACAATATTGGGATTTTCATTTCAATTTTAGAATCTCTCCTTCACGGGGATTACAATTCCATTGATACCAAAGTGGAATTTTTTTTATGTTACTATATCATCTTTTATCAGGACTGTTTATAATTATGAATCCAATGATGAAATAATATGATCTAACTACCAAGAACACTATATAGTTTTATTCTCCATGGTTTATTCATGATATTTTCAAGTATTACTATAATTATTCCACTCTCTTATACTTCAAATAGCTGATAATGTTTTTTAAAATAAAATATTAATTTATTTCTTACTTCGGTCAGAAATAAGTTTTATTCCAAATAAATGTTCACTAAATGTTTCTTTTCTAAAGATTTTTTTAAAATTTATTAAATGATTTATGAACGAAATTTTTATCCATAATTGATTTTTTACTAAAATAACTATATGAATCTTCATGTCATTTTCCAATCAATTCACATTTTTCTTTTATTGAGAATGCGAAAGGAATCATTTTTTAACGTGTACAACATGAAAAATATATCATTCCAACATAACCATTATATTCATTGAATATTCCATTATATGGTTTCATGGTAATATTCAATGAAAATTATTTTCAATTTTTTTTGTCTTAAAAAGTTTTTTTCAAATAAGTTTTATTTTTCTCATCAAATTTTCCATGTTATCATTCAAAAACATTTTCCATCTAAGATGACATCATTTAATGTTAAATATGATTTGATAGGGATATGATCGAAGGATACCATTTTTATTCATTCTATTAACTGTTTATGTTTATGATGAAAATATTTTTATAAAACCCATTTATCTTCCATAGTTTATACTATGACAAAATGATTATGAAAAAAATTACTTATAATCTACTATTCTATGATTAAATGAAGAAATTATTATGAAATATGTCTCTTTTCCACATTTTATGATATGATGAAATTATTATGAAACCAATTTGTAATAATAGGTCACTATATGATGATTTTTTATGATCTTGTGTCACACATACATATAATTTTTATTATATTATGGGTGGGAACAATGTTTATCTCCAAGTAAGTTGGTATAGATGCATAACTCATGAGTAAATATGTTATTCATGAACATGATTTCACGTTCAAAATGTAAATCATAAACCCGATTCCACATTCACAATGTTATTCATGAACTTTATTACATGATCAAAATGATAAGTGTGAACCTAATTACATGTTCATAGTATTCAGAATTGACATGCCTTTCATGTTCATAATGTTATGTGTGGTCTTGGATTAATGTACATATTTTATTCAAGGGCCTAATTTAATATCAACACCTTAATGAGTGAATCTATATATAGTTATACATGTTCACAATGTTATAATCTACTGGGTAATCCATAAATATTTGTCTTATTATCTTTTTAAGCTCTTATAGAAAACTTTATTTGATAAAATTATGATTCATGTCTTATGAACTTCTTATCATTATACTATGACACAATATGGTGATATTAGAAATGAAGGGTATTGTTTTCAAATGTTATACTCAAGTTCTCATAACCTTATTTTCATGTTTTCTCTCATATATCCCTTTTTACCCTTACTAAGTATCTTATCACATGTTTCCTTTACCTAGGATATGAACGAAGGTTTTAATTATGGTACAATTTTCAAGATCACTAAGGGGGAATAATTTCATGGTAGATGCTGATGATCTTTCACCAAATTAGATGATTGTGTATCTAGTCTCCAAAGGCACAAAACTATTAGGGCCCCAAGTGTTTTTTTGTGTAACACTATGAATATTAAATAAAAATATGTAATATCTATTTATGAGAGCCAATATTTATAAAGGACTGATCTCTATGAGTTTCCAGTAAAATTAAGGCCAGCTTAGGGTGAGAGTTATAATTTTAATCTGATTAGAGTAAATTATAAAAAACACCATTAATGATTAGTTTTTTGGCCAACATTTTCATTATTGTGGCACATAATGGATACCCAATGACTGGTCTCTAATGGGCCAAAGTGATGATTATAATTGCATGTCCCACTACCAAATCCACCTACTGGCCGAAGCACCCTACCGGCTAGCCGATGGCCTTGTTCTAGTCATTTTTCAACGTAGTAAACCCCACTTCTCTAAAACAAAACCAATGAGACATTTTTTAAGATATGAAACTTCTATAATTGATAAAAAAGTCAAGATAAATATTTATACAAAAAAATAAACTGTGAATGTTGAATGCATTTCAATTTCCCCCTATAACAACTTCCCACCCCTTAGAAGTTTCTTTAGTCCTCTTGATCTAATAAATCTAGAAATTTATTCTAAACATCCAACTCGTACACCCATGTCACAACTTGAAACCGACCATAAGAGCATATAACTTAATAAAGTGGAACCATCTTCCCATTAAACAATTTCTCACTCTTGTAACGCCCCGACCCCAGTTACCCAGAGTCGGTGCATTATTACATAACATTGGAATGATCACAAGAAAGATCAAATCTCGAAAGACCGATTGGTTTAGTAGCCTTGGAAACACTAGATATATTCATAAAGTTTTACATTACATCATAAAGTGAAAAAATACTACAAAAATAAATTGTCTCCATAGTCCACAATATTATCCCCTCATAATATCCCTACAGGTCATTCATAATTTAATTCTTCACATCCTGGGAAAATAAAACATAGAAAAGGGGTGAGCTCAAATGCCTAGTAAGGATAACAATATAGCAGAAACTTTCATAAATAAGAATAAAAATTTAAGGCAGTGTATAACTAAAACAAAAGCCTTTTAAACTTGAACTTCAACATAGTATGGAAAAAATAAAATGAAATAATGCCATTTACTTATTCACATGGATATTCTACTAATCGAATAATCCCATGCAATATGAATAACCACTTTCATAATAATGGAATGCATAATGTCAGACTATCATAACCACATAGCCAAGGCCTCGTGCCAAGACTATAAATATGATTTTGCCAAGGCCTTGGGCCAAGACACTACTTTGTCTCATGAGGCCTACCGATGCATCGAGGAGCTATAGCAGGCTCCACCTGTCACATATTAAGTCCAATGGATTCCAATATAAAAAGGTTTAAACATAACATAAACATTCATATTAAAACTAGAACATGAAATGTAAATACATCATCCATAAACCATGAATGGTATAAAAATAACACATCCACAGTTAAACATATCACAAAACCTTAAATAAAATATAGAAGTTTTGTTTCATAATAAATCAACTTCAAATAAGTGTAAAATCCATCAAAGGATGTTGACATAGATGAAATCAAAACTCTTTTTAGAGAAATATATCTTTTATTTTGAAATCATTTAAGAGTCATATATTTATAAAATAAAACATTTTCTTTGAAAATATTCTTATAAGCTTGTAAGGGAAGCTTCGACGATTTTATAACAGTGGAAAATAACCGCACCCGCCGTATAAGTTTAAAAAAACATTCTTACCTTAATTCTATCGAAAAGGTTAAAAAGCACCTTGTTTGGAAAATGACAGGATGATTCCTTTATAAAACTCTTATAAAAATTCAAAAAAGGTTATAAATGACTTTAACCCATATTCTTTTAAATAGTAAAAATGTTTTGAAATATATTTTAAAAAACATTGATGTGGATGATAAAGAGATCCCAGTAGATTATTACGTATAAACAACCTCGGATAATAAAGAGATTGTGAAATAACCATTACATTGTACATTTCCTTGGTTGGGGTAGGTTAACCTCCTGTATAATGGTGAAAAAATTGTTATTAAATTATACAAGAATCATATACATTAATATGATATCATATATGATCTTTTAACATTGATTTGTTAATAATATCTCAGAATTATCGTTGTTTTGGGTGTTAACTTACTCGTTTTCATTGATATGTTTTGTTACGTAAGCCATGTTTCTTATGGATAGGATGTATCTTATTCATATCCAGAATGATATAAAGTCCATAAACATTTTTTTATATCATAAAATGATAATTATACTTGAATGGATACGCTGGAGAATGAATCTCATCACGTTCGTGGAGACGGTAGTCCGTACGTACGCACGAGTGACAATATCATTCTTCTGATATTAAAATACTATATAATTGGATGTTATAACATATATACATAATCATTATCATGTTATATTTATTATTAAATGAGTTACACATCATTATTATTCCCATCCAAATAATAATTTATTGAATAACATTAACACCACGACTTGGAGACGGTAAGCCCTACGTACGCACATATAGTGACATGTTATTAAAAGGATGGATAGAATACTGAATATGGTTGTACCATATTTATAATAACATCACAGTATATAGAATATACTAGAGTTATTATTTTATAATGTTAATAACAAAGAAGGAATAAGTGGAAGAAGAAAGGAACTTGAAAAAGGGTGGTGAAATCATTACCTCTTCTTTGGGTTCTTCCTTTTGATTTGATCAAAAGAGCTCCTTAAGTTGGATTTCTGTCTAAAAGAAGGCCTCTAGGATGAAGTGAGGGAAGTTTATAGAGTATTTGGTTAGAGGTTGGCCGATCAAAAATTCTTTTATGGTGTGAATTAATGATAAGGGGGAGTGCCCTTTTATAAGAGGGGTGAGGGGCACCTTTGGAAAAGCTAGAAATATTAATTTATAATAAATTCATATTCGGTTTATAATGGCTAGAAAGTTTATTATTAAAATGTTAATATGGGGATGGTTTTAAAAACACTAAACCAATACAATTTAGAGAGGTTTGAGTTATTATATTAACCTTATCTTTAAGTATTAACTCTTAGTTAATTAGTTTCACTTTTACAATGTCTCTTTGTATTTTTATATTATATGGTTAATAAACTTACTATATACATCCAAGAGACCCCCAAGTGTTCCATTAATGATACACCTATCATGATATAAGTCTCTTGGCCGAAACTTATATTTTTATGAATTTAATATCAATTAATAATATAATATTTGTTTTAAAAACTCTTTTATGTCAATTTTGACACTATTCAAAAATTGATTTTTGTGAAACTCATAACAGAATTATTACTTGGAACAAAGACATTTAAAGCAATCCTAATATGGCATATTAACCTATAAAATTAGTTTAATTCAATAAATGTTTCAAATTATATTTATTGGGGTATTTATAATATAAAGTATTTTAATTTTTCACTATTATGGTAATTACTGCATCATCATTGTGTCATAAATAAATTAAATTATTTAATGTCTAAAAATTATAAATAAAATATAATTATGTAGGAAATCGTTTTATCTTTCTAATTAATATTTATAGTCGAGAATCCAACATATAAAAGTATATGTAAAAATTGTTTTTCTAAAAGATATATGCCGATGTCATTTTTGTACTTATTTTAACTTAATTAAAATAAAGAGTCCCTATCGCCTACAAGTGGCTCCATGGGGTCCCAAAATCGACCCAAAGATGCCAATGGTCGGACATGTATCCACCAATAAGGTTAGGACATGTTTTAGGGTAATTTAGTATTATTATAATATTATTTTTTAACCATTATTTACCGGATTTACCCTTAACCATGGTGAATAAAACATTTACCCAATAATTATTCAAAATGTCTAAAAATAAAAGTTACCTATTTACACAATATGAACATCCTGATTTCAAATATGGAATCCATTTTTCCAAATTCAAAACACAGAAGTGGCAGAAATTAATTTAAAATTAATTCCCGTTGTTAAAACAAAAAGCGTGTTTTTAAGAGATAATAACTATCAAAAGATTGATACTTGTTTATGTTCGGTTTAATTGTGAAATTATGTCCAATGAACAACATTGTATTAAATGGTAAAAATATATTTTAAATATACTTTAAAACCACTCAAATTCATAATTTATCAATATAAATTATTTCGATTGAAAAAGTTGTTTTTAATTAAAATATAGTAATTTTCACTATTCATCAAAATATAAATGTTATCTGAAAAGTTCCAAAATTTCACCCTAGGCTAAATTCGATATTCCAAATCCAAAAATGAAGTCTATTTTGAAATATAAAATATATATAATTTTAAAAAGTAGGTATTACTATTCATAACAGCTAGTTTGATTGGTTGTGGTGTGTGTTAGAACTTGAAGTTGCGTACAACACACGCTACTGTATTATTCAAAGAGAAGAGTACCGTGGAAGCTTGGGGTTTTACATTGTAGATTTGTTTTATTTCCCCATTCTAAATAAATTTATTTATTCAAATCGAATATATAAAAGTTTAAAATATTGGATTTAAAAAGGGTTCACTATTAAAGTTGGTAAAAGTGCATTTTTGAAAAATACTTCTTTTATCTGAAAAAAAGAATTTGTTCTTACATTATGTCTAAGAAGCTAATAATATGGATTCTAAAATTATATGTATTATATATGGTTCAAAATTTAGTTAATACTATTCATAACCTCTTTTGAATGGCTTGTTTGGTAATTCATAGTGCGCTTGAACTCGGTGTTGCCTGTAGTGCAAGTTATTGAATTATTTTGAAGAAATAAAACACTATGCAATCTTGGGGTGTTACATTCTCCCCTATTTAAATAAATTGCATCCTCGGAATTTGAAATTGTTCTTCAAAAATAAAAGGTTGAAAATAGAAAATATCTTTCTGGGAAAACCCAAATCGGAAATTGGGTTACTAAAATTTAGTCTTAATATGAGGAAAAGAGAAATGAAAGGGTCACCACCGAATTATGATCTCGATTAGGAGAACATTGGTGGAAATTAGAGACATATAATTGGAGGAAAAAGTAAATATTTATAGGTAGTGATTGAGGTCTTCAATCAAAAACAAGTGTAAAATTGAGGTCCTTAAATTCATCAATCTATGATGATTTGAAATACCATCGGTTCAAAAAAACATAGGGTATTAGGATAACACATTTTTATTTTTAGGATTACTTAAATAAAGTATAATAATTAATTTCATCATAGAATAAGAGAAGAAGAAAAATATATTCTTGACAAGTAGAGTTCCATCCTTTAACTAATTTCTACCACAAACTCATCTTTCACTCTAAAAGATAATAGAACGAAAAAATATATTCTATTTATCCTATTCATATAGGGTAAAAAAACGAATTTATAATTCATCTACCAGATCTATAAAAAAACTACATTATTTAATCCCGGACATCCCTTGGGTTAGTGGTAGGTGATACACCCTTGTCGTCCTTCGGTTGTGGCTTCAAGTCTCGCAGCCTTGACGGACGCGACCGGGTGCCGCCCGACCTCCAGGTTGTCCTTTTATGGCAGTCCAAAATAATCCAAACTAGAACTATCCAAAATACTTCAGTCCAAAATTTATAAGGAAGGTAAAGACACTGAAGATCCTTTTTTCCGCATAATATCATGTGAACACCTTCATCATGTATTCTTTTAAAATACTGCAACTTCCTGAATTACCATAAAACCTTATTGATTACATTCATGATCTCTTATTCCTTAAAGAATAATAGATATATTCCTTCAATCCAAAAATGTTATAAAACCAAAAAATGATAGAATATACAAATCATTAATCAGTTTCGAGGTAGTCAAGAATATCCAATATAATTTATCTAAATCAATCATGTATTATTCTAAAATCACTACCTCGATATCAGAACCATATTATGGTTTATATTTCTCTCAACCATATATTTTCCAAAAATTTAACCTACTATTGAGTCACTTTTCTTTGTTCCACACAATCTCAAGTCCTTAATGAAATAGTATCGCAGCACAATCCTTATATACTCCATAATTATTATAACATGTACATTATTGATACAACACTAAAATGACATAATCAATATAAGAACTCTAATCATTCCTCTTCATCTGTGGTAGTATCATAACTTGATTATTATCCAATAGCATCATTTGCAGCATAGTCTGATGACTGGGACATAAGTTCACGTAGTGTCCAAACTCCATGCAAATGAAGCATTGTACATTTGAAACCATTTTCTTACCCTTGCAGTCATGAACTTTGTTCCTTTTTCCCCCACACTTATAACAAACTCGCATTCCTTTCAGGCAAGTTCCAGGGTGTTTCTTCCCACAGTTATCACATATGGGAAAATTCTTCTTTTCCCTATTCCCTTTATCTATCTTTCTCTCTTCCATCCTTTTCTTCTCTTGCTTCCCGTCAAAGCCATAAGACTCAGTAAAATCTTTTCTTATCTTATCAGCACATGATATTATTTCTTTATATGATGATAATACATGGGAGACTATTTATCTTATAAATTCTGGCATAAGACCATGAAAGATATGATCCTTCTTTCTCTTTGGATCATGTGCATTGCTGGAGTTCTCATTCCTTCTACTAGGCGCCATTTCTAAACAATGGAATACACTAGATTAGTTTATGAATAACAATAACTAATCCCAAACTTGTAAGACACATAACATAAATTAAATGGTTTATGGATATAATCCATAATCATAAAAAGTTCTCCTTTAAGGAAGTATATACTCATAAACCCCTAATAAGGGTTTGTAAAGAAAATGAGAATTATCCTAAGTATATCCCCCCAGAGTGTCGTAACCAAGAGTGCAGCAAGGACCATTGTCGTTCACCAGTTCCTGTTCGAGTCTAGCTCAAAGCAGTGTTTTTGGGTTTTACCCCTTGGTACATTTGTGGCAGAGCCGCCTCTACCTGCTCGTATCCAGACATAGATGTATTGCTCAGAAAACTCACAAAATCTCTACAATACCAAAATTCTAGGAAGTTCTTCTATACATATCCTCAATTTTCATCTTAGGTCTACGTGCTCTAATCAGTGTTTATCTAAATCTAGCTTCTAAGGTTTGTACTAAACTTCCTCTGATACCAACTGTAACACCTCGAACCTAGTTACCTAGAGTCAGTGCATTATTACATAACATTGGAATGATCTCAAGAAAGATCAAATCTCGAAAGACCGATTGGTTTAGTAGCCTTCGAAACACTAGATATATTAATAAAGTTTTACATTACATCATAAAGTGAAAAACTACTACAACAACATATTGTCTCCATAGTCCACACTATAATCCCCTCATAATATCCCTGCAGGTCATTCATAATTTACTTCTTTACATCCTGGGAAAATAAAACATAGAAAATGGGTGAGCTCAAATGCCCAGTAAGGATAACAATATAGTAGAAACTTTCATAAATAAAAATCAACATTTAAGGTAGTGTATAACTAAAAAAGCCATTTAAACTTGAACTTCAACATAGTATGGAAAAAATAAAATGAAATAATTCCATTTACTTATTCACATGGATATTCTACTAATCGAATAATCACATGAAATATGAATAACCACTTTCATAATGATGGAATGCATAATTGCAGACTATCATAACCACAGAGACAAGGCCTCGTGCCAAGACTACAAATAAGATTTTGCCAAGGCCTTGTGCCAAGATACTAGTTTGTATCATAAGACATACCGATTCATCGAGGAGCTATAGCGGGCTCCACCCGTCACATATTAAGTCTAATGCACTCCCATATGAAAAGGATTGAACATAACATAAACATTCGTATTAAAACTAGCATACGAAATGTAAATACTTCATCCATAAATCATTAATGGTATAAAAATAACACATCCATAGTAAAACATATCACAAAACCTTCAATACAATATATAAGTTTTGTTTCATAATAAATCAACTTCAAATAAGCGTAAAATCCATCAAAGGATGTTGACAAAGATGAAATCAAAACTCTTTTTAGAGAAATATCTCTTTTTATTTTGAAATCATTTAAGAGTCATATATTTATAAAATAAGACATTTTATTTGAAAATATTCTTATAATCTTGTAAGGGAATCTTCAACGATTTTATAACGGAAGAAAATAAACGCATCCACCGTATAAGTTAAGAAAAACATTCTTACATTAATTCTGTTGAAAAGGTTAAAAAACACCTTGTTTGGAAAATGACGGGAAGATTCCTTTATAAAACTCATATAAAAAGTCAAAAAAGGGTATAAATGACTTTAACCCATATTCTTTTAAATATTAAAAATGTTTTGAAATACATTTTTAAAAACATGGATGTGGATGATAAAGAGATCCAAGAAGATTATTACGTATAAAAAACCTCGGATAATGAAGAGATTGTGAAATAACACTTACCTTGTACTTTTACTTGGTTGGGGTAGGTTAACCTCCTGTATAATGGTGAAATAATTGTTATTAAATTAGACAATAATCATATACATTAATATGATATCATATACGATCTTTTAACATTGATTTGTTAATAATATCTTAGTATTATCGTTGTTTCGGGTGTTAACTTACTCATTTTCTTTGAAATGTTTTGTTATGTAAGCCATGTTTGTTATGGATAGGATGTATCTTATTCATATACAGAATGATATCATGTCCTTAAACATTATTTTTAAATCATCAAATGATAATTATACTTGAATGGATACGCTGGAGAATGAATCTCATCGCGTTCGTGGAGACGGTAGTCCGTACGTACGCACGAGCAACAATATCATTATTTTGATATTAAAATAACAAATAATTGGATGGTATAACATATATACAGAATCATTATCATGTTATATTTATTATTTACATGAGTTACATATCATTATTATACCCATCCAAATAATAATTTATTGAATAACAATTACACCACGATGTGGAGACGGTAAGCCGTACATACGCACACATGGTGACATGTTATTCAAAGGATGGATAGAATACTGAATATGGTTGTACCATATTTATAATAAAATCACAGTATATATAAGATACTGGAGTTATTATTTTAGAATGGTAATAACAAATAAGGAATAAGTGGAAGAAGAAAGGAACTTGAAAAAGGGTGGTGAAATCATTACCTCTTCTTTGGGTTCTTCCTTTTGATTTGATAAAAATAGCTCCTTAAGTTGGATTTCTGACAAAATGAAGGCCTCTAGGATGAATTTATGGAAGTTTAGAGAGTATTTGGGAAGAGTTTGGCCGATCCAAAAGGCTTTGAAGGAGTGAAGTAATGAGAAGAGGGAGTTCCCTTTTATAAGAGGGGTGGGGGGAACCTTTGGAAAAGCTAGAAATATTAATTTATAATAAATTCATATTCGGTTTATAATGGCTAAAAAGTTTATTATTTAACGGTTAAGGTGGTTATGGTTATAAAAACACTCAACCAATATAATTTAGACAGGTTTGGGTAACTATATTAACATTATCTTTAAGTATTAACTCTTAGTTAATTAGTTTCACTTTTACAATGTCTCTTTGTATTTTTATATTATATGGTTAATAAACTTACTATATACATCCAAGAGACCCCCAAGTGGTCCATTAATGATACAAATATCATGATATAAGTCTCTTGGCCGAACCTTATATTTTTAGGAATTTAATATCAATTAATAATATAATATTGGTTTTAAAAACTCTTTTATGTCAATTTTGACACTATTCAAAAATTGATTTTTTTGAACTCATAACAGAATTATTACATATAAAAAATACAATTAAATCAATAATAATATGTCAAATTGACATATAAAATTATTGTAATTCAATAAAAGTGTCAAATTATATTTATTTGGGTATTTATAATATAAATTATTTTAATTTTTCACTATTATGGTAATTACTGCATCATCATTCTGTCGTAAATAAATTAAATTATTTAATGTCTAAAAATTATAAATAAACTATTATTATGTAGGAAATATTCTTAGCTTTCTAATGAATATTTATAGTCGAAATCCCAACATATATAACCCTATGTACAAATTGTTTTTCTAAAAGATATATGCTTATTTCATTTTTGTACTTATTTTAACTTAATTAAAATAAAGTGTCCCTATCACCTACAAGTGGCTCCATGGGGTCCCAAAATTGAACCAAATATTTCCATGGTCGGACATGTATCCACCAATAATGTTAGTACACGTTTTAGGGTAATTTAGTATTATTATAACATTATTTTTTAACCCTTATTTACCGGATTTACCCTTAACCATGGTAAATAAAATATTTACCGCAGTAATTATTCAAAATGTCTAAAAATAAAAGTTACCTATTTACAAAATATGAACATCATGATTCCAAATATGGAATCCATTTTTCCAAATTCAAAACATAGAAGTGGCAGAAATTAATTTTAAATTAATTTCTGTTGTTAAAACAAAAAGTGTGTTTTTAAGAGATAATAACTATCAAAAGATTGATATTTGTTTATGTTCGGTTTAATTGTGAAATTATGTCCAATGGCCAAAATTATATTAAATGGTAAAAATATATTCTAAATATACTTTAAAACCACTCAAATTCATAATTTATCAATATAAATTATTTCGATTTAAAAAGTTGTTTTTAATTAAAATTTAGTAATTTTCACTATTCATCAAAATATAAATGTTATTCGAAAAGTTACAAAATTTCACCCTAGGATAAATTATATATTACGAATCCAAAAATGAAGTCTAATTTGAAATATAAAATATATATAATTTCAAAAAGTAGGTATTACTATTCATAAGAGCTAGTTTGATTGGTTGTGGTGTGTGTTAGAACTCGAAGTTGCGTACAACACACGCTACTGTATTATTCAAAGAGAAGCATACCGTGGAAGCTTGGGGTGTTACATTGTAGATTTTTTTATGTCCCCATTCTAAATAAATTTATTTAGTCAAATCTAATATATAAAAGTTTAAAATATTGGATTTAAAAAGGGTTCACTATTAAAGTTGGTAAAAGTGCATTTTTGAAAAATACTTCTTTTATCTGAAAAAAGAATTTATTCTTAAATTATGTCTATGAAACTAATAATATGGATTCTAAAATTATAAGTATTATATAAGGTTCAAAATTTAGTTAATACTATTCATAATCACTTTTGAACGGCTTGTTTGGTAAGTCATAGTGCGCTTGAACTCGGTGTTGCGTGTGGTGTAAGTTATTGAATTATTTTGAAGAAATAACACAATATTAAATCTTGGGGTGTTACAACTCTATTCTATGATCAACACCAACAACTCCACAAATAATGCATCAATGACTATATTAACATCCTTATACATGATCACATGTTCAATATCAGGAATATACCTACAAAGATGGGACACATAGATCACATCATGAATATATCAATTCTATAGCACAAGATGAAATTAGTAGTCCATTTTATTTATGCTAGATAATCTCAAATATTCCAAAAAATCTCAGTGATATCTTTCCTTTCTTAAATAATTGTCAATATCCATATTTAGTATTTATCTATAGGAAAACTAGATTAACCATAGTGGACTCCAAATTTATCTCTTCTGACTAGTATATGATCATTGTATTACTTGTGGGGTCATTATACACTTTAGGATCAACTATACTCTGTTGGAGGTCTCCAGAACCATGCTCGTCTCGAGAACTACAGATTAACTAGCCTAATACCAATATACCAGTAAAAGTATGGTTTGACTATAAAAAGACACAAAAGATTCTTTATAAATTAAATGCTATAATTAATTTTCATACAAAATATATAGTAGGTATAGGTGATATTACTAATATCCAATATGTAAAAAATATATAGCCACCATATATCACCTATTATCTAGATCAACCTCTAATATTTTCCATCGGTTTTTGGATGATATATTATACTTTGTTTCATCTGGATACCCAAAAAATTCTTTAATACCTATAAAAAATACTATGTGAATCACTGGTCCCTAACATACATGATACATAATGGATATCCATATAGTTATACAATATCAATTACATAAAACTATACAAGATCATCTACCTAAAGGGTCTCTCAAATCAAATATAAATATGTCATGTTCAACATCCAATTAATAATCAATGAAATAGTATGATAAATTTTCAAGAACTTCCTTCACCAAGACGAGGGAAGAGACAAAAAAATTCTAGACCCTTCCTTCTTCAGGTTCAAGGAGAGATAATGACCCTTGAGTGCCACCATCAATAGGCCCCAGAGTGGCGACTAGCACCAAGGTTATATAATCACATGTAATATAGAAAGGCATTACCCTTTTTATATAAAAATATCAGTATACAAGATGGTAAATCTCAAAAACACTAAATACTGAAAGTAATAGTAAATATGAAAACCTCTTTTTCACATGCATTTTGAAAATAATCTGATACAACTACATGAAAACTCTGATGAAAAGTACTAAAAGAAAGAAAAACAATAACAAAAACTATCCCAATGCCTAATCTACTAAGGGTTGACATGGTCCTCAAAGTCATCTTGAAAACTTGATAGAAGCATTATATAAATAGGGTGAGTATATAGGTATACTCATTATGGAAAACCAAAATCTCTCATAGAGTAGAGGGGGGAAATTATAATGCCCCGTGAGAAAAGAGGTAACCAAAACACCTAGAAAGAAACTATTCAACCAGCCTTACCAAGACACCCCCCCAAATAATGCAAGTCATGTAAAGTAATACTAATAACACGTCGATATTTGGGTGCCCTAAATAACTTTCCCACTAGTTATTTAGGATATCTTATGCATCATACGTCCCCCACAAGTCTCACTATAGTCCCACTACCACCCCAATAACAACCTTATGGGATATTACAACCACACATCCCACCCACAGACACCTGGGCCACCATAACCACACATGTCCCCTCCAGTAGACACCTGGGCCACAACAACCACTACTATGCCTGAAGACACCTAGGCCAGCACAACCACTTCCATGCCCAAAGACACAAGGGCCTCATCTCGAGGACACTTGGGAAACAAAACTCCCCATATAAACCTGGTCTAACCACGACAACACACCCTTCCCAAGGAGTCTTCAGTCATAATGAACCTTAGGCCATCACAGCCTGCCTGAAGAAACTTAGGATACATAGGAGAGGGAGCAGAAAATATATAATAACAAGTGACTCATATAAATGTTGTGGAAAACACCCTCCCCGATGAATGAGGGTGTTTGGAACGAAGTTCTCAACATTGGTGGGGTGTATATAAGAAAAAAAAACTAAACATTTTACTTATATTTAATCAAACACTCATCCCAACCTATGGTTTCTGAAGCACAATCACCCTCGTTACTAACCCTATATGCACGGAGAGAAATAAGCCACAACCAGGGCACAACCCATTTCTAGAAAACAATCCCCTAGTGTACCCATTCCCCTTATCATGTTCAAGTGATTCCTTTTAAATAATCCTTCACTATCAAGAAACTAACAGGCATATCCACAATCCAAGAAAACAACTGAAGGAAAAAATCCAAGCAATAATTTATTAATTCACACCCAGTTCTCTTGTAAAGTCACAACAATAAAAGGGACCAGTGAGATCCCTCAATGTACTAGAACCAAACCAAGACCCAAAATGTTGCCCCACACAACCTCAAATACACAAGAAAAAACTGAACAATCGGAGATCACATCCCCATCCATGTCACCCCGCAAACATCAATCAGAATAACCACACATACTCAGAACAGAATAAGGAAGTTTTCCAATTTAACCACACCATTTATTAAGTTACTTATTTAGGTCTGGTTAACAGGGGTGATCACACAAGGATTCTTATTCATTAAGAATCCATTTAATCAACTTAGTTTCCACGAATAAAAAGTTTCCATGTTACATCCATTCAATCACAATATTTTCCTGAAAAACAGAGTTTCATTAGTGCGCAATAAGGGACCGCCAACGACCCATATTTTCAGTGGGCATAAGCCCATGCATTTTAAAACAGAAAAACAAAGAAAAAAGAAATAAAACAACAACATCATCAAACACACCCCTTAATTCTTTGGATTCCATTTGTTATCTTCGTTAAGGATTGGTTTCATCCACATCCTAAGGAAACATTATAATACCCACCCCGCATGATACACTGTAAAGAGAGACGAAGGAAAACCCTACTTGAGTGGTCAAGGATAAAAGTTATTATTCTCGCATCAAGAACTAAGGGTGCACGACTTGTAGTAATGGATATCTTGAGAGATTCGAGCTTGATCAGAAAGGGATCCAGCATAGTACACAATTAATTTCAGAATGAAGTCTCTGTGAAATCTAAGAGAAACCGAAATTAAAAAGAAGTGAGGATCTCAGATTAAGAAGAGGCCTGATCCTAAAATCAGGGAGACAATTTAGAATCACTTAAAATTAAAATCATGGCTTGACCATGCAGTTGGGTGGTTTCACACATTGGGATAAATTGAGATTTAAAAATTATCCTCCGAGATGGTGGAGATAATAGCTGTGAGTTAATATATTTCATTTAAATGGAGAAAACGTGTAACCTGGGTGAAGCTGTAAAACCTGTCAATGGTGTGACATGAAGGAAAAAAGGGCCACACATTTTGGTAACTCAAGGGTATCCCAATAGTTGGGGGTTTAAAACATATTCTAACGACTTTAAATGGATATAAAAAGGGTATTAAAACCCTTTTATTTCAAAAGACATGTTATTGGGGGACAACTAGAAGGTCCTTGAATAATAGGGAATGACTCATCATTAGGTGAGTCACTATTTCCCTGGAACCACCACCTTGAAACCATCACCCTAGCACCATCACCCTAGCACCATCACCTTGAAAACTTTGCCCTAGAACCATCGCCCTGGTACCGTCTCCCTGGCACCATCGTCTTGGAAATGTCGCCCTATCACTGATGTCAGTCGACACTAAATATGACCCATCGGTGCCACTGATATCGACTGGTGCCACTAATGCCCATCAGTGCCATCAATGCAAATTACTTCCATAGATTCCCATCAGTGCCATAGACTCCCATCGATGCCACCCATGCTAAGTGGTGCTACCAACGCCAATTAGTGCGCCCATTCATTCGACCCGAAATTTGGAAAACTTTTTAATGAGTCACCGATGGTCCCCAGGACACCCCAAACACTCTAATTTGGTAAAGTAATGGACCAGGAGGTTTCGAGACATTACATGAATCTTTATTTTCTAGAGAAACCATATTAGGAAGTTCATTATCCCATTTTCATAATTCTACCTAGTCACTTGATGTGACTGGAGCAATCCACGTGATGTTTGATTCTTATAATTTACACTTTGTATAGTACAGAATCATGAAGTAAAACTAAGGATGTCCCTCTTCAAACCCAAACACAAAAGATGAAATCAGATATTATAAATTATTATTATCAAACAATGATGAAAACCCGGTTTCAAATAATTAGAGACCCTCTCAAAATCATTCCTTATAGAATTTAACATGAAATTTCTCTCACGAATATAGATAATGTCATCATCCCATAGTGGATGATATGGTATGAAATATTCCCCTACCTTGTGCTTCAAAAAAGGATGCACTCATGTTATGGATCTTGGATAGACATTACCCTATCAACTAATGATGAAATGATAAGTAAAGGAACACATGTAAATCCTTAGTGATCCTGAGGTGTATCCAGTACCTACATAGACCTCAAACACACCAAGCACTATTCTTCATACAAATGAAACTATCATAGCTCAGATGTCTATAGTGTTTTCCTTCTAATAGTATATATAAGGACATTTTGGACCCCTTTAGAATAGGTAATCTCAAAATTGACTATCTACATGTATTCCAACAAAAAAATGCATTAAATTTTTAACCCACTTAGGAAAGATTCACAAAAACCTAATTTTTTTAATGTAGATGAAAAACATCTCACAGAATAAATAATATTGAAAACTCTTCAGATCATGGACCATTTAAATCAACTTAATATGTTCATAAGAGACTAAATAATCACTCATAATCTTAAACCAACACCTAATATATCATATTACACTATTTGTCCAATCAAATTCTGTAGATGAATAAAAATTATAGTTGTCATCAACATCCGCATTAACTCTTGGAAGTATACATCATACAGATCAGACTTCTCAACCACAACCCCATTTTTATCATCACAATTATCAATGCTGATAAATGGTATGAATGTTGAATAAAATTTTGATAGAATCACACATGCCCAAGAAAAATCTTGATCTCAAACATAATCATAGGACATGACCCAAAAATCAAAACTGTTACATTCTCTGATTCCTCTGAAATTCCCACCTAAAAAATAAAATGAACAACAAATTAAACCTCATAGTTAAAAAATGGACACTTAAACAATTATTCATAGTGATGATTTTCTCAGCTCCGATATGGCTCAGCTTTGGCTGCTCACTCTCAGTTCTGATCTTCAAAGAAATACTGGGGCGAACCTTCCCCAAGAAGCTAGATTTCAAGTGGAATCGAGTAGTAATTGCTCCAGTTTTGTGGGTTTCTTCTATGATTTAATGGTTTCTTGGCGTTGGGATGTCAGTGTGGCCCTTAACTTGGTCCCTATTGGTTTTACCATCTCCCTCTTCAAATCCAGCTCGATTTGGCCTCTGGTGTGTCTTCCCGGTTCTTCAAATTAGATCTACAGCTATGGTTTCAGAGGTGGAGCATGGGTTTATTGTGGCGGGGCTCCTGCGATGTCCGAAGTCTTGGTTTCTATCAAATTCGGTGAGGTTGTTTATGCAGTTGTGAAATGATAGAACACGATATCTCCTAGTTGGGTTGTTTTTGGGATTGTGATTCAGTCTGCTTTGTGTCGCGGCAGCGGCATGGATGAGATGCAACATGATCCTCATGACATCGGTAAAATTTTTGTGTGCTTTTTTGCAGTGATGATTTTGTGGTGATATGGAGTGATGTGTGTGATTTAGTTTTTGCGATGATGATTCTATGGTGATCTGTACTACTGTTCATGGATGTGATGTTTTTCATGTTCAGGTTTTGGGTGGTCTGCTTATTTTGGATTTGGATCTGTTATTCGAGATAGATTTCATATTTTGAGTGAATTTTCATTTAATGGATTGAGTGTTGGGGATCTTGTGGTTTCTGTTGATCTGTTGGTTTGCTGTGTTGGCATCGCTAGTTCAGATCTATACCCACTTGCTGGTTCTATCACATCATGTGGCTTGGTCATGTCGAACTCCGGTGTGGGTGCATCTTTGGTTTTGTTATGAGTGGATACATTTCTAGAGAGGCGTTTCTGGTTCAGGGTAGCCTAGATTCCCTCATCTGCGATGTTCTCCTATTGTGGTGTTGGGTCATCTAGTCCTTGGTGATGATGAATCGGCTCTGCATTACATGGATCGCCCTTCAGTTTCTTCAGTGGATACGGTGGTGGTGAGAGTCACTCAGAGTGCGGTAGATCTATCTGGGATATCTTTGTTTTAGGGGAAAACGACTAGTGTGAAGGTTTTTTGGTATTTTTTTGTGATATTTATTGCTTTGTGGTTCTGTGGTGCACTATTTGAGGGTCTTACAACCAGTTATTCTATAAGGGCTACTATAGATGGGGTTCAGAGCTACAGTTTTTCACCTGGTCATCACTATCCAGATTTGGATGTTTGAGAGGGTATGGCATTTCCATCGGTACTATCCCCGTGCATCCATGCATGTGACAACTATCCGAGCAGTAGTGAGAAGGTGGAAGCTAGTCATATTGTTTTTTAAGCTGGGTCGTGGCTCTTCCTTGTAGTCTTGAATGTGTTTCTCTTTCCTTGAATGTTGGATCGTGGGGGCATGATTTTTTTAAGACTTTGATGTCATGTTGGGTTCCCCCTCATCCCTTAAAAGGGGGTTTATCATAATAAAAAATTAATTTAAAAAAACAAATATAATCCAAAATAGAATCTTGGGATTATCACTATATCTAACCAGAAAGAGATGGTCTCTTTAATGAAGATCAATCAATAAAATAAATATATTTCTTGTAGAATTGATCAAGAATATCACAATACCTAGGTAAAGGTAACCCATTCTTAACCATTACATGATTGAAATTTCTCTAATCAACATAGAGTTATAGACTATCATTGACCTATTTGGAAAAAAAGTAGAGGAACTTGAGTAGATATGCTCAGTCTAATAGACCACATATCCTCTAAATCCTATAATTTCATTGTGAACACTCTCAATTTAGTTGAAAGCATATAATAAAAAGTAATTGATTTTGGGTTTTCCCTTGGATTAAGGCCAATCTCAAAATCAGTTCCTTTGATTGGTGGAAGAGTTGAGAATTTGTATAGGAATGCATCCTAATAATGATCCACTAGTCGAAGAAAGAAAGAGTGGGGATACTTATGATTCAATTGTGAGAGAAAATACAAGCACCTATGTCATGATAGTTCAAATCATGCTCATGATATGACTTATACAATATACATATCCATCCCACTAATATGTTGAAAATAAAATATATCATCATGGTGTGGTGAATGATACATGTATCATTAAACATACAATATGATCTAGATAATTGGTGATCCAATCCATTATGAATAACATAAAAACTAGGCATATTTAAGATCTAAAAGTTCTATAGATTTCCTTAACTAGAGACAACTATGAGACACTCAGGATGTCACTAGGAATGGTAAAACTTATTTCCCAAAGAATTATCAAGTCTGCGTAACTAAAAAGATTACATATTAAGTAAATATTGGAAAATAAATACATGAAAATATATAAATGAATAGGATAATATAATATCAAACCTAGAATAAGATGATGTTGAGGTAAACAAGACCACAACTCTTATGGTAAACAACCCCTCTCCACTGATGGAATGAACCTCATTCATCACTTAATTCCTAACTATATCTAATGAACCACATTACCATTGGGTTTCATAACATACCTGAGTCACCAAGGTCTATAGTTTTTGGGTTATAACAAATGACCCATACTTTCACCCTAATTTAGCCACCATGAATCATGATGTGAAATCATTTAAAAAAATTGTTTGATATGACCAACCTTGAATTATTGGATACATTAACTTGGTGGTTTCATGCATGATGTACCAAAATTTCAAATCTATATATATTTCCAACATGTGGTAGAATTTCCTCCTACCAAGGGGGTAGATGAAATCATAATCAATTCCCCTATATAAAACCCATATTTAATTCTACTACCATCATCTTCTTACTTGTAAAAGAATAAATCGCAACTGCATAGGGATGTTTCTACATAGGGATAATTTTTCATCTATCCACTTCTTAAAATAAGGTTCCTTATAAAGTAACACTTAATTTTTCATTCAGTAAAATCCCCTATACATATGTATATGATCCAGATGATGGAAAACATATTAAATGAGAAGAGTAATAAGAAAATAACATCATCCCATACTGGTGATATATAAACTCTTTTTATTAGTAAATATTTAGTGAATTATGATATAAATCTTCATAGAATAGATCCTTGAAGGCATCCCAAGATAGGAAGTCACACTATCCTTCCTGACCCATGACACCCCACATATCTAAAAACGTCCCTAAATAAATAATGTATCCTGTATTCACCCACCATTTCTAATGAGTCTCTAAAACATCAGAGATTCCATCAATAATATTAATCAATTAAAGTGTACTCTAAATAACACTAGTGCCTTATAAGAAGAGGGGATGGTATAATTAGAAATATCTTTGGTACGTATCCATCAATCTCTATTACCCTCTTCCGTAAAATGGTGTATTATTGAATAATCCTAGTTGAGGTAGGTTCTATAATTGAACTTCTAGAGAGAGTGTAAGAGAATTCTAAATTACATACTCCTCCATAGCCTATAGTGGACCTGGTGAATCCTTAAAATAGGGACTATCCTAGTATACTTCTCATAGTGGTCTTGGAATTAATCTTTGAATTATTTTTATAAATTCCAAAAAAACATTTAGAAATCATATAAGAACAAAATTCTGGTATAATATATATATATATTTATAAACAGAACACATGGGATTTCTATAGAACATATCCGTGGAGATACCAACACAAAATGTATAACCCTACATGTTCTACCGAAGTCTCAAGATAATACATCCATACAAGTGATTTAGTCACTATCACACACACACACATATATATATATATATCATCATAGAATAAAAATGTTGAACTACATAATTCCCCAATAGAAATATCACAATAACATAAAATACACATATATCACTAATAGTAATCATTAATCAAGGAATTTAATTAATGAACAACAATGCCTCAATAAATAGGTATATACATGAAATTTGACCCTACATTGTAATTCATGGTACCTATAAAAACCCAAATCCCTTAAACTATAATGAAAAAACAAACATTTGATCATGATTAAACTATAGAGCCACAATTATAGAAGCAGTCTCATTATGTTTTCCCATAGGTCTGATTTACATGAGCTAGTGAGGCACATGGAAACGCCTATACTATAGTTCCACACAACCTTTCTCTTTTATACCATGTCTCAAAATAAGCATGAAGAAAAAAATAAATTAGAGCTAATATACCATTTTGTAACACCCATAGAAAATATATGGGTCTGGTCAGAAGTACCATATGACATCATGAGAGACTCACCATATACAAGAGGTTGCTAACATTCAGAGACGTTATAATTATTTTATGTAGAGACTATACCATTTTAAATAATAACCACTTACTGAAATATAACAATATATATATATTTTTGGTAACCATAACTAAGGAAAAAAACCAAAATAAGATGTTATGATACTTCTCATGTTAGATCATAGAACATCAATCCAATGGGACCCAAATATGGTAAGATGATATGATTAAGCAATACAATTGGAAATAAATAAACATAAGATATTAAAATAGTCATCTATATATTTTATTTATACCATTCCCATATATCAACTACAATTTGGTCTGAAACCATCTTTTGGTATCTTTCACTTCTTTAGATCCCTGGCCATGAAGTATGAGCATGCACCGAGATTCTCATGTAGAATGTATGTATAAACACAACTATACAACATCAATTCTTACTTAAAAGAAATCCACATGCATATAAATGTGTATATCATGATGGAAAGCTAAATATTAATATAATAACACAATAAATCATATTTTGATTGATCATTATGTAACCAGGATGCTATGAACCCCTACCAAACCTTCATCGTTGCCAATACAAAAGAATGGAATAATTCTTCATCATATGAAATAATTCATGTTATGTGACTATTTTCACCTTTATAGATAATACAAATTAAAAATTTATGTAAAGAAAACCCTAAAATAATTTAATGGATCATCACATCCTTTACTCATGGATATATAATTTCCGTCATTGGAATGTATTCATGGTATTCCTGAATCAATGGATCTATAGGAATATGCAAGGATGTTAACAATCGACACAACATTTCGAAATATGAACCAATTAAAATTTTGTCTTGAGTTCTCCCTGGGGGAAATCACATGCTATGATTTGGAACTATCCGTCTTGTATCCAGAGCCTTAAATATATGAGTCATATCATACATGTTTCCCCTATAATGGGCCTGCTAAATTCATTAGGACCACCCATCAACCAATACACTGAAAAAATGATTTAATCGATTTGAAAAAATTGGAATGTAAGGGAATATATATTAAGGATAAATTTATCAAAATAATTACTGATGATTCTATTAAATAATTCGCAATTAAGACAGAAAATAACAAGTAAAAATCAAGGAATATAAAAGATACCATGACTATGAAATAAAAACATATAATGAGTATAATGACCCATACTTTACATAAATTGTTATTACATCATAATTTAACCACACTTATTACAACATATAACAAAACCATGAAAAGACCTTATAGGTATAGTGTCTTTAGAAACTAGGAAACATAAACAACTGGTTCATAAAGCATCTACTTTGCCTCCCATTTATTTCATCATATCTAGAGTCCCTTTTTGGAATATTCTACTTAATAATATTCTTCCAAGCCTGGGGAAATAAAACATACAAAAGGTTGAGCTCAAATGATCAGTAAGGGTAAACAAAAGAAATATCAATCACATCATATTCATAATAACATAACATTTTGTAAATTTTAACCGAAAAAAGGGAGCATAATTCCATAACATGGGATAAATCATAGTAGTGAAATGAAATCACAATAATCATAACTTAAAACATGAAACTTTGTGGCATACACACATAATCATAGAGAATCATTTCTTATTAGTCAAGACTCATTTCCAAGACTATCTTAGTGGACAAAGTCCATTTCTAAACCGAGTCACCCTCGTTTCAGTCCTGTTTCACTGAACCGGTATAACCTACCGTTCCAGCCATCTCTATCTCATGAGATATAAAATATTTACCCAATGAATTGGAGGGAGATATAGGTCCCACCCATCTCATAATGATACCTTTCTTATGTGTGCCACAAAATCTTAAATCATACATCATTGCATAACCCATGTAATAAAAATGGGATTCTTAAACATCATTCCATCATAAAATAATCCATATAAGATAAAAGGAAATCAGAAAAATAATTCCATTATAACATAATAAAAAAAATGTAAAAATAGGGATAAAAACATAACCCTATATTATCTTAGATGGAAAATAATTTTGATAAAACACTTGAACACCATTCTTGAGGAAAATATCCTTTCTACTTCAAAAACATTTTTCCTTTCTTAATATATCGTACAATTTTAAACTAAAATAAGTTGATTAAAAATAAACTTGAAAACTTTCAAAGGAAGCTTCTTGGAAATATTGTTTTAAAAATCCATTCATGCCGTATAAGTTAAAAATACATTCTTCACGTACTTTTGTCGGAAAAATCAAAAAGTACCTCGTACGAAAAATGAAAAAAGATTCCTTTCATATATTTTACTAAAAACTCACCGAAGGGTAAAATTGGATATAAAATATTTTAGAAGGATATAAATATTACATTTTGAGGAAACATGGATGTGGATGATAAAATATTCCCCAATAAATTATGAAGTATAAACAATCTCGGATAAAAATTGAGATTGCGAGATTTTATCTTACCTTAGGTCCGATATGATTTGTACGTGTCCGAACCTACTGTATAATGATTTAAATAATGTTATTGACTTATTCCATAATCATACATATTTTTAATGATATCATATTTGGTCATATTCTTAGCTTCTTAGTAGTAATATTTCATTGCTACTTCTTATCCAGGTGTTTATAACTTTTTGTTCTTATGCGTGTTTTGTCGAATAAATTATTATTCTTCTATTTAGGTTATAGATACCTAATTTCCATAATGGTATTAGTGTAATATATATAATATTCATTCATTCAATTCATTTATATAATCATTATGAAATGAAGATCATGTAGAACGAGTCGCATCACATCATGGAGACGGTATTCCGTACTTACGCACGAGTGATGATATCATTTCTATGATCGTGGAATTGTATTGGAGTGTATGTATACTATTTCAGAATCAGTATCACTTCATAATAGTCATATATAGTCATTATTTACACTATTATACCCATCCAAGTAAGGTGGTGGTGGAAAATAGATTACACCACGGCGTGGAGACGGTATTCCGTACGTACGCACGCGCGGTGATTTCATTTTCCGTAGGATGGATGGATGGTTAAATAAGGTTGTTTCATACTTATAATAACATATCAGTATATGAGTGATACTGATGTTATTACTTCATAATGAAACAACTAAAGAAGAAGAAGTGGAGGAAGAAATAAAGATGAAACAATCGGTAATGGACATTACCTCTTCTTTGAAGTGCTTGTTTGAGACCTCCTTTTAGGGAACTAAAATGGGTCTTTGAAGAAGACCAGAACCTCTAGGATATTTCTAGGGAAGTGGAGAGAATAAATTGGCAGGGGTTGGTCGAGCATGAAGACTCAAAGTGGTGTGAGGAAGAGAGGGAGGAAGTGTCCTTTTATAAGGGAGGAGAGGGGCACCTTTGGAATAACTAAAAATATTATTTTATTATAAAGTCATGTTCGGTTTTAAATAGCTCCAAATTGATTTATTTCGAGGATAAGGTGGGGATGGGTCGAAATAATCTCATAAAATAGAATTTAGACAAGTTTAGGTTCCAATTTTAACCTTATCATTTAGATTTAACATTAAGTTAAATAATTTTACTTTTTCCATGTCTTCTTGTGTTCTTATACTATAAGGTTAATAAACGTACTATAAGCAGCCAAACGAACCCCAAGTTGTTTATTATTAAACTATATAACCTTATCTAAGTCATTTGTCCAAACCTAAAATTTTTAGGAATAAAATAACAATTAATAATATAATATTTGTTTTAAAAACTATTTTATGTCAATTTTGACACTATTTATTAATTGATTTTTGTGAAAATCACAACAGAATGATAAGTTCGAAAAAAGTTAATTAAATAAATACTAACATGTCATATTAACCTATAAAATTAGTGTAATTCATAAAAAGTCTCAAATTACATTTATTTGGGTATTTATAACATCAATTATGTCAATATTTTATTAATAAGATAATTACTACATCATCATTGTGTTATAAATAAATTAAATTATTTAATGTATAAAAATTTCAAATAAAATACCATTATGTAAGAAATCTTTTTAGCTTTATAATGAATATTTATAGTCGAATTTATCTTTTGTATAACCCCATATTAAAAATGATTTACTTATTAAACTTTGATTTTAACTATTTTAACCCTTCTTTAAATAAATTAATAATAAATGTCCTAATCTAATCCAAGTTGGCCTAAATGGTCATATTTTATTCATAAGGTTGTTTTTGGTCTAATTAAACTTGTCCAATAGAATTAGGACGTGTGTTAGGGTAATCATAATATCATTTTTACCCTTAATTACCCTATTTACTTTTAACCGTGGTAAAAAAGTAAAAAGTTTCTATTCACCAAAAAATTATTTTCATCTCATTGAACAACATTTTACTTACTGACAACAACCGTGTCTCTCGGATTTTCGAAATTCCACTCACAGAAGTGGTAAAATTAAGTTTTATGAAAAATTCAGTTTTTTAACTACCACTTAGTGGTTTCACTATTCATCAAAAATTGAAAGTTTTCAGAAAAATACCAAAATTTCACCCTATGCTAATTTCGATAATACGAATCCAAAAATGAAGTCCATTTTGAAAACTAAAATTTATAAAATTTCAAAAAGTGGTAATTACTATTCATAACAGCTAGTTTTAATAATATTTTAATAATATATCATTGTGTAGTGAAACTCGGTATTGCGTACGACACAAGCTATCGAGGAAGCTCGAGATTTCGTGAAAAGCAAGCCAAGCAAGTGTTGTGTGTAGAAAAAGATTCCTTTGATGATTTATATAACATAAAAAGTCTCGGGTGCTACATTCTACCCCCCTTAAAATGAATTTCACCCTCGAAATTTGTCACTTTGTAACAAACAGATGAGGATACCTCTCCCTCATCATATCCTCAAGCTCCCATGTAGCTTCTTCTAATTGGTGGTTCCTCCATAATACTTTCACCAATCAAGTGGTCTTGTTTCGTAGGACTTTTTCACTACGATCCAGAATCTCTATCGGTTGTTCTTCATAAGAAAGATCTTGCTCCAGCAGTACAACTTCTGAGCTGAGTACATGTGAAGGATCAGGTATGTACTTTCTCAGGAGAGATACATGGAACACATCGTGAACTTGAGAGAGATTCGGTGGAAGCGCCAATCGGTAAGCTACCTTCCCAACACGATCCAGTATTTCGAAAGGATCGTTATATCTAGGGCTCAACTTCCCCTTCTTTCCAAATCTCATAACCCTCTTCTAGGGAGATATTCGTAAGAACACTTTATCACCCACTTCAAACTCTAGGTCTTTTCTTCGATTGTCGGCATAACTTTTCTGTCGACTCTGAGATGCTCTTATGTGTTGTTGAATAGATCTGACCTTTTCTGCCATTTCATCAACGAGATCGGGTCCTAATAGCTTTCTTTCCCCAACCTCATCCCAGCAAGTTGGAGTCCTGAATTTATTTCCATAGAGAGCTTCATAAGGATCCATCTGAATACTGGAGTAAAAGCTATTATTATAAGAAAATTACACCAAAGGTATGTGTTGATCCCAACCACCTTTGAAATCCATAGAGCAAGCTCTCAACATATCTTCTAGAGTTTGAATTGTTCTCTCAGACTGACCGTCTGTCTGAGGATGATAAGCAGTGCTGAAACTCAACTCTGTATCCATAGTATGTTGAAGACTTCGCCAGAACTTTGAGGTAAATCAAGGATCCCGATCAGATATAATAGAAAGTGGTACTCCATGCAATCTTACCACTTCATTTACATATATCCTGGCAAGCTGATCCAGAGAGAAATCCTCTCTAATAGCAATGAAGTGTGCAGACTTTGTAAGACGATCAACTATGACCCAGATAGCATTATTGCCTTTAGATGTTTTAGGATGTCCTGTGACAAAGTCCATAGTGATGTTTTCCCATTTCCATTCGGGTATGGGTAATGGTTGTAACATCCCCTTAGACTTCTGTCTCTCAGCTTTAACTTGTTGACAAACCAAGCATCGAGAGACATATTCAACAACATCTCTTCTCATGCCATCCCACCAGAAGTACTCTTTCAGGTCCCTATACATCTTCGTGCTTCCAGGATGAATAGAGAATGAAGAACTATGAGCCTCATCTAGTAGATCCTTCTTTAATTTCGGGATGGGAGGAACACAAACCCGATTCCTGAAATTTATTATCCCATCACAATCAAGGTTGAATTCAGGAACATTTCTCACCTTCTTTTGTAACTCAACATCTTCTTTCTGTGCCTCTTTAATCTTCACATGTATAGATGGTTGAACATTCATTTGAGAAAGATACGATTTTCCCCTTTCATTATAATTCTAAGATCCATACTTTGTAAATCCATAAATATTGGATCTTTTGTGATCCTCATCATGGATAAACTAGCATGGTCTTGTCGACTTAATGCATCTGACACCTTGTTTTCATTCCTAGGGTGGTAATGGATTGAACAGTCGTAATCCTTAATCAGCTCCAACCATCTTCTTTGGCGCATATTCAGCTCCTTTTGTGTGAAAATATACTTTAAACTTTTATGATCAGTATAAATATCACACCTTTTACCATAAAGGTAATCCCTCCAAATCTTTAATGCAAAGATTACCACAGCTAAATCCAAATCATGTGTTGGGTAATTTTGCTCATGGATTTTCAACTATCGTGAGGAATAAACTATCACCATATAATTTTGCATAAGAACACACCCCAATCCCTTCTTGGATGCATCACTGTAGATCACAAGCCTTTCTCCACTATAAGGTAGTGTGAACACAGGTGCACTGGATAACCTTCTTTTCAACTCCTTAAAATTCTCTTCAAATTCCTCCGTCCAAACAAACTTAACTCCTTTCCGAGTCAACTTGGTGAGTGGATTAGATAATCGTGAAAAATCTTTCACAAAACGTCGATAATATCCAGCCAAAGCAAGAAAACTTCGGATCTTAGTCACTGTTGTTGGTCTCGACCATCTTTCGATAACCTCTGTTTTTGCTGGATCCACAGATATCCCATATTTGGAGATTATGTGACCCAAAAAATGCAGCTTTTTGAAGCCAAAATTCAGACTTGGTAAATTTGGCATAAAGCTTCTCCTTTCTCAGGGTCTTCAATATAATTCTCAAGTGATCTTCATGTTCTTCCTTGCTCTTTGAATAGACAAGAATATCGTCTATAAAGACTACCACAAACTGATCAAGATAGTCTTTAAAGACTCTATTCATTAGATCCATGAAGATAGTAGGGGCATTAGTAAGACCAAATGGAATCACTATAAATTCACAGTGTCCATACCTTGTACGGAAAGCCGTATTTGGTATATCCTTCCTTTGGACTCTTAATTGATGATACCCTGAACGAAGATCAATCCTGGAAAAGTATTGAGCTCCGCGTAGTTGGTCAAATAGGTCATCAATGCGTGGGAGAGAATATTTGTTCTTGATAGTGATCTTGTTAAGTTCTCAATAATCAATATAGAGTCTCATTGATCCATCTTTCTTCTTAACAAACAGAACAGGTGCTCCCCAAGGTGACGCACTAGGGCGTATGAACCCCTGATCAAGATTCTCTTGGAGTTGCTTCTTCAATTCCTGCAACTCAATTGGGGCCATTCTATAAGGTGTATTTGAAATAGGCAAAGCACCCAGCACGAGTTCTATTGAAAACTCAACTTCACGATTCGGTGGAAGACCCGGTAATTCCTCAGGAAAGACATCATCAAACTCTCGTACAATGGGCATATTCTTAATCGTGAGTTTCTCACCAAACATTTGAGATAAATAACCATCATTTAGTGGAATCAATACCCTTAAAATGGAATAAATTTCCACTGGAAGGTTATGTTCATCATTGCATCGATAGACGATCATAGATTGATCTGGAATATGAAATGTGACTTCACTTATTTGTAAATTGATATGAGATCCATGTAGAGAAATCCAATCCATGCCAAGAATCACATCAAATTCCACTATAGGAAGGATCACAAGATTTTCAGGAACCACTTTCCCACAATCTTCAATCGGAGAAGAATTATATACTTTTGATGTGACTATTGTGCCATTAGGTTTTTTCACAGCTAACTCAACATCTAATTGTTGAGGTAATACGGTGATACCCTTATAAAATTCTTCAGAAATAAAAGAGTGGGTGGATCCAGAATCAAATAAAACATTTGCTACTTTAGAGTGGATGGTAAGTATACCTTTCACCACATCGTTATCGTACTCCACATCGCTGATAGAAATTGCATGTGACTTTCCTTTGTCTTTAGCCTTAAGAGTTTGTTGACGTCGACCATCATCATCAACCCTTGGATTAGGGAATTTATTGGCATAATGTCCTATCTCCTTGCACTTAAAACATTGAAGTGTAGTAGGTTCATTCTGTGTATCCCTTCCTTTGTTTGCATCGTTAGACATCTTCTTCCCATCATCGCGACATTCAAATGCCCGATGACCTTCATTTCCACATTTGAAACATTTACTTGTCCCTTTAAGACAACTCCCTCCATGTTTCTTTCCAAACATTGAGCATAAGGGAAATCTCATCTTATTTTCAGTGTGCTCTGTAGATTTTCCTTTGAATTCCATTTTCCTCTTCTTATCAAACCCATATGACTGATGGGTTACTCCAATGTCCATCTCAACTTTGAGAGAACATCAAACAATTTCCTCGTAGATATTGAAGTCCCTTATGTCTAAGGCCCTTCGAAGACTTGGTTTTAAGCCACTAAAGAATCGATCGATCTTACTCTCAGGTTGAATAATAATACCAGAAGCGTACCTTGCAAGTCTTGTAAAATTTTCTTCATAGGTACCAACAGATTCATCATCCTTTTGCTTCAGTTCAAGAAACTCTTTCTCCATCTTTGTTCGGAGAATATGAGGGAAGTACTTATTGAAAAATAATTTCTTGAACTCTTCCCATTCCATGGACTCAATTTCATCCCTTTGCCTCATATTCTTAATAAGATTCCACCATTGATCAGCATCACCTTCCAAACGATACACTGCAAAGATGACTTTATCATGCTCAGAACATTGAAGAACTGAAAATATCTTTTCAGTAGTACTAATCCATTGTTCAGCAACTAATGGATCAGTAGACCCGCTAAATGAAGGTGCACGCTGTCTCATGAAGGATTCAACAGAATTTTTCTCCTTCCTTTGCTCGTTTGGAAGTCCTTCATGATTCATAGCTTGAGAAAGTTGTGTGAGCATGGCTACAAGATTTTTCATTCCAGCTCCCATAATGTTTGGTTGCTCAGGGGGGACAATCATTGCATTGCCTGTCACATTCCGCATTGACACGGTTCCTTCGGGTTCCAGCCATTTACTAAAACCAAGAATAATAGTGTGAGCAACACTAATTATAATAGGAAAACCACATAATCAAGAATAAAATTTCACACTTAAGGTCTTATCCTAGGTTATTCATTGTAACATCCCAGGTAAATAAAGAATAAGACATATTCATATTTATTAATATTTTTTAATTAAATATTAATTTTTTTTGAAGTGGTTGCTATGTACGATAGCGTGCCCGATACACAACAATGAGTTTCTTTGAAATCTTACGTTACACGCTAATAATATAATTTCAAATGGTAGTTAACACGTAGCCGTTGTACTGGCAGGAATGAATAGAAATAACTAAAATATGAATATATATGTTTGTACATTTATCCAATTAAAGATAAAGGCTTAAAATAAGAAAAGAATTCAATTATATACATAAATACATTAATATTCACTAAAAGGTTCATTTATCACCTTTTGATGGCGAACCCTCTTTAAATATAGTTTTGGTCACTCTTATACATTCTTTTGGACTAAATAAAATCCTTCTTTATAATTGGGACATCAAAATTTACTTTGTGTATGTTTTTTTTATTTTTCCGACAAAGTTCATTTTTTATGAATAAGTGAAAAATGTTGTATTTTAATTCAAAACCACTTTTAATATAATTTATTTATATGATTAGATTATCTTTTGAATTGGTTTTAAAGTGAAACCATAAAATATTTTTACCATTTGATTCAATTGTGGACTTTGTAATTAATTTCACTTTGAAATTCGACATAAACAAATATCAATCTTTTGATATATATTGTTTCTTAAAAACACGCTATTTGTTTTGTCAGCGGGAGTTAATTATTAAATTAATTAATTCTACTTATATTCTTTAAATTAGGTAATATAAACATCATTTTTGAATTCGGAATATGGAATATAGCTTAGAGTGAATTTTTGGTAATTTTCTGAAAAACACCTATTTTTGATGAATAGTGAAACCACTAAGTGGTAATCAAGCAAACTGATTTTTCAGTTAAATGAAAGTTTACCACTAATGTGTATTGAATTTTGAAAATCTGACATACATTGCTGTCATTAGTATGTAAAACGTGGTTCAATGGGATGAAAATAATTTTTTGGTGAATAGTAACTTTTTTTTCATTAATCACGATTAGAGGTTATTAGTGTAATTTAAGGTAAAAATGATATTATAAAAATATGAAAACACAATGACACTTGTCCTACCCATATTGGATGAGTCATGGACGACCAAGAAAACCCATGGGTCGATTTAGGGGACCCTATGGAGCCTCTTGGGTGAGATAATGACTTTAATGCCTTTTTTTAAATAAAGGTGAAAATGACACTAACATAAATTGTTTTACTAAAACAATTTTTAGAAGGTGTTTTACTAATCATATTTTTGCCTATAAATACTCTTTGGAAAGATAAAACAATTTCCTACATAATGATATTTTTGTTATAATTTTTAGACATTAAATTAATTAATTTAATTATGACATCATGATGATGCAACGATGACCTCATTAATGAACAGTTTAAATAAAATGAAACAATAATATAAAATCTAAGACCTACACTTGTCCAAAAACTATTGGATGGGAATATTTCGAAGCATTATCATCTTATATTCTAAATATATCAATGTGGGACCTTATAAATTCGAAACACTTTTGAAAATAAAATAATAGTTTCATGGTTTCCAAAAGTGCCCCTCCTCTCCTCTTACAAAAGGCCCCCACCTCTACCTCATTTCACACACTCCTCAAGCCTTTGTATCAGCCATCCACTACCCATTTACTCTCTCCAAATCCCTGTCCTCATCCTAGAGGATTCCCTTTGGGCATAATCCTTTCAAAGGAAGCCTTTAGGCTCAAATCAATAGGAGTTACACTTTTAAAGGTAATTCATTCTCTCATGTTCATTTGTTTTATTTTGCTTAACCAACCCCCTAAACTCTTTTTATTTACTTCTTTTGTAACAGCACCAGTATCTTCAGTATACTATGATATTGTTATAAGATTTATTCGATCTACACTCTCACACAACTACATCAAATGGTTAAAGAACATACGGTTTCTGTGGATGGCGAAATTCTGCCTCCCGAAACGATGATTGTTCAATACTCATTTAACACCTTCAAAGGTGGCCATTATGATGTCACTATTTTTATATATGATATATAATATGTTTATTCTTTCCTTTAGCTTCTGTATTTTTCATTTATGGCATACCATTATTGTTTCCATTATGGGTAAACACGATATCTTCATTTTAGGAAGTGCGGACTACCGCCCCCTGAAAGTGATTTGATTCGTTAATACCATATGTGGGATGTGTAAAGGATAAAGTTAATGATATTATATATGTTATTATACTGGAATTATAAAATACTCTTATATAATTATGATTCCATTCCAGAAAATACGAAATAGTAATGGAAGTAGCGTTCATGCGTACGTACGACTTACCGTCTCCATGAACGGTGCATTTCATTTCTTACCTATAAATGTGATGTAATATTATAAATACATGTATATGATGAATATATATGATATATATGTTATCCAAATCATTAATATCTTTCTGGATATAACGTACCTTTGACCTAATTAACAACATGTAAGTATAAGAAGTCTATTTTTGACTTAAGAACCAAATACCGACAAAATGAACATTATTAACTTAAATGATTACATGATGTTCATAACATGGTATAAAAGGAATAATGAACATGAAAAGGTTCTTAAGAAAGTAGATATTAACTCAAGTTTATTATTCAGGAGATTAAAGAACGGTCGGGTCAAGTCGGATACGAGGTATGGGACTTCGTCTCAATCACCTTTCATTGAGGCATATTTTATTTTATACACAACCTTCTTTTATACGGTGTATAAGCCCCTTTGACTTTTACTCTTATTAAAAAGGAATATTTTTTTATACGAAGCATTTTACAAAACGAAAAAAGGGAATGTTTTTCTTGTCGTACGTATGCGGCGACAACGACTTCTCCACCGCCGTGACCATTATTGGAGTTTTGACTTCCTCTAAAAGCCATACCCTTTTTTTTAAATAAAAAATAAATACCATGTTTTACTTTGGTATTGAAAATGGTTTTCATAATGTTTTTATTATATCAATGTGTTGAATTGATATCTTGTGTTTGAAATGTGGAAATGTTATGTTTCTTTTATGCATGTTTTATGTGATATGATTATTTTATGGTTCTTGGGCATTATTATGAAGACGGGTGGTTCCGTGATAAACTAAGGGCGGGTGAGCCTGATATAGCTCTCCAATGCATTGGGTAACACGATGGAGTGAAACGTTAAGGTTTCTCCGAAGAGATTTATGGAATATACTGTGAGGGGTATTCCAAACGTAACCAAGAGGGTTACTCCCTATGTAAGAATGTTATGAATGCCTCAAGTTACCTTTATGTCTTATGATATATATGATTTGTTAATGATTTTATGAGGTATGTTAAAGTGCCTATGTTTTATGGGTAAAGTATGATTTCATTCTTATGTATATATAAACTCGTGTTTCCTTTCCTTGTTCTTTTTATATAACCCATACTGATCTTTTTATGCTCATCCCAAGTTTTTGAAATGTTTTTCACAGGTCACGGGAAAGGTACATGATAAGATGATAGTGTCAAGGTAGTGTCAATAAAGAATCCATGTTTTATTTTCAATATGATTCCGTTGATGGGAAAAAGAATACTATCTTTTATTGTAACCACTTTGTTTAAATGTGGGTTGTAATGCATGTTTTAAGATCTAATTCTCTAAAACTCTAAACCTGAAAAGATCCTCAACGTGTAATCTTGTGATAACTCAAGATTATGTAAGGTTTAAGGCTGGGGCCTTATAGTTGGTATCAGAGGTCGGTTTAGATAACTTTAGGAGTTAGAATTCTATGAAATTATTATCCAAAAGTTTTTTTTATGGTCAAATTGAAATGATATAGAATTTAAAGATTACCATGTTGCTTTATCTAAGACATGTTTGTTCAGAATAGTTTTCCGTAGAGGAAATAGGGAAGCAGTGCTAGGAAGGCATACGGATGGAAATAACCTTCCGAACCAGCATCCTAAGATGGTCAGAATTGGAACTGAACAGTTTGTTGCAGTAATGGCACAGTTGAATCAAGCGATAAATGGTGGTGGTATCCATGCAAGAGATCAGCCAGATCAACCGCAAAGGAACATGTCAGCGGTGGAACATTTCATGAGGCAACATCCCCCATCATTCAGAGGATCATCTGACCCTGTGTCATCTGAAGGGTGGATTAAAGCACTAGAGAAGATTTTCTATGCCATGGGGTGTTCAGAAAATCAAAAGGTTAGTCTTGATATTTACCGCTTGGAAGGTGAAGCAGACCAGTGGTGGTCTATAGTTAAAAATATCAGGGATGCCAATGAGATTGATTCTCTTGACTGGGATGAACTCAAAGGTATTTTTCTTGAGAAGTATTTTCCTAAGGCTATTTGACTTAGGATGGAAAAACAATTCCTGGAATTGAGGCAAGAGGAAGACTCAGCGGCTGCCTATGAAGAAAGGTTCACTCGATTGGCAAGGCATGCTTCAAATTTTATCCGAGACCTTGATAGTAAAATCAATCATTTTTATTCAGGATTAAAGACAAAATATCGAAGGGCTTTAGCTTCTCGTGAGTTCAAAAGTTATGAAAAGCTTGTTCGATGTGCTGAGAAGGTAGAAATGGAGTTTGCCGATGATCAAGTGTTCTACAACAACCAGCAAAAGAAGAGAATGAGGTGGCAGGAGAAAGGAAAGAATTCTTCAAAAAAGTCTGATGGTAAGAAAACTAAGTTTCCAGTTTGTGATAGTTGTGGTAAAAGGCATGCTGGGGAATGTCTTCTGAATTATGGAAAGTGCTACTGATGTGGTAAGAAGGGACATAAGGCTCTTGATTGCACTGGAAAAGATCAGGGTGATGGTAAGACCAAATTTGATTTACAGTTAGTGAAATGTTTTAAGTGCAATGAGATGGGTCACTATGCAAATGAGTGTCCAACAAAGAGCTTGAGTGATGTAAAGCAGTTAGACTACAAGCAGAAAGGGGTGGTGAAATCCTTTGCAACTACTTCAGCAGATGTCGAGCCATCAAATGAAGTTGTATCAGCTCCAGGGAGCTCAGTATTTTTCGAAGATTGACTTGAGGTCGGGGTACCATCAGTTTAAAGTAAAAGAAGGATACGTTCCAAAGACTACTTTTCGTATTAGATATAGACATTATGAATTTTTAGTTATGCCTTTTGGGCTAACCAATGCACCTGCTATATTCATGGACTTAATGAATAGAATTTTCCATGAATTCTTGGATAATTTTGTGGTGGTTTTCATTGATGATATTTTGGTGTTTTCTAAAAGTAAAGAGGAGCATGAAAGTCATTTAAGGGTTGTTTTTCAAACCTTAAAAGAAAAGAAACTATATGGAAAATTCAGCAAGTGTGAGTTTTGGTTTCAAAAAATTTCTTTCCTTGGTCACATTGTTTCTAAAGATGGTATAACCGTTGATCCTGCAAAAACAAAGGTTGTTGAAGAATGGCCAAGACCCACAAATGTAACCGAGATTCGTAGTTTTCTTGGTTTGGCAGGCTATTACCGAAGGTTTGTTAGAAATTTTTCACGGTTATCTGGTCCAATGACTAAGCTAACTCGGAAGGGTGTTAAGTTTATCTGGACAAAAGAATGTGATGATTGTGTTCAGGAACTGAAAAGAAGATTGGTTAATGCTCCAGTTTTGGCACTACCTTCCAGAAAGGGTGAGTTTGTCATCTACAACGATGCTTCATTGAAAGGACTTGGTTGCGTCCTAATGCAGAATGATTAGGTAATTGCTTATGCTTCACGACAATTGAAAACACATGAGGTAAATCATCCAACACATGATTTGGAATTAGCTGCTGTTGTTTTTTATTTGAAAATTTGGAGGCATCATTTGTATGGAGTAACGTGTGAAATATATACCGATCACAAAAGTTTAAAGTATATATTCACTCAGAAATAATTGAACATGAGACAAAGGATATGGCTAGAATTAATCAAGGATTATGATTGTACGATTCACTACCATCCGGGAAAAGCAAATAAAGTGGCTGATGCTTTGAGTCAAAAAAGTAATGCTTCGTTAGCAATGTTGAGTTTGGAACGTGATCCTTTGGTTAAGGATTTGATGAACTTTGGAATAGAAGTTGTTGGTGCAGGAAGTTCTTCTATTTTATTTTAGGTATCAGTGAAATCTACTCTATCAGACAGAATCAAGCAAGCACAGAAGCAAGACAGTGAGTTGCAGAAAAAGGTAGAGCTGGTTCAGAAAGGTATGTTGCCTGAATTCAACATTTATAATGATTGTGTTTTGAGATTTGGGAAGAGATTGTGTGTACCTTGTGATTCATAGTTTAAGGAAGAGTTGTTATGTGAAGCTCACAGTTCTCCGTTTTCAGTTCATCCTGGCAGTACTAAAATGTACAGAGATCTTCGAGAGTATTACTGGTGGGATGGAATGAAAAGAGATATTGCTGATTTTACTGTGAAGTGTTTGACTTGTCAACAGGTTAAAGAAGAGTGACAGTTACCGAATGGGATGCTTCAGCCTTTACCAGTGCCATAGTGGAAATTAGAGAATATATTCATGGACTTTGTTGTGGGATTACCAAATACATCTCGAGGTAATAATGCAATCTGGGTTGTTGTTGATCGCTTGAAAAAATCTGATCATTTCCTTCCTATTTGAGATACATTCTCTCTAGATCAACTTTCTCATTTGTATCTTAAGGAGATAGTCAGGTTGCATGGAGTTCCCCTCTCCATTGTGTCTGATCGTGATCCCAGGTTCACTGCTAAATTTTGGAAAGGCCTTCAGAAGTCTTTGGGTACTGAATTAAATTTTAGTACAGCTTTTCATCCCTAATCAGATGGGCAGTCAGAACAAACAATTCATACTTTAGAGGATATTCTACGTGCTTGTTCGATGGATTATCAGGGAACTTGGGACCAACATCTTTCTTTGGTTGAATTTTCTTATAACAACAGTTTTCATTCCAGTATACAGATGGCTCAATTTGAGGCATTATATGGAAAACAGTGTCGAACTCCAGCTTTTTGGGATGAAGTAGGGGAAAGGAAGATGATGGGACCAGAGTTGGTAGAAGAGTTGGCAGAAAAAGTTCAGTTGATTCAGGGACACATGAGAACAGCTCAGAGCAGGCAGAAAAGTTATGCGGACAACAGGAGGAAGGATCTCTCTTTTGAGGTAGGTGATCATGTTTTTCTCAAAGTTTCTCCATGGAAAAGTGTTAAGAGATTTGGTAAGAAAGGAAATCTAAGTCCAAGGTTCATTGGACCATACAAAATTCTGGAGAGAGTTGGATCAGTTGCATACCGAGTGGCTTTACTTCGGAGTTTATCTCAGGTACACAATGTTTTTCATGTTTCAATGATGAGAAAGTATATGCCAGATCCATCTCATGTTTTGAGTCCAGAGGTAGTTCAGCTGGAAGAGAATCTATCTTACGAGGAACAACCGGTCTAGATTCTTGACCACAGGGAGCAGTTATTGCCGAATAAGGTGATTAATCAGGTAAAGGTTTTATGGAAAAACCATATGGTTGAAGAGGCAACATGGGAATCTGAAAATGCTATGAGGGATAAATACCCCCACTTATTTGATAAGTGAATAAAATTGCGAGGATGCAATTCCCAAAAGGGGAGAAGGATGTAACATCCCAGGTAAATAAAGAATAAGACATATTCATATTTTTTAATATTTTTTAATTAAATATTAATTTTTTTGAAGGGGTTGCTATGTACGATAGCGTGCCCGATACGCAACAATGAGTTTCTTTGAAATCTTACGTTACACTCTAATAATATAATTTCAAATGGTAGTTAACACGTAGCCGTTGTACTGGCAGGAATGAATAGAAATAACTAAAATACTAATATATATGTTTGTACATTTATCCAATAAAAGATAAAGGCTTAAAATAAGAAAGGAATTCAATTTTATACATAAATACATTAATATTCATTAAAAGGTTCATTTATCGCCTTTTGATGGAGATACCTCTTTAAATATAGTTTTGGTCACTCTTATACATTCTTTTGGACCAAATAAAATCCTTCTTTATAATTGGGACATCAAAATTTACTTTGTGTATGTTTTTGTTATTTTTCCGATAAAGTTCATTTTTTATGAATAAGTGAAAAATGTTGTATTTTAATTCAAAACCCCTTTTAATCTAATTTATTTATATGATCAGATTATCTTTTGAATTGGTTTTAAAGTGAAACCATAAAATATTTTTACCATTTGATTCAATGGTGGACTTTGGAATTAATTTCACTTTGAAATTCGACATAAACAAATATCAATCTTTTGATATATATTGTTTCTTAAAAACACGCTATTTGTTTTGACAACGGGAGTTAATTATTAAATTAATTAATTCTACTTATATTATTTGAATTAGGTAATATAAACATCATTTTTGAATACGGAATATCGAATATAGCTTAGAGTGAATTTTTGGTAATTTTCTGAAAAACTCCAATTTTTGATGAATAGTGAAACCACTAAGTGGTAATCAAGCAAACTGATTTTTCAGTTAAATGAAAGTTTACCACTAATGTGTATTGAATTTTGAAAATCCGACATACATGGTTGTCATTAGTATGTAAAATTTGGTTCAATAGGATGAAAATAATTTTCTGGTGAATAGTAACTTTTTTTCATTAATCGCGATTAGAGGTAATTAGTGTAATTTAATGTAAAAATGATATTATAAAAATATGAAAACACCATGACACTTGTACTACCCCTATTGGATGAGTCATGGCCGACCAAGACAACTCATGGGTCGATTTAGGGGAACCTATGGAGCCTCTTGGGTGAGATAATGACTTTAATGCCTTTTTTAAATAAAGGTGAAAATGACACTAATATAAATTGTTTTACTAAAACAATTTTTAGAAGGGGTTATACTAATCATATTTTTGTCTATAAATACTCTTTGGAAAGATAAAAATATTTCCTACATCATGATATTTTTTTTATAATTTTTAGACATTAAATAAATTAATTTAATAATGACATCATGATGATGAAATGATGACCTCATTAATGAACAATTTAAATAAAATGAAACGATAATATAAAATCTAAGACCTAAACTTGTCCAAAAACTATTGGATGGGAATATATAGAAGCCTTATCATCTTAGCTTAGAAATATATCAATTTGGGACCTTAGAAATTCGAAACACTTTTGAAAATAAAATAATAGTTTCATGATTTCCAAAAGTGCCCCTCCTCTCCTCTTATAAAAGGCCCCCACCTCTACCTCATTTCACACACTCCTCAAGCCTTTGGCTCGGCCATACCCTGCCCATTTACTCTATACACATCCCTCTCCTCATCCTAGAGGATTCCCTTTGGGCAGAATCCTTTCAAAGGAAGCATTTAGGCTCAAATCAAAAGGAGTTACACTTTTAAAGGTAATTCATTCTCTCATGTTCATTTGTTTTATTTTGCTTCTCCATCCCCATAAACTCTTTTTATTTACTTAATTTGAAACAACAACAGTATCTTCAATATACTAGGATGTTTTTATAATATTTATTCGAGCTACACTCTCACACAACTACATCAAATGGTTATAGAACATACGGTTTCCGTGGATGGTGAAATTCTGCCTCCCGAAACGATGATTGTTCAATACTCATTTAACACCTTAAAAGGTGGCCATTATGATGTCACTATTTTTATATATGATATATAATATGTTTATTCTTTCCTTAAGATTCTGTATTTTTCATTTATGGCATACCATTATTGTTTCCGTTATGGGTAAACACGATATCTTCATTTTAGGAAGTGCAGACTACCGCCCCCTGAAAGTGATTTGATTCGTTAATACCATATGTGGGATGTGTAAAGGATAAATTTAATGATATTATATATGTTATTATACTAGAATTATATTATAATCTTATATCATTATGATTCCATTCCAGAAAATATGAAATAGAAATGGAAGTAGCGTCCATGCGTACGTACGACTTACCATCTCCATGAACGGTGCATTTCATTTCTTACCTCTAAATGTGATGTAATATTATAAATACATGTATATGATGAATATATATGATATATATGTTATACAAATCATTAATATCATTCTGGATATAACTAACCTTTGACCAAATTAACTACATGTAAGTATAAGAAGTCTATTTTTGACTTAAGAACCAAATACTGACAAAATGACCATTATTAACTTAAATGATTACATGATGTTCATAACATGGTATAAAAGGAATAATGTACTTGAAAATGTTCTTAATCAAGTATAGATTAACTCAATTTTATTATTTAGGAGATTAAAAAACGGTCGGGTCAAGTCGGATACGAGGTATGGGACTTCGTCTCAATCACCTTTCATTGAGGCATATTTTGTTTTATACACAACCTTCTTTTATACGGTGTATAAACCCCTTTGAATTTTACGCTTATTCAAAAGGAATCTTTTTTATACGAAGCATTTTACAAAACGACAAAAGGGAATGTTTTTATTGTCGTACGTATGCGGTGACAACGACTTCTCCGCCGCTGTGACCATTATTGGAGTTTCAGCTTCCTCTACAAGCCATACCCTTTTTTTAAATGAAAAATAAATACCATGTTTTACTTTGGTATTGAAAATGGTTTTCATAATGTTTTTATTATATCAATGTGTTGTATTGATATCTTGTGATTGAAATGCGGAAATGTTATGTTTCCTTGATGCATGTTTTCTGTGATATGATTATGTTATGGTTCTTGGGCATTATTATGAAGACGAGTGGTTCCGTGATAAACTAAGGGTGGGTGAGCCCGATATAGCTCTCCAATGCATTGGGTAACTCGAAGGAGTGAAACGTTAAGGTTTCTCCAAAGATATTTAGGGAATATACTGTGATGGGTATTCCAAACGTAACCAAGAGGGTTACTCCCTACGTAAGAATGTTATGAATGCCTCAAGTTACCTTTATGTCTTATGATTTCTATGATTTGTTCATGATTTTATGAGGTATGTTAAAGTGCCTATGTTTTATGGGTAAAGTATGATTTCATTCTTATGTATATATGAACTCATGTTTCCTTTCCTTGTTCTTTTTAAATAACCCATACTGAGCTTTTTATGCTCATCCCATGTTTTTGAAATGTTTTTCACAGGTCACGGGAAAGGTACATGATAAGATGATAGTGTCAAAGAAGTGTCAAGAAATAATCCATGTTTTATTTTCAATATGTTTCCGTTGATGGGAAAAATAATACTATCTTTTATTGTAACCACTTTGTTTAAATGTGGGTTGTAATGCATGTTTTAAGATCTAATTCTCTAAAACTCTAAACCTGAAAAGATACTCAACGTGTAATCTTGTGATAACTCAAGATTATGTAAGGTTTAAGGCTGGGGCCTTATATTCATGGCCATTTCTAAAACACTAAGAGTGTGTTCTATGCTTAGAATTGTCCTTCGGGTTCTTACTAAGGCTTTCACATCCTAGTTTCCAAAGGTTGACTATACCTTTCCTCTGATGCCAACTATAACGACCCATACTTTACATACATTGTTATTACTTCAGAATTGAAGCACGCTTATTACAACATATAACAAAACCAATAAAGGACCTTATATGTATAGTGTCTTTAGAAACTGGGAAACATAAACAACTGGTTCATAAAGCATCTACTTTGCCTCCCATTTATTTCATCATATCTAGAGTCCCTTTTTGGCATATTCTACATAATAATCTTCTTCCTGACCTGGGAAAATAAAACATACAAAAGGGTGAGCTCAAATTCTCAGTAAGGGTAAAGAAAAGAAATATCAATCACATCATATTCATAAGAACATAACATTTTGGAAATCATAACCAGCAAAAGGGAGCATAATTTCATAGCTTGGGATAAATCATAGTAGTGAAATGAAATACCAATAATCATAACTTAAAAAATTAAACTTTGTGGTATACACACATAATCATGGAGTATCATTTCTTATTAGTCAAGACTCATTGCCGAGACTATCTTAGTGGATAAAGTCCATTTCTGAACCGAGTCACCCTCGTTTCAGTCCTGTTTCACTGAACCGGTATAACCTACCATTCTATCCGTGTCTATCTCATGAGATATAAAATATTTAACCAATGCATTGGAGGGATATATAGGTCCCACCCATCTCATAATGATACCATTCTTATGTGTGCCACAAAATCTTAAATCATACATCATTGCATAACCCATGTAATTAAAATGGGATTCTTAAACATCATGCCATCATAACATAATCCATATAAGATAAAAGGAAATCATAAAAATAATTCCATCATAACATAATCAAAACAATGTAAAAATAGGGATAGAAACAAAACCCTATATTATCTTAGATGGAAAATAATTTTGATAAAACACTTGAACACCATTCTTGAGGAAAATATCCTTTCTACTTCAAAAACATTTTTCCTTTCTTAACATACAATTTTAAACTAAAAGAAGTTGATTAAAAATAAACTTGAAAACTTTTAAAGGAATCTTCTTGGAAATAATGTTTTAAAAATCCATTCATTCCATATAAGTTAAAAAAACATTCTTCACGTACTTTTTTCGGAAAAGTCAAAAAGTACCTCGTTCGAAAAATGACAAAAGATTCCTTTCATATATTTTACTAAAAACTTATCGAAGGGTAAAATTGAATATAAAATATTGTATAAGGATCTAAATATTACATATTGAGGAAACATGGATGTGGATGATAAAATATTCCCCAGTAAATTATGAAGTATAAACAATCTCGGATAAAAATTGAGATTGTGAGATTTTCCCTTACCTTAGGTCCGATATGCTTTGTACGTGTCCGAACCTCCTGTATAATGATTTAAATAATGTTATTAACTTATTCCAGAATCATAAATATTTTTAATTATATCATATTTGGTCATATTCTTAGCTTCTTAGTAGTAATATTTCATTGCTACTTGTTATTCGGGTGTTTATAACTTTTTGTTCTTATGTGTGTTTTGTCGAATAAATTCTTATTCATCTCTTTAGGTTATAGATACCTAATTTCCAGAATGGTATTAGTGTAATATATATCATATTAATTCATTCAATTCATTTATATAGCCATTATGAAATGATGATCATGTAGAACGAGTCGCATCACATCGTGGAGACGGTATTCCGTACGTACGCACGAGTGATGATATCATTCCTATGATCATGGAATTGTATTGGAGTGTATGTATACTATTTCAGAATCATTATCAATTTATAATAGTCCTATATAGTCATTATTTACACTATTATACCCATCCAAGTAAGGTGGTGGTGGAAAATAGATTACACCACGGCGTGGAGACGGTATTCCGTACGTACGCACGCGCGGTGATTTCATTTTCCGTAGGATGGATGGATGGTTAAATAAGGTTTTTTCATACTATAATAACATATCAGTATATTAGTGATACTGATGTTATTAATTCATAATGAAACAACTAATGAATAATAAGTGGAAGAGGAAATAAAGATGAAAGAATCGGTAACAAACATTACATCTTCTTTGAAGTGCTTCTTTGAGACCTCCTTTTATGGCACTAAAATGGGTCTTTGAAGAAGACCATAACCTCTAGGATGTTTCTAGGGAAGTGGAGAGAAGAAATTTTCAGGGGTTGGCCGAGCTTGAAGGCTCAAAGTAGTGTGAGGAAGAGAGGGGGGAGGTGCCCTTTTATAAGGGAGGAGAGGGGCACCTTTGGAATAACTAAAAATATTATTTTATTATAAAGTCATGTTCGGTTTTAAATAGCTGAAAATTGATTTATTTCGAGGATAAGGTGGGGATGGGTCGAAATCCTCTCATCCAATAGAATTTAGAAAATTTTAGGTTCCTATTTTAACCTTATCATTTAGATTTAACATTAAGTTAAATAATTTTACTTTTACCATGTCTTCTTGTGTTCTTATACTATAAGGTTAATAAACTTACTATAAGTAGCCAAACGAACCCCAAGTTGTTTATTATTAAAATATATAACCTTATCTAAGTCATTTGGCCGAAACATAGATTTTTAAGAATAATATAAAAATTAATAATATAATATTTGTTTTAAAAACTATTTTATGTCAATTTTGACACTATTTAGTAATTGATTTTTGTGAAAATCATAAAAGAATGATAAGTTCTAAAAAAGTTAATTAAATCAATACTAACATGTCATATTAACCTAGAAAATTTGTGTAATTCATAAAAAGTCTCAAATTACATTTTTTTGGGTATTTATAACATCAATTATGTCAATATTTTATTAATAAGATAATTAATGCATCATCATTGTGTCATAAATAAATTAAATTATCTAATGTCTAAAATTTACAAATAAAATACCATTGTGTAGAAAATCTTTTTAGCTTTATAATGAATATTTATAGTTGAATTTATCTTATTTATAACCCAATATTAAAAATTATTTACTTATTAAACATTGATTTTAACTATTTTAACCTTTCTTTAAATAAATGAATAATAAATGTCCTAATCTAATCCAAGTGGGCCTAAATGGTCATATTTTATTCCTAAGGTTGTTTTTGGTCGAGTTACACTTGTCCAATAGAAATATGTGTTAGGGTAATAATAATATTATTTTTACCCTTAATTACCCTATTTACTTTTAACCGTGGTAAAAAAGTAAAAAGTTACTATTCACCAAAAATATTATTTTCATCTCATTGAACCACATTTTACTTACTGACATCAACCGTGTCTCTCGGATTTTCGAAATTTCACTCACAGAAGCGGTAAAATTAAGTTTTATGAAAAATTCAGTTTTTTAACTACCACTTAGTGGTTTCACTATTCATCAAAAATTGAAAGTTTTTAGAAAAATACCAAAATTTCACTCTATGCTAATTTCGATATTACGAATCCAAAAATGAAGTCCATTTTGAAAAATAAAATTTATAAAATTTCAAAAATTGGTTATTATTATTCATAACGACTAGTTTTAATAATATTTTAATAGTATATCGTTGTTTAGTGAAACTCGGTATTGCGTACGACGCAAGCTATCGAGGAAGCTCGCGATTTCGTGTAAAGCAATCCAAGCAAGTGTTGTGTGTAGAAAAAGATTCCTTTGATGATTTATATAACATAAAAGTCTCGGGTGTTACAATGTGAGTCATATTATGTTAAAAATATGGAATTCCCTGAAAATTTATAACATGATACCCACAGACTCCAAAATACTATATCATGCATGGGTCTCTACACTATGAATATACACACAATCTGAGCATGTCGAACAACTCCATAAAAAGTCCAAAGTTGGTATTGAATTCTTACCCATTCTATATTGATTCCAATTTTTATGATTAATCAATGAATTAGACCCAAATAATTCCCATGAAATAATGATCACTAAATAATACCTAATCTGTAATTATAGAGTCTCTATAATTGGGTTTCAACGACGTGATCATTCCAAGAGGTTGAATTCCAAATAACTCAAGAAAATTATCTTTGTTAGAAATGGAAGATATTAGATCATATAATGATGAGTCAGCAATTTCCATGAACAAACATTGATATCTCAATCAAGAATGAATTCTATATTACACCTGAGTGGAGACCCAATGATCAAGCCAACATGGCTTAGATATTTGATCAATTATTGAAAAAGATGTTGTATTCAGTTTTCAGTGTATGTAACATACATAGAAGGATTAAAAAAGATTGATCTAGAACCCAAATGACCATGGGGAGATAAACAATATCCTAGAGAACCTAGAGAGATCTCTCTATAAGGTTCTAGTTGCATTAGGGTTGGATTAGGATGAGAGTTAGTCTAATAATTACATTAGGTTAAAATTACCAAAAAAAAACCATTAATGTTGTTATTTTCAAGGAATTAATGGCTAGATAATCATATATATAGAATTGTAGGGTCCACATCCAACACCATTGCCTAGCCAGTGCACCCCATCATCCTACCAATGGACTTGTTTCAACCAACATGTAACCCATTAAGACTCCATCCCCTAAAACACAAATTACAAGACAATTTTTACACATTTGTTACACCAAAAGGGAGAAATTAAAAAATGATATTTCACATTAAAAAAATCATTGAATTCTAAGGAAATCACATATTAAATGTATTATTATTTATTTATGTTAGTTTATAAATATTTTGTTGTGATTAGCCTATATTCATGGACCTGGGGTCATTTATGTCAAGTTTTTATGGTGTATCTATTTCTAGAAAATTATAAATTATCTAATTAAATGGTTCAATACATTAAGATGTTTAATAAAATGAATTTAATTTCACTTGAAGATTTTAAATTGTTCTATGTATTAATAAATTCATTATTATATGTATAGTAAATTGAGTGCAATATTTTTTCAATGGTTAGTAATTTTATGAGATTTTTCTTACCATGGTGAAAATATATGATTTCAATTAGTTATCATGTTTTTTTACCAATTATTATTTCTTTAAAAATAATAATTTATTATTATTATTACTGTAAATAAAAATATTATAAATCCATTAATGTGGTATAGAAAAAATAAATAAATTTTTAATGGGGGTAGTGTAACAGAATTAATATGAAAAACATTTTATGTTTTTAATAAATTGCAAGGAAGTTAGATAGTTCATATTCAATTAAAATAATAATATTCAAGTTTACTAATGACATTTATTTCATTATGTCATGTTGGATGGAATAAATTTGGGGGAGGTATAAGGAAAAAAATAATAAAACTAATCCGTTAATAACATTATACCAACCTTTAAATGTCCACTCAGAGATTATACCTTAAGGTTCCTTTGGATGTTATTTTTGGAGAGACTAGAAAACATAGGATGTGGGAAAGAGGATTGATGATTGATTTATCAATATCATGGGAAAAGATAATTTTTTTGAATGTTTTGTTAAATGGGTGATAGAGTGTAGTATTTATAAGGGTTGTAGAGCTATGTATTTGAATATAATATTAAGTATATTAATATTTTAGCTCAAGACTAAAAAAAGTCATGATTATTTTAACTTTATAGTCTAATTAGAGCATGTGAGGTAGAGATAATGTATTCTATAATCACCCATCCTTAAACATCACATATTCTAGTATTTTTAAACTAAAATTCATATTCAATGATATTTTTAGTTTTTTGTTTTAGAGAATTAGGAAAAAACTATTACAAATTAAACTCATACATTATAAGAGGAAACTTATACTCATTATCCATTTTTTACTCAGTATGAATCTCTTTAAAATAAAATATGATTTGTCTTTGGAAAAATATTTACAATTATCTCCATGATATCATCCTTGCCTTGAATCCCCATAAAATTTAATTAAAAACATTTTAAAATTCTTTATGAGCACCAAAACCACAGTAAGATGCATAAAAAGAATGAAATAATCCTTTATTCCACGAATACCTATAAACCCAGGAAGAAATTTTCATGGAGTTATATTTTTCACCTGTAAAACATAAGCTCTTTAACTTAACTTATGAAATCATATGATTCATATAACACTCCATAGAAAACAAAAATCATAATGGTAACATGTGGCATCATTTCCAAATTACTCTTACATTTTCTATAGCTTTCACTACTAAATAAAGAGTAAACATCATGGTTATATTTGGAAATACTGCTATAGTGTATTCGATTAATCTCTCCAAATAAAAATTACCAGTTAATTCAATCTCATTAACCTTTAAATTGGAGATATATAATGGGATCACCCTACCATTATTTATCATTGGAACACTAGTAATCATTAAAAATTCCCAATAACCATAACATAAACATAACACATAAATCATGAAAAAAAGAAAAAATATATATTTTCCACTTGGAAATCACTTTTCATTTTTACAAATCCTCACACTCATAAATTAAAACACGTTATTTGAAAATAAAATAATATAATTTTAAGGGAAAATAGAAAAGTTATAGTTACAATAAATTGGAAAATTCCATTCATGTCATATATGTTAAAAAACATTTCTTTTGTATTTTTTAAAAATAATTGAAAGTGTAACATTAAAAATGTTTTTATAGTGAAATCCCATAAAAATATCATATCATTGATATGAGAATTAATAAAATGAATTTATTATGTGTATATGATATAAAAAAACAAAAAAAATGTAAATAAAACACAAGATATTTAAAATTAATTTCACTCATATGCTTAGCATGATATAATCAATTAGTAGATGCTTAACCTAAACAATGGAAATTAAGTTATTAATTTCTTTACAACTTTGTAATCAATAGAATCATATAAAAAATTAAAGATTAAAATTTAACAAAAAATTTAAATATAATGAGAATAAATAAATTCAATCTATGCCTTATTAATAGAGAGTGATCAACACCACATAAAATAATATAGGTGTATAAAAGAAAAACATGCTTCAATGAAAGAAAATAGGGAAAAAACCCTTTAACTTGAGTTTAAATCATCACGTACATTCATTACCATAATGAATAATAAAATTTGGTTAATTTTTTACTTTAATGGGAACCTTTTATATTTAATTATTTCTTTTATATAACTTATTAACATTTTATAAAAATCTAATTAATTATTTATGTTCTTGTCAGACACTTTGATGATATTTGGTACTTGAGTCCAAAATCCCTTTAGTATAATGTATATAATCAAATTTTTCATTAGTGTATAATATACTTAATCATAGTTTTATATAAATTATTCATTTAAAACCAATCATGGATTATGTTAATGAAAAATGAACCAACGTTATGATCATGGAGACGGTAGGTCACACGTACGCATGAGTAACAATTCCATTTTTAAATGATAATTATTGTAAGAAGGTAAGAATTATTTTATCTTTTAATAATGATCATTATATAGTTAATATAATGTCAATAATTTAAATATTATTATATATATCATCCATGTGATGTGTTGAGGAAAAATTAATCACATCCCATTATAATGGTGATAGTTCATATGTATACACGGACAACGTTGTCAATTTTATGTCCATGGAATGGTAAGAATATAAATTATATATAATGATAATTATGTCATTAATATCATATATTAAAATTTATTTCATCATTTTAAATATTCTTGAGATATCGTGATGAAAAAAGAATTATATTGGTTTGTGTGGTGGTAGTACGCCACACAAAGGAATGATTAATTCATTTCTCAATTGATTGATGTTGATATGGATTTAGGTGATGATATTAACCTAATAAAATCTAAAAATATTTATAATACTATATTTATTAATTAATCATGTTTTAAGAAGATTTTATGGAAGTGTAATAAGAAATGATATATAGATACTTAACTAAAACAATACCTATTCTTCAGACAATCTTCTTTTAATAACACATTAAGAACACTAAGGATGTTGTTATGAATAAAATATAAATATATAAATTAGGGAGTGATAATAGGAAGGTATTGAGGTAGATATTCGGTGATAAAAACTGGTTTTTATATATAAAGAGATGATAATAAGGGGTTCCTTTTATAAGATGTGGGATTGAGACTCATGAAATTCTTTAAAATATTAAATTAATATAAATTAATTTTGTATTCCAAATTGAAAAAACCTGATTTTTTTAAGATAATATGATTTTGGGTCAAAATAAATCTATCCAATAAATATTAGAAAGATTTTTTCTTTATTTAAATCCTTATATTTTGGTTTTAACCCTTATTTAACCTCCTTAATTCTCACTCTAACAATATGTGTCTTTACTCTTTGTTGGTTAATATAAATAATATAAAATACCTAGCAGACTATAAATGAATCATTTATGAAATTTTGGACCTTATTTCAATCCATTTGATGAATTTTTTATTCTTTTACTAATTTTATATCATTAAATAAAATATTATTTATTTTAAAATATCATAAAGGTCAATTTTGAAACTATTCATTACTTGACTTATTAAAAATGTCATAAAAACAAGATAAATTCGAAAACTTTATTCTAAAAAATCACTCACATATCAAATTAATCTATAAAATTAATGGATAACATTAATTATCTAAAATTATGTTAATTTTATTATTTTAAACATCATTTATTTGATATTTCCTTTAATTAAACTATTACTACATCATCATTGTCTTATCACTTCAGGTAATTATTTTTTCACATAAAAATTACTAATAAATCACCATGTTGTAGAGAAATAATTTATATCCAAATTCAAGGTGAAATTGATGAAAATTACCTAAATTGGATTTAATGTTTTTAAATTTATATAATTATACTTCAAAAATAATTAAAAATAATCAGAAATATAATTTAAGACTATAAATATAAAGAAGAAAAAGTTAATTTTCAATTCCAATTCAGTGTTTTCACTATTCAGTAAGACATGAAAAATATTGGAAAAATAAAAGAAATTAAATCATAGTAATATTTTAAATCCCTATATAAAATAATAATTTTATTTTGTCAAATATAATTTTTAGGTGTTTCCGAATCCATATTTAAAACTATTACGCCTTCAAAAAGAGAAAAGTGGTTTTTTTATAAAAATACATGTTTTCTGCATAAAAATGGATTTCAACAAATATCATGTATAGAAAAAATATAAGATTAATTTTTATTATATTGAATATATAATTAATTTATATAATCCAACAATATTGATTTTATTATTTTATAAACACTATTGTTCATATTTAAATAGTTTTTTAGAAAAACATTTTATTATAGTTTTAAAGGGTATTATTTCAATTTATTAACAATTGGTCACCAAATAATTAATTGTATATAAATGTATACAAAATATTTTCATAATTATATAAATCATGGTCATACATTCCATTCTAATGGATATTTGATAACTTCTATAATAAATAATAATATTTTTTTGTTTAAGTTTTATGTTTTGTAGCTTGAATGTTATCAAACATAGTGTTTCCTTTTAAAATATTAGGTTTTTACATTTCACACCATTAAATAATTGAATCCTAAAATTTTAAACATGATCTTAGTAACTAGGATTCAACTATTCAAAAGATCTTTTTTTGATAACAAGCATCTGAAAAAGTATTAAAAAAATCCAATTTAAAAGAAATAAAGAGAAATAATAATGTCACCTGAGATAAAAAAATACTAGGTTTAAATGTTGGAAAACATGGAAATGTAAGATAAAAATAACATTAATAGACTAATATAGTGTGATTATGAACATGGTCATCATAAATTTAACTATAATAAAAAAATAAATATGTGATTGATTAAAAGAAAATTGATAAATGTAAATGGATAACATTTTTGTTTCAGGTTCTTTTTAATAGATCTGAGGAATTATTTTATTATATGGGATAATAACATAAGGAAATATACTTAATTAAATAGTATAGTTTCATAATTTAGTAAATTTTTACCATAAATCATCTTTTTCTACAAACTATGAGTATTCAAGATGATCTTGTACATTCCTGAAGTATTATATTGAACTTTTATCGATCAATAAATACACAAAAGATTAAAAATCTAGGCCTCATATCTTTAAAAATTAACAAAAAAATAAAATGTTTAGTATAAGATAAGATAATTCTCCAAATATAATAAACCATTATATGAAGAAAAACAACTTTTAATCTCCATAATTCAATAGTAATACCCAAAGTTCAAGAAATTCCATTCAATAAATAGCTTTTCCTCAAATAAATAAAAAATATTCTACACTAGTATTTTAACCCCTAAATCATAATTATTTGATTACATAAACATACAAGATATTACGTTATCCATAAATAATATCAATAAATGTTAAAGTCTCATACCAAAAATTTAGTTTCCTAAATCCAAAAAACTCCGAGATATGCTAATCATTTATATAGAGAAACAGAATAAAAAAAATTCCCCAATAAAATCAAAATTTTTTCCAAACTATAACTAAGGATTTACTCCTCAAATAAATTACCATAGTTTTATATTTACATTAATCTTATAAGATTCCCAAAATAGTGAACATATTTCGAAATATTATTAATCACTTAATCACCAAATAATTTTTTAGTAAGAAAGTTTTCAATTTGATCATTCATATCTTAAAAAAATAAACTTATTCTTCGTCCATAAAACCATTTCAATAAAAAGAAAAAGTACTACTAACTCAGACATTGTGTTGGCCAGTGGTATGTGATTCAATATTTTTGTCCTTCGATTGTGGGTACAATTTGCATCACCATTCCAGAAAAAATGGTTTGTCACCAATCCCATGGGTTATACTTTTTCTAAAAAAATATAATTCTTATAATTTTTTTAGATAAATAAATTATAAATTAGATATAAATTTTTAATTTGAATGTTTATCTAATACCTTTCATTTTTCACCCCAAAATGTAATATCCCATAATTAACTCAAAAAATATTTTCTCCAAAAATATCATTATTTACATTAAAATTTCATAATATAAATCTCAAAAAGTGGTTCCTAATACTTTGGTTTTGTAACACCCCAAGATTCCATGATACACTTCTTTTTAAATAATTCAACAGATTGCACTTCACGTAACATCGAGTTCAAGCACACCAAAACCTATCAAACTAGCTATTTGAAAAGTGGTTATGAATTGTATTAGTACATTTTGAATTTTATATGTTCATTATAATTCTAACATTCATTTTATGTGTTTAGTAGACATTATATAAGAACAAATTCAATTTCTTTGATAAAAGAAGTATTTATCAAAAAATACAATTTTACTGCCTTTTAATGGTAAACCCTTTTTAAATACAATATTTGATACTTTTATATATTCAATTTGATAAAATAAACATCTTATTGATAATATATATCTAAAATTTTTAGTTTGGATATTTTTTTGGTGTTTTTCTAAAAACATTCATATTTTAATGAGTAGTGAAAAATATTGCATTTTAATTTAAAACTACATTTTCATCTAAATTATTTATATAGTTAGATTATTTTTTTAATCTATTTTAAAGATTATTTTTTTTATTTTTTTTACCATTTAACACAATTTTTAATATTTTATGTAATTTCACATTTATATTGGACATAAACATATCTCAATCTTTTGACAGTTTTTATTTCTTAAAAACCCCCTTTATGGTTTTGGCAAAATGAATTAATTTTATATTAATTAATGCAAATTATGTGTTTTGAATTTGAATAAATAGATTCCATATTTTTAATAATACGTTCCAAATTATAGAAATAGTAATCTTTTATTTTTTGGGCATTATGAATAGTAAATTCATTAATTATTTTTGTTTACAATGATTTAAGGGAAAATTAAGTAAATAAGGGTAAAAATAATATTTTAATAATATAAAACTACCCTAAAATGTGACTTAATGTTATTTTTGGAGTCATGGGATACAAATAAAATCATTAGGCTGATCTTTTGGCATTTGGGATCCACTTGAGTGTGATAATGACATGTTATAATAATTAATTTAAATTAAAGAGAAATATAACATAAACATGTTTATTTTTACTAATTTTTTTAATATTGGATTATATGACTGATATATTTATCTATTAAAATTAAATATAAAGATAAAAAAATTTACTACATAATGAGATTTTATTTATAATTTTTATAAATTAATTAAATAAATTTAATTATGACACAATGATGATGCAATGATTACCTTATTAATAAAATAATCAAATAAATGATATTATAAATATTAAAATGTATATTATCTGAAATATTTGATGTCATCAAAGAATTTTATGTATTAATATGACATGTGAGGATTGAGTTAATGAATTATTTTCATAATAATCATGTTTATACAGATTTAAAAAAAATCAAGTCTTCAATTGTGTCAAAATTTATATAAATGGTATTTTAAAATAAATAATATTATATTAAATGATATAAAATTTATAAAAATCTAATATTTGTCCAAATAACTTGTATTATGATAAAGTTGTCATAAATGATCCACTTTAGGTTTTCTTGGCATTTTATAGTTACTATATTAACAATAGTGTGTTAAAATACAAGAAGACATGGTAAAAGATAAACTATTTAACTAAGGGTTAAATCTAAAACAAAAGGTTAAATTTATACCATAATCATGTAATTTTTTTTGAGACAATTTCAGCTCCCTCATCTTATCCTAGAAATAAATAACTTTGGATCCATTAGAAACCCAAAATTAATTTATAATAAGTTAATGTTTCAAGAATTTCCTAAAGTGCCCCTCACCTCTCCTATAAAAGAGAACTTCTACTTCTCTTTTATTCACACCTCCAAATCCATTATGATCTGCCAAACCATTACCAAATCTCCTAAAAACTTTCTCACTTTATCATATAGGTCTCACTTTGGGAAGAAAACCAACTTAAAGAGTCCTTTTATCAAAATTAAAAGGAGACACCTAAAAAAGAGGTAATTATTTTATCACCTCTTTCAAAGTTCTTTTCTTCATATACTTCATATTTCTCTATTGTTTCCAAAAAAAAGTAATAAAAACTGTATCATCCACACAGTGAGATGTTATTATAATCATGTGACAACCATTTTCAACATTTTATCCTTCCTATGAATAATAATATCACCATGCGTGCGTACATACGACTTACCATCTCCATGCCATGGTGTAATTTGTTATTCAATGTTAATTTATTAGGATGGGTATAATTATGAGTATAATAGAAATAAATAATGAATATTAAATGATTATTATTATTTATAACTAATATACTATCCAGTTCCATAGCATTTAACCATTAAGGGAATTATCTCATCGTTCGTGCTTACGTACGGCCTGCCGTATCCAGAATACGATGAGATTCATTATCTACATTAACCATTAAAGAATTATTATAAAATTAATTTGATGATTAAGTATAATATTTATTAACATAATATCATTATGTATATGAATAAAATATATCCTATTCATAAAAAACGTGACTTACAGGATGAAACTTGCATAGGAAAATGAAGCTGCTAACACCTGAATCAATGGTAATAATGAAATAATATTAAAAAAATGATATAAGAGGATCTTATATGATATAATACATATTCATATATTTATTTTATAATTTAATAACAAACTTTAATCATTATACAAGAGGTTAATGAACCCACGACTTGAGGAAAGTAAAAGTTTTTGGGTTAATTTTGCAATCTCATCATTTTATCAGAGATTATCTATACGTAGGTATCTACTGGGGAATATTTACCACCCATATCCATGTTTTATAAAAATAAATTTCAAAATATTTTTACTATTTCTCTAAAAAAATTTAAATTCTTTTTTCTTATGTTTTAATTTTTAATTTTTTTTAAAGGAATAATTTCATCACCTTTCAGAAAAGGTACTTTAGGCCCTTTTCAAAAAATTAAGGAAAATATGTTTATTTAACTTATACAGTGTGATTGGATATTTTCCGCCATTATGACACCTTAAATTTTTAAATAATTCCTTACAAGATTACAAGTTCATTTTTAATGGAATTTTTTTCTTTTATAATTACATAGGCTTATAAATGATTACAAAGTAAAAAGGGATACTTATCTTAAATAACATTAATGATTATATTAGATTAATTTAATATATATAAATATCCAATGTTGGTTTTTATGCTGAATTGAGGTTGATTTATGTTACAGTATCCCATAATTTATTGAAGGTTTTATGATATGATGAATGTGGATGTGATATTTTTTTACCATTCATGATTAATGGTTAATGTATTGACATTTTGTATACTAGTTTTAATAAGAATATTTATGTTATGTTTCAACTTTTTCCAATGATGAATACGTTGGAATTAGTATTTGATAGGAGGATCCCACTATAAACCCTCAATGTATCAATATATCTCATGAGACAAACTAGTTTCTTTTTATAAGGCCTTGATAGAATTTTTTTGTAGGTTCCTGGAATGAGGCCTTGATGTAGTTTTTATGATGTCCGGAGTTATGCATTCCCTCATTATGAGATTAGTTATTGATTTTACATGTGATTATTTGACTAATAGAATATCAATGTGAATGTTTAAATGGAATTATTTGATTTATTCAATCCATACTATACTTAAGATATGGTTTTATATGGCCGTTGTTTTAGTTTTTTACCTTACCTTAACAGTTTATCCTTATTTGTGATAGCTTCTACTATATTTGTTTATCGTTATTAAGCATCTTATATCACCCATATGTTATGTTTTATTTGCCCAAGATTACAAGAAGTGTTTTATGATTGATATGTAGGGTTAAGAATAAGGAATAATTGCTTTATCAGATGATTATTTATTCTTTATTTGATGTTATAAATTGTAATTTAAAGATAATGTTTGTAATATATTTTCAAAGATTGCTAAAATGATCAGTGCTTTCAGATCTGATTCCTTGTAATCATGCCAATGTATTAAAATTTTGCACCAACTTCAACATTTTGGGGTCGGGGCGTTACAGTTGGTATCAAAGGAAGGTAGAAATAACCTTGGAAATAGACATAGAAAATATAGAATAAGGATCATAACTCTAAGATAGATTTTAAGGATAAGTATAGAATAACCCCTAGAATTTTGGTAAAGTAGAGATTACATGGATATTCCATGAAATAAATCAATGTTTGAATAGTACATGTGGACGTGGTTTTGACGCAGATGTATCTAAGAGTGAAAACTCCGACAAGGTGTTCCAAGCTTGACTATGGGTAACCTGGTACACAACAAAGAGATTTTTTGTGCTCTTGGTTTGACACTCTTGGGGGATATTCTTTGGATAATTTATATTTTCTTTTTAAAACATTATGAAAGATTTATGTGTAAATATGTCCTCAAAGGAACCATATTTATGATTATGGATTCGATATTCAAACATTTTTTAATTTTATGTAATGTATTTTACGATTTTGGAATTATGTATTATGATTCATAACAAAATCTATTGTATTCCATTATTTAGAAATGGATCCTAGTGGAGGAAATTGAAAACTATATCAATGCACGTAATCCATGTAGAGATTTACCTCCTTTTCAAGAACATTATAGTGGAGCTGGTGATGCCAGTGGTGCTGAGAAACTTATAATAGTACTGGGATAACTGACTCAAGCAATGACTAACAAACTTACCTATATAGAGTAGATTGAATTACAATGTAGAGTATAAATGATAGAACACTTCATGAGATAATAAGCCCCAATATTCAATAGGACTATAGATACATTTTTGGCCAAGAAATGGATAAGTTCCTTAGAGAAAATACTTCTTTCCTTGGTAAGTAACAAAAGGGAGAATGTTTTCATGGCAGTTTACTATCTCTCAGGAGATGCGGATCAATGGTGGTCATTAATTCAAAACACAATGGAGGATAAATAAGCTGAAAATATGGAATTGAGGGAGTTTGATGAAATTTTCTTATAGAACTACTTTCCGCGTGAATAGAGAGCTGACATGGAAAGGAAATTTCTGTTTCAGAGGAAAAAGGAGGATGAGAATGTTGTAAATTATGATGATAATTTATCAAGGTTAGAGATGCATGCTATAGACTACATATGTAACCGAAGAAGTAAGATTGATTTATTATTTAATGTTTTAAAACCCTTCCTTTGATGGGAACCAGTCTCATAATATTTTTTATTGTGTGAAGATATGGTCTCATGTACTATTAAGATGGGAAATGAATTCTCTATGTCTTATGACATTAAAGTAAATCAAGAGAAGAAGAGAATGGTGGAGTAAGAGACATATAAAGGGAGAAAAGGGATTGATGGATTTTCCATTATGTGATAATTTTGTGAAGAATCTACCTAGTACTTTTCTGAAAGGAATGTGAGTTTGTTAGAAATGTAGAAAACAATGTCACCAGGTTCATGATTGTATAGGAAAGAAAGAAGTAGTGAAATGCAATAATTATAAAGATATGAGACATTATGAAAATGATTGTCTAAATCCTCAATTATATATATCTCAGAATATGTAAATGGATCAGGGTTGAGATTATGTTGTTACTATAGTTGAATTGAAATAATTAATGTATTTGTGTTTTTGGATTGAATAATTATATTCTCATTATAAGAAGAATGTGATATTTATAAGGATTATACTGAAATAAATTTTGTTTTAATTAAGTATTTAATATAATGAAGGGAATCATATATTTATTATGTGACAATAAGAGAAAGATTATGTTGTTTGGGTAATCTAATGTTACAATTCATTTTGGAAATTAAGAGACCTTTTAGATTGAGTTTGAACCCATGTATTTTGGATAACTCCAAAAGTTTGAATGGATAATGTTGAAATTTCAATTGTATGGTTTAAGGATAGAAAATTTATTACGAGTATTTTTAGAATGTTATAATAATATATTTTTAATGGAAGGAAACCCATAGGTTGGGAAATAACCTATCACGTCGGGAAAGTCTGCAAGAAATGAAACCACAACCGAAGGGTGAAAACGGTGGAACACATACTAATGGCCTACGTGATGTACTAGTTTGTGTTGAATAGTTTCCTTTATTTAAACGGTATTATATATAATGTATATGTTCATTTATGTAACCCTATACAATTATGATAAATATAATTTTATTATCTTTCAGAGTGAAAGGTGAGTTTGTGTAAGAAAATGATATAAAGAGAAATTTATACTTGTTAGGTAAGCATGTTTCATTATGTTATTAATCTATGAATTAAATGAATTATTTAACTCTAGGGAAAAGATCATAAAACCAAACATATTTTTCTAATTCATTCTATTTTGATGAATCAAATTTCCCTTGGATCATCCTAGATTTATACCTTTGTGGTTGTTAACCTTTTACTATTCATTTTCTCTATCACCCTCCACCAGAACTTGACAGTTAAATTTTCATTCATGTACATGTTTTCATACCTGAAACCCTTGTATGTGTTGTCTCTGGAAACCTTTTTACTTCCCTTTTTTTAATTTAAAGTGGATGTTTTGCCGACCATTTTTCTGATGTTGGATTTCAATAAAAGGAATTTGAATAATCAACCCTTCGTTATCAAAGCCAAATTCGAAAATTGAGAGAATGAAATTTAATAAAGGAGAGATGAATGTAACACCCAAGCATCCATGATACACTTATTTTCAAATAATTCAATAGCATAGGTTATACATAACATTGAGTTCGAGCACACCACGACCTATAAAACTAGACATTTGAACAGTTATTATAAATAATATTAAATAAATTATGAATTTTATATATTCAATATAATTTTAACATTCATCTTAGGTCTTTATTGTATATATTATAAGAAAAAATTCAATTTTTCTAACGAAAGAAGTATTTTTCAAAAAATACACTTTTACCACCTTTTAATGGTGAACCCATTTTAAAAACAATATTTGATACGTTAATATATTAAGTTTGAAATAATAAACTTATTATTTAGAATAGCGATATAAAAAATTTGTTTTGGAAATTTTTTTGTTGTTTTTATGATAACATTCATATTTTAATGAATAGTGAAAAATACTGCATTTTAATTAAAAATTTTTTTTATCTAAATTATTTATATAGTTAGATTACCTTTTCAATTTGTTTTAAAGTGTAATTGTATTATTTTTTATCATTTATTCCAATTTTGATCATTTAAGTAATTTAACATTTAAATTTTATATAAACACATGTAAATCTTTTGATAGTTTTTACTTCTAAAAACCTGCTTTCTGGTTTTGACATTAGGAATTAATTTTTAATTAATTAGTGAAACTTATGTGTTATGAATTTGGAAAAATTGATTCCTTATTTGGAATTAAAAATGTACAAATTATGTAAATAAGTATCTTTTATTTTTGGGCATTACGAATAGTAACTTCAGTAATTATTTTTATTTATCCTGGTTAAATCGTAAATTAGGTAAATAAAAGTAATAATAATATTATAATAATATAAATCTACCCTAAAACATGTACTAACCTTATTGGATGAGTCACGAGAGACCAAAAAAAATTGGGGATAAAATTTTGGCATTTGGGATCCACTTGTTTGTGATAATGGCAAGTTATAATAAATAATTTGAAGTAAAGAGAAATATAACAGACACATGTATCGTTTTACTAAAACAATTTTAACATGGGGTTATATAACATATATATTTAACTATAAATATTCATTATAAATATAAAAATATTTCCTATATCATGTTATTTTATTTAAAATTTTTAGACCTTAAATAAATGAATTTATTTACGACACAATGATGATGCAATGATTACCTTATTGATAAAATAATCAAATAAATGATATTATAAATATTAAAATAAAATTTATTTAAAATATTTGATTTCATGCATGAATTTTATGGATTAAAATTAAATTTATGTATTGAGTTAATTTAATTTTTTCAAAATAATATTCTTTTTATGACTTTAACAAAAAATCAAGTCTTAAATAGTGTCAAAATTGACGTAAATGAGATTTTAAAATAAATTCTATTCAATTAAATGATATAAAAGTCATAAAATATAAGAATCATCCAGATAAATTTTATAGTGATAATACATTCATAAATAACCTATTTTAGGTTCTTTTGGAATTTTATAGTAACAATATTAACAATTTAGTGTAAAAATACAAGAAGACATGGTAAAAGTTAAACTATTTAACTAAGTGTTAAATCTAAAAGATAAGGTAAATTTTATGACTGAAACATGTCCAAAACCAATGTTTTAAGAGTATTTATACCCATAATAATATTAAAATAGAAAAAAATTACTTTTGATCCATTATAAAATGAGAATAAATTTATAATCAATTAATATTTCAAGACTTTCCTAAAGTGCCTCTCACCTATCCTATAAAAGGGAACTTCTCTTTATCTTTTATTAACACCTCAAAACACCTTTTTCTTAGATAAACAATTTAAAAATATCCTCCAAAATTCCTTAAATTTATCCTAGAGGCCACATTTTGGGAAGAAAATCAACTTAAAAAGTCTTTTTGTGCAAATGAAAAGGGGACGCCCATAGAAGAGGTAGTCATTTTATCACTTATGTCAAAGTTATTTTCTTATTATACTTCCTATTTCTTTGTTTTCTACTGACCAAATTAATAAATAAAAAATTATTCACATACTTAGCTATTATTATAATTATTTTACAACCATATTCATCATTTTATTCATCCTATGAATAATAATATCACCATGCGTGCGTACATACGGATTACTGTCTCCACATCATGGTGTAATTTGTTATTCAACATTACATTATTTGGATGGTTATAATTATGAGTATAATAGAAATAAATAATTAATATTACATGATCATTATTCATTATAATTATTATATTATCCAGTTTCATACCATTTAACAATTAAAGTAATGATATCATCACTCGTGCATACGTACGGATTACCATCTCCACGCCATGATGAGATTAATTATCCACCTTAACCATTAAAGAATGATTATAAAATTAATTTTATGAATAAATATAATATTTAGGAACTTAATATTATTTTTGATATGAATAGAATATCTTCAATTTATAAAAAACATGACTTACATGATGAATCATGCAATAGAAAATGAAGTAGTTAACACCCAAAACAATGGTAATACTGAAATATTATTAACAAAATGATATTATAGGATTATATAAGATATACTAAATATGGATATGGTTATTTATAATTTAATAACATAATATAATCAAAACATAGGTGGATAATTCACCGTCAACTAAAGGAAATTAAAAGGAAAGTGTTAATTTCCCAATCTCATTTTTTATCTGAGATTATTTATACGTAAGTATCTATTGGAAATATTTATCATCCACATCCATGTTTCATAAAAATACATTTTAAGATATTTTTAATATGTATCTATAATTTTTTAAATTTATTTTTCCCATTCTTTAATTTCTATAAACCATTTACAAATGAATCTTTCCATCGCCTTCCAAATAAGGCACTTTAAACCATGTTCGACAAATTAAGGAAAAATGTTTTCTTAACCTATACGGTGGGAATGGATATTTTCCTCAGTCATGAAACCCTAAAATTTTGAAGCATTTCTTCCAAACATAAAGGGATATTTTTAAAGGATATATTTTCTTTTATAATTATGTAGTCTTTTAAATGATTACAAAATAAAAAATGGATACTTTTTTAAAATATTTTTAATGAATTTATTAGATTACTTTCATATATGTCAATATCCTTTATTGCATTTTATGCTTAATTGAGATTTATTTATTATGATACAATCTACCAAATTATTTTGAAGTTTTTATGACATTTTGACCATGGATGTGCTATTTTAATACCATTTATGGTTTATGGTTAAAGTATAAACTTTTCATAAGCTAGTTTTAATACGAATATTTATGTTATGTTTCACCGAATTCATACGAGGAATGCATTGGACTTAGTAAGTGATAGGAAAGGCCCTCTATAGCCCCTTGATGCATCGTTAGGTCTCATGATACAAACTATTGACTTGGTATAAGGACTTGAAATAATATTTGCATATGGTCTTGGCACGAGGCCTTACTGTAGTGGTTTTGATGCACAACATTATACAATCCCTCATTATGAGATTAGTTGTTGATTTTACATGTGATTATTTGACGAGTAAAATATCAATGTTAAGAATTAAATGTAATTATTTGATTAATTTTTGACATATTATACTAAAGATAATTTTTTAAAAGGTTTTTTTAGTTGTGTACCTTTCCTTAAAGGTTTAAGCTTATTTTAAATAGCTTCCGCTATATTTTTTAACCATACTGAGCATCAAAGCTCACTGTTTTCTTATGTTTTATTTTTCTAGGATGCTAAGAAGTGTTTTATGACTGATATGTAGGGTTAATCTAAGGAAATAATGGAATTATAAAAGGATTATATATTCTGTATTTTATGTTGGAAATTATAATTTAATGTTCATGTATATAATCTATTTTACAAGTTAGCTATATTGATCAATTCTTCGGGATTTTATTCCTTATAACCATGTTGATGTATTAAAATAAATCACCAACTTCGAGCTTCTAGTATTATGATATTACAGGTATTATTACAATCCTTATAATTATAAACCCATGATTGTATACCTAACTCTTAATATTACCTCACCTGAAGACATAATAATATTTATTGTTGTCTAAAAAATCCTTTGATACCAACATTACAAACCTGACCATAAACATTAACTATTCTTGTATTTTTGAACTAGAATTGAAATTCGATGGTGTTTTTAGTTTAATGATTCATATATTTAGGTTAATTTCATAGAAAGTAAACATATACATTTCAGGTGGACAACTATACTTAGTATCAATTGTTTCTCGAATATAAAACTACTTAGAATAAAATATGATTTCTCCTTATAAAAATTTTCAAAATTATCCCTTGATATCACCATTGTCTCTAATACCCCTTAAATCTTATAAAAAAATATTTAGAACTTTAGTAGATCTCAAATGGATCATTAAAGGACATAAAAAAGGTAAATAAACTGTTAGTCCATGAATACTTATAAACCCACAATAACACTTTCACAAAGCTTTACTATTCACCCATAAATAATAATTTCTTTAGATTACCTCATGAAATAAAAAAAATTCTTGTAAAACCCCATAGAAAATATAAATAATTAAGGTAACTGGTGGAATAATTTCTATATCACTATTACATGTACTAAACCTTCAAATCTATATAGTGAGTGACCTTCTTTCTTACATTTTTAATAACCACCATAGTATATTACCATGATTGATTAGGAGAAAACCAAACTGTTAACTCCATCTCATTACATAGTAAATTTGAGAGCTATAATGGGATCACATTCCTATGGTTTATTATAGAACAACCCATACAAATAAACAAGGACCATGAACAATAACATAATCAAAACACATAAATCATAAATCGTTTATAAAAGAAAAATAACTTTTCCATTTTCAAATCACTTTTCAATTTTACAATGACAGGAAATAATAAATGAAAAAAAATTATTTAAAAATAAAATTTTAAAAGAATAATTAAAAAATAAAGAGATAAGACAGCTAGAAATTCATTTCATGTCCTATATGTTAACAAATATTCATTTTTGTATTTGTATAAATAGTTCAAAGAGTAAATTTAAAAGAGGGTTTAAAAAAAGTCCCTTAAAAATATCATATCATTGATATAAGAATTCATCTAATAAATTAATAATGTGTATTAACTGTAAATCATAAAATAATGGTATTACAACATAAGATACTAAAATGTAATTTCACACATTAGACGAGAATGACATAATCAATAAGTATAAGTTTATCCCAAATAATGGAAATTGGGTTAAGAAATCTCTAACTACTTTGTGATCTCTGGAATCATATGAAAAATGAAAAATAAACATTAAGAAACATTAAATTTAATGAGAATAAATAAATTCATGATATATCCTGTCAAATGAGAGTGATATACACCTTCAAAAATATGTTATCTCTATAACATGAAAAATATGCCACATTGAATGATAATTGAGAAGAAGTCACATATCTTGAATCTAAATCATCATGTACAATATTTATCTTTATGAATAATAATAATTGGACAATTATTTAATTTATTGAGAATAATTTTATGTTTATTATGAATTTTATATTGATGATTGAATTCCTCACATACATTTTATGGTGTTTTAAAATATTAATTTATGTATTTAATTCATTATTCTTTCCAGTATTTGACTAATTTGTCTTTTTCTCTGTTTTGTGGTAGGATAAAAGATATATTTGGAAAATAAATGAAAATAGGTATATAATGTATCTAAAATACACATCGATCCATGAACAAAGTGAAGTACGTGGCACTAGAATTTGAGGATGAACCTAGAGCACATTCGAGACATAAAACTGAAGAACCGATAAAAAATGAGGCTTACAGAATAAAAAATAGAATTAAAAATTGTGTAATAATTAATAGATGTGTACCAGATAATGTGGTTAATGGAAGGACAAAATGTAAAGAGAATAAAATAATCCTAGAAAATTAAACGTGGTATAATTTTCCAAACATGAATTTTTCACCTAGTTTCACCAAATCTTCATTTGTTGTCCAAATATTTGATGTCAGAAACACCCCAGACCACAATTAGACCATTAAATTATGTAATTAATTAATTAAATATATCATATAGATCATATATAAGTAGATCTAAGAAACTTCTATTGGACATTCAGATCCAGATCTACAAGAGACCAAAGCATGGAGTTAGATGTTTTGCCCTCCCTGAGTTCTTTCTTTATTTTTTTATGATTTATTTTTATTTTATAATTCCCTATTATTTTTTCATCACTAGGATGAGGAGGTAAAATCTCCATGTTCTAGGGCAATGTAATTAAATGGGGAAGGTTTACGTGGATTGATTTATTTTATTTTAATTATGTGTTTGGTTTTCTAGAATTTATTATTTATCTAATAATAACATTATATTACTTTTATTATGACCATTAATAATTGAATTAAAATAGAACATAAAAATTAAAAAATGGATAATCCTAAACGATTCATGAACATTTTCAACATTAGTAAAAATTAGTTTTAAATAAGGTATTGAGACAAACTCGATTTGGCGAAACCCTAAATTCCCAAACTAAGGGATATAAGGTATTACTGCATTAAAGAAGAGATACCACGACCATGGATCTTCCACATCTTGAGTACCAAAACAATAATGAATTAATAAACATATTGTATTAAATAAAATTTCACCTAAACCTTGAAATTACAAAACCCCTATGTACTTTCAAAATATTTTTTGAAATAATACAATCAATCTTTTTTCATCATTTACTTTTTAAAAATCGAATCAGACTCAACTATTCTCTGCTCATTTATAAAATTAATAAAACTAAATCTTTTAAAAACCTAAATAAACTAATTAACCATCTCTATAGGTTTTAACACTAACATACCACTACAAAATTTTAATTAATTTAGTAGTGTAGTTAGATTTTTAAAAATTTGTTACTTCATAGACATGTAGGGAATTAATAACGCCCTTTGGGCCTATCAAATAGGCATTGTTTCTAGGGAAGATTTTATTTTAGTTTTTTTGGATTATATTTTTTTATTAGTTAATTTAAATTTATCTATTTATATTTAATGTGTTCATGATGTGAGTTTCATATTTCCAAATCTTTAATTCATAACTACATCACGCGGGAAAAGAGAAATGACACCATCTTGTCAGCTCTCAATCCTAAAAAAGTCCAAAGAGTATGATCATTGTGACCATGTGGGTGTGGAATATAATAAAAACATTGGTTTCTATCAAATAGATCAAGGATAGAGGATGCTCGCGGACTATGAGTGGCTATCAAACATAGGATTGCAACAAAAAATACTTGAACCCCAGTTGGAGAAAATAACACCAATATCAATCATGAAATCATTTAAATGATAAAATACAGTGTGGAATTCACTAGAATAGAAGAGGAATGTCCAAAAAACATTTGAAAAACATTTTAGAGAACTAAAACATGTTCTAATTCTAGAATGTTTCAGGTGACGCGATAAGACTCCGTCTTTTCATATTTTCATTACATGAGTGAACATGGGATTAGATTCAAATATTGCCTATATATTCCATCACTAAATGGGATGAGATGGCTAGGAACATACTCAAAATCTTCTTTCCACCTTCTAGATCAATGGAAATTCAGGTAAACATTTTAATCTTTTTTAAATTTGAAGATGAATCACTGAATTCTTCTTGTTAATGATACAAAGATATGATTTGAGAATTCCCCCATCATGGAATAGATCTATGGATAACAATCCAATAATTCTATATGGGTTTTTCATAGAGAAATATGTTAATTATTGATATTGTATATGGAGGAATATTAATGAATAAATCACCAAAAGATATCTATAATTTGTTGGATGAGATGGATAGAAATAGTTTATAGTGGAAAGGGGAAAGAACACAATGAAAAGGTATTCATGCAGTCAACAATAACAACTGGATGGCTTAAAAACAGAAATAATTAACAAAGAAGATGGTAATAATTGACATCCATTAACAAAAAACCCAATGTACACAAATATAAGATACCAATTATGATGATTAAAATCATGGTAAGAAATTTTAGGGTTGGTTTCCTCAACGAAAACAAGGACAAGGATATCTACAAAGGCCCCACCAATAAACACCTCAAGGGACCACATTGATAATCCATGTACATACATTGGATGAGACATCATCTACATTAATGACCACTTCTGGGTAAGTAATCAAATAAATTTAAAATAATTATAGAACTGAAAGGAAGCATTGTGGAATATGAAGCTATAAGTTGGAAAAATTTATCATCATCTTAAAGAGATACCCATAGGAATACTACCAAGATTCCCTGATGTATTCCCATATGTAAATTGGAATGTTTTACAAATCATAAGTGGGAAAAAATCCAATGTAAGTTTTATATAATTTTTTGGACAACAACCAGTGGAAGTAAGAAAAGAGAAAGCTGAATGTAGCAAAGAACAAGTTGTTGTAGAAGAAGAAGAAGAAACCCCTTAGTACAAGCCACAGATTACATTACTACAAATAATGAAAAATGAGAAGAAAAATGTGAAAGAATGTGATTTTATAGAACACTTTAAAAAGTTGAATGTTAATATTACTTTTTCATAGGCTCTTGAAAACATGCCAGCATATAGGAAATTCATGAAAGAGCTTGTAACCAACAAGAAGAACCTATAAGATATTGGAACTATTCTAATAACATAAGACTGTTAGGCGGTGGTATCTAAAGACCTATTTAATAACCAAAGTGATACAAGTATCATTTCAAGTCCAATATTTTTTGAAGATAAAAAATTTGGATAATTTTTTTTAACCTAGGTGAGAGTGTCAATATCATGTCATATAAAACATTCAATAGTTTGGGACTGGATGGAATGTAAACCTACACGAGTACTTCTTCAATTAGTAGACTCAACAGTGATATCCCCAAGAGTAGTTATCAAATAAATCATGATCAAATTTGACAATGTTCATCTTCCCCATCAACATCCTAGTGAGGTATATTGAATAAGAGAAAAATTCACAAATTCTAGGAAGTCCATTTTTAGTCATAGGGTGTATGCTGATTGATGTTAAAAATGGAGAACTTTGTCCCAGAGATGAAAATGATCAAGTAAGTTTCTGCATCCACTATTCAATGACGAAATACAATGAAGAAGAAGAAAATTAGTATTGAGAAGAAGAAACACACTAAACATTGGATGATACTGAAATTGAAGAGGTTCATGAGTTAGATGTTGTTGTGAAAGAAGATTCTCAACTGAAGAAGAAAGAGAAGATGAAGACCAATATGGATGACACCAAAGGAGAGACCAACTCCAATACATCTGAGAAAGCACATCAAGTATGGATGATACCAGAAATTCTATTTAGTTCATCATGATTTTGAAAGAAATGGGTGGCCAGTCCAATGGAGGTCAAATAATTACAACCATCAGGGAGAAATAAGATGCTCATAGAAGAGGGATAAGGAATGACCTATGTGGATTGGAAAAAACTAAGAACATTTATGGAACCTAAATTAGTAAAAAAAAATCAATAATCCTTTATGTGAGCTGGAACTAAAGGATGTAAGGACAAATGAATGACGATTAATAAAAGCACGTCAAGGAGGCAAAATATTTTTTTGTTTTTCAATATTTATTTTCTATTTTGGGGAGGTTTTCATACTCTCACTCCAAATATTAAAAAATTAACTAATAATGGTATGATCCTTCAATTATGTATTTTCAATTTGAAGGATCATCAATACCCAAGATGGAACCAATCATAGAGATTCAAAATATTATTCTATATAATTAAATGTCATAATGGGCATTTAAACATCACAGATCTACAAAAGCAAGAACCAGCACAACCATGATTTCATCAAAAAAATTCAAGGGGAGTAGGAGTTTTAATTATTTATTTATTACTGTCTTTAACAAAAAATTACATGCCCCACATTATATTTTTTCTTCAATCAACCAAACTTGGGGACATAAACTACCTTAGACCATTATCATTCCATGAAATATAAATTTCATTTCCCATAAATTTGAATTAGAAAAATGGGAAAAAATAGAGATAAGTATGTGGATAAATATTTGAAAAATATTCATTTAGAGGAGCACATTAATCATTTAAAATGAAAATTTTCTCCATGAATTTAATTTCTAATATTTTAATTTATTTATTAAATTATTCTTAATAATTTCATTGAGTAATTTTCTAAACCATTCACCTCATCCCCAAGAAATCCACTAATCTAATATTTTCTAATCTTTCGTTCATATATTTCAGGAAACACTCAGGAGTGTTTTCTTTTAGAACATTCTTTGCATATTTTTAAAGATATGTTTTAATATAATAACTTTTAAAATGGTATAAGAATTACTTATTTTATCCCTTATTGTGAGACCCACCTTAATTTTTTTTAAGATCATAGAGTCCATGAATAACCTTTTTAGGAAATGATCGATGTCACAAGACAATTTTATCCTTCCCCTCTTTCCTTTAAATATTTTTCATGATTACAAAACATAAGAGATAGGGAAATTATCACTAGAGTATGGGATGCAAATTTGGTAAGGAATATGTGGGGGAAATTTCTCTAAGATTTGTGGAAGCACATTCATTGTATTTATTACACACCCTCTAATAAAAAAAGATTTTTTTTGAAAAAATGGGTTATTTTGGGGGGAATTAAAAAATAACCATTTAAATTATCGGTGATCTTATTATAACTATTAAAAATAATGTTGTTAGGATATCATTAGGGTCTGGGTGGTGGATGTTATAATTTTTCCAAGAATAAATTCTGTAAAATAATAAGAAAATCATAATAAAATATGGTCTTTCATTTATTTCATTTCATCTGATTTTGGTCCTTCTTAGAGATACTAGGAGAAAAGTATACTTTTATTAAGTTGTTTTTTTATTATCATGCATATTAATTTAGGGTTGAACATCCTTTTTGATAATTTATTGATTTAAATCATTTACTTTCCCTAAGACTTAGAGTCATTTTATCATAAATGGTGAATCCCACATGATAAATTAAGAATCTATCTTTACACGGTGGAGATGTTAGATGGTTTGAAACCCTATGGTAAGTTACATGTTATTTAGGTATGTGACGAACTCTATATTCATTCTTACCGTTATTATGAGCAGAAAAATTAAATGTAAGGTAAATTAAAAATGGCATGCATATTAACAATGAGTTGAAAAGTGAAAATGGATAAATGAAAATTCTTGGAAGTCTTAAAAGAAGACAAATAATATACATGGTTGATTTTTTTCTTTTAAAAATAAGGCATTGATGAATTTTCAACATGTGATGCGTGGACATTTAATTTTCTATTTGATTAATTGCATTGATTGAAATTGAATTTGAAGCATGGTAAGGTGAACGTCCCTTTTATTATGTTGATGTTCCATCATTGAGGATAAGAACAAATTCATGTACAAATAAATTTTATGACTACATTAAATACAAACATTTTAGGATGTTTTAATATATTAATTTCTATATTTAATTGATTATTCTCACTAATTTTTTAGTTATTTTACTTATTCTGTGTTTCATGGTAGAATACAATGAAAATTTTGAAAGGTAATTAAAAGTGGAATATATTGAAGCAAAATGATATGTCATGCCACAAGATAAGTGAAGTGACATGACACCATATTTTGACGATGATCATGGAGCACTTCCAGGGTATAAAACTGAAGAATTGAGGAGAAATGAGCCTTCTAGAAAAAAAAGGAATTAAACTTCATGTAATCATTACACGATGTGTACAAGATCATGTGCTGAATGGATTGAAATGATGTGAATAATAGAAAATCATCTTTGGATATTACATGTGGTGTAACATAGTTACACATGGTGTAATTTCTGAGAAGGCATTTTTTTCACCCAGATTTACCAAATCTTCATTTTTTGACAAAAGTTTTGACGTTAGACCCACCGTAGAACACTATTGGACTATTACATTTTATAATTAATTAATTTCAGATCCCACATTGAGTCTATAAAGGGTGTTCTAGGCTACTACTATTGGTTATTCAGATTCAGATCTTCTTGAGACTAAAGCATGGAGTGAGACGTTGCAACCTCATGGAGTTTTTTCTTTATTTTATTTATGATTTATTTTTCGTTTCTCAATCCCTATTATTCTATCATCACTAGCATGAGCAGGTAAACTTTTCCATGTTCTAGGTTAATGTAATTAAAGGGGGAAAATTCTGTTGGATTTATTTCATTTATTTAACTCATATACTTAGTTTACCAAAATTTATTCTTCATCTTCCAATCCCTTTATTTTACATTCATCATGACCATTGATAATTAAATGTAAAAGTAAATAAAAAATTTTAAAACTGATAATAGTAAAGGAGGCATGACCATTTTCAACTTTATGGGAAATCATGTTTAAACATGGTATCGAGACAAACTCGATTTGGCGAAACCCTAAATTAACAAACCAAGGGAAATACAATATTTCCATATTAAGGATGAGATACCATAACTATTGAATGTTTCTTATCATGACTCTGATACCAATCATGAATTAATCAACCTATTTTCATTAATCTAATTTCATATGAACACTAAAATTACAAAACCCCAACACACTTTCAAAATATATTTTCAAAAAATCTAATTAATATGATTTCATCTTTTTTATTTTTAAAATTAGAATTATACCCAACTATTTTTACCGCTTTTTTAAAATTAATTAAATTAAATCCTTTAAAACCCTAAATAAACTAATTCACCTCTTTTGTGGGTTTAACAACGAACTTACCAATACTACATGTTAATTAAATTAGTATCATCATTTAAGTTTTATAAAAAGAATTGCATCAGCCGATAGGGAATTAACAATTCCCTTTGGGACTATCATATATGAATTATTACCATTTTTTAAAAATTTATTTAATTATTGAAGTTCATGTTGGATTCTATGATGATACTTGGTACATGAGTCCAAAATGACGTTGGTATGATGCCTATAGTCAAAGTGGTCATTATTATTTCATATCAAGAATAACAAAAATGACATAAAAAACATATTTATATGTTTATTATTATTTTAAAACCAATCATGGAAGATGGTTATTAAAAATTAACCAATGTTACGATCATAGGAATTGTATGATGTACATAAGCATTCTTAAATTTTCCATTTTTCAATGATCATTATGGATAGAATTTAAGTATTATTTTTTTATTATTGAATGATAATAATACCATTAATATCATATAAACCATTTAAATGTACACATAGATATCATTTATGTGATGTGGTGATGAAAAAGAATCACCTCACTTCGTGGAGGTGATAGTTTACCTATACGATTGAATAATGTTGTAATTTTTATATGAATTACTGGTAATAACATAAATGATCTATAATGAAAAATATGTCATCAATATCATATATAAACATTAATTATATAAAAACCCTAATCTTTGTTACACACTTAAACATGATTTATTACGTAAAATATTCACTTGATACAACATAGAATATTGAGTGGTCTAGTGTATTTAGGGCTTAGGAACATTACATAACAACTTAAAACATGAAATAAACATCTTTATTGAAAAGTTCCTTTACATGACCCCACAAATTCCTTCTTACTTAGCATTTCATGGGATAACCTAAGGACATGCATAAAAAAGGTTGAGCTGTAAAGCCCAGTATGAAAGTAAACAAGGAATAACATACAGAATTCAGTACATGTTAAGAAATAGTCATATAAATAGAGAATAAGAGAAAAATGAACATAAAGGCATCATATAACATGATTATCATAACCACAAAATGTGGCATCAACATTCAACATGATATTAGAATGAGGCAAGGCTCATTGCACAAAGAGCATGAGTAAACCCTCATTGCACTTGAATTAGGATGAGTATTCCCTCATTGAACTTGATGTATCTTGATACTAATCTTTACCCAATACATTGAAGCGCTATCAGGGTTCACCATTCTTAATCATTTCATTTCATGCATAAGTGTGCCACTTGGATCTTATAACATGGATTAATTAAACATCTTCATTTATTACATGATAAAGGAATGTGTAATTAATCAATGAATCTACAAAATCAATATGTAAATGTGTATAAAGGTGAGTACCCCCAATAGAGATATGGGAATGGTATTGACCACACAATGACTTTGGCTTTGAAAATCACGGTGTAATTTCTGCAGCATAATGGCGTGACATAAGAATTCATAAAAATGTTTGATGAGAGAGAAAGGGGTGTATAATCATATGTACATGAAATGGAAAGTAAGGGGAGCATATATATATACATTTCCTAACATATGTAATGGAATTTTGATTCATAATACAAAATAATTTCTTGAATGTAAATGAGTAAAAGAGAAATTCCTTACAAAAATTAGGCATAGTAATATGTGTACATGGGAGGCATTAACGACATATAAAGAGGTCTATAATCATTCAAACAAAAGGAGTGAAGAATGTGAGAAGTTAAAAATCAAACCCCAAAATTTTTAATTTAAAATAAAAGGTCATAACAATATAATGAAATTTGGAAAAAAATGAGAAATGAATAAATCCCTTACGTGGAAGTGTGATCTCAAAGGCTTGAGAGGTGATTGAGAGAGGCTTATTGGGAGCTTGAGGCACCTTGGGAGGATTTTATATAAGGGCGTGAATGGTAGGGATGTTTTTCAAGGGTTTTTATGATGAGAAGTGGGATCTTGGGTGGGTTTATGAAGGAAAAGAGAGGGAATTTTTTATTATTTAGGTTTTGGACACTACAAATTAAACTATTCAGAACCAGAAACCAACCCATGATTTTCCCTTGGTTTTTTCCAAAGGGGATGTAAAAATTTATTTTATAAGGACAATAGATGAGCTTTTTAAAATATTAGGCTTACTTATTTTGAGGTGAGTCACACTATAAAAGAAATTATTTTAAAAGTTGAAATGTTTTATAAGTCTAGGATGGACCAATAAAGATTTGTAAAATAAATCAAACTAACCTATAATCACATTATTTTAATTTCTAAAAATATATTTTCCTAAAAACCCAATTATACTCTTTTATTACATCACTATTGGGTCATTATGATGTCATAAAACACATTATATAATAAAACAGTATTTGATTTTTACCCAAAAATTCGTCTGTCTCAAAAAATTATGAAAAATTCACCGTTAGATAATTTAAATGTCCTAAATCTAAATATGATATTCATTTTATCTAAATAATTTTATAAATATGTTATTTTTTTACTTTTAAAATAAACACCGACATTTATTGAAAATTCATTGGTTTTGACAAATACATCTTTCAAACCGAAATAAAAATTACAATTGTATTCATAAAAATTATACAATCCTTTATATTTAATAAAACATAATTTAGTAATAATATTTCATTAAAATAGTATTTATTTTAATTCACCAAAATATATTTCTTAATTGAATAATAACTAAAAATTTTATTTTTTCTCTAAAAACTATTTACAACGTAACAATAATGAATGTATATTCTCTATAAAATAAATAATGTACATAATCATAGTGCTAGGGTATTGTTATGTAACCCCTTATAACACCTGCATAAGACATAAGGGTAAGGCTTGCAATGACGACATACTCTTGGGGTGGCTCAGATAACATTTTTCTTGTGGTAATCTCTATGAACTTCCACTTCTCCAGTAGGTAGTTCCGCTCAAGCTTAACATGTTTAAGCTCAGCTTGCGCTTGGTCAAGATGTAAGCCCAGTGATGTCACCTCATTTCCAAGCTTCGAAAAATTGGTTTTTTATAGAGAAATTATACTGGATGAGACAATTGCTTCATTTTTTTGAGTAAATTGAATTTGTTAAAGCCTTTTATTTATAATAATCATGTGATCACGGCTCAACCGCTATATTAGAAATGGTAATAGTTCATAATAGTATTTAAAAATACAAAAACATAAAACCAATGATGTGTATATGTTTTATATATAACCATTTTACATAATAATACATTTTACTAGATCAAGAGGAATTTTCAATAATAAATGTTTGGGTTGTCACAATCTTCCTACTTAATAAATTTCACCCTCAAATTTTCATTTTCCCACACTAAAATAGATGAGGGTAACTTCGATTCATCACATCCTCTGATTCCCATGTTTCTTCTTCAAACATGTGGTTTCACCACAACACCTTAATGAGGGGAATTGTATTATTTCATAGAACTTTTTCCCCTACAATCTAAGATCTTTATTAGCATCTCTTCATAAGAGAGTTCATTTTTCAATGGTACAACCTCTATATTGAGTACATGTGATCGGTCAGGTATGTAATTTCTCAGGAGTGATACATGTAATACATCATTTACTTGATATGGGTTTGGTGGGAGTGCTAATTGATAGTCCACTGCTCCAATGGGATAAAGGATTTCGAAAGGGCCGATGTACCTTGGACTAAGATTTCCCTTGTCCCCATATCTCATAACCCTCTTCCATGGTGATATGAGGAGGAATACCATGTCTCCAAAATTAAACTCTAGGTCTCGTCAACGATTATCTGCAAAAAAAAAATTATCGACTTTGAAAAGATTTAATATCCTGCTGAATGGTCTTCACATTCACCACCATTTCTTCAACCATTTCTAGAACTAGAAGGTTTCACTCCCAATCTTCATTGCAACATTCCGGTGTTCTTCACCACTTCCCATAAAGGTCTTTATAAGGAGACATTTGGATTCTTGAGTGTAAACTTTTATTATAAGAGAACTAAACCAGATAAAGATGTTGATCCCATCCTCCTTTGAAATCTATTGAGCAAGCTATCAAAATTTCCTTAAGTTTTTGTGTATTACACTTAGAATAGCCATCATTTTGTGGATGGTAAGTCATACATAAGTTCATCTCAGTATTAAGAGAATGTTGAAGACTCTTACAGAACATGGAGGTGAATCTTAGATCTCAATCGGATACAATAGAGAGTGGTACTCCATGAATCCTTACCACTTCTCTAATATATATCTGTGCCATTTTATCCAATTTAAAATTCTCTCGAATTGAAATGAAGTGTATAGTCTTTGTAAGAAAATCAACACCAACCCAGATAGGATTGTTTACTTTGGATTACTTCGAAAGTCCAGTGACCAATTCTGTGGTGATATTCTCCCATTTCCATGCTGGTATGGGTAATGGTTACCTCATCCCCTTAGACTTATGCCTCTTAGTATTCACTTGCTGACATACCATGCACTTTGATGTATACTCAGCGATCTCCTTCTTCAGGTTATCACACCAATAATTATCTCGTAGATCTTGATACATCTTTGTGTTTACTATGTGAATGGAGAAATTAGAACTGTGTACATCATCAAAAAGTTCATTTGTTAACACCAGATTTGTTGGAACACATAGTCTTGTACCAAATCTAACAATTCCTTCTTCATTAACATTGAAATCTGAGGATTTAAATTTTCTGAAATTTTCCTCTTTCTTTTGAATTCCCACATCAGCATTTCAAGAATCCTTTAACCATTAAAAAAGAAACGGTTGAGTAATAATTTGTGAAAGGATTGATGATGTTCCCTTATTTTTGATTCCCATGTCTAACTACATCAAATCTAAGAATATCAGATCCTTTTCAATTATCATCAATGATAGAATCACTAGGTCCTTTATACTTAGAGAGTCCACCTCCTTGTCCGCTTTCCCGGGGTGGTAATGTATTGAGGATTCATAGTCTTTGATCAGCTCCAACCATCTTTATTAGCGCATGTTCAAATCTTTCTATGTGAATATATACTTGAGGATTTTGTGATCTACATATATTTCACACTTCTCCATAAAGTTGAAATGTCGCCAAATTTTTTAATCGAAGATTACTACAGCAAACTCCAGATCATGTGTTGGATAGTTTTTCTAAAGATATTTTAATTGATTTGAAAAATATGCAATGAATTTTACATTTTTAATCAACACACAGACCATGATCTTCTTTGAAGCATCACTGAATACCGTAAAAGTTCTCCAGTTGTGGGTAGTGTGAGAACGAGTGCAATGATAAGCATATTTTTCAACTCATTGAAGCTATATTTACATTTATCACTCCAGGAAAACTTTACTCACTTCCAAGATTTCATGGTAAGAGTGTAGTAAAATCATGATAAATTTCTCAGGAATTAAAAATAATATCCCATTACCCTGAGGATGCTACGGATACCCATTACCGATGTTGGCCCTGACCATACGTTAATTGCAGTTGTCTTAGAGGGATCCATAGATTTCCAATTTCTTGTGATGATATGTCCCAAGAATGAGACCATATTCAACTAGAACTCACACTTGTTGTAATATTCATAGAGCTTCTCCTTTCACAAGGTCTCTAGTATAGTGCTTAGATACTCCTCATTCTCCTCCTTGGTTTTGAAGTATATTAGAATATCGTTTATAAAGGCTTCCACAAATTTGTTGAGTTAATCATTAAAGACTCTATTAATCAGTTCCATGAAGATTGATAGAGAATTAGTGATTCTAAAAGGAACTAATATGAATTCATAGTTCCTATATCTTGAATAAAATGCAGTCTTGGGTATATCCTCCTTCTTCACCCTTACTTGATAATATCCCGACTGCCGTTCCACCTTGGATAAGTATTGTCATCCACGTAGTTGATCAAACAAGTTATCGATTCATAGAAGACGATAATTGTTCATTATTTTGATTTTTTGAGCTCACGATAATCAATGCAATGGCGTATTGACCCATCCTTCTTATTGATGAAGAGAACTGGTGTAGCCCATGGTGAAGCACTTGGGCATATAAAACCTTTATCCAGATTCTCGTATAGTTTATTCTTCAGGTCCTAAAGCTCCACAACCACAATTATATATAGATTCTTGGATATTGGAAACACCCTAGGTATAAGATCAATTGAGAATTCAAAATATCTTCTAGGAGGAAGATCTGGAAATTCCTCGGGAAACACTTCAGTGAATTCCCTCACAATAGTCATGTATTCATGGGTAGTTACTTCCTTCGAATCAATAATCTATGAATGATATGCATGCTCATAGAGCATTAATATCCATTCTTGAGATGATGGTGATAAAGAATATTCAACCTCCTCCTTGAACTTATACAAAATTGGGATTTGATTCACCATATAGATAGTGATTCCCCTCTCACGCCAATTTATGTTGGCTCTATATAAAGAAAGCCAATCCATGCTAAGAATTGAATCAAATTCTATCAGAGGGAGTACGAAAAGGTTCTATAGGAATTTCAATTCACAAATTATGATAGGGGAGTATTTACATTAATGGGATGGAATGATTTTCCCATTTTCCATTCTCACCAAAATCTTTACTTCCATGATTTTTGGTGGTGTTGGGATTGTTCTACTAAATTTTTGGGATATTAAAGAATACGTAGAACTAGAATGAAAAATTACATTCACTATTGTTGAATGAACAACTAGAGTACCTGTCACCACATCATTTTTGGGGTTCAATTCAGTAGTATTGATGGGAAAAGATAACTTTTTCTACCTTGGAGATTGTTAGATGCCTCCGAAAACCCTTGTCTTAGGGAACCGGTTAGCGAAGTTCTTGGGTTATTTGAAGATGATGCATTGAACAATGCATTGAGGGTTGAACAGAGCATTCCTCTCCTCTGTTGAAGCTGCATGTTTTTATCATCGCTAGTTGATGGCCATGTTCCCTTCTCTTCCACACCTAATGAATTTTCTCGACCACATTAGAAAATTTCCGGGATTCTTCTTTCCGCACCTTTGGCATGTGGGGTTCTAGATTTTCTTAGCACTGTTGGATTTAACCATTGGGCCACCAGAATTAAAGTTCACCATATGCTTCTTATCCCCATGATACCCCTATGATTCACCGATATCCATTTCAACTTTGAGAAAAAATTAGAAAATTTTCTCATAGCTCTCGAAGTCGAGAATCTCTAGGGAGTTCCATAGGTTAGGTTTTAGCCCACCAAAAAAGTTATCAACCTTGCATTCGGGGGAAACGACCAAGGCAGATTCATATCGTGTATTCCTTGTGAAGTTTTCATCACACGCCCTGATTGATTCGTCGTCTTTTTGATTAGGGGAAAGTAATTACCTTTCCATATTAATTCTTAGGGTGCAAGGAAAATATTTATCAACAATTTTTTTTGGAAATCCTTCCATTCCAACACCTCAATATTTTCCTTAAGCTTCATATTTTTTATCAATGTCTACCTTTGACCATATTTACCCTATATATGATAATTATCCAGAATAACCTTCTCTTATTCAGAATATTGAAACATGAAAAATATCCCCTTTCAATGGAGTTGATCCATTGTTCAACAATTGAGGGATGATATGATTTATTAAAAGTATGAGGACTTTGTCTCATGAAGCTCCTTATTGTGAATTATTATTTCTTAGGAGGGGGGGGGGTGGTGAGTGTTCCTCTTTAAACATGTTTCTATTCAAAACATGATTTTACTGAGAGAGTATCATGACAAAGTTCACAATTCCGGCTCCCATCAGATTGGGAATCTCATTAGAATAATCATCATATTGATCTTCATATTGTTTATTAGCTAGAGTTTTCCTATTAGAAGCCATTGGTTGGAATAAAAGGAATGTTAGGGGTAACACATAAAGGGGAATTCAATGAAAAAATGGATGACTTATAAATTATATTAATTTCCTTAACATACGAATTTATAGGCTTCAATCTATGTTATCCATGACCTACTTCCCAACAAATACTCTTAGGGGAATTTTTCATAATTCCTTTAATAATGGTTCATACCAAAATTATGTATTTACGGAAGAGTATCACCAGGGAGTGTCATAAACAAAAGTGCATTAAGGCCCGTTTTCATGAACTAGTTCCCATTCGAGTCCTGCTTAAAGCGGTGTTTTTGGGTTTTACCCTTAGATAAATCTATGCCAGAGTCACCTCTACCTGCTCGTATCTAGACAGGGATGAATTTTCTTGAAAAAAAATTACTCAATACTGAAAAAAATTTAGGAATGTTTTTATTATACTTAGTCTTATCCTCAAGGCTTTCACTAGGCTTTTCTAATTCCAATCCTAAAAATAACTAAACTTATCCTCTAATGCCAACTATAACAACCCTACTCTTTATTATACACAAAAACATGATTTATTACAAAAACAGTTTCCTTGATACAACAAAGGAGATCGAGAGGCATAGTGTATTTGGGTATTAGGAAAATTACATAACAACTTAAAACATGAAATACACATCTTTATTGAAAACTTATTTTACATTACCACACACATTCCTTCATACTTAGCATTGCATGAGAGAACCTAAGGACATGCATAAAAGGTTGAGACATAAATCCCAATAAGTGAGTAATGATGGAATATCATGAAGAATATAGTGCATTTTAGGAAATAGTAATAACAACAGATCTTAATAGAAACATGAACATAATGGCATGAAATAGCATAATTATCATAACATGGAAATGTGGCATCCGCATTTAACATAATATTAGCATGATACAAGGCTCATTCCATATGGAGGATGATTAAACCCTCATTTAACTTGAATTATCATGAGTAAATACTCATTCCACTTGACTTATCATGATACTAATATTTACCCAATGCATTGGAGCTCTATTAGGGTGCACCCGTCTTAATCATTTCATTTTATGCGTAAGTGTGCCACATTGATAATATAACATAGATTCATTAAAAATAACCATTTATTCAATGATAAAAGAATTGAGATTTCATAAATGAAAATATATTATCAATAAGTAAATGTGTATGAAAGTTAATACCCTTGACAGTGATATGAGAATGGTATTCACCACACAAGGACTTAGTCTTGGAAAATCACTGTGCAATTTCGGCAGCATAACAACGTGACAACAGAATTAAAAAAATGGTTGATGATAGATAAATATGTGTATCATTACTTTTTCATGATATGGATAGTAAGGGGGTAATATTGATACATGTACCAACATATTTAATGGAATTTAGATTCATAATACAAAATAATTGCTTGAATATAAAGGAGTAAGAGAGATATTATTACAGAATTATGACATGGTAGCAGGTATACGTGGGAGGAATTAATGAGAGATAAAGAGGTCAACCATAATTCAATGATAAGGAGGGAAAAATGGTGTAGGTTAAAAATAATACCCCAACATTTTTAATTTAAAATAAAATTTCATAACAATATAATGAAATTTGGACAAAAATGAGAAAGGAGGAAATCCCTTACATGGAAGTGTGATCCCAAGGGTTTGGGAGGCGCTTGAGAGAGGATTATCTAGATATTGGGGCACCTTGAGAGGATTTTAGAGAGTGTGGGGAAGGGTAGGGATGTTATCCAAGGGTTTTTAGTGAAGATAAGTGTTATATTGGGTGAGTTAATATAGGAAAAGAGAGGGAATTCATTATTATTTAGATTTTGGACACTACACATTAATCTATTCAAAAGCACAAACCAAACAATTGTTTTTGACCATGGTTTTTGTAAAAGGGGGGTGAAAAAAATTATTTTATAAGTCCAACATCTGAACATCTTAAAATATTAGGATTTCATATGTGGAGGTGAGTCACACTCTCAAGGAAGTTATTTTAAAAGATAAAATGTTTTATACGTCTTGGAGGGACCACTAATGCATTGTAAAATAAATCAGAAAAAAATATAAAATCCCATTATTTTAAGGTTAAAAAATATATTTGGAGAAAATACTTTTTATATATTTTTATTACATAACTATTGGGTCATTATGATGTCATAAAAAAATTTATATAATTATACAGTATTTATTTTTTACCCAAAAATTTGACTATCTCATAAAATTAAGAAAAATTCACCGTTAGATCATTTCAACATCCTGAATCCAAAGATGATATTGATTTTATCTAAATAATTTTTTTAAATATGTGAATTTTTACTTTTAAAATAAAATCCAATATTAATAAAAAATTCATTGGTTTGGACAAAAATAACTTTCAAATGTTAAAAAAAATTATAATTGTATTTATAAAAATTATATGATAATTTATATTTAATAATAAGTAATTTAGTAATAATATTTCATTAAAATATTATTTAACATAATTCATCAAATTATACTTCTTAATTGAAAAATAACTAAAAATACTATTTTTCTCTAAAAACTATTTAAAAAGTAACAATAATGAATGTATATTCTCTATACAAAAATAATGTACATAATAATAGTGCTTGGGTATTGTTTCACAACCACTTATAACACCCACAGAAAACCTAACGGTATGGTGTGCGATGGTGATATACTCTTGGGGTGGCTCGGATAACATCTGTTAGTTGGTAATCTCAGTTAACTTCAACTTCTCCCATAGGCTGTTCTGCTCAAGCTTAACATGTTGAAGCTCGGCTTGGGCTTGGTCAAGAGGGAGGCCTAGTGAAACCACATTCTTTCTGAGATCTGAAAAATGGGATTTGTATAGAAAAATTCTACTGTATACGGCCATCACGTCATTTTTCTTAGTAAATTGGATTTGTTAAAGCCTTATATTTATACTAATCATGTCACCACTTCTCATTGACAATATTAGCAATATAAATATTCTTAATGGTATTTTAAAATACAATAACATAAAACCAAGGAATTTCATATGTTTTATATATATTTATTTTTCATAATAATACAATTAATTTGATAAAGATAAATTTTCATTAATAAAATTTTGGGTCATTACAAATTACATCATTATGACTAGTCTTGTGAGGCAGTGATGGAAAAAAGAATTATATCAATTCGTGAGGTGGCAGTTCGTCATAAACATGAACAATTAATTATTTTACCAGTTGATGAGATTGAAGATGGATTTAGAACATTATATTAATATAATAACATCTCATAATATTGAGGATATAGGGTTATTATTTCATGATGGTTGAAAAATATTTTAAGGAAGTGGAAGAAGAAATAGAATAGAAATACATGATTAAAACAATAACACTTCTTCAGATGATCTACTTTTCTTAAAACCTTAAGACCAATAAGGATGTTGTTATGATTAAAAAAATATACTGAATATGGAGATGGGTACAGGGAATAAATTTTGGAATATATTTGATGAACCAAATAGGTATTTATGTGAGAACAAAAGAATGAATAGGTTCCCTTTTGCAAGAGAGGATAAGGGCACTCTTGTAATTCAAAAAAAAAATTTATTAATATAAATTAATTTTCAATTAAAAATGGGTGAAAAATGATTAATTTTAATGAAAGGATTATTTTGGGTTGAAATAAATTAATCCAAATAAAGTCTGACAAGTTATAACTATTTTTAAATCATTATCATTTTGTTTTAACCCTTATTTTCATTCATTAATTATTTCCATGAAAAAATGTTTTTTTACTCATTGAAGGTTAATATAATTACCATAAAATAAAATACTAACCATAATTGAATAACTGATTACATTTTTATCCTTATCCTAATCAATTTGATTTTTTTTTATTTTTAAGAATTATATATCATTTAATAAAATACTATTTATTTTAAAATATCATTAATGTTAATTTTAAAACTATTCATTACATGGATTTTCAAAAATATAAAAAAATGATAAATTCAAACCAATTATTCTAAAACATAAAAAACCTTTCAAATTAATATATAAAAGTTTTTTATGAGATTAATTGCCTCAAATTATATTTATTTTAACATTTTAAATAAATTTATTTTATATTTAATTTAATTCAACAAATATTGCATCATCATTGTGTCAGCACTTAAGGTAATTATCTTCTCCCAAAAAAATTATAAATAAATTAACATGATGTAAATAAGTTATTTATATTAAAAATTAATATTTATAGTTGAATTTATATTTTAAATAGTTCTATATTTTAAATGTTATAGTTATTAAAAAATAAGTTTGTAATATTGGACTTTACTTAAAATAAAATATTATATGAGGATTAAAGTCATACATTTGGATCTAATAAGAAATAAAATCACCCCAAGGATGATTTTTTGTATAAAATCGCTCATCCAGTAAAATTAATAAAAGTGTTAGGGTGATTTTCTATTATTTATAATATTATTTTTACCCTTAATTATATGATTTACCATTAACCATGTTAATAGAAGGGTTAATAATGTTTCTATTCATATTTTCCAAAACTAAAAGGGGTATATTTACTATTTTCTCCTTATAATATCACATATGGAATCAATTTTTCCAAATTCAAAACAAATAATTTGATAAAATTAATTTGAAATTAATCTCATTTAAAGGATGAGAAAATGAGTTATTAAAGTGGAAATATTCTAAAGATTGAATTTTTTTATTTCCAAATGCAATTTGAAATTGATTATAATTAACTAAATTGAAATAAATGATACAAAATTGACCTAACTACACTTTAAAAATAATTAATAAAATAATTTAAAACTATAAATTATTTAGATGATTTTTTTCAATTAAAATTCAGTTATTTTAGTATTCACCAAAACATGAAACTTATTTGAAAAATACCAAAAATTCAATAAAAGTAAATTATATTATTAAAATTTAAAATTAGATAGTTATTTTCTAAATTAATTTTTATAAAACATTTTAAAACTAGATTTAAAAAAATTGCTCCATCAAAAGGTGGAAAAACTACTGTTTTACATAAATATATAATTTTTGCATAAAATTTTATTTTTTTATTTATAATTCCAATAAAAAAATAATATGGGTGTTAAAAATTATATTAAAATTATATTTCATTAATATAATCCAAAAATATTTATTTTATTATTTTCTAAACACAATGGTTTGTATTAAATAGTTTATCAGAAAAACATTTCTTTTCAATTTAAAATGGGTTTTATTTTCATTTAGAATTATTAGTCACCAAATATTTAATTATATTTAAATTTTTAATGTAACACCACAATATTTCATAGTACATTATCTTTTCAAAGTAATTCAATAACTTGCGTTACATGCAGCACCAAGTTTGAGCACACCACGACTTACCAAACCAGCCGTTTAAAAAGCGGTTATGAATAGTATTAATTTACTTATGAATTTAATACACTTCATATAAGTTCAGATTCTATATTATGTGTTTATTAGATATAATATAAGAACCAATTTATTTTTTTTTCAGATAAAAGAAGTATTTTTTGAAAAATACACTTTTACCGCTTTTTAATGGAAAACCCTTTTAAAAACCAATATTTGAAAATTTTATATATTAAATTTAATGAAATTATATTCTTATTTATAATTGGGACTTAAAAATGTTTTTTGGATAATTTTTTGGTACTTTTCTGACAACTTTCATATTTTGATGAATAATGAAAAATACAAAATTTAAATTAACAAAAACTATTTTAATCGATATAATTTAGTGTCAAATTATACATTTGAATGTTTTTAAGTATTATTAAATTATATTTTTATCATTTAATATACTTTAGGTCATTAAATGTAATTTTGTGTTTAAACTAGACATAAAAAAGTGTCAATCTTTTGATAGTTATTATTTCATAAAACACATTTTTTTGTTTTGACAACAAGAATTAAATTTAAATTAATTTCTTCCACTTCTCTGTTTTGAACTTGAAAAAATTAATTCAATATTTAGAATCATTAGGTCCAAATTGTGTAAATAGGTAACTTTTATTTTTAGACATTATTAATATTTATCGCAGTAAATATTTTATTTACCATGGTTAAAGGGGTAAATCCGGTAAATAAGGGTAAAAATATATATTATAATAATATTAAATGACCCTAACATGTGTTTATTTATATTGGTGGATACATGTACGACCATGGTCATACTTGAGTCAATTTTGGGAACCCATGGAGCCACTTGATAGTGATAATGACACTTTATATTAATTAATTTAATGTAAAGACAAAAATGACAAAAACATTTATCTTTTAGTAAAACAATTTTCACAAGAAGTTATATAAGTTATCTCTTCAACTATAAATATTAATTGGAAATATAAATTTTTTTCATATATAATAGTATTTTATTTATAATTTTTAGACATAAAATAATTTAATTTATTTAGGACACAATGATGACGTAGTAATTACTTTATTAATAAAAGATTAAAATAACTGATATAATAAATATCCAAATAAATAAAATTTGAGACTTTTTATGAAGTAAACTAATTTTATAGGTTACTATGACATGTTGGATTTGATTAAATATGTTTTATTTGAAGTGTTAAAGCTTTTATGTCTTTAGAAAAAATTAAATACTTAATAGTGTCAAAATTGACATAATTGAGTTTTTAAAACAGGTACTATATTATTAATTGATATAATATTTATAAAAATAAAAGTTTCATCCAAATGAATTATATAAGATTATATATATTAATAATTAACTACTTGGGGCTCTCTTGTCTTGTTATAGTAAATTTATTAACCATATAATTTAAAAATAAAAGAGACATGGTAAATGTCCAACTATTTAACTAAGAGTTAAATATAAAAGATAAGGTTAATATGGTGACGTAAAATAGTATAAAACCTATTGTTTGAGAGGTTTCAGACCCATAATTACCTTATCCTCAAAATAAATCATTTATGAGAAATTAGAAACCGAAAATTACTTTATTATAAAATAATATTTCAAAATTTTCCTAAAGTGACCCTCACTTCTCTTATAAAAGGGTACTTCCCCTTATTCTAATTTCACACCTCCAAAGACATTTTCATCTGCCAAAACCTACCCTAATATCATCCCAACTTCCCTAAAATCATCCTAGAGTCTTTAATTTTCTCATAAAGTCAACCTAAGGATCCATTTAGATTAAATCAAAAGGAAGAACCCAAAGAAGAGGTAAATATTTCATCACCTCTTTCAAGTTATCTTTTGCTTCCACTTCCTCTTTATTTGTTGTTTCCAATCTCAAATAATAACTCCATTATCTTCTATATACTGTGATGATATTATAAAAATGGTACAACCATATTCATTATTGAATCCATCATATGAATGGGAAATTCACCATATGTGCATACATATGGCTTACCGTCTTTACGTCGTTGTGTATTTGTTATTCAATACATTTTTTTGTATGGGTATAATAATGATGTATAATTGATGTAAATAATAAATATAACAAGTGAATGATTCTTTATATGTTATATAACATCTATTTACAATTTATTATAATATAAAAAGAATGATAGTGTCGCTCGTGCGTACGTACGGATTACCATCATGATGAATGCGAAGAGATTCATTTCCCCATCATAACCATTCAAGAATAATATTCATAAGATGACTAAAAATAATTTTTAAGAACTAACTATAATTTTGGATATGAATCAAATACATCCTGTCCCTAACAAACATGGCTTATGTAATAAAACATATAAAGGAAAATGAATCAGTTAACACCCTAAACGACGATAATACTAAAATATTATTAACAAAAAAGTATTAGAAGATCATATATGATATTATATTTACGTATATGGTTATTTTATAATTTAATAAAAAATATTTAACTATTATACAAAAGGATAACGTAACCTCGACCAAGAAAAATTACTAGGTATGGGGTTTTTTTCTCACTTTTAATTCCATGAGATTCATACTATATTTTCCACTATTACCTTTTGTGTGGTGTATGTACTACCCATGATTGTATTGTTTGCGTAATATACTTTAATTTATGGGTATTTACATCATCATTTTATGATCTTTATTTCCTGTGTTGTATGTTTTTTATGTTACCAAATCTGTAAGGGAATTTCAATTCTCAATTTCCACTCATTCGGTTTTATGTAAGCATCATTGATTACATTACTCCAAGATTATGAGTGAAATCACTATTTCTTTACTTATGGAGTAATTTACATTCCCCCTTGTGTGGATATACTTTGGATACACATAATAAATCGATTAATAAATTCTCATGTAATCGATATAAACTTGATAAGATTAATTTTAACTCAATTTATATTCCTTGAGTTAAATATCCAAGTCATTGGTGTTGTTTTTACAAGAATATGTGTGAATGTCCTCTAAATGATTTAAAATGAATATCCAATCATATTGAGTGTATTTATATTTGTCACACATAATTATGTCATTGATTTATCCTTAACCTAAAGATACGGTCTTTATAAAAGAATTAATCTCAACTTGCATTCCATTGAGGCTTCTTTGTTGTTATGTGCCAATTCACTTTTATTTGGTGTATATACTATACTTTGACATAGTATAAAATGAATCCCTTTATTCTCCTGATATAATAAAGTTTTTATTACCTCAATTATTTGTATTCAAGCGTCTCTCATTTGGTTAGTAACTCTAACTAAAATATCATTTTAAAAGTTTTAATGATTTTTTCTTCTAAATATTTCTTATTAATGTCCAGGTTTTAAAAATGATTTTAAGGATTTATTTATATGGACATTAATGTTTTAAAATTAAAATTACTTTTAAAAGTTTCAAAGAGGTATGATACAAGTTGATTCAAAATATATATTTTAAATGACTTCTTGGATTAATAGTGCATTATTTAAATGTTTTCCAGAAAATGGGATATTTCTCTAAAAATAGTTTTAATGACTATTTTCATATGTGTGAATATCCTTCAGTGTATTGTATTCTTGATTAAGGATGATTTATCATAATAAAATCACCAATATTTTATTGAATTAGTTATGTTTGACTGTGGATGTGCTATTTTTATGTCATTCATGTTTTGTGGTTAAAATATTGACATTTCGTATTCTAGTTTTAATATGAATGCTTAGATTATGTTTCAACTTTTAATATGAGGAATGCATTGGACTTAGTAAGTGATGGGTGGAGCCTGCTATAGACCCTCGATGCATCGGTAGGTCTCATGAGACAAACTAGTGTCTTGGAACAAGGCCTTGACAAAATTTTATTTGTAGTCTTAGCATAAGGCCTTGACTATGTGGTTATGAAGTCTAGAATTATGCATTCAATCATTATGAAATTGGCTATTAATATTAAATGTGATTATTAGACTAGTATAATATCTATGTGAATAAGTAAATGACATTATTTGATTTTTCTTTGCCATATTAATCTGAATTTTAAGTTTAAAAGGCTTGTGTTCTAGTCTTATATATTTCCTTAAATGTTTGTTTTTATTTATGAAAGTTTCCACTATATTGTTATCCTGACTGAGCATCTGAGCTCACCCATTTCTTTTGTTTTAGTTTTCCCAGATTAGAAGGAAGTATATTACCATTAACCTACTGAAATAGTCTAAGGGATATAATATTGTTCAAATGGAACACAATGTTGTTGTTTTTAGTTTATGATGTAATGTAAAACTTATATATGTATCTAGTACTTCCAAGGCTACTAAACTAATCGGTCTTTCGGGACATGATTCATTGTATCATGCCAATGTTATATAATAATGCACTGAATCTAGGTAACTTGGGTTGGATTTTTACAGTTGGTATCAGAAGACGTTTAGAAAAAACCTTTGAAGATAGATTTAGAAAAACTATTATTAGAAAACACTACCCTAAGATAGACATTGAAGATTAGTATAAATGTACATCCAAAAAATTTGTTAATGTAAATATTTTCTGGGTTCTCTAAGAAATAAATCCATATCTGGATACGAGCGGGTAGAGGAAGCTTTGGAATAGATTTACCTAGGAGTGAAAACTCTAACAAGGAGTTTTGGGCTTGACCCGAGGTATCCTGATACAAGACAACGGGCCTTGCTACACTCTTGGTTATGACACTCCCAGGGGATATGCTTAGGATAATTCATATTTTCTTTACAAACCGGTTTGAAGGATTTTTATATAAGATGAGAATAAATAACCTTGGTTAATCCTAAGGAGATTTAGATTGAAAATAAGGTGTTATGATATTCTCTAAATTATTTTATGACTCACACTATTCTTTCTTGTGTTAGTCAATGTCTAGAGTCCAAGGAAGACATAGTAACATTGAACATGATGTACAAGGTGAGAACAATGGTGGAAATGAACAACAAAATGGAATGTTAATAAGTGTAGAAGATATCGTGTTCATTCCGAATACGTTTTCCAAAAATATGATAAAAAACATATGTATTAACCAACTCCTGGACTCAACAAAGAAGATAAATTCTATGAATGATAAGAGCTCCATCAATGGGGACCATGATGAAATTAAAGCTCAATTTCCATCATGTAGAAAATGTGGAAGGAGACACCTAGTAAAGTTTCTCAATGGAACAAAGAAATTATTTATGTGTGGGAAAGAAGGACATAAAGTCAAGAATTGATGAGAAAAAAAGAAGAGTATTATGGATGATAAATAAATGATCCCAAGCATCCATTTACAGTCATTTTCTGTAAATTTATATGACCTGGGAATTACCTGAGTGAATGCTCTATTCTATTGGAAAACATATTGGTCAAGGAAGAACCTATGTTGAATGAAATGGATGGAGAAATGTTTAAAATTATTATTTATCTTTGTTGATGGGATTACATTGAAATTTTTTCTCTTGTATGTGTAACCCTAAAGTTTGTTATGTGAAAATGCTATTTTATGAAGATTTATATTTTCTATTGTTGATATAGTTATAAATAACCATTTGGGTTATATGAGTATTGAATTTGAGGAAATTACATGTTATTAGTGTTTGGGATAAAAATGTGAGGTATGAGATAACATTTGTGGTGAAATTATGTTATTGTCATTTTGAGGAATTTATCTCATTCTGGGAATGTTGTAAAATATAGTTTTTAAAAAAGGGAAACACGCAGACTGTGTGAGAACCTGTTGTGTCGGACAAAGCTGCAAGAATCGAACCCACAATTAGAGTGTGATTGGGATTTATCTCCTACCACTAGACCACGTGAAATCCCTAGTTAGTGTCACTTATTATTTATAGTTAAATTATTTTATTGATCAATAATAGGTGATTTTGGATATTATGTATTATCAAATGGATATACTTAGTATAGGAAAATTATATTGTGATTAAGTGATAAATGTTATTTTGGAAGAAGTTTTCTCTGTTACGAACACTATATGCCTAAGGAAAATAGAATACTATGGGATTTTATTTGAGGAGTAATGGTGGATTCTTATATATGTTTTTATTGTGTATTTATAGTGATTTGGGTTATTTATGGAAATTATTAACCTATTATAGAGAATATGTGATTAGTTTAATTACTTTTAGGTATGTGACTTTAAAAGGTGTTGATGTTATTTAGAGATACAGTTTAATATGGAAGACTACGTTATCAAATTCTTCTATGTTCTAGGTTTCAATATTAGTTTGGTTTATATTGAAGGATTTTAAGGACAATTGTTTATTTAATGGTATTTATGGAACATTCAGTATTGTTGGTTTAATTTTAGAAATTAAGATTAATATTTCTTTTTCTAAAGGATTATCCATTTTGGGAATAATATGATCTTGTACTAACCATTTTGGTTTTTGTTAATCTCTAAATACATGGTAACTATATAGTTTATAGTTTCTGGATCATGTGATTCTCTAGAAGTTGATTCTAGCGCTTCAGGTGTGACGAAGTCATCCTGAGTACTCATCATTTAAAAAAAGACAAGATAGTGGTAGAAATTTATTAAAGGATGAAACTCTACTTGAAAAGTAAGTATATCGCTTCATGTTCATAGTCAATCTCAAAAATAAATTCCTCAACTTTATGAAATAGAACATAAAAAAATGTTGTTCATTTCCTTTCCATACTGAGAAACTAATGACCATTTATCCCATAACAAGTTTGTGGTTTTCTTGTTGTTAACTTTCTCTTGATCATGTTTTCTATTACTCTTCATCATAACATGACACTTATTTTTTCTTCCATGTCAAGGGTTTCTTATATGGAATCCTAGTATGAGTTATCTTAGTTGACCTTTGTACTTCTCATTCTTTCTTTTATAGTGATAGTTTTATTGACTCTTTTTCTGATGTGGGACTTTAAATGAAGTTCCCAAGCACAATTTTAGAACTTCAAGGATAAAATTACCAAAAATGGGGGAAGAATGTAACACCCCAAGATTTCATAGTACGTTATATTTTCCAAGTAATTCAATAACTTGTGTTACATGCAATACCGAGTTCGAGCACACCGTGACTTTCCAACAAGCCGTTCAAAAAGCAGTTATGAATAGTATTAACCTAATTTTAAATTTAATATACTCCATCTAATTTTAGAATCCATATTATGTGTTCATTAAACATAAAATAATAACACATTCACTTTTTTCATATAAAAGAAATATTTTTCAAAAAATGCAATTTTAACACTTCTTAATGGAAAAAGATTTTAAAAACCAATATTTGTCACTTTTATATATTCAATCTAATGAAATTAAATTCTTCCTTAGAATTGGGACTTAAAAATATATTTTGATTAAATTTTTGGTACTTTTTAATAACTTTCATATTTTGATGAATAGTGAAAAATACTAAATTTTACTTAAAAACAACTTTTTTTATTGAAAAAATTTATAGCGTTAAATTATACATTTGAATGGTTTTTAAGTATAATTAGATTATATTTTAATCATTTAATATATTTTATGTGATTATATGTTATTTCACATTTAAACTAGACACAAACAAGTGTCAACCTTTTAATAGTTATTATTTCTTAAAAACATGATTTTAGTTTTGACTGCGAGAATTAATTTTAATTTATTTTCTGCCACTTCTGTGTTTTGAATTTGGAAAAAATGAATTCTATATTTGTAATCAGGAGGTCCATATTGTGTAAATAGGTAACTTTTATTATTATAAATTATGAATATTTACTTCAGTAAATATTTTATTTACCGTGGTTAAAGGTGTAAATCCGGGTAATAAGGGTAAGAAAAAATATTATAATAGTACTAAATTACCCTAACATGCATTTTATTTCTATTTTTTGATACATGTACGACCATGGGAATCCTTGGGTAAATTTTGGGACCCCATGGAGCCACTTGAGAGTGATAATGACACATTATATTAATTAATTTAAAGTAAAGACAAAAATGAAAAAAAAATATCTTTTAGTAAAACAATTTTTACAAGGGGTTATTTAATTTTTCTCCTAGACTATAAATATTAATTAGATATATATAGAAATTTTCTACAGAATATTATTTTATTTATAATTTTTAGACCTTAAATAATTGAATTTATTTATGACACAGTGATGATGCTGTAATTACCTTATTAATAATAGATTAAAATAATTGAAATTATAAATATCAAAATAAATGTAATTTGAGACTTTTGATGAATTACACTAATTTTCTAGGTTACTATGACATTTTAGGGTTGATTAAATAAATTTTATTCTATGTGATAATGTTTTTAAGGCTTTCAAAAAAAATACTAAATAGTTTCAAATTTGACATAATTGAGTTTTTAAAAACAATACTATTTTATTGATTGATATAACATTTCTAAAAATATAAGGTTCTGAAAAATGATTTATATAATGTTATAGATATTAATAATTAACCACTTGGTGTTTTCTTGGCTTATTTTAGTATGTTTATTTACCATATAATATAAAAATTCAAAGAGACATGGTAAATATCAAACTATTTAACTAAGAGTTATACCTAGAATATAAGGTTAATATGGTGACCTAAAACGGTCTAAAACCTATTGTTTGAGAGTTTTTCTACCCATAATCAACTTATCTTAGAAATAAATAATTTTGGATCCATTAGAAACTGAAAATGATTTTGTTAAAAAATAATATTTCAAGATTTTCCTAGAGTGACTGTCACCTCTCTTATAAAATGGTACTTCCCCTTCTCTTAATATCACTCTTCAAACGCCATTTGGTGCTTCCATACCTGGACCAAATATTATCCCAACATTACTCCTATCATTCTAGAGTCCTTACATTCATCATAAATTCAACATATGGAGCCCTTTTGATCAAATCAAAATGAAGAACCCGAAGAAGAGGTAAATATTTCATCACCTCTTTCAAGTTCTTTTCTTCTTCTACTTCTTATTTTTTTTATTGTTTCCATTATAAAATAATAACTCCAGTATTTTATATATTCTGTGATGTAATTATAAAAATGGTACAACCAAATTCATTATTCTATTCATCATATGAATGAAAAAGTCACCATATGTGTGTACGTACGGCTTACGGCCTCCACGTAGTGGTGTAGTTGTTATTAAATACATTATTTTTGGATGGGTATAATAATTATGTATAATTTATGAAATAATAAATGTAACATGTTCATTATTCTTTATATATGATATACCATATATTTAAATAATATTTTAATATCAAAATAATGATATTGTCGCTCTGGCGTACGTATAGATTACTGTCTCCACAAACGCGATGAGATTCATTTCCCCATCGTAACCATTCAAGAACAATTTTCATCTGATGATTAAAAATAATGTTCAAAAACTTAATATCATTCTGGATATTAATCGAATATATCCAATCCATAACAAACACAGCTCATGTAAAAAAATATATAAAGGAAAACAAATCAGTTAACACCCGAAACGACGATAATACTAAAATATTATTTACAATGAATTATTAGAAGATCATACATGATATCATATTTATGTATATGGTTCTTTTATAATTTAATAACAATTATTTAACTATTATACCGGAGGTTAACATAACCATGACCAAGGAAAAGTACTAGGTAAGGGGTTTTCATCTCACTTTTATTCTCGTGAGATTGATGCGATATTTGCCACTATTACCGTTTGTGTGGTGTATGTATTCCAATGATTGTGTTGTTTTCATAATATAATTTAATTTATAGGTATTTACATCATCATTGTTTGATCCTTAATTCATGGGTTGCATTGTTTTTATGTTACCTAATTGGTAAGGGAATTTAAAATTTCAATTTCTACTCATTCGGTTTTAAGAAAACTTCATTGATTACTTTAATCAAAGATAGTGTGTGAAATCACTATTTATTTACTTATGTAGTAATTTACACTCCCCCTTGTTTGGATATACTTTTTCTACAAATAATCACTCCATTGATAAATTCTCAAGTCATCAATATAAACTTGGTAAGATTAATTTTATATCAATTTATATTCATTGAGTTAAATATCCAAGTCATTGGTATTGTTTTTACAAGAATATGTGTGAATGTACTCTGATTGATTTACACTAAATATCCAATCATATTTAGTGTATTTTTAATTTTCCAATATAATTATGTCATTGATTTATCAATAACCTTAGGATATGGTCTTTATAAAGGAATTCGTCTATAAATACATTCTATGGAGACTTCTTTGTTGTTATGCGCCAATTCACTTTTATTTGGTTTATGTACTGTAATTTAAAAAAGTATATCATGAATCCCTTTATTCTCATGATATTATAATGTTTTTATTACATATATTTTTTGTTTTCAAGTTTCTCTCATTTGTTTGGGAACTCTAACTTAAATACCATTTTAAATGTTTTAATGATTTATTCTTCTTAATCTTTCTCATTAATGTCTATGTTTTAAAAATGGTTTTAAGGATTTATTTATATGAACATTAATTTTTTAAAATTAAATTTCCATTTAAAATTTTCAAAGTTATATGGGAAACTTTGATTCAAAAATCTCTTTTAAATGACTTCTTGGATAAATAGTGCGTCATTTAAATGTTTTAAAGGAAAATGGGTCATTTCTCAAAAAATAGTTTTAATGACTATTTTCATCTATTTCAATATCTTTCAGTGTATTTTATTCTTTATTGAGTTTGATTTATCATAATAAAATCATCCATATTATATTTAATGAGTTATGTTTTACTGTGGATGTTCTATTTTTTTGCCATTCATGTTTTGTGGTTAAAATATTGACATTTCGTATTCTAGTTTTAATACGAATGTTTAGATTATGTTTCACCCTTTCATATGAGGAATGAGTGGACTCAGTATGTGACGGGTGGAGCCCGCAATAGCTCCTCGATGCATCGTTAGGACTCATGAGACAAACTAGTGTCTTGGCACAAGGACTGGACAAAATCTTATTTGTAGTCTTGACACAAGGCCTTGACTATGTGGTTTTGAAGTCTGGAATTATGCATTTCATCCTTATGAAATTGGGTATTAATATTACATGTGATTATTCGAATAGTAGAATAACCATTTGAATAAGTAAATGGAATTATTTGATCTATCTTTCCCACATTATTCTGAAGTTTATGTTAAAATTCTTGTGTTCTAGTCTTATACGTTTCCTTAAATGTTTGTTCTTATTTATGACAGTTTCTGCTATATTGTTATCCTTACTGAACATCTGAGCTCACCCCCTTTTTATGTTTTATTTATCCTAGGATGAAAATAAGTATATTAATATTAACCTACAGGAATAGGATAAGGGAAATAATATTTTCAAAGGGGAAACAATGTTATTTTTTTTATTTCATGATGTAATGTAAAAATTATGTATGTATCTAGTATTTCCAAGGCAACTAAACTGATCAGTATTTCAGGACATGATTCCTTATATCATGCCAATGTTATGTAATAATGCCTCGAATCTAGGTAACTGGGGTCAGGGCGTGACATTTAAACTATATTTTTATAATTATGTTAATCTTGTTCAAGCCGTTTATTCCAATAGACATATAATAACTTCCATATTAAATATTAATATTTAGTTGTTCATTTATTCTTGATGTGGTATATCTTATAAGCTATCTCACATAGTGTTTCCTTTTAAAATATTGAGATGTTACAATTTATTACACCAACCAATATTTAATTAATCATACTTTTAACTTATAATGTAATATAAATTATTTTATTATATAATAATGTTCATAAAAAATCAAAATATTTTAAAAAACAAAAAAATTAGCATTTGATAATTTGAATGTGGTGATACTAGAAAAATAAATTTTAACCAAATAATTCATATATATATATAAAATAACGTATAAATTAATATTTTTATTCATTATTAAATCCCAATCTTTATTAAAAAATAATTTATTACAGTTATAAAAATTTGTTTTAATTTAAAAAACATAAAAATTATTATATTTTATATTCAATTAGTTAGTTTTTTTATTAAGGTATTAAATGAAAATAATTTTTTTGAAATATGAAATATATAATAAAAATTATATTTTAATGAAAATAAAACATATGTGTTTGATAATAATTATAATTATGAATTCTTAGTTTCAATTATAGATTTTATAATTTTTAACATATCTACTCAATTAAATTATAATATTAAATTCATATAAGTATTATTAATTTTATAATGCTCATGTGTTAACACTCTCTACCTATATGTGACACACTTGTTAATTCAAAATGAAAATTCCTTTTATTATATTTTTTCATTAAATTCTTCCCCTTTTTAGAAATTTGACCCCCAAAATTCACATAGATATAAGAATTTGAAATCAAATGAAGGTAATTATAGTTTATTTATTTCTAAAGTTACCATGTTTCTTCTTTGTTAATATTATTTTTGAATGTAAAATTGAACATTTAATATATGTTATAGCATAGAACTCTATATCCATGACCGATGATCTTTTCTGGATGATATTCATAAGAGATATATTTTTCTAGTTATAACACCTCTGTATTTGGTACATGTTATTGATCTGGTATGTACATACTCAAGAGGGATTTGTGTAACATATCATGAACATGATATTATTTTGTTAAAAGTTCATGTTTAATGGAAACCACTTTAATATTATCAAGAATATCAAATGGGGAAATGTATCTAGAACTTATCTTTCCATTAATAATAATCCTCATGACTTATTTCCAAGGATATAATCATTGGAACACTTTATCTTCAAAACTACACTCCCTATATATTAGATGATAATATACATAACTTTTGTATATGAATTGTTAAATCATTGATGTATTATTGAAATTCCTTACGATTATAAACCATTTCTTCAACCAATCCATGTACCAATAGATTTTGTTCAATAACGTCATACCAATATGTTGGTGTTCTACATCTCATCACAAATGATTTTTTAAATGAAGGTATTTGAAACGTTTGGTAGAAACATTTTTTTAAGAAAGAAGTAAGAGTATTTTATTAATCCTAAATTCCATATAATTCCATAGAGTATAATCTCAACATAAACTAAATTGTATGGATAATTATTTCATTTTGGTTATCAGTCAATGGTTGATCGTATGCACCCAAGTTCATATATATGTTCAATACATGTTGAGAATTTTATGAAAAATGGTTTAAAACCTTGTAATTTTATTACATAAAATCAATAGTATTGTTCTATAAATCTTCAGAACATATCTAAATTATATATATTTTAATAATCAATAAGGAAAATTTATTCTTTAATTACAATTATTTGTGCACCCTTTGTATGAAAATTAAAAAAACCATATAGATTTTCTTTATTTCTTTGTAAGACACATAAATAAATACATTGTAATGTTGTACCATGCTCATGATGTTATGAGTAAGGGTTTCATAAACCCTTGGGATATTCATGACTTCCTTCACTTGTTTATTTATATCCTGAAAATTGATAAATATTTAGAAATCTCACTATTCATTTTATCCCACCAGTAGTTCTATAAAAAATCTATATATATCTTCGTGATCCCTTTGTGAATTGACATTATTGAACTATATCAATCTATCAACAACTAATTCATTGGATCTAGATCTAATGGTATATGTTGTCATGTCCCCAATCACAAGACTCATTATCCATCGATAATGAACCATAAAAATTCCCCCATTAATATTAACATCCTCCTTTATCTATATTATCAAATGATCTCATAGAGATTTGTTAATCTTCACTAAAATGAATCATTATAGAAATATTTAGTCCTGGATGGATGTTGTTCCTTCTATTATGATTCCCATGTATGTCCTTTCTATGAAATAAAAAACAGATCCATCTCAATCATGATCATTGATAATATGATAGGCTCTTTCACACATGGAGCATGAACTACTTTATTCACTATCCAATGGTCGATTTTTTTTTTCATTTGTAATATTTAATCAATCCTAACCACATTAATTGATGAATCATGATATCCTTTTATTTTAATATTTTACAAATTCTCTTATAATCCCTATATATGATACAAAATCTATATAGAGATAATTTCTTTAAAATAATTAATGAGAGTACTATAATAGGCAACTCAAGATCATTTTTTGAATATTTATTATCATGGATTATTTTTTATAAGAGGATTAACCTATATGATTATTATTTTACCTAAGAATAAAACTCCTGTAATTATTTCAAGTATCATTATAGATCTAAAATTCATTTCATCCTTTGAGTAGAGTGATTATAGGTGTATTTGTTGGATTATAATTTAACTCATTTAAGAAATAATGAAATTTATCAGTATAAATAATCATTATTCTATTATGAGTTATATTTCATAGTGGGTTTGAAAATAATGAGAAGTTATGAAAAATAATTGACACTGCCCAGATAATTCATCGAAACTCAATATAACTATTAAAAATGTTGTTCTCAGTAACTATAAAATAAAACATGTCTTTAATGGATCTATATATATCTATCATACTAATGGCGATAAAATTCCCCATGAATCATAATTTCCCCCAAAAAATAGACATTTAGTTTAATTTATATCTTAGAACTCAATTCTAAAACACCATAACATTTAAAAAAATGAATCTGAATATACCTCTAGGGTTGTAGCGTATATGAGAGTATCATCATTAATGACAAAAAATAAATTTTTAAGGAAACATCTAATTAATTTTTTAATCAAATCCAATAAAGTTTCTCGAACATAGGCCAATTTAATGTGGATAACAATGAACTCAGAGGGTTTATACAATATAAAAAAATAATTATTGTGTATATCCATATTTGTAACCTTAAATTGATGATATATTAATTAAATATCCACATTATAGAATTATTGGGGCCAACGTAGCTCAATTTAAAAGTCATCAATCATTAGTAGATGATGCGTTTTTATCATCATGCTTTTTGTGTGTGTTTATGAGATTCAATTTATATGTGAGTTGACCTATTCTTCTTCATAAAAGAGAGGATTGAAACATACTTTAGTGAATCCCTTGGGATTATGAAACCCCTATCAATATTATTTTGTTGTTTCATTATTTATTTTCCCAATTTAATGTGGTTATTCTATATGTACTATTTGATATGCATAGTGCTTTAGGTATGTGTTCATTTGTGAACATAACCCATTAGTTTGGAAGAATAATAGCAAAATATTCAAGGAATAAATAAAAATATTTCACCAGAAGGTGAATTTTATCAAGGATGAAACTCTTTTATTCATCAATCATCTATGTTATTTATTGTTACTCCCAAGGAAAAAATATCTATCATTTTTAATTGTTTTCTAAATTAAATTCACCATACACATTACATTTTTATAATTTAAGAGGATGACTTCAGACATGTAATGTTGATTAATTCTCTTGAAAATTTATGTGATATCTATGTAATGAGAGCCAAAAAATTCCCTGTATTGTATCAAATTTATTAATGGGAGCATGAAAAAAATATCTGAGAAATTAAACCCCAAAATATTTACTGTGGGAGTTACATTGGTGACATGAAATTATTGTACCACTTAGTGTTTTCAATTATATTTCAACCTTAATGTATTGAACTAGTTTTTAAATGGTTCTAATAAACTACCTTGATCTTCATGAATACATAAAACAAAAATGAAATAATAAATTTTATTCTCATTAAATAATAACATGTGTACCTATCATGTAATTGTATTATTTTAATTTTGTAATAGTAGTGAAATAATAAACTAATATATTCTCTCTCAGTCTTAGAGGATATTGTTGTTAGTTATAATTAATATACATTATCTTAGAAAATTACATTGCATAGTTTTTGAGTTCCTAGTAGTCGAAACATTAGACCATAGGTTATAGACCGATTCAACACGTTTTTATTTCATAACATTAATGGGATTCATCACCATCATTTTACATTCACTATATCATTTATCTATCTTTTCAAACCTGAAACATATCTATTTTCCTTGTAGAAGATTCTATGTTTCTTTTAACACTCTTATGAAAAATGGGTATGCTCATGTTATTCTATCAATGGTATTTATCCACTAATCCTTTATAATTAAACATCATTGTATGGTTTATATCTTCTTCCCATTATAACTATTGAGATTTATTAATATCTTATCAATTTAAGGAAATAGAGAACCATTTACATATAGATTTAAATTTCTTAAAACAATATTTATTTTGATTGAAATGGACGTTTTTAACAAAATATATGGTTAAAAAATCATTCGACATTGATTAAAAAGACAAAGGTGTATTTAGAAATCCATGTGGAGTTTTTAACATAACACCCAAATAATTTTCGAACATTATATTATGTTCAAGGAAATACCTATCCATTTTATGATGGATGGAGTGGAGAAAATATTTACTCTGTAGTATTTTATCAAATAATTCTAGATTTACATATTCAATTTCTTCCAAAGACTTTACGTTATTGATTTATCTCCATCAATGACTGAAATATCCCTCTAAGATATAATTTAACAAAATTATTGTCCCTTTTTTAGAGAATTGGGTGATTGAGAATAACTTTTTCATTAAATTAGTAAAATGTTTCCCGATTATGGGACATAGATATCCACTAAAACTAGGAGGTATGATTCACATAAATTAATCCACCATATCATTAATTTTATAATGTATATGAAGTGTTTCATATGATTAATTTTATTATTAATAACATGATTAAGCTGTGAATGTACCATGATGATCTTCTCAACTTCTATTCTCATATTATTTGTAATCTCCTTGTGGCAGTTGTCAAACTTCCCATCACATTGTTTTTCATTACAATTCCTTAAATTAATAGAAATTATACAATATAATGGAGTATATTGGAGGAAAATAATGAAACTAAAAGTCATTTAAATGAGAAAATTTGATATTAAAAACAATAACTCGTAGATGTAATCTATACCATAAATTAATAATTTATAGGTTTCAATCTACATTATCCATGGATATTTTATTTTTTGGGTTAATTAACAATATAATAAATGTATTACGTCATAAAGTTATAAAATACAAAACTATTATATACTTTAATTATTCAAAATGGTTTATAAAGATCTAGTGAAGCTAATAAATCCTATCCCAGTGGGGCATCAACCAGGTCTACATTTAGTGAAAATTATGTTTCATCGCATGAAGATTGAGTTAATACTAAACCTACTATTTTTTTCAGGGTAGTCGTTCCAGGATACATCTATGTTAGATCCTACATCCATTTTTCATTTCAATATGGGGATTTCACTTCTTAGAAACCACACATGAAATTATTTAAAAAACAATTATGATTTTTTATATGCTTTTAAATAATATTTTATTATCCTAATCGATAAAAAAAATTAAACACTGATATGATAAAAAATATATCTACATGACTCTATTATATAGTTATATTTTAATTTTAATCATAATGTACCATAGAATTGAAATCATAGATAAAGATTCTTATTTTATTTTAGTAATTATAAAAATAAAAAAACAACATAAACATAATATAATTCATCAACATTTAAATATCCATAATTTTCTATTAAATCCCATTGAACTAAATTTTATTTATAGGATATTGTGGAAAATATATAATTATGGTCATCTTTAAGGACTACTAAAAAATAGGATAGAGAAATATAAGATCTGATTCCTAGGGAATAAATTAATTTGATAAGAAGTTTTGAATCTAATGGTTATAGTTATTTCAATTATGTGTCAATATGAGTTGGGTGAGATTAATGAAGATGTTACTCTAGGATAATTTTAATTGATTTACTTTATGGTAATGGATGTGATTCTTGGATAATTGTCCTTGAAAATATGATGATTAATTAAAATAGTCATTTATTTTAAAGGCATGAAGAAATAAATTTTTTTTTAAAATAACACTGCATACAATATTGGAAGAAAATGAAACTATAAATTTTCATGAAACAAAGAAAAAAATTTGATGTTAGATATAAAAGAGAAGCAAAAAATTATTGATGACATTAAAATTAATCTTATAATTTCATGATGAAGAATAACTTTTTTTGTTATTCTTTGTATTATATAAAAATATAGTACATTAATATTTATAATAAGGATCCTTTTTACCTAAAATTAGGGCCAACCATATCACTAAATAAGTCTATCTCAGCAAAAAAAAAATAGAAAATCTCACCATACAGAAGCCATCTCTCTGTCCAGACATAAGGTGGCATGCGAGTTCGCATTTTGGTAATGCTTGGGGGAGTGTGTGCTATTATGATAGTTTGGGTTTAAGCTAGTTCCAAGGGGAAATCGTAGGGAGGCTCCATCCTATGAGACCCATGTGTGATTATCTATAATAAATTATTGTTCCCCTCCCCCTCAAGCATAGAACATTAAATCACTACAAGATATTGATTTATTAGGAAATTGAAAACTAGTTGATCAGTTGATGTGGGATGCGGGGAAATGTTGCATCATTCCTCAATCATTTAATGATAAATAAATATCACCTTTTATTTAATGATATTTATATTTGACATCTATTCATAATATTTAACCTTTTTTGTGCCTTCGGCCTTCCCAATAGTAATGTTTTGATGGCGTAATCAGGAGAAAAATGGCAGTCACTCTTCAATCATGTCAGTTGATTATTTCAAAATAAATAATTCAAGAACAAAATCCCAACCCTATGAAAGAAAATTTTTTATGTGTGTATTTCAAGTCTCCAAGAAAAAAAAATGATTATGAGAGTCAATTAAATGAATCCATAGTGTCATATTCCATGCATTTGGTGATTGTAATGGTTATAATCATGGATCCATCATGGTAACATGCCAAATCACATGACAGAATGTTAACCAACACTAATATATTATGTTATTACATCATGTGAATATTAATTTATCATATATAACATGAATTTTCTTTATTTTATATCCCTTATCACGTGAATTATTCAGAGTTTCTATAAGATTTTCACCAAGGAATCACATGATCAGTGAAACAATCATATGATGCGATCAAACCAATCATGGGACAATTCATCATTTCATGATGTTTATGAAGATAAGACATTAATAAATTCAAGATGAATGGGTGAAATTGATATTATTAGGTTTTTAATGATTCATTAGAATGAGATGAAATTTTTGGGAAGATATTATGGATTATCCTTTATAAATATAGAAGTATGAAAAAGGAACAATTTTTATCACTTTTAGATATTGTTAATGATCATTAAACAAATAACTAATTTCAACCATTCAAATTAAGGAAATAATAATACCATATGATTCATTCACATGAAATAGGAGGGTTATTGTGATCTTATGATGAAAATAATATGTCACGCAGATCCTTTCTTCTTATGTAATGAAACTCAGGGAGACACCAAAAAACAATATATGTCACATGAAAGATAAAGGGTTCATATTACTTGATTGAATAAAATAAACATCATAGATATATCTTATAACATGAATTATACCACAGAAAAACCCTTGTCATGTGATGGAACTTGAGGGAAAATACTTTTTGTCTCATGAAGCAACCCATAGATAGTGATTTGGTTATAGTAATTACTTATGTACAGGAAGTGAGACATCAAATTAACTCTTCATGTGAATTAAGGATGGGACCCTATGTTGTATCATGCGAAGGTAGTGATTCTAAATACAGATAGTTCATGTGAAGCCACATCAGTCATGTGATAGATGCAGGAGACTAGTGTTGCATGCAATCTATGTTTCTCACTCACTTTACGTACCACCATTGATAAACATGATGTTTTTGTAAAAGGATAGTTAATGGATGTTATTAAAAGGGTTCTTTAAATATTTTTATATTAAATAAATTTATTAAGGAAGGAACATAAAATATTGATACTTATAATTGGTGGTGTGTGATGATCACACACCCTTAATTATGACATGTATTCATGGATAAGGTTTATAATTCAAAAACAAAAACAAAAACTAACTTTTATTTTTTTAGGAACTGTCTTGAAAAAAATATTATTAATAAAGTTGTGTGATACAAATTTATATATTTATGATTGGAAGGGATATCTTCTTAATGTGGAATTTCCTGAAAATTTTTGCACTGATGCTACTGATCTGACATATGTGATCAATGTTTTTTGGGTAGGACTAGAAATATACAATGGTACATTAAGAGTACAAAATATAGTGTTATCCTAAAAGACTATGTGGTAAGATCAATTGATATTATTATAGTGGATCAAGCCTTGAATAAAGGATTATTTCTATCATCATCGGATGAGAGAAGAAAAAGTATCTTCTATGATTCAATTGAAAAATTCTCTAGTGCGGAATATAGAGCAGGGTAGTGTATATTCTAGTAAAATTGTGGGATGAAACATAAATAACCTCATATGGTTATTTATGAATGATATAGAGTGAATCTGTATCAACCATTTTAATGGATTGTTTAATTACAATGGAGAATTCATGTAGAAGAGAATAACAAACACAGAATAGAGTATATCAATAAACTCTACCATGTAAATCCCTATATTCTTTGGATGTGTATATCTAGAATTATTTTAGGTAAGGATAGAAGAAAAAATAATAATGGGTCAGGATTTAACTATAATCATTTGTTTAATTAAAATAAATAAATTTGAAAAAAATAAAAGGGGACCACTAATTCACCCACAACACCTCTCATTGATCTCATACTGATTTGGGTACTTCAATTGGTATCAGATAAACTATCACCTCTGAAACATCCCACATACATCTATGGATAGAAAACAAGAATTCAATAAATAGTATTTTTGTTCATATTTTTAAGGGTGAGAACTATCATTGATGGAAAAATAATATTAGATTGTACCTCCCATCAGTCAGAATATAAGTGAGAGAGACATCTCTAGTTGGATTTCTACCATTCATTGAGAGTTTTCATTTGATTTTTTAAGATAAGATAATAATATAGATATATTTTAGGGATCAAAATTAAATCTTTCTGGATTTATTATAAAAGGAGTATACTACAATTTTGTGTATCCATGTATCCAATGAAATATAGGATAAGCTAAGAATCATTTACAAAGGAAATCTTAATGTAAAATAAGATCTACTAAAAAGATGGAGAAATATATTTGATGATATCAAATTAGGTGATGATGAATGTGTTAATGGATACATTATAATAGTAAATTAGGTTTTTTTATGATTGAAATAGTGATATAGATGCTTAGTATAAAATAGGGGGGGTGAATTGTATCCTACAAAAATTCTGTTGGAACTTTTAAGGATGGTAAAAACATTCTGTTGTTTAAAAAATTTAAACAAGATAAATTCACAAGACTTCTTAATTCTAGAAGCTTTCTAGATTACGGAAATATGGTTCCAGAAATGAAACTTATGAAAAGTTTACAAGGATAAAGATTCTACCTTAATGTGTATAGAATCTTACTAATCAGAGTACAAGTACAAGAAAGTATAAGATAGTTAAACTTTAATTAATAATCAAAATGCAGTGGAAAATAAACTTGAAACAATACAAGTAACAAGTAAACAATATTTTAACCCAAATATTAGGGTATCCAATAACCTTGGATAAGGGTCCCTTGATTAATACTTTCAAGAAAACCTATCTTACCCACACCAGGGTAAGCCCTCGATAAGAATATCAATGTCTGTCTTGCTATCCCCACAAGCCCTACAACTTCAAGGTAGTTGGCACCTATATTTTCCAATCCCCAGAAGCCCTCGATTGTATATAGAAACAATCAGAGTCACATGAAGAAATTTGAAAAATATGTTTAGTACACACAAATCATGAGAGTCTCTCTCTCAAGAAATCACTTCAACATGTTATCTATAGAGTTATCGAATAGTCATTTTAGGATCGTTCCAATGAGATCTTATTTATAGGCACATTTACAATGGTCGACTCTCTCCTCTAATGGTCATATTTTTTCTTTAATTTTGGATGGACCTGTACATGGGTCACTCAAACAACGGTTGGTTAGAAACAAAATGCATGAAATCTTTTTATAACTATAAAAAGAGTAAATAATACAAGGTTGCTCAACCAAATTCATCTTTCAGAGCCTAAGGGAAAAATATTTTTTGGAGTCTAAGAGAATGAATATTCAGATTGTATATTGCATGGATATTCGGATTCTATTTTTCAAGGAATTCAAAATTAGAATTCATGAGAATTCGTAGTCCGAATTATAAGGAATTCGGATTCAGAATTCTGAGGAATTCGGAGTTCGAATTCTGAGGAATCCACAGTCCGAATTATAAGGAATTCAGAACCAGAATTCTAATAAATTGGGAGTCTGAATTATAAAGAATTAGGAACCTGAATTCTATGGATTTTGAATTTGGATTCTAAGGAATTCAGAGTCTGAATTACAAGGAATTTTGAGTCTGAATTCTAATTCATTCGGAACCTGAATTCTATGGAATTCGGAGTCTTGATTCTAAGGAATTCAGAGTCTAAATTATAAGGAATATGGAGTTTGAATTTCAGATAATGAATTCAGATTCGTAATTTCAGAGAAATCGATGTCTAAATTTCAGAGATTTTGGAGTCAGAGTTTCAGTGAATTCGGAACCTGAATTCTGAGGAATTCCGAGTTTGAATTTCAGATAATTTAGAATCTAAATTCAGATCTTAAAAAAAATACTCTATATCGAAGTACTTGTATAATTCTGAGGTTTTAGATGTGAAACTGAATTTTTCACTTAGGAATAAAAAGAGTCAGATTTAGAGAGACTAAAATATGAACACTGAAAACATGTGAGGATAAATTTCCTTGGGGAAAGATAATTTTCAATTTTAAGAAAAATCATTGGGAAAATGAAATTTTCCTTATGTTAGGGTGTTTTTGATTTTCAAAACATGAATGAATGGAAAAATCATAAGGAAACCATATTGACTCAACAATATCCCCCTTGCGGGAAAGCAAAAACATCCTTACGAAAAAGAATATAAGGACTTAGAAATTTTATGGGATTGTAAATAAAACTTATCTCCTTTTAATTATGGATCAAAGTGAATATGTCTAACTTCCCCTTAGGCTTTGGAAACACTAAGGATTATATTCTGAATTTTCTGAATGAGTTTTTTCATTTTCTTGAATAAGAAAATCTTCATGATGAAAACTCCCCCTTTGGTGAACTCCCCTTACATTGAGAAATTTATTCTTTACTAAATATTGTTTTTTTACATTCCTTTCTCCCATTTTTTGATTTAAAAAAAAAGAATAAAGGGAATGGAACGGAAAATATGTTACCTGAAATATTAGTATTGAAAAAACAAAAAATATGAAGAGAAATAAGAATTTGATTAGGATTGAAAGAACTTGTACAAAAATAAAATACAACAAAAGATCGGATTTGGAAAAGGTTATCCTTCCTTCTCCTTCGAAATCAACTTTTTCACTATGGTTTTTAACTTTTTTATCTCATTGTGATCCTCTTCTATATGCTTGAGAAACTGATCCTGATATTCTGTTTTCTTCTCTAAGGCTTTAACTTTCTCTTCCTTATCCTTAAGAGATTCTTCCTGGGCCTTAAAAGATTCTTCATGGGCCTTCAGAACATTTTATTTCTTAACAATATTCTATTCTATCTCAATTCTAGGATTCCATTCCCTCTTCTAACTCCGAGCAACTGAATTTTGCTTCCCATTCAGATCCTTAACTTCTTGCTTCTGATAATTATATTCAAGAGATATCTTTTCCTCGATACTATTTGTGAGATCTTTGATGTTTACATCTTCAGTGTCAAAATATTCATTGACAATATCTTAAAATTTATCAAATATTTTCATCTCTTCTGTTGTCTTCCTTGACCAGCATGTCATATTTTTGAAAGATCTTTTATGAGCCTCATGACCAATGAAAAAGGTCTCAAAGTCTGCCTTGAGATTGACACATTTATCCATCACCATGGATAATGAATCTAATTTTTGATTTAATGTTTGTTGAAGCATATTACATCTTGATTATATGCTTTCAAATATAGAAATATTCCCAACCGGCTTCTTGAAATACTGAACAACAATGTCATGTTCAAGAGAAGATGATTCTGAATTCGAGACTTTGGTTGGTGAAGATTCTTTTTCTATTTCAACACCCTTCTTCATCGATGAAGCACCCACTTATTTATTCTGTACCATAGTTTTTCTAGGTGTATGAACTATCACCTGTTTTCCCGTATCATCATTCAGAATGAATTCTTCTTGATTAAGATATTTTGGTTCACTATCTGATAGCTGAAAAATTTTATCATCATCAACTTCTTCTTTCTCGGCTCCTGCCTCAACATCCCCTAGGTGAATGAAATCAGGATTGCTACTTTAACTTTCAGAAAACTTATTCACTTCTTTCTCATCCTTCTCATCTTTACATGGGGAACCAATTTTTAAAGACTCAACTTCAAAATTTATAATTGATAACTTCTCAGAAGACTCTCTTTCTCATGATAGTCTTCAACATTCTATAGTATATCTTAGGTATCAGCACTTCCTTCTTCTTCTTCTTCTTCTTCCACTTTATCTTCTTGCACTATTTCTTCTTCTAGATGTTATTCTAGAACCACCAATTTTATTCTTGGTGTCTCTTGTACAGGTTATATCAAAAATGATTTCGGTACTGGAAATTGTACAGAGACATTTTTAGAAGCCTTAAAAAGTTATTGAATGACTTCAGCTTCCGACAATTTATTTGATTCTTCTCTTTTTATTCCTTTTCAAGATTCTCAGAAAACTTTTCCTTCAATGATTATTCCATAGCAGGGTCCAAGACAAACTTAGTCTCCCCTTCCTTCTGGTTCTTCTTATCTTCTCTCCACTTAGCCACTACCTCATCAGGATGTGCTTTTTTACTTCTTTGGATTTGGAGGTGCTGACTGAGTTTCCTTAGCCACTGGGGGTTTTCCTTTCTTTTCTAGTTCATTCCCCTTTATTTTCCTTCCACCCTTTTAAGAGGTTTCAGCCACTTCAGGCTTTTTTATAGAGCTTCAACTTATGCTTCTAAAAAATCATAAAATTCTCCGGATTGACTATTAAATCAAATCTTCACCCTACATAGAGTTTCATCATCTAAAAGCATCACCTCACATTTTTTTGACATAGAACTACAAGGAATCTTTAATTACTAAAGACAATGAATAATGATCTTTGAAATAATGGCATGATACATGATAATCTGATACTTCATACTTCCATTCATTATATTCTCAATCCTAATCAAATTTTTCTTAATTAGTTTTATCTTTCTTAGGTTCACTAGGAAATCCAGAACATACATATCAATTTTCTTCAAAGTATAAATGTCCCCTTTTCTTGGAATGAGAAAACCTTGAACCCATAATTAACGAATCTGAATATTTATATATAGATGAATAATTTTTGGAGTCTTTTCCTCTGAAAGACCAAGACAAGCTAGAGCCTTTTCCTTATCAAAAGATCTTATTTCATCAGGTAGCTTGTGTGAGAAAAACTCTATTTCTCCCTCATAAGGAATTTCAATTAGATTTGTTTCCATGTTATAAGAAAGAGAGTATGTTTTTATATAGCTATTGATTAAAAATTTACCTCTTTCTCCTTCATTGAAAAAACTAACTAACTCAAAGAATTCAACCAGTAATTCCAGATAAACCAGATCTTGTGCTTTTGGTTTTGATATACAAACGCTCTCCCAACTATTAAGCTTGATATTCTTAGAAAAAATGGAATCATACTTGGAATAAAACTTCAGATTGACTAACATTTCTTGATAGATATCTTACTCAGATTTTTCCTTAATATATGACACTTCTTTATAAGAAGAGTCTTCAGTAGACATTCAGATGTAAAAAACTTTTAAAAATCTAGAATGGCTTTAAAAATATAGGTAGAGCTTCATCATGCGAAGCCTTGGAGTTCGATGTGGGAAAACTATTGGGGGGTTCTTTATATAGGCAATTGAAGTGACGATTCACCCCGATCGATCTAATAGCTGAAAGCATCTTGAGAAGATCTGACGGTTGAGATGATATCCAAAGAAGGATTTTGATAGATTACAATCTTTTGAAGTTTTATAGATAAAACATTCGGATTTAAGGAGAAGTAAATCTGAAAAAATTTTAAAAACAAAAACAGAATTCCAACCGGTAAAAGATGATTATGAAAAAATAGATAAAAAATACCTTCCGAATTTCCAGGAAGATTATTCATAATAAGAAAAAAATTTCTTGAGGAACATTAGATTCCAAAAAATTAGATTAAGAAATAAATTTGACTCACAAAAAAAAAATACAGATTACACAAATTTTGACTAAGAAAATTTTAACTATGAAAAATTTTGACAACAAAAATTTTAACAATGAAAATTTTATTTTCGAATATTTTAACAATGAATATTTTAACTATGAAAATTTTAACTCCAAAAATTTTAACTACGAAAATTTTCTTACAAAAATTTTGATTACAAAAATTTTGGCTAACAAGCAAATGTACGCCCCCTATGAAAAGGGGTTTCTTACTATAAGGATATAGGTTTCAAAAAGAAGTTAATATGGAAGATTAACTTATGTTTATCATTCCTAACTTCTGTTTTATGTATTCAAATATATCAGATAGTAAAGATTTTGTGAAAATATCAGCAAGATGATCTTGCGTTCCGATAAATTGAAGAATGATATCTCCTTTTTGTGTGTGATCCCTAAGAAAGTGATTCCTAATATCTATGTGTTTCGCACAAGAGTGATGTAAATTGTTTTTAGTTATGGAAATGTAACTATTATTATCACACAAAATTTTTGTTTTGGTAAAACTCATACCATAGTTTGTGAGTGTGTGTTGCATCCACAACACTTGAGCACAACAACTTCTAACTGCTACATATTCAGCTTCAATAGTGGAAAGTGCTACTGAGTGTTTCTTTTTTCATAAACAAGAAACTAATGAATCTCTTATGAAATGAAAAGTTCCATATGTACTTTTCTTATCCATTCTACATCCACCAAAGTCAGTATCTGATGAAATTTTTAAAACAAAACCATTTCTAGAAGTATAAAAGTGTCCTAGATCCATGATTCCCTTTGAGTACTGAAAAATCCTTTTCACTGCCTTTAAATTAGATTCCTTATGATTGGATTGATATCTTTCACATAAGCACACCGAAAACATTAAGTCTGGATGACTAGCTGTCAAGTAAAGTAGACTTCCTATCATACCTCTAAGAGATGTTTGATCTACTGATTTCCCAGCTTCATCAAGATCAAGTGAATTTGAGGTATCAATGGGAGTACATATACTCTTAGTGTTTTCATATAAATACTTTTTAAGAATATCGTTAATATACTTATGTTGGGATATATAGGCTCCTTATGGTTTTTGAAAAATTTAAAAACCAATGGAAAATGTTAACTCACCCATCAGACTCAATTCAAAATCAGATTTCATTAGATCTACAAAGGAATCGGTTAAAGATTTCCAGGTGAACCAAATATAATGTCACCAACATAAAATTTAACAATCGAATTTTTTTTTCTTATCTTTCATTATAAAAGGGTTGGATTAAAATTTCCCTTAACATAATTTTTTCGAAGCAAAAAACTTGTAAGTCTATCATACTAGGATCTTGGGTCATGTTTTTGTCCATATAAAGCTTTGGTAAGTTTAAAAACATGTTCATGATGTTTTGTATCTTCAAAACCAAGAGGTTGTTCAACGAAAACTTCCTCTTGAAAATAACCATTAAAAAATCACATTTAACATCCATTTGAAAAAGTTTGAAATTGAAGAATGTTGCAAAGGGAAGTAAAATATGAAAAGATTGAAGTCTAGAAACTGGAGCATAGGTTTCTTCATAGTCTATTCCTTCTTGTTGATTATAGCCATTAGCAACCAACCTAGCATTATTTCTTACTATGATTCTATTTTCATCACACTTATTTCTGAATACCCATTTAATTCTAATTGGAGACGGTACTTAGGTCTTTCAACTAAGGTTAAAACTTTATTCCTTTTGAATTAATTTAGCTGATCTTGCATAGCTTTTATCCAATCATCATCACCTAAAGATTCATTATTTTTTTTTCTAATTGGGAAAGGAATGCTAGATGTTCTACTTCATTTCTTAAGGAACTTCTAGTCCTTACCTGTTTATTTACATCACCAATGATATTATCACTGGGATTATTTTTAAGAAACAATTGATTTGGGTTTTGTAAAACATGTTCATCAATGTATGGTAGGATGTCTTCTAGGATAAATGCTTCCGAAACATTTTCATGCACATTTTTCATTATCAGAAGGATCTTCTATCAATGGTTGATAATTAGTTTTTGAAAACACATACGAGGATGTAGGTTGAGGTTGTTTAAAAACAAAAGGATCAATTTTTTTTTGAATTTAACATGTACTATTTCTTCAACAGTACAAGTATTTTTATTGAAAACTCTATAAGCCTTAGAAGTTGTGGAGTTGCCTATGAAAATTCCTTCATCATGTTTTGGGGTGAATTTGTGTAGATTATCTTTAGTATTTGGAATGAATACTTTGAAACAAAAAACCTTGAAGTAGGAAAGTCTTGGTTTTCTACCATTCCATAACTCATAATGAGTTTTTTTAAGAAAAGTTCTAATCAAAACATGATTTTTATTATAGAAAGCAGTAATTACAGCTTCATCCCATAAAAGTTTGGCTACGAAATATTCAGTCAACATGGTTCTTGTTATCTCTTGAATAATTCTATTTCTTCTTTAAACAACACCATTTTGGTGAGGTCTTCTTGGTGAAAATAAGTTATGAGTAATGCCTTTTCTACTAAAAAATGTTTCAAAATTAGAATTTTAAAATTCTCCTCCATTATCACTATGAATAGTTTTCAATGGAAGGTTTTTCTTATTTTTAAATTGGGCTCTAAAACTTTTGAAATAAGAAACCATTCAGATTTTTTTTCAAGAAAATAGAACAATGTAAATATAGTGTAATCATCAACTAAGACAAATACACAATATTTGCCTCCAATGCTTCCAGTTTGTGCTGGACCAAAAAGATCCATATGCACCAACTATAATGCATCAGTAGTTGATAATTCACTGATTGATTTAAAACTTGATTTATGTTTCTTTCCATACTAACATGGATCACAAACTTTTGAAGAATCAAATCTAAGCTCCGGTAGATCTTTAACTAGTATTTTCTTCGAGTGTTTTCATAGGTTCCTAAGGTTACAATGTCCTAACCTTCTATTACATAACCAATAATGATATTCCATTGCACTAAGACAAGATAGATATTGGCTCCTAAGGTCTTCTATGTTTAGTGTGTAAACATTCTCTTGCCAATGGGAAGAAAGAATAAACACTTCCTTGTAATTGTGTACTAAACACTTTTCATTCCTAAAATTCACAAGGTAGCCTTCATCACACAATTGGATTATGATAATAAAGTTGTGCTTAAGACCCTTAACAAATAAAACATTTGAAATCAATGTTTTTTCAAGAAGATCAATGTCACCTATACCAATAATTTCTCCCAGATCATTATCTCCAAAATTTACTTTTCCTCCCTTCATCTTGATAATCTTTTAAAAGAAGTTTTTGTTACCAGTCATGTGTCAGAAACATCCACTCTCTATATACCATGTACTGTTATTGGTAATATCTTTAAATTCCTGAAAACATGAGTGTTAGACATTCGGAACCCAAATATTCTTGTATTTAGTAACTTCAAAAAGAAAATTTTTAGGTATCCACATTTTCTTTGAAAAATAAGATTTATGAAAACCTAAAGACTGAGTTTGTTTTAAAGAATAATTTTATTCCCAATGCCCAATACACTGACACATAGTGCAGAATAAAGCACTTTGAGGAACAAAATAATTGTTACTAAAAAACGTTTTTGAATGAGTATAACAAAATCTAGAATTATTCCATAAAGGTCAAATTTGGGAATACATCTTATGAAAATAAATTACCTATAGTAAAGTTTGATGAACACTTCCTCAAGGAAAATATTTCTGACATTACTGTAATAACTATGTTCTTATCCTAAATTTTTTTTAGTGCTAGAGATAGGCTTGAAATCATTTTTCTTAGAAATTAACTATTCTGGATCCTTAGATGGTTTATCCTTCTCAGAATTAACTTCTTGAAGGTTTTTTGAAATACTTTCAAAATCAAGGGTTTTCTTATCAGTATCTTTAGAAATATCTGATATTTACTTAGTAAGAATAGAAATCCTAGAATTTTTCTTATCAATATTGTTCTTGACTTTATAAGTTTTATTCTCGAGAAGCTTAGTAGATGTAGAAACTTTTTAATAAGTAGGTAAAGTATTATCTTCATCAGAAGAAGATTCTTCATCAAAAGATTCATAATATTTACTATCACTATAAGTAGCATTCAAGTATATTTCGGTTATTGATTCAGCATTGTGTACCATATCCATTAAACTGTGATTTCCAATAGATAGCTTGGATAATAAACCAATATTCTTCTAACCAGAAGATTCCTAATCTGAGGATTCTTCAGAAGTGTCACCACCACTGGAACTCCAGGTGTCATTATCTTCCAAACATTCTTAGATTTAGCCTTGTAGTGCTTCTTTATATTCCTCTCAAAATTATTTTCCTTTCTGTCTATTCTCTTAAGTATAGGACAATCGGGCCTTATATGTCCTACTCTTTTGCATTCATAACAAGTGACTTTAGAGTCTTTGTTATACTTTCTTTATTTATTCTTATATATATACATAAAGTCTTTCTTCCCAAATATCATGTTCATCCTTAAATCAAGATTAGATAGTTCATTCTCAAAATTTTCACTTTCACTTGATTTGGATTGAATAACAGACCTCTTAGATTTGGATCTTGTAACTCTCTCAGGAGTCTTGGATTTCATATGATTTGAAGTGGTTGTAAAAGCGACACTTATATTCCCATTATTATTATTATTTAGATCAAAATACAATTTCATTCTAGTCTCATGTTGAAAAAGAGTTCCAAAAAGCTCATTAGGATTAATCTATGAGAATTTCCTATTTTCATCAATAACTGTCCTCTTGGATTCCCACTAATTAGGCATGATATATATAATCTTGTCAACAAGTGCCTCATCATCTAAATTTTTTTCACCCATGGGTTGTGAACTATTAACAATGTTCATAAACCTCTGTTGTACCTTACACACTGATTCTCTATAATGAAATTGAAAACCATGATACTCAGCTCTGGGCATAGCTCTCCTAGTTTCGATAACATTTGATGTACCAAAATGAGTGACCTCTAATTTCTTCCAAATACAATTTGCAGCTTCACAAGAACAAATCGAGCTATATATATTCCTGGTCATGGAACACAACAAAGTATTGTGTACCTTGTAGTTAAGTTGATAATCTAACTTTTCTTTATTAGTAATAGTTCTGACTTCCTTATCAGGAATCTTGTAATCTCCAGTAAGCATAAAAAAGTTTTCCACTTTAGTGTTAATGAAAAAAGTCTTCATACGATCTCTCCAATATTCATAAGCATTCCCATCAAATATAGGTGGTCTAGTAGGATTAATATTGTCAATCGAACCAACATTCATTCCTTCCATCTCAAGAAAATATCTTTCCACACAAACTTGTTAGTAATAAAAGTATGTAAACTTGGAAAAAAATATCCTATGAAAGGAAAATATAGAACAACGAAAACTTGAGAAAGAAAACTTATATGTGAATATAAGTATTTCATAGACCTCCTCTGATACCAATTGGAGGATCAAAATAATGATGTAGATGCTCAATATTAAAGAGGGGGGGGGGGGTGAATAGTATCCTTTAAAATTCCTTTTTAACTTTTAAAGACGGTAAAAACTTTCTATGGTTTAACAAAGCTAAACAAGGTAAATTCACAAGACCTCTTAGTTGTACACTTTCTAGATTCCGGAAATATGGTTACATAAATGAAACTTAAGAAATGTTTATAAGGAAACATATTCTACCTGAAAGCATATAGAATATTACTAAACATATTACAAGTACAATAATGTATAAGATAGTTATACTTTCCTTAATAATCAAAATGAAGAGGAAAAATAACTTGAAACAACACAAGTAACAAGTATGAAATATTTTAACCCAAAGAGTAGGGTATCCGACAACCATGGATAAATGTCCCTTGATTTATACTTTCATGATATCCTTTCTTACCCACAATAGGGTAAGACATCGATAAGAATATATGAGTCTATCTTGCTATACCCGCAAGCCCTCGAACTTGAAGGTAGTCGACACCTCTGTCTTCTTATCCCTGGAATCCCTTGATTGTAAACAGCAAAAATTAGAGTTGCATGAAGCAATCTGAATAAGATGTTTAGTACACAAAAAGCATGAGAGTCTCTCTCTCTATAAATCACTTTAGCATGTAATCTCTAGAATTATGGAATAATCGTTTTGGGATCGTTCAAATTAACTCTTATGAATAGGTTCATTTCTAATAGTCGACTCCCTCCTCCAACGGTCATATTTTTCCTTAAAAGACAGAGGGACCTGTACACATGTCACTCAAACAACGGTTGGTTAGAAATAGAATACAAGACATTGTTTTATTACTATAACAAGCATAAGTAAAATAACGTTGCTCAACCAAATTGATTTTTCAGATTCTAAGGAAAAAATAATGTTTGGAGTCTAAAAGAATGAACATTTGAATAGTATATTGCATGGATATTGAGATTCTGTTTTTCAAGAAATTCAGAATCAGAATTCTATAGAATTTGGAGTTTGAATTATAAGGAATTCAGAGTTTGAATTTTAAGGAATGTAGAGTCTGAATTATATAGAATTCAGAGTATGAATTATAAGGAATACAGAACCCGAATTCTAAGTAATTATGAGTTTGAATTCTAACGATTTCGGAACATGAATTCTAAGGAATTGTGAGTCTGAATTCTTTGGAATTCGAAGTCTGAATTCTATGGAATCCAGAGTCTGAATTATAAGGAATTCAAAAGTAGAATTCTAAATAATTCAGAGTCATAATTCTATAGAATTTGGAATCTGAATTTCAGAGATTTTGGAGTCTAAATTTCAGGGAGGTCAGAGTCTGAATTCCAAATAATTCGGAATCTGAATTTCAGAGAATTCGGAACCTGAATTCTGAGGAATTTGGAGTCTGAAATTCAGAGAATTTATAATCTAATTTCAGATCTTGAAAAAAAATACTCAATATATAAGTACTTATAGAAATCTGAGGTTTTAGATGTGAAACCGAAATTTTTACTTAGGAATAAAAATATTTATATTTACAGAGACTAAAATATGTACAATGAAATATAGGTAAGGATAAATTACTTTTGGGAAGGAAAATTTTCCTTATTAAGAAAAATATTAGGGAAAATGAAATTTTATTTAAGTTAGGGTGTTTGTGATTTTCAACACATAAAGGAATGAAAAAGTCACAAGGAAACCTTATTGACTCAACAATTAATGGTATCAAAAAAGGTTTTGTTGAGAAGGTGTATGAATCAAAAAAAAATTAGATGTTAATGATAAACATTCTATATATATTTGATTGAAAGTTTTTTTGACTAGAAGACTAAGAAGTTCTATTGGTTGAAGAACATCATAATATTCCCAAATTATATGAAATAAAAATAATAAATGATTTAAAAATGAAATAAAAAGAGGTTATAACCTTTAAATTATTGAAAAAATGGTATAAATAAAGATAAAGAAAAAAATCTCATGTTTATGAAGATGTGAAAGCTAAAGAGGACTATAACCAAATAATGGATCTATTTACAAGGATTTGAAACAATGAACGAATATGAAAAGGGAAAAAACAACTAAATTTATTCAACTATCATCAGTTTTTACATTTTACATATGATGTTCCAAATAAGTGGTGTAATTTCACAAATAAATATCAAGAATAAGAATACATCATGAGATAATCTATGAAGTATTGAGAATGTCACTGTAAGAAGAAAAATATTATGTGGAAAAAATTAAATAAAAGTAATTAGATGAGAAGGTTAATTGATGAATCGTTACCATAAAGCAGTAGGAATGATGATGAATTACCTTATATAAATTTTGTAATGATTTATGGGTAAATCTAAAATATCTGAAGACATATATAAAGGTGCATAAGGAAAATAGCGAAATTTTAGAGAATGGTATTTAATAAATAATGTAGAACATACTCTCGAGAATAACCTAAATCTAAAAAAGGATAAATGAAAAATTATAAAGGATAATGAAGAACTTGTTTAGAAAGTAGAGATATATCTTAATGAGATAAAGGAATATGTGATGAATATAGATAAGATCAGAAGTAAAATAAAATATTAGGATGAAAATTCACTTGGATGAGAAGGACTCAATAAAAATGAAACAATGTACATTTATGAAAGCCAAAAAAATTGGTTGAAGATAGATAAACATAAAAAATGGTGATTGGTCTATAATAAATTCATTCTAATATAGAGACATAATTATTATAGATATTTTTTATGTTCCTTTTAACAGAAAATGAGTTATAAAAGTTTAATGAAGGAAAAACCAACGTTTTTGTTCTTAAGGGTAAATCTTAAAAAAATTCTCAAAAGAAGGGTCCATGGAAAAGTGTTTATATTATAACTAATTAATTTCAATATATAACTTTTATTTCTAAAGATGTTGGTCTATGATACTATACTGAATCTTTATGGACCAAACGAATATATGAGAAAATATCATCCATAATGGTAGGGTGGACTAATTTAGCCAATAGGATTACTCCTATGGAGAATCACCTAAAAATATGAAAATAAATAAAAAAATATCCTCAAAGAATAACTATTATTAGTGTGGAAGATAATTATTTAGAGGATTGTGCTAGTTTTATGTATTTTTAGGATATAAATATTCTCTTTATTGGTATAAGATGACACTATAATTAATGATTATTTAATAATTTGAGTTCAATGATAAGTAAATGAGATCAGATTATCCAAAAGAGAAACCTATGACCAACAAACACTCTAAAATACCTCTATAAAACAAATTTGAATGAAAAAATAATGTTTCTTGTATATGTGGTCAGGAATGTATAAAATATGAGAAATGTATATTTGTATCACCTTTAATGATTTCTATCATTCTAAATCAAATGAGATTTTAAATAGTAAAAGAATTTATAGTCTTCAATTGATTATGTGAGTAGAAAAACAAATCATAGAACATTATGAATTAATAGTTAGTTATCTATCATGATCAATTGAATAAAAAAATCATATAGAGAAATATAAAAAACATGCTAAGGAAAAAATAAATGTATGTGGTGATAATTTAAAAAGTTAATGTTGATAAAAATTCATCAACATACTTTTACTTCAAAATAATGATGTGTGAAAGGTGTGGACAAACTACACATGAAACAAATTGTTTTTATCAAAATTATATTATTCGAAGAAGAAATCATGAGAAATATGTGGCAAGAACAGGAAAAATTATTTTGTTAATGATGAGGAGAAGACATCTGCATATGATTTTTCAATAAATTAGGAATAATGAATCACACATTCTGATAAAACTAAGAAATAATTCAAATCTCATGTTGATTACATAAATAGGAAAATTTATGTAATGTATGAAATCTCATTGTCTTAATGTTATTTCTAAAATACCCAAAATGTTATTCTATATTCCAATATATATATATATATATATATATTTTATTTTATACTAACATGTAAATAAATCAAGGATATGGATGTATCCCTAGAGGGGGATCACAGAATAGTTACAGATCTTAAAATTTCTCTACATAGTTAACGTGGAACTTCTAAATAGATTTATAAAATTGGAATATGATGTATTCTAGTCACACATTCATCCTTCATTATTAATTTTATTAATCGTGTCAATTAATGGGTATGGATTGGTTGGTGACTATATAAGCCAAAGGATAAGCTATATCCTTTTCACCTGAACTATTCAATATGTATGTTGAACTGTGATTAGGACATAGCATTTAATTGTTGATTTTAATTATTTCAAATCCCTTCAATGATAATGAATAATTTTTTATCAAAATTTCACATGAATTGTTTTTTATAAACACCAAAAACAACATTGGTTTTATCAATCATTTATTCTATATATGGTTATCCCTTGTAGACATATAGTTGATTAACTAAAGAAATTATTAAATATAACCATGTAAGATCAACCCTCCATTATAAGTGATCATGAAATTTTTATAAAAACCAAAAGGCCATGTTTTTATGAGGGAAAATGAGATATGAAGATACATAATTACCCTTTTTATTTGACTTACAATGGGAGTGGGGGATGTTTTAGAACACATATTGGCTTTTATGTATGTAAAGAAATATTGAAAAAAAAATACAATGGGAAATATTTTTTACCCAAAGTATTGCATTTTTCGTCATTTATGTGTCAATATGTGATGGATGAGTTTGTATGAAGTAGTGAAGTTTGGATAATTTTTATCGATTCACATTATTACATTATATGTCACATTTGGAGAATTATGCTTTAAAATTTAATGAATGAATGAACTGATATCTATAGTGAAAGAATCACATAATTCATTTTGAACTAATTCACAATGAATACAATAATGGAAAATGATAAAAATTATTATTTGAATGAAGAGATTAATTGTAATTGAAGTTGTTCATGCATAAAGAATATTACATTATAATTCCCACCCAAATTATTATTGTACATTCTATATAAAAAAGTATTTTTTTTTGTAATACATGGTATATATTATGACATATTATATTATTAGGTACATTATGTAACCTTAAACAAAAAAATTATGGACATTACTATGCTAAAAAGAAGGCCAACTAGATCAAACATATGGGATCATATCCCACTATACTAGAGCCAACCTCTATCCATGTTTGGGAGAATAGATGAGCGGGCCTATGAATATGTCATGGAGGAACATGTGCTATTAAGCATTCGTGTGTTTGGGATAGAGCCAACATTCCAGAATATGGATGCACATGCCCATGAGGCCCATGTGCCAATATGTGTATATGGGTGTCGATTCCCAAAATCTATGGAACATCTGTTAAATTTTATAAATTTATGTAGGATCGAAATAACGATGTAGATGCTAAATATACAAGTGGGGGGGGGGTGAATTGTACACTTTAAAAATTTCCTTAGAAAAGGAAAGATCTATGTTTAACAAAGTTAAACTAAGACAATTCACAACACCTCTAACACAAATTGGAGAATTGGAACAAGGTATGAAGTTATAAACTTCTAGTTCTATGCACTTGCTTGAATCTGGAAAGTGATTCCGAAAACTGGTTCTAGAAATATGGATTTGGAAATTGAAACTTAACTAAAGTTTACAATATGAGATTCTACCTTAAAGAATATACAATCTAAATGAATCAGAGTACAAATGTAAGGAAATATAATATGATTATACTTTCTTTACAATACAATATGCAGCAGAAAATAAATATTTTAACCCAATGAGATGGGTATCCAACAAACATGGATAAAGGTCCCTTGATTTATACTTTAATGCAAGTATGTCTTACCCACACTAGTGTAAGCCCTCGATACAAAGATCAGAATCTCTGTCTTTCTATCCCCACAAGCCCTCAACTTCAAGGTAGTTGGAACCTCTGTCTTCTTCACCAACGAAGCCCTCGAACATCAAGGTAGTCAGTACCTCTGTCTTCCTATCCCCAGAAGTCCTCGAATGTAATCACCAATATTCAGAGTCACTCGAAGCAATATGAATGAGCAGTTTAGTATGCACAAGGCATGAAAAGCTTCTCTCTCTAGAAATCACCTTAACAACGTGTGGTCTCTAGATTGATCAACTTGTTGTTGAGCTCTTTCAAATGAGCTCTTAATTATAGGCACAGTTGGAATGGTCGACTCCCTCCTCCAACCGTCATATTCTCCTTAAAATTTGGAGGGGCTTGTACACATGTAACTCAACCAACGGTTATGTTAGAAACAAAATGGACAACATCGTTTTAAAACAAAACATGTGTAACTGAATGCACGACATCATTTTATAATGAAACAGCTGCATGTATAAGCAAAAACTAAAATTCAGAATGTAAGAAAATAATAGTTCGGAGTCTAACCAAAATGGAATTCAGTGTCTATAATAAAAAGGAAATTCGGATTCTGGTTTGTAAGAATTCGAAACCTAAATTCTCTCGAAATCTGGAGTCTAAATTTCTAAGGAAATTCGGAGTCTGGTTTCACCAGAGTTTAGAATCTGAACTTTCGGATTTTGGAGTTGAACTTGTAGATGTTCGGAGTCAAACTAATAAAAGTTCAGAGTCGAAATAATTGATGTTTGGAGTCAAACATAGAAAAAGTTCGGAGTATAACTAATAAATGTTCAGAGTCGAACTTAGTAAAAGTTCAGAGTTGAACTAGTAAATGTTCGGATTCCAGAATTCGGAGTTTGAACTTTGTTAGAGTTCGTATCTAGAATTCAGAGTGGAACTTAATTACAGTAATTATCCATAATTCGGATTGGAACTTCATTACAGTTCACATCCAGAATTCGGAGTGAAACTTCATTACAGTTCAAATCCAGAATTTGGAGTGGAACTTCATTATAGTTCACATCCAGAATTCAAAGTGAAACTTCATTACAGTTCACATCCAGAATTTGGAGTGAGACTTCATTACAGTTCACATCCAGAATTCCGATCCTAAAATAGAATGCTTCATACCATATCATTATATGATTTCGAGGTTTTTGGGTATGAATCTGATTTTTATACTTAAGAAAAATATTTCTATGTATAAGAAAATCTAGGTTAGGGTAAATTTCTTTTAGGAAGGAAATTTTCCTTATAGAAGTAAAATACAGATTTTCTTAAGTATAAGGTGTTTGTGATTTTTAAAACAAGAAGGAATGGAAAATTCATAAGGAAAACCTTACTGACTCAACAATTTCCCCCTTTTTGGGAAGAACAAAAATCCTTATGAAAAAGAATATAAGGACTTTGAAAAATTTCATTAGACTTTGAAATTAAAACTTATCTCCCTTTTTTCATGGTTGAAAGTGAATACAACTAACCCCCCTTAGGAATGGAAACTCTAAGGATTGTATTCTAAATTTCCGGAGTAGAGTTTTCATTATCATGGGAATGAAAAAATCGTAGTGAGAAACTCCCCCTTACTTTTAGGATATTTCACTTAGAAATTCTTCCTTCCCCATTTTAAAATTTTCCTTCTCCTCTTTTTAGTGGTTCTTTTTCCTTCTCCACCTTAAGAGTTGTTCTTTTTCCTTCTCCCCATTTGTGATTTTCAAAAATAATTAAAGGGAATGGAAAAGAAAATATGGTAACTGAAACATTAGAATATAACAAGATATAGCCAACCAAATTTTCATTAGAGTTGAGAAAAATTTACAAGGAAAAACAAATACAAAAAAAAGATCGGAGTGGGTCTATTTGTCTTCCTTTTCCTTCGGAATCAGCTTCTTCAACAAGGTTTTCAATTTCATTATATCTCTTTGATCCTCCTCTGCTTGCCTTTAAAAATCTTTTATCTTCTCCTCTTGAGCTTTCAAAGCTTCATCCTAAGCCTTCATGGCCTCTTCCTGCATTTTGATTAACTCCTCTTGCTTTTCCAGCTTCTCTTTAAAGTCAATCCATAAATCTCTTTCACTTTTCCAGTTATGAGCAACCGAGTTGAGCTCCCCATTCAGATCTCTGACATGTTGATTTCAAGTTGGTTGATCAATGATCAGATCTTCCTAAATATTCTTGATTTTTTTATCCTTGTTGTCAAAGGCATCCTTCATCTCATTCTGAAAATTATCAAATTGAGCCATGTCTTCTTCAATTTTCTTAGACCACAAATTAATTTTGCTGCAATATTTCCTGTGCACATCATAATTGATAAGGAAATTTGTATGTTCGGATTCAATATTTATACACTTATCCATCACCATGGATAAGGATTCCGACTTCTAATTCAAACAGTGTTGCAGCATTTGGCATCTGGAGTCTATAGTTGGAAATATCGGAATGGTGTCCACCAACTTCTTTAAGGATTCCACTACAAAATCATGACCATGAGCTTATGAATCTGAATCAGATAATTTTCATGGAGATTTCTCTTCCTCAACCTGGACTAGCTTCCTTCTATATATACCACCACCCTCTTTCTTCCTGATGATATCTTTTATTGGTGTATCCATGAGCACTTGTTTTCCTTTATCTATTTTCGGAATGGGTTGCTCATCTGGAGATTATTCCTCACTTTCTGATAATTGAACAATCTAATCTTCATCAATTTTTTTCTTTTGTGTTCCTTCTTCAGGAAAATCCTTCTCATATGATTTTTCCTCATCATACAAAACATTTTCCATCTCTTTCTCTTGCTCATCTTCAACTTTCCCACTTTCTTTCTCAACTGCCTCTTCCAGAGTGGGTAATTTTGCGGATTCAGATTTTTCTTGATACTCTTCTACTTGTTTGATCAGATCATCAAGATCATAACTTCCTTACTTCTTCTTCTTCTTCTTCTTCTTCTTGAACAACCTCTTCTTTTACTTCTTCACTAGATTGTTTTTCTACTTCTTTAACAACTTCTTTACCCTTAGATTTTTCCAGAGTGACATAGTTCTTACCTGGAGTCTCTGGTAAAGAAGGTTGGACATTGAAGGTTTCCGGAATGGGAATCTTCTCAGAGGCTATTTCAGTATCTCTCAATAGATATTGAACAAGATCAGCTTCATTCACCTTTTTATTTATCTTTTTCTCTTTAGCATCGTTTTCTAACACATCTACAGCTTTTTTCCCTTAAGGCCTTAGCCTCAGAAGGGTCCAATCTGAACTGTGGATCCCCTTCTTTTCGCTTCTCTTTGTCTTCCCTCCATTTGGCTGCAAATTCATCTATATAAGCTTTATGTTTTGTTGTATTGGGAGTTTCAGATTGAGTTTCCTTAGACTTGGGGGTTTTTTCATCACCAACAACTTCCTTAAGCATCCTCTTCTAAGTAACTTTCTTTACTGGTTTAGCTTTCTCTACATTTTCCAGAATGGCCTCAGCCACTGCCTTAGATAAAGGATAGAATTCTCTGGAATCACTAGAAAAACCCATCTTCATCCTCTTCAAAGTATCATCACTAACCAACATAAGCTTACAATTCCGATCTTTTGACTTACAAGCAACATTAAAAGAATTTCATCACCGATCTATCATCTTTTAAAGTAAATTAGGGTATATGATAATTTGAGATCTCAAGTTCCCTTCTTTTATATTCTTAATCGTAATCAAGACATGCCTCATCAAATTTATTATACTTAGATTTAACAGGAAATCGTGGACGTAAATGTCACTCTTCTTCAGATTATATTTATCACCCATTCTTGGTACGAGAAAACCTTGTACCTACAACTGTAGAATCTGATTATTCGGAGTGAGATGATCAATCTTAGCAGTTCTTTTATCTTTCAGCCCAAGTCTTTTCAATGCCTTCACCTTGTTGAAACTTCATTGCTCATCCGAAAGCTTGTGTGAGAAAAACTCAGCTTCCCCTTCATAGGATAAACCCACCAATCTTGCAGCCTTGGTGTAAGATAATTTGTAAGTCTTACCATAAGACTTGAAGTAAAATAAGTCTCTGCTCACTTTCTGTTGGAAGGAAACAGACTCGTAGAACTCAACAAGTAAATCTGTATAAACCAGATCCTGTTTCTCTGACTTAGACAAAAAAACATCTTCCCATCCATTCAACCTGATATTCTTGGTTATAAGGGAATCAAACTTATCGAAATCCGGATGCACTAACCTTTCCCTGTAGACTAACCACTTTGAAATTGGCTTTTTAGTTGGCATGTCTTGAGATGTACTTCAACAGACATTCGGAGTGGAGAGTTCTGGAAGATTCGGAATGGCTTTTTCAAAGATCGAAATGGTCCTTAAGAAGAGAGTGAGGGCTTCGAGACACGAATGTTTTGAAAAACCAATTTGGGACGACACTTAGGGTCCCCTTTATATAGGCGATGGAGGTGACCTTTAGTCTTCCAAAAACTATATAACGGTTGAAAATCTTTTTTATCTATCCTGACGGTTGAGAACATCCCCGCGAGGAAAACTTGACTCCGATCTTTTGAGGTTTTAAGAAAAATAATCGAATTTAAGGAAAACTAGAATTCGAATAATTTTAAAAACTCAGGAAAATACAAGCAAGAAAAATATGATTACGAAAAATTTAAGTAAGGAAATTATAACTTTCGGATTGTCTTGAAAGATTGTTCGTAATTGGTAATATTATTCTTGAAGAAAAAAGTTAAAAAAAATGAAAAACTTATTACGAAAAAGAATCTCATTACGGAAAATTGATTATGAAAACTCTCATTACGGAAAAATCATTACAAAAATTCTCATTACAGAAAATTCATTATAGAAATTCTCATTACGAAAAATTCATTAATAAAATTCTCATTAAAAAAAATTCATTACGAAAATTCTCATTATGAAAATTTTATTACGAAAATTATCATTATAGAAAATTCATTAAAAAAATTTTCATTACAGAAAATTCATTACGAAAATTCTCATTACGAAAACTTCGGTTCCAGAATTTTCCATTCCGAATGTTTTTATTTCGAGAATTTCAATTCCAAAAATTTCTATTTTGAGAATTTCAATTCCATGAATTTCCATTCCAAAATTTCCATTCCAAAAATTTCCATCCTGAGAATTTCCATTCCGAAATTTTTCAAAAACTTGTTACAAAAAATTTAGTTACATAAGTTTGAAAAGAAAATAGTCGATGACAATTTTGATTAAACTAACATGGAAATGTACTCCCCCTATGAAAAGGAGTTTATTAATATAAGGATAATTGTTTAACAAGAATTTAATGAAGAAGGATTACCTTACGACTATCATTCATAACTTCTGTTTAATGTATTCAAATCTATCGGAGGGTAATGATTTTGTGAAGATATGAGCAAGTTGATCTTTCTTTCCGATAAACTGAAGAATGATCTCGTTTTTAAGTGTGTGATCCCTAAGAAAGTGATGCCTAATGTCTATGTGTTTTGCATGAGAGTTATGTGCATGGTTTTTACTAAGGGAAATGGCACTTGTGTTATCATACAAAATTTGAGTCTTAGTAAAACTCAAGCCAAATCTGTGAGTGTATGTTGCATCCACAACACTTGAGCACAACAACTTCCAGCTGCTACATATTCATCTTCAGTAGTGGAGAGTGCTACTGAGTGTTACTTCTTGCATGACCATGAAACTAATGAATCTCCTAGGAAATGACATGTTCCAGATGTACTCTTTCTATCCATTCTACATCCACCAAAGTCAGCATCTGAAAAGTATTTTAAAACAAAATCGTTTCCAGAATTATAAAATAATCCTAGATCCATGGTTCCCTTTATGTAGTGAAAAATTATTTCCACTGTCTTTGAATGAGATTCCTTAGGATTGGATTGATATCTTGCACATAAGAATACTAAGAACATTAAGTCTGGTCGACTAGCTGTTAAGTAAAGTAGACTACCTATCATACCTCTAAAAGATGTTTGATCTACTAGTTTCCTAGCTTCATCAATATCAAGTGTGTTTGAGGTACCAATAGGAGTACTTATACTCATTGTGTTGTCATAACCATACTTTTTAAGAAGATATTTAATATACTTATGTTGAGATATATAGGTTCCTTCTGGTTTTTGAGAAATTTGAAAACCAAGGAAAAATGTTAACTCACCCATCATATTAATTTCAAACTCAGATTTCATTAGACTTGCAAAGGAGTCAGTTAAATATTGCTGAGTTGAACCAAATATAATTTCATCAACATAAATTTGAACTATCAAATTTTTTTTCTTATCTTTCTTTATAAAAAGGGTTGGATCTGCATTTCCCATAACATAGTTATTTTGAAGAAAAAATCTTGTAAGTCTATCATACCAGGCTCGTGGGGCTTGTTTAAGGCCATACAAAGCTTTGGTAAGTCTAAAAACTTGATCATGATGTTTTTTATCTTCAATGCTAGGAGGTTGTTCAAAAAAAAACTTCCCGTTGAACATAACCATTAAGAAAATCACATTTTACATTCATTTGAAAGAGTTTAAAATTTATGAATTCTGCAAATGCAAGTAAGATATGAATAAATTCAAGTCTAGCTACTGGAGCATAGGTTTCTTCGTAGTCTATTCCCTCTTGCTGATTATATCCTTTAGCAACTACTCTAGCTTTATTTCTTACAATGACTCCATTTTCATCACACTTGTTTCTGAAGACCCACTTAACTCCAATAACAAATTCTTCCTTAGATATTTCAACCAAGGTCCAGACTTTATTCCATTCGAATTCATTTAGTTCATCTTGCATGGATTTAATCCAATCATCATCACCTAAAGCTTCATCAGTGCTTTTTGGTTCTAATTGGGAAAGAAATGCTAGATGTTCTACTTCATTCTTTAAAGAACTTCTAGTCCTTACAGGTTGATTGACATCACTAATGATACTATCACAAGGATGATTCTTAAGAAACACCTGGTTTGGGTTTTGTAAAACCTGTTCATACACATAGGGTAGAAAGTCTTCTGGGGTAAATGTTTTAGAAGTATCTTCTTTAACATTTTCTTTATTAAAAAAATCATCTAATAAAGGTTGATAACCAGTTTTTGAAAACACATCTGAGGATGTAGGTTTGGATGATTTAAAAAAAGGATCAGATTCATCAAATTTTACATGTACTATTTCCTCAATAGTACAAGTGTTTTTATTGAAAACCCTATAAGCCTTATAAGTTGTGGATTAGCCTAAGAAAATTCCCTCATCAAATTTTGGTGCGAATTTGTGTATATTATCTTTAGTATTCAGGATGAATACCTTGCATCCCAAAACCTTGAAGTAGGAAATTATAGGTTTTCTACCATTCCAAAACTCATAAAGAGTATTATTAAGAAATGGTCTAATTAAAACTCAATTTATAGTATAACAGGCAGTACATACAGCTTCAGCCCAAAAATGTCTGGCTATAGAATATTAACCCAACATGGTTCTTGTTATCTCTTGAAGAATACTATTTCTTCTTTCAACTACACCATTTTGTTGAGGAGTTCTAGGTGCTGAAAAGTTGTGAGTAATACCTTTTCTACTACAAAAAGTTTCAAAATAATAATTTTGAAATTCTCCTCCTTGATCACTATGAATAGTTTTCAATTGAAGGTTTTTATAACTTTTAACATGGGCTTTAAAACTTTTTAAATAAGAAAAATCTTCAGACTTCTTTGCTAGAAAATAGACCCATGTAAATCTAGTGTAATCATCAAATAAAACAAACACATAGTATTTTCCTCCAATGCTTCTAGTTTGAGTTGCAACAAAAATATCCACGCACACTAATTGTAATGCATTAGTTATTGAGACTTCACTGATTGACATAAAACTAGATTTATGTTGCTTGACATATTGACAAGGATCACAAACTTTAGAAGAATCAAATCTAAGCTCCGGTAGATGCTTAACAAAACCTTTCTTAAAGAGTTTACATAATTTCCTAAGATTACAATGACCTAGTCTTCTATGCCATAACCAGTAATGATCTTCCATTGCACTTAGACAAGGTAAGTCTTGGATTCTAAGGTATTCTAAATTTAGTGTGTAAACATTCTCTTGTCTACTGGAAGAAAGAATAAACTCTTCCTTGTAATTGTGTACTAAGAACTTATCATTACTAAAATTCACAAGGTATCCTTCATCAAATAACTGGCTTATATACTAATGAGGTTGTGCTTAAGACCATTAACAAACAAAACATTTGAAATACAATTTTTACAAAGAAGAACAATATTACCTATTCCAAAAATTTCTCCCTGAGCATTATCTCCTAAAGTTACTCTTTCTCCTTTCGTTTTGATAATTTTTTCAAAATAGATTTTGTTACCAGTCATGTGCTGTGAACATACACTATCCCTGTACCATGTATTGTTGTTGGTACTTACTTTACTTTCAGGAAAATAAGAAAAGAGTTAGACTTTCCGAATCCAAACTTGTTTGGATCCGTGATTTTTAGATAACAAAATTTTGGGTATCCACATTTGTTTAGAGAAATATGATTTATGAAACCCAAGAGATTGAACATTATTCAAAGAACTGTTTTTTTTCCTGTGTCCCCCACTTTGAAACTTAGGGCAAAAAGGGTCTCTAGAAGGAACAAAATAGTTATTTTTGAAAACTGGTTTTTGGTGAGTATAACCTACTACAGTAGTGTTTCCTTTAGTTTTAATTTGAGAATACATCTTTTCAAAAGTTTCCTTCCCAGAGGTAAATTTTTCAAGGAGCTTCTTTAGAGAAAAAATTTCAGATTTTAGTCTAATGACTAAATTCCTATCCTCGGGAATTATTTCCTTAGAGTTAGATTTTTCCTCAAAGATTTTTATTTTTGAAATAGCATTCTTAAGATCATTAGAAAGTTCTTCCTTATCAGAATTTTCTTTCTCAAGGTCTTTAGAACGTTTTTCTAAAAAATATTCTTTATCATTAAGATCTGAAGATGGATGTAAAATATATTTTATAAGAACTTCTTTCCTAGTATTTTCCTTGTCTAACTTCCTAGAAATTTTACAATTTTTTTCTTCAAGTAACATGGCACATCTAGATACTTTTTCATATGAAGGTTCTTCATTTTCTGAGGATGAAGTATCTTCATTAGAAGTACTATTTTTGGAATAGTAATTCTTATCAAGAGATATATTTGTTAAAGCCTGCACAGAGCGTACCTTGGAGATACGACATGTATGTGGAAAACAATTATTAGCAATGAATCCCATATTCCATTGAGCTGATGAATCATATTCCGAGGATTCACTTTTTGAAGAGTCTCTAAAGATAAAACTCCATGTATCATTAGCTTTTAGACTTTTCTTGTGCTTTGATCTGTAGAACTTATTCTTGTTCCTCTCTGAATTCCTTTCATTCTTTTCATTCTTTTTCAATAAAGGACAATCAGGTGTAATATGACCTGTTCTTCTACATTCATAACATGTGACTTCTCCATCATTCCTATATTTCCTTTCCTTTTTCTTATACTTGTATTGGTAATTTCTCTGGCCAACTATCTTGTTCATCCTTTGAGAAAGATTTGCTAACTCATTCTCTAAGACTTCACTATCACTAGGTTCTGATTGAATAGTAAATTTCATAGACTTGGATCTGGTTACTCTCTCAGGAGTCTTTGCTATAATGTGATTCGACATTGTAGTAAAAACAACAATACCATTACCATTCATCTTTTTGATGTTATCAGCATCTCTATTCATCCTTGTTTCATATTGAAGAAGAGTTCCAAATAGCTCATCAAGAGTAATCTGGGATACCTTCATGTTCTCATCAATAGCTTTTCTCTTTGATTCCCACTCATTGGGCATAATATATATGATTTTGTCCAAAAGAGCATTATCATCCAGACCTTTCTCACCCATGTATTGAAAACTGTTCACAATAGTCATAAATCTTTGGTGCACTATTCATATGGGTTCTCCATAAGGAAAATCGAAACCATGATACTCGGTCCCAAGCATAACTCTTATAGTCTGAATCACTTTAGATATAACAAAATGTGTAACTTCAAGTTTCTTCCAGATACAGTTGGCTTTTTTACAAGAAGAGATTTGTCGATATATGTTCCTAGTCATTGAACAAAGTAATGTGTTGCGTACCTTGTAGTTGAGTTGATAATCATGCTTCTCTTGGTTGTTAAAAGTTCTAACTTCCTTACCAGGAATTTGATAACCTCTAGTAAGCATAACAAAATTTTATACTCCAGTATTTATTACAAAAGTCATCATTCGATCTCTCCAGTACTCATAATCATTGCCATAAAAAATTGGTGGTCTTTTAGGATTAAGTTTTTCAATCGAACAAATATTCATACCTTCCATATATAAGAAAATTTTCTTTACACACAAACTTTTTAATAACAAAAGTTCGGATTCAAGGAAAAATATTCCTAAACAAGGAAAATATAGGTCAAGGAAAAAACTAAGCAAGAAAAACATATATGTGAGTATAAGTATTTTAGAGACCTCCTCTGACACCAATTGTGAGATTGGTGTAGAGTATGAGGTTTCCATCCTCTGATACCAATTGTAGGATCGAAATAACGATGTAGATGCTCAATATACAAGGGGGGGGGGTGAATTATACACTTTAAAATTTTACTTAGACAAGGAAAGATCTATGTTTAACTAGGTTAAACTAAGAAAATTCACTACACCTCTAACACCGATTGGAGAATTGGAACAAGGTATGAAGTTATAAACTTCTAGTTCTATGCATTTTCTTGAATCTGGTAAGTGATTCCGAAAACCGGTTCCAGAAATATGGATCCGAAAATTGAAACTTAACTAATGTTTACAATATGAAATTCTACCTTAAAGCGTATATAATCTAAATGAATCAGAGTACAAGTGTAAGGAAATATAATAAGATTATACTTTCCTTACAATACAATATGTAGTGGAAAAACAAGTAGTAAAACTATAAGTAACAAGATATAAATCTTTTAACCCAAAGAGAAGGGTATCTAATAACCTTGGATAAAGGTCCCTTGATTTATACTTTCAGGCAAGTCTGTCTTACCCCCACTAGGGAAGCCCTCGATACAAAGATTGGAAACTCTGTCTTGATATCCCCGTATGCCCTCAACTTCATGGTAGTTGGAACCTCTATCTTCATCAGCAAGGAAGCCCTCGAACTCAAGGTAGTCGGCACCTCTATCTTCCTATCCCCGGAAGTCCTCAAATGTAATCACCAACATTCGTAGTCGCACGAAGCAATCTGAATGAGCAGTTCAGTACACACAAGGCATGAAAAGCTTCTCTCTCTAGAAATCACCTTAACAGTGTGTGGTCTCTAGATCGATCAACTTTTTGTTGAGCTACTTCAAACGAGCTCATATTTATAGGCATAGTTGGAATGGTCAGCTCCCTCCTCCAACGATAATATTCTCCTTAAAATTTGGAGGGACCTGTACACGTGTAACTCAACCAACAGTTAGTTAGAAACAGAATGGACGACATCATTTTATAACAAAACATGTGTAACTGAATGCACAACATTGTTTTATAATGATACAAGTGTAAGTATAAGGAAAAACTAAAATTTGGAATGTAATAAAATAATAGTTCGGAGACTAACCAAAATGGAATTTAGATTCTATAATAAAAAGGATATTCAGATTATATTTTATAAGAATTCGGAACCTGAATTCTGTGGAAATATGGAGTCTGAATTTCTAAGGAAATTCGGAGTCTGGTTTCACCAATGTTCAGAATCTGAACTTTCAGAGTTCGGATTTGAACTTGTAGAAGTTCGGAGTCGAACTAATAAAAGTTTGGAGTCGAACTAATAGAAGTTTGTAGTTGAACTTAGTAAAAGATCGGAGTCGAACTAATAAAAGTTCGGAGTCAAACTTAGTAAAAGTTTGGAGTCAAACTAGTAAAAGTTCGGAGTCCAGAATTCGGAGTTTGAACTTTGTTAGTGTTCGTATCCAGAATTTGGAGTGGAACTTAATTACAGTTCTTTTCCAGAATTCGGATTGGAACTTCATTACAGTTCACATCCAGAATTTAGAGTGAAACATCATTACCGTTCACATCCAGAATTCGGAGTGGAACTTCATTAGAGTTCACATCAAGAATTCGGATCCAAAAATAGAATGCTTCATACCTTACCATTATATGATTCTGAGGTTTTTGGGTATGAATACGATTTTTATTCTTAAAAAAAATATTTCTATGAATAAGATAATCTAGGTTAGGGTAAATTTCATTGAGGAAGGAAATTTTCCTTATAGAAGTAAAATAGAGATTTGCTTAGGTATAAGGGGTTTGTGATTTTCAAAACAAGAAGGAATGGAAAATTCATACGGAAAACCTTATTGGCTCAAAAATTTATTCATTTAGAAGTGGAAAATGGGAATCTTATTTTATGTGGGACATGAAGATTTGATGTAATATTCCATAATCATTTAACGATATGAACATGACACCTTCCATTATATGTGTTTGATCTTAGCCATTTGTTTTTTTATTTTAACCTATGACATGCCTTTCGCCTTTTTGAAGCTATTGGTCTGAAGAAGAGAGATCAAGAAAAATAAAATTCACACTTTTTTCATGTTCATTGATCATTTAAAAGGAATAATTACATGCAAAAAATATTTATTCCATTAATGAAACATTATTTTTCATGTATTCCATGTATCAAAGAACCACTTCAATCTTGAGAAAAAGTAAATTGTTTTCATCACATGATCTTCCATGGATCATGAAATCTTACTGTCAAAAATAAATTATCAATCATGATAACATGAAATGTTTTATAATATAAAATGGAAGAATATTGGTAAATCACTTGAAAAAGAATGCATCTTTTATCTCAAATGGCCCGAATGCCTTAATTTTTATTTATTTTTGATAACCCTCCTTTCAAGGGATGATGTGGAAACTTTACAAGGCCTGTAGGCTTAGTGATTACATAACCCATAATCTTAAGAGACATTACATGACCCGAAGGTCTTAGGGAATTCATCGAGATTATAACTATAAGGAACTGCCCCTCCCCAGAATCTGCATCGTGATGGTAGCTCTCCAACATTGCATGGTTGTCTGGATAATCTTCCCACGCAAGCACATGTTGGCCCCGATGTAACATATCATGTGAATAGATCAATTGAATCATGTGATCCCTTTAACATCTCATGATATTCAAGAATATGAGGCTTTCAAAAATTTATGATGATTGTGATATGATGAGATTCTAAGGTACTCAACGATTCACTGAAAACAATAAAATAATATGATATATGGTTGATACTCATAAATAATTAAATAACTACGGAAGAATGAATATGTTTCTACCCTTTCAGATATCATGATAGTTCACAAAATTATCACTCAGGGGAATAATTCAATCAATTGATAAATATTTCTGCATCATTATTTCATGTGAAGGAGAATAGTTCTTGTGATCCAATCACATGAAGGAGATCTTGTGAAGAAAATTTAATCATATTAGAAGTAACATGAGGATACGCCCGAAAAAACCAAATTCAAGTGAAATAGATGGGGTTTAAGTGTTAAGATCATGAAAAATCCACCTCATGGATAGTGATTTGGTCATGTGAAGCACTTACGTGCAGGTAGTGAGACACTGTGTGAACACTTCATGTAAAGGAAGGAGGAGAGACTAATTTGACTTACATGAGGAAGTACTATTGAATATGGATATATGAACCCTCCCTAGCCCCGTGAATAATGTCAAAGACACGAATTTCATGTAATACATGCCTGTAATGAACCATATGTACCAATTTAATAAGAATCATGTTCTTAGAAAGGTAATTTTAATTATTTATATGAAAATGGCTCATGATTGTTTTTGAGATTAATGAATTTGATTGAATAAAGCACCTAAGATATTATGAATTATCTTAAGTTGTGTGTGATGTTCATGAAATATAAATTATCAAATAAATTAATGAATAGAGATGATATTTTAAGAAGGAATACTTACATTATGTTGTGAAAGATATTTCCAGAATAATTTTTTTAATATGTTTTGTTCACCAATTTCACAGATTAATGTGAGGATACGACTTTATCTTAGGGAGGAATATTTTGATCAAAGTTTCACTGAGGTAACTGATTAAAAATAGTTGATCATAGATATTAGAGAATGATTGGAAATCTAAAAAATTACATGAGTTGTAATAATGTGTGATTTATTTAGAAAAATGATGGAGATCAGTAGATCATCTAGTAGTGGGTAGAGCCTTGAAGAATAGAGGACGTCTCTTAGTTGGATCTAGGAGAAGAAGAAGTCTCTCATGTGATTTTGGAGTACAAGTCTCTAGTTTAGATATTAGATCATCATAGGTTAGGTTCATGAAACACAATGGGATACATCAATAAAAAAACCTATGAGGATTTAGGATAGGTATAGATTGACTATGTATTTTCCATTCTAATTGATTAAAATGTTATAGTTGAGAACCCATGTTGGAAAAAATAAACACATGATGGACTAGGTATTTGTACTGATCCTTCAAAATCCTTGTATTTTGTGCCTTTTTATTTAAATAATTTTTAAGGTATGTCTCTATAATAGAATAAGTGTGGATAGAGTTTTTAAATCTCTAATAATAATTAATATAAAAATTTTGTTTTGTAAAAGTAAAATGTGATCCATAATTCACCCACTTCCCCTCTCAGTGATCTCAGATTGATCTAGGAACTTCAATCCAAATGATCACATATATTTAAATAGAATCATTTGATAAACTGAATTATATCATAATTTCCGTTCTTCACATGATAATGTCAATAGAATAATATTTAACATCATAAGGGTAAGTCAAGGATCGCTTCCAAGATATCAAAAAATTTAGTACTAGATTATCTCTATATTCACCATACATGGTATCTCGTGTGATGAAAACTATAACATCCTCATCCAGTAGCCAAAAAACATGTTCCCCAAGACGAGTCATAACGTAACCATTGTCACCCATCCATTCATGCTAGAGGTTTATAACTAGTAGTGTAGGACTATAATCATACTTTGGGAAAGCTACAACATCTTATCAGAGTCAAGACACAATAGAAATCACATCAATAGGTAAAATAAACCACATGAACAATAAATGAACAACATAAAACAACAGAAAATAAATAAACAAGTAGTATATGATACAAAAATATGATGGATACCCTATATTATAAGAATTTATTAAAGTAAATTCCAAAACCAAAAATACCAAAAGATTCGAAACACGGACCTAAGACCCACCCCTATCCTGACTATCCATAATCTAACCTATCAACCCACAAACAAACCAGCAACTAGGTCCCTGTCTTGAACCTGTACAAGAAAAAATTAGCTTCTTCTTGGGTACAAAATTTCCATGGTGGACCAAACAGGGTGTGTGTACAACATAGTAGGCCATCAGAAATGGTGTCTAAATCATTAACCAATCTATACAACAATGCATGAAAGATAATAAAATGATATAAATAAAAAATTAAATAGGGAACTATGTTTCATATTTAAACAATCATTACTAATGTTTTTATCCTTTAAGTTCCATTACCTCACCCAATCAAAAAAACTAACTCTAGTCATACCAGAGGCCTAATCCATAACCTGAAGTGGGTTCACATACTTTTAATCACAACCGTATTAACTACAAAAGCTTATTAAGATAACACAGAGCCTTAGTCGGGTAATCAAGAAATGTCCATGTGTTTATAAAGCATAGATCCCCAAACTGACATCCCAGACCACAACATGTCCATAAGTTGGGAATAATAGATCCTCATTATGACATACTAACCATTCATTACATAACACTTAACTTGGAGCTTCTGTCTGGGTAGTCTCATAAAATAAAACTATTAAGGTAATATAGCCTTAGTCCGACTCCCTAACCCATGCATTAGAGGGGTGGGGTTTAGAGCCTCAATCCAACCCGAACCCTGCCTGTAAAACCTCATTTCAATACCCCCAAAACCACCAAGACATGTGCACATTCTTATTTAACCATAACAAATTTACCCAAAAAACCAGAACTATTAAAAACCTTTATCATTTACAATCATATCTAATAATACATATCTCACATACAAGGAATAACACGTTAACACAAATACCACTATTCCAAACACCCCCTTATGCTATGTCATCATCTATGCACATTCATCATTTAGTTCATTTCATGACCATGTTAACATGCCAAAAAAATCATCAAGGTGTTTATATAACTATCCCAGATGTAATTTGAATTACTATGGTCCCCACATACCTTTTAAACAAAATCATGGAATAAAAAAATTCAAAATACTCATTTGAAATCATTTCGAAGCCACAATGTAAAACAAGGGTCTTCCACTTTGGGTAAAAACTAAAACATTCTCTAAGTATCTCATTTCCATTATCAAACAATCATTAATCATTTTTCACAATAAATGAAAACTCTATGGTGATCGTGTGCCAGACTCTATCTGAAAGGTCGTCTGGCAATATAGTTGTCTTTGACGAGGTGCACAGTCATTACTAACTATACACCAATCATGTGTTACACACTTTTTTGACTCTTTTATCATCTTTTCATATCCCTAACCACAATAAAAATGGGTGTTTAACTAAAATTTATATAATGATTTATCTTCATGAAAGCGTTGGATATCACAACATTTTTTTAAAATTCATTGGGGACCTGAATAATTCTGGGGCAAGACATGAAATCACAATATGTACATGGAAATGATTTCCAAAAAATAAAATAATATATATTTAATTATCATATGAAAAATGATAGAAAAAATTTAGTTACATAATATAGTCTCAAATAATAATCAAATGATTTTTTGTAAAGATTACCAATGGAATAAGGAATAAAATATTTTTGGACATTCATAATTGAAATAAAAAACTTTTACCATAAATACTTGGTTTATGTGTTGAAAAAATTATATGAAATTGTTGATATGTATGTATAGAGGTGAACCTCTTAAACGATGATTTAGTAAATTTGTACCTAACCTTAAAAAATATGATAACAAGGTGTTTTTATTAAATAAAATAAGTAAAATATAACAAATTTCTATAAAATAATTATTATTTTATTAACTCATGGAATTTAATGAACATAAAAATATATACACATGAAATAGACTAATTAATATAAATGGTCCAATTAACCAGGGCTTATTTAGATATATTTTTAATAAGATTTCACAACAATATTTTGAATTCCAAGAATGAAATAGGGAATAATATTAGAATATAATTAAGAGGTATATATTTATATTTATGTATATATATATAGTATTCAGATTTTCAATAGAATACTAAATATTAAAATTGCGTTATAAAGATAAATCCAAACCCAGTTAAAAATTTATAGTTTGGAGAGTTCCCTATCTTATGGTCCTAATTTTCTCTATACATTATTCTATCTTTAGAAACAAATATTTTTTTAATTAATTATTCAAAACATTTTTCATGTATATTTTTTGTATTATTATTCCTTAATGATATTTTATAAAAAATATATTGAGATATCTTATCTATATTCACTACCATGAGATGGTGTATGTCATGGTTCTAGAGTATCATAAGAATGTAGATAACTATAAATGTTTTGATGAAATAATTTCATAACTATAAAAGTGTGATGACATGATATCTGTGTAATTAAATTATTTTATATGTTTCCATGCTTCAATAAGATCCCCTTTTTTGGTATGATTCATTGTGTGAAAATTTCATTGTTTAATGTTTAGATAATATATGTGGTTCCTCCAACCATGGTGAAGTTATATGATTTAATATTGTGCTAATGATTATTTAACAATTATAGTATGTGAAAAATAATAGGTTATAATAATAATTAACATATTTATCAATTAAATATATCCATGGAGGATGATACAAAAAATAAAATATTTTTTCTCGGATATGATAAATAGACCATATTATGAACACCATTATCATTTTTTAAAAAAAAATTAGTGGATGTTAGATAATGAATATTCAACAGAAAAATATATATATTTAGTATTTTTATGATTTTAATGAAATTATTCCATCCCATATGTAACCCAATCAGGTCTAGTACAAGAAGAAAGGAATAAAATATCAAGGATAAGAACATTTAACCCTCTTTTGGTTGTCCACACCTATAAAACACCATAATGATCATTAAATGTTTTATTAAGGTATACTAAAACACCTATATGACTTTAAAAGGAGGTTTAAAGAGATATTTCTTCAGATTTGGATGGGAATTTATTTTGAATGTGAAGAGAAATCGGTAGGGGAAGGTGTTATTTATATTTGGAAGGGAAGGGTTTTTAAAATATTATATTCATTAGTTTATAATTTTTTCCTAAAACTATGATAGTGATATTTTATATGACTATATATAGTAATTAGTTCTTATGAAAATGAGATAATGGTTTTGTAAATCATCTTATCTATAATTAATAATGAATTTAACTTATAATGGAAATAAAATCACTACTACACATATGGACTATCCCTACGAGAAAAATGGACTTTAATAGTGATAAAAAAGTGCATTTAATCACAATGATGATAAAGGGGGTCCTCTATCAATGATAAAAAAGTGCTGACAAAGGAATCCAATTATTAGATCTTTTTAGCGCTAAAAAGGGAACCTTTATCCGTACTATTTTTAGCACTGATAAAGGCCTTTCCTCCTTCATCAACACAACCAAAAGTAAAAACATGGAAAACCCAAAATTTCTCTGTAATTTCATAAAATGATATAATTTTTTTTTAAAATTCTTTATCTATTAAATTGACATCACGAATAAAAATATTTCCAACCTTGGTATATAAAAACACTGCTATTTACATTTCAATCAAAATTTATTATATAATTAAATTTAATATTGTACAACAAACATTCTAAAACATTAATATTTCATATTTTGTCCCCCATGATCCCCTCCACCCATGGTATCAGTTCTCAATAAAATCCTCTCAACCAAAGAAAAAAATTCTGCTTATAGAAGAAAAAAGTATTATCTTAGAAATACTATAAAGAAATGAATTAACCACTAATATGAAGGAACTCATTAATAAAATATCAATATTTAATAAAAATGACACATTTAGAGTTATACCGGTCACACCATGCATACTATTTAGGTGGGCTTGATGTTCACACATTACAAATGAGTTATGGATTTTTTTCCTAGAATATAAAACCAATTTGAATGTGGTTCCATGGTTTTGAGTATGACATTTGTTCTTTTACTAATAATAATGTCAATTTCAAGTAATGAAACATTTAGAGTTATATCTACCACACTGTGAATCATATTGAGGTGCAAATGATTATTACCTATGAAAAATTACTGATGGATCATTTTACTAAAGTATCAAAACATTTTTAATGTGTTTGCTCGGTTTACAGTATGTGAGGTGTGTTTTTTTATTAAAATGTCACTTCAAATTGGAAACATGAATTTTGAGTCATATTGGTCACATATTGCATCATTTCTAGGTGATAATGATTTCTACACGTTAAAAATGACTAATTGATCATTTTAATAATATATCAAAATAATTGGAATGTGTTTTCTCTGTTTTTAGTATATCCCTATTTGTGTTTTACTTATATTAACGTCAATTTTAAATAAAAATAGACACTTGGAGTGATATCAGAAACACTGTGCATTGTATTGAGGTGATACTAATTCCTAAAAATGACAAATGACTAATAGATTATTGTTTTAAAATATCAAAACAATCGGAATGAATTTTCATGGTTTTCAATATGTCAATTGTTGTTTTTACTTAAATTAATGTCAATTTTAAATAAAAAAGAGACACTTTTAGTTATACCAGTGACACTGTGCATCGTATTGTGGTGAGGATAATTCCTACATGTCACAAATGACTACTTTATCAATTTCATAAAAAAAATCAATCAAAACACCTTTTATTGGTTTTTAGTTTGTCACTTACTGTTTTTACTTAAATGAATGTAAATTTTAAATAAAAAGAGAAACTTTGAGTTATACCAGACACAACATGCGTCATATTGAGGTGAGGCTAAATTCTACAAGTCTCAAATGACTAATAGATCGTTTTCTTAAAATATAAAAAAAATCAAAATGTGTTTACTCAAATTTCATTATGTCAAGTTCTGTTTTTACTTAAATTAATGTCAATTTTAAATAAAACGATATAATTTCAGTTATACCGGCCATACCATGCATCATATTGTGGTACTCATGATTCCAATATTTCAAAAATGAATAATATATCATTTTCATAAATTATCAAAATAATCTTAATATCTCTTCTTAGGTTTTGGCATCTCGATTTTTTACTTAAATTAATATTAATTTAAAAAAAGTCCCTTTGAATAATACCGGAAACACCGTGCAGCATATTATGGTGATGCTAATTCCTACATGTCAAAAATGACTCATATATAATTTTAATAAATTATAAAAACAATATGAATGCATTTTCTATGTTTTTTGTATGTCACTTGTTGTTTTTACTTAAATTCGTGTCAATTTTAAATAAAAAGCGACACTTTGAGTTATATTGGCCACACTGTGCATCGTAGTAAGGTGCGGCTAGGTCCTACATGTTAAAAATGGCTAATGGATCATTTTACTAAAGTATCAAAACAATACTAATGTGTTTTTTCAGTTTTTAGTATGTCATTTGTTAAATTTAAGGTCAATTTTAAATAAAATGACACATTTGGAGTCATACCGATCTCATCATGAATTTTATTAAGGTGACGTTGACTCCTATAATTAAAAAAGGACTCATGGATGATTTTACTAAAATTTAAAAACAATTCAAATTTTTTTTATTGGTTGTATGTATGTCACTTGTTTTTTTACATAAATTGATGTTAATTTTAAATAAGAAGAGACACCTTGAGTTACACCAGCCACGTTGTGCATCTTATTGAAGTGAGCATGATTCCTACACATAAAAAATGACATATAGATCATTCTACTAGATTATCAAAAAAATATGAATGTTTTTTTCTATGTTTTCAGTATGGAAGTAGTGTTTTTTTACTAACATGTCATTTCAAACTAGAAACATGCATTATGAGTCATACCAGTCATATCATGAATTAGTTTGATGTGAGAATATATTATATATGTCACAAATGTGTAATGAATCATTTATTAAATTATAAAGAAAATTATAGTGTATTTTTTGGGTTTTTAGAGGGTAACACGTTGTGAAGTAAAATGTCAATTTTAAACTGAAAACAGACACTTTTAGTCATACAGATCACACTATGCATCAGATTGAGGTTTGGTTAATTAATAAACATCATTAATGACTCATGGATCATTTTAATTTACTATCAAAACAATTCAAAATGTATTTACTTGGTATTCAGTATGCCACTTGTTCGTTTTGCTCTATTTAATGTCTATTTAATGTAAAAATACACACTTGAAGTCATATTAGAAATATTGTGCATCAAATTGAGGTGTGGGTGATTATTACATGTCAAACATGACTCATGGATCATTTTCCTAAAATATAAAAACAATCTGAATGCATTTGATCATTTCTTAGTATGTCATTTTTTATTTTTACTAAAAGTATTGTCAATTTTAAATTAAAATACACACATTGAGTGATACTGGTCACTTGTTATTTTTTCTCAATTTTGAGTAGGTCAGTTCCTATGAAACCAACTATATAGATGCAGATATTTCATACATATATATCATATAATTGTAGAATAATATTCCATACATAACATAATGATTATTTTATAATATTTTAGGTCTAGTGATTTTGGAAACAAGAAAATATAAAAAAAACAAGTTCATAAGAGTCTTTTATTAATTTATTCTTTACTAGAAACCTTCTTAGAAATATAATTTCTAAAACCATTATTAATAACCTAAGGATATTAAACATAATGAAGGGTGGTCATAGATGCTCAATAAGTATAAAAAGGGAGATATCAATGATCATATAAGGATAACATAATCATACAGATGTTAGAAGGTGATATGAACATTAAAAATTCATACTCGGCATATCATAGATCATAATAATGATTCATGGATCAAAGCATGGAAGTCCAAAACACATGAATCAAAAAAGATCAAAGAATATTATAAACTAAAAACATACACTTCGGGTCATACCAAACACCATGTGTATCAGATTGAGGTGAAGATGATTGTGATGTGGCTAATTAGTATATTTTTTAGGAAAATATTCATGAAAAATCTTTTGGGAAGTCATACATTTTATTTAACTACTAAGAAGTTATACTTTTCATTCAACATGTTCTCAATTTTTTGTCTTTTTTCATATAGTTAAATGTAAATATCACTTCCCAAAGATCTGTAAAAAAATAAATAAGTATTAGACAAAAACGATAAAGAAATTAGCTTACAAATAGTTGATAAAATCATAAAAAAATTAATTAATTAATTAAGTTGTAGGAATTCACCTTTATACATTCTTGAATCATTTCATTATTGTCATTGAATCCGTTGTAACCTCAAATTTCAATCTCTCACAACCATGGCCATCTTTGAAAAAACCACCCTAACTCGAACAAAGAAATCCACCTATTTAAGAAACTATTTATAGGTGAGTAATATTAGAAAGAATTAAATTTAACATAAATTTGAAACAATTCACTACTTCTATGGATGTCACATGTTCATTTTATTGGTTTACATTTTTTCCATTAGGTGTATCTCCCATTTTTTCTGAGAACATCTATATCGTATTGTGAATATGAGTCTATTTTATCGTCATAGTGATATTGGAAATAATATATAAATACAAAAATGATTAATAAATATTTTAAATTAAATAGTAATTATCTTCAAAAATATTTATTCATGGATGCTAGTTTGTTAATGGAATGTGGCCTCTCTAATAAATTTAGAAACATAATAACCATAATATGTTCAATTTGTTCGTTTTAGGTGCCGCAAAAACACTAAGTAAAATGAGTAATTTTTATTGATATGTGTTTTTATAGTGAAATATTATTATATATATGTCAATACTTGTCCAGTAGTAGAACTTGTCTTCATCCTTATGCTTACCCCTTGGCCTCATTCATTTTTTATCCCAATAGTGACGCACCACCCTATCATAACAGAATCCTCATTAAAATATAATATAATTTATATAAATTGATGTTCAGTTCTAAAACATTTTATGTAGTGTATTAAAAAAATTGATAAACTCTATCATGTGTGTATGAATTGATAGATATCCATGCATTGAATCCAAGAAATAAATATTTATAGTATCCAAATTTACCACAATGAGAATCCAGTTCTTTTTAAAAACACAAAAATGACTAATTAATGAAATAAATAAAGATATATTTTATATAATTAAAATGTAGATTCTTAACACTACATCATTGGTATTAAATATCCTCTCATCTGAAATTTTTATTTGAAATGATTTGATAAAACCTTCCACTATTTCAACCTTTTTCGGCTATCTATTTCTTTTTGTATTGCAGAGGTGATGTGAGGACTAACAAGTCAAAATCTAAATCATGGGAAAATCCCTTCAATTGTTTTTCATATATACGCCTTCCAAAAATATAAAATGTTATTAGTCATAATTAACATAGTATATAATCTTTTGAAAAATCAAATCATGAAAACATACGTCATTTCTACATTTGAAACTGAGTCACCTAGCCATTTATAGTGGACGGTTTCAATTGCACTCTGAACACCAATGAATTCTCGATCTTTCTATCTGTAAATATTTTTTTTCAAAATCAACGATGTAAATGAGACAATCTTTTAAATTTGTATCCATATGAACCTTTAATGATAGTAAATTTTGATATATATCAGGTGGTGTAGTGGTTCTTTTGGAAGATATGTTTGATAGTTTTTTTAATCCTTAAGATGGTTTTGAGATGGTCATTAATTTCATCCCCTTCTCTTTATCCGTCTATAATTACATTCATCGGTTCCAAAAAAATTTCATTAATTAATATAGTTTTATCTTGAAAATAAAATTTGAAATTAATATCTCCTTGTTGAAATTATATTTTTATATAATGTGGCGGTCATGAAATTAATGATCCGACAACTTTTTTTATTGTATTAATCTAATCCATGTGAATTGGAATAGGTAGCTCTACGCTCATCTCATGGGATATGCTGATCGACACATTCACATGAATTATTGTATGTGGTCTATTGTGTAGCATGTCATTTAGAATATTTAACATTGTAGCCCTGGCCATAAGGCGATGGGTAGGTGTTTCTAGATATAAATCACAGTCATTATCACCCTTAATAATATAAGTAAAAGAAAGGTATCAATGTCTATCTAATTAAAATTTTAGAGAATAATTTATTAGAAAATTTATTACCAATGATAAGATGTCTTTATTAGGGGAACTTCTATCCTCATAACTGGTGGGGGTGGGGAGGGATCTCCATGTACTGGCTGTTCTCGAGTTTCTTCTTTTATTTTCCTCTCACCCATTAATGTTTCATAATCTCTCCCTACCATTGGAAATTTCCTTCAAGGTTAGATATTCGTTATCTAATCTATTTTATTAATTATCAATGATCGTCATTTTTTTTCTCAAAATATGTTTGGGGTGTCAACCCAAAACTCACACCTCTGATGTGGCTATACTGTTATGGCCGATTCAAGGCCACTGATTGTTTGTGATCATCCAAAATAGGTGTTACTGATTCTTGTGACTATGTCAGATATAAAATATTTGAAAATAATTGATCATTGTTATGTAATAGTTATTTAAAGGGAATATTTTTTATTATGTAATACTTACACATGTTTCCCACACTTGTTGTGTCTTTTCATCTATTAGTATCCCATATTTATTAACACGTGCCTCCCCCCATAGAACATTTCACGAGATTCAAGTGTCTTCAGATTTATATACATCAATCTACATATAAATAGAAGAACATAAATATGGTTTTGTTTCATGTCACAAAAAATGTATTCTCTTCGATTTAAAAAATGTACTAGTTTTTTTAAAGTGAAGCATACCCTATCCTTTTTACGATAGTTGTACACTTGTTTTACTACTCAATCATTACTTCCATCACATAGTTGTTGTTTAATAAATATTAAATTGTCATTCAAGGGGATAAATACATGTATCATCAAATAAAATATTACTAGACACAATGTACATGGAAAGACACTTCCGCATGACATTCAGTAAATGGATTCAACACTTCTTGGATTATCAGGTTTTCATAAATAACTGGTGGGTGATGGTTTATTTTTACTTCAGAATATTTAAGATGATATATTATTAGATTTTTTTGAAATCCTCTATGAATCCTTTAAAAAATTATTAAAACAAAATTCTTGTAGGATTCAACCAATATAAATTCACTCTGAAATAGATGGTGAAAGGTAATCCATTGTTTTGTTGTTTTATTTTTTTAGTAAAATACAGAAATAATATCATAATGTTACCTTAATTTCTTCCAACATCTATGTATTCACTCTTGGAACAACATGTTTCCATGAACCTATGTCAATCAGAATGCATTTTTGAGTGGCGATTCCAGTATAACTGTTGAACATGACCTTGCTGGGGTTAACATGATAACCACACACATTCCAAACCACTTCGAATTTGATTCCTTTGACTTTATCAATAATTATTTTCTCTAACACCATCAAACTACGACAATCCTATTTTTTCTAAGATGTTGGTCCTTCGTTGTCTACCATTTCCCAATAATCGACAACGTTAATAGGTTTCTCTGGAGCGGTAGAATCGACATGAGAAGATGTTCATTGTACCTCTCCCCTGGGAGCAATAGTAGGTTGAGAAACCTGTTGTTTCTCTTGAATGGGAGCACAAACATGTGCAGAAGATCATTCTTCTACACAACAAGAAACATTAGGTTGAAAAACGTGTTTTTTCCTTGAGATTGGGAGCACCAACACATTCCATATTCATTATCTACAGATGTGTTTTTAACATTTAATATAGAGTAAATAAATGAAGCATCAAATGGATAATAACATGAGGTAACATGATGTATATTACAAAAAATTGTAACCTGATTATTGAACTCAATTTTGTTTTTCAAGAATGAAGGGATTTCATCCCTCTAACAATGATCCAAATCCATTCATTATGGTATATTATAACATAAAATCACTATATATATTTGGACCACTACAAAATTATTATGACTTCCCAATGAAACATTCATCCTCAGTTAAAGTTTCATCTGACCCTTTAAGGGTTTTGGTTGATAACAGAACAACTAATCACTTTTGGTTACCAAGATCTAGAATATAAAATACATGTACTACTTGTGATGCCATTATAAATGGTTTTCCTTTATACCATCTATTAAGAAAATCAAATTTCACGAATCCCAATTCATCGATTTTAATACCACTTCTGTTATCAACACACATTCATTGAAAAATCCGCACTTGAAATTTTTTATAATCCAACTCTCGTATTTGTTGGTTGATGCCAAATTATGACATATTCACATAAATTAGATATTTTTCCTTAGTACTGGAAACATGCATCCCTTCACCCACTAGTGTTACTCTTTTATTTTTCATGGAAATTTCATAATCATGCACATTTTAATAGAATGTATAACCATTAATTACATATCCATTGTAATATAATACACACACACTAGGTCCTCCAGCTAGATATCAATGTCATTCAAAAATTCAATATGGATTTTCATCTGACTCCTTAATAATTTTCTCCCAAAACCATCCTATAATCTATTGATTACGTGTATTTGATGTCCCTATTTTATCCCTTGATGGATTCAAATGGATATGCATTTATTTGTGGGTTTCAAAATAAGAGGAAAACTCCAAACTATTAGGAAAAATGTAAAGGTGGTCCTGCTTCTGATTAGTAATATTGATTGTGGCAACATCTCTTTGAGAAATTCTTTCACCCAAAAACTGCCCAATGTAACGATATTTTCTAGAAAAATTATTTCCACACTAAATAGGTATGCGGTATAGAATTAAATCACTTCCTCAACAATATATCACTCCACGATACAACCCTCTAGATGAATTCGATTTTTTTACATACCCTATCAAAATCATTATATACTATTCAATGAGGTACATCCATATACAGTGTACATGATCATATTTTCGATTCTCCCTCACTAAGTGAACCATAAAATGATCCATCATATCAAAGAATGTTGGAGGGAATAACATTTCCAATTCACATAATATGATGAATATTTCTCTCTCCATAGTCGGAAATTTCATCGGGTCAATGAAATTACTACATATAGCTTTGATGAAGAAACAAGGCTTGGTTAATGTATGAGAAACATTCTGTGGAAAATCCAAAATAAAGCTACATGCATTAGATCTTGCATCAAAACATGGAAGTCATGTGATTTTATACCATTTAACCTTAAATCAATAATTGAAATGATGTTATTGATATTCGATGAATACCCTTCTAGAACCATTATGTTATTCAATATGTTTCAAAACATATATCTCTCCTACCTACAAAGAGTGTAAATAACTGGAGGGATAAATGTTCATTTTTCTCCCTTCACTAGTGCTAACTCTTCTTGTATTCACATGTCAACCATTCCCATCCATGCCCTAATTCAACACTTTTTTGATAGGTACATATAGAAATGTTCCAATGACAATGTCACATATATTTTTTCACATCCAAATAGGAATTTAAATTGATGTTTCTCAAAACCTCAAAATTGGCCCCGTGTTTGATATGTCTATTTAGGCCTTTTCCCACAAAGGGAAGCACTTGACTATAAAGTTTAAATGATTGATGCTTATTCATTGATGTTAAAATGGTCTTTTTCTTATGAGGGTGTTAGAGTTGAGATGTGGTTTACTACATATATTATATTTATTCATGTAATGATCATTATCTTGTTATCCCTCACTTGAACTTATTTGGCTTCATGGAAACCATAGGAATTAAGAAATAGATCAAGATTTATAATACACTATTTAGCTCACACACAAGTTAGTTTCACCTAGTTGAATGGTTTTCTTTAGTATATATGAGTTTCCTTAATGAGGAATCTATAGATAAGTCGGGTGAATTTTATATTTTTAGAATTCATCATTGGCTGAGTATCGTCGTCATTGTAGTCGAAGTACAAAATTAAGGAATAATTTAATTCCATCAATGATTTTGATGCATTGTAGATAATTGATTTTCAATAAGGAAAGAGGGATCTACCAAAAATTGGAGTTATCATCTAAAGGAGAAAGTGGATGATATAAAATAGTGCACAATGTCAATAGTTTTAAATGTATTTTAATTATTAGAAGTATTAGATTTCAGTTAGAATTTCTCTACTGCTATAATGTATATAATAATTCAGATGGTTCTTGGATTGGTTTCCTTTAATGGTTTATTTCAAGAAAAAATGGATGTCATTATTATATTCTTTCATGGAGACTTGGAGGAATAAATCTACATAGATCAGCTGAAAGATTTCATACTAAATGGAATAAAAGGTTTAGTTCCATTATCAGATTGGTTTATTGTGGGATTAAGTAGTCACCAGGGTAGTGTAACTGGAATTTCAACGATTTCATGGTGGAATTAATGTTAATGCAGTGTAATATCAATAATTTATACTATATGAATGTGTATTATAATGGTAGTTTTTTCAGATTACTTTCTTATGTGGATTAATTTCTCTTAGTTGGACAGATGAAGTAAAGGATGGAAGTGTTGAAGATTAATTTATCTAGAAATATCAAATGAAGGACCTTGGTTCTGGAAATTGGATATTAGGGAAATTTTTTGAAAGAGACTTAAAGTCTATAACTTTTTTCGTAAATCAGTTAAAGTATACCTAAAAGGATTAGAAAATATTCAGAATGAGAAAGTTAAAACTTGTGAGAACTCCCTTAACTGGATATTAAAAACATTCAAAGGAGGATTCACCTAAAATTGATGATGAGTTAAAGTTAATAGAAAAAGTTCTATATAGATTAGTTATAGAATATATAATTAATATCATGGTGTGTATATGACCAAATATCATTTATGAGGTTTTTTTAGTTAACAGATTAATTGTGAATCTAGGGAAGGAGAATTGAAATGTTGTTGATTGGTTTTTTTGATATATCAATGGTTTAGTTGAGATAGAAATTTATTTCAAAATGGATTACCCTTTAAATGGGTTTTTTTTATTTAATCATCAGAAGATATAAAGACTCACTATAGATCTCTAAAGACAAAGAAGAATCAGTGGTAATAACCAGCATGATTTTTTAAAAATTATTCCAATGTTAATTTGATTTTAAACCAAGAGTTTGGGAGATTCTAAAGTGTTAAAAATATTGAAAAATGTTGTTTTATTTATAAATTTTCAAGTTAACCCATGTGATATATATTTAAAACCACTTTTTTTAGCCTTGGTTAATTTTTATATCGATGTATTAAGTATTTATTTTGTTAAATATTAATATTCCCAAATGAAATATGACCGATATGAAAAAAATGGATGGATTGAAATCATCTAACAAAATCATTTGAATATGTAGTGAAACGGTTCATCTGTTTTGAAAAAGATCAAGCGTTTGACCTTTCTAAAATCCGTTTTCAGTGTTTACACTGTTTTAGTTCAAGAATAATTAGTATAGAGGAGTTAGAAGAACACATGATCTGTCACGGAATAGATCAAAGTTATTAATGTTGGAATAAACACAGGGAAAAAGGGAATATAGCGAGTGGTGTTGATATCATTGTTTTTTATGGATCATCTGAGATGATTACAAGTGTTGACAATGAAGAAGACCATATCAAGGATGTGATTTAAGATCTGAATGATGATGAATATCGTATTGAGTAAATGACCAAGACAATTGAATATGAACTTCATGATTGTCCAAAATTGTTTGAAAAAGTAAAGAGTTGTACAAAGACGTCATTTTATGGTGGTTGCAATAAATATACTACATTTTCAGTCGTACTAAAGATGTATAATTTTAATGTATAAAATGGATTGAGTAAACCCATGTTTATGGAACTACTTTATCTCTAGGATGACATGCTCCTAGAAAAAATGGGCCCCCAATCCAAACATATGATGACAAACAAATTCTATGCTCGTTGGGTATGATCTGTGAAAGATTACAAGGCTTTGAGAATGTCTGTATACTATTTCTAAACGTCCACAAATCAATTAGATAATTCCCAAAGTGTGGTTATTTATTATACAATAAATATGAATCTGGTCCTATAAAAGTTTGATGGTAAATTACAATCATTCCAAGGATTAGGGATCTATATAGATGTGAGGAGACTGTCTGGAAATTGACATGACACATAGATACAATAAATAAATATAGGAAAATATGTCACTCTGAAAACTCCCCTTATTTGAAGAGAATTAATCATGAGTATCCTAAATTTTGAAATGAACTGAAAACCCTTTATGTCATGTTACCTATAGATGGAGTGAATCCTTTTGGTTTTCAAAACAGAACTCATAGTATATGGTTGGTATGTTGGAAAATAATAACTTTCCACTATATTTATGCATGAAATGAAAATACCTCATGTTATCTATGCTTATATCAGGACAAAAAAATAGGTAATTATATTAATGTTTATTTGGAATCATTGATCATGTATTCTAAAATATTGTTGGATTTAAGTGTTATGTAATATAATGATTACAGAAATAAATATTTCACTTTGAGGGCCATGTTGTATGAGATAACGAATTTTTTTCCTGGTTGTGGGAATTTGTTAGGATATAACATTAAATGAACTAAAGTGTATCCCATTTACAAATAAGGTACAATATCAATTATGATGATACATTTAGAAAAAACCATGTTTTCTGGATGCCACATATTTCCACCACAATGAAATAAGTACTGATCTTGGATGAAATCATTTGATAGAAGTTCTGAAAAAGATACAAAAGTTTCTCAACTAACAGGTGATCAACAATTTAGGAATGTAAAATATATAAACACTGTTTTTGGTAAACTATTTTCAAAAAAAATTACAAAAACCAATTGAGAAATAGATCAGTTTTTTTTTGAAATACCAAACTAGAGTTGTCTTTAATTCATAAATTTTATTGATGCTATGCATGTTGAAAAAATATATATTATAGTTTCATCATCACATTTCTAAATGAACCTATAAAAAAATATGCAATTAAGGCTAGGTTGGACATGGTTTACAAGGGAATAAGAGAAGAGTTGGAGGAAGTGAAGGATGAAAAATGAACCTTTCTTTTTCCAGCTTCTAACACTCTTTCCAGCTAAGAGAGATATCTCCTTTTCAACTTCATGAATGATGTAAAGGATCAAGAGGGGTATTCATCTAATATCAAGAACATTAGGTCAATTACCTATTTAAAGTTAATGTTTATGAAATCACATCACTTACATGTTTTAATTAATGATCTATTTTCTATTGCTTTATATTGAATTTTTCCCACAATTGTTTATTCATTTACTAAGATCTATTTATTATTCAAAGAAATATACCACAAAGTTATTGACCAGACGAAATTTTCTATTATAGGAATAGAAATTAATGTCAAATTATTTTAATTGAAAATGATCTTATCACCAAAATTATTTGATATGATAGTTCATTTGATGGATCACTTATTGAGAGAGATTCAACTATCTGGTCTTGTACAATATAGATGGATGCACCCCATTGAACTGTACATGAATATTTTGAAAGGGTATTCTAAAAGTCAAATTTGGCCATAGGATTGTATTGCATAGTGATATATTGTTGAGGAATCAATTTAATTACGTTTTGAATACCTGTCTGGTGTCAAAATAATTGGCCGACTGAAATATTGTCACACTGGGCGGCTTATAGATGAAGGAATTTCTAGAAAAGTTGTTGTCAAAATAAATATTTTAGACTATGTATAGACCCATGTAATACCCTCGGTTTCTTGTATATAACCATTTATTTATGTTTTTAATGGTTTTATAGTTAAGGGTGACAAATGGGAGAGTGAGGAGAACATTAAATGTTGTTTTGAGGCAAAGGGGAAGTCGCACGGACAACACAAGATTTGTCTAAAGTGTGCGGTAAAACCATACGTAGTTGGTCTTGGAGGTAGTAGCCCTTGCATGGGCAGTGCATGGTTTGTCTTGTAAAGACCCGTAAAATTCAAGGGAAATTTTTTCTTAATTTTCTTTAGAATTTTACAAGAGCGCGGTTTCTGACGGCACCTGATTCCGAGGCCCGGATTGCCCGGAATTAATTTCCGAAGTTTGGCTCGGGTACGTTCAGTGAACGAATGAGCGGGAATTCCTAACATTTGATCCGGTGCTCGGAATTGAAATCCGAGGGCACCGATGAACTCGCAGCGCCGATATTCGCTTAAAGAGACTTTTTCGGGAGTTGCGTTTGTTGCGGGTTGAAAGTTTATTTTAGGGGTTTTAGTTTGAGTTAAATAAAATTTTTATAGAACAAATTTTATTATAACTTATTAAAAACCAACCAAAGGAGGTTGGAAATGGGACCCACACCCACTTAACCTCCCTTGGGAGGATTAAGTGTGGTGGGGCCCACACAAACCCCTAAACCTTTCAAATTCTCCCAACTCCCTTAACGCCTCATTTATTGGCTTAAGTTACCCTTTTTAATTATGGGAGTTAAACCTTTTTGAATTTCAAACTTTTGAAATTCTAATGTGTTTTGTAATAATAAAATAAGATGTTATCTTATTTTATTATGGGTTGTTTGTTTGTCTCCTTGAGAGCTTTTGGAGAGCTTCTTCTTCATCTTCAAGCTCTGACGAAGAACGAAGAACGCGGCGTCCTTCTTCCACGACGTCGGACTGCAACGCGTTGGTTTTCCTCCACGACGCCGCAACGCATCCCCTCCACGACGCCGCAACGCACTTTCCGCGACGTGCCTCTCGCGGCGAACCCGCGTCCGTCTACCGCGATGCCGACGATGTCTTCTTCCGTGACGACCGACCTCCGTGATGTCCGATCTCCGCGACGCTCGTCCTTCGCGGATCGTTGACGAGCTCCGCGAACTTCCTTCGAGGTAGGGGTTGTTAATTCAATATTTATTTATTTCGTTCTTGATCGTGGATCTAGCACGTCTAACGTGAGACACTTGATTATTTTAAAGTTGCATTAACGTGAGGGGGCCGGACCGCATGAACACGGCCGAACCCCCCTCCATCGTTCTTGTTTAATTTTGCGGAAGAAAGCAAGTGGCGTGGTGCCGTCGCACCACGCGGTTGATCGTGCAAATATTTTACGCGGCGCCGTCACGCCACGCCGGGGTAGAATCTTCAAGAACGCGACGCTGTCGCGCCGCGTTGAAAAGAATCAAGGCACGGCAAAAGGGGCGCGGTGCCGTCGCACCGTGCCGGATGACGAACGCCGCGGCCGGTTCCGGGCCGCGGCGGGACGAGGAGACCGCGGCCGGTTCCGGGCCGCGGCGGAAGAGAAGACCGGCGGCCGGGCCGCCGGCGTCGGAAGCCGAAGGAGGGGACCGGAAATTCCGGTCCCGTTTGAGAAAACCGGCCGGCCAGCTGGCCGGCCGGATGTCTTAAAAACCGGGGGAATTAATCCCCCGACCTTCACTTAAAACCCCCCTCTTTATGAGGGGGGAGCGGTTTCCACGGGGGGGGGGGGGGGGGTGCAGGCGGCTCCCCCGGATCCCCTTCAAAGCGGGCCCCCAGGAGGGGGGCCGTTGTTTTACAAAAAACGGCGCGACAAAGCCGCGCCGCCATCCAAGAAATGGGGGCTTGATTGCCCCCGCGTGCGCAGCCTCCTTGCGGCGCCAGCCGCCAAGCCACCACGGCCCGCCGCGGCCCGCCGCGCCGCCGCACCGCCGCGCCGCCGCCGGCTGCCGTGCCGCCGCCCCAGGGGGGGGGGTCGGGCCGGGTCGGCCCGGACCCGGACCCCCCCGTTTCGAACCAGATTTGGTTTTTGGCCCATAACTTGAGCCTCGGACCTCCGATCGACGAACCGTCAGCGGAAACGCGATCCTTGGATCGAGACGGTCGTTTCGGTATATCGCACTCAAGGTTTCGGATTACTTTGAGTTCGGCCGGGTTGGTTCGTTCACGAAACCAACCGGGCCTTCGGAGCGGAAACGCTCATATCTTGAGCTACGAACGTCCGATTGACGCGCCGTCAGTCGCGTTGTGTTCCTCTTAGTGAGACGGATCTTTTGGCATACTCTGCCCGAGGTTTGGACGCAGGTGGAGTACGGCCGGGTTGGTTCGTTCACGAAACCAACCGGGCCCTCGGAGCGGAAACGCTCATATCTTGAGTTCCGGACGTCCGATTGACGTGCCGTCGACTTTGATGGAATCCTCTAAGTGAGACGGATCTTTTGGCATACTCCGCCCGAGGTTTGGACGCAGGTGGAGTACGGTCGGGTTGGTTTTGCCTTAAAAACCAACCGGGCCCCGGAGACGAAAATGCCAATAACTCTCATACCGGGCGTCCGATCGACGCGCCGTCTGTTGCGTTGAGTTCCTATTGTCGATACGGAACTTTTGGATACATCAACTCTGGTCTTTGTGACAGTTGATGTATCAGCCTCTCGGCTCGTGGAGCGGACCCTCCGAACGAGCTAGCTGTGTGCGGGAACCCTAGTGCTGGCTGCGACTGTTACTGAGACGACTACTACTACTGCTACTGTGACTGCGACGACGACAGTACAGAGATCCTGTGTGGATTCGACGACGACGACTACAGCACTCAGTGATCCTACGTGGAACAGTGCTACCGAACCTGAGTGAGCTGAATCTTCTGTTTACCTAGGGCGGTGGAGCGCTTGGGTGTAGCGGCGGACCCGTGGTACCTGACAGTGGTGGTGCGCTTGGATGCAGCAGCAGACCCTTGGCGGTGGAGCGCTTGGTTGTAGCGGCGGACCCGCGATACTCTACGGAGCGTGTGCGCTTGGTTGTAGCGACAGACCCGCGACGGTGGAGACGTGCGTGCGGAGTACGGAGACCGTGTAGCCGACTGAGACCTGATGACTGCTTGACCGACTCGACTTGGAGTGAGTCGACTAGCCCAGTGGACGGAGCGCCCAGTAGTTGGCAGCAGACCCACGGCGGACGGAGCGCCTGGTAGTTGGCAGGAAACCCGCGGTACTCGACAGGAGGAGTACCTCAGTAGGCTATCTGGGTGAGCGCCCGGTATTTGGCAGCAGACCCTCAGCGGACGGAGCGCCCGGTAGTTGGCAGCAGACCCGCGGTACTCGACAGGAGGAGTACTTCAGCAGTCTTAGGTTAGTGAGCGGCGGCCTCGGAGTCGTGACAGGACCACTGTACACTCTAGAGACGGAGCTCTTCAGCAGTTACGGTTTCAATAATGAAAATCCTGGTTTGAGCTGAGTCAATGATCTTTGTGTTTCCTCATGATTGAGATGGGTCGCTTGATAACTTAGGTATATGTATTGGCATATACCTGAGTAATAGTTATCCGTTGATTTCATAAACTTGTTATAAACTGTGTGAACTTGTACTGTTATCCTGTGTGGATTTACTGTTTACTCTTCTTGTGGATTGGGTTGTTCTTGGGCTCGGTGTTGGAGCCGAACGGAAATTGGTGACATAGGTATATGTATGGGCATATACCTAATCAATACTGGATATTACTTTGTGATTGTATCTTCTTGTGGTTTATCCTTTGTGGATTTCAGGAGACCTTCGGGGGGTCTCGGGGTCCCTACTGAGCATCTTAAACTCACCCCTGCACGGGCTATGCCCGCACTTCGTTGTGTTGGTTGCAGACGACGGATAGCGCTGACTGCGGTTGAGGCTTACAGAGTAGGTCGGTACCCGGAGGAGGACCACTGAGCGGGACGTGGTCGGAGCGGACAGTTGGACCCGAGGAGTTGTGGAGCTATCTGTACCTACCCTTCAGGTAGGATCAGTGGTGGACGATCCAGGAGCTGAGCCATCTGTACCTACCTTTCAGGTAGGAATCGAGGAGAACGTCCCAGGAGCCACTTGTACTTTCAGTTGTTGTTTTCCCTTTCGAGTTGTACTTTACTTTACAGTTGGGCTTGTATTCCGGCCCCCTTTACTTTTCTGCACTTGTAGTTACTTTCCTCTTGCTGACTCTGTGGTGGCTGTTACTTATAAAGGCAATGCCTTCCCTGTTTACCGGGATTATACGCCTTGGTGCTAGTCGCCAGCCCCTGGCCTATGGAAGGCGGGCTTGGGGTAGTCACGGCACGGGCCCCGAGGTTGGGTCGTGACAAATTGGTATCAGAGGTGGTCGGTTCTACCGCAGACTCTGATCTTTCTGCTATGTGAAGCAATAGTGTTTAGTGTATTGAGTGTGGTTATCAGTCCAGGGAGTCCAGTGTTGGTGCGGCGGCCGACGTATCCGTACACCAGGACCCTGACTTCTGATTTCCGACTTAATGCACGAAAACACTGATTGCGTGTGTGTTTCCCAAAAGGTTTAAGTCAGCTCAAACCAGGTCAGCTCACCAGGTATAAATCGTTGACCGTGACACATCTGTTCAGGATGTCACCATGCAGATAGTTAGCTGGAGTTCCGAGAGAGTTCTCGATGATGGCCCACCGAGCAGCGAGACTCCAGTGCAGGGACCTTTTTCAGTGTTGGCACCTTCGGGTGGTGTACCAGCAGCACCACCACCCGTTAGGAAGCAGATGCCACTAGTTGACGATGCACGCTAGCAGAGCGCGATGCACGAGTTCCAGCAGTGGAGGCCTCTGAGGATACGAGGCGAGATAGATTTCCCAGGCAGCAGTGGACTGGATGGAGGCAATTGCTAGAGTTCTACGCCTAGCTTTGATACTAGTAGAGCGGATGATGATCTTATCTCCTGTTGTTTCCAGTGAGTGACCATGAGGTTGGTCCTTATAGTAACGAGGCTTCGTTACGCGAACCGATACCTGGGATAGTACCTACGGGTAGTGCGCCAGCTATGTCACTACCTGTTGGTCAGCAGACACTACCGGCGGTACCGGTAGCAGAGACTCACAGGCTTAGTGCCTTACATATGTTTTAGCACCAGATATCCCTCAAGTTTCGAGGTGAGCCTGACTCGTAGGCGGCTGAGGACTGGCTTGAGGAGGTGGTTGTGAGTTTTCTGGAGCTAATACAGCTTCGACAGTACGACATGTCGGAAGCAGAGCACTCAACGTGGCTTACCAATCAATCTTGGTACTCGTTGGTTGCGTTGTGATCAGTTCTTTAGACTCGAACTTCTGAGCGAAGTGTGTCTAAAGGACATCCGAACCAATTCTTTTCCTCTATGCATTCCTACCTATGTTAGGATGCTAGAGAGAACCTTAGTGGTTGTGAACGTTAGCAGTGAAAGGCAGGAAACTAGCGCCAGTCTCAGAGACTCGGGCGTGTAAAAATGTTTCAGGAGGAGGAAGTGCTAAGGACAAATGAATATGCAGGGTAGCAGACGTGGAAGCGGAGCTTGGAGAGCAGCATGTGGTGGTGTACATTTCGACAGGTTACGACCACCCTACTTAGTATTCCCCGCCAGGCTCAGGGAGCAGGAGGGCTGGGGAGGAGAGTAGCTGCATTACGGTCAAGGAGTGTGACCCAGGAGCTCTAAGAATGATTCGGGGTACGGATTATGTCTACTACGAGCTGCCATATCTATATACATAAGAACCAATCATTCTACCCTTCCACGAATCATGTACCAGACCAAGAAGTTCCGGGAAAGCCGTAGACTTGACCCTCACATCTGGAGATACCTTTGGGAGGAGACTCGATAATCACGCTTACGCCGACGGTGTGATTTGACCTAGAAGCGAGAGTTTCGGTTGGAATCTCTTGGTGGCAGCGTAGAGGCCTTACGACGTTGATCTGGGTATGGTTTTGATCCACAAATCATACCCCGGTTGACTGTTTTAGGCAAACGTCGGAATGGGTTTTCCTTGGTCGGCGAAAAAAGGAAACCCTGGGCAGCACATGTTAAACTCAGGCATAAGAGGGTGTGACCGATCACTCTTGAGTTGGTCAACCCTACCCTTGTGGCAGCAGGAGTTATGAGTTTCAGTTCTAACCTAAAAAGGGAAACCTCTTGAGTTCGAGGGTGACGAACACGTTCTTATACGGTCTCACCCCGATGAGGTTTCGGAGATGTGGCCGAGGCGGCATGTTATCTCCGAAGTTCGATGGACCCTTTTGATCTTCAGCAGGGTAGGCGAGGAGGTTTACCGCTTGACCCTACCACCTCAGTCGCACCGGGTGCATAATGTCCACCACGTGTCTCAGCTGTGGAGATACGTGTATGTTTCTTCACACGTCATCGACCCCGGGGAGTTGGACGTCGATGATAGGGCGACAAGCACAAAGGTTCTAGTAGAGATCGAGGATCGACAGGAGCAGGTTCTACGTGAATGGTTGCTTCCTCTAGGGTGCTTCCCGGGTAGCACGAAATCTTCAGGTGAGCATATGGGAGCGTAAAGCTCAGTTGCGTGCTCAGTACTACCTTGTTTCCCTTAAGTGTGAGTTGAAGCTTTACGGGGACATAAAGCCCTGAGGTGGGAGTAATGTAAAGACCCGTAAAATTCAAGGGAAATTTTTTCTTAATTTTCTTTAGAATTTTACAAGAGCGCGGTTTCTGACGGCACCTGATTCCGAGGCCCGGAGTGCCCAGAATTAATTTCTGATGTTTGGCTCGGGTACGTTCAGTGAACGAACGAGCGGGAATTCCTAACTTTTGATCCGGTGCTCGGAATTGAAATCCGAGGGCACCGATGAACTCGCAGCACCGATATTCGCTTAAAGAGACTTTTTCGGGAGTTGCGTTTGTTGCGGGTTGAAAGTTTATTTTAGGGGTTTCAGTTTGAGTTAAATAAAATTTGTATAGAACAAATTTTATTATAACTTATTAAAAACCTACCAAAGGAGGTTGGAAATGGGACCCACACCCACTTAACCTCCCTTGGGAGGATTAAGTGTGGTGGGGCCCACACAAACCCCTAAACCTTTCAAATTCTCCCAACTCCCTTAACGCCTCATTTATTGGCTTAAGTTACCCTTTTTAATTATGGGAGTTAAACCTTTTTGAATTTCAAACTTTTGAAATTCTAATGTGTTTTGTAATAATAAAATAAGATGTTATCTTATTTTATTATGGGTTGTTTGTTTGTCTCCTTGAGAGCTTTTGGAGAGCTTCTTCTTCATCTTCAAGCTCTGACGAAGAACGAAGAACGCGGCGTCCTTCTTCCACGACGTCGGACTGCAACGCGTTGGTTTTCCTCCACGACGCCGCAACGCATCCCCTCCACGACGCCGCAACGCACTTTCCGCGACGTGCCTCTCGCGGCGAACCTGCGTCCGTCTACCACGATGCCGACGACGTCTTCTTCCGTGACGACCGACCTCCGTGATGTCCGATCTCCGCGACGCTCGTCCTTCGCGGATCGTTGACGAGCTCCGCGAACTTCCTTCGAGGTAGGGGTTGTTAATTCAATATTTATTTATTTCGTTCTTGATCGTGGATCTAGCACGTCTAACGTGAGACACTTGATTATTTTAAAGTTGCGTTAACGTGAGGGGGCCGGACCGCATGAACACGGCCGAACCCCCCTCCATCGTTCTTGTTTAATTTTGCGGAAGAAAGCAAGTGGCGTGGTGCCGTCGCACCACGCGGTTGATCGTGCAAATATTTTACGTGGCGCCGTCACGCCACGCCGGGGTAGAATCTCCAAGAACGCGACGCCGTCGCGCCGCGTTGAAAAGAATCAAGGCACGACAAAAGGGGCGCGGTGCCGTCGCACCGTGCCGGATGACGAACGCCGCGGCCGGTTCCAGGCCGCGGCGGGACGAGGAGACCGCGGCCGGTTCCGGGCCGCGGCGGAAGAGAAGACCGGCGGCCGGGCCGCCGGCGTCGGAAGCCGAAGGAGGGGACCGGAAATTCCGGTCCCGTTTGAGAAAACCGGCCGGCCAGCTGGCCGGCCGGATGTCTTAAAAACCGGGGGAATTAATCCCCCGGCCTTCACTTAAAACCCCCCTCTTTATGAGGGGGGAGCGGTTTCCACGGGGGGGGGGGGGGGGGGGGCAGGCGGCTCCCCCGGATCCCCTTCAAAGCGGGCCCCCAGGAGGGGGGCTGTTGTTTTACAAAAAACGGCGCGGCAAAGCCGCGCCGCCATCCAAGAAACGGGGGCTTGATTGCCCCCGCGTGCGCAGCCTCCTTGAGGCGCCAGCCGCCAAGCCACCGCGGCCCGCCGCGGCCCGCCGTGCCGCCAGGCCGCCGCGCCGCCGCCAGCCGCCGTGCCGCCGCCGACCGCCGCCGCCCCAGGGGGGGTCGGGCCGGGTCGGCCCGGACCCGGACCCCCCCGTTTCGAACCAGATTTGGTTTTTGGCCCATAACTTGAGCCTCGGACCTCCGATCGACGAACCGTCAGTGGCAACGCGATCCTTGGATCGAGACGGTCGTTTCGGTATATCGCACTCAAGGTTTCGGATTACTTTGAGTTCGGCCGGGTTGGTTCGTTCACGAAACCAACCGGGCCTTCGAAGCGGAAACACTCATATCTTGAGCTACGAACGTCCGATTGACGCGCCGTCAGTCGCGTTGTGTTCCTCTTAGTGAGACGGATCTTTTGGCATACTCCGCCCGAGGTTTGGACGCAGGTGGAGTACGGCCGGGTTGGTTCGTTCACGAAACCAACCGGGCCCTCGGAGCGGAAACGCTCATATCTTGAGTTCCGGACGTCCGATTGACGTGCCGTCGACTTTGATGGAATCCTCTAAGTGAGACGTATCTTTTGGCATACACCGCCCGAGGTTTGGACGCAGGTGGAGTACGGTCGGGTTGGTTTTGCCTTAATAACCAACCGGGCCCCGGAGACGAAAATGCCAATAACTCTCAGACCGGGCGTCCGATCGACGCGCCGTCTGTTGCGTTGAGTTCCTATTGTCGATACAGAACTTTTGGATACATCAACTCTGGTCTTTGTGACAGTTGATGTATCAGCCTCTCGGCTCGTGGAGCGGACCCTCCGAACGAGCTTGCTATGTGCGGGAACCCTAGTGCTGGCTGCGACTGTTACTGTGACGACTACTACTACTGCTACTGTGACTGCGACGACGACAGTACAGAGATCCTGTGTGGATTCGACGACGACGACTACAGCACTCAGTGATCCTACGTGGAACAGTGCTACCGAACCTGAGTGAGCTGAATCTTCTGTTTACCTAGGGCGGTGGAGCGCTTGGGTGTAGCGGCGGACCCGTGGTACCTGACAGTGGTGGTGCGCTTGGATGCAGCAGCAGACCCTTGGCGGTGGAGCGCTTGGTTGTAGCGGCGGACCCGCGATACTCTACGGAGCGTGTGCGCTTGGTTGTAGCGACAGACCCGCGACGGTGGAGACGTGCGTGCGGAGTACGGAGACCGTGTAGTCGACTGAGACCTGATGACTGCTTGACCGACTCGACTTGGAGTGAGTCGACTAGCCCAGTGGACGGAGCGCCCAGTAGTTGGCAGCAGACCCACAGCGGACGGAGCGCCTGGTAGTTGGAAGCAAACCCGCGGTACTCGACAGGAGGAGTACCTCAGTAGGCTATCTGGGTGAGCGCCCGGTATTTGGCAGCAGACCCTCAGCGGACGGACCGCCCGGTAGTTGGCAGCAGACCCGCGGTACTCGACAGGAGGAGTACTTCAGCAGTCTTAGGTTAGTGAGCGGCGGCCTCGGAGTCGTGACAGGACCACTGTACACTCTAGAGACGGAGCTCTTCAGCAGTTACGGTTTCAATAATGAAAATCCTGGTTTGAGCTGAGTCAATGATCTTTGTGTTTCCTCATGATTGAGATGGGTCGCTTGATAACTTAGGTATATGTATGGGCATATACCTGGGTAATAGTTATCCGTTGATTTCATAAACTTGTTATAAACTGTGTGAACTTGTACTGTTATCCTGTGTGGATTTACTGTTTACTCTTCTTGTGGATTGGGTTGTTCTTGGGCTCGGTGTTGGAGCCGAACGGAAATTGGTGACATAGGTATATGTATGGGCATATACCTAATCAATACTGGATGTTACTTTGTGATTGTATCTTCTTGTGGTTTACCCTTTGTGGATTTCAGGAGACCTTCGGGGGGTCTCGGGGTCCCTACTGAGTATCTTAAACTCACCCCTGCACGGGCTATGCCCGCACTTCGTTGTGTTGGTTGCAGACGACGGACAGCGCTGACTGCGGTTGAGGCTTACGGAGTAGGTCGGTACCCGGAGGAGGACCACTGAGCGGGACGTGCTCGGAGCGGACAGTTGGACCCGAGGAGTTGTGGAGCTATCTGTACCTACCATTCAGGTAGGATCCATGGTGGACGATCCAGGAGCTGAGCCATCTGTACCTACCCTTCAGGTAGGAATCGAGGAGAACGTCCCAGGAGCCGCTTGTACTTTCAGTTGCTGTTATCCCTTTCGAGTTGTACTTTACTTTACAGTTGGGCTTGTATTCCGGCCCCCTTTACTTTTCTGCACTTGTAGTTACTTTCCGCTTGCTGACTCTATGGTGGTTGTTACTTATAAAGGCAATGCCTTCCCTGTTTACCCGGATTATACGCCTTGGTGCTAGTCGCCAGCCCCTGGCCTATGGAAGGCGGGCTTGGGGTAGTCACGGCACGGGCCCCGAGGTCGGGTCGTGACATGTCTAACCATGCGTCCAAACCATTATTGGAGTGTCTTCCAAGGTACTGGCTAAATCACGGTTAGCACACGGTTTGTCTAACTGTGCGGGCCAACCGTGCGTCCACTTAAATGAGATCCTATGAAGGTGGATCTCACAATTGTTTGCCTCTAAGTGGCTTGTTTTCCCTCCTAATCGGCCCTAGATCAGGATATTTATTCTCCAAAGGCAATAAAAGGTTATCTCATCGTTCCGGAGGCGATCCTAAGGCTTCTATTGTTGAATCGATGACGAATTCTTGAGGTATGTGATCGTTCTTCTTCATTCTTGATCGGTTTTTTAGATTACTTAGATCTACATCTTCTGTTCTCTTGATTTCTCAGTTATACCCCCGTTATGGGTAGATCTATGTGTGTGGATACCAAATATGATGAGATTTGTTCTTGATCTTGCTAGGAGAATAGATCTTAGGCAGGTTTTTTGGAGAATCGACCCAGTTTTCTTGAGCGTTCTTTGTTCATCATGGTTTCGGTCAAAACACTAAAGGTAGGTGGCTTCAATCTCGACTCCACTTGTTAGAATTTATTTGATTAGTTTTAAATTGGTTTTTTCGAATGGATTTGATTGTGAAAATCATGGAATAAATATTCTTTAGTGCTGATTTAATGTAATGTTGAAATTGTGGAATCTTGGGGAATTGTTGTGCAATGTGATTTGGCTTCATGAATTTAAAATGTTTTTTTAAATTATGTATTTGTTGAAATTTTAAATGGATTAATGAAAAGTGGGTTTTCAATAAAAATGGTGTTTTATTGAAATGGTTTGAGATTGAAATGAATTTTATGGAATTGGTTTTCAATAAAAACAGAGTTTTTGTTGAAATGGTTTGGAATTGAAATTGTTTGGATTTGAAATGGTTTTTATGAAAATGGTTTTAAATTAACAAGTGTTTTTATTAAAAGGGTGTTTTGGCATGATTGATGGGAAGATGTGGTGTGTGTTCATATTGTATTCGAGACGGACATGGGTTAGGAGTCTCCCCCATCAGTGTTGGGATGGATAAGGGTTAGATCTCTCCCCCGTCAAATATTCATATTGCATTCGGGACAGATAAGGGTTAGGGGTCTCCCCCATCAGGGTTGGGATGGGTAAGGGTTAGGGATCTCCCCCGTCAAACATTCATGTGCATTTGGGTTGGATAAGGGTAAGAAGTCTCCCCCATCATGGTTGAGAAGGATAAGGGTTAGGGATTCTCCCCTCTTCTAGGTAGCATGCGTGGTTGTTTTCATGAGTTTGGTAAATTGTTGGGTATGACAAAAAGGGAATGATTGTGAAATGGTTCTTAAGCTTGTTTGGTTATTTTTTTGGAAAAATAACTTGCTGTAAAATTTGTTTCAATTTATCTTGGAATGCCTTTGGTTATGAATGGTTTTGGAAACATTTTTATATGTAGTTATAAAATTCTTTTTAAGAAATGTTTTATATAAATGTGGCTTACTCTTATATTTTAGTGGCGTGATTAGGGAATTCATTGGGGGAAACCTACTGAGTTTTATACTCACCCCTACTTTGGCACGTTGGTGCTTTTGCAGACGTCGTATTCTGGGACACAGGTAAAGGTAAAGCATCTTATTGCTAGGGGCTTCTGGTGATTCATGGGAGATGTTGTGAAGCTTGGTGCGTGTGGAGCATGGAGTTGTAGTGTATTTTGATAGTCTTGAGTTGGTCTTCTCCTGTTGTGTACTTTGATGCTTAGTTTGGTCTTCTGCTATTGTGTACTTTGACGTAGTTTGATATAAATGAAGTGTTTATTAGTCATTCATTTGTTCGTGCATCATATAGTGAATGTTTGGTTATGGTTGATTTATGGATTTATTTCTTAAAGGGTAAATCGTCTCACACTTGTACATGAAACCCTTTAGCATTTATTTTCAACCTTTGGCGCCTTGGGGATGTCGCTTAAGGCCTAGTAATGACTCGTTATAATCTCAAGCCAATGGGAATTGGCAGGTCATTACAAATGGTATCAGCTTATTCGGTCCTTTCCTAATAAGTAGTCATTGATGTTCTTAGTCTTGGAGTTTAAATTCATTCTTTTCTATTCATTAGGTCGAAATATTAGACAGGAGTAGGATTTTCGGAACTTGAAATGTACAGCATAAAAGGATGTAACTATCCTGTTTATGCTGAACATCAAGTTACCAGGGTGTTGGGTACATAAGTGTTTTGGATACACTTCTAGAATGTTGGGAAATCTCATTGTAATGTCTTTATCCAATGAGATGAGCATGACATGCATTTTAGAGGAATGACTTCCCACTAGGATTTCATATCTCATTGTGAGGAATGATTTGTGATTTTTTACATAGTGCAAATTTTTGAAAAATGCAGACATTGTTTTCATGTAAAAGATTTTGAAAACATGGTATTTGGTGTATTTTGAAAATGGGTTGATTTCAAAAGGCATGAGGAATGTTTTTAAAAATGTTTTAACATTGGAAAAAGGTTGTATTGAAAACAATGTTGTGATAGATTATGTGATAGAATTTGAAATGCTAAGCTGTCAGTTGCTAGAGAGTGATATTGACAGAGTTTGTTGTTGGTTTAGAAAATAGCCCCCAGTAGGCATCATCAGAACGAAACTGAAGAAGCTACGGAGAATTTGGTTTCACCTAAACCACATGTGAACAAGGGCTGGTTCATTGTATCATCCAAGGTTTTCAAGTTGTGGATATGGGGAACTAGAGGAATGATCCATGACATGTGGATCATACCATCCAATTCATGAAAGAGAATCCACCGAACATTTGGGGTGATGCTGAACCCGAGAATGTGGAGGTGTGGCTAAGTAGGATGAATCATATCTTCGATTTCATCGTCACACCATCAGAGCTCAAGGTCAAGTTGGTGATGTACATGCTCAAGGATCTTGCACGATAATGGTGGGATTTAGCAGTGTAAGCTAAATTGGATGAAGGCCTTACATGGGAGGATTTTGAAGAATTGTTCAACAAACAATTCTATCATCACACTTTCAACATCTAGAAAACAACAAACTTTTTCATCCTGAAATAAGAGAGCCTTTTTATCATAGAGTTTGTGGCTAAGTTCATGAATTTAGTCCATTTTTTACCAGAGGTTGCGGCAAGTGCATCTTGGAAGGCACACATCTTCGAATTGGGGATAAGGAAAGAGATCTGATCGAAGAATGTGGTGCTCTATATTACAGATTATACAAAGATGGTGAATAGAGCGACTATTTCTGAACGTGATATCTTGGGATTGATAGGAGGAGGAATGATGATAGCTACGGGAAATGGTGGGAACTCAACCACTGGGAACAAGATGAAAAGGGACACCTATTTCTACAGTGCAAGTGGAAATCACTATCCGACAGTGGGATCAGTGAACCTTCCTCCATGACCCAAGATTAATGTAGTTTTTTTTAATGTCATTCACTTGACTACAAAAGGTGAGATTGTATGACGTAACCTAGAGTCTGTTACAATTTCAAGCAGATGCGACATTTATAGTGCTTTTATAGGAATGCAATGAGGTCGGGTGTGTGTGACCCCCCTCAGGCGTCAAAAGAATCATATTATTCAAGTGGACATGGACAAAAGAATCAGTCACGTAAACATAACAAAGCTATCCATGGTGGTTCTTGAAATACCATGACTCCTCATCCCGGAAAATCTCAACAAGGCAACGAGGAGAATAGTGTAGTGGCAAAGCAATTTTATGGAGCTGACCAGATGATTGTTGATGATTAGGCATGACCATCTACAGTGAGAGGTATGATTCTTTTGAATTCCACCCTTGTGAAAATGTTGTTTGATACTGTAGCATCTCATTCCTTCATTGCTTCTAGTGTTGTTGACTTTCTATGTTTAAAATTGGGAATGATTTCTTCCGTTTTGAAACTGAAAACTCCTCTTGGTGAAAGAGAATGTCAAGACTTTGTGTGTAGAGCATGTTCTATAATTGTTGATAGAGCTGAGTTAAAATGGGACTTATCAATGTTGTACATGGATGTCTATGACGTAATCCTGGCTATGGATTGGTTGACAATGCTTAAAGCTCACATCAACTGTTATAGTAGAACATTTAGTTTCACAACTAAGGACAACATCAACCATCTCTTCAGAGGAGAGAGGATAGTAAAGAAAGGTGCAATGAGCTTGTTGGTACCAATGGTGGGAATGATCCATTACCAACTAGCAGTTTTGAGTTTTTCATCAATTGAAGAGATTGAGGAAAATAGTTTTCCATATGGTTTGGATCAATTTCCAGATGACTTTCCCAATAAATTCTTAGAGTTACCACCTCTAAGGGAAGTGGAGTTTACTATTTATCTCCTTCTGGGGACCATTCCTATTTACCTTTGGTCTTATAGGCTGGTACCAATAGAGTTATGGGAATTGAAAGTGTAGTTATAGGATCTAGAAAGCAAGGGTTTCATTCGACCAAGTACTTCTCCATGGGCAGCACTGATGTTGTTTTTGAAGAAGGTAGATGGAACTCTTCGGCTGTGTGTTGATTATCATAAGCTTAACCAAGTTATGATAAAGAATAGATATCCACTTCTACGCATTGATGATCTATTAAATCAATTAAGGGGATCTCAGTGGTTCTCCAAGATTGACTTAAAATCTGGATATCACCAATTGTGGGTTCGGAATGAGGGTATTCCAAAGATAGCTTTCAGAAGCATATATGGCCACTATGAATATGTAGTTAAGCCTTTTAGTCTAACAAATGAACCAACGATCATCATGGCTTTGATTAATTTGATATTTCAATGATATCTGGATTCATTTGTTGTTGCGTTTGTGGACGATATTTTTGTCTATTAAAAAACATGGTCTAATCATGAGGTGAACCTAGAAATAGTGTTACAAATCTTGAGAGATCATCATTTGTATTCCAAATTATCAATGTGTGATTTTTGGATACGGGAAGTATGTTTTCTTGGCCATGTCATTTCTGAGAAATTAGTTTATATTGATCCTGAAAATATATAATCCATTATCTATTGGCAACCACTGAAGAATGTGTTCGAGATACATAGTTTCTTTTGGTCTAGATGGTTACTACCAACGCTTTTTGCATGATTTATCATGACTAGATTCACCAATGAAAGTTCTGACTAAGAATAATTCTCTCTTCCAATGTATGGAAGAATGTCAAAAATCCATTCTGGAACTGAAATTTCGGCTTACATCAGCACCTATCTTGATCTTTCCAGAATTAGGACAGGGGTATGTGGTGTATTGTGATGTTTCAGGATCAGGGTTGGGTGGTGTTCTCATGGAAAGGGATCATGTGGTTGCTTATGGTTCAAGTCAGTCGAGGGTTCATGAGAAAAATTACCCAACACATGATTTGGAGTTTACTGCAGTCCTTGCTTTGAAAAGATGGAGACATTATCTCTTTGGTGAGAAGTTTACTGTGTTTACAGATCACAAAATCTTGAAACACAATTTCTCACAACGACATTTGAATATGAAGAAAAGTAGACGGATTGTGTATCTCTAGATGTTTCACTTTGACTTGATGTACACACCAGGAAAAGGGAATTTAGTGGCAGATGCATTGAGTAGAAATTCATATGCTCAGTTGGAAAAAGAATCTTCAAATGAATGGCAGTTGATGTCAGTCTTATCCGACATGCATGTGGAATGTGAAGACCGAGGTAATGTTGCTATTTTCTTTTCAGCTACACTTGTTCCTAATTTAGTAAAGTTGATCAAAGAAGCACAAATATCTGATGCAGAATGTCTAGTTGTAAGTTCAAAACTCAATGTTGGGGAGACCATTGATGGATGGAAACTTAATGGGGGTTCAGTTTTGTGTTTCAGAGATCAGATGATTGTACCTATGGTTTGTTAGGAAAAACTCCTTCATGCTTACCACCATTCATGATGGGATGAACATCCAGGCACACAGAATATTTATAAGGCGTTTAAGGTGCAGTTTTGGTGGAGCGGCATGAAAAGGAAGGTGGCCGAGTTCATCTCACAGTGCTTAACTTGTTAGCAGGTTAAAGCATAGCATCAGAGACCAGCTTGTATGTTACAATCTTTACCTATCCCAGTGTGTAAATGGGATCATATAGTAATGGATTTTTTTACAGGTCTTCCAAGACTGGTCCAGAAACATGATGCCATTTGGGTGATAGTGGATCGTCTAACTAAGTCTTCCCATTTCATCCCTATTAGTGAAACTCATACGGTTGAAGATCATTCAAAAATATATATCCAATAAGTGGTAAAGAGGCATGGTGTACCATTGTATATAGTCTCAAATAGAGATATGAGGTTCATATCTCATTTCTAGAAATCATTACAGTAATCCCTCTGAACTCAGTTGACTATGAGCATGACGTATCATCCCCAAAGTGATGGGAAATCTGAGCGGATGATACAAATGTTGGAAGATATGTTGCAGGCCTTTGTAATTGATTTTGGTGTCTCATGGGAGGATCATATACCCTTAGTGGAGTTCTCATATAATAACAACTATCAATCCTCGATAGGCAAGGCTCTGTTTGAAGCATTGTATGGGAATCCTTGTCGTTCTCTACTATGTTGGTTGGAAATGGGTGAAACATCACTAGTCGGGACAATAATTGTCCAAGAGAAAATAGAGACGATCCAGTTGATTAGAAAGAGGATGAATATGGCTCAGAGTCATCAGAAATCTTATGCAGATCAGTGTTGAAGACCATTTTCGTTCACTGTGGGTGATCATGTCTTCTTGAGGATCTCTACAAGGCTTAGAAATTGTCATTTAGAGAAGCATGGAAAGTTATCTCCTAGATACATTTGACCTTTTTAGATACCAGAACAGGTTGGAGAGGTGGCATATCGGTTGTAATTACCACCATAGTTCAATTTGGTGCATAATGTATTCCATGTATCTCAGTTGAAAAACTATCAGCCTGATCCTGACCATGTGATCAGATGGGATCATGTTGACCTAGAGCTGGATACTTTGTTGATACATATCCTGGTACAGATTGTGGATAGGCAAGAGAAAGTATTGAGGGAAAAAGCATCAGTCTAGTGCGGGTTTTATGGTATCATTGTCAGATTCAGGAAGAGACTTCAGAACGTGAAAAGGAAATGAAAGAGAAGTGGCCGGAACTCTTTCAGTTGGGTGAAGGTTTTCTACATTCTGAGGATAGAAAGACCAATGGTGGGGAGAATGTAGTACACCCAGTTTTTGGTATGTAACCATTTATTGATGCTTTTAATGGTTTTATAGTTAAGGGTTATGAATGGGAGATTTGGAATAACTTTAAATGATGTTTTGAGGCAAAGGGGAAGTCGCATGGACGGTGCACAGTTTGTCTAAACAGTGCGGTAAAATTGTGCATAGTTGGTCTTGGAGGTAGTAGCTTCCACATGGGTGGTGCAGGGTTTGTCTAACTGTGTGGGCAAACCATGCATGGCGTGTCTGCCGAGGCTGTGGCTAACGCATGGTTAGTTCATGATTTGTCTAACCGTGCGGGCAAACCATGCGACCACTTAAATGAGATCCTATAAAGGAGGATGTCACACATTTTTTCCTCTAAGTCACTATTTTTCCTCCTAAGCTGCCCTACCTCAGGATTTTTCTTCTCAAAAGGCAAGAGAAGGTTCTCCCATCGTTCGGTAGGTGATCCGAAGGCTTCTCTTGGTGAATCGATGCGGGATTCTTGAGGTATGTGATCGTTCTTCTTCGCTCTTGATCGGTTTCTTAGATCTACTTAGATCTACTTCTCTTATTCTCTTGGTATCTTGGATATATTCCCATTATGGGAATATCTAAGTGTGTTGATGAAAAATATGATGATATTTGGTCTTGCTATTGCTAGGAGAAGAGATCTAAGGTGGGTTTTTGGAGAATTGACCCGGTTTTCTTGAGCATTCTTTGTTTGTTGTGGTTTCCGTCAAAACCCTAAAGGTAGGTGTCTTCAATATTGACTCTTATTGTTATAATTGATTGGATTAGTTTCAAATTGTTTTGTTTGAATAGACTTCATTGTGAAAATCATGGGAAAAATATTCTTTAGTGATCATTTATGGTTTTGTTGAAATTTGGAAATCTTGGTGAATTTTTGGGAAAAGTGATTTGGCTTCTTGAATTTAAAATGTTGATTTTAAATTATGGATATTTGGAAATTGTAAATGGTTTGATGAAAAGTTGTTTTTCAATAAAAAAAGGGTGTTTTATTGAAATGGGTTGAGATTGAAATTACTTTGATGGAATTGGTTTTCAATAAAAAGGGATTTTTATTGAAATGGTTTGGAATTGAACTCGTTTGGATTTGAAATGATTTTGATGGAAATGGTTGTCAATAAAAAGGAGTTTTTATTGAAATGGTGTTTTGGAATGATTGATGGGAAGATGTGGTGTGTTTTCATATTTCATTCGGGACGAACAAGGGTTGGGAGTCTCCCTCATTAGTGTTGGGATGGATAAGGGTTAGGGCTCTCCCCCGTCGAACATTCATATTGCATTCGAGACGGATAAGGAATAGGTGTCTCCCCCATTAGTGTTGGGATGGATAAGGGTTAGGGCTCTCCCCATCAAACATTCATGTGAATTTGGTTTAGAGAAGGGTAATAAGTCTCCCCCATCATGGTTGGGATGGATAAGGGTTAGGGCTTCTCCCCTCTTCCAAGTAGCGTGCATGGTTGGTTGAATGAGTTTGTGAAATGGTTGGGTATTCTAAAAAGGGAGTTTTTGTGATGTTGTTCTTAAGCTTGTTTGGTTAGTTTTATGAAAAAATTACTTTCTGGGAAATTTGTTTCAATTTCTCTTGGGATGCCTTTGGTTAAGAATGGTTTTGGATACTTTTTTATATTTAGTTATAAAATTCTTTTGAGGAAATGTTTTAATATAAACTATTTTTATATAAATGTAGATAACTCTTCTTTCCTAGTGGCGTGAGTAGGGAATTCATTGGGGAAAGCCTAATGAGTTTTATACTGACCCCTTATTTGGCATGTTGGTGCTTTTGCAGATGTGGTATTTCCGAACACAGGTAAAGGTAAAGCATCTTATTGCTAGTGGATTGTGGTGATTCATGGGAGATGTTGTGGAGCTTAGAGCTTGTGGAGCATGGAGTTTTAGTGTCTTTTATGAGTCTTGAGTTGGTATACCTCTGTTGTTTACTTTGATTCTTAGTTTTTTCTTCTACTGTTGTGTAATTTGATGTAGTTTTATATAAATGAAGTGTTTATTGGTCTTTCATTTGTTCGTTCATCATATAGTGAATGTTTGGTTATGGTTTGTTTATAGGTTTATTTATTAAAGGGTAAATCATCCCCCACATGTAATTGAAACCCTTCGGTATTTATTTCCAACCATTGGTTCCTTGGAGAAGTCGCTTAAGGCCTAGTAATGACTCATTGTAGTCTCAAGGCAATGAGAATTGGCAGGTCATTACAACCCACCTTTATATTTTTCCTAACAGTTTGGGAGTTTCCCCACATATTTAATCCCACTAATAAATTATTTTTCATTTGAATCCATCGAGGGATGAAATGTGGATATCAAATACAAATAATCAATAGTTTATTGGATGGTATCAAGTCCATATTTTTTATTAATTAAAGGAATATCTAGATTCAATTTCAAAATGACTTTGATGGATAGTCAGAAGACCAATTTTGAATATATTATCTTAAAATGGTTAGGTAATTAATGGTTATACGTTCTAAAAAATGAACATGATGAATACTGTACTATGAAAAAATGTGGAAATACACTTATGGGTAATGTGATGCAGGTTTCTTTTATTAAGGATAAAAATCTAATTTACATGAATATTTCATACTTTGGAATCATAAAAAATTAATGATATGTGGATTATAGAACATTCCCAATGTTGATTTTTCAATGAAAGTGGGTTGATAATAAGAGTGATATTAAAATAGATGAATTGGGATTCTTGAATGTTGATTTTAGTATGTAAGGGTATAAAGAAAAACTGTTTATAATGGAAACACAGACATTAAAACTATTTTATGTTCTAGATCCCATAAATTGAAAGTTGTTAATTGTTTTGTTATTGGTAAAAACCACTAATGGATCAGATAAAAATTCAACTAATGCTAATTCTTTCATTGAGAAATCACAATCATTTAATAATGGTATCAATGTAGATGATATTTTGTATTTAAGAGAAGACCATAGAGAATGGATTTGGATAGTCGATAGAGGTTTCAAATCCCATTATCCTTTAAAAACAATAGAGTTCAATAATCAAGTAATATATTTTTTGTAATATAAATCATGTCACCTCATGTTATTATCTGTTCATTACTGTATTTCAATAATATAAATTTAACTTTGAATAACTTCAATAGATAATGAATTCTTCATGTGATGGTTCTACCAATACGAAGGCACAAAAGGTCTTTCAACCTACTGATGCTCACAGTGCAGAGGAACAATGACCTCATGCATGTGTTGGCACTCCCAATCCTGAGGAACAACAGGTTTCTTAACATGTTGTCTATCCTACTGTAGAGGTACAATGACAATCTACATATGTCAATTCTACAAATCTAGCGGAACATATTGACAATGTTGAATCTAAAGAAATAGTAGGTGGGGAAGGATAGACATTGCAGAAAAAAGGAGCTTCATAGTTTAATGGTGTTAGAAAAAATAATTAAGGATTAAATTAAAGGCATAAAATATGAGGTTAGATAAAATTTTTGGGGCCACTATGTTAACCCTAACAAGACCATGTTCAATAGTTATATTGGAATCATCACTAAGAAATTTGTGAAAATTGATGTAAATTAGTGGCACCATGTGGTTCATGTGGTTAAGAATATGATGTGGTAATATATTCTGATAAAATTGGGATATCATTTTTTTATTTTACTAAAAAAATAAAATAATGAAACATTGACTTAATCATTATCATCCCTTACAGAGTGAATTTATAGTAGACTAATATCACAAAAAATATGTATTAATAATTCATTGAAGTATTTAGAGAGGATTTTTCATAATTATAATGAGACATCATCTTAAAATTGTTGAAGGGAAAATAAACCCACACATACCACTCTTTTATGGACACTTGATAACCCAAGAAGTGTGGGATGTGTTTACTCATTGTCATGAAGATGTGTATTCTTAGGTACATTGTGACTAGTAATACTTTGTTTGATGATATGTGTATTCATCACTTTTATTTAAAATGTAGTATTTATGAAACACCAATTTAGTAACAAAAAATGGAATAAGAAACAAAACAAATATAACCTACCATAAAGCATGGATGGTGTATGCTTCACTTGAAAAAAATTGGTACATATTCTAAATATATCCTAATAATTTTATGTGACAAGAAGAATCACAATAATTATGTTTCTTTGTTTATATGATAATTGATAAATCCAAATCCAAATCCACTGACATCCCAATCCAAGTGTTATTAAAGGAGGAACATATAAGTAAAGATGTGATACTAATAGATGAAAACAAACATAATGTGTGGGAAACATGTGTAAGTATAACAGATATTTTTAAATCGATATTACATAACAATGATTAATTATTTTACTATATTTTATATCCTACATAGTCACATGAATCAGAAAAACGTATACCAGATGAACACATATTATCAATGGACTTTAAGCTGCCAAAACAGTATGGTCGCATTAGAGCTGCGGGTTTTGGGGTGACACCCCAAACATATTTTGAGAAAAAAAAGGAGGATCAAGGAGATGAAATGAAAAAGATTAGAGAAATACTAGACAGCCTCAAAGAAAAATTACAATATAATATATATATGCAATAAAATTGTATGGGAGGGATAAAAAGATAAGAAACAACAAAAGAAAACCATCATGTTAAGATCCCACCCAAACCCAACCTCTTTGAGGTTAGCCATTCATCTCAAAAAACTTCCTTAACCAAGGTAATCAATTTTCTAATAATTGATTATTTTATTTTTGAATCAAAAAGACAATAATACCATTCCTATAATAATATTATATAGGGTGATAATAAATGTGATTTATATCTATCAACACCCACCCATTACCTTGTAGCGAGGGATACAATGCTCAATATCCAAAATTTTATACTACACAATAGACCACTCCCAACAGGTCATTAGGAGTGTATATTAGCATATCCCATAAGCCGAGCACTGAGATTCCTATTCCAATTGATGAGTAAAACATTAATATGGTTAAACAATATGATGGAACATTCATCACATAACTATCACATCTTTGAAAAAACATGTCACCAAGGAGGGATTAATTTACAATTTATTATTCATGATAAACCTTTAATAAATAATGAAAAAATTATAAACTGATGAATGTTAATATAAATGGAAAAAGGAAAGCAGTGAAATTAAAGACAATCTCAAAACCATCTAATGTATCTACCAATCGATTGAAAATATCTACATAAGTAAACTTTACCCCACCCATTCTATATCTGCATTCACCAACATTGAAGGTTCATGTGGATACAAAGTTAAAAGATGGTAGTAGTCACATATTTTATTTTTTAGAAAACATGTATGGAGAGGAAATTGGAGACTACATTAGTGTTTATAATTTAAATGAAATACTAAACTATGATTGTCTAGGTTCCTCAATTGTAAATGTATACATGAGGTGTGTTTTCATGATTTGATTATCCAAAAGTTGATATAATGTGTTAATTTGGACTAAATACATTGCATATTTTTGGAATTCATATATATATATATATATAATTGATGTTATTTTCCTATGAAATAATTTGGACCTGTTATTCCCCATATCTCTCATATAGAACAACCAAAAATATAATCCAAAAAAATGAAATAGTAGTAGGCCAGGTCATGTCATTTGAACGAAAACATTAGGATGTAAAAATCTTATTAATACTAATGATGCAGTGGTAAAACTCTATAATTTAATAACATGAAATATAATTTTTCTTTATTTCATTACATACTCCTTTTTTTATTTTAGGCAACATTGGATGGTCATTGTGGTCAATTTAGATACTCGAATGATTTATTTCTTGGATTCAATGCATGTATATCCAAAAAATAAACGACACATGATATATTTTTTCAATTTTTAGTACACTAAATCAATTTTTTAGAACTAAACATAATGTTATATAATTTATATTATCTTTTATTGGGTATTATTTTATTATGGGTTAGTGCATCAATATCATGAAAATGTAGAAAAGAAGCCTAGGGCTATGCACGAGGACAATGACATGTTCTAAAACTAGACAAGTATGAGGGTTTATATAATAATATTTCTCTATCCTATAACATATCAAAACAAATTAATTATTCTAATCAATGTTTCTGTAGATTCTAAAATAAACAATTAGAAAATATTGTTGTTATTATGTTTGTAAATTTATTAGTGATATCAAATTCATGCACAAACTAGCATCCCCAAAGAGGTATTTTAGAAGATAATTACTATTTAAATTAAAATATTCATTAATCCATTGTGTATTTATATTTTTACAATACTACCATGATTGTCGAAAATACATATATTCATAAGATGATATAGATTATCGTAGAAATTAATGGGCAACACACGTCATGGAAGAATGTAAAAAAATAGAATCAAGATTTGAATTACATAGAATTGGTGGATTGTTTGATATTTATAATTATTTTAATTATTTTTAGTATTATTCACATGAAAATTTATTTATTACAATGGTGGATACCTTTTTTTGGGTTGGGGTTGTTTTTTTGAGGATGCTCATGCTCATGGGAGATATGACTTTGAGGCTACAACTAAGATAAAGACAACAATGAAATGGGTCAAGAATATATACAATCATCATGAAAATATGAATTCATATGAATTATTTAATTAATTTATTCTTCATTTTATCTACTATTTATATGTTAATTTCATTATCATTTTTATCTACAATTTATTTAGTTTTTCTCATAGATCATTATTCTTTCCGTCACTTGTCTTTGTCAAGCTGTCGATTCTATATAAAATTGATGTTATTTAGCTAAAAACCAATTCTCATTGAAAAATAGAAGAGTATAGGAAGCTCATGTTCTCATTGCAATTACTTCTCATGATATAATGGGCACATTAGATTCCTACACTCTCTAAGATTTCAACAACAAGAATGGTTTTTTATCTATGATCATCAAGTAAATATATGGTGTTGATAGTTCAATAATGATTCGAAATGGAACTCATGAAAACATTGTAATTTATGGGGTTTTTTGAGAATTTAGGGTGCGAGGAATCATCCACTCCTCAATATTACACATTTTGTGAAATGTATGACTCCAAGTACTTTGATCAATTTAAAATTGACATAAATTTTAGTAAAAAATCCAACTGGCATACTCAAAATTGAGAAACCAATTCAGATTGTTTTTATACATTAAGAAAACAATCCATATGTAATTTGTGACATATAGAAATCAACCTAACAAAAATATAATACATGATGTTCTTGGTATGATAGAAAGCGTCTTTTTCTATTTAAAATTGACATTAATTTTAGTAAAAAGAACAAGTTACACACTAAATAATAAATAAACAAATTTTTATAGTTTTGATACTTTATGAAAATGATCCATAAGTTATTATTAACTTTTAGGAGTCAACCACAACTCAATATGATGTACAATGTGACTAGTATGACTAAAAGTGGGTCTATTTATTTATAATTGACATTAATTTTAGTAAAAATAAAAATTTACATACTGAAAATCAATAAAACAATTTTAAATTCTATTGATAGTTTAGGAAACACATCCTTATGTATTTTAAGATGTTTTTTAATCAACCAATCCACAAGAAGACACACATGGTGACCACTTTAACTCTATGTGTGTCTATTTATTTAAAATTGACAGTAATTTTATAAAAATAAAATGTAACATAATAAAAATAGAGAAAAAATATTAATATTTTTTTACAATTTATTAAAACATTTCATAAGTATTTTTTTTATGTGTAGGATCCAACCTTCCCTCAATACAATGCGTAGTGTAACCAGTATGACTTTAAGTGGGGATTTTTTATTTATCATTAAATTTAATTTAAGTAAAAAAGAAAAAAAATGACATACTAAAAAAAGAGAACATTATTATTCATTTTATAATATAGGAAAATGATACATAAATAATTTGTGACATTTAGGAGTCGGCCACACCTCAATCAAACACACTATGTGACCGATATAACTAATTTTTTTATCAATTTAAAATTTAAAATTTAGTTCAAAACATATCACTCACATAAAAGCAATAAAACACTCTAATATTTTCATGATAATTTAGGATATCGATTAATAATTCATTTTTGACATGTATGTAGCAGTATCACATCAAAACAAAGCACGATACAACTATTATGACTCAAAATGCATTTTTCTAGTTTGAAATGACTTTTTAGTAAAAAACAAATCTAACATACTAAAAATTGTGAAAATGAATTATGATTATTTTTATACTTTTTTAAAACAATCCATTCTTAATTTTTGACATGTTGGAGTCAACCACTCCTCAATACGACATATAGTGTGACCAGTATGACTCCAAGTGTGTCTTTTTATTTAAAATTGACATTAATTTGTGTAAAACGAACAAGAAACATATTGAAAACTGAGAAAACGAATTCATTTTTTGATTGATACTTTATGAAAATGATACATATTTCATTTTTCAAATGTAGAAGTCAAGAACACTAAAATCCAACCCACGACGTGACCAGTATGAATTAAAGTGTACATTATCTTTTTCAAATTGGCATTATAGTTCAAAACGTGTCACTAATTGAGAATGAAGAAAACACCCTTCCATTGACTTAATAAAATTGGAAAGAGATTCATAAGTCATTTGTGAAGTTTATAAAGTATTCTCACATCAAACTGATGCACGATGTGTCAAATATGACCCAAAAAGCATGTTTTTAGTCTGAAATAACATTTTAGTAAAAAAATAAATCTAGAATACAAAAAATAAAGATAAAACATTCAAATTGTTTTGATACGTTAGGAAACCGATCCATCAATAATTTGTGATAGTTAGGAATCATTTTCACCTCAATTCGATGCATGGTGTTACCAATATAACACCAAATGTTTCATTATTTAAAATTGGCATTAATTTAGGTAAAATAACAAGTGGAATACTGAAAAATGAACAAAAACTTTTGGATTGTTTTGATATTTTTGGAAAATGATCCACGTGTCACTTGTGATGTGTAATAATCGAATCCCATATTAATATGATGAACAATGTGACTAGTATAACAAAAAATGTGTATTTTTAATAATTATTGACATTTTGTTAATGTATTATTTCTTATTAATGTTTAATTTATTTCATTACAGTATTACCAATATAATATTTTTTTCTTATATTGGAGTAATATTTTTCTCTCATTGAAAGGATTTTTTTTGGAAACTGATACCTTGAGTGGTAATTTGTGAGAGTGTATAATGGACATCAAAAGATGAAACATTAATGTTTTAATTTTTTTTGGAAAATTGTAAATGTAATTATATAAAACATTTTTTGAAATATATATATTATAGGATTTTTATATACCATGTGAGTATATTTTTTATTTCTCATGTCACATTAAATATATATAGCACAATAGGAAATTAAAGGTTTTTACTAAGTGTGATGTTATTTTAAGAGAACATTATATCCTATTAATCCTTTATCAGTGCTATTTAAAATTTTGATAGGGTTATTTATTAGATCAAAACATAGCATTGATAAAGGCTATCCTTTTTCTGTTCTAAAATATAGTGGATAAAGTTCCCCCTTTATCAATGCTGCAATTAATGAAACATTTTAAGCACTGTTAAAATCCTCTATTCACACTCATAATGGGAATGTGTGTAGTAGTATCATTTAATGGGAATATATTTTTGAGTTTAAAGATTCCTTTTTAATTTTTTAATTCCTTTTTGTTTTGGAAATTATAAACTCATTTCCTTTAATATTATTTTTTTCTCACTTTCTATAAATTTCAATAAAATAATTTTTATAAAAGTCTAATAATAATTGGGATCAAGTTATTTAATATATTTTATGTTTTTTTCTAGTTACATCTAAATTTATTTCCATAATACCAAATAGAGACTAAAAATAATAAATGAAATCAGATCCGTACTTATAATAGGATTCTCGTAGTTTCTCAATTAAGATTTTCTCAGATTTTTGAATCTGATTCTCACAATTTCTCAAGTTCAATTCACTTATAATTTTGAATCTGATTCATAGAGTTTCTCAAATCCTATTCTCTTAGAATATTGAACCCGATTCTTACACTTCTACAAATTAAATTGTTATCATTTATAATTCATTTTCGTTTTTTTAAGAATATTATTTCATACCATTCTAAAAACAAATTAGTTACTATAATTCCTTATTTTTCTTATATATGTAATCAGATTCATAAATATTTTCAATACTAATTACTTGATAATCATTATCATTATGTTGTTTCTTTATGTAAAAATGATTTCATCTAATCTATTGTTTTATGACCGTTGTAATTTCCAATTGTGCCGGTCCCACTGAAATTCCAGGAAAAATATGACCATTGAAGACCAAGTCGACCATAGCCTTCGAAGCCTATAAATATCTGATCTCTTCATCATTTGTAAAAAAATATCAACAACTATGTGTGTCTACATGTTGTGGAATTTATCTCTTGTCAAGTACTTTTTCTCAGGGATTGTAACTATAGTAAGAGGGTGTCAATATTAATGAAAACATGTCAGTTTTTATCTTTAAGATTTTCTTCATGCATCAAATTTTACGATCGGGGGATTCTAGTGAATAGAAGATAGATTTTCTAATTACCTACCAAATCAAGGGATTGCGGGGATAACAAGACAGAAGCTACATCTGATATTTCACAAATCACGTGCTTACCCTGGTGTGGGTATTATAGACTTGAATGAAAGTGTAAATCAAGGTACTTTTATCCAAAGTAATTGGATACCCTTATCTTTGGGTTAAAATATATCATTTCATTTGTTCTACTTTTTATGTTATATGTTTTTAATTTTTCTGGAATTTTTTATAAATATAAAGTATTACATTATATACATTCTCTATTGGTTAAACTTTGATTTAAAATTCTATACTGTTTAATATAAAATGCTATTTAAGAAAACCTGTGACTTATTTTCATTATGATAATCATCTTTATCAGACCGAAGGTGTTTTCCTTAACTTTATAGGAGAGGGTTTAGTGAATATAATTTTTAAATTTTTTTAAACATATCCTACCTTAAGATTATAAATGATTTTTAACTCAGAATTCATCCTCTCCTGTAATTGTGCCATCTTCATACATATTTCGATCCAACAATTGGAATCAGAGCATGTTTCCACCTCTCATATATTTTCTTAAATTAATTTTGTAATTTAGTTATATATATTTTATAAATTTTTTATTTATAAATATTTTTCTACACTAATGTGTTTTGTGGAAAAATAATTTTATTATTATTCTAAAGATGATAGATTTTAATGAGGGATCAATAGATAATTTGAATCCTACAAGACCACCTATTTTTTTGGTAATGACTATGAATACTAGAGTGATTTAATGATGAAATTTTTTATCAATATTGGTGTCGAAAATTTTTTAATGCTTACTAGATATCAAAAAATTCTTAATAATGATTTTAGACTATTTACAAATCGAGAATGACATGAATATCAACTTAACTATAAAGTAATAAATACATTAATTTTTCAATGTTTCGAAATATATACAACAAGATTTAATTTTATGAATCAACAAATAGAATTTGGATGAAACTAGAAATTACTAATTTTGGTACTTCTAATGTCATTGAGACAAGAAGATATGTTCTTAGAGAAGACTATTATACTTTTGTTTTTCCATATGGAGAACAGGTAACTAAATTTCAATAAATATTTATGAATATTGTAAATATCTTATAATACATGAGATAAAGAGTCTTATAAGATGATTTTATTATGGAAAATATCATAGTCATCTTTTCTAATTAATGGGATTCAAAGAGAACAATAGTTGTTGTATCAAGAAAAGTTGAAAATTTTACTCTTGATGAGTTATTTGGAACTCTTCTACAATATAATAATAGATTGAAGAGAGATTATTAAAAAGGAAATAAAACAAATAGAATTGTTTATTTTACTTAAAATTAAAATATGAAGAACTCCAAGACACCTCATAAAATAGTTAAGTCACCAAAGAATAAATTGGATGTTCAATCCGAGTCAAGTGAATCCGAACATTCAAAAAACGAGTTATCCAATCATTCTTAAAGGAAAAATAATATTGTTGGAAAGAAGTATTTTCAATACTGATATAAGAAAAAATATAATAATGGAATGAAATATTTAAATATCATATGCTATGAATGCCAGAAAATGGGACACATCAAACCCAATTGTCCAAAGCATAAAACAAAATACAGAAATGAAGGATATTCTGAGAGGAATCAGAAAAAGTTATACAAGCATAAAGTAATGATATTTATAAATGAAAATTTCTATTGGAATATTAATGGAGGATATTATTCTAATTAATCCTCATATATTGAAAATTCCGAACAGAATAATATTGGACTTCTAGACAGAATACCTTTTGAGAATCAATATTTCATGAAGAAGGTACACACTATTGAATCCTTGACCATGATTTGATTAAAATATAATTATCCTTATGAAGAAATTTATAAATTTTTGGATGAAGAATATTCTTCAGAAAAAGATAATTCATTGCCTTTATTTGATGAAGTTTCTAGATTTTTCATGTTTATTGAATATGATAATTGAAAAATCAAAAAGAAACCTAAAAAGAAAAATTCTAGAATCAATGTCTTCAACATATAAGTATCATATCTTTCTAAAGATATTGATGAAATATATTTTGAAATAATTTCTATTTCTAAAATCCATTAGGATGTAAATTCCAAATAGAATAAACTTTCTATTGGTATTGAAATTCTTTTTTTTCTGAGAAAAGAAATTTTGATACAAAATCAATTTCAAAAAAAATAATTTTGAGGATAAGAATTTATTTATTAGACTTAAATATGAAATAAATTCTCTTACGATCCTCTTATAAAAGTATACTTCTCATAAGGAAGAATTTTATATAATTTATAAACAAATTTGTCTTATAAGAAATAGTTCTATAATTTTTTACTATCATTGAAAACTAGTTTTTAGAAATATCTATTTTGTTCCGAAAAGTGACCCATTTTGCACTAAGTGTCAAAGTGGTGGACATTTGAAAAAAAATGTTCATTAAAAAAATCCATTCCTCAGGATATCATGAATCTTATTTTTCTAAAAAACTATATATTCCTATGATTTTACTTTCTAACAATTCTGTTTACAAGAAACTTTGGCTTAATAGAAACTAACTCTTTTTTTTTCTGGAAAAAAAGGAAGAACCAAAAACACATTGTACATTAATAGTTTTTGTTCCCTATATATGACTAGTAACAAATACTTCTTTGAAAATATTGTTTAAATGAAATGTGTAAGGGTTTCCTTTATAGATAATACTAAAGGGAAGATTATTGGTATAGGTAACATTGTTCTTCTTAAAAAATCCTTGATTTTAAATGTTTTATTTTTTAAGGGTCTTAAGGAGAAACATATTAGAATAAGTCAATTATGTGATGAAGTTTACCTTGTGAATTTTTGTAATGATAAAATTTTATCACAAAATTCCAAGGATGAATTCATTCTTTCTGACCACCTACAGGAGAATGTTTACACACTAAAATCAAAAGTCCTTAGGAGCCAAGAAATATGTTTCCTTAGTTTAATAATAGATCAGTCTAGGTTTTGAAATAGATGCATAGGACATTGTAACCGTATGAACTTATAAAAATTGACTAAAAAGGTCTAGTTTAAAATCTATCAGATCTTATATTTGTTTCTTCAAAAGTATGTGATCCTTTTTAATATATAAGGAAACAAAAGTCATAATTTAAATGAATCAGTGAAGTCTCATCTACTGGTTCTTTAAAATTTGTGCACATGGATGTTTTTGGTCTTATAAAAACTGGACGTATTATAGGAAAATAATATGTGTTTGTTCTAGTTGAGTACACTATATTTACATTGGTCTATTTTCTAAAAAAATTGAATCCTTTTATTTCTTTAAAACTTTTACAGATAAAGAAAAAAATTAGAAAAACAATCCTTTGATAACTATTCATAGTGTCCATGGTCGATTATTCAAACATTAATATTTTGAAACTTTTTTTGTAGGAAAAATGGAATTACACATAAATGGTAAGCTCCAAGAACTCCTTAGAAAAATAAAGTTGTTGATAGAAGAAACAAACTTTTCTAAGAGATAACTAGAACCATGTTGAGTGAATAAAAAATTGCTAAATATTTTTCAACTAAAGCTGTTTGTTCTATTTACTATACTATAAATTGAGTTTTAATAAGGAATTTTATTAATAAAACACTTTATGAGTTATTGACAAGCTGAAAACATAATGTATCATACATCAAAGTATTTGGATGCAAAGTATTCATTTTGGATACAAAAGATAAATTACATAATTTTTAACCCAAGTCCAATGAAGGTATATTTTTTGTCTATTCAACTTTCTCTAAGGCTTATAATGTTATAAAAAAAACTCTTATACTGTAAAGAAATATCACATACTAAATTCAATGAAATTGATCCATTTTTTAACAATCCCAACCTACATATTCTGATATATTTTTGAAAACTGATTACCAACCATTGATATAATATTCTACAAATAAGTATAAAACCCAAGATAATTTTTTGAAGTATTTAGTTCAGAAGACATTCTACCTAACGTTTATAAACCAGTTTTACAAAACCTAATTCAGTTTTTTCTTCGGATTCATCCTTTTGATAATATCAATTATAATGTAAATCAACCCTTAAAGTCTATAATTTATTTATGAAATGATGTTGAGCATATATTATTTCTTTCACAATTCAAACGAAAAAGTCCTAACGAGGCTTCAGGTGACAATGATTGGATTAATTCAATTTAAGATGAAATAAATGAATTCTAAAGGAACAATGTTTGGACATTGGTTGAATGACCTAAAGAAACCTTTGTAACATGAGTAAAAAGTGTTTTAAGAAATAAATGTGATGAAAATAGAGTCATTATTAGAATTAAATAAAGGTTATTTTCTAAAGTCTATAATCAAAAAGAGGGAATAGACTATGAAGAAACATATTCCCTAGTAGCATGACTTTAATTTATTTGTATTCTATTATCCATAGCAGTATTCTTTAATTTTAAAATTTTCCAAATGGACGTAACGTGTTCTTTCCTTAATGGATATGTTCAAGATGAAGTTTCTGTTGAACAACCACCTATTTTTTAAGATATAAAACATCCAAAATATGTTTATAATTATACCAAAGCATTATGAAAACTTAAACAAGCCCCTAGAGCATGGTGTGTTACATTTACAAGATTTAATTTGAAAAACAATTTGGTTAAGGGAACTTCTGATCCAATAATTTTTATAAAGAAATAAATAATTATTTTATTGTTCAAATTTATGTTGAGGACGTTATATTCATATTTACTTAGAAATCCATAACTAATTCATTTTTGAAAATTTTGAAATTTTAGTTCAAAATGATCATGATGGGTGAGTTGAAATACATTTTTGATTTTCAAATTTCTAAATAATTTGATGTAATCTATATATACAAACATAAGTATATTAAATATCTTCTTAAAAATATTGAATATGAAAATACTAAAAGTATTATTACTCTAATCAGAACCACAAATGACATAGATATTATGGAATCTAGATAACCATTAGATCAAAAAACATTTAGAGGTATGATAGAAAGTTTACTATACTGAACATCTAGTCATCTATACATAATTATTTCAATATTTTTATGTGAAAGATATCATGAAAATAAAAAAGTATAATAGTCATCTAGAAATTATTTTGAATTAATTTGTTTTTTAGATGCTGACTTTTGTGGTTGTATAATGGATTAAGAAATTTCATATACAAATTGTCATTTATTAGGTGTTTCCTTAGATTCTTATTATTTCAAGAAACAACACTCGGTTGAACTTTCCATTACTAAAGCCGAATATGTGGTAGTTGGAAGCAGTTGTGCTCAACTTTTGTGGATGAAACACACACTGACTGATTATGGAACGAGTTTTACAAAAACTCAAATAGAATGTGATAAAAATTGTACCATAACATTAAGAAAAAAACTTTCACATCACTAACATTAAAAACACATAGATATTAGGCATCAATTTCTTTCAGATCACACACTTAAAAGAGATATTATTTTACAATTTAATAGAATGTAAGAACTACTTACTGATATTTTTACAAAACCTTTACCTTATTATATATTTGAATACATTAAGAAAAATATAAGAATGATAAATATAAGGTAATCATTAATTTACACTTTCTATTTAATCTATATCCTTACATTAATGTACTCCCTTTTATAGAGGGAGTGCATTGGATATTTTTCTTTAATTTTTTTTCCAGATTCTATCAAAAAAAATTCAGAACTTATCAAAATAAATTGGGGCCCTAATAATATTTTTAAACATTAGTATATGTATATTTTTAAAATTTATTATTATAATAAATTTTGTGCAGATTTATAACTCTAAGAAGAATTTATTTTAAATACTAGTAATTCATAAGAAAACATTGAAAGGTACAAATTATTTCTTATTAATTCATAAATTTAATTCTGTATGTTTGTATTTAATTTTTTTAATCATATTTTCTTAAAACTATTTTGCTTCCTTGAAACCTCAAAAGTTCAAAACTTATAAATCATTTTTTGGCTGAATTTCAACCATCAATTCATATTTGTCTGTTTTCAACTGTCAGATTATTCTTGGAATTCGAACCATCACCTTTCCACCAATATATAGAATGATACCCCCTTGTATCCCACATTGAACTCTAATATATTTTCCCATGTTTCTATTTGACTTAAAAACCTAAGAAAAAGAGTCAAAAGAAATTAAAATTAAGGAATCCTTTCTTTTAGACACTGATGTTCTCCCACAACAAAAATATTATGTGGATTTTATGTTCTTACAACCAATAAAGGAAATGTATTTGTTTTAGAATTAGTTCAATGTGCTGAAGTACAGTCTCAATTAGGAAATCTAACTAGTGAAGCAAAAAGAAGTGGTTATGAGATTCAAGAAATATGACATATTCCGATGGATAATCAATACAATAAACTCTATATAAGAATTTATTATCCCTCATCTTTCAAGCTATCCTCATAAGAAAATTCAATTCATAAACCTGAAAATAAGATATAGAAATAAACCTCATCCCTAAAAGAAAATTTCGTTGATAGTGAAGTTCAAAAAGTTCCTTCCAATGGTGATGATAATGGTAATGATAATGGTGATGGTGATGATTATGAAGAAAATATTGTTCAAATTTATGATGAAATAAAAATATAATAGAGGAAAGATAAATCAAAAACTAATAAAGACAAATTGAAGTAGATAAATGTTGTAACTTTTAAGAAAAATAAATCATAATTAGAAAAATCATAATCTTCCATGGGATAATATTTTTTTAAAAAAATTAAATAAGATGGTAAAGTCCATTATTTATATTCCAAATATTTAGTCAATGTGTCAGTGAAATCAATAATATTTGAATAACAAAATTGACTCAATAAATTTTTTATATGGAGAAGATGATCAAGCTTGAAGAATATTTCATAACCTTCATTGTGATAATCACCTTTATTAGACCCAATGTGTTTTCATTAACCTTACAGAAGAGGGTTTAGTGAATCTTATTTTCTTAACTATGTTAAACAAATACTTACTCAAGATTAAAAATGAATTTTTTTAAACATTAAATTCACACCCTCTTGTAATTGTTCCATATTCATACATATTTCGATTCAACATAAATTATAGTGTCCATAAATGTTTCTATATATTTAAGATTCTGGTTTTTGTGGATGTTAAAAATTGTATTGGAAAGATCAATTGTTAGAACTATATAAAAATCTATATAATTTTATAAAAATAACATGTATTATTTAAACACATCATCATTATTTTGAAACCTATGTGAAATTGGTAATGTGTTTGTGTTTTAGAGGAGATGATACTAGTATGGTTTCTTCTAGACAAAATTCCTTGAAATCCTCATCATTCTTAATAAATTATCATGGTTTTGAGGAAATGTTTTAGTTCTTGTGTTGTATTAAGAAACCATTAGTGAAATCTCTATAAAATAAAATAACAAAGCATATTTGTTTCCCAAAAATATTACATTTATAATTTTTATAGTGATTTTCGTAATCATTTATGGTATGCAATAAAAATTATTATTGTGTCCAGTATCAAGAAGAAATATTTTGTTAAATTATCATTTATTTGTAGGGTAATGTGTTTATATATTTAGATATTATTGAGAAAAAATATTTTATAGTTATGGAATATTTATGATTTTCATTTTTAGTTCATATACCACAATAACAACATTATATTTTAATATATCTCTTCCTTTAATTAAGTCACCTATGTTTGATATCTTTCTCCACATGTGACACCAAACTAAAACATACCTGTATTATATATATACACATATATATTTTAAATATTAAATATTGTTTTTAAAACTCTTCATTAATTTTTGTGTAACTGAACTATGAATTATATTTATATATAATAGTTATTTTATATAAATTTACTAAATTATTTATATTTATTCGAATACGATTTTAATGTTCTAAACATTTTATAAAATAAAACTATTCATATTATTGTTAATTACTAATGTCAATAAAATATAATTTTGATTGACTAATGCATCCTTTATTTTTGTTTTATTGAAATTTTGATTCAGAACAACTATAATTTTTAAAATATTTTTTAAAAAAACATTTTTCACTATTCTCTATATTTTTTATTAAATATTAAAATTCCATATTTTATAGTGTTAAAATGAAAAAGTAATTCTAATATTTGTATTAATCTTAAAAATATTTTCTTGGGGTAATTTTTTCTATAATCTAGATGGAATAATTTTAATATGAATTTAACAATATAATGTTTTCATAAATACAATGAATTTTTTGGAAATATTTTTTTATGTTTGATTTAAAAATTTAGGAAAAAAACTATCATGAAAAAAAAAATTTATAAGTGAAAAATAATATATAATAATATATTATTTGTTTCAAAAATATACAATTAGGAATTTATAGCATGATTGATATATTGATAAAATAATTAAATTATACATTTTGGGTTTAAAATGACTTTTATTACTTTTTAAAAATTTAGTGATTTAAAATTATAAGGACCCGCACTTATTTCATACATAATATTGATTTTAATCAAGAAAACACTTCATTTTACATTGAGGATCTTTTCAAGTTTAGAGGTTTAGATAATTAAGACAAAACATTCATAACATTACACATTGTTACATAGTGGATACCATAAAATCAGTTTCCATTTTCCTCAGAATATAAAACATTAAAACATAAAACAAGACTCCTTGACAATTCTTCAACATTTAACATGTCTTCCTTCCTTGTATTACTCATCATTAACCTGTGAAAAATCATTTAAAACTTGGGATGAGCACAAAAGATCAGTAAGGTATGAAAAAGAAGGAAAAATCACATTAGTCCATGAATACACATGACGTATGAAAACATTTTCAAAAGACATGATTTCCACCCATAAAATATTACTTAGCGTAACATGAGATTTAAAGAAGATCCAAAGAAACATAATTATAATCATAGAGGTATATTGGGGCATTACTTGCATAATCTTGTAACCATCTTGGCTACCTTAAAATTTGTAACCCTCACGGCTACCTTACTTTGTGTAACCATCACAGTTACACTTGGAGTAACCATACGGCCGACCTCAAACTTACTCATACCCAATGCATTGGAAGAAAATATAGGTCCCACCCTTCATCATAAACAATGCCCAATAACCAAAACATAATCATACAACATAAACAATAGCATAAAAACATTGCCTTTGAATCTTATAAAACAGAATTTTAAAAGAGGATTTTAGAAGAAAAGTCCCTTATATACATCATATAATTGAAGTGAGGCTTAATAGAGTGGATGTAATATGTATATACTCTGTAAATACACATAATGAGACATAATATAAACAAAACCCATCACACAAACAATTTAAATAGCACATAAATTGTAAAGTAGAATGTTAACCCAAAGAATGGAAATCGGGTTAAGAATTCCCTTACCATGGGCTTGTCTTACATCAAAATTGTTTAAACATCCTGTATAATGGTTAAAAGAGTGTTATTAGTATTTTAAATAAACATGTTCATGTTTATAACATCTTATATGGTCATTTCATAACCTCATTTCACCCATTAATTGTTAGTATTTTGTTCCTTGCATTATTTTGGGTGAGTTCTTTTGTGATTTTCACGATCGGTTCATGATGAATCATTCTTGTTGATTGGAAGTGAAAGTCCAGAATTGAAAAGGAGTAGTATTTACATATTTACAGTACCATAAATTTTACCATTTATCACTTTGATGCTTTATATGATGATGATTTATAAGTTAAAACATTAATTATGTTCGTTTAGATCATTTAAGTGGTTCTTTGATAATTACAACTACATTTAGTCTTATAAATTTGAATCATCAGTAGAAAAGAATTCTAGAACCTTGTATGAGTCATAAAACATATCTTATAACCTGGTTCAACCATATAAATGGTTTCACAACAAGACTTGAAAGAATTAATGGAAATTGAAAATACATCGTCCACAATATCGGTAATTCGACACAAATGGACAATGTTTTTTTTGATTCTTTAAATAAGTGAGATAGAAGAGGAATAATGATTTGTAATTTTCCATAAACATGAAAACATCCAGAATATACATGATTCTGGAGATTTCATGCCTCTTGGATAAGAGGGGGTGAAGAATGAAGAGAAAGGAATCATGAAATGAAGAAAACATGAAAAATTTCTTACAAAAATTCGGCAGCATAACGGCGTCTCTTAAAATTTCATAAAAACAAGATTGATGGGAGGAATGGAATATATCATCATCATACAAACTTTGGACAGTAAGGGGAAATATTTAATGAAATATCCCAACAAAAGACAAAGGGAAAGGAAGAGAATAACATAAAATGGAAGAAAAGAAAAAAATAAAAGAGGTTGTTTACCTCTTGATCTCTTCTCCTTGAGATCCTTCTTAAGGGCTTTGATTTTGGTCTTTTGGTGAGACCAGTAGCTCTAGGACGTGGGGAAGAAGATTGGGGAGGTAATTTGACAGAAATTATACAATGCTCAAGGCTTGAGATGTGTGGGAGGAAGAGGGGAGTGAGGGTGATATTTATAGTGGAGGAGGGGAAGTATTTTAGATTATTTTAATTATTATTATAATATTTTTATCAAGACTATGAATAATCTCAAATAAAGTGGCCTTAATTAGTGAAAATATAAAGTGAGTTCGAAGCAAGTGGCCTTGCATCACTTATGATGTCATAAAAAGTGCATTTTTACTGATAAATTGATTATACGGTATTTTACCGTATTTCACTATTCACCGAAAATTCAAGAGTTTCAGAAAAATACCAAAAATTTACCCCAACAATTTTTCGATTTGTAGAATTCAAAAATGAACTCCATTTTTCAAAAATAATTTTCTAAATATTATTAATTTAATTTTTAAATAAGGTCACAGTTAATTCGAAAAATAACAATACTGAAGTGCAATTAGTTTTATGTGACATTGGAAAATTAATTAAGATCCCATTATCCTATTTCCATGGGAAAATAAAATAATAATATTATTTACTATTCATGAGGTCATATTACTATTCATATAACTATTCATAAGGGCATGTTACTATTCACCAAAAAAACATGTTTGTTCCATCAGACTCTAAATAACATACTGAACAGAATTTTAGATGATAGTTTCTTGAAATTCAAAACATAGAAGAAATAAAATTATGGTTAAAGGATACTTATAAATATATACCTTAAACAAAATTTCAAGCATTTTCAATTTATTTTTAAAAAACCTTGGGATGTTACATTATCCCCACTTTCTTGAAATTGCGTCCTCGCAATTTTATTTTCTTATTAAACAAGTGAGGGTATTTTTCCCTCATAGCATTTTCAGACTCCCATGTTGCTTCTTCAACCATGTGGTTTCTCCACAAAACCTTTACCTGGTGGATTATCTTATTCCTCAATACCTGTTCTCTTCGATCAATAATCTGAACCGGTTTTTCATCATAAGAAAGGTTCTCTGCCAGCTGAACTACTTATGGCCTCAAGATATGTGATGAATATGGAACATACTTTCTCAACATCAAAACATGAAAAACATTGTGTACCTGAAAGAAGCTCGGAGTCAAAGCTACGCGGTATGCAACTGTTCCAACTTTATCCAAGATTTCAAAAGGACCGATGAACCGTGGACTTAGTTTCCCTTTCTTACCGAAACACATCACACTTTTCCAAGGAGATATTTTAAGGAAAACATGGTCACCTACCGTGAAAGAGAAGTCATTCCTTCTATTATCTGCATAACTTTTATGCATGCTCTGAGCTGTCCTCATGTGTTGCTGGATCATCCTCACTTTCTCAGCCACTTCTTCTACTAATTCTGTCCCCATCAACTTTCTTTCACCGACTTCATCCCAAAACGCAGGAGTCCGACACCGCTTTCCATACAAGGCCTCAAAAGGCGCCATCTGAATACTGGAATGGAAACTGTTATTATAAGAAAAATCAACTAATGAAAGGTGTTTATCCCAACTTCCCTGATAGTCCATTGAACAAGCTCGAAGCATATCCTCCAAAGATTGAATCGTTCGTTCTGACTGCCGATCTGCTTGAGGATGAAAAGCTGTACTGAAATTCAACTCTGTGCCCAAAGACTTCTGAAGTCCCTTCCATAATTTAGAAGTGAACCTGGGATCTCGGTCAGACACAATAGAAAGAGGAACTCCATGTAACCTGACAATCTCTTTGAGGTACAATCGAGAAAGCTGATCTAATGTCATTGTATCTCGAATAGAATGAAAATGAGCAGACGTTTTTAGCCGATCAACAATAACCCATATCGCATTGTTACCTCGAGAAGTCATTGGTAGTCCCACCACAAAATCCATGGATATATTCTCCCATTTCCATTCTGGCACTGGAAAAAGCTGAAGCATCACCTTCGGTAACTGCCGCTCTACTTTAACCTGCTGACATGTCATACATTTCATTGTAAAATCAGCAATATCTCTTTTCATCCCATTCCACCAGTAATACTCCCGAATGTCTCTATACATCATATTACTTCCAGGATGAACAGGAAATGGAGAACTATGAGCTTCACACAAAAATTCTTTCTTCAGCTGGGAATCACAAGGCACACACAACCTTTTTCCAAACCTTAAAACACAATCTTTATCAAGATTAAATTCTGGAAATTTACCCATTTTAACCAATTCTACCTTTTTCTGTAGCTCAAGGTCTTCCCTCTGCGCTTTCATAATTCTGTCTGACAATGAAGACTGCACTGAAACCTGAAACAAAACAGATATATTCCCTGCACCAACAACTTCTAAGCCAAAATTTATCAAATCATTAATCAAGGGATCACGTTCCAAACGTAGCATGGTTAATGACGCATGATTTTTCCGACTTAAGGCATCCGCTACTTTGTTTGCTTTTCCAGGAGGGTAATTAATCATGCAGTCATAATCCTTTATCAGTTCTAGCCATCTTCTCTGCCTCAGGTTTAATTACTTCTGAGTGAATATATACTTAAGACTTTTATGGTCAGTATATATTTGGAATTTGGTTCCATATAGATGATGCCTCCATATTTTCAAAGCAAAAACCACAGCTTCCAATTCCAAATCATGTGTGGGACAATTCAACTCATGAGGTTTAAGTTGTCTCAAAGCAAAGGCAATTACCTGATCATTCTACATCAAAACACAACCAAGTCCCTTCAAAGAAGCATCACTATAGATGACAAACTCACCATTCCAGGAAGGTAAGGCCAAAACTGGAGCATTCACCAATCTCTTCTTTAGTTCCTGAAAACAAACATCACATTCTTCTGTCCAAAGAAATTTAACCCCTTTCCGTGTTAACTTAGTTATTGGGCTAGATAACCGTGCAAAGTTCTTAACAAAGCGTCAGTAATAACTTGCTAAGCCCAGAAAACTACGAATCTCTGTAACATTTGTGGGTCTTGGCCATTCATCAACTACTTTTGTTTTGGAAGGATCAACTGTTATTCCATCCTTATTTACAATGTGCCCAAGAAAAGAAATCTGTTGCAACCAAAAATCACACTTGCTGAATTTTCCATATAGTTTCTTTTCTTTTAATGTTTGTAAAACAACCCTTAGATGTTTTTCATGCTCCTCATTATTTTTAGAAAAAACCACAATGTCATCAATAAATACAACCACAAACTTATCCAAAAACTCATGAAATACTCTATTCATAAGATTCATGAATACAGCAGGTGCATTAGTTAACCCAAATGGCATAACAACAAATTCATAATGCCCATATCTAGTACGAAAGGCTGTTTTCAGGATGTCATCCTCCTTCACCTTCAGCTGATGGTATCCGGATCTCAAGTCAATCTTGGAAAAGTACTGAGCTCCCTGGAGCTGATCAAACAAGTCATCAATATGAGGCAAAGGATACTTGTTTTTAACAGTGATGTTATTGAAAGCTCTATAATCAATGAAAAGTCTCATGGAACCATCTTTCTTTTTAACAAACAAAACAGGGGCTCCCCATGGTGAAGTACTGGGACGAATGAAGCCTTTGACAAGAAAATCCTGCAACTGATTTTTCAATTGAAGAAGTTCTATTGGAGCCATACTATATGGGGGTTTTGAAATTGGCTTAGCATCATGAACTAAGTCAATTGTGAATTCGACTTCTCGTTTAGGTATGACACTGGGTAACTCCTCAGGAAAAACATCAAGGTATTCATTTACCACTGGAACATCATTAATTTGAATAGTTCCCTTGTTTTCAACAATATGATCCAGATAACTTTCATTTCAATCTTTCAGTAGTTTCTCAACTTCTTGATATGTTATCAATTGTATGGGTTCATTCTTGTATACAAACTGAAACTCTTTCTGAAAAACTACTTCTTTAGCTCTACCGTCAATCTTAGCATGATAATCAGAAAGCCAGTCCATCCCCAGAATAACATCAAACTCGACTAAGGGTAAAACAACAAGGTTTGCAGGTAAAGTCTTTCCACACACTACAATAGAAATATTATTATAATTCCTCTTTTCTATAACATTTCCTCCTGGTGTTTTAACAACAAGTTCGGGTATCATTTGTTGAGGTGATATTTACAATTTACTAGAAAATTTCTCAGAGATGAAGGAATGTGTAGACCCCATATCAAACAAAACTTTAGCAAAATCTGAGTGAACAAACAAAGTACCTGATACAACTTTATTGGATGGCCCAACATCTGCTGACGTAGTCTCAAAGGATCTCACTACACCATTCTTCTTGTAGTCTGGCTTCTTTGCATCATTTGGATCCCTCTTTGGACAGGCATTTGCATAGTGACCCATCTCACCACATTTAAAACACTTTACAGTTTGCTTATTAGGATTAGTCTTTGGATCATTTTCATTGCAATCTCGGGCCATATGTCCAAACTTACCACATTTAAAACACTTCCCAGTTTTGATAAGACATTCCCCAGGGTGCTTCTTGCCACACATTTCACAAACTGGAAATTGTATTTTCTTACCATCATATTTCATTGGTTGATTCTTACCCATTGCTTTCCAATTGGACCTCTTCTTCTCTTTGTTTCCAAATTGCATGTGATCGTCAGAAAACTCCATCTCTACCCTCTCAGCACATCGGACAAGTTTCTCGTAACTTTTGAAGTCACGGGAGGCCAACGCCCTTCGATACCTTGGCTTCAATAGTGAGTAAAAGTGGTTGATTTTGATATCAAGATCCAGAATAAGATTTGGAGCATACCTCTCCAGTCGGGTGAAGTTCGCCTCATACATAGCCACTGAATCTTCCTCCTTTTGTTTCAATTCAAGGAATTGTTTCTCCATTCTATGTCGCACCACCTTAGGAAAATATTTTTCAAGAAAAAGACTTTTCAATTCATCCCACACTAAGGAATCAAAATCCTCTCTACCCCTGATATTCCTTACCATTGACCACCACTGATCAGCTACCCCTTCAAAACGATAAATGGCAAGACTTACCTTTTGATTGTCCGAACATCCCATAACATCAAATATCTTTTCAAGGGCTTTAATCCATCCTTCTGCTGCCATTGGGTCAGAAGATCCATTGAATGTAAAAGGATGTTGTCTCGTAAAATGTTCCACCACTATCATGTTCCGTTGGGGTACCTCTATTTGTCCTCTTGCATGGATGCCACCACCATTTATTGCCTGCGTTAGCTGAGCCATTACTGTCAGAAACTGCTCGGTTCCAATCCCTACCATTCTGGGCTGTTGATCAGGAAGGATGTCATTCTGTCGGTGCCTATCCTCTTCAACATCCATGTTCCTTCTGCGGACAACCATTCTAAACAAACATTTCGTCGATGAAGCAACATGGTAATATTTAAATGCTATAACAAATTAAACATTGAGTGAAAATTATTTATGGTATTCTATTAGCATCACCTTAACCCCTAAAGTTATCTAAACCATCCTCTGATACCAACTATAAGGACCCGCACTTATTTCATACATAATCTTTATTTTAATCAAGAAAACACTTCATTTTACCTTGAGTATCTTTTCAGGTTTAGAGCTTTAGAGAATTAAGACAAAACATTCATAACATTACACATTGTTACATAGTGGATACCATAAAATCAGTTTCCATTTTCCTCAGAATATAAAACATTAAAACATAAAACAAGACTCCTTGACAATTATTCAACATTTAACATGTCTTACTTCCTTGTATTACTCATCATTAACCTGTGAAAAATCATTTAAAAACTTGGGATGAGCACAAAAGCTCAGTAAGGTATGAAAAAGAAGGAAAAATCACATTAGTCCATGAATACGCATGACGTATGAAAACATTTTCAAAATACATGATTTCCACCCATAAAATATTACTTAGCATAACATGAGATTTACACAAGATCCACACAAACATAATTATAATCATAGAGGTATATTGGGGCATTATTTGCATAATCTTGTAACCATCTTGGCTACCTTAAAATTTGTAACCCTCACAACTAGCTTACTTTGTGTAACCATCACAGTTACACTTGGAGTAACCATACGGCCGACCTCCAACTTACTCATACCCAATGCATTGGAGGGAAATATAGGTCCCAACCTTCATCATAAAAAATTCCCAATAACCAAAACATATTCATACAACATAAACAATAGCATAAAAACATTGCCTTTGAATCTTATAAAACAGAATTTTAAAAGAGGATTTTAGAAGAAAAGTCCCTTATAAACATCACATACTTGATGTGAGGCTTAATAGAGTGGATGTAATATGTATATACTCTATAAATACACATAATGAGACATAATATAAACAAAACCCATCACACAAACAATTTAAATAGCACATAAATTATAAAGTAGAATGTTAACCCAAAGAATGGAAATCGGGTTAAGAATTCCCTTACCTTGGGATTGTCTTACTTCAAAATTGTTTAAACCTCCTGTATAATGGTTAAAAGCATGTTATTAGTATTTTAAATAAACATGTTCATGTTTATAACATCTTATATGGTCATTTCATAACCTCATTTCACCCCTTAATTGTTAGTATTTTGTTCCTTGCATTATTTTGGATGACTTCTTTTGTGATTTCCACGATCGGATCATGATGAATCATTCTTGTTGATTGGAAGTGAAAGTCCAGAATTTGAAAGGAGTAGTATTTACATATTTTCAGTACCATAAATTTTACCATTTATCACTTTGATGATTTATATGATGATGATTTATAAGATAAAACATTAATTATGTTCGTTTAGATCATTTAAGTGGTTCTTTGATAATTACAACTTCATTTAGTCTTATAAATTTGAATCATGAGTACAAAAGAATTCCATAACCTTATATGAGTCATAAAACATATCTTATAACCTGGTTCAACCATATAAATGGTTTCACAACCAGACTTTAAAGAATTAATGGAAATTGAAAATACATTGTCCATGATATCGGTAATTCGACACAAATGGACAATGTTTTTTTTATTCTTTAAATAAGTGAGAGAGGAGAGGAATAATGATTTGTAATTTTCCATAAACATGAAAACATCAAGAATATACATGATTCTGGAGATTTCATGCCTCTTGGATAAGAGGGGGGAATAAAGAAGAGAAAGGAATCATGAAATGAAGAAAACATCTGAAATTCCTTACAAAATTTCGGCAGCCTAACGACGTCTCTTAAAATTTCATAAAAACAAGATTGATGAGAGGTATGGAATATCTCATCATCATACAAACTTTTGATAGTAAGGGGAAATATTTAATGAAATATCCCAACAAAAGACAAAGGGAAAGGAAGAGAATAACATAAAATGGAAGAAAAGAAAGAAAATAAAAGAGGTTGTTTACCTCTTGATCTCTTCTCCTTGAGATCCTTCTTAAGGGATTTGATTTTGGTCTTTTGGTGAGACCAATAGATCTAGGACGTGGGGAAGAAGATTGGGGAGGGAATTTGGCAGAAATTAGACAATGCTCAAGGCTTGAGAGGTGTGGGAGGAAGAGGGGAGTGAGGGTGATATTTATAGTGGAGGAGGGGAGGTATTTTAGATTATTTTAATTATTATTATAATATTTTTATCAAGACTATGAATAATCTCAAATAAAGTGGCCTTAATTAGTAAAAATATCAAGTGAGTTCGAAGCAAGTGGCCTGGCATCACTTATGATGTCATAAATAGTGCATTCTTACTGATAAATTGATTATACAGTATTTTACCGTATTTCACTATTCACCGAAAATTCAAGAGTTTCAGAAAAATACCAAAAATTGACCCCAACCATTTTTCGATGTGTAGAATTCAAAAATGAACTCCATTTTTCAAAAATAATTTTCTAAATATTATTAATTTAATTTTTAAATAAGGTCACAGTTAATTTGAAAAATAACAATATTGAAGTGCAATTAGTTTTATGTGACATTGGAAAATTAATTAAGATCCCATTATCCTATTTCCATGGGAAAATAAAATAATATTATTATTTACTATTCATGAGGTCATATTACTATTCATATTACTATTCATAAGGGCATGTTACTATTCACCAAAAAAACAAGTTTGTTCCATCAGACTCTAAATAACATATTGAACACAATTGTAGATGACAGTTTCTTGAAATTCAAAACATAGAAGAAATAAAATTACAGTTAAAGGATACTTATAAATATATACCTTAAACAAAACTTCAAGCATTTTCAATTTAGTTTTAGAAAACCTTGGGATGTTACATTATCCCCACCTTCTTGAAATTGCGTCCTCGCAATTTTATTTACTTATTAAACAACTGAGGGTATTTTTCCCTCATAGCATTTTCAGACTCCCATTTTGCTTCTTCAACCATGTGGTTTCTCCACAAAACCTTTACCTCGTGGATTATCTTATTCCGAAATACCTGTTCTCTTCGATCAAGAATCTGAACCGGTTTTTCTTCATAAGAAAGGTTCTCTGCCAGCTGAACTGCTTCTGGCCTCAAGATATGTGATGAATCTGGAACATACTTTCTCAACATCGAAACATTAAAAACATTGTGTACCTGAAATAAGCTCAGAGGCAAAGCTACGCGGTATGCAACTGTTCCAACTTTATCCAAGATTTCAAAAGGACCGATGAACCGTGGACTTAGTTTCCCTTTATTACCGAAACGCATCACACTTTTCCAAGGAGATATTTTAAGGAAAACATGGTCACCTACCTTGAAAGAGAAGTCTTTCCTTCTGTTATCTACATAACTTTTCTGCCTGCTCTGAGCTGTCCTCATGTGTTGCTGGATCATCCTCACTTTCTCAGCCACTTCTTCTACTAATTCTTGCCCCATCAACTTTCTTTCACCGAATTCATCCCAAAATACAGGAGTCCGACACCGCTTTCCATACAAGGCCTCAAAAGGTGCCATCTGAATACTGGAATGGAAACTGTTATTATTAGAAAACTCAACTAATGAAAGGTGTCGATCCCAACTTCCCTGATAGTCCATTGAACAAGCTCGAAGCATATCCTCTAATGTTTGAATCGTTCGTTCTGACTGCCCATCTGATTGAGGATGAAAAGCTGTACTGAAATTCAACTATGTGCCCAAAGACTTCTAAAGTCCCTTCCAAAATTTATAAGTGAACCTGGGATCTCGGTCAGACACAATGGAAAGAGGAACTCCATGTAACCAGACAATCTCTTTGAGGTACAATCGAGAAAGCTGATCTAATGTCATTGTATCTCGAATAGAAAGAAAATGATCAGACTTTGTTAGCCGATCAACAATAACCCATATCACATTGTTACCTCAAGAAGTCATTGGTAGTCCCACCACAAAATCCATGGATATATTCTCCCATTTCCATTCTGGCACTGGCAAAGGCTGAAGCATCCCCTTAGGTAACTGCCGCTTTGCTTTAACCTGCTAACATGTCAAACATTTCATTGTAAAATCAGCAATATCTCTTTTCATCCCATTCCACCAGTAATACTCCTGAAGGTCTCTGTACATCTTAGTACTTCCAGGATGAATAGAAAATGGAGAACTATGAGCTTCACACAACAATTCTTTCTTTAGCTGGGAATCACAAGGCACACACAACCTTTTTCCAAACCTTAAAACACAATCTTTATCAAGATTAAATTCTTGAAACTTACCCATTTTAACAAATTCTACCTTTTTCTGTAGCTCACGGTCTTCCCTCTGCGCTTTCATAATTCTGTCTGACAACGAAGACTGCACTGAAACCTGAAACAAAACAGATATATTCCATGCACCAACAACTTCTAAGCCAAAATTTATCAAATCATTAATCAAGGGATCACGTTCCAAACGTAGCATGGTTAATGATGCATGATTTTTCCGACTTAAGGCATCCGCTACTTTGTATGATTTTTTAGGATGGTAATTAATCGTGCAGTCATAATCCTTTATCAGTTCTAGCCAGCTTCTCTGCCTCATGTTTAATTCCTTCTGAGTGAATATATACTTAAGACTTTTATGGTCAATATATATTTGTCATTTGGTTCCATATAGATGTTGCCTCCATATTTTCAAAGCAAAAACCACAGCTTCCAATTCCAAATCATGTGTGGGATAATTCAGCTCATGAGGTTTAAGTTGTCTCTAAGCATAGGCAATTACCTGATCATTCTGCATCAAAACACAACCAAGTCCCTTCAAAGAAGCATCACTATAGATGACAAACTCACCATTCCGGGAAGGTAAGGCCAAAACTGGAGCATTCACCATTCCCATCTTTAGTTCCTGAAAACAAACATCACATTCCTCTGTCCAAACCAATTTAACCCCTTTCTGTGTTAACTTAGTTATTGGGATAGATAACCGTGCAAAGTTCTTAACAAAGCGTCGGTAATAACTTGCTAAACCCAGAAAACTACGAATCTCTATACCATTTGTGGGTCTTGGACATTCATCAACTACTTTTGTTTTGGCAGGATCAACTGTTATTCCATCCTTATTTACAATGTGCCCAATAAAAGAAATCCGTTGCAACCAAAAATCACACTTGCTGAATTTTGCATATAGTTTATTTTCTTTTAATGTTTGTAAAACAACCCTTAGATGTTTTTCATGCTCCTCTTTATTTTTAGAAAAAACTAGAATGTCATCAATAAATACAGCCAGAAACTTATCCAATATCTCATGAAATACTCTATTCATAAGATTCATGAATACAACAGGTGCATTAGTTAACCCAAATGGCATAACAAAAAATTCATAATGCCCATATCTAGTACGAAAGGCTGTTTTCAGGATGTCATCCTCCTTCACCTTCAGATGATGGTATCCGGATCTCAAGTCAATCTTGGAAAAGTACTGAGCTCCCTGGAGCTGATCAAACAAGTCATCAATATGAGGCAAAGGATACTTGTTTTTAACAGTGATGTTATTCAAAGCTCTATAATCAATGAAAAGTCTCATGGAACCATCTTTATTTTTAACAAACAAAACAGGGGCTCCCCATGGTGAAGTACTGGGACTAATGAAGCCTTTGACAAGCAAATCCTGCAACTGATTTTTCAATTCAAGAAGTTCTATTGGAGCCATACGATATGGGGGTTTTGAAATTGACTTAGCATCAGGAACTAAGTCAATTGTGAATTCGACTTCTCGTTTAGGTATGACACTGGGTAACTCCTCAGGAAAAACATCAAGGTATTCATTTACCACTGGAACATCATTAATTTGAATAGTTCCCTTGTCTTCAACAATATGAGCCAGATAAATTTCATTTCCAGCTTTCAGTAGTTTCTCAGCTTCTTGATATGTAATGAATTGTATGGGTTCATTCTTGTATACAAACTGAAACTCTTTCTGAAAAACAACTTCTTTAGCTCTACAGTAAATCATAGCATGATAATCAGAAAGCCAGTCCATCCCCAGAATAACATCAAACTCGACTAAGGTTAAAACAACAAGGTTTGCAGGTAAAGTATTTCCACATACCACAATAGAAATATTCTTATAATTCCTCTTTTCTATAACATTTCCCCCTAGTGTTTTAACAACAAGTTCGGGTATCATTTGTTGAGGTGATATTTACAATTTACTAGAAAATTTCTCAGAGATGAAGGAATGTGTAGACCCCGTATCAAACAAAAATTTAGCAAAATCTGAGTGAACAAACAAAGTACCAGATACAACTTCATTGGATGGCCCAACATCTGCTGACGTAGTCGCAAAGGATCTCACTACACCTTTCTGCTTGTAGTCCAGCTTCTTCGCATCATTTGGATCCCTCTTTGGATAGGCATTTGCATAGTGACCCATCTCACCACATTTAAAACACTTTACAGTTTGCTTATTAGGATTTGTCTTTGGATCATTTTCATTGCAATATCGGGCCATATGTCCAAACTTACCACATTTAAAACACTTCCCAGTTTTGATAAGACATTCCCCAGGGTGCTTCTTGCCACACTTTTCACAAAATGGAAACTATATTTTCTTACCATCAGATTTCATTGGTTGATTCTTACCCATTGCTTTCCAATTGGACCTCTTCTTCTATTTGTTTCCAAATTGCATGTGATCGTCAGCAAACTCCATCTCTACCCTCTCAACACATCGGACAAGTTTCTCGTAACGTTTGAATTCATGGGAGGCCAACACCCTTCGATACCTTGGCTTCAATCCGGAGTAAAAGCGGTTGATTTTGCTATCGAGATCCAGAATAAGATTTGGAGCATACCTCGCCAGTCGGGTGAAGTTCGCCTCATACATAGCCACTGAATCTTCCTCCTTTTGTTTCAATTCAAGGAATTGTTTCTCCATTCTATGTCGCACCACCTTAGGAAAATATTTTTCAAGAAATAGACATTTAAATTCATCCCACACTAAGGAATCAAAATCCTCTCTACCCCTGATATTCCTTACCATTGACCACCAATATTCAGCTTCCCCTTCAAAATGATAAATGGCAAGACTTACCTTTTGATTGTCCGTACATCCCATAACATCAAATATCTTTTCAAGGGCTTTAATCCATACTTCTGCTGCCATTGGGCCAGAAGATCCATTGAATGCAAGAGGATGTTGTCTCATAAAATGTTCCACCACTGTCATGTTCCGTTGGGGTACCTCTATTTGTCCTCTTGCATGGATGCCACCACCATTTATTGCCTGCGTTAGCTGAGCCATTACTGTCACAAACTACTCGGTTCCAATCCCTACCATTCCGGGCTGTTGATCAGGAAGGATGTCATTCTGTCGGTGCCTATACTCTTCAGCATCCATGTTCCTTCTGCGGAAAACCATTCTAAACAAACATTTCATAGATGAAGCAACATGGTAATCTTTAAATGCTATAACAAATTAGACATTGAGTGAAAATTATTTATGGTATTCCATTAGCATCACCTTAACCCCTAAAGTTATCTAAACCATCCTCTGATACCAACTATAAGGACCCGCACTTATTTCATACATAATCTTGATTTTAATCAAGAAAACACTTCATTTTACCTTTAGTCTCTTTTCAAGTTTAGAGCTTTAGAGAATTAGGACAAAACATTCATAACATTACACATTGTTACATAGTGGATACCATAAAATCAGTTTCCATTTTCCTCAGAATATAAAACATTAAAACATAAAACAAGACTCCTTGACAATTATTCAACATTTAACATGTCTTCCTTCCTTGTATTACTCATAATTAACCTGTGAAAAATCATTTAAAAACTTGGGTTGAGCACAAAAGCTCAGTAAATTATGAAAAAAAAGGAAAAATCACATTAGTCCATGAATACGCATGACCTATGAAAACATTTTCAAAAGACATGATTTCCACCCATAAAATATTACTTAGCTTAACATGAGATTTACACAAGATCCACACAAACATAATTATAATCACAGAGGTATATTGGGGCATTACTTTCATAATCTTGTAACCATCCTGGCCACCTTAAAATTTGTAACCCTCACGGCTACCTTACTTTGTGTAACCATCAGAGTTACACTTGGAGTAACCATACGGCCGACCTCCAACTTACTCATACCCAATGCATTGGAGGGAAATATAGGTCCCACCCTTCATCATAAACAATGCCTAATAACCAAAACATAATCATACAACATAAACAATAGCATAAAAACATTGCCTTTGAATCTTATAAAACAGAATTTTAAAAGAGGATTTTAGAAGAAAAGTCCCTTATAAACATCATATACTTGAAGTGAGGCCTAATAGAGTGGATGTAATATGTATATACTCTGTAAATACACATAATGAGACATAATATAAACAAAACCCACCACACAAACAATTTAAATAGCACATAAATTATAAAGTAGAATGTTAACCCAAAGAATGGAAATCAGGTTAAGAATTCCCTTACCTTGGGATTGTCTTACATAAAAATTGTTTAAACCTCATGTATAATGGTTAAAAGAGTGTTATTAGTATTTTAAATAAACATGTTCATGTTTATAACATCTTATATGGTCATTTCATAACCTCATTTCACCCCTTAATTGTTAGTATTTTGTTCCTTGCATTATTTTGGGTGAGTTCTTTTGTGATTTTCACGATCGGTTCATGATGAATCATTCTTGTTGATTGGAAGTGAAAGTCCAGAATTGGAAAGGTGTAGTATTTACATATTTCCAGTACCATAAATTTTACCATTTATCACTTTTATTCTTTATATGATGATGATTTATAAGTTAAAACATTAATTATGTTCGTTTAGATCATTTAAGTGGTTCTTTGATAATTAAAACTTCATTTAGTCTTATAAATTTGAATCATGAGTAAAAAAGAATTTCAGAACCTTATATGAGTCATAATACATATCTTATAACCTGGTTCAACCATATAAATGGTTTCACAACCAGACTTGAAAGAATTAATGGAAATTGAAAATACATCGTCCACGATATCGGTAATTCGACACAAATGGACAATGTTTTTTTTATTCTTTAAATAAGTGAGAGAGGAGAGGAATAATGATTTGTAATTTTCCATAAACATGAAAACATCCAGAATATACATTATTCTAGAGATTTCATGCCTCTTGGATAAGAGGGGGTGAAGAAAGAAGAGAAAGGAATCATGAAATGAAGAAAACATGAGAAATTTCTTACAAAAATTCGGCAGCCTAACGATGTCTCTTAAAATTTCATAAAAACACGATTGATGAGAGGAATGGAATATCTCATCATAATACAAAATTTGGATAGTAAGGGTAAATATTTAATGAAATATCCCAACAAAAGACAAAGGGAAAGGAAGAGAATAACAGAAAATGGAAGAAAAGAAAGAAAATAAAAGAGGTTGTTTACCTCTTGATCTCTTCTCCTTGAGATCCTTCTTAAGGGCTTTGATTTTGGTCTTTTGGTGAGACCAGCAGCTCTAGGACGTGGGGAAGATGATTGGGGTGGTAATTTGACAGAAATTAGACAATGATCAAGGCTTGAGAGGTGTGGGAGGAAGAGGGGAGTGAGGGTGATATTTATAGTGGAGGAGGGGAGGTATTTTAGATTATTTTAATTATTTTTATAATATTTTTATTAAGACTATGAATAATCTCAAATAAAGTGGCCTTAATTAGTTAAAATATCAATTGAGTTCGAAGAAAGTGGCCTTGCATCACTTATGATGTCATAAATAGTGCATTTTTACTGATAAATTGATTATACGGTATTTTACCGTATTTCACTATTCACCGAAAATTCAAGAGTTTCAGAAAAATACCAAAAATTTACCCCAACCATTTTTCGATGTGTAAAATTCAAAAATGAACTCCATTTTTTCAAAAATAATTTTCTAAATATTATTAATTTTATTTTTAAATAAGGTCACAGTTAATTCGAAAAATAACAATATTGAAGTGCAATTAGTTTTATGTGACATTGGAAAATTAATTAAGATCCCATTATCCTATTTCCATGGGAAAATAAAATAATAATATTATTTACTATTCATGAGGTCATATTACTATTCATATTAATATTCATAAGGGCATGATACTATTTACCAAAAAAACAAGTTTGTTCCATCAGACTCTAAATAACATACTGAACACAATTGTAGATGACAATTTCTTGAAATTCAAAACATAGAAGAAATAAAATTCTGGTTAAAGGATACTTATAAATATATACCTTAAACAAAATTTCAAGCATTTTCAATTTATTTTTAGAAAACCTTGGGATGTTACAAAAATGGATTTTCGATTTTGACTTTTTTGGAAAAAATTATATAAAAACCCATTTTTTCATGAAGGATATGTTACCTTAGGTAAAATAAATTACTAAAATAATAGCTAAAATGATTAAAATTTAAAATAAAATGGTAATGAGTTGAAATTTTTTTTAAACATGAGTTGGAAATCGTGGATAAATTCTTTATTAGATTTATCTCTTATCCACTAAATTATTTCCAAATTTGTGATCCTCGTTTATTAAGATTAACCGTAAAACCCAAGTTTTATTTACGTTTCCATTTTATTATTTATATTTTATGTTATAAGAAACATGAGTTGAGATTTGGGAGTTTATATATGATTTTATAGAGTTTAACAATAATTTTTAAAGGTGTCTGTATTGAGAAAGATTAGTAAATAATGTAGAATAATTCTCAAAAATTAAGAAAGATTATCTAGATAAATTCATGATTAATACATGGTTTTTCTGAAATCATTTTCATTATAATAGAATCCATGTGAGTTGAGGCAGTGGAAGAAGTACAGTTTGAACATGAGTAATCAAAATGTGTGATCCAACCATGATATGTAATAATTTTGAGAGATTATAATTACATGGGGTTCCAAAAAATATGGAACAACCATGGGACTGGTTATGATACGTCTAGTATTATACACATTATTGATGCACAATTTGTTAAACAGTGTGGCCTAAGCATGGATTTTGTATTAAATATGATGAATATTATTCATTAAATATAATTCTCATCATGAAACCCTAATTTATATGTGAATATCATAGGCTCTCAAACTATAATCCTATCTTAGGAACCCATAAGTATTTCATTGATCTATAAGATAATTCTGGTGAATCAAGTTTCATTAGTTCCCAATAATTAATTATAAGTCCTCTTTCATTATTGTTCTATATATATCTTCCCATGGTTATCCCTCAAGGTCCCATAGATCAAATATATCATGAATATATATATTCCCAATGATGTGTATTTTAAGGATATCTTTTTGGGTAACATTTAAAGTAGGTTGTTTCAAGCATAGTTCAAGAGGTTTTTTTCATTCTCAGATTACTTTTACCATTGTGAGGTATATGGATTATCTCCCAATATAATCATTCCACAACATGAATTATTAATAATTAAATCACTCAATCATAAAATTGTTGATTTATATCTAGGTTTTAATACCCAAAAAATGTTTTTGGAAGTGATTCACATAATGTGTTTGATAACATAATTGAAAAAAATGTCTCTAAAGAAATGCTATTTCTTTAGAACATGGTATGTTATTCGGAGAAATATAATGTAATTTAATTGTAGCTACATATTGGTTAGAACATTGGGTTAGTGTTAAAGTGGGATATAGAAATTCCATTAGGTGATGAATTGGTCTCCAAATGTTTCACCGCTAATGATTAATGGGACATTTATTGGGCATGCATGGGTGTTTGAGTGTGAAATGTGAATGGGTATTCGAGGTGAAAAGAAAGATAATATTATATTTCACTGAAAACAATTTTTATTTAATGGTTTTATTAGGTTAATTTTTTTTCAATTATCAACTTCTATTTTATATATAGATGAGATAACATGTTCAAGTTACTAGAGACATGGGGTGACATGTATTTGGTAATTACCAATTGTGTTTCATACTCACCCATTCTTGGGAACATCAATTCATTTATAGAAGTTTTATTTTTATATAGAGGAAAATGTAAGGTTTTATAAATTTCTAGTGATGCATCACAATACTATGGACATGGGACATGGAGTTGGAGATTGGATATTAACCATGATAGGTTAATGTGACTTTGGTGTCATTAAATTCTATTCTCATTTATGGTGTCAATGTTGTACTCTATTTATTCCATAAATTACACTCATATTGTATTATGGTTTGAGTTGTTTTGTATTATAATACAATAATTATATAGAATCTTGTTCTTTGTTTTTTCATCAGTAAGTTGTTCTAAGCTAATAAAAAATCATCGGCTGATGATCATGTATTATCATTGAAATTTTTACCATCATTTTGCATCTCAAGGAAAACACTATGGTAAATAGAACCTTCTCAACTTTCTATTCCAATTGGTGTGGGGTGAGATGCTATAAATGGTATAGTCATGGTTGATCAATCATCTTTGTATAGTAGCATGGAGATTGGAATTTCAAAACATGAAAAGTATTGAGTAAAAAATGTAGATAAATTATTTATGTTGACCACCATTTAACTTTGAAATTATCAATATAAATAGTTTTTCAATACACTTCTTACTGTTTTTCCATTACGTCGTTATGGGTTTAATAAACGAGAGTAGTATATCATGCATGGTTAGTGTGAAATTAAACTCTAAATTCATTGTTCATATTAAAATTAATGTTTGTTTGAAAATTTTAATGTTGAGTATTTATATATACTATATATTAATTTAATTGAATTATTTTTTTAAAAATATCTTAGTCATTTTATGATTTTGTGTGCTATTTAGAAATTGGAAACAGTTTGATTATAAGAGGATGCAACTATGAATATATTTCAACATGAACCAAAATTATATTAGAAGATCATTGTGGAAAATTTATATAAATATCATTTAATGGATAATATAAATCAAAATCAACATCCATGTAATGAAAATGTCTCTATATACATTTATAAATATAATAAGTTCATATTTTGGGGAGATTTAGGTCCAAAACAAGTGGAGGAATTTTTATAGAAGAAAAATATAATTTTTTATTCCATGGGTTCACTAGGGGAACAAAAAGTAAATATGGAGGTTACCATTAGTTAAAAATATATATTACCATTTAGTAGTAGATTCCTTAGTAATTGTTAATCCAACTGATTATGGATATTTTACAACCATCATGGATTTATATAGAAATGTTTTCTATAAATATTTATTTGTGTTTCCACCATAAAAATAAGTTGAATTTGTTACCGAACTCTTACTAAGGGCCAATATTATTACACATCTATCCAATAGGATGGTGAAGATATAATTAATGTAATTTAATGTTCCGTTACAATAGTTTTAAACTCAAGGATTCATTTTAACTAGTATATCTCCATTAAGCAAACCCATTATTTTTATAATGATATTGGACAAAACCATTTGGTTCTATGTTGTTTATCTAAATCTCATCTAGGTTCTAATAAATAATCTATATTCTCTTCCATTATTTAATAATCTAGTTGACCAATTGAGGAGATCCAAAGGGTTTTATATTATTTTTATAAAGTTAAGGTTCCTATATCTTCAGGTTATAAGGTAGGATATTTTGATAACATCTTTTTGGAGATATTGTAATCCCTATGAATATATACATATTCCCTGTAGTCTTATGAAAGAACTAAATGTTTTCATGGAATTTAAAAAATGTATCATTAATAGGAATATAATTATATTTATGGATGTATTATTTGATGATATTTTAATATATTTTATGAATATGACCAATTAAGAAAAGTACATGAGAATAGTTTGGGTATTGTGTTGTAATATCACCATTATTGTATGACATAAATATGTGATTTATTGATATAGTAGGTACCTTTCCTTGATCATCTCATTTTAGAAGGTTAATTCTATGTTGATCTTAAAATATAGAAAATTATTATCTCTCAAAACAACATAAGAATACCATCGAGATACATAGTTATATTATATTAACAGTGTATTACCAATTCTTTATTTACGACATTTCATGACTTTCCTCTAAAATGATATAATTTATCGAGAATGGTGTTCAATTCCAATTTAGCGATGAGTGATAGAAATCATTTCAGGATCTTATGGTTTGACTTAAATTATAACCCATCCATACATATCCATAGTCAGTATGAGGCCATGGTGTCTATTTCAATTCATTTAGGTATTTTTTGGGCCATGTTATCATGTAGGGAGGACATGTTGTAGCATCGGGATCATGATAGTTATGATATGATGAGAAGAATTTCCTAATTTATTATTTGAAGTTATAATTTATAACATATTAATTTAAAACATAGATTCAATATATTGTTGGTTACATTTTCATAGTGTTCATGAATTATAAAAGAAAAACACATCTTTTCATAGATTTATTTTAATATAAAGTGTTTATGAATCATAAAAGAAAAACACAACTTCTCATATATTTATTTTAATATAATGAATAAAATATGAATGAAATATTTATTTTTGAATTTTACGTTATGTATAATCCTGTTAAATGAAATTCAATAGTTGATGCATTGAGAAGGATGTTATATAGTTAGTTCTCCAGATATTTAATGGATGAGTGGCAGATCATGATGGCTAGAGTGGATATACATATGGATTGTGAAGAGTAAGGTGGTGTTAATTAATTATTTTTCCCAAATTCTTAATTTAGATGAGCATGTTAAATATGGCCATACATCCTATCCTGAATGTATAATCATGAGGTATAAAAAAAATGGCATGGAGACTATTAAGAGTTGATTTCTAGATGGGATTTTTTGTTATGTTGTAGAGATCTTATTATCAATCCACTGACATGTTAGGAATGAATTTATTATAATTTTTACCACCCATGATGGTTTATTTTTACTATAATTCGAAAGGAATATAAATAGATGAGAGAACTATTCTAATGGGTTTCTAATAAAATAAGGTCTGTAAAGTATGTCTTGAGATGTATCAAATTTTAGCAGGTCAAGGTTGAGCACCAATGAATAGATGGTGTGTTGAAATATTTACCTACACCAATGTGTAAATGAGATAATATTTCTATTGAATTCCTCAAAGGTATAATAAAAATATTTTATAAACAATATGATTTATATTTGGGATCAACTCATTAATTTGGATCACATCATCCCCACATTAAAATCTAGTATGTTTTCAGGATTGAAAAAAAATGTATTTTAGAAGATTTAAAGTTTCATTGAGTTCTAGTAACAATGTAATTATATTAAGACCTTATGATTATATCATTGTTTTGGAAATCCTTACAGAAATCCCTTGGAACCTAGTTAACTAGGTCTGTAGTTTATTATCCTCAGATTGATTTTGAGTGTAAGAGGACAAACCAAAAATTGGAAGAAATTATGAGATCATACAATATTGACATTAAAGGATCATGGTTGGATAATATAACATTAGTGGAGTTATCATACAATAATAATTTTTATAAAAAAAAATTATTCCCCCTTTTGTTTATTTTCATGGTCTTCCATGTCATTCTGAACTTTATTCGGTGGAAACAGGTGATGAATACCTTATCAGACCTAAGCATGTGTAAAATAAAATAGAGAATCTTGTAACAATATAGAAGATTATAAATATGTATTAGAGTCATCATTTATTATATGTGGATCATTGTTGTTGTCCATTTTAATTTTTTCTATTGATTATGTTATCTTGAGAGCCCCTCTGAGCCTAGGGAATTAACATTTTTGTAAAAAGGTAATTTTTCTCTTCAATTAATTATCCCTTTTATGATACTATACCTCATTGGTGATTTTTCTCATTAGATATATTTACCACTATGATTCTTCTTGGTAAAAAATGTATTTTACATATCTAAAATGAAATGTACCATCTTGATCATGACTAGGTTATTTGATGGTACCATGATTCTCTTAGTAATGATTTTATGATGATTTGTGTGACGATATAGATTCTTGATAGACAAGATAACCTCTTATGTGAGAAATTTATCATCTTGGTATGAGTATTATGGATGCACGGAAATATTTTGGATTAAACATGGGAATGTGAGATATAAATAAAAGAATATTTGGTCATGATCTTACAAGGAAATTCCAATCCATATATTTCTAATTATGGAAATACCAATTGTGGGGATATTGAGACACCCCAAATTTTAGATATTTTATATTTATATTTTTTATTTTTAATGTTATTGTAATGTCTCAAATTTTTCCGTATATTATTTCAGTCTTATATGAGAATTATTTCAAGACCAGGATCTGAGACGACGTGCAGTTCCGAGGCCCAGTGAGCTTGGAAAAAATGATCGAATTTAATTAAATAATTAAATAATGTGCACGTATGTTTTTCCTAAAAAAGTGGGAAAACTCTTGAACAGGTGTTCGGATCAGAAATCTGAGGGCACCGTTGTGTTCATACAAACGAGTTTTTCTTAGGCAAGACCTAACATAGGCTGGCACAGGTCGGTGATGAAATCTAGTTTTTGGAAGTAACCGTAATAAAATATTTAGTAAAAATATTTTATTAAATCTTTTTGCAGAGAAATATTTTTAATCATTAAGTGAAGATTTCATAGGGGGTCAGTGTTACATATCTCATAACCCTGAATTTCCCTTGGAGGCTCTGGAAAGCTCTGGAAGAAACCCCCAATGCGGAGACGACGTTCTTAACGAGTTTCGCCAGCAACGACGACACGATGACCAGATCTTCTCCAACGAACACCGCTGATCTAGGTAGGGTGTTTGATCTCTTTGTGATTTATTTCCCATTCTTGATTTTCATTACATACACAGATCAATAAATGAACAGATTGTCCTGCGGATTGATCGTTATGCGGGATGGGTTATTTGTGGTATCTTATTTGGGGATTGATTCTTGAAGGTTATTTTGGTTTTGTTTAGCCTTCTAAAGGAGACAAACCAAGATCGACATGAACATATATCTAGGTTCATCCCTCTCAATTTTTTGTTCCTTTCATCCCCAATTTATCGTGTTCTTCGTGTGCATTCTACTAGTTCTTCATGGAGATATGAATGATGGATTGTTGTGTATCCATTATGAGATGAAACGATCCCAAATTGAAGATCTGGCATCAGGACAATCCCACAGAGGTGAGACTGCGGTGGTGATGGACGGATCGAAGCAAATTGAAAGATATCGTTCTTCGAATGATTTATGCACAGGTGACCAGAATCGAATTTTGGAGCCGATCGAAGTCTCGAAACCCATGGATTCGACATCACGATGAAGAGGCAACCCGAGATATAGAGTTTCGCGGCAAGAAGATGATAGATCACAAATCTGGAGGTTCGGCAAAGGCGCGAGGAAGAAGGAAGCGATTCTGGAGATATCCCAACTACATGACATGTAGTATGTGCTACACGACGTGTGTTCGTTGGCGGACCACTGGGCGTGTACTCTGGGAGTACATGGACATAGGTTTGGAACACGACCAAGGACACAATGTGTATACCCTTCCCCGGCCAGGCCCGGCTAGATACACGGGATACCCCGTGTACTTGTACACGGGCAAGGAGACACGTGTTGAGGACGTGTATGGGCACATGGACAACGTACACAGAGCGAACCCCGGACACTCGGACACGATGTGTAATCCTTCTACATGCCGTGTAGTTACTTTTTATACGACAAGACTTAAGACATGAGCCATTTTACACGGGCAGTACCCGGAGTCAAGGAACACGACGTGTGACCCTGCTACACACCATGTAACCTATTTATACATGGCTTGAGCCAGTTGTATTATGTGACTTGGACTAGTTTCCTTAGAATTATTCCCCTTGGTCTTTCCCCTGAAGGTTTCCGGTATCATTTCCTATGTACAAGAGTATGATCCCTTAATCAGGACATCCTGAATAGAGTTGTTGGAATCCCCTCTATGAGACTTAGAGCCGAATCCCCTATTACCTCATGGTACCCTAGGTAGAGTTTCTTGGTATTGACGTGAGCTACTTTACCTAGGCGCCAATCCTCCACTTAGAAGGATAGTTCAGACTGAGTTGTTGGAATCACCCCATAGCTACTGGTTGTGATCCTCATCTGACGCATCACGTATCTTTCTTCAGTACTCATGGAGTGAGTTCTCCCAGAACTAGTGCCTCGTATCATTCTTCAAACTTAGGATTATGTTATCCCGGTTACGTGCTTAGTGGAATCTTCGAGCTAGATCTTAGTGGTGGTTTCGTGATAGTTGATCATGTATGAGTATATCTGGATATTCTTGTTATATGTTCTGTAAACATATACAATATAGAACTGACTATATCATTCCTTTGTGGTTTTCCCTTTGTTGTATTTCCTTTATGGTTTTTGGGGTGTCCTACTCGATATTGTTATACTCACCCCTGCATGGGCTTCGCCCATACATGTCGTGTCTTGTGCAGACGAGCGAGCCTTTGATAGGATTATTGGTGGACCAGGACCGGACTGTGCTCAGTGAGATCATCCCGGTCGAGGTGTGTTCCTATGGAGATAGATTGCAGTCCCAGTACCATTTTTATAGGTTGGACTTTGTTGCAGACTTTCTTTTGGTGGGCTTGTACTTTTGGCCCTGGGTTTTACATTACTTTACTTTAATTTCCTGTCGTACTCTGTTGGTTGGGATTTTAGTGTATGCATGAATTTCCATTTTTAGTAGTTTTTACTTTTCAACATTGTGGGCTTAGATATGTGTGTGTGTGTGTGTGTGTTGGTTTATAGGCAATGAATCCCATGTTAGTGGCATGCCTACTCGGTGCTAGTCAGTAATCCCTGGCCTATTGGAGGCTATATTGGGGAGTTGCGGAACGGGCTCCACTAGGACGGTTTGTGATAGAGTGGTATCAGAGGTGGTTGGTTTTACCTTAGGACCAAGAGTCTGTGAGTTGGTTTGGGGAAACATTGTTAGGTGTTTCGAGTTCGGATTTCAGGCTAGGGACCCTAGTGTTCGTACGGGCAGCCGACGTATCCATACACCAGGAATCTGATAACTTGTTTTTCGACTCGGAACATGAGAACACAAGTTGCAGGGGAAAATAATGGTACATGCATCATATAGGAATGTATTGCGGTTTCCATTTCCTTCTTGAGTCAACTCTCCAGATATACTCACTAACTATGATACATCTTGTTTTTGTACAGGATGCCTCCGCGACGCGCACCCGCTAGGATCCAGCAGCTCGATCACGAGGATGCCCCCTTAGTGATGAAGCTTCTATACAGGGACCATATCCCTCAGTTTTACCTTTGGGCGGTGTGCTAGTTATTCCACCACCTACAGAGAAGTGTTTAGTTCCTCCTGTACCAGTATAGAAGGAGCGCATGCTAAGCGCACTCCATGAGTTTCAGAGACAGAGACCCTTCAGGTTTCGAGGTGATCCTGACCCTTAGGAAACAGAGGAATGGCTTGAGGTAGTGTCCGATGTCTTCTGTTTGGTCAGGACACCAGCAAACCAGATGGTGAACCAAGAAGCGAGCCATCTGCAGGTTTCGATAGGGCGATGGTGGAGTTTTGCTATCTAGACTCATGACGGGGCGAATGTTCCATGGTCAGAGTTTGAGAATCTCTTCAAATATGAGTTTTCACTGGTTACCCTGAGATCAGTACATATACAAGAGTTTATTCAGCTTTAGTAGGGGACCATGATGGTGGCGGACTATTCATTGAGGTTTACCGACCTCTCACGACACTCGATGGATAGGGAAAGGGATCAGTACTTCAGAGCTCAGACTTTTGAGTGGGGATTGCGCAGAGATATCTGAGCTAGCATCATCCCTACAATAATTACTACTTATTCTGGGGTGCTCAAGCAGGCTTTGGTGGTCGAGAGCTTCTTAGTAGAGTAGAGACAACTAGCAGTTGTCAATAGTGAGCGAGCTAGAGGAGAGACCTCGGCAGCAGGGAGCCGACGTCAGGTACCTAGGCGTGGGAGAAATTTTTAGAGGAGATCCCATGATAGAGGATCTTCCGTACAGGGTTCATAGGGCGCATCCAGCCAGCCTCGAGAGAGGAAATGCAACTCATGTGATGGAATGGGACATCTCATTAGAGATTGTCCGACCCTCCATACTAATAACATTGGAGAAGTGGATGGACCACCATGGAAGAGGCAATGTGTGTAGCAGATAGACCAACAGGGCGGCAGATGTGGTAGAGGAGTTGGGAGAGCAGTTAGAGGTGGTCGGCGTTTTGACCCTTTACCACCACCACCCCCAAGAGGTCCACCCCAGGCTCAGAGAGCTGGTGGACAGAGGCAGGGAAAGCTGCAGGCAGCGGAGGCTTATGACCCAGGTACTCCTAGAATGATTAGAGGTACAATCTATGTATTTTCTACTTTATTTGTCGTACTAATAGACATAGGTGCTAGTTATTTTTTTTGCTACTTATCTTGTACGTTACCTTGATATTTCAGTTGAGCCATTGACTCAACCCTTACGGTTAGAAACACTAACTGGAGAAGATCCATAGATCACACACCATTGTAGACTGTGTGACCTGACCATTGGAGGTGAGAGTTTTGGTTGGAAACTCTTGGTGGCAGCGTCGAGGCCTTAAAATTCCATTCTTGGAAGGGATTTGCTATCAACAGGTCATGCCTAGATTGAGTGTTTTAGGTGAAGGGTGCGGTGTGTTCGCAGTGAGGGAACGAGGTTCTCCTTCGTTGGTGAAAAGGAGACCCAGGCAGTGTAGGATGGACTCATGCATAGGATGGTACAGTTGATCTCACATCAGTTGGCTAGCTTATCCCTTGGTGTAGTAGATGTTACGAGTTTTCCATTTCCAGTAGTAGTGGCTGAGAATGAGGACGTCTTTCTAGAGGATGTCCCAATACTACCTCCCCATCGGGAGACAGATTTCTACATTGAGTTGCAACCCAGGATGACACGGATATCAGCATCACCATATCGGATGGCTCCGGCAGAGCTTCGTGAGTTGAGAGTGCAGCTGGAAAACTTTCATAGGAAGGGCTTTGTGAGACCTAGTGTTTTACCTTGTGCGGCCTCAGTGTTGTTTTCCAATAAGGAAGACGAGATCTTGAGGTTGTGTGTGGGTTACCGGTGCTTGAATTAGGTGTCCGTGAATAACTGATATCCACTTCGAATGATTGATGTCCTCTTCGACCAGTTAATAGGGGAACACTGGTTCTCAAAGGTTGATCTACAATCAAGCTATCACCAGTTGCGAGTACGGGATGAGGATATACAGAATACGGCTTTCAAATGTCTCTATGGTCACTATGAGTACTTGTTGATGCCCTTCGACATAATGAACGACCCGGCAGTGTTTATGGGACTCATGAACCGGATCTTTCAGCCTTATCTAGATTGGTTCACGGTGGTCTCCATCGATGATATCCTTGTGTACTCCGCTTCCAAGGAGGAGCACACGAGGCACCTAAGGATGGTTCTGGACACACTCTGAGAGAACCAAATGTATGGGAAACACTCGAAGTGTCAATTCTGGATACAGGAGGTCCACCTTCTCGGAAACGTGATCTCAGCAGATGGCGTAGCAGTGGACCCAACCAAGGTAGAGTCAGTGTTAGCATGGGAGCCACCCCGAAGTGTGATGGAGGTGTGAAGTTTCCTTGGGTTGGAAGGATACTATCTGAGATTAATTCATGATTTCTCTAGGATTTCAGCACCCATGATAACTTTGACCTGATAGGGGCAACCTTTCATGTGGATTGAGTGATGCCAGCAGGATTTTCAGCAGTTGAGACAGATTTTGAAGAGCACCCCGATCTTGAGACTACCAGAAGAGGGAGTTGAGTACGTAGTATTATGCGATGCATCAGGAACCGGGATTGGTTGTGTCCTGATGTAGAGGAAAGTGGTGATTTCCCATGGCTCACGTTAGTTGAGGCCACATGAGTTGAACTACGTGACCCATGATCTAGAGTTAGCAGTGGTAGTTTTCACATTGAAGATGTGGCGGCACTAACTGATGGGTGAGCGATTTATCATCTCCTATGATTACAAGAGTCTTAGATATATATTTTATTAGAAGGAACTGAATTTCAGACAGAGGTGGTGGCTTGAGTTCCTCCAAGATTACGACTTTGAGATCATTTATAGTCCTAGGAAGGGAAATGTGGTGGCAGAAGCTCTCAGCAAGAGATCCAGTTCACAGTTGCTGGATGAGGCAACGAGGCAGTTGGCCTCTTTACAGATATACTTCATGGATAGAGATGAGGGAGCTTACCTTTATTCAACGGTTTTTACCCCTCCACTCTTACAACGATCTAGGGGACCACAACTCGAGGATGCTAGCTGTGAGACTCTACGTGCTCAGATATCCGTAGGTGAAGCTGCTGATGAATATTCAAAAGGTGGGGAGCACAATGTTCTTTTTAGAGGGTGTACAATAGTACTAGTGACGTTGCGGGAGGTGGTTCTGAGGGAGTTCCATACATCTCCTTTGGCAGTGCATCCAGGCATGGTGAAGATGTACTAGGACCTCTGACATTAGTTCTGTTGGATAGGAATGAAGAAGAGTGTGGAAAAGTTTGTTTCTCAGTGCCTTACTTGTGAGCAAGTAAAGGCTGAGGACCAGGTTCCAGCAGGTTTGACTCAGCCCCTTGAGGTGTCAGAGTGGAAGTGGGATAGGATATCCATGGACTTCATGACGGGTTCACAACGTATGATCAGGGGACACAATTCCATCTCAGTGATCGTTGACCGACTAACCAAGTCGGACCACTTTCGAGCCATATGGGAGTAGAGTTCAGTAGAGATCAAGGGACGCCTCTACGTGCAGGAGATAGTTCGACTTCATGGATTTCCTTCGATGACCATATCAGATCGTGATGATTTTTTGACATCCCATTTGTGGAAGGGATTTCAAGAAGCTTTTGGGACTCAGTTACGCTTGAGCACAACGTTTCATCCTCAGACTGATGGTCAGGCAGATCAGACCATCCAAGTTCTGGAGGATATACTAAGATCATGCATACATGACTTCAGTCATAGCTGGGAGGATCACCTACCACTTGTGAAATTTTCTTATAACAACAATTATTATTTCACTATTGGTATAGAACCATTCGAGGCTTTGTATAGGAAACCTTGTAGGTCACCACTTTGTTGGACTGACCTAGGGGAGTCAGCACTCATGGACCCAGAGATGGAGCGAGCTACTATAGAGAAGGTGCAGGTCATCCAAAAGTGGATTAATACTGCAAAGAGTCGACAGAAGTCTTATGCCGACAGGAGAAGGAGGCTCTTGGAGTTTGAGGAGAGAGACCATGTGTTCTTTTGGGTCTCACCATGATGGGGATTGTGAAGATTTGGCTGAGGCGGGAAGCTATCTCCGAGGTTCATCAACCCTTTTCAGATTCTGAGTATAGTTGGCGAGGTGGCGTACCGCTTGGCTCTACCTCCTCTGATGGATTGGGTACACAACGTCTTCCATTTGTCACAGCTACGAAGATACGTGCATGATCAATCACATGTTATCGAATGTGGAAAGCTGGACATCGATGATAGAGCGACCTTTGCTGAGTACCCAGTGGATATCGAGCATCATAATGAGAAGATCCTTTGTGGGAGAGCTATTCCCTTAGTGTGTGTCTAGTGGAAGCATGAGAATCTCCAGGAGAGCACATTGGAGTAGGAGGCTTAGATCCGTGCGCAATACCCACAAATTTTTGAGTGGCCTTTGTTTTGGCTTTTCAGGGGTGTAAAGCCCTAATTTGGGGAGGATTTAATGTCTGAGATTTCTCCTTATATTATTTCAATATTATATGGGAATTATTTAGAGACAAAACTCGTTGACGACATGCTGTTTCGAGGCCCGATGAGCCCGGAACAAATGTTTGAATTTAATTAAATAATTAAATAATGTAACTGTATATTTTTTTAAAAAAGTGTAATAACTCTTGAATGGGTGTTCAGATCAAGAATTCGTGGGCACCGTTGCGTTTAGAGCAACAAGTTTCCATTAGGCGAGGACTAACATCGGCTAGTGCAGGTCGGTGGTGAAATCTAGTTTTTGGAGGTAACCGTAAAAAATTATTTAATAAAAATATTTAATTAAATTTTTCTGTAGTGAAATATTTTTAATTATTATGTAATGATTTTGTAGGGGATCAGGGTTACATATCTCATGACCCTGTATTTCCCTGGGAGGCTCTGGAAAGCTCTTGAAGAAACCCCCAACGAGGCAATGATGTTCTAGATGAGTTTCATCGGCGACCACGACGCGACGACCAGATCTTCGCCAACGAACACAACAGATCCAGGTAGGGCATTTGATCTATTTGTGATTTCTTCCCCATTTTTGATTTCCACAATGGACGTAGACCAATCAACAAAAATATTGGCTTGCGAATTGATCATTATACGAGATGGGTTATCTGTGAGATTTTATTTAGGGATTAATTCTTGAAGGTTATTTTGGTTTCATTTAGCCTTCTAACTGTGAAGAACCAAGATTGATAGGAACATCTATTGAGGTACGTACCTCTCGATTTTTTGTTCCTTTCATCCCCGATTTCTTGCGTTCTTCGTGTGAATTCAACCCGTTCTTCATGGAGATATGAACGATGGATCAGTGTGCATCCATTGTAAGACACAACGATCCCAAATTTATGATTTGACATCGGGACAATCCCATGGAGGTATGACTGCGGTGGCGATGGACAGATCGAAGTGGATCAGAAGATATCGTTCTTCAAACGATTTCCACACTGGTGACCGAAATCGGATTTTGGAGCTGATCGAAGGCCCAAAACCCACAGATTCAGAATCACGATGACAAGGAGACCTGAGATCTCGAGTTTCGTGTAAAACTGATAACAGATCAAGAATCTGGAGGTTCGGCCGAGGCGTGAGGAAGAAGGCAATGATTCTGGAGAAATCCCAACTACAGGGCGTGTAGTATGGGCTACACGGAGTGTGTTCGTCGGTGGACCACCTGGTGTGTACTCCGAGAGTACATGGACACAGGTTGGGTACACAGACAAGGAAACTACGGGTATACCCTTCCCCGGCTAGGCCCGTCGAGATACACGGGATACCCCTTGTACTGGTACACATGCAAGGCGACACGGGTTGAGGCCGTGTACTGGCACATGTCCAGCATACATGGAGCGAACCCCTAACACTCGGACACATCGTGTAATCCTTCTACACGTCGTGTCATTACTTTTTATATGACAGGCCTTAAGACATGGGTCGTTTTACATGAGCAGTACCCGGAGTCAAGGAACACGGCGTGTGACCCTACTACACGCTGTGTAACCTATTTATACCTGGCTTGAGCCAGTTGTCTTCTGTGACTTGGACTAGTTTCATTAGGGTTCGTCCCATTGGTCTTTCCCCTAAAGGTTTCCGGTATCATTTCCTATGTACAAGAGTATGATCCCTTCATCAGGATTTCCTGAATTGAGTGGTTGGAATCCCCTTTATGAGATTCAGAGTCTGATCCGCTATTCCTTCATTGCACCCTAGGTAGAGTTTTTTGGTATCGACGTGACCTACTTTACCCGGGCATTGATCCTCTACTTAGCAGTATAGTTCAGACTGAGTTTTTGGAATCACCCCATAGCTACTGGTTGTGATACTAATCTAACGTATCAAGTATCTTTCATCAGTACTCGTGGAGTGAGTTCTCCTGAAATGAGTGCCTCGTATATTTCTTCAGACATAGGAGTATGTTCTCCCAGTTATGTGCTTAGTGGAATTTTTGAGCTGGATCTTAGTGGTGGTTTTTCGATAGTCGATCATGTATGAGTATATCTGGATATTCTTGTTATATGTTCTGTAAACATATACTATGTAGAGGTGACTGTATCATTCCTTTGTGGTTTTCCCTTTGTTGTATTTCCTTTGTGGTTTTCAGGGTGTCCTACTGGGTATTGTTTTACTCACCCCTGCAAGGGATTTGCCCTCATGTGTCATGTCTTTTACAGATGAGCGAGCCTTTGACAAGATTCTAGGTGGACTAGGACCAGATGGTGCTCAGTGAGATCAGCTAGGCCGAGGTGTGTTCCTATAGCTACAGATTGCAGTCCCAGTACCTTTCTTTACAGGTTGGCCTTTGTTGCAGACTTTATTTTGGGGGTCTTGTACTTTTGGCTCGGGGTTTTACGTTTTTGTACATTACTATCCTGTCGTACTCTGTTGGTTGAGATTTTTGTGTATGAATGCATTTCCATTTTTAGTAGTTTTTACTTTTCAGCTTTGTGGGATTGGAGATGTGTGTGTTTGTGTGTACAATCTTATAGGTAATGCCTCCCATGTTAGTGACATGCCTACTCAGTGCTAGTCACCATCCCCTGGACTATTAGAGGCGATCTTGGGGAGTTGCATCACGGGCTCCACTGTGACGGGTCGTGATAGTTATATAATATTTGGGTTGAGTTTTAGTGGTTTAAGAATGTTTTTGAGTGTTTTTGTAGTGTTATTTTTTCTTAATAGTTTTAGAATCATTAGTGGAAAATAGTGAAAATTTACTAGGAAATCATTCAAGAGGTACTCGATAGGTGCAAAGATGGTGTACAATTTTTCCAAATGGTATGCATACCAGGATAAAATGTCTGATTGCATGACTTTAGTGAAGAATGATTGGAACATTATTTTTAAAATAGTTTTATCACACCATGTGAGCAGATGGTTTTGAGATAGCATCAATGCCCTATTGGAGCATTTTTGGAGACAATGTGCCCCACAATTTTGTGTCCTTGGGTAATTTTTACTATTATAAAAATGCTTCAAAACAGTATGACCTAACTATGAAACATTCATTACATAATATAAAAATTAAATATTAACACAGTTTCTTACATTGAAACCCAAATTTCACCCATGTTCTCTACGAATATCAATCTACACTCCCCTAGGAATCCTGAATGATTTCATTTGATATGGAAGATGAAATTGGTAAATAAACATGCATTAGATCTATGAAACAATAGAAATACCCAAATTGTTTCTTTTTCTCTCTAAATATACCCATATATTATCTTAATGATAAATAGATATAATTAGTTATAGATATATCTATTTCATATTATGTGTATTTTGGTGATATGTTGATTGGATATATTGAAGGGAAGGAGTTTTAGGGTTCAATATAGAGTTTTTTTGTGTTGTTTTTAATATTCATTATCCACTATAAGTTAGGGTATTTTATCCAATTATACCTATTCTATAATAACAAGGTTTGATGTTTATGTCACTACCTCTTTCATTTTGGTAAACATTTCATGGTTTTAATACATAAATATTTGGTTTTTAATTGATGAACATGTAGTGTTTGATAAATTTTTTGAAATTAAATTATTTATAAAGAATCCATTTTTATTGAGAACATGGAATATAATAATTTTTCAAGTTCATGAAATTTCATTGAGGTTCCATTTTGGTTTGAAGATTGGGATGATGTCAAAGTGGAATATCCCATAATCTTTTAGTTGACGACTTTGTGATGAGGTTATTCTTCTCATGAGTATTTGGACTATTATTGGGTATGAATGGGTGTGTGTCTATGTGTGTGATAAGGATGGGAATGCTATGTGGAATGAAATAATTAAAAAATTAATTTAGTAATTTCTGTTTCTTAAACTATTTCATTATGTTCATCATTATTGATGTTATCATGGTCTAGTATATATAAATGATAGATAAATAGTTTTGATCCAAGTGTATGTATTGTGAAGTCATTGGAGAGTACCCATTGAGATTTATAGTAAAACCCCTTTTGGAAAATTTTAGGTGTATATAGATATTTTATACTATCAAAATGGTAATAGAAGGGTTTCATAGCTCCCTTGCGGTGTTTCTTGATTCATTGGGCAAGGGATATGAAATTGGATCACCGAGCTTGTTTGGGATGTCATTTGGGTTAATAGTATTTTAGTGTGATTATGTTCATTTATACTTTATAGTTACAATTTTTTGACATTTTTATTCTTCCCACAACAGCAATGTTTTTTTCTGGTTTTTATTATTTTTTATTACATAATGTTGGCCATATAGTGTTGTTTTCATTGTTTCTTGATATGTTTTTTCATTCCAGGGAAAATCATCCCCCAATGATCTATTATTACCTTTTGACTTGTTTTTAGCATCTGTTATCATTGGGAAATTACCTAAGGATTGTTGTAACTCCTCCTCAATCTGATCCAATAGAAAAGGAGTGGTCTATTATAGTGACATCAAATTATAAAAAAAATCATTATTACAAAAACCCCATCATATTTCGATTATATTAATGGATCTTCTCTCTTCACATATACCCACCATTAAATACACTTATATTAGACCAAAAACATACAATTAATCTAATATAATTCCTAGAAACCATCATGTGGGTTTGTCCTTTTTACAATTCCATCCTTGAAAGGTTTCACTCTCTTTCAAAAAGTGATAATCCAAAAGATGAGATAAAAATTTCTAATTACATCTTTGCCATTTCAATTTCCTTGTATGAATAAATTCTCCCCAAAAATTCTATAAACCGTCATAAAATTATATCTTAAGTTTAATTAATATGTAATTATGTCACTATAATTATGGTATAATCATTATCAACCTTTCACATTTCTATTAATAATAATGAAACCACCATGTACATGTTGTGCAGATTGTCCCCTACATAAAGAAACATATTTGATTTTACATTATAACTGTAGAAGGATGGTAGAAATAGAAAATATAATATATAATTATAATGTATATTAGATACATTAGATTCCAAAATGATAATTCATATTACTCAATTTCTTGGTTCTATGGGAAATAAGTCATTAAGTATGCATACATGTGGAATACCACCTTATTGGAATGACCAATTTCCATTTTTTCATCATCTCCTAACATGGATAGTCATCATAATGGATTTAATTTATTTTTATATGAAATTAATCTAGATATTTAAATATAAAATATAATACAATTTAAAAATACGTTCAATTAAGAAATTTGGTAAACTCAACCTTCCCAAAAATATTCTATGAGAAAATGTTTATTTCTCTTTACCATGAAATTAATGTATATATCTTATATTATTCTTTTAATTCTATCCAATTATGATACAACACATTAGAAAATTGTAAATTATATCACTATTCTTTTTTAAATGGTATTAAAAAAATACATCCCATGCATACATTAGTTATGGTTTTTCCTTGCTTGGGTTGGTTTAACTAATTCGGTGAATAATACCAGTAATTTATATTGTGGATGAATAAATAATTTATTTTTATGTAATATGTTTTATAAATAATTAAATAATTTTTTTTCTATAATGACAATATAAAAATGAAACCCATTATTTAGCGAAACACTATTCATTCATTAAGAACTATCAATAAATTATGATCACCAAACTCATCGTTACGAATTAAAACCAATGCTGAAATAGAATGAATTTATAAATATTAAATAATAAAATAATAAAATCTAATACCTGTATGATTCTGGAATGATTCACTTTTGGATATGAATGATGAACTACATCTCTATTAAATAAACCAGTTCAAAATAATCATCATTTCTCATCCTAGATATCAAAAATATCTAATTAATGACTAAAACTATTGTATAGAATAATTAGAAATTATTTTTAGAAATATTTATATATATTATAATGTATCATATATGGGTGATAAATATAGTTTATTTTTTATACAACAGTTTATGGTGAATTTTATTAAACCCTAAATTATATTAAGGGGTTATTTTTCTCAAATATAATTTACTAAATTGATTTCCTTTTGTGAAACATGTAATAATTACTAAGGTGTTACTACAACATAATTAATTTATTCTTCCATATCATTTTTTTAAAAATAAATTTCATTATCTATTTTAAATGGGTTTTGATTCAAAATATGAAAATTTTGATAGGGTTTTTTCTTAGCTCAATTCATATCGCTGAGTTATAAATATTATTCATGAAAATATTTATTTCAAGATGTGTTTTATTCAAACAAAGATTTTATTTCATGGTAAATTCATTTTCAACAATGTGGAAAATCATAACTTTGAAATAAATATTCTCCTTGAGGATTTTCCCTATAAAATATATATCATTATCCATAATTAGTCCCATTATCATACAGAATGTTTTTCCCTTATAAATATTTTACATATTTTAAATCTTAGCATTTTTAATTGGAATCCTAATTGGAACATACTAGTACTATTTTCATGTTTTATAAAACCCCTATTTTTGTCAGGCTTTGGTTGTGTTTTGCTTAGGGTTGTTTCTGGTGAACGTTTCTAAAAGAATTGGATGTTCTTGGGATATGCATAGTTGGCACACACTTTTATAATAGAAAAATATTTTTCCAAAATCTACAATTAATTATAATATTTTTAGACCCACCACAATGTTATTTTATTGGAAATTGTCACATTTTTATGTTTTTGTGGAATTTTTATATTAATTATAAAAATAGACTAATTTGGGGATTTATCTATTATATTTTTAATCAGTATTTAGGCCGTAAATTTTTCCAAAATTATTTAAATATTTAAATTATATTCTTTAAGGATCCCATATATCTTGGGATAAATTTCATATTTTTGGACCACAAGCTCAATCCATAAATTGGAGACCCAAAATCAGCTCACAACACAAGCCTTGAAAATTGTTCACGGATATGGACCGTTTTAAATATGAATTATGTCTTTATATTTTCATAGAAAATGAATCGTAAATTATTCATGGAGGTGGATATATAATTTTCTAACAACTTTATGTATTAATGAAATGCTCGAATCATCGGTTTGGAAGGACATTAATGCATAATAAACTGGATATGGAATTTGGAGAGGTTTTTAGAGAATATTACATTCCTATAGTGAAATAGTAATAAATCTCATTAAACTTGGACAAATATGCTAAAATTTTTAAGAGATATGAAAAAAACAATTGCTAAAAACTTTTATGAAGGGGTCCATGCATGAATAATCCATAAATGGGTCAAACATATGACATTTTTCGAAGGGAAAATCTATCCTATAAAATGAGGAGAGCTCTTACTTAACAAATGATTCCATTCCACCCCATTCTATATGAGGCACCAAATATTATATCTCCACCAAAGGAGTCCAAGTGAAAATCTCCACCATTTCATCTTGTTTATTTTTTTTAAATTTCATTATTTTGATTTTTATTTTCAATTATAATTTAAATGTTAGTTTTACTAAATTAATCCATGCATTTGTGTTTCTCTATCCATAATACAATTATTCTTGATAATTATCTTCTTTCAATTATAACAATAATAATAATTATTATTGATATTAATATTAATATTAATATAAATATAATTATTATTATTATTATCAATATAATAATTATAGTATGCTTATTTTAAAAATATTTTCTCATTTATTTCTCTTCTCATTTTTCAAAAATTATCATCTTAAATATAATAATAATAATTAATACTATCATTATTTTTATTTTAATAGTCTATATAAATTATATAAATTATATATATTTCCTATTTTATTTTATTTTATTTCATTTTCTCTCTCTAATCATCCCCCATAAGTCAATTTTTATTTTATTCATCCACCATTATTTCATTCTTCCTCTATTTTCCCCACTTATTCCATCAACTCTACCATTGTGATATGTCATTCTAAAAAATGAGTGGCTGACCCTGTGATTTGGTTCCGAGGGGGGGGGGGGGGGGGAGGTAAAAGTGTTGATGAAATTTCCTCAAGGTTTATTTTATGTCTCTAGAGAGAATTGTGTTGTATGCTTGGATGAAGGGAATGCCCTGATATTGTTACTGATCCCAATTAATTGAAACTCAATCTATCTCTATTCATTTATTTAATCAATTTTACCTTTATCTATTGGTCAATTCTCCACAAGTTGGAGTTGAACTAAAAATGGATGAAGTATATTTGATTGAATCGGGTCCTAGAAAGTGGCACCTCTTGTACCAAGGAGTGTCATCAACCTTGATTAAATAAGGAGGTGGAATTAATGGTTCTTAGGCATTCCTTAATATTACAATATTTTTAAATAATGAATATTAATTCAAACATGAGATTAAATGTTTTGATTGTCAAACTGAAATCAAACACCTTAAGGATAATGATGATTGAAGCCAAAACATAACCCCAAAACCAAGTGCTTTCATCCTAACTCAATCTCTTGTGGTTTTCATGTCAGTTTAAATTTCTATTTTTTCATGTCATTTGCCTAAATAATAAAAAACCCAAAAACATTGTAATTTTTTTCATTAGAAAAAAAAGATATTGATTAGGCGATATAGAAGAGGTATGTGAAACAAACTGAAAGGCTCCTAAAATGAGATGATAGTGGTCAGCCACCGTTCTACACTAGAAACATGTATAATAGATTTTGACCATGTCCTATGATAGGAATGCATCAAAATTGGTTTTAGTGTTGGGTATCCATTCAGTTGTTTATATTACTTTTTCTATTTTCAAATTTTACATGGATTTCATTTTTTCAAAACAAAAAAAAATACATAAAAAATTTCTTCTTCCATGATGTATCAAAACTATAATTACTCTGCATGGAATGATTATTCATAGGTGAAATAATAGAAAGAAAAAATAAAAATAAAAAGAATATTATAATAGATCTTAGGGGTAAGAATATATAAAAAGTAAATAAAAAATAATGATAAATGTTGAAATAGAATTCAAATATATTTACGCACTAAGAGAGAAGCATGACCTGGAGACACAACAAGAACCTGAGGAAGTGGTGGAAGAAATTTCAACACTCATATTTTAAATTAAAGAACTGGAGGAGATAATGGTAGGTGTAATTGAAGATTAATTCCACATCACTCATACTTTTCTAGAGGAGATAGATTAAATATCATTATATTCTCATTTACAATAGGAAGAAAATGTGAATTTGGATAAATTTTGGAGAAATTGGACAAAAAATGAAATATAACATGATCTCCTCATTCCATAGAATATAGAAGAGTCACCACCATTAAACCTCTCTCTGACCTTAGAAGAGGAAAAATCATCCACCGTTGTGAAATTTTTAAAAAGTATGGATGATCATGACTACCTATCTCCATCCCATAAAGATCTAATCTAAGTGGAACTTTAAATTTAAGAAGATATTCTAGTTGAACCAATTCAGGTTGTTGACCGTTTTATGAGCTATTTATCTTCCAAATTCCATGAAACTAAATTGAGTATCACCCCTGTTATTTTGATTTTATAGATTTGGTTGGCTCACATTTTTCCACGTAGGAATATTATAAAATAAATGCACAAATTGAGGAACACATGGTGCTCCCTAAACATATTGAACATATACTGGAGGAAGTCTATGAACAGATACCTGTGACTCTTCTTAAAGAACAAGTTACACAAGATAAATTACAACTATAATGACCACTATATGAAAAATAAGATGTTTCCAAAGTATCAATGAAGGATGAGGAGGTTTCATACATCATCAAACGCACACCATGTATGTTTTACAATATTGTGAAGGGGTAGGATCTAGTGTTCTCTATATATGGAACTATCCCCAACAAGAAAAAATAAGTGAATGATGAGAAAATACACATGTGGAGGTTCAAGTGAAAGAAGCCCCAAACACAATCATAATTTGTATAATAGTTAGTATTACCCTTTTTAGGTAGTAAAAACTCAGGCCACACGTACTAATATTTATCTCTACATTCTTTCTAGGAATTTATATTTGAATTGTATTTCTTATGTGTAGTTCAGCATGAATCCCACTTCTCCTTATATTTTTTGGAGAATTAATGGCATGATTGATCTTCATAATTGGGTAATACTTTTTTTAGGTTCATAAATGGTAAAATTAACTATAAATAGTTGATGATTAGTACTAAGAGTCATGAGAAAGGTAGTTCATTTCTGTTGTTTAAACTTTTAAACACCTTCAATTTTTTTCCCAAATCATGTTTTGATCATTAAAGAAAAAATTGCATGCCCACACATTAATTTAAATAGTACATGAATAAACTAAGAGATATGAGTTTCTTAGGACTCCTGTTATGTCATGTTATAGATTTCAATGTTAATGATATTCAATGAGTTAAATTGAAAATTTGATGATTAAAGTGAAAAATGGATATCAAAATGAGGACTCATGATTTGAAAAAATTGATTGATTCATGTAAATAAATTTTTATAACTTTATTTTAAGATGTCAATTTCTAAAATACATGTGAATTGATTTTTTATTATTAATCATACCTTGAGTGACTTTCCAAAATCATATTTCCCATTCCCAGAGAAATTTCTAGACCAATTACTTCCTATTTTATCGAGAGCATATTTCTAGAGTGATTTTGTTACATTCCACCTTCTAAAACAAAAATATGAAATTTTCAAAGATTTGATTGTATATAAAACATTTAAAATGAGTGAGTCATAATTTGATAAAAGAATTATACTTAAAAGACTACCTTTATATCAATACTTCTTTAGTCCATATAGACCATTAATTCCTTTGTTAGGGATGAGCCAGGTTTCAATTCAGTTTTATCCGTTCCTACCCTACACTTAATAATTATATGTTTATTGAAAGTTGATGTGTGGGGGTAAATGGAATCATGGTCAATTTTATGATTTAAAATATAAGGAAGAAGTGTGCAGGTGATTATTTTTGGAATTATAAAAGATTGTGGAATCATCCCTTATACTCTATTTTTTCCCCTCTTGAATAAAAAAATTCTAAAAATGATAAAATGAACTAAAAAAATGAAAAAAATGGGTTGTGATTTGGCTAAAGAAAAAATAACCATTAATAGGCATATGATTTCTACAATATGTGGTTATGTGGTAGATGTGAGGGTTTTTATAACAAATAAATTTTGAAAAATTATTTTTTTAAAAATGTTCTTTTAAAATGAAAAAAAAATAAAACAAACAAAAGTTCAAGAGAGGGCACAATCATTATTATACTTAAACTATCTATGTTCTATACTTTGAGTCTGGGGGAATGTTGGGAGTTGTTACAATTTTAAGTGGATAATTTCATCAAACTTTTTTTTACTTTAAATGTCATTATTTATAATTTAAGAGATAAACCACCTCCATGAGCATTAATTTTTAATATCAAGTCCTACCATCCTTAAAACTTAGAGGAATTAGAACCTTAATTGAATTTCCTTATGATTTATTGTGATTATTTGTCTTTACATAGTAGAGAAAGTAGTTTATTACAAGCTTATGGATAATGGAAATGTTATCGTGATATAATCATAACTCTAATTGAATTATATAATGAGAGATTGGAGAAAAGATTCAAAATTGAGTTATATCTTGATTTTTCAGGTCCAATAAAAATTAATTGGGGAGCTTGAATGAATAAAAGGCGATGTTCCATTAATTTTAAATGGGAAAATTAAAATACATGAATTGATTTTTTCTTTGAAAATATTAAATTTAATTGATATTTTATGGGGATTTTTTAAAATTCGACTTGACATTGATAATAGTTTGATTATATTTCATTGAAATTTGAATATTGATAACATTTGTAACCTATGATTTTCGATGTTGAGATTTTATGCTTGAGTAAAAACCTGGTTAAAGTGTGTGGGAATTGACAGGAAAAATATTTTTCAAAACTATACATTTAATATTAATATTCTTAGACCCAAAACAGTTTAGTTTATTTGTAATTGTCACATTTTTATGTTTTTGTGGAATTTTGAGAATAATTGTAAAAAATTGCCATATTTTTGTATTTAACTATGTTATTTTTATTTTATATTTAGTAAATACGTTATTAAAAACTTATTTAAAATTTGAAATTATTATATTTATGTATCTTTGAAATCCTGGGACACATTTCATCCATCTGGACCATAAGATCAATCCATAAATTGGAGTCCCAAAATCAGCTCACAACACATGACTCAAAAACAGTTCACATATATAGATAAATTTAAACATGAGAATATGTATATTTTTTCCACTCTAATAAATATTAAATTCAACATGGAAATATATAATGAATTTATTAACAACTTTCATTAAAGATGCAATGTGAAAATCAGCCTTTTCAAAGGCCATTAATGCATAATAATTTAGATACAAGAAATATGGAGAGGCTACCTGGACAGATTATATTCTTAGAGGGGAATTCTCATAAATCACGCTACGATTAGACACATATGATAAAGGTTTTGGGAGAGACACACATGAAAATTGGGATTTGATTTCATGAAGGGGACCTTATGTGAATCGAACATTTAATGGGTCTAACATGCGACATCTTTCAAAGAGAAAAATGACCTAGAAAAGGAGGATAGATCATCCTTCCAAAATTATTATATTCCATCCCATTCCATATGAGGCACCATGTAAGAGATCTACACCGAGGGAGGATGGCTACAAATTTCCCCATTTATTTTTTATTCTTCATTTTTTTATTTTTATTTATTTTTGTTTTATTTTCAATTGTAATTTAAATTTTTGTTTTATTAAATTAATCCATGCATTTTTGTTTCCCAATAAATTCTATAATTATTATAAAAATTTATCTTCTTCTAAGTATATGTATTATTATTATTATTTATAATATTATTCTTATTATCAATTTTATATTCATAACATTCTTATTTTAAAATTATTTTATCATTTTAATTCTCTTACCCTTTTTCAGAAAATATTCTCTAAAATATAATTATAATAATAATTATTATTATTATAAAATTATTTATAAACTATATATTTTATTTATTTCTTTTATTTTGTTTGTCTATCTCTCCTCATTCCCCATTATACAATTCTTATTTTATTTATCTACCATTCTTTTTTTTTCTTCCTCTCTTTTTCTTTCCATATTCCATCCACTATTCTATTATGTTATCTCAGTCTTGAAAAGAAGAGTTTGACCCCGATGCTTCACCTGGTTGGTGTACAAGGTATTCAATAATTTTTCTCAAAGTTTATTTTATGTCTATAGATAGAGTTGATTAGATTTCATGGATGAGGTAAATGCCTCGATGTGGTGAATGTTTCCAGTGACATGCAACTAAATATATCATTATTATTTTATGTAGTCACTTTTACCAAATTTAATTGGTTATTTAGTCACATATTAAAGTTGAAATCATTAATTGATAAAACAGATTCAATTGAGCTATGTCCTGGAAGGTGGAACCACCTAGACCAAGGAGTTTTATCATGATTTATTAAATAAGGAGGTGGAATTAAGGGTGCTTAAGAATTCAATGATATTGAAAAATTTCTAAATAAAGGACAATAAATCAAATATTAGAATTCATGTTTGAATTAGGAAACTGAAATAAAAAACATAATGGAGAATAATGGTCAAATCCAAATCCAAACCCCTCAAACGAAGTTCTTTCTTCATAAATCATTGTGTTTAGATTTTCATGTTTGTTTAAATTTCTATTTTTGTGTGTCAATCCCTTAAATAATAAAAAAACCAAAAAAAATTGTCATTATTACCGTTAGAATATATAAAAAATCTTTGGTGATATAGAAGAGGTAGGTGAAACAAAATGAAACGGTCCTCAAGTTAGATGACCCTGGTCCACCACTATGGTTAACTAGGAAACATTATAATTGATTTTGACCATGCCCCATGACAGGTGTGTGTCAAAACTGGAAATGTTTCCATAGATCCATTTAGTTGTTTACTTTACTTTTTCAATTTTCACATTTGATATTGTTTTCATTATTTTTCCAAAAAATACCATAACAATTATTTTTCAATGATGTATCCAAACTAAAATTACACTTCATGGAATGATTACTCACAGCTGCAACACCAGCAGTAACAAAGAAAACTACAAAAATAAACAAAATAATAATAACAACAAAACAAGACTATAATAGAGATTAATTGTAAGAAGGATAAGCCACCAAAGTGGTGTAATTTGAAGAAATTATGGATGAGGATGAATAAATTTCTACATCCAGTGAATATCAACTCCAAGTGTCTCTTTCAATTGAAGAGGAGATTCAAGCTGGCCTAATTCAGGGAGTTGATCCTTTCATGGAATCATTATCTTACAATTTCCATGAAACTAAATTTAGTGTCACTCCCTCTTATTTTGATTTTATATATTTGGATAACTCACATTTTTTCATGGAATAATATGATGAAAAAAGTAACCTATTGAGGAAAACATGGCATTCCTTAAAAATACTAAATATACATTAGAGGAAGTCCATGAAGTGATACTGGTGGCTCTACCAAAAGGACAAGAGACACTTGATGCTTCACTTCTGGAAAAACCACTAGAAATAGATGAAGATGTTTCAAAAGTAGCAACGATGGAGGATGAGGTTGCATAGTTCATCTAACCCACACAATGCAAGATGTACCACATTGTGATATGGAATAATATAGTGTAATATATATGGAATTATCCTAGAAAATAATAAACAAGTGGATGCAGAGAAAATAAACATGTGGGGGATCAATTCAAAGAATCCCCAACAATCATCAGACTATGGATAACAGCTGGTACTTCCCTCTAGAGGAAGTAAAAATTTAGGGACCACATTGGGATAATAACAAGATTTAAATTTTCATGATTACTAGGAATTTAGATTTCAATATAATTTCTTAGTGGTAGTTCAGCATTCATCCCACTCATACATATATTTTGAGCTTTAATGACATGCTCATTATACTTAATTAAGTAATTCACTTTTGCAGGTTCATAAATGGGAATATGATTCCTCAAATAGTGGATTAAAAGGTCTATGAATCATGGGTAAGAGAGTTTATTTTTATTGTTCAAAATTTTAAACTCATTACATTTTGGCCCTAAATCATGTTTTGAGCATTAGAGAAAAAATTACATGCCCACACCTGAATTTACACTCTACATGAATGAACTAGGGGATATTTGTTTCTCTAGAATCCAATGATTTCATGTTTTAGATTTAATTATTTATGAAATTTAATTAGTAAAATTGAAAAATGGATGATTAGGGTGCATCATGGATATCAAAATGAAGACTCATGATTTGAAGAAATTATTTCATTCATGTAAATGAAATTTTCTAACAATATTTCATGCTTTTAATTTGTGAAACTCACGTGACTTGATATTTTTATTATTAATCATGCCATGATTGATTGTCCCAAATCACATGTCCCATTAATGAGAGGATATCTAGACCATGGAAGTCCTATTTTATCTTGAGCATTTTTCTTGAGTGATCTTGGGTCATGCCACATTATAGAACATAAATTTGATCTTTTCTAATATATGACTATACAAAAACACATTTAAAATTATTGAGATTATTTTGATGAACCACTTATCCATAAAATACCACATTTACATCAGTGTTTATTTACCCCATAGATACCAAGAATGTCCTTGTCAGATATGGGCTATGTTTCAATCCATTTTATTCCATTCCTACCATACTCTTAGTATTTGCGTTATATTTAATTTTTTATGTGTGGGGTTAAATGAAATCATAGTAAATAGGATGATAAATGTAAGGAAGAAGTGTGAGGGGATTATTTTGGGAATTTTAAAAGGTTGTGGAATCATTCATTGTACTCTATTGTTTTTCCCTCTTGAATAAAAAAATGATCAAAATGAAAAAAATAAACAAAAAACATGAGAAAATGGGTATTGATTTGGGTAAACCAAAAATCACCATTACTTGACCTGTGATTTCTATCTTAAATGGGTATGTGGTGGATGCGAGGTTTATTATAATGAATAACTTTTTAAAAAGAAACAAAAAATTAAAAAGGTTTTTTAGAAATGAAAAAAAAGTTAAAGTAAAAAAATATTCAAGAGTGGGCACAAATCATTAACTATACTTAAACTGGCCATGATAGATACATCGAGTCTTGGATAATATTAGGAGTTGTTAAAATTTGAAGGGGATAATGTCATTTAACTTTTTTACTTTGAATATCATGCATTATTAATTAAAAGATAAACCTACTCCTTGAGTTTTAAGTTTTAACATCAAGTCCTACTAACCATAATCCTCAAAGTCATTAGAACCGTACGTCTATGTCCTCATGATATTATGTGTTTTTGTCCTTAAAAAGTGAATAAAGTAGTTATTTTACAAGATTATGTACTAGGATCATGTTCTAATGATATGAGAATAAATATTATTGAATTGTATCATGTGATATGGGATAAATGATTTGAAATTGAGTTATATCACTATTTGACATGTTTAATAAAAATAAATTAAGGATATTGAATGAATGAAAGGAGAAGTTCCATCAATTTTCAATGTATAAAAGTAAAATACATGAATTGATTATTTCTTAAAAAAAATAGGAAATTGAATTAAAATTTTATATGGAATTTTGAAAATTTTATTGGACATTTATAATTGTTTGATTATATTGCATTGAAATTTGAATATTGATAACATTGGTGACCTCTAATTTTTAATGTTGAGATTTTATGATTGAGAATAAGCATGGTTTATGTGTGGGTTTGTTGGAAGAAAAAATATTATTCATAATTATTAATTTAATTTCAATGTTTTTAGACCCACTAAAATGTTATTTTTTTACCAATTGTTACATTTTTTTGTGGAATTTTGAGCTTAATTGAAAAAATAGATTTATTTTGGGATTGAATTATTTTATTTTTATTAAGTATTTAGGCCATAAAATTTTCTAAACTTATTGAAATTATTAATTTTTTTATTAGTATCCCATAAATCTTGGTATACATTGAATCCTACTAGACCACAAGCTCAATCCATAAATTGGATTCCCAAAATCAACTCACAACACATGCCTTGAAAATTGATTACAGATATAGAAGGTTTTAAATATGAGAATTTATCTCTATTTTTTCCAGTCCAATGAATATTAAATTAGACTTGGATATAGAGGAAATATTTATTAAGAACATTCATTAAGGAGTAAAGTCGTGAATCAGCCATTTGGAAGGCCATTAATTCGTAGTAAATCAGGTACACGAAATTTGGACAGGCTCCCGGGGTAGATTAAATTATTATAGGGAAATGATCATAAATCTCACAACACTTTTCAAAATATTCTAAAATTTTTAGAGGAGACACAAAAGTAAATTGGTAATAAATTTCATGCAGAGGTCCATGAGTGAATCGACTATTTAATGGGTCTAACACATGGCAACTTTCAAAGGGAAAATTTGACCTATAAATGGAGGAGAGATACACTTTCCCAAATTATTATATTCCATTTTATTCCATCCAAGGAACCATGGAGGAGATCTCCACCGATAGAGGCCAGCCACATATCTCCCCCATTTCTTCTAATTCATTTTTTCATGTTTTCTTTGTTTTACTTTTATTTTCAATTGTATTTTAAATTTTAGTTTTATTAAATGAATCTATGAATTCGTGTTTCTCTATCCATTATACAATTATTCTTCACAATTATATTCTTTTAATGATATGTATTATTGTTATTATTATTAATATTATTATAATTATAATTATAATTATTATTATTATCATTTTAAGAATTATAATATTATTATTTTAATGGTATTTTCTCATTTTCCTTATCTTCTCATTTTCAAAAATAAATCAATTAAATATAATAAGAATAAGAATAAGAATAATTATTATGATTATTTTAACATTATTTATAAATTATAATTTTTTTTATTTTTTTTATTTTTTTATCTCTATCTCTCTCATCATTCCCCATTTTTCATTTTTATTTTATTCAACCATAATTAATTCTTTATTCCTCTCTTCTTTTTCCATTATTCCATCCACTCATCCATTATGATTTCTCCATCTCATAAATGTGAGGCTGACCCCATGGATTGTCCTGGGGGGAGTTCAAGGTGTTCATGAATTTTCCTCAAAGTGTATTTTATGTCTGTAGGTAGAATTGATTAGTATGCATGGACGAGGATAATTCCCTGATGTGGTGGCTGCCCCAATTATATGAAACAAAATATATTTCTATTATTTTATTTAATCACATTTCTCTCTCACTATTAGTATGTTCTTCACATGTTGGAGTTAAACTAATCCATTGATGAAATAAGTTTGATTGATCTGGGTCTTGGATGGTGAAACCTCATAGACCGAAGAGTGTCATCACACATAATTAAAATAGGGGGAGGAATTGAGGGTGCTTTAGAATTCAAGGATATTCCACAATTTCTAAATAAATAATAGAAAATAAAACATGAGATTTCATGTTTGTATTATCAAACTGAAATCTAAAAAATAAATGATAATGATTATTGAATCCAAAACCAAAACCCCATACAAGTACTTTCTTCTTAACTCATTTTGTTTATATTTTCATGTTAATTTAAATTTCAATTTTTAAAGTAATTTACTTAAATAATAAAACGCACAAATACATTTTCATAGTTTTAATTTGATAATAATGAAACAAAAAGTGGTATATTAAGTGATATAGAAGGTGTAGTTGAAAAAACTGAAAGGATTTTCAGGTGAGACGACCTTGGTCAACCACTATTCTACATTTGGAAAAATTATAATTTCTTTTTACCATGCCCTGTGATAGGTGTACATTATTTTCCCAAACCATGCGCATTGATAGTGGAAACCGTGGTAGTGAGGTTTGCGTGGTTGGTGCACTCTTTTAAAAACCATACACCCACAAGTAGAAAACATGCACCTTTGAAAAAAGGGGTACATAGTTTGGGTGCATGGTTTTAAAATAGAGTGACCCTTCCCATGACACCTTTCATACAAGAAATACATAATTGGAAAATTAGTTTTAAAATCCCAAAATCTTTTTTAGGTTCCCAATGGGTATTTATGACCATATTGTGTTTTCTTCTTCCTTGGAGGATCTGAAGAGGTAATTTGGGATCCTCTACAACCTTAGAGAAGCAATCAAATTATAAAATAATTATTCTTGATCTCGTCTTGATGAGATTCACCTTCTCGTTCCCATTATTCCTCTCTCTCATCATTCCTCACTAGGGTTTTCAGATCTCGGTTTTGTGGTAGGATCCAACACCCATTATTTTAGATCTTTAACCTTGGGTTCGTTCTTGAATCCTTGTTGCTGATGTTCTTCATTAGATTTTACAAATTAGGGGTTTCTGTTTGGATATCCAGTGATCCATAGTGATGTGGTTCTATTTATGATGGCCAATATGATTAACCCTAAATTAATTTTTTTAAATTCATCTTCATGATTTAAATTCAATCGCTTGTCCGAAATTAGGTTTTTTTATTGAATTTCTTCCATTGGTTTATTAAAAACTGAAATCCATTGAATTGGTTATTTTAAATTTTATTTAGTATTAAATTGAGGAAAACACCTAATTATATTAAATTGGGGTGTATTGTAGAATTGGATAAATTAATTGTGGAATTTTAATTCTCAAATTTATTTGATGAAATAGTCTTAAAATTGGAATTTTAGAAAATGTCTTAAAATGGTTTTGAGAGACACCATGTCATTTCATCATGGAAAATGAATTTTTTGATTAACAATGAATGGTTTTGTTTTTAAATGGAAGTTGGAATATTTGAAATTGATAAATGGGATGAGTGGTATTTTAATCAATTTTAAAATAATTTTCCCATCACTGATTTTTATTAGAGAACATGCCTTCCTTAATAGATTGTGAGTTATACAAGAAAACACTCAATCACTTAAAAAAAACAATACATATTCATTCGGTCACATCTCTAATGGGATGGTTATGGGTCCTCTTCGAATAGTGATAAAGGGATGTGTGTAAACATAATTTCATGATAACCATTTGATATTAAGTGAGTCTTATACCCTGGATCTATCATACCTTTTGATAGATAACCATGTTTCTCATTTTTTTATATTTTAAGTATATTCCATATGAATTTTTATAAAATGTTTTATATAAAATGTTTATCAATCTATTTGAATAAATTATTTCCTTTATATGAAATGTAAAACATCATTTTTATAAAGTATGAATTTTATATTCCATGACTGTCTATTTAAAATCAATATTTTTATCTAGATAACTATATGTGAAATTTTTTATGTCATCCTTAGTGACCCCCTACTGGGATTTGAGTTGAAACCCAAAATTTTACTTCATTTTTTAATATTATCTCCTTCTAGGTTTGAGAAAGTGTAAGGTGCTGCGTAGAGGTGTTGTTGAACATTGGACTTGAAGAGTTGTGTCCATCGGGACATGCATGTTTATCCTATTTTCTGGTATAATTTCATTATACTTTACATTTTTACCTATTTTAATTGTCCTATAGTTCTTGTTAGGGATATTCTCTTGCATGCATACTAAACGTTTTCTATTGTTTCCATTATGCATGTGGAAAATTCATTTGCACATTAATTTATTGCGATTTGGGGTGCTATTCTCTTACCCATGGGGATTGGGATTAACCCATGGGATATTTTTATTTTATCTCATGTATCAAGGTAACATGATATCTATGGTGGTTTGTGACAAAGTTGTATGAAGTGTGCATGTTTTTCATATTTATTTGATATCAATATGATCTTTTGTATTCTTTTTGTGTCATAAATGGTAGTTATGACTAAGTGCCCAGACATATTTCACCATAATGAGCCTTAATTATCCCAATGTGGTTTAAGAAAATATGCGTTTAGGATAATTTCTAGTATCTTCCCTACTTTTCAATTGGATGGGATTGAAATCCAAATATTGTTTTTCTACCTGTTAGGATTTATTTCCCTTGTTTCTATATTTAGTGTCAATATTATGTCTCCAATGTTGTGTGATGATTTTTATCAGCCTTATCTCTATAATAAGACATGATAATATGATCTAGGTGGATGTTATTGATGAAACACAATGATTAAATTCACTAATAGACCCAAGTCTAGTTGAGGGGATTATGCATACTATCTAAGATCTGGTAAAGAAACTTACACATGTTCCCATTCAGTCTCTAACTATGGAGAATAGTGTTCAAATTCTCAAATGAACACCTTAAGGTAGAGGAATGATAGGTATGTGTTGATATTTGTTTTGAATTTTTAGAGACACCAGATGAAATAAAGGTGAGGTGTGCCCCCTTCTTGCTAGGGGGGCTAGGAGGAGATGTCAGCATATGATTGTGACAAAGAAGAAGCAAGATGTTTTAGGTAGGAATGTATTCAAGAGTCCTTTAATAAAACAGTTCTATCTAGTGTTAATTGTGTGGGATATAGATTTTTAGTTTTTCACACTTGTGCAGGATGAAAAGGCTATGATAGAGAATGAAAACCATTTTGCTGAGCTAGTGAAATTATCATTGGACATATTTTTAATGTGAAGATGAAGAATCGATGGTTTGATATGGAAAATTTATCTTATAATCATTATTATATTTTCATTTTAAATCACCTTTCTTATGTTGATGTGTTGGATATAGTGTTGATGGTCTAAATGGACCAAATTATAATTCCATGGTTGATGTGAGTATATTTTTCTCCTAGTGGAAGAGAGAATTCCTCTATGGGAAAATGAAACATAATTATTCTCATGGTGTTTCTTATTAGAATTTTTAATAGTCCTTCTATAGTGTTTGGATGATTAACATTGATTTTATACCCATTTGGAAGTCTAGGTTACTCAACGGGGGTTTTCACTAAGGCACCTAGGATATGTGGCTCCTACGAACACTCAGATCACTTTCATATGTTCTTCTATGTCCTTTGTACTATGCATAGTTCCACTGGATCATAATTTTCTTCTAAAACTATAGTGAAATCATATTCTTCTTGAAAAACACTATTCCAAACTCAAGAATATAAAATTATGATTCATCACGTAGTTGAAGAGTCTCCAAAGGAAGAAAATATGAGTCCAGTGACGTGAGATGTACCATCACTATAGCTTCATCATCAATGACTACATTTTTGAAAAGTGGTTCATCTCATTTCATTATTTAAATCCATATTGTCAATTTTCTTAATTCGCATTCTGAGATATTTTCTTATGTGATGGATATTACTACACCCATTGAAATGAAGAGAAAAAAGGGTCTTTGTAGTCCCAATTTTTATTTATCTTTATTAGATGTTGAGAATGATTTGGATTTTATGGTTAACATCATAAACCCGATTGATTTCATATTTGGGGTCAATTTACTCATTTGCAATAAAACATGGAATGATTGATATATTCAGCGAGTTTCCATTATGGCGCCCAATGGGGTGTTTTATATCATTCAAGGAGAAGAGGATCCAAGGTTGGGTAGGTTCACACCTTCTTATCCTATGTTGGGGAATGAAATAACGGTGTTTTTATTTGACATAGAGTAACAAAAATTTACCTATGATCTCCCTCAAGTTGTCACTGAGTATCCCAATATTTTAACTTCTCTGGTTTTCCACCGGTAATGGAGGTAGAGTTTTTTTTATCATTTTACAGATTGTTAATAAGGTAATATATATTCATTCTTACCATATGAAACCATCTAAAATTGATGCTTTGAAGAATCAGTTGGATGCTATTTTAGATAATGGATTTATAAGATCTAGTGTGTCACCTTGGCCGGTTCTAGTTCTCTTTGTTAAGAAAGTTGACAGGTTACTTCTTCTATTCATTCATTACAAAAACTCAATAGAGTAACAATAAAGAACATATATCAATTTCATCATATTGATGACTTGATAGACTTGTTAAAAGTGGAGAAGTGGTCCTTGAACATTGATATTTTATCAAGTTACCATTAGTTAAGGATAAAACAATATGACATTCATAAAACCACCTTTTGGACAAATTTATTCCATTTTACCTTATCATAACATTTGTTTTAACAAATTATAACGCATTATTGATGGATTTTAGAAAAATTATTTTAAATGAGTATCTTGATTATTTAGTATTTATATTTATTGATCATATACTTGTTTACTCTGTGTTTGAGAGGGATCGTAAAAGTCATATTAGAGTAATTTTGGAATTTTTGAGAAATCAGTACATTTATGGAAGGATTTTGAAATGTGATTGATGGATTAGGTAAGTGAATTTATTGGGACGAGTGGGGTCAAAAAATTGTAATTTAGTCTATCCATTAAAGGTGAAAGATGTTATGAATTTTTAATATACATAAATTGTTTTTGAGATTCATATATTCTTGGGTTTAGTTCGGTATTGTTGCATGGTTGTTAAGTACTTCTCAAAGTTGGATTGTATAATATGTTCTCTAAATCAGAAGAGAGTAATATTATATTGGGATGAAAACTTTCAGAATTATTTTTTGAGATGACGTGATATTTTTCTAGTGCACCGATGTTGACTCTTCCGAAGGATGATCATAGCTATGTGGGATTTTTTGATACATCAAGTTCATGTTTGGACTGTTTTCTTATGACGAGTCACCATGTTGTTGCTTATGGATCTCATCATATGATTCTACAAATGAATAATTATTTTACCCATGACCTTGAACTCGTACATATGAGGCATACTATTAATAATCAGTGGAACTATTCTTCAAAAAAAGTTTTACCCAGTATTCTATCTATAAGATCATGAGTTATATCTTATGTAAAAAATATCTGAATCTCCGCCAATGATTTCAGGAGGAATAATTTTAATATTTTGAATGTGAAATTTATTATACCATGGGGAATGTGAATTTCAACACTGATTCTTTATAAAAAAAACTACAATTCATGCCATGAAAGAATCATTAGAAGAGTGTAATTTGATGTCTCTTTTTGAATAGTTTTATATTAGAGTTTGGAAATTCAGGTCTGAGATTTCAATTACTAGTTTTCATATTAAATATGCACTTCTCAAGATTATTGTTCAAAAAATGTAGTTTTATGGTTAGTACTGTGGTATTAGAGAATCTCTTTATGGTGGGGAGACCATTGTTGACTGTGCATTCTCCATGGAGGGCAGCCTATTCCAGTAGAAATGTTTTGTGTGCTACCATTATTAGTGAAGAAAGGTGTTTTGAGGGAATTCCATATTTCCCAATGGCATGTAAAACAAGGAATAAAGAAGATGTTATATGACATGCGTCGATAATTTTGGAGGCCATGTATGATATGGGGAATTGATAAATTTGTCTATGATTGCAATACGTTCTAATAGGTTAAGGAAAAGAACTTGAAACCTTCTTTTTGGATTTAGTCACTTCTAGTTCTAACTTGGAATTGGGATGAGATAAACATGTATTTTTGGGTTATTTTCCTATGTACCCAAATAATGAATAATATTATATGGGTTTGGATCAGTCAGGTGAAAAAATAATCCCACTTTATACCCATTCATGATACAAATGAAGTTGAGGTGTTGGGAAATCTCTATATAAAAGAGATTGTTTGTTTTCATGGAGTTCCATTTTCATTAGTCTCTTATAGATATCCTTTATTAACTTCTCAGTTTTGGAGAGCCCTTCATGAGGTATCGCGATCTATGGTCTATCTGAGAACAACATACCATCCATAGTCAGATGACCAAACAGAAATTTCTCTATATATTCTTAAGGATATGCTTCGTGATAGAATCCCCGATTTTGGTGGGGTTTTGGATGATCATATTTGGATGATTGAGTTTAGTTATAACAATAGTTACCTGTATATGACAAGAATGGATCCTTTTGTGGCCTTGTATAGAAGACCTTGTAAATCTCTATTGTGTTGGTCAAATATTGGTGAAAGTTCATTAGTTGGATGAAGATTGGTTCAATATATTATCAAAAATATTTAGATTATTTATTAGAGAATATTGAACGAACATATATGATACAAAAGTTATGCTGATTTCTATTATAGACCACCGAATATATTAGTTTTTTACTATGTTATTATAAAAATTCCACCTCGTTTGGGTCATCGATGGCTCTAGGGGCATGAGAAACATGATCATAATTTTGTGGCACCTTGTGAGGTACTTGAGCAGGTGGGAAAATATTCCTACCATTTATCACTTGCACTAAAAAACATGTTGATACATAACATGTTTCATGTATCTCAACTACAAATGTATCAATCTGATTCATGTCACATTCTAGGCCAAAGTGATAATTAGGTTGAATGTAGTTTATTCGTGACTTAGAATCCAGTCATGATAGTTAATTCTGAAACCAAGGTACTTCATGGAAGAATGATACATTTGGATTTAGTTAATTGAAGAATGGTCATGATACTCATGAGATATGGGATAGAGAGTGAGTAATTATAGAGCAGTGGCCTCATCTTTTTGACATGGAAATTCTTAACAACCTTTATGGGGACAAAAGGGTTTTAGGGTAGGAAGGTTATAACATTCTATAATTATTTTTAGATATTTTTAAACACCTATTTAGACCATGCTTTTGTTGGGTTTCATTTAAGGTTTTTTTGGGAGAATGTTTTTAAAAAATATGGAATTTTTTGTGCAGTGCACAATTGGCGCAAAGTTTTCCTAATATATACACCCTACCAGTTTAGTTTGTGTAGTTTGAGGTAGTGATAGTATGAAAAACTGTGTGCCCACTTAGTAAAAACCATAAACCTTTGAAAAAGAGGTTCACATTTACGGTCCACAGTTTTTTAATCGTGTGTCCCTAAAACATAAACCCTATTCATGTTTAATAATTAATCTTAATATTTGTTATAAAATCCTTAAAACCTTTTTTAATGTTCTGGACTGGGCTATATAACCCTATTATGTTTTATTATTTTTTGGAGGCTCCCAAGAGGTTAATTTGGACCCTCTGCACCCTTATAAAGTAAATATAAGCTAATATAATGACGTTCGATGCCTTCTGGTTAAGATTCCTCTTAATGTTCTCTTTCTTTTAGTCTCTCAAATTTGATCCCTATTGTTTTGTAGAGTTTTGTATTGTGGGAGGTTCTAATACCCACTTTTTAATATCTTGAATCTATGTTTGATTCATAGATCCTCATTTCAAAAATTATAATTATGGTTTTCCTCTTATGGATGTGTGTTTCAAGATCCCGTATCCCTGAGTTAGGTTGTTCTATTTATGATAACAAATTTGATTAACCCTAAATTGTTTGATTTAAATTAAATTTCAGGATTTAAATGTAATTTCTTGATTAAATTTAAATTGTTCTATTTAAATTAAATTTTATTCAATTGGTTTTTTAAAAACCCAATTATATTTAATTAGGGGTTTGAAATTTGATTTGGAATGAAATTGGAAAAACCCCCAATTCTATTGAGTTGAGGAGTGTTTTGAATTTAAATGGAAATGGTTTAAATTAATTTTTGAAATTTTAATTGTGGAATTTATTTGATGAAATTGATTTCAAATTGGTATTTGATAAAATTAATTATAAATAATGCTGATAGAAACCTAATGGTTTTATTTTAGAAAATGAATTTTTTGATTAAAAACACATGTTTTAGTTTTTAAAATGATATTGACATAGTTCAAATAGATGAATGGGATGAATAGTATATTAAATAGTTTTAAAATAATTTTAACATCACTGGTGGTTATTATAGAACATGATAGCCTATGTAGTCAGTGAGTTATTTGGGACATCACTCTACCACCTCATAACACTAACAATAATTGTGCATTAGGTCTCATCCCCGTTGGGATGGTGATGGATCCTCCATGGCCATTATTAGAGGGGTGTGTGTAATATATTTTTATTAAAACTATTTGAGTGAGTGGGAGTCCCATATCCTAGAAGTATCATACCTTTTAAAATATGGTCTTGTTTCTCAATTTCTGGACATTTTAAATATATGCCATTTTTTATTGTAAACCATTTTAAACACTCCTTAAGAATTTATATAATTTTTTTATATAAAATGTTTTACATATAATGTTTATAAATACATTTTTAATGTATTTTCATCATTTTAAATATAAATCATGATTTTTCTGAAATATTATTTTGAAATGGTGTTCTTATTTATTTAAAATTAAATGGTTTATTTGGTTAATTTAGTGTATTATCATATTATGGAAGCAATGGTTAGACCCTATTGGGATTTTAGCACACACCCTAGGTATCCATTTGGCTGTTTATATATTATCTCCTTCCAGGATAGGTAAATGGTAAAGAACCACTTGAAGGTGGTTATAGTTTTTGATCCATGGTCTTGGATAGTTTTGTTAGCTTGGATATGGGTGTTTATCCTATTTTCGAGCACATATTGGTATTATATTTGGTTTTTACCAGTTTTAATTCATGTGTAGTTCTCCCTATAGAGTTTCTCTTATATTTATACTGACCTATTTAACTAAATTCTTCCCTGTTTTTAGAATTTTTTCCCTGATAATTTTTTATTATTCTCAGTTCTAGTCACCAACCTATGAGGATGAAGAATGTATCTTAGGCTATGTCAGCTCTGGCTTGGGTATCAGGGTACCATGGTATCTAGGATGGTTAGAAACACTAATTATGTGTTCTCTTAGGATAAATATTTATTTTCCATCTCATTTTTTAAAATGGTAATTATGAAACACTTTTAACTATGTGGATTTTCAACAATGATATATCCAAACACTAAAACTGTTCCCATCCTCTCAAATAAAATATATTATCTTCCACCACACATTACTTCTGATAAACATTAAGTCTTATTATGGATATATTTTGGAAGAATATTTTTGAAAAGAAAATATTTTAAAAAATTTCACTTCTCCTTTCTTAATCCAGATTTTCATCTTTTCAATGATTCACTATTGTAGAATATTTTATAATGATAAAATTTATTTGAGTTTGGAAATAAAATTTTCAAAAAAATGTTTTTTCTATGTGACCTATAAAATCCTTATTTTAAAATAATATTATATATGATTTAAAATATTTATCATTGAAATAATCAATAATGTCCATTATATTTTATATTAATAAACCACGTATAATTCTAATATTAATTGAAATATATTATTTTATTAATATACAATTAATTATTCATTTAATTGAATGATGTATACCTATATTATATTAATAAATTAATTAGAAAAATTATTTTATTAAATGTATAAATTTATCTATTTAATTTAAATTACATATTATTTATAATTGTTATTAAATGGTATTTACAGATAATTATACTTGATTTTATTAGATACAAATTTACTCAAAGGTTTTATAATGTTTATATTACAAATGTAATTATTAATTTTTTTGATGTATAAATCCTTTTGAAAAAGATATGAAACTAATAATCATTCCATTAGTTACTTATGATTCACTAAATGAAACAAATCTTATTTAAATGGTATTTCTTTAGGGTATAAAAGGTTATTGTTTTTATTTTGAATATTTTCATAAACCCTCTTTATTTCCATGAGTTCATTAAAATATTATAAGTGAATTAATTTTTATGTTACAATCAAAAGTATCGATGAATGATGAGTGCAGTCATATATCATTCTCCAATAAATCAGTCTAGTATTTACATATCACAAAAAAAATTATTTTTCCAATAGATTTTTGTTTCGCATAAGATAGGTCATTGATGGTGTTTTTAAGAACATAATGTTTCCAAATACTAAGGTTTTGTTACAAATTTTAAGAGTATCAAAGTTATATTCTTACATTCATTCTTATGTTATGATTTATATTTTCATTTTTTATTAACTCATTCATGTATTATGTTATTCCAAAACTTATTCCATGATGCATGATCTATTCTTTGTGAAGGATATTCCTTTTATGAATCATTACAATAACTATATTCTCATTTTATACTCACTTATTACACATTTTTTTCACTTATACTTAACCTTACCGAGAAACTAAGCTCACACAATTAGTGAGTTTCCATTTCCTGATTTTGTGAGTATTGGAAAATTATAGAGTGCATAGAGAATATTCTTTTTTTCATAGTTTAGAGGAAGTGTTGAAGAAACATTATGTATTAAGAAGTTTTTTATATAATGGGAAAATTATTGATTGATGTAAAGAAAAAAATTCATTGTTAATGTTTCGTATGGGTATTATAAAAATAATATCAAAAAAGGTATCTTCTATATATTTTAATGAAATATTTTCTATAAGTTACTTGGATTAGATGGATATATTTATAAGCTATTATAGTTGGAATTAGATTAGGGTTAAGATTAATTTTGAATATTAAGATGATATCCATTATAGATAAATTTTTAGTTAGAAATGTCATCAAAAGATGATAAGTTATTCTTGATTATAATTTTAGTGCATGAATTACTGTTAATTATTTTGTGCTAGAATTCTAAGAAGAAGTATAAAATAACATTAGTGAAACCCCTAGGAATATGTATAAGGGATAAGTCCAATAGTAGTATAATATCATGAAATTTCACTAAAGTAGAGATGGTTTAGTTTTCTAGGAAAAAACACATCCAATTCGTGTTACTACAAGTGAATTATAGCTCAAGAATAGATTTACTCAAGGGTAATTACCCTAAAAGAGAATATTGTGTATTATCTCAATCATAAACTATTAGATGATATTGAATCATAACTAAAAAACTGGATTGACACTCTTAGTGGGCACGATTTGATAAATCACGTTTTCATTATAAATAATTATGATGGATTTATTTTCATGTAGAATTAATGGGTTAGGTTAAGAATAATAAGATATCCATATATATGAAAAATTAGATAGAAAATAATGTTTCAAAGGACAAAATTTTGTTTTAATTTGACAATATATATTAGGACTGAGTTTTCTTTACCATTTACACTGATCTTATTGATAACTATTTTGGTTTTTACAATTTGGTTGTATTAGGATCACATAGATGATACTAAGAGAGGTTTTTATCTAGAAACCACTATTTTATAGGACCAAATAAGGGATCATACATAAATAGTTGAGAAAATTTTTATAATCCTATTATGATGGAAAAGTTATGGTTTTGAGCCTTACATAAGGAAGTGAAGTTGACATCATAATGAAAATTAATTCATGATACTCTAATTTATTTTCAATAGTGAGTGGTATATAATGATGATGATTTGGTATATTTTAAATATTATAATAATTATGTGAAATATATATGGATTTTCTCTAATAAATTTGTTTAGTTAATTAGTTATAAAAAAATAAAAAATAGTATCAACAACATTGAAATGTGAATTTATGATAATATTATATTTTTTGGATAAATATTGGATTAAAAAATATTTATGTATGGAAAAATATTATGATAAATATAAGATTTTTCTTAAGGAAATAAAATGATCATTGATTTAAAGTGAATAATTTTATACAGTATTAATAAACATGTAATTGATTAATGATTTTATTAAAAGGTGGTATATTCTATTTTCGAAATTGTTTATCTAATTTTGGGGAATATGAAATATATTTATTAATTTCACATATTAGTAACTGGTGATCAATAAATTCAGGGGTTTAAGATAGATTTAATTTTTAAAGGAATATATAATCTCAAATCTGTGACAACCGGGTCCCGGTGACAGCACAGACACCCCGCCTTAACATGGTCGTCAGGTCCTGGCCTACCAGGTACCACCAGTTGCCCCCGCAGACACGTGGGACACACCCCAAGGTCCACCCACGGGCCCGAACGGGTCATCTGACTAACGATAGTCCCCACAGGCCAACACATGTCCTTCCTAGTGTGCTTTGTCCTCACTCACACACACCCTGGGGAACTTCTCAGGAGGTCACCCATCCTGATCACTACTCCAGGCCAAGCACGCTTAACTGTGGAGTTCTAATCAGGCAGGCTCCCGAAAAGGAAGGTGCACCTTGTTGACATGAGTCATATCATTTAGTCATTTAACCCTTTATCATTTGGGGATGTTACAATCACCCCCCCTTTAGGGCACAACGCCCTCGTTGTGGGCCCTACATCTCAACCCAGGCAGTGCACCGCACTTAAGGCTGGGTTCCTCCTCTAATACCAAATGTGACAACCGGGTCCCGGTGACAGCACAGACACCCCGCCTTAACATGGCCGTCAGGTCCTGGCCTACCAGGTACCACCAGTTGCCCCCGTAAGCACGTGGGATCCACCCCAAGATCCACCCACGGGCTCGAACGGGTCATCTGACTAATGATAGTCTCCACAGGCCAACACATGTCCTTCCTAGTGTGCTTTGTCCTTACTCACACACACCCTGGGGAACTTCCTAGGAGGTCACCCATCCTGATCACTACTCTAGGCCAAGCACACTTAACTGTGGAGTTCTAATCAGTCAGGCTCCCGAAAAGGAAGGTGCACCTTGTTGACATGAGTCATATCATTTAGTCATTTAACCCTTTATCATTTGGGGATGTTACAAAATCTATTTAATGTCTAATAGAATAACATAGTTTTTGGAGAGGTATGTTATGGAGAAATGACTAGGTTATATACCTAGAAAGATATATTATTGTATGAATAGATAATTTTGTTTGATTAAAGATATTTAACTAAATATTTTATATTAGAGAAAGGTACATGTAATATTATAATTTATATCCCTTATGATGAATATATTGAGAATACCCAAAAATAGATTCATTAGTTATGAAAAATTGAACTTGTGAGATCGTAAATAATTTTTGGTGTGAGGTGAAATAAACCAAGATATTAATTTATGTTTTCCTCTTATTAAGTCAAATATTTCTTACACATTTATCCATATGAAACACAAAAATAAAATGAAACCACAACATATATATTATAAATATTTCATACGGTCAATAAAACCACCACAAATTATGAAATTTATTTATGTATATTTATATATAAATGTTATTTTATAAAAACATACTTAAATTATTTTTAAATTTATTAATAAATATTCTTATACGCTTCATATTTTATATAATACCACTAAATTTATTATTGTTAAATAAAAATTTTAATAAAATATAACATTTATTGATTAATATTATAATTATTCCTTTAAAAAATGTATAAAAATAAATAGTATTTTAAAATAATAATTTCGTGTAAAATTATTTTTACTTAATATTTATAATTTTAGTTAAAAGATAAGTTTATATATTTTATATAGTTATATAAAATAAATTAATATCAATTTTTTATTCATTGAAACAATATTAGAATAAGTTACTTTTTAGAGAAAATTTATATAATAATTGATTTTTAGATGAATATTGAAATATATCGTTTTCAAAAATACCATGATTTTTAGGGAATTTTTAGTTTATAAGTAAGACATTTATATTTATTTAAAAATTAAAAATTTATAATTGAATTTATAAATTCATAAATATCTAAATTTTTGCATTCATATAATTACAATTGATAACATGAGTGATATTTTTCTAAAAAAATATCTTCTATTGATTTTACATTTTAGTTTTTGACACTATATATTTATATTTTTATAAATTAAGTAAAATTAATTGGTTTTATAATTTTGAATAAGTAGGTTCTGGTCATTTAATGTGGGAAATTTTATTTTATTTTTCATACCAGATACATCACATTTAGGAGACACTAGTTACCACGGTAAAACATAAAATGGAAAATTTGGAAAATCAATTGATAATGAATTGATTACATGTTTAAAAAATGTATTGTAATTGGTGTATATGAACTTTATCGACCTTATATCAATCCATATTTATTATTTTTTAGTTTCATAGAATTTGTTTTTGAGATTAACACTTAATTATTAAAATTATTTTGGTATTTATGAAATTGATATCCCTTTTCCCTTATAAATTCGTAAATCATCTCATAAATTACTCTAAATATAAGAAACATTAATTTTGGGTCAATATCAAACCAAACCACTGATTAAAATTCCTCTTTACCTTAATGTGGTTTTGTTCATATGAAAATATCATACCTCAATGGATCGACCCTCTTATAATAGAGAAAATCCTTGAAGTTATATATAAATTTCTAACCACTCAATTCATATGTCAATTTATTTAGATGAAATTGTTTCTCAAAAAAATGTCACCATGTAAAAGTAACCAGCCTAGAAAATATTTTGGAAAAAAAATTAACATTTGTATAGTGGACTGAATTTTACCTTTTCCAATTTGAAAAAGAGGTTACATGTCAACAGGGAGGGTATTAGAAAAGGTGAAAACATCAACACTTATGAGTTTTTTATATAGGGCATCTCTGAGAGGGTTAGATTCACAATATACATCATTTATAATGTAATTCATTGAGGACATACTTCCTAAGAGTTTGATCCATGTTGTAGTCAATTTTTATGGTAGATGCATATTACTATATCTAATAGCTTTCACAACCTTGGTTGAATCACAATCAATCCATACATTGTTTTAACTCCTTTGAATTTACATGTCAACCTCATTTATCAAACAAATCATCTAATATTCCATGTAAGTGGAAATACCACATCAACCATAAAGTAATCCCATTCCATCTCTTTCATGATCTCTATAAACAACCCCAAAGCCTACTGGTCCAGGATTACATCTAGAATCTCCCTCTAAATTTCATTTAAACCCTAAAAAGAAAAAAGACTTTAAAAGAATCTAATATTTCCATGGGGGATATAAATTACCTATAGTTATCAAACACCTTAACACTAGAAATATATAGATATAATTACCAAAGTGTCCATTTTATAAGGTATTTGTAATTTTCATGGCCATAATGATATAAATTATGATCAAATGACAGAAGAAGGGTGTCTAGTAATGTATCAAATTCTTCCTTACATTCCATATAACATGAAAATTTTCCCAAAAGTCCACCCTGAAATGTTTCATCACTTTTTAAGACATCAGTATCAAGAACAAATCCATCCGATGGTATGTGATTGAGCCTTTCATTCATGTGGTGTACAAACTATTTCCTCCATGATGCAATGTGTTTAGTTTTCCCATAATTAAAAATAATTATGTTCATAGTAGGGAAATAAATATATTTTTATAATATATTCCCCAAATTTTAGATTATTAATTTATAATTCATCCCATCATAAAGAAAACAAAATAATCATCCCTACGTAACTATGAACTAATGCCTCCAGGGAATAATAAATTTATATTTTTTTATTTATTCAATACATTGACAGTCATATTAATGATTTTAAATTTATATATATTATTATTATAAAATTATAATGGTTCTACAAAGATAACCTATTAAGAATACAAACAATAAATAAGAACAATAAATTTAGTATTCAAAAAAGGAAATGTACAAAAAATAATTATGTATACGATGAAAAATATTCATGTAAGTTATATTATTCAAATTATTTTTCAAAATAACAATAGGAAAAAATAATAGAAATTAAATAATATCATCATGATTCTATTATAAGGATATTACTTCAAAATAACTTCATAAAAATACATTAGGTCATAGTTTGGGTTGGTTTAACCATATACATTAACAATTCAATTAATTTATATCATAAATTTAAATGGGAATTAAATTTTTGGTAACATATTATATAAATTTATAAATAATTAGTTTTTTAGATTGATAAATTAAAATTTAAACAAATTATTTTTGAAAACACACATAGTTAACCAATAATATTGGAAACATGATTATCTCCCAAATAATCATTGAGTATCATGACCAAATCAACCATATATTTAAATTAAAATTTTGAATAAATATAAATAATAAAATTATATACCATGTCTGACCTAGGTATTACTAAAATCATGAGAATAATTAATAAAAATATTTTAATTATGAATCTAGTTCAAAATAATCACAAATACATAGAACCGATATAAAAAAAGATAATAACTAACTAGTATAGGAGTATAGAATAATTAAAAATTAATTTTATAAATGTTTATAAATGTACAAAATATTTATAAATGGGTTATTAAGATAGTTAAAATTTTTATATAGGATGTTAGAGAGAATTTCTTATATGAATGAATTATTTTAATGGTTTCTTTATGTAAAATTTTATTTTTTGAGACATATTCATTGATTTAATCCATGATGTATTTAGGATGTTTTTTGTAATTCCTAAAGAATATATTTCAGTCTATTGGTTTTTTTAATTTGTAGTTCATATTTTCTTCTAAAATTATTTTTATTCAAAAGATACTAGTGTTAAGTTTGTTTTTTGTCTACACAACTGCCTTTGTTGAGTTATATTTCATATTCTGGAATTTCTTTCATCCATATAGGGTTTATTCCAACATAAAATATTATTTCATGGAACATTAATTTTAATTTATGTATGAAAAAATATTTTGATATAATTATTATTCCATGATGATATTCTTCCACACATTATGTATATTATATTCAAGAATAATTCACATTCTCTAAAAAATATTTTTCATTCATATCCATATTTTCCTACCCTAAAATGTGTTACATTATAATCATAATCCAAATAATGTTTTCTCTAACATGACCTATTTATTTTAATTCTAATATTTAAGAAAGTATTCATTAATACTCTTTTTATAATGTAGGTTTTCAATAAGAATATTTGAAAACATAAAAATAATATCATCATTTCTAATAAAATTTCATATATTTTTCCTAATCTTTCTTTTCCTAAATTTTATGTATTTTCATGATTCTATTATTATTGATTGTTTTTAAAATAGTAAATATATTCAAATGTTTCAAATAAACATTGTGAAACATTTATATCTTATATTTAATTATATATTATTATTGACTATTTTGAAAAGTAATTTTTTACAATATTCCCAAATCAACTTTCAAAAAAAAATATTCTCAATGTGAACAATAAATTTCCATTTATTACAATAATGACAGTGTTATTTTGAAATATCTATAAGGGAAGTCATGCATAAATGAAATTCTCTTCCCTAAGAGTCCCTCTTTTTTAATCTTATCATATCATATAATTACCTTACTCTATGAATACACAATTCTTGATTTATAATATTGAACGGTCTTCAACTAGATTACATTCACCGATTGACTTTTGAAGTTATTGTCTTAATTGTATACCATTTATTTGTACAGTGTAAATCATATATAATTTATTATATTGATTTAATAGTATTTATCATTAATGTTAAATGAGGTAATTGTAAACCCATTTATTTTACATTAGTTTATCATTTTATGATTATTGATGACATTTTTAATAATTTCTTTATCGAAATCCATTTGAAAAGGATATGAGACCCAATTTTTTCATTTTGTTCGTATGATGTGTTGAATGATTCTTATGAAAATAAATTTACAGTATTTGTGTTGAAATATTTTTCACAACTGAAACTATCATAGTAATACCTTGATAATATTTAATTAGTATCTATAAAGTACCTAATTTTTTATATATTAAATTACTATTTGGTAATAATTATATCAATAGGAAAATAATGTAATATATACAGTATGATGATCATATAAGTATTTAAAGAAGTTCAACCAGTTTCCAAAATTTGACATATCCTTTTTGAAGTGATTGGATTATAAAGGGGGTTGGGAAGTAGTAATTTTTATAATATTATAATTGAAAATTTCTTTTTTAAAAAGACTAATGTGATATAAAATTTATTTGTAAAAATTAACTTGTTTGAATTGTTATTATTGGGATGCAATTTGATGGTAAAATTCATCAACATAGCTCACCTACCCTATAAAGAACTCAAAATTTTCTATATAAATGTTTATTTATTAACATGTATGTGTTTCATATTTCGAACATATTTTCATTCTAAATGAATCATTTATTATAGTATACATATATTAGATACATTACCAAAAAATATATAATCCTTTTTTTAATTAATATATTCAATTACCTATAAAGGATAAATATATTGAATAAAACTAATAATAATGAAAATAAATAACAAAATAAAATCAATAAAATAACAAATTTGTATATATTTATTGCATCATGGTGATTTATAGATATCACACCCACAAAATCAATCATAATAAGAAGAAATAAGAATAATAATTAGGTAAACATTCTATAAAGAAAATAAACATGACCTTAAAAGTATCTGTGTGATGGAAATTTATAGGATTCAATTAGTACATATAAGATAGTGAGATAAATAAGACCATAAGAAATATGGTCAACATAACATTAACATATCCATGAGAGTAATAAATTTACCATTTGAGTAGTAAACAAAACATTAGAATAGTAAAATAACACTTCTAATTAAAATTATAATATATTATGATCAATATTTCATTAATGAATATTTAAAACAAAAAATTCAACTTATTAATTAATCTAATACAATAAAAAAATTAATTTAGTAATAAGCATTAACATTGGTAAGAAACCCTAATATTTCATAATAAATATGAATATTGTACATAAAAAATTTAAAAATTTACTTCATGAAGTAGAATCTGCATTTGGAAACAACATAAAAAAATTATTAATGAGGGAATTTTTTAATGTTATGAAAATGTTTATTTTTTTAAGAATTGAAATATATATAAAGAAATATTTGAAACCAATATATTAAAATAATTTTACGTATCTTCTAATTAATTTTTTTACTATTAAAATGTAATATCTAATATATATAATGAAATTCTTTAAAACAAGAGAAATATTTTTAAGATGTAGTGAATTTTAAAATACAATAGGAAGTAGATATTTAATATGTCATGAGGAACTTAAAAATATTTATTTTCTTAAATTTTGAAATTTATTTTCATAATGTAAAGATCATATTTTTAATTGGGATGTAAAATTTAGGCATGGTAAAAATGATTGTATTTTAATTTAAAAATAAATTAAAATATTTGTTAATAGGACTCAATAATAACTTCATGATGACATTATAATTATTGAAAAACATACACCATGGATTTATCATTTATTTAATATAATAAGTTATATTAAACAATTATTGAGCATAAAAAATTATATTGTTTTATTTCATGGTCATTATCGAAATTCGTATTCAATATTTTTTACTAAGTATTCCCCTTGCATTAATGTATAAATACCCTCACCCACACTAATTTAAACTAACATATAATTTTCTACCAATTTCATAATATTTTCTAAAATCCTCTCTCTAAAACTCTTAATATTCCAGGATTCATTCTAATTCACCCATCTCTAAGACCTTCCATAATTAATTCCTTAGCAAAGCTAAAATTGTAATTGAGGTGGTATATATTTGTCTATTCACATTATTTTGTTCTTCTTTAATCATCACTTTACCCAATAAACTTTCCCTATGATAATATTGTTAATTATAAAATATACATAATATAAAATATATTATACTAATTTATAATTACTATAAATTATTTTAAATATTATTTTTATTACTTATCCCCACTTTTATCAGGTCAAATTTATTGTTTGTTTCTCCACCAATAAGAAAATATTCAATTAGTTATTTATCAGTTTCATCATGACTAACTACCATTGATTATATATATATACTATTATTATCAAATTAATATAAATTATTTTTGAAAAGCATTTTTAGTTTTTATCAATTTAAATAACACCCACTAATGGTAAATTTAATTGTATATGAGGACTAGGTTAGTTATATATATATCACCACCATTATACATAGTATTTGTAGATTAGATATAATATATTTTTTCATATGCACACACAAATATATATATATATATATATATTCCTTGTTAATATTTTAGGGGTAAATTCGCTATTTTTTTAAAATGAAAAAATGTTGACATTTAGGGAAAAATCTATAAATTAAAATAAATATGTTTTTATGAATCTTTTACCTTCAAAAAATAGATTTAATGTAATTAAAATATTCAATAAATAGTCAAATAATAACATCTATTAATTTACTAAACTTATGTAATTTTTTTTAAATATGAATAGGTTGATCATATAAGTGGTGTGAGACTGACGATGCCAAAAAATACTTAATCTATATATATTCCTCTAAATTTATCTCTTAAAATATTTTTTTATTTTTTACTTCATACCCTTTCATAAAAAATGATGTATTTCATAACCCATTTTGGTATATCATTACATTCTCCCACATGTTTTTTTATGTATTTCATCTCAATATTCCTTTTATTCTAATTAAAAAATTTTAAAATTCTTTATCTTCCCAATGAAAACAAATATTTTTCATTTTACAATTTCAAGAGAATTGTAAATATTTTAATTCGACTTCTCATTTTCCATTTTAATTATAATTTAATTGTATTTTACTATTCAGTCACTCATTTCATCTATACATTTCTTCCCTATTCTCACGTGATGAAATATTTGTGGAATAATTTTACCAATTCTCTTGTTGGCCTTTGCTCATTTCAACCATTGTGTTTCCTTGCATATTAAATTAAATATTTCATTTGTCTTATTTTAATTAAAATTTAATATCTCATTAATTATTCCAATTATTCTTATATATTCTCTAATTATTACCAACAACTCTTCCAAATTATATGTTCAAAGACTACCACATGCTATGGTGTGTAATTTTATTATACTTACCAAATTCATATCAAAAAGTGTTATTAAAGCTATTATTAGGGTTATATATTATAATATTTCATCCCTCATTTTTTATATTCCCTATATAATTTTGAACATAATATGATATAATGATTTGGAATATAATTATATACCTCATTAATATATTCCATAAATATTTATAACACATGAGACTATTATTCGTAGATGTAATATAATTTTTTTGTGTGGACTATTATGTATATAAATGAATATTATTTATTAATTCCATTTCATTAATATAAATATGTAGAAAGTTGTGAGTTTTGTTTAGGATGTTACATTATTATTCATATTCCACATTGAATGTTACCTTCAATTGGTTTTTAAAATTATGAACAAAAAATAATGGTATAATAATGACCAATATGTTCACTTATCTATGATGTAAATTTTATTATCCATCTCATTCATAGTAATCCTTAAATTAATAGGATTTTAATGAACCATATCATTGATTCATGTCCCATGTGTATCAAATGTATAAAAAATAACATAAAATTATAGAAGATGACTATAATATTATGGTTAAATAATAATTATTATTTCATTTGTAATAATATAATTGAACCTATTTTTATGGGTATAATAACAATGTATTTTTGGTTATTTTATTCATTTTATGTCTCTGTTCAAGATATTATTATAATTTTATATGTCATTTATGGTCATTATTTTTTTATATAGGGATGATTAATATTTTTTTGGTGATATGATTGACAGTAAAAGGAAACTCAATTAAACATAAGTATTTAATAAGTTATGACCTTACCATTGATTTATTCATATGAAAAATTTGAGAAACGTGTTTCATGTACTTATATATTATAATAATCTATTTTTTAATAAATGGTGGAACACAATTGAAACTAAAATAACATACAATATGATTTAAAAGGAAATGATTATCCGGATGGTAATCCTAATTCAATGGGATATAGTGCTCAAAACCACATGAATACAATTAAAAAAAATCTATAGGTTATGATGAATAACAAACATATTGAATATAAACATTCACAAAAAATGTAAATTATCCATTGAACTGATCAAGTGAAAATAGAAAATAGTATTCTGTGGGTCTTTCAATCTACTTTTGAAATAACAATTGACCATGTTTATTGGAAATATATTTTATATGATTCATTATTCTCAGTAAGATAAGGTAAATCATAACATAAATAATTTAAAAGGAGAAGTTGATAACCACAAGTAGTTGATCAAAAATACGATTCCCAAGAATGTAGTTGGCTTAAATGATGTAAAAGGATTAATGAAAATATACTTACTAATCATATTCCATATAAAATCAATAATAAAACATTGGAAAATTTTCTCATTCTAATGAGAAAAGATAATTAATCTGCTATGAAATATGATGTGAATTTCAAAAATAATTCAATGTACACAACCATTAATTTTTTCATCCATGAAATAATGTTAGATTAACTAGTTTTTTTAAAAATAAGGATTAAAAAAGATCATGATCTTCATGACCTTGGGATTTGTAAATATGTAAATCAATGTGTTCTTAAATTAGGGATAGTGTTTAAATAATGTTCCTATTTTTTAAATCATATTTTTTTTACTTTTTAATTCATTTTTTTGTGTGAATCAAAAAATAATTCCTAAATACGTAATATAAAATCCTTTATTAGAAAGTATTATTAACAATATTTGGATAAAAAATATATTTTTAAAATACTTTTTTTATTATGAATATCATAATCAGCCTGGAACCAGAAATAATCAGATTAAAAATAACCAATAACAATCAAATTCATATACATACGATTTATCGTAATGAAATCCATCATATTGAATCATGTTTTAAAACTGAATGTGGAATAATATTTTATCATATTAGAACATTTTACCTCTTAAAAATAAAATGATAAAATTTTATCCTGTATTCTGTTATAAAATTGGTGATGCAAAACAATTTCGTACTTTTAGTTACAACATGAACCTTAGAGTTCATGGTGTATGTGACCACCATAAAATATTAGAGATAATTTGACCATTAGAGATCAAGATAATTTTTTAATACATTCTTATAAATACCATTTCATTTTAAGAACTCAAAAATACATCTAATTGAAAACGTTGAGCGAGAGACATTCTAATATTTCTACTATATGAGAGCTCTGAAGTTTAAGTGTTCCAAAAAACTTTTTCTATTTACTTGTTTCTTCTTAGAGTTCATTTTCATTTGTGTGATTCATATTATTTTGATTATAATCAAGTAATTATGAGGATATGAAGATAGATGATCAAATCACCTTCTGAATCAGGGGATCTTTGGGATAGAAAGATAGAGTCGATCATTGTATCAACAGATACCGAGGATAAGCAGACATAAACAGATTATCATATTGAGGGATTACCCTGGTGTGGGTAATACATACATTCAAAAAAGTATAAATAAAGGGACCTTTGTCTTATGTAATTGGATTATCTTCTATTTGGTTTAAAATAATTGTATTAATTTCTTTACTTGTTTATTACGTGTTTGTTATTTCTACTATAAGTGTATTAGAAACTGAATTCATTTATATTATCCTTTCTATTTGTATTCTAGTTATAGTAATATCTTTATTTATGATTTATTTGATTCACTCTGTGTTAAATTGAGATAAAAATTTTACACTGAATAAAATTCTATATTCTTTAACATAGAATCATTATGTTTTATTACTCTAATTAATCATAACCACTGTGATTACGATAATTTTATACTTTTATATAGGATTTATTTCTATGAATACAATTATACCATACTAACCTAAATATGACACAATTCAATAGAATAAAAACTATGGATTTAATATCTCAATAATCTTGATTATGATATTTTAATCATTAGAACCTTGGGCCCTTTCCAAATATAGTTTTAATATAGAAGAGGTTTTGTGAATATGATTTGTTTAATTTTATTAAAAAAAAATTATTTTATGATTAAAATGAATTTTTTTAAATATATAATTCCCCTCCTATATTTATCCATTTAATATACATTTTTATCCAACAATTTGTATCAGAGCTTTGTTTTTTTATTACTAATATTTACATATGGTATCATTGGAGGTTTCCACTCCTCAAATACTCACTGATTATTTTACCTTTTCATGTTAGATTTATTTATTATTATAATTTTTTTTATAAATATATGTTACACTAACATGTATTGTAGAAAAGATTTTATTTATATCTATTTTAAAATATGTAGGATTAAATATTGGTTGTATAGAAAATATCAATCATTGCAGAAAACCTATTTTTGATGGTAATGATTATGAATACTGGTGGGATGGAATGAAGACTTTTATGATAAACATGACATTTAATAATTTTTTTATGATTAATGGTGAATAAAATTTTTTTAAAAATGAAATTAGATCTTTTAGAAATCATGAAAATATTGAATACCATATAAATTGTAAATTAATAAATACTTAATTATATTTTTTGAAAAAAACATATATAGCTATATTTCCACTTCTGATGAAACTAACAGTATTTGGAAGAAGTTAAAAATCACTCATTTTGGAACTTCTAATGTTTTCGAGACTGGAATAGCTATGTTAAGATTTGGTTATCAATATTTTGATTTTCTTTATGAAAAACCCATTTCTAAGGTACCACAATGGTTTATGACAATTTTTAATAGTTACAAGAGTATAAATATTACACTTTATGATTAATTCGGAAATAATTTATAGTGCAAGGGTATGCTTAAAGTATATTAAAAGAAATAATACAAAAAAGAATGGTAGAGTTTCTTTTACATCTACTTAAAATATGATGAAACCTTATAATATTGAAATTATTGTTAAATCAACAAAGTAAAATGTGGTTACTCAATCAGACTCAAGTTATTCTAAAAATTAAGATAATGAGATAGAAAATATTTTTGGAAGAATGAACAAGATTATTGGTAAAAAGGATTTTTAGTAATATCACAAGAAACCTAGAAAGGAAATAAAAAACAATAAAATATTTTAAAGTTACCTGTTATAAATGTAAAATAGATGGACACATAAGACCCGATTATCCAATGATCAAAAAGAAAGATAAAAAGGAAATGAATTATAAGAGAAATTAGAAAAATTATTACATGTCAAAATGAAAGAATTTATTGAAATCTAATGACTCATGGAGTGCTAGTGAGAAGACTATATAGATGATTATTCGGACAATGAATATTCCGAATAGAGTAATATTGGTATTTATGGTAGAATTCCTTTTTAAAATTAATGACTTATTTATATGGTACGAAATTCTGATTCATTAAAAACATATATTTAAATGAAAATTATTATTATGATAATGACTACATTTTTTATGATTAAGAATATGACTCTATAGAATTTAATACTTTATAATTATATGCAAAAGTATTTAGATTTTCAAAATTACTTGAAAATTAAAATTGTAATGTTAGTAAGAAAATTCAGAAAAAAAATTCTGGAATAATTATTTTTCAAAATACGTATCAGATCATTCTAAATAACTCCATAATAAAACCTTTTAAATTGATTCTATTTCTTAAAATATTGAAAAATATAATTCTGAGAAGGATAATATTTCTAAATATTTTGAAAAAGTTATTTATGAGAATAATGTTTTTGATACAAAACTCACTTCCAAAACTAATACTAACATAGATAAGAATTTTTTTTAAAACTAAAGTCCTAAATTTTCTCCCTAAAGAAACAATTATCAAACAATACCACTAGTAAGGAAGGACTATATAAAATTTATAAATAACTCTTTCCACGTGGTAGTAGTTCTGGAAGAGGATATACTCATTAAAAATCAATTTTTGTAATAATTATTTTGTTCTTGAAAATTCACATATTTACGAAAAATGTCAAAGTAGAAGTCATTGGAATAATAATGGTGCATTAAATAAAATCAAATATTTAGGACATAAAAAATAACATTTTTAAAAACAAATTTGGATTCCTAATATATTGTTTTCTAATATTTCTAAACCCATGAATGTTTGAGTTCAAAAACTATAATTGTTCTGTTTTCAGGAAACAAAATAAAATATGAACAATAAGAATACATGGTTTATGGATAGGTGTTGTTCCCAGCATATGAACGGTATCAAAGACCTCTTTGACGATATTATGGAAATTCAAGGTGCAAGAGTTAACTTTATAGACAATTCTCAAGGAAATATTGTTGGTATAAGTAATATTGTTCTTCTATGAAAATATTTAATCTCAAATGTTTTATTTATAATGGGACTTAACTAGAACCTTATAATCATAATTTAATTTGGTGTTGAATGTTACTTTTTGAATTTTAGGAATGAATTATTTGTAGTACACACTTCGAATTATTAATTCATTCTTTTTACCCATCGACATGAGAATGTTTTTACACTAAAATTATAAGACTATGGAAGCCAAGAATTAGTTTGTGTTAGTGCAATGGAAGATCAATATTAGTTATATAACATATGTTTAGGGTACTATAACCTTATAACATTATTTAAATTGAATAATAATAAAATTTAGAAGGATTTACCAGAACATGAATTTGTTTCTTTAAATGTATGTGACCCTTTTCAGTATGGAATGAAAAATAAGTCACGATTTAAATATATTAGTGAAATATCAACTTTTTATGATTTAAAGTTAGTGCACATGGATATTTGTTGTCCTACAAAAACAATATGTATTGGGGGAAATTATTTTGTATTTTTTTAGTTTATGATTACCATATATATACATGGGTTTATCTTCTAGCAAAGAAATATGATCCATTTTGTCTTTTCAAAACATTTTTAGCCAATATTGAAAATTAGAAAAACATTCCCTTGATAACTATTCATAATAATCATGGTGGAGTTTTCTTAACTCCGAGTTTGAAAAATTTTTTAGTCAGAAAGGGATTAATGATAATTTTTCTTCTCTTAGAACTCTTCAAAATTATTCTATTGTAAAAATAAGAAATTTTATTCTTCATAAAATAACAAGAAATATGTTGTGGGAATACTCAATTTATAATTACTTTTAAGATGATGCTGTTAGTACTTATTACTATAATATAAATCTAGTTTTAATTGGAACCTTTATTAACAAAACACCTTATGAATTATAGATAGACAGAAAAAAAAGTTTCATACTTCAAAGTATTTTTATGAGAATTATGTGTCTTTAATACAAAAATTATTTACAAAAACTCACACCAAAATCCGATGAAGTAATATTCTTAGACTATTCAACTAATTCAATGTCATAGATAGTTTAAAAAAAATTCTTATAATGTGGACGAAAAAATACAGAATAAATTTGATGAAAGAGATCCTTTTGTGTTTAAACAAGACCAACCAACATCCTCAAATGTGTTTTCCAAAACTGATCCTCAACCATTGATAGAAGTATTTTCGTATAATAAAAATAACCAAGAAATTATTTCAGAAATATTTACTCCATAATAATTTCTATCTTATGTTGATGAATAGGTTTTACAAAACTGGAGTTCGTTGTGTAATAAGAATCATCGTAGTGGTAGTATCAATAGTGATGTGAATCAACCAGTATGGACTAAAAGTTATTTGAGATATATAGTAGAACATCATTATTTATTTTATCAATTTGAACCTAAATTTAATAATGAGGATTTAGATAATTATGGTTGGATTAATGCTATGAAAGATGAACATAATAAACTCGAAAGGATCAATGTATGAAACATTGTTGAAAGACGTAAATAAACATCTAAAATTTGTGTACAATTGGGTTTTATAAATAAATGTGATGAAAATAGAATAATCTTTTGAAATAAATATTGACTTGTTCGTAAAGATTATAATCAAAAAGAGGGAAAATATTATGATGAAATATATGCTCTGGTAGCTAGAATTCAATAAATTAGTATTCTATTATCATTTACAACATTCTTTAATTTAAAACTTTTCTAAACGGATGTGAAGTGTCCTATCCTTAATAGATATTTTTAAGAGGATGTTTTTATTGAAAAAACTCTTGTTTTTGAAGATACACAACATCCCGAATACATTTATAAACTTACCAAAGCTTCATTTGGTCTTTAACAAGCCCCTATAGCATGGTATAATATATTAAGATGATTTTTGTTACAAAAAAAATATATTAAGGGAAGTAATGATAAAACAATTTTCATCAATAAATATAACAAAAATTTATTTTTGTTCAAATCTATATTTACTACAATATATTCAGATGAACTCAATACTCATTATCAAATTCATTTTCGAATCTTATGAAATCTAAGTTTGAAATGAGTATGATGGGTGAGTAAATATTTTTTCTTGGTTCTCCAATTTCTCAAAAACCAAAAGATACGTTTATATCTCAAAATAAGTATATCAAATATATTCTTAAACATTATTGGTATGAGAAAAGAAAAAGTAAATTTACTCCAATCAGTACCTCGAATACACTTGATCTTGATGAAACTAGAAAACCAGTTAATCACTCAACTTTTAGAGGTATGACAGGAAGTCAACTATACACAACTACTAACATACTAGAAATAATGTTTTCTATATGCTTATATGAAAGGTATTAATAATATCCAAAAGAATCCCATTTAAAATAAGTTAAATGAATTTTTCATTATTTAATTGGTTCAATGGATTTATGAAATTTTCTTCTTCTGAAAATGATTTTGAATTTGATTTTTTATGTTGAGTTTGATGGTTATAGAATGGATAGAAAAATTATCTTGAAAACATGAAATTTATTAGGAGATACATTAGTTTCTTGGTATTATATGAAAAAAATACTCGGTATCACTTTCTACTGCTAAAGCTGAATATATGGTAGATGGATGTTTTTGTGCTCAAGTTTTGTGGATGCAACACACACTCACTGACTATGGAATGAGTATTAAAAAAACTCATATACATTGCGATAACACAAGTTCTATTTACATTAGTAAAAACATTAAACATCACTCTCATGAAAAAAACATATATATTAAGCATAAAATTCATAGGGATCACACATGAAAAAGAGATATCACATTATAATTAATTAGAACACAAGAACAACATACAAATATCGTTACAAAACCAGTACCTTCTGATCAATTTGAATACATATAACATAATATTGGAATTATAACTGTAAAGTAATAATTAAAATCTAATTACTATTTAAACCATATCCTTACATTAAGAAAATATTTTTATAGGGAGAGTTTGTATGATTTCTTTTTATAAAATTTAATGTCTTCCAAAATTTTAAAAAATTTTAAAATAATTGTATGTCTTTTGAACTGAAATTCATTTTACAATATGATTCAAAAATTTGGAATTAGAAATTTATCAGACATGAATGTTTTTCAAATTAAAATTTCTAATCGAATTCAAAACAGATATCAGATTAAATCTTCTAATCTGATTACGAAATATAATCAAATTTGATGTTTTCAAATAATATTTTTTTCAATTTTTTAATGTTTTCTTATTACTATAATTAATAGAATTGAAAAAAATAATTAATTTGAAATTTAAAATTTAAAATTCATCCTAATAAAGTCTATGCTTTATCTATCATAATCTACTCTATTATAAAACAAAGAAGAAAAAATTTTCATACAAAAAATTCCACTCTAAAAGGAATGTTTCTTTCTTTTATTTTTCGACACTATTTCATTTTAAATAGATTTTGATCTTGTTTGTTGTTATTCTAAATGTTTTTTTCAAAAATGTTTTATTTTTTAAATTTTATATACTCAATAAGATAAAAATGGTTTTTTAAAATACAATCGTATTCATCGAATATGCTAAAGTCTCTTATTAAACCTCAATAGTTTACATTTTTATGAAAATCATTCTTCGTATATAGTCTCATACGTTTGATTTGAAATATTGAATTTCATCCATTAGATATTATTGTAATCTAAAATGTATCTCGAATTTTCCTATAAATTGGGGACCACCCCCTTTCCTACGTCACTTATCCTCATATTTTCATCATGAAACACTACCAACTTTAAATCTCACACACCGATTATTCAAGTATGCATCCTTCATTTCATGTCCAAATATGATGGATCTAACCCATGATTACAAAAACTGGTTTGTCTTCTGAGAAAGGATAGTATCGAAGTCTTTTTATAAAATGTATGATTCATCTCTAAAGAGAATGATTCAATTTCAAATATGAGATTCACTTTTCATATAATAGAACGATCAAAATTATGATTTGTTTTATCTGGATACAGTTCACGATTTTTATGAGTTTCGAAAATTTTACAAGACTATTGGAAGAGAAATGATTTCATTTAGAATTTATGATATGTCTTATGATATGACTTTGAATGCCACTGATAGTTTCCTAGGAATATTCTATTAGGGAGATCCATTCTTTCATTATAAAAAATTATCAGAGTCTAAGGGTTATTTTGAAAATTAAATATCTTCCAAATATTTATTCAAAACTGATGGGGATCTAAGAAAAGTTACACATCTTATTCCAGATCATATAGTTTTAAAAAATTGGATGAAATTTTTTCTAATTCAAAGTAAATTCTATTGATATTCCCTAAAAGTATCATATTTTTATATTTTAGATTCTATTCCAAATATGAGAAAGAGACATCTAGACGGATTCATTATTTTGAATATGAATAACTTCAAGTCAAAATCTATCAAGTCCCGGATAATTATGTTTTATATTCTAATAAGAAATATGACTGAATAGAGTCTTCGATATTTCATCATATCAATCATATCCCAACAAGTTAAAGAAAATATAAATTTTATCATGGAAGACACAATCATAAGAATAAAATCTGTTTTCAATCTAAAAACAAAATTGTTTTTCAATAATATTAAGGTATTTTTATTGGAGTAATAACCATCGTTGATCATGAAAGTTGATAAATATGAAAAGATAATAAAATATGATTCCCTTCATTCAATGAATGAAAATAAACAAAATAAATACCCAAAATAAGTTATGGATGAATGGAGGAAAAAGAAGCATGAAAGAAAATAGAGGCACCCTCAGATCGCTCTCAACCCAACAAAATTGTTTGCAAAAAAACATCATGAAGAATAATTATTGGAAAAAATAAAGGATATAAACAAAATACGATGTTTTCTGAAGCATTGTTTTGTGAAAAACTGCTGAAAGGTGCATAATTAAATTTGTGCAACGTTCTTTTACCTGACACCAATGATGGTATTCTTTTAAAAAATAGCTATTATTCATAAATATTCCTCCTATATCAAATATAATGGAAAAATTTATATTACTCACTAATCTATAACTATTGTAAAATCAAACATGAGGTCAAATACTTAAATTTTTTAAATAATAGAATATGGAATTTAAGAAAAAGAAAATGTTTTCAAGAAAATAGAAGAATTATAAGGTTAAGAAGAAGTAAAAAATTAAGAATAAGGATGAAGAAAAATAATAAGAATAAGAATGAGAAGAATAAGAAGAGGCAAAAAAGTAAGGAGGAAGAATAATGTGCTTATAGTTAAGAAAAACAAAACTCTGATGAAAAGGAAGAGAATAATGGTTCTGATAAAATTTATATATGAACTTCTTTGGATTCATCAAAAAGATTATCGAACTCTACAAATAATATTGAGAAGATTGTATGAATTGAAAATAATCACCACTGGTTCAAGATGTTGTTTCTTTATCCTAGAAGGACGATGAAAATTTGTTTTGAGTGGTTAGAGAAAGTACGATGGATAAATTTAAGGAAATTCAAATTTCTATTAAAAAGAATAGAAATAAAATATTTCAAAATCCTGATTGAAATAAATATAAAAGAAAGATTTTGAGAGATTAAATTGAAACAAGTAAAAGAAGTAAATTTGAGTTAGACTCTTAGAATACAATCTCAGATCAAGGAATTGATTACATCTATCATTTTCCAAGTAGTTTTATGGAGACAATTCCATTTTTTAAGAATGGAAACAAAAGCTGATATGGTAGTGGAGAACCAATACATGGATATGAATATAATAAAAGCATTGACAGGCTGGATAATTCATTTGGAATCAGAATTCAATGTGAACAAAGAAATGGATTCAACCCAAAGAAAATGTTTCAATAAAATTTTGAAGTGGTCCCAAATTTTTGATGAGGACATGTATATTCATGATGAAGACAATGGATGTTTAAAAGAATATTTGTATTAAATAGAGGTTACTTTCAGTTTCTTTCAAATGGATATGGACATCAATGTAATGTTTCTAGAAACTTTGAAAAGCGACATAGAGAAGAAGAGAAAAGAGATATCATTTTTTCAAAATGAATTAACGTGTTTTTCAGAGAGATCACCTATTTTATGAAGTGTATTTATGAATTCTCAAAAATATTCAAGGAAAAAAAATCACATCAAAATTTTGGAATAAAAACATCGAGCTTATGAAGAAAAGACTAAAGAAAAAATTTAAAGGTTTTGGATTCAAGAGTGAAAAATTCAGCAGCTGGAAATGAAAAACATGTTTCAAGAATATATTTTTGAAAAAGTAGAGGGGACAAGATAGAAATAAAGAAACTCATTAAAATTATCAAATATTGGATTCCTCCAAAGAAAAAATATCAAATTTCATAAAACTCTAGTTCTATTACTACTATTTTGGAAACATAAATGAAATACTTTGTCATATATATTTAAGTTTGATTAAATGTATTCAAATTATATTGAATTGAATATTCATTCATATATTTCTATATGATCAAGTAAATTATTATTTTTACTAGATTCTTTTCTAATCCCTTTCAGGTACCTCAAAGATAATTCTGATTCCTTTTTGAAAATTTAAAATGGGGAGAATGATTTTTGACAAAGGGGATAATTCCAGAATGTGAGAATTCTATAAATAAGGGGAGATTTTTTTGGGGTAAAATTTGTAGTAAGGGGGATAATCACTTATAAAATACCATAATACAATAAGAAATGGATTCTAATCCTAAGTGAGAGTTAGTTGTATTCAATATCATTTTTAGAAGAGTTTATAAACTCAGCTAGAGACAAGTATAACCTTTTTTTATTCCTTAATAAAATATTTATGAATAATAATTTTTAACATACATTTTAAAAATATATTTCTATTCTATTTTCTTGGTTAATGCTTTCCAAAATGGGGGATATTGTTATGTTAATTTTTTTTATTTATCCATTCCTTTTTTTTCAAATAAAAAACTCTTTCTTAAATAAAAAATATCTAACCTTTTACGAAAAAATTATTTTTTATAATGTTTGTATAAAACATATATTTATAGAGTAGTTTGTTTATTATGAATATCAAAATCATTCTATAACCAAGAACAATTGGTTTTACAGGAGATGATAACTAACAAATTCATATACATACAATTTATCATAATGAAATTTATCAGATTGAATCCTATTTTAATCTGGAATATGGAAAACTATTTTATCATATTATATATTTTTTAATCTTAAAATAAATAATGATCAAATGGAGTCGTGAATTCTGTTATAAAATGTGTGATGCAAAATGATGGACAAATTTTAGTTACAATATAAACATTTAAGTGCAAGGTGTCCATGTCCTCTATAAAATCTCGTAGAAAATATAAACGTTGGAGATAAAAATTACCATTGGATACATGCCTATACATACCCAATCATTTGAATATCTCAAAATATATTCTATAAGAAAAAAATTTCGAGAGCTCTGAAGTTTACAAGATGTAAACTATCTTTTCCTTTTACTTGTAACTTCTTAGAGTTCATTTTTCTTCATGTGATTCCAATTGATGTGATTATGATTGAGGACTTCTAAGTCTAGGAAGAAAGAGGAGATGATCACTCTCTTGATAGATGGAATGTAGGACTAACATGACAAAGCCAATCATCATATTGAGGTCAGTTCAGGATAGGTATATATAAACTGATTATCATATTAAGGGATTTCCTAAGTGTGGGTAAGATATAATTTCATAAAATTAAAAATAAAAGGACCTTTATCCCATTTTATTGGATACCCTACTATTTTGGTTAAAATAATTTTATTCATTTGTCTAATTGTTTCTTATATGTTTTTCATTTCCTCTGTAATTTTATTAGAAAACGATTTCATTTATACTCACATTTCTATTTTTATTTAAATTATCATAATATCTTTAATTAAAATTCATTTGATTCAGTTAGTATTACATTGAGAATACAATTTTACTCTAAATATGATTATATATTCTTTAATATAGAATCATTTTTTATTACTTTGATAAATTGTATCCAATATTATTACAATACTTTTATACTCTGATATATTGTTTCCTTATCTGAATACGATTATAAAATAATTAACTGAATATGATTCTATTTAATATAATAAAACCTGTGTCTTTAATATTGGAGTCATCTTTATTACGATATTCTAATCATCATAGACTTGTTCATAGCCCAATCGATGTTTTAATACATAAGAGGTCTTGTGAATATGATTTGTTTAATTCAATTAAACAATATTTATTTTAATATTAAAAAATGTTTTTAAACATACAATTAACTCGCACATGTATTTATCCATCTACATATACATTTCAATCAAAAACCATTGACTTTGGGGAAGAAAAGAATTATTGAATTTTTTTCAAGGGATAAAATAATAAAGGACATAAATGAAATAAGATCCATTCACACAGATCTAAATATTTTGGAAAGAAACACCATAGTATTTTACATTTCAGATCTAGGTAAAACTATATAAGATGAAAACAAAACATAAAAAATAATATTAATGATTGAAAATTAAAAGGAATCTCAATGAAATAGAGTAAGGTACGACTCCTCCCAATACACTACCAATGGTTATATGCTTCAATATCATGGAACAATGGGGCTATGGAAGAAATTCACTAATCTATGTGTTTTCATGGATTATTAATTCCAATAACCACCAAATACACGAGATTAATGAAGATATATTGACAACACTAACATTTAGGTAGAGTAATAAAATAAATTACTAAAACACACACATACCAATAACTTCAGAATTGTTTTAGTTTTATATCATTATTGGTGTGAAAATTACATTATAAATTTTATGTTTTTTTGAAATATTAATCTTCTCATTGATACAATTAGTTAGGATACAAATGAATGCAGATAGTATTGAAATTATTTTATAGAAATTACTTCAATCATCTTAAATAAAAATTTTGGAATGATTCTTTTATAAATTCCAATGATTCTTTCATTATTTTAGTTTGTTATTATACTATGAAAAAATTGGTCCTTGATATATCATGATCACATAAACTATTGGGAAATGGAATCATCTTTCCACTTCTTGAACCATCCCATGAAAAATATAGATCTATTATATTGAATACATTTAGGAAGAAAATTTGATGCTAAACTCATAATGGGTGGATTTTGTTTATAACATATCATATATTTAGGGGAATTTTACTAGATATGAATATAATTTAATGTGTTCTTTAATGATGAAGGGTATTAAGTAATAGAATATATGTATAATAGGCACATAGATATATATATTTCCAATATTTAGTGTGTTCACATGAATTAGTTTTCAGGGATTTTTTGTATTAATTAATTTCACTAAAACATATTCATCATGGATGGGACTAAAGTATGTTTAAATAATTATAGTGAAGAAAGATCTAATGTTATCAAGAAAATTATATTCAATAAAATGATACCCAAAAAACTATAAGTTAAATAGTGTATGTGATATAGATTTTTTATTTATATAAGGTATTGGGATGAAGCCTTATATGTAATGATTAAATGAAAAACTAATCCATTTGAAAATTTATGATCGTTATGAAATATTTTCTAATTCATTATCCATGTTTGGTTAGAGTGATAATTGTATTTTTGATTTGGATAAATTACCTCTTTTGGGTGTAGTGTGATATATATATAACCAATTTATAATCAATATATTTACATATAAAGAGATAAACATGCATCAATGAAGAAGGTTGGACTAAATAAAGCGATATGATTTCTCCGCATAGTGCAATATGGAGAAAAAATATAAGGTTGTTAATAATCTATGTAAAAATTAATAAAATATCCTATCTATGATATGGATTGAGATAGAACCCATAATTTTTATATTCTTCAGACATATTTAGAAATATCAAAGGCTACAAAGACATCCTACCTATCCTAAATAACATGATTAACAAATATAGAGTATTAAATAATAGTATCAGAAAGGAATTATTTATTGATAAATGTTTTTATTGAAATACATATTAAGGGGATTTTCACGAATTCAACATCAATAAATGTGTAGTCATTTATTTGAAAATAGAATTTTTATTCGAAAAACACTAGTGATGATAAATGGTCTATTTGATCATTAATATACCACAAATTTCATTTTCAACACATGAAGTGCCACGATGCATTGATATCATTGAGAAAATTTATAGTGGAAAAGATGAAATATGTGATTAAATAATTTACATAAAGTTTTTTGGTAATAAATAAAGGTATGGAATAATATTTTAATCCCATGGGTTTTATAGAAACATATCATATAATGTTTCAAAAATTAAAGGGAATTGCGATTGATTTTTCTATGGGTCTTTTAGAGGAATTTGAAAGAAATAATGAAAAGTGGGTTTTAGTGGAATAACCTTCCAATTTTGGGAAATCCATTCCAATTTATAAATATTGAGCCCTTATTTAAATTGGTAAGATATATGGTAATGATGTGTTCTACCTATAATTTTACCTAATTTCAAGCATATCTGATTGTGTTCCAGGACGAAACTCTATGATCTAAAGTATAATTGAAATAACCTTGAAAAAAATAATAAATATTATTATTGATGGTCACCCAATAATAATTTTCAATCTAAAATAACATAGTTAACATTTAATGAAATTTTAAGACCATGACTAAATAATTTTAAAGGAGGTTGAGAAAAACATTTTTAACTAGTTTAGTTCCAATATAAAATAATTTCCACTCAAGTATACATATCGCTGTATATGAAGTTATATGTGGAAATGGATTTAGAGATATCAAATTCTAGGATGAAATTATTGAAGAAATTATACATTCCTTCAAATATTTTCGTGGAATTATAGTGAAGGTTGCAGAAATTCTACAATACCTTAATGAAACATAGACTAATGAAACGAGTTATATTGGAAATCATTGATGAGTCATGGATTTATTTGTTAGAGGGAAATTATTATCTAGATAACATTCTTCAAATAGAATACTAAGGATTAAAATTAAATGAAGGACCAAATATTAAAAAATAAACATGTTATGGTACCTTACCAACTTGGAGATATAACATTTTTAATTTTGACTACCACCAAACCTTACTAAAGTTTTTTATGTTTTCCACATGTCTGTAGTGAGAAAGTTATGTTCCATATATCACTAATGATGAATAATAAACCTAATATCTAACATTTATTAAATATGGAGGTGGTCCAACTGCATTATGATATCTCTTATGTAGAGATTCTTATAATAATATTTTATCATATACGAATAGTTCTATAAAATAATCTAGATCAAAATTTCACAGTACATTCGTTTTTCTATATAAATAAAGGGAAAACATAGAAATTTAAAGATATGATGAAATATGAGTACACATATTTAATCTAGAATGAGTAAATTATTTTTATTTCTAATGATGTAATTTCTAAATGGATTAATAATACAATAATAAGGGTATTTTGTCTGATAAATTCTCATTCAAATATATTAATGATATGTAACTAATATTTTATTGTCAAATATCATATAATTTATATTATAAATAGACATAATTACCTATTAAATGTAGAATTATATTTTATTTATATATTAGTAAACAAAAATTTTTTAGTAAATACATTTTGGAATATTTTAAATAGAACAGTGATAAAATAATCATTCAAAAATAATAGATCATAAATTTTAAATTATTTTGCATTTTGGTCTCTATAAATATCACAACTATGAAAATATCAAAATTAAGATAACAAAAAATTCAAATATGGTTGAATTATTTTAATAGAAATATGTCTAACCATGATTGAAATTTATTTATTGATTGTATAATATTAAGGGGTATATATAGTTTTTTGAAAGGAAATAAGAGAATAAGAAATTTGGATGTTAGAATTTTTGCTAGAATTATATGAAATTAAAATGTCTGTTATAATAGTAGAATTACTACTGAAACATATAAATCAAAAGGTTAAAATAAAATTCAATTATATGAAATAATAGGATACATGAATACATAAAATAAAAATATAATGTTTTAATTAATATTAACCTAAAATGAATTATTTTTATAAGTTTCCTCTTCCTTTTTAATGAATTATTAGTATCATAAAATCAACATTAATAGGAACTTTCATAATATAAAATTTATTTTATGTTATTTATTATTAATACTGAACCATCATATAAAATTTAGTAAGGTATAATTTTTTTGAAATTTTTTAGAATTGTTGAATTAATATGTGAATAAAAAAACAAAATTACTTATTTAAAATTACATTTTCTATAAATAAAAATGAAATTTAATGTTTTGAATACAATAATTGTATATATTTCTAGATCATTTAACATCTCGGGAAATGTTTTATATAATATAAATGAACACTTTTCTATACTATGATATTTTCAAACATATATCTTCAAATAGAAACAAATTAATATCTAGAAAATAAATTCCATATTAGAAATCACGAGTTTTAAATTATGTTTCAAAGGCTCCAACCATTAAATTGCATAAATTTGAGTTAATTAAAAAATTACCATTGAGTATCCTTTCAGGTTTAGAGTTGTAGAGAATTAGGACATAACTATTACATAAAAACTCAAATTTTACCAAGTAGACACATCTACTCACTATCCATTTTTTCACAACTAAATCTCTTTAAAATGAAACATAATTTCTTATTCATGAAAATATTTTCTTGACTTCTTGCTTTCTCTTACCCATACTTATACTCTATGTAAAATATTTTTAAAACATTGGATGAGATGAAATTTCTCAATAAGGGATATAAAATAAGAAATGAAACCATTAGTTCATGAATATTTTAAACTCATGAAAACGTATAAAAAATAATACACTTCACCCATAAAAAATAATATCGTAACATAACTCATGAAATAATAATTTTATGTCCAAAAGGGGCTGAGATAGGCAGAGGGGGGGGGGTGTGAATCAGGGTGTGCATATTCATTTCCGTAAATAATTCCTGCTCCACTGGATCTTGACCTCTTTATTATAAGGGTTACTTTGTTTGAACTTATGTGTTACTACTGAACTTATTCTTAATTTATTCATATAATGATGATTCTTTTAATTTAATGTTAGAAAGAATGTATAAATATACATAGAGTTTCACTTAATTCACCCCCACTGGTTTATATCCAAGGAGAAAACAATGACAATTTTCCGATGTACCAAATTGACTGAAGATCACCACCAGATTACAATGTTTGGGATAGATCATTTAATTCCCATGATCAAAACCTTTAAATTTTTAGGGTTTGGTCACTGAATTACCAAGGGTCACTCCCTATGTCTCTTCCTCTGGCTCACTACCTTTGGGTAGGATCAATTTTTTACACATCCTTCCCTCACTTCTCTTAGAAGGGATCCACAAAAGTTTATGGACCTCTAGGTCTGTTCATTATCTCTAATGAAATAATCATCCACTGTATGTTGATTATATGTCAATGCCCAATTTTACTCTATTGAATAATACTACTTTTTCACTAAACACTAGGCCATAACCTTTGAAATAATTTTGAAAATCTCACTACTTCACAAATCTCCCTATTTTGAAAAGCACAAAAAATACTTCGCAAAGTTCCAACCTCTTCGCAAAGAAAACAACATTTTAGAGATCACTAGAACAATACATCATAGAGCTCAAGCTTGTGCATATGTCAAGACTTAGTATAGCTCAGGACATCACAGAGCTCAAGTGGTCGTAGAGAGACTTCCTTTGCGAAGCTCACTGAGCCAACGTGGAACACCCCTTCTTCATTAAGCTCTCAATAATTAAAGGCATTGACTTTGGTCGAGAGAAGGATTGTATTTTCTAAAAGCTCAATACATTCATTGAAACCTCTCTTTTTAGAGCATGCCATAATTCATGAAATCAAAATGACTTTGTATTTTCACTATTAAGCTCATGTAAAATGAAAAGGGGTGGCCACTTATTTATAGGTGTAGTTAAATGTGGAGCTCTACTTCTTACTTCATGATTGTTGGATCAGTCAAAATCATCTCTATGATGAATCTTACATTATCAATGTACCACTGAAATTATTTATTGTCGCAATGCACTCCAGAAAACGCTTCACATTGCCACTGCAATTCTCCCTCACAATTATTTTCACATCTTCCATTCTCGAAGCATGTTGTAATTTTAGAGATCACCATCAAAATTCTTCATGTCTTTGCAGAAACCACTTTACGAAGCCCATCTTCGAGAAATTCGTTCCACTTTTATATTTTGATAATATCTTCTTAGAAATCCACCTTTCTCAATGCTCACAAAACTCCAGATTTTAGAACCCAAACATTTGGAATACACTGAAAAATGGTACCACCTTGTATCTGATCTCTCACACCACCTCCATACCATCCATTCCTTTTTCTTGGTTCATTGTCAACATGGTTTGTTAACAACATCTTTAGAAATCAACAATTCACCATGAAAACCTGCTTTGTCAACAAACACAACCACCCAAAATGCTCAATGTTACCTTGAGGGGGTTTTTACCAACAAATAAGATTCCTAAAAATGTTCTTATCAATAAAAAGTCATAAAGGTAGCTTATGGAATCCATATCATAAATACATTGTAGCTTCTAAAACTACATAGGGAGTAACCTTCATTGTTACATTTGGAATACCCATTAGAGTATATTAACAAAATCTCATAGGATAAACCATATCGTTTAACACCATCTCATTACCCAATGAATTTGAGACTTATATCACGCTCACATTACCTTACTTAATCATGTAACCACTATTATACATATGAAATTTCTAAAAACCATATAATAATCATAACACATTGACAACCATAAAGGAAAAATAATATTTCCAAATTGCAATAACAACATATCATTTCAAGATATGAACCTTCTAAATCCATTCTAAAAACCATTTTAAATACCAAAATACATAAAAAGGCAATATGGTATTTATTTTTATTTTAAAAACATTAAGGCTTATATAGGAAGCCAAATATAAAATAATGGTCATGGCGGCGGAAAATTTTATTTCGGCGCGTATGATAAAACATTCTTCTGTTATTTAGTAAAAAACATTATAGAAAAAGATTACTTTATAAAACCTATTATTGAAATTAAAATTTATAGGGGTTAAATATACATTGTATAAAATAAGTTGGTTTATATTATTGAAATATTGCTAAATGAAAGGAGATTGAGATGAAGTCTATTACTGTCAGTCTGACTCGTCTTGTAAATATTTATACTCCTAAATAATAAACATTTGTAATTTTTACATTCTTGAGAACCTTTTAAATACTATTATTTTTTATTTAACTTATTACCATGTTATAAAAATTACATAATTATTTAATTTCATTTTGGAAATTCTTTCGATATTCGGTACTTGACTCAAAAATGATCATTGTATGATGGAAATAGTCCATGTGGTCATAAATACATCATATCTATAATAACATTAATGACATAAAAAATCATGTTTATACATTAATTATAATTTATAATCAAACAATTTATTCATTTTATAAAAAATGAACAATGTTATAATCACTTAGACAGTAGGTCGTACGTACGCATAAGTTACAATTCCATTTTTAATTTATCAATATGTAAATAATGTAATTATTATTTTATATTATCAGAAAAATAATAATATAATTAATATAATAATAATATTTAAAAAGTACTGAAATATATCTTACAAGTGATGTGGTGAATAAAAATGATTCATAATGCTTCGTGGAGGTGACAGATGACATGTACGCTTAAATGACAATATCATTTTTATTTTCATGGAAAGTAAGAATATAATTGAAAAATTATTCTACATTAATGATAAATATGTCATGAACATCATAAGAACATTAATTCCATAATTATGACCATAATTGAGAGAAGATAATGAAGAACAAACTATATCGGTTCACGAGGCAGTAGTCCACCGTACACATGATTAAAATATTAATTTCCCATTTGATGAAATTGGAGAAGGATTTGGATAATGATATTAACATAATATAATATAATTATATTTATGTTAATGTAATTTTTAGTTTCTCAGGGATGATTGATATTTAAATTAATTAGAAGAATAAATAAAAAAGAATCACTTAAATAAAAGGTGTTATACCTAAAGTAAGGCTTTAATAATGTGGGAAGTGATTCTAGGAATGGTTTTGGGTAGATATTTTCTGAACCAAATGGGTTTTAATGTGTTATTAATAGATATGAATGAGTTCTTTTTTATATGAGAGGGGAGGGGAACCCTTGGAATTATTAAAAGTATTAAAATTATATAAATTCAATTTCAATTAATAATGGATAAAAACTAATTTTTTTAAAATATATAATAATTATGGGTAAAAATATTATCATCTAATTAAAATTATATAACTTTTCGGATTATTTTAATCCGTAACTTTTTTGTTTTATCCTATTTTAACTCTTACCAATTTATCAAGTAATTTACACATATAGAGTTAAAATAAATACCAAATCATACCAAATGATTAAAGAATGAGTATTTACTGACAATTTTTAATTTATATAAACTTTTTATACTAATATTATATTTTTATAAACTTTATATATTTTAATTAGATATTTTATATTTTAAAATATGAATTATGTCAATTTTGACACTATTCATTACATGAATTTTTTAAAATATCATAATAACTTCCTTCCTTCAATCAAACTAAAAAAATATATTCCAAAGGTGCCATAGGAATCCATAAAATTATTATATAGAATCAAATATTAAAAATTATATTTATTTTAATATTAATAATATCATTTATTTTATTCATCCTTTAATAAATCAATTATTACATCATCAGTATGTCAATATTTAATTTAATTATTTATTTCCAAAAAATTATAAATAAAATACCATGAGGTAAGTAATATTTTAATATTTCTAATTAATATTAACAGTTTATGATATCACTTACATAACTAATTATTAATTCTTTTGAAATAATAGACATATTTATGACAAAATTTCCTTTACTTAAAAATAAATATTATAAATGTCATAATCACACCCTAGATGATTCAAAAGGTCAAATTATTTTCCCAAAGATGGTATATGTCAACAATAACATATATAATAGGATACTTATAAGTGTTAGAGAATTTTTATAATATTATAATATTAATGTTACCTTTAATTACCCAATTTACCTTTAACCAAAGTAAATAAAATACTAAATTTTGTATTCGCTAATAATTAATTTGATCCTATTGGGAAAAAAATCATACTGAGTAAAACCATGTATATTGATTTTTTAAAATTCAATTCACAAAAGTTGATAAATTAGATCTAACATTAATCTAGATGATGGATTGAGAAAAAGTGGGTTTTAAGTAAAATGATCAAAAGTTCACAATGATTTTCTATTTAATTTTAATTGGAAATTACATCAAATGAACTAAATTGGATTAAATAGTAAAAATTTAATCTAATTATACCTTAAAAACATATAAATTTATAATATAAAAATATAAATAAATTCGATGAAAACACGGTTTTGAATTAAAATGCAGTATTTTTCACTATTCATGAAGAAATATATATTATCAGAAAATTCCAAAAAATCAACCAAAAATAAATTTTAATGTCTCGATCCAAAACTTCTACCATATATATTTTTATAATTTTATTATGTTTTAGTTTTTTTGGCATTAAAAATGGTATTTTTTTGAAAAATATTTTTATGCTCACTATCTATAATTTTAAATTAAATAAAATAAATAATAATTAAGAATGTTTTAAATTTAATTTGTTGATTATATACTAATTAATTTTATCTGGGATGCATAAAGTTATTATTTTTAGTCATTGATATAATAAAAAAATTTCTTTTAATATAAAAATCTATTTCATGAAAATGATATTTTTCAAGGTGTTAGAGGGTTCGATTTTGAAATTAATGTTTTCCACTATTATGATTTTAATTTAGAAAAACATTATTAAATATTTTCATTCAACATAGTTTATATTATTTAATAATAAAACATAATTTCTCACCATAGTTAATAGTGAAAACTATAAAACATATATGACACAGTTAAGGTGAAAACAGGTTTATCGTGGTGTTTTACAAAAATAATAAAGGTTAAAATTACCTAAACACAGTCGTCAAAACCATTTTATGGATATATATTGACCAAATAATTAATATACATTGAGAATAATCCATTTTTGATCCCTTTTTAAATTGAAAACATTGGTACACAATTTTCCTTTAAAAATTTACCATTATGACACTCACCTGACTTATAAAATACCACTTCCTCTCCAATATTGTTTGCTAAATATATTCAATTTTGATCATATAATACCATAAAAATATCATCATAACTTACCTCACCACGACCTATATCTCTTATTTTGTGTAGATACAATTCTCTAAAGGTTGTTGTAGGTTACTTATGGAAGATATCCTAATAGAAGGTATCATGTTAATTGTGCGATTTTATATTATTTATTTTCCCACCACCATAAATTATAATAAAATTAATTATATTTAGTAAAAAAATTATATCTCATATAACAATATTTTATTACGTTAATTTAATAATCTAAATCCATATCATATTTTATCAAATGAGATGTGAAGTCATGATTGATGTGTATGGTGGACTATTGTCACGCAAACCAATGTAATTATTTTTCCTATAATATCCTCTCATGACTTGTTATAATGATGTACAAAAATTATTTTTATTATATTTTTAACATATTTTTAATAATGAAGATCTGATATCTAATATAACTTCATTATTTACAATTCCTAGGGGTTAAAATATTGTCGCTTGTGTGTATGGGGGAATACCGCCTCATGAAGCGATATTATTATTTTTTCACAAACAATTTACATAGAAGGTATTAAGGATAATGCTAAATAATATATGTGTTATAAATGAAATAATTATTATATTAATTACAAAGATATCATTTGGAAATGAAAATATATCATTTTGTTTTGTACACTGAAAAATGATAATTTCATTTATGTATACGTGTGGACTACGTCTTCTAAGAAGTGATGTGAGTTTTTACGTCACCAAAAAACATAGATGATGAAAATAATTATATTTAATTAGATAATATTTTATCTATGATTTTTTTTTATAATTTTGTAATGATAAAATATTATATACCATCATGACATAGTGATCATTAAAAAATAGAAATGTCACTCATGGGTATGTATTCCCTACCATCTCCAGGATTTCAATGTAGTTCATTTTTCATAAAAATATTTCATGATTATTTTTAAAATTAATATTTTTTTATAAAAATGATAAATATTTCATATTTATTATTCTATATATTATGAAATATTGACCAATTTGATCATGTTCAAGACAATAAATCCATTTTGAAACAATTTTCCAAATGACCTAAAAACATTTATCATGGGATTACATGATTATGTATTTAAATATATAATTAAAAAATAATTTTTTTTATTTATTAGGTATTAATCTTATAAAAGGTTATTAAAAATTAATAGAACTACTAAAAGTTTATTATAATGGATGTTCGAATGTGTAAAATGAAATTCAAACTAAAGGTAAGGGTTTCTAATTTAGCTATATATTTTTTTGATCCATGTTCCATAATCCCAAATTATTTATATTTAATGGTTTATATACCACCTTTTTTCATTTAATATCATTAATCCTTAAAAATCATGTTTTTTATGTTTAATTTTAATTATATCATCCCTAATGATTTGACATGACGACTAACAAGTTGTAAATAATTTCGTAATGCAATTAATTTTCATTGGTCTACATTAATTATTTATTTTCATTGATATAATATGAGTTTTTTTAATAAATTTTACTATCATATGTTTCATTCCCACTTTTTTAAGTGGATTAACATTTGATACACACAATCAATTCATTAATTAATTCAATAATTAAATGGTATAGTCATTGTAAAAGTTTTTAACTCAAATTTTCTTTCATTTATATATAGTTTAATCAAACACGCCTATATTCATTTATGAGATGTATATAAATCCACTTGACATGTTATATCATCAATATCCTTATGATAATAATATTTAATGTTTTATTTTAATTTATTCTTTCATCGGTATTATCATTAAAGAGTTACCAAAGTGGAGATGTATTTATGTTACAACCTCTATTATTTTGAAATTGTTTGTATTAAAGGTTATTTTGGGGAAAATAATATACTCCTATTTTCTAAAAATTCACCCCTCTCTTCACCACTAGTTATGCATGTAGTTAAAAGGTTCAATTTCCATTTCATCCATAATTTATTAATGAAATATCATGAATTTTTTTTATGTGGTACCAATGTTGTATTTTCCTTTAGATTAGGAATCTTGCACTTCCATATCTATGTTATCCAAAAAAATTACTATTAATATTTAAAGTTGTTTATAATAATAAATGTTTCTAAAATAATCAAAAAGGTGTCTTCTAATCCTTTTCTAAACAAGTTAATTTTGTATTTTCATATAATAAAGTAAATGAAATCATTGATTTTAACATATTAATCAAGAACAAAAATTTAATCCATTATGAGCACTAAATGTTTCAGATAATTGATGTTATGTTTCAATGATTAATTTCAAATAAATTTTTTATTAAGATTTATTTATTAACTAGAGTTTAAATATTTCTTTAAAAAATAAGACAGACATGTTTCGTATGAAATTTTTGAATTGATTATTAAAAATAATTTCCAATAAAAGATGACAACTTTTTATGTTCTGAAATTGATACTATTATATTTCTCAATAACCATTTTATTAATATTTTATTTCTATTTCTATTCATCATTTTTAACCACCATTTCTATTACTACACTCCAATGGGAATATGACGTATTGGTTCAATATTTATTCATTAATTGGGTGGATCATGATATTGAAAGAGAACCCATTTGGTTCTCATAGGTGAATCAATAAATTAATGAACCAGGATTATTGTGATGTAAAAATGTGAATTATTTTTAATTTTTTATTCATTTATAGTGCATGAAAAAAATTGATGATCATTGGTTAACCTAGATAGAGTCGTGTGTTCATAATATAGTGTGTAGGATGGGTGTGGAAAGATATAACTAAGTGATACCAATATATATTATATGATTGGTGCATCTAGATAGTTCTCCAATGCATTGGACAATATTTCTTATCTGTGTAGGAAATAAGGATGGATTTACCATTGGGACTATCCTATGGATTTAACTGGGCGATTTTTATATGTGACGTAGTTTTAAAAGGTGTTACCAATATTATGTACCATGATACCAAAACATTTTCAATATTTTAAATTTCGGATATAAAGGCTTCTTCCTAATAAAAATTACACCACATGGAAAATGATTATTAATTGAATTTACTCTTTCCTTTAATAATGATTTATTTAATTCCAATTGTTAATTAATATATGATTATGGGTATGATTTTACATAGGTTATGATAATGATATTTGTTTTTTTTCACACCATTATGATCATCATATTTTTACTAATGGAATTCAATATAATAGGATTATGTTTACCCTTACTAAGCTTCTAAGAACACTATTAATATGTTTCATTTTACCAATTATGTTAAAATAATCATGTTAAGAACTGTTTCATATAGATGAGGATAATGTCCAAATGTTGACTACGAAAATTTTGGTATAGTGGGAGAGGAAGATCATTTTCATGAACAAATTGTTTTTGAATGCATGATTATAATGGGTTGTCTTAATTACCTAAAAATATAATACTAAAAGGTCTTTGAGAATAAATGTGATAATATATTTTCTTTTCATTTAATGTCTTTTATGGAAAATATTTGGTAACCATTGTTGGTATCAATGATAGATTTATAGAAATAACGTCTTGAGCACTGGATCGGAGAATATGGGTTCAATTTTGTTTTACCTGGAAACATTATGAATGGATTAATTGAATTTAATAAAAACCAAGGATGGTTCTTGATCTCTAAAATATGACTTGGAGATATATGTTACTATTATAAATATAATAAATAGTTTCATTGTATTTTTTCGAAATAAGGATTAATATTAATCTCAGAAAATAATTATATGAATTAATAATGGTTAGTAAACAAAGTAATAAAGAATGTAAAGATTTTGTAGTTTCTTGATATCTATTCCATAAAAACAGAATATAGATGTTCTATGCAACCTAAGTGATGAATGAGTCTATGGTTATATAGTTTACCTTATTATGGTTTGTGTGTGATGTTATGTATATTTTTTATTTCATATGTTTTTTAACCCATGTCGATTGGAAAAAAAACCCTAAAACTTCTTAGGGTATGTATTCTATATTATATAGGATGGTGATGGAATGGATTATAATATTATCCCTCTAATAGGTTCTCCCTTTGGATATGGATTTGAGTTGTAATATCTTGTAAAATAATGTCTTGTTGGAGAGTGTGTTCTCCTAACCAGGTTATGAAAGCTCTCAATTTTATTATACATTTTTCTAGGAACTATAGTATCTTAATATTTGGGATATATATATATATATATATTAAATCATAGTATCTATTTATTCCTTTTGTTTCTATGTGGATGATATATGATGGATTGATGTATAATTCATTTATAGTCTATAGTGGAGAACAAAAATACACTTGGTATCATATGGGATAGAATTGATGATTATATAGATATATTGAATTTTAAAAACATGTAATTTTGGGACCTTTTTTGGAATACATAATATAGTTTTAAGGCCCAACTCACCTCAGATATGATTTTCATATGGGTTGTATGGGAACATGATAAGCGGAATTAGGGAATGAGAGAGAAAACTCCTTGGGGTGGTGGAATTAGGGTACATTATATATATATATATATATTATTGTTATATATAATGGTTTATTTCCATGTGTTATTTGATGCGTGATCCATAGTGATAATAAAAAATGATCATATTTACATAGTGAGTTAATTTACATTGTTTATTTAGTAAGATTTAGTGTTCTTTATTCGTATATTTACTTATAGTTTCTAAATAGTATCTTGCTAATTATATGTGTTAATCTCACCCTATATATATGTAATCTGATTTTTATTTCAAAATGACATAGTTATTGTTCTATAAGTATGTCACTTTTTTTGAAGTGTTATTTAGGATTCATGGTGTATTATGTGGATTTAATTTTAGTTATATTCATTATATCATTTTTGTTGGTTCAATATATGTATGATAGTACATGTAGTGGGATTTGTTTTATTTATAAATGGTGTTTGATTTTGGGTTTAATTTTACCCAATTTTCATTAAAACTATATAATGTGTAAAGTTTTAGATGTGTTTGATTAAAATACCCTTATTGATTTTCACCATCCCATGGCCTTTTAGAGGTATGTTTTAGGTTCTAATCATCATTTTAAAAACATGTGGGGCACCTTTAGATGGAGGGGATCATGATTTTTTGGTATCCAAGGTGTTTTTTGATTGATAATATAGATACTATAGTTAGGAATTGGAAATTATTCATGAATTGGTAGGGAGACAATATTAGTTTGGATTAGTTAATGATGTAAATGATGGATGCCTTCAAGGTCATTGGATTTTATGACGAACCATAATATTCTCTAAGAACCTTTAAGTTCACATGGAAAAATATGATATGCGAATATGTATATAATTTAGATAACTAAGGATGTATTGTATATCATAATGTATTCTACCTATTTTTTAATTGGGAGGAAAATTGGGAGTCGGCTAAAATAAATTAATAAACTAAATTAATCATCCTTAATATATTCATTTGTCCTAGGATTATATGTTTCTAACATAATATTTGTAAAATAATGTATCAGGTCGATGTTCAAATTAGCTAAATAAAGAAGACATTCAACAAGATATTCCAATGGATCACTATTGGGTGGAGGTTGAAAAACATAAAACATAGAAGTTGGAACTGAAATAATATTAGTTATAGGGTCATATTAAGTATGATTTGTTTCATATTTGGAGAAATATTATTGGATAGAGGAGGTGAAGATAGCCTTCATATCAATATGTTATCATCAAGAGAAGTGATATTAATTTATTTTTTTAATGTTGTACATGTCAGCTCAACATTGATGGATTTTATTCCTTAGTGATCACTAGGAGGTGGATTGTTTCTTAAGAATTGTTCAGGTATCTGTTATGGGTTGAGTTTCTATCATTAGTACTTAAGGTAGATTATCTGAAAGATATATATAGCATTAATCATTGGATTTTATGGTGTTTGATGGTTTATTATCCACTATAAGTACCGCATATTTTATGATTCAATCATATTTTGAGATGATTCAATCATGAATAATAATTTTGATAAGGATTATAAACTAGAAATCAATCTCATGTTCACCACATATATTTTGAACTCATATAATTATATTTTGGAGAAGATAATGGTCTTACAGGGTAAATTCTCTAGGAATAGGTTTCAATGGAATATGATTCATGGAGACACTACACATATTATAAATCTGATATTGAGATCTTATGATCTTATTTAAAAAATGTTATAGTTTTTTATGGAGGTGCTTTTATCCCTATTTTAACCATGTTATCAAAATTGGCAGTCCTTGGTCCCTCTCTAGATGACCAGGTAGAGTTCTGTTTTCATCTAGAATTCATAGACATATTATTATAGGTTTTATATCATTTTTCAATATTTTACATGAATCTGGTTGTCAATTTCAGGCCCAACTCATATTTAAAATTTAGACCAGGAATCAATAGTAGGGAATTCTAGATATTTAGCAGAATAGAGGTGGTGGTGTTGAGAAATGGTATCCTAGTGATATGTCTCATTATTAGGGATTTTGGATAGAGAATGAAGGTGGATATTTTATCAATAAGTTCTAGATATATTTTTCAGACTTTCATAATCAAATACATGATTTTGAATTACTATTATTGAGTAAGTCTGACATTGTACATGTTACTATCTAAGTATTTTATATATGGATTTATGGATTATTTTTTATTTTAGAGATACACACACCTTTATTTGACCCAATATATTCTTTTATATGATACTTGATGTGAAGTGGTTTCTAGTTCCCTTTCCATTGATTATGATAGATGAATTTCAATCTTGCATTTTTTATATCTTGACAGACGACGAGCTATTTATAGGTATGAATCGCTATTGGGATAATTTTTAAGTTAATGGGTATATCTACATGATATCATTCTCATCATTTATGGGATGTTTTTATTTTAGTTGATCATTTATTTCATTATAAGCATTATACATTATACAATGTCGCGGGGAAAATGATGGTGTTTATAGTTGAGTGGGACCTCTAAATTGGTTGTTAGAATGTAGAGTCTTTATGTTCATTTTTATAGGATAATACTAATTTTTATTGATGATCCATATTTTATAGGATATGATGTGGACATGCATTATATACTTTTTTAGAGCATGGAATAAATAACATCCATTTTTTTTATTTCATATACTGAAACATACTAATTTTTATGCGATATTTATGTTCTAAATAAATGTTTGTTGTATTATAATATACAGTAATATACACAAAAAATTCATAGAGTAACTAAAAATAACATAATTTTTTAGTGCATATCATTACATTAGTCAAGAACTAAAATCATCAAAATTCCAAAAATGACAATGGTAAAAAATAGAAAATATAAAATCTACAATGAGGAAATATTGATTAGCTATATCTTTTAAAATCATCTCCCCCTTGAACAACACTATAGAAAAGAAATACAATATAAGTATACCAATCAGAATCCTAAAAAATAAAAATATATAACCTGAGGGGTAATTGTAGATATTTATGAATTAAATGATGAATTGGTGTTTATATGAGGTAATTTGATAGTTGGAACAATATTGTGACTTTTGGATGGTAATTTTACCACTAAAATGTTGACCTGACCATAATGAATAATAAACATACCATTGAAAAAAAATAATTTGACCTAAAACATAATATTTAATATAAATAATATTTATAATTTTTAATTTATTAATATATAAATATTATATTTCTATAAACTGAATATCAATATAGAAATATCAAAGAAAAATAGGAACATTTTTTGGTTAAAAATTATTATAATATATTTTTTAAATATAAATGTTTTTATATTAATTATTCAAATTACATTTGTTAAAATATTCTGATGATAAAATTAATTATGTTTTTAAAATCAGAGCATCATATTCACTAATGTTGTTTTTTAATCTTCTAAAATACATCAATTTTTACATAAATACTATAAATATTGTTGTTCAAATACTTGATGTTTTGTCACATAATGATTACACTATAATATGTGAATAATTTATAAATATGTAATTTCCAGAAAAAAAAATCAATTTTATAATAAATATGGGTAATTTAAAAATAATAAACTAAATTTCCTATAATTAAAAGAATTTTCAGAATCCTAATGTAAAAAAAAGTTCCTTTAAAATAACTATTTTCATTTATCAACTTTTTATGTTAATAAACTAGTGGGTTTGGTTTATATAGTGTTTTTAAGTACTGAATCCATTTTATTAGATTGATATATGATTTAATATGTTAAAAATATAACAATTTATAGGTTTAAATTTTATATACTAATTTTTCTAATATTGTATTCTTAAACTACCACAATCCTAAAGTATACATCACCCCTAACACATCCCTTAGAAAACCACATCACTAAAACTCACCAAACGTAATCATATACTCAAACCCCATATTTAAATCCCTTTATTATCCTTATGTATATACGAGAGTCATAAAAATCAAATCATTTAATATGTTAACGTTCATTGAAAAATAATTCCTTCATAAAAGTGGAAATTTCTTTCACCTATTTATCTTCATTTTTTTAATTTCATATTTGCTGTTCCATTTTTTGTTCCAAAACATATTCAGAAATTGGAAAAAAATATACCTTTATCTTTATAATTTTAATATATTATTGAAATATTTTTTTTATATAGTCACATACTTTATATCTCACACCTTCTCATTGGACAATGTCTTGTAAAAATCTAGTTAACTGCTAATGAGGACATTCCCAATTCATTTTGTATTATATCCATCATGAAGGAATATAAAAATTTATATATAAGAAATAAATTTATAAATTTATATGTTTCTAGGATTTTAGATATAATCTTCATAATTTATAAGTAATAATAGAGTCAGATCATTAAATCAAAAAAAGGACAATAAATTGAAAACACAATATGAAATAAAAATACATTTAACAAATAATATTATAAAATAGAATTGGTAATTAAAATGAATTAATGGTAAAATAAATAAATATTATAAGTATATTTTAAAATGTTTTAATATAACTATGTGAGATATACATTAGGTGTAAAATTAATTAAATAATGTGGTATTTAAAGGAAGATGATTCTCAAACCAAACTCGTTCTTTTCAATACTTTTCTATATCACATTATTTTGATTATGGTTATTCCAATAATATATTTAGTATATAGACTTGAGCCTTTAGTGCATATCCTTAAATTATTTTTGACATAAACATCTATTAATTAAAACCCACAGATCATGAGGGCAACTTTTATTTGAATATTACATTTATGATACATGCAATTGATGGTAAAATTAGACATATTTGTTTAATTCTTCAAAATGATGTTATAAATCCATTTGAACTTATTAATACTACATAGGATAACCTTGGGAATATATATATATATAATTAGAGAGATAAAAATACCCTTGAGGAAATAAACATAATAAGGAAGCATATCATTTTAGTCAAAGATATAATATGATATCATAAAAGAGAATAAGCATGAGTAATAAAGTTTAAAAATAAACTAAATAACATGGTATCATAAAATCATGGAATTATAAGAAGTGTTATACAAAAATAAAAAAATTACATTACAATATGTCAAGGATAACTACTAAGAAAACATCACATGGTGGATATAGTTTATAATGGATTAGGTTTACTCTTTAATCCCATTCATGGTGCCCCATGAGACTAAATCATTACCGATTAAATAGGATAGATGTATAATTATAATCCCACCCATAAAATTTATTTCATGTACATAAATATTTGTACACGTAAGGGAATGAAACTTAAATAATAACATAATAATTACCCATGGAATGAAATTCTATTGTTAATTTTTTCTCATAACATAATCAAAAGAGGTTTTTTAATGATTAAAATTTGATAAATGATCATAAAAAATTTATTACCCTATCAAATTAATTGAGAGTTAGTTAGGTACATATGTTATAAAAATATATATATAATTTATAATAATTCCATAACAATATTGGTTTTTTAATGAATTGAAATAATTTTTAATTTTTTTCAGAAAATAAGCTTTTCCCTTTGAATATCACATTTGAAAAACTAAAATTATCAAAAAATATAATAGAAATAATTTTATTTCAAAGGAACTAGGGAACATTATATTAGAATATTCAAGTAGTTAATTGGTCATGATAATGGGTATGTCCATGCATGATAAGTACATTAAAACAAATATTACTCTCACCTTTTTATAATAATAGTAAAAGGAAAATTGTTTATAATGTTATTGGATTATTAATTTTAAAACATTATATAAAAATAGAAAAATTGGTATGAATAAACATAAATAATTATTGGAAAAAAAATTAAAACATTTTTTTAAAACACTTTAATGAAAACACTGGCATGGAAGAGAAAGGGTCTTCGACTGACGAGTGAAATGAAGCCGGTTTTCCATAAAAAAAATCCTCATCTATTTAAGTAAAAATTTGGGTTAAAAGCTAGTATTTAATTAATATTTCTTTTAAATATGTATTCTTATATTCTTAGGTAATAGTGTTTCATTTTTTGTCAATAAGGTGTCAATATGGGTAAGGCAAGGTAAGGGTTGAAGTTTTGATAATGATTGGAGCAGTTATTCTTAATGTAATGAATATGACTCATTAAAGATCCCGCTATGATAATGATGAATTTATTCCATAACTAATCATAAATATTGAATCACTATTTGACATTGGATGTCATGATTGATTATTATCCATAGCGAATCAGAATATTGTTGAACTGATCTTATGTTCAAAGACATGTGTCAATGAATGAAACTTTGTTACAAAATTTGATGAAAGTAATGAAATACCTTATTGGATGATGATATTTTAAGATCTTTCCATTTGTTTTTATGAGGATGAAGTGTTTGATAAAATTTTGTTGATCTTAAATGCTTAAGAGGCATGCCACAATGAATAGAATAAGAATAAGGCTACGTTTGATAATGAAGATAATAAGAAGTCTAAGTGTCATGAATTTCATTTAGAAATACTATATGTATAATCTTTAGTTTTCAAAATTTATTTAGGTATGGGGTTTATATAAAAAATATGGGACTTTGGCTATCCATCCAACCATGTAAGCCAGGGAAGTGGCTCGCACCACAGGATTGGACGTCCAAGCCTATCCCCAGCAAGCCAGCCCGCGTGACAGACTGCAGTTGTGCATGGGGAACACATGAGCGCCCACAACAGTGCATGTGAGAGTAATGCAGAGCACCACCGTGTGGGAAATCACGATGATAGGGAGCACAGGGTGAGCACAGAGTGAGCCTGCAAGGAGAACATGGTACAGAACATTATTTTGGAGAGAGGAGTAATCTGGTAATGGGTTGAGATAGTTTGATACATAAAGCGAATGTGTCCCACTTCTATGCTCGATACGGTACATGTTTTAAAAATGTGAAAGAAATATCCTCCATCAATATTGTCTCACAATAAATGGTGGTTGAATCCTCTATCCTGCTCCCCATGAACTAATCCAAGCAGTTCATAGCTAATCCAACGACAGAGGTGAAGCCACCACATTGTATTCACAATATGGCCACCCGACGCCGTTGTTCAATCAGAGATGAATCCGAGATTCCTTGATTTTTATCTATCCACAAATTTCAATTGAATTAAGTAAATGATCATCATCTAGATTCCACGATACTCATTCATGCAATTACATTTTCATGCATGCGAATTAAATGACGAACCTGTGCTGGCTGAAGCAAACAAAGTTGCGAGAAAACACTATGGACCTCGGGCATTCGTGATTGAGAGTTTCATATCGATAATAATGAATGATCATGTCGAGGATTACTATGTGATATTTGAATCCCATGTTGAAGAGAAAAAATCTGAGATATTTGATGCATTTCTTATACCACGTTTAAAAATATCTGAAGCCGACGATGTCGACTATTCAATGGAGTGATTCAAATGATGAATCTCACAGTATTTGACCATGGATCAAGGATTATCCTCACATATAAATAAAGATACCTCGACCAAGGGTTCTATTGATGAATACATTGAGAAATATCTTGTTTGTCCATAAAAATATAACACCAACTAGAGGTTCCATGTAGAGTTGCTACGTGATGGAACAGGGAACCCACATGCCTTCAAAAAGTGTTACAAACTCTCAAAGTATCTCGTGTAAAAGAGTTCACGTGCATCCATTACATAAGGAAGAGTCATGTACCATTCGCAGTCCATGAAGAATAAAATAGTGAACAATCTAGGTTTAATAAGGTGGTTCACAGACCCAGTGCGAAGGAGGTCCACACTCTCTCCGCATTAGAGAACCACTCAACCCTTACATGGGGAGAATCTACAAACCATCATCCATTTAGTGGATAAGATCCACATGTACCCTCTATATGAAAAAGAATAATTGTGACCTCCCTTGGTTTAACAAAAAGATGAAGGAGATTTTATAAAGTATTGAGTACGCATACACTGCCCTTGAAGAATAAGAAGAAGTCACACACACACCAAGCATATAGGCATTTGTGTTGTGTAAAAAAATTAATAGAAGATAATTCAGGCATGGTTCACATGCTTAGATTTACATGAGATGAAACCATCTACATGAAAAGAGAACAAGAGATAGCATTTTTAATATGTGAAGAAGGGTGAATAAATAAAATAACACACATAAAAGACTACACCCATTTAGGTTTGAAGGAACACAAAGATATTGAACCTAAAATAAACATAATGTATGTGTGTTTGTGAAAAAACTAAAGAAGAATAAATATTTTGTGTGGATATTGAGTGAAAAAAATAAGTTGACAGTGCATGAAACACACTCATTGAAGCTAAATTATTGATATTAGAACAGTGTGTGTTTTAGTTGAAATGAACCATATCACACAAGCATGGAATCATGCCTAATCACGTTCACATGTGAAAATTCATTGAGATATCCAAATCAATATGTTTGTATGCTATGCAATCTAGGCATGAAGTGTAAATCAATTGAGACTATAGATGGGCAGAATTAAAGAAGATCATATATCCCAATTGATAGAAATTTATAATTCAAGAATATAGATATAGATGATATTATGCTAGATCATTCTTTAATATTATATTTTTGAAGAGGTTGTGTGGACCATATTCAAAAAAATTAATGAGGTCTGGTCATAATTAGAAGAATAATGAATTTATAGAGCATTTTTGCACTGTGGAATGATCAGAACGTTGAACATAATTATTGAGAAAGCCCAACAGACCTTAATAAAGGCTGCTAAATATTCCTGAAAAAATACACAAGAAAGTGTGATTCCGAAATACCGTGGGGAATGAGCATCCGATAAACATCATTGAATCAAAGGAAAACAAAGAAGTAAGCTGCTCGTGTGTCTTGAGTGAGAGAATAACCCTATGGGATTTAGAGAAGAGAAGGAATCATTAGTGGGACTCGGGATAAGGCTAGTGGAACTTTAGTAACACCGTGGAAAAAATTATGAAGAACCTCTTGTGGAACACAGGACAGATATAGTGGGACTCTGTATCAACAATTGTAATTATTCATCTAATTATAGTGGATAATATGTGTTGGGTAGAATAACCAACTCATCAAGGAGTTTGTATTTAAAACTAAACATTTGAAACCGTATGTTAAGTGACATTACATTTACAACATCATTCGAGGTAAGGATGAGAGACACAAGAAGAGTGGATCGAGGATTTATCTATCCATAGAGGATTAATTTAGAAGAATCAATTTGTAAAATGTTTTAAGGGATAACTTATTTTACCCCTCCCCCTCTCAATGATTCACACTAATCTGGTTACTTCACTTAGAATCAGAGTGATGGTCACCTCCAAAAGATCCAAGGGAGTCTTTATGATGTGAATTTTTTTGGAAACGAGTGAACAACCTCTATTAGAGATATATTCCAAGAAAATGAAAAATAGAAAGGATAAACAGGAAAGGAAGATGAAGAAGAATCATACATCTAATGGGGAGACTCCTTCTACTGAAGGAAAAATGAAAGATATATAATATGATAATTAATTTATTATTCTGACTCTTCTGATGTAGCATGTTCCTGATGAGATAATGATAGATCAATTAGTGATCTTCTGTCTGTATTCAATGAAAATGTGATGAAAATCCCTAGAAAAGTGGCATGACATATTGTTACAAGCATTGGTTCTCTTCAACATGAAAAAGTATAGGTGGAAGTAGAAGATAATGCCATAAAAGTTGCATTTGATAAAAGGTTTGGTATATCCAAAAATCTGAAAAAACATTTGAAGGAAAAGGAAGAAAAAATTTCTCTTTATAATGAAATACATGCTCATATTAATAAAGAATTTAAGGGATGTATTTCTGAGGAATAATTCTTAAAGATTGTATTTGTATAAGCATTCCATGGATTTGAAATGTTTCACAAAGTTTCCATGGTGGTCAATGATACTGAAAAGGAAGAAAAAACTAACAAGGTGAAGGACCATGCCATCTCTTTGGAAGAATTATGAAATATGCATGATGGTCAAATGATAAAGGTGAATGAGAATTAATAATGTAAGATGAGAGTAGTTGAGGATGAGGAGAACACCCTCAACATGAAGATTTTATAGATTGAGGTGAAATTGATGAATCAACAATCACTCCATGATGGTACTTCCCAAACAGCTCGAAGAAGATATGTTTCCACTCATGTTTGAATTGAGGTGTATGATTCCAAAAAGAATGCTAAATAATTTTCTAATCCAATGGAAACATTCTATATGAATAAGGAATTCCGTAAATCAGCTATTTCTATTTGTACTAATGTGGTTTCACTTGCAGGTATATGTTCCAAGTTAAAATATGGGAACATATTGATTGATAAAAATGTTCATACATCCATAAAATATTCAATGATGGATATTGTTATGATTAAGAAGAATAAATCCCAAATATTTTCTCCAAATAAAGAAATACAATTCCAGAAATAAAAATTCCCTAAATCCAGCCAGTTTGATACTATAAAAAAAGAAGGAAATTTATTGGCTATTATTGGTGTTGTTGGATGTTTGGGCATGAGTCCCATGTTTGCTAGCATAATGTTTCAGAACATGAAAATAATAGAAGGACTACATTCATGAATGTAGATGTGATGAAATGAAACATCATACAAAACTAAAGCAGAATAAACAGATGAAAAATAATCTTTATATCAAGAACAAATTTGAATATCTTGAAGAGTTATTTGATAATTGAAACAAAAGTGGTATTAGTTATGATAATTTCTGGTTTAGTTCAACCATGAATAATTCATATCGTGCTAAGAAGAAAATCCCACAACAAATGAAGAATAAAAGAACAATAATGGAAAAGTCTTCCACTGGTAATATGAAAAATAATGATGTTACAAAAACAATGAAAGAAACTATTCCCATTAATATACTTAAGCCGGATTCCAAGAATGTCATCCCAACCAAGAAAATATTATTCTACTATGGAAATAAATTTCACACCATGGATCACTAAAAACAATACATAGAAATGATTGGAAGAAATTTGAAACTAAATAGAGAATCAATCTAGGATAAGTTAGGATTGATTGAAAAAATTCATAAAGATAACTTTGATAAGTTTCATAAGAAAGATAATATGAATAAAATGATGAATCCATGTAGAATCACCAAACCAGAATATGTAAAAAAGAGGAGTTTAGTTATCTGGCCTAATAAATTTCATGTTTCTAGTTAAATGAAAAAAGATTATAATGAAGTAATAGCTAAATCTAAGTTAAAGGGGATGTAGATCATTCCACATGAAGACGAATCCGAATTTCAAGAGAGGATCTCAACACATGACAACTCAAGTTCCTCAATAGTTTTCTGTGTAAGGTTCAAGAAGGATGGACATAATGCATATAAATTTTTAACAATTTTACCAGCTCAAATGGAAATGTTGAAAATTGAGGATCATGCACCAGTGGAAGCTACTTCACTTCTGGAAAATGTAAGGATAAATAGTCCAAACAATTTTAAGGTGAAGATATATTAAGGTTTCATTTTGAAAATGAAAGATCCAAGTAGAAAATGGAAAAGAGGCACCAGGATAAATATTACCAGATACTTAAAATCTAGAAGAAAAGAACTTCTTGGTTTGTGAACAAATTCTCAGCCCTATTGATCCTATTGAGAATCTCATATGTGTTCCAACTTATTACCTTATACTCTTGTTATATATGTGCTGAAATTGTAGGTAATTAAAGATAAAGGTGATTCTAAAGATGATAATTGAATGGATAAATAGGATAACAACAAGTTGAAATGATTATTCATTATTTTTTATATACTTGGATTGTTCCATATTGGGATATTATAAACATGAATATCTTGAAGACTGTCTAATGATATTTTCCAATAGGGTAAATCAAAGGGATTTCACCCCTTAAGGGGGATCAAATATGAAGGAAATGATATCAAGAATTATTTCATGACAAATATTGAAATTCATATCATATCTATGAGTTGAAACTCAAGGATTTCCAATCACACATTCATCCATTGTTCATAATTGTATTTATCATTTCAATTAAGGGGGAGTGCTTGATTGATGACAAGATGGGAAGAAAGTGGGATCATTATCATTGCACATGAAATTTTTATATTTTTGGTGAGTTTTGTGTAGGACATATCATTTTAATATGTTTGGTGATAAATCTGATTAATTTCAACACCTTTATTAAGAATTTATGCATTCTAAGCATGATTTCACATTGATGGTTATTTATGTACCACATTGAAAAACTTGGTCATATATCTCATTTTTTATACATTGGGTTAGCCCAAGTAGACTTAGAGTTTATTAACTAAATGATATTTTCTACGTGAACCATGTCATATCAACCCAATCTATCATAAATATTTCTAAAGATATTATTCAAAGGGAGGATAATATGTATTTGAATAGTCCCCACAAAACTTCTGCATTTGATTAAAAATAAGGGGGAGATAATATTGTCACACATATTGACTATTACAAATGTTTTGTTAAAAGGTATTGATAGAAAATGTTTTGAAAACAAAATACAAAGGGGGAGATTGTTAGGAATAGTATTTCATTTATCGTCAATGAGGTGTCAATATGTGTATAGAATGATAATTGTTGATGTTGTGATGATGATCTAAGTGGTTATAATTAATGTAATGTTGTTGAATCATTAAATATCCTACTTTGATAATGATGAATCATTTCTACTTCTAATGGAACTTAGAGAATTACTATTTGACATTGATCTCATGCTTGATCATTCTCCATTGAAAATCAGACTATTGTTGAACTGATCTTAAGTTTCATGAAATGTTTCAAAGAATGACACTTTGTTACAAAATTTGATGAAAGAAATGAAATATCTTATTTGATTATGAGTTTGTAAGATCCATCAATTAGTTTCTGAGTGGACGAAGTGTTCGAGAAAAATCAGTTTATCTTAAATTCTTAAGAGGTGTACCACAAATAATTGGATAAGAGGAAGATGATGTTTGATAATGATGATAATAAGAAGAAAAAGTGTCATGAATTTCATGTTGAAATACTATATGTATATACATCGGTTTTTCTAAAGTATTTATGTGTGGAGTTTATATAAAAAATATGGGATTTAGATAGCCAGCTAGCCATCCTTGCTAGGGAAGAAGCTTGCACCAAAAGAGTGGGTAGTTTAGCTTAACCCCAGCGATCCAACCAGCGTGACTAACTGTAGTCATGAACGAGGCACATAAGTAAACCCACATGAACACATGTGAGAAATGTGGAGAGCACCACTATGTGGGGAGGCATAGTGTTAGGGAGTAAAGGGTGGGCGCAGAGCGCGCTCATTTGGAGAACACGGTACGAGGCAGTACTGTGGAGGGAGGAGGGGTAATATGGCAATGGGTTGAGATAGTTTGATACTTAAAACAAATGCATCCCACATCACTGTTTCTATGATGAAAAAGTTTTAAAAAATGCGGTATCAATCCTCTCCATCCATCTGATCTCATGACATATCATGAAAGCATGCTCAATCCTGCATCTCAAAAACTAATCAAGGCAATCCATAGCTGACCTAACCACTAAGGTGAAGCCACTATGTCATCTTTAATCTCCAGCCACCCAACAATACTATTTAACTAGATATGAAGGTGATATTCCTTGATTTATCTTTGACCACCACTTTTGATATAATTAAATTCATGATCATTGTCTAGATGTCACGATACTCTTTCATGAAATAACATTTTCATGCATGCATATTAAAAGAAGAACCTGGACTGGTTGAAGAAAATGCAGTTGTGAGGCCACGTTAGAGACCATCAACATTCACGATTGAGAGTTTAATACCAATAATAATTCATGCACATGAGTAGGATTACACTATGATATCAGTATCCCTCATTGAATAGAAACAAATTGAGATATTCTTTGTATTTATTATCCATCATTTGAAAATATTTGAAGTCGATGATCTCATATATTCAAAGGAGTGATTCAAACGATGAATATTACGATATTTGAACATAGATCAATGCTCATCCTCACTTATAAATTGATATCATTCGACTGAGGGTTCTGTTGTTGAACACATTTAGAAATCTCTCGTTTCTCTGTATAAATAGATCACTGAATAGAGGTTTCGTGTAACTTTTCTATACGAAGTAACAGAGAACCCACATGGCTTTGAAAAGTGCTATACACTCTCGATATGTCTCACGAAGAAGAGGTCCCATGCATCCCTTGCATGAGGATGATCTGTATACTATTCTTGGTTCACAAATAGGAAAACCTCAAATAGTTATGGTTTGTGAAGGTGGTCTTCTCACCTAGTGTGAAAAAGGTCTGAACTCTCTGTGTGTAGGAGAACATCAAAACCCTTGTGAGGACGATATGTGAACCATCCTTGTTATTTCAAAAAGATCCACGTTTACCATATGCATGAAAAAACAAACTGTGGACCCCCATGGTTTTATGAATTGAATAAATAGATTGCATAAAGAATAGTGTACATATACACTACCATTAAAGAAGAAAAATAACCAACACACACACAGATCCTTTACCCATTTGGGTTGGGTGTGAAAAAAATAGTAGAAGAGAATTCATGAATGGTGTACATGATTACATGTGCGTGAGTTGAAACAATATACATGAAAATAAAAAAAGAGAAAATGTGTGTACAGATGTGAAGAATAAAGAGGATGAAATAAAAAAAACCCACATAAAAGACTACACCCATTCACGTTTGAAGAAACACACAAATATTGAACCTAAACTAAACATCATGTGTATGTGTGTGTGAAACGAACTAAAGAAGATTAAAATGTGTGTGTGCATATTGAGTGTATAAAATAAGTAGATAGTGTGTGAGACAAACTCATTAAACCTAAATTATTGATACAAGAATAGTGTGTCATTTGTTTGAAAAGCAATATTTCATAAATACAAGAAATAATTCATAATCACATGAATTTGTATAAATTCATTGAGATATACAAATCAATAAGTTTCGATTCCATGAAATCTATGCATAGAGTGGAATTCAGATGAGATTGAAGCCAGGTTGCATTAAAGAAGATCATATATCAAAATTGGAAGGAATTATGAAATAAAAAAAGATAGAGATCTAATATTTCTTAGATCATTATTGCATATTATATTCTTGAATAGGTTGTGTGCACCATATGCACACACATTAGTGAGGCCATGTCTTCCTTAGAAGAAGAAATAATTTCTCTAGTATTATTGCACTGAGGACTGATAAGAAAGATGACCAGAATTATTGAGGAAGGCCAACAGACCTTCCCAAAGGCTATTGAGGATGTTGATGAGACACACATGCATGTTTGATTAAGAAAGACCTTGGGGAATGAGCATTAGATCAACTTCAATGAATAATAAAAATGAATATACTCATGTACCTCAAGAGAAAGAAGAACCCTGTGAGATTCAGGGAGGAGAAGAAGTATTTAGTGTGACTCTGGAACAGGCCCGTAAGACTTTGATAGCACATTGAGAAGCAGTATATAGAACAACTTATGTAACTCAGGAAAGATATGGTGGGACTATATATTGACCATTGTAATTGTTCATCTGATTATAGTGGAAAAGTTTTGTTGGAAAGAATAACAATTTTAGAAAGGATAAGGTCTTTTAACCGAAACATATAAATACTTGTGTTTAGTTCCATTAAATTTATAGCATCATGTGAGGTATGTTCAAGAGACACATGAAAAGTGGATCGAGGCATTAACTAGTCATAGAGGTTTAGTTGAGAAGAAATAATTTGCAAAACGTTTAAAGGAATCACTGATTCACCCCTCCCCATCTCTATGATTCACATTGATCTGATCAGTTCAATATTAAAGAATTATTTATTATTAAATGAAGAAATTATTCTCTTTAATGGAAATTGAAGAATAAAAAATCCCAAATATAAGAATATTGTAACATAAACCCTTATACCATTGGTAACATTTGAATCATAACCACAATGAATGAATTAAATGAATTATAAATTAATATTCAATTATGTATTAAGGATTTAGGGTATAATGTGAAAAATTGTAGTATAGACACCATATAAATGAAATTATAGGCATTAAAAAACATTTTTCTTAAAGATGTAGGTAATGAGATGAAACCCTTACATCATGTAATTTATTTTCGTATTGGTATTTTATATCCAATATAATAAAATAATATCAATTATTTTTTATTAATATGAATCTTTTTTAGGTTTAATCCCTTATACATAAACCATTTGATTCATTTATTTTAATTTTTTATTTAATTACTTAATAAATTATGACCGTGTTAGGTGTTCTGAGGATTCCCAGTTTATAATTTAAATTTTTTTTTGTGTATTAACCATTGTAAATGGGCTCATTAATCTCATAATATCTATATATATAATTAAGAAAAATTTTAATTTTAAAAAATATATTATTCTTTTAAAAATAAAAATGAATTATGATTATGAAAAATGAATTATGTTATAATCATAGAGACAATAGGCTATACATAATCATTTGTAAAATATTCATTTTCAATTATCAAATTGGAAATAAGATAATAGTTATTTTATATTTATAGAATGATAATTATATACACAATCAATGTGATGTGATGATAAAGAAATTTATATAACCACTTCACGAGGAGGATAAGAAATGAGCCTGAGAAAGATTATTTCCTTTTCATTGAAGAAACTTATTTGGATCTCTTATTAAGGACCCTATGGTTTGTATTTTGGTTTGACCATAATATATAGAATTTAGATTAGTAGATCTGTGATATATTTTATTAGTGTTTTGTTGAACTAAATTTCTTGACATGTGTGAATTAGTGAGTGGAGGGAGTTTCCTTTTATAACAGAGGTGGAGTGTCATTATTGTAAATATAAAAAAATATTCAATAATAGGAATTAACTACAAATCCATGTTCCTCACTTTTACCCTTTTATTTTTTTACCACATTAACAAATGTTTCCAATATTTTTACTATAAATTATTACTAATAAATAATTACTCTTAATTAGATATTATAATTATTTATAATCCCAATTATTTAATCTATCTTATCAAATTCAATTTTGATATGTGGCAAATTTTAATTTAATATTGAAACTACATACAAGATAAAAAACACAGTTTTTGAAGAGATGCATAGTTCTAGCATAAGTTGAAATTATGATAACTATATGAAAATTAATTAGAATAAACTGAATTTAAATTCACACACACAAACACATATATATAATCTATACATTAAATATTAATCATTCATATTTAGGTATTATTTTTGTTCGATATAATAAGGAAACATTGTTATCTTTTATACATATCTTAGAAAAAAAACATTGTTTTAATGACTAAAAATGAACATATATTAAAATCTAGTAAAATTATTTTTCAAATTTATTTTGATGAATAAAATATTACCAAATGATTATTATGTTACTTTAAAATCATATTAAATTATAATGTTACTTTTAAGAACTAAATTTATTAAAATGAAAGGATAGTTTTATGGAAAAATAGTATTTTTCACAATTCATTAAAAAATAAATATATTATTAAAACTACATAAATTTCAACATAAGTTATTATTAATGACAAGATAAAAAATTTTATTTTCATTTTATATGATAAAATTTCTACTAGTTTGAAAAATTAAAATTTAATATTACCTCATTAAAAATAAAAGTAGTTTTTAAAGGAAATATATTTGCTTTTAGAATAAAATAACATTATGAAGGTTTATTTATTATTTGTTAAGATGATTAAAATAACATTATATTTATAATTAACTATATATGTAAATAATAAGGTAGTTAATTCCATTCATACCAACCATTTTAATGTCTATGTTGTATCAGTCAAGTTTAAATTATAATATTTTTAAATTATATAATTGTTCATTTAAACTAACTGTTGGATGTAATGAAACCAATAAAGTAAATAAAAAATATTTTATATTATAAATTCTATTAGGGTTACATTATAAAGTTTTATAAAAAATTGAGTAATCATGATTTAAACTAGTTCTTAGAAATAAAGGGTTTAGAATTCAAAAATTCATTTCTTCAAAACCCATATCATATAAATGGTTAAGAAATGTCTTCTTAAAAGAGTTAATAGAAAAAAATCAATTTGATATAACACAATACAAGGATTAAATGTTTGGATAAAATTACTAGGATATGTAAATATGGTTCTGGAAAAGAATCATAAATAATTATGGAATGTGATATATATCACTGATATATTTAAAGGGAAAGATAATGAGAAATTACCAGAAAAAAACTAAAAATATGTGAGGACATAAAATACTGTCAATTCATTGGATATAAAGTTAATATGATAAATTTTTTTTATTATATTCCTAGTTTTGAAGGATTACATTTCTATATAGATAGAGAACATCATAAAATATACTTACTTTATATATTTTTATTTCACATAAAAATTTCACCATTTCATTATGATTTTATCAATTACCACATGACCTATTACTATAATGAATCAATTTTCAATAAAATATTTTATGCCAAATAATTAAAATTGGCTTTTAACAGTTCATGTTATTCATAGAAGAGTACCACACTATTTTCCACACATTAATTATAATAAAATTGTTAGTATAAGGTAACATAATACCCAAAATTAATATTAATATACTAATCTTTAAAAATAGATGATAGAAAAGAATTAACATATATTATTAATGAAATTAGTTAACCTATATACCAAATAACCTAAATAAATACAAATTAAAAGGAAGATTTTAACTCAAAGGTTATCTCATACTGCTCCAATTACATCTAAAAAAACCGAATTTCATTATTTCCAAAAAACCTGTTAAGATAATCCTAATAGATATGAATTTATACATATATTATACTAGAAAACATTTCTCAAAGTTTATTTAATTCACTTAAGATCCTAAGATAAAAAATTAGTTCATATTCTAATATGTGTCAGAAAATGATCTTAAAATTTATCCACCAAATCATTTAATTAAAATAATTTTAATCTAAACAGTACATTACAGAGGGTAGTGGAAGGTGGAACACCCTTATCAGGGTTCATTTGTAGGTTCAAGCCCCACAACCCATCTAAATACAACAATTTTTCACTCGACAGATGGTTAATCCCATTTTTAAATTTATTATTCCTAAAATATTCCAATAAATATGTTGAATACCCTCAAAATAACGTTAATCATTAGATAAGTTTGTGAACACAATGGTTTTCTTAATAGATTACTTTTATAACAAAATAAAATAATTAAAACTGAATATTATTACATTAGCATCAATTATATACTAATGAGTAAAATCTACCATAAACATTAAAATTATTTCTATAAAATTTAAGGCATTCTTCATAAAATATTTTTTTTTTCGAAAACCCATTCTAAACCCAATGGTTATATTACAATAAATATCCCCCAAAATACTCTTAATCATATTGTATTTATATAAATAATTACCTCAAGGATGGTATTTTTTCCCCTAATCATGCAATAAAAAATTACATCGCACCCCGAGAGGACAATAATATTGTTATAGATCATCCATGATTGTCATCGTTTCAAGTAATTAATGATGAATCATAAAGATTATATGAATTTCCAAGACATTTCCCCTGGGGGTTTCAAACTAGGTATCCAACAAGACCCATTTTCATGCATCAGGTGAAATTCATGTTTGTCTCATTGTGTGATTTTTAGGGTTACTAACCCTATATACTACTGTTATGGATCCTAATACAGTTGTAGAACTATGAAATAGATGAAATTTATTATAAAAAACTCACACTAAGAGTTAATAAAATTCGTGAATATTTTATATTTTTTAGACTATCCATATATTTCCCATTTGACTTATCCCAAGATATTTCACAAATGTTTTGGAACCATAGTTTATGAAGGATAACTGAAACCATTATTTGATAAAAAAATATGGAAACCTAATCCTATTATACCTACCATTACAATATTTTTACCATTAAAAGATAATAATTACAATAAAAATTTCATGAGGAAAAGCTTATTTGGAGTAGATGGTTAATAATTCATCAAAGTGAGGAAAAAATAAAACATCATTATTTTGTTCTCCATGATGATCTCATAAATACTTTCTATAACATCCAAGGTAATTATAGAATATGTCTTGTCCATATTTACTAATATTTATGAATTTGATTTTAATTTTACATTTAAAGATACTCCATAGTGGAGAGCATACCAGACATGCAACAATGAGTTTCTTGAAAATCTTACGTTGCATTCAAGACATAGTTATTCCAAATAATAATATAGTATTAATTTTATTATTTTAAGTGGCAGTTATCTCCTATACATTGTATAAGTGGGAATGAATACGACCAAATATATTCTATTCACACCTTTTTATTAAGTCATTTTACATTCTGCAAATAAGTTTTATAGGCCAAAAAGATGAATAAATCCTATTTTAAGTATAAAAGTTCTATATTTCGGAAAAGTATTTTTACCACATTTTAAAGAAGAAGAAATTTTAAATATAATTTTTTAAAATATAATATTTTTTAATTTTAAAAATTAAGAAAAATATTTTCAAGAGAAATATCAAAATTTAATTTGGGTGAATTTTTTGTATTTCTCTCATAATTTTGATATTTTGATGAATAGTGAATAATACTAAGTTCTAGTTCAAAACTATTTTTTCATTCAGTTTATTTATTTAGATAAATAATTTTATTCATTTAGTTAAAATTAATAATATATATTTTTTATCATTTAACCTGATGAGGGTAATTGGATACAATTTAACTATGAATATAGATATAAAATCATAGAAAACTTTTGAACATTTTTACTTAAAAAACCTACTTTGTCATCCAATTTATGGGATTGATTTTAAATTAATTTATTACTTATATATAATAAGAATTTGGAAAATGGATTACATATTTTTATTAAGAATAATGTATAATTTCTAAAAATTTCGGAATTGTTTTTCAGGAAGAATACTAGTAATCATAATTAAAATTAATTACAGCAATTAAATAGAAATTTATTAAAACGAAGCACCAAACATAATTCTTAAGATCCAAAATGTCCTAGAAACTCGTCCAAAATACATTTTTAGTTGATATTTTGACCATATCCTAACTTATCTCTAATTTTGAACATTAATAGATCCAATTAAAATTGAAAAAATGTGGGAGGAATTTTTTTTAAACGTTACAAAAATACCACACCTATTCAACTATAAATGGAACTCACCCATCCCATTTCATCAAAATTTTCAAGACTATTTGGATCATCCAAAATTTTATAATATAATCTTATAATATCCCCCCCTGTAACCCTGGAGGCCTCACCATGGCCATAAATTCATCTACAAATCCCTCTTCAACAAATAAAAAAAGGAGCTACTCAAAGAAGAGGTAACATTCATCAACATGTATTTTTTATGTTTCTTACTTCTACACTCCCTTAATTTAATATTATTACCTGAATATATAATAAAATAATTATCATTTTTATAAAAATATGTTTTTATTTCAATGTTAGTTCCTACAATTACACACTATTCTATCAAATTTGTAACAAAATTACCATTTGTGTGTGGTGAACTACCGCTTCACGTAATAATGTCATTCATTTTTCATTTACCTCCTATAATGGTTGGCAATTATGATGGAAAAAATATTTTTATATTCTTTATCTTTTATTTCCACGATTTATCAATACTTAATGAATTTATATATATCCACATACATTCATGTTTTCTATTTTTTTTTAAATACGATAACATTGTTTATAGATGTGTGGACTACCACGTTCTCAAAGAGATTCCATACTTTCACACATTACATGAAAATATTAAAGTTTGGGTTTATTTAAGAATATCTGACGAAAATGAAATATTATTGATATTTTTGGAATAATTACCTTTCTGTAAATATAAATATAATTATATTTATTACCCTTTCACACATTGAAAAGTGATTTCGTTGTTTGTGGACATGTTGAATACCACCTCTATGACATGATGTGATACCTTTTTCACTATAATAATTATATATATATAAGTTTATATGAAAAAATAATATATTATATATGTTGTTAGTATCATTCTAGAAAGACTAATTTCACTTACCTTTTTTCTAAAATGATCATTTAAAATTGGTAATGTGACTCATGTATACGTATAACGTACTCTCTTTATGATCGTAACATAGGTTTATTTTTCATAACCTTGAATCATGATTGGTCTTATAAAAGTTAATTGATGTATATATATGCTAATTATTTAATTAATATTAATCATTATATGTTTATATAATGAACCCTTTGATCATAGTTGACCCACCAATGGGTTTTTGACAGATATACCGAATATAGTCAAAACACTCTCTCTAAACAAAATTATTTACGTAGTTTTTTATAAAAATGTAATAAGATAAATTAAAGTAATTATACAATTAAAATGTATATCAAGAAAGTAGTTAATTAACATAATTTTATTATTTAGGAAGATAAAAAAACTTTTTAAATGTTAGAATCAAGTTAAGGGATTTCATCACAATCTCATTTCATCCTGACATTTCTTGATGATATGTATCTATATTATTTTATAAAGCGTATATATAACCCCTTGAAAATTACATATCTATATTATATATATTATCACGTTATTTATTATTTTGTTAAATTTTATTCTGTCATATAGATAATCATTTAGATGTTCAATGTAGTATAAGACACGTTGAATGTTTAATGATTTTTTTACAAATCATTTCCTCATTTCCTTATTCATGATATTATTTTAGATTTTTATTTATATGGATATATAATGGTCAAAATAAAAATTTTCGGTCTATTTTAAATTTTATTCCATTTTTTTCAAAAATAAATAATTTTTAAGTGTTCTTACGGAACCTTTTGACAAACGAGAAAATAAATGTTTTATTTTTAATGTACATAGAGACAATTAATTTTCCACCAATGTGACCATTATTATATTTTTGTATTCCATTTAAATATGTAATGTTTTCTTAAATGAAAGACCTTGTTATTTTTGGGTAATTTGGTATTGAAAATATTTTTTCAAAATAAAGGTTTATTTTGTAATTCAAATGAGATTTTTAAAAAAAATTGCATTTTAATACATGAAAGTGATTTTCAAACATTTTTATAAGAGTTTTTCAAATGAATTATTATTTAATTTCTTGTTTTGGTTCTTGGACATTATAAAATACGAGTGCACCCAGATAGTGTCGAGTAAATCTGTTATAACTTAAACGACGGGTGCACCAAGATTGTGCTCAAATGTATTGATTAATGATTATATTATCTAAATAATTATATTAGAAGATGCATATATGGTTATTAAAATATATAAGGGTTTGGTAAGGCTTTTTAGGGGTTCAATCAGATGATTTCCCAACATTCCAACATGAACATTCTATATTTTCTAATGAGGTTTCATGAAATATTTTTTATCCTAAGGTAAAATAAATGAAATTTACTAAATAATGATATTTCTCATTTTTGGTAAAATGTCATGTTTTCAAGAAAGGGGTTTTCATGAGTTTCAAAGTCTATTAATGGACTAATGTTATAATTTTTTTATTTCACAAAGAATACCTTTTTATATCAATCCCATGTTTTTAAAAATATATCACTGGATTTAAGGATTGGTTAGATATTGGATGAATTCATGTTGAAATATGTAATGATTTTTCATAAAAATGATCATGCATTATTTTAGAAGATTCATTTTATGGAAAAAATGGATACTATTCAGAAGTTTTTATTTTGAATATTATGGTTTTTTATATATGACTTTTGGCCAAATTCTCTAAAAATATAAACCTGAAAATATCCTCAATGTGAAAAAGTTAAATTATCGACTTACCTAAAGATTATGTTGTGTTTAATGTTGGGGCCTTATAGTTGGTTTAAATAGTCCAGATAAATATCATTAGTTGTTTGGATAGTGTTAATAACATTCCATAAGAATATTTTCATTTATGAATATGTTAGAATGATATAGAATTTAAAGGTTACCATATAGCTTCATCAAAAGAATGTTTTTCCAAAAATTCTTTTACATAGAGGAAATAAGGAAGATATAGTGGGATGAAACTGATTCGAAAATATTCTTTTGAATCAATATTTTATTATGGATGGAATTGAAATAGAATAGTTTGTTTTAGTAATTGATGAGTTGAAACAGGCTATAATAGTGTTGGTGTCCTTGTAAGAGGGAAATCAGATCTACCACACATGAACTTGACAACAGTGGATAATTTTATGAAATATCATAACCCATAATTCATAGGATCAGATAACCCTATTCTAGATAAAGGATGGATTATATCCTTTCAAAATATATTTGATGTTATGGGTTATTCTGAAAACTAAAAGTTAACTCTTTTAATTGATTGTTTTGTATGTGAAAATGATTATTTTTGATAAGTGGTCAAGATTATTATAGAATCTGAAAGTATTATTTCTTTGTAATGGGATGAATTTAAGAATATTTTCTTAAAGAAATTATACTTATTATATATAAAAAATTATTTGATAAGTTTATTTATTGAATTTAGATATTTTATTTTATTATATTCTAAAAACCATAAGGAAAAAATAAATGGAATTTTTGATTGTTATGAAAACCTTAATAGGAAATAAACTATATTGAAAATTTATAAATTGTGATTTCTTTTTGTGAATTTTTTTTCATTGTCACATTGTTTATAAATATGTAATAACTATCGATCCTTCTAAATTTTTTTTAATGAATGAAAAAGATCCTCAAATATCACTTAAATTCAAAGTTTTCTTGGATTTTATTATTACAGCAAAAAACAATTTGAACAAAATATCTCAGGTTTCTATACCACTAACTAAGTCAACTAGAAATATAGTTAAGTTCATCAGGATACAAGAATGTTTGGATTATTTTCTGAAAATAAAAAATAACCCTGTATAAAGCTCTTATTACGGCCTTGACATATAGAAATGGGAAATTAATCATCTACAGTAACGATTCATTGAATATAATTGGTTGTTTCATAATAAATAATGATCATATAATTTCATATAATTTTTGTTAGTTGAAACTTCATGAGTTTAATTACCTAATCCACTATTTGAAATTATCATTTGTTTTTTTTTTCAAAAAAATTTGTAGCTTCATTTGTATAGAGTAAAGTGTGAAATATATACATATCACAAAATATTGAAGTATATATTAACTCATAAATTATTTAACATGAGATGGAGGAGATGGATGGAATGAATCAAGTATTGTAATTGTAGGATTTATTATCATCCTAGAAAGAAAAACAAATTGGTGATGCTTTGGGTTGAAAAAATAAATTTCACATTTACCTTGTTTCATTTAAAACATGAAAAATTAGTTAGTGATTAGATGAATTTTGGACTATAACTTGAGTATGAAGAGACATCTTGTGTTTTTTTCAATTTTTAATGTAGTTGAAATTGTAAAAAATTACTAATAGGTCTCAGAAGGTGGATCCACATTAGCAAGAAAACATTGAGTCCATTAAAAATGGTAAGATTCATAATTTTAATATTGATAAACAATATGTTTTATTATTTGAACAAATATTATGTTTTTATATTTATTCTCAATTGAAGAAAGTGTTTTTGACTAAATCACATAGTTATCCATTATACATTCATCTGGGCTGCACCTGGATATACAAAGACCTTTGAGAGTATTATAGGTGGGACAAGGTAAATATATATATATATATATGAATTCACAGTGAAGTTTTTGACATGACAAAATGTTAATATATAGAGATAGTTAAAGGAATGGATTCTTCCATTATTGACAATACGAGAGTGGGAATAAGAAAATATATCAATGGATTTTATAGTAGGATTGTTATATACTTATCAAAATGATAATGCGATTTTTTTATTATTTATTGATTAACTAAATCATTACATTTTATCGCCAATTGGGAAAAAATGTTTTTAGAGAATATATTTAGACTCTATCTAAAAGAGATTATTAGGTTACATGGAGTTCCAATATCTATTATATGATAATGTTATCATAGGTTCACATCCAATTTTTTAAGGGACATCAAAATTCATTGGGTAATGAATTAGATTTTTGTATAGCTCTTCATCCTCAATCAGATGGAAAGTCTGAGTAGAAATTTAACACCATGTAGTATATGCTTCTTTCTTTCTCAATGGATTAATAGGGATGTTTAGAACAACATATTTATTTTCATGAGTTTTATTATAATAACATTTTTTCAGTATATAAATAACACCATTTGAGGCATTACATGTGATGTTGTGTTGAACCCCAACTGTTTGGGTTGATGTAGGAGAGAGGAAGTTGTTGGACCATAGTTTGTAGAGGAAAAATAAAGGAATGTTACATTAACTCAGCGACACATGAGGGAAGCTTAGAGTAATAAAAAGTGTTGTTAGGTTAACCAGATGAATGTTTATTATTTTGAGTTGGTGATCATGTATATATTTAAATATTTCTCCACTAAAAACAATTAGGGGTTTTGGAAAGATGGGGAAGATGATTCTTTCATTATTTTGACCATATGAAATCCCAGAGAATATTGGATCAGTTTCTTACTAAGTTGAATTACCTTAGATTTTTTCCTAGTTACATAAGGCATTTCATGATTCAATGTTAATGATGTATTTACCAAATTCATATCATGTTTTTAATCCTAATGTTGTTCAGCTAGAAGATAATACTTCATATAACGAACAACCAGTTAAGGTTCTTGAATACTTAGTGAATATTTGGGGAATAAGGTAATTCATCAGCTTATGGTTTTATTGAAAAATGTATTTTTGAAGAAGAAAAATGGTAATTTAAAAAATCAATGATGGAATAATATCCCTAATTTTTTAACAAGTGAATAAAATTTCGAGGATACAACTTAAAAAAGGGGGGAAGGATGTGAAATCCGAGGTAATGATGGAATAAGTCTTCTATATATTTATTAATATCTATGAATTGGATATTAATTTTACATTAAAATGATAATTATGTTCTAAAGTTCACCTCAAAACAAATATTCACCCGGAAATTGATTAATAGTCAGAATGGATGGTACATGTTTTAGAGGAAATTGTTTGAGAATGCTTCTTTGATTTCAAAGGATATTGGGAGTAGAAAATTCCTCTCATAGTGTTTTCCTATAATAATAAATTTCAGGTGAAAATTTAGATGGATCCTTTTGAGGTGATGTATGGTAAGTCATTTTTTTACCCCTGTGCTAGCTAACGACAGAATTAGTAGATCTACTAGGTCCTTTTATAATGTAGGGAAATTCATATAAGTTTCAGTTGATTAGTAAGTGCATTTCTAGAGGCCATTATAGGAAGAAATAATATGTTGAATGTCATCGATGACCTCTAGAGTTTGAGGTCAAGGGTTGTGTTTTCCTACAGGTATCACCCAGATTTTTTCATAGATAGATATGAAGGAATGAAAACCTATAACTGTTCTTTTCATTCCATTATATATTCATGAGAGAGTTGGGATGATATTCTATCGGTTTATACTACCTCAGAGGTATCACGCCATACATGATGCGTTCCATGTTTGTCAGCTTCATAGATATCACACTGAACTATCTCCACATTTTACCCTAGGAATGTTGTGTTGTATACCGATTCTTATTTTGAGGAGTATCCTCTACACAAAATCTACTTAATTTTGAAGGCTCTCCAAGACCAGACTATTATTATAGTGTGGGTGATATGGAATCACTATTGTGTACAAAAAAATACATTGGAGCGGGAGGTCAACATATGTTACCACTGGCCAGATCTGTTCTCAAACAGTGTTTCACCACCTTCGGAAAGTGAACTCATTGATGAGTTCCTTTAAGGGGAAACACTATTAGAACCCATTTTTTCACTATTGTGTGGATCTATTAAATTTTGATCTAAATTTATTTTATGGACCTAAAATGGATATAAAATTACTTTGCGAATATATCGGGGGTGCTCAGTTATTTTTTGGAGCCCAGAAACTATCTTTTTGGAAGAAAAAGACACAACACATGGTTTGAATAAACTATACGAGGCATGATACAAGGTTAATTTTAACCATCTAGTGAACGAAAGTCAGTTGTAGGATGACACTGGGTTTTCCTAATCCATGTGATTTGGGCCACACAACCATGAAAAATGTTCATATAGATTGGAGAGGTGATTACCATCTTTGGTGTATGTTTACCCTATCTATGAAACATAACCATGTGTAATGACCCTTTCTGCAACAGACTGTGTGTATCTTTCCCACGGTATGTCAAACTATGTGAAGAAATCTTGTGAAACATAATTTTCGGTGAAATTGTGATTTTTACCTTATTTAAATATTTAAACCTGTCATCCTTATCCATTTCTCATTCTATTAGACAACCACCTCTTTCATATCTTTTGATATTCCTTTTCATCTATTCTAGGAATTGGTCTCATGAGCCTTTTTTAAGTCAGATTTAATCATTTCACATTTTGTTGGATCTGCATCGATAGGATCTCAATTCATTTTTTATCTTTCTTTGTGCCTCTTTCTATCAAGGAATTTATTTAGATGTAGGTTCATATGACATATTTTCAAGGCATTGATCATTTCTTTATATATATTCTTATATAGGTTAAACTAGAAAACAATACTGGTTGAGGAGAGTCATTAGAGTACATGGTAGGTGGTCTATAACCCACTCCTCAAGTTTCAACATTTTATAAATTGTTGTGTTGACACACATATTTCATTGGGAATAATCTATTTAGTTTATATTTCATGATAAAATTTATTATAATAATGTTCTAATACCATATCTAAATATTTTATTCATTTCTTGTGGTTACTTCCATAACGGGGACAACCTATGTATGGTGTTTTTTAATAATGGGGTTTTTAGTGTTTTAACATGCTCATCTAAGCCACCGTTCAGGGGAGCCTTAGCGTGACCTTACTAACGGATGTCTTCCATAATTAAATGAATATTGGATTGTGTATTGGTGAATGGATTGTATCATATTGTTTTCCACATAACCCACCTATGATAAGTGGTTTAAATTTATTAATCAATCTTAATTGTAATTATAATGAGTATTCTATACATATGATTTGGCCAAATGAATTGTAATAAAATGTCTTGTTTGAACATCCATAGAACCCATTTCCATGTTTAATCAAAGATATCAGAGTGAACCACATTAAATTATTATCATTTATATGAATTAATTAAAGGTTTCATGTCCTTGAGGTTCCCTGTCACATGTATGAAAAGCATGGAATGAACCCACTTTTTCTATTAAATGGATCTCGATTGCATGACCTAACTTATTAAATGAATAAAATGTAAAGGGCCTAATTACATATGTACATTGAAGTCATTATAGGAATGGTCAGACTCGATTTAGATTTTAGATTCACGGGGAATGCCTATAACCCTCATGAATGCCATCCCAATTCAAGGATGCAGTTTTCCATGGTTGAGACTTACCTTGGAAACTGATCCTTGCCTATCAGTGGATTCCCAGTATGACACTAGGATCCCTTCTGTATGATTTCATGGATTCCTTGTAAATACACCTTGGATAAAACATGGCTTATATGGACACAAGGTGCCTTGGTTACATCCTTGGGCCTATCCATATCTTATCCCGTTTTACCTTGGATGATTCTATGGAATCGGTGAGACCAGCTATTATGGTATTCCTTGGATGGTGCTCCTTAGATTACACTCATACCCATTAATAAGCCTTCAATTACTATTGAGTTGGATATCCTTGAATTCAAGGTTCCATTTTTTATCACTTCAGATCCTCATCATTATAAATAACATCATTTGTGACTTTTTCACCTTAGATTTCTCACTATTACTACCATATCATATTTTCAATAATGTTGTTACCTCACAATACCTATTTATATAACCTATAACTTAATTAATTACTAAATCTATTATATGTTAAGACACTATCCATGTGATGAAGTAGGTACTTGGTTATTTACATTAAAGTATTGGTTTACTTTTAAATATTCATGATTGCACACTATTTTAGTTTATATTACATGTACAATATGTAATAGAAAATATTGGTGGTGGCCAAATGAGATTTATATAACACCCTAACCAATCCCCCATTGGTACCATAACAAACATTATATATGTAAATGTTGACAAATGGGAAGCGTATCACTTCAAACACTTGATTTATTGATTTCATAGGATAGAGCTAGTAGCTGATGACTAAGTTGGAGATCAAGATACATGGGAATGTTTTTGGTTTCCTTTTTTACACTTTTATATAGAATGTATTATCTGCTAATTAGTATGCATTTTTCCAGCTTTCTAGAGACATGACATATATCATCATTAGCTATTATTTATTTATATAATTTGAACCTATTATATTATAGTTCAATATACTTCTACTTCAGATTTTGAAAATTTATTTTTCTTCTCATATTTAACATTTTCTTATCGATCACATGTTCTATAATAATTTAATGAAGTCATAATACACCTCTAGTGTTTTTTTCTAGTCGACCTCCTCTGGCATTAAGGGAGATATGCTTGAGTCTATGTGGTCAACTGACCATTCTGATCATTTAGTGGAATCTAGGTCTGGGGCATTTCATATTGAATTAACCATTGAACATATTTTACATCAAGGATGTATATAAACCTCCAATTGATGTTACACATATTTTATTGGTCCTAATACCTATTAATAAAGGGAATCAAAAACAGATATACACTGAAAAAATAATCATTGAAGTAAAAAAAGTTAGTGTATGATTATATTGATTTATTTCCAAAGGGATTCATATTCATCACCTAAATTCGGAACTTGGATTCTTTATATAAATCCTGACTAGTTTTATACTTTTCCTAGGGAATCCTTAGTGATTGGACCTAAATGAGTTGTAGTAATCGATGAATAATGTTTAAAGGAATCTAGAAAATTGATTATGATACATTTTTTCATCACCATGTAGTTAACTTGATCCTTTAGTTAAGATGAATGATAGGGAAATTAATCGTTGATTTTCTTTCACCGATAATCTAACCACATCATAATCAAGAATAAGTTCCCACTACCTTATATTGATGATATTTTTAATCAAGATACATAGTGCTCAATACTATGAAAATATTTACCTTTAGTCAAGATTGTAATACCCCAAGAACATAAAATATTTTCATTTTAGAAAAAAGGTTATTTTTTTACTATATTTCATTATATGAAATACCATTTCAAGCTCATGCTACACACAATAGTGAGTTAGAATATGTATACGTAAGATCAAGTTTTACCTCATTTTAATGGATCTTGTATTTTAAAACCAAATTTTTTCACTTTAATAATTTTTTTTAAAATAAACATGATTTTTAAAACCAGAAATCAATTTTTTCGAAGTTTTGAATAATGGAAATTATCTATGAAGTTTAATTTTTTGATCAATAGTGAAATATAATGAATTTAGGTTGAAAACTTCTTTATCATTTAATTAATTATTAATGTTAAATAATATTTTAAATTGTTTTCAATGTCAAAATAGATAAATAAATCATAAATATATCCAATTTAGTTCATTGGGATAGTTATTATATTTTTTTAGATATAAAAAAATAATAAACTTTTGAATATTTTTTCTTTCAAACCCCCTTTCTCACCACAACTGTTGGAATAACATTTAATTTATTTTTTCCACTAATGTGAATTGAATTTGGAAAATTTTATATTAAAAATAGTAATTAATATAATATTTATAGTATAGTATGATGAAATTCATTTTTTAACAACAATATTAGTGAATGATATTATAATTAATTATATTAATTTGGTAAAATTAAGCTTAATAAGGAAGTAAACCTCCAACATAAGTTCCAAAATGTCCTATAAACATGTCTAAATTCCATTTTGTACCCATATTTTAATCACATAATCTATTCTATTTAATTTTATTTATTAATGGGAAAATGTTCAGGAAATTGATCCATATAATAAGTTAAGTAAAGGTAAAGGAAAATATTGTACCTTCCTTTCTTTTAATTTATATAACGATTTGGAGTATGAAAGAAACTATATAGCTTCATTTATATAAATTATATTTAAAGGTAAATGATTTTTTTATTATCATGAAAATGTATCTTTAATTTTTAGAGATAATATAATTACATTAGATGCTTAAAAATTACATTGCGTTTATTATTAAATTAATAAGTAAATAAAATAAATGATGCTAAAAAATTAAAATTAAAGTAAATTTAATGAATTATTGTGTTCCATTGTTTTTGTAGATGAAACTATAATGCTACATATATTTAATCTTAATATATTATAAATAAGATATTGTTTTCATATTTTTTAAAATTAAAATTAAATAAATAATTTCAAAAATATTATTAATAAAATTTTATAATAAATGATAGTTTATTAAATTATTTAAAATCAATAAAAATCCTAAATTCAACGAACCGATTTTTAAGCATTAATACATATAAAATATGGACCATTTATGGAAAAATTGACCTTTTAACATTTATGTTGACCCATAGAGAGTAAAAACATTGTTAGCATGTTTCAGGTTAAAGGAATGTTTTGCATGTTACATAAAATTGTTTTAAAATTAATTCCATCACATATGTGTAAATTAAATTGGTAATTGGATTTAATATTTATAATTAATTATTTATTTATTTTCTAATAAATTTCAATTTAATTTAGTCTTAATGGATAAATTATGTAGGATAGAAATGTAGGTATTTTATAAAAACTAAAATGTTATATGTGGGGAAACATTGAAGTTAAAGGGATTTTTTTTTAAAAATGAACTTATTTTTGTGTTTTTGTGGTTTGGATAGACCATAAATTCACATTAATACATTTTTTTTAAAAAAAATAGTCACATGAGATAATTTATACATCACAATAATTCTTTTATTTTTATATTTATAAGAATTCCACTCCTCATCCACTATAAAATTTCACTGAACTATCCCACTTAATTACGCCCCTAATGCCATTTGGATTGTCCAAAACCTATCCAAATAGCTCCCCAAAATACCTTACCTAATATTAGAGTCCTCACTTTGTATATAAAGAAAAAAAAGTTTGTCTTCTGAAATAAATCAAAATAAGTTACTCAAATAAGTGGTAACGTTCTTTAGTGATCACTTTTGTTTCCTTTAATTCTCCACCGCGTCAGTTAATTTTATATAATGATAATATAATAACCTTAGTATCCTAAATATTCTGAAATATTATTATTATAATAGTTCTAAAAAAACTTTCTCACACATACATTAAAATGGGATACAGAATTTTCATTCATTTTCATGACACACTATCACCTCACCGATTGATATCATTCATTCTTCCATTTAACAGATTTTCACAGATGGAAACAACGATGGATTTATATATTTTATAAGATATATATAATATTTATAAATTCATTATTATTATGGAATATTTATATTTATCTTACCTTCATGACTTCTATTTTGTGGGAACATGATAACATTGTTAGTGGATAGGTGGACAACCACCTCCTTAAAGCGATGTGATACGTTCAGATGTTACGATAAATGTATTAAATATTTTTTTAATTAAAATTATGTTACATAAGAAAATAAATTATCATATTCATGAAATAAATTTTTTTTTGAAATATAATATATCATTTTTATCATTACTATTTTTAAACACTAAAAAAGTGCTAACATCGTTTGTGGATTTGTCGAGTACCGCCTCCTCGGCTCGATGTGGTTCCTTTTACAACACAATAATTCTATATAAAAGTATATATGATTAAAAAATGGTATTTATGGTATAATTATAATTCTATGAAGAAAAACAATTACTTACCTTCTTTAAATAACTATCATTGAGAAACAAGAACATTACACATGCTTACGTATGACCTACTGTCTCTATGATTTTAAGGTTAGTTCATTTTTCAAAAGCAACATTAATGATTGGTTTTTAAATAATAATTTATTGGTATAAATTTTAATTATTTAATGATTATTATGTTTTATATATTTATATATTTACCCTATTGACCACAACTGACCCACAAAAGTTTTTTTTGACACATTAACCTAATTTAGCCAAAACACTCAACGTAAAATTCATTGATTAAGTAGTTGTATAGAAAATTGTATAAAATGAATTAAAATTAATAATAAAAATTAAATGGTTACTAATTAAATTAATTAATACTCATCTATTTATTATTATACAAGCTAAAGACACACATTACAAGTTTGACACAAGGTATAAGATTCTTGTCTCGCATTTCATCACATGCGGCATACAACCCTTTTACAACCTACTTATTATGAGTAGATTGTACACTAAAATTTTTGATATATTATATCATTGATATATTTATATTAATTATATTAAGTGTGTTTACACTGTAATATCTCATCTAAATCTTTTTAACATGAAAATTACCAACTGGTAAAAGTTATCTTACAAATTCACTTTCTTTTATGATTGTTATCTTTCTCCTAATACAATAAATTTAACATAATCACAGTTCATTGAAATTATACATCAATGTGACATCCATATTATTGTGTAATGGATATGATTATTTCTTAAATTGTATAATACATTTACATACAATGTTTACTATGAATGTTATTTAACTATGTTTGGAAATATCAATAAATCTATATCATTTGTTCTATATGAATATTAGATTATAAGGAACATTATTTATTAATTATATTTATTATTTGACATAAGGGGAATTATTTGGATTGACAGACATGGGTGGGTCTAGATTATATATTTCTCATAGTTTAATCGTTTGTCACATAAGAGGAATTAGTTGTACAAATTATAGTAGTTTAAACTATGTAGGGAATAGATATTTACGCTATAGTTGTTCATGTGCTTGATACATGACATCCCACATTAAAGAATTAAATTCATTCAGAATTCATTTTAGTTAACAGAGGATTTTTAATATGAAAATAATAAATGGACTCATTCCATTTTATGATTATTGATTAAATATTATGAGTTTTATTTGCCTAAAATTTCATATTTTTTTATAAATTATCCAGTTTTTTGAATGGAATGTGTTCTCAATTATTTACATTTTCCAGGTTGATTTATTTTCATTGATTCATAATAAATTCTTACATACATAACCCTTACTGATAATTTTTGGGCACCCTTATTCTATTTCCCTTCACTTTGTTTTGAACAATAGACCATTTAATGAGTTTTCAGGGATTCAGTTTATTAGACTTTGTCATGTAATATGTTTTATTTTATTTTACAACTACAAAATGGGTATCATGAATGTATCTAGTTTCCAAAACTGCTAGACTGATTGGTCCTTTTGGGATTAAAATATTTTAATCATTCAAATTTAATAATATAATGCACTGGATTCAAGATTACCAAGGTCAGGTAATTATAGTTGTTTTTAGATAATGTTTAGTATAATCCTTGGAAATTAGATTTAGGAAGTATATACCATGGGATCATAACCATATGATAGATTTTTAGGATATTTATAGATGAAATTCCCATTGAAATGTTTTTTTTATGATTTTGAGAATAAAAACATATAATATTTTCAATTTATGTTCTATGTCTAATTATTTTTGGGATTATACATTAGGTGTCACGGTTTCATGATCTAATTTAGTGTATTCCACTATTTAGAAATGGAACCTGGAAGTAAGAAGGGTGACGACACTTATGACCAATGTAGAGGTTTCCTTATTGAGAAGTATGAAATAAATGGTATTTTAACTAAGAATATCTTGAATATATTAAGGAATCTTAATATCGTTATGAAAAATAATCATCTATATATTGAGTGACCTATCACAAAATGAGATTCTCTGATGTTGGATCACTCTATACGATAGAGGCCTCAATTGTTTAGTAGGACTACCGATCCAATAGTGGATTTAGTCTTGGAAAGAGATATTTATTGAATTGTTATATTGTGAAATTTATATGGTAACACTCATATTATATAATCTTAATAGTGATGCTGATCAATGTTGTTCATTTATATATAATATGATGGAGGAGAGAGAAAATATAACTCATGGAATAGAAAGTTACATTGTTTAATAAAAAAAGGAGTTTGAATGTTTTTTGTTGTATGGATATACATTTACACGGTTAGTATGATATGTTATATATTTCCTACACAAAATGGAATACATAGTTAACCATTTTTTTGAAGGAAATATTCCATATATCAAAATGTATTGGTGTCTCAAACATTATTTCCATATGATGAAATATTTTATGTTCCATAAAAATCAAGAATAAATTATCAACATCTTACATATTTATGTGGAACCAATAAAATATGGGGATAAAAGAGAAAACTATGAATAAAGGGATGATGTGAAAGAAAATTTTTCCCATATCTGATAACTATGGAAATAATCACTCTAGTAAATACCTGATGGTAATGGGAGTTTGTTATGAGTGTGGATATAAGGTTAACAATGCTAAATAATTCACCTGAAAAATAAAATGGAATCCATTTAGTGTTACAACTACAAGAATATGGGGTGCTATGAAAATAAATTCCCCACGAATCGAGGAAATATGTAATAAAATAAGCCAAGGGGTCAAGGTCAAGCTTATGCTATTGATATATCAAAAGTTGAAAAATTAATTTTATCCAATATTTGAATACATGAAATTTTTTTTAAATGAATTTAATTGATGATATCCTAGTTATATATATTTTGAAATGTATAAATATGGTACTATAGTACCTTTTTATCAATAATTTAACATATTGTATTGATTGGTAAGGAATAACAAAAGTGGGATTTAGTATAAATTTAAAATTTTATTAAAACGCATAGTTGAGGAAAATATATGCCTTAATATGTTTCTAATGGTTTGGAAATTACATTTGGGAAAAATAAATGATTCACAATGCTAATGAAAATTTTTAACTACTAACTATATTTGTAATGATTATAAAGTGTTGGAACATAATATTTTCGAAATTTCAACCATTTATGAAATTGTTTAAGTTGATTATAAGATAGTGTTTTAGTGGTTAACATAATAATTCACTATCTGATTCATCTTATTCTATATTGTTTAGTAGAATATGTTTAATAAGCAATCAAAGGAAAATATTGTGTTTATAAAAACAAATAATTAATTATATTAATAGGGAGTAAAAGAATTTTTCAACTCTAGGAAAAGGTTCCTGAAATAATTAGATTTTTCTATTATCATAATTTTGGATGATATCAAAGACAATGATTTATAGAACTGGTTTATGGTTTTGTGGTCAATAATATTTTCATGAACATGTTTTCTATCACTCTCTATCAGAACATGACATATAGATTTCTCATCGATGTCTATGTTTTCAATAATGTTCTCCGATCCGAAGGCCTGACTTTGTATGGATATTAAAATTGTTTTTCCATATTACTATAAATATATGTTATTAACCATATTTAGGATGTGGGGTTTTCAACAATAGTATTTTCAAATATAAACCCCCTGATTACTGAGATCAAGTTTGAATTGTAAGGACAAAATTTAATTAAGGCGGGGAGAATGTAACACCCCAAGACATTATAATATTTTCATTTTCGAATAAAATTATTATTTTTCTATCTTTTTTTATATTCAAAATAATTTTAATATTACTCAACACACAAAAATGAGTTAGTTTTCATTATACGCAAAGCTGAGTTTTACCATATTTTAATGATGAATCAATTTTAAAACTATTTTTTTTTCACTTTTGTAAATTTTTATTAATTAAACTAAACATAATTTTTGAATATTTGTTTTCAAAAGTATCATTTTCTGAAGTTTTAGTATTTTTTATGAAGATTCATTTTTTGATGAATAGAGAAAAATAGTTCAATTATGTTGAAAAACTCATTCTCATTTAAATATTTTTTAATGTTATTTTTTTAAATTATTTTTATTGTCAAAATTATTAAAATACCCATATATTAACACAATATAGGAAATTGGGATAATTTTTACATTTTATTTAGATATAAAAAACAAAATGAACTTTTGAACATTTTTACTTTATAACCCACTTTATTTCCACCTCTAGGGGATTATCATTAAATTCAAAATTTCAAATTATGTGAAATTAAATTGGAAGAATGTATATAATATAATTTAATCAGTAAAATAATTATATTCTCATAATATCAAATTATTTTTTGGCCGAAAAATTACAAAAAATGATGAAAATTAAATACCACAATTGCGGTAAAATGAATCTTACCTATGAAATAAACCATAATCTTAAGGGAACAAATAACCTAGAAACTTGTCCAAAATCCATTGGATTCCAATATTTATAAAATATAATCTGTTGGTTCTAATTTATATGTTATTGGAAAAAAAATTAATGAATGTGTCCCAAATAAAAAATTATGTTATGTAAAAGACAAAAAATTTACTTTCCTTGCATTCAATTCATATAATGTTATGGATTACGGAATAAATAGATAGTGTTAGTTATAAAGATTAATTTGAAAGTTAAATAAGTTTTTTTCCATCTTCAAAATTTAACATTAACTTTTATAGATGATATATTTACATTAAACTATTAGGAAACACCAATTCAATGATTTTTTAGATAGTAATTAAATAATATAAATAATGGAAAAATGAAAAGTTAAGTAAATTTAATGAATTATTGTGTTACTTTATTATTTTACATTAATATATCATGTTACATAGATTTGAACTTAATTTATTTGAATTCCTATATTTTTTCATATTTTATAAAATATAATTGAATAAATAATATAAAAATTGATATTTATGTTATTTTATAACAACTGATATTTTATTAAATTAGTTAAAGTTAAAAACCCTATATTTTTCCAAGTGATTTTTAAGTGTTATTAAATTTAAAATTTTTTACATTAATTTACCAATTGATCTTTTATTATTAACATATTTACCCATAGATGGTAAAAGAATTATTAGCATAATATGGATAAAAGTAGTGTTTTTTAAGTTACATATTTTTTTTTGAAATTTACATCCAACAAAAATAAGATTATTATTTTAGAAATTAAATATAATATTTTTCTCTAATTATTACTATATTTTCTAAATAATATTTGTTTGATTTAGCCTTAGTGGTAAAAATACTTTTGATAGAAAAACAATTACTTTAATAAAAACCATAATGCTAAAACTGGGAAACATAGAAGTTAATGAACAAAATTATAAAAAATCACTTCTTTTCCTGGTGGAGGTTTTTATTGAACATAAATTAACATTAATCCTTTATTTATTATTTTTTGAGTCACATGAGGTAAGGGAGACCTCTTAATAGTCCTTACCTTTTAATAATTACAATAATTCAACTCCTCTTCCAATATAATATGACACTCACCACTCCAACGTCATCAAACCTCTCAACCCATTTGTCTCATCAAACCCAATCCCAAATTTCTCCAAAAAATTACTTCCCTCAACCTATAAGCCTATATTTGGAAATAAATAAATCCATGAAAGTCTATTGTATAAATCAAAAGGAGTTACCCAAATAAACGGTAATGTTCTTTAGTGGTCACTTTTGATTCATTTACTTCTATAACCATTCAATTATTTTTATATAATTATTATATAATTATCTCACTATTTTAAAAATACTGATATATTTTTATTATAGGATTTTTACATGCAATTTAACACACATCAATCAAAATGGGATATGTAATCATTGTTTGTGTGCAAAGTGGACTACTAACACATGAACTGACGTCGTTCATTATTCCATTTAAAAATATTCATTGATGGAAATATTTTTGTATTTATAGTTTATATATTATATATAAGATATTTATAATGTACTTATGCATTGAAAAATCTTATATATCTCATACCTTTATGCTTTAAATTTTTTAGGAATACGATAACATCATTTATGGACTTGTGGACTACTGGCTCCTTAAAGTGATGTGATACATCCACACATTACATTAAAGATATTAAGAATGGATTTAATTGAAAATATGTGATATAAAAAACATATATATAATCTATTCTTGATGTAATAACTTTTATTAAATACATTATATCATTTTCGTTTTTACCTTTTTCAGACACACACAAAAATTAATGTCGCTCGTGGATATGTAGACTACCACATACTCAACACGATGTGATTCTATTTAAAAAAATACTTATATATATATATATTTAAATAGGATATTACTTATGATAAAATGATTATTTTATAAGAATAAAATTATACCTACCTTCTTCTCATAACAATCATTGAAAAATGAGCATGTTACATATGCTTGTGTACGACCAACAGTCTCTATGGTTGTAATGTTGGTGCATTTTTCATAACCATATTTAATAATTGGTTTTAAAGGATAAATTAATTTATAAATATCATAATTATTTCATGATAATTATTTTTTATATGTTTACATAATTATCTCATTGACCATATTCAACCCATGAAATTCATTTTTGACAGATGAACTGAATTTGGTCAAAACACACTACATAAACTTGATTGATTAATTTTTATAAAAAATGTAAAAAGTTAAAAAAAATAATGAAATATAAAAGGTTCTAAATAAAAAAATTATCATATTTTTATTATATATGGGATATGTCAGAGTCATGGAAACTGATTATTTTCTCACTTTTCCTTCCGTGAGAGATACACCCTTTTCACCACTTAATTTTTTTCGATGGTGTATCCAGTACCCCATTTGATATATTATATCATGAGTCATTTTTTATTAATTGTATTTAAAATTTTACCTTGAATAATATAAACTATGGGGTTTTAACTTGATAAATACAAACTAGTTAAGATTATCTTACAATATCACTTTCTTTTGTGATTATCTACATTATCTTAAAATAATCACCTTCTCGTAATAATTGATAAATGGAAATTATACTTATTTATAATATTCATATAATTATATAATATATATTATTATTTCCTAAACCATATACCATATTTACTTACAATTGTTTCTTTTAATTTTATTAGATTAAATTTTGAAATATTGATAAATCCATATCTTTTATTCAATATAAACATTTGATTATAAGGCACATTGTTTATTAATTTAATCGATTATCTAGTAAAGAGGAATGATTTGAACTTGAAGACATGGGTGGGGTATGGTAATAGATATCCCGTCGATGAATTGGTAGTCTCATTTGATAAATCAGTTGACCAAATTAGAGTTTTTTAAACATTATTGAGAAAATATCTTAAAGGTATAGTGGTTTATTTACTAGATACATGACATCAAAAATTAAAGAACTAAATTCATTCTGAATTAATTTTTTTGTAGAGTATTTTCACTATGAAAATATTCTATGGAAGAATTTAATTTTTACACTATTGATTTAACATTACATGTTTCAGTTATTTAGGTTTCCATATAGTTTATACCCTATCCAGTAATTTGAAAGGCATGTATTCTCAATAATTTACATTTCCATGTTGATTTATTTTCATTAATTCACGATTTCATCCACTTTTCACAACCCTTTTGTATAATGGATCTCACCCATATTTTTCCCTTTCCCATGGTTTTTAGGAAGATATGATTGAATGTTTTTTCAAGGATTCAATTTATTTGAATTTTTATGTATTCTGTTTTATTTTATTTTACCAATGTAAAATGGGAATCATGTATGTATTTTTTTCAAAAAAAAACTAAATTGAACCATCCTTTGGGATTTGAATCATGTATCTATGATAATTTAGTAAATTAATACACTACATATGAGCTTATTGGGGTTGGGTAGTTATAATGATATCCTTGATTAAATGTTAAATGGGAGGATATACCCATGCATCAATCTGTAAAATGTATGACCACTATTAAAAAATATGTATCCCATTGAAAAATAATAGTTCCTTGTAAATCATCGTCAACATAATGAATTTTTTTAGAGGTTACCACAATTAATTTATAGTTGTCTTTATAGATGATATTCTTTCATATTTGAAGATAATGTAAGTGGATGTATACTATCTGATGATTGTGTTGATGACCTGGATGAAGCAGATTTTGTATTCTATGTATATAAAGAGTGAAATTTTGGTAAAAAAGATTCATTATAGTATTATTTAACTACAATAATGGGTATAATGGTGGGTCATTAAAATGAAAATGTAAACAAAAAATGAAATAGATCGAACAATGTGACTATGATATAGAGTTTTTAAAGATTAGATTGATATTATCCGCACTATTTGAGAAATTTTTTATTTTTTATAAATTCTAATAACTTATTTGTGGAAAAAGGGTTCAAAGTTCCTTTGGATGTAATAATTTAATGAAAATTTTATATAGTTGAATACACAGTTGGATAGTGAACTTATTTTAACACTAAAATATATAAGAGAAGGTTTTATTATATATAGAGATTGATTAATGAAACTACTGGGAAATGTTTTCATGAAAATACATATATTTCTGGTGTATAGATTATTCAAATTTACACTTCTAGTTAAAAATAAAGAGACTCATCGTTTTTAGCTGGAATTTGTAATTTTTTCATTGAATAATTTGATAAAATTTTCTTTAGTGAAAGGTATTCTATATAAAATTACCATAAATATATAAAATAGATATTATGAAATAAATATTTGAATATATACCTTTTTATACATGGATTTTGTTAATGATTATTAAGAATCAATACATTTACATTCGATAAAGGGAAAGAAGGTGGAAGATGTTCTATGACAGAAGAATCACTATACCTAATCTATAATAAACATTGGATAATACCCCATACACATGGATTTTCAAAATGTAAACCCTGATATCCTAAAATGTGTTGGTAAATTATAATATTCTTATTCAGTTTTATTTATATATCCATGATATCATTACTAATGAGAAGAAGGAAGTTGTGAAGCTAAAATAGAATGTAATAGATGTTATATATTTCAAACATGAGCATTCTGGAATTGAAATGTCCATCACCCAAATATGTTTCCATCAAATAATATATTTAAATTTTGAGATATTTTATAATGAAAAAATATCATAATAATATTTAAATCTAGGATGTGTAACACTATATAAGGATCTTAAAAGGTATATCTATTAAGATAATATGAAAGTGGATATTAAAGAGTATATATCTTATTTCCTAGTACATCAGTAAGTAAATTCTATTGATTGTAATTATAATAGAATGATGTATCCTTTACCCATACCTATTTGGAGGATATAAAATATACCCATGGATTTTTTTACAGTACTCACCACATTATATAATACATATAACACCATTTATATTGTAGTTTATCACTATAAAAATTATTAAATTTCTTTTTTATTAGATAATAGTTATTTTTGAATAAATATATAGATTACTCATAAAAATATGGTAAAGTTTTATAGAATAGCACTATAAATGTAATCTTATGGATATTGAATTTTTACCACGATTTTATAGATATTTTTTGATGAGGAATTTAATATGGACAAAAATGATAGCACTAAATGTCATCCACAAAATGTAGTGATTTTAAAAGAATTATTAAATCCCAAGATATTGTGTTAATATATTTCTCTATGGAAATAATATTTAGTTGTGTTTTACAACATTATATTATAAAAATTTCTTAAAATAATATCTTCCAGTGGAGTATTTAGACAGCTCGTTGTGAAAACCATTATTTAAATAGGAGTACAAGTCTAAAATGATTTGGTGAATATGTATGATGAATTTTTATGGGACTTTAAATATAATAAATAAATTGTATAAAAGGTAAAATAAATTAAAAAACACATTTGGACTATTATAAATTGACAGAAATAATATGATGAAAATATGTAACAAGATCATTAGTTTTTCAGTGATATGGTATTCCATTGAATATCTCCATGGAAGATGATGATGAGATTTAAATATAAGGTAAAGCTAGTCCCCCAATAAATTGTTCCTTTTTAGTTTCATGATCACATCCAGATATTAGGTCATCTCATGGAACATCACTTAATTAAATCTCATCATCATGTTGTGTGTATTAATTTGGAATATGTATATATACAACCCTTTAAATTGTATTAACATAGTTATAGTACATCTGTAAGATTAAATTTACTTTGATGAAAACCTATAAATATTATAGATAAAATATATATGGTTTTATGGAAAATAACCACCCTTATATTATATTTTTTTGAGTAATAATATGTTTGGGTAAGATACATGAGAACAGAATGACACTATGAGGGAGAAAATCTTCATTTGATTTGAACCGAGAAATAAAATATCAAGAGTGAAATTATTATAAGTGGGAGGAATGTATCACACCATGATTTCAATATTTATTTTCTATGTGAAAAGATTCCATGTGATTGATATCATATGATGTAAAAAAACACATAACATCAGTGAATAATAATTTACAATATTAAAATGAAAAAATAATTAATTTTATAAAATAAAATGCAGTATAATTCATTTATGAATAATACAACTGATTCTGTAGATAACCTTGTTATATATTTTGTTTAATTATATATATTTATAATATTTAATACTTTATAGTAATAAAATAAATATGTTTTAAGTATTATATAATAAAAAAACTTAAATACATCTATGGAATGTTTAATTGATTATAAGAAATACTATTCTAATCATTCTTGTCTAAGTAAAAAATATATTAATTTTATTTATATATGTTTTTATTTAAAATATAATTTATTACTTTTTAGTCATTTAAATTAAGGAATATGCATTATTAATAAGTTTAAAAATGAATAATCATTCATACATTGGTGGTTAATTTGTCATAAATAAAAATATTAATTAATTGATAAAAGAGATATTTTCCTGAAATTTAAATTTATGTGTGTTATGTATTTTTACATTTATAAATTATATTAATCACTATTTATAAATTATTATAATTCTTTTTTAGATTATATATTCATTCAAAAAAAAAGAAAATTCTTCTAAAAATAGTCACAGTCCATGGTATGAGAATAAATAAAATTTTCATACTAAAAGATCCTTTTTTCTAAATATGGGTTTAAAACAATTTTATAAAAATACAAGAATTAATATTTTCTTATAATTAAAAATGAATCTAATAAAATGGTTTTCATATTTGAAATAATCAAATACATATATTAATATAAGTTCAATTCCAATTTTAGTCATAGAAATATTATTTTTTGGTAAAAATATATTTATTGTGGTTATGATTAAATGTTGTAAATTGTTATACTAAGAGATAGGATCTACAATACAACTTAAAATTGTTTAAATATTACTATATTAATGGGTTTAATCCATATATTTTCCTATTTTTTTAGAAATATCACATTTGGTTCCATGTGCCGTTGAGAATGACATTTTTATATTTAAATGTACATAATATTTATAATTGTTCTACTCCGCTCATTTATAAAAGAGAAAATCATCTCACTACTTCCTCACATGAATTTGGAAACATGGAATAATAAATACCAACATAAATAACTTCCCAAATATCCAAAAAAAAAAATATATCTTCTAGAGTCACCTGAAAATCATCCCAAGAAGGCATAAGGAGAGATCTAAAGGAGTATTCCAAAGAAAGGGGTAATTGACTTAACAAAGTTATCTTTTGTTTATTTATTCATCAACCACAATTAAATAATATATAGGAAACTCAAATAACATACTTGATATATTTAATATAATATAATTATATTTTTTATGTATCAATCATTATCGACCTGTATCTAATCTAAGGAAAACTAAAAACATTTTTTTATTCATAGATGTGAACTACTTCCTCCTTAAAAGGGTATATATTTAATTTTCCATCATCACCAATAATTAATGATTATAAATATATATTTTATGTCTAAATAAGAAATTTATATGAAATACTTATGACTATATGTTGATAAATTTTTTATATCCTAATTGCATTCTATCCATTGATAAATGAAAACATCACTCTTGTAAATGTACATAATACTACCTCCAAGGAGTGATGTGTTTAATTTTTCATAACCTTATTACAAGGATGGATATAAAAGAGTATATAATAAATAAATATTTTATTTAAGATATTAATAATATAATTAATTCTTAAACAAGGTTAATGTAACAGAACTATTGAACTGAAACATGCATGGAAAGTAGAAGAGTTAACACCCAAATACTAAAATTGGTGAATAATTATTAAAGAATGTGCAATAAGAAATTATATGTCAGTCATAATATTGATATAAACATTATTATGGTTCAAATATGTATTTTTAATAAATTTAAATTTATCATAAAATAGGTTAGTGTTTGTAAGATTAATCATAAGGGCTAGGTAAGAGTTTATGTTTCAATATCACTTTTAATGATGATTATTGATGCATAAATTTACAATAGATATATTTTATTCTTTATCTCTATATCTATCTCTTAAACCTCATCTTTATTAATCATTTTATTGTATTTTCATGGATTACATGTCTTTGTATTATTTTATTACCATTCTACTCAACAGTAAACTCAAAATAAATCCAGTAAAAGAATCGATCATTACCTCTCATCTTAGGTAGAGAATTATTTTCATCCCTATCTATATTCATTTTATTTCTTTCAAGGTGTACTAATATATGGTCAAATGGTTTTTAAAGATGATTTTAAACTATCTAGGACACTCTTTAACATGATTTAATGGACAAATTTTCCACATTTTGAGTGTGACTATTTTTACTTTCTTTACAATGGTGTGAAATATATCTTTTATTAACCATTCCCATTTCATCAGATTTTTTTATAGAAATGAACATAATTTTTCATTACATTTTATTACAAAATATAAATGTTATGTGAAATAAATTCATATTCAAATTTTTTGAATAGTTTCTTTAATTTTTAAAAAATAAATGATTATTCATATTTCATTCAAATAGTATTTTTACTGAATGTATGAAATTTATTTTCATCTATATCAAAAAAAATTAATGGTAATTATGATCCACTAGATATATTAACTAATGATACCATCAACTATATTTATTTTATGAATTTTGATGAGTATTTAATAAATATATCAATGATATAGTTTTTTTCCATGAGACAATTAACTTTTACTGAATGATGAATTTTTTTGTATTCATATAGAATACAAATAAATAGTTTATTTCAATCTGAAATATAAGCCCGTTATATCCCACCAATATTTTTTTTAATTTTATATATCTCACGGGGTCAAATAATAAATTAGTGTTCCTCTTATGATCAATAGGGTATGTGGGTAGTTAACCAAATTTTTAGAAGATTCATATTTATTTAGTCCCATAAAATATTTTAATGAATGTATTTATAGGTATCCGTGACATGAGATTTATATGATTATATTTATGAAACACATCTATGGTGTATTTATATTCCTATTTTATTATATATGGTATCATTATTATCTATTATTCCGCAAAAATATTATTTAAATCTTATGTTATGCCGATGTTATATCGCATGAATCATCATTTTCGATTTTTATTTTCTATCATTGGGTATGTTATTTATGTTTTTATTCAAAAATGTTATTAATATACTCACTTATGATCTTCAAATATTATCTCATAGTTTTAGTCGTAAAGAGAGAATATAATCACCCCATATTATTTCTTTATTTCCTCTAGTCATGAATAATGATTTTATGTAAGATATGTCTTAAAATGTAACATGTGAGAATAGGTTCTTAGGGAAAATATTTAAGGTCATTCTTAAAAAAGTTTGATTTGTTTCCAGTCCCAAAAGTTACAAATCCATTTTTATTCTATTGGGTTTATTATTATGAGATTCATTAAATATTAATATAATACTATTTAATATATATGTATCTTATACTAAGTCCACCTCTATTCATAGGTGGTTACATAGTCCCATGTCTAATGAATATATTGATTTCTAACAAGTATATAATCTATGATTTTTTGTGATGATATTTGTACTCGATGACTATTTTATGTGGATATGGATAATAATTATTTTCTTATGATTCATCACCCCTATGTTATACTAACTCATCATGTTTTAGTATATATTATTAATCTTTCGAGATGAATTTATTAATATATTCAAATGGTATATGTTTCTTTACTAAACACTTATCACAATCTTTATAATTACCTATGATAATTTGACTGATATCCCTTATGCCAAAACACTTACTATATATCTGAGCCCACTATTTTCTAATGATTACACTATATATAAAACAATAATGAGTGTTATTTATATTATGTATAGAACGATATAAGTTGTGGATAATGTTTTGGGAGATAATGATGATTTATTACAAAAAAAAAGATAATGTAACTAATATCAAAGAGTACTAAAACGATAGTTTTTTAGTATTGATTTATTTTTAGAATATAATGTTTAATCATGTAAATGATGTAATATATATGTATTTATTGTTTTTTATCTAAATTATCACAATATACATGATAAATAAACCAAAAGGTGACATTTCATAGTACTCTTAATCTATGATGATTTCTTAATTGTTGTTAAAAATCAAAAATCAATGATCCAATTTATTATAGTGTTAACCTTAGTGTTTAAAATATAAAATATTCAAATATTAATTTATTTTTTGTTATTGAATGTGAATAATGTGTAGGAACATACTAATATATTTGAAAAATTATATTAGAGAGATACTCATGAAATATTTTTTAAATTAGAGAAAATGTTTTTCAATGTTAATTGTAGTTCTAAAAAAATTTAAACCCATAAATATGTAATAATATTAGTTTTAATATTACAAAAAATTTAATCTTGTTATACACCATAGAAATAGGTATAGAAATCCCATAATGTATATGGTTGTGTTCAAATTTTTTGAGTAGTCTGAAGGGGGAATATCTCCATATCATGAATATAATTATAAGGAACATTGAAGTAACTATTGAATAATTCTTAGTCTTTGAATAATTAAAATACTAGTATTTAATTTCCTTTTAATATAAGGACTAGGATTGAGACATATTTAATATAAAGTGTACTATAATAGGTTATTTCATTATGTGAGTCAAATAGATTTTAAATTTAATCAATAAGTAAGAAATAACACCTATTATGATGGATGAAGAAAAATATATTTCAATTAAAAATCCTTGTCCTTAGTTGTTTAGGGTGAAATAATAACTACAAGATCATGATAAAGATTTTATAGTTCATATAAATAATCATTATGATAAAAATGATTAATTAAATTTAAAATAAGAATATTATAAAACACTCTCACATTAATTATATTGAAACAATGTTTCATTTCATTATTTTAGTTGTAGAGAAAGTATTGGTCAAGATATAACATATAAAAGAAAATATATAAGTGGATGGAAATTAAGTAATAACTTTGGAGATAATAACATCAAAAATGATGTTTGACGAACCTTAATGATCAAAAAATCCCTCCATTAGAGGATATTAGTAAATCCCACCCCAATACAGGTATTAATTTTTAATAAGATTAATTCATTCAATGAATTTAATTACAACATTGTGTTTAATTTTGAAATTGGATAATTGTTTTAGATGTATAAATTTTGGGACCATTTTCATATAGTGAAATTCATAATCTTAAAAATATGAGACATTGTTGGTTTTTCATTTAAATTTACTGTTTATAGACTATTCCAATGGGGAGAGTTTATAATATTCATGAAAAGTGGTGATATAATATAGTTGTATGCAAATCATAGAGATGAATATTTTCCTATAGGACATTGATATGGTTGAATAAAATTTAATTTTTATAGTGTTTTATAATTTAATGTATGATTTTTTTTTAAATGAGTATGTTCATAATGTTTAGTGCATAAATTTTTTTATTGAACTGTTATTTTATAATACATGAATTACCCACATATACATAATGAGTGATTATGGTTAATCATTTATTATTATGTATTTTGATCAAGATAAAATTGAGGTGAATCAATTTTTGAAACATTTTATTTCAGAAAACCCCCATTAGCAGAATTGAACTATGGCTGTTTGGACAAGAAGGAAATAGAATTCTAGGATAATTAATTCATTAATTGGGAGAATGATGTAACCATTAATTATTATTGATTTTTTTTAACTTATATTTAATTATTTGACACTACAGATGGACTATTAATAGATTTATTAATAGATGTTATTGTTTTTATGATATTTGAAGTGGATTTATTGAACAAAGAAAAATCATAGTGTGATTAAAATAACCACATATTAAAAGAGTCTCACTATAAATATATAGGTGAGGTAAATTTCATCCAAACTATAGTGGATACCGAAAAGGTGTAATACAGATATCCAAATTTCATTATATACCAAATAAATATATTGGGGAAAACTGTTAAACATAGATACATCCATCATTTTAAAATATAATTCATCATTTTCAATATTGTTCTATATATGAATAAAAATAATCCTTTGTATTAATTTTTGGATATAAACATGCTGCAATAAGGGAAAATCAAAATTTATAGTGCCTCTGGTTAAATCTAAAATATATGAAAAAAACATAGTAGACCATGTAATAGTATGTTTTATTTTTTTGGGTTTTTTTGTCACAATGAAATTTTCCAGGTGTTGTAAAATTAATTTCATTGGTATTTTGTTCCTCTAATGTGATTTTATGATCATATCATCATTTAATTCCTCATTCTATAATAATTTTTAATAGTAGTATTGTTATATTGAAATCATATTATGTTCATGTTATAAAGTGATGTTTTACTAAATGTTTCCAAAATATGACTATATTTTGAATTCCATGATATTAGTTTTGAAATTTTTATTCCATTTTAATAATCATTGACGCTTTCAGCATCTAATCATGGTTGACATATCTTAAATTCAAATAGAATTAATATAAAATGGTATTATAAATCAGGATGATCAGTAAGGGGAAATATATCACTTTAAGTGATTATTGACATATCTATAATTGATATTAGTAATATAAAGGAAATATTATTTATTATCTAAATTTGGTAACAAAATTATTGAGTATTGACTACATCATTGAATTTTGATATTAATAACTGATATGATTATTGTGTACACAAATAGAAATCCATCATTCTTTCTTAAATTAATTATTCATAATATTTTATTGACTAAATGAAATTTAGACTATCGATTAGATTAGAAGTGATCTATTACTAAAAACTATATAGTGAATAGTGATATCTTTGGTACATCAGAACATCATCATTGTATTCTATTTGAAATATATCATAGTGGTAAATGAAAAAAATGTTATTTTACAAAAATTTAGAATTTTTTTATTATGATTTGTTGTTATTTTCTGAGTTATAATACTTTAATGTGTTCTTTATAATTTGTGAAAAATATTTATTACAATTTCATATTGGAAAATAACACCTTCTTATGTTGTGTGCAAGGAATTGGCCTAAAAAATTATATATTATTTTTGAATGTAGAATAATGATATATTTCATAAATTTATAAAGTCATTTTAAGTTTAGGGTTAAAAATAATTACGAAAAATATATATATTAACAAATTAATTATAAGTTAAAAATTATATTCAAATCTATTTTTCAACCATATAATTATTTTTTAGAAATCATCATGTTTACTTCCAATTACATATCTTTACAACATTCAACCTAAATTATTATATTTCCATCACCATATTTAAATCCTATGAAAAAAGATTTAAAACATAGGGAGAGTAAAAAAAATATCAATAAGACATATAAAATTGTAATTCTATTAGTCCTACGGAAGAAAAATGAAAAGCTGTAATTTTTTTCCTGATGTCATTACCTTTTCATCAGAAAATTAAAATCCATATTCTTTAAAGGATATCATAGGATTAAAGTTTAAATCAAATGACATCCATTAAAATTCATTATAATTAATTGAGGGGTCATGTGGGTTCCTTATAAAATCCTTACCAAATATCTCTTACAGTCACATGTACAAATGGAATATCCATACGGTCGACTTCCACCTCTAGATAACCCAGTGCATTAGAGATCTATTCGGGTGCACCCATCATATAATCAATTATGGGATCACTAATGATCTATAATGTGGTTAAAACCATCATAAATAATGTAAAAGGACCATATCATTGATAAAAGACTGTCAAAATTCTTTTAAACCCATAAAAGAACACATTTAGATATCAAAATACCCAATTTTGTAAAAAATTAATTTAAAATTCCCAAAAGTGAATACACAATGAAGAAAACATTTTCATTGAAAGTAACATTATCAAAATGTAATGGAAACATAAAATAATTTATGAATACTTATCATTGGGTAATTTGCTCATTACATATAACATAAAAACATTCCTTTTGAATTTTGGAAATTTAGTTCATAGGGGAACTATAAGATATGATTTTTTTAGAGAAAGTGCTTTACAATGAGCTTGACTCATCACCTATGTCCTTAATCATGATGAATACTAATTTTTTTTAATTTAAGACATATGTAATAATGTTTTTAATATTTATTAATCATTTTACGTCCCTAATTTCAATGTTATATAAAATTTCATAATCATTTAAATTTACATCGGGTGATTAGACAAAATATTATGTACCAAAGTCCAAAATTTATTATGAAATTTTTAAATATTCATAGATGAAATTATTACACCATAAAGATATTAATATTGAAATAATTATCATTTTTATATATTAATTATACATTTAAATATAATGATCAAATATTTTTATGAAAATTGAACTACATTACAATAAGGGATATATTTGGTCATTAATATGCTTGAGTAACGATTCCATTTTCTAAATATCATTATGAAAACAAGTTAAGTATGATTTTTTTATTATATTATAATAATAAAATAATAAATATAATATTAATGATTCATATACAATTATATATACCATCTTAGTTATTTTGTGATAAAAAACGAATCAAATCGCATCGTGGAGGTGAAAATCCACACATAAGTAGGAATGACGTCATCATTTTTCTATGTAAGAAAATGTAAGAAATCATGTAACGCCCCGAACCCAGTTACCTAGAGTCGGTGAATTATTACATAACATTGGCATGATCAAAAAAGGTCAAATCCTGAAAGATAGATTAGTTTAGTACCCTTGGAAACACTAGATACATTCATAAAGTTTACATTACATCATAAAGTAAAAACAACAACAAAATCTTGTCTCCACACTCATATCCCCTTATACTATCCCTGCAAGTCATTTATAAAATACTTCTTCACATCCTGGGAAAATAAAACCTTGAAAGGTGTGAGCTCAGATGCCCAGTAAGGATAACAATACAACAAAAACTTTCATAAATACGCATAAACATTTAAGGAAATGTATAACTAAAGAAAAAGAATTTTAAACTTGAACATAAACATAATATGGAAACGATAAAATGAAATAATTCCATTTACTTATTCACATGGATATTCTACTAGTCGAATAATCACATGCAATATCAATAACCACTTTCATAATGATCGAATGTATAATGCCAGACTATCATAACCACATAGTCACGGCCCCGTTCCATTAATACAAATAAGATTTTGTCAAGGCCTTGTTCCAAGACACTAGTTCGTCTCATGATACCTAAGAATGAATTGAGGGGCTATATCGGGCTCCACCCATCACATATTATGTTCAATGCATTCCTCATATGAACAGGTTTAAACATAACATAAACATTCGTATTAAAACTAGCATACGAAATGTCAATACTTTCTACATAAACCATTAATGGTATAAAAATAACACATACACATTCAATCATATCACAAAACCTTCAATACAATATGGATGTTTTGTATCATAATAAATTAACTTCAAATAAGCTTAAAATCCCTCAAAGGATGTTGACATAGATGAAATAAAAACTATTTGAGGGAAATATCTCTTTTTTTGAAATCATTTAAAAGTCACATAATTTTAAAATAAAACAATTACTTTGAAAATTTTCTTATAATCTTGTAAGGGAAGATTCTACATGTTTATAATGGTAGAAAATAGCTCCAGCCTCCATATAAGTTAAAAAGAGACATTCTTACTTTAATTTTGTTGAAAAGGTTAAAAAGAACCTTGTTTGGAAAACGACGGAAATATACCTTTATAAACATCTTATAAAAAGTGAAACAAGGGGATAAATTACTTTAACCCATATTCTTGAAAATAGTAAGAATGATTTGAAATAAATTTTTATGAAACATGGATGTGGATGATAATGAGGCCCCAGTAGATAATTACGTATAAACAACCTCGGATAATGAAGAGATTGTGAAATAAACCCTTACCTTGTACTTTTCCTTAGTCGATGGTATGTTAACCTCCTGTATAATAGTTAAAACATTGTTATTAAATTATAAAAGAACCATATATATAATTAAGGTATCATATATGATCTTTTAATAATGCTTTGTTAATAATATTTTAGTATTATCGTCGTTTCGGGTGTTAACTTACTCGTTTTCTTTTATATGTTCTGTTACATAAGTCATGTTTGTTATGGATAGGTTGTATATTATTCATATCCAGAATGATATAATGTTCATTAACATTATTTTAATCATCAAATTAGAATTATACTTGAATGGGTATGTTGGGGAATGAATCTCATCGCGTTCGTGGAGACGGTAGTCCGTACGTACGTAAGAGCGACAATATCACTCTTTTGAAATTAAAATAATATTTAATTGGATAGTATATCATATATACAGAATAATTATCATGTTATATTTATTATTTACATGAATTAGACATCATTATTATACCCATCCAAATAATAATGTTTTGAATAACAATTACACCACGACGTGGAGACGGTAAGTCGTATGTACGCACGTATAGTGACATGTCCATCAAAGGATGGACATAATAATAAATATGGTTGTAACATATTTATAATAACATAAAAATATATAGGATATACTAGAGTATTTATTTTAGATTCTAAATAATAAAAAAAAGAAGTTGAAGAAGAAAGGAACTTGAAAGAGGGTGGTGATAACATTACCTCTTCTTCGGGTTCTTCCTTTTTATTTGTTCAAAAGGGATCCTTAGGATGGTTTTATGACTAATGGAAGGCCTATATGATGAAGGGAGGGTATTTTAGAGGGTATTTGGGCAGAGTTTGGCTGATCTAAAAGGCTTTGAAGGTGTAAATTAGAGATAAGGTGGAGTTCTCTTTTATAAGAGGGGTGAGGGACACCATTGGAAGAGGTAGAAATATTATTTTATAATAAATTCATATTCGATTTCTAATAGATCAAAAGTGTATTATTTAAATGTTAAGGTGGGGATGGGTTTAAATCCTTTCAACCAATGATTTTAGATAGGTTTGGGTTACAATATTAACCTTATCATTTATATTTAACTTTTAGTTAGATAGTTTGACATTTACCATGTCTCTTTGTATTTTTACATTATATACATAATAAAAGTACTATATACATCCAAGAGACCCAAAGTGGTCCATTAATAATACACCTATCATTATATAAGTCCTTTTTTCAAACCTTATATTTTTAGGAATAGAATATAAATTAATAATATCATATTTGCTTAAAAACTCTTTTAGGTCAATTTTGACACTATTTGGTATTTGATTTTTTTGAAAATCATAACAGCATGATTACTTAGAAAAAAGTAATTAAATCAATACTAACATGTCATATTAAACTATAAAATTAGTTTAATTCATAAAAAGTCTCAAATTACATTTATTTGAATATTTATAATATCAATTATTTTAATATTTCATTAATTATGTAATTACTACATCACTATTGTGTCAAAATAAATTAAATTATTTAATGTATAAAAATTATAAATAAACAATCAATATGTAGGAAATATTTTTATATTTCTAATGAATATTTACAATAGAATTTATCTTATCTATAACCCTATATTAAAAATGTTTTAGTAATTAAACCTTGATTTTAGCTCTTTTAACTCTTCCTTGAATTAAATAATAATAAAATTCATAATCTAATCCAAGTGGACCTAAATGATAATATTTTATTCCTAAGGATGTTTTTGGTCTAGAAACACTTGTCCAATAGAATTAGGACATGTGTTAGGGTAATATTAATATCATTTTTACCCTTAATTACCCTATTTACTTCTAACCGTGTTAAATAAAAGTAAAAAGTTACTATTCACCAAAACATATTTTTATCTTATTGAACCACATTTTAATCCTTGATATTAACCATGTATTTCAGATTTTATAAATTCCACTCATAGAAGTGGTAATATTATGTTTTATATGAATTTTTAAATTCTCTTAAGAGATGGGTAAAAGACGGTGAAAAGTTCAATAAAATTTTTATATATCTAAAATTATTCTAAACTAACACCAATGAATTGCATTGAACTTATATAGGTATTATGTATCCATTTTGACCTTAATTAAATTTAAATAAAATAAATAATTATTTAAATAAAAATTCGTTTTTAAACTATAACTATTTGTTTTTTTAATATTCATCAAAAATTTAATGTTTTCAGAAAAATACCACAAATTCACCCTAATTTAATTTCGATATTTTTAATCCCAAAATTAAGTCCATTTTGAAAGATAAAATTTATAAAATTTAAAAAAGTGGGTATTACTATTCATAACGGCTAGTTTGATTGGTTGTGGTGTTTTAGAACTCGAAGTTGCGTACGACACACGCTACTGTATTATTCAAAGAGAAGCGTACCATGGAAGCTTGGGGTGTTACATTCTCCCCTCCTTCAATAAATTTCATCCTCACAATTTGAAATTGTTCTTCTAAAATAAAAGGTTGAAAATAGAAAATACCTTTGTGGAAAACCCACATCAGAAATAAGGTTAATAAAATTTTGTCTTAATAAGAGGGAAAGGGAAATGAAAAAGTCATCAACAAATTATGATCTCGATTAAGAGAACATTTATGGAAATTAGAGACACATAATTAGAGGAAAAACGTAAATATTTTTAGGGAGTGATTGAGGTCATCAATCACAATCAATTTTAAAATTGAGTGCTTCAATGCCTTCAATCTATGGTGATTTAAAATATCATCAGTTTAACAAAACATAAGGTATTAGGAGAACACATTTTTTGTTTTAACATCCCTTTCCTAAAGTTTAAGAATTAATTTATTCATAGAATAAGAGAGAGGTATATATATACGTGACAAGTATAGTTTCAACCTTCTACTAATTTCTACCACAAACTCATGTTTCACTCAAAAAGATAATAGAAATAAAAAATATTATATTTATCCTAATAGTACAATGTTCCAAATGTTAACACATACAATTTAGATTAGGAAAAATATTTTGTAATAACCATGGACTTCCATTAGGCTAGTTGTAGGTAATAAAGGCCTGCCGCACTATGGTTGTGGGTTCGATTCCTACAGCTTTGTCTGACGCGACGAGTTATCCCACGACCTTCAGGTTGTCCTTTTCCTAAAACTATAGTATTATAATATTCCAAAAATAATCTTAAGAAATGATTTAACCTTAATACATACTATCCAAAGATCAACATAATCCATTCCAACCTTTATAGTTATCCAAAATACTTCTGTCCAAATTCTCTCTCTTAAAGGCTTCTAAATTCCGAAAAAAATTGTAACATTAGATTCCCCAAACAAAGTAATGATTCTTATTGTTACATACTAAAAATATGATTACCTTCATAATATTAAAACCTTAATGAAACTAGTAAGTACTGTAGTAAAATCCTTATATGTATCACATTATTCTTATAACCAGAATATAACCCTTGAGTCCAAAAATACAACTACATTAATTATTCAACTTCATCTGTAGTAACAAAATAAGCTTGGCCTTGATCCCTTGGTCGTTTCTGAAGTAAGTTTCCTTGGAGATTAGGGAATTCATTTTCATAATTCCCCATTTCTCTACAATTGTAGCATTCAACATTGACAGCCTCTTTCTTTCCCTTGCAATCACGAGTCTGGTGACATTTTTCTTCACATTTGTAACAAACTCCCATTCCTTTTAGGCAAGTACCGGGGGGTTTCTTACCACAATTATCATATAATGGATAATATTGCTTTCCCTTTTTCCCTTTATCTGTCTCTTTCTCCACCGTTATCTTCTTCTCTTGCATTACTTTGTTGTCATAAGACTTACAGAATTCCTTTTCTTCCATTATAGCACACGAGAAAATATCTTCGTAAGATGAGAAGGGTTGTGATACTAAAGCTCGATGGAGAAATGGTTTTAACCCATCAAAGAAACAATCATTCTTACTTCATGGGTTACGTGTATAATCTCCAGCATACCTTGCTAACCTTTTAATGTTAACCTCATTCTTTGCGACATTCTCGTCCTCCTTTTTTCTCATACTTAGAAATTAATTTTCCATATCTGCTCGATGGTCAAGAGGAATGTATTTTTCTAAGAAAATCCCTTTTAACTCTCTCCATTTCATATTTGATACTTCATCATCTTCCTTTGTGTTTTGTATCAATGACCACCATTGATCAGCATCTCCAATGAGGCAGTAAACTGCCATGATAACTTTTTCCCTTTCACTCGTCCCTAAAGCCAGAAATATTTTCTATAGGGAACTTATCCATTGCTCATCTACAAATGGATTTGTACTCCCATTTAATTTTGGTGCTTGTTGCCTCATGAAGTGATCTAACATTGATCCTCAACACTGTGGATCAGGGTCCTCCATATGGGTAAGGTTATTATTCATAACCTGAGTGAGTTGTCCCAGTATGGTGATTAGCTGATCAGCACGAGTTACATCACCAGCTCCACTATAATTATCTTGAGCAGGAGGGAGATTTCTACATAGAGTGTGTTCATTGATACAGTTTCCATTCCTCCCACTAGGCACCATTTCTAAACAATGGCATAAACTAGATCAGTTTATGAATCAAAATACATAATTCCATACATGTAAAACAGTTAACATTAATTTAAATATTTATAGATATAATCCATAATCATAAAATTGTTTTCTTTGAAGAAGTATATACGCCTAAACCCTTTATAAGGATTTGTAAATAAAATTGGAATTATCCTAAGCATATCCCCCGGGAGTGTCATAACCAAGAGTGCAGCAAGGCCCGTTGTCGTGCACCAGTTCCCGTTCAAGTCGAGCTCAAAGCGGTGTTTTCGGGTTTTACCCCTAGGTACATCTATGCTAGAGCCGCCTCTACCTACTCGTATACAGACATGGATGTATTTCTCAGAAAAATAACATAATCTCTATAATACCAAAAATCTAGGAAGTTCTTCTATACTAAACCTCAAAGTCTATCTTAGGGCTATGTGATCTAATCAGAGTTTATCTAAATCTAGTTTACAAGGTTTGTACTAAACTTTCTATGATACCAAATATAACACCCCGAACCCAGTTAACCAGAGTCGGTGCATTATTACATATCCTTGTCATGTTAACAGAAGATCAAATCTTGAAAGACTGATTAGTTTAGTATCCTTGGAAACACTAGATACAATCAGAAAGTTTACATTACATCATAAAGTGAAAAATACAACAACATCTTGTCTCCACACTCATATCCCCTTATACTATCCCTAATGGTCATTCATAATATACTATTTCACATCTGGGGAAAAATAAAACATAGAAAGGGGTGAGCTTAAATGTTCAGTAAGGATAATAATACAGCAGAAACATTCATAAATAAGCATAAACATTTAAGGAAATGTAGAACTAAAACAATATCCTTTTAAACTTGAACATCAGCATAATATGGAAAATATAAAATGAAATAATTATATTTAATTATTCACATAGATACTCTACTAGTCGAATAATCACATGCAATATCAATAACCACTTTCATAATGATGGAATGCATAATGCCAAACTATCATAACCACATAGTCAAGGCCTTATGACAAGACTACAAATAAGATTTTGTCAAGGCCTTGTTCCAAGACACTAGTTTGTCTAACGATACCTACTGATGCATCGAGGAGATATATCGGGCTCCACCCGTCACATATTAAGTCCAATGCATTCATCATATGAACAAGTTTAAACATAACATAAAAATTTGTATTAAAACTAGAATACGAAATTTCAATACATTCTCCATAAACCATGAATGGTAAAAAAATAACACATCCACAATCAAACATATCACAAAACCTTCAATAAAATATAGAAGTTTTGTATCACAATAAATCAACTTCATAAAAGCTTAAAATCCATCAAAGGATGTTGACATAGATGAAATCAGAAATTTTTGAGAGAAATATCTCTTTTTTTAAAATCATTTAAAAGTCACATAATTATAAAATAAAACATTTACTTTGAATTTTTTTTATAATCTTTTAAGGGAATCTTCAACGAGTTTATAATGGTTGAAAATAGCTGCACCCGCCGTATAGGTTAAAAAGAGATATTGTTACCTTAATTTTTTCAAAAAGGTTAAAAAGGACCTTGTTTTGAAAATGAAGGAAAGATTCCTTTATAAAAATCTTATAAAAATTAAAATAGGGTTATAAATGACTTTAAACCATATTATGTAAAATAGAAAATATGATTTGAAATACATTTTTAAGAAACATGGATGTGGATGATAAAGAGGTCCCTGTAGATAATTACATATAAACAACCTCGGATAATGAAGAGATTGTAAAATAAACCCTTACCTTGTATTTTTACTTAGTCGATGGTATGTTAAACTCCATTATAATATTTAAAACATTGTTATTAAATTATACAAGAACCATATATATAATTATGATATCATATATGATCTTCTAATAATGCTTTGTTAATAATATTTTAGTATTATCGTCGTTTTGGGTGTTAACTTACTCGTTTTCTTTTATATGTTTTGTTCCATAAGTCATGTTTGTTATGGATTGGTTGTATATTATTCATATCCGTAATGATATAATGTTCATAAACATTATTTTTAATAATAAAATTATAATTAAACTTGAATGGATACGATGGAGAATGAATCTCATCGCGTTCGTGGAGACGGTAGTCCGTATGTACGCACGAACCACAATACCACTCTTTTGATCTTAAAATAATATATAATTGGATAGTATATCATATATACAGAATCATTATCATGTTATATTTATTATTTACTTGAATTAAACATCATTATTATACCCATCCAAAAAATAATGTTTTGAATAACAATTACACCACGACATGGAGACGGTAAGCCGTACATACGCACATCTGGTGAAATGTCATTCAATGGATGAACAGAATACTGGATATGGTTGTACCATATTTATAATATAATCAAAGTATATAGGATATACTGGAGTTATTATTTTAGAATTTAAATAATAAAGAAAGAAGAAGTTGAAGAAGAAAGGAACTTGAAAGAGGGTGGTGAAAACATTACCTCTTCTTCGAGTTCTTCCTTCTGATTTGATCAAAAGGGATTCATAGGTTGGCTTTATGACTAAAAGAAGGCCTCTAAGATGAAGGGAGGATATTTTAGCGGGTATTTGGGCAGTGTTTTGCCAAGCCCAAAAGCTTTTAAGGTGTAAATTAGAGAGAAGGGGGAGTACCCTTTTATAAGAGGGGTGAGGGGCACCTTTGGAAGAGCTAGAAATATTATTTTTTAATAATTTCATATTCAGTTTATAATGAATCAAAAGTATATTATTTTAAGTTTAATGTTGTTATAGTTCAAAATCCTTTCAACTTATAGATTTTAGACAGGTTTGGGTCACTATATTAACCTTATCATTTATATTTAACTCTTTGTTAAATAGTTTGACATTTACCATGTGTCTTTGTATTTTTATTTTATATACGTAATAAACTTACTATATACATCAAAGAGACCCCAAAGTGGTCCATTAATAATAAAACTATCATGATACAAGTCCTTTGGCCGAAACATATATTTTTATGAATAGAATATAAATTAATAATATAATATTTGTTTTAAAAAATCTTTTATGTCATCTTGACACTATTTGGTAATTGATTTTTTTGAAAATCATAACAGCATTATTACATCAAAAAAACATATTTAAATAAATACTAACATGTTATATTAACCTATAAAATTAGTTTAATTCATAAAAAGTCTAAAATTACATTTATTTGGATATTTATAATATCAATTATTTTAATATTTCATTAGTTAGGTAATTACTACATCACCATTGTGTCATAAATAAATTACATTATTTAATGTCTAAAAATTATAAATAAAATATCATTATGTAGGAAATATTTTTATCTTTATAATGAATATTTACAATCGAATTTATCTTATGTATAACCCTATATTAAGAAATTTTTAGTAATTAAATCTTGATTTTAGCACTTTGAACTCTTCTTTGAATTAAATAATAATAAATGTCCTAATCTAATCCAAGTGGACCTAAATGATAATATTATATTCCTAAGGTTTTTTTTGGTCGAGATACACTTGTCCAATAGAATGAGGACAGGTGTTAGGGTAATATTAATATCATTTTTACCCTTAATTACCCTATTTACTTTTAGCTGTGGTAAATAAAAGTAAAAAGTTACTATTCCCAAAAAAAATTATTTTTTCTTATTTAACCACATTTTACTCCTTGATATTAACCATGTATCTTGGATTTTCAAAATTCCACTCAAAGAAGTTGTAAAATTATGTTTTCTGTGATTTTTCAAATTCTTCTAGGAGGTGGGTAAAAGACGGTGAAAAGTTCAATAAAATTTTTATATATCTAAAATTATACTAAACTAACTCCAATGAATTAAATTGAAAATATATAGGTATTACGTATCCATTTTTACCTTAATTAATTTTAAATAAAATAAATAATTATTTAAATAAAAATTTTGTTTTAAACTTTTACTCAGTGTTTTTTTACTATTCATAAAAAATTTAATGTTTTCTGAAAAATACCAAAAATTCACCCTAATCTAATTTCGATATTATGAATCAAAAAATGAAGTTCATTTTGAAAGATAAAATTTATAAAATTTCAAAAAGTGGGTATTACTATTCATAACGGCTAGTTTGATTGGTTGTGGTGTGTGTTAGAACTCGAATTTGTGTACAACACACGCTACTATTTAAAGAGAAGCGTACTGTGGAAGCTTGGGGTGTTACAATTTAAATGTTATAATATATTTTAAAAATTATTAATATGTCATAAACATTTTATATAAACATTACTTCCATCATTATAATGATTCATGTGAGATTGTGATGGAAAACTAATTACATCAGTTCGTTTGGTGGTAGTCTGCCACAAAAAAAGAATGATGAAGTCTTTTCCTATTTGTTGTAATTTGTTATGGATATATGCCTTGAAATTAAAATAATAACATATTAATATAGGTATTATATTTTGTTTATAATTTTAATATGTCTTAAGATGTTTTGAATGATATAGAGGAATAAAAAAACAGAAATAGTTGACTATAAAAATACCTCTTATTCAGAGTGTATTTATTTCTTAACACATTAAAACCACTAAGGATGGTTTTATGCCTCTAAAAGACTTAAATAACAATGTAATTTATATAGGATTCTATTTGGGTTTTCAGTGTCTGAATTTTTTTAAATATCTATAAAAGAGAATTAGAGGTAACATTTAATAAGAGAGGGGAGGGGCACTCTTGAAATATCTCAAAAGTGTTAGTTAATTGAATTTTTTTTTATTTAAAAAATGAAAAAATTATTTATTTAAAATATTATATTATTATGGTTGAAATAACCTTATATAATAAAAATTAGATATTTTTTTATTTATGCACTTTTATATTTCTTTGAACCCCAATTTAACCCCATTAACTTTTACCCTGACAACATAGAGTTTTACTTTTTGATGGATGATATATATAATATAAAATGGAAAATAACCCATAAATAGACCATAATTGATATTTTAATTTTTATCCCAATCCTATATCCAGATTTTAGATTTTTAAGAATTTTATTCCATTTAATAAAATAATTTTCACAATAAAATATTCATAATGACAATTTTATGAATTATTCTTTACATTGACCTTATTAATATCAATATGAAATATGAAATTATAAAAAATTATTTTATTATATCCTTTACATGTAAATTTAATTTATACTATTCATTTATTTGATTAATTTTCTCATATTATTTTTATATTAATATTTTTAATAACATTTATTTTATTTCTCTGCTAATTAAGTATTTAATCCATCAGCATTGTGAAAGAATTTATGGTAATTATTTATTCACTAGACATATAAAATAAATTATCATTATGAAGATAAATATATTATATCACAAAATAATATTTATTTTCTAACGTGTCCCGACGATAACTCCGAATTAAAAATATTACACTTATTAAAAACAATAGTTTGAGGTTTTTGATTTTCCATTAAACAAAATACTATAAAGTTCATTATCTCATATAAATTTCATTGAAAGATCATAAATTATTTACTATGTTTTTATTGTTGAGGTATACTAACCCTATAATATTTATGTATGTTTTTGGGACATTTGATGGTTCTTATAATTTTAATTCTATCATAAATTACCTGATTCACCCTTTACCATTGTAATAAAATTATTCTGTTTTCTATTAATATTAACTAAACAATAAAAGAGAAATATTTAATAAATTTTGACTAATATATTACAAATAAAGAATAATTTTTTTAAATTTTATATTTTATCAGTTATAAAATTTAATTTAACATTTTACCGAAAAAACGGAATGGAAAAGTGTATTTCATGAAATTTTATTTTAAAATATTTAATGTTTTAAAACCAAAGTCATGTATAAATTCCACTCCAAAATCCATAAATATTTTATTTAAGATAATAATCCGATAATGAATATTTTAAAATATTCACAAATATAATTATTCCATGAAAATATATTTAAATTAGGTATAGTTTTCAGTAAAGAATAATATTTTTCACTATTCCTTGAAAAGTAAATATTTTCAAAAAAACTCTAAGAATCTTATCCAATGATAATTTTTACATGATTAATTTGAATATATAATTCTTTTTCTTAAATAAATTTTATATCATTTTTAGAAATTAATTTTAGTATTCACCCATATAGTGCAATAGAAATAATGTTTTAAAGAAATACTATTTTAATGTATAAAATAAAACTTGTAACAATATAATACTTAATTAAAAAAAATTTATTAATACATTATAAATGATATAGACCATAATATATTTCATATTTATATTAATAGTATTCATCATGACCAATTTAATGATTATGTTATAATGGAAAATTTTAAATAATAATATATCTTTATTCCTTTATGATATTTGTTGTGTATCATGTACACTATCAAACTGAGTCTTTGTTTTAAAATATCAGGATGTTAATATATACCCATATTAAGAAATTATGTCATTCCAATTTGAAATCATGATAAAAAACTAGTGGATTGAATTTTCCAAATACCTGTATTGAAACTCCACATCGAAAAATAGTATTAATTAGACATTATATTGATAAGATAGAAAATGAAATAATGAAGGTCTTCTGAAGTAACACATAATAGGTTTCCAAGTAAGAGAAAATATTTTGGAATTAAAATCATGGATATAGAAAATAAAAGAAACCCCCAAGGATTGATAGTGACTAATTGAGAACATGGTCTTGATAATGTTAACAATCTCAAACTGTAAATATGTTAGAGGTTAATAGACTATCAATTTCACTATAAGAAATGTAAATGAACTACATGTTTTTGTAGTTCCATTACTTATAATTGAGGAAACAAATTTCAATCCGTAATAAAAACATAGGGATACACTTTATTTACAATAATAATTTCATCATTTTATAAATTTTCTCTATAAAATTATATTTTTATCTTAATAATGAGAATAGGTTTTTTCATGCATAAAGAAATAGAATCATCTTCTAATGATTCACAAAAATTTGAAAAGAATACAAATATATTCCTTAATTATTAACAAATTCACCCAAACATTTTCTTGATATAATATTATAGTTCCCCAAAATGAGAAAACCAACATACTATGAAAAACTACAACAATAACATAAATTAAACAGTTACACCCAAATTTCAACATTGAACACTCAAAATATAGCTACCCATATAATTCATCAAAAATATTACATACTAATATTGAACACAAAAATCAAATGGATTAGATCACAAACTCTTCAAAAATAATTTTCATATTTATCTTAAGTGACATTAATGAATTTAATGTTTTAATAAAAAAATGTAACTTACCTAATTATATAGTCTCCAAGATATGATAATCGTTTCATTGAATTACCATAATAACAATAAACCCTAATAAAAGAATACATTATTCCAAAAATATAATTTATCATTTATTTATCAAATAAAATTACATAGTATAATGGTGCCAATATAGTTAGAATCTTCAATAATAACATTGATCAACAAATCAATTTATCATAAAACATACATCCCCTAATTGAAATATAACATAATTACCTCCAAATAATATATCATAAAAACCATAACGGTTATTAATACCTTTAAACATATATCCAAAATAAGAAAAGATTATTCCTCCTCAAATAACATTTTCACCTGATATACATAAAGAATTGTCAATATCAATAAAAGTGTCCTAGAGTAAACCTACCATCAATAGAGTATTAATACTTTTAAACATTCGACCTACCTTAAATATATAATAAATCTTTAATCCTTTATATGTTGACACCCTAATCATTAAAAATTAATTATAATCCATTACCCATTTTTTATATTTGATTCCCTTATAATTATTTTCTATAAAAAAAATATGAACCATGAATTAAGATTTAACCATTTTAAAACTCGAGCCTAGAAATAATCCATAACTTTCATATGTCATTATCAATTTCCAAATCATAAAATGTAATGGAATTAGATATTTCAGAATAGATATTTGTGTGTTTTGTCGATACAATTTGTGAGCCTCATTTATAAGAAATCAATATTTATAATGGCCATACTCCACACAATTAGATAATTTAATTTATAAATAGAGAATAACATAATTCCCTTTCAAGGAGTTAACTAATCACTTATATTTCCATTTATAGATTATTTATTTATAACTTCCTCTAAAACAAACATCTCCTCATTCTATTAAGAGAATTACTTTGGCGATTCTTTCCATATCCAAGACATGTTAATCATTGAATATATGAAACATTATGATTGTTTTCACCTGAACACCCAAGGGGCATAAGATCTCTGATGTCTGATAAATTAGGATACTCATAATGGTTTGAGTTGTAAATAATTACTACTGATAGTATGTTAATAAGAACCACAGTATTTCACAATAATAACCCATTTTGTTTGGTTTTTAATTGAGAAAACTATCATATTTTCCATTCCATTTATTTTTTACAATATTGAATGATGGATCTATCCATTTACTAAAATAAAAAAGGTTAGCATGAAAATTTCAAAAAAATCATAATATATGATCTTATAGTGAGGATACACACAATTTTTTTAATATTAATTTTCTCTAAAAGTATTTTTATTTATAAAAAATAGCCACGTCTCTCCATACCATGCTAACAATTGTGTTTATATATAAATATTGAATTTTTCATAAATTAAATAAAATCCTATAGTGTTTTCTTAACATTTATTTTATAACAAAATCAAGGAACTATTATTAAAAATTACATATTCTTGGGAAATTATAATATAACTCTATTTAATTCATTTATAGTGATATTTTATGTTTAGAGTTTTCTAGAATTGGGAAAAAACTGTTACATAGTAGGCTATAAAATACAAGTTACAAATAACACTATATCGATAATCTTACCCAATTCTGATATAAAAAAATAAAAAAAGTTTTATTATCATTAAATAACTTCAAAAAATTAATGTTGAATTAATTTCATGGATTACCTACCCTTAAACATAGTGGAATTTGTTTTCCAAATTTGGAGACCACAAAAAGATTTGTAAGGGACATAAAATTATGAATAATTTATTATATTGTAAAAAACATGAAAACCCCTGCGAAAAAATATCTTAAAAACATATATTTTCATTCAAAACGTGAATAAAATTTCTTTAAACTCATTATAATCATACCTTTTGAAATAAAAAATACTTCCATGTAAACTTATATTCAATCACTGGAATGAGATTTCAGTGCCTTTGAAAATTGTTAATATAAAAATATTAAAGTCACCATTGTAATCACTCTTAAAAATTGAATAACCATTCGGTGACATTCCACCTCTAGAGTTCCTGATGAATTAGAGGACTAATTGGTGCACCCATCATATAAGATATAAATTTCTCACCCATGAGCTATAATTGAGATCAACCATTAGAAAAAAAAATCTAAAAGACCGTATCAGGAATTCAAACCATTAAGAAAACATTAAATCCCATGTATAAAAGACATTATGATAACCAAATACTAAAATTTTTAAATCAATTTTAAAATCTAGAAACTACTCATGTAAAAAAGAAAAAAATTTATTCTAAAATAAAAAACTGAATTATATAATGGAAACATAAAATCAATGATCCTTCAAGAAAGTGGGAAAAGTATCTCATTCCGTATAAGTTAAAAAAATCCTATTGATTTTAGTAAAATTATTTTAATGAGTAACATTAAAATATGATTTTTCAATAGAAATTATATTATCTCATGTATGATCCATCAATTATGTTCTTTATCATCTCGAATAATAAACATTTGTTATGTTCATAAAATCTTAATAGCCCTTTTCATGTTCATTATTCATTTTATGTATTCCATTAAATTTTTTAATACATTTACATTGTTTTTTAAATTTGCATCCTGGGTTTCAAAAATATTTAGAACCTAAGTCAAAAATATCTTCAGTATTTTATCTGTGGTCATAGAAGAAATTATTACACCATTTTCAGAATTATAATGAAATAATTATTTTTTTATGTAATTTATAATTTTAAATCCACTTGTAAGATACAAACCTTTTTGGCAGATGTGTTGGTCTTGTTTCAGGTAATCGTTTTCCTAGTTTGGAGTATTTTTAATTTTGGTTAATCAATGGGGATTTTTTCAGTAAAAATTGAGAAATTTGGAAGTGGTAAAGTGAAGGTTTAGAAAACCATTTTCCCAAACCATGAACCCGATCCAAGGAAATTGTGAAAACTGGGGAAATATAGGGTCTTTATGTATGGATAATGGTTTTTAAAAATGTGTTTTATAAATGGAGAAACTATGCACCCCCACCCCTAGAAGAGGTGCATAGTTAAGGCACATGGTTTGGAAATTTGTGTGCGTATGTCCACAAAACTATGTCAGGGATTAATATTAATATTCAAGTTAGTTTTTAAAATATTAGAACCCTAATTTTAATAACATATCGACCCACACACATCCCCTAATGATTCGTCTATATTTTTGAGGCTACTGTATAGATTTCAAATGCTTCTGTTCTCCGTTCCTCACGATTCTATGTCTGGATTGTATATTTTCACCTTCCCCAGTTTGAGAATCTAATTAAAAATGGTTTCCAATACATTTATCATTATTATACCATCCTTGAATGGTTTTTTATCTGATGTGAACTCTATATCCAGATCTAGGTTTATTAGATATTGATATTTTTTATCATGGATCTAGGTTTCTGATCTAGATCATGTTCTTCATCAAATTCCTGATTAATATGATTTTAATTGGGCATTTTTATATTAGATAGTGTTTGTTAATTAGTTGATGTAGGTGGTTTATTATTCAAATCTCAAAGTCATGATTTCAATTTTTTATGTAATTTTCTAATTGCTAGTTGGTTTTAAATGTGGAATTTTATAATTGAATTAATTAATTTGTTAAATTAATTAATTATGGGATTATGGAATTGGTGATAATTAATTATTGTATAAATTATCAGAACATTGAAATTTTGTTATTAGGAAATAATTAATTATTTAAATAAATATGTAATATTGATATTGTGATTGTGAATAATTAATTATTGGATATTGAGATTTTGATTGTGAGTAATTAATTTTTGAATTAATTATGAAATATTGAGATTGTTAATTAGAATTTTTTAATTAATTATTTGATGTTGAGATGGTGAGTATGGGTAGTTAATATTTTAATTAATTAATGGATATTATAGCGACTAGGCTTGACATCATCATTTTGGATGAATATTCAGAATATTACAAAAATACATGCCTAATGATCATAATAGTTTAGTGACTTTGTAATCATTTAAACAAAATCATATATCCAGGTGAAAGTTATTCAACATCTCCCATAAAATTTCCCACCTTTATTACTTCTACCTAAACCCTTTCTTCATATCCTGGGGAAAGGAATCATAATAAATGGATGTGAAAAAATTTTGAGTAAGGGTAAATAATGGAAATTCGTAAGCATAACAAGAAGAAATGTGTGTGGAACTTGAGCATAAAATTTTATAACCATACCCTATATATTAGAGATAATAATAAATTTTAGAAGTCCAAAATACATGAATCATAAAAAAATAAATTACATAATCCATTAAAGCATAAAATGGGAATAAAACATGGAAAGGTGGCAAAGGACAAATAATATAATATATATTCCATGGTAGCCAAGGCATCATTTATAAGACCATCTCAGTAGTATGGTTTCACTCTCCATACCGTATTGTATGTCATGGTTCACTCCCATGGCCATATTAGTATCATTATTTCACATCACATGCCATCTTAGTAGTCGTGGTTCAGTCCCATGGCCATCTTAGTAGCATGAGGTCACTCCTCATACCATATGGGTAGTCATGGATTACTCCCAAGACCATATTAGTAAGTCTCATGAGATATAAATATTTACCCAATGCATTGGAGGTAGAAATAGGTCCCAACCATCTCATAATTAAATCATACATACATGTGCCACAATATCATAAAAAATCATATCATTACCCAGGAAATTAAATGGGTATCAAAACATGTAAACATATCTTAACCTGTGGAAAATCATACAAACATTTTCAGCTAAATCATAACTCATGAAAGAGAAGCATATTTCCTAAACATATAACCCATGAAAGAGAAATATATTTCATAAATATATGACCTGTGAAAGAGAAACATATTTGATAAAGTCCATGACAATAAGAATAACCCATTAATATAAACAATACGATTTGAAAATTTAGATCATTTCTAAGAAGGGAATGAGTAACATCAATGGATTTCATCTTATATGGAAAATAATTTTGAAATATGATTCAAAAGTGCTTCTTGAGGAAAATATAATTTCTTCTCCAAAATGAATTTTTTAATTCAAAAAACTATTTGAAAATCATTTTCATTGAAAATTCCAGAAACATTATAAATAATTTTTGAAATAATTTTGGAATCCCTTTTCCAAGAAAAATTATAAAATAAACTTCAAGACATTTTAATAAAAAATTTCTTTAAAAATACCCTAAAAACTTATAATAAAATGCTGAAAATGTTTAAAAAACCCTTTTACTTGAAAAATTATTAAATAACATGGAATTATTTTTAAAACCATTTCTTTTAAAATACATTAAAAACATATAAATGAGTCTTGAAATTGTTATGAAAATCGTTTTCCTTGAAAACTTATAAAGTAAGCAGGATAAAATTTTGAAAACAATTTTCCTTGAAAACATATAATAGAAGATTGAAAAAATATCATTGAAAATATATTTTAAAAACATTTTCTTATAAATTATCCATTATACATGAGATGAAAAATTCAAAGGATTGATGATGGATAAATCCATAAGCATCAGACGAGGTAAAAAGAACAATCCATTGAAAAGATAAAAAGTGTTAAAATTTCCTTCGTTTATAAAGAAACAAGAAGATTCCATTTAAAATAGAGGAAAAAAGGGTAAATATTTATTTTAATCATCATAGGATAATTTTAAAATATTCGTGGAAATTCTTTTTATAAAATATGATTTTAAAGGAATAGAGGTTTTTGATAGAAAATAAGGTGAAGTCGATCTTTCATAAAAACACTTTTATTAATATATTATATACCAAAGATTGGAATGAACAGTAAGAATATATAAATAAATGATTAATAGCTATTGGATAATAAAATTAATGAATTTTCCTGAGAGGTGGATCATAATATTTCATCAAATGAAGAATACAAAACAATAATGAAAAGCGATATGATTATCTCAATAAACTCTTATAACATGGTAACATGGGATCATAATATACATGTAAGAAAAGAAAATTCCATGAAGCTTAAAATATCATGAATAGAAAGAAATTAATTATATAATTTTAAAATGAATGTATTTACAACTTAAAGATAAAATAGGTGCATAATAAAGCATGAGTCTCAAAGAAGGAAAATTGTGACTAAATTATTTCACCGATTTGGTAACTTTTTAAAACAATATCCAATGAAATAAATTAAATTAAATTGATATGTTAATACCCATAAATTTATTTATAAAAAAATGGAATTTAATAATGTTCATCTCATACACCGCATAAAAGGAAGGAGTGGAAAACATAACATGTATCTCATGGAAATAAAAAGTGAGATAAAATCCCCTTACCTTTTGTCTTGACTCTCATCGTACTCGTTCAAACCACCTATATAATAAATAAAATATTATTATCAAATTTTTATTGAACTATATTATTATATATAATTCCATATATGGTTTTATTACTACCTTATATTACATTATTGTTAACCATCCTCTGTTAAGGTTTCACATTGGGTAATATTCGCTTTATTCATCACATGTGTCTTAATTTTCTATATCATTGGTACATATAATTATATCATGATTTAAAAAATGTAAACCATGATATAAATATCATTTAAATATTTTAAATTTGTATTATAATAATCTATATAATATATAAGTATGAAATGAAATCCACCGTTCATGGAGATAGTGGGTCGTATGTACGCATGAACTCTATTCTGGTTTCATTGTCACGTTGAAAGAAAACAATGTTATGGAAATATATATATATATATATATATTAGAGTATCTTTATGATTTCATATATATCATATATATTCACTAAAACTATTTTTAATATAATCCATGTAGTGTATGAATGAAATATTTCACATTGAGAGGGCGGTAGTCCACATTTCTCAAACGAAATTAGCATATTAACATAAGATGGAAAACATAAAGGTATGTTATAAATAAAAATTAAAGAAGGATAAATATATTATAAATATATTATATGTCATATATAAACATAATTTCTATCATAATGACCACCATGATAGGTGGTAATTGAAAAATTAACAATTATCATTTTGGGATTTAGTGGTTCGTCGTACACAGAAACAATATGTTTATTACCCATTAGATAGAGGTGTGTGTAAGTTGAGGTAAAACCATTAAAAAATGTGAAATTATATTTAGGATACATATTTTGTTATATGATCATAGAATAACCCTATTTGGAGTGTGTGGAGAAGGAAAATAAAAGAAAGGACATAAGAGAATATGTTACCTCTTAATTGGGTAACTCTTTTTGGTTTATTCCAAAAGTCTTCCTTGGATTGCCTTCTACACAAGGTAAGGATTCTAGTAGTAAAAGATGTATTTTTGTAAGTATATTGGGTGTATCATGGATTAATAAAATAGGTTTTAGATGTTTTTGGGGACGTGGGAGAGGTGGTGGCATTTTATAAGGAATGAAAAGGACTCAGTTGGAAATTTTGAAAACAAGTTAAGTGTGAACAAATTCATACATAAAAAAGTAATAAAAAACCATAAATAAATAATTTAATATTTATGTCCAAAATAGCTAATTAAAAAGGGTTTTGGACTAGTTTCAAGGTCATTTGAGCCACAAAGATTAAGGTTTAGTCCCTAAATAATATTAATTTGACCTTAATAGTTGTGATTAATTTAAATCACTTTTACAAATATTTTTTGTCTAAAATAATATTGATCTTATTAATCCCTAAATATTATACATGTTAAATTAGTGAATTTATGTTTTTAAAAATTCATATAAATGAAGTGAAAAAATTTGGATTAATACTAATCCCATAGAGGGGATGAACTTAGTGGTATTTAAAGTAGAAATAAGTTCAAAAGATAATTATGTTTTTATATTAAATTTCTTATTGAAATTGACTCTACTAACTGAAATTTTATAAATATATTTAGATTTTATCTAATGTGACATTAAAATAAATTTAAAATATAATTTTACATTAATAATTATTTAAATGAAATAGCAATTTATAACCTCAAAGTATTGTTTTCACTATTCAAAAAAAATGATGTTTGTTAGAAAATATATAAAAACATCATAAGATAATTTCAGATTTATAAATTAAAAAATGATTCTTATTTTATAAAATACATTTTATATATGTGTTTTATACTTATATTGTTATTAAAATCGGTTTATTCGAGAATAAAATATTTTTTAAAATAAAAGGGATTTACCAATATTATATATTTTTTAATCAATATGTTTTATTTATATAAAAACATTATAGAAAATATTTGAAAAGTATTTATTATTATTAATATCACTAATTTTAACAACTGTGTTATAATTATATCATTTAAAAATTATAATAAAATGATTCTTCATAGAAACTTGGTGTCATGTGTAATGTATGTGAAGTCGGTGTTGCGGGTAGCGCATGCCAAGTCGATATTGTGAGTTACGTAAGCCAAGTAGGTTCCTTGTGAAAGGAATTTCTGACTTAGTGTTTTAATATATATATATATATAATGAACTATTTAAATTTTCATGTGACATGAAATTTATCAAAAAAAAAATATTTCAAAAACTAATAATTAAAAAAATCTCAAGGTGTTAAATTATACCACCGATAAAATGAATTTTACCCTTGAAATTCATATTGGTTATCAAATGTTTAATACTTGAATGTCTCTTCCATATAACTACAAATAATAAAAATGAATACTAAAACATCCCTTAAAAAGGAAATTTTGGAACCATAATAGTTACCCAAATTAACATTTAACTAGATTTCCACATATAACAATATAGTCTGAGACTGAAGATTGGATGTGGACAAAAAGCCTAAATATTTTTAAGGAGTAATTATGTTAATCGATCACAAACATTTTAATTATTAATGAAATTTTCAGGGTCTCAATGTAATAAATAAATGATGATTTATAGGTCCATCGGTTCTACAAAAATTATGGTATTAGGAGTTTTATTTCTTTTTACCATTATAATAACATTGAGTAATTGTTTTTTGACTAATAATACAACGAAATATACTTACTTGATATATTTATATAAATAATTGTTGTTTATTTATTCCTTTATCATTTTCTATTTCATCCATTACATCATGTAATGGATGTCCAAGAATTAAATTTCAGTCCTGAAGTGCTAAAATAAAATTTTAGTAGATCTTAAGGCCCAGAGAAAAGTAAATTCATAACTATATATCTATAACTATTCATAAAAATACACATGGTTAATACATAAATCTCTAAACATAAAAAGTAACACTACTGTTTCATCATAAATAATTATTCATTAAAAATAATTGTACATTGACCATGACATCGAATTGGAAAATGGTAGTTACGAAACCATTATCATCATTCATTCATGGGTTCAAGAACCCTGGCCCCGCCAGACATGATTTACTATTTCTTAAATACATTATGTCCTTTTCTAAAAACATAGGAATATAATTTCCAAAACTTGATGTAAATCGTAGAAATAAGTTTAATCACATAATTTTCCTTTAACCATGGTTTTAAATATAAAATTATTCCATAAATACATCTTATGAATTTTAAATTAATCTTTTCAGGAATGGTTAACCTTTTTACCATTCTGATAGATGAAATTACAAAACCTTAGAATGAAATTCATGAAATTGTCATAACATTTATTCCCCATATATCACAAAGACACGATTGGTTGTCACATTCCAAACATGTGAATACCTTCATGGTAAATTCTCATGGAACATGGTAACTACCTGAATTACAATAAATTCATCTAGAATACATGAATTATTTATTATTCCATTTATTAGTAGATATATTCCATAAATTGAGGAAGTTTTAAACTTCATCCATGATATAACGAACTACTCATCAACATGTTCTTAATTAGTTCTAAGGTAATCTGTACTATATAATTTAATTATTCATAAAACCAATATCTTAACATAAATAACATATTAAGGATTACCTTAGCTTTGTCAAAATACCACCTTTTCATTAAATCACTTCACCAGTCCATTGGGAAGATTCAAAGTAAACTTGTAAATATTGAGCGAAAAACATATGTAGAAGATTCCTTCTATATTTCATAATTCCTATAACATAATTTTTCCTCCAAACGCATACAAAATTGGATTATTCTACTTCATACATATGCCACTAACAAGGATACCCCCTCATAAGAATCAATACTTCTTTCCAATCACATTTCATTTATAGTCTCTAAATCATCATAAATGTATCCATTACTCACAAAACCATGCTGGTTCCACTTAGGAGATTTTATCTTCAGACATTTAGTTTAATAATGACCATTTAATCCACAATAAAAAACCCCAACATTCAACTATTCCATAGAGAGGCCAACATTCTTATACATTTTGTTAACTAAACTCTCCAGTTTTCCCTTGCAGTCACTTGCTTTGTGTCATTATTTTCCAGAGTCAAAACTTATATTTATTCCACTAATACATTCAATTAGATCATTCTTTCCACATTTTTGACACAAATTAAACTGAATATTCTTTCTTATATGGTCCTCAATACTTGAACTCTCAGTGAACACCTTCATTCTCTTCCTTGGTGAGTCTGAGAGTTAGTTAATGTATATGTTTTAAATCATGTTCTATGAAAAATAATTAGGCATGATCACATAATCATTGACTCTAGTGATCATCCCACATGAATATTCATCAAATAAAATCATCCATCACATTCAACGTTAATCTATTTTCTTCCAGATCCCACCATTAACTAAAACAAGAATCATAGTGTGATCATTACTTATCAAATATGAAAACCACATAGTACTAAAATGATTTTCATATTGGATTTCTAAATCATAACACCTTTCTTAGTTAAATAAACCCATGATTCATCCTGGTTTATTCATAGATAACATATATTAAAATACATCACTATTGTTTATGAAGAGTTTGTAAATTCTCAAAGAATATCCCTAAAGAGTTTCATACTAGGATTGAATCAAGGCTTGTTATCATGCACAATATTACCCCGAGTTAGTCCTGGAACATCTTTTTAGAGTTATTAATCCTAGTTACTTCTGTTTCAGAGCCACATCCACTTGTAGTTTCCATGTAGGTATTTATTTATAAGAAACCACTGACTATATCCTTAACCAAAATTTGAGGAAAGCTTCCAAAATGTCACCCCATCCTTATACTTATCCTTAGAGACATCCCTAAAAAAATAAATAGGAATATTTCGAGGGATCTTAATAATTATTTATCACCCTAATATCCAAATTTTAGCTAAACAGTTCCATTGATACCAACTATAGAGACCCATAATTGAAATACATGGATATTACATTATTTTATATGAATATTTAGTACATTACAAAAATATATTCTCATGGACCATAATATTTTAGTGACTTTGGAAACATGGGAAAAATATTCTATCCTAGTAAAAAATATTCAATATCTCTCATAAATATCTCCACCTTTATTAATTCTACCTAAAATAGTTCATAATATCATGGGGAAAGGAAACATAAGAAAGGGGTGAGCTCAAATGATTACTAAGGGTATGTAATAGAAATAATGATGAATAATATAAAAAATGGGTATGGAAATTGAGGATAACATTTTATGATCTTAACCTATATATTAGAGATAATAATAATGATTTTCAATTCATAAGACAAGAATCGTAAGGAAATGAAGAACAGAATCCATAGAAACGTAACATCAGAATAAAACATGGAATTATGGAAAATACATAATAATCTAATATGATTTTTGTAAGAGATGATGAATCATTTCCAATAACATATTAGTTGTATGGGTTCACTTCCCATATCATCTTCGTAGTTATGGTTCACTCCCATGGGCATCTTAGTAGCATAAGTTCACTTCTCATACAACTTTGGTAGTCATGGTTCACTGCCATGGCCATCTTAGTAGCATTATTTCACTCCCCATAACATCTTGGTAATCATGGATTACTCCCACGACCATATTAGTCTATATCATTAGATTAAATCATTACATAATACATTTTATGGAGATATAGGTCCCACCCATATCATAATTAAATCTTACATACATGTGGAAAAATATCATAAATAATCATATCAAAACCCATGTAATGAAATGGGTATCATAAACCTAAAAACATATAATAACCTATTAAAAATTATATAGTTTTCATGACTATTGTATCTAACAAATAACTCAAGAAAGGGAAATTGATTTCATAAACAAATAACCCATTAAAGAGAAACGGGTTTCAAAAACATATAACCCATGAAAGAGAAACATGTTTTATAAAGACTATAAAATTTTTAATAACCCATTCATAGAAATAATATGAAGGGATTATTTACATCATTTCATAGAATGTGATAACAAACATCAATAAATGTATTCTTGGATGGGAAATAATTTTGAAATAACTTTCAAAAAATTTCATGAGTAAAATATCATTTCTTCTTAGAAAAATGATTTGTAATTCATAAAACCATTATAATGTAATTTTCATAGGAAATTAATTTATAAAATATAATGAATACATGAAATTATTTTGAAAATCTTTTTCCTTGAAAATTTATAAAATAAACTTCAAAAATATTTAATAACATTATTTGTGGAAAACACTTTGAAAACATTTAAATAAACAATGATAATGTTTTGAAAATTATTTTACTAGAAAACATATGAAAGTAGATTAAAACTATTTTTGAAAACATTTATTTTAAAATAATTTTATATATTCTAAATGAGGCTTGAAATCATTTGAAAAACTAATTTTCTTAAAGACATATAGAAGAATCTTGAAAACTTTTTGAAAAAAAATTTCCATCAAAACTTATAAAATATTCTTGAAAACATTTTGAAAAACATTTATTTGAAAATCCATTTTTAAGAATAATATAAAAAATTAATCATTAAATATAAAAATAAATACTCAACGGATTTTTGGTGAATAAATTTATACATATCATGTGAGGAAAAAATAACATTATTTTTGCAGGATAAAAAGTTTAGAAAAATTCCTCATTTTTAACCAATTAGAATTTTACATTGGAAAATTTGGAAAAGAAAAAATAGAAACTATTTCTTGTAATGATCATAAGATAATAGTATAATATCATTCTATACCCTTTTTGGAAAACTATATTTTAAAAGAACACAACTTTCTGACCGAAGAGAAGGTAAAGTAAGGCTTTCTTAAAAACAATATCTTAACTATATAATATACCAAATAGTAGAAGAAATGGAAAAAATATAGAAATAAATAATTAATAACCATATTATGAGAAAATTAATTAATTTTATTGGGATATGGATCACAATATTTAATCAATAAAATCACAAACATAAACAATCTTGAAAAGTGATTTGATTATCTCAATAATGTCTTATAACTTTGTGACATGGAATCATACTAACCATGATAGAAAATTAAATTTTACGAAATATTAAAAAATAACTAAAAGATTTAGATGAATTATATAACTTGGAAAATGGATGTATATACACCTCTATGAGAATTTATGCGCATAACAATGCATGAGTCCCATTGAAGGAAAATTTAGTTAAAACAATTTCACCGATTTAGTAACATTTTATACTTATAAACCATGATGGAAAGATCATAAAATAGATATGTTAATACCCATAAATTTATTTATAATATACATGGAATACTATCATGGTATTTAATTATTCCACAAAAAAGAAAAGACTGGTGAAAATGGCATGTCTCTCAATAAAATAATAAGTGAGACTAAATCACCTTACCTTGTGTCTTGAATCTCGTCATACACATTCAAGCCACAAATATAATAAAAATAAATTAATTATAAATATTTTAAAGAACCATATTTTTATTTATAATACCACATATGTATTTTTTAGAAAATAATATTACCCATTTCTTAACCATCCTATGTTAAGGTTTCACTTTAGATATTAACCTATTTATTCTTCACATGGGTCATAATTTGTTATATATTTGGTTGTTACACTTGTATCCTGATTTATAGAATGTATAACATGATATATATATATATATAATTTATATACAATATATTTTTATTATATTAATCTATATAATATAAAATTATGAAATAGAATATACTATTCATGGAGATTGTTGGTTTTATGTATGTATGAATTCTATTCCCGTTTAATTGTCATGTTGAAATAAAAAAGTAAAATACATATATGTATATATATAGCATTATTAAATTAGCATTATTATATCATATATATCATATATATTCACCAAATCCATCCTTAAAAAAATTCATTTAGTGTATGAACGAATCATATCGCTTTGAGGGGGCGGTAGTCCACACTTCCTCAAACAAAATTATTGTATTTACAAAAGATAGAATGAAAAAAGTTATGTTATAAATAAATATTGAAGAAGAATATTGAAAGTAAAAATATATTACATATATCATACATAAACATAGTTTCAATCATAATGGCCATCATGATAGTTGTTAATGAAAAAAATGAAAAATCATCATTTCCTAAAGTAGTAGTTCGACGTACATGAAATCAATATGATTGTTACCCATTAGATGGAGGTGTGTGTAAGTGTAGGTTAGACCATTCATATAAAAAATCCTAGTTTATTGTTGCTAATTTTGTTGTCATATAATATTAGAATAAATAGAGTTTGAGGGGGTGGAGATGGAAAATAAATGAAATCACTTGAGAGAAGATGTTACCTCTTAATTGGGTAACTTATTATGGAATGTGCCAAAAGGATTTCTTGTATTTTTTTATGTCCATGGGATGGATTATAGAATGTAGGTATAGATATAAATATGGGTATTAGAAAAAAAATAGTTTGATACTAAGAGGTTTTAGGGGTGTGGTTATGTGGGAGAGTTGGTGGCCTTTAATTGGGAACAAAAAGGGCTGAATTTGAATTTTGGAATACAAGTTATGTGTACATATGTTATTACCTATAAAAGTCATAATAAACCATCCTAAATCAAAAATGTAAGGTTTATTGATGAAATATTTCAAGAAAGTTTGTTTTTAAAATGTGACTAGGTAATTTGGCCCCCTAAGATTATGGTTAGTCCCTAATTAAACTTAATTTGACTTTAATTATTGTGATTAATTTTAATCAATTTTACTAATATTTTTCATCATAAATTAATATGATATTATTAGAATATAAATATTATAATTATTAAAATTATTAGTTTCATTTTTTTAAAATTAAAATCATAGAAGTGGAAAAATTATGATTAATTTTAATCCCAGAAAAGGGAGAGAATTATTGATCTTTAAAGTACAAAGAATTTAAAATTTTTATAAAGTTTTTGTATTCAATTACAAAGTGAAATTGATTATAATGCACTAAATTGTATTAATAGATTTATAATTTTTCTAATGTGACATTAAAATAAATTAAAATTTTAATTTAACATTAATAATTATTTAAATTAAAAGGCATTTCTAACATAAAAGCATTATTTTTCAGAATTCATCAAAAATGTAGTTTCTCAGAAAAATCTCAAAAATTATACCTAAGATAATTTCAGAATCATAAATTCCAAAATGAATTTTATCTTATCAAAGTAAATTTATAAGTGTGTCAAAAATAATGTTTATTATTAAAATGGGGTCAATCGAGAAAAATGTATTTTAAAACATAAAAAGACTTTATAAAAAATTCAATATTTCGTTATCATTATGTTTTATTCCTATAAAATCATTATAAATAATATTTTAAAATTAGTTCATAATATTAATAACACATTTTTTAACACATTTTTTATAATTATATCATTAAAATAATTATAATAAAATGATTCTTCACAGAAACTCTGTGTTGCATGTAACGTACAGCAAGATAGTGTTGTGGGTAGTGCAAGACAAGTTGGAATCGGGTGTAGAATAAGAAAATTTGGTTTTATGTGAAAGCAATGTTTAAATTAGTTTTTTAATATATATATATATATATATATATATATATTTCTAGTGTCATTTGGAAGGAAAATTATCCATAATAAATATTAACTCCAAAAATAATACTTCACAAAATCTCAGGGAGTTATAGTTATTGAGGATGTGGATTATAATATTTAATTTTTGAATTAATTATTGGATTTTGAGAAAGTGAATCGATAAATTACTTGTTTGATTAATTAATAGAATATATGAGATTATTTAATTGTATAATTAATTAATCAAAATATTGGTATGTTCAATTGTTGAATTTGATAAATTAATCGGTGAATTATTTATCGTGATAATCTATTGTGGGACATGACTTGCTACATAAAAATACCATAGAGTTACAATACAATATGATTCTTAATAATGAAATTTACATTTTAAATTTTTTGGTTTGGAATGTTCTACTACATAAAAATACCACAGTGTGATAAGAAATGATGAATTATAACAATGACATTCACATGTGTTAGTCGTGTGTGGGACATGGTCTTTTGCATCAAAACCCCAAAGTGAGTATTTAAATTATGAATGGTAATAATAAAATTCACTTTTGAATTATGACAATGAATGTTAAAAATGGAATTCAATTATATGATATTCCATGGGGATTATACATACTCTAACACGGGCCGAAGAATGTATAGAGAGTTCTGGTTTCCTTAGGAACCTATGAGTTATGATGTTAAATAAAGAGTAATTGAATTAGATATTGGTTAGAGTAGGACACTGTAGAAGGGTGAATTTAGTTCCTATATAATGTTTATCTAAAATAATTATTTAAAACTTTCTCAACATGAAATAAAAAACATCCCAGTTAACTAAAGTAGTAGATTTATAAATTTTTTATCTTTTGAAAGACCTTTAAAAGAGTGAATAGGTAATCATTAAGGTAATATGGATTATTATTTAACATTAAAAATCAATATACTAAATAAAATTATGATACAAAAACTATCTTAAATTAACTATCAGAGAGATATAGAGTTTTCTGATAGAATAAACACCATATAGAAAACTAAACTTGAAAATAACACAGTAGAAATAAAACAAGAGGTTCAGTTTGAGGTAGAGACTTAATCATCTCCAATTGGCGATCAACATCCACCAAGAAGTTTATATAAATAAACTTTGATCTACAAAATTTATTAGGGTAAACACAAATATACACACATTCTAGGTTAACAAACTTGCTTCCACATTTTTTGTTAGAGTGTAAAAACATTCATTCCACACAAACACCTCTTCCATAGTTATCTATGGGAGTGTAATGTTGAAAATATGGTTTGTGAATATATAAATGTTTATTCAAGTTATTAATTGGATTAATTGTGTGTATATTAAATATTGATACACACAAAATTTATAATGTAGAAACAATACAAAAAAGAGAAAAATATAGATAAATGTGTTTAGAAGGCTCTAAATTATTGGAAATACATCTTGAGACTCCTCAATGTTGTGTTAAAATGTATATAGAGTCGATTTCTGAAAATAGAAAGAAAAACCGGGCAATATGAGATGTTTTTCTACTTTTTTCAATAAGGAATTAGTTTGATTTATTAGAGCGTATCATCTCTTTATTTTTTTGCTACAATTTTTTCTTCGGTTTAATCTCTCAGCAGTATCTTCGTGATTCTATTGTTTGCAGTTCATGTGTTTTTCAAAGGTGCACAAGAATATCCTATATATTATCCACGTTGAAGAATAAAAACATGTTTTAAAGGACTATAAATTTTAAATTGAAGTAAATTTTTTGATCTTTAAATACAACAAAAATAAAAGTTAAAAAGATTTAAAACATTGAAAACATTAAAAATCAGTAAGAAACCGGCCTCTGATACAAAATTTTTATCAAAGTGGGAAACTCGAGAGGGTGGTGAAGTGAGTTCCTATAAATATTTCGATATAAAATACATATTTATAGGTTCAACAATTTTAAATACAAAATAGCCTAGTCAACTAATGTAGAAAATATATAAAATTTAAAAATTTTGAATGAATTATCAAAGATTGATTAGTTCTCAGTTAAAGTAATATGAAATAATATTTTACCTTTTGAATTAAATATTCTAAACAAAATTATGAAAGAAAAATATATAATATTAACTATCAGAGTGAAGTGTAGTTTTATGATTAAATAAACACATCAGAGAAAAATAAACTTGAAATAACACTGTAGAAATAAATCAAGAGGTTCAGTCTCAATTAGAGACTTAATCTTATCCACTTGGTGTTCACCTTCCACTAGGATGTTTATAAAAATAAAATTTTATCCAAACCCTAGATCCGAGTAAAATATAGTATACACACTGTCCAAGACAACAAGAACTATTCCATAGTTTTTGTGGGAGTTCAAAAACAACCAGGACAGACAAGGAATTCTTCCACTGTTATCCATGGGAGTGTAATGTTTAAAAGGTAGGTTGTGAATATATCAGTTTATCTGCCAGTTTTTTATAAGAGTTAGTGCGTGTTTATAAAAAAATGATATACATCCTTCTTTTGAAGTAGAAAAAATAATGTAGTATAGTAAAATATAAATAGATGTGTTTAAAAGTATATGTGTGATTGGAAATGAAACTTGCGACTCCTAACATATTTGTTGAAATGAATCTTTAGTCGATTTATAAAAATAGATAGAAAAGCAAAAAACTAGGAGATCGTTTATCTACTATTTCTAGGGAGGTAGTATTATGACCAAGTAGTGATTATCCACTCTTTAGTTTATTATTGTAATATATTCATTGGTTTAATCTCTCAGCATTATGTTTATGATTCTATAGTTTACAGATCTAGATTTTTCTCAGGTGCACGAGTTGATCCACCTTTTTCTGTAGTCATGATAATGAAATTTTGATATAGTATTCATTCTATACACTATATCATGATAGAATCATGTCTTATGGTACATTTTCCCTTATACTGGTCTCTGACATCATTATTAGTGTTGTCTTATAAATTAATACAGTGTTATTAAACTAAATAATAGCACAAATTTAGAAAAATATGATCCTTAGAATAAATTTTAATTTAAATGAAAAATTAAAAGATGATAGTTTTTTTAGGAATGGTAGGACATGAAGTGATGTCATAGAACCGGTGTCACAGATATAGATCATTTTTCAACAAGGAATAATGAGTCGAGTCGTGGAGACTCAGGAACATATGTCGCTCTGATGGTAGGGTTATTTGAGGGTAAGTCATTTTGATAGTGACTCATTCTATCAGTGACTCATACTGGTAACTCAGACTTATTGGAAAATTATGATGCCATCAGTAATACATTCGACCAGTAGGTCAACACAACGATATCTCCTCTTTTGTGAAAATTCTATGAAGCTGTCAGTATGTTGAATAATGGTAACTTAGTGTGTCAGTAAATTGAGTGATGGTGTCTCATAATTTGTTATAATTGAGTGTCTATGCTAACAATGAGACAAGTGATGGTGAGATATTTGATCAGTAGCTCCATGGTAACATTAGCTTATACTTAACAATTTTTTTCATCACTAAGTCCAACCTAATGATGCCTCAATCCGAACTATGATAGTGAGTCCACCTTAATGGTGACTCATGCCTAGTAAAATATTAGCTACATGTGTTATGATATGAAACACTAATAGAATAGATTAAGGTGATATGTAAACATATGAAAACATAATAGAACATGATGTAAAATAATTACGCCTGATTTGTGAGCATTATAACTAGAGGATGCCAACATAAGAGTAAATTTTCTACTTCATTTATTTATGTTATATTTATACAAATCACTAAATTTTAAATTTACTAGATATTATTTTAGATTCTATTAGTGGTGTCTTATTGAGTCATACCAACACCTTATGTTGGCTTCCTAATCAGTACCCTAATAGACTTCATGTTTTTTGGAAAGGATAAGGGTAAATTCCATGTGATAGAAGGATGATTCGAGATAGTGTATAGATGAGGGAAAAAGATGTTGTTTGAGACCCACTAGAGAGTTTTTGGGGTTTTTACATTTGTGTTTTTATTCTTATTGTTTACACATATTGGAATGGCATATCTACCATTCGGTATTGATATTTTTTTTAGTTTTGTCCATCTTTTTATACTGGTATCTTTTTTCTTATGGTTATATTTCGTTTCATTATAGATTGTTTATTTTTTCTCTTGTATTACAAAAATAAATATAGTATAGTATCTCCATGATTGATATCATACCGTCACTAATTTTTGGATGTCACTATTGTTTAGGGAGGCATGCCTAAGGTCATGTGGCCCATCGGTTTAGGGCACTAGCATGTGGAAACCGTGATGGGATATCACAAAGTGGTATGAGATCCCATATTTATTTCTTTTCGTTTATCATACTATTTAGGAATGGTAGACATAAGGTCATCAAGAGTCACGAATTTTCACGAGTTCATTCAAGGTTGTTTCAAACCCATGTACAATGGAAAACATTAGCACCTAGGGATAGATTTATGTTACTGATATGGGCTGTTACATTTAGATGTTATTTAACCTTGGGAGATGCACTTTTTATATGATGTGATTATTGTTTCTATGATTTTATGAGATTTGAATCATGGACTAGTAAAGAATGAGAGATTAATAAGTCTGAATCATTATAGAAAATCAGTATTATAGTGACATGCATCATTTTTAGGCATGCACTATAATACATTGTTTGGGTATGTAGTTGAACATGAACTTGTTTTTTCATACTTCTGTAACTTAATTGAAAATAGGGCTGAATATGAAATTGAATGTGTTAAAATGAAGTAATATGAGAATAAGTGGGTTTCTACTGAAAAACATGTATAATGAGAATAATTTTACTATTTTTTAAACCATGAACTAGGTGTAGAATGGTTAAGGGTGGTTATAGTCTCTCTATATTGACTATGTGGTGAGGGTTGGTGGGAAAAACATTTTTGTGCCTTGTTGTGATTTCAAATTATGTAAATGGAATAAATTGGTGTTATGATTATTGATAAGAATCTCTGCAATAATAGTGATATAACAACATAATGATGATTATTGAGATGGTGATAGAACTATATGGCTAGATATGATCTACCTGCAATAGAACCGGTTGCACTGATAGTGTGGGGTGAGGAAGGAGGATATTTGTTCTATGAGATCTTCTCTATCTTCATATATTTTGTGGAGAGTTAACCATGGAAGATTATGAAAATCCATTCTGATATGATGATAGTGTTTCTTTTGAAGAACCCTTCATATTTTACATGGTCAGGTGGAATTGAAGGAACTACGTTCTAGATTGAATCCACCCATACTATTCTTGAAAACATGGAGACTCAAGCATAAAAAAGTGTAAGGTTGGTTTATTATATATTATGAGGATCAATGAAATAGTATAGGGGTGTTCAATATCAGAATAGACAATATGATGGTGTGTTATGGAAGTAATTCTTAGTGAAGATTATGGAGAACATTTATCTTGAGACACTAAGGTAGGAGAGAGTTATAGATTTTGTGATGTTTACAGATGGGAGTATGTATGTTATTTTCTATGTTGGAATCTTTATAGACATGAAAAACCTTTCTCCAGTATTGGCTCTGTATGAGATAACTATTGAAAGAAATTACCAGGATCAAATTAAGTTTGATATTATATCCCATGTTAACCTACTTTAGTTAAATAAGTTTTATAAGGTGGTGGATTAGGATCTCAAATATGAGGGGAACATGAGGAATGCATCTGGTGCAGGATAGGTTATTCCAGCAAGATGGTCAGGAGGTATGACATTCACTTGAAGGAATAATATCTATGACAATTTTTTCTAGAGAAATGAGAATTAGAGTACCCAAACAAAGGGATCGGTTTCTCATGATCATACTCGAGTGTTCTTTCACCAGTGTGGTAGTTATGGAAACATCTATAGATAGATACTTAAACCACCAATACAATTAAAATATTTTGAAATTATGGGACATATTTAGAGGTTTTGTTGAAACCCATGTTAGATTATTCATGCTGGATTACCTAGATAGAACTTGGGTGGAGGAAGGGAAACTTCTACACTATATCTGTCTTGCATCTTGATTCCAACTGGACAAAGTAGTAGAGGTAGTATATGAGGTGCTTTTGGGAAAGATCACTTGTATTTGTAGAGTGGTGTAGCATAGGGCATTTAAACTAAATCATAAGGAAGAGGGGAAATATAATTTCATGCCATTAAGCCTACTCTTGATGGTAGAGAGGATGAACTATCAATTTTGAGATATATTACTCATGTATAATCTTTTCTAGATAGTAACTTATTTTATATTGGTTCGGCTCATTCCATTATTTTTTCACATTTTGAAATTTTTTTGACCCTAGAAGTTGATTTCTTGAGTGGGGTGTAAATGATAGATACACTGTTTCAAGTATGATATAGTGACATATTCTTGTTTATGAGGTTTTCTCTAGATATATGATAGTATTTCTTTCTTTGGGAACTATCCATCATTAAAATTCGAGGCTTTAACTTAATTTTGGGTTTGTTTAAGTTAGCATCATAGCGATCACAAAAAATTTACCTCATGAGAATTAATTTTATGTCTCATAAGGGTAAGAATTATATTCATCATGGAGAGTGTGATACCAAGGTAGGTCGTGTAGGTCCAGTTCACCAAAAACTGGGGGAACTTATTGATTATATTTTATGTCGTTTATGGATGAAAAAACTGAAAATCAGGATGTCTTTACACCGATAGTGGACATATTTAAAGATGTGTTTCTTGAAGGCTTCATAGTGTAGCCACCTGAGAGAGATATGGAATTTATGATTGTTCTAATTTTATGGGCTCTCTCACTTTCAATTACACCATAAAAAAATGGCACCAAAAGAGATTCAAAAGATCAAGGCTCAGTTGGGGATGTTTTAGGATAAGAAATTTATCAAGATGGGTATATTTCTTTAGGGTTCTCAGGCGTTGTTAGCAAAGAAGGCATATATGAGTTTTCACTTGTGTGTCGATTACCATAATTTTAACTATATGAATGTGAATAATTGGTATCCTATTCTATATATCCATAATTTGGTGGACTAGTTGAGAGGGTCTTGAGTTTTTTCCAATATCCACATGAGGTCATGGAATCATCATTTGATAGTTATAACATTTTATATGTGGAGGCATTCTTTCAGAAGAAGGAATGGCCTATATGAGTTCCTCATAACCCATGAATATTTTTGATATTCGTGTATTTCTAGGGTTGGTGGGTTACTAATGTATGTTCACCTAGGACATTTACCATTTTAAAGAGTCACTTCTGAGATTGAACAAGAATGGGGTAATGTTTTAATGTTTGTAATCATGTGAGAATTCCTTCTAGGAGATGGAGAAGCAGTGGACATCAACTGGGTGAAGAGTATATAATGTTTTTTTAAGATTCTATTATTTTAATTGGAGTTGTGTTAATACAGGGAGATTGAGTTGTTTCGTATGGGTCTCATTATATGAGGCCACATGAAATGAATTACCATACACATGAACAAAAGTGGACCATAGTTTTTTATTCTTTAATGTGGTGGAAACATTATCTATTGGGATAAAAGTATATAGTTTATACTGATCACAAAAGAATATAATTTATCTTATCCCAATGATATTTGATTCTTTGGAACCATATATGGGTTGGTTATATGCAGTCATTTGACTTTGATCTAGCATATATGTCAGAGAAGGGAAACAATGTGGATGATGCCTTAAACAAGAAAACTCAAACTCAAGATATTCAGGAGTCTAGTGTTGAGTGGAAAGTGATGATATTTAGCAAAGGTGAATGTTTTGGTTCTGGAGAGTCAATAGAATATGACTCCCATATCAATTTTAGTGGATTCTACACTACTTAGAGATGAATAAATGATGTAAATTACAAGGATAAAGAGTGGTTGAACTTGAGGGAATTACTTTATGGTGGGGAGTCTACTTTCGTTTTGAACATTGATTCGTAAAAGATCATCTATGTCCAGAATTAAGATTCAAATAAAATAAGCATAAAAGAGGATCTGATGCATTAGTTTCATTCCTCAAATTCGGTGGTACATCAAGGTGTGAACATAATTTAACAAGGCACATGATGATAGTTTTGGTGTCCAGGAATGAAAATTGAGAGAGAAGGGTGGGTGACATGATGCAATACCTATATGTAGGTGAAGGATGGGAATCAATGCCCTAGTGGTTTACTAAAGCTATTTCCCATTCCAGAATAGATGTTTGATGATGTGACTATGGATTTTATGGTTGGTATCCTTAGGATTCCTTTGAAGAATGATTATGTTTGGGTTATTGAGGACCTCCTGACAATTGTAGAGCATTTATTGAAAGTTTGGGATACATTTTAAGTCACTACTAGAAATTTAGCCTTTACCAACAATTTTAAACCGTTGGTAAAGGCTGCCAAACCATTGGTATACTGTATACCAACGGTTTGGAAAACCGTTGGCAAGTAAGGCATGGCAGTAGCCCATTACCAATGGTTTTTGTAATACCGTTGGGAAAGGCGGTTTGTAAAGAGCATTTCAAATAGTTTTATATACCATTGGCATTGCTGGAGGAATACAACACAATACCAATGGTTTTCTAAAATCGTTGGGAAAGGCTGTTTGTAAAGAGTATTGCCGACGTTTTTTACAAACTGTTGGCATTGCTGGAGTATTTCAATGTTTTACCAACAGTTTACTAAAACTATTGGTAAAAATATGTACAACACTATACCGAGAGTTTAGTAAACTGTTGGTATATTATATTACCAGAATATTACAGGACCTAAAATCCTCCCATGTGCACTCAACTACACACCTACATACACTCTTAACCGTAAAAAAACGCCTCATATAGCACACAAAAGCACTTAAAAACATGATACTACTATAACCATGGAATGTACCGAATTTATAATCATGTATATGAACCCAATTACTCTATAAAATACAGAATTCATAATTGAATTCTCAATTGAATATAGGAAGAATGAATTATGTAATGAATTCTGAACTATGAATCAATAACACAAACAAAATTAATTATTTTGCATACAGAATTCTTAATTACATATAACATATATAAAATTTGGCATACAAGGGAGTGGGGGTGTCCCAGGGGGTGGGGGTGTCCAGGTGTGAGGGAAAACCCCTACATGTTATAGGAACCACATGGGACGTTTAGTCATGGTCTTGGGATGAGTATCTTAAAACCAACAGAAAAACATGGGTAGAGTTGCAAGGATCATAATACCCATAAGATAGAAAATGGTAGTGCTCATGTTCTTAGACCTAGGATGATTTATAGGAAGCACGTAGTATGTTTATATTCCCCTAATGATTATGTATCCATGTATAAATGGTTCATACTGTGTTAGTGGGAAACATTGGCCAATCTCAACATATGACATGGGTTACCGGAATAACCTACATGTTTTTATAGATTTTTCAATTAGAATAAGGGGGTATGTGGCTAATTGCAATTTTCTCTCCTGGATGTGATGTGAGATGAATCCCCATCATTGGAAGTGGGTATGGATATTCAATTAAGTCTTTGGTATTGGGTTCCCAAAGTGACTTTAGTTTGGACCTAGAACCCACTGTTTTGACCATTTACGACACACGTAGTGAGTTTTTGGCCAGGGAGGCCACACAACACCTCAGATTGACGTGTCATCTGGCCGACCATTTCAAAATTCATCCACCCTTTTTTGTCATCCGATTTCATGACATTTTGAGGTCGTTTGGCTGGTTTCGACCACCCCACGCACGCTTTTCAAGCGCGCAAAACACCTTAAAAAAACATATTCAGTCGTGTCACACAAGACGTGCGTCCAAATGATGTGTTGTATCTTCGTAAACATCACGAATAATAATTAGGATGTTTTTTGTGATTTCAAGTCATTCATATGTCATTCGGAATGCATTTGACCATTAAACACATGTTTTGGCCATTTACGACACACGAAGTGCATTTTCAGCCAGTGCAGTAACACGACACCTCCGATTGATGTGTCGTCTAACCTACCATTTAAAAATTTACCCACACTTTGTTGTCGTCTGATTTCAAGGTATTCTGAGGTCATTCGGCCAGTTTTGACCACCCCACACACGCTTTTCAAGCACGCCAAACACCTAAAAGACACATATTCACCCGTGCTATGCAAACCGTGCGTCCGAATGACATTTTGTATCCTCATATCCCTCAACAATAATAATTAGGGGGTTTTCATTTCATTTCAAGTCTTTCTGAAGTCTTTCAGAATGCATTTGACCGTTAAACGCATGTTTTGGCCATTTACAACATGCGGATTGCGTTTTCGGCCAGTTTGGTCACACGACAACTCCGATTGATATGTCTTCTGGCCGAACATTTCACAATTCACACACCCTTTTTTCATCCGATCTCATGGAATTCTGAGGTCGTTCGGCCAGTTTCGACCACCCCACGCATGACTTTCAAGCGCACCAAACACCTAAAAACATATATTCAGCTGTGTCGTGAAAACCGCACGTCCGAATGACCTGAAGTCTCCTCTTTCACCTCACGAATAATTATTAGGGTGTTTTCCTGTGATTTCAAGTCATTATGTTGTCGTTTGTCATGCATTTGACCGTTAAACGCATGTTTTGGCCATTTACGACACGCGAAGTGCGTTTTTTGCCAGTGTGGTCACACGACACCTCTGATTGATGTTCCGTCTAGTAGACCATTTTACAATTCACCGACCGTTTGTTTTCGTCTGATTTCATGGAATTCTGAGGTTGTTCTACCGATTTAGTCCACCGCACGCACGCCTTTCAAGCGCTTTAAACGCCTAAAAACACATATTCAGCCGTTCCACGCAAACCTCATATCTGAAATATGTTCCTTCTCCTCTTACTCCTCAAAAATAATAATGAGGTTGTGCTAGTGTGATTTCAAGTCATTCTGATGTTGTTCGACATGCATTTGACTGTTAAACGCATGTTTTGGCCATTTATGACATACAGAGTGAGTTTTTGGCTAGTTCAGTCACACAACACCTCCGATTGACGTACCGTCTGGCTAACCATTTCATAATTCACCCACCCATTGTTGTTGTTCGCTTTCAGGGCATTCTGAAGTCATTCGGCCTGTTTCGATCACCCCACGCACGATTTTCAAGCGCACCGAACTCATAAAAAACACATATTCAGTCGTGCCGCACAAACCATGTGTCCGAATGACGTTTCTTCTCCTTTTACACCTCAAGAATAATAATTAAGGTGTTTTCGTGTGATTTCAAGCAATTTCGATGTCGTTCGGAATGCATTTGACCGTTAAATGCATGTTTTGGCCATTAACGAAACACAGAGTGCATTTTCGGCCAGTGCGGTCACACGACACCTCTGATTGGCGTGCCTTCTGGACGACCATTTTAAAATTCACCCACCATTTTCTGTCATCCAATTTAATGGCATTCTGAGGTCGTTCGGCCGGTTTCGACCACCCCATGCACGCTTTTCAAGCACGCCGAACACCTAAAAACACATATTCAGCTATGTCGCGCAAACCGCACATCCGAATGATGTGTTGTCTCCTCATACACCTCACGAATAATAATTAGGGTGTTTTCGTGTGATTTTAAGTCATTCCAATGTCGTTCAGCATGCACTTGACTGTTAAACGCATGTTTTGGCCATTTACAACACGCGAAGTGCATTTTTGGCCAGCACAGTCACAAGACACCTCTGATTGACTTGTTGTCTGGCCGACCATTTTAAAATTCACCCACCCTTTATTCCTGTCCGAATTTAATGGAATTCCGAGGTCGTTTGGCCAGTATCAACCACCCCATGCACACTTTTCAAGCACGCCGAACACCTAAAAAACACATATTCAGTCATGTCGTGCAAACCACGCGTCTGAATGATGTGTCGTCTCCTCATGAACCTCAAGAATAATAATTAGCATGGTTTAGTGTGATTTCAAGTGATTCCGATGTTTTTCGGCATGAATTTGACCATTAAATGCATGTTTTGGACATTTATGACACTCGGAGTGCATTTTCAGCTAGCGCGGTCACACAACACCTCTGATTGACGTGTTGTCTGGCTGACCATTTCACAATTCACCCACCCTTTTTGTCTTCCGATTTCATGGCATTCTGAGGTCGTTCAGCCAGTTTTGACCACCCCACACACGCTTTTCAAGTGCACCAAACACCTAAAAAACAATATTCAGCCATGCCACACAAACCGCGCATCCGAATGATGTGTCGTCTCCTCGTACACCACAAGAATAATAATCTGGGTGTTTTCATGTGATTTAAATTCATTCTGATGTCATGCATTTGAACGCTAAACACATGTTTTGTCCATTTACGACACTCATAGTGCATTTTTGGCCAGCGCGGTCACATGACACCTTCAATTGACGTGGCTTCTGGCTGACCATTTCACAATTCACCCACCCTTTGTTGTCATCCGATTTTATATCATTCTGAGGTCTTTTTACTGGTTTCGACCACCCTACACATGCTTTCCAAGCACACCGAACACCTAAAAAACACATATTCAGTTGTGCCGCACAAACCGCACATCTGAATGATGTGTCGTCTCCTCATAAACCTAACGAATAATAATTAGGGTGTGTTCGTGTGATTTCAAGTCATCCTGACGACGTTCGACTTGCATTTTACCGTTAAACGCAAGTTTTGGCCATTTACAACACGCGGAGGGTGTTTTCAGCCAGCATGGTCACATGACACCTCCGATCGATGTGCCATCTAGCCGACCATTTCACAATTTACCCACCCATTGTTTTCATCCGATTTCATGGCATTCGGAGGTGGTTCTTCCAGTTTCAACAACCCCACACACGCTTTTCAAGCACGCCAAACACTTAAAAAACACATATTCTTCCGTGCCGCACAAACCACACATCTAATGATGTGTCGTCTCCTCGTACACCTCACGAATAATAATTAGGGTGTTTTTGTGTGATTTCAAGTCATTATGATGTCGTTTGGCATGCATTTGACCGTTAAACGCATGTTTTGGCCATTTATGACACCCGAATTGCGTTTTCAGCTAGTGCGGTCACACGACACCTCCGATTAACGTGCCGTCTAGCCGAACATTTCACAATTCAACCGCCCTTTGTTTTCGTCCGATTTCATGGCATTCGGAGGTCGTTCAGACGGTTTTGACCACCCCATGCACACTTTTCAAGCGCGCTGAACACCTAAAAAACACATATTCAGACATACCATGAAAACCCCATGTACGAATGATGTGATGTCCCCTCGTACAACTCATGAAAAATAATTAGAGTGTTTTCGTGTGATTTCAAGTCATTATGATGTTGTTCGGCAAGCATTTGACTGTTAAACGCATGTTTTGGCCATTTACAACAGGCGGAGTGCGTTTTCAGCCAGCACTGTCACACGACACGTCCGATTGACATGCCTTCTAGAAGACCATTTTAAAATTCACCCACCCTTTGTTATCATCCTATTTAATGGCATTCCGAGGTCGTTCGGCCGGTTTCAACCACCCCACGCATGCTTTTCAAGTACACTGAACTCCTAAAAATTGATATTCAGCCGTGACGTGCAATCCACCAATCTGAATGACGTTTCGTCTCCTTGTAAACCTAAAAAATAATCATTAGGGTGTTTTCGTGTGATTTCAAGTCATTTTGATGTCGTTCGGCATGTATTTGACCATTAAACGCATGTTTTAGACATTTACGACACGCGAAGTGTCTTTTCGGCTAGCACTATCACACGACACCTCTAATTGACATACCATCTGTCCGACCATTTTAAAATTCACCCACCATTTTTTTCGGCTGATTTCATGGCATTCCGAGGTCATTTGGACGGTTTCGACCACCCCACGCATGCTTTTCAAGCGTGCAGAACACCTAAAAAATACATATTCAGCCATGCCACACCAACCGCCCGTTTGAATGACGTTTCATCTCCTCATACATCTCACGAATAATAATTAGGGTGTTTGGTGTGATTTCAAGTCATTCCGATGTAGTTCAACATGCATTTGACTGTTAAACGCATGTTTTGGCCATTTACGATGTGCAGAGTGTGTTTTCGGCCATCGCGGTCACACAACATGTCCGACTGATGTGTTTTCTAGCCTACCATTTCAAAATTTACCCACCCTTGGTTTTCATCCTATTTCATGGCATTCCGAGGTTGTTCGGCTATTTTCGACCACCCCATGCACGCTTTTCAAGCATACCGAACACCTAAAAACACATATTCAGCCATGCCGCACAAAACGCACATCTGAATGACATGTCGTCTCCTCTTACACATCAAGAATAATAATTAGGGTGTTTTCGTGTGATTTCAAGTCATTCTGATGTCGCTGGGCATGCATTTGACCGCAAAACGCTTGGTTTTTCCATTTACGACACACTGAGTGAATTTTCGGCTAGCGCGGTCACATGACACATCTGATTGATGTGTCGTCTGGCCGACCACTTTACAATTCATCCATCCTTTATTGTCATTCTATTTCATGGAATTCCGAGGTCGTTCGGCTAGTTTTGACCACCCCACGCACGCTTTTCAAGTGCACCGAACACCTAAAAAACACATATTCAGTCGTGCCACGCAAACTATGCATCCGAATGATGTGACGTCCCCTCGTACTCCTCAAGGATAGCAATTAGGATGTTTTTGTGTGATTTCAAGCCATTTTGATGTCGTTTGGCCTACATTGGACCGTGAAACGCATGTTTTGGCCATTTACGACACGCGAAGTGCATTTTCGGCAATCACGGTCACACACCACCTCCGATTGACGTGTCGTCTAGCCAACCATTTTAAAATTCACCAACCCTTTGTTGTTGTCCGATTTCATGGCATTTCGAGGTCGTTCGACTGGTTTGGACCACCCCACGGACACTTTTCAAGAACGCCCAACACATAAAACACACATATTCAGCCATGCCGCACAAACCATGCGTATGAATAATGTTCAGTCTCCTCGTACATCTCACGAATAATAATTATGGGGTTTTCGGGTGATTTAAAGTCATTCCGATGTCATTTAGCATGCATTTGACCATTAAACACATGTTTTGGCCATTTATGACACTCAGAGTGCGTTCTTGGCCAGTGCAGTCACACAACACCTCTGATTGATGTACCGTCTGGATGACCATTTCACAATTCACCCTCCCTTTTTTGTATTCCAATTTCATGAAATTCCAAGGTCGTTCGTCCGGTTTCGACCACCCCACACACGCTTTTCAAGTGCGTCGAACACCTAAAAAACAATATTCAGCCGTGTCGTGCAAACCGCATGTCCGAATGATGTGTCGTCTCCTTGTACACCACACGAATAATAATCAGGGTGTTTTTGTGTGATTTCAAGTCATTCTTATGTCTTTTGACATGAATTTGACCATCAAATGCATGTTTTGGCCATTTATGACATGTAGAGTGCGTTTTCGGCCAGCGCGATCACACGACACCTCCAATTGACATGTCGTCTAGACGACCATTTCAAAATTCACCCACCCTTTGTTTTCATCCGATTTCATGGGATTTTGAGGTCGTTTGGCCAGTTTCGACCACCCCACGCACGCTTTTCAAGCCCGCCGAACACTGAAAAAACACATATTCAGCTGTTCCATGCAAACCGCATGTCCGAATGATTTGTCGTCTTCTCTTACACCACAAAAATAATAATTAGGGTTTTTTATTTTTATTTCAAGTCATCCTGATGTCGTTTGGAATGAATTTGACTGTTAAACGCATGTTTTGGCCATTTATGACACGGGGAGTGCGTTTTCAGTCAGCACAGTCACATGACACCTCTGATTGATGTGTCATCTAACCGATCATTTCAAAATTAACCTAACCATTGTTTTTGTCTGATTTCATGACATTTTGAGGTCGTTTGGCTGGTTTCGACCACCCCAAGCATGCTTTTCAAGCGCGCCCAACACCTAAAAAACACATATTCAGTTGTGACCAACAAACCGCATGTCCGAATTACGTGACGTCTCTTCATACACCTCAAGAATAATAATTAGGGAGTTTTCGTGTGATTTAATGACATTCCGATGTTGTTCGACATGCATTTGACCATTAAACGCATGTTTTGTCCATTTACGACACATGGAGTGCGTTTTCGGCCAGCGTGGTCACACGGCACCTCTAATTGATGTGTCATATGGCCGACTATTTCAGAATTCGTCCACCCTTTGTATTATTCAAATTTCATGGCATTCAGAGGTCATTCGGCCAGTTTCGCCCACCCCACCCATGCTTTTCAAGAGTGTCGAACCCCTAAAAACACATATTCAGCCGTACCATGAAAACCGCACGTCTGAATGACGTGTCGTCTCCTCAAACACCTCACTAATAATAATTAGGGTGTTTTAGTTTGATTTCAAGTCATTCTGATGTCGTTCGGCATGCATTTGATAGTTAAACGCATGTTTTGGCCATTTACAACACAAAAAATTCGTTTTCAGTCAGCGCAGTCACACGACACCTCCGATTGATGTGCCATCTGGCCAACCATTTTACAATTCACCCATCCTTTTTGGTCGTCCGATTTCATGGCATTCTGAGGTCGTTCAGCCGGTTTCGACCACCCCACTGATGCTTTTCAAGCACTCCCAACACCTAAAAAAGACATATTCAGTCGTTTCATGCATACCGCGCGTTCGAATGACATTCTGTCTCCTCTTACACCTCAAAAATACAAATTAGGGTGTTTTTGTGTGATTTCAAGTCATTCTGATGTCATTCGGCATGCATTTGACCATTAAACGCATGTTTTGGCCATTTACGACATGTGGAGTGAATTTTCGGCCACAGTGGTCACAAGACACCTCCGATTGACGTGTCGTCTGACCGAACATTTTAAAATTAACCCACCCTTTGTTGACGTCTGATTTCATTGCATTCTGAGGTCATTCGTCCAGTTTGGACCACCCCATGCACGCTTTTCAAGCGCGTCAAACACCTAAAAAATTCATATTCAGTCGTGCCGCACAAACCACACGTCCAAATGACATGTCATCTCCTTGTACACCTCAAAAATAATAATTAGGGTGTTTTGGTGTGGTTTAATGTCATTTCGATGTCGTTCAACATGCATTTGACTGTTAAACGCATGTTATGGCCATTTGCGACACGCGAAGTGAATTTTCGGCCAGCGCGGTCACACGACACCTCCGATTTACTTGTCTTCTGGCCGACCATTTCACAATTCACCCACGCTTTGTTTTCTTCCGATTTAATGGAATTACAAGGTCATTTGGCCAGTTTCGACCACCCCACACACGTTTTTCAAGCGCACCCAACACCTAAAAAACAAATATTCATGTGTGCCGGCCACACCGCGCCACAGATTGAGGCAGGGTTGACTCTTACACGTCAAAAATGACCCATAGATAATTTTCCTAATGTATCAGTAGAATACGAATGCTTTTGGTCAGTTTTCTGTATTCCAATAGTTTTTAGATACAAGCATATCCATTTAAAAAGAAAGAAATACACTTTGAGTGGTACCAGCCACACCGTGCCTCAGATTGAGGCGGGGTTTACTCGTACACCTCAAAAATGTCCCATGGATCCTTGCTCTAATGTATCAACAGAATCCAAATACATTTGGTTGGTTTTCCGTATGTCAGTTGTTGTTTTCATTTAAAATGTTGTCCATTTCAAAAAAAAAGTGAGACACTTTGAGTGGTTCCGGCCACACCACACCTTGGATTGAGGCAGAGTTGACTCGTATATGTCAATTTTCCTTTTTGAGTGTCGTCAAGTGAGGATTGAAGATCTGGATGAGTATAACCTCTTCTGGATTCCCCTTTTCAATTAGGGTTTGCACTCTTCTCTCATCTTCATCCGAAGCTCTAAAACCCTCTTTTTCATTGGGAATTAGGGTGAATCTTGAAGAGAGCATAGATTGGGATTCGGGGTCTAGGGGGGAGGGTTTGGGGGCCGTCTGGGGGGCTATCTGGGGTCCAGAGATCCGGGTGGGGGGGGGGGGGGGCTATCCAGGCGGCTTTCCGGGGGGCTTTCCGGGGTCCAGAGAGGAGGGTGGGGGGATGTCCGGGGTCTACGGAGGAGGGTGGTTAATGTATCCAAAACCCTATTTAGGTATCATATATAAAAATTCTGACCGGACTGCGGACCGCCGGAGAGTGTCATCCTGGAGTAGGGCCAAATCACGGCATTACTGTGGTGTGGTCGTGGTGTGACCGTGGCGTGACCACGACATGACCACGACGTGACCGCGACGTGTTGGCCCGGTCCAACGACATCCGCGACGCAGCATCTTCCGGCCGGGATTCTAAATAAATCCTACGTAGTTGTCCTTCCCATTATAGAAAATGATCTTATGTTATAAAAAACAAACTCTTGATTCGGTATTGTGGTATGATAATGATATATATTTTATATTGTTTGTTTTTGAAAGTGGTACTATGTAGTAGAAACTATTGAATGAGTGTCAAATTATCACACCCTAAACTATCACTGTGAGTTTTCGTACACAGTGCACCTCTTTTAGAGAGGTTTTATTATAAAAACATGACTTTATTTGTCAAATGAAACAATTATATTAAAGAGAACTTATTCAAGATATGCAATTCAATATAATTTAGCAGAACTAATAAAGAAGCTAAATTCAATTTAAATCATTCTTAAATTAAAGAGGCTACGAGAGGGACTCTACCTCAAGGGGTGTCTCTCATGGGTGTCTTGTGGTGTGTATTGTTTATCTATGATTTTTGAGGTACTTATGTATTGTGGGAAATGTGTATTGCATGGTTAGTTTAATAAATACATTAGTCAGTTAGAAAATACAGCCATAGTAAATAGAGATATAACCACTTTTGATAGAGAATACCATCCAAATAACAAACTCAGAAATCTAAGACCAACTTTTTTACTTTACCAATTCCAATTACAAAATATATGCAGCACCAAATTTTGTTTTATGCACCAATCAATTAAAGGGAATGAAACTCCTCACAATAACCCATAAAATATCATATATCATCACTCACCTCCAAGCCATTATTACATCATTAGGCTTCCATATTTGGTTAAAAATAAAGAGTTATACTGAATTCAAAAATATCCATACCAGAGTGAAAACCAAGGTTCAAAAATAAAGTGTAACACAAAATTCAAAAATGTAATGGATCAATCTGCCCCTGATCACCATCACCATCACCACTATCATTATCAACCTCATACTTGCCTCCATCTCTGTCCTCGTCATTGTCCTTGTCAGCATCCCCATGCTTATCATCGGCCCCATCCTCGCCCTCGGCCCCATCCTCTCCCTCAGCCCCATCTTCGCCCTCGACCCTATCCTCACCCTCGTACTCATCCTCATCCCCTCCCTCATCCTCTTCATCATCCTCGTCATCACCAGGAACGTCATATTCTCGACCACCACTAGAACTGCCGGCTGGTGTATTGGATAATGCACCCATCGATGACATAAATGTCTGACAAGCTACGCTGGCCTCTAGTGGAAGTGATAAAGATAAATCTTTCATCAGTTTCATAAATTCTTTATCCCTCGTTTGAACTTGTACTTCCAACACTATGACCCTTTTATCAGACTGTCTTGCATTCTACATAAACTTTTTCAACGTGGTGGTACAATAATGGATACCTAGAGGGGACCAATACCTTGTCGGGACTATATTCTTACCAGGTCGGAAGCGTACTCGACCAGAGTGCTCCTCTTCCAAAACCTGATATAAATGTTCTTGTGGCCTAAATTGTTAGGCTCCTGGGCATCAAAGGCCTCTAAAGAAGCCATTTAAAAATATTAATAGATTATTAAATTTAAAAATTTATATTAAACATTGAAATAAACAAATTAAATCTTAAAATCATTTCTTGTGTCGGTTCATTAAATGCAGTTCCATATTTTTTCCTTCTACTCGAGCAAAACAATTTTTCTTGAGGGATACGTCCTTCAATATTCAATTTGTGATTATGTAATTACATTGAAACAATATAAAGTTAAAGTATAATCATATATTCAATATTCAATAAATAACATAATTTAAGTATGAAAAAGTAAAAAGGGAAAGCCCTAAAGAAAAATTATAGACAACTATATCGTACCAGCTCCCTATCCTGATCTGACATAGTCAGGCACCCCTAAGTGTAGAAGTATTGCTTTGAATCAATTTTTTTTTGTTTTTTTCATATGATTCCTAAATGATGTTTAATAATAAAATAGATAATATTAATTCAAAATATGAAAACTTTCATTTAAATACCTCAAATGGTATTAATACCTTAAATTTGGCAGTCGCTCAATGGGTAATAATTTGGCGATATTCCTCTATCAGTCAGTCTTCCACGATAGGTAATGGCTCCAACTCCGGCCCCACTCTACCACACCATGCAACATAGAGCTCATACTTATAAGCTCTCCAAAGCTCTCATTGCTCCTTTAAATGCGTTTGTTGTGCACCTTCGCCATCAGGGAAGTTATACCGAAGCTAACACCCAATATATTAATTCATATAAACACTAAAAAATACTACATTAAATTCAATAGATTTTTTACCAATATTTGTGCCCATGCATTATCCTTGACTTCATGTGGCAGATGTCTCCAAGAGATAGGGCTGACCGGAATGATGTCGGAGTATTTGGGAAGCGTCGCAAAAAAACCCCGACATTCCGGCCTAGATTTATCAATCATCTGTCCATCATCATTTTATTCAACCATCTACTGTGTCTGGTGGTTCCAAACCACACGCAAGCGAGTACACCCCCTCCCCTGCCTCCTATCAGTAGATGAATCTGTTTTTAAACAAAAAAATATCAGTTCATGGTATAATAAAAACAAATTTTGGTATAAAAATTTGTTAGAGTTATATAAATATACATGTGGTAGTTGGATCAATGGGAATCACTAGATGTGCAGAAGATGAAGGAATATCCTGTACAGGTGGAATGTCCCTCAGTGTATGCTCCTCAGCCACATACTATGTCGGAGCAGGAGTCAAAGAAGGTGGAATATAATATCTCGTAGATAATGAACCAGAAGCAAAAGATGATGGAACCGACGTTTGGACAACTGGTAGTGTAAACATCAGAGGCCTAAATATCTGGTGTGTCCCTAAAGACACATCAGGATCAAAATAGGGCATAAAAGATACATCTGTGGTAGGAGAATAATCAAACTAGGTATGACCAGTGGATTTTCTAACTCTCTCACCACGAGCCCTCGTACCACCGTCCTCAGTACCTGGACCACCAGATGGTCATCTAACTCTGACACCCCCACTCAAACCACCCTCTTTTGTACTGGGAGCAATATCCGGATCCTCGTCTAATATCTCTCGTCAAGGGGGTGGATCCTGAAAAAAGGCTTAACACAAAATTAAACACATGGTATTATATTTTATTGAAATATATATATTTGAAATAAAATACTCACAACAGGGATGAGTGGAGGAATTCCCATATGCGTCATGCGATGATTATTTTCTGTCATCTTTTTATGCCGCCTCTCTTTAATGGGTTTCATTTCCAGCAATGAAAACAAATATGGAAGTAATTAGAAACAGATAACCAATGTGTAACCCAAAGAACACAATATAGAAAAACCATTCTGATAAAAAACACAAGGAAACTTAAGATTTATGGTGGTTTGAAGGTAAGTACTAGGATACACACTCTAAATGATGTAGGTGGAACATGTGGGTGAGAACACAACTGTATGATTCTATATATTTCCCACCACAACTTTGGGTTCACAAAAAACTATAACAATTGAGCTATTGGAGTCATCATAAGTAATAAATGGGTTGCTTCCAATTGCAGTAGGGATAGTGTCAACTTCATTATCACCATCATCAAAAACAGGTCTGCGATTTACTTCAATAATTACACCGAATTTAGGATGAAGATGATCTTTTACATAAAAAACTTGTTTCACCATTGATGCCAATACATATGGTTCATCAGTGGCAAGAGTGTGATTCATGTCAGTAAATCAAAATCCACAATCATCAATAATGGTGCATTGCCTCATCATTGAATGAAACCATTGACATTTCATCATCGTGACTCGACCATGCGAGTTATAATACAAAAATATTATTTTCTCCATGACTCCATAATATGATACATTTTCAGAATGAGGTCTATTATCTGATGAACTAGAATAACATTCTGTTTTGGCAGTTAGCATAACACCATCATGTTGTGTTCTCATGTTTCTTGCTCGTTCAGTGATAATAAATTTGTATCCATTTATCACGAGTGATTTACAAGCACGGAATATAGTATTAGGACTAAAATCCTAAGCTCTTATTACTTCAGAAACAGAGTCTTCAAGAAAAATTGATACCCAAAATATAAACAAAATATAAAATTAATTAAATATTATTTTCATTTATATATTAAAGAAATATTTTTCGCTTTAATTTAAACCAAGAAGAAAACCCTTTTCTATGCAAACTATCATTCATTCTCAAAGATAAATAATGATTCTTTCTATTTATCAATTATTTATGTTCCCTGTAGATAAAAATAATAATAGTTTAACAAATATTTAAAATTACAAGAGATAAGATAAGAGACACATGAACAATTTACTTAATTGATATATTCATCGAACAAATCACAATTGAACAATATTGTGTGATGAGCCATCTCTTTCTCTTCAAGGATTAGTGTTGTTAATGTATATGATCCCAGAATTCCTCCTGTCTGAGGAAGTGATGGAAAACTGGGTTCAATTTTCCCATACTATTCTTCTTCATTTCTCACTAGACTGTTTATTCTTTTAGTAAGATCAGACAAATACATTGAGCAGAAATCCATACATTCTTGAGACAAGTAACCGTTCACAATAGAACCTTTGGGATAATTCCTATTCTAAACATATGATTTCAATGAGCACATTTTTTTTAGTTGGATACCTCCAATGGAAAGCAACGAGTCCGCCATGAAGTATTTCAGTCGGAATATGGACAGTCAGATGCAACATGCATGTAAAATATGATGGAGGGAATATTTTCCATAAGTCATACAAAATTAATAGTGTCTCTACCAACAGTTTTTGCTAGAAGGATTCGGACAACCTCTTAGCACAAAGATCTCGAAACAAATAGCACAACCTAATAACCGAGACTCTAACTTTTTTGGACAAGAGATGAAATATTTCTATTGGAATCAACTCATGAAAAATAATTTGATAATCATGAGACTTCAAAGATTTCAACTTCAACTCTTTTCTATTGACCCGTTTTGATATATTTTTTGAATAGCCATCAGGAACATTAATAGTCTCTAGAACTTCCTAAAATTGATTTTTTCTTCAGCAGGTGTCATCATATAAGAAGAACATGGAACTTTCCATTTAAATTCACTGATACAAATAGAATTCAATTCTGGTCTGATCCCTCAATCTACCAAGTCATGCCGAGATCGTAAATCATCTTTTGTCTTCCCCTTGACATTTAGAAGAGTCAAAAGCAACATTTCACATATATTCTTTTCAATGTGCATTACGTCTAAGCAATGACGTAACAAGTTGGTTGACCAATACGACAACTCAAAGAATATAATCTTCTTATCCAATTGTAAAAGGTATCATTGGAATCATTTTCCCTCTTTCTAGATTTCATTACACCCTTACCAAATGAATAACTGAAATCTCTCAATGCATTAAGCACATCAGTTCCAGAAATATGCTGAGGTGGATCGTTAGTCTCCATGATATTGTGAAATCTTCGACGATTGTTTCTATATGGATGGTTCATTGGGAAGAATCGTCGATGTCCCATAAAACTAAAACTACGATGAATTTTCAGTCTTCTCAATTTAGTTTTATTCATAAAAATAGGACATGACAATTTTACTTTTGTGCTCCATCTAGACATCATTACATAAGCAGGAAAATCATTGATCGTCCACGTAAGCACAACACACATATGAAATATGTCTTTTGAACTTGCATCGTATGTGGGCACACCCACATCTCAAAGAAGTTTCAACTCTTTTATTAATGGATGCATGTATACATCTATATCATTTCCAGGATCAAAAGGGCCAGATATCAGTATACTCAAGAAAGTGTAAGGCTTATTCATACACAACCATGGGGAAAGGATATAGATGTGTATGAAAACCATCTATAAACTGTGAGAAGTAAGAATCGTCCCAAATGGATTAAAACCGTCACATGAAAGACCTGATCTCACATTACGCACGTCGGCTGCACATTCAGGATATCGAGCATCAAATCTCTGTCATGAAAATATATCTGGAGGGTGAACCAGCTCTTCACTATTCTTGTTTCTCTCGGTGTTATGCCATCGCTTTTTTTTTATATTTCATCAGACATGAAATGGTTCTGTAATCTGGGTATCAATGGAAAGTGCCACATTACTTTTTGTGGCACACGAGATGGTGTTCCATAATCTTTTGGCTTCCATCGGGAGGTTCCACTTTTGACACAATCATTTCTTTCAGCAGTTTCCTACCAAAATAAGCTACAATCATTCAGGCAAGCATGATTTTTTTTGAGAATCCATGTTCATCCACTAACTTCCATGCCATATAGTCGTTTGAGGGAATATTTGCATAATTTGGATGTATGTCCTCCAAGAAGTTAATAATTTAATCAATTGCATTATTTGAAAAACCATACATAGTTTTCCAATGAAACAATCAGATTAAAAATTCTATCTTTTTCATTTTACCACATTGCCGATATACTAGAGTCTTCGTAGAATCATTCAATTTTTTCACCCTATCAACATCATCATTTTCGTTGGATGCATATTGGGTGCTTATATCGAAATCTTGTTGGCTAGACATCCTTTCCTTCTCATGATGCCGAATAAATAGAAACCGATCATATATCAAACTCTCCAATTCATTTCAATCATTTGGATCATAAACATTTTGAGATTCCATTTTATCTCTGTTGTGATACCACACATAAATGTTTGTTTGGAAACCCTATTTGGTTATATGATAGCTAACTGCTTCACGACTCAACCAAGGTCTTCCAACAAAATTAGAACATGGGCAGTGTATGAAACCATTATCTGAAGCCTTGTCAAATGAAAAATCTAGAAAGTTGTTCAAATTATTTTGAAAATTGGTTGAAATCTGATCAGTTTCATACATCCGACTTCTATCCATTCTGTAAAAAAATTGCAATAATTCATTTCAATACAATTCAATAATATTGAAGTTTAATCAAAAAAATATTTAGGTAAATGACAATTGTTTACTTTAAGTAAAATCAAAACTAACACATTACTCTATATGAGAATCGTATTATGAAATACAACAAAATATGGTGTATATAAAAAAATAAGATACATTTTGGTAGGGTGTATTCATTGAATCATGTCCCAATTGATTTTGGAGAGGGACCTTCAATAGTTATGGGTATGGATTTGATTAGAAACACCTATAAAAAGGATATCCATAAATTGTGACGTCCCAAACCAAGATTCCACCCATTAGTGACCCAGACCCAAATGGGCACTCATTGTAGAGGGACCTTCAAGTTCTATTGGGTTTTATCTAACATAAAAATAATGATTTTTGGGATGTCTGGGGTCCAGGGTGGATGGTGGTGGTCTGTCTGGTGTCCAGGGTGGAGGGTGGGGGAGCTTTCCAGGTTCCAAGAAGGAGGTGGGGCTGTCCTGGGTCCAGAATGGTGGGTGGGGGGCTGTCCGGGGTCCCGGTAGGAGGGGGGTTGTCCAGGAAGGAGGGTGGGGGGATGTCCAGGGTCCAAGGAAGAGGGTGGGGGGGGGGGGGGCTATCCAGGGTCTAGGAAAGAGGGGGGTTATTTTAGGTCCAAGAAGGAGAGGGTTTATCATGTGAAAATGGGACATTTTCAGCACCTCATTTGGCCAAACATACTTTTCACCATAAGGGATTGGCCATGTATATTTACATGGATAACCAAGTCATGTACTGTGTGTACATTCCCATGTACATTCTTAGGACACTAGATTATCGTATTCACCATGTCAACTATTATACACACCATGTGAACCCTTATAACATATCATCATTATTACAACAATTAATAACAACTTATTAAACATCATCACTTGTCAATGATAATCAAATTGAACATAAATCAATAACATTATTGGATTTATCATGTCAAATGAAGTCATACTGTCTTACATCCTAAATGACCACCCACAACCATGATTAATGACAACAAAGCTCCCCTTTTGGGTAATTCAAAATTGAAAAAAAACACATAGTTCCAAAAAACAACATCATTTGTGTGAATAATAAAAAACCCATGGTCCTCTGGATATTTGAACCACACAGTCATGATTTTCGAGATGAATTTGTATCCATGAAACCATACGAGAAACAAAATTTCATACATGTGTACTTTTTCTGATTTTCCCAAGCATTTTTAGGAACCCTAAATTAGTGGAAATGGTCATTGTGTTTTAAAATGGTTATTGAATAACTCATGTATGATGTTGACGGCAGAATGATTAATGGTTGTATTAGGAAAACTTATATTGATTAATATTTCAAATTTTACATTCTGTGAATTAGTTTCATGAAGAATGAAGAAGTACTATATGGGAAAAGGATAGGTCTCACTGAGAGTTCCCTTTGTTGATATTTTATTCATAAGGAACATTGGATTGTACAATTAAGTATTTCTTATTTCTTCTATGGAGAATAATTAGGGACCACATACTCCTTTTCAAATTTCACGAAGATGCTACATATGTTCTATTGTGCAAAGGATAAGTGAATAGTGTGTAATTTTATATATATATAGATTTTGATAGAAACATGATACATACATGTTATGTAATACACATAGTGTACAAAAAATAAGATGAATAAGATCTTCATGTTTGAAATGTTCTTAATGAAATGAGTGATTTTCATGAAATATTATGAATAAATATTACAAACAATTTCTTATGAGTTCATATACAAGACGCTATGATATTTGAGGCATTGAGATTAAAAAACTATGAATCTTTGAATTAGAACACAAGAAAGAGGCACAATGCCCTTATAAATGTATATGTGTAATGAAAACATTAATTGGACTATGTGTACACCGATTTAGTGATTTGAGTACACAATTCATGGAGTTAGTGATTTGAGTACACAATTTGTGGTGTAGTGAATCATAAAATTTTAAAAAACCCTAGAAATGGGGAATAAAGATATCATTGAGAATAGAAGGATATACTTGAGAAGAGCTACAGTGATTCTAACCCGACAGCTGATCCGATGGAAGAGGTGCACCTATGTTGGGGCTTCTCAAGGGCTTCTGGGAGTTGGGAATCACTTCTGGAGAGCCTTGTAATGCTTCTGGAATTGGGGGGGGGGGTCGCCTACTATTTGTCGAATTTGGGGCATCTTTTTCCCAACGGTTATTAAAAACCATTGGGAAATCATTGTTTTCCCAATGGTTTGATGAATCCTTTGGGAAAACTCCCTCAAAATCCATATTTTCCAATGGTTTATGCAAACCATTGGTAAAGATGACCTATACCAACGGTTCAAAAGAACCGTTGGTATACAAGTGTGAAGAAAAGTATGTTTTATAGTAGTGAGTGGATCTGTTTGGAGATCTATATTTTTAGAAGATATTTTATTTATATGGGGTAACAAGGACTATAGTTCCATAATATGATTCACGTATTACTTTGTGCTTATGTCAGGGCTTCCAGAAGGATATTTTTAAGACGTTTTCTTTGTAAAAATTTCCACCCACATACTTAAGAGATTTCAAGACATACTATTTACACCGTTGAGGATTTAATTCAAGCATGTGTTATAGACTTTTGTCGATTTTGGTATAATTAAATAGATGTAGTGAATTTTTCCTAGAACAATAGTTATTATGAAACTATTTAGATGGGACCATATGAGTCAATTTATGGAAGGCCATGTAGATGATCTCTATGATGGATAATGGTAAGCGAGTCAGAGTTGTTATCATCAAGTATCATGTAGGATAAGTTAGTGATAGTATAGATGATTTGAAACTGTATGGATAGAACTCAAAGTAGAAGTAATTATAATGAAAATAGACGTCGAATACCCCTATAGTTTATGGGGGGTGATCATGGGTTCAATCAGGTATCACCTAGGCTGGGCCACTACAGGATACAGAGACAAGAAAACCGAATCCCCAGTTATATTGGTCCAATTGGGGTTGTAGGGGGAATTAGGCTAGTGGTGTACATATTTGATCTTACATAGAGACACAATTATATGAACAATGTTTCCCATGTGTCTCAACTTTGGGGGCATCACCCCAAACCTTCTCATTAATCGATGTGGCTACTATTGAGATTCCTATAGTTATGTCATTTGAGGATAATATGATACCTTTTTTCGACCACAAGGATACATTATTGTTGGAAATAACCATGCATGTAGTTTCTGTATTGTGTAAAAATGGGTATGTTAGAAGGAATAATAGGATAGATAATCGGATATATGGGAACAATGTCCCAACATTTTTGACTCATAATCCAAGAGTTTCTTGGGAGAACATTATGAGGTTAAGCTGTTATAAGGAGGGGAGGTTTTAAGTTCACGATATTATTTAGAGATTTCATCATCTTGATTCGGGTACTCATTTTCATAGTTTTGGGTACATTTTTTGTGTTAATATTTGAAGATATTTTGGGTAAAAATTGAGGATTTTTTAAGGAAGAAGGATAGTTCATGATTTGTTCATGATTTTCTAAAACCATGCGCCCTATCCAATAAAACACTAAAACCCTGGATATATAGGATTTTCATAGCTAGTTCATGGCTTTTAAAACCATTCATCCTAAAATAATATAATGTGCACACCAACCCTAATAAGTCCTTCACTGTTAAGGAGCACGTTTTGGAAAACCATGAACCTTTTTTTTAGAAAATAGTGCATGGGATTTATGTTAATCCAAAAAATATTTTTTAAAATAATCATACCCCCATTTTAACACCAAATTGACCACAACCATCACCTAATGAATACTATTGATTTTGGAGTCTATAGGAAGGATTACAAAGGCTTACGACTTTTGTTCATGGTGATTCAAAGTCAGGATTGTAAATATAGACCATCCCTAGTAAGTAGATCTCATATTGACTAGTTTCCCATCCTTTTATTGTTATTTTTCCATCCTTGAAAGCATTTTTTTTCCACAATATATTCTATTTATAGATCTAGTTTATTAGTTATTTTTTCATTTGATTGTGGATCTTGGTTTTATATCTAGAAGATGTTCTTAATCATGTTCTTGATTAAACATCTTGAAATTGGGGATTCTTCCTCTAGAGAGAATTTTTCAACAAGTTGAGACTAGTGATCTATTATTAAATTACTATAGTCATGATTTAATTTATATGAATGAAATTATAGAATTTATAGTGTTTGTTTTGAAATTGAATTTCATACATGAATAAATTAATTTTAAAAATTTATTAATTAAGGAAATTTGCAATTGGGGATACTTGATTATTAAATTTATTATCATATTATTGAAATTTTGGGATTGGGGAATAATTATTTATTGAATTAATTATGTAATTTTGAGATAGTGGTCAGGAATAGTTAACTGCTTAATTAATTGTGGGTTATTTTTATTTTGATTATAAATACATAATTTTTAATTTAATTAAGGGATATTGTGATTGTGAATTAGAATAATTAATCATTGAATTATATATTGGATGTTGTTTTTAATATAAATAATTAATTATTTGAATTAATTATGGGATATTGATATTATGAATTAGAATCAATAATTTTTGAATTAATTATTGGATGTTGAGATTGTAAATTTATTAATTAATTGTTAAATTAATTAACGGAATTGATGCGAATAATTAATTATTAAATTAAATATTTTAATGAGGGGTATGTAAAATTTTGGAATTGATTAATTAAATAGATGATTAATTAATGTGATAATAATGTTTGGTAGATGGTCTACTATATCAAAATACTATAGTGTGATAAGAAATTAATAATGGTACTAATGGTATTAAAATGTTATAAATGTGTGTTGGAAATGTTCAGTTGTAACAAAATCCCATAGTCTGATAAGAAATGATTAATGCTAAAAATGACAATCACATATGAAAATAATTTGTGGGACATGGTATACTATCTCAAAATCCCATCGTTTGAATTGAAATAATGAATGGTAAAAATGCAATATTCATTTCAAATGTGATAATGAATAGTAAAAATGGAATTCATTTATTTGATATCCCTTGGGGATAGTACATACTCTGGCATGAGCTGAATTTGTTATAGTAAGTTTGGGTGTCGTTGGGAACCGATCTGTTTTTTGGTTAAATAACGATTAATTGAATAAGTGTAATTTTTTTACTTTATTTATTTATGTATTCTTTATAGAACAACATACACATGCTACTGAGTGGATATTGTTTTAGATGTCATTGGTGGTGGCCTACTAAGTTATACTGACCCCATACTCAGGATGCCTGATTGGTAACTGAATAGACTTCATATTTTTAGGATAGGATAAGGGTAAAGGCTATGTTTTAGATGGATAAGTCAAGATGAAGAATGAATAAGGGAACCAGACGTGCTTTGGAACCCACAGGGGAGTTGTCACTATCTTTACATTTATGTTATAATTTTGACCCTTAAAACATATGGGAACAATATATATACTGTCCATTTTTGATCTTGTATTTCATATTTTGTTTATATTTTGATACTATTATCTTTCTAGTTATGGTTATATGTCATTTGGTTATTGGTTATTTATTTTTAATGTGGTTTTACTCTAACAAAGAGGTTATTGTCTCCCCATGATTAATATCACACACTTGCTACTAGTCAGAATCCTTTAGCATATGTAGAGGTGGTCCTAAGGTCATGTGGACCATAGGTTTGGGGAATCGGTACGTGACACCTAGGATAGGATGTCACACACTGATTAAATAAGGTAACTAAAAATGAACTATATTATAATCATTGAGACGATTGGTCATATATACACATAAGTAACGTTTTCATTATACAAATATCATTATGAGAAGAAGAAAATTATTATTTTACCCTTAAATATTGATAATAATATCATAAATAAATTATTAATTTTTTATATGTTATTATATATATCATCAATGTGATGTGTTGATGAAAAAATAATCACATCTCTTCGTGGAGGTAAAAATCCTCATGTATGCGCTAATGGTGTTATCATTTTTATTTTCAAGGAAAGGTATGATATTATGTGATATATTATCATTTAATATTAATATATATTTCCTAAATATTAAACAAAATCATTAATTCGATCTTTAAAACCATTATTAAGAGATGATGATGGAAAAAAATAACATCAGTTTGCGAGGTGGTAGTCCACCACACACACTAATATTGAATTAGTTTCACATTTAAAGGAAGTATATATAGATACACGTTATTAAACTAACATAATAAAATGTTATTATAAGTAGTATAGTGGAATTTTTTATTTTTAATGGTTGAATATGGTTTTTGGGATGTGGAAGAAAAAAAATAGAAATGTTTGATTAAAAATGATACATTTTATTTAGAAAATATCCATTTTTAGAACATTAATAAAACTAAGAATATTTTTTTTGCTTAAATTTTGCATGGGATTATAAGAAGGTATTTATATATGTATTTTTTTTCAAAAATGGATATCGTGGTATGATGAAATTAGAAGAGTATGTTCCCTTTTATATGAAGGGGGGGCATTCTTTGAATTTCTAAAAATATTTAATTAATATAATGTAATTTTTAATAAAAAATGATCCAAAATACTAATTTATAAAATAATGTTATTATGGGTCAAAATAAACTTATCTAACAAAAATTAGACAATTTATGACTATATTTATACCCTAATATGTTTTTATAAACCCCAATTTAACCCTTTTAACTCTTACAATGAGAACATGGATTTTTACTCTTTGAGGGCCAATATCATTATAATAAAATGAAAAAAAATAATAAATAGCCAATTTATTATATTATAAACTATATATCATTTACATTGATTAATTTTATATCATTGTTAATTTTATATAATTTAATAAAATATTTTTACTATACATTATCTTTAATGTTGATTTTAAGTACAGTTCATTAATTTGACATTAATATATCAAAAGAATCATTATAATTACTAAAAAATAATTAATTAAATACCTAACATGTTAATATAATGTCCAAAAGTATTTTTTTCATTAAATATCTAAAATTATATATATTTTAGTATTATTAATATCATTTATTTTATTATTCCATTAATTAAATAATTACTACAACATTATTGTGTAAGCATTTAAGGTGACTTCTTATTCAATAAAAATAAAAAATAAAATACCGTAATGTTGATAAATATATTATATTTTTAAATAATATTTACATTCTAACATATCTCCTTTTATGACATCATATTATAAATATTATACTTATTAAAAAGTGTGTGTTACATGTTTGTCTTTTCATTAAATAAAATACTATAATGGCCATAATCTCTTCAATGTGACCCAAAGAATTTAAATATTATACCATGTGATGTTTAAGGTTGATATAAAATCATAATATATTATTTAGTATAGTTATGGGGTCATTTTATGGTTTTTATCATTATATTTTTATCCTAATTTACCTTATTTATCCTTTAGTTTGCTAACACAATTAGTAAGCTTTATTTTCATATTTAAAAAAAGTGAAATGATACTATTTAATAAACAATTAACCACTTATTAAAAATATATAATTACATTTAAAAAATTAAAATAATATAATATTCATTAAATAAATAAAAAATTACCCATAAAATTTCAAAAAAAAATAGTTTTTCGAAAATTTTACTTTTTCAATATGAATTGTTTTATATAAAAAAATAGAATAAAAAACTTTTGAATAACCATAATAATATTTTTTTATATAAAATTGAACTAATTAAAATTTAAAACTGATCCAAATCATATTTATACCATGTAAATATATTAAAATAAAATATAATTTTCAATAAAATCCCATATTTCTCACTAGGCCTTAAAAATCAATATTTTCAGAAAAATCTATGAAATTAACCGTAGTATAAAATTTACATGATAAATATAAAAATGGAATTATTATTTTTCAAATAATTTTATATAATTACAAGAAAATAACTATAATAATCAACCATTAAAATCTATAAAAATTACTTTTGAAGAAAATATCTTTTTAAATTATAAAATAAAATCAGATTACATATTTAAAAGGAATTAATTGATGATTTAGAAATTAGTTAGAAAATTTTATATCACATAATATGGTTAATTATATCCCTTCCCCAAATTTTAATATCTCATTTATAATAGTCATATTTAAATAAAATATTTCTTTATTCGTTTAAACTCATTGATGAGAATATTGTGTGTAATGAAACATAATATTTGTAAAAACAATCCTTGGATGTTACAACATGTCTTTGATTTTATGGTTCTAAAAATATTCCACTATTTTTATTTTTTATATGGGTTGCTTCTCTATTCTCATTGGATGTAATTTATGGGTCTCACTCTTTTAATTATCAACATAACTCCTACTAATTTATTACTGTTCATTTCATTAAAAACATTAATAAATTATATCCCATATATGATGATAAGTGAATATGTAACTCTCTAAAATTTCTTCCATGTTTTTTATATTTATGCTAATAAAAATTAAATTTTATGATATGAAATGATCTATATGATTTTTGGAAAATATTTTTCAATTTCACCATTAGTTATCCATGTTATTCTTATAGAAATATTGATTAATATTGTATCCTATATTTATAATATTATTTATATGATTTTGATCATAATATAAAATGATACGTGGTTCAGAAATTATACAACACTTTGATAAATTATGTAATATTTAAAATATCATAATATCAATACATATAGAAAACATACTGTAAAAAGTTTCTATAATGTAACACATTAATATTATGTTATAATATGTTATAAATAATAATTTAATTATGTTTTTCTACATTATCATACATTCCAAAAAAATCTCCATGCTATGATTCGTATTATTCTGATCAGATATATATACACAATTCTATAATTATAATTATTCTCACTCATGAACCTAATTGATCTATGTCTCATTTTAATTCATATAAATTCTTCCCTTATTCAGTGTTTTGAACACACTTTTGTTAATATATGTCATAGAGAGATATTATGTATGAAGAATTTCATGGAGCCTAATAAGAGGATATTTCTAAAAAATTATAGATTTTTTTGTTTTATGTGCTGTTTTTTTTGTATAAAAAAAATTCAATGAAAATAGATTAATTTTTTTATCATTTTTTACTATTACAAATATTACCTAGAAAAAATGATGTAAAATTTTATGTCCCTCGATCCTGAAACATCTAATGTATTTTAAAATGAATTGTTATGAGGCCTCAAAAATTCCTCCCCATAAACCCGATACTACTGACTAGCAGTGAGGGTGTGGGGAATATAGTGGGGACATTACACCCCTTGGTATTGAGTCATAATATAGTGGAAATATACATCTATGTAATAAAAATAGAAGAAAATATATAAAATTTAACTAGAAAGGAAATGATAAACCAAATAATAATAATAACCAATGTAATGGAAGGATGATATGTATCTAAAATTGAAACATGAAAACATTACCTAATAAATAAATTCTAACACTAATAACCTCATAAAGACCTCAATCCTGAACCCCATGTCGGTCTTGTATCCAATCCCCAGCCTATCCAGCAATCATCAATAACCTACAAGGTCCCTTTTCCTTCTCCATAACTACATCCAAATAATCCACCTGTGTAGCAATTGGTGGCCTGAGTAGGGTGAGAGTAAACCTCCATAGGTTCCCTCCACCATTTGTAAAAAACCTTGTCTGAAAATAAGTGTATACAATAATGTGATAAAATGGTGTTTCAATTACTTCATCAATAAATAAAATTTATTACTTGTGTTCTTCGGAATCCTACAATTTTTTTGATCATGTATCATAAGCAAGACTACCAAAACCATATAAACCTAGAAAATCCTAACCTTCTTTGGTTAAATGCTTAAATGTCTTTGAGAATTTCTCACAACCATTCCAACCACAACCATAAAACCAAAGTATAAAAAACATTGGGTAAATATCACTGTATGAGTATATCAGCATTTGTAAAGGGATATCCCAATATATAAGAATTTAAGCATGTTCCAGGGCATAACACAATATATAATCACCATAGCAGCTATTATGGTATAGCCCGGTATATTAGTATCACACCTTGTGTCAAGTCATAACCCGATATATAAGTATCTGACCATGTACCTGATAATATCCTAGTATATAAAAATCTTAAAATATTTCGTGCCAAATACTGGTATATAATAATCTATGCATGTGTCATGGAATAATCGAGTATATAAGCATCTAATCATGTGTCAGAAGTGCATATCATAGCAGTATGAATATCATAATATTAAGACATAATTCCAAATTGAGAGTTTTATTAACTACTATTTGTATTTCAAATTACCCATTTATTCATTTAATCAAATAAGTCATTTTACAAGGTGAATCTATAACATGAAATCACCTGGATCTCATTTTATACGAAAATCATCTGTAATAAATTTATAATTCATTATTTTTAATGGTTCACTCACCCAATGGGTAAGCATAATTTGGTTCACATAAAAAACTGAATACAAAGAGATGAAATGAGGAATACAAAAATGTATTAGCATCATTCAATTCAATTAATTAACTATTGTGAACATGTTTTGTCACAATCATAATATTTCATATACTTATAAATTCAAATCAGGCCATAGGGTTAGGATTTAGACCCCCTACAATTTACTAATGATCCATCCATGCTTTTAGCTAGATCCACCATTGAAAATGAAGGTGTAAATGATTTTAAAAAAGATCCAAGAGAACAACTAATCATTATCAAAACCAATAATGACCATTTTCAATAGATTACACTACAACAGATGGGAAAAACAGGGATAAGTGAAAACCTATACTGAATGACTTACTAGGGACTTATTGTTCCAACAGGACATCTAGAAGGGATGGAAAGGTTCAAAATCACAAGGAAACCATTCTTGGTTGAGAGAGGGAAGGATACACTGAATGTATGTGAAAATATCATATTAAAAACACACTTAAAATATCATCTCTTAATAAATACAAAGGGTTTAATCAATTTAATCATATTTTATTTCCTTTTAAAGAGATAAATTGAAACACTGATTGCCCTGGGTAAATTTTAACTTCGCTCAAACATTAAACAGTGTGTAATGGAAACACATCATGTACCTATTTCACTTCATGAATCATGTTCCCATCTAGCTCTTGGAAATGGTAAAAATAGGTTTAACAAAAATCTCATATAAGTACATACCTTGAAAAGGATGGAATATTACAACCTCCTCAACATATAGTATCACATAGTCGATTAACTCCAAGAATCACTATAAGGTCATCAAAAACAATTATGGACACTATGCTTTCATATCAGACTCCCTCTTTAGGGTCTCCTCCTAAACTCATCCATGATGACACTACACTCGAACCAAAGGTATTAACCTACCATGGAGATACATCCCACTATGGTCTATAATTCTTATCATATTCTCCTCAATGGAATAATCAACAATAATCTAAACATATTCAACATCTATAACATGATAAGGATTTGGATAATATATATTAAACAATGACACATGAAACATGTCATGCATCGAACTATAACATTTTAGAAGGGAATATCAACATGAAACAAGACCTACACTATCCAATATCTCAAACACATAGAGAATCCTAGGTGCTATAATTCCTTATTTTTGGATATGGTGTTTTCCTAACTAGCCGACACATGATGGAAAACACATTGACTAACCTCAACTCCAAAGGTCGTCTTAGATGGTTAGTATAATATTTATTCATACTCTGCATGGTCACTAACCACCTCCTTTTAAATTGAACCTACTCATACATATCCTACATGAGGTAACACCCAATATATGATAAATCACCTACCTCTAACCAAAAAAGATGAGAACAACACAACCTCCCATGAAAATAATAAAAAGGTTAAATTTGAATTCATTATTGGATGATATTATTATATGAAAATTCCACGAGTTTCATACGCAGCTCCCAAAACCCACCAAAATAAAAAAAAGGCTCATAACATATCCTCTATAACTCGAATAGTCCACTCACATTGATCATCACATTAAAAATTATATGAAATTTAAAAAAAAACCTATGATCTTATATCATTTTGAATTCCCAACAAAAACCGAGATGTGAAATGTGGATCTCTGTCTAAAATGATACCCCTCAAAACACCATGAAATTGAACTGTCTCACACATGTATGGACTACCCAAATCATCGATTTTTTATCATCTCTCAGATTGGAATGAACTGGGATACATTTTTTAGTCATTCCATGATCTTCAATACTGCATCACTTTTACATTTTTTCTTGGGTAATCCTATCAAAAAATCAATAGTTACATCACCCAATATCTATTCAGAAATGGGAAAAGAATGAAATATACCAACAAGCCAATGATGCTCAAATTTCACAAGATTATCGGTGAAACAAATTCCCAAAAAAAATCACTTCCTTTTTATTCTTTCCTAAAAAGTGGTTCTATTGAGGAAGATAATGATACATACATATCAAACCAAAATGCACCACCCATAAAAAATCACGATACCACTTAATCATCGCTTCACAATCCTATAAGAACCTGTAACCTTCCATAAAAAAGAAGAGAATTACCAATGTTAAGAGAAAATATTATGGTGGCCCCAACCTTATAAGCTGCCTCTCAAAAATAGTCTTTTCGAATTAGATAACTATTATATCTTGTTTCTGTCCAAAAGAACAAGGGTAATATATGTCAAAGTTAAATCTACCCATCCCTAGGATAAATGAACATTTATATTTATGTTTAGAAAGAGTAACATCATATTAAAATTTTTACAAGACTCTTATACTTACTATATCTATGTCATCCTGCTCAATGAATCGTCTACATTGGTTCCCTTTCCTAGTTTACAATCCAAACCAATGTTGAAAGACATCAGATACAAAACCCACTTCATCTTCCAAAGATTCAGGTCTCATTATGAAAATATGTACATTAGGATCTTGCAGTACATGTATACTACATACCGATCAGATGAGAGATAGTGTATCCCACATCTCAGGTCATGCACCACCACCACTAACTCTATATCATGAGTAGGGTAATTCCTCTCATGCAGTCTCAACTGTCTGGATCTATTAGAGGCTACTCGACTCTTCTACATCATAAGTACTCTGAATCCCACTTTGGATGTGTCATAGTACATAATATACACATTACTCATAAACATGTAATGTATGTATTGTTACTAAGGCCATTCCACCTTCCAACTCTTTAATATATCTCTTGAAATCATAAGACTAAATAAATATCACCCCCTTCTTGGTCTGTCCTAACATCAGTGCTACCAGATGGGAGATGTCCAACATAAAGAACCAATAATAAACTATTAGACCAAGAAAACTATTTATCATGTAGATGGGCGTGGGACTCTCCCAATATACCATGACTACAACCATCGATGGTTCCATTGAAATTAACACCTCTGAGATAACATGGCCCAAAGAAGTGCACTTTATCATTCTAGAAAATGAATTTAGATTTCTCAGGGGAAATGCGATTCTATTTCAACGTACCTAATATTATTCCAATATGTTTGTAATGATAATCTATTAACTGTGGTTACAATAAATTTTTTTCGATGAATATGACCACAGAACTATCCATAAAAGGATGAAAGATCACATTCATCAATTCCATGAAAAACACCTATGCATTAATGAAAAAATGAAAAATCTACAAACTCATATAAGCCATACCTAATCCTAAAACAATGTGGTTTTTGTCTGATTTTATCTTCCTAACATGGTTATTTCCTGATCTAAAATTGATATTAGAGAATACATTATCACCTCACATCTGGTCAAAGAAATCATTGAGGGGTGGAATAGGATACCTATTCTTTATCATCATCTAATTCAATATTTTCTAATCCACACCTAAGCGCGGGCCACATCAACCTTCTTGGTAAAAATAACTGATGAAACCAAAGGATGGGTACTAGTCCATATAAATCCATTTTCTTCCAGAAATTTAAAATGGGCTTTCAACTACCAAATCCTTGTAGGTTTCATCCTATAAGGGTGGAGAGAATATTTTTCTTCCCTAGACACAAAATCGTTCATAAACTCGATCTCTAGGATATGTTGTAATTCATATAACTCTTAAATAAATACATCATTAAAATGGTCTACCCCTAGAGGGAGGAATCTTGTGGGACTCCACCACTATATAGACAAAGATAATCTAATTGAGCCATGAAACATTCAAATATGCCCTGGATTGGTCATGCATGACCTGGTAGAAGTTTTCACTCACCTTAGTGAGAATAATATGTTGCTTTGGAAAATATAAAGGTAAGAATCTTGTAGTAATAGTTGATATGATCTTGGTATAGAACTCACCAATTCATACCAAGAATCAAATAAAATCCTAAAAATTATAGCACAAATGGTACCAAAATGATATGGTAACCACCAAAATCAAAAGAAAAAAATCATGCAATGTCTTATATTCTATGAACACAAACACAAAGGTTTATCTATGGTAGATGACCATCCATGAAATCCATAACCAAGACCATACTATTTTAAAATGGGATAATAAACATGAATTTGATGCTCTTGTATTGAACAAAACACAAACTACGGTATATGATATGAGAATCATACCTATGGTAGTAGAAGGTCCTATATCCAAAATATCTAGAGTAGTCTTATATCATGATAATGACATACCCCTCTACACTGGGATCCATTCTCACTCCCCTGATATATTTCCTCTTCATTGTGTTATAATTCCTACAATGGGGTAACACGTCCCCTACCTCTTCTCGAGCAACCAATGGATGTCCAACTACTGGACTCTTAAGTGTTATATGAGTCCCTTCTAGACATTGGTTCATATCTTGATCCCCATGCACTAATATACCATGGAATGTTCTTAAAAAACATTTGAAGATGACTCAGTCTACCATGTACAAGACCCTAAACTAATGGGTGATGACATTATGGGAATTTATTCCTAAACATTTGGTACTTATAACATTGCAACCACACACAATCTTGATAAAGATTTCCATTTCCATGAATTCCCTTCCCAATACTCACATGGTGAAAATATTTATATAATTTCATACATATTTCCAAATTAGAGCTAATAGTTCACCTTGCAGAAAATTTCTATCCATTGATCGGGGCCTATATCATACATCCCTTCATAATGAGTGACTAATTCATTATATCCTCTAATCTGATAAACCAATAAATGTTCAGATATGATATGATCTCATTGAGAATCCCATACTAAAAATTCATTTCCCTTGATATCTCATCAACAACTAGATATGGAGAAAACCATTATTGGTTAGTGAAGCATCTATCATAGTCGAACACTATCATTCTGTCCTCTCTCAGATACAATAAATTTCAATCCAGTTCAACCCTCAATGTATTGAGATAAAAGCGGCTAATAAAATTTGTCTTGATGTCCTCCTAAGAAAATTCCACATATTATCAAACATTCTTTGGAATGTCAAAAAATTCTTAGTAGGTCCATGAATAAAGTATGAAAAAGATATACCCTCATACACATGGGTGTCTTGAGGTTCTTTAAGATATTCTAAACTAAATCGATAATAACTCAGTTTCCTAGGGGAATCCCAACTAAGTGAACGTAATTGGATGCTACAGGTGAAACTATCTTGTCTGATCAAATAGTAATTTCACATCATGAACAATCTCCCTTTCCATTGATGACATGAATATAAGGAATATTTCGTGAATATTTAAATCCATACGATCTATAGGAACTATATGACACTCTGTCTTGTTAGCGTTAGGATCTTGCTGATTACTTCTCTCTAGATCCTTAATTTGAAGATGAAAATGAGGCATTTTATCTATGAGAAAAATAAAATCCTTAGAGAACTGGGTAACAATAAGTTCAACCTCTAAATGTGACTAAAAATAATTAACAATGACTCTTGGTCTCTAAAAACATGGATTATAATGTGTTTATTCATGATATAAGAATTATTTCATATTATTTATCAGGTATAACAGATATCTCATATCACAATCTACACACAATATTTATCACAGGCATGTAAATATTTCATTATAATGAACAATGCATTTCAATATATATCATTATATTCCTTTCATGATCCATGTATAATCATATCATTCCATACTAGTCCAGGAGTGTAAATCTAAAGATACAATAACATAACATAATATGTGAATTAATGAGGGTGAAATAACATCCATCATAATATGAAAACATTATGAACAACAATAAAATCCCACAAAACACATATTTTACCCTTACACGGGTTAGCTACTACCATGAAAAGTCTAATTATCATGTGCTGGCACATAATAGTCTTCTTCAAAATTTCCCCAAATAGTTAATCAATTAAAAAGAAAACATTCTCCTCTAATACCACTTATTATCATCCATCGATTCAGAACTCCCTCACATTTCCAGAATGGTTAGGTTTCGAGAAATAAATCACACCTCCCCATTCAAAAGAAGCATACATCTAGTAGTGGGTTCCTAGTGAATATAGTGGGGAGAATATAATCCATGGTATGTAGTCATAGTGTAGTGGAAATAAACATCAGAGTAATAGATATAGTAAAAATAATATAACATATAATTAGAAATGAAATGATAAATAAATAAATAAAATAATGACCAAAGTAAATATTGAATGTTATGTATCTAAATAAAAACATATAAAAAATATAGACAAAATAAATTCTATTTCAAATAAACTCAAAAATACATTGGTCTCGTACCCCATATCAGTCCCATCTTCAAACTCCATCCCATCCAGAAATCATCAGTCAGCTACAAGGTCCCTTTCACGTGTCTGTACTTGTATCTATTTAATATGCTTGACTATTAAATGTAATCCCCAATAGAATGTGAGTAAAAAATAGCAGGTTTACACCACCTTGTCTAAAAAATCAAGTCTAATAAGAAGTTCATGAAATATAGTGATAAATATGTGTATTAATTAATTTATCAATTAATATAATACCGAAACAACCTTATTTGGAATCCTCTTAGAATGTTCATGAGCATACAGAATAACCATGCCAACCAAACCCAGATAAACATGGTAAATCATAACCTACATTAGCATGATGATGGAATTTCTATAAGCATTTCTAACAATAATTCCTGCCACAACCATATACACATTGTATAATAAAACATTTGTACAAGCCCTCTATATGAGCATATCAACATGTGTTACCGACTAGACTAATATATAATCATCTTTTCATGTTCCAGTACATAGCCTGACATATAAGAATCTCATCATTTTTCTGAGAATGTCCTGGTATGTAAGGGTCTTAGCATCTGGAAGGTCATAGTCTAGTATATAAGCATCTTAGCATGTGTAAGTGAATATCTCAGTATATAAGCACCTCTACATGTTTAGGGGAATAGTCCAGTACATAAGTATCTCAACATGTGTAAGGGCATATACTGGTATATAAGAATATCACTATATGGCATAAGTGCATATCACAACATTATGCATACCACAACAACATGTGTATCACAATATGACCACATCAGGCCCAATGGTTAATTCTAATAATTACCATTTATCTTTCAATTTAAACAGTAATTCATTTAATAAAATAACCCTTTTTTCAAGTGGAACCTATAATAAACAAATAAAATTAATTATATATCATTCTTATAGCATTTTTAATCCTTTTCCCAATTCTCCTATTATCTGTGGTTCAGTCATATAATAGGTAGCTATATGAAAGTTTACACCATCAATTGAATCCGAAGAGACCCAATTAAGAATTCAACACAAGATTATTATCAATATTTATAATTAATTAATTATTTAACACACATTCATATAATTTCAATATTTATTATAATTATCATTATAAATCAAACTATTCTATTAGTATTTAGACCCATATCGTTAACTAATGACCAAAGAAGGCTTTTGTCCGATTCACTAATAAAAATGTTAGACAAGATGATTTCAAGAAGGATCTGAGATAATTACCAATCATGATCAAAACAAGTAATTACCACAGTCAATATATTACAACGTAACAGTCAGAGAATGAAGGGAGAGAAGGGAAACCCTAAATAGAATGAATTTTCTGGGATTTGTTTTTCAAATGGGATGTCTGAAAGGGATGTAAAGGCTCCAAAATCACCTGGAAACAATCATAGGTCAATAGAAGAAAAATTTCACAAAATTATTGAGGCAATATCAATTGCACAACACAATTAAATTTGACATATGTGATAAATTCATGGTATGTATAACATATAGATCTTCTGTATTTCATTTTAGGGAGATACATCGAATAATCCATCGCATGGATTAATTTTAACCCTACTTGAATATTAAATTACATTTTATGGATGCACTGTGTTTATTTATTTCACACCATGAATTTGGATCATGGCTTATGCATATAAATAGTTACATATTGTATAACAAGTAAACTGTGTGTATGTTCCCTAAATACAACATTAGGACATGTTTCAAAAAAGGATCTTAAACACCTCCAAAGAAATTCTTACAATGGAATCCCCTTGGAAAATCATTTAAAAAATTTATATCCCAAATCCATTAATTAAATTAAACATAAATCACTGAAATTTAGGTCATATTCCCAACATAGGCTCTCTACCTCTGAGAATGAATTGGACAGCCAAGTCTAACAAAAAAATTGAATCCCAAATAAAGAGGTTCGATGGAAATAATCAAAAAGGGATGTATTTGGAGAAAAAAATATCATAAAACCATCCCAAAATATAAAATTTCAACTAAGATCTGCTTCAAGAATCAAATTGGGTTCTTGGAAGATCAAACTCCCTCTATCATGTCTCTCCTTGAACCCACCTATGATTGCACTGAACTCAAACCAAAAGAATCACCCTAAAATAGAGAAAATTATCACTACATCACACAATATACATATATATGATTATCCATAAAGGATGCATTATCACTAAGCTCATCATATGCTATATCTATATCTTGATAACTTTTAAGATAATATATATAAATATGTGACATATAAAACATTCCTTGAATAGCACTTTAGTGACATGGAAGGGATAATAGGCATGACACTTGAACTACCCTATACACTTTCTCAAATAAATCCATAAATTCGGTGTTTGATTAACCTATTTATCAATACGGAATTTCCCTAACATGGAAAAAATATGAAGGAAACACATTAACATACCTCAAACTCCAATGTACATATCTGACAGTCATGATAAGATTTATGATTTCTTTGTATGGGTACTAATTGCATCCTGATCAAATGAAGAAGCTATAAAGTCTCATGCCTGAGACTAGAGCCAATAAGTACTATCTTCCCATCCTCCAACCAAAAACATTTAGCATAGTATGAGCTACCATATAGAGAATCAAAGGGTAAGATTTTGATTTATTCTCGGAAGATATTATAATATAAAAACTACTTGATTTTCAAATATTTTTCCCACAAACCACAAAAAATAAAAACATGGGAACTTAACATAGTATCTATATTCTTAAAAGTAATCTTAGATGAACTATTAGTTTGAGGATGATAGGTTAAGATAATAATAACATATGATCTCAAATCCTTTTTTGGAAACTTCCAAAAACATTATACAAAAGGTGGATCTTTGTCTGAAAGGATACTTCTTAAAAAATTATGCAACCAAACTATATTTCACATATAAAGACTACACAAATCATTGATTATGAATATATCCCTAATAGGTATGAATTGGAATACCATCTTCATTTGATCCATGACTACCCATAGTGAATCATTCATATGGGATTTCTTGTGTAATCCCATCACAAAATCCATAAGACATAATGCCCTTTATATTCTCAATTGGGAAAAGGATAAAACATCCTAGAAAGACTCTCATACTAAAATTTCACTTTTTGACATTTAAATCATATCACCTTCAAATCATATTATATCCTTCTTCATTATGGACCACCAAAACTATCTTAGGATATCATGATTTATATTTCTCAAACCAGAATGCACCACCCATCAATAAGTATTAATCTTCCTCATAAACATATCAAGGAATCAACCAGGATCTTATACTCACCCGCAGAATAGAATAAAATTGACACTTCAAAGAGGCCATCCTGATTTTTACTCCTTATCATATACACTATCTCTCAAAATTAGTACCATTCAGATTATATAGCTTCTCTATCTTGATCTACTCCAAAAGAAGATAAAACACATGTTGAAGTCATACTCAATCATTACTAGGAATCTTGAACATCTAGATGCATGTTTTCAAATAGTACCATCATATTCCACCCAAAAAAAGAATCAATTTCTTCATTTTTTATACTCTATCTCAAAGCATCAGGTAAAACATTTATCCTACCCGATGTATAAGCCAACTAAATGTTGAAATGTTGTATACACTCAACCCTCCTCTTCTACTGATGGTTTAGGCCCTTCTAAGAGAATATTTACGTATGGTTCATGTGGTATATGTATACCACAAACCTATCACCCCTTGAGATAGTGTGTCTGACTTCTCTATGCATGTACCACTTCCACTAACTCTATATCATGATTATTTTCATTCCACCCATGTGGACTCACTTGTCGGGATCTATAAGCAACCACTCGATCCACATACATAAAAAAATAATATGAGCCTAAGTCTAGATGTGTCATAGTACACTGTATAAGAATTACCTAGAACATTTAATGATTGGATAGTTTCTAATTCCATACTAACTTTTATTTCTTGAAAATACCTTTCCTAAGCATAAGACCATGAAAACATAACTTACTTCTTGGTTACTCCTGACATGAGGGATTCAATATGGTAGAATTTTAGAATAAATCACCCATATTAACCTTTAATACAAAATACCCAGATACTAGAATAAATTCTTAGGTCACTCCCTTGATACCATTGATACAACCTTATTTGGGTGCACTAACACTCATACCACTGAGATGAAATGACCAAAAAAGTTCATTTTATCAATCTAGAAACTTAATTTTGATAGCATGATCTAATGTTGATGCTCACTCAATGTACTCAACATGATGTCAACATGCATGGCATGATAGTCTACTAAATGTGAGCACATTAAGATGTTATTGAACAAAAATATCAAAAACTGATCCTAAAAAGGATGGACGAACCTATTCATCAAGGCCATGAATACCACTTGTTCATTCATCAATACACAAGGAACCAATATGAACTCATAAAAGGATTAAATTCCCCTAAAAGTAGTCTGAGGTATTTTTGATGGTATCACCCATAATTGGTGGTATTATAATATCAAATCAATATGATAGAAAACCTTGTCTCCTCCCATATAGTAGAAGAGATCATCGATGCACAGAAAAGGATAATGATTAATAACCATCATATGTTTTAATACCTGATAATCGATAGAAGAAAAAGGAATAATCATCCTCATTGTTAAAAATAGAAAGAGAACCCCATAAAACATGTAATAGGATATATAAAACATTTAGCTTCTAGGTCATCCAATTAGACTTTAAAATCCTAAAGATCTGTAGGTGCCATCCGATAAGGTTATATTGAAATTTTTTAGGTTCTGGACACTAACAAAATTAAAAAATTTATATCTCCCTCATGAGTTAATCCATATAACTCACAATGGAATAATTTCTAAAATAATATTAAACTATAAAAAACTATATCACACCATCATCTAGAGAAATACTATAAATTTGACCTGCAACACAATTCAATATTCATTGAATTGGTCCTATATGTCCAATAAAAAGATCCCACTAACCATGGTGATACTAGATCCTTCTATGTGAGGATAGAAAGGTCGCTCTCATATGATAATAGTTGGTATGTTTCTCAAATAAAAAAACTAATCCATACATGGAATCAAATTGAAACCTATCATTTCTAGAAAAAAAATACTTCCCAAAAGTAATGGTAAACACCAATATATAAAGAACACATCTTGAAAAATTTGATATTCTTGGAAAACACTCTCAATGGTGCATCGATGGTTAAAAAACCACTCAATATTTCAAAAACCAAGCCTAAGACATTTTAAAAAATATGAGATAAAAAGTAATATGATACGCATATATCAAAAAATATACAACAAAAATTTGATGATACAAGAATCATACATCTTTAAATAGAAGGTACTACACCCTCAATTTCCATAGTAGTCTCAATTTCAAGTATATGACCATCCCCTATAAACTAGGCTCTAGTATGACTCCCTAGAGAAATTCCATCTGCTTAGTATTTTTCATCTATCATGGGGGTACCGTGTCGACTTCTTCGGCCTGAATAACATGTTGAAACCCATCTACAATCTTTCTTTGGGGTACTTGAGCCCCTTCTAGACTCAAGTGAATATCTTAATCCCCTTCCACTACCCATTTCTGGAATGTTCCCGTAAAACATTTGATGATGACCCAGTCCACCACATACATGACCCAAAATTAATTGGTAAGGAAATTGTGGGATATTTTTTATAAACATTCCATAATGATATAATTTCAACCAAACACGGTCCTGCAATGGCTTTCCACATACCTGATTACTAGGAACACTAAATCCTTGGAAAAAATATAATAGCAATTATTCTTGTTTTTTGGAGAATAGATAGCATTTCCCTTAATAAAACATCATGGTTTCTACTTAGGTCCTCTCTTGGATTCCACTCTGTGATGAGTACCAAATTCATCATGTCATCGAAACTTGTTAACCAGAAAAAAACTAATGACTAATTCTCATAGGGATTCCCATAGTAAAAATGGATTTCAAGAGATATCTCATCAGCTGCTTGAGATGGATTAAAATTTTTAGGTCGGTGAAATGTATAGAATAGTCTATCAATAATGTTCCTCCCTATGTTAGATGAATGAACTCAATAGCATATTCATCCCTCAATATCTCAAGAGAAGAGTGGTTAAGGAAATTCTTTTTTAAGGACTTCTAAGATGATTCATTTAACTAGATTTCTTACTTCATAATATCCCACCAACACATGAAAAGTTAATGAATCATTTTTGTATAGTTATTCTCCCTCCCATACACAGTTTTCTCAAGTTTCTTTTAGATCATCATGACTAACTCAATCCAGAACTCGGCCTCCTATGGGACTCACTCACCAGAGAACTTATGTGGATGAGGTATCCGAAACTCTCTTTTCATCTCAAAAATCAGTGTTACAAGATGAATAGTATTTATTTCCATTGATCATATAACCCTAAGGAATTTTTTGGGAATTTTAATAACCATCCAATCTTCAAGAACTATAGGATTATTGGGAATAGATTCATTAGGAGCATTGTGATTACCACTATCCTGATTCTCAATTCAAATATGATGATGATGAATTTTCTCTATAAGAACACAAAACTTGGAGAGCTTGGTAATAACAAGATCAACCTCAAAATGTTACTGCAATAGATATCCAATTCCTCCTAGTATCTCAAAACATGGCATTAAATGCGTTTTAGCATGATAAAATAGTTTTTTCATCTCATTTTTAGGTATAATTTATATCTCATATCAAAATCTATACAGGAAACATATCACATTAATATAAATATGTGTCCATCATGAAAAATTCATGTTAATATATATCCTTATGTGCCTATCATGATGGTTACATAATTATATTTCACCACACTGTGTCATGAGTATAAATCATAAGAAACAATAACATGGAACAACATGTGAATCGCCAAGGATGAAATAATATCATTCGTGACATGATAATATCAATAACAAAAATCCCATCCCTAGGAACTCAGATCTTCCCTTATACATGGGTAGGAAATTCCCATGCACATGCTCAAGACCATGTAATGAAAAATCATAGTCCCAATTATCTATTTCCCAAAACGTTAATAAATTTAAAAGGAAAAATTCTTCTTAAATACCATTTTGTAACATCCCTAGATCCAATACTCTCACACGTAGATGAAAATGGATAGTTAGGACACCTCAAGTATACCTCCTCGTACACTAGAGGGTTATCAATCGTTGCAAAAGTGTGGTGAATATAGTAGGGTGACTATATCACCTCATATGGAGTCATAATACATTAGTAATAAATATTATAGTAATGGAAATAATGGAAACAATATAACATATATCAATAAATGAAAAGTTAAAAAAATTATCATATAATAAAAAAATTAATGATAGGATGGTATTTATGTATATGTAAAACTTCTAAAAAAAGATAAAATACATGCTGATAATAATAAACTCAAAAAGATCCCTCTCCCAAACCTCATATTGTTTCTATCTCAACACATCGGGAAATCTAGTAATCATAAATCAACTACAAGTTCCCTTTATATTTTCTAAACATATGTCCCTATAGTATTCTAAACTAACACATGATGACCTGAATAGGGTATGAGTAAAACCAAGTAGGTTAACACCTGAGTGTCTAAACACACCAATATTTTAAGAAGTGAATCAAATGATTAAATTATCTATAGTATTATTTAATTCAAAAATTTATAAAATTCATCTACAAACTACATTGTAATCTTTAGAGAATATATTTAGTCATGTTTTACAACCATACTAACAACAACCATATATCCCTTGTAAATCATGGCTTACATTGGAAGCATTCAAAATGTATCTAAGCATGTGTCATAACTATTCTAATCACAAAGATGTGCCCAAGCTAGAAGATAACACTAGGTGAATCCATCTATATGAGTAAATTGGTATATGTTAGTATATATCATGATGTATAATAATCCTACCATTTTCCATGGTATAGATTTTAATATAGGACTCTCAGCATGTTTTAAGGAATAACTCGATATATAACCATAAGAGTATGTGTTTGGGCATTGGACGATATATATGAATCTCAGAATGTGTCAAGGAATATCCGAATATAAAATAATATCATCATGTTTCTAAACATATCCTGTTATATAATCATCTCAGTATGGGTCACAACATAACCTACTATATAATCATATTAGTATGTTTTAGAAGAGAAAATAACAACAAAAATGATATCACAATAAGAAAACATAAGACCAAGTGGTAAATTAATCAAATTAGAATTTTTATTTCAATTTACCAAATTATTAATTTACAAAAATAATCCATTTCCCAAGGTGATCCTATAACCACAACGAACCTGAATCACATGTTAGTAGATGAGAATTTTCAATCCTTTTTCCATTTCATTATTTTCAATGGTTCACTCTCCCAACGTGTATCCATAATCAAGTGAACACCATCTATCAAATCCTTATAAATCCAATGCTGAATCTAAAATAGGATTTTCATCATTCTATTCCATGAATTAATTATTTTTCACATGTATTAGTGTAACCACCATATTGCATATAGTTAACAATTGAAATTAGACAATATGGATTGGATTTAGAACCCATACCTTTAAATGATGATCAAAAAAACAATTCCAACATGATTCACTAATAAGAACGAAGGTGTATTTGTTTTAATAAGATCCTATATCAAAATCGATCATGATCCGAAATGACATCAACCACAGTGAACATACTACCCTACAAAAGCTAGCGAAAAAGTGATATAAGGGAAAACTTGAACAGAATGACTTACTGGGGTTCTATTTGTGAAAATGAATGTTTATAATGGATGGAAAGGCTCAAAAATATCTAGAAAACTACCTTAGGTTGAGAGAGACCAGGAAGAACTGATGGAATAAGGATATATCAAGTACACAATACATTTTAAACTACTATTCATGGTAAATACATAGTGTGTAATCTCATTAAATATCATATATTTTCTTTTAAAGAGATACACTGAAAAACTGATCACCTTAGATAAATTTTAACCCTAATCAAATATTACAAATTGATTAATGGATGAACAATGTTTATTCATTTTCTGCCATGAATCTAGTTTATATATTGTACCTAACTACTATAAAATGGAGTGTTTGTTCTTTGTATAAAACATTAAATCCCTTTTCCATGAAGGCTCATAAACACCTACAAATCATTCCCATCCATGGAAGACCCTCATAAATAGATTTAATTTTATTTAACAAGAAATAATTAATATGAATACACATAAATCCATAATATTTACTTCATTTTCCCCAACAAATATTCTCTACATTTTAACAACACTCTACAATAATTTTCCAACCAAAATAAGAAACCCGCAAAAAAGTAGTTTGATGAAAACGTCAAGGTGGGACTAACCTAGAAAAGAACAAGATCTTATATAAAAATAATGAATCTAATGTATGGGTTGATAAAAACACAATTTAGACCACCAAATTTTTTTCCATATATAAAAAATGTATATAATAATATTTTTTTATCAAAAGTTTGAGTGAAAAGTACTTTTTATGGAGGAAAAAATATTGTAGAAACCCGGTTCTTTCATTGAAGTAAAAAACCTTCTTTCTCTATTTGTACTTAAGGAAATGGTTGAAAAAGAAACCTATACGCTTTGTATTTTCAAGTACACACTGTTTAAGTAGGGTTACACACTGTATGATTCCATTACATGACAATGTAATGGTTCTTATAGGTCTTGTATAAACACAATGTGTATTTTTAAGTACACTCCATGTAATTTTCATTTCATTGATAAAATGGGTAGTAGCCTTGTGTTTCATTATACGAACAAAACCCTTGTACGGGATCACAAGCGGAAGCTCCGTGGGCAGTTTTCCTCCCATTTATCATCCCAAACTCTGATTCAAGCATTGTAGGATGCGTCAGAACCTAATCAGTAAGCTCTAAATTCTTCTTGAGCTTTTCTTCATGAGTTTTTATCTCATTTAAGTTATCAACGGTTAGTGCTTTTTCTAATTTTGTATGTATACTCTATTCTTGATTGAATCAAAGCCCAACATTGTATGATAATAGTTGTATGAGTATGAGGTAGTTGGTCTTAGGATTTTTATGAATTTTCATAAAGCTTATATATGTCGGAGTGCTGCATGCCAATTTTTGGGGTGTCTCTTTAATATTAGTTTACTCTTATTGTTTTATATTGTTGTTTTGGTAATAGAATAAGTGTTTCAAAGTATTAATTATGTCGTTACCTTGATTAAGGGCCACCCCATGGGTGCATTTCCAATGGAATGATCATTTATGGATGTTTTTCCAAGGTTTCCTATGAGGCATGCCTTGTTTATTTTATTGGGGTGGTAAATTATTAATTGAATTTATAATTGAATTTCAATTGTAATAAATTGTAATTGAATTGAATATGGGTTTTGGATTAGTGATTTATTATTTTCCCCATATTATGCCTATTATTGTTTAAGCATGTTTGGAATGTTTTCTCCAAATTTGATCTAACCCATGTAATGTGGTGATGAAAATCTATTCACATCACTTCGTGGAGATGATTGTTCACACGTATGCACGAACGACATTATGATTTTTATGTGCATGGAAAGGTAAGACCATAAATGACATATTATTATTTCATAATTATAAATATGTCTTGAATGTCATATATAAACTAGTATTCCATCATTATAACCAGTCATGAGTGATGGTGATGGAAAATGAATTATATCAGTTCGTGATGTGGTAGTCCACCATACACATGACTGAATAATTAATTACCAATTTGATGGAATTAGAGATGGATTTAAGTTATTATATAAACATAATAAAATCATAGTGTTTTGAGTAAACCGGAGTTATTATTTCATAATGGTTTAGTTATATTTTTAGTGTGTATAAGAAGAAACAATCCAGAAACACATAATTAAAAATCATCCGTTTCCTTAGGACTCTCTCATTTTCTTAACACCACAACAACTCTAAGGTGAGTGTTATTTATAAAATAAGAGCTATGTATTGTTAGTATATATTCTAGGAAGGTATTTAAATAGATATTGGCCAATACAAATAGGTTTTTAGGTGTTATGAAAATAGAATAATGGATTCCCTTTTATAAGAGAGGGAAGGGGCACTCTTCGAAAAGTTCAAAATATATAATTAATATAAATTAAATTTCAATTAAAAAGGGATCTAAATATAATTTTTTATAATATTGGATGATTATGGGTCTAAATAAATTCATCAAATTAAAATTATATAGGTTATATATAATTTTCAATTCTTATCTTTTTTCTTTAAGAATTATTTATCCTTTTTAATTCTTACCATGACATTATGTAATTTACACATTGAGGATTAATATAATTACTATAAAATGAAAAACGACCAATAAATGAGTCATTAATGACATTATGAGAGATATAAAAATCAGTTTAATGATATTGAAATTTTATGAAGTTTTATATCATTTATTATAATATTTTTTATTTTAAGATATCAATAATGTCAATTTTGAGACTATTCATTACATGACTTATTAAAAATATCATTTCAACAAGGAAAATTTGAAAAAAATACTTCTAAAACATTACTAGGCTTTTAATTTAATCTAAATAATTCATGTAATACATTAATAATGTTGAATTATACTTATTTTGGTATTGTTAATATCATTTATTTTAAATTTCCTTTAATAGAAACATTATTGTATCATCATGGTGCAAGCCATTAATTTAATTATTTATAATAAAAAAAATTATAATTAAACTAGAAATATAAATATCAAAATTTTACCTTAAAAATAGTATTTATAGTAGAACATATAACATCTATAACCATATACTAAAAGTATTTCAATTTTTAAAAACAAAATTGTGACAAAATGTACTTTTCATTTAATATAATATTATAAATGTCATACACTCGTCCATGTGAATTGATAATGTCATAATTTAATAGTAATTTTTTTCTACTCACACTCATCCAAATAAATTAGGACAAATTTTCGGATAATTTAGTAATATTTATAATATTATTTTTACCCTTAATCACCTAATTTTCCCTTAAAGGTATTAATAAAAAAAATTACTAAAGTTACTATTCATAATGTAAAAAAACATGATATGTTTACTAAATTTAGGTCATCCAATTAAAAATATTGAATACCTTTCTCAAAATTCTGAAAAGATAAATTTCATAAATTAAATAAAATTTTATCCAATTTAAGGAACAAGAAAACATGTTTTTAATGTAAAAACATCAAAAGATTGAAATGTTATTATATCAAAATTCATTGTGAAAATGATTAAAATGATAAAATTTTTATCAAATGAAAAACTTGATCTAGTTATGCCTTAAAACCATTAAAAAGATAATTTAATAGAAAATATTATTTTGGGAAAAATATATTTTCAAATAACATGTAATATTCTTTAACAATTCACCAAAATTTAAACATATCATAAAAATATGAAAAATTAAACCAAAGTAAATTTTGGTATTATTCTTCCCAATAAAATTGTTATTTTTTCAAATATAATTTACAAAGTAGAATTTTTTTATAACATTTTCTACATTAAAATGCGATAATACTGGTTTATGGAAAAAACAATGTTTTAAACAAAAAATAATATTTATTATTTACGCTACTGTAAATATTATCTATTTTAATAAATATATAACTAATAAATATTAATAAATATTGGACATTATAATTCTATCATTACTTGGGTTGTTAAAAATATATTCAATATTTAAAATCATTCTACAAAATTTATGGTTTTTATTGTTGTTGAATATAAATACCATTAAAAATAATAAAAACATTATTGAGTAATATATACATTCTTCATTAATTTTTTTTTGAATAAATAATTTTTCATAAAAGTTTGTTCAGATAATTTTCAAAGAATATAAAACTCCAAATGTAGAAAGGATGATTAAAGAAAAATAATCGTCATGATGGTGGAAAATATCATTCCTGATTTACACCTTAATGCAATGATTTCCTTTGACATGTCATATAATTATTAAGTGGAAAATTTTTCATTAAAACTATTGGAAGATTACATTTAATTAATTTTTTAAAAATTAAATCATGGGTACAAATTAATTTTAATAACTATTGGAGAATAATTTAAATATTATTTGAAACATTTTTTGAAAAAATGGATCTTGAAGAAAATGTGTTTTCAACCGAAGAAATAAATCAGGAAGATTTTCTATAAAACAATAATTAAATAATTTATGGTACTATTACATAAAAAATCATGATTAACTAGAAGAGAATAGAATGAAAGCTGTTTACATGGAAAATATAAAATAATTTATAATAAAGTGAATTCAAGAATAAACAATCCCGATTAAAATAATATTGAAACATAAACCCTTACATGTTTGATAATTTCTGAATGATAACTTTTCATGAATGATAGAGATAAATTGTAAAATAAAATATCATGAGGTTAGAAGGATTGCTGAAATATTATGCCAAGTGTATGTATATAAACTATTTCAAAGAGATTAATTTCCTAAAATAACATGTATCTCAAGAATGATGTTTTCAGTGGAAACCCTCAAAAAATCCATATCATTGAAGCGAGATTTAATCACATTAGTGATTATGTATCACAATAAAAAATCCCCAAAATGAAAACTAGAATTAAAAAATTAAATATTGGTGGACCTTTAATATGTAATATTGAAATATTATATTCAATGAAATAGATATATAAGCCATCAATGGAAATTAATTTATGAAACCCCTTTAATTAAACTTAACTTTAGTTGAGATCCTGTTATCCTATAGTGTAGTGTTATTAAACATGTTATTATATTATAAAAGAATAGTATTTTTATTTATAATAACATATATTGTTATTTAATGAAATCAAACTACCATTTCCTTAATTATCATTCACTATCAATATTTTTTCAGGTGTTCATTTCCTTGTTTTATACTATATGTTTTGTCATGAATGTTCCAAATATTTAATATAGAATATAGTTAAATATTATACAGATTTATATTAATGTTATAAATAAATTATTTTTGTTATTTAGATACATATTTTAAGTTATTATTTACTTTTGATCATTCATAAGAATCACATCACTTCGTAGAGATGGTTGGTCATACGTACGCAAATAGAAATTATTATTTCATTAATGGGTGAAATTGTGAGGAAGTGGATTTGTAATTAATTTTCCAAAATTAATATGATACCATATATATAACATATATTAATTATATTTACCATTTTATGCATTCCATGTAAATAGTCTATGATAAATGAATTACATCATTTCTTGAGGTGGTCATCCACCATATAGACAAAAACCCTTATCATTTATTCAAATGAATGGTAAGGTATGATATTAAATGATATATTTCATTTAAAAATGAATAATATGTCATTAATATCATATGTCAACATAAAAAAAATCCTTATTACCTTTCATATAAAGCGTTAGTGAAGAGAAAATCAGATTGCTTCAGCCTATAGTCCTCCATACATATGATTGGCTATATAATATTTCCTATGTAATGGAAAGTAATATGGTATATATAATAAAAAAATTAAGTTAGTTTAATTTTATTAACAATATCAAATATAAAATTTATATACATCATTATATCAAACCTTTTTAAGCTGTGATTGAAAAAAAATATGCTTTTCTGTGAGGCGGTAGTCCACTGTACATGCGATCAATGGTTTTAATTCACATTTAATAGAGGATGAGATTTTGTTAGGTCATTACAATATCATAAAAATATATTAATATGAAATATAATGTGGTTATTATATCACCATGTTTTAATAATATATAATATATTTTGAAGAATAAATATAATGAAATACACGGTTAGGGATATTAGCTTTCATTTATACAAAATCTTTGGTTTCTATCAATTGACATAATAGGATCACTTTTTGACAAAAAATTGATTCAATTATGGGGGTAGGGAAATATGAAAGTGATTTTGATGGGTATATAATGAACTAATGGGTTTTATAATTGTAGAAAGGAGATTATAGGGGTCCCCTTTTATAAGTGGGGGAGGACACACTTAAAATTTTTTAATTAAAAGAATTATAGCCACCTTTGTGTCATGATAAAAGGATTAAAAATAGTACAATTTTAAAACTATTAATTGATAAACTCTAAATATGATAATTAAATTTAAATTACACCTATTTGGGTCATTTGGTAACACTTATCTTTTAAATTTAACACCCGGTAAACTCATTTTATCCTTAACCATGGTAAATAATTTTTACTATATTCAAAGCTTATTATAGTATACAATTAAGTTAACCATATTATATAATATTAATTATTATGATTCTAATTATGGAATCTTTTTATTCGTATATTCAAATACTATAAGTGGTATAAATAAATTTAATACTATACCCATAGATGTGTGAAAACAATTTTTTTCAAAAAATGATTTTTTATGGAAAATATTGCCTCGTATTAACTATATAGAAAAAATTCATAATTAGATGGATTTAAATTTGTATTTAAAGATATATAATCTATAAATTTTATTTACATAATTCTTTATTAGGTGGTATTTTAATTATTTAATATGGGGAAACATTTAGCACATTATGTTAGTTTTTAGAAAAAATGGTATTTCAAAGCCTTAAAAACATCTAATAAAATCTAGTATATATATTTTTTAAATGAAACTAGTCGGATTTAATATTATTCAATAATTATTATGTTATTTTTTAATAAATTTGAAGTAATAATTATAATTAATTTTTTTAAATGAAATGAGAATTTTATAAAATATGATATTTTTCTCTATTTACAAAAAAGTATGTTTTTTGGGGAAAATCCCAAAATATAAGAATAGTTTAATATATATATTTTGATTTCAAAAAATTATTAAATTTTTAAATCAATTTTCTGAAGTTTCTAAATATTTATTTTCTTATTTTGTGCTCAAAAGATGATTAAACCTTCTTTTAAAGAAAAATATTGTTTTTCAAAAAAATTATTTTTCATTCATAAAGTTATTAATTTATTTAAAAACAATAGATAAACATTTAATTTATTTAATACATTAGTAAAAATTATAATTTTAAAAATTTAGTTAGTTATTTTTTATACCTTTTGACATTACATCTCGGTAAAAATGGCCATTTTAACGTATAATATTGAGTTTCATGGTCTTTGTAAACCAACTGTTGTTTTCATCACAATATATTAAAGAGATTGAGTTTATTTAAAAAGAGATATTTCATAATTTCCTAGCGTGTTACATTCTCTTATAATCCTGGTGTATTGTTTTATATATTCTATCCACGATGATATTCTTCTTTTATAATCTATAGGTGTTATGAGTTCTAATTTTATATAAAATTTTAATTGACAATGTATTTTTTTTATCATATCCATATTTTCCATAATAAATTTATTATGGAATAATGGGATGAAAGAACTTTTTAGAAAAATATATAAACACATATATCCATTTTCTTGTGTCCATATTCTTATGAATGTGTGTGCATATGTAAAATTTTTATATAGATGGATGATGTTTAGTTTTTAATAGAGTTATTTCTATAAATATTTTTTTGAGATGAGTTGTGAAAATATGTCATATACATTGTTTTTAAAATTTTGATTATGTTTTTGTAATTATTCATTAGAATACCATAAACATATATGAAGCTCTCTAATGACATGTATACTTGTGAGGAGAGATTATCAATTGTAAAACATCTCCCAAATGATTATATTATTAAAATGCTAAGATGAGATTCTTAGGATCATTATTAGTCAAGCTTGGTTGGTGATCTTTTCACAAGTTTTGATTACAAACTAATTAATGAATTTACTAATGGTTTATTATTAGGACCTAGCTAGTGGACTTTGGACAAATATTTTTTGATATTAAAATTTTGAAACCATGAATTGACATTAGTTTAATCAAAGTCATGCTCCCTAAATTCTATGACATGAAATATATCATTGAAATATGTCAACTAATTATTTCATTAATTTATATATCTTTTTTTATTTAATTAATTTGTATTTTTTTAATATTAAATAATTTTATAAATCAATAAATACAAGAAATTTATCCATTAAAATTTTAATGGTGTATTAATAATAAATGTTCATGCAAGCATGTAATGTTTAAATTAATGAAGGTTAAACATAATGTATGTGTCATAGTTTATCTGAGCATGTTTGGTCACACCCTACACTTGAACTTTTTTTACATATGACAAGGTATCCATTGGCTCTAGTAATGATAAATCACCACACTATAGAGTGTATAATTAACTATATTCCAGATACAGAGTGTTACATGATAAGAGATCTCACATATTACATGAATATGGGTAGATTTCATAAATTTTGGTTATATATTTTTATTAATAATTAATATGAATCAGTATCAACATCACTTTAATATATTACCCATTTTTATTAACATTTTTATTTTTATCGATGTATTGTTGAATAAATTTGTTAATTATATCAAAAAATTATATTTAAATTTCATGTTTTATTCACTATTACATTGGGTATTTTTCCTCATTTCAATGATCCAATTTTTAAATTATTTTTTACCCAAATGACACTAATTCTTTGGAAATTCTCATGAGTTTTTCTTCGTTACAATGAATGAATTTCTTTTACTGTAAATGAGACACAACTGTTACCATATTTGGAAAACTAATTATGTGGAATGTTTTCCTACACTAAATAGTTGGAAAAACAGATTGTGAGTTTCAAAACATAAAATATTGTATTAATACTTTTTATAATAAGTTATTCAAAAATAAAATTGTATTAGATTCTATTTATTCTTTCAGTTAATTTGTAAATAAGGTTTATTGGAGAATAGACCACTTGAAATCAATATGTATGTTATGAGCATGTTTCGATAAAATACTTCTTGTGATGATCCTGTAATATTCTTGTTATGAGGTGAATGTTAAATATTTTTTTTGAGTTAGTATTATTGTTAAATTTATAGAATATTTTTTAATTTATAGTGTATTTTAGGGATGCAGGATTTTGGATCATGGTAATGAGATAATTGAAAAACATTTAAACCCATTTCAGAATGTCTAGGGATCACTTCATGCATAATCCATGATTTATTAAACTATTCAGTAAAGTTGTGTATATTGTTCTTCAAGATATAGGGTGATATAAAATATTGGTTAAAACTTGCAGAAAACATATTTTATGAAAGAAATTTATATTTTATTTTATTTTAAAATCTATTAATTTCTTATGATAATTTATCAATTTTATATGAAGTTTCTAATTTAGTTTCCTTAGATTTATATGTTTTCAAAATTATTTCAATAGGTTTGATAATTTTTTTTATAGATTTATATCAGATTATTTCTCTCTAGTCCATCCAAGACAACCATCTCTAAGGAATATTGAATAATTATCAAGATTATAATATGCCAATTTATTATAATCTTATAGAAATAGAAATTTAAATTATTTGATACATTTAATATTGATATATTCATACACTAGAAAAAACTTTCATTGATCTCTAAATTTTCATCTTTATAATCCTTTTTTCATTATGCCTAGAAAATACCTTAATAAGCATAGAAGAAAATTAAAATATATGTGGGTTTTTAAATTTCAGGAGACACTAGATTCCTCAAAATAAATACTTTTGGAATTTACATTTGTGGTTCTAGGAAAAAAGTAACAAGATTCACTCGTTTATTCCCAAAAACAAAAGAATATATCATGAAACTATATAAAGAATTAGTTTCAAAATGATATTTTATTCTAAATAATGATGTTAGAGAACTAATTTTTTTTTTAAATTTTCTAATGGTAAATTCAATGTAATTAAATTTTCTAACTGGATGATTTATTTACTATATGTTTTACATGAAATGGTAACTAACGACACTCTGAATCATCAAAAGACCAATATAGGACCTAAAAAGGATATATAATCTATGATATATTTATTCAAACTATAATCCAATGATGATGTGTTGAATATGATACTCATAGTAGAAATAAATCTAGATGGATAGTATGGTGTACAAAGTTAATCTTATTTTCCCAACGGTAGTGGAGTTTCCCATATATATAAGATGGGTGATCATGAATACCTCAGTTGGGGAATTTATTGAAGTAAAATTAATATTTTATATTTCAGTTATTCACCATTAGAAAATATTATATTGTTGAAATATTAATAATTTTTCATGACTTGATGTTCAATGTCATCATGTTATGAAGATCCCAATGATCATTATACATATGAATATATGGGTCACCTAAAAAATAGTTTCTGTTATATCCCATCTTAAAGATGAATTATGTGTTATTGATAAATAAATACATCCTCAAAAAAGGTCAATACCTAAATAGTAATTTTATATCATACACAAATTAACATAGGAAAAGGAAATTATTCTCAAAATTAAGGTCGATTTTGGAGTGATATATAATTTATATGTAGGTTCAAATATCAATTAGAATATAAGATTATTATATATTTATTTGATAACAGAAGAGTAATTTGAATGTTGAATTGAAATATTGCGATCTTCTGTAATTATCACATCATCAATTCATTCTTAATTTGTTAAAAAAGAAATATCTCACTCTTTTATAACAACTCAAATGTTGTTATATCGAATATAATTTCTAAATTGATTCCATATGTGGTGAAGTAATTAACTCTGCCTAGGATGAAGAATCATTATTGTTTTATTTTTTACTCATTTGTTGTGTCTATAGTTATACTGGTGTTAGAATGAGATTTTACCTTCCTTAATCTTAACCTATTTTATTTCACATAATGACTATATTAATTGATAATAAAAAGAATGTGGCATTTTTTTCAATGAGGCATTGTCTTCATGTCTTCTGATTGAGAATTTTAATTCTTTTCAAGGTGAATGAGATATTTTAATGATTTAGGGTAGATGGAATCCTCTTAATGTTGTAGAATATTTATGACAATTTTCATATCTTCTATTATATTACATTCACGTATATTTAAAACGCGATATTCATCTATTTATAATAGATTTTATATAAGTGTTTTACAATGATTTCCCTAGTTTACCTATAGTTATTTTTTTGAGTTTTCTAATAATCATGTCGATATGATGTAAAATATATCATTATATTTCAATATAATTGATCAAGACAATAAAATTGAATTCAAGGATTTACCTGAAAATTTGTAAAAAAAGGATTCATTCATCATAGGGTATGACAGTGGGAATCTCTTGTATTTTTTTCATAAAATTATAATAGGGTATTTACAAAATTTATCAAAAATAGAATTTTTATGAAGTTAAAATGAAGAATAAATACACTCTATATTATAATGATAAACTCTTTCCACAAGTGAAATGGGTAAGATGGTTCTCAAGAAATTTTCTATGTATTCGGTATCCCTAGTCAGTGATAAATGAATCTGATATAATAACACATTATTAATTAAATAAAACCAGTTATAATACCACGTGATAACTTAAATTGAATAAATCTTGTTTGATATTTATCAAAAAATTGTATTGAACCACTCAAAAACACCTGTACTCCAATGATATGGTTCTTGGTTTTGATTTTTTATATTAAATAAAAAAATATGAACATAGTCATCACATAGGGGTTGGGTTTATAATTGATATACATCATTACTAATTTGTAATTTTGTTTTTATTTGACTTATATATCCAAGGGTAATGTTCTTCTATGTTGTTTTCTAAATATGTGTTATCTATTGAAGCTAGGGAGCTGAAAGCTAAAATAACATTGAAATTCAAAATAAATATCTTCCTCATATGATGATTTTGAGGTTTAGAGTGAAAATATTAGTATTTAATAATGTATTTATCAATTTTTTAGTCATTAATAATATCTCCCAGTTGAATTTGGATATTTTTTTGATATGGTTATATATTTTAAGGATCATTTGATTAAGTTAAAATGAAGTTAACATAGAACCCAGTACTAATTTTATCATATTGTGCATAACTATATTTATATTATTATGCTGATTTTTTTGTAACACCCAATGATTTAGGACATAATTATCAATCCCTAATTTATATTTTCATCATTCAAAAATATTGTTTTCAATTGTTTAATCTTGACTTTAAAATAATCCATAAGACATATGAATGAAAAAAATATCACATAATTGAACATTACACAAAAGTAAATATTAACTTTTAATAGATTCCCTAGATAATTAAATCAAATAAACGTGCATAAAATAAAATTATAAAATAAATATAATAGAAAATATTTAACTATAGAAAATTTTTAGGATCATTTTTATTAACCAGAATCATTAGTTTTAAAAAGAAAAATACACTGACAAAAATTATGAATGGAGAAGTCATTTTGTAAAATAATACATAAAAATAACTACAAATTGATGTGTTATTTTTTAAAAATTGATGGGATTGAAATTATAGGATGTAATTTCATAATATCAATGCTATATAAATATTTTTATTATGTGTAAAATTATTTGGTTTATTACATATTAATATATTAGCAATATATGACGATTGGTATATAGTTCATATTCATAATGATTATTTTTATATTAAAAAATGGTAAATTTTCATAATTAATAATTTATTTAAAATAAAATATAATTTTAGAATGAATAAAATGATATAATCGACAATTAAAAAAAATTATTCTAAAAATATTTTCTGTCAAAATAAATATTTTTTTTAAATCTAAAAATTCAATAAATATATGAAATAATTTTATATAAAAAAATAATGATTAGTAATATAAACAAATTTAACCCTTAAATTAATTTAAAAGCATTAAATGACACTAATTTATTTCTTCAGTGATGATGAAAATTTATTTGATAAAAAATCATTTTCTATTATATGTTTTCTATTTGTAAATATTATTAGTTCTATTTGGTGAATTTTTTTTATTAAATATATATCTTATATATACATTATAAATTAATTAGTATTAATAATTTTCACATCCAGTTGTTAGAGATTATAATAAAATCATTTAATGATAAAAGGATATATTTTTCAAAGATCTATTTTTATGTGTAATTTTTTAATCTCAATATATTAAATTCGTCATATTTAAATGATGAATCTAATGTTATACTTCAATGGACAAAAAATTATATTAACAAATCTTTAATTTTTAATTGATATGGAATAATATTAAGAAAAGAATAATATTTAATATTAATTGATATATATATATATTATCATTTCATTTAAATGTTAAATTTCATGTATGTAATAATTAAATTACATTAAATAGAGTCTAAATTTTTAATTATCATATGAAAATATTATTTGAAAATTAATTAAACTATTTTTTATAAATATATGTTAAAAATATTAAAATTGAGTGACAAAGATAAAGGTAACATGAGGTAAATGTGTCTAATTATGGGTAAAGACCTAAGATATCAAAAAACATTATCATTAAATGGGAGGATTATGGTACAATAAACCTCTACTCATGAATTATTTATTTCTTATACCCTTGTGTACACATTCCATTTTAAAAGAAAATCTTATACATCATGGAATGGGTATTGGTTAAAATTACACTAAAACTAACCAATAAAAGTACCCCTTCTCCACCAATAAAAAACCACAAATTTTTATTTTTTTCACTCATTAATCCCTAATAATGTTTCCTATATCAAATTCTATTTAGGATTTTTTTCTTATGGTACTAAGAAGGAGGTTAAAATAATTATATCTAGGTGAGCCCATTTCAAGAAAGAGTTAATTAATTAATGTATGTATATAAGATATTATCTTTGTTTTTTAATTATATTTTAACCTCAAATATATATAAATATCATTATAAACTCTAATTATATTCTATCAACAATATTATGATTTTATTAAAATGATACTATTATTCTATATCCATAAACTCTTAATTATTCATTAGCATAACATATTATTGTTTGGGTTTTCTCAACCACCTACATGAATGTAACTATAAAAAACAATATCTTTCATTGTGAATAATGATAAAGTCGATAATAAAAACAATATTATATATTAATGTATAATTTAGGTTTTTAATGTGTTTATTTTTGAGTGAACCAAATTTTAATGGTCACTTTAAAACAATTTTTTTAATCAAAATATTACCTAAATCAATATAATTATAGATGCCATTCTCAAATACCATAATAATATAATCAATAAAATGAACATGAGGCATCTTATACAGTATATTAATGGTGATCCCACTACCTTTAGTAACCACTAAATGATTAACATAGTCTTAAGAAATGATTATTCATATCAGCACTATGAAACTTGTATAAAATATCAAATTTACTAACTTATGAAAGTAATTATGGAAAATATTTGACTAATATATTCTTAATGTAAGATTAAAATTGATTATTTAAATTTTTAATAGTTTTAAATAAGTTATTAAGAGTTTTGAGTTTATTATATTGTTTTTTTAGTAACCTTAATGGATGTCGAGAGTAAAGTCAAGTGTTTATCATGTCAATTTCCATTCATTGTAATATAATTCATAGACTTTTTTTATAATTTATTTATTATATATATTATGTATCAATGAAAAATATAAAAAAATTATTGATATTGATGAAATTTAAAAAGTAATTCAACGTGATTTCTTTTATGGGATCCCTATTTAAATGTTACCATACCCATAATGGTTAATTTCCAATCACGCATTGAAATAATGATTCATTATTTTTGGTAAAGGATGGGGTCAAAGCATCAATTATTATTAATGAAAAGAAATGCCCCTTTAACTAGGTAGATGGAGACCCATTACATAGCCCAAAGGCCCAGTGAGCATTTTTCCCATTACATGGCCCTGAGGCCCTAATTTTTCGCCAAAGGCCTATTTTGTGAATAGTACTGCTACAGTACCTGCCTACTACAATACCCTATAGTACCCGCCACTGCTACAATGACATTCCGCCGCTATAGTGCCCGCTATTTCTATAGTGCTCCCACTGCTAAAATACTACTACAGTACTACTATAGTACCCTACACCAAATGGGGTTTGAACCCCCATTTTTCATGTAGGATTAAGGGGTGCTTAATACTAAGAGAAACCCCAACCGCAAATAATATTGATATATTATTTTTAAAATAAATTTTAAATAAATTAAATGTCAGTTCCTTAAAAGAAAAACATATATTATTATCCCAAATTTATGATTTGGAATAAATCGCTTCTTACTATTTCACCTCCTTTATGTTCTAAAATCAATAGAAGGGTTTCAAATTTGTGGGTCTGTCTTTTCTAAATTTATTATCAACATTCATTGACCTAAATATTAATTTAATTTTATTTCTTTTATAAATAAATAAATAAATATTTATATCCCTAAGTTAATTTTATACAGATAATTATGTTGTTCCAAAAACATTTCAAGGAATATCTTTTTAACATTTTTTTAATTGTCCATCTACTTATATATGTGGGCATAATTATAAAAGTGTGAAAAAAATATTTTCATAACATCTTCTGCATAAATGAATCTTCCCATTTAATTCTTCAGTTTTAACTATTATATAACCATAAAAAGTTTTCATGTTTTTAGAAAAGTTATTCAATTTAACATTTTTTATAAATTATTTTCTATCAATATAAATGTTATTACAATTAAAGAATATTTCATCCAATTTTCAAATAAATATTATAATTATCTTTTTAGTGTCTTCAATATATTTTTCCATATCCATTAATTTTTAGTATGTTTTTCTCAGGATATAATACTATGGTACCATCCAAAATATTTTTATGATGAAATTATAATATTTTTTACAAATCATTATAAAAATCTATATATCATTAGATCATGATGGGATACGGGTTTTCAGTCCATAAAAAATGTTATATTTAACTTTTTATTATCTAATGTTGATAAGGTAATGTGGTGTGGGTTGTTATCCCACATCGAATAGGATATGGTTTTTGGGTAATTAGGAAATACCAATAGGTTATGAATCGTCGGGGGATCCCGATTTAACAATGCTATAGGGTAATGGTTCTCCAAGCCTATTATGATATAAATTAAATGATGATTAACATTTATTTTTTTTGTGATATCTATAAATAATTGTAAACAAAAAATCATGCGTTACAAAATGTACCAATTCCATGATTATTTACCCATGTTTCCGCACTCATATAAATCAGTCATTATCTTATGACAAAATCCTCATTTCATGAATCACATTTTATGATCTAGGATTAATTTTTTATGATTACCATATAATATATTCATATACCTTGATTATTTTATTATACCTAGATGTTTATGCTATGCTCACTTATGAGCATTGATTTTCATTCCTTTTGATTACCCCTACTGATCATCTGATCTCAATAATTTTATTAATTTTGATTCCTTTGGTTATGCAGAATACTATAACATATGAAATTTTTATAAGGGTCTCTATTGTGTTGTGATGATGTATAAATGTTCACATATTGTAATATATAATTTTTCCGTATCTAATCTCCAAATAAAAAAATCCATAATATTTTCATTGTAATATATTTTGTTATAAACTGAATATACTTTTAAATTGATGTAATATATATATATATATATTATGGTTTGGTTATCTCATTGATAATTTAATTCTATTGAAAACTCATAAAAAAGATCCAATTAATTTCATATGGATAACCCTAATTATTAACACATTTTAAAAACTTCCAAAACTATATCCACTAATTGGATTCTGTTGAGAAAACATTGAAATATTTGGGGAAATTACTCTTTTTAAATAATTTTACCAAAAATATCACGGAAAATATAGAAATATATTTACATTGATGGATTATAATATTGAACATAGGTGATTTGTGTAATATTATTAAAAGTTTTATTTTTAACTATCTTCTAATTTTATAAAGGGTAATTCCATTACTTACATTCATAAAAGGATATATTCATCTCAATATTGATATAATTATTTGAGGAGTATAATTTGATGACCCTTTATATTGAAATTAACCTAGAGGTTAAAGATGATAAATAAGTTATATTCATTTAACATTTATATATTACTTACCATCTTTATGAATTGATTCTTTTAAAGGAACCATCAGATTCAGAGTGAAATCATATTATAGATATTATAATATATGGGGTGAGAATATGTGATTTTTCTCTTCCAGCTAATTGTATAATTTATTTATGAAATGATTTTTGTTCCCTCTTTCACAGAGGAACACAATAATTAAAGACTTCCATAAATTCCCAATTAAATATCATCTAAGTGAAAAAATTTAATACAATATGAAATGAAAGTATTTGTGGCCTTGTATAATAATGTGTACCATTGATTTTGTATCCCAGTGGTCCATATATAAACAAGTTATGATAGAAAACTGAAACATTGTTAATATGATACAACCTTTGTTTATTCCATATGAGAAATCGGATATGATTACTATATAATTTATTATTTGATTACATGGTAATACTTATAGGTAAATTATCTTTGGGTAATCATTGATTGGTTGAACATATCTACAATTTTTATCTTAATTGAAGAAAAAAATTTAGGGAACATGGGAAAATAAAAATGTATGATATTGTTATGCTTCTCTAGTTTCTATCAAATATTATCTCTAATAAATAACCATGCAACATTTTTAGTTTTTAAAACACCACCTTCTTCCTATATGATTATAGATGATATTTATAAAGGATTATAAACCATAAAAGAAACTCAAAATATTGATAGAGATCCAAATATTGTTTGATATTATTTTTGTAATGATTTTAGATTTTATGTAAATTGTTTTTAAATATATGCTATATTTTTTTCTTCCATTATTACCCCATCCATCCTCAAGGGGTAATCGCCTTGGATATCTATAATTTCATTATATTACCCTTTCCAAGTCTTCATTAAAGGTTTTTATTCTTTAAAATAAGTCATTTTAAATCATCATCCTTCATATTATTTCTATAAATTTATCTACCCTATTTACATTTCATAGTCATTACGACCTTGAGTTCCACCAAGCAAGATTTTTGTTTTGGGATTTCAAATTTTTTGACTTTTTTTAATCTATTAAAAATAATTCACCTTTAATACTAAATTAAAAACCATTTGTGAAAATTGATTCATCGTGTAACTATATACATCCTTTAATAATTCCATTATTTTAGAAATGATTATTTATTTCTTATTTAATGTTTTCTTCCATCATAGATTAGATTTATTATATATTACTAAATTATTTATATATGAAAATATAATTTATTCATTTTGATTTTAATTATCCTCATTAAATTGCATATCCTAATAATAAAAAATTAATTTTTATATAAATTCAATAATGGGATGTCTTATATATTCTTAATTTTGTTTTGTTATTAAATTAAGGAAGGTGTTTTAATAGAATATGTTGAAATGATTTGTAGATATGTATTATAATTATTTTTTAGTTGAATCAAAATAAAAAATAAATGCCTAAAAAATCATAATGTTTTTACTAAAATTTTTACATCCTTATGTGATTGTGGTTCTTTTATATGAAATATGTTTGGGTGTGTGTGGAATTATTTTTTCAATGAAATATATATTTTTATAAAATTGGATCTCCCATTATTGTGTGTTTGTTTGTATGGTATTATATTTTTTCATATACTTTTTTTAATGTCATAACTATTTAGAATATAGTGAACATAATGGGAGTGCATTGGTTTCCTACAAGGGATTCTATATACAAGAATACTTTCGTGGTTATCATTTGAATTTCATATATTCACACCATGGATTGATTATGAACAATCTATGTTAGGATAATTTTGAAAATTTCTATATGGTTCCATTTTCATACATATGGAATGTTTAGATTATGAATTGACAAGTGACTTCAACGTCAATTTAAGATCATTATTTTTCAACATGTCTATTTATAAATGATTTTTGGATTGACCATAAGTAACCTATATATACATTTTATTAGTCCTATAGAAACTCTATACTAATTCATTAACTAAAATTATATCATTAAAAATATTTCATTTTTTTCATTAACAATAATTTATATTCCTTTCATATTTTGAGAACATGTTAATTTTTAAATAATAGTCTAAAATTTTAAAACCTTATTGAGTTTTTTTTATAAAAATAGGAACAATTATATCATAAATGTATTTCAAACTTCAATGAATTGATTCACATAATAATGGATGAAAATAAAACATGGTGTAAAATATTATTGAGAATGGTTTCTCACAAAATAACAGAAGACATTATTTATTTACACATTATATCCCTTATTATATAAGTAATACTAAACACATTATTAGTGAGAGAAGATAGATATAATAATTATATTGGATATATCTAGTGATTGGTTGGGGTACTATGTTATTTCATGGATATAAGTAACATTAGCATGTTTTTTTGTTTTGTATGTTTTTATCTATTTAAGTATTCATCCACAATGGATACCCATTACTTTTTTCATCTTACATTTTTACCCAGTTTTTATTTTTATATTTGGTTGGTTTTATAAAAAAAATTTATTATTTTTATGTAGCAGTCCTTACGGTTAATCATTAGATGATTCACTATTAGTATAGTAGACTAGGACCCCCACTCTCAGTTCTTATACTGAAATCTAAAAATTTCCATTCCTGGATGTGAATTTTATAAATTTGACCCAATTTGTTTCAATTAAAACCATTCAACATAAAAAATAAATCTTTGATCACTTAAATTCTGCTGAACCTTTCATGTTTTATTTTAGAGTATTTGGATAAGATTCTACATAAATGATTCACATGTCTTTAAATAAGAATTTATCCCACCTAACCAATCATTTATTATTCACATTAAGACACCATCCAAATAAAAATTAAATTACTTATATACATAAATCATTCAGAAAAATTATTTAAATCCATGGTAAAAGGAATAATTTGAAGGGTAAGATGAGATGTACAACAAGGGTAAGCATTAGAATAAGTAATTTAATGTAATTAATGGGAATAAGTGTTCATAAAGGTATGATTCCAAAATCAAAGTTCATGAGAGATAATAAAAGAACTCATTCCTCTAAATATCTTGATCATCAAATATGAAAATGTATAAGAGAAAATATTCATCATAAAAATATATCAAAATTCTTGTGATATCGATCTCAATCATTAAAAATAATAAATACCAATAATATGAAATTAATAAACTTTTTGATAACATGGAGAATCAATTATGTTAAATCCTTTGAAAACCCATTCAAATCCATTTGAAAACACTTTTGATTAGGATAACCATATGGCAGAGTTCAAATATAATCGTTACAAAATGCACTAGGGAGCTATAATGGGTTGAACTAGTTCTATATGGGTGGCCTTGTCATATAAGTTTTAATGGGATCACCTGATGCTACAAGGGTTACCTAATCTTGTAAAATGTAACAAGATCACTCAATTATATTTGGGACACCCCATTGTATAAAGTTTAACAGGCTCTTCCAATACTTTCTGATCCTCGTCCTCCGGTAAGATGTCCAATAATCTCACCATTAAAAAAACACATAAAAATAAATCATCATTCCTTTTAAATCATGATTATTCCATGTAAAAGATAGAGGTGTCATGTAAATCATTTAGAAACATGAATAAATATTGGAAAAAATGAGTTCTATAAAAATAAATTTGAAACGTGGTTATCCCATGGAAAATAACTGGGTAACTTAAAAATATCATTGAAAAATGATTAAACAAAAGAAATGAAATGGGTTCCATATAAATCTCCCTGAAACAAGAATAAGCTATAGAAAAGAAATGGGTTCCTTAAAAATCTCATTTAAATAGTTTTTTTCTATATAATTGTTAATGGTTTGATATAAATCTCATTGAAACATGATTAACCCATGGAAAATAAATTGGATCTATAACAATCTCTTTGAATCCTAATTAACCTTTCGAAAATAAACTGGCTCTTTAAAAATATCTTTGAAAACAATCATAATCAAAATTAAGAAATAATTAGTATGTTATCAATAAAAATATCCTTAGTGTATGATATGTAACAAAAAGGGTTTTTTCATTGATAAAGGTAAATTTCTTTAAAATACCATTAAAAACATTTTTATTAAGATAATATCCAAACATTAAAAGTGTCACATACCACTTAGAAACATTTGAATCATAATCTCCATAAAGGAATAAAACATAGAAAAACCATAAATTACCATATAATAAATAAATTCCTATTATTAATTGTGATAGGTGTACATATACCCCATATAAAAGAAGTTTTGTGTACAGAAAAATAACTCAATTTATGGAGGTTGAGACAAAGTCCCTTACTACATGAGTAACTTTTGTATAATGACATCCATGAAAGAATAAAATTAATTTGAACTTTTAGTATCATTAAATAAATGAAATTAATTATTAAAAAAGTCATAGGACATTATATACACCACTTAAAACATATTAGGTTCATAATAAATAAATAAAGAAAAATGGAATGTAATTTGAGGGGAAACCCCTTACTCAGAGTCCAATTCGTCATGGTTGACCTATATATTCCTAAATAATAAATTCATGTTAATTATTTACTTTATTGAGAACCATTGATTTTTTATTATATTTATTTCAAATATATATAATTTTAATACAAATACATAATCAATTAAGTTACTGTTAGATTTTTTATCATATTCTACATATATATAAAAACATCCCTTTGATTATCAATTTTGGTAAATGAGGTCATTATTTAAAATTCTATAGAATAATTATTATTAAATAATTATAACATTTTTGTGTCAATTATAATTTTAAAATCAATCAAAAAATATGGTTATGAAAAATGAACCAATATTATGATCATATACACGGTAGGCTATACGCATGTCACGACCCATCCCCCTAGGCCCGTATCATGACTACCCCAAGCCCACCTTCCATAGGCCAGGGGCTGGTGACTAGCACAAAAGGCGTAAATCCCTAAAATGGGAAGGGATTTCCTTTATAACTGTTAGCAAACACAACATAGTACAAAACTGAAAGTAAAACACTATGTAAACCTGTATACAAATGAAGTGCTGGAAAGTAAAAGCAGCCGGAAATACAAGCCCAACTATAAAGTACAAGTACAACTAAAAATCATGTCCAACTGAAGAAAATTAAAATAAATATTGGGTCATCCTCTAGGGGTTCCTACAATAAGGGTAGGTACAAATGGCCTCCTCAGCACTCTCGTCCGTCCGTCTGCTTTGTGTAGCATCAGGCTGAGTGGTCCACCTCCAAGTACTGTCCAATCCTGCTACTCTCAGCCTCAGTCCGCACTGTCCATCATCTAAAACCAACACAACAAGGTGCGGGCATATCCCGTGCAGGGGTGAGTATAACGATACTTAGTAGGGACCCCAATACCCTCAAGGTCTCACAACATCTAACAAGGATAAACAAAAAAGTATGAAATCAATGGATAACCATTACATAGGTATATGCCCATATATATACCTATGTTATGTAGTTTCCCATATCCATCATGAGGAAAACAAAAAATTCATTGACTCAGCTCAAATCGGGATTTTCATTATTGAAACCACAGCCACTAGAAATCCTCCTCTGTCGAGTACAGTGGGCATGTCACGACACCAAGGAGCTTCTCACTAAACATGGACTACTAAGGTACTCCTCCTGCCAAGTACCATGAGTCTACTGCCAACTACCAGCCGCTCCTCCGCTCTGGGTCCGCTACAAACTACCAGGCGCTCTACACTAGGCAAGTCGAATCACACCGAGTCGAATCAGTCAAGCAGTCATTAGGTCTCCCAGCTACTAGGTGTTCGTACTCTATCTGCTCGTCTCTGGAAGGATCTGCTCAACCAGCTACTGGTCAATACTCCAACTATCGTGATTTTTCATGAAGAAGTATCTCAAAGGTCCGCTACATCATAGGGGTCTTAACGCAATAGAAGGTGCGTCAATCGTATGTACAATCTATTAGTTATTAGCCATTTAGTCCTGGGGGACCAGTTGGATTCGGGTATGATCCAACCAGATCGTAACTCAAAAATACCCCGAACTCCAGTGTGGTATTCTCAATGGGACGACTTCGTTTCATGAATACTGGCACCACTGACGGTTCGTCAAATGGTCGTCCGGTGCCAAAGATATGGCCCAAGAAGGTAAAGGTTTGGAAATTGGACCGGGTCCGGTCTAACCTGGTTGGACCAAATCGGCCCAACCCTGTAACGCCCCGACCCCAGCTACCCAGAGTCGGTGCATTACTTCGTAACATTGGCATGATCACAAAAGATCAAGTCTCGAAAGACCGATTAGTTTAGTAGCCTTGGAAACACTAGATACATTCATAAGTCTTTCATTACATCAAAATTAAACAAACTACAATAACATGGTCTTCATAGTCTACACTCATATCTTCACTGACTATTCTTGCAAGTCAGTCATAATACACTTCTTCACATCCTGGAAAATTTTTAAACATTGAAAGGGGTGAGCTCAGATGCTCAGTAAGGATAACAATATTGCAGAAGCTTTTATAAGAAAACATAAGCATTTAAGGCAATGTATAACTAAAACAAAAGCCTTATTGAACTTGAACTTTAGCATAATATGGCAAAAGTAAACTGAAATAATTCCATTTACTTACTCACATGGATATTCTACTAGTCGAATAATCACATGAAATATCAATAACCACTTCCATAATGAGGGAATGTATAATGCCGGACATTCTGAAACATTTTGTCAAGGCCTCGGCCAAGACGTCTAAAATGATTAAGGCCTCGGCCAAAACCATAAATCAAATTGGGAAAGGGCCTCGGCCAATTCCATTTCTAGTTGACTCATGAGACCTACCGATGCATCGAGGAGCTATAGCGGGCTCCACCCGTCACATATTAAGTCCAATACATTCCTCATATGAATAGGTTTAAACATAACATAAATATTCCTATTAAAACTAGCATACGAAATGTCAACAATTTCTCCATAAACTATGGATGGTAAAAATAACACATCCACAGTCAAATATTTCACAAAATGTTCAATGGAAGTTTTGTATCACAAATCAATTTCAATTAAACTTAAAACCCATCAAAGGATGTTGACATAGATGAAATCAAAGCTATTTGAGAGAAATATCTCTCCTTTTTGAAATCATTTAAAAGTCCCATAATTTTAAAATAATACATTTACTTTGAAGATATTCTTATAAGCTTGTTAGGGAAGCTTCGACGAAGTTATAATGGCGGAAAATAGTCACACCCGTCGTATAAGTAAAAAAACATTCTTACCTTATATTTGTCAAAAAGGTCAAAAAGTACATTGTTTGGAAAACGACGGTAAGATTCCTTCAAAAACGTATAAGGGTATAAATGACATTAACCCATTTTCAATTTAATAGTAAAAATGTTTTGAAAGACATTTTTAGGAAACATGGATTTGGATGATAACGAGGTCCCAATAGATAATTATGTATAAACAACCTTGGATAAAGAAGAGGTTGTGAAGTAAACCCTTACCTTGTACTTTTCCTTGGTTGGGGTAGGTTAACCTCCTATATAATGGTGAAATAATTGTTATTAAATTATACAAGAATCATATACATTCATATGATATCATATATGATCTTTTAACATTGCTTTGTTAACAACATCTTAGATTTATCGTTGTTTCGGGTGTTAACTTACTCGTTTTCTTTTATATGTTTTGTTACGTAAGTCATGTTTTTCATGGATAGGTTGTATCTTATTCATATCTAGAATGATATCATGTCCTTAAACATTATTTTTAAATCATCAAATGATAATTATACTTGAATGGATACGACGGAGAATGAATCTTATCGCGTTCGTGGAGACGGTAGTCCGTACGTACGCACGAGCGACAATATCATTATTTTGATATTTAAATAATATATAATTGGATAGTATATCATATATAAAGAATCATTATCATGTTATATTTATTATTTATATGAATTACATATCATTATTATACCCATCTAAATAATAATATATTGAATAACAATTACACCACGACGTGGAGACGGTAAGCCGTACGTACGCACGTATGGTGACATGTCATTCAAGTGATGGGTATAATACTGAATATGGTTGTTCCATATTTATAATAACATAAAAGTATATAGAAGATACTGGAGTTATAATTTTAGAATTGAAATAATAAACAAAGAGGGAGTGGAAGAAGAAAGAAACATGAAAGAGGGTGATGAAAATGTTACCTCTTCTTCGGGTTCTTCCTATTGATTTGATCAAAAGGACTCCTTAGGATGGCTTTCTGACTAAAGTAAAGCTTCTAGGATGAAGGGAGAGAATTTGGGAGAGTATTTGGGCAGGGTTTGGCCGAACCAAAAGGCTTGTAAGTGTGAATAAGGTGGTAGAGATGGGGGCCTTTTATAAGAGGAGAGGAGGGGCACTTTTGGAAAGATTGAAATGTTACATTATTTCACAATGCTTTTCGGATTCTAAAGGTCCCACACTTATATAATTCGAGGCTAAGGTGATAAGGTTTCTAAATCTCCTCATACAATAGGCTTTGGACAAGTGTAAGCCTTATATTTTGCATTATCTTCTCATTTTATTTAAATCGTTAAATAATGAGGTCATCGCTACATCATAATGATGTCATAAATAATTTATTTTATTTAATGTATAAAAATTATAAAAAAAATACTATGATGTAGGAAATCTTTTTAGCTTTCTAATGAATATTTATAGTCAAAATTTGGACTTGTGTAACCCCACTTAAAAACTTTTTTAGTAAAATAACTCATGTTTGTGTCAATTTAATTTTAACATTAAATAAATATATATTAATCTCATTTTCCAACTAAAGTGGCTCCATGGGGTCCCAAAGTTTACCCATGGGTTGTCTTGGTCGGCCATGACTCATCCAATAGGAGTAGGACAAGTGTCATGCTCATCTCATATTATTAAAACATTATTTGTACCTTAAACTACACTAATTACCTCTAATCGCGATTAAGAACTTAAAAGTTACTATTCACCAAAAAAATATTTTAATCTCATTGAACCACATTTTACTTATTAATTACAAACATGTATGTCGGATTTTTGAAAATCAAATCACAGAAGTTGTAATATTTCATTTTAACGAAAAATCAGTTTTTAACAACCACTTAGTGGTTTCACTATTCATCAAAAATTGAAGTTTTTCAGAATAAGGCCAAAATTTCACCCTAAGATATAATTGATATTCCGAATTCAAAAATGATGTCTATTTTACAAAATTCCAAACATATAATTTGTATTAATTAATTTTATAATTAAATCCCACTGTTACAACAAATAGCGTGTTTTTAAGAAACAATTTATATCAAAAGTTTGGCAATTGTTTATGTCCAATTTCAATGTTAAATTAATTCTAACGACCACCATTGGATAAAATGGTAAAAATATATTCTAATTATACTTTAAAACCACTAAATATAATTTATCACTATAAATTATTTTGATTAAAAAGTTGTTTTTAAGTATTTTTCACTATTCATAAAAATTTAGAAGTTCTCAGAAAAATACCAAAAATTCAACATAGGCTAATTTCAATATTCCGAATCCAAAAATGAAGTCCATTTTGATAAATAAAATTTATAAAATTTCAAAAAGTAGGTATTACTATTCACAACGGCTAGTTTAATTAGTTGTGGTGTGTGTTAGAGCTCGAGGTTGCGTACAACACACGCTATTGCATTATTCGAAGGGAAACCTACAGTGGAAGCTTGGGGTGTTACATTCTCCCCTCCTTCAAATAATTGCGTCCTCGTAATTTCTAGGGTATTACTACATAAAAAGACTCGGGTGGTTTTTCATCATAAATTCCTCAGGTTCCCACGTTGCCTCTTCCATTTTATGATTTCTCCACAAAACCTTCACCAGACGAGTCGTCCGGTTTCTCAGCACCTGCTCCCTCACATCAAGAATCCTGACAGGCTCTTCACAATAGGAAAGATCGGGTTCCAGTTATAATTCCTCATAGGTGAGTACATGCGTTGGGTCAGGCATGTATTTCCTCAACAGAGATACGTGGAACACATCGTGAACTTTGGAGAGACTTGGCGGCATTGCCAAACGGTAAGCTACAGCCCCAATTCGTTCTAGAATTTCGAAAGGTCCGATGTACCTGGGACTCAATTTACCTTTCTTACCAAAACGTATGACTCCCTTCCATGGAGATACCCTCAGGAAAACATGATCACCAACTTGAAATTCAAAATCCTTCCTTCGATTATCGGCATAGCTCTTCTGCCTACTTTGAGCTGCTTTGATGTGATTTTGGATCACTTTCATCTTTTCCACCGTTTCCTCCACCAGTTCTGGGCCTATAAGTTTTCTTTCACCAAAGTCATCCCAACAGGTTGGTGTACGACATCTCTTTCGGTATAACGCTTCATATGGTGCCATCTGAATACTTGAATGGAAGCTATTGTTATAAGAAAATTCTACCAGTGGTAAATATTGATCCCACATACCCTGAAAGTCAAGAGAGCATGATCTCAACATGTCTTCTAAGGTTTGAATAGTCCGTTATGATTGTCCATCTGTTTGAGGGTGATAGGCAGTGCTCAAACGAAGTTCAGTATCCAAGGCCTTTTGAAGACTTTTCCAGAATCTTGAAGTAAAACGAGGATCACGATCAGAAATAATCGATAGGGGTACTCCATGAAGTCTTACAACATCATTAATATATAGTCTTGTGAGACGTTCAAGTGGTAGATCCTCCCGTTTAGCCAGAAAATGTGCTGACTTAGTAAGTCGATCAACAATGACCCATATTGCATCATTCCTTCTAGTAGTCTTTGGTAGTCCCATGACAAAGTCCATCGTAATATTATCCCATTTCCACTCAGGTATGGGAAGAGGTTGCAATACTCCACCAGGATGTTGCCTTCCAGCTTTCACTTGTTGACAAACCATACACCTCGACACAAAATCAGCAATCTCCCTCTTCATATTGTCCCACCAAAAATGTTCCTTCAAATCTCTATACATTTTGGTGCTCCCAGGGTGTATAGAGAAGTTTCAACTATGAGCATCATCCAGCAATTCCCTTTTTAGATCAGGTATATCGGGAACACAAAGTCTCTTCCCGAATTTCAAAATTCCATCCTTATACACAAAGTCCCTCAATCTTCCATCATTCATACCTTTAATGTTCTTTTGAAATTCTTCATCATTGGTTTGAGAACTCTTAATCCTTTCTAGTAATTATGGTTTGGCAACCATTTGAAAAAGCATTGATGTTTCACCTTCCCTAGTTATTCCCATGTCCATCTTCACTAGATCCAAGAAAATTGGATCCCTTTCAATTCTCATCACATTCAAAACTCCATGGTCTTTTCTACTCAAAGCATCTGCCACCTTGTTTGCCTTCCCCGGGTGGTAATGTATCATGCAATCATAATCCTTGAGTAGTTCAAGCCATCGCCTTTGCCTCATGTTGAGTTCTTTTTGTGTGAAAATATACTTCAAACTCTTGTGATCAGTATAAATCTCACAATTTTCACCATAGAGGTAATGTGTCCATATCTTTAAAGCAAAGATCACAACTGCTAACTCAAGATCATGAGTAGGATAGTTTTGCTCATGAATTTTTAGCTGTCGTGATGCATAGGCAATGACCTTATCATTCTGCATAAGGACACAACCGAGTCCTTTCTTCGATGCATCACTATAAATAACAAACCCATCATTCCCCGATGGTAGAGTCAATACAGGGGCATTGACTAATCTTCTCTTTAGTTCTTCAAAACATTCTTCACACTCTTTTGTACAGACAAATTTAATCCCTTTACGTGTGAGCTTTGTCAATGGGTTAGCCAATCTGGCAAAATTCTGGACGAAATGTCGATAATAACCTGCTAAACCAATAAAACTGCGTACCTCAGTTATACTTGTCGGTGCTAGCCATTCTTTGATTGCCTTGGTTTTAGAAGGATCAATGGAAATTCCATCCTTAGAGACAATATGGCCAAGAAAAAAAATCTCGTGAAGCCAGAATTCACACTTGCTAAATTTCCCATATAATTCATGTCTTCTAAGAGTCTTCAGGATAATGCGTAAGTGATTTTCATGATCTTCGTGGCTTTTGGAGTATACCAATATATCATCAATAAATACCACTACAAAGTCATCAAGATATTCCTTGAAAACTCTATTCATTAGATCCATGAAAACAGAGGGTGCATTAGTCAATCCAAAAGGCATTACTGTAAACTCGTAATGCCCATACCTTGTTCGAAATGCTGTCTTTGGAACGTCTTCCTTCTTCACACACAACTGATGGTATCCAGACCGAAGGTCAATCTTTGAAAAGTATTGAGCTCCATGCAGTTGGTCAAACAAATCATCAATGCGAAGTAGGTGATACTTATTCTTTAGTGTTATAGCATTGATCTCCCTATAATCAATGCACAACCTCATAGATCCATCTTTCTTCTTAACAAAAAGAACAGGGGATCCCCAAGGAGAAACACTAGGGCGAATAAATCCCTTATTACTCAATTCCTCTAGTTGTTTCTTTAGTTAAACTAATTCCACAGTGGCCATTCTATAAGGGGTCTTCGATATGGGCCTTGATCCAGGAATTAAATCAATGGAAAACTCAACTTCTCGTTCTGGAGGATGTCAAGGTAAATCTTCCGGAAACACATCAACATATTCTCTCACAATAGGTACATCCTCTATTTGAATATTCCTTTCCTAATCCTCAGTAACTTCCTTCTCTTCCTCCCCAATAATTGAATTTAGTTGAGCTACTGGGGGTGGATCTAGATAAGAATTATGTGGCGATGATTCTGCTCTAAAGACAAGGTGTTCCTTATCATCATCATCAAGAATTGTAACCTCTTTCCTCTTACAATAAATTTTTTCATCATGGTCCGAAAGCCAATCCATACCGAGGATTATATCAAATTCAATCATGGGTATGACGATGAGATCAGCAGGTAAAGAACATTTAGGTGCTCTAATGGGAACTAATCGACCAAACATTGTTGCAACAATACTTCCCTTAGGGGTTTTGACCGACAACTACCTTGTTAAATCAAATTGGAAATATCTAATTTTCTTAGCAAACTGGGAAGATATGAAACAATGCGATGATCCAGAATCAAATAATACATTTGCTAAACTTGAGGAAACCATTAAATTACCTACCACCATGTCTTTCGGAGCTTCCACCTCAGCAGTAGTGATAGCATAAGCCTAGCCTTGATCCCTTGGCCTCTTCTGAGGTAAGTTCCCCTGACTCTTAGGACATTCATTTGCATAATGTCTCTTCTCTCTACAATTATAACATTCCACGTTGACAGCCTCTTTCTTTCCCTTGCATTCATAAGCTTGGTGGCCTTTTTCACCACACTTGTAACATACTCCTTTTCCTTTTAGACAGGCACCAGGGTGCTTCCTACCACAATTATCACAGGGTGGAAATTCATTTCTACCCTTCTTCCCTATTTCCTTATTTCCTTTCCTAGAGTTTTCAGCGGATCTCTTCTTATCTTTCTTTGATTTAAAGTCATAAGACTTAGAGAATTCCTTTTCCGTCTTGATAGCGCACGAGATAATACCTTCGTATGAAGAGAAGGTTTGTGATACTAAAGCTCGATGGAGAAATGGTTTCAACCCATCAAAGAAACGATCAGTCTTACTTCTTGGGTTACGTATGTAATCAGCAGCATACCTTGCTAACCTTGTAAAGTTAGCCTCATACTTTGCGACATTCTCATCCTCCTTCTGCCTCAGACTTAGAAATTGCCTTTCCATATCCGCTCGATGGTCTCGAGGAAAGTATTTTTCTAAGAACAGCTCTTTGAACTCCTACCATTCCATGTTTCTTAATTCATCATCTTCCTTTGTGTTTTGAATTAGTGACCACCATTGATCGGCATCTCCAGTGAGGCGGTAAACTGCCATGACAACATTCTCCCTTTCACTACTCCCCAAGGCATGGAATATTTTCTCTAAGGAATTTATCCATTGCTCAGCTACTATAGGATTTGTACTCCCATTTAAGGTTGGCGGTTGTTGCCTCATGAAACGGTCTAGAATTGATCCTCCACGTTGCGGATCAGGGTGCTCCATACAAGTAAGGTTGTTATTCATAACCTGCGTGAGTTGTCCCAGTACGGTGAGAAGCTGATCAGCACCAGTTGTATCACTAGCTCCACCATAATTATCCTGAGCAGGAGGGAAATCCCTACACGGAGTGCGTGCATTGATACGGTTTCCATTCCTTCCACTAGGTGCCATTTCTAAATAATGGCATAAACTAGATTAGTTCATGAATCAAAATACATAATTCCATACTTGTAAAACACTTAACATAAATTGAACTAATTATGGATATAATCCATAATTATAAAAATGTTTTCTTTGAGGAAGTATATACTCGTAACCCTTCATAGTGGTTTGTAAAGAAAATGGGAATTATCCAAAGCATATCCCCCATAAGTGTCGTAACCAAGAGTGCAGCAAGGCCCGTTGTCGTGCACCAGTTCCCGTTCGAGTCTAGCTCAAAGCGGTGTTTTCGGGTTTTACCCCTAGGTACATCTGTGCCAGAGCCGCCTCTACCTGCTCGTATCCAGACAGGGATGTATTGCACGGAAAACTCACAACATCTCTACAATACCAAAATTCTAGGAATTTCTTCTATACTAATCCTCAAAGTCTATCTTCGGGATATGTGCTCTAATCAGAGTTTATCTAAATCTAGCTTCCAAGGTTAGTAATAAACTGCCTCTGATACCAACTGTAACGCCCCGACCCCAGCTACCCAGAGTCGGTGCATTACTTCGTAACATTGGCATGATCACAAAAGATCAAGTCTCGAAAGACCGATTAGTTTAGTAGCCTTGGAAAAACTAGATACATTCATAAGTCTTTCATTACATCAAAATTAAACAAACTACAATAACATGGTCTTCATAGTCCACACTCATATCTTCACTGACTATTCTTGCAAGTCTGTCATAATACACTTCTTCACATCCTGGAAAATTTTTAAACATTGAAAGGGGTGAGCTCAGATGCTCAGTAAGGATAACAATATTGCGGAAGCTTTTATAAGAAAACATAAGCATTTAAGGCAATGTATAACTAAAACAAAAGCCTTATTGAACTTGAAATTTAGCATAATATGGTAAAAGTAAACTGAAATAATGCCATTTACTTACTCACATGGATATTCTACTAGTCGAATAATCACATGAAATATCAATAACCACTTCCATAATGAGGGAATGTATAATGCCGGACATTCTGAAACATTTTGTCAAGGCCTCGGCCAAGACGTCTAAAATGATTAAGGCCTCGGCCAAAACCATAAATCAAATTGGGAAAGGGCCTCGGCCAATTCCACGTCTAGTTGTCTCATGAGACCTACCGATGCATCGAGGAGCTATAGCGGGCTCCACCCGTCACATATTAAGTCCAATACATTCCTCATATGAATAGGTTTAAACATAACATAAATATTCGTATTAAAACTAGCATACGAAATGTCAACAATTTCTCCATAAACTATGGATGGTAAAAATAACACATCCACAGTCAAATATTTCACAAAATGTTCAATGGAAGTTTTGTATCACAAATCAATTTCAATTAAACTTAAAACCCATCAAAGGATGTTGACATGGATGAAATCAAAGCTATTTGAGAGAAATATCTATCCTTTTTGAAATCATTTAAAAGTCCCATAATTTTAAAATAATACATTTACATTGAAGATATTCTTATAATATTGTTAGGGAAGCTTTGACGAAGTTATAATGGCGGAAAATAGTCACACCCGTCGTATAAGTAAAAAAACATTCTTACCTTATATTTGTCAAAAAGGTCAAAAAGTACATTGTTTGGAAAACGACGGTAAGATTCCTTCAAAAACGTATAAGGTTATAAATGACTTTAACCCATTTTCCATTTAATATTAAAAATGTTTTGAAAGACATTTTTAAGAAACATGGATTTGGATGATAATGAGGTCCGAATAGATAATTATGTATAAACAACCTTGGATAATGAAGAGGTTGTGAAGTAAACCCTTACCTTGTACTTTTCCTTGGTTGGGGTAGGTTAACCTCATGTATAATGGTGAAATAATTGTTATTAAATTATACAATAATCATATACATTCATATGATATCATATATGATCTTTTAACATTGATTTGTTAACAACATCTTAGATTTATCGTTGTTTCGGGTGTTAACTTACTTGTTTTCTTTTATATGTTTTGTTACGTAAGTCATGTTTTTCATGGATAGGTTGTATCTTATTCATATCCAGAATGATATCATGTCCTTAAACATTATTTTTAAATCATCAAATGATAATTATACTTGAATGGATACGACGGAGAATGAATCTTATCGCGTTGGTGGAGACGGTAGTCCGTACGTACGCACGAGCGACAATATCATTATTTTGATATTTAAATAATATATAATTGGATATTATATCATATATACAGAATCATTATCATGTTATATTTATTATTTATATGAATTACATATCATTATTATACCCATCTAAATAATAATATATTGAATAACAATTACACCACGACGTGGAGACGGTAAGCCGTACGTACGCACGTATGGTGACATGTCATTCAAGTGATGGGTAGAATACTGAATATTTTTGTTCCATATTTATAATAACATCACAGTATATATAAGATACTGGAGTTATAATTTTAGAATTGAAATAATAAACAAAGAGGGAGTGGAAGAAGAAAGAAACTTGAAAGAGGGTGATGAAAATGTTACCTCTTCTTTGGGTTCTTCCTTTTGATTTTATCAAAAGGAGTCCATAGGATGGATTTATGACTAAAGTAAAACTTCTAGGATGAAGGGAGAGAAGTTGGAAGAGTATTTGGGCAGGGGTTGGCCGAACCAAAAGGCTTGGAAGTGTGAATAAGGTGGAAGAGGTGGGGGCTTTTATAAGAGGAGAGGAGGGGCACTTTTGGAAAGATTGAAATGTTACATTATTTCACAATGATTTTCGGATTCTAAGGGTCCCACGCTTAAATAATTCGCGGATAAGGTGATAAGGTTTCTAAATCTCCTCATCAAATAGGCTTTGGACAAGTGTAAGCCTTAGATTTTGCATTATCTTCTCATTTTATTTAAATCGTTAAATAATGAGGTCATCGCTGCATCATAATGATGTCATAAATAATTTAATTTATTTAATGTCTAAAAATTATAAAAAAAATACTATGATGTAGGAAATCTTTTTATCTTTCTAATGAATATTTATAGTCAAACTTTGGACTTGTGTAACCCCACTTAAAAACTGTTTTAGTAAAATAACTCATGTTTGTGTCAATTTAATTTTAACATTAAATAAATATATATTAATGTCATTTTCCAACTAATGTGGCTCCATGGGGACCCCAAGTTGACCCATGGGTTGTCTTGGTCGGCCATGACTCATCCAATAGGAGTAGGACAAGTGTCATGCTAATCTCTTATTATTAAAACATTATTTGTACCTTAAACTACACTAATTACCTCTAATCGCGATTAAGAACTTAAAAGTTACTATTCACCAATAAATTATTTTAATCTCATTGAACCACATTTTACTTCTTAATGACAACCATGTATGTCGGATTTTTGAAAATCAAATCACAGAAGTGGTAATATTTCATTTTATCGAAAAATCAGTTTTTAACAACCACTTAGTGGTTTCACTATTCATAAAAAAATTGAAGTTTTTCAGAATAAGGCCAAAATTTCACCCTAAGATATAATTGATATTCCGAATTCAAAAATGATGTCTATTTTAAAAAACTCCAAACATATAAGTTGTATTAATTAATTTTATAATTAATTCCCGCTGTTACAACAAATAGCTTGTTTTAAAGAAACAATTTATATCAAAAGTTTGGCAATTGTTTATGTCCAATTTCAATGTTAAATTAATTCTAACTACCACCATTGGATAAAATGGTAAAAATATATTCTAATTATAATTTAAAACCACTAAATATAATTTATCACTATAAATTATTTTGATTAAAAAAGTTGTTTTTAAGTATTTTTCACTATTCATAAAAATTTAGAAGTTCTCAGAAAAATACCAAAAATTCAACATAGGCTAATTTCAATATTCCTAATCCAAAAATTAAGTCCATTTTGATAAATAAAATTTACAAAATTTCAAAAAGTAGGTATTACTATTCACAACGGCTAGTTTAATTAGTTGTGGTGTGTGTTAGATCTCGAGGTTGCGTACAACACACGCTATTGCATTATTCGAAGGGAAACGTACAGTGGAAGCTTAGGGTGTTACAAACCCAGACTGGGCCGACCTGGTCTGGGTCTTACCTAGCCCATTGGGTGGGTCAGCCCGCTGAGTTATTGGCCCGGTCTGGTGGGTAGACCCAACGGACTGTGTGGGCGGTTTGGCCCAGAGGTCGTCACATAGGCGACTCGACCCGAAGGTCAGGGCCGGTTAGTCTAGTGCCACGAGGGGTTCCTCTTGGGTGACTCGGACCGGGAGGTAGGTTCGGTCGGGAAACAATCGAGCAGGCCGCGCGGAGCGCGGGCTGGTAGGGTGAGCCGAGCAGGGCGCAGCAGGGGCCGGGCAGACTGCGGGGGCACGGGGCAGACCGCGGTAGGGGCCGGGTAGGCTGTGGGGGCACCGAAAGGGCACCGGGCAGGCCGTGGGGGCACCAGAAAGGCGCCTGACAGGGCGAGGGGGCACCGAGCAAGGTGTCCGGAGGCTGCGTACATGCAGTCCGCGTGCTGGGTAGGCCGTCTGGAGGCCGCGGGTAAGCGGGCACAGCATCGCTCGGGCCGGTGGGGGTCAACCGGAAGCATCGGTGCGCCATGGGGGCGGCGCGATTCGTGGAGGTTGTGGGTAGCACGGCCTTCGTCGTTGTCACCTTCATCGTCATTGCCTTATCGCCATGCCATAGAATGCCCCAAAAAAAGAATCGACCGAGGATGTCAGGCCTTGTTAGGTTGGCCCGCGTCCTCCGTGTTTTGAGTAATATCAATTGGTTCATCTAAATTGGAAAGATTAACATCAATTATTTACAACCACGCAATGATTAATTTTCAACCAATGATGAGAAAAGAAAAGGGATAAAACACAAGGTAAACCCCCTATCTTTTATTTGTCAATCAATGTTCGTCATTCATTGATGGAGTCGCAGAAGGAAGATGATGAAGACTGTCATTCATCGCATCTGTCACACGTCCCCAATTCTGCGCTGCGTCGGTTCATTGATGATGTTGAAAAGGGAAGGATTCGATGAAGGAAGTCGAAGAAGACATCATCGCCAGAATTCTTCACGTTCTTCTTTGGAAGAACGGTTCTTCATTGGGAGATTTTCTCCCTTCTACCAAATTCAACCAAAAGATAATGCCAACCCAACTAATAATAATAGATTGTCTCTTATTTTAATGTTGGCACGTAATTCAAAATGGAGAATTAAAATAATGTAGGATCCCCTTAATTAAACCACGGGTGTTGGCATAATTAATTAAAAAGGGGAAGGTGGAACCAATTAATGGTAGAGGAGGTCAAGGGACTTCCCTCTCATTAATGAGGGGAGTTTGGAGATTTTCCACACTCCCATTAATTGGGGGGTTTAGTCTCGTGTGGTCCCCACGACGTAACCTCTCACGGGAGGTTATGTTCGGGTGGGCCCCACCACCATAACCTCTCATGGGAGGTTCGGGAGTGGCAGTCCCACCTCCAACTCCCAAGTGGAGTTTTTAACCAACAAACACTCACACACATGGAGGCTCAAAAATAAAATAAAGTGTTGTACACTTTATTTTATTATTTTTAATAAAAATCCAAAAACTAACTGTTATTCTCAACCAACTGCCATGGAGGTAAAAGTCTTCTTAAGAAAATACAGTCACTTCGAGTTCAACGGTTCCCTCATATTTCAGTTCCAAGCACCGGTTCAAATGTTATAATTACCCGCTCGTACGTTTACTGAACGTACCTGAACAGAACTTCAAAAATTGATTCAAGGAACACCGGGCCTCAAAATCACGTACCGTCAGTTTTCGCAGACTTCTAAAATTCCCATGTATTTAGAAAAAAATAATTCCACAGAATTTCTAGGAGTTTACATTCTCCCCACTTCAAGGATTTACATCCCCGTAAGCTACAACTCGAACTATGGGAATAGATGGGGGTACTGAGCATTCATCTGAGCCTGCCGCTTCCATGTGTTCTCCTGGAGGTTCCCGTGCTGCCAGGGAATGCACACTAGAGGTATCTACCCTCCGTGTAGGAACCACTCATATCAATCCTCATTCTCCACTAGAACCTCCGTGAAAGTCTCCCCATCGTCGACGTCTAGATCTCCATGGTCGATAATGTGGTAAGGGTCATGCACGTATCTCCTTGGCTGAGATACGTGGAAGACGTCGTACACCCAGTGCAACTGAGGTGGAAGAGCTAAGCGGTAAGCCACCTCGCCTACTATTTTGAGGACCAAGAATGGTCTGATGAACCTCTAAGTTAACTTTCTTCCTCGGCCAAATCTCTGTAGACCTCATCGATGTGAGACCCGTAGAAAGATGTGGCCATTATCCTCGAACTCTAGAGGTCTCCGTCTCCTGTCGGCATACGACTTCTGTCTGCTCTATGTAGTATTCATCCACTCCTGGATGATCTGAACATTCTCTGTATAGCTCGCACCGTCTCTGGTCCCACTAGTGCTGACTCCCCAGGGTCAGTCTAGCACAAGGGTGATCTGCAAGGTCACCCGTACAACGCCTCGAAAGGTGCCATACCTATGGTGGAGTGATAGATATTGTTATATGAAAACCCCACCAAAGTAAAGTGATACTCCAAGCTGCAACCTAAGTCTAGGACACATGCATGTAGCATGTCCTTGATGGTCTAAATGGTCCGCTCAGTCTGACCATCTGTATGAGGATGGAAGGCGGTGCTCATACATAGATACGTCCCGAAAGCTTCCTGCAACCCCTTCCATAGTTGGGAAGTAAACTATATGTCACGGTCGGAAACAATAGAAGAAGGTACTCCATGAAAATGCTCAATATCCTGCACATAGACTCATCCAAATCTCTCTACTGAACCCTGCACTCTGATCGATTGGAAGTGGTCCGACTTGGTGAGTCGGTCAACAATCACCCAAATCGAGTCGTGACCCCTGGATATACGTGGAAGACCCATCACAAAGTCCATGGATATCCCATCCCACTTCCACTCTAGGACCTCTAAAGGCTGGACCAAGCCTGCTGGTACTTGGTGCTCTACCTTAACTTGCTGACAAGTGAGGAAACCTGAGACAAATTCAAATACTGCCTTATTCATACCTAGCCACAAATGGTGTCATCAAATATCATGATACATCTTCAACACTCCTAGATGTACTGCTAGAGGGGACATGTGATACTCCCTCACCACATCCTCCTGAAGTGACACTGGCGCCAAGGTACATCTTTTGAAGTGGATGACATGCTCTCCTCCTTCAAAAAATCAATCAGGTGACTTCCCTATGGATATATCAGAATGTCGTGTCTCATAGTCAACATCCCCAGGCTGTGCCTCTTGACTCACTGAAGAAGTGGGGAAGTGACTGTAAGAGATTGAAGAAAGGATGCCCCATCTCTATCCACAAAGTATATCTATAAACCAGCTAGATACTCTGTCTCCTCTCTTAGAAGCTGTATTCCAGATCTCCTGCTGAGCACATCTTCAATAACATTCCTCTTCCCATGGGTATAGACTATCTTGAAGTCATAGTCTTGTAGGAACTAGAGCCATCACCGCTGTCTTAGGTGTAGGTCCTTCTAAGAGAAGATATACCAGAGACTTTTATGATCAGAGTACACGGTAAAATGTTCTCCCATCAGATAGTACTGCCACATCTTCAAGGTGAACAACAATACTAACAACTCCAAGTTATGGGTAGCATAGTTCTGCTCATGTTGTCTCAACTACCGATAACCATAAGAAATCACTACTCGCTCTTGCATCAGGACACACCCGAGTTCGGTCCCTGATGCATCGTAGTAAGCTACGTATCCTACGCCGTTCTCTGGATGCCTCAAGAAGGGGGCACTAGTCAGCCTATTCTTCTGCTCCTAAAAGCTCTGCTGGAATCTCTCCGACCACACGAAGGGTTCCCCCTTCTTTGTAAAGGCTTATAGTGGTGCTGCAACTTTGGTGAAGTCTACAACAAACCTTAGATAGTATCCAGCCTAACCCAGGAAACTCCGTACCTCCTTCACACTCCTGGGTGGCTCCCAAGAAAGTACCACCTCTATCATCGCTGGATCTACTGCAACTCCAGCCTCCGAGATGATGTGTCCCATGAAGTGAACCACTCGAATCCAAAACTATCACGTCATGATTTTACAATAAAGCTAGTGCTCTCAGAGTGTGTCCAGTACTACCTACAAATCGTAGGCATGTTCCTCCTCAGTAGTTGAGTAGATCAGAATGTCGTCGATGAAGACTACGACAAAGCAATCAAGGTATGGCTGGAAGATCCTGTTCATGAGACTCATGAACACTACTGGATTATTGGTTATGATGAAGGGAATAAAAAAACTCATAGTGGCCGTACCAACACCTGAAAGTCATCTTATGCACATCATCGTATCAAACTCCGAGCTGGTGATAGCCTGATCTAAGGTCTATCTATGAGAACCATCGTGCTCCCATCATCTGATCAATGAGGTTTTCAATCCTCGTGAGTGGGTACTTGTTCTTCACAATCACCTAGTTTGGGTGACGGTAACCAAAACAGAGCCTCAAGCTCCCATCTGCCTTCTTGGTGAACAGAATAGGGGTTCCCTGGGGGTAAAAACTGCGCTGGATGAATCCCTTCCCCTGAAAGTCCTCTAGCTATACCCTCAACTCACGAAGCATAGCGGGAGACATCCGATATGCTGGAGTAGATATCAGTGATGTCCCGGGGTATAGGTCAATGTAGAAGACCACCTATCTATGAGGAGGTAGTCCGAAAATATCATTAGGAAAAACATCTGTGTACTGGTCCACCACTACAGGATAAGCCGGACTCTCCACATAAACTAATCTGAGGGTAAGGTAAGCCAACTGGTGAGTGATTGGCTACACCCTCCTTCTAGTAAGTATGTCCTGTGCTACAAAGGTTCTCTTCTTGTTGGTGTAGGTAAACCTGGGCGCATCTGTCCAGAAACACCACACTTTTTTCCTAATACATTCTATATGAGCAAGGAATGTAAATAACCAGTCCATTCCCAAGATGACATCATAAGGCCTCGAAGCCACTACTAGGAGATACCAACCGAAGCTCTCACCTCCTAGAGTATGCTCTCACTGCCGGCACTAGTGCGTAATCATCGAATCAGCTCCCATTGGAGTCTCTAGACGTAATGATCGGACTAAGGGATCCATTGGAATCTCCGAGCTCTGAACAAGGGATGTGGAAATAAAAGAGTTACTGGAACCTGTGGCTATAAGAACTGAAGCTATGGTGGAATAGACATAGATAGTACCTCGTATCATCTCTGGAGTGCCGTGATCGTATGCCTCACATGCCTAGATCTGATCACTCCCCTATCCACCTATTCCCTATAGTCGGGGTGGACCTCCTGGTGGTGGTGGTGGTAACACCTTGTAACTTCGTTCACCGCCAGTTGCACGTCCTGCTCCTCTACCACGCCCGCCTCCTCCCAGCGGACCGCCTCGTTCGAACCTCTTCTTCTACCTGGGAGGTCCCTCAACTATCTTCTGATCATCTAAATGGTGGGTCGGATAGTCCCAAGAAACGTGACCATGCCCTCCGTATGAGTAACACTGCCTGATCCTGGAATGACTAGCTCTGTCTCCAATCTGGGTACCCCACACAACTAATCCTGAGTCATGCGATTGACCAACAGTAGATCTGGTACTCTTGGTCTTCTGTGGCATCTGTCTACTTCCAACTGCAGAAGACTCCGCTACATGTTGGCTAGTAGTGGGTCTCACTACTGGAGACTTCTCATCAAGGAAACTCTCTACTAGGAGGGCTCTCTCTAGCACCCACCCTACATCAGGATGCTGAATGAGATCATCGATGCTCTAATCTCGCGACAGAGCCCCTGCTCGAAGGTACGAGCCCTAATTAATGGGTCCTTCACCATATATTTTGAGTAGCACGAGAGGTCGGTGAACCTCACTTAGTAGTGTGCTACTGTCATGCTAATATACCACAGATGAAGTAGATCCTGTATGTGCACCGCATGAAGGGTGGCTGGTACAAACTCTGCCCGGAACAGGCTCTCGATGTTTGTCCAGAGCAGGGTTGCCTCGTCATGAACCTGGATCATTAGCTCCACATTTTTCCTGATGCTTCTTAAAGGAGGCTGGCAGTAAGGATCACCATGAAGTCAGCTGGTGTCCCTACCAATCTAAAGACTTTCCCCACAGCCTCCAGACAATCCTCAGCTGCCTGTGGGTCCGTCTCTCCCCTAAACCTGGGTGGGAATTGGCACTGGAACTCGTACAACTTGCTCAACCGATGTGAATTTTCTGTTTCTGGGGTTGGTGGCATCGGAGGCCCAACTAGGAGTAGTACCACTAGTGCCTCCATTGGTAAAGGGACCTGCACCGAGGCCTCGTCGCTCAGTGGGCTGTCAAGGCATACAATTCTCAGGGCTCTAACTAGTCATCTACGGGGAGGAATTTTGAAGGAAACATATGTCACATGGTCAAAAGATTATATCTGGTGAGATAACCTGGTTGAGCTGACATAAATAATACTTTTGAAAACATACACGCAATCAGCGTTTTCATGCACTCATTCGGAAATCAGAAGTTACGATCCTGGTGTATGGATACGTCAGCCACCCACACAAACAATGGACTCCCGAAACTGAAAACCTCACTTAGTACCCTTAACACTATTTCTTCATAGAAAATAAATATCATAGTTCTATGTTCTATGGTAGAACCGACTCCTCTGATACCAATTTGTCACGACCCGTCCCTCGGGGCCCATATCGTGACCACACCAAGCCCACCTTCTATAGGCTAGGGGCGGGCGACTAGCACCAAAGGTGTAAATCCCTAAACTAGGGAGGCATTGCCTTTATAACTGTAAAAAAACACAACCGAGTACACAACTGGAAGAAAGACACTATGTAAAACTGTATAAAAGAGAAGTTCTAGAAAGTAAAAGCCACTGGAAATACAAGCCCAACTGTAAAGTACCAGTACAACTGAAAAGAAAGTACAACTGAAGAAATGTAAAACAGATACTGGGTCATCCTCTAGGGTTCCTACCTGAAGGGTAGGTACATATAGCCTCCTCATCACTCTCGTTCGTCCGTCTACTCTATGTACCGTCACACCAAGTGGTCCACCTCCGGGTACAGTATAGTGATCCTACTCTTTGCCTCATTCAGCATTGTCCGTTTTCTACAACCAACACAACGAGGTTTGGGAATTTCTTGTGCAGGGGTGAGTATAACGATACTCAGTAGGGACCCCGAGACACTCAAGGTTTGAAAAATCTTACAAGGATAAACCACAATGTTTAAAATCAACGGATACCCATTACTTAGGTATATTCCCATACATATACCTAAGTTATGTAGTGACCCATCTCAATCATGAGGAAAACACAAAAGTCATTGACTCAGCTCAAACTAGGATTTTCATTATCGAAACCATAAATTCTGGAGAACTCCTCCTCTGTCGAGTATAGTGGGCTTGTTGCGAAACCAAGGCACTTCTCACTAACCTTAGACTATTTAGATACTCCTCCTGTCAAGTACCATGGGTCTACTGCCAACTACAAGGCGCTCCTCCACTATGGGTTTTCCACCAACTACCAGAAGCTCCCCCTAATAGCCTGCAGAGGTACTCCTCATGTCAAGTACTATGGGTCTGCCTCAAACTATGAGGCACTCCTCTTCCATGGGTCTTCCACCAACTACAAATCACTCTCCACTGGGCTAGTCGAATCACTCCAAGTATAATCGGTGAAGCAGTCGTCAGGTCTTCCAGCTACTTGGTGTCCGCACTCTGTCAGCTCATCACTAGAAGGATCCAATCCACAAGCTACTAGAAAATACTCCAACTATCGTGAAGTTTCTTGAAAAAGTATCTCAAAGGTCTGCCACATCATAGGGGTCTCAACGCAACAGACTGCGCGTCAATTGGATACTCGGTCTATTAGTTATTAACCTTTTAGTCGTAGTTCCCTAATTGGATTTGTGTACGATCCACATTGATCGTAACTCAAAAATACCTTGAACTCTAATGGGGTATTCTCAAAGGGACGTCTTCATTCCAAGAATACTGGCGTCACTGATGGTTCTTCAAACGGTCATTCGGTGCCAAAGATATGGCCCAAGAAGAAAAAGGTTAAGAAATGGGCTCGGGTCCTGTCCGACCCGGTTAGACCGACTCCGCCCAACACAGTCTGGGCCGACCTGGTCTGGGTCGAACCATTCAGACTCGCGGGGTCTGACCCAGCCCATTGGGCGGGTCAGCTTGGTGAGTTTTTGGCCCGGTCCGCTGAGCCCGACCCAACGGACTGAGTCGGCGGTTCAGCATGGAGGTCGCCACGAGGGGCATGGCATGGGCGACTCGGCCCAGAAGTTCGGGCTAGTTGGGAAACGAGCGGGCATGCCGCGCGGAGCGTGGGCCTGTCACGGGTGTTCCGGGTAGGCCGTGGGTGCACCAGGCAGGGCACAACAGGGGTCGGGCAGGCCGCGGGGACACCGGCATCGCGTCGGGGAGGCGTCGGGGGCGTCGAAAGGGTGCCGAGCAAGGCACAAGGGCACCGGGAAGGCCACATTAGTGTCCGGACAGGCTGCGGGAGTGCCGAAAGGGCACCGAGAAGGCTGCGGTAGGGGCCGGGCAGACCGTGGGGGCGCTGGGCAGGCTGCGGCAGTGGTTGGGTTGGCCACGAGGGTGCCTACGGGGTGCGGAGTAGGCCGCGGGGGCCCCGGCAGGGCGCAGGGCAGGGCGCGGGGGCGCCGGGAGGCCACGTGCAGGAAAACTGCGTGCCGGGTAGGGCACTGGGAGGCCGTGGGAAGGAGGGCCAGGTGCCACTTGGGCCAACATGGGTCGGCTGGAAGATTCAAGGTTCTGCGTGGGTGGCGCGATTCACGGAGGCCACGTGTAGCATGACCTTCATTGTTGCTGCCTTCGTCGTCTTCACCTCATTGCCATGTCGTAGAATGACATAAGATAAAAGAATCGACAGAGGATGTAGGGCAATGTTAGGTTGGCCTGCATCCTCCGCATTTAGAGTGATATCAATTGGTTCCTCGAAATTGGAATGATGAACAACAACTATTTACAATGATGCAATGATTTCTTTTCAAACAATGACGAGAATAGAAAAGGGATAAAACACAAGGTAAACCCATACCTTTGATTCATCGATCGACTTTCGTTGTTCATTGATGGAGTCGGAGAAGGAAGATGATGAAGACCGCCATTCATCGCATCCGCCGCACATCCCCAATTCCGAGCTGTGTCAGTTCGTTGACGTTGTTGCAGAGGGTAGGATTTGAGGAAGGAAATCGAAGAAGAAATCATCGCCGACGTTCTTCGCGTTCTTCGTTGGGATCTTTTCTCCCTTCTCCCGAATTCCAAAAAAAGAGAATGCCATCCCATCTAATAATAATATATTTTCTATTATTTAATTTTGGCACGTAATTAAAAAAGGAGAATTAAATTACATAGGCTCCCCTTAATTAAACCCCAGATGTTGGCACAATTAATTAAAAATGTGAAGGTGGCACCAATCAATGGTAGAGGAGATCAAAGGACTCCCCTCTCATTAATGACGGGAGTTGGGATGTTTTCCACTGTCACATTAATTGGGTGGTTTTAGTCTCGTGTGGTCTTCACAACGTAACCTATAACGGGAGGTTATGTTCGGGTGGGCCCCACCACTATAACCTCTCAGGGGAGGTTAGGGTGTGACGATCCCACCTCAGACTCCCAAGTGGATGTGTTAACCAAAAACCACTCACACTCATCGTGGCTCCAAAATAATATAAAGTGTTGTACAATTTATTTTATTATTTTTTATAAAAATAGAAAAAATAAAATTTATTCTTGACCAACTAACATCAAGGTGAAAGTCTTCTTAATAAAATATCGGCGTTGTGAGTTCAACGGTGCCCTCATATTTCAGATCTGTGCACCGGTTCAAAAGTTATAAAAACCTGCTCGTATGTTTACTGAATATAACCGAGAAAAACTACAGAAATTGATTTCGGGCACACCAGGCCTTAGAATCACGTGCCGTCAGTTTTCACAGACTCGTAAAATTCCCATGTATTTAAGAAAGAAAACATCCACAGAATTCTCGTTTCGTTACAATGCATGCATGAGTAATGTTCCAAATTTTCAAAGATAATTATAGAAAGAAGGTATGTAACGATTATATTTATAGAATGATGATTATAAAAAAAATATAATTTAATTAAATATAAATTTATATATCATTCTAGTGATACAGTGATGAAAATTGAAGAATCATGTTGCTTTTAGGAGGTAGTAGTCTACCTGTCCATGAACGACATAATCAAATTTTTAGTATGTGTAATGAAAAAATGAAAATGAATTATTATATGTAAAAAAATAGAATTAGGGACTAAATATAATAAATATTTAATATCTATCATAATTTTTTACTAAACCCATCCATAAAAAATTCCATTGAATTTTTGAATGAATCACAACGCTTTGGGTAGGTGACAACCCACACGCCCAAAAATGATGTTATCATATTTCTGAAAAGTAGAAGGAATGAATGTTTTTTTATATAATATTTACAAAAATATAAATTTATTTTAAATATAATATATATTATATAAAAAATATGTCCAAAAAAATTCACAGCCATGGGTGGTGGTAATGGAACAATGAATGACATCATTGTGTGAGGCGGTAGTCCGCCGTACACACAAATCCAGATTTTGATACCCATTTAAAGAATGTATGTATAAGTGTAGTAATAAAATATATATATATATATATATAACCTATGTATCTTGATGATATTCAGGATATTATATTATCATGGAAAAATTATTATTTAAAGGGTAGAGAAAATAATAAAACAGATGTACTCTTTGAAGAGAGTTACTTCTTCTTTAGGTAACTCCTTTTGTTTTTATTAAAGGACTCCTTTGGTTTGAATTATGCCCATGGATTGAATTATAGTATAAGAGTAGGGATATATATATATTTTATTTTTTTAGGGTTTTCATGTGTCAAAATTGTTAGGTGTAAAGAGTGAGGTATATGTGGTGGAAATTTATATGTTAGAGAGAGAATATAGTTGTTATTTTTGAAATTTTTTGATTCCTCGCCACAATTTAATTGTTCCCCAAGGGTCCAATGTAAACTATTATAGAACCTTTTATGTGTAAGGGTATTAATATGGCCATTAAATAATTTTTATACTTTTTAGGGACATTTTTTCGATATGTATTCTAATTTTAATCATTGTGTATGCTCATTTGTACCTTAATCACAATAATAAATTTTATTTTATTTCACTTTTTTTGTCAAAATATTTGTTTAAGTTACTAAAACTTATAAATAATTATTATTCCTTATATTTAATCCATTTTCACAAATTAAAAACACAATAGTGGCTTAATTTTATTTAAAATTAATCTCACAAATGTTATGAGAAAGAATATTTTTTTAAAGTGAAAAAAAAATAGATTCTTATGTGTTTATATCTAAAATCATTTTGAAAAATGATTAAAATAAAATAAATCATACAAAATGATATAAAATTTATCTGATTAAACTTTTGAAATAATTATTAATTTTATTTAAATTAATAAATTATCTGGATGAAAAAGTAGTTTACAATAAAAATCATTGATTATTTACTATTCATCAAAAAGTAAAACATATGAGATAAATACAAAAAATTAACAAAATGTAAATTCGGATATTCATATTTCAAAAATAATGTTTTTTATTTAAAATTTATATAATTTTAAGAATTTATTTTTAACACAAATCTTCCTTTAAAAGGCTATAAAACTGGTTTTTAGAAATTTATATATTTTTATACTTAAATTTGGATTGATTCCTATCATAATAATATTAATAATATTAGATGAATTTGAAAACATTATAATGATTATATAACATAAAAATTTTATTAATATCTATCTATAATAGTGGATAATTAAATTTATTAAGATAAAATTTCATTCTGGTCATAAAAATTTAAAACCCATAAATTATATTCTACTAGTGTTTATTTTCATTTCTAAATAATTTGTAACAAATGAATATATTTTATAAAAATGTTCAATCTACATTTTGCTAATTAATTTCATCTCATTCATTCACAAAACTCCAATTTCTAGGTGGTAACAATAATATTAAATATTAATAGTACATTTTTGTTCTGTAAAACACAGTTTCTTATATAACACATGTTGTTGAAGAAACCTAATGTTATGTGAAACACAAGATAAACATAGAGTTTCATATAACACAATAGAAACTATTAGTTGCGCATAACTCAATATATCAAATAATTAAAATTAATCTGAAATAATATATTTCATAAAATATTGGGATGTTACATCATACCAATAAAAAATGATTTTTTTCGTCAAAATCCATCTTGGTTGCCAAATATTTAATAAATTTGGAATATAATTATTAAATCCCAAATTATATAAAATAAATAAATAAATAATACCTTATAAGGGGAAGTGAGAAACAAAATATTTACATGAAGTTACACATTTCAAGCTTACCATGTAGGAGATCCATATTAGAAAGGGAAGATATGGTAATGGAAAAAATATCCAAAATATGTATATAGAGTTAATCAGATATTTTACCACTTATAAAGTGAACGATCAAGATAAATTTATCAATAAAATAACTATAAACTAATTTTTTGTGAAAATTACATTGATATCATCCGAGATGATCGTAATAGGAAAATAGTTTTTTGGATCCTTCTAATTGTGTGAAGGAATTATATTACCATCTAGAATAAGAGGATATGGAAATATGCTTACTTGTCAAGTATAATTTCACTATTTATCCAATTTCCTCTAGAATTGATTTTTTTTCTCCAAAATATTAGTGTATAGAATTTATCTAAAGACATCATAACCATAAAAGGTATAATGAGATATTCACCCTGTCACTAAAAATTAACCAAAACCAAAATAGTTAGCACATGGTAACGCAAATTCCGAAGTGAGTAAACCATAAAATGTTACATTAATAATCATAATTAATAACCCATTTTCTTACAAAAAAAATCAATAAATAAATATGCTTAAAATTCCTCAAATATTTCTTAACAAAATTTGAAACTCAATGATTCGAAGGATTTTATCAAATATTCGTCCAAAATAAATAAACCATAATTCCGAAAATAAAATACCATATGTTTGAAAAATAAACATTATCATAACCCATAAAATATGTTTTTACAACATGGACATTACATTGGTTTATGGTAGGCATGAAGCCTATATAATCCTTCTGTAATGGGTCGATTCCCCACCTCCTAGTAAGACTTGACGAGTTGTAACTGAGAATATGGGTTGTCCCCAATTTTTTCATTATTCCAAAATAAAAAATCCTCCCAAAAAACATAATTTTGATCCTAGGGATTACAAATATATCATCTAAATAAACATATCCAAAAATAACATTGATAACCTCAAAATGTTTACTACTTCAAACCTCAAGTTAATTGTCTTAAAAATTGAACTTATGATACTCTTTAATTTTATTATATTATAACAGTATTCATAAATGTTAGGATAACATCATTTGAAAAAAATATTAATATCTAATGTTATCTACAATATCCTTTGATAATAATGATAATTGGCTAGGTCCTGCACTCATGGATCCTATATTGAAATCCATAACATTACATTCACTTCTTATATTAAAATTATTGCGACCCAATTTTTTACCTCATAACCTTTATACATTTAAAAAACCTGTGTAACTTATATTATTGAGGGATTTTGTGGTTTAAAGTATTATATATTTATTAAAACCTCTTATATAAACACTTTACATGTCTTTAAATGATTATTTATACCAACTAAACCAGATTTTATTTTTCACGTTAAGACACAATCATCATCCATTTTAAATCCCTTATAGACACAACAAGTTTAAAACCATTCATTTGAACCAGGGGAAAATGAAACATAATATGGGTGGCATCAAATGATCAGTAAGGTTAAACATAATAATTAACAAATTAATGTCATCTATTAGCATAATATTTCATAATTTTATGATAAAATTGCCTGAGAAAATCATAAAATAACTTATAAGCATCAATAACTATATCATTAAGTATGAAAATGTTGAAAAATAATGAGTCATGAGAATAAATTTTCAAAATACATGTGATATCAATATCACTCATTATAAAAATTATTAAGTTACATAAATAAATTACAAATTATTTTAGTAACTTCGAGCATAACTTTAATAAAACATGTTCAAAACCCTTCAAAAACCAATTAATTAGAAAAACCATATATCCAAATTCCAATGTAATCATTACCCAATGAATTTGAATTATATAATGGTATTACCCAACTCAATATGTGGAAACCAATCATATATGATTTCAAAGATCCACAACATGAATAAAACTAATAGAAACAATCATTATTCCTTTTACAATTTGATAAACCCATGAAATAGAAATGGGTATGATGTTAATATCATAAAAACATGATTAAATTAAGTAAAATAAATGTGTTCCATAAAAATATCCTCAAAATATGGTTATCTAATGAAAAATAAATTGATTCTATAACAATCTCATCGAAACATGATTAACCCAAGGAAATGAAATGGGTTCCATAAAAATATCTTTGAAATATGGTTAAACCTTGTAAATGAAATTATTTCCTTAAAAATATCATGGAAACTTATTTATATTGTGTAAAGATATTTGTTCCATAATATTATCAATTATTCATGATTATCCCATGGATATAAAATAGGTCTCATAAAAATTTCATTGAAGAAAGATTAACTAATGGAAAAGAAACAATTTTATAAACAATATCATTAAAACAATAATAATCCATCCACATAAATAAAGAGGATTGTATCAATATAAAATATCCTTAGTGGATGAAAAGTAACAATGTGGGTTTTTGATGCTGATTATTGGAAATTAAATTAAAATATCGTTTAATACATTCTTGATGAAAATTGTCTTTAAATAATTAAAGTGTCTTATACACACATTGAAACGTTTGAATCATAAGACAACTTAAGAAATAACATTTATCAAAACATTAAAAAACATTATAATAAATAAATTAATGATATGAAATATCAATGGGAATGTATATACACCTCATAAAATAAATTAGGTCTATAATAAATTTTCTCAATGAATGGATATTTAGATGATGTTCCTTACTACATGAGTAACTTTTGAAAAATGATATTTTTAAGTAATAATATAAATTTAAACTTTTAATATCATTAAATAAATAGTAAACATGATATAAAATTTCATAAGGTAGTATATACACCCTATTGATGTTATGTGTGCATAATAAAAAAATATGTCTCAATAGAATTTAAATTGAGATGAAACCCCTGACATTGTGCCTGATTCGTCATGATTGTCATATTTATTCATAGATTATAACCATATGTTAATTATATTATTTCTTGATAAAGGTTTACAGGTATATTATTACATTTATTTCACTTAAATATAATTTATATATAATTACTTAGTCAATTAGGTGGAAGATGGATGTTCTGACCACAACCATATTATATGTCAGTACTGGCTTTTGTATGTCAAATAAGGACAATGAGGTCATTATATATACATATAAAAAATAAATAACATGAAATAATTATGAATTTATTACATCAATTATACTTTTAAAATCAATCAGAAATGATGAAGATGAAAAATAAACAAACATTATGATCAGGGAGATGGTACGTCGTACGTACACATGAGTAACATACCCATTTTCCAATGATTAAAATTGAAAGAAGGTATGTAATGTTATCTTTTAAAAATTAACATTATATAATAAAAATATATTATATAATTATATATAATTATATATATTATTCTTTGGATATTTTTATGAAAACAGAATAATCATGTCCCTTCAAGGAGGTAGTAGTCCACTTGTCCACAAACGACGTTATAACATTTTCAATTTCTAAATTGGAAATAATTAAATGATATGTTATATTTAAAGTTATAAAATTATGCCAAAAATATATAAAAATATTTCATTTATATAATATATTTTTATTCCACACATTCTTAATACATTCCATGTAAATTCTGATTGAATCACAAAAATTTGAAGATGTAGTAGTGCACACGTCCACAAACGATATCATCGTATTCCAACATTTTGGAAAGAATGATGTTTTGAGTAATATAATAATTAATAAAAACATAATGAAATAATAAATATAATATATGTTATATAAAATATTTATTTACATCATACTGAAATAGTACGTAAAAGGTGAGAGTTAAATAAATGACATCGTTTCATGAGGTGGTAGTTTTTCGTACACACAAATGGTGATTTCGTTACCCATTTGATGAAAGTGTGTGTGTTTTTTGTAGGATGAATCCTTAAAATAAAACATCTCAATATATTGAGGATATTGATGTTATTATATAATCCTGGAATGAGAATAAGTTAATGTGTGTAGAAATAAATAAAAGAAAAGTTCTCTTTGAAGAACATCAACTAATCTTCGAGTAACTCTTTTTGGCTTGCACCAAAGTGATACATTGGATTGAATAATGAAAATAGTGAGAAATATATGATTAGAGGAGGGAATTTTTAATTATATTTGGGTAGGCAGTGTATGATCCAAGATTATTTTGATGTTGGAAGAGTGGGATAAATATGGTGGACTATTATAAGTGAGGGAGAGGAAACACATGGTATATTTTTCAAATATTAGTGTGCTCTACATGTTTTACTCGTCACCAAATGGTCCAAAGTGGAATATTATATAACTTTATAGTTATAATTTCCTACATATTTCCACTAATTTTTTATACAAGTTTATGTCTATTTATACAACTTATATTCTAAGATTAATCATTATGTAAGCTCCTTTTTTCTTTAATCATTATAATTAATTTTAATTGATTTCACTAATGATTTGGTAAAAAAATAATTTGATGTTACTAGATATTAAAAAATATTTTTATTATAAATATTATAACCATTTTTTCTAATTCAAATTATTTAATTGGAATAATTTTATTTAATATTAATCTGACAGACGTGACGAGAAATCGTGCTTTTAAAGTGAAAAGTCTAAAAGAATAATGTATTTTGATTTCTAAAATTAATTTGAAAAATGTTTAAATGACTTGAATTGAATTAAATGATAGAATAATTTATTAAATAAAATTTAAATACAATAATATTTTTAATTTTTAAGAATAAATTATTTACAAAATAATATAATTTTTAATTAAATTCATGTATTTTTCAAAATTTATCAAAAAATGAATCTTTTAAAAAAAAATTCAAAAATTAACAAAATGTATATTATTTAATTGAAATATTAAAAATTAAGATTATTATTTCATATTAAATTCATAAAAATTTGAAAATTTTGTTATAAACAAATATTCTTTTAAAATGAGGTGAAACTGCTTTTAAGAAATATAATTCCTTTGGTGCTTATTATTTGATTTATTCTTATGTTATGAATATAAAATTTATAGGATGAATTTAAAAAAATTACACAAAATTTAACATAAAAATTTAATTAATATCTTCCAATAATAGTGATTTATTTAATTTTATTAAGATAAAACCTCATTCAGGTATTAAAAAAACACATCCTTTATATTCAATTGAGTTGTATTTTTATTTCTAATTATTTGGTAACTAGTGAATTTATTTTATAAACTAGATTATAATTTATTTTCATAATATTTTTAGTATATTTATATCCGGATGTTATTAAGGGTTTTGTGATATCTATCATAAATATTAATAGTATATTTATGTTCTGTAAAATTGTAGTTTTCATGTAACACACATCATCAATGAAACAAAATATTGCTTTAAATGAAAGATAAATGTAATGTATCATATAATTAAATCTAATATCTTCCAAGTTAATGAATCAAACTATCCAAAAAATGAAAATTAATTTTAATGAAGATATTTCTTACAATCTCGAGATGTTACAATTAGAGTTATTGTACCACTTTTAGGATGTTTTAAAAACAAAAAAGATATTTTTATTTGTACACCACCAACAAGTTATATAAATATTCTATATTATTCAATAATGAAATAAATAAATAAATTTTATGTTCTATCTAGTGAAATCATACGAAAGGGGCAATTTGAAATCTATGGAACTAGTTATGAACCTACAGGGATCGTAAACAAGATTTGTTTATTGTGGTGTAATAATATCAATATTTGGATTGGAAACACTATTCTTCTATATTAAATTAAATTTTTTCTATAAATTAATTTCATAATCTGATAAATTTATATTATTTCCCACCACTAAAAATTATCTTCTGTGCTTTCATAAATAAATTATGAGATGATTATGTTCCATGGTATTGGAATACAAATATAATGATATAAAATTGATAGTACCATGAATTTTTATTAAAAAATCTGACCACCTTAACATTAATGATGGAGTAGGTCAAACATAGGATAATAGGAATAACGAGTCCATTTTTTGTATTTTTTTGGTAGGGGTTTGAATAATAGTTTATTTATTTTAATTTAGAAAAAAATTTAAATTTGAATCAATAAAATGGTAATGCTCATGTGAAGTATGTTAAGTTCCAATGCATTATTTCTAAAAAATTCACAAGTTTTTATATCTGTTTAGAAAATTATTAAACATTATATATTAAATTAAATTATTAATTATCTTTATCTTTATTTTTATAACTAACTCAAAAATAATAATATATACCTTATAATGATATTGATCATTCAACACATGTTCTGTATTTTCTATATAATTTATAGTTTATCATGTCATATGACATATCTAACTGGTAACCCAAAATCACTAATTGAGTCATAAAACATATAGAAGTAGACCCTTACCATCACATTATCTTCATAATGAGGATATGATTTAATTTAAATTATCCCTTTTCCATTTGGTCCTATGATCTGACAAAAAATTATAAAATCATTCAAAATATGAATTTTTCAATTAAAATATATGGGTCAATTTATTTTAATGAGACCAATACCATTTTATCCAATAAAAAAATAACTAAAAAAATAAATATATGAATAGTTATTTCTATAATTGTAATATTTTAAATTGGATCAATAGTTTTAAACATTTGTTATGATTGAAAAAATATTTAGTTTTCATTTATGAATCATGTAATTTATATAATTTAACTTAAAATTTTTTTGGAATAAATTGACTTTAATTTAAAAATTTATCATGGAAAATTTTATAAACTAAATATTCATAAATTATAAACCAATTTTATACAATAAAATTCAGTAATATAAAAATATAATATTCTATATCATAATTTTATAAATTTTTGTCATTAATAAAAATGAAACATTATAGGGGAATTCTTTAAAATACCACTACAATTACGAAATATTTTTTGATTTTTTATCTTTCTAATGTGCCCAATAATCCTTTTTTATTTGTATTTTATTCTATTACAATTAATTTTCCTCTATTTGGATATAGTTATTTAAGTCATCTTAACTTTATCTACTGTAATTGACGATAATTATAATTGTTATGTGAATTTATATTGAAATTTATAATAATTCAAAAGGATTATGCTTTTATTAAATAAAAAAATATAAAATATAACTATATTTGATTCTTAAAATATTAACAAGCATGGGAAACATATTATATAATCTTTCCAATAAATATATAATTATAAAAAAATTTATAAAAATTCACTATTTAATTATTTTGATATTATAAGATAATAATTTTATTAAATTATATCAAACTTATTTTATTTATTTGGGTTATTTTTTAAATATGTTAAAAAAATTTCTTAAAAAATCACAACTAACAATAAACCTATTACCATTGAATATTGTAAGATGATTTTTTGGATTTCTAGTATCGACAAATAATATTAATAAGTGTTTTCGAATAATTTTTTGTGGATAGAAAATGGTTTATAAAATTAGAATTGATTCTTTAAGACTTTTTGTTATTTTTTAAAAAACATTACCCTACAAGATAACTATTATCTATAATAAAATAGTATATATAATTTTAATCATGAATTGTAAATATTGTAAGTGTGAACTTTTAGTCTTTAACAAAAAAATGATAAAAAAATGAATAAATTGGTAATTGGGAATCTATGACGATGTATTGATGATATTATAATGAAAAAACATAATTAATCATATAATAATGAAATATTTTCTTAATAAATGATGTAAAATACTATTTATGTTCACATCAAAATCCATTATTTCATTTCATAGTTGGTGAATAATTTAATATTTAATATTTTAAGTCAAAATACTTCTCCCCACCAAATTAAAATACTAACTCTCATACCCACATAAAATCTTATTAAAAAAATCACATTTTTTTAAAATTGTATATATACCTCATTTAGGCCTCAAAAGATCCTCGAAGATATTTGGCTATCACCACACAATAATCCATCAATTTATTATTCGTCTAAAAATTACATTAAAATTGAAGAAAAATTAGCATATCTATTTATTTTTATTATTTTTAGAATTATTTAACAGTATTCCTATTTCCATTTTAAAATTAAATTCATTATAAAAAAATTTTATATTTTATTATTGTACTTTATAATTGAAAAGAATAAGAGTAACACACACATATTTATATTTATATTATGTCACTCCCTTTTTTCACATGACTTGTAAATGTTCAGTTTACCTCTAATGAGGATTTCATTAATTCATTAATTGTAAATACCAATACATATAATTTTTGTAGATGATATTATATTTTATATGTGTGTTTTCTATATTTTTAATATTTTAGATTTAATTTTCACAATGGATAAATAACAATAATCAAAACTAATAAATTTAAATGTATATCGAGTTATTTAATAAATTATGTGGTTCCATTAATCTTCAACAACAATTTAAATTAATAATTTGAAATGAAAATAAGTGATAAATATAAATCAAATAATTGAATATTTATTTTTTATTAGTAATTTGGTTAATTTATGATAGTCAAATAATAGAAGAATAAATGAAAATGGAAAACATTACCAATGATTGATTATTCTACAGTGATTATCAATTTCTTTCTTGTGATTCCTTTCTTCATACACATTATTCTAAATTAATTTTTAATCATGGATATTTTTTCGACTAATATATCTATCCTAACTTTTGGGAATTTATTTCATTTAAATATTAAATTTAATTCTATTACGTTATTGTGGGAAATATATCACTCTTTCATTTAAATGCTTTTCTTTTTCTCATTATTCTTCAAAAATAAATGTATGTGACTTCTATATCACATATTATTTTGTTCCCATTTTTTAGATTTAAATTTATTTCTAATAATTGATTTATTTGTTTCTTTTATTTTCAATTTTGAAAAAGATATGTGATAAACTTCTTATTTCCAATCATGACTTCATTTCATTTCTAATATTTGGTTTTATTATATCATGGATTATATCTATCCTATATATAATGTTAAATTATTTTTTAATATTGAATCATTCAAGAAATTATTATGTTTACCCAAATTATAACCCCCCTTTACATTTAATGATTAATTAAAAGTCAATAATAATCTAATATATATGATTTAATTATTTAGAATGTTTTCATTTCGTCATGATTTCACCATTTCATGTTTATAGACCTACATTTAATGATTGAAGCATTTATTTTTATGTCGCCTCTATGATTTGAAAAATATAATAATGTTATGGGTGATTCATAAATTTTTCATCCTTCCAGTTCAAAAATTTATAAATTTTCTCTTTTTTACTTCATTATGCAAGGATGTGATGTGGTTATCAGTATTCACTACTATAAATATGTACATTATGAGATTATTGTTTCATTATGTTATGTTTAGTTTGTTTTAAACCATGATTTTTTTTTTATTTTTCATTACTATTCTTGTTCCAGATTCCTTGTCGTATTTTTAATATCCCCATATTATATACATTATAATACTATTCATATGATATGGTAATGAAAATAATGATCACCCCTGTACTCTTGCTAGTTCATATATACTTTTTGATCCCTTTATTCCATCACATACTTGGATATTAGTCACTCATTCTTTTATGTTTGTCCATAAGTGATGTTATGCATTGATAAAGTAATGATTGGTAAATATGAGATGCCCTAGAATATATAATACATTATTTCATATAATTAGACAATAAATCTCCCAATATAAACACACTACTAAAACTCAAAAGTTTTAGTGTATTTATAGAATAGAAACATAATCATATTATTTCACTATAATATTCAACATCGCAAACATAATATCCATAGGTGTTTCTCACCTATACAAATTTTTGTATATATGTTTCTAGGGTTGTTTGAAACATAAAAAAATGGATATATGAAAATATAAATAATGGAAAATGTGAATGAATGTTCCAGGAAGGTTATATTCATAGATAATAAACATGATAGGATGAAAAAATATTTATAAATGGCCTATTTAATGGAATGAGGACAAGAAATCATAAGAAGATAACAATTTGTACGATAGAATAATAATACCATACAGAATAACATGTAAAAATAAATTGATCATCACGCAACACTAAAATTTACAATGAAAAAACAATATAACCATATAATAGAATAACCCGGAACATTAGAGACATAACATAGGAATGTGCACAAGAATAATATTGGAAATTCCAAACATTGGGGACATAAATAAATATATCATGTCATTATTTACATTAATAATATATCTAACCCCATCATGATTATTAATAAACACGTGAACATAGATAAATACACATTGTCAATGAATAAGATGGTGAATATACTCAACCTTTTAATTTCAATGAGTAACATAAATCTCTAATGATATTTAATTCTTTAAAAAGTTAATTGGAAATATATTTAATACTAGGAATACCTATTAGATAATTATGAACTATATATATGTGTTCTATATTATATTAATCAATTATTATGAGGTCGTCACCATTCAAAATAAAATGGGTTATATTGAAATTTTATAATGTATCACATAAATGGTTGTTAGGAATTTTGTAATACAAATCCTGAAATTCAATCAACCAAAAGAAATATATTAAAATTTTATTTAAATTTTAACCTAATAAATTTAATTTCATAGATGATGGATCTCATATATATGGTGGGGAAAATAAAAACATAAAGCCCTAAAATATTTTTCATTACATTTTAATGATGTTATAAAAAATTAATCTATATAAACCACATTCAAAATAATTTTCAATTGTTAAGAAATTGATTTTTTATATTAAATTTTCATAATTAACCACCCAATAAAAAAATATTATAAATATGTATATTTAATTTTGATAAAATGTGTATTGAAATAAAATTATTTTCACATAAGTGGAATGTTGTATTTCTGTAGTTGTTTCAATAATACAAAATTATATATTGAAAAGAAATAAAGAAAAAAATGTATTATAATATGGTATTTTATATTAAAACATAAAAATAAAAAAAATATTTACGAAATAATGTTGACATGAAATGGATATAGTAAATAGTAATAATGATAGTTAACCTGACAATCTTAATATATATACATAGTATAAAATAAAAAAAATATGATGATTTTAATAAGAAAATGTAATCTCCAGTCAGTAAAATATAAAATAATATATCTAATTGGGATAGGATAAAATATATTAAAAAATGAATAATGATAATGATCTAATGAAATATAGATTGAGTTATAAAAATCAATATGGATTTGAAATATATAATCCAAAATATAGAAATTGAGTGAACATGATTTAAAATAAATTGAATCAAATGTAAATAATGACGAAAGATAAATGTAGGATATTTAATGAAGGATATATTCACAAAATATTTTGTGCATATTATTTATAATTTTTGGTATTATATTTAATGATATTTTATTTTATATGGTATGTAAACCTTTCAGGGAGCATACTATTTTAGTATTCCTTCTATTATTATATATATATATATATTATAATCCACCTCTAACATTAAAATTCATAAAAATATTATATTAATTGTTTTTATGTGATAATAATATTATATGTTTAATATGGAATCATATTATTTTTAAAAACATAAATTATAAATATCATTACTACATTTTCCATTGACATAAGATATCATAATTAATTTGTTTTAAGAAGAATAAATCTTTGGGATAGACTGTATGAGTTCATGGGAATGAAAATTTATATAAATAAAATCACATACACATATGTTTCATAAAATACGAGTAAACGCAAGAGCCTTGAGGAGAATACCATAACCCTAAAAAGGCACTCTAACCATATTTGTTTTCTGATATCCGTTAAAAACCACTATCTGATTTATATAATCCCGGTTGAAGGTCACATCTTCTGAAACCACTACCAAATGAGGTATTATAATACCTGAGATATGAGGTGGGTCCTATGTAAGTTTTAGGTGATCGAGACCAATCAATAGATAAAATATGGATATAAGATTATGTTTGATATTTATACTAGTATTCATAAAATATTAAAAGAGGATAAATGAAGATTTATCAATGGAGAATTGTTTACATGTCCATCGACTATATTATACACGTTTTTTTTTCAATTCATGGTTATACTTTTTTATTATTTTTGAATATCATTATTTGTATAAAATAAATATGATCTTTTCCTAGGAATCATCATAATATCAAAGATATTATAGGACTTCTTATTCTCAAATTCATGTTTAAAAAAGTTCAAATTTTTTATTATTATGAATTCATATTTTTTCTATGGTTTCCAATACGATACGAGTTATCATAAGTCAAGATATTTTCACTCCTTATGATATTGTAAATAATATAGAGAGACATATTTTCATCCATATAGTTTTACTGCTATCACTGTGAATGATATAAGATGCCATATGGGGTGACAACTCTATTTTATGTATATAAAAATGATCCAAGTATTGTTCAGGTGATGTTGATTATATTGAAACCTATAACATCCTCAACGAAAAAGGATATATCAGAGGATAGAAAATAACTATCGCAATACATAATTTATAATGAAAATAATCATATTTAATGATGTAGATAATATCATTGAATAAATCATTAATGGATAAATTTATTTTTACATATTTCAATTATTAATTGAATCTAATTGTTTGTTGATTTTGAATAATTGTATTTGAGTGTATTTCATTAATATATAATTTATTTATAAATTATTTTATTATACAATGTTTATAATTAATTATTAAATATTAATGAAATAGTTAATAAATAATTAACCATAATATTTAGTGTTAATATTAAATACTAGTCAAAATTATAAGCAATGAAATATAATTCAGGAAAAATATTCTATGGAAAATATAATATTAATTTAAAAATGTTAATTTATTAAAAAATATATCATAATATAATAGATATTATATTTAGTATTAGAAATTTTAATAGTAATTAATTTGAAAATTTCAAATTAATGGTCTTAGTTTTACAAATTATTTGAACCACAAAAAATGATGTTTTGATATTGTAAATGATACCTATTTAAAAAATATTAAACATGTGATATACTCAATATAAAAAATATTTACATAATAGCAACAAAAAATTTATATATATAATTTAATACCAAGTATTTAAAATTAAAATTTATATAATGGGTAAGTTATAGGTGTCCATATAATAGAAAATAAAATTCATTTATATTTTTTAAATTATTGAATATCTCAAGAGAAAGGATAAATTACAGTGTTTTTATAATATATTTCTATTTTTTGTAATATATTATATCTTGATTATACATATGTACGAATTTTTTTATATTTTATATATCAATAATTATTAATTAATACTAATGTAATTTTATGAATGGATATATGTTTTATTTTAATGCTTTAATAATCATCTATAAATATTTATACACTAATATAAGGAGATATATAATATTTCTAATAAATGGTTTACATTACATCAAACAAGATTTTTCCATGGATTGGGTAATGATATTAAATATAATGGTTGATATAGTTTTAAAATAACAGCTTTTAGATTGGTAATGGAATTGAGGTCTCTCTTGAGTAAGGTATCCATGGGTAGAGGGACTTTGGGCCAGGATAGTCACTAAAATGGAGGCATGAGACTTCTCTAGAAAAGTGGGGGTTTTCGTTCAGTCATACCATGAATAATCTATTGTGTAATATTGACTTCATAATACTCTAGTACGTTCCCTTAATTTTTTTTGTATACCCCCTTAATGTGATGAATTTTTTGGGTAAAAATATAGTTGGACTTTATTTTTTGTAATTAAAAAATATGAAGAGTAATGTAAATAGATTCACATTAATATGGTTTGAACAAATTACATTAGTGTAAAAAAGGGATTCCAACCCTAATCTATTTAGTCATGAATTTTTTTAAAAGGAATAAAATGATACAATATAGTGATAATTAAATCCACAATAGAAATATGAAATGTAAAATTACATTAAAAGATGTGATTTTTTATGCCAATGTTGATCCAACCAGAATCTTTGTGCTAAAAAAAGGATGATGCTATATTTTATTATTTGAGTAATGTAACTAATTTTAAGGCCCAAAGAGTTAGATACCCCGTTATTTATGTTTTATTTCTGTTAAACATACCTAGTGAACCCTAAAAGATAATTTTCTAATAGAATTACGTTGGTTTTATCTACATGATGGACTAGTTATAGTTTTATCTATATAACCACTCAAAGAGTCATATCAGATATGATAGAAATGATTATATTTAAAAATAAAAAAGTGATAGTTGCATACTAAAATGTGGTCTTCTCATGTTAATAATTAGATCTAGTACCATTAATTAATATGATATAATTGAAAATGTGCCGACATTTTAGTAGGCGTTCAATTATTTATATTAAAACATAAATAAATGAAAAATATCACAATCATCTAAAAAATTAATCTTTATTTGATTAATGGTATGTTGATCGTCATTGAGATTAGAATTTATTGTTTTCTAGGGTAATGAGAATAAAAAATGAAATATTTTCTTGGACAAATATATAAATGTAAGATTATATTTTAATAAATAATAAAATTTCAATATGTTGTAGAAAACTATTATTGAAAAACAAAATGGTGAATGTAACATCATGAAATCGACACAAAATTACAGAAAATTCATGGTTTTTATCACATTTTGATTAGATATCATATTAGTCTATTTTTGGTGTTTGTATAGTAATTTATATTTTTTCAGAGTCTATTCACAGTTGGTGCACTATTAGTGAAAGTCATAAAGTCCATACTAGAAAAAATATTCATGGATAGAGAAATATATTACGGGAGAAAAATAGGCACATTGTTAGTATAGACCATGTAGTATAGATATTAAGTAACAAGTATTCAGATAATGGATTTATGCATCACTGGTGCATGGTTTGTTAAACTGTGTTGCCAAACTATGCAACACTTCTAGAATCCCAGAAAGGGACACATGTTTTTCCCACAGTTTAAATACATTATTGAAAAATCTCAGTGTCATGAATTAATTATTCTATCCCCTAACCATCTGTTCTCATTTTTATTATTTTGTTAATTTCTCTCTACCAATGTTACTCCACTTAGATTTTTTGGGTATTACTTACCTCGAGATGATCAATATTGATGGATCATTGATTAATAGATCTACATTTTCAAACGAATGTGTATGTTTCTTATTTTTATTCATTTTCTCTAATTATATAACCTCATTATATTAAATGGAATCATATATTGGGCCTTTTTATTCTAGATCTATTGTTTATGTATCGAGTTAATTGTATTTTTTAAATCCTTTTGGCAATTTAGACTCATTTATCAGACCATCAATGGCGATTATGGGATATTTAGTATTCATGGAGGTATACATTTTCTCTATACCCCAATGTTTTATAGATGTTGAAATAAGGATTCTTATTTGAGATTTGTGGTTTTTTTATCCTTCCTTAATCATTATAGTGATTGAATCTCCATTGGTGGATCCCTCATTGGGTGTTGATGACCTGGTGAATTGAGGTAGGTGGATTATTAATGAAATTAAAAATATTTGAAAACACTGTTTCTTGGTTAATTTATATTTTATTTCTAATTTTATCCAAAAATTTATTTTAGTCATTAAATAAATGGTTTAGAAATTTCATGGTGTGTTTGATGATGCCTCATATAATTATTCATTATAAGTCTAATTTATAATAAATTATCTAGATCTGTATTGACTGATTTGAAGCATAACTTTGATGAATAAATTTTATTTGAAAATGAATGAAATATTTCATCAGTTCAAATGATATTGATTTCTTTTAGAGGAAATATTTTTATGAAGATTATTTCATGTTTTTTAATTGAAATGTCATTTTTTGAAACCTAAACAATGATTCCTTAAAATGATTTGTGATTGATTAATGTTAATGATAACCCCCATGTATGATGGATTACCTTGAAGAATATGGAATCCTAGATTGTTTGGAAAATTGATATTCTTACTAGGTAAACTGTTATCTTGTAAGGTCTTGATAATGAAAACCCCACCTAAACTATCTTGTGGGAAAGTAGTCAATTATTTTGGCTTCTCTCATATTACCCTAATTTTGACGATGAGTTATTATGTGAACACCTTTATCCATATTTCACTAATATACTACCAAATCATATATCCATAACTCAGGAACCCCAAGTATTATTTCCTCATTTCTATGATTGATAATTATTAAATAGTGATTTTTTGACTAAAATTGTTTTTCAATTCAATTTTGACAATAATTGTTATATATGACCACTTTTATGGAAATACACATTTTACCTATTTCTTTCTAGCCATTGAGTTTTTTTAAAATTATATTTTCATATGAAATATGAAATGGTTTGCTGGCCATGTTTTATTTAAAATTTGGAAAACTTAGTTAACTTAACACGGATTTCTTATATAATACATGGTGAGATTCATCTGGGAAGTTTTTTTCAAACTCTATAATTATATATGAGAGTCTGTATTATCTATTATAAGAGGTCCATGAAAAGTAATGTCTCTTATTTGAGGCAGTGGATGTACTTGATTAGCATGTACGTGGTAGTTGGCTTTAACTAGTGGAGCATTCGATCAACATGATATAATAATAATTTTGAGATGTTACTTTTATGGTTTTATGTGAAAACTTTAGTTGAATTAACATTATCTTGATACTTTTATATATCAAAATGAAATAAATTTCTCTAAACATATGTTTATGAAACAAAATGTTTATTATTTTATATCCTTTGTATTGACTTGATGAGTTATCCTTCGGGAGAAATTATTCCCTCTTGTTTCAATGGATTCCCATATGATAGTCTCTATCCATTGGGGATTATGAATTCCATTTTGGATATGTTAGATGTAATATATATACAATCTTTCCATGTTATTTTGGTTAGTGAATGAAATCTTTCTATCAGATGAGGTTATACTCTTCGTTGATGTCAGTATGTTATTTGAGATGTCTGGGTAGAAAATATTCATGATTTAGGGGACATGAGGGTTTGGTTATGAGATAATTATTAGATATTTGTCATCGTAAAATTCCTTAATATAACATTCTTTATCTGTAAAAGGTTTCATTAATGAAGTTTGAAAAAGTGATTTTGGAAATTCTTCAAAATGTTGATTTGAGATTTTTATCGCCCAATTGAATTATGACTAATTGAATTGATTATTTTGTTTCATTAAAATTATTTTACTTATTATATAATTATATTATATCTCTAAATTCTCATCATTTTTTAATAAGCCTTTAGTTTGATCTTATAATAAAGTACGAAAATCAAACCCTTCTATTGATCATCACCTTATAGAGGTGGTTGTGGATATGGTCTAAAATTTGGGCCATGTAACATCACATATTACTGTTTAGGATAAAGAAGTTGTTACTCAAAGGGATGATAGAACAGATAATTCCTAAAAGATAATTTATTTGAAACCACTATCTTCCTATGGTAATAATAACCATTAATAGGTAAGAAATTGGATGAAAAAGGTCGGGAAATAGTTGAAGTTCTTAGATATTCCAAACATTGATAAGGGGAAATGCGTCTTCATCAAATATTAAGTGCCAAGTAGAAGGTGGTGGGATTCATCATATGTATATGAAAAATATATGTTTTTTTAGTGGAAGAAATTCGATGAAATTTTATAAGTATAATTCTATCTGAAATCATTGGTGTTGGATAAATCGAGGGGTTTCTTAACATTCAGCAAGGTAAGCCAATATTATCTCAGTATTATAACTTATAAACAAAGATTTTCATTTATAACTCAAGGTAATATTGAATGATAACATAAATGTTCATAGGTTTGATTTGGGTATTCAAGAAGATATTTATCGCATGTTTTTATGTTGATTCTCACCCTATATATGGATGTATTGGATAACTCCTTGAGGCTGGAGCAAGAATTGGATGATAAGTCATGGTGGATGGGTGTTCTCATACACCTTGTTTTAGATTTTGTGGTAATTTAAAAAAGAATATAAAGTAGGATGGGTATTTTTTAGTGATTTTTGTGATATTCTGTTCCAAAATACTTATAATAAATCAGTTAAAGTGTATGTAAAAGGACCACTAACTTGTTTTCAGTGTGGAGAGGATGGGAAATCAAAGATATATTTCTTGGAATCATAGATGATATATGGTTTTTATGGATTATCACATCATATATAGATGTTTTCAAAAAAAAATAAATCATTGATGTCTTATATGATTGATAGTTTTATGAGGATTTACAGGGAAATTAGATGCTAATCAATAAAGGGGTTCTAACCATATGCATCAGAAATGAATCTTTTTCATTTAGTGGATAAGTCTAAATTGATAAGTGATATGGTTCATATAATAGTGATATGTACAATTATAAATTATCAACATACAGTAACTTTTTTATTCAATACTAGATCATATCATTCCATCATATCTACATGTAATGTTAAACTATTGAATCTTTCTATGGATCGCATTACATAGAGAATGGATATTTCTATTCCTCTTGAGAAAAATAGTTAGCGGTGTCACTGAGTCCATTAATGAATTTTATATTTATTATAAATAATTATTTTCAGGACTACTAGGTTTTAGATATAAAACAATTGGATTTCATTCTTGGTGTCGATGGATTTACCACTCCTAAATCTCATATCAACTATTATCTTTACTGGGGCTCTTTTACTGCCCTAATGGGGTTTGTCATATATTATAGGAAGAATAAGACCTAATGTAGAGTAGATATGGATTTCTATTAATAGTGACAATTTGTCTGATATCTAATATTCTTATTGAATTGGAGCGATATTTTTCTTGGGTTTATCTTCCTACATTAATAGATGTGTTTCTTAGTATTTATCTATCCATCATTTCATGTTTTCCACTGATTATTGAGGTATATTTTTGTATTTACTTGATTTCAAGTATCCAAATGAGCTTTATTTCATCTTTCCAAATGGAACCAACTAAACTAATGGATTTTAAGACTCATTTTGTGGACTCATTGTCTAGAGAATTTAGTCAATTTAGTGGGTTGTCTTGGTAATTGTATATTAATTTTTCTAATAATTTTGACTAAAAACTTCTCATATGTGTTGATTACTAGAAACAAATTGTATTATAGTCATGAAAAAGAACATGGTGGCCCTTAATAATAATTGTTTTTACGAAGTAAAATGAGTGAAATGGTTCTCAATGATAGAAATTAATTATGGTTATTGGCTCTTTTGGTTCAAAGATTTTGTTATACCTATAACCTTCTTTAAGAGAAGTTTGCATCCACCGTTTGTTCCATGTTACACATATTGGATTTAAAAATTTCTCTTTTTTTTGAAATAATGAACATGATTTTCAATCAATACCTTGATTCCTTGATTAGGTTATTTTTAGATGATATCATGTTTTAATAAAAAACTGTGGATCATCGTGTAAATCATTTTAGATAATTTCATGAAATATTTACATGTCATCAAATTTATTCATATATTTCCAAATAAAAAATCAATATTTTGTATTTCTATTTCATAAGAAACATGGTTTATAAAAATGGTATTTATGTTCATATGGATGTGCAGTATGTTTTCATTACATTGGAGGAACAAAAAAACATCATTGAATTTGGGAGCTTTAAGGGTATGTTGGACATTACTAAATGTTTTTAAATGATTTCTCAATGTTGAATTCTTCATTGAACTATCTATCATGAAGGGGTAAAATTAAATTGTGGATCCAAAATGTCATGATTTATTTTATGACTTGAAGTTTCATTTGACATTAGTTCCATTGTTTATGCATCCAAGGGATGAATAAGGATCTGTGGTCTTCTTTGATTCATTAATTTATGTTTTGGGTTGTGTCTTTATTCTAGGTGATCGCAAGGTCGCATATGGATCACATAATATTTTACCTCATTATAAGAACTACCTCACACATAATCATTGAATTTAATATGTGATTCATGACCTGAGGTGTGGGTGGAATTAATGTATTTGTGAAATGTTTACCCATCAATCCAATCATAAAACATTGAGTTGCTCTTTCTTGAAAGTAGAAAATAACCTTCAGTAAAGGAATGGTGTGTTGTACATGAAATATTTTAACATTTTAATTTTACAAAAATCTAGTATGGTTAATTTTATTATTGATTATTTGGTTAAGAAAAATAAATCAAATTCCATGAAATAATCTAATAAATATAATCATCTAATAGATCTCCCTAATCAAAGAAATTTTGGATTCAGAAAAAATGTGATCAAGTTGTTTTGGTAATTGTTTAATTAACAACCTCACATGTCAAGTTAATTATATATAAATAGTATTTTTATAATGAGTTTCTATGAATAATGGATTATTTATATACTAGGTAGACCATCAAGGAATGGTATTTATCTTCTAAGGGTATCATTTTCTTTTGAGACATTTATATCATTCTGTAACCTATAAGGTAGGGTATGATATTAGAGTATTAAAATTCATAGTATATGGTATAAACCATAGGGATGATTTTTTTTTGATATGGGGAGGAGATTGTGGTGTCCTGGTAAGAAATCAGTAATTATGGATTTTATTTCTCATTTTTTTACTTTTCATCGGATTAATATTGATCCTTAGAGGCCTGAAGGCTTGAATTAAATACATCTTGTCCCGAATTGGGTGTGGGATAAGATATCAGTGGAGTTTGTCATTAGGATTACACATACTCCTCATGTTGTGAATTTTTATTTGGGAAGGTATTGAATAAATAACCAAATTGGATAAATTTATTGATATTTGATATATGACCAATTTTGAGGTCATGAGAAAATTTATATACTAATGATCATCAGATTATAGGGGGTTTTGTATACCATAGATTCTGATATGGATCTCTATTATTCATCTTGTTCTTTGGATAGTCTAATAAAAGGCTATTTCATACCATGTAGACATTATTATGGAATACCATAGTTGAAAAAAGGATAGATGGAACATGATATATAGATTCTGGAGGATATGCTTCGAGTTTGGTTCGTTGTCTCTATAGGATATTGGGATTTCCACATTAGGATGGTTTAGTTTTCCAAAAAAATAGTTATTACTCACTATTAAGATATATCCCTTTAAGGAATTGTGTATCCATCCAAGTAAATTTATACATTGATGGTTTTTTGATTGGAGAATAATTACCTGATAGACATAGATTGATATAAGAGATGTCATCACAAATTCAGTTGACTTGTCAATTATTAGTAATGTCCCATATCCAATATAAGTGTTATAATGATAACCGTTTGGCCCCTTTATAGTTATTGGTCAGTGAATAGGTTTTTTAGAGTCTCAACTTTATTGGGTTATCCACTTCATGGTTAATAGGGTAATTTTAAGACCATTATATTTTGGATAAACTGATAATATTGAAATTATGGGATTAGTGGAATACTATTTAAAGTTTTCATGACTGCTGACATTGATCCATGACTGTTTTAAATTTCAAATCTAAAGAAGAATATTTTGTATGCTTTGTACGTCTAAATTGAAGTGGAACTAAATATCATCAAAAATGAATAACTGAATTAGAATATTGATTCCAAGATAAATATTATTCATGGTATTTAAATAAATTTTGTTTAGAATCTATGGAAACAATGTTTTGATTATCATGAAATGGGGTAGCATGATTCCTCAATGAGGTAGTAGTTTCCCCACCTATTTGATCAATATTCCTATAGAAATTATTGTTGGGGCATAAAGTGATTTTGGTGGAGATAATTTATCATCCCAACCACTTTTTTTAATGTACTCAAATTTATCATTATTGGTTACCTTTTGTTTGGATCGTATCACTAGTTTATTTTTGAGTTATTTCTAGAATTTTTTATGGTTTTAGGGATATTTATGGGTTGGTTCATGGTTTGAAAAAATTGTTCAGGTCATCCCATGAAACCATGTTCCTTAAGTTTGAGTTCTATGGGAGGGTTCATGCTTAGGAACACATTGAGTACTAAACATGAATCCTAAAAAAATTGTTTCTTCTATAAATAGTGAGGTTGTATAGGGTTAGTTCATGGATTTCTAATCCATTTATCCAAACCATATATCACATCTAATAGCTCTATTGTTGGATATGGTTGTTTCATGGTTTCGAAAATCATGTATGAAAACTGTAATATTTTAAATAATTATTCTTCATTTTATTTTTATAAATTATACCAACATATTTCATATTATTATTCATCTATTGGAATATAATATTTACCAATTACACTTCCATTAGAGATTTTTGGAATTCAATACCCATTGGGAAATGATTTTGAAAAATAATTTTGTAACACCCTGACCCCATTTACCTAAAAATAGTGAATGTTTAATTACATTGGCCTGATTTCATGAATGTTATATCCCAATGGAATGAATTTTTTAGTAGATTTGGAAGATTATATACATATAAAAGTTCATCATTACAACGTGAAATTAAATAAAACATATAATTTCCATTGTGAACACCCACCAATCTAAGATTATCCCTGAAAGTAAGTCATAATATAACTCTGTATGTCCTAGGATAAATGAAACATAAGAAGGGGTGAGCTAAGATGCACAATAAGGGTAAAAAATACAGTGGAAGATTTCATAAACAAATACATTAGGCATGGTGAGAAACTAAAAACAAATTCCATTAAAAATATACTTGGGCACATTATGGTAGGAATAAAAGATGCAAAAATAATACAATAATATATTATCATAACCCTTGGTATTCTACTAGTTGAATAACCACGTTAACTATCAATTACTCGCTTCATAAATGGGGAAATTCATATGTCAGACATTCTCAAACATACCATCAAGGCCTTTTCCAAGACATCAGACAATGATTAAGTCCTCAGCCAAAATAATATCTAAAAATGGGCACGGCCTCGGCCAAGCCCATATATGTTTTTCTCATGAGACCTACCGATGCATCGAGGGGATATAGTGATCCCCACATATAACTTACTAAGTCTAATGAATTCCTCATATGAAGGGAGTTAACATAATTAACATATATATATTCATATTGAAACTAACATATGAAATGTAAACAACTTTTCCCAATTATTGAGCATAAACACTAATCATTCGAAATAATAGGATCAATGGTATCATAATAACACATCCATAATCAAAATAATCAGAGAACCTTCAATAAATATTTTAGATGAAATTATAATATATAAAACTGAATGAATTAAAATATTCAAAACTAGATGTTGAAAAACAAAAAGATATTTTTAAATGAGACCATTGATAATTTCCTAAAGAAATAATCCCTAAAAATTCAAAAGTATCCCACACCACCTTGAAAAATTCAAATCATAATCCCATAGAATTTCATGAGAATAAGGAGACTCCTAGTATGGTACAAAAAATTTCATTACATACATAACATGCATGGAATAAGTGGTGAACAAGGCATATATCTCATTCATGTTAATGTGAGATGTGAAAAAAAATTACCTTAGAATGAAGAGTTATTTTGGAAAAATCGTTGTATAAAACATGAAATCATATTGTAAAAATGTATATCACAGAAAATAAAAGGCATGTACATTGAAATTATATATGAGTCATAAATTTATTCACATCATGATAAAATAGTTGTTAATGAATCTTTAAAAATAAAATATTTTAGTGAGGATTAAGGAAAATATTAAAGAGATTTTAACGGGGAAATACATTTTTCTTTCATAAAACTAGAAATGAATGAAGGTTGTTTTTCATGATAAATTTGGTTATTTTTTAAATATAATTGTGGATTAATATAGAGTATATATTATAATTAAAAATATGTATGATTTCAAGAAGTTCCCCTGAATAAGGCTTGTATTTCAGAATGAATATTTTAAAGATCCTTTTAAAACATGTAAATATCCAAAAAAAATTAGTAGGATTATTGTTGCTAAAAAATATAGAAATATAACTCATAATTTATGAGGAGTAAATAATAATAAATAATAATTTCATTGATTTAAGAAGACACTGAATGTAACCCAAATGAAAATGTAGGTTTGGGTGAAAACCCTTACCACTTTGTTATCAATTGATTCGTATGCCCCAACATTAAGAATATTCAAATTATAAATTAATTAACATGATAATAAAGAGAATTATGATATGTTACATTAATGTGTAGTATAAAATCACCCTACACAAGTAATAGTACCGAATAAGGAATATCTCAAAAAATGGAATTGACATGAGGATACCTTTACGTTATGTCTGACGATGTTCTTCACATGATCCTAGTGTACTGGATAACCAAATTAAATTCATTAATTAATATGTCAAGAACCAATTATTTATTTAATTTATTTATTATAACTTAATTATATTTATTCATGAAATTATTTATGGGTTTAATAGGTTATCATTTATTGGTTGGGAGCATTTTCTTCCTTGGTATTTATGATCAGTTTAATTGTATTGTTGTATGGATAAAAACGTACAATTGGAATGGTTTTCTAAAATAAAAGTTGTATATTATTTTTGAATATAAAAAATATTACAGTGTTTGAATGTTCATTTAGTTGTTGGGAGTGAAGATGAATCATTATATAAAACATTAATGATAATTATTTGGGTTAATTTGTAGTTCTTTCATCCCAACAAACTCATTTTGATTTATAAATTAATATCATGTGAAAAATAAGTTTCCAGAACGATAAAAAATTCATAAAACATAAATTATAGTTTTGGTCAACCATAAAAATGGTTAAATGACCACAATTACAGATGGTAAAAGACATTGAAAACCTGTCATCCTTGAATGTGATAAATTCACACATCTCAGATGATGTTTTCATTTCTAGTATAAATGAATGGGAAAAGAGAGATGATGATGAATTATTACAATATCATAACAAAATTTTATTACATGTAAGGTAATGGATTTATCATAAAATTTGGATGAATGGTGGGAAGTATATAAAATTAAACAAAAGAACATGAAAATAAAAGAAATGAAAAGAGGAATTTACCTCTCGAGTGTATCTTCCTTGAGAGCCCCTTTAGGGAAGAGGTTTTAGTTTTTTATGGGACCAAGGGATTATAGAAGTGGGGGGGGGGTGGAGATTGGGAGGATATTGGATCATAATTTATACAAGAAACAAGTCTTGATATGAGGGAAGAGAAGAGGAAGTGAGTGGGGTTTTATAGTGGAGGAGAGAAGTTATTATTGAATATTTTATTTATTATTTAATTATTTTTCACAGGATAAGAATATGTGGGGATTACTGAGACCTAAGACAGTAATAAGTTAATTTGAGTTAGAATCAATAACTATTTACATCCTCCATGACTCAACCATGATGCATAAATTCACTTAATTATCCTTTTTCCTAAATTATCAAATTTCACTATTCACCAGAAATTCATGTATTGCCGAAAAATATGAAAAATTAACCATTGCTATTTTTCATCATGTAGAATATCAAAATGGACTCTATTTTATCAAAATAACTTTTTAAAATTTAAAATTTTAATTTTTAATTAAAATCATTATTTACTTGAAAAATACATATTTTAAATTTAAAATAGATTTTATAATATATTCCGAAATTAACTGAGGTCTGATAACATTTTAAAAATTCATAGGAAAACAAAATATTAATTGAGGAATAAATTTTATGAAATTTAATTTTATTTTATATAAATTTATTAATTTGAAATTGTAATTAAACATTAATTATTCAACAAAATACCAACACATAATTATTAATGTTTAAAATATTCACTTTCATTTATAAGGTTCTTAATTTTTTTAATACCTAAATTTTGGTGGTTATTATTAATAAGGGTGCAATATTACTCATAAGTTTTGAGTTAGTATTCATAAGGGTATATTACTATTCATAAGTGTAAGTTACTATTCACCAGAAATTTAAGTTTATTCTATCAGACTCCCAATATCATACTGAACACAAACTTGTATATCTATTTTTTGAAATTCAAATCAGAGAAGATGAAAAATTATTGTTATCAGATAGGTTATTACAATTTTTTGTTTTGTTGGGAATCAATGTTTCATGCAGTCTATATTACATGTATTTGTAAATTTTTGGGGTGTTACATTCTCTCATCCTTACAAAAAATATCATCCTCAAAATATGAAATTGGAATTCAAAAGTTAATGGTGATTTGTGAAAATTTTCTAATGGGAGACCCACATCAGAAATACGTATAAAATATCCTCTTAATAAAAGGGAAAGGAAAGCGCATAATCTACTAAAAAACTACAAACACTAATTTGATAACATGGTCATGGAAGAATAATCAAACCATCTTGTTCTGAAGGAATGTATTGGAGAGAATTCTCAGATGAATGATCATTACCCAAAAATGATAAACTATAGTTATGAAAAATTTCATTAATATGATGAAAAAATATGATAATTGGAAAACAATTTTTGTTAAAAATATTTTTATTAATGTTGGGGAATTATTCCACTCTATAAGTGTATAGATATACATTACCTTTTCATCAACAAAATATTATACATTGTTTGTTCCTTGAACTATTTATAATTCATCACTTAGATTAGGTTGCGCCATGTGGTAAAGTAAGAAATAAACCTCTAAAATAACATACAATGATTACATTAAACAATTCATAAATGGTAAACCTTTTCAAAATGATATAACACATTAGAAAGACAGTGTCTAAATTTATGAGATGAACTTTTCATGAGCCCTTAATCAACATCATGTAGATCAAATTTTTTCATTCCAAATATGCGAATAACATCATCATGTATCCTCTTTGAATATGGTAATAAAATTTATTATCACTATTCTTTATTGGAAACATGTGTTCTTCTACATTCATAAAGTAAAATACATGTTATTGGAATAATTACTTAAATTAATAAGTGTTTTAAACTCCTTTGATTATAGAATAAACCACTTGTTGAAATGTCATTAATCAGTTACAAGGTAGTCATAACTTATCCAAAATAATCATTTATTTTCCATTATCTCAAAATCAAGAATATTTTTAGTGTTTTATTTCAATAAATCATGAATTTTAAAAATGTTTAACTTTTCACTGAATATATTTTCTTTGAACCATTCAACTTATGGATTCAAATACCTAATAAAAAAGAATTTCAGTAAAAGCCTCATATATTCCATAATTCTTATAACCAATATATTCCTGAAAAAATATTAAAATGATATGATTCTTGACTAGGAATATTTATCATTCAACATCATCTGTGGAAACATCATAACTTGATCATTAGCTAGTAATAACATTTTGGGTATATTCCTTTGATGCTTGGGAAATTCATTTGCATAGTGTCCCATCTTCTTACAGTTGAAGCATTATACATTAGAATTATTTTTCTTACCCTTGAAATAATGAACTTGGGGTCCTTTTTCTCAACACTTATAAAAAACTCACATTCCCTTCAGGCATTCACCAGGGTGATTATGTCCACAGTTATCACATGTGGGGAAACCTTTCTTTCCCTTCTTCCCTTTATTCATGTTTTTCTCTACCATCATCATTGTTGTTTTCTTCCCTTCAAATACAAAGGACTCATAGAATGATTTATATTACTTGACTACACATTTTACTATTTCATCATATGATGAGGATAATTGGGAGACTATATTACTTTTAAATGATGGCTTAAGACCCTAAGAGATGTGATTAATCTTACTTTTTGAAACACATGCATTGGTTATGTTCTCTTTCCTTCATCTAGGAACCATTTCTAATCAATTCCATATAATATATTAGCTCATAAAACAATGAACACTCTATAACTATAAACATGGTATAGAACATAACATAAATTTATGCATCATAAATCCAGGAATGATATACTTTGGTTACATTGTGGGAATAAATCGATCATAATGGTGGGTAAACAAAATTAGAATTATCCTATAAATATCCCCCATGGAATGTGAAACTAGGTGTGCAGTAAGTCCTGTTGTTGTGTTCCATAATACCCCAGGTCAAGCCTGAAACTCTTTGTCAGAGTTGTCACTCCTAGGTTCATCTTTTCCATAAACACATCAACTTTTAGTATCTAGAGAGGGATATATTCACTAGAGAGATACACATAATATATTCCTTACCAAAATTATAGGGTGTTCTTATATGATTATACTCAAAGTCTATATTAGGTTTTTATTTCCCCATCTGTGATTTCTAAATCCAGTGTCCATGTTTTCTACTAAACATCCTTTGATACCAACTATTACACCCCACACCTAGTTAACCTGTGTCCGTTCATTTTTTTATTACATTGGAATGAATAAAAGAAAGTTGTATCCTGAAGGAAAGATTAGTTTATCATATTTGGAAAACTAGATACATATAAAATATCATCATTACAACTTGAAATTAAATGCAACATACAATTTCAATTGGTAACATCCACTACTCTAATGTTATCCCTACAAGTAAATCATTATATACCTCTTCATGTCCTGGAATTAATGAATCATAATAAGGGGTGATCTCAGATGCTCAATAAGGGTAAACAATAAAACAAAAGATATCATAATCATAAACATTAGGCATAGTGAAAAACTGAAAACACATGCCTTTAAAAATATACAAGATCATAATATGGAAGGATTAAAATCTGAAAAATAATTCTTTAATAAATGATCATAACAATTGATATTATACATGTTGAATTACCGCATTAAATATCAATTTATATCTTCATAATGAGGGAAATTCACATTTCGAACATTCAGAAACATACTGTCCAGTATTTGGCCAAGAAATCTAAAATTGATTGGGGCCTCAGCCAAAATCGTATCTAAAAATGGGAAAGGCCTCGACCAAGTCCATATCTAATTGTCTCATGAGACCCACTGATGCATGGAGGGAATATAGATATCCCCACCCATCACATACTATGTTTAATTCATTTCTCATATGAAAGTGGTTAACATAATTAACATATACATTCATATTGAAACTATGATATGAAATGTAAATCACCCTCCCTAATCATTTAACTTAAATACTAAACATTCGGAATAATATGGTGAATGGTATCAAGATAGAACATCCATAGTCAAACTAATCAGAAAAATTTCAACACATATTTATGATAATATCATAATATATAAAGCTCAATGAAGCAAAATATTCAACAAAATATGTTGACAAATACAGAAATATTTCTAAATGAGATCATTGAAAAATTCTTGAGGAAATAATCCTTAAACATTACAAAGTGTCCCATACCACAATAAAAATTTGAAATAATAATCCCTTATAATATCATGAGAGTAAAGAGACTCATTATAAGATTATCCAAAGGTCATTATATACACCACATGCATGGAATAAGTAGTGAACAAGGCATATACCTCAAAAAAGTTATAGCGAGATGAGAAAAATACTTTTTACCTTGGAAAAAAGAGTTATTTTAGAAAAATCATTATGAAAAAACCGAAATAAAAATAAAAAATATATATAATCCCGAAAATAAAAGGTAAAGACGTTGAAATCATGTTTTAGTCATAAATTTTGTCGTATCATATAATAAATTTTGTTAAAGATGTTTTAAAAATAAAACATTTTAGTGCGGTTTAAGGAAAATATTTGAGATATTTTAAATAGGAAACACATGTTTCATTTCATAAAACCATAAATGAACCAATCTATTTTTTTAGATATTTTTATTTATTTTAGAAAGATAATTATTTCCTAAAATACAACATAGAGTACACTTCAATATAGGTAATAATTCAAAAAGTTCTCTTGAATTGGGCTTGTATTTCAAGAAGAATTTTTGAAAGATCATTTTAAAAAATTAGAATCCCCATAAAATAAAGATGGATTATAGTTGGTAATAATATATATAACCCTCAAACATAATTTATGAGGAGTAAATAATAATACATGAAAATTTCATTAAGGTAAGTAGACAATAAAAGTATCTCGAATGAAAATGGATGTTCAGGTGGAAAACCCTTACCACTTGGTAATCAATCGATTTGTATGCCCCAAAATTACAAATATTCAAATAATACATATAATAACATGAAAATAAATAGATTCATTATATGATACATCAATGGATAATATTCATACACCATACATAATTAATAGTAGTGAATAAAGAATATCTCCCAAAAATGGAAGTGAGATGAGGACACCCTTAACTTATGTCTGATGATGTTCTTCACTGGATCTTAGTGTCTTGGATAACCAAATTTAATTCTTTAATTAATGTTTCCAGAACCTCTTATTTATTTAATTTGTTTATTTTTTCCTTATTATGTTCTTTCATGGCCTTCTATATGGGTTTAAGAGGTTCAATTTTATTGCTTCATAGAATTTTATTCCTTTGTATTCATGATCGGTTTACTTATATACATGCAAGGATAAACTTGTAAGATGAAAATGGCCATCCAGAATCAAATTTTTATTTTATTTTTGTACATAAACAATATTAAATGATTTTAAAATTTATTTGGTTGTTGTTAATTAATATGAAACATTATATAAAACATTAATGATAATTTTTTGGGTCAATTGGTAGTTTTTGGATCACCGCGAACTCATTTACAATTACAAAGTAATATCATATGTTCAATAAGATTTCAGACCAATAAATAATTTATAATATATGTATTATTTTATGGTTAATCCTTCAAAATGGTTTTATGACCAGTATTGAATATGGTAAAATAAATTGAAAACATGTTTTCCTTGAATGTGATAAATTAACACATCTCAGATGGTGTTTTCATTTCAAGTATAAATAAATTGGAATGGAGAGATGATGATGAATTATAAAATTATCACAACAACATTCCATTACATATGAGGTAGTATAGTTATAATAATATATGGATGAAAGAATGGAACTTAAAAATAAAAGAAATGAAAAGAGTAATTTACCTCTTGAGTATATCTTCCTTGAGAGAATCTGTAGGAAAAAGGTTTTGGAATTTTTATGAGACCAAGGAATACTGGACGTGTGGGGAATATTGGGAAGATATTTGAGGCAAATTTAGAAAAATAAAAAGTCTAGATAGGAGTGAAGATAATAGGAAGTGAGGGGGGTTTATAGAAGAGGAGATGAGTAATTTTGGAATATTTTATTCATTATTATATTATTTTTCTCAAGACAAGTAATAATGTTCATTATTTTTACAAAAAAAGTAATAAGTTCATGTAAGTTTTAACCAATGGCCATTTACATCATCCTTGACTCAATCATGATGTGGAAATTTGTTTAATTAGCCTTTTTTGAAAACTATCAAATTTCTTTATTCACCAAAACTGTATGTATTTCTAAGAAATCCCAAAAATTCACCATATCCATTTTTTGACATGCAGAATCCCAAAATGGACTCCATTTAATCTAAATAATTTTCTAATATGAGAAATTTAATTTTGAATGAAAATAATTATTTACTTGAAAAATACATATTTTAAATTTAAAACTAGTTTTATTATACATCCAAAAATTAATTGAGATCCCATAAAATTATCATAAATTCATTTGTAAAACCTTTTTAAATAGGAACACATTTTATGAAATTTAATTTAATTTTAAATAAATTTATTAGTTTAAAATTTTTATTGAAGATTTATTACTCACAAAAATAACAACACTTAATTATCAATGTTTAAAATATTTACTTTCATTTATAATGTCCAAAATTTTATTTATACTTTAATGGTGAGGTTAATATTCATAAGGGTTCATTACTATTCATAAGGGTTATGTTAGTATTCATAATTTTATATTATAATTCATGAGGGTACGTTACTATTCACCATAAAAGTAGGTTGATTCTAACCAACTCCAAATATCATACTAAACACAACTGCATATGTCTATTTTCTGAAATAAAAATCATAGAAGTAGAAAAATTATGTTTATTGGATAGGTTATTAAAAAGTGTTGTTTTATAGAGACTTAGTGTTTTATGAATTCAATATTAAATCTATTTTTAAATTATTGGGGTGTTACAAATTGATTTTTATCCCCAGATTTATAACAGCATATGCCTATTTAATATTTTTCATAATTGTCCATTTAAACTATCCATTCTTAACTTCAATTAATTCATATATCAAGGTTTTTGGTTCAATATATATTCTTTGTGAAAAAATATATTTTTATTTATTTTAGATCTATCATGTAATTTTATATTCCTTACATGGATAAACATTTTTCATTAGGTTATCTTTAAGAATCATTATAAAATTTGTTTTCCCCCCTTCCCCTACCACTCCCCTAACTCACTTGTAGGGGATCTCCTAATGGGTGTGGAATATAATATGAATTGTGGTAAGTAGTTTCATAAGAAATTACTATCTTATGAAATCATGGTTTCTTTCCTAATTTTAATTTTACTTATAGATGATTTTAAAATTTTATTTTATTCTGTAGATAAATATTTTTTACATGGAATCGTGTGTGTGATTAAATACCAATGAAAATGTCTTTGAAATAATGGGATATTTCTGTTAAATGTTCATGAATTTAAAGGGGGGATTTTAACCATAACTTCTATACATAAAATTGCGATGAAAAGAAATAATTTTTTTATGACTTGAATTGAATTTAATTGATTTAATAGAATGTAATTTATATTAAAATCATTTGATAGCAATTTTTGAAATAAAATGGAATGTTTTGAAACTATAGGTCATAGTCTAATTAAATGACTAATTGAAATAATTTTAGATTTTTAAAAATCAATGGTATCCCCATGTATAATTTATTACCTTGAATAACATTGAAGCCTAATTTGTTAGGCTAAAGGATATGCATACTAGAAAAACATAAATTAAGCAATGGCCTCTGGATTAAAACACTACCTAAACTATTTTGATGGAAGTGCGTTAATTCTTTAAAATTCTATCATATTAAACCTAGGAATGTTATCTATGTAGTGGGTGAAAACATATATTTATATTCAAATGAAATAATGAAAAACCCTCTAATAAGAAAAATCTATCCCTTGGTGTTATTACCATGGTGTTATGATTGAAAATGTTAGTACAAGGTATTTTATGATTGAAATAAATTATCATGCCTAATTTTTTAAGAAGGATTATTCGTCATTTTATTTAAAAAAAATATATGTATATAATCCCATAATATTTGGAATATGCTTTTAAAACCAATTTATTTGATCTATTCAAATACCATGAATTGTTTGTTTCAAAATGAATAATAGAAATTTTCCAGGTTATGTTTCATTTTAGAATTGACCAATTTTTTTACTCGATATGGATTGATTAGGGAATACATTGTGAGATCCTACTGGTATTTTTTTCATAACCAACCTTGTCCTTTGGCCATTTTTGTACATTCATATTCCAATTCTAGGGAATGTAATGACTTCATAAAGAGGTGATAGATGTTCATGAATAGTGGGACTTTAGAGTAGGCGGGGAACACTGGTGTAAGTGATCCACTGGTCAAATATAGATTTGTAGATGCTATATTTTATGGTTTTATATGATGACACTAGTTGACATATAATTTTTTGTATACTTTCATATATCTACATGTGGTGATTTTCATTAATAGGTGTTTAAAATTTATGTTGTTTATTCTATTATATTTACCAGTAATCTGTGAATACTTATCCATATAGAGAAATCATTCCCTTTTTATGTTTAGGATCTTTTCTCTGACATATGGTGAAGGGGGACACACTACGGGAAATTTCATAATTGATTTGGGTAATGTTTAGGTGGATTGTATAGGTCCTTTTTTTATACAAAATGTGTTAAAAAATGTACATAGAATAATCTGATTTCAATATAAAATTTTCCATAGACAAATATATGTTAATTATTGTGACCATGGATCCTATCTTGATAAAGTTACAAGAATAAAGGGATTCATACATGATGATAAATAACCCAAAAATTCTCTTTAAAAAAAACAAGGCATGTGAGGCTGAAGCTGTTTCAGGTTCTCTTTTTTATGTAAGATTGTACATATAAATTAAATATAGTACTCATTTGTTTAGAATTTTTACTCACTTGGAGGGATGTGGATAAAATCCTTGTATTTTTCATGACACAAATATCATTCTTCATTAATGTATAAAATGCTTATGATATTTAATAGTGATAAAAAATATTATTTTTCTCTACACATGTTTTATAGAACCCATAAATATGTTTAGTGTTTTTAGAATGATATGGGTGGTCATATTTTCATCATGATGGTAAAAGGGGTAATGGATAACTTACGAAATGGAAAATAAGATATTTTATGAAGTTTCAACACGAATGTATAAAGAAAAAAATAAATTTCAATGGTTTCGTTGGGCCAAACATTTCTATTGGAGATTGAAATATCCAAATTTTTGAACAATTGTTACTTGCTTTGTAGAGATTCCATACCAGGTATTTATTTTGTAGAATTTAATTCATATGGTTTGAGGGTTATATAATTAAAAATATCAGTTATTTATGTAATTAAAATAAATATATGTTTCGAATTGGTGAATGATTGGAGATTAGATATTTGAAAATGTATTTTATTAATAGATAAAGTTATTTATATATCAAGATGATTTATATATTGGATTAAATCATTCTCAAAAAGTTTAAAATAATGATCATGTTAAAGTTATATTGTTTACTTCATATATAATAAGTGGTTATGTTGTATACTATGTGTTATTATAAAGAAAACAATATGATTGTTTTTTGACACATTGTTTAGAATGAATTAATTTTATTTCTTGTTTCAACATAGGATAAAAATAAATTATGTTTTATCCATTATTGAATAATATATCTAAAAGTATGTTAATATAATAGGGATGTGATTCCAACACCCAAAGTATAATATATTTTATATTAATAATTTTTTAAAGAAAACTACTCTGAAAAAAGAGAATATGATATAAAATCATGGTAGAATGTTTTATTTGATAAATATTCATACTGTAGGATGTATGTGTTATTTCTAGAACAAAAACGTTTTTTATATATTATCAAAATATTCAAAAGAGAATATAGTTTCAATTATTTTTTTGGGTGTATATTTGGAATCTAATAAGTTCAATGTTTGACAAGTAAATGATTAAACTAGTAAAATTAAATTAAATTTCACTTCCATAGCCTATATTACTTCGGGGTATTTAAAATATTACAATTTATTACCCAAAATGATTTACCAAGAAAAATTGATGGAATATCTTCTATAAATTATGATGTTTATAATATTATAAAAGTACAAAGTAGAAAAAATTAGTTTTTATCATTATAAAATATAATTATTCTATGTGAAAGAATTTTGATAATTTGTTAATTGAGTAAAACATTAAAAATATTCTTCCTAAGTCTCACTATTGTTCAGTCATTATTTCATTATAAATTTTACTACCTATATATTTTATTACATGGATTTTACTAGATGATCATATAGATATGTGGAAGGAATTAAATATATTTATAATTATTTTAAAAATACCATTAATTAATTTAAAATATTTTTCCTCTCAATAAATCTATCATATATTAATGTATTTTATGGGTTTTTGGGTATTATTTTGATAATATTATAAAAATAATTTAATTAATATGAAATATGTTTCATTATACTAAAGGGGTTGTCTGATATATTGTTTTGAAAATTCAATTTATGACTTTATGTTATCCCAACCCATAATTTTTCTAGGTATATTGTATATTGGGAAGAAGTTTTAAAGTTATCATTTGTAGGATTTTTCTTTGAGATATAAAATATGCCTAGGAGACCCAAAACAAGTCTCTTTACACAACATGTCCTACAATGTATACCACATTAACTATCATATTCTATGTATTAAGTATTTTTTGGGTTGAATATTTCATAATTAATCCATATACGAGAGGATTTAAATATAAATAGCATGAGAATCATCATAACATGATACAATTATAATGAATTCATTGAGACATAACTAATCAAGGGTTGTTTTTTTGTGTTAATATTCATTTCATCTGTTGATTATTAACTAAGATTGGATGTATCCTCTCATAAAATGATTAAAAAATATAGAACCTTAGGTTGAAATAAAATGTGAATTTATATCTCTATAAAATTATAGTATAATATTAATAACTATTAAGGTGAGTGGAATTTGATGTGATCATCTACATAGATAAATTTTGCGTGATATATTCATTGACATAATTAGTCTGTGTTGATAGAATAAATATAATATGAATATTTTATATGGTATTATCAGACTCTATGTTTCATAACCACTTAGTATAATATAAATAATGGTTATATAATAATGAAAACATCTATATTATACTACTAATGGTCACTGGTATAATGAAACATGTTTTTTAAAGGGGGGAATCCAATATAACATTATAGTATGAATAATACTTATTATTTTCTAAACATTATTCTTTCATAAAATATTTTAATTTAAGAATTAATCTTTTTACAATTCTTCTATTGAATATCGGGTCATAAATTATTGATGGAATAATTGAAATTATTTTTTTATGAAACTCGTAACAATTCTCTATAATATGTTTTCGTGTTTATCTAAATATACTTTTTCATGGAAATTCATATGGTATTTAAAATGTTTTGATTTCATGTCATTTTTATATCATTTAAAAATTATTTTAGATGATATGAAAAAAAAATATAGATCTAATTTCAAACATTATTCTACATGGTATATAAAAAGAAGAAACATCACAAAGACTACAAGGATTCAGAGAAAGTGGGAGATTAAATAGTAAATTCCCTAAAGACATAATGTATATGATGTATATTAGAGATTTCGTATATGATTATATGATTTATCTTGTATATGAAATTTTTTTAATAAGTCTTGTTTTGTGTGTGTGTAACATTTCTTATTCCATTGCCATATCAAATGGATCCTCTTATATGGATAATAATATGGTAAGATATATTTTTATTTTTATTAAATGTAGTTTATGATTTACATATAATATAATGTTTTTAATGAGGATAATCATTAAATATTAGTACTTGATCACCCATCCAGGAAATCTAACATTTATTATTATGTTCCATATGATTAAATATTTTTATGAAATAACATTATGATATGGGTTACAAATGAATTTGTAACCAAAAAAATTTCCTAAATTTTTTTAATGTTATAGTAAATTTATGGGGATCGAGGAATATCCCTAAATAATATTTAAAGGATTAACAACAATGGATTTTGTGTGTAACTAGTGAGAAGATTTTTAGAAGATTAAAATCTAGTTTTTAAGCTCTCTCTTTATACTTCCATTCCCAAATGATGCACTAGCCTATCATTATATTGGTGAGGGTATTTCATGGGTATCAAAATGTTCTTATCATTCCATTTATATACTATTGGGGGATGTTTCTATGGATTTCTCATAATTATCATCATTATATAATGATTGAAAAAATATATCTAAGGTGAAAAGTACAAGATTTCATCATTTAGTTTATATTTTGTTTCGTTCAATCCATGATAATCATAGGTTTTTGGTTTTTAATATCTCTTTTTTAAGGATTAATTGTTATTTGATACATCAAAACTCAATAGTATGCCCGCATTATATTGGAAAAAGTGTTATATAATACAATATATTTCTCAATGAACAGAAATTGGGATAAACCCCCAAATAAAAGACTCTTTCATTATCACACTCACTCTATTTTCTCAAATATTCAACATATGTTTATTAATCAAAAATATTAAAGGATTTTTTTATATTTATGTCCAAAAATTCCATTTTTTTCATTTTCATATAATCTATTTCTCAATAAAAATATTCTTCAAATTATTATCAAATGTCAGTTGTCCAATTTATTCAGTATGTTCTTCATTGGGGTGGATTTAGTTATTGCTCATGAGTAGCTATCCATCAGCTCATGATGTTACATCGAGAAGACATAGTTGGGTTTTATATACTTCTATTGTACCCATGATATTCAAATGATGATAAAGTGACTATTGGTAAATAATAGTTAATTTTTTTTAAATTTCGAATCCATAAATAAGAACCGTTTTTAATGAATATTGTTATATATATTAATTGAATAACTATTAAAGAAAACTAAAATAATCATTTTCTCAAAATAATTCCTTTATTCAGGTTATTTTAAATATTTATGGTTGAAATTTTTTATCACTATTAATTCATGTGGAATACCACAACAAAAAAAATCGTGTTATAACGAATGAATATGTATTAATTTCTTATTGTATGACTATAAGGTAGCGTATGTTTAAATATAATGATTTGAATTACATGTTATAAAATTGTTATATTAGATTCAGGATGTAGTGGTAGATGGGGGTAAATTGATAAAAGAATAATGTTATAGTTATATAATATGAATAAATATTAACTAATTTGAAACTCATCTTTGTTTTTTAATTATTTTTGGATCCCAAAAGAAAAAATTTGTATCTTAATGAGGTAGAGAATTTTTATTGAAGGAATATTATTACACATTTCCAAGGAATAAAAAGGGGTGATGTCGTTTGATGTGGTTAGAGTATAGGATCTTTTATAGGTTAATATGAGTTGAATATTCTCAAATATCCATTCCATAATGTGTTTGAAATGTTATCATAATTTTGAAAATCTAAAGAAAAATTTAAAAATAAATGGATCATGGAATATCATATCGGCACAATTTATACATAATGTATTTGGATATTTTTTTAAACATTTTTATGAAACTTTGAATCATTTTACCCCATACCATTGTATCTTTATTTTTATCTTAGGATATTATTTTTTCCATAAATATGAAATTAATCTTATATGATACTTTTTTAATGTTGATTCCTAAAATTAAATTCATTTTATCAAAATAACATTCTATAATTTGTTAATAATTTTTTGGAAATTAGAATTCTTAATGTTTTATAAATATTATAACCATAATTTTCAAACAATCTATGAATAAAATCATAATTCAAATAAAGTACTAATCATCAGATATTTTTAATTTATTTTTTAGAATTTATAAAAATAATATTTCATTATATTATTCTTAAATAGTGATAAATTTAATTTAAAATAATGACAATGCATGAAAAAATAATTATCTGAAAAATAAAATTAAATAATTTTCATTAATATTTCATTAATTATTCTTATATTATCGATTTATTGAATTTTATAAAAAAAATATCAAAGTAATTATTTAAATTTTATAATTAATATTAAGTGACATTATTCGTTGAATGTGATAATTTAAATAATTTGAAAAAATGCATTGAAAAAATATAATATTTATAATTATGAATAGAGTAAATTTTAAATATTGTGGACAAAATTATTAGTATTATTTATATATAATCATAATTATAAAATTAAAATCCGTCAACTCCACAACCAATAATTGTGAGATAATAAATGGTGGAAGTTACATATGGGGATTATAGTTTCATGGATCATGGTCTGATGTCACCGTGTTTGAATATCTCTGAAAATCAATTTTATTATGCCCTTAATTATTAATTTTAATATTTTTACTTCCTCAAGGGGAAATGGTATTGGTTTTAACTCCATCCAAATCTCGATCTAAGGATTCATATATAAAAGAAATAAACTACCTGATTCCATAACATACTTATATCTTTATTAATTTTACAAAGTGATTTTTTCTATTTACACTCACCATATAAAAAATAATTTTTTAAGGAAATAATATTTTTTAACTGAATATAAAATAATACTATTATTTATCTCATTAAAAATTCTTTTATTTGATGACTTTATGTGTATAAGGATAAAAAATTACTACTAGTAATATAATTAATGTAAATATATACTCGATATATTTTCCTTTTAAATTTCTATATATTTTATTTCGTATCTTTTTAAAAATTCTTCATATACCATAATTTTTTTACCATGATGTTTACCATATTTCAAATATTTACTATAAACTCTATCATTACCAATGATTGTATGATCTTCTTTGATGATTGTGATGTCTAATGACTCATTTTTTATTTACTTATGGTTATTTTTCCATTATATTCTTCTTAATTATATCTCATTTAGACTTATTTGAATGTAATAAATTTTATTTTGATGTTATGTACAAGGGAACCTATCAAAAATGAATTTTTTAAAACATTATGGTGTGTTTTACTATATAATGATCTTGAGAAATACCTTAAATAATTTTTATGATTATAAGTATAATAATGACATATGGAACTAATCATTCAAGACACTGATCCAATTATTTTCGGAATATATAAAATTTTCCATGTTGTACTGAACTAATAGAATAATTAATTAGGTTATGTATTTTGTGATACATATATCACTTATAAATTAAAACATGATTCTTTACATATCTACCATTAATGATAGGAGAGAGTTCAACACTCATGAAAAATTGTTAATGAACTATCAATACAACTCTAGAAACAACTCTTAAACTAACTCAACTATATAATTCTGGAAAAATTATATACATAAAGTGATAACTTGGTTGTTCCAATAATTTTATAAAACCTTTTTGTAAATTGAGGCATATAACCGGGGACATTAATGAAGTGATTCCCCTTCACAAATCCCATATAAGATGTAGTATATACAACCATAAATATAAAAGATATCATTTTTAAGGATTATAATGTGTAGTTATATCCCATTGTAGATAAAGTCAAAATTAAGAAAATCTTTTTATAGGACTATTATAAAACCACTATGAATTATGATATTCTATAACACGCATGATAATATGAAATTATAAAATGATATTTCTAAATCCTCTTAAATTAGAATCTTATGGACAACATTGATTTTTTATAAATAATTAACATAAAATAATTTTATTGTAAAAAATGAAAAAATTATTAAATAGAAAAAACAATATTACTCACAACCAATTTCTTTGGTAATTTATATCCTATAAAAATAAAGATATCATAATCCATTAAATCATCTTTTTCATTAACATAACCTTCAAAATCCTTTAAATAAATCATTCTATCATTCAGAAGGATGAATTATTAATAAATAAATTTTTATCTCTAGGATCCTACCTACATTATATGTCTTAAAGGATATTAAACAAACAATTATTATGGAATTAACATTTACATTGGGTGTCATTAATAGTCTCAATCAAATCAGATAGTCATTGTTCAATCTACTATGAGGATGGGTAGAAATTATATTATTTAAATAAATTATAAAAAGAATAAAACATTGACAAAATAATTCCTCAATTTAATTAAGGTCTTTAAAAACTAATTTCATATGAATACATAAGATATTATTAATTAAGAAAGTACATAAAGAATCATATAAATGTAATATACTCTTGAAACTACATATGGTTCATTCCAAAAACATTAAGCTACTTCATTAACTCTAGATTAGATAGTGTATGTACTATAAGTCTCTCACACATCACTACACAATCCAACAACATTAAATAGTATATCATGAGGATGTTACATATCAAAACAAATACATTAAAATTACATCCTTTATTCCTCTCATATAAATATCCTCATTCATTACAATTTTTTGAAAATATTTAAAAAAATAAAGAAGAAAAAATTTAAAAAAATCATAATGGATTCCTAATAAATAATTAATAGTAGTTTCTCTTATAATTTGATCTAAATATCCAAAAAATTGTATATTATCAAGTATAACGTTTTATAATATTATCAACTAAACAATAATGACACAAATTAAATATTTAGAGTCCATAATAGAACATATATTATATTAATATCTTCTATTATATTTTTTTATAATTTCATTTAAAAATTAATAATAATATTTAGGTGTGATATATCATTTGACCAGGATTAATATAGAAATATATAGACATTTATGACTTAATAATTATCAAAACAATAAAATATGATTGAAATTGGTGTAAAATTTGATAACATCCCACATTCAGTCCAATGTGGTCAAAATGATTGCACCAAATAATCCTCAAATTAAATGGTTGTTTTCTATATAGAGTAATATCATTAATAAAGAAGAATGATTTATTTTAACAAATTATAAATTTATTTTTATACATAAAAGAATTTATCCATCTGTTTTATTCAAACAAGCAATTATCCAAGAATAAATACTCTCTAACAACCATAACATATTTAAATACTTATAATGAGTATTTCAGTCTATTTCTAAAGAAACTATTTTTCACACCTAAATTTTTCCCCAGCTAGAAATACAATATATAATCTTTTATTTATCTATGAAAAAAACATTTAAAAACAAAATGAAATTTAAATGAATTTGGAAGTACATCAATGGAATGAAAAATTATCTTATAAAATATTGTCTATCCATTGAAATATTTTCCTTCTTTGTTATACATTTTTATTCCAAATTTATTCTTTATAAATTTAAAACTAAAATGGATGTTTTTTTGGGGTTACTCAGATTATATATAAAATTTTTAGTGTGTTTCATTATAAAAATATATTTTATCCCACCACTAAAATGGATTAAAAATCATAAAAATTAATCTGAATGTCCTAATAACATATTGAAATTTATCAAAAAAAATTCATTAACAGATAAAATTTGATATGTTATTAAAATCAACAAAACACAATATATATTATTTTAACTTAGGAATCCAAATATACCAGAGGTTGAAAGATTATTTCAAAAACAAAGGACTACAGAATACTAATGTATGTGAAAGCATTCTTTGAAAGAAAGTGAACCACTTGATTCAATTACCTATAATAATTTGAAATGTATAGTTGTAACCTATCATTATAATGGAGAAAATATCAATAGAAAGTAAAAAGTTTTAGTGAAATATTCATCAATAATCTCATCAATTAATTAATAAGAAATATGAATTTAACTAAACCTATAAAATTTTCCATCCAACGTAATTTTTTTTTCTAAAAACATTAATAAAAAAAATAATGTTTATTAAAAATATTAAAATATTAGGATTTTAAATAATATTTTTTTAATAAAAATAATTTTTTTATTTCAATCATGATAAAAAAATATAGTTCCTAAAATAAAAAAAATTCATGAATTGTTAGAAGGCTATATGATTTTTTTTGGAAATCATAAACTATATAACATTTTATAAAACAATGATTCATAACCCAATAAATTTTTGTATATTAATAAAACTATTATAATTAATTTTTTTATTAAACCAATAGTTATATATGTCATAGTTATACCACTGTTATAGTCTTCAAAATTATATGATGTTCTTTAACCAATGTTTATTCTACGAAACAGTCCCTTTACAATATTAATTCAAATATTTCATTTATATATATATATATTATTTTAATAATTATAAAAAAGTATATTATCATACAAATTAGATGAATTTTAAAATTAAATATTTATTTCTAAATATATAATATTGTCAATAAGTTTTTATATAATTTATTTTCATTGAAATAATTTAGTTTTTAATGTTGTATAATCAATACAATAAATTTGGAAATGTAAATTCTCTTACCAAGATACGATAATAGTACTAACACCAAATCATTAAAATATTAGGCTGATATAATAATGTTAAATGGATTCTATTTACATCGATTAAAAATGTATACAAATTTTTATAATGCAGTTTCCCTCTTAAATAATAATTGAATTTTTGTGAAATTGGTTAATGATCTAACTTAGTAAATATAGATTATAGATAAATAAAAATTATTGACATGTCTATCTACAATACATTTAATCTCTATATTCATATTAAACCTTGTCAGTAATATATGATTAAATCTATATAAAAATTTTATTCCCTAAAACATTATTCAAAACACATAGATAAATGTTATATCATGTAAAGTGAGATATATATAACATATATATTATATAGTTATTAAAATATATTTTAAAGGGTATAAATGCATATAATGGAATATAATAATCCATAGAAAGGTTCCAAGGACTTCCTATCATGTCTTTGTATAATTCAACCAATAATACTTCCAAAATGACCCCATTGGACTTAGAGAATCACATATTAGGGAATCCTCTAAACACATCATATGAAGACACACATAGAGTCTTATTAATAATATCATGTAGTTGATCACAATCCAAACACAAAAAATATAAATAGAAAATTGTGGAATAAAATTTTTAGGTATAAATTGTTAATAATAGATAGGGAATAGAAATTATATAACATAATAAGTAATGAAAATCCTATATAAAGTATATACAAAATAAAACCTATGAATATATATATTATATTATCTAGGGAAATATTTTTTTCAGTTTTAAAAAAATTAGGATTATATTTCTAGAACAACTCATTCAATACATGCTTTAAATCAATATTATTAGATATATATAATGGAGTAATACCTTACATAATAAAATTAGTACCCAAATAACCCTCTAATATAATGTAAGAGTACATTCTATAACCCAATTTTTTCATCAAATTTATAATATATATTTTTATGTTTACCCCATATAATCATCCCATATATATATATAGTGAAGCTAGAGTACACACACCCATGGGATATTGGAGTACCCATTCTCAGACTTTATATGATCATCAAGGACCTATATCATTGTTATGGATAATGTGAAAACGTATAAATTAATATCATTAGGGTGTTTTGAAACAACTTTTAACATCATGTCATAGGTTTTTATGTATTTTTGAACCATATTTGATTTCATTTTGGTTGTATCATTCATTGGGGGTGCTTTAGGTGGAATTATAACTTTTTTTAATGTTTCTGTACTACGCACGGTGTGCACACAATTTCCTAAAACTGTGAAACTCTTAAAGAAAAGTTGGAAACACTAGAAATTGAGGTTTTCTATAGTTACAAACTAGATTAAAAAATAATGTCCCCACCTAGTAGAATCCATGAAACATAGTAAAGGGTTGCATGATTAGGGAACATAGTTTATCTAACCATATGGCCCTGCTCAACAAAACCTGCATGTGGTATTTTTTTTATTTTGAAAATGTTTCTAAAATTAATGGGATCAATGGTTTTACCCCCTCAAAACCCTAATTATAACATAATTTGGTACTTAATATATGGAGGCTCTTAGTAACCAATATTGGCCCTTCTAAACACCATATATGACTAATCAAAGCTTTGGTGGAAGATCAAATCTCTTTTTGGTAGGAAGATCTCCTCTTGTTCCTTGCTTCCCACTGTCTCCTTCTATCCTCCATATAATGTTTTAGAAAACAACATATTTAAAGGATCTAAAACTCATTTAAATTCATCTTTGTTATAGGGTTACATTCTTGATCTCAATGAGAATCATTCTACATTGGTGGATCCTGATATGGGTGTTGATTTTTGATTTGGTGATAAAGGTATATGGTTATGTTTGAGATTGATCAATTGATTAAACGTTAATGTTTTTATTTTTTGAGTTTTATTTCAATTGAATTGTGAAAACCCAATTTTATTCTAATTGGAATTGGAATCTTATATGGTTCTGAATTTGTTAAAAAAACTCCCAATTACAATTGAATTTGAATTTGGGTCGTATATTAAAATTGATGGAATTGGTGAATTGATTTGAGATTTTTTTTTAAAAAATGGAATAAATTAAAATATTAAAAAACTATGATTTGTTTTGTGTTGAAAAGGAATGAAAATAAAAAAACCTTGGTTCTTTTTGAATGTGAATATGAATTTTTAAAAGAAATTTTTTTTAAATGAATTGTGATTAGTGATTACTTTAAAATGAAGTTTTTTTCTTTTTTTTATTTTAATTTTTTATGAATATGTTATCCTAGAATGTTATTGGGTTATTTTGGATAAGAACACTAGAATTATTATTCCCTATAAAATATATTGACAAGGAAAACTCGATAAAAAACCATGTTTAGTATATCTTATCCATGATTTGATGATGATGGGTCATATTCAGCCCATGTCAGTGGGATATGTGTATGCATATTTCTATGATCACTAATTTAATATTTGTGAGGATCCAATAACTGGAAACTATCCTACCACATGGTAGATGTCCATGGTGTTCATTTTTATTATTTCTATCTATATTCTATTAATTATAGACCCGCATTATTCATGATAGTTTAATTCAAAAAAATTATATAAAAATATTTTTAATGAATGTTAGAAATGTTTCCATCATTTTGAAATGAAATAATTTTTTATACGAAATCATATTTCCTTCTATTTTTTAGTTAAATTGAAAGTATTAATTAGTTTATTAATATGGAATATTTTTATTTAAGATATTTTGTAAATGTCATTAATCATATTTTAGATAATTTAATGTTTTATTTGGCATGTTTGTCTTTCTGATGAGTACTCGTTTGTTGTACTATTTTTGGTTTTTATTAAACCTATATTGTTTTTGGTATTTTCTCACTGTGGAGTTTGGTAATAATATCATTTCTCTTTATCATCCATTTTTGTGTAAAAATAAATCCCTCTTTTATATTTTATTATTTCAGGTACTAGCCACCAAACTGTAGGGATCAAAAATTCCCTTCAGGCTATCTGAGTTTTGGCTCGGGTATCTATGTTCCAGGGTAGTCAGGTAGGTTCATGAAAAAGTGGTATCAATTGCGTAGGTGATGAATCTTTCATTGATGTTAGTAATTAGTTTATGTTAACTTTTCATGAAATAGGAGGTAGTTACAAGCGATTTCATGTCCATATGTCATCATAATGATTTCTATGTCACTGTGGGTGTTTTAGGAAAGGTGTATTGGGGAATAATTTGTTCAAATTCTATTCTTTTCCCCGCTATTATTTGGATAGGTTAAAATCCAAATATTGTTATCATATCATACTGGATTAGTTTTCCCATTTATCTTGTTTGATATTTTAAACTGAGTAATCTATTTATATATAAATTATTGTTTACTGATGTTTTCTAGAATCACACCTCCATCAATATGCATGTATTGGTTTCACGAGGAATCTATTGATGAACCATAGTGAATGAATACTCCAATGGACCCGACTCTTTTTTTATATTATTATATGTGATGTACATGTTCTAGGAAATAATCCTATACTCATTCCCATTCTGGTTCTAGTCATAGAACCTCGGTGGGATGAAACTCCAAATCATGCACAATATTTTCTTCAACTAAATCCACTGAAATTACCGATCTATAGTTATCCAAAAGAGGATGATTATTGGTTGACAAAGATAGATCTTATTTTGAAATTCTGGGAAATTATATATTCAATTAAATTTAAATATCCTAACATCAAGCTAAAGGGACCTAGTAAGAGATGTTCAGACTCGATGATGATGGAAAAGAAACAAGAGTTTCTATATTGGAAGTGCATTAATTTTCCTTCCACCGACCATTTATATACATAGTCTATGGTGATGGCTAATGAAATAATGTTTTTTAAAATCAAGCATTAGGACAGTACTGTAAAATATTATACAAACTGCTTTGTTGATATTCTTCAGTTTTCTCATGTTATTATATCAAATGAGAAGATGCTAAATTTATGGTTCGAGATGGTCCTTCAATATTATATTCATTCATTGGTTATATTTTTGAATTCTACTTCTTATGATGACATTATATATAGAGAATTGATGTTCTAGATTGACATATCATGTATGTTCAGGTTGACTTGATTTCATTTTACTCCTAGTGTTAGTTGTGTGAGTTACCATAATAGAAAGGTTGAATCTTGTTTTTTCTCCAGGTGGATATAGGTAGTAGGGTTATTTCAAACATATTCTAGTTCCTAGAAGTGACCATTTGACTTGATTCTAGAGTGGCATGCATGGGCATTAGAAATGGGATTTCACTAAGCACCCAGGATCTACAGTTCTTATGTACATTCAAGAGACTTATATAAATTCTGTTATATATTTTCTTCCCCATGTATTATAATTGGAACATCACCTCTAAAATGTGATTCTATGAATTCAAATTATTCATTAACGATGCTGTTTAAGACACATGAATATGTAATGAAGCTTTCTCATTTAGTGGAAGTAGATATTGGTAAATTGACTATGAAAGGATCTATTAATGAATATCCATCTTCAGAAACTACTTTATTTATTACTGGTGTATCTCATTAACTTATATAGACTCATATTGGGAACCTTCTAGTACTTCCAATAGTTCTTGTATCTTATGTGATGGATATTGCTACACCCATTAGAACAAAAATAGTAAAGGGTCTCTATTATCATATTTGTGTATTCTCTTTTTAAAAAATATATTGTTCTAGGGATTTTTTGGTTATCAATATGAAACATCTTGATGTCATATTGGGGATGGATTGTATCATTTCTAATAGGAATGAATAGACATCTATCTTTGGCGGGTCTCCATTACTACACCTGATGGGTTCTGCCATGTCTTCTAGAGAGAATGTGATCCAAGGACCATTCAAGATTGAACATATTATATATTATTAGGGAAATTAATATTAGTTTTTTATATTTATCTTTAGTGAGAATATTTTAGTGAACATCTCCTGCTAATTTTTTTCATGTTTCTTGATAATATTTCATTCTATTTCTCTAGTTTTCAGCTATAAGATAGGTATAATTATCAATTGATTTAGTGACTATTACTCAACTAGTATATATATCTACATATTGAATGGAACCATTTAAAATTATAGATATAAAAAATTAGTAGGATGATCTATTATATAAATACTTTATACAATCACATGTGTAACCTTAGTATATAATTATTCTCTTTGATAAAAAATGTGATGGAAGTGATTTTGTAGGTTCTAGTTATTGAAAGGTTAATTGAGTTATGGTAAAAAAATGTTTCTATTTTTATGAATTGATGATCAATTTGACTTTCTTAATGGGGTGAAGTGGTTCTCAAAGATTGATCTTCAATTTCGTTTTCACTAGTAATGAATAAAAGTATATGCCATTTAAGAAACTGCATCCCAATGTACATATTGAAATTACATGTATCTTTTTGCACCATTTGTTATAAATAATTATCCTACATTCTTTATGGATTTGAATAATAGTATTTTCAATGAGTATCTTCTTATGTTGATAGTTGCTTTTAGAGGGCATCTTGGTTTACTCTCATTCTATGTATGAGCATGTGTACTCTATGGGAGAATTTAGATAATTGGTCAAGAATCATCAACATTATGAATAGTTAGAAAAATTTTATTTCTAGATTCATGAAATGATTTATCTATGACACTTTATCTCAGAACAAGGTATTTTAGTTGATCAAAAGAAGGTGAAAGCTATTATGAAAAGGGGAAAATTGCATAACGTTTCTGAGATTTATGGATTCATTGGTTTATAGGGGTCTTATCTTTAGTTTGTAATGGATTTATCAATGTTGGATCCTCAAATTATAGATTTCACTTATAAATGGGTGAATTTTTTTTGCGATAATAAATTTTAGAGTTCATTCATTGTGCTAAAATTTATTTTTACATCTGCTCTAGTGTTTACTCTTCCATTGGTATTACATGGCTATGTGGTCTTCTATGACTCATTAGGTTTAGGTTTTGGTTGTGTTATTTTTTAGTGTGATCATGGATTTCCCTATGTCTCTCATAATCTTAGGCCATATGATATCAATTATACAAACCAGGACCTTGAACTCACATCCATGATGCAGGTGCATAAATTTTGGTCACATTGCCTTTTTAAGGAATGGTTTATCATATATTTGGACCATAAGAGCTTTATTAATATCATCTCTAATAAATAATTGAATCTTTTATTGGGTCATTTGATATATTACCTTCAATATTTTTATTTTTAAACCACCTATACCTCATGGAATGGAAATTTTACTTCTGATGCGTTAAGCACGAATTTTTTTCCAAGATCGTGAAAGAATCATTAGAAAAGTGTAATTTCTAGTTATTTTGTGTAGTTTCATAAAAGATTTTGGGAAATATAAGATAAGTTTTTCATGGATAGTGTTCAATTGATATCTAGTTCTCTTGATATGATTCTTCATGAATATAATCTTGATGAAAAGATTCATATCATTTGGAAATCTCTTTATGGTGGGATGATAGTTTTTGAGTGGTCGTTCTCCACTGATGGTATTCTATGTTTTCAAAATAATTTTTTTGTATTATTAGATGTGTGGAATACTATGATGGTAGATTTCCACAATTCGGAATTTTTTTCACTTAGGAACCACAAAGATTTTCTAGGACATTTTGTGAGGATTTTAGTGTCAAGATATGAGACAAAACATTATTAATTTTTCTATAATGTTATACATGCCAATAGGTTAATCCTAAGAACTATAGACCTTTGGGTTTTCTTCAACCACATCCAGTGATGAGTTGGACGGGGGAAGATAATTGTGTGGATTTTTGGTTGGGTTTCCACATATCCTGAAATGTCCATGAAATTCTATTTAATTTTTTTATTTTATAAGTTTATTTCGAGACCGCAAAATTTGATGGCGTATGATTCCGAGGCCCAGAGTGCCCAGAATGATCCATATAAGTTTAGTTAAGCTTTAATTAGCGCACATAAGTGGTTTTCCTGAAAAAGTGAAATAACTATTAAACGGTTACTCAGATCAAGAATTCGAGGGGACTGTTTCGCTCAAGATGATAGGTTTCCCCTAGCCGTGACTTTAGTTTAGTTAGCGTGGGCCTCCTGTGAGAAAACCAGAAAATGGAATAATTGTAAATAAAATAATTAAATAAAATAATTTTATTTTTTAAATGATTATAGATCACGAACAGTTACTCAGATTAAAAATCTGATACCACTGCTAAACTCATGAAGGTATGCTCATTTTAGGTAGATACTGACATTGGCTAGCGTGGGAAACCAGTGAAAGTTAGTTTTTGGTCGTAAATAAAATAATTAAGTGAAAATTATTTTATTATAAAATAAATAACATTTAAACGGTAACTCATACTTGGAATCTGAGAGTACCACTGGGTTTGTTGGGGAGTTTTTCACTTATGCAGAGCCAAACCTCGACCGGCGCGGGTAAAGGGTGACTGTATATAATTCTCCGAACTTTTTTTGGGTACATTCATAAAATGTGTGAGTGGCATTTTCAAACATTTGAATTGTTTCTCGAAATTGAAATATGAGGACACATTTGATCTCGCAACATCGATATTTGCTTAACGAGACCTTCAACTTGCTTTAGTAGGTTGAGGGTGGAATTTAGTATTCTGGATTTTCATGGGAGACAGTTAAAAGAAAAAAAATTAAATAAAACAACACCTTTAATTTTTTTTGAAACCTCCTTTTGGAATTGTGGAGGTGGGGAACCCACAAGGGTGGTCGACCAATTAAAGCTAGGCATTAAATTTCTGGTTACACAAATTATTTAGCCAAAATTCTCTTTAATTAATATGGTTCAATAAATCTAAATTAATGAAAAAACTTGTTAATGAAGAGTTATTTTATTAACTCTTAATGAGATAATTGAGGGTTGTTTCTCAATTGGAGAGAGGGAAAGGAGTCAATTGAAGGAATATCATCCATCAAATAAGTTCCTCTAACAAAGAACCACCCTCAATGAAAAATGAGGATGACGCTCGAGCCCGGATCGAAAGCGTCTTGCAGGAGCAATGAACACTGATGTCACCATCATCATCTTCATCCTCACGACACCTCCAACATATGATCGAGTTAGGGGTTTTAATTTTATATATGATTAAATCTATTTATTGATTCTTCATACTCTGGATTCACAACAACGATGTCCAAACAAACACGGCCATCGTTACACACTCATACAATGACCCTTTTCTTTCATTCTTCGTGTGTTTTTCATGCATTCTTCAATACCAAATAACTAATGGTGCTAAAAACACAATGTCTCGTTCAGCGTGACATATTGATGTAGTGATCTCGACTAGGGGATCGTGAATATGTGGACATCACATTTTTTGGGCTTGGAAGGAACCTGCAATGATTCCTGGAAGAAGGGTGGCGAGCGCCCACACCACCGGTAGAGGAAGAGGTTGTGGATATCTAGCCGCGGCGGCACACCAAAGGGCGGTCGGTACCCGACCTGCTACAGTTAGAGCAGGCAGCACACCGGTTGGTGGCCATCACTCGCCTGACCGTAGCTTGAGCAGGCGGTGCTCTCGGAGAGTGGCTTTCTCCCAGCCGGTCGTGGAAGGAAAGTGGCACCATCGCACCACTTGGAGGAGAATCGGCTAAGAATTTGGCTGGCTGTGATGCATTGAGCAGGATCTGCTTTGGCGGATCCCTCATGTAAGCATGCCAAAAAGTCCGTTGGAGTGTTTAGGAATTTGCGGGGGGGGGGGGTGTCTTCTCCCGGGTGGTGGCTAGGGTGGTCCGCACCTAGCCGGGCAGACCGCACCCATCCAAGCAGGCTGCACTGCAGCGGGCCATGCCAAGCAGGCCACGCCCAGCGGGATGCACCACAATGGGTTGCGCCCTAGCGGCCCGCACTGTAGCGGGTCATGCCCTAACAAAATACCGCCCCACGTGATCCAGGACTACCCTTTACGGGCCTCCCTATTATATCCAGGCCACCCCTACAGGCCGCCCCCATTGCGAGCCAGGCCAGACCTCGGCCAAGCCTAGACCGGGTCGGGCCTGGTCAGTCCGACCTGGTGGGACTAGACCTGGGCCCCATCGGGCCCAGAATCACATAAAGAGCCATATCTTGGGAATTGGATGTCCATTTGGTGAACCTTCTACGGCATTGGTATTCTTGGATCTAGAAGGTAATTTTAGTATACCCCTATTGAGTTTTGGAGATAGTTGGAGTACGGCCGGGTTGGATAGAACACGAATCCAACCGGGCCCCCGGAGCTAAAACTCTTATAACTCACAGACCAGACGTGTGGTTGACGCACCATATATCACATTGGAACCCTTAGTACATGGAGGTCATTTGGTTTAATCCTTTGTGGAGCTTAGTAATGGTTGATGAATGAATGATATCTTGAGGGCAGATTCAACGGAACTTGAGCGCACCGGGTGCGAGTAATCCAGTGGCTGGCAGTGAGGTGGAGGTTGGAGATAGATCATGCCGATCTCAGACCTTAGTAATCCTGTGTGTGTTAGTGCATACTGATCATGTGTGTGTCAGATCTTGTGTGGGTTAACACCCAATGATCCTTTGTGGGTCAGCGCATACTGATCCTGTGTGGGTCAGATCCTGTGTGGGTTAGTGCTCAACGATCCTGGGTGGGTTAGCGCATATCGATCTTGTGTGGGTCAGTGGGGGTTAGTTACGTGTCGACTAGGGGAGGGTCAGATTCAGTGTGGATCATTTTGGTGGTTATTACCTATCGATCATGTGTGGGTCAAACACCATATGGACAGAAGTAGTGTCTCTTGACAGAATTAGATGATCTAGCTCCGCGACTAATCATATGTACTTCTATACTTCACTGAAAACCTAGTTTGAGATGAGACTCTTTTTGAGCTATCTTTACCCTGTGCTTGTGATTGAGGTTATGTTGTGTGGTACTTCTAACTTCATGGTGTTACCTATTTGGTACTTCTAACTTCTTGGTGTTACGTGGGTGGTACTTCTATCTTCATGGTGTTACCTGTGTGGTACATCTAACTTCGTGGTGTTACCTGTGTGGTACTTATAACTTTGTGGTGTCACCTGTGTAGTAATTATAGCTTTATGGTGTTACCTATGTTGTACTTCTACCTTCATGGTATCATCTTCGTGGTGTCACCTATGTGGTACATATATCTTCGTGGTGTTACCTATGTGGTGCTTCTACCATCGTGGAGTTACCTTAATGGTGTTATCATCGTGGTGTTACCTATGTGGTACTTCTAACTACGTGGTGTCATTCCCTCTTGTATTATATGACTATATATTGATAATATAGGTATATTTATTGTCATATACCTAAGTAGGGTTGATGAATTGATTTGTGGTTTTTCATTTTTCGACTCTAGAAGACCTATGACAGTCTCGAGGTCCCTACTGAGTATTGTTATACTCTCCCCTGCATGGTCTTCCCAAGAAACTTATTATGTCTTGTGTAGAAGACGTACAACATTGATCGAGGCTGAGGGAGCTAGGAATGGATGGTGTTTGAAGGTGGACCATTTGGCGTGACGTGACGAGGAGGAGACTGACAGACGTGGAGTGCTGAGGAGACGATATGTACCTACGCAACAGGTAGGATCCTCAAAGGAAAACCCAATAACTATTTGATTTTTTCTTTCAGTAGTATTTTACTTCCAGTCGTACTTGTGATTTTATAGTTGGGCCTATATTCTAGCTCCTTTTTATTTTCAGCACTCTTTTTCCGTTGCCGTTTACTTTGTGGTTGCTTCTTATTGCGTTCTAGTCTATGTGGTTTCTTCTTGTTGTGTTCTTTGACTGTGTGTCTATACTGTTTAAAAATTAAATTCCTTCCTGTTTAAGGGATATTACTTTCCGATGCTAGTCGCCCACCCAGGGACTATCAAAGGTGGTTTTGGGGTAGTCATGACACGGGCACCAAGGGACAGGTCATGTCAAAGTGGTATCAGAGGAGTTTGGTTCTACCGACGAACTACGAATCTTATTTTTTGTGTGTGGAAATAGTGTTAATCATTATGAGTGTGGTTTTCATTTTGAAGAATCCATTATTGGGGCGGCAGACAACATATCCATACACCAGGACACTGAATTCAGATTTCAGACTCAGCGCATGTAAACACTGATTGTGTGTGTTTCTGAAAAGTTTTTTTTTTTTGAATTCTTTAGAGTCAGCTCACCAGGTATAACTTAATTACCATGGTCCACCTATTCTTTATCAGGATTATACCGCTTTTATATCCACCCAGTTTTCCTGAGAGAGTACATGATGACACCCCACCGAGTGATGATGCCTTAGTGTAGGGCCCTCTTACGGTGTTTTCACCTTCGGGTGGTGTACCAGCAGCCCCACTTCCTATTCGGAAGCCGTTACCAAAATCTCCACCTATAGATGATGCACCATGACTGTGTGTGTTGCATGAGTTCTAGCGACAGTGGCCTCCGAGGTTTCATGGCGAGACAGATTCCCAAGTAGCTGAGGACTGGCTGGAGGCTATGGATAATGTTTTCCACCTAGTTGAGACACCGGTAGAGAAGATAGTGATCTTAGCTTCTAGTCTTTTCCAGTGAGAGACCATGAGGATGGTCCGCATTGTGATGAGGCTTTGGTACTTGTATAGTTGCCCGAGATAGTACCTTCGGGTAGTGCGTCATCTATATCACTACCCATTGGGCAGTAGTAACAACTAACCGTACTGTTAGAGGAACCATTTAGGATTAGTTCCTTGCATTAGTATCAGCATCAGATACCCCTCAGGCTCTGAGGCAAACCCAACTCATAGGCAGCTAAGGACTGGCTTGAGAAGGTGGCTGAGAGTTCACTAGAGCTTCTACCACTTCTATAGGACGACGTGTCGGTAGCTATGTATTCATCGAGGCATACTAATCATTCCTATGTACTCGATGAATACGATACTATCAATGCTTCGAGGCTCGGACTTCTGAGTGTGGTGTGTTTAAGGACTTTTGAGCCAGCACTATTCTTCTATACATTCATACCTATGTTAAGGTGCTAGAGAAAACCATTGGGGTTGAATGATCTTTGGATAAGTGGATACAACAAGTGAATGTTATTAGTGGGAGAGAAGGAAACCAGTTCCACTCTCAGAGACTTGGGCGTGTAAAAATATTCCGAGAAGAATAACTGTTAGGGATAGATGACTCTGTAGGGCTGTACACAAGGACTCAGATCTAGGGGAGTAGTATACGGTGGTTTACATTTCGAAGTGTTACAACCACCCCCGTTTGTGGTCCCCACTAGGATCAGGGAGCTGGAGGATAGGGTAAGGGTGTAGATGCATATGATCAAGGAGTGTGACCCAAGGGATCTTGGAATAATTCAATGAATGGTTTGTGTCCACTAAAAGATGTCGTATTAATAGACACAGGTACCAATCATTACATCCTTCCATGAATCTTTTCTAAAACCTTGAGTTTTTGGTTAAGCTGTTGACATGACCCTCATGTCTGGAGGTACCTTTTGGAGCAGACTTGATCGTCGTACTTACGCCGACGGTGTGATCTAACCCTTGAGACGACAGTTTTGGTTGGAACCTCTTGGTTGCAGCATCGAGGCCTTGTGACATTATTTTGGGAATGAAACAGACATCCATAGTTCATACTCAAATTGACTGTATTAGTAAAAAAATTTGCGAATTACCTACAATGTTGGAATGAGATTTTCCTTGGCCAGAGAAAAAGGAAACCCAGGCATCACAAGGAAAACTCATGCCGAGAAGGGTGAAACCGATCACGCTTGATTCGGTCATCCCTACCCTCATGGATATGGAAGATTTGAGTATTTCAGTTCCCAACATAAGTCTTATGCTGACAAGAGACGGAGACCATTAGAGTTCCTTAAGGGGGACCACGTTTTCTTGCGAGTCTCACCTTGACGGGGACTACAGAGATTTGGCTGAGGTGGGAAGTTATCACCAAGGTTTATCGGACCATTATTTTATATACCATGGAGGATTGGCGAGGTATAATACCGCTGGGCACTAAAAACTAAAATTTGAGTAAGTGCATGACGTCTTTCACATATCCCAGCTACGGAGATACATGCATGACCCTTACCATGTTATCGACCATGGAAAGCTAGACTTAGACAATGGGGAAACATTTACGGAGGTTCCAGTTGTGATTGAGGATCTACAGGAGTGGGTCCTTTGTGAGCGGTTGATACCTCTGGTAGAGATTCACTGGAAGCATGGGAACCTCTAGGAGAGCACATGGGAGCGGAAGGCTCAAATCGTTCTTAGTACCCCCATTTGTTTCCTTAGTCTATGTTCTGGCTTTCAGGGACGTAAATCCCCAAGGGGGGTGGAGAATGTAATTTCCCCAAAATTTTGTGTAATATTTTTTATTTTATGGAATTATTTCAAGACTATGAAATCTGAAAGTGCGAGATTCCGAGGCTTGAAGTGCACGGAATGATCCGTCGAAGTTTTTATAAGATTTAATTAGCACACTTAAACAGTTTTCCTGAAAAGTGGAATAATAGATAAACAGTTACTCAAGTCATGAATCTGAGGGCGTTGTAATGCTCAGGATGGCAGGTTTACCCTAGGGGCGTCTTATGTTTAGTCGGCACATGCCTCTTGTGAGAAAACTCGAAAATGGCATAACCATAAATAAAATAATTAAATAAAATTTTTTTTTTCAAATTCTTATAACGCACAAATGGTAACTCAAATTAAAAATCCAAGACCACTGCTGAACTTGTGATGATGTTCTCTCTCTAGGCAGATACTAGCATTGGCTAGCATGGGCCACCTGTGAAAGTTAGTTTTTGGCCGTAAATAAAATAATTAAGTGACTATTATTTTATTGTGAAAAATACATAAATTTTAAATAGTAAGTCAGATTGGAAATCCAAGAGTATCGTTGGGTTCTATGGGGCGTGTTTCACTTTGGTATAGCCTAACCTCGACCGGCGTGGGTTGAGGGTGACTGTTAATAATTTAACGATCTCTTTTTTGGGTAAGTTCAAAAAACGCGTGAGCGGAATTTTCTAACTTTTGAACCATTGGTTAGAATTGAAATCCAAGGACACGGTTGATCTCGCAGCACCAATATTCCCTTAAAGAGACCTTCACCTCGGCCATAGAAGGTCGAGGGTGGAAGTTAGATTTCTGGTTTTTCGTTGGAGAGAGTTAAAAGAATAAAAATAAAATAAAACAACAACATTCATTTTTTTAAACCACCTTAAATTGGGGTGGTTGGGACCACATGAGGGTGGTCTAGCAATTAAGGTTGGACATTAAATCCCCAGTTACAAAGATTATGTAACAAAAATTATCTTTAATTAATAGGGTTCATAAAATCGAAATTAAAGAAACAATTTGTTAATGAATTGTTATTTTATTAACTCTTCTTGAGAGAAATGAGGCTTGTTTCTCCATTGGTGAAAAAGAGAGGAGTCCTTTGAAGGAAGATCCTTCAATGAAGAAGATCCACAAAAAATCACCCTCAACAAAGAACAAGGATAACGCTTGAGCCGAGATCAAAAGCGTCTTGTGGGAGCAACGAACACCAACTTCACCATCATTGTCTTCCTCCTCAAGACACCTCTAATGGAATATTGTGGTAGGGGTTTTAATTTGAAGTATGATTAAATCTATTTGTTGATTCTTCATAGTATTGATTCAAAAGGATGATTTCCAAATAAGCATGGCCTTCATTCCGCAATTATACATTGAAATTTTTATTTCCATCTTTGCCTTTTATTCGGGTGTTCTTAGACGCCAAATAATTAATGGCACTAAAAACACAATGTCTCATTGAGAGAAACATATGGACACAGATATCTCCACCAAAGGATTGTAAATATGTGGGAGTCAAATTTTTTTGGCTTCGAATGAAGCTACAATAAGATGTGGATGATGGGTGGGGAGAATCCACACCACTGATAGAGGAGGACGTCATGACTGTCGAGCCGCATCGGCACATCAGAGGGCGGCCAACACTCAATAGGTTGCGGTTTGAGCAGGTGGAGCACCGGAGGGCAACATGCACCTGGCCGACCACTTCTTGAGCAGTCGGTGCTCCTGGAGAGTGGTCGGCACCCGACCGGACGTGGGAGGACATCAGCGCCGTTGCGCTGCTGGGAGGAGAACTAGTCTGGAATCCAGCTGGTCGTGACACATCGATCTAGACCCACTCTGGTGGGTCCCGCATGCCAGTAGGACGAACTGTCTGTTGGACCGTTTGGTTATCCGACGGGCGTCTTCCCCCGGGTGGTGTCTAGGGAGGACCGCACCTGTAATGCCCTGACCGCAGTTACCTAGAGTCCGTTCATTATTACATAACATTGTCTGAACTTAAGGAATCATATCCTGAAATACTGATCAGTTTAGTAGCCTTGGAACTACTAGATACATTTAAAAGTTTTACATTACATCATGAAATAAAAACATCAATAACATTTTTCCCCCATTTTAAAGCACTTATATCCTTAGGTTAACCCTACAGGTCAAACATTAAATAATTCTTCACATCCTGAAAAAAAATAAAACATAGAAAGGGGTGATCCCAGATGCTCAGTAAGGATAAAAATATAGCTGAAACTTTTATAAATAAGCATAAAAATTTAAGGCAATGAGTAAGACTAAATCAAAAGCCTTTTAAATTTTAATTTCTGCATTATATGTCAAAGATAAAATCAAATAATTCAATTTACTTATTCACATGGATATTCTACTAGTTAAATAATCACATGCAATATAAATAGCCACACACATAATGATGGAATGAATAATGTCAGACTTCATAACCACATAGTCAAGGCCTTGTTCCAAAACTACAAATAGGATTTTGTCAAGGCCTTGTTCCAAGACACTAGTTTGTCAAAAGAGACCTACCGATTCATCAAGGAGCTATATCAGGCTCCACCAATCACTTAATAAGTCCAATGCGTTCCTCATATGAAAAGGTTTAAACCTAACAAAAACATTTGTATAAAAAATATCATATGAAATGTCAATACTTTATCTATAAACAATGAATGGTACAAAAATAACATAGCCATAGTCAATCATATCACAAAACCTTCAATACCATATGAAATATTTGTATCATAATAAATCAACTTCAAACATGTTTAAAATCATTCAATGGATGTTGACATAGATGAAATTGATTTGTAAAAATCTTTGAGAGAAATATCCCCTTTTCATTAAAACATTTAAAAGGCACAAAATTAAGAAAGGAATACATTAAAAGAAATTTCTGAATATAAGTGTCTCATACCACTTTGAAACTTTTTAAAGGAATTAAAATTTTAAAAACATTCATGCCCAAACAAATAAATCCTTAAACCCATTTTGAAAACAAGGACATTAAAGATAATGATTTAAAAAAATAAATATTTAAACAATTTAAAATGATTATATTATTAAAAATTTACTTCCATAATACCTTTAAATATTCCTTTTGAAAATATTTTTATGAAACACAGATGTGGATGATAAAGAGGTCCTAGAAGATACTCACATAAAGAAAACCTCGAATAATAAAGAGATTGTAAAAATATCCCTTAACTTATACTTCTCTTTGGTCGAGGGTATGTTATTCTATTGTGTAATAGTTAAATAATTGATAATAATTTATAAAAACAAATATACATATATATATGATATCATATATGATCTTTCATTATTATGTTTTAAATAATATTTTAGTATTATCGTCGTTTTGGGTGTAAACTGATTCATTTTCTATTATGTGTTTTGTTACATATGCCGTGTTTTTTGTAGATAAGATGTATTTGATTCATATAAAGAATGATATTAAGTTCATAAATATTATTTTTAATCAACAAATAAAAATTATTCTTGAATGATTGTGATTGGGAATGAATCTCTTCGCGTTCGTGAAGACGGTAATCCGTACATACGCACGAGTGACAATATCATTCAATTGAATGTGAAATCGTATATAATTGAATGTTATATCATATATACAGAGTCATTAACTTGTTATATTTATTATTAAAATCAATTATACATCATTATTATACCCTTCAAAATAATGAAATTTTTGAATAACAAACTACAGGACAACGTGGAGATGGTAAGTCGTACGTACACACGTATGACGACTTTTTCATTTGTATGTTTGATAGAATAATAAATATGGTTGTACCATTTTTATAATAGAATAAAAATATATTTATGATACTAGATTTATGTTTTTATAATGGAAACAAAAAAAAGTGGAAGTGGAAGAAGATAATAACTTGAAAGTGGTGATGAAATATTTACCTCTTCTTCGGGTTCTTTCTTTTGATTTAATCAAAAGGGCTCCTTAGGGTGGATTTATGTCCAAAAAAATACCTATAATATGAAGTGAGGAAAGTTGGGAGGATATTTGGGTAGGGTTTGGATTATCCAAATGACATTGGAGGTCTGAAATTAAGAGAAGGGGAAGTACCCTTTTATAAGAGAGGCGGGGGTCACTTTAGGAAAAGCTTGAAATATTATTTTATAAAAAAATCATTTTAGATGTATAATGGATCCAAAATTATTTATATAAAGGATAAAGTGGGTATGGGTCTAAATAAACTCAACCAATAGGTTTTAGACAAGTTTAGGTTAACATATTAACCTTACCTTTTAGATTTAACTCTTAGTTAAATAGTTTTACATTTACCATGTCTCTTACTATTTTTATATTATATGGTTAATAAACATAATATAACAATACAAGAGAACCCCAAGTGGTTAATTATAAATATATAAAACCTTATCTAAGTCTTTTAGCTGATATTTAGATTTTTAAGAATATTATATCAATTAATAAAATAATATTTGTTTTTAAAACACTTTTATGTCAATTTTGAGACTATTTGGTATTTTTTTGATAAAGTCATAGCAGCATGATTACTTCAAAAAAAATTCCTTTAATCAATACTAACATTTCATATTAACCATGAAAATTAGCGGAATTTATCAAAAGTCAAAAATTATATTTATTTGGATATTTATAATATCCATTATTTTAATCATTCATTAATAAGGTCATTACTTCATCATCATTGTGTCATAAATAAATAAAATTATTTAATGCCTAAAAATTATATATAATATACCATTATGTAAAAAATTATGTTAGCTTACTAATAAATATTTATAGGTCAATTTATCTTATCAATAACCATATATTAAAAATGGTTTTGTTATTAAACATTAAATTTTTCTCTTTTTACTCTTCTTTGAATAAAATAATAATTAATGTCTTAATCAAATCCAAGTGGACCAAAGGGGGTAATATTTTATTCATAAGGTTGTTTTTTGTCTAATTATACGTATAATATAGAATTAGTACATGTGTTAGGGTAATTATAATATCATTTTTACCCTTAATTGCCCTATTTAATTTTAACTGTGGTAAATAAAAGTCAAAAGTTACTATTCACCAAATATTATTTTCATCTTATTGAACCATATTTTACATACTGATATCAACCATGTCTCTCAGATTTTTTAAATTTAACTCATAGAAGTGGTAAAATTATTTTTTATGCAAATTTTCAATTGCTCCTAGGAGGTGGGTAAAAGACGGTAAAAAGTTCCATTAAATTTTTATATATCTAAAATTATTATAAAATGACTCCAATGAATTAAATTAATCTTATTTAGGTATTATATATCTATTTTATAAATTTAAATAAAATAAAAAATTAATTAATTAAAAAGTTTGATTTAAACAACATCGTAGTGTTTTTCACTATACATCAAAAATTCAATGATTTCAGAAAAATACCAAACATTCACAATACACTAATTTTGAAATTCAAAATAAAAAATGATTTTTATTTTAAAAAATTCAAAACCTATAAGTATCATTAATTAATTTAAAATTAATTATCGTTGTCAAAACCAAAAAGCGGGTTTTATAAAAAGTAAAAACAGAAAAATGATTGACATGTGTTTATGTCAAATATAAATGTGAAATTACTTACAGTGTCCTAAATTGTATTAAATGATAAAAATATAGTCTAATTATACTTGAAACAATTAAAATTCATAATTTAACACTATAAATTATTTTGATTAAAAAGTTGTTTTCAATTAAAACATAGTATTTTTCAATATTCGTCAAAATATGAAAGTTATTAGAAAAGTAGTAAAAATTTATACAAACTAATTTTTTCCCCATTTCTAAAAAAGAATTTAATTAAATTAAATTTATTATATAAATGTTTCAAATATTGGTTTTAAAAAGGGTTCTCCATTAAAAGGCGGTAAAATTGCATTTTTTGAAAAATACTTCTTTTATCTGAAAACATAAACTTATTCTTATATTATGTCTAAGAAACATATAATCTGGATGTTAAAGTTATATAGAGTATATAATATTCAAAATGAAATTAATATTATTCATAAACTCTTTTTGAAAGACTAGTTTGATAAGTTGTGGTGCGCTCGAACTCGGTGTTGCTTGTAGCACAAGCTATTGAATTACATTAGTGAGATAACATACTATGAAATCATGGGGTGTTATATTATACCCTTCTTCAATAAATTGATTCCTCGCTCTTTGAAATTTTTCTCCGAAAATAAAATGTTACAAATAGAAAAATACCTTTGTGGAAAACCCACATTGGAAATTGGGTTAATAAAATTTAGTCTTAATAAAAAGGGATAGCGATTGAAAAAGTTACCACCAAATTAAAATCTCAATTAAGAGAACATTTGTGGAAATTAGAGACACATAATTGGAGGAAAAACATAAATATTTATAGGGAGCGATTGAAGTCATCAATCACAAACAAGTTTAAAATTGAGGGCCTCAAATCCATCAATCTATGATGATTTAAAATATCGTCGGTTCAGAAAAACATAAGGTATTAGGATTAAACGTTTTTGTTTTTAAGATCCTTTCCTTAATGTTTAAGAAATAATTTATCATATAATAATAGGTAAAAAATATATACTTTCAAGTAGAGTAACATCCTTCAACCAATTCCTACGACAAACTCATCATTCAATCCAAAAGATAATAGAATTAACAAAACATTCTATTTATTCTAATAATATAGGGTTCCAAAAATAAGGAATTTATAATTCATCTGATAGAATATTTAAAAATACTAAATTATAAAACTAGGACATCACATAGGCCAGTGGTAGGTGATGTCACATTGTCTCCCTTCGGTTGCGGGTTCATGTCTTGGGGCCTTGCCAGATGTGACGAGTTGCCACCCAACCTCCAGGTTGTCCTTTTATGACAATCCAGAAATAATCTTAATAAATTTTTTAACCTTAATAATAGTATCCAATGTCAAACTTAGTCCATTCCAAAATTTATACTTATCCAAATTACTTCCGTCCAAATTCACAGTCCAAAATTTATATTGAAGTTAGACATAATAAAGATTATTTTTCCACATAATAACATGTGAATAACTTCATCATGTATTCTTTTAAAACATGGTGACACCCTGAATTACCATAATACCATATTGATTACATTAATTCTTCCTTATTCTTTATATAATACTATACATACTCCTTATATCCAAAAATGTTGTAAACTCCAATAATGATGGAATAAACAAACCATTAATCAGTTCCAAGGATATCAATAATATTCAAAATAATTTATCCAAATCAATCATCTCTTACTCCAAAATCAAAACCATAGTATCAAGACCATATTAAATTTTTATCTTTCCTTCAACCATGTATTTTCCGAAAATATTAACTTGCTATTGAGTCACTTTTCATTGTAACACAAAATCTCAAATCCTTAATGAAATAGTACTACAGTATAATCCTTATATACTCTATAATTATTATAACACGTACATAATTAATAAAATACTAAAATGACACAATAAATTAATAACAACATAAGAACTATAAACATTATTCTTCATCTTCAGTAGTATCTTATGTTTATTTTTATCCATTAATAGCATTTGGGGTATATTCTGATGATTTGGACATTGATTCACATAGTGTCCCAACTCTTTGCATATGAAACATTGTACATTTGAAACCTTTTACTTACCCTTTCAATCATGTACTTAGTGTCTGTTTTCTCCACACTTATAACAAACTCACGTTCCCTTCAAACATTTACCAATGTGATTCTTTCCATAGTTATCACATATGAGAAAAATACCTTTTTCCCTTCTTCCCATTATCTGTAATTCTCTCTTAAATCCTTTTCTTCTCTTTCTTCTCTTCAAATCAACAAGACTCAGAGAATTATTTACTTATCTTTTTAACACACGATACTATTTCTGAATATGATGAGAATACATGGGAGACTATTTTAATTTTAAATGATGGATTAATAACATGAATGATATGATCCTTCTTAATCATTCAATCATGCATATTGATGGAATTATCCTTCCTTCTACTATGTGTCATTTCTAAACAATGGCATACACCAGGTTAGTTTATAACTTGCAATGCATAATTCCAAACTTGTAAAATAATTAACGTAATTTTAATAGAATATGCAAATAGTCTATAATCATAAATTGTTTTCTTTGTTGAATTATGTAATCATAAACCCTTCATAATTATTTGTAAACAAAATGAGAATTATCCCAAACATATATCTTGGGAGTGTCGTAACCAAGAGTGCAGCAAGGCCCATTGTCATGCCCCAGTTCCCGTTCGAGTCTATCTCAAATTGGTGTTTTCAGGTTTCACCCCTAGGTACATATGTGCCAGAGCCGCCTCTACCAGCTCATATCTAGACATGGATGTATTTCTTGGAAAACTCAAAAAATCTCTATAGTAACAAAATTATAGGATGTTCTTCTACACTAATCCTCAAAGTCTATCATAGGGTAATGTTCTCTAATAATAGTTTTTCTAAATCTAGCTTCCAAGGTTTGTACTAAACATCCTCTGATACCAACTGTAATGCCCCAACACAAGTTACCTAGAGTTTTTGCATTATTACATAACATTGGAATGATAGAATCAATCATGTCCCGAAAGACCAATCCATTTAGTAGAATTAGAAGTACTAGATACATTCATGAGTTTTACATTACATCATGAAATAAAAACATCAAAAAAATTTGTCCCTTTTTAACACACTTATATCCTTAGCCTATCCCTATAGGTGAACTATAAAATAATTTTTCAAATCCTAGAAAAAATAAAACATAGAAAGGGGTGATCTCAGATGCTCAGTAAGGAAAATAATATTGCAGAAACATTCATAAATAATCATAAACATTTAAAGAAATGTGTAAGACTAAAAAAAGCCTTTAAAACTTTAACATCAGCCTAATATGTCAAAGATAAAATCAAATAATTCCATTTACTTATTCACATGGAAATTCTACTAGTTGAATAATCACATGCAATATCAATAGCCACTTTCATAATGATGGAATTCATAATTCCATACTTCATAACCAAATAGTCAAGGCCTTTTACCAAGGCTACAAAAAATATTTTGTCAAATCTTTGTGCCAAAACACATGTTTGTCTCATGAGACCTACTGATGCATCAAGGAGCTATAGTGGTCTCCACCAGTCATTTACTAAGTCCAATTCATTCTTCATATGAAAAGGTTTAAACATAACATAAACATTCGTATTAAAACTAGCATATTAAATCTCAATACTTAATCTGTAAAACATGAATGGTATAAAAAGAACACAACCATAGTCAAACATATCACAAAACCTTCAATACAATATGGATGATTTGAATCGTAATAAATCAACTTCAAACAAGTTTAAAACCCATCAAAGTATATTGACATAGATGAAAACAATTTGTAAAACTCATTGAGAGAAATATCCCTTTTTCATGAAAACATTTAAAATTCACAAAATTTAGAAAGAAAGACATTTAAATACATTTTTTAATCAAAGTTTCTCATACCACTTTAAAACTTTTTAATGGAATTAACATTTTAAAAACATTTATGTCCGTATAAATAAATCCTTAAAACCACTTTGAAAACATGGACATTAATGAGAATAATTTAGAAGAATAAATAGTTAAACCATTTAAAATGATGATATAGTAAAAAATCCCCTTCCATAAATCCTTAAAATATTATTTTTAAAAATATTTTTTTGAAACACGGATGTTGATGATAAAGAGGTCCCTGTAAATACCCATATAAAAACAACCTCGGATAATAAAGAGATTGTGAAATTAACCCTTACCTTGTACTTATCTTTGGTCGATGGCATGTTAACCTCTTGTATAATAGTTAAATAATTATTATTAAATTACACAAGAACTATATACATTAATATGATATCATATATGATCTTCTAATATTACGTTGTTAATAATATTTTAGTATTATCATCGTTTCGGGTGTTAACTGATTCGTTTTCCTTTATGTGTTTTTTATGTAAGACATGTTTGTTATGGATAGGATGTATTTGATTCATATACAAAATTACATTAATTTTTTAAACATTATTTTTAATCATAAAATGAAAATTATTCATGAATGATTATGATGGGTAATGAATCTTATCGCGTTCGTGGAGACTGTAATCCGTACGTACGCAGGAGCGAAAATATCATTCAATTAAAGGTGAAATCGTATATAATTGAATGTTATATCACATATACAGAATCATTAACATGTTATTTTTTATTATTAACATCAATTATACATAATTATAATATAATCCAAATAATGAAGTGTTTGAATAACAAACTATACCCTGACGTGGAGACAGTAAGCCGTACGTACGAACATATGGTGACTTTTTCATTCATATGATGGATAGAATAATGAATATGGTTGTAAAATATTTTTAATAACATCACAATATATATAAGATACTGGATTAATTATTTTAGAATGGAAAAATAAAGAAATAGTAAGTGGAATAACAAATGATCTTGGAAGAGCTGATGAAATATTTACCTCTTCTTCAGGTTCTTCATTTTGATTTGATAAAAAAGGCTCTTTAGGTTGGATTTATGAGCAATGTAATGACTATAAGATGAAGGGAGTATGTTTGGAGGATATTTGGGTAGGGTTTGGCTGATCCAAATGTCTTTGGAGGTTTGAAAGTATGATAAGGATAAGTACCCTTTTATAAGAGAGATGAGGGTCACTTTAGGAAAAGTTTGAAATATTATTTTATAATAAAATCATTTTCGATTTATAATTGCTTGAAAATGATTTTTTTAGGATAAGGTGTGGATGGGTCGAATAAATCTCATACAATAGGTTTTATATAAGTTTAGGTCACCATATTTATCGTATCTTTTAGATTTAACTCCTAGTTAAAAAGTTTGACAGTTATCATATCTCTTTGTATTTTTATATTATATTGTCAATAAACTTACTATAACATGCCAAGAGAACCCAATGTGGTTCATTATAAATATATATAACCTTATATAACTCTTTTAGCCTAACCTTATATTTTTAGGATTATTATAGCAATTAATGATATAATATTTGTTAAAATTTTTTTATGGAAATTGTGACACTATTTGGTATTTTGTTTCTGTTAAAGTCATAACAACATGATTACTTTGAAAAAAATTATTTTAATCAACCCTAACATGTCATATTAACCAAAAAATTAGTATAATTCATAAAAAGTTTCAAATTAAATTAATTTGGATATTTAAAATATATATTATTTTAATCTTTCATTAATAAGGTAATTAATGTATCATCATTGTGTCAAAAATAAATTTAATTATTTAATGCCTAAAATTATAAATAAAATAAAATTATATAGAAAATATTTTTTTTCATACTAATTAATATTTATAGTCGAATTTAACTTATGTATAACATTTTATTAAAAATGGTTAGTTATTAAACACTGAATTTAACTATTTCAACTCTTCTTTAAATAAAATAATAATAAATGTCCAAATCTAATTCAAGTAGACCAAAGGGGGTCATATGTTATTCATAATGTTGTTTTTGGTCGAATTATACTTATCCAATAGAATTATAACATCTTCTATGGTAATTATAATATCATTTTTACCCTTAATTACCTTATTTACTTTTAACAGTGGTAAATAATAGTCAAAAGTTACTATTCACCAAAAATTATTTTCATCTTATTGAACCACATTTTATTTACCGATATAAACCTTGCCTTTATGATTTTTTAAATTCAACTCACTTAAGAGTTAAAATTATATTTTATGCAAATTTTTAATTTCTCATAGGAGGAGGGTAAAATACTTTAAAACATTCCATAAAATTTTAATATATCTAAACTTATTTTAAAAAAACCCCAATGAATTAAATTGAGCTCATATTGGTATTATGTATATATTTAGACATAAAATAAATTTAAATAATATAAATAATTATTTTAATAAAAAGTTGGTTTTAAACAATATCGCATTGTTTTTCACTATTCATCGAAAATTGAATGTTTTCTGAAAAATACCAAAAAATCACCATAAGCTATTTTTGATATTCTGAATCCAAAAATGATGTTCATTTTACCAAATTCAAAACCTTAAAGTTTCCTTAATTAATATAAAAATAATTCATGTTTTCCAAACCATAAAGTGGGTTTTTAAAAAAGTAAAAACTAACAAAAGATTAAAATGCGTTTAAGTGAAATTTAATTGTGAAATTACTGATAATGGCCTAAACTGTTTTAAATTATAAAAATATAATCTAATTATACATCAAAACCATTCAAATTCATAATTTAACACTATAAATTTTTTTTGATTAAAAAAGTTCTTTTCAATTAAAACATATTATTTTTCACTATTCGTCAAAACAAGAAATTTATCAGAAAAGTACAAAAAATCTATCCAAACTAAATTTTTACATCCCAATTCTAAATAAGAATTTAATTTCATGAAATTGAATATATAAAAGAGTCAAATATTGGTTTTAAAAAGGGTTTTCCATTAAAAGGCGGTAAAATTGCATTTTTTTTAAATACTTCTTTTATCTGAAAAATGAATTTTTTCTTATATTATTTCAAAGAAACAAATAATATGGATTTTAAAATTATATGGAGTAAATATGATTCAAAATGATGTTAATACTATTTATAACTGCTTTTTGAACGGCTAGTTTTATAAGTTGTGATGCGCTCGAACTCAGTTTTGCGTGTAGCACGAGCTATTAAATTACTTTAATGAGATAACATAAAATGAAATCTTGGGGTGTTAAAGCACCCAACCAAGCGGCATGCACCATAGTGGGTCGCGCCAAGCGGGAAACGTCAAGGGGGCCACCCTGAAGTGGGTTGTGCCAAGCGGGCCATGCCCAAGTGGGCCGCACCACGACGGGCCGCCGCCCTATTCTGGTCGGGCCGCCCTTGCAGGTCGTCCCCATGTGGGGTGGACCAGAACTCAGCCCAGTGGGCCTAGTCTCCCATGGCCCATCCTAGACAGGGTTGGGCTGGGTCAGTCCTACGTGGTCGAACCAGACCTGGGCCCAACCGGGTCCAGAATCACATAAAGGGCCATATCTTGAGAATCGAACGCACGTTTGACGAACCGTCAATGGAGTTGGGATCCTTAGATCAAGATGGTCCTTTTGGTGTCACCATATTGAGTTTTGGTGGTAGTTGGAGTATGACCACGTTGGATGGAACCTGAATCCAACCGGACCCCTGGAGCTAAAACACTTACAAATCACAGACCAAGCGTCTTCTTGATACACCGTCTATCGCATTGGAACCCTTACGGCATGGTGTTCCTTTGGGTTACTCATTTTTAGAGCTTAGTGATGGTCATGGTATGACTGTTATCTCAAGGGAAGATTCTACGGAACACGAGCGCACCGGGTGCAAGGAATCTAGTGGCTGACAGTGAGGCGGAGGATGGAGACAGATCATGCGGAGTTCAGCACTCATCGATCCTGTGTCAGTCAGATCTTCTTGTGGGTCAACGCGTAGAGATCCTGTGTGGGTCAGCGCATACAGATCCTCTGTGGGTCTATGGGGGTTAGCTACCTATTAACTCTGGTGGGTTGGATATTGTGTGGATCATTGCGGGGGTTATTACCTATCAATACTATGTGATTCAAACTCTATATGGTCATAAGCAATGCCTCTTGACAGAATAAGATGATCTAGATCGGGAATAATCATATGTACTTCTATACTTCACTAAATACCTTGTTTGAGCTTAGAATCTTTTTGAGCTATCTTTACTTTGTGCATGTGATTGATGTTATGGTATGTGGTACTTCTACCATCATGGTGTTACATGTTTGGTAATTAAAGCTTCATGGAGATACCTATGTGGCACTACTATCATCGTGGCGTTACCTATGTGGTACTTCTAGCTGTGTGGTGTTACCTGTGTGGTACTTCTATCTTCGTGGTGTTACCTATGTGGTACATCTAGCTTCTTGGTGTTACCTGTGTTGTACTTCTATATTCGTGGTATCGTCTTCGTGGTGTTACCTATGTAGTATATCTATCTTCATGGAGTTACCTATGTGGTGCTTCTACCTTCCTGGAGTTGCGTTTGTGGTGTTATCTTCGTGGTTTTACCTGTGTGGAACCTCTACCTTTGTGGTGTTACCTACTTGGTGTCCTTACCTCATGTATGAGATTAGTATATCTTGATAAATTTTATATATGTATGGGCATATACCTAAGTAGAGATGATGTCTTGATTTGTGTTTTTCCCTTTGTGGAACTCAAGGAGACCTACGGGGATCTTTCTGTTCCTACTTAGTATTGTTATACTCCCCCTTACACAGTCTTCACCTGCACCTTGTTGTGTCTGGTGCAGATGACATTCAAAATTGATCAAGGGAGAGGGACCTAGGACTAGACGGTGCTTGGATGTGGACCATTCGTCCTGAAATGACGTGGAGGAGACTGACAGACGTGGAGTGCTGGGGAGGTAATCTGTACCTACCATAGAGGTCTGAACCTTAGAGGACAACCCATTAGCTTTTTTCTATTTGTCTTTAAGTTGTATTTTACTACCAGCCGTACTGGTACTTTTACACATGGTATTGTTTTCCAGATCGTTTTAATTTTTAGCACTCTTTTACTATAGTAGTTTACTTTGTGGTTAAATATTATTGCATTCTAGTCTGTGTGGTTTCTTGTTGTTGTGTTCTTGGACTATGTGCATATAGAAGTTAAAAAGGAAATGCCTTCCCGTTTAAGGGAAATGCCTTTCAGGTGCTAGTCTCCATCCCCTAGCCTATGGATGGCGGGCTTGGGGTAGTAATGGCACGAGACCCAAGGGATGGGCCATGACATATCCCTTAGATTATGAATGAGATATTGGTAGTCATCGATAAGCTGAACAAATTGGCTCACTTTATACACATTTTTGATACCACCAAATTTGAAGAGATTTAAAATATCCTTTTTGTAGAGACCCGAAGCTTGACGTACATGAACATTACATTACTTTTTCGGAATACTTAGTACATAACAAAAACACACACACAAGGATCGTAATAGTTTAGTGTCTTTGGAAACTCGGAACGTAATCTTCTAATCGTGGTGAAAGATCTTCAATATCTTCCATAAAGATCTTCCCTTTTTTTATACCTAAAACCTTTCTTTATATCCTGGGGAAAAGAAAACATAAAAGGGTGAGCTCAAATGCTCAGTAAGGGTAAACATCATATTCATAAGAACATAACTTTTGGAAATCTTAACCTGCAAAAGAGATCATAATTTCATAACATGGGATAAATCATAGTAGTGAAATGAAATCCCAATAATCATAAAATAAAACATGAAACTTTGTGGCATTCACACATAATCATAGAGAATCATTTCATGTTAGTCAAGACTCATTGCCAAGACTATCATAGTGGACAAAGTCCCTTTCTGAATCGAGTAACCCTCGTTTCAGTCCTGTTTCACTGAACCGGTATAACCTACCGTTCCAGCCCTGTCTATCTCATGAGATATAAAATCTTTACCCAATGCATTGGAGGGAGATATAGGTCCCACCCATCTTATAATGAATCCTTTCTTATGTGTGACACATAATCATAAATCATAATTCATCGCATAACCCATGTAATAAAAATGCGATTCTTAAACAACATGACATCATAAAACAATTCATATAAGATAAAGGAATTCATAAAAATGTTTCCATCCCAACATAATCAAATCCATATAATAATAGGGATAAAAACAGAACCCTTTTATTATCTTAGATGGAAAATAATTTTGATAAAATACTTGAACTTCATTCTTGAGGAAAATATCCTTTCTACTTGAAAAATACTTTTCCTTTCTTAACATGTCATACAATTTTAAACTAAAAGAAGTTGATTAAAAATAAACTTGAAAACTTGTAAAGGAAGCTTCTTGTAAATACTGTTTTAAAAATCTATTCATTCTATATAAGTTAAAATAAACATTCTTCTTACTTTTTTCAAAAAAGTCAAAAAAGTACCTCGTACGAAAAACGACAAAAGATTCCTTTCATATATTTTACTAAAAACTCACCAAAGGGTAAAATTGGATTTAAAAAAAATTGTAGGTGGATGGAAATAACATTACATATTGAGGAAACATGGATGTGGATGATAAAATACACCCCAGTAAATACCAAAGTATAAGCAATCTCGGATAAAAATGAGATTGTGATATTTCCCTTACCTTAGGTCCGACTTGCTTTGTAAGTGTCCGAACCTCCTCTTCTTTGAAACGCCTCTTTGAATCTTCCACTTAGGGAACTAGGATTGGTCTTTAAGGAAGACCAGGACCTCTAGGATTATTCTAGGGAAGTGGAGAAGGGATTTTGGCAGGGGTTGGCCGAGCTTGAGTGCTCAAATTGGTGTGAGGAGGAGGGGGAGGAGGTGCCCTTTTATAAGGGAGGAGAGGGGCAGCTTAGGAATATCTCAAAATATTATTTTATATTAAAGTCAAAATCAGTTTATAATGGTTCCAAAGGGTCTTATTTCGAAGCTAAAGTGGGGATGGGTCGCAATCCTATCAACCAATAGGATTTAGAAAAGTTTAGGGTATTATTTTAACTTTATCAATTAGATTTAACTCTATGTTAAATAATTTAACTTTTACCGTGTCTTTTTGTTTTCTTTCACTATATGGTTAATACACTTACTATAACATGCCAAAAGAACCCCTAAATTGTATATTATTAATACATATATCCTTATCTAAGTCATTTGGCCGAACCTTAGATTTTTAGGAATAAAATATCAATTAATAATATAATATTTGATTTAAAAACTATTTTGTGTCAATTTTGACACTATTTGATATATGATTTTTTTTAAAGTCATAACAGAATTATATATTCGAAACAAGTTGATTAAATAAACAATAATATATCATAGTAACCTATAAAATTAGTGTAATTCATAAAAAGTCTTAAATTACATTTATTTTGGTATTTATAATATCAATTATGTCAATATTTCATTAATAAGATAATTACTGCATCATCTTTGTGTCATAAATAAATTAACTTATTTGATGTCTAAAAATTACAAATAAACTACCATTATGTTGGAAATCTTTTTAGCTTTCTAATTAATATTTACAATCGAATTTATCTTATGTATAACCCTATATTAAAAATGTTTTAGTAAATAAACATTGATTTTAACTCTTTCAACTCTTCTTTGTATTAAATAATAATAAATGTCCTAATCTAATCCAAGTGGGCCTAAATGATAATATTTTACACTTAAGGATATTTTTGGTCGAGATACACTTGTCCAATAGGATTAGGACATGTGTTAGGGTAATATTAATATCATTGTTACCCTTAATTACCCTATTTACTTTTAACCGTGGTAAATAAAAGTAAAAAGTTACTATTCACCAAAAATTATTTTCATCTCATTGAACCACATTTTTCTTACTGACATCAACCGTGTCTCTCGGATTTTTGAAATTCCATTCACAGAAGCGGTAAAATTAAGTTTTATGAAAAATTCAGTTTTTTTTAACTACCACTTAGTAGTTTCACTATTCATCAAAAATTGATGTTTTTCAGAATAATGCCAAAATTTCATCCTAAGCTATATTTCATATTCCGAATTCAATAATGAATTCTATTTTACCAAATTCATAACATAGAAGTTTCATTAATTAATTTTATAATTAAATCCCGCTGTTAAAACAAATAGCGTGTTTTTAAGAAACAATATCTATCAAAAGATTGACACTTGTTTATGTCTGGTTTAAATGTGAAATTACATCCAATGACCAACATTGTATTAAATTGTAAAAATATTTTCTAAATATACTTTAAAACCACACAAATTAATAATTTGTCACTATTAATTATTTCGATTAAAAAAGTTGTTTTTAATTAAAATTTAGTAATTTTCACTATTCATCAGAATATGAAAGTTATCCGAAAAGTACCAAAATTTCACCTTAGGCTAAATTCGATACTCCGAATCCAAAAATGAAGTCCATTTTGAGAGCTAAAATTTTTAAAATTTAAAAAGTGGTTATTACTATTCATAACGGCTAGTTTTAATAATATTTTAATAGCATATCGTTGTTTCGTGAAACTCAGTATTGCGTACTACACACGCTATCGAGGAAGGTTGCGATTGCGTGTAATGCAAGGCAAGTCAAAGATGTGTGTTGTGCAAGATCCTTTTGGTGTAGCGTACAACACAAGACATTAATAAAATTAAAAAGAATATTTTTCATAAAATCTCGGGCTGTTACACTTTTGAACGAGATTTATATTTTTCAAAAAGTTCCCTCTATTATAGTGTCTGATAAATATCACCATTTTACTTCTCTGGTTTTGTGAGGACACTATGAGGCGATGAGATCTCAGTTGTTAGTGAATAAGAAATATTATCTGTAGATGAAATGATAGAAAGAGAGGGTTATATAAATTCTTTATGATATGATTTTTCCTTGCATTATTAGATTTGGTGAATCTTTGGATAACCATTAGGGACTTGTTGAGTTCACTTATAATAAAAGTTACCAGTCTCAATGAGTATGAATCCTTTTGAGACCTTATATAGTAAGTCATGAAAATCACTATTGTGTCAGGAATATATTGGAAAATATTTATTGGTTTACCATGCTTATTCTAGGAGGTAAAATTAAATATATAGTTGGTTTGTCAGAGAATGTTGACGGTGCAGATCTGGTATAAAACATATGATGATCATCATCGCTGACCACTAGTGTTTTTATTAGGATACTAGGTTTTCACGTATCTTTTACCTCATTTTGGTTATCAAAATATTGAGATGTAAGGGAATCCTACTCCTCATTTTATGGGACCCTATGAATTTATTCAGTATGTGGTTTTTCTGCATTACCATTTAGAATTTAATCCATCTTTTATGTTGATAGATAACATATTCTAGTTTTCTCAACTATAGATATATATTTCAGATATATCTCATGTTTTTAGTTGGAGTCATCGTGATGTTGAGCCTGATTAATTTGTGATTGAGTGTCTAGTCTAAATAGTATATTCTCAGATATATGCACATTGTGATGGGTTGATACCTTTTTCCCATGTTATGTGGTAACGTAGTTCTGATTCCCATTCGACTTGTGGGTCTGAGTCACTAATGAGAGATTAGTTGTGTAATTTCTTTAGTTTGGAAACATCTTGAAAGGATCCCTGGGGATAGAATGTCTCTATTGTTTGGATGTGGTAACATATTGATACAATATTTAATGAATTCCATGACCCACACGTTATTCAATTTTGGTGGGATCTTGTTTAGGGGTGCTTTAGGTGGACATTGGATTTATTTGATGTTTCTGATCTATGAGTGTTTAGTGATCAGTTTTCCAAAACCATGGGTCCCTATTAAAAACTATAAAACCTTGGATAGTGCGGGTTTTTAGGATTTTCACATAAGATCATAAACTGTGTGCCCACCTAATAGAGAGGGTGAGCCATGGTGAAGGTGAATTTATTTGGTGCATAAAACATATGTAACCATGTGTCCCTAACCTTCTAACCTTGCGTGCAAGACTTTTTTATTCTGAAAATTTATATAAAATTCATGATGCCCTACGTTCTACCCCAACTTTAACTTCATTCGACCTAAATCATTTTTATAGGCTTTGGGGGCACTCAATTACATATTTTCTCCCATCCAAACCCCATCTTTGTTTTTTCAAAGCACTCATGGAAGATCATATCCCTCTCTGGTATATGGGTCTCCCCCATTCATTATCTACCACTCTTTATTTTTCTCCTCCTATGAAATTGTAAGATCGTCAGGTATTTGATGGGTAAAATATCATTTTAAATCTATATTAATTCTATAATTGGTTTCTTGATCTCTATTGTCATCGTTATTCATTATTGGATCCCACTGTAGGTGTTGATTTTTGATTCCATGATAAAGGAAGATGGTTCAATTTGATATTGTCAATTTTATTAAAACATGATCTTATTTTACTTTTAATTTTTATTTAATTGAATTCTGAAAACCGAGTTTGATGATAATTGTAGATGGGATTTTATATTGTGTGGAATTTAGGGGAAAACCACGAAATTAAAATGGAATTAGAATTAGGTTCGTATTTTGAAATTAATAGAACTGATAAATTATTATGAAAATTGTTTTGAGAGAAATGGATTATGTTGAAATGATAAAATTATAAGATTGGATTTTTTTGAAATGAAATGAAAATATGAAAAACCTCATGTTTTGGTTTTAAATGTGAATATGAACATGGAGAATGACAAGTGTGGAATTGAATTTTTAATGAAAATTGATTTTAAATGAGATGACTTCCCCTTTGGCAATTGAATTACTTTTCAAATAAAAGAATGGGTAGTTAGTGGGTTTTTTAGGACAAGCATGCTTTGATGATTATTCCCCAGTAATTGATAGACATATAAAACTCTAAAAAAACATAGTTATTAATATCTTATATTGAATGGGATGTTGATGAGTCATATTCAGCCTCAGTTAGAGGGACATGTGTACACATATTTCCATGTTCACTGAAATGAGATGTGTGAGGATCCAATAACTAGAGAATATGGCACCACATGGAAGATGACCATGGTGATTATTGTGAATATATTGAAATTTATTCGATTAATTATAGAATGATTTTATTTGTTCTAATTTATTTATATATACAGTTTTATATAAAAAATATATAATCCTTTTTGTAAATATTTTACATATTTTTGAAATGAAATATTTTTTAACATGAAAATGAATTCTCACTCACTATTTTATTAAAATTAATAGATTTATTTGGTTAATTGTTATGGAAGATTCTTATAGAACACTATGTGATATGATATTAGGATGTATAGATCATACCCTAACTTTTTATTTTGGCATTATTATTTTTTCTTCTTCTAGTCTTGAGAAATTGGAAAGATCCTCTTTAAGGTGGTTGGTTTTTTGGATCTTTTTGACTTGGTGTGATGATTCCTTTGGGATTTTTGTATATCTTTTGAGTGCATTGGAGATGTAATATTAATGGTGTTTTATACCGGTTTTTTTTCTTGAAAGAAAATATTATCTTTTTTTCTTTATCATCTAATATTTATTTGAATAAAACATACACATTGTTATATTGTATAATTCCTAGTTCTAGTCACAAAGCAGTGAGGATTGTCAATGCCTTTCAATCCATATCAGTTATGGCTCAGTTATTAGGGTACGAGGGTATTCAAGCTTGTATATGACATGATGGTTGAATTTTTTGTTATAATATAGTTTGTGAATTTTATTTTCATTTAGATAAAAAACATTCCTTGTATTTTCCTAGACAAAATTAAAGAATGTTTTATTAAAATGTTTGATAAATAATTGATGGACTTCAAAGTACTAAACATCATGAGGCTACTCATTAGTAAATATGATTTTATTTGAGTACATAAAATGTGCAAGAAGATAATGGTTGATCTATAAAGTCATATTTTTCTCTTTTAATGCGGTCAACTTAAAACTTAGTGAATTAAAAAATTATGATTAAATAGAAATGAAATGATTCCAACTAAATAATTCTACTATAAAGATGAATATTATGTTTCCCAAAAGATAGTTTATATGGGGATATAATTGTAGTGTGATAAATGTGAAAGTATATTTTCTTAGGATTTCATGTCATGAAGTTCCTATTAAATAATGGATTTTATCACTTGTTTACAATAGACAAAATCTGAACGTACATGGATATTTTTCACTAGTAGATGAAGATATTTCTGATGTTTAGTAGTGGGAAAGATATAAAATGTTATGTCAGAGAGATGTATAAAGGTTTCTGAATAATGTAAATTATTTAGTGTTTCCAAAATGAGTACTTATAGTTAAACATTATCAAATTCTATAGAACTAATAAGTCATAGTATGAAAGACAATATTGACAAAACTATAAAATCGTAGGAGTTGTACCAGACATTGAGATCAATTTCTATTAGCTTAACTTTTAAAAAAGATAAACTTGATAGTTTTATATTGGATTAAATGATAGATGATCATTGTATAGGGATATGAAATTCCATATAATGTAAGTTTATATAATTTTAAAATATACTGAGTTTTTTGAACCAGACCCTTTTCAAAGTTGAGTGGATTGATAGTTATTATATATATACATTCTAATTCATAAGACAGATCAATTTAGAAGAACATATGTGAATTCTAGAAAATAAAGAAGTCATATGAGGAGAAATTGATGAATAAATCATGTTTTTAAGGGACCAAGTCAATAATATAATGCAAATCAGATAAAAGAAAGTAATAAAACAGTATAAAATTCAAGAGATCTAGTGAAGGAATCAGGTATATATTTGGTGGATAGGGTTTTGAGAAAACATAAATGAACATTGTAATGTCCTTTAATGTCACAAACCAAATCTGGTTGCCTACAAAATCAGCACCCGACCCGGTCCATGGCAAGACCCGAAGGGTGTTCCTTATCCCCAAGAGTTGGCACAAGTTCCCAGGTATTATAAAATGATGTTTGGAAACAATTTAACTGAATTTTTAAACATAAAATGACAAATGAAACCAAGAAACGAAAACTAGATTTTTCAAACAAAAACATCTTTTACTAAAATTCAGAACTGAATTACAAAATTTTAAAAAATGTATGAAGACCATTACAAAGATACAAAACCATGAAAAGATATCCCAAGAACATCCACATGGAAAGAGGCACCTCCCTCAAGCTATCTCCACAACACTGCATCACGATGGACTGCTAAAAACCCGAACCAATGACATTAAACCAGTACACAAAACTGTGACACAAAATAAGATAGTATACTTACACCCAATAGTGTAAGTAGGGTGTGATCCAAATCCAAGTAGGATACCACCACTAAGATATTCCATGTGATAAACATTTAAAGTTGAAAAGAATGCAGGTTTTCAAAAACATGAAAAACTAGTTACAGTTTCTAAAAGATGCAACTTTGAATAAAAACAGTTTTCAAGTGGGATATTTTAAAGGGTTAACAATTTTAAAATAAACACCAAAGCTACTGAATTTCCCATCCAAATGTATCTTATGCCGACGGTAAGTATAATGTAACTAACGAGCACAAGCAATAGGAAATAACCCCTAATCACTAGTTAGTTGTGGGTCTCAGGTACCTCGTATCTCGGGGAGAGTAACCATCAAAAATATCCATTCCTGTGCACGAGCCACTAGTAGGGAACATAACCATATCCTAGTGGTCCACAGTCATCATAATCATAGTTTAGTTAGAGTTTTACGTGTCAATCTTGCTAAGTGAAACTGAGGACAAACCCCAGGGATTCACCAGCATACTAGTACACGTCCACCCACCTAGATACCCAGGTTTTCCCCTCGTGCTCAAACAAGTTCAACAAGTCAAGAAATATACATTGAACATGAAAATATCATTTCCACATCACAAATTCACCAAACAGCCCATATGTATACCACAAAAGTCACAAAAGTCCATTTTTCATTCAAAATGATTTTGAAATCCAACTCACACCAAAATAGCCCACAACACATTTCACATTTCTTCAACACTTCAACAAAACCATTAAACAATTTTATAAAATAATTATAAGATATTTCAAATCATATAACATCCCACACACATGGAACATAACACTATTTTCATAATAAAAAATTTAATTTTTCACATCACACTCACACAATACAGTCCACATCACATTCACATCTCTTTCACAACTCAATATCTCCTTCAAACAATTTAATAAAATATTTCCAAGATGATACATATCACATAACAACCTTTTCACAAATGAAATGGACCTTTTAAAAATATAATCCTACAAAAACAGTTTGCTGATATAGTTTCACCTCTTACACAACTCAATAAACCATTCAAAACATTCATAAAACAATTATAAGGAGTATACTCGAGCTTTGTACATAAAACCCATTTCAAAAAAACTTTTTTTAAGCCAAAAGGACACCAATCCCATACCAAAATAGAATTTTCAACCCAATAAACATTTAATAATCCACATTCAAATGTTATATAGTAACCCTGAACAATATCACAAAAGATACCCATGAGAACACACAAATCCATAAAACACTTTCAAAAGGTACAATAAGTTTATACACATAAAACCCATTCAAAAACCTATTTTAAGCCAAAATCACACCAATCCCTTAGGAAAACAGAATTTTCATCCCAATAAACATATAATAATCCACTTTCAAATGTTATATAATCACTTTGAACAATAACAGAAAAGATACCCATGAGAACACACAAATCCATAAAACACTGCAAGGAGTATAACAAGGTTATACACATACAACCCATTAAACCCCCCCCCCCCATTTTAGGCCCAAATGACACTATATAATTACCCAACCAAAACTGGCAGCCCCTTTCAACAACTAATGAGTCACTTCCACATTTTATAAAACTACCACAAGAGATAACACACGAAATACATTTGAAAAATACACACTTCAAACAAAAATGTTACATTAATATCAAATGCTTTACTATTTTTACCAAAAATGGTTTTCGAATAATGAAACGAATATAAGTAACATGAAAAATTATTTAATCAATAAAACTAACTCATCATTAAATGGTTACCCACATAATCACTTACCGAAATTGTCTTTTCCCTCAAAACATGGTGCAGAACATCAACCGCACCACCCTGGCACCACAAGGATGATAAATGTAGCCCTAGACCACAAAATTTTACCAAAAATGATCATGGTTATACCCTAGGTACGAACCCTAGGTTTTGGATAATTTGGAACATCAAGAAAGAGGGATGAAACCCTAAGGAAATAGAAGATGTGGAAGGGAGGAACACATACCTTGAAAAATCTTGAATCAATTACCCCGAATTAACCAAATTGTTAATCTCAATGCAACAAAACCTGATAGTCAGGCTCGACTGATGAGGATTAGGTCATGTGGGGATTGAAATGGGGGGAAGATAGTAAATATTTAATGAGATATGAAAGAATGAATTTACCTCATCCAATATGGGAGAATTGATAAATTTAGAGAATAATCGCCCTCCTTCGGGGTTAAAATGATCTCCAAAAATGCAAAACCGATAATTTGGGTGATCCTAAGGATAGTGGCTTTGAAAGGGAGGTGGAATCACCGAATCAAAATATACAATGAAGGAGATATTAAGTAATTAAAAGTAATTTGTAATGCAGGAAATGGGCCTTTGGGAAGGCCTAATCCCTTAAATAAAAACTAAAATATACCATGATTATGGACTTCTAAATGGTCCAAATTAAAGTGGTGGTGTTATTTGGTGAGGGGAGGAGAAGTATAAATTGGAATGGATAATTTGTTTTGAAAAATTAAGGATTTATAAAGGAAACAAAATTAATTTTTAAATCTGGAATTGGGCTCACGGTTTGGCTCAAATCATGAAAACTCACCCATTTCTCCAAAAATGCCTGGGAAACCCCCAAAACAAAGCAATAATGGAAATTAAATTAAAAATAACTTTAAAATAAGTTATGTATGTGACAATTATCCCCACCATGAAAACTTTCCACCCCAAAATGTCACAGCAAGGCCAAAATAATAAACAAACCCAAATGAGAAACCAAGGGGTACTCCTTTGCCCGGTTTCGCCCCCAAAGGCCAAAAAACATCCAGTGATCAATTAAAGGGGGAATACTTCACAACCAAAACATACACCACTTTCCTAAAACAATATATCACATTTAGGTTTTATCCCAAAGGAAAACTCTTCAATCTCAATCTGAGAAAGGCTCAAGCAATTTACCCAAACAAACAACCACATCGAACAAGGTTACACCTATATTTATATAACTAAAGTGTTTGGAACTATCCAATACCAATGTTTACCCAAGTAAGATGTAGGTATTTAGATATCTCTGAAAGAGACTACCCACTTCCAATCCAAGACCAAGGACAAAACAGATTTACTGGTACGTGGAGACAGAAATGGGCTCCCCACCATAAGAGACAACTTAATTTTTTTTTCTAAGACAGAATCTGGAAACTAACATGGGGAGGCCCGAACAGACTCTTTGGTACAAGGGGTAGTATTCCATTAGAAATTTCCAAAAGAACATACATGAGACCCATGGTGGGTCTCCCCACAATAAGAACCAACTATCTTAACCGACCAGAATGGGCCGACAAAGAAATGACCCAATACATAAAGAGTTGGGATTACCACAAGGTTAGTCTGCATAGTTTGGGATATTTTGTGCTAACCATGTGGATCCTTATATCTGTATGGTTTTATAGGGCATAGTTACAAATCACCATGTGAAAACCTTGTTCTCAACCTATCTAGAAAAATTGTAAACATTTCTCCAAAAACACAATGAAAACCAAGCAGGAAAGAAATGACATTGGGTGATAACATGGGCACGATGCCCTCCATCTCTTTCCACAAAATGAGAACAACAGAAGCAAGATGACAAAAACATAGGTTTAAACTCTTCCCGCATTTAATACTGAAGGTAGGACTTGTACACAGGTTTAAATGACCCTGGGATTTCCCATGACTACGCGCCAGCTTCTCTCTGGGACCTATGACTGGAGCTCAAAAGATTGAAGCATCTTCGGCCTCGCAGTTAGGATTTGGAAACCCCTATATAGAACTTCGTCTTTTAGTGCCACAGACAACTACACCGCATACCCCGATGGGTTCAACAAGAGATAAAATACTCCAGAACTCACTTTTCCAAAACCTAACATTTCACTGATACAAGGGATTAGAATATGCACACACCTCACGCATTATTTCTTCAGGTGAGAAAAAGCAGAAGAGGAGGACACATATAAAAAACTTTCCTCTATGATAATGGATTTGAATTTTTTCCCAAGGGAGGTATACTCCCAACATAATATATACCCTTAGAGGATTTTAAGACCTTCACCTTTATAGTCAAATGATCACATGACATCACAAGGTGTCACCGGACATCACCATTGTAATTGATAGAAACAATACATGGAAAGGGGCCTTAATAAAAGTCCCCAAACAACACACAATCCCAGAATGTGGCCATAATGGCCTCTCATGACAAGATTTCCGACACTGGTTGTTTAACATGAACTCATTCTTCAAAGAGACTACGAAGGACCCAGAGGCCCTCTTATACACTCAACCACAATAACAACCCCAAACCACTTCCACCTTCGACGAATCATGCAACTTAAGAAACTAAGGTTTCTTTCAAACTTCCACGATCACTCTCCTGATACAAGAGGATCCACAAATCAAGGAAAGGAATGGGTGTATAATCAATCAAAAAATATCGATAAAAGTTCTTTGTATTGATCAACTAAAGGGATTTCTAATGGAAAAACTATCAGTGTTTTACTTCGGTTGTGCACTAACCCTTAATGGGGGCATACGTTATCCAATGAGAGAACCCAAGGACCCAAAGAAGATCTTCCATTGATAAAAATGTTCCACAAATCATATCCAAACAAATGAAGGAAACCTCCATAAAGGAATCCTGAATAATTTCTCATAAGATACCACTAACCAACCTTTCAACCCATCTTACCGACAGATCCCCAACCCAAATCACTTTTCAAACTGGAGGGGTTCTTGGACTCAAAACATCCCAAAACATCAACATTTTCAAAAAAAAATAATAAAAACCATCCTAAACTAGTCACAAAGACATCATTTTTCCCTTTAAAACATTTCTTTGAAAATAAACTATTAAGCAGTTAGCATATCCACCAATGGTACCCCATGGGCCTCACACATGCATGTTTCTATGACACACTAGGCACCCTAATCATATCTATCTCGGCACTCATCCAGTCATTCCATTATCCATATATCATCATATATAACCTCATGCATGTGGTTGCTCATGGAAATACAAAATTTTAAAACAAAAATTATTTCCACTTCTCAAAACCAAAACAGTCAACCAATACATCCTTTTTCTCAAGACCGCTAACCACTTGATCAAAATCTAAGTTTACAACTTAAAAAACCTTTCATAAACACACAACCATTTATATATGAGTTCACTTTAAAGATATTCACATTAATCTCAAAACAAATCAACTCCATTAAGACACCTTTAAACATTTTAGAAAAATCTATTGGAAACACTTTTTCAAAACCAACGTTAACATACATCCTAGTTTGAAAAGAGGTGTAAACACACCATTTTCCCAATTGAAAAACAAATTCTGAAATTTTAGTTCCACCATTTCAAAAATAAAACCCTTACTTCTTTATGTGAAAATAATTTCACAAAAAAAACCATATGCTTCTTAAAACCACTTAATTTTTGATTTAAAACTGAACTTCCAGGATTTCAAAACTAAAGGACACAAGACAATGGGAGGGGGAACTAGCTTCGCTGGGTGACATGGAAATATGGTTTGCGGCCATATACCAATTACTTCACCTTCACATAGAGTGTTTTATGGAAATATCCCTATCCTTACATGGCTTTCCAGGCCTTGCGAGCTCACTGAGACCATTATCCCAACACTCTTTTCATTTCCCCAGATCATCGTCAAACCAAGAATACCAAAGGACTCCGATGAATCTTGACATCCCCTAGCGACTCAAATACCATCATGAGATGTGTTTTCTAGGCACAAAACCCATAAATATAATTTCATGTCCCAATAATCCTAACTTCAAACCATCCAATCTACTCCCCAAATAACATGACCCAAAGAGTTAACATTAACCTCTTCTGATAGAATTTTGTCACGAACGGAATCTGGTCTCCTTCTAAATCAGCAACCGACCCAGTCCATGGAAAGACCCGAAGGGCGTTCTCGATCCCCCATAGGCTGGCACAAGTTCCTAGGTATCATAAAATAATGTTTGGGAACAATTTACCTAAATTTGTAAACATAAAAGGACAAACTAAACCAAGAAACTAAAACTGTATTTTTCAAACCGAAACATCTTTTACTAAAATTCAGAACAGAATTACACAATTTTCAACAATTTATGAAGACCATTAAAAAGGTAAAAAATCACTAAATGAAATATCAAGAACATCCACATGGAAAGAGGCACCTCCCTCAAGCCATCTCCACAACATTTCATCACAATGAACTGCTAAAAACCCGAACCAATGACATTAAACCTGTACCCAAATCTGTGACACAAAATAAGAAAGTCTACTAACACCCAATGGTGTAAGTAGGGTGTGATCCAAATCCCAGTAGGATACCACCACTAAGATATTCAATGTGATAAACATTTAAAGATGAAAAGCAAGCAAGTTTTCAAAAACAAGAAAAGGTAGTTACAATTTCTAAAAGATGCAACTTTGAATAAAAACAATTTTCAAGTGGGATATTTTAAAGGGTTAAAAATTTTAAAAAAAACACCAATGATACTGAATTTCCCATCCAAATGTACCATATTCCGACGGTAAGTATTATGTAACTAATGAGTACAAGCAATAGGAAATAGCCCCTAGGCACTAGCTAGCTATGGGTACCAGGTACCTTGTATCTCAGTGAGAGTACCATCACAAATATCCATTCCCGTGCACGAGCCACTAGTAGGGAACATACCCATAACCTAGTGGTCCCCAATAAACATCATCACTGTAACACCCCGAGCTTCCATGATACGCTTCTCTTTCAATAATGCAATAGCTTGCATTATACGCAAGTTCGAGATTCTAACACACCGCGACCAATCAAAGTAGCCGTAATGAATAGTAATACCCACTTTTTAAAATTATAGAAATTTTATATTTCATAATGGACTTCATTTTTGTATTCGGAATATTGAAATTATCCTAAGTTGAATTTTTTGTAATTTTTGGAGAACTTCCAATTTTTATGAATAGTGAGAAATACTTAAAAACAACTTTTTTAATCAAAATAATTTATAGTGATAAATTATACTATTAAATGGTTTTAAAGTATAATTATAAAATATTTTTACCATTTTATCCAATGGTTTTCATTAGAATTAATTTCACTTTGAAATTGGACATAAACAATTGTCAATCTTTTGATATATATTGTTTCTTAAAAACATGCTATTTGTTGTGACAGCGGGAAGTAATTATAAAATTAATTAATGCAAATTATATGTTTGGAATTTTTTAAAATAGACGCCATTTTTTAATTCAGAATATCAATTATAGCTTAGGGTGAAATTTTGGCATTGTTCTGAAAAACTTAAATTTTTGATGAATAGTGAAACCACTAACTAGTAGGTAAATAACTGATTTTTTGTTTAAATGAAATATTACCACTTCTGTGATTTTATTTTCAAAAATCCGACATACATGGTTTTCATTAGGAAGTAAAATGTGGTTCAATGTGATTAAAATAATTTTTTGGTGAAAAGTAACTTTTAAGTTTAATTAATCACGATTAGAGGTAATTAGTGAAATTTAAGGTAAAAATCATATTATAAAAATTTGGAATGACATTAAACTTTTCCAACCACTATTGGATGTGTCATGGCCGACCAAGACAATCCAGGGGTCAACTTGGGGACCCCATGGAGCCACTTTGGCAGGAAAAAGACATAAATAACTTTTTATTTAATGTTATAATAAAAAGGTCACAAACAAGAGTTGTTTTACTAAAACAATTTTTAAACAGGGTAATACAAGTCATATTTTTTACTATAAATATTTATTAGAAATATAACAATATTTCCTACATCATGATATTTTTTTTATAATTTTTAGACATTAAATAGATTAAATTATTTATGACATCATGATGATGCAGCGATTACCTCATTAATTAATGATTTAAATAAAATGAAATGTTAATGTAAAATCCAAGGCTAACACTTGTCAAAAATCTATTGGACGAGTATAATTCTAACCCTTATCACCTTATCCTCTAATTATATAAGTGTGGGACCTTTATAATCCGAAAAGCATTGTATAATAAAGTAACATTTCATTACTTTCCAAGAGTGCCCCTCCTCTCCACTTATAAAAGGCCCCCACCACTACCACCTTATTCACACCATCAAAGCCTTTTGGCTCGGCCATCCTCTATCCAAATACTCTCCCAACTTCCCTCCCTTACTCCTAGAAGCCTCACCTTAGGAATAAGTCTTCCCAAGGAATCCTTTGGCTCAAATCAAAAGAGTTATCCGATTTTAAGGTAATGTCTTCTCTTATGTTATTTTGTTTTATTTTTCTTATCCAACCCCCAAAAATCTTTTTATTAATTTATTTTGTAACTAAAACAGTATCCTAAATATACTAGGTTGTTTTTATGAGAAGTATTCGAGCTACACTTACACACACCTACATATAATGGTTAAAGAACATACTGTTTCTGTGGATGGCGAATTTCTGCCTCACGAAGCGATGATTGTTCAACACTCATATAACACCTTAAAAGGTGGACATTAAGATGTCACTCTATTTATATATGATACATAATATGTTTATGTTTTACATATGGTTCTGTATTTTTCATTTGTGTCATACTTTATGATTTCCGTTATGGGTAAACACGATATTTTCATTTTAGGAAGTGCGGACTACCGCCCCCTCAAAGTGATTTGAATCGTTAATGCCATATGTGGGATGTATAAAGGATGGAGTAAATGATATTATATATTGTATTATACTGGAATTATAATATACCTTTATATCATTAGGATTTAATTAAATACTAAATAGAAATGAAAGTAGCGTTCATGCATACGTACGGCTTACCGTCTCCATGAACGGTGCATTTCATTTCTTACCTCTAAACGTTATGGAATATTATAAATGCATCTATATACTGTATATGTATGAAATATATGATATCTATATCATGAATATAATTCTGGATATAATGGATATTTCACCTCATGAACAACTTGTAATTATAAGAAGTTTATTTTTGACTCAAGTACCAAAGATCGAAAAAACAACCGTTATTAACGTAAATAATTACATAATGTTCATAACATGGTAATAAGTGATATTAAAGGAATAAGAAACTTTAAAAGGTTCTTGAGAAACTATAAATTAACTCTAGTTTATTATTCAGGAGGTTAAAGAACGGTCGATTCAAGACGAGACGCAAGGTAAGGGAACTTCTTAACCCAATTTCCATTCATTGGGTTAATCTCCTACTTTCAAATTATTTCATGATATTATTATGTCCTATTGTGTATTTATAGTTTCTTAATGTGTAAATATAGTTAATACACATAATATAACTTTTTCATTTATAAAATGATCTTTGTAAGGGACTTCGTCTCAATCTCCATTCATTTAGGAATATTTTGTTTTTTACACAAATTTCTTTTATACGGTGTATAAACCCCTTTGACTTTTACATTTATTCAAAAGGTTTTCTTTTATAATTATGTGATTTTTAAATGATTTCAAAAAAGAGATATTCCTCTCTAATATATGACAATCCAGTGCAGATGTATATGTATTTAACGCAAGCTTAAAAATGTTTTCATAAATCCCAACTCTCGAGTGTGGTATACAGGAAGGGATTGGGAGTGGACCCATCATGGCCTGTAATTAGTTGAGCAGTCTCAGAATTAGTTATTTTTTTAGAAGCTTGCATAATGTTTTCAAAAAAAAACTGGAGTATATTTGAGCAATTTTAAATGTAAGTATCTTCTAAAAAATCGCATCTGTAGGTCTCATGAGACAAACTAGTGTCTTGGCATGAGGCCTTGACAAAATATTATTTGTAGTATTGGCACGAGGCCTTGGCTACGTGGTTATGATAGTTTGGCATTATGTATTCCATCATTATGAAAGTGGTTATTGATATTGCATGTGATTATTCAACTAGTAGAATATCCATGTGAAGAAGTAAATGGCATTATCTCATTTTACTTTTGCCATATTATGTTGAAGTTCATGTTTAAAAGGATTTTGTTTTAGTTATACATTGCCTTAAATTTTTATGTTTATTGATGAAAGATTCCGCTTTATTGTTATCCTTACTGAGCATCTGAGCTCACCCCTTTCAAAGTTTTAATTTTTCCAGGATGTGAAGAAGTATATTATGAATGACCTACATGGATAATATAAGGGGATATGAAGAGAAGTTGTTGTTGTTTTGTTTTACTTTATGATGTAATGTATGACTTATGAATGTATCTAGTGTTTCCAAGGATACTAAACTAATCGGTCTTTCGAGACTTGATCTTTTGTGATCATGCCAACGCTACGCAATAATGAACCGACTCTGGGTAGCTGGGGTCGGGGAGTTATAGTTGGTATCAGAGGAAGTTTAGTACTAACTTTGGAAGCTAGATTTAGATAAACTCTGATTAGAGCACATAGCCCAAAGATAGACTATGAGGATTAGTATAGAAGAACTTCCTAGAATTTTGGTATTATAGAGATTTTGTGAGTTTTCCGAGCAATACATCCCTGTCTGGATACGAGCAGGTAGAGGTGGATATGGCACAGATGTACCAAGGGGTAAAACCCGAAAACAACGCTTTGAGCTAGACTCGAACGGGAAATGGTGCACGACAACGGGCCTTGCTGCACTCTTGGTTACGACACTCCTGGGGGATATGCTTAGGATAATTCTCATTTTTTTTACAAACCACTATGAAGGGTTATGATTATATACTTCCTCAAAGAAAACGTTTTTTTTATGATTATGGATTATATACATAAATAGTTCAATTAGTGTTAAGTGTTTTACAAGTATGGAATTATTTATTTTGATTCATAAACTAATCTAGTTTATGCCATTGTTTAGAAATGGCTCCTAGTGGAAGGAATGGAAACCGTATCAATGCACGCACTCCGTGTAGGGATTTCCCTCCTGCTCAAGATAATTATTGTGGAGGTGAAGATACAATTAGTGCTGATCAACTTATTACCATACTGGGACAACTCACTCAGGTTATGAATAATAACCTTACTCGTATAGATCACCCTGATCCGCAATGTGGAGGATCAATGTTAGACCGCTTCATGAGGCAACAACTTCCAACATTTAATGGGGGTACAAATCCATTAGTAGCTGAGCAATGGATAAACTCCTTAGAGAAAATATTTCATGCCTTGGGGAGTAGCAAAAGGGAGAAGGTTGTCATGGTAGTCTACCGCCTCACTTGAGATGGCGATCAATGGTGGTTGATGATTAAAAATACAAAGGAAGATGAAGAAGTATCAAGTATGGAATGGAGAGAGTTCAAAGATATTTTCTTAGAAAAATAATTTCCACATGACCATCGAGCAGATATGGAAAGGAAATTTCTGAGTCTGAGACAAAAGGAGGATGAGAATGTCGCAAAGTATAAGGTTAACTTTACAAGGGTAGCGAGGCATGCAACAGATTATATATGTAACTCAAGAAGTAAGAATGATCGTTTCTTTGATGGGTTAAAACCTTTTCTCCATCGAGCTTTAGTATCGCAATCATTCTCAACATACAAAGATATAGTCTCGTGTGGTATCAAGACAGAAAAGGAATTCTCTAAGTCTTATGACAACAAAGTAATGCAAGAGAAGAAGAGAACAGTGGAACAAGAGACAGATAAAAGGAAAATGGGAAAGAAGGATTTTCCATTATGTGATAATTGTGGGAAGAATCACCCCGGTACATTCCTAAAAGGAATGGGAGTATGTTATAAATGTGGAGAAAAGGGTCACCAGGCTCGTGATTGCAAGGGAAAGAAAGAGGCTATCAATGTTGAATGCTACAATTGTAGAGAAATGGGGCATTATGCAAATGAATGTCCTAAGCGTCAGGGAAACTTACCTCAGAAAATGCCAAGGGATCAAGGACAATCTTATGTTGTTACTACAGTTGAAGCGGAATAATTAATGTATTGGTGCTTTTGGACTCAGGGATTATATTCTGGTTATAAGGATAATGTGATATATATAAGGATTGTACTGCAGTACTTGTTTTTTCATTAAGGTTTTAATATGATGAAGGTAATCATATTTTTAGAATGTGACAATAAGAGAAACATTACTTTGTTTGGGGAATCTGATAAATTGATTTTGGAATTAAGAGGCCTTTTAGAGAAAGTCTGGAAAGAGGTATTTTGGATAACTATAAAGGTTGGGATGGATTAAGTCGATCTTTGGATAGTATTGTTTATGGTTAAAACATTTTTGAAGATTATTTTTGGAATATTATAATACTATAGTTTTTGGAAAAGGACAACCTGCAGGGTGGGGCATAACCCATCGCGTCGGACAAAGCTGCAGGAATCGGACCCACAACCATAGAGTGATAGGCCTTTATTACCTACCACTAGCCTACAGGAAGTCCCTGGTTATTACAAAATAGTTTTACTAATCTAAATGGTATGTGTTAATATTTGGAACCTTATAAAATTAGGATAAATAGAATATTTTTGAGTTCTATTACCTTTTAGAGTGAAAGATGGGTCCGTGGTAAAAATTTATTAAAGAATTAAAGCCTACATGACAAGTATGTATATTTCCTTATGTTCTTAGTAAATCTCTTAAATAAATTCCTCAACTTTATGAAAGGTAACTTAAAACAAAAATGTTTTCGGTTAACTTTTCCAACTAGGGATTCAATGACCGTTTAACCAATCACAAGTTTGTGATTTTCTTATGGTTAACTTTCTTCTAATCCTGTTTTCTACAACTCTCCATTAGACCTTGATGATTTGTTTCTCCTCCATATCCATATTTTCATATAATTCTAGTATGGTGTATCTCGGGTGACCTTTGTACTTATCTTTCTATCTTTTAAAGTTATATTTCTATTAACCCTATTTTCGATGTGGGTTTTCCAAAAAGGTATTTTCTATTTTCAACCTTTTATTTTCAATGAAAAATTTCAAATTGCGAGGATGAAATTTATTGAAGGAGGGGAGAATGTAACACCCCGAGCTTTCATGATACACTTCTCTTTAAATAATGCAATAGCTTGCATTATACGCAAGTTCAAGATTCTAACACACCGCGACCAATCAAAGTATCCGTTATGAATAGAAATACCCACTTTTTAAAATTATAGAAATTTTATATTTCATAATGTACTTCATTTTTGTATTCAGAATATCGAAATTATCCTAAGTTGAATTTTTTGTAATTTTTGGAGAACTTCCAATTTTTATGAATAGTGAGAAATACTTAAAAACAACTTATTTAATCAAACTAATGTATAGTGATAAATCATACTATTTAATGGTTTTAAAGTATAATTAGAAAATATTTTTACCATTTTATCCAATGGTGTTCATTAGAATTAATTTCACTTTGAAATTGGACGTAAACAATTGTCAATCTTTTGATATATATTGTTTCTTAAAAACCCGCTATTTGTTGTGACAGCGGGAATTAATTATAAAATTAATTAATGCAACTTATATGTTTGGAATTTTGTAAAATAGACATCATTTTTGAATTCGGAATATCAATTATAGCTTATGGTGAAATTTTGGCATTGTTCTGAAAAACTTCAATTTTTGATGAATAGTGAAACCACTAAGTGGTAGGTAAATAACTGATTTTTTGTTTAAATGAAATATTACCACTTCTAAGATTTGATTTTCAAAAATCCGACATACATGGTTTTCATTAGGAAGTAAAATGTGGTTCAATGGGATTAAAATAATTTTTTGGTGAATAGTAACTTTTATGTTTAATTAATCGCGATTAGATGTAATTACTGAAATTTAAGGTAAAAATGATATTATAAAAATATGGAATGACCTTTATACTTGTCCAACCACTATTGGATGTGTCATGGACGACCATGAAAATCCATGGGTCAACTTGGGGATCCCATGGAGCCACTTTGGTAGGAAAAGGACATAAATAACTTTTTATTTAATGTTAAAATAAAAAGGTCACAAACAAGAGTTGTTTTACAAAAACAATTTTTAAATGGGGTTATACAAGTCATATTTTTGACTATAAATATTCATTATAAAGATAAAACTATTTCCTACATCATGATATTTTTTTTATAATTTTTAGAAATTAAATAAATTCAATTATTGATGACATCATGATGATGCAGCGATTACCTCATTAATTAATGATTTAAATAAAATGAAAAGATAATGTAAAATACAAGGATTAAATTTGTCAAAAACCTATTGTATGAGTATATTTCGAACCCTTATCACCTTATCCTCGAATTATATAAGTATGTGACTTTTATAATCTGAAAAGAATTGTATAATAAAGTAACTTTTCATTACTTTCCACGAGTACCCCTCCTCTCCACTTATAAAAGGCCCCCATCACTACCACCTTATTCACACCATCAAAGCCTTTTGGCTCGGACAACCTCTACCCAAATACTCTCTAACTTCCCTCGCTTACTCCTATAAGACTCACCTTGGGAAGAATTCTTCCCAAGGATTCCTTTGGTTCAAATCAAAAGAGTTACCCGATTTTAAGGTAATGTCTTCTCTTATGTAATTTTGTTTTATTTTTCTTACCCAACCCCCTAAACTCTTTTTATTAATTTATTTTGTAACAAAAACAGTATCCTCAATATAATAGGATATTTTTATGATAATTTTTCGAGATACACTTACACACACCTACATCTAATGGTTAAAGAACATACTGTTTCTGTGGATGGCGAATTTCTGCCTCACGAAACGATGATTGTTCAACACTCATATAAAACCTTAAATGGAGGCCATTAAGATGTCACTATATTTATATATGATACATAATATCTTTATGTTTTACTTAAGGTTCTGTATTTTTCATTTGTGGCATAATTTATGATTTCCATTATGGGTAAATGCGATATTTTCATTTTAGGAAGTGCGGACTACCGCCCCCTCAAAGTGATTTGAATCATTAATTCCATATGTGGGATGTATAAATGATGGAGTAAATGATATTATATATGATATTATACTGGAATTATAATATACCTTTATATAAATAATGATTTAATTAAATACGAAATAGAAATGAAAGTAGCGTTCATGCGTACGTACGGCTTACCGTCTCCATGAACGGTGCATTTCATTTCTTACCTCTATACGTTATGGAATATTATAAATGAATGTATATACTGGATATGTATGAGATATATGATATCTATATCATGAATATAATCCTGGATATAATGTATATTTCACCACATGAACAACTTGTAATTATAAGAAGTTTATTTTTGACTCAAGTACCAAAGATCGACAAAACGACAGTTATTAACTTAAATAATTACATAATGTTCGTAACATGGTAATAAGTGATATTAAAGGAATAAGAAACATTAAAAGGTTCTTAAAAAACTATAAATTAACTCTAGTTTATTATTCATGAGGTTAAAGAACGGTCGATTCAAGACAGGATGCAAGGTAAGGGAACTTCTTAACCCAATTTCCATTCTTCGGGTTAATCTCCTACTTTCAAATTATGTCATGATATTATTATGTCCTATCGTGTATTTATAGTTTTCTTATGTGTAAATATGGTGAATACACATAATATAACTTTTTCATTTATAAAATGATCTTTGTAAGGGACTTCGTCTCAATCTCCATTCATTTAGGAATATTTTGTTTTATACACAAATTTCTTTTATATGGTGTATAAACCCCTTCGACTTTTACATTTATTCATAAGGTTTTCTTTTATAATCATGTTATTTTTAAATGATTTCAAAAAAGAGATATTTATCTCTAATATATGAAAATCTAGTGAAAATGTATATGTATTTAACGCATGCTTAAAAATGTTTTTAGAAATCCCGACTCTCGAGTGTGGTATACAGGAAGGGATTGGGAGTGGACCCATCCTGGCTTGTAATTAGTCGAGCAGTCTCAGAATTAGTTATTTTGTTTTCAGAAGCATGCATAATGTTTTCAGAAAAACACCGGAGTATATTTGAGCAATTTTAAATGTTAGTATCTTCTAAAAAAATCGCATCGGTAGCTCTCATGAGACAAACTAGTGTCTTGGCACGAGGCCTTGACAAAATATTATTTTTAGTCTTTGCACGAGGCCTTGGCTACGTGGTTATGATAGTCTGGCATTATGTATTCCATCATTATGAAAGTCGTTATTGATATTTCTTGTGATAATTAGACAAGTAGAATATCCATGTGAAGAAGTAAATGGAATTATCTCATTTTACTTTTGCCATATTATATTGAAGTTCAAGTTTAAAAGGCTTTTGTTTTAGTTATAAATTGCCTTAAATGTTTATGTTTATTGATGAAAGCTTCCTCTATATTGTTATCCTTACTGAGCATCTGAGCTCACCCCTTTCAATGTTTTAATTTTTCTAGGATGTGAAGAAGTATATTATGAATGACCTGCAGGGATAATATAAGGGGATATGAAGAGAAGATGTTGTAATTTTGTTTTACTTTATGATGTAATGTACGACTTATGAATGTATCTAGTGTTTCCAAGTCTACTAAACTAATCGGTCTTTCGAGACTTTATCTTTTGTGATCATGCCAACGCTACGCAATAATGCACCGACTTTGGGTAACTGGGGTCGGGGTGTTACAATCATAGTTTAGATAGAGTTGTAAGAGTGAATCTTGCTATGTGAAACTGTGGCCAAACCCCACAGATTCACTAGCATACTAGTACACGTCCACCCTCCTAGATACACATGTATTTCCCTTGTGCTCAAACAAGTTCAACAAGTCAAGAAAAATACCCTGAACATGAAAATATCATTTCCCCATCACAAATTTACCAAACATCCCATATGTATACCACACAAGTCACAAAAGTCCAATTTTTATTTAAAATGATTCTGAAATCTGACTCACACCAATATAGCATCCATCACATTTCACATTTCATCAACACTTCCACAAAACCATTAAAAAAATTTATAAAAAAAAGTATTAGATATTGAAAATCATATAAAATCCCACACACATGGCAAAAAACACTCATGTCATAATAAAAAATTCTTTTTTTTCACATCACACTCACACAAAACAGTCCACATCACATTCACATCTCTTTCACACCTCAATATCTCCTACAAACAATTTAATAAAATATTTCCAAGATGATACATATCACATAAAAGCCTTTTCACAAATGAAATGGACATTTTAAAAATATACTCCTACCAAAACAGTTTGATGATATAGTTTCACCTCTTACAAAACTCAATATACCATTCAAAACATTCATAAAACAATTATAAAGAGTATACCTAGGATTTGCACAAAAAACCCATTTAAAAACCCTCTTTTTAATCCAAAATCACACAAAGACCATACCAAAACAGAATTGGCAGCCCAATAAACATGTAATAATCCACTTGAAGATGTTATATAATCACTTTGAACAATATCACAAAAGATAACCATGAGAACACACAAATCCATAAAACACGTTGAAGGAGTATAATAAGGTTATACCCATAAAACCCATTCAAAAACATCTTTTTAACCCAAAAGCACACCAAGACCATACCAAAACAGAATTTTCATACCAATAAACATGTAATAAGACACTTTCAAATGCTATATAATCACCTTCAACAATATCACAAAAGATACCCATGAGAACACACAAATCCATAAAACACTTTCAAGGAGTATAACAAGGTTATACACATAAAACCCATTCAAAAACCCACCTTTTAGGCCGACATGACTCTATAACCTTACCCAAACAAAATTGGAAGCCCCTATCAACAAGTAATTAATCACTTCTACATTTTATAAAACTACCACAAGATATAACACATGAAATACATTTGAAAAATACACACATAAAAAAAATGTAACATTAATACCAAATGATTTACTATTTCTTCCAAAAATGGGGTTTTCGTAATGCATAGAATATAAGGAACTTGCAAAATTGTTTAATCAATCAAACTAACTCATCATTAAATGGTTACCCATGTAATCACCAAATGAAATCATCAAATCCCTCAAAACATGGTGTGAAACATCAAACACACCACCCCGACACCCCAAAGCTGATAAATCTAGCCCTAGACCACAAATGTTCACCAAAAAGGCTCATGGTTAAACCCTAGGTATTAACCCTAGGTTCTGGACACTTTGTAACATCAAGAAATATTGATGAAACCCTAAGGAAATGGAATAAGTGGAAGGGAGGAACACTTACCTTGAAAAATCTTGAAGCAATTACCCAGTATTAACCAAATGATGAATCTCAAAGAAACAAAACCTAAAAGTGAGGCTTTACTGATGAGGGGGATGTCATGTGGGGACTAAAATGGGTAAAAAGAGTAAATATTGTTGCAGATATGAAAGAATTAATTTTCCTCTTTAAATCTGGGAGATTTGATAAATTCAGAGAAGAATCTCCCCCCTTCGGAGTTAAAACGAGCTCCAAAAATGCCAAACTGATAATGGGGGTGATCCTAGGGATAGTGGATTCATGAGGGAGGTGAAATCACTGAGAAAAAAATATAAAATGAAAAATGTATTAAATAATTAAAAATTATTGTTAATGTTGTAAATGGGACTTTGGGAAGGCCCAACCCCTTAAATAATAACTGAAATACATCATGATTATGGACTTATAAATGAACCAAATTAATGTGGGGGTGTTATTAGGTTAGGGGAGGCCAAGTATGAATTGGAATGGATAAAAAATGTTGAAAAATGAAGGATTTATAAAGGAAACAATATTAATTTGTAAATCTGGAATTGGGCTTATGGTTTGGCCCAAATCATGAAAAATCACCCATTTCTCAAAAAATGCTTGGTAAAACCCCAAAACAATGTAATAATGGAAATTAAATTAAAAATAACTTTTAAATAAGTTATGTATGTGACATTTAACATGAGTATTTTGAGTTTTTAATTCAATGTTCATTAATTTATCCATGATATAATAATGATTGAATAAATTTATTAATTTTGAGTTTTTAGAAAACATCATGAATGATCAATAAGGTTTGAGGTTGATATAAAAATTATTAGTTTAATGGGATAATTGAAATTTAGTTTTTAGGTATCCTACTCTTTCTAATTGATTTTTGGAGGAAGTGTGAAAATATAAAATTTTTAATATATATAATTAATATGGATTTTTTGATGTAAAGGAGTAGATTAACTAGAGAAAAGGTATTAGATAGTGTTATTAGATAATTATTTAAAAAAATAATGATTAAGAATAGAATTATTATAACAATGGAATATCTTGTTCGAACAAGAAAAAAAAAGATGATAGTGTAGTGTAAAGAGGTGTAATGAATAGAGATACCAAACAGGGTATACCGGAAGTTGTTTATCAGACTGAGATGCATTGGATTTAGTCCAACTAGACAATTTTACCTTCAAACATAGTTTAATAAGGTCTTCTAAAATCATTCTTATATTATTATTGATCAAATGTATAATAAAAAATTTTAACATATGGTAACTATAATTAGTATATATTATAAGACAAAGGGAGATCAATGATTTTTTTCTCAACTATATTAAGTTTATATCACAGTGAATTTTGATGGATTGATGGGAGTTCCCATAGTAAATATGTGGTCACCAACAATATGGGTGGGCCTTGTAAATATTGTGTTCCATAGTTAGCATTCCTATATATACATATGATTGAGTTTCTGATATTAATTTGAAAATAATATAAACTCTAACATATCATAGGGTTTGATTTAAAAATTAATGAAATTATTAAAGAAAACAATTTATTCACCCCTACCCCAACTTAGTGGTTCCCAAATTCCCACGACCATCATCTATTGTTAGAGCTTCTATGTTCCCTAGTAAACATCCTTAATTAAATTTTCATATTAAATTCACAATCTATTAATAGAAAAGGTATTTATATATTTTTTTCAAGAGAATTTGATGGGTAGATAAAATTTATTGATACCATAATTTTAATTTATTGGATTAGAGGTGACTGGCAGAGAAAAAGATTTTAATCCACATATTGAAAGATATTCCTTTATAATAGTTTCTAAAAAAAATTAATCAGGATATTTCAAGCAAAGATATATATTATTTTCTTATTTCATTCTTAAAAAATATTTATATAAATGTGATGGGTAATATGATAGTAAATGATACTTGGAAAAAACAAAAAGAATATTTAATAGAATTAATAAAGTGAAGGAAGAAAACATGAAATATTGATAAAAAATTTCAAAGATATCAGTTTGGAAGAAGTGGAAACTATTTTTGAGATCTTCAAAATACTTAATGAGATAATTTGTGGCATAAGGTAATTCAAGGATATTTCGGATGATACGACTAATTATAAAACTTTAACGAGGAACATTACATATAATTTTGATCCTAAAATATGTACCATTTGAGACATAAAATACTTATCAATTAATTAATTTTTTAAAAATATTTTTTTATAAAATGAAGAAATATCTAGTATTTATAATGAAACTGAAGTATTTTTTATCATTTTAATAAATAATGAATAAAAAATTTGATAACATGAATATCATGTACTGGTTCACGATGAATTAGAATATAATGAAGATCGTATAGAAATTAATGAAATAATTATGTTCCCCAGTACTAAAAAATTATAGAAATGTAGATGCGTGTATTAATCAAGTGGAAACGGTTTCCCTGATACTTTCAAATGCCATTCAAGGAATTGGGAGCGTTCCTTGGTCTATCAAGTACATTACTCGGAGGTTCCAAGGTCTCTTGGGTACTATAACTAGAGTTTCTCATACTTGGCGGGAGGGCAATAAAGCTACGGACTACCTAGCTTCTATAGTCTCACCAGGCCTTGAGGACATTTTCTTTCATATATCTCTCAGTCTGAAAGCAATAGGGATTAACATCATCAGAGGGGATGCTCTCGGCCTCCATTACTTCAGGCCCCAGTAGCCTCTGTTTTTCTTTCTTTTATCCTTTATCTTTTTCCTTTTATCTTGTCTGGTTCTTTTATTTTTTTCCTTTTTTTCTCTCTCTTTGTGCGGATGCTTTGGTCCTCACCTTTTTTTTGACAAAATTTTTAAAAAATAGAATGGAATCGAATGGAATGTATTAATCAATAAATATAACATAAATGTATCTTGTGTGGTTATTTTAAATTTTCTATGAACTATTTTAAGAATTAATATAGAAAATATTATTATTATTTTTATGAATTTACTTTCTGGAATTGATGGAAAACAATTTCCATTGATGATAAGAAGTCCCCTATAATTTATAAAAACGTCTCTAGTTGAAATAAAATATTATTAATGAGTGTGTTGATTGAGAAAAAATGTATTGAAAATATTTCATCATAAGTTTGAAATCCATAGATGTTTATATCCTGCATTTCTAATATTTAATAAAGGAAAATAAAATGAACAATAAATAATATAAATGTAAAAAAAATTATTATAATGTCAGTTAATATAATAAAATGGGTCATGTCTTGAGAAAAACGAAAAACACATGAAATAATACATAATTTATAAATAATGTGAGATGGAGAATAATGTAATTAAATAATTATTTGAAAATGATGAATAGAATACTATGGTGATTCAAAAAGTTAGGAAGAACTTTTCTCAACATTGAAAAGTAGTGATATATATACATGAAATAATAAATACTAAATAATTATAGATATATTAAAATCATTAAATATTTTACAAGGATGAAAATAATTCTTATAAAATGACTGATAATATCAAAAATCATCGGAGGATGATGTTGAATCATCTCAGCATGCTTAAAGATCTCATCCCATGAATCAGGTGAAATATAAACCAAAGAAAAATATATGTTCATATGATTTTATTAAGAATTATGTAGTTAGAAGAAATTATAAAAAAGTTTGGGTTTACAAAGGGAGTGATAAAACATCACATCAATAGATATTAAAAACAATCAACAAATATTTTTCCCCATGATAAAAGAAATCATATTTTAATAGAAAAATCAAAATAAAATAATGTCATCATAAGTAAAAAGGATGACTCTAAATAAGATCAAGGACCAATAAATAATTTTTTTTTGTTTTTTAATATTTGGTTATAATATATATAATTATTGTAAAAACATGTCTCTCCATAGGATTACTCATGAACTAATATAGAGAAATAATAGAAGAAAATGGAGATGCTTTCTAAAAATATTGGAATTAAAAAGTATTCATCAAGAGTTAAAATTATGTAAAGGAGAAGTTGATTTTACCACATAGAGAATTTTTTTTGATGGTGTTACCAATTAGGACGCTATGTTAAATAATATACTCTAACACTTTCATTTATTGTTTGGTATACTAAAAATGAAATGGATACTAGGAAGGAAAAAATTGATGATGGACCTTTTACTATTGAGACAACTATAAAAGATAGAAAAATGAATAAATAAATGGTTCTTGATATTATTTTACACATATGATAATAATTATGAGAATATTGTAAAATATTGAACAACATGATGGTAGGGTAGTTAATTTTGAAAAGGGTTGTTCGTCAAAAATTAGAAGAATTTCTGTGACATAGATTGAAGATTATAAATAAATGTTAAGGGATGTTATATTGGATCATGGCCTTACGAACAAAATATTGAGTGTTATCCAACATTTTGGTTTCACTGAGGGATTTTTCTTAAATAAATATTTAGGAAGCACATGATTATGGAATGATAGAAAAGTTTCTACAAAGAAATGATGAACTAGAAAAAATCATTCCTAGTTTTTGAAATCCTTTCAATTCATTTTACTTAAGATATAAAGAATAAAAAAAATTACAACAATGAAGGAATTAGAATAATGGATAAAAATTAATGAGAAACATTTATATAGATGATTCTTTAAGAGGATACCACATCTTGGTTTACCACATGAAAAAATAAAAATTATGATATTCATATTACATTTATGAAATAAAATATTTTTATTATCATTCATTGGGAAAATAAAATTAAATAAACTATACCTCTTTATATCATACACACTATTATACATGGGATAAAAAGATATCAATGGTTAAAATTAAGTTTTTTACTTTATTTCATTCATTGATGATTCCACTTGGTTGACCAAAATAATTTTATTGAAACATAATTTGTGGTTGTATAGTTTTTCAAAAGCTTAAATAAGGATGTTGAGAAGGAACTTGTTGTATAAATATTGATGTTGGGAATATATAATGTAATATAGTACATAATTAATTCCACTAAGTCATATCTGATGAATTATGGAATAAATAACCAATAAATATCTCCCAACACTCGTAAAAATTAAAGGTGTTTCAAAATTGAAAAAAATTAGTTTAGTTCAACTGGGAATGAAATATTATCAATGAATAAAAACATTTGAATCTCTTCTGGAGGGAATTTTTGTGTATAATATTGAATGTTCAAAACAATTTCTTTATTTCACCGGAATAAAAAAAAACTTACTATGAGTTGTGGTATAATTAAATTATTATTATAGATTGATATAAGGTTTTTGTAAGTCCATTATTTCTAATGATAAAAGTCATGAAATAAGAAGTATTGATAAAAATGAATAAAGAATTTCCAAGGGTTATTCATCCAATTGAAGATGTTACAAGTGATAGTGTAAATGACTACATAATATATTTGATTAATTTTATGTGAAATTTATTGAAAACAATTACACCCTAAAAACATGTTGAATAACATAAGGAACATGTTATAAATGATAAATTGTTGAATTTAAATGAATATAATTGGGATCAACTTTAAAATAAGATTAATGTAGTATATGATTATTTAGATCAGCATAATGATGATGAAATGAAGATCAAATAAAAATAACTAATGTTTTAATCTTTACAAACATTGGTAGAATCTTCTAATATCATCAGAAATAAAGAAGCTATAGTTGTAAAAATATTTAATTTTAAATTTTTTAAATATATGTCTCTAATATGCTATATCGAACGACCGTCCATTTAAGAGTCAATTATACATAATTAATGATTAAATTTTAAGAATGGAGATTTGTATCTAAAAGAGAAAAATTACACATGGGATATTTTTCCTCGACCATAATTAATGAATTTTATAGATAAAATGGGGTTTTAAAAATAATCTCAATAAACATTTATAAATTTCAATAAATAACACAAGGATCATTGACATAGTATACTCATAGGTGGAATGTGTAATATTTTAGAAAAAAAATATCCATATTGAAAGACTTGAAACTATAATAATGTTCATCATAGTTGATTATCATTAAAATTAAAAATTCAATCATTGTTGACGTTTTGTTTTTTTTTCCGATATAGAGAAAACAAAGAATGACATTTTTTAAAAAAAAATTGAATAATACTTATAAATTATTCAACAATGGTGTGTGAAATGACGATATATTGGTATGGGTCAAAAAATCCCCTTCATGCCTTCTATTCAAAACATGATAGTTTCCTAAATATGTTGAACATTTCTAAATGAAACTTTTACATAATATTTTATATAAAGATTATGATTAATGTGACCCAAAATTTTAATGTTTACATGGATGATATAATTTTCACAAGTGATAAGTTAAAATCTAGTTGAGAGTTTTTTAAAAAAATAGCACTGATACATTGAGATATAAATATTTTGATAGTCAAACATCATTCAATAATTACATTTTAAATATAACTAATTACAAATAATTCTCAAAAAATATAAATATTTAAAGGATTAAATTCAAGGTTTTAAATTGGTTTATTTAATTACTATTTTTACACTTATAATTATTGGAATAAAGATGTTTAAATATGATGGTGGGGAAGGTACAAATTAGAAAGTCTTTAGAATATAGTATGACGTTTACTATGTTTAACTACATCAACATGATATATTTTATACAATGTAAATTTATTTGATATATATTAGAGTGATTTCAAGGAGTCGTACATGTTGGTAACTAAGAGAAAAAATATATTTGTTAAATAAAAATATAATTAAGGCCCTATGTGTAGTAGATATAATGATATTACCTTTCTTATGTTCAATGATTCTAATTGGGATGGAAATTGTAATGATAAAAATTCAACATTGTGAGGAAATATATTTTAGTGGAAGGTTTTATGAGATTTTATAATAACAAAAACATTTCTATTAAATTGATCAAAATAGAAGAAGAATATGTTTTCAGCACCAAATATGGCTCATAAATGTTGTGGGTGAAAGTGTTTTAGGACGTATTGAGTGTGAATGTTGATAAAATATTCATGATTCTTTATGAAAATGTATGTTCTACTGGTCCTTCTAAAAATCCTATAAAACATTCGATACCAAATAACAATGATATTAAATAACATTACATTATGTCGAACACCTCTAATTGTGATTCCACAAATGATTATATGTCAAAAAATATATAAAAAGTACAGGGGTTTTCAAAAAAACTATGATAATGGAAATATTTAAAGAATTAACACCACAACTAAATGTTTTGTCTCCAGTAATGAACAAAAAGTTCATATGAAAAAACCACCATGATCATTTATATTTTGTTGTTTATGGGGACATACATATTTTTTATATGTATTTAATACCATGCACTCTATCTTATGTCAATCCATAGCTATTATTATTTGAAAACAGGTGAAAATGTTAATGTAAATATTATCAAATCATGTATAATAAATTTAAGATCCCTGAGGGGTGGAATCCCTTCAAGGGAATTATTTTTCAAGAATTTTGGTATTAAGAAATGATATCGTAGAAGATATATGGTTTAGTAAATATTTGATAAATTAATTTTTTATAATTTTTCTAGAAAATAAAAAGAGGAAGATTAAAGATCCATTGTGTTTTTTTATAAATATTATTTTTTAAAATTTTAATAATTTTTTTTGAATTTATTGTTATTTCAGTTAATAATTATACCTTTTGAAATGATGATGAAGTTTTTTATGTTTTTCAAAAAAGTATATAATTCATTATAGATCTTCAATGAACTAAACATCGGGGATATACTCATGGTTGTAGATGAGTTTTTATGAGTTTCTTACTTGGGGGAATTAATGATCAATATACAATGATATATTCTGGATTGTAAAAATATTAATTTATAATATTGAGAAGTTTCAATTAAAAATTGGACATAGAATAAAAAATCAATCAGAAAAAGTTGATAATATAGAGGTATATGGGTTTTTTAGAAAAGAAATTTTTATAACATCCTATATGTATAGTGGAATGTTAAAAGTAAAAAAAATATATAATATTTGATGTAATGAAGTTCATTATATTATAAGCTTGTTCAAAAAAGTTGAAATTTTATAAAGTATAGTCAAATTGATATTTCATTTCACAAGAATATAAAGACATTTCTAAATTTTACTATAAGGCCCTGACCTTAAACCTTACTTAATATTAAATTAAATGTATAATTCACATTGAAGATCTTTTCAGGTTTAGTGTTTTATAGAATTAGGACATAAATCATGAATTACATTCAACATTTAAACAATGTGGTTACATAAAAGATAGTATTCATTTTTCCCATCAACGTAAACATATTTAAAAAAAACATGGATTCTTTCTTGACACTTCCTTGATACTATCATCATATCATGTACCTTTCCCTTGACCTGTGAATAACATTTCAAAAACATGGGATGAGCATAAAAAGCTTAGTAAGGGATATAAAAATATGGTAAGAAAACATGAGTACATGTATACATATGAATCAATGAAATCATACTTTACTCATAAAACATAAGCACTTTAAGATACATTATCAAATCATCAATAAGTCCTAGAAATCGTAAGACATAAAGGTAATTTGAGGCATTCATAACATTCTTACGTAGGGAGTAACCCCCATGGTTACGTTTGGAATACCCATCACTGTATATTCCCTAAAATCTATTCAGAGAAACATTAACGTTTAACTCCTTCACATTACCCAGTGCATTGGAGAGCTATATCGGGCTCACCCACCCTTATTTTTTCACAGAACCACCCGTCTTCATAACAATTCCCAAGAAGCATAACATAATCGTATCACATAGAACATGAATAAATGAAACATAACATTTCCACATTTCAATCATAAGATATCAATAACACATTGAGATAATAAAAACATTATCAAAACCATTTTCAATACCAAAATAAAATTCAAGTAAAAAATTGTATTTATTTTTCATTAAAAAAAGTTATGGCTTGTAGAGGAAGCCAAAAATAAAATAATGGTCACGGTGGTAGAGAAGTCATTGTCGCCGCATAAGAATGACAAAGAAACATTACTTTTTTCGTTTAGTAAAACACTTCGTATAAAAAAAATATTCTTTTTGAATAAGCGTAAAAGTCAAACAGGTTTATACACCGTATAAAAGAAAGTTGTGTATAAAACAAAAAATGCCTCAATGAACAGAGATTGAGACGAAGTCCATTACCTCATGTCCGACGTGACTCGATTTCTATTTAATCTCCTGAATAATAAACATGAGTTAATTTATACTTTCGTAAGAACCTTTTTCAAGTTCATTATTTCTTATATATCACTTATTACCATGTCATGAACACTATGTAATTATTTAAGTTAATAACGGTCGTTTTAACGATCATTGGTACTTGAGTAAAAAAACCCTTTATAATTACAAGTTGTTCATGTATCCGTTATATCCAGAGTTATATTAATTATTTAGATATAATATATATCATATATACCCAGTATATAAATGCATTTATAATATTACATGACATTTAGAGGTAGGAAATGAAATACGCCGTTCATGGAGACGGTAATCCGTACGTACTCATGAACACTACTTTCATTTCTAGTTTTTATTTTATGGAATGAAATCATAATGAAATAAAGGTATATTATAATTCCAGTATAATTTCATATATAATATCATTAACTCCATACTTTATACGTCCCACATATAGCATTAAGAAATCAAATCACTTTGAGGGGGCGGTAGTCCGCACTTCCAAAAATGAAGATATCGCGTATACCCATAATGGAAGCCATAAAGGTATTCCATAAATGCAAAATACAGAAGCTTAAGGAAAACATAAAAATATTATATATCATATATAAATATAGTGTCATATTAATGGCCACCTTTGAAGGTTTTAGAAGAATATTTAACAATCATCATTTCATGAGGTAGAAATTTTCCATCCACGGAAACAGTATGCTCTTTAACCATTAGATGAAGGTGTGTGTAAGTATAACCCTAATCCTTATCATAAAAACATCCTAGTACATTTAAGATACTGGTGTTGTTACAAAAGAAAGGAATAAATAGAGTTTAGGGGGTTGGAGAAGAAAAATAAAACATAAGAACACAAGAGAAGACACTACCTTTAAAACGGGTAACTCTTTTTGATTTGAGCTCAAAGGCTTCCTTGGAAAGACTTATGCACAAATTGAGGCTTCTAGGAGTAATATAGGTATGTGGAGAGACAAAATGGTTAGGGGTTGGCCGAGACAAAAGCTTGAGAGGTGTGGGTATGGTGGTAGAGGTGGGGGCCTTTTATAAGAGGAGAGGAGGGGCACTCTTGGAAAGTTATAAAAGGTTAATTTATTATAAAATTATTTTCAGATTTTAAAGGTCCCAAAATTATATATTTCCAGGATAAGGTGATAAGAGTTAGAAATCCACCCATACAATAGGTTTTTGACAATTGCAGGTCTTAGATATTACATTATCTTTTCATTTTATTTAAATCGTTAAATAATGAGGTAATCACTGCATCATTATGGTGTCCTAAATAATTTAATTTACTTAATGTCGAAAAATTATAAAAAAATATAATGATGTAGGAAATCGTTTTATATTTCTAATGAATATCTATAGTCCAAATTATGCCTTTTATAACGCCATTTAAAAATTGTTTTAGTAAAACAACACATGTTTGTGACATTTTTAATTTAACATTAAATAAAAAGTTATTAATGACATTTTCCTACCAAAGTGGCTCCATGGGGTCCTGAAGTTGACCCATGGATTTTCATGGTTGGCCATGAAATATCAAATAAGGGCAGGAAATGTGTCAAGGTCATTCCATATAATTAAAACATTATTTTTACCTTAAATTATACTAATTCCCTCTAATCACGATTAAAAACATAAAAGTCACTATTCACCAAAAACTATTTTAATCCCATTGAACCATAGTTTCCTTCTTAATTACAACCATGTATGTCGTATTTTTGAAATTCAAAACACAGAGGTGGTAAAATTTCATTTAAACGAAAAATTAGTTTTTTTAAGTACCACTAAGTGGTTTCACTATTCATCAAAAATTGAAGTTTTTCAGAAAAATATCAAAAATTCACCCTAAGCTATATTTTTTATTCCTAATTTAAAAATGATGTCTATTTCACAAATTTCAAAACATATAAGTTACATTAATTAATTCCCGTTTTCAGAACAAATAGCGTGTTTTTATGAAACAATATATATCAAAAGATTGACACTAGTTTAAGTCCAATTTCAAAGTGAAATTAATTCCAATGACCACTATTGGATCAAATTGTAAAAATATATTATAAATTAACTTTAAAACCAATTAAAAAGATAATATAATCATATTAATAAATTATATTAAAATGAGTTTTTGAACTAAAATACAACATTTTTCACTACTCATTAAAAAATTTACTTTATTGGAAAAATACCAAAAATTTACACAAAGTAGATTTTGATGTCCCGATTCTAAAGAAGAATTTTATTTGGTCCAATAGAATGTATAAGAGTGACCAAAACTATATTTAATGACGGTTCACCATCAAAAGGCGATAAGTGGACCTTTAGTGAAAATTAGAGTATATATGCCTAAAATTGAATTCCTTTCGTATTTTAAGCCTTTATCCTTTATTGGATAAATGTAAAAAAATTTAACAAACATATATAATCATATTTTAGTTATTTCTATTCATTCCCGCCAATACAACTACTACATGTTAACTAACATTTAAAATAATACTATTTTATTACTAGTGTGCAACGTAAGATTTCAAGGAAACTCTTTGTTGCGTATCAGGTACGCTATCGAACATAGCAACCCATTTAAAGTAAAATTAATATTTAATTCGTAAATATTAATAAATATTAAAATGTTTTATTTTTATTTACCTAGGATGTTACATCCTTCCCTCCTTTTGGGAATTGTATCCTCACAATTTTATTCATTTATCAAAAAAAGTGGGGGTATTTATCCCTCATAGAATTTTCAGATTCCCATGTCACCTCTTCAACCATATGGTTTTCTACAAAACCTTTACCTGGGGAATTACCTTATTCCGCAACACTTGCTCTCTATGGTCAAGAATCTGGATTCGTTGTTCTTCATAAGAGAGATTCTCTTCCAACTGAACTACCTCTAGGCTCAAAACATGAGATGGATCTGACATATACTTTCTCAACATTAAAACATGAAAAACATTGTGTACCTGAGATAAACTCGAAGGTAAAGCCAATAAGTAAGCAACTGATCCAACTCTTTCCAGAATTTCATATGGTCTAATGAACCTTGGACTCAGATTTCCTTTCTTACCAAATCACATCACACTTTTCCATGGTGAAACATTCAGAAAAACATGATCACCTACCTCGAAAGATAGATCTTTCCTCCTGTTGTCGGCATAACTTTTCTGTCTGCTCTGAGCTGTTCTCATGTGTTTCTGAATCAACTATACCTTTTCTTCCATCTCTCCTACCAATTATGGTCCCATCAGCTTCCTTTCACCCACTTCATCCCAGAAAGCTTGAGTTCAACACCGCTTCCCATATAATGCATCAAACGGTGCCATCTGTATACTAGAATGAAAACTGTTATTATATAAAAATTCAACCAGAGAAAGATGTTGGTCCCAACATCCCTGATAATCCATCGAACAAGCATGTAGCATATCCCCCAATGTCTGAATTGTTCGTTCTAACTGCCCATCTGATTGAGGATAAAAAACTGTACTAAAATTTAAATCAGTACCCAATGACTTCTGATGGCCTTTCCAAAAGTTAGAATTAAACCTGAGATCACGATCAGATACAATGGATAGAGTAAATCCATGCAACCTGACTATCTCTTTATGATACAATCAAGAAAGTTGATCTAGGGAAAAAGTATCTCGCATAGCAAGGAAATGAGAAGTTTTAGTCAAGCGATCAACAATAACCCAGATTACATTATTACCTCGAGATGTCTTCAGTAATCCCACAACAAAGTCCATTAATATATTTTCCCATTTCCACTCTGAGACTGGTAAAGGCTGAAGCATACCATTCAGTAACTTCCACTCTTCTTTAACCTTCTAACAAGTCAAACACTTCATAATAAAATCAGTAGTATCTCTTTTCATTCCATTCCACTAGTAATACTCCCGCAGATCTCTGTACATCTTAGTACTTCCTGGCTGAACTGAAAACGGAGAACTATGAGTTTCATATAACAACTCTCTCTTCAAATGTGAGTCACAAGGCACACACAATATCTTCCCAAATTTCAAAACACAATCATTATCAATGTTGAATTCAGGAAACTTACCCTTATGAACCAACTCAACCTTTTTCTACAACTCACTGTCTTACTTCTGTGATTGCTTGATTATGTCTGATAGAGAAGATTTCTCTGATACTTGAAACAGAACAGAAGGAAATCCTGCACCAACAAATTTTATGCCAAAGTTCATCAAATTCTTAACCAAAGGATGAAGTTCCAAATGCAACATTTTTAATGAAGCATTAATTTTTCGACTCAAAGCATCAGCCACTTTATTTTATTTTCCCGGATGGTAATGAATTGTACAATAATAATCTTTGATTAATTCTAGCCATCTCCTCTGTCTCATGTTCAATTCTTTCTGAGTGAATATATACTTTAAACTTTTTTTATTGGTATATATTTCACACTTTACTCCATACAAATGATGCCTCCAAATTTATAAAGCGAAAACAACAACAGCTAATTCCAAATCATGTGTAGGGTAATTTACCTCATGATTTTTCAACTAACAAGAAGCATATATAATTACCTGATCATTCTGCATAAGGACATATCCAAGTCCCTTCAACGAAGCATCACTGTATATCACAAACTCACCATTCCTGGAAGGAAGTGCCAAAACTCGAGCATTCACCAATCTTATTTTAAACTGCTGAAAACAATCATCACATTCTTGTGTCCAGATAAACATAACACCCTTCCGAGTTAGCTTAGTCATTGGAATAGATAACCATTAAATCTTTTCAAAAAAACATCGGTAATAACCTGCCAAACCAAGAAAACTACAGATCTCAGTTACATTTGTGGGTCTTGGACATTCTTCAACAACTTTTGTTTTTTCAGGATCCACAGTTATTCCATCTTTATAAACAATATGACCAAGGAAAGAAATTTGTTGGAACCAAAACTCACACTTTATGAATTTCCCATACAATTCCTTTTCTTTTAAGGATTTCAAAATAAACCTTAAATGTCTTTCATTCTCCTCATTACTTTTAGAAAACACTAAAATATCATCAATGAAAACAGCCCCAAACATATCCAAGAACTCATGGAAAATTCTATTCATAAGGTCCATGAATACAGCAGGTGCATTGGTTAGCCCAAAAGTCATTACGACAAATTCATAGTAGCCATATCTTGTATGAAACGCGGTCTTCGGAATATCTGCTTCCTTTACCTTCAACTGATGGTACCTCGATATTAGGTTAATCATTGAAAAAAATTGAGCTCCTTGGAGCTGATCAAACAAATCATCGATATGAGGCAAAGGATATTTTTTTCTTAACTGTGATGTTACTCAAGGCTCTATAATCAATGCAAAGTCTCGTTGAACCATATTTCTTTTTATCAAATAAAACAAGAGCACCCCATGGTGATGTGCTATGTCGAATGAAACCTTTCTCTAATAAATCATGCAATTGCTCCTTCAACTATAAAAGTTCAGTTTGATCCATTTGATGAGGGGGTTTTGAAATTGGCTTAGCATCAGGAACTAAGTGAACAGTAACTTCAACTTTTCAATCTGGTATTATTCCAAGAAACTCATCCGGAAAAACATTAGGATACTCATTTACCACTAGAACATCATTAATCTGAACAGTTCCCTTGCTTTCAACAATATGTGAAAGGTAACATTCATTTCCATCTTTTACAAGTTTCTCGGCCTCTTGATATGTTATCAACAGTAAGGGTTCATTATTGTACACAAACGAAAAGTCTTTCTGAAAATAAACTTCTTTAGCTCTACAGTCAATCTTAGCATGGTAAATAGAGATCGAATCTATTCCCAGGATAACATCAAACTCTACTAGAGGGAAAACAATAAGGTTTGCATGTAGGTTCTTTCCACGGATAAGGATAGGAAGATTATTATAAATTCTTTTTGCCTCAACATTTCCCCCATGTGTTTTTACAACATGTTTAGGAGTCATTTCTTGAGATGGTATTCCCATTTTACTAGAAAAGTTTTAAGAGATGATAGAATGTGTAGACCCTGAATCAATCAACACACTGGCATAATCTGAAAAAACAAACAAAGTACCTTATACCACTTCATTTGATGGCCAGACATCTACTGAAGTAGTTGCAAAGGATTTCACCACCCCTTTCTACTTGTAGTATAACTGCTTCCCATCACTCAAGCTCTTTGTCGGGAACTCGTTTGCATAGTGACCCATCTCATTGCACTTCAAACATTTCACTAACTGCAAATCAAATTTGGACTTACCATCACCTTGATCTTTTTCAGTGCAATCATGAGCCTTATGTATCATCTAACCACATCGGTAGCACCTTCCAGAATTCCGAAGACATTCCCCAGCATGCCTTTTACCACATTTATCAGAAACTGGAAACTTAGTTTTCTTACCGTCAGACCTTATTGAATAATTCTTTCCTTTCTCCTCCCACCTCGGTCTCTTCTTCTATAGGTTTTTATAGAACACTTGATCATCGGCAAACTCCATTTCCACCTTCTCAGCACATCGAACAAGCTTTTCATTACTTTTGAACTCACAAGAAGCTAAATCCCTTCGATATTTTGGATTTAATCCTGAGTAAAAATGATTGATTTTACTATCAAGGTCTCAGATAAAATTTGGAGCATACCTTGCCAATCAAGTGAACCATTCTTCATAGGAAGCCACTGAGTATTCCTCTTGCCTCAATTCTAGGAATTGTTTTTCCATCCTAAGTCGAACAGCCTTAGGAAAATACGTCTCAAGATACATAAATTTTAATTCATCCCAGTCTAGAGCATCAATCTCATCAGCATCCCTGATATTTTTAACCATCGACCGACACTGATCTGCTTCACCCTCCAAACGGTAAATAAAAAGACTAACCTTTTGATTGTCTGAACACCCCATGACCTCGAAAATATTCTCCAGTGCTTTAATCCACCATTCATCTAGCACAGGGTCAGATGATCCTCTGAATGATGGGGGATGCTGCCTCATGAAATGTTCCACCACTTACATGTTTCTCTGTGGTTGATCTGGTTGATCTTGTGCAAGGATACCACCACCATATCGCTTGAGTCAACTGCGCCATTACTGCAACAAACTGATCAGTTCCAATTCCGACCATCTCAGGATGCTGATTCGGAAGGTTATTTCCTTTGGTATACCTTCATAGCACTGCTTCCCTATTTCCTCTGCGGAAATCCATTCTGAAAAAACATGTCTTAGATGAATCAACATGGTAATATTCAATTGCTATATCATTTCAATTTGACCATAAAATTTTTTTCGAATAATAATTTAATAGAATTCTAAATCTTAAAGTTATCTAAACCAACCTCTGATACCAACTATAAGGCCCCGACCTTAAACCTTACTTAATATTGAATTAAATTAATAATTCACTTTGAGGATCTTTTCAGGTTTAGAGTTTTAGAGAATTAGGACATAAATCATTCATTACATTCCAAATTTAAACAAAGTGGTTACGTAAAAGATAGTATTCATTTTCCCCATCAACAGAAACATATTTAAAAAAACATGGATTCTTTCTTGACACTTTTTGACAGTATCATCATATCATGTACCTTTCCCTTGACCTGTGAAAAACATTTCAAAAACTTGGGATGAGCATAAAAATCCCAGTAAGGGGTATAAAAATATGGTAAGGAAACATGAGTACATGTATACATAAGAATAAATGAAATCATTCTTTACTCATAAAGCATAACAAGATTAACATACCTTATCAAATCATGAATAAATCATAGATATCATAAGACATAAAGGTATTTTTAAGCATTCATAACATTCTTACGTAGGGAGTAACCCTCATGGTTACGTTTGGAATACCCATCACAGTATATTCCATAAAATCTCTTCGGAGAAACCTTAAAGTTTAACTCCATTACATTACCCAATGCATTGGAGAGCTATATCGGGATCACCCTCCCTTTGTTTATCACGGAACCACCTGTCTTCATAACAATACCGAAGAACCATAACATAATCGTATCACATAAAACATGCATAAAGGAAACATAAAATTTACACATTTCAATCACAAGATATCAATAACACATTGAAATAATAAAAACATTATCAAAACCATTTTCAATACCAAAATAAAAGAATAGTAAAACATGGTATTTATTTTTCATTAAAAAATGTTATGGCTTGTAGAGGAAGCCAAAACTCAAATAATGGTCGCGGCAGTGGAGAAGTCGTTGTCGCCGCATACGTACGACAAAGAATAATTCCTTTTGTCATTTAGTAAAATGATTCGTATAAGAAAAGATTCCTTTTGAATAAGCGTAAAAGTCAAAGGGGTTTATACACTGTATAAAGAAAGTTGTGTATAAAACAAAATATGCCTCAATGAACGGAGACTGAGACGAATTCCCTTACCTCGTGTCCGACATGACTCGATTTATCTTTAATCTCCTGAATAATAAACTTGAGTTAATTTCTACTTGCTTAATTACCTTTTCAAGTTAATTATTCCTTCTATATCACTTATTATCATGTCATGAACACTATTTAATTATATAAGTTAATAACGGTCGTTTTAACGATCATTGGTACTTGAGTAAAAAAACTCTTTATAATTACATGTTGTTCATGAATCCATTATATCCAGAGTTATATTCCTTATTTATATATCATATATATCATATATACCCATTATATACATTCATTTATAATATTACATAACATTTAGAGGTAAGAAATAAAATGCACCATTCATTGAGACGGTAAGTCGTACGTACGCATGAACACTACTTTCATTTATATTTCGTATTTTATGGAATAGAATCATAATGACATAAAGGTATATTATAATTCCAGTATAATGTCATATATAATATCATTAACTCCATCCTTTATACGTCCCACATATGGCATTAACGAATCAAATCACTTTGAGGGGGCGGTAGTCCGCACTTCCTAAAATGAAGATATCGCGTATACCCATAATGGAAGCCATAATGGTATGCCATAAATGAAAAATACATATGTTTAAGGAAAACATAAACATATTATATATCATATATAAATATAGTGTCATCATAATGGCCACCTTTGAAGGTGTTAGAAGAATATTGAACAATCATCGTTTCGTTAGGTAGAAATTCACCATCCACAGAAACAGTATGCTCTTTAACCATTAGATGAATGTGTGTGTAAGTGTAGCTATAATACTTCTCATAACAAAATCCTAGTATATTGAAGATACTGTTTTTGTTAAAAAATAAAGGACTAAAAATATTTTAGGGGGTTGTAGAAGAAAAATAAAACATAAGAACACAAGGGAAGACACTACCTTCAAAACAGGTAACTCTTTTTGATTTGAGCTCAAAGGCTTCCTTGAAAAGACTTCTACCCAAAGTGAGGGTTCAAGGAGTAATAGAGGGATGTGGAGAGACAAAATGGGCAGGGTTTGGACAAGACAAAGGCTTGAGAGGTGTGGGTAAGGTGGTAGAGGTGGGGGCCTTTTATAAGTGGATAGGAGGGGCAGTCTTGGAAAGTTATAAAAGGTTACATTATTATAAAATGGTTTTTGGATTTTAAAGGTCCCAAAATTATATATTTCGAGGATATGGTGATAAGAGTTCAAAATACACCCATCCAATATGTTTTTTTACAAGTGAAGGTCTTATATTTTACATTATCTTTTCATTTTATTTAAATCGTTAAATAATTAGGTAATCACTGCATCATCATGGTGTCCAAAATAATTTAATTTATTTAATGTCTAAAAATTATAAAAAAGTATCATGATGTAGTAAATCTTTTTATATTTCTAATGAATTATTATAGTCAAAATTATGACTTGTATAACCCCATTTAAAAGTTGTTCTAGTAAAACAAAACATGTTTGTGACATTTTTATTTTAACATTAAATAAATAGTTATTAATGACATTTTCCTACCAAAGTGGCTCCATGGGGTCCTCAAGTTGACCCATGGATTTTATTGGTCGGCCATGACACATTAAACAAGGGAAGGACATGTGTCATGGTCATTCCATATTATTAAAAAATTATTTTTACCTTAAATTATACTAATTACCTCTATTTGCAATTAAAAACTTAAAAGTTACTATTCACCAAAATTTATTTTAATCCAATTGAACCACATTTTACTTCTTAATGACAACCATGTATGTCAGGTTTCTGAAATTCAAAACACATAGGTGGTAAAATTTCATTTAAACAAAAAATCGGTTTTTTTAAGTACCACTTAGTGGGTTCACTATTCATCAAAAATTGAAGTTTTTCAAAAAAAATACAAAAAATTCACCCGAAGCTATATTTGATATTCCAAATTCAAAAATGATGTCTATTTCAGAAAATTCAAAACATATAAGTTATATTAATTAATTCCCGCTGTCAGAACAAATAGTGTGTTTTTATGAAACAATATATATTAAAAGACTGACACTGGTTTAAGTCCAATTTCAAAGTGAAATTAATTCCAATGACCACGATTGGATCAAATGGTAAAAATACATTCAAATTTCACATTAAAAAAATTCAAAATATAATCTAATCAAATTAAGAAATTAGACTAAAAATAGGTTTGGAACTAAAATACAACATTTTTCACTATTCATTAAAAAATGAACTTTATCGGAAAAATACCAAAAATTTACACAAAGTAGATTTTGATGTCCCGATTCTAAAGAATAGTTTTATTTGGTCCAATAGAATGTATAAGTGTGACAAAAACCATATTTAAGGATGGTTCACCATCAAAAGGCGATAAGTGGACCTTTAGTGAAAATTAGAGTATATATGCCTAAAATTGAATTCTTTTAATATTTTAAGCCTTTATAATTTATTGGATAAATGTAAAAAAATTTAGAAAACATATATAATCATATTTTAGTTTTTTCTATTCATTCCCGCCAATACAATGGCTATGTGTTAACTACAATTTAAAATAATATTATTTTATTACTAGTTTGAAACATAAGATTTCAAAGAAACTCGTTGTTGCGTATCGGGTACGCTATCGAACATAGCAACCCCTTTAAAGTAAAATTAATATTTAATTCATAAATATTAATAAATATTAAAATGTTTTATTCATTATTTACCTGGGATGTTACAATTACCTGAAAAACATGTATTTCATTACATTGGAGAGAGGTGTATGAATATCATATAATATAATGATGAATTGAACGTTTATAAACTATGTTATAATGGATTGATTATTCAAATATACGTTAAACTAAGAATTCTAAGGAGGTAATATGAGGGTGATCAAATAGAGAATTCTGAGAACTTGTAATTTACAGAGAAATCCATTTTCTATCAGATGTACTTTTATTGATGTTTTACTGGACAATATTTTGAGGGATCAATGGAAGGATAAGAATTAGATAGATAAATATGATTTTACTGGAAATATTCTTTCAGGAAGTTTAATAATATTAAGTTTTGTGAAACAATCCATATATGATATTTGACCAGACATATTATGACCAAAAAGAGAAATGGAAATTAATAATATATCTCAATCCAAATGAACTAATGATTTTACCATAAAAAAGGAGGAATATAAATAGATCATGATAGAGATATCATGAGTGTTCCAGATTGAGTCACTAAAATAATGTAAATACAATAGAGGATATTTAGATTGAACAATACGAGACTTAGGATTTCATATGAAGGCATGAGACAAACAATCATCATACACTGTTTTAAGAAACATTCCAAAAACATTGTAATTTTATTAACCATGACCATCTTGTTTTATTCTAAAAATGACCATTAATCTAAACAATATCTAAGGATTATTAATTAGTTTCTTTGACAATATATTTTCATAAAACATCAGTATTTTATATATGGTTTGAAGAAAATCTAAAGAAGCTGAGATGAGTGGGAAATTTTGAACTCCAATTTTTAAAATCCAGTGCATTTTCAATACTTTTTGGAGCTTTTGTGTCCATATAAAGAGATGAACATGTATTAAAAGGATATAATATTTTATCATGAAAAATATATAATATTTTAATAAAGGGGTACTATTCAGAACTAATATACAAAGATAATAAGATATGATGTTTTAGATGAAATAATTTCCAAATAAAGAATCAATTATTGAAAGGAGAATAAGAAAAAAATCATATGTCTAGTTGATAGAGGTGTATTGAATCAAAATATCAAATAGTGTAAGAAGATAGAGGTGTTGTAGAAAGTGTGTGCCAGACTCAATCAAATAAAATATAGGAAACATGATGATGTATTTCTTTGTATTGTTTTATTATATATTTTGAAATTATTCTTATCATAATTTCTCTGAGGTTTATATGCATGATTTGTAACATGATGGAACCAATATTATTACATATCGAGAGATAGAATAAACATAGTGAGAGTTGTCTTAATTATATTAACTTCATGTCATTGTTAATTTTTATTCAGAGATATGAGCCCCAATTATAAGGATATAATCACTCATAGATAGGGATAACATTGTAAATCATGTGTGTCTTTTTTTATTTCCTATATTTTCATAAGATTAATATTGAGATATTAAATTTTAAATGGAAAAACTATTAGAAGATATAGGGGTTAAATACAGTATAATAAAAATTACAAATTATCACCACTAAATGGCCCCAGCATTGCAGTGGATTTCACAATCCTATGAAATTAAGTACATCATAAGTATAACTACTATTTATATAGGAATGTATATCTAGAGTGTAGTTAACTTGTATAATAAGTTTTTTAATGATTACTGAAAATATATAGCTTAATAAATTTTCATTGGGAATACTAATATGACTAGAGTACCCATAATTAACACAAATAACAAAAATATATTAGGAAATTTATAATTATTTATATATTCAAACATTAACTATTCAATTACATATTAGTTCACATTGAATATTCATATAGTGGGAAAAAAATAAATTTTAAAATAAACAACTTAAAATTAATGATATTTAATGAATTTATTGATTAAATATTTTCAATTTATATTGGATTCCCTCCTTTTGAAGCCATAATTATCCTTCTCAAAATAATCATATAAGAGAAGTGGATGGGTTTCCTACCAAAACCATCACTAAACCCTGATCCAAAATTTTATTAAATAGTTCATTCCACTAAAAATGAAAATATACTAATCTAAAATAGGGTATTGATGAGACATAATCACTTATACTGAAAATTTATAAAAAATAAAATCAAAATGATTATATTATATTATATTTACAAAGGGGTTCAGTCATAATAACATAACAAAAATCATATTGGAAGAGATAGATTTTTCACAATCTTTGAAAGGAAAAGGAAAAAAAATTAATAATTATAAAAAAGGAACAAAAAAATTAATGTTTGAATAAGAGATACTACATTACCAAACCCAAAATCGATCATCTCATAACACCATGGAAAGGAATCAAATATTTAACGAATATTAGAATAAAATAGTGAAAAAAGAATAGAAGAATTACCCCAATAGTGTGTGATGAACTATAATAAAGGCCTGTATCCAAATTCATTATTTTTAATGGGTTTAAATTTTCAATGAAAATGATACTTTTACCTCCATTAACAAAAAAACAATTCATATATACCATATACCAAGAAAAATTCCATTTGGTTATTAAAGTCTATATTCTTAGTCACTATTAGATAGCAGTAGGCATCATGTTGCCAAATACTAGATACCCATTACATCTCCAATATCATAAACCCATATCCTCTTCCCCTATCCAATACATGACCATAATACAATGAATTAATTTAATAACAAATCAAAACTTATAGAACTATTAAATTTTTATAAATACGAACCAATAAGACTAGGTGTATGGCATTAATAATCTATATTGTATGTTTTAATATACTATAATTTTGAATAAAAATTGGTATTTTTATAACTAAATACAACATAATGGATGAAATGTACATATAACAAAATGCTTCCAACTTTTCACCATCATCTAAAATTTATTCCTTCATTTATTCCTTAAAAATTACATTCTAATAAAGAAACTTTTTTATTTTCGAAAACAAAATATCTCAAACAAACAATTAATTTCCGGAAAATTTTTATGTTATGTCATTAATTTCCATTTATATTTTTTTTATCTAAAATCACCGTTTATGTATCTTGTAGAGCCTCACTAGATGGCTTGTTATCATTTTATATATGTTTTCTTGTTTTTCTTACCTAAATTTGCTAAATATTAAGAAATAATGGATTAAAAAAATTAGAAATTTTTCATTTCCATACGAGATCCATTGTGTAGATTAATTGTTTTTATTTTAATTTTTTATTTAATTTTTTCAAACAAAATATATCTCATTTAATATTAGAATACTAATTCTAGGAATATTATTTCTCTATATGTGATGCATAAAAATATCAATATATCCCATTGATTGAAAAATATTAATTCATTAATTTTTTTTTCCAATACCCCATCCCTAATAATTCATATGTGTTATAGTGCCCAAATTGTTTCCCTGGTGATCTCTATGATTATGTAAATATATGTAATTTTTTTTATTAAAATGTGTATTTAATATTTATTGATTTTTATTAAAATTTTATAATATGTTTTAAAAAATATATAATTAATATGATAATTATATATTATTTAAAACTAAATTTTATTAAATTTATAGTTTTGAAAGTTTTTCTTTTTTTAAATTGAAATATATATTTTATTTTTGATTTTTAACAACTTAATAGTCACTAAACATTAGTATGTAACTATGATTTTATTGTTTATATAAGTATTAAATACATTCTTAATTTCAAATCAAGGTTCATTCACTAAATGACTTATTGTGAGTGTAGTCGTATATAATTAATGTCAATCCCATGTTAATGTTATTCTATCTCATTTAAGTGGTTTTGTTAAGGTATTTGAGTAATTTATAGTGTAACATAAGTGTTTGGAGAAACCTACATAAATGTAAATCATTTTACCACTGTGAAGGGTCATCTCATGTTAAGGTAGAGATCATCTCATTAGAGAAAAGTCATAACCATGGATTTTTCATATTAATAACTATAAATCTAAGATATATAGTGTTATATAATATTATATTATCATATAATATATTTCATTAGTATTTTGTGTGTGTTATATTGATAAATGTTTTATCCGTGTTTCAATTGGGAAGACATTTTAATTAAATAGATGGAAATATTAAATCTTCAAATTTTTATACAACATAAATAATTAAACATATTAAATATATTTGGTATAGTAAGATGAGTTATATTGGTGATAAATTAAGCAATATTTAATTTTAATTTGTATATAAAAAGTGTTTTGACAATGAAATCACTATTATCTATTTAATATTTCTAGATTTAATCCCTCCATTCGAGTTATATATTTATTGGAATATTTAATGATCTAGGAATTTTTGATATATATTTTAAGGGAACGGTTGATTACCTAAAGTCCTCTAATTCTTGATCCATTCCACAATAACCCTTTACATATCTTTATATTTTTTAATCTCAATAATATGGGGTGATTTCTATATTCTATTATTTTTTTAGAATTTATTATGGGTACTAAAAAATATCAATGGAATGGATCAAATATTGATTATAGGAATGGAGGAAGTGGTATTCGATTATAATGGAATATTAATGATATTCATTGTCATGTAATTTTATAGGTATTTATAAACCATTTTAGAGTCACGGATGTTTGAATTGATTATCATGACTTTGAATAGATTGGGTTTTCTGAGGATGGGAAATTCAAAGGTTGTTTTTATCTTCTGAAATTATTGTACTTGAGATGTAGAAAAATCACTTATGTTACATAGTGATACTTGATCACTTTGTTTTATACCCCCTTAAAAAGAATATCTTATTTGTTATCATTCTTCATTATTACCCCCTTCACTATATTCTTGGTATTTCAAATATTTTATTTCTTTATAACTATATATTTACCCCATAATCTAATTCCCATTATATATTCAACTATTAGTAATCAACCAATAACATATATTTTTTCGAAGGAGGATTAAATAACTCTTCCCTTTGGGTTGTTTCTATAATTATATGGTGTGTTATAAGGGTTTCATAAAACTTATTCATTCCAATTATTTACAATATCATCGGTCATAGTGTTTTCATGATATTTTTTGTTGGGTGGAGTTCAAGAGGGTTTTCATTTCTAGTCAAGTATTATTTTTATAAGTATAAATATTATGGGATTCAAAAAATAAAATAGGTTATGTGTGTATTATTGTTATATGTGATATTAAAATACGAACCCACACATCTAGATTTTGTACCAGATAATCATGTTGTGTTTTTTATAAGATATTTAATAATTAAATTACCATTATAAATTATAAGATATTTTCTGCTATAGATTCTCGGAAATTATGAAAATACATCACATTAAATCATAGATAAGGAAAAAATAACTATAAAATAACTAATTCACTTTTTTTCACTAACCCCTTTAATGATGAAATCCATTTTATAAATTTTGAAAGACTGTAGAAAAATATTTTAAATCATGGCATGAGCATCAAATTTTCTAGTAAGGGGTTTTAAAACCAATGAAAAAAATAATTTTATACATACATGTTTAAAAAAAATTAAAATATTTTATATCAAATATATGCATTATATATATAAAATTATTTTCAAAACTATTTAATAATACTCACAATTATGAAATCCCATAAAAATATTCACTTGAAAAATACATGGGATTCATCCTAAAAATTTAATAAAATAATATTTCATTTATAGAATAAAATGACACATAGAAGATCTTATAAAAACCATGTGTCCAATTTGGAATATCCCTGGTCATGTAATTTCCCACTAAGGTTGTGGGTTTATAGTCCATTCAACTTCATCTAATATGATATGAATGTTTTGGATTTCAAGATTTTTTTGAAGATCCCATTATTTCACAAATAACCCATTGAAAACCATTAAAAACATTAATTACTTTATAGTAATTATATTCATTATTAAAAATAATAGTATTATTCACTACTATTTTTTGAAAAATATTTTTTTCATAGAACACCATATAGTATGAGGAAATAGAATATTTTAATACTTCAATTGAATACCTTAAAATTAAATTGATAACGTAAGTTTCATATAAATGAATTGAATTTCGATAATATACATAATAGATGGCCATTTATAGATACATATGCTACGTCTGTAGTATCAATTCAAATATAATTAAAATTTGAAAAGTACACAATATTATTTAATATATACTTCTAACATTTAATAATTAGAATACATCTGAAAGTAAAATAAAAATTAGATGAATAATTTTTTTAATAATAATGTTACTACTATTCATATATCATTAAATATTAACATCTAATTTAAAAATATAAATTTCCTTTGAAAATTAATTTCAGGAAAGAATAAATTTAGAAAATATAAACAACACTATTAAAATATTTTGATTAAAATTTTAAGGAGATATAAAAAATAATAGCATGCCTTCTGGAGTATAATTATTCAAAAGTAATTTTATGGAAAAAATTTGAAATAAAGTATTATTTACTTATAATATAAAAAATATTTATATACACATTTTTTAAAAATAAAATACTCATAAAAAATTCATAAATAAATCATGGTACATAATAATACCAAAATAAATGCTTAATTCATGGAATTTTATAATTGATTTCTTCCGTGAATAATATAAAATATGGGGGTTTAAAAATAATGGAAATAAACATAAATACCTTAACTTTGAAATTATTGTAGTAAGAACTCTCTTCTAAGAGTTAAGAGTACTTATTCTTATTTTCAAAACTCAGAAAGAAAATAAAACTATGTTATGACCCCTCCACCTCTTCCTCAAAAAAACATCCTTTCCAGCAACTTCGCACAATATATATATATATATATATATTATTTTAAAAAATAAATAAATAAAACTGTAGACATATATAATTTATTAATCCCACTATAGAAGATGGAATTATAAATGTTATGAAAAATACAAGTAGAGGAAGTTGATCTATAAATCAGAGTTTTTTCTCAACTATTTTATTTTAACACCTAAAACTATTCCATTATATATGAATGGAAAAATGCTCCATTGTAATAAATAAAATCCATATTCATTTTAACTACATCCCACTTCTAGGTAGAAAACCATTTTAAAAATTGAATAAACCATGAGAATATATATTTATTACATGGGATTGAAGATAAAAAAATAGTTCGATTTAAGGTATAAAAAATAAAATTCAATTTCATACCAAGAATAAACATAGATATCAGGAAGAGTAAAAATCCAGAACAACAACAAATAAAGAATCCCAACGTTTGATCAATGGAAAAAATGGATGAAAATGAAGAGTATATTTCTAGTAAACCAAAATGAAAATAAAAAAAAATACATAGATCTAACATTTATTTTCTAAAAAATGAAAAATAGGAGGAGGAAGACGATATGATCAACTGATTCCTGATTTAATTCATCTGAGTTCAAAACCACATCTATGATCCAAACCCGATAAGTGTTCTGATCTGACCTTTGATGATCATCGATATTTGATACCCATATGAATTGAAACCCTTTTAAATTGATCATCATTGTAGAACAACAATATGGGATTTTTTACCCCTCACTTGACCTCTTAGAACGAGTCGAAACCCTCAGTCGACTCTCATATTTTTTTGGGATCCGACCCACCACGGTCATCCACATTTGATGTCATTAGTTAGTCTTTCCCAAATGAGGTTGAAACCCATTTCTACCTCTATTTATCTATTATCCAAAAATCCTATGCTTTAATTTATTTATTAATTTTATTATTAAAATTATATTCAAATTTAATAATAATTATTTAAACTCTAATTTTATAGATATATTTCATTATTATCATAATTTTATATTTTAATATACTTATAATAGAAAATTTAAATTTAAATTTAAATTTATATTTTATATATATTTCATCGATATTCATTTTTAATATGTTTAATATTAAAATAATAATAATTCTTATATTCTCTGGAATTTTAAAATATATTTTCCTAATTTCATAATTATCTTGATTTTGTTAATTTCTAATTTCATATATTTTATAACAAATTATATTAAAATTAAATATAATAATGTTTTTATTTATTTTTATCATTAATTTTGAATCTAATATATATCTATTTTTATATATGTAAATGATATTACTCACAAAAATAATTTGTATAAAACTAATTTCTAGTTACTTGGTAAAATTAATTTATCAATGTATTTAATTATATTTTTTTAAAATAATTTAAATTAATTTCATAATAATAAATTAATATGAATGAACACTTTATATATATATATAATTATTTGATAATTTATTTATTAAAAATATTCTTTAATAAATTTTCATTTTAATAGTTTTATCAATTCATTATTTATTTATTTACATTCATAATTGAAAATTTATGACTGATTACCATTTTTATTAATATGTTTATTGATAATATTTAATTTATTTTAATGAATGTATAAATAGAAATAAAGATATATTTATTATTTAAAACATCGGATATTATATTGCATGAGGTGAACTATTCCTTCCATTGTGAGGATTCTTCAACCTGCTTGTTTTAATTTATTTTCCCGGTTTCTCAAATATATATTATTATAGTTTTTTCTATGAAGTCCCATTTTAATGAGTCATGAAGTAGATTATGATCATGGTAATGTAATGGAGATCATGTTGGTTTATCCTATTTAATTCCATTAGATACAATTTTTTCATATGGTTTTTTAATACTATGAAAATATCAATGATGTTTTGTCAAAAATATTACTTGATTTTTTAAAAGAGGATAAGAACTGAAATAGATAAGTTAATATATGAAAAAGAATGTTAAGATTCAATTACAATAAGAAATTTTGGTAAACTAGATATAAAGAAGGATAATCTTTATTTAGAATTGAAATGATTTAAGGGATTGAAATTATAATGCTTACGTAAACATTACATATAATCAAAATTGAATAATTCTATATCAATTACTCAGCAATATTGATGTTTGGAATTATTTTTCAATTTATTCACTATAGACCTAGGTTCATTTACACTGTAGGGTGTTCCTTTTCAACATTATTATTTTTTATTTTCAAGGGATGGTCATAATATGAAATTAATATATTGAATATTTTGCCATCATCCCTTATTTATTGATCCCACCTCTATAGATTGTCTCTTAGTCTATAATATTACCTCGATCCTTGGGTTGTTTTTTGAGGAATTAGATGAACATTAGAAAGAGTGTTGTAGTAAATTCTACATAGAAGTGTGTTCATAGTTTTAGATATTTTATTTGATATGCAAGATGGGTGAGATTCTAATTTAGGGGATGGATTAGTACGAGCTTTTTTGGGTCAATTAGGTCTGTTATAGTTGTTAATTTTTTTATGAGAGAGTGTGTGTTGGATGGAAATGTTTTAGTGGAATTAAATGTTTAAGGTTCGATTGAAAACAATTGTTTCATATGTTGTGAGGTTATAGGTTAGGTTTCATGAGTAGGTGTCTTTATTGGAGGTATATTTAATGGTTCCTATGATATAGTTTGATTCTTAAATTAATTTAAAAATCAGGATTACATTTTTATAAGATAAAATAAATTAATGAATTATTATTTTGAATATAAATTTGAATATTGGTAATTGTTTAAATAGGATTACTCTATGATTTTTTCACAAAACACATTTACTCCTTTATCATGTAGTAAGTTACATTATTAAAAATATAAGGATAGATTTTGGGAAATAAATCTATATAGTAGTAGGAAACTATGAATTAATTTTTATTAGTATATTAAATTTATTTTAATAAGGTGGAAATGGTATCATGGATAAATTATCATTTCTAAATTGTTTATGATTATAAATATATGAATAATTATAAGGAAAATGTAATATTGTGGAATTAAATATTATTGATTCATGGAATGTGTACCTGTAGAGTAAGATGATAATGAAGGAACCATATTATTTACGATATTAATGCTATAATATTGATAAATATTGGTAGTGTAGTAATATTTTTTATTTAATATTGAATACCATTTTCACATGGTTTTACCATGTTGTGATTCTTATTGACATAACCAGGATTTTATATAGTTTCTATCATACATCCTGGGAAATTGAGTTATACTAATGCATAATTTTCATGATTATATTATGTGATTATGTATATGATATTTTACTTTGATCTTGCATATTTATATTTCATAAAAATGAGAATTAATGAGCTTAATGCTAGTCTAGTATGGTTGGAGATTATTTTGATAATTAAACACTTATATTATAGTTTCATGATTTTTATAATATGGGAATGTGATGATTGCAGACTCGGTTATGAATTTTCATAAAATTAATTCATATGAAATCTATGAGGGGTGACCCAAACGACTAGCTGCCATAATGAGATTGATTGGTTATAGTTGACTGGTAACTATAGATGGGTTTTTAGATTGGGGACTATGTTTCTTTGTTACATAAAACATTTATTTCAATGATACTTTTAGGGATATATCATGTTATCAATGGAATGGTTGTAAGAAATCATTAATATGAAAAAATAATAGTTCTAGTTATGGAATGTCTCTTATGATATTGTATTCACGGTGTTGTTAATTTGATTATAATAATAAAATATATTATTAGATGTATTTTATAGGTTCTTATTTTGTATTTGGTTGATATATTAAATATGGAAATGTCTTATTAGCCTTATTTCCTAGAATTTTCATGTATATTTTTTCACACTTATATTTCTGGACATATTGATTTCATATGTAATTTTTTCATTGTTATTATATGATCCATCCAGGTAATCAACTATCTTAACCTTTATATAGTGGTTCTTATTAAGTTATTCTGGACAAATGCATGTATAAGGAGATACCTATTTTTTTAAAATATGATTGAGTGTATGAGAATAATTGGATCTTAGAATCCCATTTATGAAATATTTGGGTTTCATTGTATTATTTATATATAGTATTAGTTTTGAGTGAGGAACCATTATTAATAGTATTATGTTTTTAATAACGATCATGGGTGGATTATATCTATATTATTTTATTCTTTTGGAGAGATTAATATATGTCATACATCATTATCATAGGTGGGATTAATGATCCCAAACAATGAATTTTGTTTATAAACATTTCATTTAATAAAGTTATTTGTCTATATTTTTGAAATTATTTCATGATTTTAGACTGAATGGAGGGATCATGGGTAATGTGAAGTAATTATTTGAAGTTATAATAAGGATGGTACCATTATATATTTTGTAAGATAGAAAAATCTACCCGGTAGTTGATATGCAAAATGAAACTGATATCTATATGCCACCAACTAGAAGGAAGAACAGCCACGTTAGATGGTCGGAGTTGACAAGACCACTTATTTTGTCCATGTTCCATCAACTAGATAGTTGTAACCACCAGTTATATGGTGGACTCTTTCCCAATAAAAAATAAATCTTTTAGATGTTGTCCCTATAAACATAATTGTCCACAATTTTGATTTATTTTCCTCTAACACCTCTATAAGGATCTTGAACTTATTTGTAACATCCCAGGTAAATAAAGAATATTACATTTTAATATTTACTAATATTTGTGAGTAAAATATTAATATTACTTTAAAGGGAACGCTATGCTCGATGGCGTACCCAATACGCAACAACGAGTTTCTTTGAAATCTTACATTGCACTCTAATAATAAAATAATACTATTTTAAATGGTAGTTAATGCCTAGCCGTTATAATGGCGGGAATGAACATAACTAACTAAAAAATGATTATATATGTTTTTCGAATTTTATTACTTTTATCCATTAAATGTTTGAGGCTTAAAATGCGAATGAATCCAACTTTAAGCGTAAATATTCGAATATTATTTAAAAGGTTGATTAACACCACCTTATGATGGTGAACCCTTTTTAAATCCACTTTTAGAAAATTTTATATGTTATATTGGAACAAATAAAATCATTCTGTAGAATCTGGACATCAAAATTTACTTTGTGTAAATTTTTGTTATTTTTCCGATAAAGATCATTTTTAGTGAAAATGATGTATTTTAATTCAAACCCTCTTCTTAATCGTGTTTTTTTATATGGATAGATTTTCTTTTTAATTGGGTTTAAAGTGTATTTATAATATATTTTTACCATTTAATCCAATGGTGGTCATTGGAATTAATTTCACTTTGAAATTGGAGTTAAACTAGTGTCAATCTTTTGATATATTTTATTTCATAAAAACACGCTATTTGTTTTGAAAAGGGGAATTAATTATTAAATTGATTAATGAAACTTATATGTGTTGAATTGTTTAAAATAGAAATCATTTTTGAATTCTGAATATCAAATCTAGCATAGAGGGAATTTTTGGTATTTTCCTGAAAAAACCTCAATTTTTTATGAATAGTGAAACCACTAAGTGGTAGTTAAAAAACTGATTTTTCATTTAAATAAAATTTTACCACCTCTGGGATATGAATTTCAAAAATCCGACGTACATGGTTGTCATTAGGATGTATAATGTGGTTCAATGGGATTAAAATAATTTTTGGTGAATAGTAACTTTTAAGTTTTATTAATCGCGATTAAAGGTAATTTGTGTAATTTAAGGTAAAGATAATGTTATAATAATATTAAATGACCTTGACACATGTTCTACCCTTATTGGATAACTCATGGCCGACCAAGACAATCCATGGGTCAACTTGGGGACCCCATGGAGCTACTTGGGTAAGAAAATGACATTAATAACTTTTTATTTAAAGTTAAAATAAAAATGTCCCAAACATGTATTGTTTTACTAAAAAACATTTTACATTGGGTTATACATGTCATATTATTGACTATAAATATTCATTATAAATCTAAAAAGATTTCCTACATCATAGTATTTTTTTATAATTTTTAGAAATTAAATCAATTAATTTATTTATGACACCATGATGATGCAGCGATTACCTCATTAATGAACGATTTAAATAAAATTAAGAGATAATGTAAAATCTATGCCATAAACTTGTCAAAAACCTATTGGATGGGTGGATTTATAACTCTTATAACCATATCCTCGAAATATATAATTTTGGGACCTTTGATATCCTAAAATCATTTTATAATAAAGTAACTTTTCAAGACATTCCAAGAGTGCCCCTCCTCCCACTTATAAAAGGCCCCCACCTCTACCTCCTTACCCACACCTCTCAAGACCTTGGATCATCAAAATTCTTCTCATATTGTCTCTAAAACTCCCTCTCTTGCTCCTATAATCCTCACTTTGGTCTGAAGTCTTTCCAATCAAGCCTTTGAGCTCAAATCAAAAAGAGTTATCCAATTTGAAGGTAATGTCTTCTCTTATGTTCTTTTGTTTTATTATGCTTCTCCAACCCCCTAAAATCTTTTTATTCCTTAGTTTTGTAACAAAACCAGTATCTTAAATATACTAGGATGATGTTATGAGGATTATTCTAGCTAAACTCAGAAAAACCTCCATCTAATGGTTAAAGAACATACTGTTTATGTGGGTGGCGAATTACTGCATCACAAAATGATGATTGTTCAATCTTCTTTTAACACCTCTCATGGTGGACATTAATATGTCACTGTATTTATATATGATATATAAATTATGTTTATTTATTTCTTATTCTTCTGAATTTTTCATTTATTCCAAACCTTTATGGTTTCCATAATGGGTAAACACGATAATTTCATTTTAGGAAGTGCGGACTACCGCCCCCTCAAAGTGATTTGAATCGTTAATACCATAAATAGGATGTATAAAGGATGAATTTAATTATTTTATATATTATATTATAATTTAATTGTAATAGAACTATGTATCATAATTTTTTTAATTCCATTAATGTATGAAATAGAAATTAAAGTAGCATTCATGCGTACGTACGACTTACCATCTCCATGAACGGTACATTTCATTTCTTAACTCAAAATGTTATGTACTATTATAAGTACATATATATAATGGATATATATGTCATATATTACATATAAATTATGGATATCATTCTGTTATTATAATATATATATCTCTCTCATTTAGTTTTAATTCCATTTATATGACAAAGAAATGAATGTAGCGTTCATGCGTACGTACGGCCTACCGTCTCCATGAACGATGCATTTCATTTTTTATCTCCAAATGATATGGAATAGTATAAAATGAATATATTCTGGATATATATGATATTTAAATCATTAATACTATTCTGTAGAAGATGTACCTATAACTACATGGAAAATTCATTACCAGTAAGTTAAATTTGGACTCATGTACCGAACATCGAAAAAAACGTCTGATATGAACTCACATTATTAACCAATTATTATAAAATTATAATATGTGATATGAACTGAATAATAATATTTAAATTAGGTCCTTAAGAAATTATAAATTGACCAAAGTTTATTATTCAGGAATATAATGAAATGAACAATACAAGTCGGACTTCAGGTAAGGGATCCTACCTCTCTATTTCTTTTTAAGTACTATCTTTTATGTCATTTCTTTTAAGCTAATCTTTATTATGTTTGGGGATGTTCTTTTATTTTCCTCATACTTTAATTTTTTATGTTCATATTATGAGAGACCCTATTTGATCTCATAAATCCATTTTCGGACATTTTACGTGGCCCCGTTAGGCTACCGAGTTTTCATAAGTGATTTTTCACCTCACTTTTATTCTCGTGAGATTTATGCTACATTTTCCACAATTTCCTTTGAGTGGTGTATGTACTGCCCATTATTATAATATTTGTGTAATATAATTTATTTTATGGGTATTTACATCAATGTTTTATAGTCATTTTTCATGGGGTGTATGTTTCGAAGGTTACCCAAGTCGGTAAGGGAACCTTTCACCCTCATATTTTTAAAAGACTCTTTTTTGTAATATCTTTTAATTTACATCTTATTATGTTGGGATATGTTCTTATATTTCCTTATTGATGTAAATTTTTTGTTCAAGTGATGAGATACCATTTTCTCTCTCATCAACACTTTTTCTGAATTTTAATGTGACTCTGTTAGGCTGTCAAATTTTTGTAAGGGAACTTTTTAACCCAATTTCAATTCATTGGGTTAAAACACTAATTCTTGATCATGTCATGATATTAATATGTGTGAATGACCTCTGATTGTTTTACACTTAATATCCACTTATATTGGGTGTATTTATATTTTTCACACATAATTACATAATTGATTTATCCGTAATCTAAGGATACGGTCTTTGAACGGGACTTCGTCTCAATCTCCTTTCATTGAGGCATATTTTGTTCTGATAGAAGACTTTTTTTATATGTTGTATAAAAAACCTTTGACTTTTCATTTCATTCAAATGGAATCTTTTTCTATGAAGCATTTTACTAAACGACAAAAATGAATGTTTATTTTAACGAACGCATTGACAATGACGTTTTCCGCCACCGCGAGTATTTTTGGTCTTTGGCTTCCTCAACAAGACATAATGTTTTTAAAATGAAATAAATACCATATACACTTTTATGTATTTTGGTATTGAAAATGATTTTTTAAATGGATTTTTTATGTCAATATATTTAAGTGATATATTGTGATCGAAATGTGGAATTGTTTCCTTTCCATTATAATTGTTTTATGTCATATGATTTTATAATGGTACATGGTCATTTGACGGGTGGTTACATGATAAACCATGTGATGGGTGGTGCCGTACATACCAAGACTGGTGACTACGTTATAACCTTCAATGAATTGGGTATGGAAGTCGGCCGTATGGCTATTCCATGTAGTGATATGATTGGAAGTCGACCGTATGGTTATTCCTTTTAAGTATGTTTATGTCCCAAGTTATCTTTATATGTTATGTGTTATTTATATGGGTTTATGGTAATCTTTTGGTTACAAAGGATAAGTAGTGATATTTTATTCAGTGAAGTGTATTTACTACTTCATAAAGGTTAAAAGTATTACTTTGATAAAGTATTCATGGTTTACTTATTGTTTTGAAAAACTTAAAATTTTCCTTCTTTGTGTACCCTTTACTGGATTTTTATGCTCATCCCATGTTTTTGAAATGTTTTCCACATGAAATAAAAATTAATAGGGTCAAGTATGGGATCAAGGAAAGACATTCTATCTAAAACATGTAACTAGACATGTTTCTTTTAAGAGTTTTTATTTTATGGAAACTTAGTAGAAGTGTTTACTTTGTAATCATTTGAGATGTAATAGTTATGTCCAAATTATCTAAAACTCTAAACCTGAAAATATCCCCTATGTGAATTATTCATTTAATACATGATTATGTAATATTTTAAGGTCTGTTCCTTATAGTTGGTATCAGAGGTCGGTTTAGATACCTTTATAGGTTAGAGTGTCGTTTAAGCATAAGTGACAAGTTGTGTATAACCACAATGGGTATTATATTAGATGGAGTATTTGTTTTTTAAAAGTTGGAATTAGTTTGAGATAACTTGGATAAATATATATTAGTTTTTATCTTCCTCGTTATTATATGATGATTTTACTGATATGCTCACACTAACCTTTTTGGTTTTAGTAAATGGATGGAACTAGCAGGCACCAAAGTAACAGTGGATGTGAAGGAAACTGTGGCAGTTTTCTGAGTGAGAAACTGAATGATATGGGAGCTCCAATGAGAAAACTTGTGTTTATCCTCAACCAACTATCTAGAGTCATGATTTACCACTTAAACTTTGGTGATTTTTATAAGGCATCATATATGCGAGAAAAAAATCCCTACAGAAGTTCATGTAATAATTATAAAGGTAAGTGTGTTCAAAAACCTATGTGTCAAAGATATGGAAAGAAAAAACTAGGAAAATGATTCAAAGGGACAGAAAGATGCAATAGATGTGGAAATAAGGGTCATAAAGTAAGAACCTTCCATGGAAAAAGGAAGCATCCTGTTGACTCGAGGATAGGGAAAGCAGTTCTTTCTGAGGGATCAATTGAATGTTTTAAATGTGGTGTGAGTGGTCATTATGAAAACACATTTCCTACGAAGTAGTTTCGGGAATGGGATCACCAAGATAGTACAAATGTTCATTTACCAATACCTATTCCATTCTGATTGAGGATGATGAAACTAACAATGACCAATCAAAGGTATGGATTATTTCCTAACATATGTTTTCCTATTTTGGAATCTTAGGATATTATTCATGATTTTGTTTGTAGGAATGAAGTATTTTAGAATTAGTTGGAAAGTAATGGTTAATTGATCATGAAGATTGTTGAATGAGTAAGAAGTCAACATATAAGGGATTCAAGAGTTATGGTAGATTTTAGGATGGTGAAATTCTTAAAAGTATTAAGTCTCTTTTGATGGTGGGGTTACATTAGAAGACTTTTTATAGTATGTGTAACCCTGATGTTTGATATATGAAAATTTTACTCAAGGAATAGTTATCTGTTCTTTTGTGGACATAGTTATAAAGAAGCATTTTGGTTTATATGATCCTTACTTTTGAGGTAATTATGGGTTATTCTATGTTATGATGGAAAATGAAAGGCATGAGATAAAATTGAGGTTAAATGATGTTATGGTTATTTTTGATGATTTTGTCTTTTTTTGGGGATTGTTTTGAGAATTATATAGTTTTGGAAAAAGGACAACACGTAGACCGTGTGACAACCCATCGCGTCGGACAAAGCTGTGGGAATCGAACCCACAACCAAAGTGCGACTAGTATTTATCGCCTACCAGTGGACTACGTGAAGTCCCTGGTTAGTATGACAAAATCGTTTTTGTTATATCATATTATGAACCAAGAATAAGTTTATTTTGGTTTTTCTAGGAAAATATTGATCTATCATGGATGATATATGATTAGGTTAATTACTTTTCAATATGAGACTTTAAGAGCAACTGATGTAATTTGGAGATAAATGTTAATTTTTACCTTGGAAGACTATGTGATTAAATCCTTTAAATATTTGGGTTTCAATCTTGGTTTGGTTTACTATGAAGAATTTTATGGACACATTGTTTATCAAATGGTCTTCGTTGAACTTTGGATTTTTTTGGACAAATTTTGGAGATTAAGAATAGATTTTCTATTTATAAAGGATTATCCTTTTGTGGATTATCTGATATTGTTCTAACAATTTTGTTTTTGGTTATGGTCTAAAGACATGGGAAATTTATAGTTCTCTTTTTTGGATTATTTTATTCTCTAGAAGTTGATCATAGTGCTATTAATGTGAACAAGTCATCCTAAACACAAGTCTTTTGGAGGAAAAAATTAGTTTTTGTAAGAAATATAGTAAGAGATGAAAGTATAAAGGACAAGAAAGTATGTTTCCTTGTGATTTATTTAAGCTCAAAAATAAATTCCTCCAAAAAATTAACATAAAAATAAAATGTTTTCTGTTAGCTTTTCCTACTGGGGAATCAAATATCAGTTAAACGATCAGAAGTTTGTGATTTTTTTGTGGTTAACATTCTCCTAAACATGTTTCTATCACTCTTCATTATAACTTAACCCTTTGTTTTTTTCTTCCATATACATGGTTTCATGGAATCCTTGTACTTGTTGTCTCAGGTGACCTTTGTACTTTTCTTTCTTTCTTTTAAAGTGATTGTTTAATTTACTCCTTTTTCGATGTAGGGCTTTCAATGAAGTTTCCAAGCCCAATTATAAAATTGAGAGGATATAATTCCCAAAAGGGGGGAAGGTTGTAACCTCCCAGGTAAATAAAGAATATTACTTTTTCATATTTATTAATATTTGTGAATAAAATATTAATATTACTTTAAAGTAAACGCTATGCTCGATGGCGTACCCAATACGCAACAATGAGTTTCTTTGAAATCTTACGTTCCACTCAAATAATAAAATAATATTATTTTAAATGGTAGTTAACGCCTATCCATTGTAATGGCGGGAATGAATAGAACTAACTAAAAAATAATTATATATGTTTGTCAAATATTTTTACTTTTATCCAATAAATGTTAGAGGCTTAAAATGCGAATGAATCTAATTTTAAGCGTAAATTTTCGAATATTATTTAAAAGGCCGATTAACCACCTTTTGACGACGAACCCTTTTTAAATACTCATTTTGAAAATTTTATATGTTATATTGGACCAAATAAAATCCTTCTTTAAAATATGGACATCAAAATTTACATTGTGTAAATTTTTGTTATTTTTTTGATAAAGATCATTTTTAGTGAAAATGTTGTATTTTAATTCAAAACCCCCTTTTAATCTGATTTATTTGTATGGATAGATTATATTTTTAATTGGGTTTAAAGTGTAGTTATAATATATTTTTACCATTTAATCCAATGGTGGTCATTGGAATTAATTTCACTTTAAAATTGGACTTAAACTAGTGTCAATCTTTTGATATATTTTGTTTCTTAAAAACACGCTATTTGTTTTGACAACGGGAATTAATTATTAAATTGATTAATGAAAATTATATATTTTGAATTTATAAATAGAAATAATTTTTTAATTCTTAAAATAAAATATATATTAGGGGAATTTTTTTTCTTTTTTTCTGAAAAAACTTCAATTTTTTATGAATAGTGAAACCGCTAAGTGGTAGTTAAAAAACTAAATTATCGTTTAAATGAAAATTTACCACCTCTGTGATTTGAATTTCAAAAAACTGACATACCTGGTTGTCATTAGGATGTAAAATTTGGTTCAATGGCATTAAAATAAGTTTTGGTGAATAGTAACTTTTAAGTTTTATTAATCACCATTAAAGGTAATTAGTTTAATTTAAGGTAAATATAATGTTATATTAATAAAAAATGACAATGACACATGTTATTCCATTATTGGATGAGTAATTTCCGACCAAGAAAATTCTTGGGGCAACTTGGGGACCTCTTGGAGCCACATGGGTAAGAAAATGACATTAATAACTTTTTATTTAAAGTTAAAATAAAAATGTCACATACATGTATAGTTTTTCTAAAACAATTTTTACATGGGGTTATACAAGTCATATTTTTTACTATAAATATTAGTTAGAAATATAAAAATAATTCCTACATCATAGTATTTGTTTAATAATTCTTATACATTAAATAAATTAATTTATTTATGACACGATGATGATGCAGCGATTACCTCATTAATGAACGAATTAAATAAAATGAAAAGATAATGTAAAATCTAAGAAATAAACTTGTCAAAATCCTATTGGATGCATGTATTTAGGACTCTTATCACCTTATCCTCGAAATATATAACTTCGGGACCTTTGATATCCGAAAATCAATTTATAATAAAGTAACTTCTCAAGACTTTCCAAGAGTGCCCCTCCTCCCTTTTATAAAAGGCCCCCACCTCTACCTCCTTACCCACACCTCTCAAGCCCTTGGCTCATCCAAAATCTTCTCATATTATCTCCCCATATCCCTCTCTTACTCCTAGAATCCTCACTTTTGGTAGAAGCCTTTCCAAGGATTCCATTGAGATCAAATCAAAAAGAGTTATCGAATTTGAAGGTAATGTCTTCTCTTATGTTCTTTTGTTTTATTCAGCTTCTCCAACCCCCTAAAATATTTTTATTTCTTTATTTTGTAAAAAAACAGTATCTTAAATATAATAGGATGATTTTATGAGGATTATTCGAGCTACACTCACACACAACTCTATCTAATGGTTAAAGAACATACTATTTCTGTGGGTGGCAAATTACTGCCTCACGAAACGATGATTGTTCAATATTCTTTTAACACCTCTCATGGTGACCATTAAGATGTCACTGTATTTATATATGATATATAAATTATGTTTATGTATTCCTTATGCTTCTTTATTTTTCATTTATGCATACCTTTATGGTTTCTATAATGGGTAAACGCGATAATTTAATTTTAGGATGTGCGGACTACCTCCCCCTCAAAGTGATTTAAATCGTTAATGCCATATTTGGGATGTATAAAGGATGTATTTAATGATGTTACATATTATATTATTCTGTAATTATAATATAAATATGTATAATTATTTTTTTCATTCCATTAAAGTATGAAATAGAAATGAAAGTAGCATTCATGCGTATGTACGACTTACCGTCTACATGAACGGTACATTTAATTTCTTATCTCAAAATGTTATGTACTATTATAAGTACATATATATAATGGATATATATTTCATATATTACATTTAACTTATGGATATCATTCTGGAGTTATAATATATATATGTCTCATTTAGTTTTAATTCAATTAATATGACAATGAAATGAAAGTAGCGTTCATGTGTACGTACGACCTACTGTCTCCATGAACGGTGCATTTCATTTTTATCTACAAATGTTATGGAGTAGTATAAAATGAATATATAATTTATATATATGATATTTAAATCATTAATACTATTCTGGAGATGATGTACCTAATATTACATGGAAAATGCTTTTTCAACAAGATCAATTTTGACTCATGTACCGAACATCGACAAAAACGTCTGATATGAACTCACACTATCAACCAATTATTATAACATTATAATATGTGATATGAACTGAATAATTATCTTTAAAGGAGGTCCTTATGAAATAATAAATTGACCAAAGTTCATTATTTAGGAATATAAGGAAACGAACAAGATAAGTCGGACTTGAGGTAAGGGATCCTACCTCTCTCTTTATTTTTAAGTACTCTATTTTATGTCATTTCTTATAAACTAATCTTTCTTATGGTTGGGGATGATATTTTATATTTATAATACTTTAATTTTTATGTTCATATTATGAGAGACCCTATTTGATCTTAAAAATCCATTTTTGGATGTTTTAAGTGACGCAGTTAGGCTGCTGAGTTTTCGTAAGGGATTTTTCATCTCACTTTTATTCACGTGACATTTATGCTACATTTGCCACCATTTCCTTTGAGTGGTGTATTTACTTCAAATTATTCTAATCTTTGTGTAATATACATTATTTTATGGGTATTTACATCAATTTTGTATATTCCTTCTTTCATGGGGTGTACGTTTCGAAAGTTACCCAAGTCGGTAAGGGAACCTTTCACCCTCCACTTTTTAAAAGACTCCTTTTTGTTATATCTTATAACTTACATCTTATTAAGTTGGGATATGTTCTTATATATCCTTATTGATGTAAATTTTTTGTACAAGTGATGAGATACCATTTTCTCTCTCATCAACTCTTTTTCTGAATTTTAATGTGACGTCGTCCGGCTGTCGAATTTTTGTAAGGTAACTTCTTAACCCAATTTCAATTAATTGGGTTAAAACACTAATTCTTGGTCAAGTCATGATACGAATAAGTGTGAATGAACTCTGATTTTTTTACACTTAATATCCACTTATATTGGGTGTATTTATATTTGTCACACATAATTACATAATAGATTTATCCTTAATCTAAGGATGCCGTCTTTGAACAGGACTTTGTCTCAATCTCCTTTCATTGAGGCATATTTTGTTCTAATAAAAGACTTTCTTTTATACACTGTATAAAACACCTTTGAATTTTCATTTCATTAGAATGTAATCATTTTCTAAAAAGTGTTTTACTAAACGACAAAAAAGGAATGTTTATTTTAACGTACGCGGTGACAACGACCTTTTCCGCCGCCAAGAGTATTATTTGGTCTTTAACTTCCTCAAGAAGTCGTAATGTTATTAAAATGAAATAAATACCATATAATCTTTTATGTATTTTGGTATTGAAAATGGTTTTTATAATGGATTTTTTATGTCAATATATTTAAGTGATATATTATGATCGAAATGTGGAAATGTTTTCTTTCCATTATATTTTTTTTATGTCTTATGATTTTATAATGGTACTTGGAAATTTGACCGGTGGATAAATGATAAAACATATGATGGGTGGTGCCGTGAATACCAGGATGGGTGGTTACGTTATAACCTCCAATGAATTGGGTATGGAAGTCAGCCGTATGGCTATTCCATGTAGTGATATGTGTGAAAGTTGACCGTATGGTTATTCCATTTAAGTATGTTTATGTCCCAAGTTACCTTTATATGTTATGTGTTCTTTATATGGGTTTATGGTAATATTTTGGTTAGAAATGATATGTAGTGATATTTTATTTAGTGAAGATTATTTACTACTTCCTAAAGGTTAAAAGTATTACTTTGATAAAGTATTCATGGTTTACTTGCTGTTTTGAAAAACTAACAGTTTTCCTTCTTTGTGTATCCTTTAGTAGGATTTTTATGCTCATCCCATGTTTTTAAATGTTCTCCACATGAAATAAAGATGAATAGGGCCACATATGGGATCAAGGGATGAAATGTTATCTAAAACATGGAACTAGACATGTTTCTTTTTAAGAGTTTTTATTTTATAGAAACTTAGTAGAAGTGTCTACTTTGTAATCTTATGAGATGTAATAGTTATGTCCTAATTTTCTAAAACTCTAAACCTGAAAAGATCTTCTATGTAAATTATTCATTTAATTCGTAATTATTTAATGTTTTAAGGCCGGGTCCTTATATTATTAGAGGCTATATATATACCCACAAGGGTGATAGGTTACTATTGTATATGATGAAAAATATTTTAGATCTCCAATGTGATATTTCTATTATCATTATATATCTAAATTAAAAGTAACTTCCATAACCTATTTTTTCATTGATCTAAATTATTATTAGAGTATTGTAAGTGTTATTTAATGGGTATTCATAATTGAAAGTGTTCATTTTAATTTTCTTGTGTTCTCACAACCATTTAATGAAATGCGGTTAGTTCACACTCACATTAATGTTGGGGGGATTTTCTTTTACAAAGGCCCAAGAGCCCCACTCTTGGATCTGGTGAAAAAATTATTTTAGTTTTTTGTCAATACAAATAAACTGAAAATATAAACACTATTACCATATTAGGTTCTTTTTTAGTCTAGGTTTTGGAGGAAATGTGAAACCAATTATAATATACTAGTTTTTAATAAATATTATAAAATTTCTTTATCTATCTTCACTAACGCAAGCTAATTATCAAAGTAAAATTTCTTTGTCACATCTAATGATCCTTTGAAATTCATTTCAAAACAAAGGTTGAGAATATAGTTTCCCAATGTTGTGTTCGAAAAAAAAATATTTTTTTAATTAAGTAATAAAAAATATTTCGAAATTATTCTAATAAAAACATTATATTGAAAACATTATTTTGAATAAATACTTTGAAGACATTATTTTGATAACAAATCTACTTATATCTAATATTTCATATAATAATTATTTTCTAAAATATATGACTATAGTTTTCAAAATGATACCTAATAAATAAAACTAAAATTCATTAAAAGGAATATCTTTATGAAAAATATTGTTCCTTTTAGAAAAATCACTTTTTAATTATGATCCTGGAAATAATATTCATAATAAAAGAACCCATTAATTGATTCAAAATAGTACTACTAAAGTTTAGAAACAAAAACTTCGGGCCACAAAGAACCATGAAGGTTGTTTAGCTCATAACCAACATTCATATTTGGATCAATACCCAAATCCAAATATATTTTTTCATAGCCCAGCTGATGAATTTTTTATATAAAATTTTGATCTAGGTCCCTTTTTATTTTTCCCTCAAGTTTTTGACTTCAAATATTTTTCACTGAATACTTACACATATATATAACTATAACTATTTATATGAATATATATATATATAATCAACCACTAAATTAGGAGTAATAGAATATCAAGAATATAAAATTTTGTATAACATGAGTGGATTTTTAGTGACATGAACGGTATGTGCTCGCATCCTTACATATGTGAATCATCCAAAATTTTTTAATGAAATTTTATTTATAAAATAATAAATAAAAAATACACTAGAACATGAAAATAATTTATATAAACTAAAATATCAAAAATGATAAACATTATCATTTTAAATTATTCCTGAAAAAAATAAATAAAAAATGTTTTTGAAAGGACATGTATAATTTTAATATTGGGGAATTAACATAGTTAATTTACCATATAAAGTCTTATATACATTAAATGGAGGATTTTCATGAAAATATTGTTCAGAATTTATTGTATCAATAATACTCTATATTTTTATGATGATTTTGATACTAAAAAATACCCTTATTTGTTATTATAATGATTTTACTCTATGTATATTTCAAGAAATTAATATTCTTTATATTCCCATTTTTTGAATAATAATAAATCATAGGATTCATATGATTTTTTTTCCAAAGTGTTCGGAATGTTATTCATCATGTTCTGGAATCACTTTTTATACCGTAAATTGGAGAGCATAGCGTAAAGATCATATCCTACATTTATTTTATAGGAGTTCATAAAAGCATAGTTAATCAACCTTTGGTAGAAAAGTATTGAAAAAGATCCTCACAATTGGAAGGAAAATTTTGTTTGATTTTTGAGAAAATTATGGATGAAGAACCTTATGTAAGTAAGGAACCTTAAGTTTGTTTCACCAAATTATGGATCATAAGACCTAATTCTGTAATGAACCTAACGTTTTGAAGCAAGAAAAATTATGGATCATATACCATACATTTGAAAGACGATGAAAAAATATGGATCATTAACCTTACATTTGTAATCAACCTTATGTATGGAACCCTATGTTTGACTTCTTCCAATGTTGGAGATTCGTATTTGCTACTTTATTTGGAAATGATATTTTTCAAAATATCAAACTAATTTCCATCTTGATCGAAACCCCATTTTGAATGATCAAATTTGACTGATTTAAATATGTTTATACGTAATTAACAGGATCTATTTAAGAGGAGGATTTCATGTCGATTATTAAGAGAAGTTACGACAACTCTGTTATTCAAACTTTTTGAATATTATGATCTATCAGGAAACCATTGTGGATATGAATTTATGAATAAGGTGCTCTACTTTATTCTATATATTCCATGTATCTTAATTTTGTAGATCACATGGGTGACACGATATCTCTTGAATTCACGACGATTACAAAATTCAAATCCAATGTTATTCGAGTTCTACAGAAATAGAGATTTGATGATTCTTTAAAAAGACCACTTACAGATCTGTTTCTATAAAGAATGACTAGATTATATTTTATATCAGAAAAATAGAAACATTAGAGATTTACTTGTTCTACATTAAAGATCTATAGTGAATCTACTGCTGATTTTTTGCTAAATATATTTCAAGATCAATTTCAACCAAATCAATTTTGAACTACTCTAATCTGAAGAACAACCATTCTGATGATGAAAATCAATTTAATATCAGTTGCATACTACTGCAATTGTGAAGATTAATTGGAATGTATTTGTCCAAACAATACTCTTTTATTTTGAGTACCATATTCTCGTTCTATGCTATTTTGATGGGTTCTATGTTTAGAACCATACAGATCTGTTTTAGCCTTAAACTATAAAGGTATCACCTTCATGTAATCTGTTGTGGATGGTCTCGTAAAAAGATGGTCGACTAGTGAAAATCATTAATCTCGTGAAGAAGAGTATTGGTGGAGTGGACTGGAGGATGTTTGTGCCCCAAACCACTATAAATCATTGCATCCAGATATCTATTTATTTCTTCCCCATAAATAATATGATAATGATAAAATGATATAATTGTTTATTATCATGATTTATCGATAAGTATTGAACGAAACAATTCACCCTCCCCTCTTGTGTATATTTTGTATAACCCGATCTAATAATTGGTATTAAATGATGGGTTTTTGTAAAAGCTATTGAATGATAAAAGTAAAAGATGATACAGATATCTCAATCGTTGATACATGAGAGGGAATTTCAATTATTTGAGCTCCTTACTTCAATGGTGAAAATATGGATGTTGGAAATCGTGGATGATCATCTACCCCAAGAATCTTGGATATAGAGTCTAATAAAAAAATTTATCTTCTTATTATATTCTAGAGAAACCTGAAACATGGATTGCAGTTACTAAATCAGAGTATGACATAAATTTAAAAGCTATGAATTCTAATATATGTGTTCTAGGACTAGATGAATTTAATCGAGTATCTCAATGCCCGATTTCCTATGAGATGTGGTAGACAATTTTAGTTGCTTATGAGGAAACTAAAAATAGCATAAAAATGAGGTATGATATAACAAAACTTAAATTTGATACATCAAGAATGATTGATGGTTCAAGCATCACTCAAATGAATAGAAGGCTTACAGAGATAGTAAAAAACATTACTGCCTTGGGAGACCATATCACCCTAGCAGATCGTTCCTTGAATGTACTAAGAGTACTACTATAACGAACCATACTTTACATACATTTTTATTACTTAAAAATTGAATCATACTTATTACAACATATAACAAAACCATGAATGGACCGTATAGGTATAGTGTCTTTAGAAACTGGGAAACATAAACAACTGGTTCATAAAGTGTCTACATTGTCTCCCATTTATTTCATTATATCTATAGTCCATTTTGGGATATCTTACTTAATGAGCTTCTTCCTGACCTGGGGAAAGAAAACATACAAAAGGGTGATCTCAAATGCTCAGTAAGGGTAAACGAAAGAAATATCAACCACATCATATTCATATCAACATAACATTTTGGAAATATTAACCTGAAAAAGAGAGCATAATTTCATAACATCGGATAAATCATAGTAGTGAAATGAAATCCCAAAAATCATAACTTAAAACATGAAACTTTGTGTCATACACACATAATCATAGAGAATCATTTCTTATTAGTCAAGACTCATTTCCAAGAATATCTTAGTGGACAATGTCCATTTCTGAACCGAGTTCACTCCTCGTTTCAGTCATGTTTCACTGAACCGGTTTAACCTGCCGTTCTAGCCATGTCTATCTCATGAGATATAAAATATTCACCCAATGCATTGGAGGGAGATATAGGTACCACCCATCTCATAATGATACCATTCTTATGTGTGCCACAAAATCATAAATCATATATCATTGCATAACCCACGTAGTAAAAATGGGATTCTTAGACAACATGACATCATAAAACAATTCATATAAGATAAAGGAATTCATAAAAATAATTCCATCACAACATAATCAAATCAATATAATAATATGGATAGAAATAGGACCCTATATTATCTTAGATGGAAAATAATTTTGATAAAGCACTTGAACTCCATTCTTGAGGAAAATATCCTTTCTACTTCAAAAACATTTTCCTTTCTTTAACATGTCATAAAATTTTAATCTAAAAGAAGTTGATTAAAAATAAACTTGAAAACATGTAAAAGAAACTTCTTGGAAACAATTTTTTAAAAATCCATTCATACTGTATAAGTTAAAAAAACAATTTTCTCGTACATTTGTCAGAAAAGTCAAAAAGTACCTCATACGAAAAACGACAAAAGATTCCTTTCATATATTTTACTAAAAACTCACCGAAGGGTAAAATTGGTTTTAAAAAATTGTAGGTGGACGTAAAAATATTACATATTTAGGAAACATGGGTGTGGATGATAAAATACACCCCAATAAATTCTGAAGTATAAACAATCTCGGATAAAAATTGAGATTGCGAGATTTTCCATTACCTTAGGTCTGATTTCCTTCGTAAGTGTCTGAACCTCCTGTATAATTATTTAAATAATGTTATTGACTTATTATAGAATCATAATTATTGTTATGATATCATGTATGGTCATATTCATAGCTTCTTATTAGTAATATTTCATTACTACTTGTTATTCGGGTGTTTATTACTTTTCGTTCTTATGCGTGTTTGTCGAATAAATTCTTATTCTTCTCTTTAGGTTATATATACCTCATTTCAATAATGGTATTAGTATAATATATATCATATTCATTCATTCAATTCATTTATATAATCATTATGCAATGAAGATCATGTAGAACGAATCGCATCACATCGTGGAGATGGTATTCCGTACGTACGCATGAGCAATGATATCTTTCCCATGATCATGGAATTGTATTGGAGTGTATGTATACTATTTTAGAATCAATAACACTTTACAATAATCATATATATTCATTACTTTCACCCTTATACCCATCCAAGTAAGGTGTTGGTGGAAAATAGATTATACCACGGCGTGGAGACGGTATTCCCTACGTACGCATGCACGGTGATTTCGTTTTCTGTAGGATGGATAAGAGGTGAAATAGGGTTTTTTCATATTTATAATAACATATAAGTATATGAGTGATACTGATGTTATTACCTCATAATGAAACAACTAATTAAGAGGGGGTCGAAGAATAATGGAACTTGAAAAAAATGGTAGAAGGTATTACCTCTTTCTCGAAGTGCCTCTTTTAAACTTTCTTTTAAGGTACTAGAGTTGGTCTTTTGATAAGACCAGTACATCTAGTAGGTTTCCAAGGTAGTGGGGAAGTGAAATGGGCAGGGGTTGGCCACGCTTGAAGGCTCAAATTGGTGTGAGGAAGAGAGGGAGGAGGTGCCCCTTTATAAGGGAGGAGAGGGGCACCTTTGGAAATATAAGAAATATTAGTTTATATTAAATCCCAGCCCCACATAAAAACATCCAAAATGACTCATATCCGAAGAATAGATGAGATAGGGTTGTAATATCATCAACCAATAAAATTTAGGCATGTTAGGAATTTATTTTAAACATTATCAACTTGATTTATCCTTATTTATCAATTTAATTTTATTTGTGGTAATAATATTCTAAATTTTAAATTATTATAAATAATTACATATGTGTTGTGAATTTTCCATAATTTGACACTTTATGAAATTTTAGACCATATAAATTTTAATTTTTATTTTTAAATATTTTTGTGATTTTTAAACAATTTTATAATATGTTATTTTTATAAAATAACAAGTGTCAATTTTGACACTATTCATTTATTTGAATTTAAATAAAATATATAAAGAATATATGTTCGAAATAAAAGATTTAATAGATTCATAAAATGTAATATGTATCTAGAAAATTAGTGTATCGCATTAAATAGTTCATATAATATTTATTTTAATATTTTTAACACAATTTATTTGATATTTTAATTAATAAAATAATTTCAGCATCACTATTGTGTCATAATTAATGATAATTATTTAATCCCTAAAAATTATAAATAAATTCCTCTGATGTATATAAATGTATTAGATTTCTGGATACTATTCATGTTCGAATTTTCATTAAGTTTATCACCAAATTAAAATTATTAAACTTATAAGATTTAAGAATGTGACATGTTGTCACGTTCTTTGGTTTTAATAATAATTAAATTATTTTCATTGAAAAAAGTTGATTAAATGAATCTAATCCGACCCTTAGGTGATATGGGTCTCATTTTAGTCATCCAATAGGATTTTCTCAGGTGTTAGGATAATTTTATAATCTTATATTTACCCTTAATTACCTGATTTACCTTTAACTATGGTAAATAAAATTTACGGTAGTTACTATTCATAATGACCAAAAATAAAAAGTAGCCTATTAACATAATTTGGACCCACTAATTCAGAATATGGAATCCATTTTTCAAAATTCAAAACATATAAGTTGCAGTAATTAATTTAAAATAAATCCCATTGTTAAGAAAACGGGTTTTAGAAGTTAAAACATTGCCAAAGATTGAAATGTTTTTACATATGAATTCAATGTGAAATTAATGATAATAACATAAATTATATTAAATGGTAAAAATATATTCTATTTATACTTCAAAACCATTAAATATTATAATTTATCCATATAAATTATCTCAATGAAAAAAGTTGTTTTTAATTAAAAATTAGCATATTTTTACTATTCATCAAAATATGAAAGTTATCAGAAAAGTATCAAAAATTTATCCAAAGTAAATTTTTATACCCTGATTCAAAAGAAGAATAATATTGTGTCAAATTGAACTTATAAACATGTAAAAATCTAGATTTAATGTGGGTGCGCCATCAAAAGGCGGCAAAACTGTATTTTTTGAAAAATATTTCTTTTATAAAAAAAACTAATTTTTCTTTTTACCTCATTCAAGAAAATGAATAAGTTGAATTAAAATCTTATAAAATTCAAAATTCAATTAGTAATATTCATAACGTCTAGTTTTAATAATATTTTAATAGCATATCGTTGTTTAGTGAAACTCGGTAATGCGTACGACGCAAGCTATCGAGGAAGGTCGCGGTTGCGTGTAAAGCAAGCCAAGCTAGTGTTGTTTGTAGTGAAAGATCAATTTGATGATTTATATAACATAAAAACAAAATATTTCTCATAAAAGTCTCAGGTGTTACAACTACCAACCCAATGGAATGGGATATCAGCAACCATTAGGCATTCATCACCTGCTAAAAAACAAACTATGAGAGAATTGATTAGAACCCTAATTACGTATAAATTTGAGTTGGAAGATAGTGCTAAAGATCATAAAATATTTATAAAAAGATAAAATACTGCTTTGAAATTCATATCTTAGAATATGATCAGAAATATGAAAAAAGAGATAAAAAAGAAAGAAAGTTCTGACATATCTGATTTAGAAATGGAAATGGCATAGATTGCTAGATAAACCAATAAATTTAATAAGAAGAAGAATGGATTCATAAAATCTTTCAAGAAATATGAGAAAAAAATCAAAGGAAGACATATGATATGAGTTTGAGAAAATGGGTCACATAAGACCTGACTGTCCTCAGCTAAAAAGAGAAAAGAAAAAGATTTTTTCAAAAATACTAATTATGAGAAGAAATATAAAAGATAAATGAATGCCACATGGAGTGTTTGTGAATACTTTAGTAGCTCATCAATGTCTAACTCACACTACACAATAATTGACTTTTACCAACAAAAATTTAGTGAAAAACAATATATTTGTTAATATAAATGATTAATTCCAATAGATATTATGTTTTATTGGTATAAAATTCAAGTTCCAACATTTCTTTTTACTGAAATACATAACTGTTGTTTTTAATTGTTTAATACCAACATTTACTTTACTAACAATTAAATTTGTTACTTTATCATATTAATACTGACATTTTTTGCCAATAAATAGATCCATTGTTATTAATTATTATTTCCAACAGTTTATTTTCAACATATAAATCTGTTACTAGTATTTATTTAGTACAAACAAATCATTTGACAATATATTTTTATTAGTAACAGTTTATTAAAATAATTATATTACTATTATAAAAAATATAACTATATGGGAATATGTCATTTTATAAAAGGAAATAATTAAACAAATTATCTCATCTATGACAGTAGCCGCTCCCCGCCCCACACGATGGCCTCCCGATCTTCGTTGCTCGCCGACGATGCTGTAGAAATTCTCACCTGCACTCACACCCCCAGTTCATCACACCCCACACCCACACGCTTGATTATCAACAATTTCTCACGCCCCATCCACTGATGTTCGATTGTTTTTCTCCTATTTCAATTATAATGGTGAGGTGTAGGGAGGGGCATGGAGATAAACCCATTCATCAATCAATCTGTCCATGTTTGGCCCACTTATCAGGTATGTACTTCCTCTTTTGATGTTTTCATCACCTACAATCATGGGTATATATTTTTTGAATAGAATTGAATTTACATTAGGGTTTCAGTGAAATTCAGATTAAACGAGATTTCATGTTCTTATTCCCAAGGCACTCTTTCAAATTGTTAGATGGAAATTTTCGGCCTTGGGTCATGTTTCAATATTTCAAAGAAGTTTCCATGTTTTCAAGTAAATAATTTAGATTTAAATGGTGGGCATTGTCTAGTTCATTCTAAATTGTTTGAAATATTGAGATATTAATGATTCATAAAAGGGGGTATTGTAATCCAGAGATAGATTTCATGTGACATCCCCTTCGGTACTTTATTTTGTAAATGATTTCATTGGTCATGAAACCCTATTTGATGCCTTGTATGTTTATTACACCTTTTGTTGGTTTTTTAATAATTATGTGATTAATGATGTATAAAGGGGTTGTTCTATGAAAGGGTGTTGGAGGAGATGTGTGAGACATTACCTAGGTTTTCTATTGGTAACTATGTTGATTTTATGCTCACCTCCAAGGTTGGTTGGTCATGGGAACCTAATTTTCATGTTTGGAGTTCTTAATTCATGATAACTAAATTGATAAACTCGGTTTTAGGGTGTCCCTAGTTGTTCTTTTTTCGTAGGCTAGTGGGGAGGTGTCATTATGATGAGGTTGATGTAGAATAATATGGTGGTGTGTGTTATTATGGTTCAATGTGTATCGGTTGTTGATCAATGTTTTTTATATTATGATTAGGACCGGAACAAAATACTACCTAGGGTGTATTGCCTGACATTTTCATGATTAGTGGTTTTTCATAGGAATTTTAATTCCTTTCTTATCATATCCCCTTATTCTTGTATGGCTAGTGGGATAATTTGAATTATTTTACTGTCTTATTGAATATTGAAATTGTGTTGCCATATGGATTTTGTTTTATTTATTTATCACTAGATGAGTTTTCAAAATTTCATTTAAGGATGGTTTTTAATGGTTGATTTAATTAAAATTGGAATTCCCTTGTTATGGTGGGATATTAGGAAATATATGTAAATGGATTAAAATGGGCTTCTTTCGGTCTTCCTGGTTACCATTTTAATATTTCAAAGTGGATACATTTATAAATGATTTAAAATGAGGGATTCCATTATTTATGGAATTAGATATTCATAACTCGAATGGGATTTTTTCCATGGTGCCAAACCATAGATATAGTCCCAAAAACCATGGTTGTAGTGTAATACCATGGTTTACATAGACCATGGCATGTATTGTAACTTCAATGGGGTCTATGTTGGGACCATGGTCTTAGACTATGGTTGTAGGTCCTCAAGGACCTTAGTCCATGTGGTCCATAGCTATAGGATACCCTTCATTTTCCAATGACAACTATGTCCATGGTTTACGGGACTGTGTTCATAGGTACCTAATGCCACAGTCAGTAACTGTGGCCCTATCCTTTCAAAAAATTAAATAAATCCATTGAGATTTGATCCCAGGACCTCTTTTTTTTCCATATAATGCTTTTAGATTGACCTTTTACTCAACACATTTATTAATACACACATACACAAACACACATAGATATATAAATTATTAGGCATTAAAATGATGAAAAAACCCATTGAATCTTGGGATTAATGACTATGATCGAAGTGGGCCATGCACATTGGTCCAACCTATGAACACGGTCCAAGAAAAACATGGCCCTAGGAATTTCAAGAACACCTACAACCATGATCCATGTGAAACGTGGCCATATACCCTGTCTACTACAATGGTCTACCATGGGTTTGTCTATATAACAATTTACAATCAATTTCAAATAGAGTCATGGTCTTAGAACTTTCTCATGCTCTTCCGACCTATTTCACATGAAAGTTTGGAGTTTTTTACACTCACCTTCCTCCATGGTTTTAATTGACCATGGCTGTTTGTTGGCCTATCTTCACGCCCCACAGACTATCTATAGGATGTCACATTCATCCCTATAGACATTTTTAACAAAAATTATAGAAATATGCTGCTCTAAGGATATATTTTTATGACCCTAGATATAGAACCATGGTCTTAGATCAAATTTCTAGTAGTCTAGTGCTAATTTATTTAAAATAAAAAAGATTATTTTTTACCACATATCTATGAATAATTTACGAATTTTCTATTTAATGAATTTGCATAGACTCTATGGCAAGATCCTCCATGGTATGTTATTTATCTCACACCCTCCATTCACACTATAGTGTCTGTGTGTGTTGGTAGCTCTTTTGATCTATACAGGGTACAATTTCCCTTCATATTGGTTACCATTCTCTTAGGTTTATATTGGTGAGTAGAGTCTAGTGAGACCATAGGTTGCAAGGATGAGTCATGTGAATGGTTCAGTTTGAGTTTATATTTTATTTTGGATATCGATGTATTGGTCAAATTGGCATTTCATTATCTTTATACAGTTCTATTTATTGTAGCTTGATATGTGTTTTTCTGGATGATGCTTTCATGTATTAAAAAATAGGTTGAATCATTACATTACATATTATGGCTTCTTTGGTTTGTACATTTTTTAAATAGAATTATTGATGTCTTATGGACGTCTTATGTGTGGAGGGTGCATGCTGGACTTTCAGTAGATGATCTGATGGTCATTTTAACTACAATTTTAGGGAGAATCCTTTCCCAATGCGATTCCTTGATGTCCAAGAACCATTTATCAATCCATGGGTATCGGGAATGCCCATCGGGACTAGTGACAGGCCACGTCGGGTAACGCGTTAGTTCAACCTAAGATAGTTCATTACATTAATCCAATATGCAACGTTTGGTTCTAGTGCTTATAGTTATACATATAATACCAAGCAGGAATTGGTGTTTAATGTCATGAAGCTTTGACCAATAGCAGTAGAAGATAATGGTTATACATATTAGGCTAAATGGGGTGAGATGGTCTATCCAGCTAGGGGTAAAAAACCTATTTTGAATGGAAATCCTGATTTTAGTTTAGAATGTCAAAAGAAAGGTCCACATTGTTTTAGGTCCTGGTGCTTAGACCAAAGGAAGTGTGGGAGTTTAAGGTTATATTGTTTTGACCGTTGGGTGAGATGCTATATTCATTTAGAGAATTGTAAACCTGACTTGAATAGAAATCCCATTTCCACTGTACACTACCTATGAAAATCATTATATAGTTTGACATCATGGTGTTTGGAGTATGGGGTTATGGAATATAAGTTCTTACATATTGGACTGTTGGGAAATTCTATTTAAGGACATAAAGCTTCAAAATGGACTATGGGATACTTCTATTTAAGGACATACATCTAAGAAAAATGTTCTATAGGTTGAAGTTATACAACTAGGACTTTAGACCCAAAATAAAGATATATGAAATACATATTTAGGAACCTCACAATGTTGAGAGGTGTGAAGATCTCCCCATCAATGATGATCATTTTTTTGCACCATTGAGTAGAACTTGGGAATGGTGAAGGTCCCTTCCCATTTAGTTTCCAACATATGTGTTTTTCATCCAAGTATCTTTTTTGCACTCAATTCTAGCAATAAATCACCTTGGAATAATGAGTGAAGGAGATATTTCTTGTTAAATGATCTGGACACTTAATTACAATTGACTTAGTGAATGTGAAACAATTATATATTATTTTCATTTTGGGCTTCCAACAAGAATAGATTGTCCTGAGAACTTTAATCTGTAATTAACATATTATATATAGATTGCTATCCTCAATAATGGAAGTTGAAATATAGGGAGAAAGTAGTCACTTGGCTGGATGTTTGAGTTGTCATATGATATTCCCACATGGATTTAGAGATCTCTCTATGCCATCTCATCATCTTCTAGTCCACTATATTCTACAAAACGATAAAGATTACTTTGTTAAATTTCTTTATCTTTCCATTCACTTGTGAATGATAACAAAATTTATAGTTGGACCATGTGTATAACTTAGATAATAAATGGTTCATGTTAGATACTCAGATGATGGTACTATTTTTTGGGAGTATGGTGTGAGGGATCCCATGTCAATTAATTATCTGGTAATTTATAAACATGATAAAAAATATAGTCAAGAACTCCAGGATGATAATGGATTTTTCCCATTATGATATGAATTCGGAATCTTTAAAGATGAACATGAATCATTAGGCTATTGAAACAAACAAGGAACCATAAAATCAATTCACCATTTATAAAAATTCTCGATGTACATTTTTGTATGATTAATCTTTGGAAGATAATGTACGTTGTTGGAATGAACCTGACATTGATGAAACTTTGTGGTGAATTTAATGCAGTAACAATCCATGTTGTACCAAATTTTGACGAATCTATAGATCCGGTGAGAAAGGTTAAATATATTATGGATATCACCACATGATCCAGTACGAACCTCGTATAATTCCCATGGAATATTTATTTTATGTTTAATCCTTGCATTCCATTTATGGAAACATTGAAATCCTAGTTATCTATTCTTTGCAAAATTCTTGTACACATTATGTGTAACCAATGCACATATAATTGATTATTCATGTTCCTTAGATCCAGGTATATTGTATAAACTGTTGTATAAAAAATTCGTAGTAATTAATCATATATTTGTTTATTCATGGTTTTCCATTTCAGGTCAACACCGTAGTCATCTTCCCAACTTATCAGTGGGACATCAACATAATTTGTGACTGCATATTCGACTCTACAAATATTTCATGACAAAAAAACCCTATTTGAGATCAGTAGATGTTTTGAGGTATTTTCTATAACCATGTGTTATTATATTCTTTCTGAAAATTAACTGTCTTTAATTGTTTCTCTTTCCATTTTTTACTGATATCACTTTTCTATAACATCTTCTAAAAAATTTATCAGAATAGGTAATTTCTGGAAGCAGTTATGGTTATGTCATGTTATACAGTTCTGTTTATTGACTACACAACTATTTCTCTACCTTTAATTTCTTGATGTATTGGTTTTATGCCACTTACAGTAGTTTTGATCTACTTTTTAATTACAATTGTTTTAAGATAAATATAACCAACACCATTGGTTTTCTATTTTTTTTTCTTTTCAAAATGCATACCAATGAATAGACTTATGGTTTGAAGAGTTCCAAAGAGAAGACACTATTTTTTTAATGATGTTTTCAAAGTTTGGCAGATCAAAATCAATTTCTCACATTCTACTAATGATTGTTTTATTCTGAGCAATGCTTTGTAGTTTTATATAAGTGCTTCCAAAAAAAGGCTTAAGAAAATGTTTTTAAACATAATTATTAATTCTTTATGTTGGAGCACTAGATTGTTGCATTTGGTTAGCTTTCGTTGCGTGATGAAATCATGTTTCTATTTCAGTTTTCCAGGAAGATTCTGAATGTTTTATTTGTTAATTTAATGAAACTGTTTTTGATAGTCTAGCGGCGTCTCAACATTGAAATTGAGCATTATTTGTGTTTTCAATGAAAATAGATGCATTTTTTTAAACACACATGCTTCTCTTTTGTTCCAGTCTGATGTAGTTTTATTATTGAATATCTTTAGAAATATTAATTGTATTTTGAGTGAATTATATGGCTTTGTGGTTACAATCCCTTTTGAGTATATGAAAGAGGCTCATGGATTGAACATATTGACCCTGCATGGAACATAGATGAGATTCTTTGTTGAGATGTCAACATAGATGAATGAAAAATGTCAATTATATGGAGATCATTTTCTCTATTTTCATTTATTTCTATTAAGGTTTCAATTCATGTAAATATTTTTCACTAATTTGTGGATATGCTCTTTGGTTGTGTGTGGTGTAGATCATGGAGCTGAAGGTTATCGGATAATAGCGGCTTCAAGATTCTTTTTGCTATTGGAGCTGACTTTATTTTTTGAGTTTTCAAGAGGGATGATGAATGACGAATAAAAAATGCTCAATCATTTTTTTACACATTCATTTTATTTTTTGTTTCAATTTATGCTGATATTTTTCACTGATTTGTAGGTATTTTTTTTGGTTTTGTGCGGTGTAGATCTTGGAGCTGAAGGGTGTGACATAACAGAGACTTGAGGTTTTTCAATGTTACTAGAGTCGATTTGGTTTGTTTCTTCTAATGGGTTACATGGGGGTGATGAAAGATCTTTGGCGAGACTATTCTTATACAATGATGGGTGTCAGAGGATTGCAGCCAAGAGACATTATTCCCTTTTTTCATTGGGTGGGGGGTGGGCAATGGGATGGCGGGTGCTGCATAGATGGATCATGGGTTTTTGTGTTTTTATGATCTTTTTAGGTATCAACTTCAACTATGTATTGATTCATTTTGTATTAAATTATATTAATAATATAAATAATCTTTTTCTAATTTTAGACATTTATGAAAATCATCTTCGATTTAATAATTAAAACAGTTGTATAATATATGATAAATTAATAAATATAATATGAAATTTTATTGGAAATAAATTTTTTGAATTTTCATGTAAATGTAATTTATAATTTGATATTATATGCTGTTAATATTATTACTAACGGATATATTTGTCATATAAAATTGTTGGTAAACACTTTGAAAAACATATATATTATCTGTTGGTATTATTTTAACTATAACAGAACAATTTTATCTGTCACAATAACATTTAGCGACAGAGTTTTTATCGACAGTTTAGTAACAGGATATTTTTTGTTGGTAAAACGGTTTACCAACAGATAATTCACTTTTACCAATAGATATACCCATGTTGGAAAAACCTAATTATTTTGTAGGGTCATAAAAATAAGAATCAAATATAAAAGCAAACATGTGCTTTATGGATGAAGATAATGAGGTACAATCTTATTACTCTTCCAATTCTGATTTTGACCCTCGCTCTTCAAATGACAAACTAGAAGCCTACTGTAATATGCTGAAAGAAAAATATGATTTCTTATTTAAGAAGAATAAATCACAGAAAAATAATCACAATGAAATTGTAGGAGAAATAGACTCTTTTCTCAAACAACATCAATAAATAATTATGAAATATTACCCATCTAACACAAACAGTACAGATCATGAAAATAAGATCAAAACACTACAAGAAGAAGTAGAAACCTACAAAAGTGAAACTCTATTTTTTTAAGAAGAAAAATAATTTAAATGAAATTCATGGTACGAATGTGATTACGAAAGAATATATGGAATAGGAAGTAAGGTGAGAAAACTAAACTATACAAAAATAATTTTGTTCCAAATTCAAAATTTTCAATTTGTAGTTACTGTGGATCAAAAGGGCGTATAACTAAGAATTATTATTTAAGTATTCCCCAAAATAGTGGAATTAAATAGTCCATTATTTCAAATAGTGTATTTGACTTATATTATTATAGAAAAACAATGTAAATCTGGATTCCTAGATCACCACTGGCTAATACTACATGACCTAAGAGAATATAGGTACCAAAATAAACGATTGATTAAATGAATTTACAGGAAGTTGGTCACAAATGAATAAAATAAATATGGTACCTGGATAGTGGTTTTTCTAGGAATATGAGTGTAAGATCATCGAAATTTAAAAAATTGACTCAAAATGATGGTGGTTTAGTCACCTTTGGTTACACTAACAAAGGAAAAATCATTGGTGTCGGAACTGTTATAGATCCAGAAGTTTCCTCAATCAATAAAGTAATTTACGTAGAAGGATTGAGACATAACTAGATAAGTATTTTTAATATTTGAGATGATGGTTAATATATTTATTTTTCTAACAACTACTGTTATATTTTTAAAGATAAATTACATAAATTTAGAGCATGCAGAACTAATAATGTTTACACCCTGGACATAAATTCTTTATGAAAAAAAAGTAAACTTTTGAACTGATAAAATAAATGAATACTAGATCTAGAATATAAGTCCTAGAAATTTATATATTTATTATTTACATAATTTGTATAATAAATAGTTAGTTTCTGATTTACCTAGTCTTAAATGTGATAGTAAAAGATTCTACGATGCATGCCAAATTGAAAAGAAACATAAATTGTCCTTCAAATCAATTATGTAAATTTATACATCTAAACCTTTAGAATATATCCATATGGATTTGTTTGGACATTCAAGATTAACAAGTTTCATTGGTAAATTATAAGTATATGTTTTAGTTAATGACTATTCTAGATTTACATTGATATATTTTCTAAAAAATAAAAATGACGCTTTTACTATATTTTAATGTTTTTGAATAGCTGTTCAAAATGAAAATGATTTTAAAATTATTTCATTAGGAAGTGATGATGGTAGAGAATTTGATAATTATTAATTCCATTCTTTTATCTCAAATCTAGGTATTAAACACGCCTTTTATGCACCAAGAACACCTCAACAGAATGGAATTGTTGAAAGAAGAAATACAAGTATTCCAAAAATTTCTAGGACTATACTAAATGAATATTGTATTCCTATCTATTTCTAGGTATAAGCTTTAAGCATAGCCTTGTATATAATGAATAGAGTTTTAATTAGACTAATTTTAAAAAATACACTCTATGAACTATATAATAATAGAAAACCTATTGTAAAATACTTAATTTTATTTATGCAAGTTTCATATCATGAACACCAAGGAAAATGTTGTTTTGTTTGATCAAAAATATGATGAAGTAATTTCCTTAGGATATTCTACTACCTCCAAAGCTTATAGAGTTTTTAATAAAAAATCAATGATTGTTGAAGAATCAGTTCATGTGATATCTGATTAGTCTAACCCTTTTGACAAAAGAAAATATCAAATTGATGAATATCAACCTAATTATAACATGAGACATAAAAACCTAAGAATAATTTTGAAAATGATATAAACAAAAATAATTCATGTTTAGAAGAACATGACACTAAAAAACATATTATCATTTTACCTAGACAATTAAGAACTCAAAAAAAATCACCCTTTAGAAATTGTTATAGGAGAGATAGATACAAGAATAAAAACTAGAAGAAATATAGGAAATCTAGTTTAGTTTTATGCCATTATATCTCAAATAGAACCTATGTTAATAGAAGAAGACTTAGTTGATGAAATTTGAATAATAGAAATTCAAGAAGAACTAAACCAATTCAAAAGAAATAATGTTTGGAAATTAGTTGAAAGACCAAAGAACTATCCGATTATAGGAACCAAATGGGTATTTAGAAACAAACGAGATGGTCAAGTAGTTATAAATAGAAATAAATAAAGACTAGTAGTTAAATTATATAATTAGGAAAAAGGTATAGATTATAATGAGGCATATTTCCATGTACCTAGATTATAAGTCATTAGAATCCTTTTACCTATGTATCTTATAGGAACTTTTAATTATTTCATATGGTTGTTAAGATTGAATTTTTAAAATGGTTATTAAATAGAGGATGTCTATGTAGAGCAACCTCATGTTTTTTAAAATTCTCAACAACCAGATTTTATTTTTAAACTTACTAATGCTCTTTATGGCCTTAAACAAGTACCAAGAGATCGGTATGAAATATTAAATTATTTTCTTTTGAAAAATGATTTTACTATTGGTATATTAGATCCAACACTTTTCAAGAAAACTACAAAATATAATATTTTATTAGTTCAAATTTATGTTGATGATGTAATTTTTGGATCAAAGAATAAAAAACTTTTCCATGAGTTTTCAAACATAATGCATAAAGATTTTGAAATGAGTATGATGGGAGAACTAAATTTTATTTTAAGACTTCAAATATATCAAAAATATTTTAAAAATGTTTTGAATCAAAGAAAATACATTAATTATTTTCTAAGGAAATTTGGACTTGAAAATTGCAATACATTCACAACTCTTATCGATATTAATAAAAAACATTACATTGATGAAACTGTAAAACCAGAAGACAACAAGTTAAATAGAGGTATGTTTGGTAGATTCTTATATCATACTGCTAGCTGGATAGATATTATGTACTCAGTATTTATCTGTGCAATATTTCAATCAAATCATAAAGAATCTCATCTTACAGCTGTCAAAATAACTATTTGATATATAAAATGAACTATTTTTCTATCTCTTCTTTACACAAAAACATTTGATTTTAATTTAAGTTCATACTCAGATACAGATTTTAGATGATTTAGATTAGATAGAAAAATCACCTTAGGATCCTGTCACTTTTTATGAAAATAATTAGTGTCATGATCTAGTAAGAAAAAAATACACAATTCCTTTATCAAAAACTGAGAAAGAATATGTATCTGCATACAGTTTTTGTGCACATGTTTTCTGGATTAAAAACACCCTTATAAACTTTGGACTAAATCTTGATAAAACATCTATTTTATGTGATAATTATAGTTTTATAAAAATTTAAAAAAATCCTATAAGTTATTATAGAACTAAGAATATTGATATTAGATATTATTTTCTAATAGATTGTCTTCTTAAAATGATATATTTTTAGAATTTATAAATACTAAATTATAATTATCTGATATTTTTACTAAACTACTTCCCACAACATGTTTTGATTTTATTAAGGGGTAGATAGGTTTATTTAAATTTAAATAAAATTTATTTTATTACAATTTTTAATTTTTTAAAATAAATTATATTTAATCTTAATCTTAAATTTATTTGATAATATTATTTTTATTTTTATTTTTTCAAAATTTAAAATAATTTAGTTACTTATATTATAAATAAGTTATGATTTTATTTTTATTCTATAAAAACTCTTAAATATGCTGCATACAGTTTAATTTATTTAGAATTCTATAATGATTATTATGTATGTAATGATACTTGAATCAAGGATCTATTAGATCCTGTTTTTAATTCTAAACCACTTGTTCTCTCAAAACCTTTCGAACTACTGAAACCCTTCACCTCTTTCTTCTTCCCTTGCTTGCACCTTCAAAACCCTAGAAAATCCTACCTTCAAGATTTTTGATGGAAATGGAAAATAAAGAGAATCAAAGAAGGTGAACCCAATGATGTTAAGTGTTATCATTCAAATGGATAAAAAATCCTTCAGGGAAAAGTTATTGATCTAGAATGGTTGTATCAGATGAATCTGATAGTGAAGGAAGCATTATCTATTAAAGGTATTAAAAATATAGTCATTTAGGATAACACTGAATTTTTTTATGAAGTTGAGTTGAGACATTTTATTAAAACCAGTCAATTTATTTGGGGAGACACAGAAGATTCGATTATTTCGAAGATTGAAGAGAGAGAGTTATCAATCTCCTATATTGAAATTGCAAGGATCTTGAACTGCCTTAATGAGGGAATTTTCTATTTTGATCTAAAGTCAATCTGGGATAGTAATCATAAATATAAGGATATTATTTCTTTTTTAATTTGGTTGTTCAAACATAAAATAATGTTAGTAAAAGAATTAGAACTAGATCAGAAAATGTTGGTTGTGTTTTTTCTGATTGAGATAGCCCCAAGGATATCTGATATAGAGAAGATTATTTTTCCAGAAATGTATATAATTCTCTGGTGTTTATGTAAAATAAAGAGGAATTTTCCATGATACATGATTAGATATTTGAATTATTGTTCTCAACTTGAGGATCGAATGATTTTCTATCATTATGGAAGATTCATTTCAATGTTGTTGTTTAATAAAGATATGGTATGACTGATTAATGAGAGAGTCATACAATATCATAGTAATGTGTTGAATGATGGAACATTTAAAGAGCTCAGATTTTTATGGAGCACTGTAAAAGTTAAAATAATACCTATTAGAGCTGAAGAGGATCATGAATCTACTTAGGGGAGAAACATGCAAAATCCAAAGAAGGTATGGCTGAAACCAGAACATGAGAATTTTCAAAGACATCAAGAGGAATTAGATTTTAAATAGAATGTTAACCTGCTAATGAAGAAAATTAGGGAGGACTTATTAGTTCAAGGAAGAGAAAATTTGGTCAAGAACCTGTAACAGAGACAATTCATGAAACAGTATATATTTTAAGTAATAATTTTTTTTCGAGAATCTGTTCAAGACGAAAGACAAGATGAAGCTACTTCTAAAGCTGAAATGGAAGTTTTTCCTTATTGGGAGGTAGAGAAAAGAACATAAGAGGTACCTCAGATTAGAAAATATAAATAAATTGGAATTCTAGATTAATATGTGTATCAGATTGAATATGTACATCATATCCAAGAAATGATTTGTCAAGAAATTGCTCAAGAAGAGAACCTGTCTTTAGAAGTTGAGTTTGAAGATCAACTTGTTCTAGAAAATTTCTCTGAAATTCATAAAGAAGTTCTGAAAGAGTCTTTCTCAGTAGAGATTTATAGAAAAAAATCAGTCGAGAAACAAGTGGAGTATGATTATGAAAAGTAATCAGATTCTCAATCTTTACCAGTGATCTTGTTAAATCCAATTATGAATCAATGACATGGTGCTTCTAATTCTTTGTCTGATCCTGTTGAGGAACATGTCAGAAAATTTAACAGAGATAAAGTATAAAATGCTGCTTTAAGAAGAGATTTAGAAAAAGAGAAATAGATATTTCAAAATCTGAAATATTGTTCTATTTCAAACCAAGAGTTTGATATTTTTAAAAATGAATTTCTCAAAGATGTTGAAAAATTATAAGTTGAAGTTATATTGAAATCATATTTTTCAGAACTAAAAATGTTTTATTAGGAAACATTTTGAAACTATCACAGGAAGTCAATAAAGTACATTAGGTAATTCACTTGATTTGATCAAAATATTCCAATCCATTACAACTATAATGAGAAACATGAATGACACATTGCAGGATTTAAAGTGTAATAGAGATCCTTTGCATGTTCTGTTGGACAATCAGAAACAACTTGTTGATTATCTTACCTCAAGTGAACCTGGTATTACAGAATTACTAATTAGATTCACTAAGAATCTCAATCAGTTAATGGATAAGGAAGAGATATTGCATGATTTTTTTAGGGTGAACCTCATTGAAGATATTCATTTGACTCAATAAGGAATAGATATTCTAATTCAGATGGGAGACGGTGTAATGAAGAGATTAAGGTTACATTTGGCAGAGTTGGAGGATATTATTCTGAATTATTTCGAAACCCTTCTTCTAACCATTATCCCAAAAACCTTGATTCTTGATAATTCATGTACTTGTTTATTGTTTTATCAATGAAATTTGTGGTTAATTATATTTTATGATTTATTTAATTTGTTTATGTCTATGTTAAACTTCCTAAAAAATCCATATTTTTTTACTGATAAATGGTTTATCATAACACTTTCTTATATGTTCTGTACTACATTAAATTTGTTATAGACATTATTATATCATTCTTTTTACATAAAAAATGGTGAAAATTTTGGATAAATACATCATTTTACTTTATTTTTTAAATAGATTTTGGGGGAAATATTTTTGAGAACCTTTAAAGAGAAATTTGTATAAACCAGTATTGTATATTTTGAAAGAGGTATTAAAAGTAAAAATTAAATATTGTTTCAATCCTTGAAAAATTATAAAGTATATGTAAATAAATTTATCGGGTTTTTAATCATAAAAAAGGAGAATATTATTGAGCATGTATTATTTCAACAATACTCAATATTTTTATAATGATCTTGATGCTCAAAAATACCTTTATTTGTTATTCTAATGAATTTAATTTTAGTATATTTCATGAAATTTATATTTTTTATATTCCAAATTTTGGAATAATATTAAGTCAAATGATTCTGGTGAAATATTTTTCAATGTGTCTGGAAAGAAATTCAGTGTGTTCTGAAATCATTGTTCATACTGTATGTTGGAGAGTGTAGCATAAGGATTATATCCTACATTTATTTTATGGGAGTTCATAAATTTATGTTTAATCAACCTTACGTTGATAGAAAAAATTTGAAAAAATAACCTTACATTTGGAAGGAATCTTACATTTGTTATATGAGAAATGTATGGATGAAGAACCATACATAAGTATGGAACCTTACATTTTCTTCACAGAAGTATGGATCATCAACCCAAATTTTTTAATAAACCTTATGTTCTGAATCTAAAGAACGTATGGATAATATACCAAATATTAGAAAGATGGTGACAAAAGTATGGATCATCAACCTTAATTTTTTAATCAAACATACATTTTGAACCCTATGTTTGATCTCTTTAAATGTTAGAGATTTGTATTTGTAACTTCATCGTGAAATAGTCTTTTGCTGAATATCAAGTTGATTTCAAGCTCGATTAAAATCCTGTTTTTAAAAGAGAATATTTCATTGATTTAACAACTTTTATACAAAATTCAAAGGAGAGAATTAAGAGGAGGATTTTGTATTGATTATAATAGGGAGTTACGACCACTCTATTATTCAGACTTTTTTAATATTATGATCTGTTAGGTTAATTTTTTTTGATTTAAATTTATGCATAAGGTGATAACATTTATTCTATATATTCAGTGTATGTGAATTCTATAGATCACACTGGTGACATGATATCTCTAGAATTCATTGAGACTACAAAATTCAAATCCAAATATATTTGATAGTCACAAAAATAGAGATATCATTATTCTTTAAAAAAATATTTTATTGATCTATTGCTATAATGAATGATCAAATTATTTTTTATATCAGAATAAGTGAAATGTTGAAGATTTAATTTTTCTACATTATAGATCTATCGTGAATCTACTATTGATCTGTTGCTGAATATATTTCAAGATCAATTGCAACCAGATAGATTCAGAACTGCTCTTATCTAAAGAACGACCTTTCTAAAGACGAATATCCATTTACTGTCAGTTGTGTACTGATGCACTGTGTGAAGATTAATCATAAATTATTTTTCAAAACAATATTATTTTATTTTGAGTATCGTCTTATCGTTATAATATTTTTTGATGTGTTCTGTATTTAGAACCAAAAGGTTCAATTTTAGCCTTAAACTCTAAAGGTGTCAACTGCCTGCACTCAGTTATGGATGGTCTCGTAAAAAGGGGAACGACTAGTGAAAATCACCAAGCTCGTGGAGAAGAGAATTGGTGGAGTGTAATGGGGGATTTTGTGCCTCGAAAAACAATAAATCTTTGCATCCTGATATTTGTTTATTTCTGCTGTATTAAATATATGATAAAGATAAAAGAAGAGAATTGATTATCATCAATATTTATAGAGAATTTTTGAAAGACACAATTCACCCCCCTCTTGTGTATATTTTTTATAACATGATCCAAAAAATATAATTTTAAAAAAATATAAATGAAATCATTCTTTTAAATTATGATTCATAAAATAATAAAATTATCTTTCAGATGATAATAGATTTTTAGATATGGGTATAATTATTTTTGTTTCAAAATAATTCCCTCAAATGGGTGCGTTAACAAAATAGTGCCTTTGATAAAATTCATAGATCCCCTTTTTGTAAAGGTTTATAGAAATAATAATTATAATAATAACAATAGTAATAATCATCATCACATAATAATTCTGAAAACAATATTCCCCTTTCATAATATAGTAAAAAATTATAGATCCATATAATAATAATTTTGAATAAAATAACTATAGATTTAAAAAAATTAATTGACTCAATAAAATTTAAATCAATATAATATCATATTTTCAAAATTGTGATTTTGATAATAAAAATATAAAATTAAAAAAATTGAACACTTTATTTTGAAAATACAATTCCCTTACCTGAAATTAACAATATAAACAAGATTGAAAAATATTTTATTCACTAAAGAACATGGAAATAATAGTATTGAATGTAGAAAATAGAAGGGACCATGGGAAAGGGGTTTTAGTCGGTAAATTGGGAGTCTAAGTATATATATACACAAAAAGGTTTAGATTTTATGATGAAGATATGAAAAAATTATAACTGGGTACTAAAGGTTACTGTCATGGAATTGATAATAGTAAATCTGTATTATATAATATTGATGCATTATGAGACTAAATAAGGTTTTTATAATTCCATTGTTATAGGTATATTTCATATATATTCATATATATATAAATTGATGCAATTTGGGTTTAAAAATTGATAGTATTTGGTTGTGTAAAAAAACACCCCTTAAAATTTGATTCTCAATATATATTTATGTTTTTATCATCCTCTCCAAGATTCCATTGGAAGATATAGATCACCATTGGAGTTCATGGGATAAAAAAAAATATACATATGAAAACGTCTATAAATGTTTCTCATTAGAAACTCAATAGTTGTGGTAGGGTCGGTTTAAGGTGCACTATGGGTAGGTCATAACAATGATTGTAGTCATACTTATAAAAGAGGATTAGGAAATGATAATGATGAAAATCATTGAGTGTTTGATTCTGCATGTTGATTAAAGGAGTAGAGATGTTGATCAGTAACGAAGTTGACACTCAAGAACATCAGATAGTTGGGATTTGTTTTGTTGAATAATCATGATCTAAATGAGAGTTTTAATATAAGGTGATCCGAACCTAAAAGAACATGAACCTCAGTGGATATTTTCCATGTTGATGAGCTATATATTAATTAACTACCACTGCTTATTTTTTGGAGTTGAGGAGCCATTGTCAGCAGCTAGAAAAACATGCACACGCAAAAATGGGGATGAGCAAACCTGCCTAACCCCTTGTGTGACTATGGGCTCACCCCACACCATGAGGGAGCCAATGTATCCACTTTTTCTACCCAATGCAATGACTCAATGTTATAAGCTTCCAAGAAATCTTCTTAGGCTATCCATATGATTGTACCATGATTCACTGTGTCATTTTCACCCCTACACCATTGTATTAAACTGAATTTGTATAGTAAATTCAAAAAATTGTAACAAATTGAATTTGATTTTTGAATCATTTATTTTATGTTTATTGCTATTATAAATTACAATTCTACTTGTCTTGAAAATTTCATTGAAGGTGAAGGTGTTTTTCAGGGCCCATGATGATGTCCAAGAAAAATGGGCCAAAATGCACAGGATCCAAGCACACCAGTGGATTAATCTGCACACTTCTACTAGAACGTGCATTCAATTGGGCATAAATTTTGTAGTCTGGTGCCAACTAAATATGGATACATTTCATATGAATAAACCCAAGACTCATTCGGACATCTGATGGCCTTTCCAACCTAATCATGCCAGCAAACCAAATCTGCATGGAGTCAAAAGTGGTGTGATGTGATCTGTCCATATATCGGGATATAGGAGTCCAATTTGTGAAACAAATTTGGTAGAGACATACAAGAGGCGGGGATACAACTTTATTATTTTCTCCAAATCACGATAAGGCTGTCTGGAGGTCTAAACAAATCGGAAAAGTCATTTTAATAATTTGTGTCCTCAAAATCACCTTTTCATTTTCCTATAAAATGGTACGTTGGGCTCCTCATTTGCAAGTTCTGCCAGGAGGCAAATATCTGGTATTTTGGGGACCCAAAGGAGTTCTCTCCTCATACATGGAGTTTTGGAGGCCCCTATCCTTATGCGGGAATCAAGGATGAAGAGGGAGTTCCACCCGAGCCTATTCCTCCTCTCGATGGAGAGCTAAATGGTGGCCGATCATTTCGAGGGAGCTACACATACTTGGGAGGGAGTTCCGGCACTTGATACTCTAATGGTTTTTTTTAATTTTTGCGTGGATTATTTCACTTATGTCTTATCTAAACATGTTTTCTACTTTGATTTCATTTCCTTGGTTTAATTAAGTGAACCTCTTTTCATTTCAATACTGATTGGGTTGAAATTTCAAGTGGGAAACTTGAGTTGTTCTGATTGGACAACAAAAGGATCCTCTTTTTCTCACACATAAAAAAGACATTAGTATGCTTTGGTAGCCTTTAATCAGTTCTTGAAGTCCAAACCTTGACAACATGATTGTTGTGTCAAGGGTTGTTACTTTGAGCAATGCTTTGAGAGGCAAGAGGGGAATCAAGATCTTGACAACCCTCAACCAAATAATTAAACAAAAACATGTCAAATTTTCAGAACAATGAACTATCCAAGATTTTTAGTGAACATGAAGTGATCTTATTATCTCATAATTATTAATCCTCTACCTTATTCTATCAAATATTAAACTCTTTAAGTTAAGTTATTTTCTTAAAACTATTTTCAAAATCACCCCCCTCTTTTAGTAATATTTATTAAAAATACACACTATATGCCACCAAATCTCCTTGAGAGAAAACCTAGGGTCTACTATAAACTATAAATCAACCTTAAAACATAATCAATATGACATGTAATTGCAAAGCGGTAAAATTTTGGCGTTGTTCCAGGGAGAGTTTTGGTTTTAGAACCTGTTTTTGAAAAGTATTTTTTTTGTAATTTTTGCGAATATTTATTTGTTTTATCTTATACATCTACCTATATTTTTTTTATTCTGGTCGATTTTTTGTATAGGTTTGGTTCATGACACGTTTTACTCTGGGAGACTTAAAACCTTTCAATCCTGAACCTGAGAAGATCCTACATCAGCGACCCCGAGATACACAAGAGGAACCTTTGAAGGAGGACACACAAAACATCAACAATCATCTTGATCTTTTTTCTTCTACTATGAAAACCCACATTAAAACTGAAATTAACATGAATAAAATGGATGAAAAAAATTGAACAATAAAAGAACTAACCTCACCTGATGTTGATATTCAGGCCACATACATTCAATTACAAGGCAAGGCACCCAATTTTGAACTAAAATCTGGTTTAATTCATCTATTACCAAGATTCCATCGACTTCCTAGAGAAGATGCACACAAGAACATAATATAATTTCATACTGTTTGTTCAACATAAAAACCTAATAATGTGGATGAGAAACATGTAAATCTCAGAGCATTCCTATTTTCATTAAAATACACTACGAAGGATTGGTTGTACTATGTTAATTCACCAATAAGAGGTTGGGCAGACGTGAAATGCCTTTTCCTTGAAAAATATTTCCTAGCCTTTCGAACTACAACAATAAGGAAATAAATTTTTGGGATAAGAAAATCTCAAGGGGAAACACTTCATGAATATTGGGAAATATTTAAAATGTTATGTTCATGTTTTCAACACCACCAAATAAGTGACCAACTTTTAATTCAATATTTTTATCAAGGTGTAATCCATATTGATCGAAATATGATTGATACTACTGTAGGTGGTGCGCTTGTAGATAAAACCCTAATTGATACAATAACCTTAATTGAGAACATGGAACAAAACACTAAACAAATCGATACAAGGTCTGGCATACCCATTCAAGGTGTCCATGAGGTGAAAAGTACGGAATTCGAGAATAACGTGGACACAATGTTCAAAAAGGTATGTACCCTTATTCAACAATTTTTTCTTTCCCAAGGGAAATATCAATCTCCCCCTCTAATCCATTATGGTATATGTTCTTCTAACACCCACTACTCTGACCAATTTCCCCAATTGAGAGAAAATTTTAGAGTTCTGAGGCAATCTTCCCTGGATTCCCTTATAACCAACCATTTAGGTAAGAACCATACTATCCATCCTACTCTAGGTGGAATAAGAACCAACACTATATGCAAGCGGGGTATTCAAACCAACCTCCACAACAATGGAACCAACCAGGGCAGAGTGGTCATCAACCACCACCTAGAAACCCTCACCCACCCAAAGGCATTTCCAAAAAACACCTCAAAAACCCGAGCCTAGACTAGAAGATATGAGGAAACAAATGGAGGCCAACAATATCCAATTCCAACAAACCACTCAGGAATATATACAAGACCTCAAAACCCAATTAGGCCAACTAGCTAACTTAGTGGGTGAAATTCAAAGTCATTGGTCAGGTAAACTTCCCTCTCAACGAGTAGTTGACCCTAGGGATAAATGAAATGATAGTTCCATCACCCATAGGAGTGGAAAACAAATATAATGTAAAATTAATCCTCCATTATAGTCATCCCCACCTCAGGAAACCTCCATCCCAACCATTAAAAATGTTCCAAATGTTGAAGAACCTTGTCCTAAGATAATCCCTTCCAAAGGAAAGAGTGTGAATATTGATGAGTCACCTAGCCCAACCATTCCTCCTCTATTTCCTCAAAGGGCCACCCAACCATGAAAATAAAAGGAAACCAAACATGATAAGGAAATATTGGAAATTTTCAGGAATGTGTTGGTTAACATCCCATTGATTAATGTTGTGGAGAAAATTCCATGGTACGCTATGTTTCTAAATGAGATGTGTACACACCAAAGGCGACATCGAGGTGATGAGAAAGTGAAATTGGGAAAGAATGTTTCATCATTTATAGATCCATCACTCCCCACCAAGTGCAATGATCCTGAAACATTCTCAATTCCATGCACCATAGGGGAGTATTATTTTTCTAATGCTATGCATGATTTAGGTGCCTCAATAAATGTAATGTTTAACTCAATTTACTCTACATTGCATGTCAGGAAAATTAAGCATACTAGAATTATTGTTCAACTAGCTAATTAGAGTATTGCACACCCCTCTGGTGTGTTAGAGGATGTTCTTTTGAGGGTCCAAAATTTAATTTTTCCTACTGAGTTTTATGCGCTTAAAATAGAGGATGATAGGACGAATAGACATGACACGATTATATTGGGGAGACCATTCATGAAAACCACCAAAACCATAATTAATATCTTCAATGGTACATTATATAGGGAATTTGGTGGTGACATAGTCCATTTAAACATCCTTGATGCCATGAAGAAACCCTCAGAAGAACAGTCCTCCCTCTCTGTTAATTCAATTGATGTACTCCCTACCTATGCAAAAACAACTTTTCTTTCCCCCAATCCCATTTTGGAGTTTTCTTCATTGATAGAAATTCTAGGAATTGATTCATGCATTGATTGTTGTGGTGGTCTAGAAAAGTGTCATGCATGTTCATTTATTGGTGATTTCTTGAACACTGATGATCCACTGACCATCGATGACATTGCTAAACTTATAAAATCTCATTCCTCATCCGAGGTTGATACCATTGAGCAGTTAGATGAGATCAGTGACCTCTCACTTTCACACACACTCCCATAAATCCAAAATCCACCTGAATTGAAACTAAAACTACTGCCTCAAGATTTAAAATATTCATATCTTGATAATGGAAAAATTTTCCAGTGATCATTTCTTGTTCACTCCTTCATGAGCATGAATTGCGACTACATGAACTTTTGAGGGAGTATAAACAATCTTTGGGGTGGAAACCAGTGGAAATTCCTGGTATTATCCCATCAATTTTTACACATTATATTTTGTTAAATGATGAGGCTAAACCAGTGAGGAATACACAACATGGACAAAACCCAAACCTCTTAGAAATTGCGAAAAATGATGTAACAAAATTATTGGATACTGGAATCATTTACCCCATATCTGACAGCCAATGGGTCAGTCCCGTTAAAGTAGTTCCTAAAAAGACTGGCTTTACAGTAATTAAAAATGAAAACAATGAATTGGTTCCAACTCGTTTGTAGAATAGTTGGCGTGTCTGTACATACTATCACCGACTAAACCAACACATTAGGAAGGACCATTTCCCTTTTCCATTCAATGAAAAAATGCTAGAGAGGCTAGCAGGTAAGTCCTACTACTATTTCCTTGAAGGGTATTCTGGATACTTTCAGATCCATATCTCCCATGAGGATCAGGAAAAGTCAACCTTCACTTGTCCCTTTGTCACATTTTTCTATAGAATGATGCCATTTGATTTGTGCAATGCTCCGGGTACTTTCCAATGATGCATGGTTATTATTTTTTCGGATTACCTAGAGATTTGCATTGAAGTATTCATGGATGATATCACTATTTATGGCTCTTCTTTTGATGAATGTTTGAGTAGTCTTGGTTCAGTCCTTCACCACTGTATTGAAGAGAATCTTGTATTAAATTATGAGAAATGCCATTTCATGGTGAGAAAAGGTATAGTTTTGGGGAATGTCATTTCTGGGGATGGTATCCAAGTAGATAAATCAAAAGTTGATGTCATTTATTCCCTTACATTAACCAAAAATATATAGGTTGTGCTATCTTTTCTAGGTCATACTGGATTTTACCATCATTTCATTCATGACTTTAGTAAAATTTCACTCCCCCTAAACCGATTAAATCAAAATGAAAAGGAATTTTTTTTGATAAAGACCTTGAGGAATCATTCATTATGTTAAAATGGAGTCTCACGTCACCCCCAGTAATCCAACCACCACGGTGGGATTTACCATTTGAGCTCATGTGTGATGCCTCTAACTATGCAGTTGGGGTATTTTTTCACAAAGGGATGACCGAGCTCCACATGTCATAGCCTATGCCTCACATACTTTGGACCCTACCCAAGAAAACTACACCACAACTGAAAAATAATTCCTTTCCATGGTATTTTCCTTGGATAAATTATATTCATACATTTTGGGGTCCAAAGTCATTGTGTTCTCAGACCATGCAGCCCTACGGTATCTCCTTAAGAAACTAGAAGCCAAGCCACAACTCATTCGTTGGATGCTCCTCCTTCAAAAATTTAATCTAGAAATTAGAGATAAAAAAGGAGCATATAATGTGGTGGATGATCATATCAGTAGGATTCCACCATCCTCGGACATTGAATCATCCCCTTTTATTCCTATAAATGATACGTTTCCTGATGATCCATTATACCGAGTGCAAGATGTTATTCCTTGGCTTGCTGAAATTTAAAATTATTTTGTAGCAACTTGAACTACAACTGATTTCAATAAAAACCAATACAGTCATCTAAAACATGAGTCTCGCTGGTACATTTTGGATTACCCATACCTCTAGTGCACATGTAGTGTTCATTTCCTTAGGCATTGTGTTCCTGATACCAAGTTTTATTCTATCCTTAGATTCTGTCACACTCTTTCTTGTGGGGGAAGCTTTGGTCCCCAATAGACTATCTGCAAGGTCCTTGATTCTAGCCTTCTTTGGCCAACAATTTTTCGGGATGCTCATGATTTTTTCAAATCATGTCCTCATTTTCAAAGAATTTGGAATGTATCTAAAAGAAATGAAATGTCACAACAACCATTTCTCTTTCATGAAAATTTTGATGTTTGGGGGATTGACATTATGGGTCTATTTCCCAATTCCTTTGGTAACATGTACATTCCTCTGGCAGTTGATTACGTGTCAAAATGAGTAGAGGCATGAGCTACAGGGACTTATGATTCTATGTTAGTTGTAGAATTTTTGAGAACCCAAATCTTTTGTAGGTTTGGATTACTTAGGTTCATAATCAATGCCCAGGGTTCTCATTTATGCAACCGAATAATGCAATCAATTTTGCATCAGAATAGGGTCACATATAGGGTGTCTACTGCATATCATACACAAACCAATGGTCAAGATGAGGTGTCAAAAAGAGAGGTAAAACAGATTCTTGAAAAAATGGTTCAACCCAATAGAAAATATTGGAGTCTTCGACTTGATGATTCATTATGGGCCTACCATCCTGGTTTCAAAACTCCCATTAGAATTTCACCCTATCATCTTGTGTTTTGAAAGAGTTGTCACCTTCCTATCGAGATTGAGCATCGAGCCTACTGATCCGTCAAACAATGCAATTCTAATCATTATGGTGCAGGTTCTCAAAGGAAGTTGCAGATTCCGGAGTTGGAGGAAATGAGAAGAGATGCAAATGTAAACTCATGAATTTATAAAGCAAACCAAGGCTTCCCATGACCGTCTTATAATTCATCTTCAGTTCCACATTGGGCAGAAGGTCCTCCTTTATAAGGAAAGGATGATGCTTCTTCCACGTAAGCTTTTTTATTACTGGTTTGGCCCATACATTGTTATTAATGTATCTCTATTTGGTGTTGTTCAGGTTCAAAATGAAGAAACCAAGCAAACCTTCACTGTTAATGGGAAGTGGCTGAAGCACTTCCATAAAGCCCTTTCAAAGTTCCCAATGGAGGAACTCTATGTTCAAGAAGAAACATACCAGTAAAACACACCAGGTTTTATCTTTCCTTATCAGCCTCTCAATTATTATAGTGAGAACACTGCACATTCTAGGTGTGGGGGGATGGGTACATTCCTGGGTCAGATATGAATTCCCATTTTTTTCTCTTTCCCTTTTTTCTTTCTTATTTTTTTCCTTCGTTATGGTATTTTCATTTTCCCCCTCATAGGGGGAAAGTAAAAATACCATAAATAATAGTAAAAGGGAATATTTTTATGAATTTAACATTATGAAGTCATTTTTAGTTAATTGGTTTTCTATCAATGATATACATGGTTGTATTACTCTGAAACATTTTAGATGATTGATTCACTTTGTGTGAGTAGTTTTTGAAAATTGTGTCACTAATATATCCATAATTTTTTAAAAAAAATCGCAAAGTATGAATATATCATACTTAATATAAGGTGTATATATGTTAGGTTAATATTTTTTAGCTTTAAATGTTATTTTCATACTTTCGTTCCTTATACTATCTATTTTATTACTATACAAGATTGATCTATGCGTGTGTACCTAATGTTTGACTATTGTACACACTTAAAAAAAATTGTGTCTTGGTAAGGTCAAAAACCACTCCTCCTCAACCTTTTATATTATTATAACTATTGCAATTAATGTTGTGATGAGATCAACCAAGGGTGAGAGATGAGGGTGAGATTTGTTCCAAATTCAACTTCAAAAAAATATAATAAATGAAGGTAGTGATGAAATATGAATCATATGGGGATATATAGTTTAGAGGCTTATGGTTTGACTTATGGGAATTCTTATGTGAGTGGGTCCTGAAATATGATTGCAAATGATGTAGGACGAGTTTGGTGAAAAATCATTTAAAGTTGAATAATATTAAAATAACCTATATTTATTTGATAGAAAGTGGAAGGAATAGTATGGAATGGTTTTCACACACACACAAGAAGAGTTAGTGGAATTTTTGACATTTGAACTCCTTGATCATGTTGGTGTCATGAATCTCTTTGAATTTTACTGTGATATGATTTATGAGACATCTTTTTCCATTTTCACAAGGAAGAACTCCTTGGTGTGGTTCTTGCATTAATAACATTAATTTAGTGAATTAAAATTTCCTCAAATGTTAAATCTTCATGATACTGGGAATATATATATATATATATATATATATATATATATGCATCATTTTATTTGGATATGTGACCTTTCCCAGGAGTGAAAATGTTTAGGTGTGGGGGTGCGATCGTACCATGATTCACTGTGTCATTTTCACCCTTACACCATTGTATTAAACTGAATTTGTATTGTAAATTATAGAAATAATAACAAATTTAATTCCATGTTTGCATCATTTATTTTTTGTTTATCTCTATTAAAATGGCCAATGCTACTTGTCTTGAAAATTTCATTGAAGTTGAAAGTGATTTGGAGGGCCCAAGATGATGTCCAAGAAAAATGGGCCAAACTGCGTCGGATCCAAGAAAACCATTGGATTAATCTGCACACTAATACTATCCCATGCATTAAATTATGTTGATATTTTGTGGGATGGTCTCAAATTCACTGTGATACATTTAATATGAATAAAACCAAGACTCATTCGGCCATCTGATGGCCTTGAAGACCTGATCTGTCCAGAAAACCAAATATGCATGGAGTCAAAAGTTGTGTGCTGTGATCAATCCATTTCTCAGGCTATATGTGTTCAATTTGTGTTCAAAATTCAGTGGAGACATAAAAGAGGTGGGGATAAAACTTTATTATTTTATCCAAATCGAGATAAGGCAGTTTGGAGGTTGAAACACTTGTGTCAATTGGTTTTAATAATTCTATGTGCTCAAAACCACCTTCCCATTTTCCTATAAAATGGAACCATGGGATCCTCAATTGCAAGTTCGTCCAGGAGGAAAATCTCTGGTATTTTGGAGACCAAAAGGAGTTCTATACTCATAATTGAAATTCTGGAGGCCCCTATCCTCATTGGGGAATCAAGTATGAAGAGAGAGTTCCACCCGAGCCTCCTCCTTCTCTCGATGGCAAGCTAAACGGTGGACGATCATTTCGAGGGAGCTACACATACTTGGGAGGGAGTTCCTGCACATGATAGTCTAATGGTATTGTGTAATTTTTGTGTGGATTATTTCACTTGTTTCATATCAAAACATGTTTTTCCTCTGAGTTCATTTCTTTGGTTTAATTAAGTGAGCCACTTTTCATTTCAACACCGATTGGGTTGAAATTTCAAGTGGGAAACTTGAGTTGTTCCGACTGGGCGACACAAGGATCATATTTTTCTGACACATAAAAATGATATTAGTATGCTTTGGTAGCCTTTATTCTATTCATGAATTCCAAACCATGACAACGCTATTGTTGTTTCAAGGGTTGGTACTTTGTGCAACGTTTGGAGAGGCAAGAGGGGAATCAAGATCTTGACAACCCCCAACCAAAGAATTAAACAAAACCATGTGAAATTTTCAGAACAATGATCTATCCAAGATGTGTAGTGAACTTGAAGTGATCTTCTTATCTCATAATTTTTAATCCTCGACTATATACTATCATCTATTAAACTCTTTACGTTAAGTTATTTTCTTAAAACTGTTTTCAAAATCACCCCCGTCTTTTAGTAATCTTTATTAAAAATACACACTATAAGCCACAAACGCTCCTTGAGAGACGACCCATGGTCTGCCTTAAACTATATATCAACCTTAAAAACATAATCAATTTGACGTGTCACGAAAACACAGTCACCATACCATTGGTGTTGAGATTTATATCTATGAAAATGGTTGAAGGGATTGGTCACTTGTGACTTTCTTGATGGAAACCTTTTCAAAAATAAAAAAATTCCAATTAACATAATGAATGGTAAATATATATTAAATTAATATTAATTATATCTAAAAATATAAGTACTTATTTTTTATTTTTTCATAATTTTTTATTCCGAAATTACATTTTATATATTAATAATTTTTTATATAATTAATATTTATTGGAGATAATTTATTGAAAATAATTATTTATTTAGTTAAAAAACTTATTGTGAATTTATATATTTCCACTATTTAATTACCTTCAAGAAAAAAAAATTAGATTATATTTTTAAAGATAAGTGTCATTTAATCTCGATAAATATTATACATCCTATAATACTTTTATATTTTTAAAAAACATATTATCCATCATTATATATAAATATTTTAAATTTCATAATATATATATATATATTTAATATAATACGATTATAAATACTAGATTATTTTAATTTTTACTAATACATTTATCCAGAGAGTTCTTAATGGATTTGTATTAATATCCATCTTATTTATTCTTTTAATTCATAAAATAAATAAAATTTAATAAATTGAACTCTTTGTCTTTAAAATTCTCTTTATTGTAATGATGATTCATGTTTAATCAATGATTTTTATTCTCACTATCATCATTTTTTATTTATTTAAACTCAGGGATGATCTTAAAGATATTAGATAAAACAAGTGTCACTATTTCCCACATATGTTGTCCATTTTTATTTTTTATGGTTATTTTAGTTTTAATTATTAGTTTAAATAACTACATTTTTTTGAGTATGATGTCCTTTTATCAATGTTAGATTCAGAATATTATTTAAAATAAAAGTACTATATTCTAGTTTGAGTTTTCAAGATATTTATTGTTTATTTAAATGAAATTTTGCTAATAAAAATATCATTATGTTACATTCAACCCCTCATTAATAAAATTATTCCCTCACATTTATTTCACATTCTATGTTTCACATACCAATATTAAATATTTAGGTTCTTCATAAAAAATCATCATAATTTGGTTACCTAACATAAAAAAATATTTTATTTAATGATCCCCCAAAAATAACCCTTCCATTAAAAAAAATATCATCAGTTTTTTCAACACTCAAGAAAAGTATGGGTTTAGGAGTGAAAATAGAACGTATTGGTATTTTCAAAATCATTTATTTCTTTTATCAAAATTAAACTCATTAATTTTAGAAATAATGGATAATAAACCAAACAAAACATTAAAAAGATTTATTATTAATATATTATTATTAGTACATCCCTTTGAAAATGATATTTATAAAAAAAACCCTATAAATCTATATTTAATGATTTCATAATATTTTAACAGTATATGAAATACTAAAATTTATATGTTGATACATATATCTTGTGACAAGTTCACCGAATATAGCCATTCCTTAAAATTTACTAGGTTCTTAATAAGTATTAGTTAGGGAAAAGAGTTGAAACAGACCCTGATAATACTTACCATTCAATGTATGGTACAAAATTTGAGAAAATAATATTTTTTTCATATACATTCCATAGTCCTCTAAAATAATTTATTAGAAATGGAAGTATTATATGACATATAATGTAATTTACAAGTGAAATTGATATTAGTAAATGTTTTTAATCCATTTGAACATGACTTTAGGGGTATCCTTGAAATATGATCCTCTAGAATAGAGACAAGAGTTTCTTGGGATCTTTCAACATCCATTATGAGACTACTATAAAAAAATATATAATAAGGGATTAAATTGAAACAATGTATACATGTAAACATAAATTTTTTTAAAAAAAATTCATTATCTCTATATTTATCTATACCATACCTCCGATACTAACAGTAATATCATGAGAACAATACTCTATGATCTAATGCAAAAACATTTTTTATATTTTATAATAAAAAGAAGATGGAAATATAAGATCTGTTAATCATCTAAAGATATTTTTTGGTCATGATTTTAGAGTAAAATTATATGCTATTAAAATATATGAAATTTTATTATAAATTTTATAATAACATTTCTTTGACATTACTCATGATATCAATTTAATGTTTTCAATATCTATTTAAACTTTTATTGATCGTATGAAAAATATTCCTAATGTAGGTTGATTATAATATTTCCAAAAAGAGGATTCAAAAAAATAGAGAAAATACTACTAAAAATAAAATATAAATATTCCTTTAAACAATTATGTTGAAAACATTCCCTTGAATACATTATATCCAAATCCTTCCATTGAGAATATTATTTTGAAACTATTTTACCTTATATAAAATATTTGATTTAATTAATATATTTCAAAAATATACCACTAGGGTTTTACAACTATAACAAGGGAAATAATTTAAAAACCAATTTAAATAAATTTATTTTTTAAAAACACAATTCTATGTAAAAATATAATTATATTATTAGTATGCACCATGAAATAATTTAATTAATAAATGAATCTGGTAATTCTTCTAAAAAGTTACTATTCCAGCTCAGTCAACATAACCTTATGGTCACCTTGAACATTGAAGGATATTTATGTCTTACTTGTTATAGAGGGTTGGGTTTACTCAACAAATCATTATCAATTTTTCAAATACCACATGCCTAGTTCCACATAAAACCATTTATGTTTAATCTATTTTTTCACAAGATTTTTTCAATTTCAATAATATTTCAATGAATGAATATATATATATATACATAATTATAAGTTTATATAAATACATCCATATAATATCAACCACTAAATGAGTAGTAATAAAATCTCTTTACAATAACATTTTCTGAAACATACATGGATTCTTATTGACAAACATAGTTCATAGACGTAAATATGCATATATAAATCCTCGATAATTTTTAGACAATGTCTTATAAATAAAATAATAATTATAAAATCCACATGTGCTTGAAAATAATTTTAATGACATAAATGAACATGAAATGATGAACTTAATCCTTTCAAGTTCTTCCTTAAATTAACAAAACAATATTTCTTATTTAAACAACTTTATTAATTTAAAAAATGCCCCATGAAAATATAAATTTTCCATTAAAAATCATAATATAAATAAAATAATTAATTTTTAGGAAAATAGTTTTTTAAAACTTTTATTCATAAAATAATTATTTTAGAATAGGTTTTTGAAAATAATAAGATTTTATTTAATAATGTATCAGTGTTTGATGTATAATCATAATTATTTCTAAATGATACTAACTCCCTTATAGGGAAGTTTTAACAACATATTGGCATTGATAATAATATTATATTCCTTTAATTAAAGGGTAATTAAAATAATAATAATAATAATAATAATAATAATAATAATCCTTATCATCATCATAAAATTATAATTTATAAAAAAATTGGTTTGAAAATATAGTTTTTAAAATATAGATAAAAAATAAAATTGTTTTGAAGAGCATAATTATAAATTCGAAGAAATTAATATCCCTTAAGAAATTAAAATCAACATAAAAACAAAATTTAAAACATGGGATTCAGAAAATTATAAATTGTCACATTGTTTAGGAAAAAAAATTAAATTACCTAATTTTGATAAAAAATAAATGATTTGAAATGATTTCAATCACTATCAAACCTAAAAATGAATGTATGGAATAAAGAAAGTGGAAGGGAACATGTGAATGTGTTTTCCAATGGTGAAGTGGGAATTTATGTATGTATGTATGTATGTATTTATTTATATTTATATCAATTCATATTATCTACATGAGTTCTGAAAAATGATAATAGTTTAAATATATTCTATAATCTTGAGGATTTGTGAATCACAGTTGGGGAGTTATAATTCCATTGGTATATGTATATTGCATATATATATATGAACTAATTAAATTGGGGTTTAAAAAAAGATAGTGTTACATTTTATAAGAATAATACATTGTTTAAAATATGATTATAAATACATTTCTAGGTCTGAATCATTCTTTCCAAACTTCCTCTAGAATAAATAACTATCCATTGGTGTTCATTGTATGAACAAATATATTCGGAATATGGATTCTATGAATTTAACACCATTGAATCATGATATTTGATGTTCGGGGTTTTATCGTGAACTATGTGCGGTACTTACCCATAAGTGGTGAATTTATTCAAAATAAGGAGACAATGATGATGAAGATAGATATGGTGGGGGATTCAGTTTAGTGTCTCGGTGAAAGAGGAGGAATAATGGTTGGTAAGGAAGATGACAACAAAGATCATCAGATTGATGGGATTTTTTAATCATACCACCATGATCAAAATAATCATTTTAACCTCTATTGAACTCTACCTGAAAGAAAATGTTGTATATTTTTTATTAAGTTTGATTATGAAATAATCTTAAATTAACCTCTACTACAAAAACATTTTATAAGAGGAACTGGGTTCAGCACCTAGATGCACATGCACACACATTAATGGGGATGGATCGTCCTTTCAGTCCTCTTACACACCCGTAAGCAGACCATGCACCATGTGATACCATATTCAACCACTATTTAATACCAATTCTTGTGCATGATCGTATGTGCCTCCATGTGGGATACATGGTATAACCCTACCCTATTGGTTGAGATTTATTATTATTGAAATGCTTGAAGTTATTTGTCCCATGTGGGATTTTTGATGAAAATATTTTTAAATACAACTAAGTTTAAAATAACATTATGGTTCGTAAATATTTCTAAAATGAAGATTAATTACTTATAAATATATATGTACTTATTTTTAATTTTTTCATAACTTTTTTATTACAAAATTATAATTATTACATTACACATTATCTTCATTCACGAGATATCATTTAGTTGCGGATATTTTATTAACCATAATTCTTTTATATGTAATGAAATATTTTTATTATAAATTAATATATTCTTAATATTCAATCATCATAAAAACATGAAATTAGTTAATATTTATTTATAGATGATTAATTTGAACTCTATAAATATTTTAATTCTTTTAATACTTCAAAATTAAAAATAATCACAAATTTTTTTTATAAACATTCAAAATTCAATTTGAACTTATATATTTCTATATATATATTCTCAAAATATTATTAATATATATTTTTTCAATTTAATTTAAAATAGTTTTATTGGATATTTATTAAATTCCATATTATTTATCCCATAAATAACTAACATAAAAAACATTTTAATAAACTAAACTCTCTGTGAATGACATTTTCAGGATTGTAAATATGGCTTTTATTTACTTAATTATATTTATTCTTACAATGGTCATTTTTAGAAAATTTTTAAAGATGGTCGATCCTAACAATATGGGATAAAACTTTTGTGATTTCAGGTTCCATATATTTTGTCCTATTTTATTACATATGTTTATTGGAAGTAAAATTTTCAGCATAAATAGTCACAATATTCAATTGATTAAGGCATCCATTTATGAAATTATATGTCTGTTTATTATATTATATAAGACATACTTTTATATATATTTTTCAATATTTGGATTACATTTTTAAATACCATTTAAATACAAAGAATACTACAATGTTATATGTTTTTCCACAACCACTAAAAGTCTAGCGGGTAACATGGTAAAATTACTAAAAATCACGTGAGACTAGGTTTCTTGGTATAGTTAATTAAAATCAAGGGTCTCTATATTATATATGAATTTATTTATATAACCACTAATGTTTAAGGGGTATGGGTTTCTAGATACTATAATTAATAATTATGTGTTCAATCCTAAACCACTCAATTATCATCAGTTGAGGGGATGTTAGAATCCCATTATAGATTATTATTGAACTAATTTATCATTTTTTTATATTTTTTATATTTTTTTCATTAAAAACATATTTATTTAATTTAGTTAAATTATTATTTACCTTAATTTTAAATTTTCTAATTTTTATTATCTTGTTAGTTATTTAAATTATATCATGTTTAGGTTTTATTTTTTAATTTTTTTAATAGGTTATCCCCCCTTCATTCCATTTTTACTCTGACCAAAAATTGGTATCAATGTGTACACATTTTTGAAACAAATAAATAGCCTAAATATATTATTAATTAATTATGGAATGTAGCTCAAATATACATGGATTAATAGAATAAATATCAATGTGTATAAATAATCACATTCAAGGATCAAATTATTGTTAATGGAAAACATGATTGTTATAGTTTCTTATATGTATAAAATATTAAGTTTATAGGTATTTAATATATGTATAACATCTCCCAACCTCCCTCAATGTATAAATAGTTAAATTTTCTCTATATGATATAAAATATTTTGATCATGAAGGTAAATATATGATTTCGTTACATTATGGGTCAGATATGAATGATATTAATAAAGATTACTTGTGCAAAAAAACACATGAAATTTAATATTTATAATAATTTTCCCATGAGGGTACCAATGATGGTATATTTCTATGGATGATATGTTTGTGAACAATTTGGAAGGATTCAGTATGAATCTTAATGATTCCTTAACATAGATGTTTACATGTTTAACTAATATTTTTAACAGAAGAAAGACTTTATGTCATGTTCATATAATAGAGATAATTTTGAAAAATATATTTTGGGTGTTTCCTTGTTCATATTCCCCAAAAGTAACTTAGATTAGTGAATCTAAAGAAAAAATATTATATCATTTGAGAAACTCATTGGGACTATAAAAACCAATGAGATTGTCATAAAAAGAAAAAAATTAATGAGGCTAATGAGGTGTAGGAAAGATTTCAATTACCTTTAGGGAAACTGATTATGAATGATATATAATTGATGATGAAATCATGCATGTGGTCAATGAGATATAAAAAATAATGAAGGGAAATAATTATTTCATGGATGATAAGAATATATTTCAATAATAGGTATTGTTATATGGTTGAAATAAAAATTCTAACATCAAAATCATATTCCCCTAAAACAAAAAATGTAAAAGTGAATAAAAATCAAATAATCCATTTATTGTGTCCGCATGGAGTAAAATAAATGACTATCTGTCATATTAATCTTTATGTTATGGAATCCCCAAGGGCCTAATAGACCATTATTTGGTTAAAAATCAAACTTCCCCTTATTTTTCTTCAAATTACTCTTGATATTTTGGATATATTAATAATTATGATCTATTATATTCTAGATAACAATTAAAATAATTTTTTGATGATGGTAAATTAAAATTATAAGATAATAAAAAGTTATAAAAAATAGTATTTTTTATTTTAAAAAGATCAAATTACCATTCAATGAGAAACGAGAGGAGTAAAAGTAAAAGTATAAAATATTTTGTTAAAAAAATATTGAAAATAACTAAATTAGATTCAATTTTTATTGCAAGAAAATTAAATTTTAAAAATTGATTTAAATAATGATAAAAGTAAAAGGGGTGGTTCGAATCAAAATCATAATGTAGAAACAAATTCAATTAATGTGCTCAAGGAATCTCTTTCCAAGTTCACCCAATGTGAGGAATATTTGAAATTGATTTTTTGTTCCCAATATAATGGGAAAGGAACAGTATGGATATGTTACTATAGTTAATAATTTATATAAATAAATTACAAAATGTATAATTATTTAAGAGGTATATAAAAATTAATTGTTTATTATTTTAGAAAAATGTTTTACTTTATTTATTATAGTGATTATATAGATTCCTCCAGTGGTTCTACCAAAAGTATTCATCTCCCATAAAATATTTATTTTTCTAAAAACACATATTTTTTTATAAAAAAAGATACACTATAAAAGTGTTTGTTTTTTTTCATTTATTATCTAACATTTGCGGAACCAAATTTTAGGTAACAAAACATATATAAATATTATTTTTCAAAATTAAAGAAATTTGAATATAAAATATCTATGAACTATGGTGAACATTGAGGAAGGGTACTCAAGATACTTGTGAGATAACATCTCATGTTTTTTCAACAATTTAAATTAATTTAAGTTTCCATACATAATAATGGTTTATATCACATTAATTTCATACTATATTGACCCATTTCAGTAGAACTCTTACTCAATAATAATGGTGAATTGGTTTCAAAATGGAAGAAGGTGTTTATGAAATTTCACCATTATTTAATATAAATGTTTTATTTTGAATAACATTGAAATTACTCCATTCCTAATTTTTTTATAAAATTTAAATATTATAAATATTTTCACTAAGAACATTTGATAATATAATCCTAATAATATTTTTATTAATCTCTTTTATATTCATGTTGAAATATTTATATTCCATATGACACAAATTTTTTAATAATTAATAAATATTTTATATTGGGTATTATTATTTCAAGGAACCATTTTATTCAAAATTCCGCAATATAGGGGGTGGGGGTAGAACCCCATATCTTAATTGAAAAATTTTCTAGGATCAAACATTGGTTCTGACCAGTATATTCAATTCATAGTTATTTCATATATTTATAGTTTGATTTCCATTGATATGTTCATATTTAATATCATCAATCTATGATTTATTTACCTAATTATCATTTAATAGTAAATTTAATGTTCTCTTTGTTAAACATATATTTTAATCACCCAAAAATTTAGAGTTATATCATTAATTATTTTTTTAATATTATTATAAAATATAGAAACAAATTGTAGAATATTTGATTCATTGAAAGTAATAACATTGAAATTTATTTAGGTATCTGTTTTATATTAAATCAAGTATTGTATTTACATAAAATATATATTAAAAATATTTAACTCATTTATATTATAATGATTTTTTAATTTAAATACAAAATTGATTTTATGATTTATTTCATTCTCTTAGGATTGATTTTTTCTCATTTATTGGGTTAACCATTAATAATATTGTTCTTTGGATACATAATGCCTTCTTTGTAGGAAACATTTTAAGGGACTCCAACAATTTTTAATATAAAAATTTCTAAAAGAGAGAAATATATTTTTTTAATAAACTCTAGTATGAAAGAATCAAATTAATAATTATTAAGTTTATAAAATTAAAATTCATTGAAAAGGTTTTGTATTTTTTTGATCATAAAATATCTCATTATTGTTGGAATCTCATTATTATTTGATATTTTATTTTTGGAAAATATTTTCTGGAAATCATGGATTCATTTCATTTAAATAATTTTTTCTCCCATAAACATAATATGGAATAATTTATGGGCTCTTCGGGTTTTATGAATGTTAAAATTTTCAATATATCTTTCTTAAAAAAATGATAATATGTTTACTTGATATTAATTTATGTGAATGGGTTTCTTGTAAATACACATAGAATGTGTAGTTAAATGTTTTATTAATATGGTATATACTTTTGAATGATTTAGAAGTAATGGATCAATTTCATTTTTGATCTACATTTATGGAAAATTATGGGTCATAAGTTTATATTTTCTATTTATTTTCTATTATCATGAGACCTCATCTTATAATGAATGCATTTAATTTATTTATAAAACCCTTTTTTGAGGATTCAGGTAATGAACTTGGGGTTTTCTTAAAATGATGGTGTTAAAGGGAACATTGTGTTTTGGAGTTTAGGTATTATGCATGAAAGAACAAGGTATTTTTTTATATTGGAATATTAATTTTTATAGAGGTCTCAATTTTTTTTGAACTAAAATTATTTTAATATCTATGATACTGAAATTTAATTCTATGATGTTTTTATTTTATGTTCATATGGAATTTTGATTGACATAATAATGGGAATATTTTATTAATGAAATTTATGGAACATTTATTTTGTTCATAACTAAAAAATGATTGAATATTTAAAATTTAATCATTTTACACTTAAATATTATAAATTATCTTAAAATAACTTTATAGTTTAATTATTAAATTTTTAAATTCATATTTTTCATATTCATATGAAAATCATAATGTCAGTCTTTCTATTTAATAATTGATTAATATTTTTTCAGCATAAAAAAATTATATACTATTTTAATTTAATAATATTAGTGGGTTATATGATAAAAACAACCCAATTATGATTCAAACTACTTAATTTCATGATTTTATGTTTTTTTTATTTTAGAAATCATTATATGATTTATCAAAGTATAACAATAGGATCTAGTGGCATGTCATGTCCTCATTTGATGTTCTATAAAGGCATGAACCATTTAATAGTTTTTGGGATACCCTTGACTATATAGATAATGATGGATAGAAAAATGTTTTGGTATAGAAGTCGTCGGATAGCCTGTGGACCACACTAATGAACTGGTGTGATCTGGAAAGGAACACATATTATATATAGGATCCACCATCTTCAAATTGTATCTCCTAATGGAAAAAATATATCTTTTTCCAGTGGTTTCCACAACATTTATTATAGTTCTAAAAGAACTATGAGACCTCCAGCACCTAAAGAATGGTCCTAAATAAGATAGATGATATTAATACACCACCAATGGTGTGTGGAATATACAATTTACCAAGAAAATCAATTTATTTCCACATTGAATAACTTTTTTAGTTATCATTATCTTATTATATTTCCTCACATAATCATTTTATTTATTTTTTAAATTATTTTTGAAGGATTATTAGTGTGAATTAATGAGATTTAATTATCAAACAACTCATTTTTATGGTTCATTATTTTCCACAGAAATATTGTTTGGGGGACATACTACCATTAATTTTTTGGGGTTTTGGTATTTATCAATAACCAAAAAATATAGTGAGTTCCTAACTAAAACTACTATAGAGAAATTGAGATCATGATTCTGGGTAAAAAGAGAAAATACAAAGCGTCTTACATTTGTAAATAGGTTTCTTACATCTGTGGCTAAAAAATCATCATTTTTTGGGTAACCTTATACGACAATTAAAAATAAAGGGATTAATACCATACTCCTCAAAGATAATTAGTGGAAAAGTTGTATAAATACCATTCAAGATTATTTCCAATTTCCTTTACAAAATTAATGCTTTTCAATTATTTATATTTCTACCATGTTAATAAAATTTCTCAATAGAATCTGTTTATAAATTTTTATCCTCTGCATAACTCATTTTTTAATTTATCTTTAAATAATTAAATTACTCCATGATTTGTTTTAGGTTTTAATAATATTTTCAAAATAAATTTATGCCCTAGGATTTCATCCTTTATTTTGACAAAAACTTCATCTCAAATGATTGTTTGATACACTATGTTCTATGCTCCACTACAAATCATGGTTGATGAATTATTTATGGGTTATCCTCATCTTCACTTCTATCCTAGAACATGTTTTAGTGGATGGGATCATGATTGAATGTTATCAGATCTAATGAATAAATGATAGGATAAAGTGTGGTTTCAGTTTCAAGTTATGATGCAATGTTATGGTAGGAGACAAATTTAATTAGAAAATAGCATATAATGTTACTATAAAAGATCATATATGATGTAGGTATTTAATTCATCCAATGATCCAATACGTGGATATTGATGGAATACTAAAAATATTTAGGTGCAAATGCACTGATTGTGGTGTATAAATATAATAAGAGATCATGATTCGTTATAATACCTGAATTCTATGTACAAAGTTTTGAAATATAATATTTAGTGGTTTTATTTATTTGAAACATTTTATGATGTGTTTCAACCCATGTAACCATGTTCTATATTCAATTTTAGTATATTTTTCATGATATTACTTAATGAAACTTCTTATGATAATATGAGAATATTTGAAAACTATTTTCATTACCATTTCATGATTATTTATAAGTATAATATTTATGTATGGGATTATTTTAACCTACATATGTAGCCTAGAAATTAGTTATATTATTTTAAAATACTTTATGTAGTGGTAAAATATGTTTCTACATGTAATGACACATGATTATGAAAGTCACATTCTATATGTATTCATTTCACGATCTTTCCAATAATCATGCTATAGTGACCCAATTATTTTACGCATATTGTTAAATGATTTTAATGGTAATATAATATTAACTCAACCAAAAGATCAACATGCCTAGTATTAGTAAGATACTTGGTTGATAAAACATTGACATGAAAATAATACAATAAATGATTATTTTGTTACATATAAGTATCTCCAAAACACTAGTGATATATGAAATGAGCATAGGATAACCTCTGTATTACATAACCAAAAGGGTGGAGCTATATATGTATATAAGGAAGTAAACATAATAAGGGATCATAATATATGAATCTAATTATATATCCTAATATCCAAAGAATAAAATTCCATAAATAATTACATGTATCTAGGAAATATGTTTACTAGAAAAATAATATCAAGGTATCATGGACAAACGGAAGTAATATAGAACATGACAAAGAATTACTTAATGTTTTCCTCCAAGATGACATCACATGGTGTAAAATATCTCATCACGGAATAGGTTTACACTTAAATCCCAAGAATATCATATAATGAAACACAAAAATTGGATAATTAATTGGATTACTATGTAGGTGCATCGATCGTAACATGTAAATTAATATATGTTCTACATCAAGAGATAATACATAGGGCATGATAATCATAAAACCCCATGGAAGGGAAATGGGTTTCATAATAATATCTTATACATAGCCAAATATAATATAGTAATGCATTTCATTAAATTTGGGATAAAAAATTCCTAGAAATTATTATATAACTAATGATTCATAGGACATGTAAATGTTTTCCATTTTAAATGAAGATACAAAAATCAATGGATAAATAATTTTTGAAAAATTCATTTTAAGGGCAGGTCTTAAGAAAATGGGAAAAGAACCACTAATGTGGGTAAGGGTATGTAAATTTACATAAAATTAGAAAATATATAAATTTATTTTAAATAATAAAAATAATTTATTTATAAACCATGTATGTTTGAAAATAATTCATTGTTTGGTACATAAAATGATACCACACAATAGAGATGTTCACATTAATCGGTTATTCATAATTATAGACACTGAGAAGGCAACTCTCATAACTTGTATATATCCATCATTAAAATGTTAATTTAATACTGAATAACCATTCATAAATATATACAGAATATATTATAATTATATTATATGGATAAAGGGGAAATTTGAAAAAATATAGAGAAATTATATCATAAAGAAACTGGGGTGGTTTAGAGATATTTATTTCATTATGTCCTGAATCATTCTTCACTTACACGTAACTTATTAAATACTAAAATTATACTCATTAATTACATAATTTATAGTAATATCCATAATATATTTGATTTAATATTTTTTTTCGTTTACAACCATTTAAATGAGATATCATGTCTAATTTCCCAATTCATAGTTGTCCTCTTTGGATTTCAATATCAGATCACTTATAAATAATTATGTAATTTGATCTCAAGTGAGACTAAAAGTAACTATGTGAAATGAAATAACAATCCTGAACTCACTTAAATTGAAATTAACTAAACAATATTTGTGTGTTCTAACATGGGGATGACTAATTTAGTATAACATTATAGTAATATGTATAGTTCATTTAAATAGATTCATCAACCATAATGAACATGATTTGTGTAACTAAATTAAAATATTACTAATACATTTTTTAACATTAAATAATTTATAATATACTTATTTTTAAAATACTTATAAATAAAATTATTTTTATAACAATTCTTGATAACGGTGGAGAGAAACAATGTATTTTGTTTATTGGGTTCATGAACTGTTCATATTGTAAAAATCATTTATGTTTTTAGAATGAGAACCTAGTACATGTGAATGGAAGAAGGATATTACAATAAAAAAATACATTATATCTATGACAACGGAGTCACTATCCCATGTCAGATGGATTTTTTGAAGATGACAAGGAAGGAAATTTAAAAAACTTGGTAAAGGGGATTAGATTCTTCATTGGATGTATCTTCTTCAGACACCCATTATGAAACCATGAACTTTACTTTTTATAAGTCAATAGATTATAGAAATTTTGGGGATATATGAGGATATATATTTTGACAGAGATTGTGAAGTTGGGATGTTATAATTTTTAAGGAGAAGGATTTATGATGTAAACACCCCAACCCTAATCATAAAGTATGTGGTTAGTTTATTACATTGGAACTATATGCAAGTGATTACATCCCAAGGGACTGAATAGTTTAGTAGTAATGGAAATCATGGTACATGCTTCAATTTCACCGAAATTTGGAAACATAAAATAAAAAAGGTATCTTTTAGATCATCTTTATTTCCTATATGATGTCATTTCATATCAATCATAAAATATTTCCTATATTCATGGGAAATAAAAACTCAATAAATGGCTAAGTTCTAATTCTCCATAAGGTTATTCTTATAGTTTGTTATATAATTAATACATAAGAAATAACCAATATTAAATAGTAAATAACGGAAATTCATTCCATTTAATAAATAATTTGAACCTGAATAATAAAATGGATGGAATAAATTATAATCAAATATATACATATTAAAAATATTATATTCTATAAACTAATCCATGGATATCAAAAAAAATAAAATAATCACATTGATAATAATAAATAAATTATTAATGATGAAATGACTAATGTTAGACATTAAAAACATACTTTATAGGGCTTATTCAATGAAATTTGAAATCTTATTCACTCCATGTAAAAATAATTCTATATTAATAGGTAATGACTCATCCAAAAGAAAATCAATTTTGTCTGGTGATACCTATCAACTCATCAAGGGACAATAGAGCGGCCCCTATCAATTGTTGAATCCCATGAAATCCTTGTATAAATGTGGTGAATCATAATCAACAAAAACATTATCATTGAAAAATTAGCATATATAACATTAATACATTACCAAATAAATAAAAATAATCAACATAAATATTCATATTGAAAATTTGGCATATGATAAGTAAATACATACCTCAATTAATAAACATAATCATAGACCATTCAGAGTAATTTGGTGAATAGAATAAATATAGTACATTCCATTTCAAACTAATTATAATCCATCCAATGTAAGAACAATTATGATATTAATTCAACATATCCCCATTTAAGTATATGTAAAATAATTGTTTTTTTATTATGAATATAAATACCATAAATTCCATTAAAATGTTTGTTCAAATAATTATACTTTCCATATTGAAAATGACATTAAATTTTTTTAAAAAAAATTAAGAATTTTTTTTTAACTAAAATTATATTTCTTAACATTATATGTAAGCTTTAATTAAATGATTTTTATGGCAGGTAATTATATAGATAATTTATATGTTAAGAAAACATTACATGCACATTTTTGTAAAATGATTAAAAAGTACCTCCTTTGGAAAATATCATAAAGATTCCTTTAAATCATTTTTGTAAAAAAGGATCAAAATTTGAATAATAAATCATTTTTATAATATAAAAAAAATATTTTAAAAAAAGTTTGTGGAAGAAAAAACATTTTCAATCGAAAAATAAAAAATTATGGCTTCTGATAATATTATTTTATGTATATTATTAAATTAAGGTTAATGATAAATTGGTATGTTACTTGAAAAGTTCATGAATAAAAATATTATGATAAAATATATTTGTTATAAGAAATAAATACAAAAAAAATCCCAATTGATGTTTAGACATAAAAATTCATGAGTTGTGAAGAAATTTGTGGAATAAACCCCCACCACTACAGAAACATTTGAATCTAAATCCACATTAAAAAAATAACATATTACTAAAAATTAAAAACAACAATGATAATATAAATCTGGATATAATATTTCAAAATGCTCATATATACATGACAAAAAACCAATAAGTGATTAATATTTCATATCTCTGATAGAAGTAAAAGTGAGATGAGAAACCATGACCTCTAATATGATTTTCATCATACCAGTTCCAAACAACCATTTAATAAATATAGCTTTATAATATATATATTAAATAACTATACTCATTTATATTATATAATATATGATTAATTATACAGTTTTATCATCAATTTATTAATAATTATTTTTTAAAAATCATAATTTTAGGTGATAATTGATTTGTTTTTAATGATTGTATTTGTTCAGTAACTACATTCATTTTAAACTGATCATTGTTAAATAATCCAAATAATTTTAATAATAGTGTGATTATTATATATATTCAAAATATATGTATTCATTTTTATCTATTAAATATAGATATTAAAAAAATAAGTACATCGTTCAGGGTAACAATAGGTCATACAAACACCTAAATACTATTTCAAAATTTAAACATATTGAATGAAGTAAAGGGATATAATATTTTAAATTTATACAATAATTAATAATAATATATATATATATATATATAATATTCATGAAATAATTCCATATTACTATCTATGATAAAATAAAATAAAAATCACTTCACATCACTATGTGGAGGAGGCATTCCACATGTATGCATGAGTGACACTATTTTCTTCCAATGGATTGGATTTTACTAAGGTATATGTAATATAATAACTACATAAGTATATAATTTTCATAAATATAAATTAAATAAGTTAAATAAATCATTATAGTCATCTTTGAGAGGTGTTTATGGAAAACAAACTACATTGGTTCATGAGGCTGTAGTCCAACACACACACGATCGATGGATTATTTACCAATTAATGGAATAAGAGAAGGATATAAGTCATTACATTAATATAATAACATATCAGTGTATATTATATAATTTTTCTAATATATTTAAATATTATAGAATAATATGAGGTGGTAAGAGGAGAAGTGACAAAATGTGCTTATTGAAGAAGATATCTTCTCTTAGAGAATCCTAAGTTATATATATTATTAAGAACCCTAGGTTTGGTCTTTTAGGATGAAAATGATATATATATATATACATTGGTAAGGATGTTAGGGATATATTTTTAAGGTTTTTTCATGATAAATGGATCATTAATTATCGTAATGTGTGGGGAGGAAGTTCCCTTTAATTATTACATAAGAGTGATATTTTTTTAAATTCCCAAAACTATTCTTTTATTGGAATTAAACCTTACCCAATGTTCATAAATATTTTATGATTATAAGTTTATAGGGATGATATGTTCTTTCCACACCTCAGACACTCAAAAAACATATTTCAAACATGTTGTTCCCTGACTTTTATGTTTCCTTTTACAATTTTAGTTTCTACTATGACTACTAGTACATTACCAAAGAAATATTTCATGTAAGAATAAACCTAAATGATAATAATTAGATAATTTAAACCCAATGGTCATAAATATTAAATTAAATTTCTAAAATAAAAAAATTGTGGGTGGAAAATTATTTTCAACATAAGAGCATGTAACTCTAAAAATTCTATTTTATCTATTAACATGTTAATAATGTTTTTACTTTTTATAGGGCATCATTATTATTATAAAAGGAAAACTCTTTCATTAAGGGTATATGTTTAACATTTAAAATAATCTACCAATAACATGGATAGAAATATTATTTTTATAAAGATTCAATAATTTACTAAAATGCTATTTATTAGAATATAATATAAATGTTAATTATGATTCTAATCATTTAATTTTACATTAAAACATAAAGAATACTATGTTACTAAATTAGATTATTTTATAACATCTGTATAATGTTATAATTATATAAAAAATAATTTAATAGATAAATTTATTCAACTTATATTAAATTTATAATTTTTAGAATCATTTATTTTATTTTCCTATCGATTATATAAGTAATGAATTTGTGTTGGCTAATAATTTAATGTAATTATATGATTAATTAAAATAAAAAATAAATTACCCTCATAAATAAATTTCATTATACTCAATTTGACCATAAATATTCATCTACATATTTCATTTTTCACTATGTGACCACATAATTGAAATTTAAAAGTAATAGGGTAATAATTTTTCATTTTCATTACATAAATAATTATATCGGCCAATTACAATGAAAAATATCACCAAAGAACATAAAATTATATCAAAATTTAATTTATGTGGTAATATGGGCATCCAATAGAACTTATAAATGTTATGCACCATTGTATCCCTTATTTGATTACTTTAATCCCCCCACCTAATAAAATAATTCTTTGCCTCAACCCTGATAATTAATTATTATTGATTTAACTACTAATTTTTACCAAACATTATCTGGTACATATAATATAACATTAATCATGATTATTATATATATGGAATCCATTTATTATAATTCCATTCTTATAGATGGAAAATTTTTATTTAAATTAAAACTGCTGATGTAAAGGAAAAGCGATATTCCAAACAGAAAACTTAAATATGTATAAAAATCATTAATATCAAAAATCAAAAAAATGATGACTGAAATATTAGTTATTAAAATATAATTAAAATAATTTAACTTTTAAATTGATTTTATATTTCAATTTATCATTTATATTCATCAAATGAAAAGAATGTATTGTGTAATAAATTTATTTTTAAGTATTCATTAAAATTTGATCATTTTAGAGGATTATAAAAAAAACTCAATATTGGAGAATTTTAAATGTTTGATTTAAAAAATGAGTTCATTTTGTAAAAACAATTTTTTAAATGATCAAAAACATAATTTTAATGTATTTTTACAAAGCAGATTTAGACCTCGTATTTTGAAAATATAGTTTTTGTGAAAACGGTCCATTTTCATTCAAAGGATTCTTATTTTATGTCTAATAAATTGGTAAAGATTGAGTTCAATATATAGATATCTAAAACATATAATTTTCAAAATTTTAGCAGTCTTATTCATACAATACAATTTAACGGATTGGTTATAAAATTAACAGTAAGTAATTATATTTTTAAAGTTTATTGAGGTTAATTTAAAATCAGTGTTGTTTGTAGAGAATGATATCAAATAGATTAAGTTTAAATAAATATATTTCATGGGTTTTTTAAACATGATGTTTTGTTTCACATATTGTATCAAAAATATTTTTTTTTCTTTTAAAACGTTATTTTGTGACATTTTATCCCCAAAAATAAATAACATCCCTACAAATCTATTTTGGTCATCGTAATTAAAACCTTTGTTGAATACAAACAACCAAAAATATTGATCAGTAAGAATTCATTTTTATAATAGGGAAAGGGAAGTATGAAGGTTATATAGAATAAAACATAACTATACTTCCATGTATGAAAAAATTATATTAATGTTAAACTATGTAAATGGAGAGAAAATATAAATACATATGGGGAGTTATAGAGATCATTTATCAAAAGAAAGTGAATGATAAAGAGAATTTTAACAATCGATGTGCCATAAAACTATGATGGGAATGTCGGTAATCAGATAACGTATTCCTTTTAGATTTTTTTTCATAAATTTATAGAGTTCCATTAACATATGTTCTAATAATATATGAAAATATTCCTGTATTATATATTTCTATTTCATATGTAGACGTTCATCCTTTGAATGAAATTCAATCAATTTATACTTCATTTCATACTTTATGAAATGAATATCCAAGATAAATATTTTATTCCTAAGGCACTAAAAATATATTTCAATGGATTCAAAAACCCATAAAATATTTTAAATTAATTTTATATGTCCTTAAATATTTACCAAAAATGAAATGGGCTTCTTGAGTTATCTCATATAATACATTAATCTATAAAAAAATTGTAACACCAAAAGATCCACTTATTCCATTCCATATATATTTATCCATAATTTTTTTTTATTTAGAAAAATATCATATTAACCAATACTTCATGTAGGAAAGTGGTAGTCTTTTCAACCTTATCATCCTTTAGTTTTGTGTTTAAGACCAATTACCTTACACAATAATTAAAGTTGTCACCCATCATGTGATACATATTTTTCTAAAACCATGTAAAAATAAAAACTATAATATTTTAAAAAATATGATGAATATCCTCAAAAATATAATTCTTTGTCAAATCACTTTTTGTGTCCATTGGTATCATTTAACAAATGCATTGAAATCTATATAGAAAAAATTACAGTACAACCATATTACATTACACAATTCTTATAACCAAAATACCATTGGTAAAAATACTTATATATCCAAATTTTTGTATCCAAATACACATTAACATTAATCATTTAACATTGGTTTTTTTAATATTTTATAATTATCCTTGATCCCTAATATTATTCTATTGTATATTGCGTTGACTATTGGAAAATTCCATTGGGTAGTTCCACAGATTCTTATAGTTGAAATGCTGAAAATTAAAGGACAATTTCTTTCCAATTCATTCACATTTCTGATTAACTTTATAACTATACTTGAATCATAGTCCTCTTCTCTTTAAGAATTTATTTGGGTGTTTCATTCTACAATTATATCATGTGTGAAAATCATTATTTCATTCTTCTCCTAATCTATTATTTTTTTCAACCGTACTCTTCTTCTACTTCTTCCATTTAAAGCCATATTATTTGGAATATTCTTTATCTATATTTATACCATATGATACAATATCCTCATATAATGCTAGTGTTTTGGATACTAATACACTTATAAGAATTGTCTTCAGGCCATCAAATTAATGATTGATCTTTTTATTCAGATTTCTAACATAGTCAATATAATGACATGATAACCCTATATATCATTCATTATAGGTAAAAAATCAACTTCCTTAGATCATATAAAGAGTAATTTTATCTCTATATCCACTCATTTCTCATTAGGGAAATATTTTTCAAACAAAAGTACCTTAAAATATTAGACTACATGATCTTTATTTCCTCATCATCGATAGTGTTTAGAATTAATGTCCACCATTTCTCCATATATTTTTAGAGATTATAATCATCCATTAAAAACATTTCTCATTTATTACAACCCATAGATATAAATATATTTTATTTTGAACATATCCTTTTCTCATATATAAAATTTATTTTTATTCCAATTGAATGATAGAGGTTACTGATGTAGGAAGAAGTATAAAATTTATATACTCCATGGGGAAACAATAATCTTTTGTATAAAAAATTGTTAATAACTGAAAACCTGATTTAGCTTACCCAATATAGATATAGGATTACTAGTTCCAAACCAGGTTCCATCTTTAACTTCATTATCATGACCAATTAGAAAATCACAATGTTGAGTTCTTACATTTATATGGTTCTATGTTGTTATACTAGGTGTCACTTAAAAATAATATCATAACCTTTTGTAGTTCATAATAGTATAAAAAATATTGAATATTTCAAAAAACTAGTGAAATAAACAACATAAGATAAAAAAAATTATGCATGGGTAATATTTTAATAATAAACACGGTTTCTTTTGTAATTTATCCAAAGCCACAAAATATTGTCAAATTATTCACAATTATTTGTAATGAAAATTTTAAACAACCCAATAATCCCCTAAAGGATTTAAAACCATGTTCATAGTAAGTTAATACTCACCATGAACCATCATGAGGCCATTGATATACTAAACCAATTTTCTTTAAAGTTATTACCCATAAAAGCTTCTTTGTGATATCCACAACCACATTGATTTTACCAAAATGAATGTATTACTAATAAAATAGCACAATAACCATGTTACCATAGAATTGATATGTTATTCTATACATATCTTAAATTCCAATCATAGGTTTATGTTCCCAAATGTATGTTGTCCTAAATCTTGTTCGCAGGGATTCTTATATGCTTCCTATGATACCAACTATAATGAACCCAAAATAAGTAGCTAAATTTGATAGTAAAATTATTACATTGGAACTATATACAAGTGATCACATTCCAAGAGATATAATAGTTTAGTAGTCATTATAAACTAGATAATACATATAATTTATATAAATTTGAAATCATAAACGAATTTTATTTGTGTTTATCTTTATCCACTCTACAAAATCACATTATATCAATCATAAAACATGAATCCCAGGGAAAGAAATATAATAAATGTATGAGCTATAATATTTTTAATGGGTATGAATATAGTGGAATATTTCATTAGTACATAAGACATAATTAATAAGGACTGGTAAATAATTGATAGTCATTATATTTATTCAATAAAATGAACACGAATAATAATAAATTAGGTATAAATGATGATGAAATAATTATATATAAACAATCTTGTATCCTAAACAATAATTCATAGATATCCTTAAAAATAATAAAATTATATGGATTTTAATAATTGAATTCATAATTATAGAATGCATATGGTCAGAAATATTGAACTTACCATAGAGGCCTTATTCCAGGATATCCAAAATTCCATTGAGTAACCATTCTAATAAAACTATATTAATATGAAATTTCTCAGAATAAACCCAATATACATTTTCTAATGAGTCTTACCAATTCATTGAGGGGGATATCAATCCCCACAAACATCTTATTAATTCTAATGCATTCATCATATAAAATGGTGAATAATAATCAACACAGACAATCATATTTAAAAACTCTCATACTAAATGTTAATATATTCATTAATTTATGAATATAATTGATGTAATATTTTTTATTGAAAAGATAGAATATACAGGGTTAATACAGTCCCTAATTAGTAAAAATAAAAAAATAACCAAAGTAAAATTTAGAATGGTATAGAATATTAAAAACCCAGTCATACTGGTCATAAACCATATATATTTAAAATACTTATGATAGAAATATAACATATTCCAATTTTAGTATAAATAAAATATAGGTTAATTTTAATTTGTTATTAGAAATGCTATAAAATTTTCATTGAAACATCCATTCAGAAAATATCATTCCCACATGAGAAAAATGTTTAACAAATAAAAAAATCAATAATATTAACAATTATATTTACTTTAAAAATATTCTCATAAAATTTCAAATTAATCTTTATTTAAATGATTATTCATAATAGTAAATAATTCAACACATACCATAAAAGTTAAAAAAACTTCCCTTCAAAATTTAATAAAATGGATAAAAAGACCATCATTCAGAAAGAGACTTCAAGATTCCTTTCAAAACATTTTTTAAAAATTAAAAAATGTGTATTTTTTATAAATAATTTATATTATTTTAGAATCAAATTTTATAATATTTTTTAAAAATAGGAACATGGAAGAAAAATATTTTTGACCTAAAATTAAAAATAAATTTAACAATCATAAAATTATTTTTTCAATATTTTTAAGTACCAAAAAGATGAAAATGGTACTATAAAAATAAAATTTCTTGAATAACCATATGATATGAAAATTTACTTGGTTTTAGATAAAAATAGTAATCATTTCCCCTTTGGTAGGCTTAACCATATACAATCCTGAATAATAATGAAATTTTTGGTGTATACCCATACCACTTTAGTAAAATTTCATTCATAGTACTGATGAATTAAATGAAATATATTTATTCTTTAAATAACATGAAGATAAGTGTAATAATGATTTAAAATATCAAAGGGAAGGTAAAAACACAACACAAAAGGAATCTGTTGTGAATATGACATCTTTCTCACATAAATGAAAGTGAGACCAGAAACCCCTACCTTTGGTCCCATTTCCTTCATATAAGTTCAAAATACAATTATAATAAATATAATTTTGTTATAAATATATTCCAGAACCACAATCACATATATAAAAAAAATATATTTTATTAATAGTATTTTATCACCTGTTTATTGTCAATACTTTTTTAAAATCACTCTTTTAGTTGATAATGGATTTATTTTCATGTTCTTTGGTTCTGTAATTTTGGTCCCTATACATTTACCATTGTTGAATAATATAATTATAGATAATTCTTATATAAATATAATATATTTTTCTTTTATATTTATTTATAGTACTCTTAAAAATATAGGGATACAAAAAGGATATATACCATTAACTGATACCATAGATCGTGAGTATGAGAGAACACTATTTCCATTTTTAAACGGGTGAATCGAAGGATATGAAAATTATATTTTACCATTTAAAAAAATATTATAAAATATTTATAATATATATTGATAAATATTATCCTCATTACAATTCATGTCAAAATAAAATGAAATCATTTTATATCGATTCGTGGCAGCGGTAGTCTACAGATATGCATATATAATGTTTTTTTCCTTCATGAATATTAGGTGGTAAAAAGGTTTATGTTATATTAAAATTGTATTATAAATAAATTTTATAAATATTATATAATTTTGATCAATACATAATTATATCTATCATTGAGTGTTGGTGATGGAGAATGAACTTCATCGGTTCGTGAAGTGATTCTTTGTCATACACACAATCGACAGTTTTATTTCCCGCATGGTGGAAGGGGAGATGGATGATTGTAATTACATTATCCAAATAAAAAATTATTATATATTATATAATTTTTTATGATATTTTAATTCTTAATTTATAATTTTATGTGTTAATAGATGAAACAGAAATAATGTTCTTATTAAAGACAATTACCATCTCTTAGACAAATCACAATTAGATCAATTATTAATCATTATAGGGTCGGTATTTATGATTATCAAGAAAAATATTACATGTATATGGACATTGTTAATGTATTTGGGTAGGGTTTTGTTGATCATAAATTATTATGAGTAATGAATAAGTGTGGGCAGTAAGTTCCCTTTAATGACTGAGGGTGAGTGGATGTTTTGTAAGTAACCAAAACTACTCAATAATATGACGTTAGTCATAGCCGATGTGCCACAAAAATTTTCATATAAATGATTAAATGGATTATATTGGATATAAATATATCAAATATACCCAAAATATCATTAAACTAGTTGTTCCTTAACTTATACATTCCCTTTTACATTTATTTTTTTCAATAAAGTAACTACTATTTTTACCTAGGTAATTTGTCCTAAAAAAGGAGATAATTGATCATAATTAGATGATTATTACCCACTAGTTCAAAATTTCAAATCCATTATATAAAAATATGATACATGTGGATTATTATTTTTAACACAAACTCATTTAACATGAATAACATTGTTTTACCTTAACCATGGTAACACTGTTTTTAATATTAAAGGGTAAATTTAATTATTATTAATAGACCATTGGTCCATTAATAGACTACATGTGATACTTTTAAACATATACCATTAAAATTGTTGATCATGTGTGATTTATTAATTTTAAATCTCTTAATAAATTATTAATTATTAAAAAATTAATTTGTGTCAATTTTGACATTATTCATTTAACTTGATTTTGAAAACATGAATACAATTATGGAATTCAAATATATTATTTTTAAACTAGTATGTAATTTTAAAATTTTAAAAAAATTATTTTAGTACAATAATTCATTCAATGTAATTAATCTTAATATATTTAGTATTATTTATTTTATTTTTCTGTTAATTAAATAATTATCGTGTTAGCGTTTCTTAAGAATTTAAATTTATTATATGATTATAGAATATTTAAAATTAATTACCATTGTTAAAATAATTATATTTTTCTGAAAATGATCGTTAATATTCAATACCATCTTTATTTGTTTCTTATGTGAACAAACAATTTAAATTTAAGTGTGAGAGGGAGATTTTTTGCCTTTTTCATTACTTAAATTATTATATTTCTAAATTTCAGGGAAATGTTTTTGAAAGAAAAATATATATATTATAAGGTAATAAGGTTTTAAATAACATTATGAAATTTAATTTTGACTTATAAATGGACCATTTTGACACTTATATATATAGTTGAAGTCCCAAATACACAAGTTTTTACCTTAACCATTGTAGTTAATTTATATTGTTTTCACTGATCAATTTTACAAAACAATTATGTTTGACATGTTATAGAATATTAATTATTTTTATTCCAAATAAATATTCAATTTTTCATAATTCCATTAAAAAAATTATGAAATTTTAAATTGAGAATTAATCCACCAGCAACGACAAAAATGTTATTCACTAAATATAAATTTTTTATAGTATAGAAATTGATAATATCAAAAATAAAAAATTTTATGAATACAGTAACATAAATAATGTGTATTATAATATAATAGAACTAATAATGTTTTGAAAAAGAAATTATATCGTAATATAACTTATAATATTTTAAAAGAAAAAGTCCATTTTGAATAAAAACTAGTATTTTTCATAATTCATCAAAAAAAATATTATTTTTCTAAATTTATAATATAATTCAATCATAGAAACTTTTTACAAGATGATTTAAAAATTTAAATTTATTTTGTAATATAAAATTAGTAAAAGTGGTAAAAAACTAATTTTATAACATGTTCCCAAAGTGCGATGAGATCACCTTTTAAAAAATATTATTTTTCAAAAATCATTTCATTTTATTTGAAATGATTTATATTTTATTTAAAAAATACCATTTAATTTATTTTATAAATATTTAAACCATATAATAAATAAATTTTTTTAGTCCAAGTCATTACCAAGAATTTAATGGTACAATTATAATGGTTAAGTAAATAATAATATTTTAATAGCATATTATTGTTCATTTAATCTATGTTTTGTGTGTAACGCAAGCCCTAAAATATATCAAATTTAATAAAAAAATTAGATATTTATGCTCATTATATTTTGTCACATATGATAGTGAAAAAATGTTATTCTTTCAAAATCTCTTGGTTTTGCAGGAGATAAGTGGTATCTATAAGGGGAGGAGAGGGGTTTATTAATATTTTATTCATTAGATTAATATTTCATTTCAAGGATACCGATAGTGGTGATTTTTGTGACTATTTAACATAAATTATTTATGTGAGTATGAATTAATTGTCTTCTATATCTCCCCAATGTAATTAATCATTTATTTTCCTTGTAATGATAAAAATCATCTTTTGTCAAATATCCCTATTCAAAAAAAATGAAACTACATACCAAATATTCACCCAATCCATTAGCTGAAATATACATTATAAAAATGAAATCTATTCTGTTATAATAATTTATTAATTATGAATAATTTATTATGAATAATTTCTTTATTTATTTGAAAAAAAATATTGTAATTATTTCTCTTACCATTTAAACTATTATTTGTGGCCTCATAAAATTTCATTATTGTTATTTAAAAATAATAATATTTAATAAACACATTTTTTGGAATCAAATTAAATTTTAGTACATCAATTTTTTTATAAAAAGAAAAATAACATATATTTGTTTTTACGGAATCAAAAAAAATTATTTTCTCATGTATAAAAAACTATTTACTTATATGATGATAAAAACATAAAGTATTTTAATATAATAATATAGGGAAAAAAACATGTACACTTTCCTATGTGATGAAACAATTAAATTCGTTAGGCTTCTATTTCTAAACAGTATATTACCAAGAAGATTCAGCCATGGGTTCTAAACACAGGCCCTAAATTTATTTGAAAAAAGATAGTAATGATACAGCAGATTAAGGAGGTGCTTACATGCATAGAAATACACCATAAACCAACACAAAGCACACCATAGAGTTACCTCTTCCTAGGTCGGCCATGACCCCTGGATCCTCCGCTGTTATTATGCCCTCTTCCCCTTTGCATTCCTTCAGTCTCCATCTTATTCGAATCAGAATCCTCCTGAGAGGGATCCCTATCCTGTCCAGGATCATTCTGAAGTATAGTGGGGTGGTCATGCTGTTCATCCCCTTGCACTACATTAATAACCCGCACTGCAATATGAGACTGCTCATGCAGTTCATCCCCTTGCACCTCTGTGACCGGCTCTGTTTGAGCATCAAAATGAACAGTCGACTCCTTCTCCATATAGCTCTCAACATACTCTTATGAAGCAGGAATGAATCTTTTGTTGATACAACCTGCATTCTTCAGACCATGAAGGTTCAACAAATCAAAATCAGGGGTATTAATAGTTTCTAACATAGAAAAAAAATTGACTGCTGGTTTTATTGTTAGCTCCTCTTTATTCTCGGCCACCATTTCCTCATCAGCATCTCTACTCTCTATTTGATCCAAGGGAGAGTAGGCATGGGACTTTTCAGTGACCTGCTTCACAAGGGCCATTTCTTCTTCTAGATTTCCTGCCTTGCAAGCGGGAGATCCAGATGGACAGGCCACCCCTGGATCACCTTGAGAATTTCCAGATTGATGAGCCAAATACAGATTTACCTCATCATCAATCTGCACTTTTTCCTGGGAAATTTTTCCATCTCTCACTATTGTGTGCATCACCAACTGAAATCCCTCATTATCAACAATCTTCAACTTTCCCTTACCAGATATAGGGACCATTTCAGCACAGTCAAGTTCATGATTAACAAGCTCTTGAACAGCCACCTCATGTTCTGATATATTCACTTCCACCTCTGCAATATCAGCCCATGCCTTTTTCTCATCTCCAACCATAATATCAGATGAGGCCATACATAAAGAATTATCAGTCTCCATAGAGGCATCAGCAGTGGTATGCTGGACATCATGAGACTTGGGAAATCCATGCTAAATAGCCTCAGCAAAAGATGGGGCTACCTTTGGAGGGTCCTTTATCTTGGAGTCATCCTTATTAAGCTTCTTCTTGCACTGATCAGAGGTGTGACCCAATGATTTACAAAGGGAGAATTTTAAACTCCTACGACATTGTGAATAGATATGACCAATGCATAAACAGGATTTACAAAATTTAGGCAGCCATTCATATTGAATAGAGATCTCTAGATTAATTTCACCCGCAACAAGAAAAACAGTATCAATGAGAACATTAGCCAAATCAGTCTCAACAAGGAATCGGGAAAAAGTCCATACCTAGGATGCTCGGTCTCCTTGTCAACCTTAATGGGATAGCCAACAATAGATGCAATATCCCATAGGACAGATGGATGTCAGAAAAACCAGTTTAGCCCCCTGATTAGAATCCAAGTCTGGGTACAAGAGTTCTTGATTGCAAGAGGGCTCATCAAAGGATCCCACTATTGGACCATGATGTAACCAGGCTTCATCTCTATAGGTCCAAAACTCCATGCCACATGTTTAAATTCCTTAGAGGGAAAGACAATGTGAAACATACCTCTTCCAATTGAGATCAACTTCCAATCAGTAAATCCCCAGCTATGGGATAGGCGAGATCACACTTCATCAACCCTAACTGGAACATCACTCCGGGTTCCCGACAATCTTGCCAGAAGAGAGAATCAATATTCCTGAAGCCGCTCTTCCAAAATCTTTGGGCTCAGTTCAATGAAAGCAATCGAACCATTTTTGTGATTTGTTTGCTGAGAGAGGCTGATTCATGGCAAGAATCAGAGAAAAACCTATTCCGAGAGGCCAATTCATCTGATTTCCTCTTAGGGTTCGTCACTAGCTTCGTTCCATCATTCTTCAACGCATCCATAAGAAACCCAATCCCACCATGCGCATCCACCAGCTTTGAAGGAGGGATGAAGACATCCCTCAGATCGAAGTAGCAATCCAAAATTGTGGCCATCGTCAAACCACAAATCGCAAAAAAATCGCCTCACAAGCTGTCTCCCGCATCCCCCCTCCAAACCAGTATATTACTATTCTAAAAATCTTATTTATATTCCTATTAACATTTTACTATTCCAATTGATTGATTTTTAATGCTCTTGTGAATTCCCGGATGTCAATAAAAACAATATATTTCATTTAATATTCATTCACATATATGTTCTACCAAGGATATATATATATTCACAATAAAAATATATATTTCTTTACAAATATTCATCTTTATTTCTACATTTTTGTTATTTATGGTTACTGTATGGGGGAAAAATCATATAAAAATTTTAATATTATAGTTTTCTTATTTTTAATATCTTTCCCACTATAGTACATCCAAATATTATAAAAATAGTTACTCTCTAAATGTAATGTCGAATTTAATGATAATAAAACATATCTAGTAATATTTATCTATTTAATGAGATTTATGTAATACTTCATTAATAAATATGATGCAATTATATATTCAGAAGGGGGAATCAATTTCTCAAATTATGGGCCATTATATTCTCCCCCATAAGAAATATATTTTTCGAAATTTGATTTGTTCTAAAAATAATAATATATATGATAGTACTTCTATTTAGTTTCTTTATGTGGTTCCCATGATGGTTCCTCATACATATTATTCTTCCATAATACTTTTCCTAGGTGAGTCATTTTATTGTATAAATATTTTCCTCTATGGGCTGGATCATCACCAATTTATCATAATAAGATAGATCATTTTCTAGTAATAAAACCTTTAGATTGATAAAATATGTGGGGTACGGAATTTATTTTTTTCATGAGGGATATATGGGACACATCATATAACTAAGGCAGGGTTGGTGGTATTGATATTCATTAGGCCAAAAAATTAATTGATAAAGAATATTAACGATGATGATGTAATTGGGTCATAACCTTCCCTTCATCCAAAATAACATGAATCCCTTCCAATGTGGTATATTTAAAAATAATTTATCTCCATCATGAAACTATAGGTCTATCTGAATGTTATCATCATAGGTCCTTGCTTGACTATGATTAGTCTTTATGTTCTATGGATGTTTCTTCAACCATTTTACAATTTCATTGATCATTCTATATACCATAATATTGTATTCAACATCTATATCCCATCGTAGTAGTTTTTTACATAAATTACCATAAATATCTTTATATGGATCCATTTTATTGTTTCATTGAATAATATTATTATGATAACTCAACCATATAAATATGTTGATACCATCCTCTTTTGGTTCCAATCAATCAGGTTGTCACTATTTCTCAATGTTTCTATACTGTCTAATTCAATGGGTTAATAGTGAGTTGGTGATAAGAAATACTGAATTTCAACTCTGTGATTTGATAATATTGGTTAAATTTCCAATATGGAGAGGTAAATATAATATCTCATTCAGATACAGTAGATAATATTATTCCATGCAGCCTCACCTATTCGTTGATGAATATATTTTATACTGATCATGTGACTTATCTTATGGAAAAGTAATTAAATGAGAAGTATTTTTACGAAAACATACCACAACCCATGTATAATTTTTTATTAGGGGTGTCGTTAGAAGAACAGTGAAAATTTTTAAAGTGATGTTTTCCTATTTTCATATTAGTATGTGTAGTGGCTACATCATCACCTTGATATTTTTCCTTTGTTCCTTCATTTTTGATATGCTTAGCACTTTGATTTATATTCATCAACATCCTTCTTCATATTTTTCAACAAATAGTACCTTATGATATTTCAATACATCTTCATGAACTATAGATGGATGTAAGAGTTTGAGTTATGCGAATTATTTTATATATTATTATTTATATGAGGAATTGATGCTATAGATAGTTGTCACCAAAATATTATAACTCATTCATCAATATTTTAAAACTCATTATAATTAAATTTTATTATAAATTCCATCTATATCATTTTCTATTATAGGATTATTTTTTCATTGTCAATTCTCATTATTGAGTATTTTTCAAGATACATTTTCTAAAGATTATATACCACTATTTTTTATTTCCCATGATGGTAATGGATTGTGCAGTAACAGTCGTTGATCAACTCTAAAAAACTTCACTAGAACATATTAACATCCTTTTAGCTGAATATATTAATATGATTCACTTATGATCTGAATATATTTTAATATTCTCCCAATAAAGATAATACTAATATGTATTCAAGGAAAATGTTTCTATGACCAAAATAAGATATGTATTGGATTGTTCTGTTTGTGAAATATAAAAAAACATGAGTCATAGGCTATGGTTTTAAAATTTTGGATTAGTGTATATCAGCAGAACTTCTTTAAATCACTACTATATAATACAAAAAACAACTCCACTTTAGGGTGTCTTAAGTATTATTGTAGTGAAAATCCACATTTCAATTCTGTGAAGATCTCATCACATTCATTTGTTTAGAATAATTTATTTCCCTTCTGAGTATTCATGGTTAGAATGTATAAAAATCAAAATAAGTGTCTTATAATTTTTTTAAATACTGAACTAGACTAAGAAAATTATGAATTTCCATCATAGATACTAATATTTTACATTCCATGATGAAAATTGTCATGAAAAATTCTATAGATATCCATGTTATGGTGATAACCTACCCCATGAGTGTTATTTTCTCTATCTAAAACTAACATTTTATATATTTTTAGGTATATAATTATTTCATAATGCCTTTATAAAAGTATAAATGTTCTCCTCATACTCATTTCTATTGTATTGTATTGGAATATCATTTTTAAATACTACTAAAAATATGCCAATTTTATCTGAATATACATTATAAATAAACTCTAAGAATATGGTTAGATAATTTTTGAGTCTCAAGGGCATCAAAATGAACATATAGTTTTCAAACATTTCTATAATGGCAGCCTTTGGAATTTATTCATTCTTCGCTATTAGTTTATCAAAACACAATTTAAATTCCACCATAGAGATGTACTGGGCCCTATGTATTTGATTGATCAATTCATCACTCTATTATAGGAGATACCTATTATTTATAACATTCTTCTTGTGTTTATTATAATGAATTCAAAGGCAAGCTGACCAATTCTTAATTTTTTTTAATAGGATAGGTGCACACCCAAAGTGAAGAAACTAGGAGTATAAAACCACTGTACAATTTATCTAGTAATTTCATCTTTAATTCTTCCAACTAAATTGTGGATATTACATGTAGTGACTTGGATATGTTAAAAGAAATTGGTATAAGTTAAATTTATAAATCAACATCTCAGATAATAGGAAGATTGAACAACTCTTCTAGGAACAAATTAATATAGTCTATAAAATAGTAAATTCCCTAACAATAATTCTATAATTTTTGTCAATTATTTTATCTACGTATTCTTTCTCATATAGTAATAATATCAATTATTGATAAAAATATTCAAATGAAGATTCCACTTTACACTTGATGAAAAATGTAGTATAAATTGGGATATAGAGCTTTATTTCCCTATGATAGTAGTTGATGTTGGCTCTATGGAGGAACAATCAATCCATGCTAAATATAGAATCAAATTCTAGTAAAGGATGCATAAAAACAATTTCTGGGTGATTTTTTATAAAAATGTTAATGGGGAAGAGTTTCATTTTTGGAATGAAATAATTTCCCAATTTAATGTTCAAATGGATAAATCCACCTCTACATTTTAGGTGGTGTTATAATGGTTTTACTAAAATTTCAAGATGCGAAATAATGTGTTGATCCAAACTAAATTACCATTTTATCCATTCATTAATGAACAACTAATGTGTTATTCAATGAATATTTGTTAGAATTAGCCTCATAAGTAGTAATATCATAGGAATATACATTATTTATAAGCCTTAAATGTTGTTATTGATGATTATCTCTAACAAAAAATTTCATTTGTCATCGACTTGCATAATATTTGTGTTAATTAACGTAAAAAGAAGTAGATTAAATGTTGAGTATTTATTTGATCCCTCATTTTTCTATTATTTTGGTGACATTCATCATCTATATTTTGAATTTATTTGCCTGATTCCCATCTTTTGAACACTCTATAAATCTCATAGTTTCCTTTTATCATTTTGGAGATGTTTCTTCCAAAATCATAGACACATCATTAGTTTTGTTTTCATTCCTCGGTGGGATTAATTAGTGGATCCTCTGGAATAATACATTATTTTATTCATTTTATCTCTAACTGAAAGAGGAAATTAAGGGTCACCAATTTTCATCTCAACCTAATGATACCAATTTATAGGATCATCATTTCAATTGAATTCAAAACCCACAAATTTTTTTCATAGACTAATTTTCAAGTTAAAAAAGATGTTTTCCAAATTATATTCAGTATCGATGATAATTTCATATGAATATTGTTCAATAATAGTTATGTTTTTATCATAATCCTAAAGAGGTATAGCTACCTTTTCCTATAATCCATATAACTACCTATTCATTTTAAAATTGAGATTTCTCTATAAAATATTAATTGAATAATTCTTTCCTACATCATCTCTATTTAATGGAATTAATTTATTCAATGTGATTTTTTTTATAATCAATGTCCACTACTAATCAGAATACCACTTTAGGATATGGAAAATCAGTATGAAGTTTTCATGTTCCTGTATTTAGAGTATAATTAATATACTCTCAATAGTCCTAATTAATTTTTACGTGATTAGAGGATCAATAGATCAACTAATAGCTGGAGGCCATTGTCTCAAAATAGAATAAATAAAATATTATATTTCTCTTGAGAAGGATGTAATAAAAAATACTTTTATTAGCATATATTCCCATTAGATTTTTATTTAATTTGAGAAATCATCACATTTACTATAATATTAGTTACTAGTAAAGTTCCTCATATTCCCCGCCATTAACTAAAGTAATGTAAACAAAATTCTAGATAATTGTACTCAAAATAAAAAAAAATGAAAATAAATCAATGTGAATAAAAGGAATAGAATATAAATGACATATATATCCAATATTTGGAGTCTATATACCTTGATATTGGATATATATGGTAATTATAATATTATCTTTCTTAACAAAACATTCTATTCATGTCGTTCATAAATTTTTATAATGAGAATTCAAATTTTCTAAATAATATCTTCTAGGAGTGTGTACGCAATTTTTCGCAGTTCCTCCTTTCCATGGTTCATGTATATGACATTTTAATAACCAAAATTTTTTATTGAGGTTATTAACCCTAGGATAATCTCTTCTAGAGCCACATAAAATTATTTCACCTAGACAGATATTTTATTACTTCAAAACCACTCACTGTATACTTCACAAAAAATTCATGGTGTTTAACTATACATAGAATAATCCATGGGTTTTTTACAAATGTATTGTTATCATAATACAAAAATAAATGTTATCTATCATCTGATTCAAAAAATAGTGTAATGTGGGGTTTATATATATTATTATGTTATTTTATACATAAATATAAAATAAATAAAACTAATAGAATGATGGTCTATGCCTCTCTAGGATACAATGTATATAAATAATCTACATAAAACTAAAATAAAAAATCAAGGATTTATTTTCCATAATGGGATCCTAATTACATTTTGGTTTTTTAAACTGCATCTGATAACCTATTGAATACCAAAAATGGGTGTATTGAAAAGACCAATATGTGATAAAACATGCTTAAGTATAATAACATATAATTCAAAAAAAAACATGATATCATAATAGAAAAGGTACACAGATACTCAAATAGAGGTGTGAAATAAGTTTTATGGATTCATAAGATCAGATAATCATAGGAATGTTGTAGCATAATAGAATTTGACATATTAATAAGTCATGGATAACCACTAAGACAACATCACATAGTGGGAAAAGTCCCAGAATGTATTTGGTTTACCACAAAATTCTCTACCTAATGTCTCATGTGATAAAAAAATTACCAGAAAAAGTAGATTAATATCTAGGTGAACCCATAAAAATTTGAACATGAATATTTTTTCCTTATATGTAAATCATAAATATATCATAATCCTTAATAAAACTGTTGAATATAAAATAGTTTACTAAATCATGTCTTATACATAGCTAAATGTCACGTCATAATGAATAATATCAATTTTATTTAAAAATATTAGGAATTTTTATATAAATATATAATCATAGGACATAAAAATTACATCCATGTTAATTTTTGATGTTAAAAGGTGTGCATAAATATTTTTCTAAATATTCCTTCTAATTATGTTTTTGGTAAAAAGGCCACGAATCAATAAAGTGGGTAAATGAATAATACTTTTTATTAAACTATAAATTAAAAAAAATGTTTCTAATAATAAAATGAATATTTTTATAATCCATGAATATTTAAATATATTTAATTGGGTGTTACATGAAATAAGGAAATACAAGAGAGATGTTCACTTTAATATCCTATTTTTAACCAAATAAATTGACAATAAAACCCTCAAAAAAACATTTTATCTATAGATTAATGGTAAATTAACTTAGGTATATATGTTTGACACAAATATACATAATTTTTAATACATAAATATGGATAATATAAATAAAAAGTGAGGGAATTAATGATATAGAATTACCCGATGATTGTGAGGTGGTTCAGAATGAACCCATAAATTTGTTCCCGAATCATTATGAACATGAACATAACATCATGTATAATCAAATTAGATTAATTAATTAATTAATTCAATACTTATTCGATATATATGGTAGTTAATTTATTTATATTATGTTCATATACAACCACTTCACTGAGATATTGTATTTATTTTAACTCTTTTTGGGTCTCTTTTTCATGGTTCCATTGAAATATTACTTATGGATAATTATGATTGTTCTGGTAAAATCAATTTAAAACAGTAGATGTAAAATGAAATTATATAAATTTTATTATATAAATTGAAATAACACCAAATATATTTATGTGTGCTAATACATGATGATTAATTTAGTATAACAATATTGTTATACGGCTAGGTCATTTTGGTAGTTAACCATATACCACACCTATATATATTTTATTAAATTTAATGATTATTAATAAGATTTGGAACAGGAAATATGTTATAATGTAATTAGTATTATTATTCTTAGTTGAAATATTATTTATATGACAATCTTTGAACATGTTGGGGGAAATCAAAACATGTCATTGATAGAGGTGGTGAACTATCCCTATCGTGATCAAGATTTTTGTTTTTAAAATGAGATTTTATGTGAAGATGATGGATGATAAATGTTCCAAAAAACAAAATAAAATTCCAATATATTTATGATAATTCAGTCATCATTTTATGTTGGATGGTATTTGCTTGGTTATTGAGAAGGATAAAAAATTAAAATTCTTAGTTGATAGTATTACCTTCTCCATTGGAAGTCCCCTCTTAGGATTTAACTTAAAGAAAATTGGATATGTGTTTTTGTGAAATCAGGGCTTAAATGGATATGAGATAGATATAGTGGGATAATTTTGAATTTTTTTTGTAATGACAAGGATGTTTTAATGAGTTGGGATAAGGGTTTAAGAGGTGTGGTATTTGGAAGTGGGGGATACGTTGTTTTTTAGTAATATATTCAATAAATTGTTATTTTTGGTCATGAAAACCAATATTAATTAATAATGTGAATGTATAATGTAAATGTTTCATGTGAGTTTGAGATAATGGTGTCGAAATAACAACTTATTAAATTAATCATGTATTCAACTTATAATTTTAGATACTATATTTTTGTACTTTACTATTCAAAAAAATTCAAAAAATTTATAAAAAAATCAACTTAACTATTTTTCATGGAATAAGTTTCAAAAAATAATTTCAGAAAATTAATTTTCAAAGAATAAGGATTTTAATTTTTAAATAACTTCCTTATTTATTTCAAATAAAACCAATTATAATATTTTTATCATTCTTTATACCTTTTAGAAAATAATGTATCATTTGATAAAATTAAATTATTATTATAGTGAAAATCAATATTATGTTATAATCACAAATTAAAATCATATATTTTGTTTCAAAACATCAATTTTTTAAAATGAAAATAAAATATATAATTTTATCAAATATACACACATATTTTATCATTTTAGTTCATTTCATTACATGAAGCATGACATAAATATATAATATTTTAATTTTATAGGAAAAAATAAAAATTATATTACACTTGCATAGATGGTTATACTATTATGACATTCATTACACTATTCTTAACATTCATATTACTGTTCCTAAATAAATATATAATCCCAAAAGGAATTAGTGAGGTTCATATCGGTTATAAATACTTTTAAAAAACTCAGATATCACTCACTATTCATTTACTAAAATGTTCTATAAGAGTTATTTATATTTCTAGTTTCAAAATTATTATTTCATTTCTAATATTTTTCTTCATTTCTACAATTTTATTTTTGAGTGTGATCATTCTAAGGGATTGAGCACATAAAAATTCTCATAATATAGGTGACTTAAATTTTATCCAATTATAATACTTTCAATTCTTATTAACCTATATATTATACAAATTTAAAATTAAATTTAACAATAAAAAATGATTCTAGATTTGATTATTTGATTCATTAAAAAATACAAAACACTAAATTTCTAAATATGACACATTTATATAATAGGAATCGAAAATAACTTTTATAAAATTTGTTATTGTTACAACTACTATGTTTTATTTTTGCATAATGTATAATCCATATTAAAAACCCTTACAGTAATTTTATGAATTAAATGGAAAATATATCTATAATTATTTTAAATTTAATAGCATTTCTAAGAATTAGGAAGTACTATTTTCTTTTAAAAAAATTGTGGTTTGTTTCATTATGAATTAACAGGGCCTATTTTTATTTTAAATTAGATTAAAAGAGAATAAAATGTAAATATTTAAAAAAAATCATTTGTAGAACTCTTAAAAGAATACATTGATGGATTTTTCGATTTAATATTTAATTAAGAAATTTATTTCAATGTAGGAAAATTGAAACCCAAAATTTCATAATTTTTTATTATTAAAAACATGTTTTGTATACAAGTATTTTGATTATGATTCATTCTAGAACATAGATCCCTTATTTCATTACATGTATGATATATTGAAATGTTTAGAAATAAATATTTTATTTAAATACATGAAATTATTTTAAAAAATATATTTTATTTTTTTCTAATGTTTATTATTGAAATAGTTAAAAGAATTATTATTACATTAAATTATTACTAAGAATTAATGATACATTTTCTAAATATAAATTTTATTATTTAGGGATGAAAATTTGAAATTGAAAATTCAAAATGTAATTTATTATATTGGAATGTTATTATTTATAGAATTTTGTCTGATGACAATTCTATATTAAGAGTAATATGATTAAACTTTTGTTTTTTTATGATTATATTATATAAAATTATTTTTAGTAAATTAAAATATCATGGAATCACAACATGGAATAGTTCTATAATTTCTATTGAATCTTCTTAAAATGTAAATGTGATAAATGTTTTGTAAATCCTTCACCATAATATAATATAAATCGTGAGATGAAAATTTTTCTTTATTAGGTAATATTAAACATTAATAAGTTATGCATTCCCTATAGAATGTTAATTTAGATATTATGCCACATTTTTTGAAATATTCCTAACTATTATTTTTTATAGATGTGTGATGGTTATAAGTTTAATTATACTATTTTTTTAACAAGATAGTTGTTTTGTAATTGTGCTTTGAAATCCTTTACCTATTTAATAGTGTTGATATTTTTACCACTTCTCCAATTATGATATGTTGTGAAATTGTTAATGATCAGATGAAATAAATGATTTTAAATGGTGTAGGAAATGATATCAAAATGTTTTTTAGTTGACATTTGGAATTACAATGACTATTTACTTAGATTATGGGAAGTAATGGGATGTGGAGAAATCATGGAATGTAAATATAGAGCTGGTGGATATGTTTTCCTTGTTTATATGATTTTTCATTGAGTGATATTATGATTCATGATATTTGTGTTAACCATATTATTACCTTGTAAATGTCTTGGTGGTGATAAATGATTTGATATTGCTTACCAGATATGAATGGTATGACAAGGCGTAAAATATATATGAAATTTTATTTATTTATTTTTATTCTATAATTTTAATATCATGGCAAATTTAAAAATTATTGAGTCTTTAATTCATTGATGGTTTATTGACATTGGTTTGGGTGATGTGGTTCACACCAAGACAGTATTAGTGATACATCCATATTTCATGATGAGTATCTCTCTTTTACTATTTTTTAGTTCATTCATACATAACATTAGTTTGGGTTTATAGAAATTGGATCATTTGGGTACAGATTTTTTATATTCTTGACTTCCCTATATATTCTTCTATGAACAATATTCTTTCTTTAGGTTTTTGGGGATAGTCAGTTGGTTTGAAGTGATTTTTAACATGTTTCTAGAATATTGTACGTTATAGGATAATATATCTATTTCCACATATAGTAAATTCATTCATTCAAAATGAATTTTGAATGAAATAGATTGAATTCTTTTTAAACCCGACACTAACTCCCTCTTAAAATAATGGTTTAGGAATTTAATATAGAACGATTTTGTAATTGAATATTAAGTTAAAAAGACCAATGATATGTCAATTAGAATTCATATGTTCCTAAATTCTTGAAGGATTAAATTTTTAATTAAATTTTTTTTATCTCCTTTTAATGGTTGGGGGGTAATATTTACACACAGTTCATATACCCATAGGTCTTAACCCTAAAAACAAGAACTTATTAGCCTCAATGACCAAACACTCAATTGCAATCCCTACTCAACTGATGCCAAATAATTTACTATAGTATCCAACTTGAACGAAACCTCAAAAAGTAATTAAAAATCATGATTACATGGTCCTGTTAGCGATGGAAAATCCATACCCTCTCAAATTAACAAATCTGAGATCCTATGTTGGAGGTTAATATAATGGATGATATTTAATAACTATTTTTAGAAAAAAAATGTTTTTCAATTTTGTTTGTAGACAATTAATTTTTAAAAAATATATGTACAATTCAAAAGTTATTAAAAAGGGAAAGTATAATAGAAAGGATTTTAGTTTTTTATGAATTAATTGTGGGAATTTCAAATTGTTATATCCCTATAGTTAGTTATCATGTTTTATAATATTTTGTGATACCCGTTTGAGAGGATTCTTATAGGTTGAATGTTTGGATACACTCATTATATTTTCCATTATCTAGTTTTTTATATTTCTCAAACTTGATAATTGTTTGGGATATAACTAATACGAAGGATCCAATTTTTTAGCCATCCATGTTACCTTGTAATTCATAGGTGTTAGAGTGATTTGGGTTGTTTTATAGTGATCACTATATGAAATAATGTTTTATTTATTAAAAATAGTTCTAAATGATTTTTGAAAATTTGTTAAATTTAAATATAATTATTTTATTTTATATTGGTACATTCCAAATAATTATCATAAATATATATAATTAAAACCTACTTTTGAATAATAATATTATTCAGTAAATAATTTATGTGTATTCAATAGAGACATATAAATTTTGTTTCTTTATAATATAGTGCATAATGGTCTATATACATTACTGTATAAATCTTATTTTGTAAAATATATTGGAATGATGGTATTCCCACAACATTCAATAATGTATCATGTGTGAATGTATTTGAGTGAGGATTATTGCATAAAGTCCATGTTTTTTCTTCATTAATGTGTGTTATCTATTGTAGGTAGATCCATGAAGTTAGTATAGTCCTTTTTAGATTAATGTAAGTGTATGACCAAAACAATGTAATAATAAATTAGTTTTACATGTCCTAATATCATCTCGCATCAAGGTAGGGAGAATTATGTCAATTTAAATACATTATATTTGATTCCTGTTTAAGGAAAATTATATAGTCAATATATGTTTGGTAAATTCATTTCATCCTTACGCAACATGCATACCTCATTTAGGAGTAGTATTTGATATATACAAAATATACTTTTCATCATTTTTTGATCTACATCATATGTTTTTTAATGAAAATAGAAATAGAAGTGTTAATTAATTGATATTATATATATTTTTCGTGATTAATTATATCCCAAATTATATAGTAATTCAAAATTTATTTATGAATGAGTAATAATGTGATAAGTAATTTAATTCATCATTAAATAATGGTGTTTTTATATCAAATATCTTATTTTCTATTTAATTTAATAAGAAATATTCTATCCATTTGAGTTCTTTATTTCCTTCAATCTAGATGATTGAAGCCATATTACTGAAAAATTTGGATAACATTATTAAAAACCTAATCTAATAATATATATTTTATCTTTTATATACTCCCTCCCATTATATCTATTATGGGGGAGTGCAATAGGTTGGAATAACTAAGACTCCATTTAGTTCATATGAATAATTTATCACTACTGGAAAACTAACCTTTACCAACGGTTCCAAACCATTGGTATAGGCCTCCAAACTGTTGGTGTAGCCTATACCAACGGTTTGGAGAACCGTAGCCAAGTAAGTCGTTGGGATAGGTCTATACCAACGGTTTTCCAAAAACCGTTGGTATAGACCTATACCAACGGTTTTGGAAACCGTTGTTATAGTTAATATGAAATCTATACCAACGGTAATGGAACCGTTGGTATATAAATTCCAAAAATAAAACATCTACTGGGATTTGATCCCAGGACCCCTCGTTTATCATTGAACGACTCAACCACTAACCTAACATGACTTTTGTGATCATAATTACATAAATATATATATATATATTCTCATAAATATTTTAAATTTTGATTTATATAATGTTCTCGGTATGAAGGTCCGATAAAAAATGAAAGTACCTATACCAACGGTTTTAACAACCGTTGGTATAGGTCTTTGGTTGTGATTTTCATTCTGTGGAGGATGTTGAGTTTTGGCCCACTTTTCCCAAAGGTTTGGCCAAACGTTTGGGAAAGGTAGACCTATCCCAACGGTTTGGCCAAACCGTTGAGAAAAGTGGCATATTTGGGGACCTTTCCCAACAACTTTGCCAAACCTTTGGGATAGGTCTACCATTCCCAATGGTTTGGCCAAACCATTTGGAAAAGTGGTATATTTGGGGACCTTCCCCAACAGTTTGGCCAAACTGTTGGGATAGGTCCACCTTTCCCAAAGGTTTGTCCAAACCGTTGGGAAAAGTGTCCAATTTGGGGGCCTTTCCCAATGGTTTGGAACCATTGGGAAAAGTGGCCAATTTGGGGGCCTTTCCCAATGGTTTGGCCAAACTGTTGGGAAAGAGGACCTATTCCAACGGTTTTTGCAAACCGTTGGTATAGAAGTGTTGGGAAAGATCTAATTTCCAGTATTGTATGACCATTAAATATTTTAAAAATAATTGATTAAGTAATGAAAAAAGGAAAAGAGGATGTAGTGTTTTCTTATTATGGAATATGGTTCTTATTCATGGTACTATATATAACATTTCCGGTTGGGGGAGACTATTTTAGATCCATGGGAGTTCAACATGATTATACTGATATGGAATTGATCATCTTTGTTGATTTTATATTTTTAAAAGAAAAAATTTATCATAAACATTTATTTTTATTGAACTGTTTTATATCCATTTATTTTACACATTGAACCTAAAATCCTTCCTATGACATCCCCTTCATCTAAATGACCAATTTATGTTCATCCAAGAATTATTAAATCCGGTTATTTGACACCTAGTGATTCTATCATTATCTTTTTTGATAAAAACCTATTAAACCTATAATCCAATTAATTTCCTGGAATCAAACATTATTAATCCATCTATACTGTAGATTATTTTAAAGGATATAAGAAAATTCATTATATATGATTGGTGTTTTTATTATTTTCTCTTGAGAAATGGTTCATCTAATATATGAATTACATTTATTAAGTATCACGTAAATCTTTGTGTTGTAACGATATACTCTAACAGAATGAATTTTTATATGTATTTATGTGAATTTTATGATTAATTCTCTTGGTATTGATGATATGTTATATATTAAAGGTGAAATGGATGTGTTCTACATCTATAGAGATTTATTGGGATGCATTTTTTCTTCATTTGTTTTCATTATTTTCTGTAATTTTTTAAATTTTTAATGCACGACTATGATTACCGACAAGAATTCCTAGTGGAGTTTCTACAAGTCCACAATAACACCTCCTAATATACAAGAGACCGGTTTATAGTGGTGATGATTGAATGGTGTATTTTCTATACAATACCCTTGGTTGTAATTTCCATACACCTCAACTATAATAAAATATTATAACATACAATAACACATCAAATTAATAAGAAAACACAGTGAGATAAAACATGTCTCCCGTTTCATATGTGTAATATTAACTAAGATCCAAATTTCATAATCTATACCTCAACACAAATTGCATAAGAATATAAATAATGTAATTGCTGCAAAAATATTCTAGAACATGTACTCGTAATTCCACTAATTATGTACTCTTCATCTCAACTATCATTCATGGTCCACTTTCCCTTGCATGGATCCCTAATCATAAATACTACACATGCATCAAGATTCCAATTTATTATGTGAGTAATAAAACATAGAAGGACGTGATCAATAATTCATTAGGATGAGTTCAAAATTATAACAAGTGTATGACATGAAACATTTAATACATGTGAATAAAAAAATCGATCATCAAGTGGTCATTTTCTAACCAACATACATGTTGTCCTGTTGTATCTACTTAAACACCATTTTGGAAGGATGGATTTAAATAATGTATGAAGTGATAAATATATATCCACAAGTATATTTTATATGTCTCTCAATAGACATAGGGCATCATGTAGGAACATGAAAAAAGTTCATCATGTCTCACCTCCATCATTGGTTAGGCCTCAAGACCATCAAAACCCACCTCGTTTATAGGTTTGTAATTAAGGCCTTCGTATACTATCTATGCCTTAGGTAAGGCCACAATTCAATCATACCACTACTAAAAGTCACTCAAGTATAACATCATGGTCTTCATTCCCTACCCTATGTTTAGGCCGATTATCCTTAACATTACTTGACATCTACACTCTCCCACAAAGTGATCACTATATCATGATGGTCTACATGGTTTCATTACTATTTGGGATACCAAAAAAAGTATTATTATCAAAAATAACATGGTAAATAATATATAGGAATAACATATCATGTCATGATGAGAATTTTCTAAAACAATAAAGGTCATGTGATCAACAAAAAACATGATGTAACAGGATAAATAAAAATTATCATGGAATTAAGAATTATATATGGGTCTCATATGTTATAAAAACATACACATGTGATCACTATCATTAAAGGTAAATTATGTTCACCATTGAAAGTATCATATCAAAGAAACAATTTAATTCAAGGAGATAAATGATATAGAAATTCCTACCTTATTCTCACATATAATAATATTCAAAACACATCGAGGAATGATAACCAAATCACACGAATGATTAAACTAGATATATCTCACATACCAAGAATGTCCAATAAATAAATTCAACTATAGGGAAATGATTGAAAATTTGAAAAATCAATGTTATAAAATGAGTTCCAAGATGATTTTATTCAAATTAGAATATTTTCATTCATATATACCTCTCAAAATCCAAAAATGATTCTCAATATGAGATTAATAAAAATATGTATCATGGATTCACTGAATCCACAACCATTCTAGTAAATATCCATGAAATAATCATTTGTTAAAATAAAAAATCATAGATCTAGAAATTGGATTCCAGATATATGATTATTCTAAAGGAAAAAAGGGATGATCTAGAATTACCCTAATAAACCAAGGTTCATTGATCACACAACTTAATTTTTTATCCCCAATGCATTTCAAACCACCATTAGAAAGCTTATAAGGGGAGGAAATCACTGATGTAATCATATTGAGTATATATATATGAGAGGGATATATAGGGGAATTTTATTGGCTATAATTGGGTGGTTTAAGATTATCATTCTTGATTTTTGGATCATTAATTTATGTGCACATGGTTTTATAACATTATTAGACTAACCTTCCTCAATTTGTGTATGGATAACTTCTGTAAAGAACAGTAATTTTCCATTTTTTTATATAGAATTATTACGAATCCTTGAAAATTGACGACGTGTGATTCTAAGGCCCTGTGTGCCCAGAATGAATTTCTAAACTTTTTTTCGGGTTCGTTCAGTAAACGCATAAGTGGCATTTTGTAACTTTTGAACCAGTGCTCAAAATTGAAATTTGAGGACACCGTTGAACTAACAGAACTGATATTCACTTAAGGAGACCTTCAACTTGGTCGCAGTAGGTTGAGGATAGAATTTTGTTTTTCATATTTTCGTGGGAGAACTAGAAAATAAAATAAATAACTTTTATTTTATTTTTATTAAAACCACCATTTTGAATATTTGGTGGTGGGGACCCCATGAACTCCCCTTTAATGTGAGGAAACCCTTAGAATTATTCCAATTAATGAGCCAACAATTAATTGATCTAGTAATTAAATAATATGGCTCCTCAACTTTCTTGAGGTTGGGGAAAAAAATGGCAAAGGAGATCCTATAGTGGAGAGGAAAACTTAGTGGGAGAACCTCCTCCAATGAAGAACATCTCTGACGACGAATGAACCGACGTTCGCCAAAACGCGACGTCACCATCATCATCTTTATCCTCAAGACACCTCCAACAAAAGATCAATGTAAGGGTGTGTTTTTGTTGTTCTTTAGGGTTTTATGTTGAAACTTTCTCCTCGAAGCCACAAGATATCGGTCTAACACAGAGGGTGCAGTCCAAATAAATATGGCTCGATCCTTCTGCAACTTTAATTTTGACGTGTTCATAGTGGGCCGCGATGACGACTTTAGCACAACCACTCCACCGAAGGAGACCGCGGCCCATCGGCCCCGACGGAGAAAGGTGGCTGCTAATACCCAGCCGACTGCATGGAATCGGGGCAGCGTGTCCGCGCCATCAGTTGATAAGGAGGTCATGGGCCATCGGTAGCGGCGGAGTAGTGGGCGGCCGACACGTTGGCCAACCGCATGGCGAAGCGGCGGCACATGTTCGCAGCACCAGAGTTAGAGACCGCGACCACTTGGCCACAGTAGAGGTCAGAGGGTAGATTGTATCCTGCATTCCATGGTGGAGCTGCGGCGTGTTTCCGCGATGCCTGAAGGATGTCCTGCCATTATGGTCGGTCGCATCATACCGAGTCCGACCCTTTCGGCTGGTCCAACGTGCTAGCCGGAAATGCCATGTGGTTCCACCTGGTTTGCTAAAACTGAATGGACAATGGGACATTTGACTGACCTGGGGGGAGTGCCTCCCCTCTTGGGTGACGGCTAGGGAAGACACCACCACAAGAGGCCACCCCGGTTGCGGGCTGCACCACGGGCCGCCCAACGGGCCGCTCCAGTGGGCTAGGTCGAGCTACCCCTTTCGTGGGCCGGGCCAGACCATGGATCAGTGGGCCAGGCCCTCCATGGGCCAGGCAAACCAGGCCAACCCGATCCGGGTCGTGCCGGGTCGGACCGGACCCAGACCCATCTATACCCAGATACGCCTTTTTTGCCACATCTTGATAACCATGCATTCATTTGAAAAACCTTCTAGGGTGCCATAATCCTTTAATTGATACGGTACTTTTGGAATACTCTACTTGAGTTTTTGAAAAAGATGGAGTATGGTCGGGTTGGATAAAACCCAAATCCAACCGGGCCCTCTGGACTAAAAGGCTAATAACTTACAGACCGGGAATCTGACTGACGAACCCTCTATTGTGTTGGGTCCCTAAGGATCTAACATACCTTCATGATAATTATTCATGGGACTTTGTGGTAGGTGGAGTATCTACCGATGGATTGAGGAGAAGAACCTCCTAGAATCAAGTGCGCTGTGTGTGGAAACCTTGTCGCTGGTTGTAATTGAGGAGACTTCAGATCCTGCGTGGGTCATAATCGGATCCTGTGTGGGTCAGCATCTCCATATCCTTTTTGGGTCATCTTCAGATCCTATGTGGGTCATCTCCAGATCCTTTGTGGGTTATCTTCATATCCTATGTGGGTCATCTTCAATCCCGTGTAGGTCAAAAACAGATCTTCTTGATGATTAAGATAATCTAAAAATACATTTAATCATCTATACTACCTTACTTAAGTTATACATGGTGTGAGATGAGTCTTTAACCTTGTGGTACACTTTTGTGTGGCGATACCTTTGTGGCAATCTTCTGTGTGGTGTTACCTCTATGGTACTAACCTTTTTGGTGATACATGTGTGGTATTATTCTATGTGGCATTACCTTTTTTGTACTAACCTTTGTGGTGTTACCATCTTGGTATTCATTCCTTCGTGTAATAGTTGTTCTTTTGGTTAAATAATTGGTCCTTTTTTCCTCACGAACCTGATGGGTATACTTGACATCTTAGGCATTTGTATGATCATATACCTAAGCAGGGTTGATTATTGTTTTAGGAATTATGGTTTATCCGTTAGGGATTCTAAGAGACCTTAGGGGGTCTCGAGGTCCCTAATGATTATTGTTATACTCACCCCTTCACAGGCTACACCCGCATCTTTTTGTGTCTAGTGAAGATGACAGACAACATTGATTGAGGTTGAGGGTGCCAGGACGGAAGTTTGCTCGGAGGTGGACTATTAGATGAGACATACCACAGAGAAAACTGTCTGGGAGTTGTACGTGCCCCTCAGGTAGGATCCTTGGTGTGTGATCACATGAGATGTTTTCAATTATACATGTACCTTCCAGTTTTTCTTATATTATGGCCCCTTTACATACAATACACGCCCTATTTACTATATATTTTACTTTGTGCTAGTATCCTGTTTTGTGCTTGGTTGTGTTATTTTAAAGGTTTAAAGGCAATTCCTTCCCGGTTTTAGGGATATGCCTTTCCGGTGCTAGTCGCCAACCCCAGGCCTATGGAAGGCAATCTTGGGGTATTCATGGCACCAACCTCGAGGGATGGGTCGTGAAAACATAGTATTAGAGGTGTCGGTTCTACTGAAGAACATTGACTCTAATATTTTAATTGAAAATAGTTTTAAGTGTTATGATTTTGGTTATCAGTTTGGGGAATCCATTGTTGGTGTAGCATCCAACGTAACCATACTCCAGGACCTTGACTTCTGGTTTCTAAATCAGTACATGAAAACATTCATTATGTGTGTGTTTTTGAAAAATTTTCTTTTTGATCACATTGAGTCATCTCACCAGGTATAACTTAATGTCCATGGCACACCTATTTATTTTTAGGATGCCTCCACGTAGACAACTATCCAGGGTTCCAGGTAGAGTACGTGATGAAATCCCATTGAGCAAGGAGGCTTAAGTATAGGTCCCCCTTTCGGAATTTGTACCATTTAGTGGTGTACCGGTAGCACCACTACCCGTTGGGTAGCCTATTCCACCATCCCCAACAGTAGAGGGTGCACACTACTTGAGCGCATTGCCTGAGATTCAGTGCCAGAGGCCACCGAGGTTCTGGGGCCAGACTGATCCACAAGCGACTGAGGAATGGTTGGAAGTCGTGGTTAGAGTTTTTCGACTGGTAGGGACACCAACATATCTCATGGTGATCCTTTTCATTAGCCTTCTTCAGGAAGTAGTGGGTAGATGTTGGAGCCTGATGCTTCAGGTTCACGATGAGGTCACTCTCATATAGGTGGACATCAAGAGTCTTTTCAGGGCATATTGCATCCCATAGACCATATGCACAGTGCGTATACATGAGCTTCTCCACTTGCAATAGGGAAGCATGAACGTGGCTCGGTATTTAGAAAGGTTCACTGACCTCTCGCGCTAGTCCACTGACATGGTTTGGGACCCTTTCTTCAGGTCTCGGACCCTTGAGCAGGGCTCAAAAGATAGATTAGAGATTTGATAATTTCCATCAGCATCCCGATGTAGGCGGGGGTGTTAGAGAGAGCACTCTTAGTGGAGAGTTTCCTTCTTGAGCATTCACTGGTAGTGAGACCCAACACCCTACGTCATATAGCAGAGTCATCTGCAGTTGGCATCAGACAGATGATGCAGAGGTCCAAGAGGACCAGAGCTATAGGTGGACAACTGTAGGATACAGGGGCAGTTGTGTGGTTCTCTCGAGACAGAGCCAAACATGCGAGGAGTAGGCAGTGTTACTAATGGGGTGGGTAGGGTCACATGGCTCATGACTAGTCGTCCCGCCTTATGGACGACTAGTAGATGGTCGAAGGGCCTCCTGGGTAGAAGTATGGATTTGATCGAGGAGGTCCACAGGAAAGAGGTAGACATGGAAGTGGATCTGTTTGTGCATCATGCAGTGGGCGGGGATATGAGGTTATACCACCACCACCTCTAGGTGGTCCACCCCGACCACAAGGAGCAGGTGGACAGGGATGAGCTCAGCTTCAGGAAGCTGAGGCCTATGACCGCAGTGCTCTAGAGATGATATGTGGTACGATCTATGTATACTCTACCTTAGTTGTAGTACTTATAGAAAGAGGATCAAGTCACTCTTTCATTTCCATGACCCTTAATCGGAGCTCAGAGATTATGGTGGAGTCGTTGTCTTGATCCTTACTCCTACTGACTCCTACCAGAGTGAATTCATCAATTACACACTATTTTCAGCAGTGTGAGCTTACACTAGGAGGCCATAGCTATTGATGGGATCTTCTAGTAGTGGCATCGAGGCCTTACGACATCATCTCAGGTATGGACTAGTTATGTACAGTTCATGCTCAGATCGACTGTATTAGGTGCAAAGTGCGGTGTGTCTACATGGATGGGACAAGGTTTTCCTTCACTGACGAGAAGGAAACCTCTGCATAATAAGATACAATTACCCAGAGGAGGGTGCAAGTGGTCACACATCTGTTGTCTTGACTTACCCTCGGAGTGGTTGATATTGAGATTCCAAGCAATCATGTAGTGGTGGACCAGTAAGCTCATGATTTCCCTGATGATGTTCTTGGTCTACCTCCTCATAGAGAGGTGGAATTTTATATCAACTTTTACCTCGGAACGACACTGATATCTACAATATCATATCAAATGGATCTTGTGGAGCTTCAAGAGATGCGAGTACAACTGATGGAATTGCAGAGCAAGGGTTTCTTTAGGCCCAGTGTTTGTCCTTGGGAAACCCCGATTTTGTTCCCTATGAATGCGGATTGGAGTTTTTGACTCAGTGTGGACTATCGGTGCCTCAACCTGGTGACCGTGAAGAACAAGTACCCACTCCCGAGGACTGACAGTCTCTTTGATCTGCTGAAGGGAGTACGGTGGTTTTCAAAGATAGACCTCAGATCAAGATATCACTAGATCAGGTTATGAGAAGATGATGTGAAGGAAACATCCATTAGATGTCTGTATGGCCAATATGAGTTCTTGGTTATGCCATTCAGCATGACCAATGCCCCAGTAGTGTTCATGGGACTCATGAACAGGATCTTCCATACATACCTCGATCACTTTACGGTAGTCTTCATCAATGACATTCTGATATACTCTTCTATAGAGGAGGACCACACCTATCATCTACAGATAGTTCTGGACACACTCTGAGAGCACCATATTTATGGTAAACTCTCAAAGTTCCAGTTCTTGGTATCAGAGGTTCCCTTCCTATGACAAGATATCTTGGAGGATAGAGTTGCGGTGGATCCAGAGTATATTGAGGTTTTGGTTTCTTGGATTCCACCAAAAAATGTGACGAAAGTACGGTGTTTCTTGGGTTTGGCAGGTTACTACCAGAGGATTGTGACTGACTTTTCTATAGTTGAGGCACCCTTATAGATGTTTACTTTGAATGGGAAACCCGTCATGTTGTCGTAGAGATTCCTAAAAAGTTTGAAAGATCTGAGGCAGATATTGACAAGTTCTCCCATTTTAAGGATTCCGGAGAAGGCCATTGGGTACATAGTCTACTGCAACACATAAGGGGACAGACATGGATGTGTCCAAATGCAGGAGCGAGCAGTGATCGCATATGGTTCTTGATAGCTGAGAAAACATGAGCAGAACTATGCTACACATGACCAAGAGTTGGCAGCAGTGATCTTTGCCAAGAAGATGTGGCAGCATTACTTGATAGGAGAATGTTTTACATTCTACTCGGATCACAAGATTCTAAGGTATATCTTCTGTCAGAAGGACCTGAACCTGAGAAAACTTTGTTGGCTTGAGTTCCTCCAGGACTTTGACTTAGAGATATTTTATACTCCTGGGAAGAAGAACGTAGTAGCAGATGCACATAGTAAGAGATCTGGAATACAGTTATTGAGTGGGGTGGCAGAGCAGCTAGCGACATTGGGGATATCCTATGTGGGTCGAGATGGAAAAACTTATCTTCAGTCTATGACAATCACTCCCCCACTTCATCAGCAAGTCAGGGAGGCGCACCTTGGGGATGCTGACTGCGAGGCATGATTTGATTATATATCAACAGAACAAGCACATGATGGATTTTTTGAAGTTGGGGAGCATGTCATCCTATTTAGAGGGTGTAATATGGTACTAGTGGGACTATGAGAGGATGTGTTCAGGGAGTTATATACGTCCCCTCTAGTGGTAAATCCAAAAGTGGTGAAGATTTATCGGAACCTCTGGCATTAGCACTAGTGGCGAGGAATGAAGGGAGATGTAGAAAATTTTGTCACTCGGTGCCTCACATATCAGAAAGTGAATGTGAGAATCAAGTTCTAGCAGACTTAGTTCATCCACTAGGGGTGCCAGAGTAGAAGTGGGATGGAATCTCCAAGGACTCTATGACAACACTTCCATGCACGTCTAAGGGGAATGATTCCATCTAGGTGAGGTTTTTTTGACTCACCATGTCATCCCACTTTCTACCAATCATAGAGAAGGGATAAGTAGAGGGAATGGTATGCCCCTACATGTAGGAGATTATGCGGCCTCATGGGGTGCCATCTATGATTATCTCTGATCGTGATGCATGTTTTGCTTCCCGGCTATGGAAGGGGATGCAGGAGGCATTTGGGGAACAGATTCGGCTGAGCACCACCTTCAATACTCAGATGGATGGTCAGACAAAGTGGACCATTCAGACCCTTGAGGACATGATGCATGCTTTCATCCAAGATTTCAGCCGCAGATTGGAGGATCACTTGCCTTTGGTGGAGTTCGCGTACCAAAATAGCTATCACTCCACCATCGATATGGAACCATTTGAGGCATTGTATGGTCGACCTTGTATATCACCACTATGCTGGACTGACCTCGAGGAGTCAGTACTCATGGGACCGAAGATGGTAAGGGATACCACGAAGAAGGTGCATATTATCCAAGAATAGATGAAGACAACAAAGAGTAGGTAGAAGTCTTATTCTAACATGAGATGAATACCTCTTTATTTTGAGGATAGTGACCATATATTTCAACAGGTCTCACCTTGATGTGGTTTTTATAGATTTGGCCGGGGTGGCAAGTTTTCTACAAGGTTCATCAGATCCTTTTAGCTCCTCAACAGAGTTGGAGAGGTGGCATACCTCTTAGATCTTCCCCCTCAGTTTCACCAGGTGCACATCATTTTCCACATATCCTAGATAAGGAGATACGTACATGATACGTTACTCATCATTGACGGGGGAGAGCTGGACATCGACGATGGGGAGACGTTTTCGGAGGTTCTAGTGGAGATTGAGGATCGACATGAGCAGGTCCTTCGTGGGAGGTCAATTCCTATGATGCACGTTCATTGGCAGCACATGAACCTCTAGGAGAGCACAAGGGAGGGGGAGGTTTAGATTCATGCATAGTACCACAACTTGTATACCTTGTTTGTGGTGGGGCTTTTAGGAATGTAAAGCCCTGAGGTGGGGAGAATGTAAGGACCTCAAAATTTCCATGTAATTGTTTTATTATATGGAATTATTACGAGTCCTCAAAAATTTATGCCACGTGACTCAGAAGCCGAATTTGTCGAGAATGAATTTTTGAACATTTTTTTAGGTATGTTCAATAAACACGTGAGTGGCATTTTGTATCTTTTGAACCGGTGCTCGGAATTGAAATCTGAGGACACCATTGAACTCAAAACGGTAATATTTTCTTAAGAAGACCTTCACCTCGATCATAGTAGGTCAAGGGTGGAAGTTAGTTTTTTGTATTTCCATGGGTGAATTGGAAACAAAAATAAATAACTTGTATTTTATTTTTCTTGAAACCACCATTTTGAATATTAGGTGGTGGGGACCACATGAACTCCTATTTAATGTGAGTAAACACTTAGAATTATCCCAATGAATGGGCTTACAATTTATTGAGATAGTAATCAATTATGATGGCTCCTAACATTTCTTGAAGTATGTGGAAACGTTGGCAAAAGAGAACTTTTGATGGAGAGAGGAAATTGGTGGGATAACCTCCCCCAACAAAGAACATATCTGATGATGAATGAATATACGTTCAAGGAAACACTGAAGTCACTATCATCATCTTCATTATCACAACACCTCCAACAGACGATTGAGGTAGGGTTGTGTCTATGTTGTTCTTTGTGGTTTTATGTTGAAACATTGTCCACAAATCTGTATGTTTTCGGTCAAACACGGAGGGTGCAGACCAAAAAAACTTGGCCCGATCATTCTGTATCTTTAATGTTGACGTGTTATTCATGGGCCGTGATGATGGCGGCGACACAACCAAGCTGCTGAAGAATACCGCGGCCCATCAGCCACGGTGGAGAAAGGTGGGGACAAGAACCCTACCGGTTGCGTGGAACCGAGGAAGCGCGTCTGCACTGCCGGTAGAGAAGGAGGACTCGACCTGTCAGCTACAATGGTGGGAAGTTAGCAGTCATCACACCGGCCCACCGCATAGAGGTAGGGCGGTGCACATCTATGCCGCCAGTTGAGTAGGAGGCTACGACCCATCAGCTGTAGAGAAGCAGGGAGGCGGCCATCATGCCAATCATCTGCGTGGTGAAGCGGTAGCATGCGTCCATGCCACTGGAGCTAGAGATTGTGACCGCTTGGCCACGGTGTAGGTCGGAGGTCGTATGACATCCGTCTGACCGCGATGGAGTATCGGCGTGTGTCTGCACCACTAGAAGGTGGGCCAACCATTTTGGTCGGCCCCCTGATGCTGAGTGGGACCCCTCCGGTGGGTCCCGTGTTCCAGCTGGCGGCGCCATAGGCGCCGCCTGGGTGGGAAAATCCAAATAGATAATGGTCCTTTCGGGTGACTTGGGGGGGGGAGAGCCTCCCCTCCCAGGTGGCGGTTAGGGCGGAGCCCACCACATGGGGCCACCCCGGCCAAGGGATACACTATGGGTCGCCCCCTTCGTGGACATGGTAGGACCATTGCCTAGTGGACCAGGCCCGCGGTGGCCCAGGCCAACCGGGCCGTACCCAGATTGGGTTTGGTTGACCTGAAACGGGACGGGTTGACCCTAACTGGGCGGGCAATCTGAACTAGGTCAGTTTGGCTTAGGCTGGGTTGGGCCAGGTTGGTCCGACCAGGTTAGACCAGACCCGGTCCCATGTAGACCAAGTTACGCCTTTTTGGCCATATCTTGAGAACTGTGCGTCTGTTGGACGAACCATCTATGGTGCTGGAATCCTAGGATCAGGATGGTCCTTTTTGTATAATACAAATGAGTTTTTGGGTAATGTTATTGTATGGTCGGGATGGATCAAACCTGAATCCAATCGGGCCCTCTGTACTAAAAGGCTAATAATTTATAGACCTAGCATCTGATTGACGCACCATCTGTAGCATTGGGTCCCATATGACATGACATACCTTCATAATACTTCTTCATGGGACTTAGTGACAGTTGATGTATCGACCGAGGGATTGAGGAGCAGAACCTCTCAGAATAAATTGTTGAAACCCTACGGTTGGTTGTACTTGAGGAGTCATCAGATCCTATGTGGGTCATCTATGGATCCTGTATGGGTCAGCTTATCCATATCTTATGGGGGTCATCTTCAGATCATATGTGGGTCATCTCTAGATCCTGTGTGGGTCATCTTCAGAACCTATGTGGGTCATCTTTGATCCTATGTGTGTCAATAGCAGAGCTTCTCTACGAGTAAGATGATATAGCAATATAGGTAATCATTTATAATAGTGTACTTATGTTATACCTGGTGTGAGATGAGGCTTTACTAATGTGGTACACTTCTGTGTGGTGATACCTTTTTGGTAATCTTCTATGTGGAATTACCTTTGTGGTACATACCTTCATGGTGATACCTGTGTGGTATTCTTCTGTGTGGCGTTAACTTTGTGGTACTTACCTTTGTGGTGTTACCTTCGTGATATTTATTCATTCATGGAACTGTTGTGATTTTGGGTAAAGAATTGCACCTTATTTTCCTTAGGAATATGATGATAATACTTGATAACTTAGGTATATGTATGTGCATATACCTATATAGGGCTACTGTTTTTGTGCTTTGTGATTTATCCTTTGTGGATTATGTGAGATCATAGGGGGTCTCGGGGTCCCTACTCATTATTGTTATACTCACCCCTATATATGCTACGCCCGCACGCTGCAGTGTCTTATGTAGACAAAAAACATCATTGATCGAGGATGAGGGTTCCAGGACTAGAGGCTACTAGGAGGTGGAATATTAGATGAGACGTACCATAGAGACAATTGTTCGAGATTTTTACCTACCATTCAGGGAAGATCCTTGGAGGGTGATCACATGATTTGTTTTCAGTTTTACATATACTTTGTAGTTGGTCTTGTATTCTGGCCCCATTACGTACTGTACACACCCTGTTTACTATATAGTTTACTTTTTTCCAGTATCTTGTTATGTGATTGGTTGTGCGAGTTTACAGATTTAAAGGCAATGCCTTCTCTATTTTAGAGATATGACTTTCCAGTACTAGTCTCCAGCCCCTGGCCTATGGAAGGTGGGCTTGGGGTAGTAACGGCCCAAGCCCTGGGGGATGGTTCATGACAACTTCAATATTGAAAAAACTACATGATTCGATCTCATGGATTGTCAGAAAAAGAATAAATCACCCGTTCTCCACCCAAATTAGTTTCATTGTTTCTATAAAGGGGCTATATGGTTTCATAAAACACTTTTCCCTAACCATGCCCCACTATAAGTTCCCATAAATCAAGATGCATGGTTTTTTACATAATCAAACCAGTCATGGAAAACTAAGGATCGACAATGCACTCTAAAGGGGCTAAAAACTCTCCCAACCCAACTAAAAACCCATTACACATTGTGCATGAAATTGATATTTCAAAAAATATTGAATTAATATTTAAATTAACTCATAACACCCTTATTGTAATTGAAGGTTATTATATTCTCTCATTCTAATGACTTATTATCCCTAAGTTTCATTGTTATTAATCTTATTTGAACAACTCAATACACTGTGAAAAAATGTTAGACTCCCACTAACAATATTATTATTTAATATATACATGAAAAATTATTATTTAGAAAAGTAAAAAATTCATTCCCATTTATTACATATCACTCTGGCTTACAATCCACATAGATATTTCAATTTACAATGCCTCAGGATTCAACTCAGCATCCTCATAGTCAATTAAATATATAGGATAAATCATGTAAATATAATATTGGGATTAATGAAACATATATTGTATACCTCAGTAGAAAGGATAATGGAACATAAAATAATCCATGAGCCTAATATGTTATTAAATATTCACCAACCCAATAAATATTAGTTTTAGCTTTTCATGCACCCACAACCATCAATTCCTTAATGGAGGAGTCAAATAAAAGATATATCTATCACTAATAAAAAAATGAAAAGGATTCCTCCTATAGCTGGAAAACAATTTATACCTACTCTTTGTGGTGGTCAACCACTTCTTAATTATCTTCACTCACTCATAGATCAACAAAACTATGGTCAACCCTATAAATGATGCATTACTTGCCTCGTGAAAACAATGTAGTGAACCACATCATTAACCCCATAGAACATCAAGATCTACCATCTGATTAGACTATTATAATATATTTTTATTCATCAATTTATCCAAGGATAGGTGATCATACCATTCTAAATATATAAATATATTATTTATTTTGAAAATATAATTACAAGTTTTTAGATCACTTTATATAATTGGCCATTAGAATGTGGGTAGTATGTTGTACGGAATTGCAGGTAAGAACCCAGAGCCTTCCACATTCCCTTCAAAAAATGTGATGTAATCATGAATCTATTTCAAATAAAATGCTTGAGGTAACCCCATAAGGGTGTAATATCTCTCATAAATATGACATACTTAGGTCATCTAAATAATGTGTCACACATATCAGTAATAAAATCATTTTATTCATTAGAGAAACAATTATAACACGAACTTCATAATGATGATTAGGGTCCTTAGTATCCTGATAATAAAGTTTGTCATCATGTTATCCCACTTCCACATCAGACCAATATGTCTCTGAAACAAACCATCAAGATGACTATGCTCAAGCTTTACCCACCAGTAGGTACAGAATCATGAAAGAAAACAAATGATGTCCTGCTTTATACCAGGCCATGAAAAATAACATCGTATGAAACGGTACATTTTTATCGACCCTATGTGAACCCCCCCCCCCATTTTGAAGCATGAGAATCTCCCATTATATCCTCTCTTATAAATATTTGAAGTGTACTCATCCCATCAATGTTGATCACATCATCATCTTCAGCTGCACATCCAATAACAATGTTACGAACATCAAATTATTCTTGCATCATGAAATACTCTGAATTTTTTTATTTATTATTATGAACCTTGTCCAACTAATGAGGATTTTATAACCAAATGAAAAAAATTCATGAATCCATGTTCCTCTAATTGATCCATAATCCATTCTACTACCAAACTCATTAGACACCATTTCTTCAGTACTTTTCTATAAGCAATATTTTGTATCTCTTTAATTTTCCCTACTAAGATAATCTATAAATAAATTTTCCTTCTCTAGATCATTTTACATCACGACTTAGAATGTAAAATAATACAATAAAAAAATATTCCTCAAATTCATATCCCCTTGATAGAACACATATCAAAGTCTCTTACAATCCATCTAAAAAACACTCCCCAATGAGACTATGCTACCAAAACCTCGTGGAGTGTGACATATCTTCCGACTCCAAGGTATTCATTCATAATTTCTATTAATGTGACTATAGATGATGTGAAACATAAATAACAACTAGATCCCTATTAATATGAACAAAACTGAACCGAAAACTGATTTCATCACAGTAAACTATGTATACAATCCCAGAACTTAGAAGTATAAAATTTGGATTTATCCTCAATCCCCTCACTAACTCATAAAAATCCAAGTAACATTAGTAATTACATAAAAACATCACTCCTTTAATGGTAATACTCATTATTAGTACTGCTACAGGGAGAGTTATTGGATAAACTGTGGATAGTATTCATCCAACCTAATGAAACTTTTAATCTAAAAAACATTTTGAGTGTGATCCTATGGCATCACCAATTTGACATTCTCTTTGTCCAAAAAATTCATGTATCATAAATCACATTTACAAGTAAATTTATATATTATATCCAAAATTAATACATATAAATATTAGCATATAGTTTATGTTCCTAATGGGGACTGAACATAGTTTCCAAACTTCGTAAATGTTACTCAGATGTCTATAAAATATATAGATATCATAAAAAGGACCATGATGAAAGAGTAAAGATATTGATGTAATATAATTTTTATGATAAAAACGAAACTACCAAGAAAATAATCATACCAGAAGGAATGAATAGGTACCCATTCGTGCCATTTCTACTCTTAATTTTTTCCTTAAAAATATCCTCCCATTGGAATCTCAAATGATAGCGTCTTGAATGAAGATCATTAATGTAGACCCATGAGGATCCCTATAACTAATAAACATTATCATTTATCTTGGGTAAATGATATAGTTTCATTAACATGACCATATTCTACTTTCTATAGAACAAAAAGAGTCATATACAACCACCTTCCTTCTTAGAGAACAACATCATGGGACCTCAAGGAGATGCACTCAATCTGATGAAAACCTTTATCCCCCGGTCCCAAAGATGAATCATAATCCCTCTCAATATAGTTAGTGTCTTATGAAAAAGTGGAATTCAAATATTTTCCCTTACAGACATGAATTATATCTATATATCTAATTATTTTTTCAATGTAATTCATGAGAATCCATCTAGAAACGCATCCTCAAAGAGAATGATAGTGGGATTTAAGAAATTGGAATCCATATCCAGTTCCATAGTGAGAGTTATTCATATAACCTAAGTAGAAGTAGAGAATCAAGAGTAGAATCTACCAAAAGCAGAGATAACCGGATTGGAAGAATGAGATGGTATGACAGCCACCATCAGGACCAGGTATCGTTCAACTTTTTTTGGGGAAATGCTAGCCACTCAGAAATTCAAGGTGGGGAGCTAGGTGATCAATGATGCAGAAGTTGGGGAGGGAATGATCTAGTGGGTTGGCCATATGGGTCATGTGATGGGCATGGTATGCCTATGGGCCTTCGGGTCGGGTATTGTGAATCAGTCGGGCATTGTTCCTTGGGACTACGGTTCATGTACGGGTTCCCCTTCATCCCTTAAAAGGGGGATTATCCATAATAAAATAAAAAAGAAGGCCTTCAGTCTGTTCTGGTAAGCAATGATGGATATAATCTATCTCGAAATTTGTCTAAATTTTATAGAATTGAAATTCCAATCATAGATCATCACAAACATCTTTCGCATATATAAAAAAGGACACATGAAACCTTTAATAATCGATGTGATGAAAATGAATTTTCTAGTGGCCTATACCTAGGATATCAACTGTAACGCCCCGACCCCAGTTACCCAGAGTTGGTGCCTTATTACGTAACATTGGCATGATCACAAAGATCAAGTCTCGAAAGACCGATTAGTTTAGTAGCCTTGAAACACTAAATACATTCATAAGTTTTACATTACATAATAAAGTAATACAAAACTACTGCAACATCTTGTCTTCATATCCCCTCATATTATCCTTTCAGGTCATTCATAAAATACTTCTTCACATCCTGGAAAAATTAAAACATTGAAATGGGTGAGCTCAAATGCTCAGTAAGGATAACAATATAGCGGAAGATTTTATAAATAAACATAAACATTTAAGGTAATGTATAACTAAACAAAATCCTTTTAAACATGAACTTCACCATAATATGGCAAAAGTCAAATTAAATAATGTCATTTACTTATTCACATAGATATTCTAATGGTCGAATAATCACATGAAATATCAATAACAACTTTCATAATGATGGAATGCATAATTCCAGTCTATCATAACCACGTAGCCAAGGCCTCGTGCCAAGACTACAAATAAGATTTTGTCAAGGCCTCGTGCCAAGACACTAGTTTGTCTCATGAGACCTGCCAATGCAATTTTTTTAGAAGATAATTACGTTTAAAATTGATCAAATATACTCCAGTTTTATTCTGAAAGAATTATGCAAGCTTCTGAAAACAAAATAACTAATTCTAAGACTGCTTGATTAATTACAGGCCATGATGGGTCCACGCCCAATCCCTTCCTCTCTACCACACTCGAGAGTCAGGTTTTCTGAAAACATTTTTAAGCTTGCGTTAAATATGTATACATTTGCACTAGATTTTCATATATTTGAGAGAAATATCACTTTTTTTGAAATCATTTAAAAATAATATAATTATAAAAGAAAGTTGTGTATAAAACAAAATATGCCTCAATGAAAGGAGATTGAGATGAAGTCTATCAAAACGATCATTTTTTTAAGTAAAATAGATCTATTATGTGTATTCACTATATGTACACATAAATAATGTACAAATACAAGATAATAAATAATAATATCATGACATAATTTGAACGTATGAGATTAACCCAATGAATGGAAATTGGGTTAAGAAGTTCCCTTACCTCGTGTCGGTCTTGACTCGACCGTTCTTTAACATCCTGAAAAATAAACTAGAGTTAATTTATAATTTCTTAAGAACATTTTTCATGTTTAATACTCATTTTATATCACTTATTACCATGTTGTTAACATTATGTAATTATTTATGTTAATAACGGTCGTTTTGTTGATCTTTGGTACTTGAGTCAAAAATAAACGTCTTATAATTACAAGTTGTTCATGTGGTAAAATATCCATTATATCCAGAATTATATTCATGATTTAGATATCATATATATAATATATATCCAGTATATAAATTCATTCATAATATTGCATAACATTTAGAGGTAAGAAATGAAATGCACCGTTCATGGAGACGGTAAGCCATACGTACGCATGAATGCTACTTTCATTTCTATTTCGTATTTAATGGAATGAAATCATAATTATATAAAGGTTTATTATAATTAGAGTATAATATCATATATAATATCATTTACCCCATCCTTTATACATCCCACATATGACATTAACGATTCAAATCACTTTGAGGGGGCGGTAGTCCACACTTCCGAAAATGAAATTATCGCATTTATCCATAATGGAAATCATAAAGGTATTACATAAATGAAAATACAGAATAATAAGGAAAACAAAAAATAATATATATAATATATAAAAATAGTGTCATCGTAATGTCCACCATGAGAGGTGTTAAAAGAAGATTGAACAATCATCGTTTCATGAGGCAGAAATTTGTCAACCATAGAAACAGTATGTTCTTTAACCATTAGACGAAGGTGTGTGTAAGTGTAAATCAAATACTTCTCATAATAAAATCATATTATATTGAAGATACTATTGTTGTTACAAAATAAATGAATAAAAAGAGTTTAATGGGTTGGAGAAGCAAAATAAATCAATATAACATAAGAGAAGGCATTACCTTAAAATCGGGTAACTCTTTTTGATTTGAGTAAAAGTCTTCCTTGGGAAGACTTATGACCAAAGTGAGGCTTCTAGGAGTAATATAGGTAAGTTTATAGAGTATTTGGGCAGAGTTTGGATGATCCAAATTGCTTTTATGGTGTGAATAAGGTGGTAGAGGTGGGGGCCTTTTATTAGAGGAGAGGAGGGGCACTCTTGGAAAGTCATGAAATATTACATTATTATGAAATGATTTTCGGATTTTAAAGTTACCAAAATTATATATTTAGAGGATAAGGTAATAAGGGATCTAAATATACTCATCCAATAGGATTTTGACAAGTGTATGTCTTATATTTTACATTATCTTTTCATTTTATTTAAATCGTTAATTAATGAGGTAATCGTTGCATCATCATGGTGTCATAACAATTTTAATTTATTTAATGTCAAAAAATTATATAAAAAATATAATGGTGTAAGATATATTTTTATCATTCCAATTAATATTTATAGTCAGAAAGTTAACTCATATAACCCCATGTAATAATTGTTTTAGTAAAACAACACATGTTTGTGACAATTTTATTTTTACTTTAAATAAAAAGCTATTAATGTCATTTTCTTACCCATGTGGCTCCATGGGGTCCCCAAGTTGACCCATGGATTGTCTTGGTAGGCCATGACTCATCCAATAAGGGTAGGAAAAGTGTCAAGGTATTTTAATATTTTTATAATATCATTTTTCCCTTAAATTTCACTAATTACCTTTAATGGTGATTAATAAAACTTAAACCTTACTATTCATCAAAAATTTATTTTAATCCCATTTAACCACATTTTTCTTCCAAATGAAAAACATGTATGTCAGATTTTTGAAATTAAAATCACAGAAGTGGTAATGTTTCATTTACATGAAAAATTAGTTTTTAAACTACCACTTAGTGGTTTCACTATTCATAAAAAATTGTAGTTTTTCAGAAAAATACCAAAAATTCACCCTCAGCTATAACTGATATTCTGAATTCAAAAATGATGTCTATTTTACAAAATTCAAAAATATAAGTTCATTAATTAATTTAATAAGAAATTCCCACTATCACAACAAATAGCGTGTTTTTAAGAAGCAATATATATCAAAAGATTAACAATTGTTTATGTCCAATTCCAAAGTGAGATTAATTATAATGACCACCATTGGATAAAATGGTAAAAATATATTCTAATAATACTTTAAAACCACTCAATTGTATAATTTATCACTATATATTGTTTTGATTAAAAAAATTTGTTTTTAAGTATTTTCTCTATTCATAGAAAATTGGAAGTTCTCAGAAAATTACAAAAAATTCAACATAGGATAATTTCGATATCCAAAAACAAAAATGAAGTCCATTTTCAAATATAAAATGTATATAATTTTAAAATGTAGGTATTACTATTCATAAATGCTACTTTTATTGGTCATGGTGTGTTAGAATCTCGAACATACGTACAATGCAAGCTATTTCATTATTGAAAGAGAAGTGTATCGTGAAAGCTTAGGGTGTTACATTCCAACTTGATACGTGAAACATGGGACAAACCCTACGAGATCACTAGCATACTAGTACGTTTCCGCCCACCAAGATACCAGAGATTACCTTTAGTGATCAATAATCTTACACATATTATCAAATAAATTTTTTCACATGAAAATGAAATCCCCAAACCATAAACACACAAAAAGACCACAAACATGCTTGAAATTTCTTTCATGGATCAATAAAACACTTAAAATTTTCATAAATCAATTTAAAAGAGTGTAATGAGGCTCTACACATAAAACTCATTCAAAAACACTCTTTTAAGGATAAACGCAAAACAAAACCATAAAAAACGCTTTTTGGAAGCCCTAACAACATTTAATAAAATTATTTCATGGAGCATAAAACATTTCCAATTTATGCAACACGATATATACATGTAAAAAACTCATTTTTCATTTTCTTAAGAAAGGAAAAACGGGACTTTAAACATTTTTACCAAACCGAAATTTTTCAAATCCACAAATACCACATTTAATAAGGATGTGAGAAGCCACCATTTTAAGATTCAAAGCTTTGGAAACCACCTTGAAAATATTCTGATTTCATATCAATTACATGACACTTTTTATAAAATTTCCAAATGGGCCTTCCATTAGCAACACATGTCGAAACAACCTAAAACAAATAAAACATCTTTATAAAATTCAAGACATGCTTTGAATCCACATAATAAACCCAAAAAAATTCTTTTCCCTCTTCCAATTTGATTTTAAAGCCAAACCAATCATTTTAAACCACACTCAACACATAAAATATAACTAGGAAAGTTAGAGAACACATGAAATGAATTTTTATAACAAAACAATTCATTTTAAGAACTAGAAATGGAATAAAAAATTAATGGAATGCTGTAAATTTCTTTAAGCTTCTAAAACATGTTCCAAATACCACAAACCAGGTGTAGAAGCTATGAAATTGTTTGAAAAAAAATGGAGTGTGTACCATTTTAGAAAAACTACACCACTACCAAAATCCATGTTTTAACTGCTACTTGGAACACAAGAAAAATTATCCAAATCATAAATTACTATTTTTGGAGTATGAGGGATATTAAAAAAATATGAAATAGATGTATCTTAAATAAAATGGCCTGGGGAAATGAGAAACCTACCTCAAATCCTTGGCGGAATGGAAATTCAAAACAGAAATCACCCCCCACGGGTTTATAAACCCTATAACTATGTAAAATATACCTAAATGAATATAACCCCCATGAAAAATCATTCCAAAACATAACCCAATGTCATTCATGAACATGGGAGAATAAATAACCATGAGATAATGGAAATAGACGGAAGATGGTGGAAAAATGAGAAGGAATCTCACCGTGGAAACCAGAAAAATCACCGTCTTCCCTTTAATACACACTCATACAGAATAGGGAATGAATTTATACTCAGTCTAGGGTCATATTAGGTCTGAAAAAACCAGCAGAAGAAAACATGGGGGTAAAATAAGAAGAAATGAATGACTTATGGATAAACAAATTCACTTTCTCTAATCTGGACGATTTGTGGAACCCTTAGAACATTCGCCCTAATATAAGATGAAAATGATATCCAAATAGGAAATATCGATAATTGGGATGAGTATAGGTATTTTTTCTTCGATTAGAAGGTAGAATCACTGAAAATTAGTTAAAATTAAATAATATATAAAAGAAAAAAAAATTATTTTTTTAAAATGGTTAATGGGGCCATGGGATGGCCCAATATCAACATAAGTAACCCAAATTCAAAATTAATATGAATTAATAAGGGGTAAAAAAGGATACGGTGGTTTGAATATTTCAGTGGAGGAAAAGTAGGAAGTGGAATGGGTGAAAAATGTTAAAAAAAAGAGTTATAGAAAAAACAAAATTTGTTTTTAAATCTGGAAATGGGCTTAGGGGTTGGCCCAAGTCATGATGTAACCACCCTTTCTCTAATAACTCCCAAATAACTAATTGGGAACCACATGTAGGGTGATTAGATATATATGAAGCTTTAAAACTCAATATTATTCTCACCCAAGACCCAAGAAAAGAATCAAGATTTTCAATAAACCGGATCTAAACAAATACATGAAAAATTGGGTGTGAAATCACTCACCTTAGTACTAATGGATAAAAAAAAATTATCTTATTGATCCTCCTCTAAGATATTATCAATAGTAATGGCCTTGCATATAACTAATGGGTATATTTTTAGGTATCAACTTCTTACCATCCATATAATATTTGGGTGAGGATATATCTATATTTTCTAAGCCTAATTTACCATGTATCTATCTAAGAAGTGGGAAATGTATAGGGTACATTAATTCCATCCTAGATCCCTGATGAAGATCCCTAAATTTATGGACATGAACAACAATAAACATGTCAGCAGCGAATTCCATAAATAATGAGTTCATTAAGTCTTTTAATAAATGTACCCCATGATTTTATTCTTGTTCATTAACACCCCATAATCTCTTAGTGGGTCCATAAAGCATAAACTTTACTATCTTGGATCATTGGTCCTTTGGTATATTGAACATTTACACTATAGACTCATAATTTCCATCAAATACTCATCTTCCACTATTCATTTAATACAATAAAATGAAGAAGGATTCTTGAGATGAATTTCACGGTCATAGTCAACCATGGTTATTTATACTCATCCTCCATCAATATGTATAATCCATAAGACCATATTATATAGTATCTCCAACACCATAACAATAAGATCTAGTGGGGGAGAATTCATAAGGGAATCTTCCTTCATAACTTGTAGTTAAACTAGTGTATCCACCCTAGCTGTTTTCTTTTAGCCTACTTCTCTATGTTATCCAATCAAGAATCTATAAGGGTGAATTTTTTAAAAGTCAATGTCAATGTTTAGAACACCTAAAATAGATTGATTCTGATAATAATGTATGCAGCTATAAGGTACACATAAAGGATTTCTTTTAGAAGACCTGTCTAAGGAGATACCCACAGTGATGGTACAACCCTTATAAATCTAAACAATTCTAAGGCCTAGTACACTATAAAAAAATATTATTCATAATAATATACATAGAAACATTTTATAAATCACATATTCAACTAACTAATTCTAGAATATATATCACAGTAGTAGTGAAAATCAGTTATTTCATTCCAATGTAAGGAAAGTTAAATTTATTAAATTAATTAAAAAGTATACATGAAAAAACATATATATATATATAATGTGGTTTTTAATTTGAACACATGATTCATGAATGTACCCAAAATACAATAAACACTAATAATAATCTAATAACTGATTACTCAGGGTTCAATTACACATGAGGTGGCTAGGAACATGTAAACTCCCCAATTTAAGTACAATGTAATCAATATCCTTTCTAAATTAATCCTAAAATAAATGAAATGAATTTTCATTCTCTATTACCATTTTTAATACTCCAAATAGAATTTCATAAATTATTGACATGTGGAGAGGCTACAGTACCTCATTTTTACCTCCCCTAATGCAAGATTTCATTGAAATCAGTTATAATTGAAGGATGCAATGGGGTGATTATACCATCTGTAATAGGAACCATACACCATAAACATAATAAAATATAATAAACAAGAAGGAAAAAATATTATTAATAAAATATACTTTAGTAAAAATATTCAACCATGTTATACATTTAAACTGAACTATGACACCAATATAGAAAACCAAACAAGATTATATAAAGAGTAAGAAAGTAAAAAGGGAAAAATCTATAAATCCATTGGATTCAATGTCATTACCACCACCAAATATATACTCATCAGCTCTTCTACCTATCAAGAGACACATTCCATTTCCTAGGTCCCTAATAATATTGTAAAAAAATGAATCAAGATTTATGTAAAATGTGTATATAATAAAACATAGTTGGACACAACCAACGTTTCCTTAACATTGGTGAAAAATAATAACATGTTTGTTCCATTAAAAATTTAATTACCCAAGAAAACAATAATAAACAAATGTTGAGAATTCCCATAGTAACTATTCAACCATGATCCTTGAATGTAACTTCTTAAAAATAATTTCTAAATGAAATACTAATACTATTTTTTGGGTAGTTAAGATATTAATATTGATTTGGTGAATATATCTCTCCATAGTCACATGGTATTGAGTGAGTTTAGTCTAAAAGGCCATTGCATATTTCATCCATCATAGTTCAGGGTACATGACCATGAAAACAAATATCGACACTTTGTTATGACTCGATGTTGTTGTATCATTTCTAGGACTTAGATCTTAACACAAGGATATCATACCAATCCAGCCACTAACTTAGGTTTGGAATCAATGTTATCATGTATGTTCCCTATATTCATTCCTATTTTCACCATTGTCGTATGTCCTGAAAAGTCCCCCATTATAGTATAACTATATCAAGATGTTCCTTCTAGTACAAGTATCAAGATAAATTTCTCCAATTCTACGATAACCACATTAATTAAGGTATATAATATATAGGTTGGACATAACATGAGATCATCTAAATCCAAAAAAACTTACATGTACCAATGATCAAAATCAAACATTTCCTAACATGATATATTGGCATAATCATTGAATCCAGTATCATAAATAGGTCTCGTGAGTTACACATGTACTGATGTGATCACTACTATGCATGGTAAATCATGTTATGACATGAAAATGTATTATATCAAGGAAAATTATTATATAAGGAAAACATTGAATGAAACTTCTTCCCTTAATATCATTGATAGAAATATATAAAACACATAATGTACTAATTCATCAGTCACACCCAAGCTCAAACTGGATTCATCATACATAGAATGAATACCCTAGAAATGATATCACAACAACTAGAAATGGTTCTATTTTGGTCACATCAATGATCATGAATTAGATACATGGTGGTTCTATGCTATTGGGAAAGGGTACACAATAACATATCTACCAGGATATCCCAATGATTCAATATATGAGATTAATCAAAGGAAATTACACTAACACACTAGATCATCCCTTGTTCTTATAATGACCCATATTTCATTATTTTAAGGAATAAAAAACAATATATCTAGAAAATAAATGATGGATATAAATTTTTTTCCAAAATAATAAGGTTTTATCTATAAGTAAATAGATAAATAATTTTTTTCTGGATGTCACAACTACATTATCTGGTCACTAACATGCTAGGATCCAATGTAATCAGGCTCAAGAAAGGAGTAAAACAATCTGGGAAGCCTCTACGGTCCATTGATTTGGGTGGGATAAAATTATTTATAATAATGGGTTTAAAAAGCTTATTTTTATTCATTTATGATTATATTCAAATAATTAATTAATGCTCACATGTTTTAGTTACACAGTTAGTCAAACCATATGCCAATCGTCAATGTCATTATTTCTTCTTTGGAAACCCACAAAGTCTGGTTTCATGGATATTTATACAATGAATAAACATTTATTTTTTCAAATAGAATAAGTTTTATTGTTTCAAATGTTATTCTATGTAATTTCATGAAACTTCACTCCACCCCATGTTCCCCTATAACAAGTACGTCGATTCATTGAGGTACAACATAGTTTGGAAAAACTATTAAAACTTATAAATTCTACAAAAACTCTTCAAAACAAATCTGACCCCCCCCCACAAAAACAATTATCATTTGTTATACATAGTTCCGAACATCCTGAATAAAGGTTAAAATTAACAATAACTCGCCTAAAAATATGAGTCTATTATATATTTGTTTTTTTACATTTCACATGAATATGTTATTATATGTTATGAAATGAAAGATTATTTTCAAATGTAACTAAATGGTTTATGAGACTAGAAATATAATAGTGATTAGGTTGGATCATCCTCTTTGACTCTATAAAATGATATTAATGAATTCTGTTTTTAGTGATATTATATAATCATATATTGTTATTATAAAATAATAATAGAGAATTAAGAAGAGAATTATCGTGAATATCATGTAATTAATCAGTGATAGTATATGATAATCTGTAATAAAAACATTTAAATGATGAAACATATGAAGGATAATGTTAATTTTGATTTTTAATTAAAATGATTAATGAGATTAATATTAAAATTATGATAATGGTGTAAATTGGAATTTATTTTAAATAATCCTATGTAGAGAATCAAACATTTTTTTGTTGGGTATTTTTGGGTAATTAATTCCTAATAGGATATTGGTTGGTTAATGAAAATGGGCATGTCCTTTATTTGATAACATTGATCTGTTATAAAGATATTATTTAAATGATATTTTTATAACCAAAACATTAAATTGAGTGTATGAATAAGAATAACCATATCATGTAATATATATATATATATATATATTATACATAAAATGATTTATTATGGGATAATAAATAAGTACTAAATTTTCTGAAAAGTAATTTCATGCATCAAAAATATATTTTTTTAAAAAATAATGGGTTTTACAAAATTTTATAAAATATAGAAATAATAAATATCTTTGTAAGAATTTTTATTCGATTAAATTATTATCATAATAAAAATTATTATTTCAATATTATATTACATAATTTTTTAAAATATTTCTAGACATGAGTGTTTTTATATCAGTAGTGAAAATATAATTTTTTGTAAGTCAAAAATCGTTTTTTATTAAATAAAGTATTTTCCAAATACACATTATATTTTTTATTTTAAATAAATTTAAAATAATGACCATTTAATTATAAATTATCTAATTAATTACATTGGCATCAAAATTAAACATGATTTTTTTGTAAGTTCGTTTCAGGGATTTAAAACACACATTTCTATGAACTCATTTATTATGGGGAAAGTGTTATTATCTTAATAAACGAGATTAAAAACTATTTATTAATGATTTTATTTAAATATATACATTATATTTTCAATGATATATTTTATAATTCATTTTTAATTTTTACAAGGAAATGAATGAAAGTATATTTATTTTTATTTCTAAAAGTTGAGTTTTCTAACAAGGAAGTTTCGTTGTGTTGTTCATACTTATAAAAAATTAAATATTATCATTTATAGAAATTTAATCTATTAATATTAATAACATATTAAGAAACTAAATAATTTCTACAATCTATCAGGTTCAACTTAATTTTCGATCATAGTATATAATAGATAGAGTAACAAAATCTTTTATGGTTATGGTTAAAATGAAATCACCTAGGGTTTATCAAAGAGATGAAGGTTATAATGCCTCATAAAATTATCTAAATATTAATTTTTAAGATATTTATACATTATATTATCATAATTTCTAATCATTTTCCATTTGGTGTGAATTTCATGTGAAAATTACCATTTATTATTGAAATAATTGCAGTAATTCCATTTTCGTCCCTCCCCTCACTTAAAAATGGGAACCTCTTATCCAAAATAATTCAAAAAAAATTAAGAAATATATCTTGGAAAATATCTGAATCAATCCATAATATATTCCACTATATGGACCTATATCATATTTCCATCTTCTAAGTATAATATTTTAAGGCTGAAGTTGTAGTCCAAAGGAGATCTCTCAAAAAAGGTATAAATATTACCTGGGGAAATTTAGTTGTATTTATTAATCCACATAGACTAAACATTTTATTTCCTTAATAAAATAATTAAAATATTATAATCAATGTATTTATATGTTATTATTATTTTTGAATAAGAATTTACCATCTCTTCCATGTCAAATAGGAAATGCAAGTAACCCTGAATCATTGGAGTGAACTACCACCTCCACCTTGTGATAAGATTCATGTTCCATGAACTAATTTCACAACTATTAATAATTATTATTTAATATTTTTATATTATATTTTTAATTTAATTATAATTATATAATTATAATAACTTATCTACTTTATTAACTTCAAATACATTCAAAAACGATAAAATAACTTTTCATATGTCTGGACTAACACCTCCATGATGTGATGTGAGTCATTATCCATTTCCTCATTACATTGATGATAATATGGTGAGTTTAAATTGATTTATATTACATTAATAATAATAAAATTATTCCCAGAAAATAAATTGTGTTTACATTTGTTTCATTAAATCCACATTTATGTGGAAATATCACTCATGTGTTTGTACATACTACAGTCTCCTGGAAGTGATATAATATTTTTCGTTGCACCATAATATATGAATGTCGGTAAGAGATTATATATTGATTAAAAATGATAATTATGAATTTTTTATGAATTTTTATATGTTTTACCATGAACATATATCAAATATCAGCAGTTCCATATCCACGATTACATGTAAAAGGTGGACATTTACCACTAAGAAATGAGGATTTAATAATAATTACTAATAAATTAGTGTCTAAATGTTAGAAGTTGATCACTGACTATATTATAAGTATTTAAATAACTCTATTATAGTATTATAATATTTATTAATTTATTCTATATTAAATTATATTGATTATGAACCATGTTAGACTCTAAGCAGGGATTCCTCGTCTCACATTTATTTATGTGAAACATACACCAAAATAACCACACTTTTCATTGATGTGATGTATATACATACCCTTTAATATGTTATATAATTAATAAATTTATATTCATTGAAAATAAATATTCATTTCATGTAATGGAAATTATGTCTTCCATGATTCCAATTTACTAATATGGTATGTGTTTTACATTATAATATCCTTTGGATGATATTTTTTATCACTCAACTTATATTTATGAAATTATACGATCTATATCCCATAAATTTATTAACTTTTTAAATATTTTTTTATGTTAAAAAATTATATATTTTCCTTTTAATTTTCTCTTATTATGTACTCATGATATGAAAATAATTTTTTATATAAAATTGACATTATATCACTCCTAGAAGATGAATATTTGTCTCCAATATCCATATATTATTTAAAAAAATCAAGACATGTTTTACCATTATCCTAGTATTTATGAACTTAATTTGAACCCATGATTCTAAAAAATTTACAAATTGTGTCTTATTGTCATCTTCAGAATGAGGAATGTTTTACTTTTTATAGAAAATTTGAAAGGAATTGTTTGTTTGACATTTATAGCATGAAACAATTTTCAAAATATCATTATTAATATTTTAATTAAATATTACTTTCCATTTTTTCACTTTTGTTTTCAATAAAAATATTTTACATCATGTTTTAGAAACATAAATATTTCTATTATGTGAATGTAAAAAAATTATTTTAATCAAGAAATATTCTAGTGATATTTAAAAGTATTTTCTCAAGTAACATCATTTGATGTTAATTTTGATTCAATGGGGATGTGCTACTAGGATACCATTCTAATTATTTTTCTACATTACTTATGAATATGATGATGAATTGTTGATGGAATGTGATTTATTTTACACATTGTAAAATTATGGAAAAGATAAATGTTTCCATGATCATCTTGAATAGATATGAATGGATTAGGATTATTCAATGGGTGGGTATGTTAAATCTATATGATTTATTATGTATAGATTGATGTTTTATGATATCAATTTATAAAAACATGGTTTTGATTTGCCAAATAAATAGTATATAAGAGGTTATTAAATTCCAAAAATAGGGTACAAGAGTGGTTATACCAACCTCAAAAGGTAACACTATGTGATTTTATGATATATTTTTTCATCAAATAAGTCTCATATATTTGATACCTTCAGATACACGTAAACCCAGCTCTGAATGAACAACAATATACATTACCGTTATAAAATAAAATTGAATTGGAATTTTAAATATAAATAACTATATGTTAATAATTATGTATACAATTTTTAGATAATTCCAATTTTTTAAAAAATAATTTGTCTTGTAAATTATATATATATTTTAAAAATACACTTTCCTCCAAAATGTTTTTAGTGTTATTTTTTAGGAAACATCATAATAAAATTTTTACATTTTATAAAACATATAAAAAAATTGAAATTCATTTTTGAAATCAACATGTAAATGTCGGTTAAACTAATTTGTTATAAATCATTAATAAGATTGATTTTCTAATGAATATTAAAAATACATGTTATTATTGAAAATTATGTTTTAATTTAAAATGACTACAATGTTAGAATATGTTATAATTTTTTAAAATAAAAAAATTTGTCAATTTATTTTTATAACCTTTAATTAATTTTCTTATAAATAATTTTATATTATATTTCGGTTAAAAATATTGTATACATTAGAAAAAAATATGTTTAAAAAATGCTTTCATCATATATTTTTCATTAATTATAAGATTAATATCCACCAATTTTATGAATTGAATCTTACAAAATTGATTAAATATTTTTTGAATCATGAAATCTAAATTTATAAAATAATTTATTTTATTTCTAACCAATATATATATATATATATTAACCATAAAAAATTCTTATTACTAATATAAAAGTAAACTGGATTAATTAGGGTTAAATAATTAGAAACATCTTAAAATTATTTTAAAAGATTAATTTATTTCATTGGATGAGGGTATTACATCCATATTAATCCAAAAATATAAAATAATTACATTATTAACTATATAAAATTGTTTTTGACGTTTAAAATATTTATGTGAATGATAAAGTAAAAAAGTATTACTTTCAGGATTTTAATATTTATAATATTTTGTGATAGATAAAAAACAGCAGATATGATTATAACAATTGTTATTTTGAATATGATTTATGACTTATCAGGGTAATTTATTTTAAATTTTTATTTCTAGAATAATTAAATTAAATTATTATGAAACCCTGACACGATGGTCGTGAAAACATTATAAAAATAAATTAAATTATTTTAAAACTAAATAAGTAATAAATGTGTGGTATGTAATTGGTGTCTGCAAATTATATAGATAATAAGAATAAATTATTAGTATTTTAACGTTTTTTATTCCAATTCATTTGTAGTTATCTTGTTTTTTATGTCTAATTTCATAAATAGAGTCAAATATATCATTAATGATATTTTATAAAATATTAATAAATATTTTAATTATTTAAAAATAAAAAAAAATATTTTATGTGGACAATACTGATGATAAACACTAAAAAATTTCATCTCATTTCCATTTATAGGACAAATTTTACCTTATAGATAAAACTATAATCCATAAATATTGAAAAGGTTGTTCCAGTAGTTAAGGGTCATATAGGTTAACATAATTTCTAAACCTAATGATAGATTTAAAAAAACCCAAAACCATTTTAAATTTTATTATATGGTGATATTTCTTCCATATCCACCATTTTATCTAATTTATGGACATTTTTTATACAATATACTTGAAGATGAAACAATTTATATTTAAATCCTTTTGGTAAATCCAATATTTTCTATTCTATCCCTTACAAATGAACACCCCTTCCCAATTTTATATACATAAATTTGTGTCATCTAAATGGACCAAAAATAATAAAATTTTATTTTACAATTCCATATCAATTTAATAGTGGTTATAACAATCTTAAAATTCCTTTTCATGGGTCATTAAGAAAGTATCTAAAGGATCTAATCAAAGAAGATGTTATCATCCTACCAAAAATCATTCAAATAATTTATTGTTTTAAAACCTATAAATATATGGTTTTAATCATAAAATAATAATTATATTATTCTAAAAACACTAAAATGATATTACTATTATTAACCCACATGTATTAACCATCATTTCCATCAAAAGGGAACTGATTGTATCACTACTGTATATGTGTGGATTTCCACCATCTCATAACAATGCAATTTATTTTCCACCACAACAATTCAAAAATGGTTATTATGATTCAATTAATGACTCTATATGATATTTATAATATAATTATTTTTATTTTCTTGAAATATCTAATATACCTTCAATCCTTATGATCTATTGGAGACCAATAACATCGCTCATGTGTCTGTGTAGACTACCACCCCACAATAAGATGTCAATTATTTTAAGTTTCATATTTACATGGATGTCAATAAGGATTGATTTCATGGATATATATATATATATGATATATGATTTAATAAAGATTCTATAAATGAAAAATATTATTTTTCTATATTTCATTCAATCTATTGAAATGAGAAAAAAGAGTTCTTGGGTACTTACTACCCACCATCTACATGAACGGTGTAATAAATTTTCCATTCTATATCCTTAAAGTATGACTCCATATATAAATATAATGACTATAAATTATATTTATAAAATTTTAAAAAATATATATTTTAATTTAAAATGATAAATGTACAATTTCCAAATATATCAATAATATATTCTCATAAAAAATGAAACAGTTACAGCAAAAAATTATGATTTTAATTAAGAATTATTGTCAAAAAGGTGTTAAAATGTAATATGTAAATCATAGAAGATATTATAGGTTTTTAAGACTTTATTAGATAATTATAATAAATTTATGTTTATTATATAGGCTGATAGAACACTTTTTAGGAATCTAAATCTTTAGGCAAGGGTTTTATGTCACAATCTCATTGTTTACCATGATTATTTGTCATTAATAATATGTTGATTAAATTTTATGATTTAACTCCAAATAATAACATGGTTTATTTTATCTTATAGATACTTAAATATATTCCTTTTTCAAATTTTAATAATCTCTCTTTATTTACTCAAGATACAAAAATATTATTTTTATCAAAATCCATGTTTATTTCTTCGTTTAGTCCTAAGTGATATTTCTTCCAGGTATATTCATCCTATTTTTTTCAATAAATTTTTTTTCTAGTATATAAATGTTATCCAAATTCATCTTTACTCCTGCTAATTTTTTTGATAGATTATTTTAAAATAATTATCTTTTCATTTTTAAAATGATTTACTTTTTAATTTTTACTCAAAATGTTAATGGAATTATTTTTTAATATACAACTAACGAATGAAATTTCAAAACACCATGACCACTAAATTATTTTTAAAATCATTAAAATTTTCCATTTTTATTTGTAAATAAAATTCTATAGTTATAATTTCATAATTTTTTTTATTTTATATGATCTATTTAAAATTGAAATGTACATTTTTATAAAGAAAATTACAATTATGTTTTAACGGAATTTTTATTCTATGATAATGTTCTCTAATTATACCTATTAATTACATGGGTTATGATATAATGATACCATATGCATCCAACCATTTTATTCTATTTTGTTATTATCACATAAGGATGACTCAAAGAATCATTTTTCATATGTATATGTAAATTTTGTTATAATGAAACCATAAAAAATCCCATTGATTTTCTATGAGTTACGATATAATAAAATGAAACTCATTTCATTTCCATAGGATATAGTATAAATTTTTTTTTGGATTTAATGTCACACATATTTATGATTTAAATAGTGTGATTTGTTTTTATTTAATCATATAGACCTCTATTTCATTTGGTAAAGATAGATATCTCATGAGATAATATGGGTTTTATTGGGAATTAAACCTAGTCTAGTAAGGGACATTATCTACTAGGATTGTCTAGGTATTGAACCATGACTATGAATATAGTTAAATAGAGAGTTAACCTAATCCTTTATGTTTTTATTTCCTATAATGATTTAATAATTAAATGAGTTCTTGTGTTTATGTGTATGAAAAAATATTATGTCTTATGAAAATTTTCAACACTCATATATTATATTCTTTGATTGATTTTTTATTCATGTTTTATAAACTATCAAAATTTATAACATGACTCAAAATAATGATATAAGATGTGGAGGGTATGTGTTCAAAATATTAAACTCTTATACCCATACCCTTATGATCATGATACGATTTTTTGATCATTATTACGTCTCTTCTTTAATATTTTTAGAATATGACCTCAAGCATTATAATTATTTATTTCAAAATTATATACTGAATGTATTTATGTTGGGTATGTCATTGGAAATTAATACTTGGGATGATATTTTTGGGATGGGTTTATAATCATCAATTTATTTAAGTTGTTTATCATAATATTATGAATTGAACAATCATCTATTAGTATGTAATATCTGTTTAAGAAATGTATGGGATTCAATATTTAGTATCAGAGTAGGGATAAGTCCAAATACATATATTTGGATTATAAAACATTTGTAAAAAACACTATTTATAATTATATGTGTAGAATAAAGTTCTAATATTTTATTTATGACAGTGGATATCCTAGTTAAAACCAAAGGTTCAATAGATTTATAAGAATGTGTCTTGATTTTAAAATCCTATAAATGTTTTTCCATGATTATGTTTTTTACCAAAATGATTATTTTTTTACATTGTATGATTATTATTTAGTAAATAAGTGAAACACGATAGAACCATGTTAATGATGAATGGGTAAGAAAATTAAATGATTTTATTCATAAGAATCAAAATGTTATTGGAGGTATAATGAAAAATAGTTTTTCTTTTATTACATAACATACACATACTATAAATTATCATTAACATTCATACAAAAAAATAATAGAATAGAAATTCATTATGAACATTAGATGAAAACAGCCCCCTTATTTTAGTGGGTCAACCGATCCTTTATTTATTGAGAAATGAATCAATACACTATAAATATATTTTCCATCTCCCATTGTGTAGAACATGAATGTTTTATTTTAGTTACTTATTTTTTTAGAGTGTAAAGTAGATTGAGGTTAGACTCTTATAACGTAATTGAGTAGAATGAAAAAAATTAACACCATGTATTTTGTTTATTTTAGGATAATATTTTTAGATAAGAAATTTAGTTGTATTCATTATAAAAAAATGTCGAATGATTTCCTCGATCTTATGATGAAGGTAGATGAATCTGTTAGTACCTATGTAGAAGATTTTAGAACACATGCGAGGTACTCTTCAGATATTTTTTTTCATCATAAATGTAAGGTTAACTAATTCCTCAATGCCTTCATTCCAAGTCATTTAAGTTTATTATAGATAAAGGTCATTATTTTCCATGATGAAGTCATTCAATGATAATTCATCATTGAAAATTCAGACTAGAGTTTCCCTTAAATGATATATGTTTTTATAGTAAAAACATATTGAATGAAAATGATATTATTAAAATAATATATATAATAACATGATCATTAATTTATTCTTTATCTAAATAAGTAAATATATATGAAATTTTATTATGGGTCTTGGTAAAATTTGTATGTGTGGTAGTTACAGTCATAAGAAAATGAAATTTCAATGTCATTAGAATATGTAGTAAGAAAATAATTGAGAGAAAGTACAAAAAAATTAGCCACACACACTCTATAATTTCAAATTTTAGGAGTATATAAACATCTCCAAACAGTGTTCAAATCTAATGATTAATGAAGTTGATCAATGTCAGTGACCTGATATGACTGGATACAAAGTTAAACCTCATATGATCATTATTGGTGATATTTTTAGGATTAAAAGGTGCTTCAAATTAACCTTACCATCCATTCTATAATAACTAATGTGTTATTTTCTATAATAACTACGTACTATTTTATGTCTTCATAATTTTTAAAGGGTATCATTATACTACTAAATATTATAACATATTTAATTATAAGATATAAACTGTAATGGTATGATTATGGAATATCAAGTAAGTGATACTTATCTAATTGATATTTGTTTGAATATATTTCTTGACAATATCATTATTTTACCTATAGTGGAATTTTTTTAGGAAATTTTTTTTATTTATATAAAATCAATATCAGCATCCAAGGAAGGGAATTCATGTTCATCCTTTTAAACCAACCAATGATCATCCTATGAAAACCGCATCTATTATATGGATATTTATTCCAATATAATGTAGTTATTTTATCAGACTATTTGATAAAATTTATATAGATATGATTTTTTATTTGTTTGGGAGTTTTTTATATCTCTTCAGAAGAGGTTCCTAGTCTTACTCTGAATTATGGAGCATAATTTTTAATAATAATCACACTTCATGCTAAAACTATCTTAAAGACTGCATATAAAATGACCCCAATAAAGTTTCATTAATTAATTAAGACACTCTAAGATAATCTAGATAATGGACTTATTTTTCCATGTGCATCCCCATGGGAGAATTAGTTTTTTTTATTAAGAATAATGATTGTTCGATTTCACTCTAGATTGATTATCGAGAACTAAAAAAGGTAAAAATCAAGAAGTATTATCTACAACATATTAATGATTTTATTTAAATCTATGTTGAGCTCAATAGATTTCAAATTTTAACATTTATTCTATATTTCTTTAACTATGGTCCATGAAGGAGGATATATACACAAAAAAATTGCATATGTGGTATGAACAATATGAATTTATTATTACTTAATTTTGTATTTCTAATTCCCCTTCTACATTCAGGGATTTAATGAATAGATCCTTCTATGATTACCTTGATTAGTTTTTGGCAGTCTTCATATACTATTTTATTATATATTCCTTAGTAATGAAGGGCCTGAGTTTTACGTGATAATTTTAATAAAGACCCAATGAAAGGATAGTTTATATGAAAATTTTACCATGTGTGAATTTTACCTAGAGGATGTTTCATATTTTTCGAATATAATGTAAGGTGAGGTTATATCGATGGATCTAATAAAGATGAATCTTATTGAATGTTGGCCAAGAATAACCACAATGAATATGATCTATAGTTTTATTGATATGGATGGATAATATTTCTTATGTTTGATAAATGTATCATGGCTATAAAAACCACTCAACATGAAAACTCTAAAGGGATATAAGTTATTTTGGATAGATGATAGTGAGAAAAATATTAACGAATTAAATGCAAAGTTACTCAGTGCCCCTGTACGCTACCAAATTTGGGAGAAGTGTTTTTAAAATATAGTGAATCATAAAATATGGTATTTAGATAAGTCATCACATATAATTATATGGTTATATCCTATGACTCGTGAAAATTAAAGGCTCATGAGGAAAATCACACAACTCATGATTTAGAGTTATCTATAATAGATTTTTCATTAATTATATTATTGAATTACACATATGATGAAATGTGTGATATATATATATATATATATATTGATCATGAAAATTATATATATATATATATATTAACTTATAAAGTTATGAATATGAACCAGAGAATATGGTTCGATTTGATTAAAAATATTAAATGCTCAATATATTACCACCTTGGGAAAGCACACATGGTGGACGATAATATGATATAAAAGCATCATTATCGCTTAACTATGATAACAAAAAAAATTAAAATATTTCAATATTTTCAGAGGGATATATTTCAAAGTCTTGAAGGAAGGGGAGAACTCTTATTATTAAAAAATGATTTTTCAATAATCGATACAAGTGTTAACTAAAAATGTATGGAAAGAATATGAAGATATACAGAAGAATCTGAAATGTTTTCTTAATCTCAACCTATATTGTAATGGAATGATAAGTATTGAGGATCATGAATGTGTCCCATAAATACCAATATTATGTAATGACTTGTTGTTTGAAGCTAATAGTTCAATATTCTTTATTCATCTTGGAAGTATATTGATGTCTTAAGACCTAATATAGTGTTTCTATAGGTACAACATGAATATATATATTTCATATTATGTATCTCATTTCATAATATGTCATCATGTTATGGATAATAGAAAAAATTATAAATGGTTATTATATCCATTACCCATACCCGAATTGATATGGTAAAACAACTCCATAGATGTTTTCATTAGACTCCCGAAATTTTTAAAGGACATAATGCTATTCATGTTTTATTCAATCATCTTATAAAGTCATTATGCTTAATTGGTTAAAAATAATTTATATCTTGTTCATATTTCCATTACATATATTATATTTGTTTTCAGGTTTCATGTAGTACCCTATTCTACAATATATCAATAGGATTTATGGATTAACTCAATGTTCTAGAATATTATTCCACAATATATTCATAGAGTTGATTTTATGTACTGCTTATTATCATCGAAAATATATTTAGTCGCATATAACCATTCAAAACATGAAAGATATGTTGATGTATTTATCTATGGAGTTTAATGGTGGTTTAGATCAACACGGTTCTCTAATCATTTTTTATTACAAAAAATAGGTTTCACTCAAGTATTCAGATGGATACTTATATAACAATCTATTGAATTTAGTATAAAACTCCAACGTGATGGAATGATGTTGAAAAAATAAATCTATTGGTACATGAGATAATAGAGTAAATGGATGAGATATTTTTATCCATTCATTATCACATTAGGGTATCTTAGAGTTGATAAAATGTTATGATGAAAAATCAATAGAAATAACTATAATTTGATGTGAGTGAGAAGGTAACTCTTTGAATGTATCTACAGAAGAAGGTTATGATATTTTTAAATAAGGAAAATATTATCCCAATGTATATTATCCTCTTTTATATTCTTGATTAAATATAGAAAAACATTTATGTATTGGCACTTGTACTAAACCACTATTAGGTTCACAACGTGTTCAGTGTATCTCTTTGGAGGAAGTAAATAAATAGTGCTTCACATATATAAAACATAGAGATTGTATCTCTAAGTCATGTTCATTCATATAAAGTACCTCTAGTAGTAATATTGGATCATGGAGTAATGTTATATGGAACATGAACACATACATTATAAATGTTATTTGTAGGGATCATAAATTTGAAAAGATACATTAGAAGCCAATGATGTGATTAGGTAGAAGTATCCTTTATTTTTATATCAATGTGATGGGATTTTAAGGGTGAATTACATTTATGGGGGTATAATTTTACACCATGAGATAATATGATCTATTTACCTTCTAATAAATAGAATCTTCTAGATATTTTATGATATATTCATTCACAAGTCTAACTGGAAAATAATATTTTAAACCATTAGAACATAATCGTAAAATTGAAGAACAAAATTGGAAAAACCACATTTAAAAAATTATGTATAATTTTTTAGATAATGAAAATATATTGATAAATAAATATTCAAATTTATTATAATGTATTTATACGGTTCAAAAATAAAATTTCATGATAATTTTTTTTCTTTTTAATAAAAATGATATATTTAAAATGTTACACATTTAGATTATTTATTTTAAATAATGAAAATAAAATTTTAAATTATCATGTTAAAATATATTTGAATTATTTTTTTTAATTTTTTAAAAATATTTTTTTAGATTAATAAGGATAAATACAAATTTTAATTAAAAACAATCATTTCAGATAAAGAATTTAAAAAGTTCTATTGAATTTTAAAACTGATTTGAAATTAAAAAATTGTTCATTTATATTATTAATAATATATTTATGGTCATTAGAATTAACTTAATATTGGATTTTGGCATAATAATTTTTATTCAAAAAACTTATTATTTAAAAAAGCTTTTTTGAACTGTTTTGTTCTTTAATATTATTGACCATTTTTTTACTTATATAAATTGAATCCTAATAAATTGATTCAATATTTGGAATCATGAGAACGAATACTTTTAAAATGTTCACATTTAAAATTAATCAATATGAATTGTAATTTTTTTAATTTTATGATACCTGAGGAAATGTAAAATGTGTTAATTAGGGTTAAAACTAATGTCCTACGACCTAATTTTCATTAAAAACATTCCTTTAATTCATTAAATGAGTACATTTCGTCAATGATAATCCAAAAAAAATGTTTTTTTATTACCATTTAACTTTGATATGGGACTTTATAATATTTATGTAAAATATAAAGTAAAAAATATCCCTTTTCCTTTATTATGTATAGTATTTTGTGATAGGGATAAAAAAAACTTATGTCCCCTTTCTCTGGATCGTCTTGGCAGAATGGTTGGCTCAGCGTGTCGATTGACTCGGTCGGCAGGCAGACGAGGCTTGTTTCCATTGAAGGTTGACGATGAATCTGGGGCGGCATAGGGAGGGGAGTCCCTTATTTCCTTTTTCTTTATGATGTTTATTCAGTGATGAAGGTTTTCTCTTGGGAGTATCGTTCGTGCGTGAAGGGATTGTTATGATAGGGTTCATCCTGTCATCTTCCCCTCTTTGTGGTTGTCTTCTTCGAGTTCCTCTGGTGCCCTTTGCGGCGGTTTCACGGCGTCTCCGGTGGCGATGCGCTACGGGGTTCTGCAGCACTGCTGGTCGGACCTACGGGTGCATGACCGGTTCGTTTTCACCGGCATACTCTTCGGAGCGTTCTGGGTCCCTTCTCGGTAGTGCATCGATGTACTGTGGTGAGTCTCATGGGGGTCACCTTCTGCAACGGTTGTGTGCCTGAGGTTCTGTTTTGGCCTCCTTTAGCGGTTGTGGTGGCGACAATGGGTGTTTTCCCTGGTTGAGTTCCATTTTTCTACTAGAATGTCTTTGTGTTTTGCTGGATGATTTCAGCCTGGTTGTTCATGGACCTTTGTGGGTTGTATTTTTGGAACTGAACTGTCGATGGTGGTGTTGAAGGATGATGGTGAAGCTCATCTGAGCATTTGATGAAGAGATCGGGCTTCAGCGATGATGACATCGGATGGTTCCGCCAGCGTAATGCTGTGAATGGTGGTCCGTGGAGAAGGATTTCAGATCGAGATGTGGTTCGATAGTTCATGTGGATAGGTGAGCGGACAGGTACGCGGTACCAGGGTTGGTGCGCAGCTCAAGGAGTCTCATGATTTCTGTTTTGGGAATTTGAAATTTGAATTTTGATGTTGAACCGAATGGTTTGAAGCGGTGAATTAGCAGTGTTGAAGTCCTGTAGTGGGTACTGGCAACCCTTAAATCGGCCTTTAGAAAATGGGAAAAATGTTTTGTTGTGTCAAAAATGAAATTAATGGAATTTTATAAATAAAGATTATTTTATTAAATTATTTATAAATCATAGGAATCTTGAAATATGAAAGGTATGATAATAAAGTGTATAAAATTTCATCATATTTCATATAAAAAATAAAATTTACTTTGTATCTAAAATTATTACTCTTTAATATTGATGTTTTTCTAACAATAGTTAAGTATAAAATTAGATTAAAATTATGTTAAATTGAAATATAATGTTTAAAATGGAACCAAAACAATTCATAATTTCATTTTATAGTGATATCTAAACTAGTACCGCTTTACCATTTAATTTATGATTATTTTCATTTTTTAAACACATGAAAATAATTATTTATATTTAAATCATTTATGTGGATCCATGTGTATATTTTCCATCCCTTATAAAAGGACAGATTTTATCATTTTATTTATTCCATTTCAATTAATATATGTCAACCAACCCTATCACAATTCTATTATAAATTCTATTTAAATGAATAAGTGTTTTTTCTTAATATTCCATTCCAAGGGTCATTAAAAAGGATCTAATGGAGGTATACCATATATGAGGTAATGATTCTACCCAACATATTTCTAATTATTTCTTCTTTTAAATCATTCAGATCTATGTTATTCATCAGAAACTAATAAATTTATTATACTAAAATATATTTATATGATTATGTAACAACTAGTATTCACCCTATTTTTCATCAAATGGGGAGTAAATGTATCACTCATGGATACATATGGACTTCCACCTTCACATAGATATGTAATTCATTTTCCACTAATAACATTCTCGAATTTATATTATAATGGGTTAAATTTCTGTGTATGATGCTTAAAATATAACTATATTAATTAAATTATATTATCATATCTACCTTCTAAATTTTCTGTCCCTTAGAAAATGATTATGTTTCTCATGTGTATGTGTGGAATACCACCTCTACGAAGCGATATCATTATTTTTTTGTTTCTTATTTACCTGGAAGTTAATAAAGATATATTTCATAATTATACATGATATATATGAAATAATGACGATTTTTAAAGGTCAATTATTATTCACCCTTGTTTTTGTTGATTATTCAAAAAGTGAAAACAATATTCATGCAAACGTACAACCTATTCTCTCAATGAATGGTGTAATAAATTTCATAATTTCTATACATTTTGGTTTAATATAAATTTATATATAATGAATATTTATGTTAGTCATATCAGGATTAAAATTATATATATTATGGAAAAACAATCAATATAAGAGAACCAGAACTACCAAACTGAAATTCTAACAAAAAATGAAATAGATAACATAATGAAATAATGGTTATAGTATGGAATTATTAATAAATATTATTTTAAATGTTGTAAGTGGATACTATATGATATTATAATTATGTATATGACTATTTTATATAATAATAATAAATTCAATTTATTATAAATTGGGTTCGATTTATTTTGAGGAACATTGAACTCAATATAATGGTTTTCAGTTTCAGTCTCATTATTTACCAGGATTGTTATGACTATATTTCTAATTATTAAATTTCATGACACAACTCTTACCATGAATTTTCAAATCATTTTCCTATTAACAAATAAAACATTTTTTTTTTGAATTCATATCCTATCCTTATCTACTCAAGAGTCTGAAATATTTATTTTATAGATATATAACTTTATTTCTCTCTTAGGTAGAAAACAATTTTTCTCTCATCCCTATGTTTTCTAGTAATGTTTTGAAGAATGATTTAACTATTCTTTGATGATTATTTAAATTCATTTTTTTAAAATTATTTAAATTTTAAAAATGGATTTTAAAAGGAATCATTTTATTATTTTCTAAATGGATTACAATTGACTATTTACCAATATTTTGAAATGAATCATTGTTTTAATATAAATGAGAAAAAAAGAATTTCCCACTATCATGACCACACAATGATTTGAATTATCATTTAAATATTTAAAAAGTATTTTTAAAGGAAAAAATTTATTTAATATTTGAGAATTTTGTATATTTTAAATATGAAAATTCAAAGTAAAATGGTTACTTTTTCTCAAAAATTATTCCACAGTTCTTTTAGTATAATTATTCCTATCTGATAATATACATTGATGTTACTTATTATTTATAAGGGTTATGATCAAATTATTCCATACTCCTTAATTATTTTTGAGTGTTATTATAATAATGACTTAAATATGATTATATAAGCAAAATTTTGTTCCCACTATGTAATTATGTTTTCATGAAAAATTTATGAAACCTGTATATATTCCATAAGTTATTCTATGATGACATAAATAAATTTTTATGAAATCTCTTTCCTTTAAAGTGTTTATTGTATAAGTAATAATTTTTGACCTTTTGGAAAACATTTTTAGATTTCTATTATGTAATGTTTGGGACTAAAATTATATAACCCTCCAATGCATTAGGTAAAGATATATATTTATTGAGATAATAGGTCTAGAATGGGGAGTAAAACCTATTTTTAAAGAGATTTTATCAACTATGATAGAGAAGGGAGTGAATCTTAGCTATGGATATGATATAATGGTAAGATAGATGAATCAAATAGGAATGTTTTGGTAGTGACCCTTGAATAAAATATGTTTTTCTTTGATTATGATTATTACTCAAACATTGTTCTTATGAAAATATTATGAACATATATATTTGTATTATTATTATATTATAATTCATATCATATTAATTATCAACAATAATATATGACTCAATATTTTTTTATATGATATGTAAGATATAGTTTTGAATTGTTAAACTGATATACTCATACCATTATACTCAGGTTATACTAATGTGATCATCAATATCTGTAATATTTACACTTACAAAGAATCTCTGTAATCCCTTTTTTATCATTTCTCCCCTCGAGTTATGCAAAATGCTTTTACTAGGGTATTCCCAGAAAATTAATATATGTGATGATCTTTATGGGTGATGTTAAATATCATTATTGAAATGAGAATATTGTGTATTTAGTCCCTGTGGACACTAAACCTTTATGTTTTTATCATTGATCCAAATATAATGTAACAAATATTTATTTTATATGATGTAATATATTTATGTAAAATGTATGGGTCACTATATAAAATTGTGTATAAGGGTGGTAAAGACAATCCCATAGTAGGAACATAGGTGGGCATCCCAGTCCTATCACGTGCTCAATATCATTATGGGAAGAGTTAACATAAGATTATTCGGATTTTGATCATTCCATTCATTCTTTTTCTCTCTCTATGAAATTTTATGATACTTATGATATTATGTATTAGGTCATCATATTTGGTTCTTCTGTGGTTCATGTATAATTATCTACCAATGTATTATGTATGATTATGACATATTAATGTTTTTGGTATTAATTTTAAAATTTAATCTCATGTTATTTAAACCTTATGCTTCTAATTGGGTTCCATATTATTATAGATTGATATCTATCTTGTTTACCAATAAAATTAATTTCATCTCACCCTTTAATGAATTTTTATACCTTATATTACGATCAATTTTTTTCTATGATATTATTATGAAAGAAGAATATTTAAAATAACATAATTAGAGGGAATGTAAATCTATTACCTATAAATTTTTATATATCCATTTTTTCAATGGAAGATAACATTGTAGTAATGTAATTTATTATAAATATATTTAATTAATAGTCATCTAAAATTACATTTTACTTATGTATTTTATGTTTGTTTCACCCTAATGAGAGTGATTTTAGTATTGTACTTCGGGGTATGTTTTTATTGACTTGTTAGATAGTTGAGATATTATTTTAAAAAAGGATGTATTAGGCCATTTTTATTTAGTGGGTAACTGAATTTTTTGTGAATTACTAAAATGAGTGTGCTGGTTTTGCAAAGGAATTGTTTAAGGGAAGGAAATTCATAGGGATATCTTTAAATCTTTTCATGGGATATTATGTGACTACTATTTTATATTCATATGTGAGTTAGTTAGTTGAGGGTATATGTCCTAGTTCCATATAAATAGTTTTCTTAATAAATTAATTTTACAAATGGGATAAATATTTTATTATATTATAGTATAAATTAATTAATTAAATCCAAGAATATAAATTTGAATATTTGTAAATATTTTTGTCAAATTACTCATGGATGATTAAATAAATGAACAGAAAAATTCAAACAATGCTATGTTAGATATATTAATTTATGTGGATTAAATTTGGTACAAAATATTTAAACAATTAATGATTTATAATGAAATCATTTACATGGAATTAAATTATTATTTACATTGATTTAAAGAGAATTTTGTTTAATTATAATAGTTGTGGGGTTCAAGATTGAATATATATTACTGATAATTTTAAAAATGAAATATTATGTGATAAACCATGATTGAATAATTTTATTTGAATGTTAAGAGTAATTTTTTAATGATGGAAACCCCATATTGAGGATAAAAATTTTGAAAACACTGATATCTATTTTTTTCAATCCAATTTTAGAATTTAATATTGAATGCAGTTGATGTGTCTTTTTATCATGATATGATTCTCATTGAAGTAGAATTGATTATATTTTCCTTCCATCACAATACCTGTATAATTGAGTACTACTTATTCATGTTTTCCATTGTTTTATTTTAGGGAAATTTCATATGATTTGACTTTATGATCAGATGGATTAGTATTTCTTGGAAATGGGAAGTATTGTGATGTATGTAAGAATTGTATGGTCAGTGTATGTTTGGATTATGAAATGAAAATTTCATAGTTTTACTAGGTGTAGGATATACAAATAAGATATTAGAAAATCATATTATGTTTTTGTGTTTGTTAATCCATGACTTTCTGTGAAATTATTGAGGTTAAATCCCAATAGATGGATGCTGATTTGAGATTCAACGGTCTTAATTTATAGGTAATAGAATACAGAGTTATAATTTTGGGGACACATTTAGTAATTATATATTTTTTATTTTTCATTATTTTATAAATCTATACTAAGTTGGAAATGGAATGGATTATAGGTATCAATAACATGAGAAATGGTGGTTTGATACACATAATATATCTCTAAATATTGTTCTTGAATTTTTGGAATTCTTTATATGACTTGAAACTTCCTTATTATAATATAACTATATGTGAAAATTGTTAATGTTTTGGATGTTTAATATTTTTCCATTTTTGATTGAATTATTTTCTAGCTTTTTCATACATAGTGTTTAGTTATTTTTGTATCCTAAAACAATGATTTATTAGGGTTATTGGTTTAGAATTTTTTGTGATTGAACATAGTAATATAAAGTGATAACACTTCCATAGTGTTTATTCAGTGGTTATACATGATATATCAATTGAAAATTCAAGTGTTGATATTAGAATATCTATTGTGACACATACAAGGTACAATTTATAATAGGATTTAATTCTATAATTTCCCCTACTGTTGTACATTTTGTCACATATAGTATAATTGGTATTGATAAAATGGTATCTATGGTATTATGTTTCTAAAAAAGTAGACTAAATGATCTTATTTCACATTGTATATTCTATTTAGAAGGTTTTCACCATTTATAATTATATAAGATACTGTTGGTTCTAGTTGAAACCCCACATACTATTAGTAGGATACGTCGAGGTTCATCTCAATCTTAACTACTGAACTAAGAGTGGTACTAGTGTAGGATGACCCTAAGAATAATTTTTTAACATATTAGGACAAGTGAATAATGTAGTGATGATGTTTTCTAATTTGTATAGAAAATTAGTTAATTTTGTATTGATCAAATCAATATATAATATTCCATTGAGAAATAAATATCATATATAACATGATCAACCCAATATTCCACCATTCTGTTTATTAGGTCCCCATGAAGTCTTTTTAACAATATAATTTATATCCTTTGTTATTTTATTTTTTTATCCCCAAATTTTATTATACCCATTCATTATATATAATTTAATATGATTCCATTTATTTATTAATCTCGAATGTTTTAGGTTGGAATGTAGTATTTTCTTCATTCTAATTATGTGCATAGGTACCCTTATCCATATCCCTTAAGGATAAATTGTAAAAAAATACAATCGTCTTTAGAAAAATTAACACATATGGAAGTATTTTATTTAGAAAAAAGACTATAATGATGATATAATATACTAAATCCATAAATAGAAACATGATATAACCAAAAAAATTATGAATTATCATAAATTATATTTATATGTATGGCCACTTTTTACAAAATAAATATCATAGGTTCAATGTAATGGCTACTATATAACACGATGTAGAATCTTACAAATTGTAATATAATTAAATCTTCCAAATGAAAATGTCACATTAATATTAGACATAAATTGAATTAAAAAAACTTATTTGGTATGAAACAAATAATGTTAAATATTCTACCCATAACACACCTAAAACAACCAGATTGTTATTGATTATATTTTCAGGTATAAGTCAGACATATAAGAATCACTTCCCACTAAAGTATATTGATCACCAAAAAACATTTTTTATAATATCCTAATAAAAAAATTAGAATTATTATATAATCTTTGACCAACTTTTATTTTATAGTGTTTAAATGAATTCATGGAAAAAAAGGAATGTGGGTCTGAAGAAAAAAATAGATTGTAAATGAAAAATAAATATAAAAAATATCTACATTTTAATTTTATCTACATGAACATTGATGTTATTGTAGTTTATAATGACCCAACCAAGAAAATATCAATCTAAAATGAAACTATATCTAACTACTAGTACCATTCATAGAATCATATAACTATATCAATATATAGTTGTGATTTTTTTCAATTGGGAGACCAATTTCACTTGAATAATGTTTTTTATATATTATACAATGTGAAATACTATTAAAATCAAAAAAAACTAATTAAATAAATACGTCAATAATAATGAAATAATTTAAATCTATTATTTTATAAAAATATTTTGTAATTAAAACAATCGAATTGAAAATATATAGTTAACATGATTCATGTTCTATAATTATATAATGAGTAAATATTAATTTAATACCTAAATGGATTGTTAATACCTGACACAACCTATAGGAAACATGTCTAAAGGAATACTAACCCACATGAAAAGTACCTGGAGAGTTTTACATTTAAAAACACACGAATTAATGTAATGGATATTTTTTTATCAAATTGAATATGTAGGGGTGAGAATATCCCACAGTGAAAAATCCATAAATTACTCCCATTACTTATAATTCAGGAGATAACATAATATTAGTATGAAACATTATTGAAATAATTATAGTACTACCCCCTAAATCTAATAAATAAATTAAGGAATTTAGAAAATAATATACATACCCATTGAAAATTTTACATATTTCGTAAATAAATGAAAAAATTTAATGAAAAAGTATATATCGTTAATCTATTTCTAATGAATTCTAACTTGCACACCAAACTAGTTTTTCAATAATTTTGTTAAATTATAGAATGTCCATCTGAAATAATCATTATACTATTAAATCAATAATGATAAAATAATAATTGATGGGTTGTCTTAATTATCACACAACCCAAGCATACAATGGGATCCTAAATAATAAAATAAAATGTATTAACATCCATTAAATAAAACATTTCATTCCAAAAACACCATACATGTATCATAAAAGAATTTATTTATGAAAATTTAAAGGAAAATATAAAAGAAATTTAACTTATGGGGATCCAATGCAATAAAACCTAAGAGAATAACTACCAAAAATATTCATAAAAGGCTCTTGAATAGATGTAATAATTATATAATAAAAGATAAATTATTCAAATGAGAAAAATGAATCATAGTAAATGGGTTTCCCTCTATAAAATTGTGTAGGATAATGATTTACTTCTAAATAAGCCACACTCTCTCTAGATTGAGATAAAAAAAATTGTTTGATGATGTTTGTGGGATGATAAAAAAATTATAATTTGTATAGTGTTAATCATAATAAATTATTAGAGAAGGTAAATTGAATAAAAAGACTCCAAACAATGGTTTTTAGAAATATCCTAGACCTTAAGAGAAGTTCCTTTATGATCAAAAATAGTTGAGAAATTAAAATATAGCATCTCTTTAATATCAAGAATGAATCTCATATGTGCAAAAGCACTTATAATAATTGAACTATCAAAACAAATTCTGCCCTAATGGAGTAGGTAACCATCACACCCAATTACACTTGATATTGTAAAAATTTGATAAAACATAAAGATTAATGTCCAAACACATTTTATTAATCATTTTTTTATAATATTCAAGCATGGTTTTTCTAATAATGAAAATAATAAATTATAAACCTCTATAATAAATTGTCTAAATATTAATCATTCTTAATAAAATAAATCTATTGTTTTTTGAAATCATGATAATCAGGAATACATTTAAAAAATAATTAATATTAAAATTTATATCAATGCACGTTGTATCCCTTGAAATTTATGGAGTTGAGAAGTATAAAAAATGATGAGTGAATATCAATATATTCCAAAAATGTTTATTTTCCCATGTTTTTGTATCCTATATCAATATATATCAAAATTATCTTTTTTATAAATATACCACCCTATGTCTTTATAAAATTATTTCAAAAACATAAATAATTACTTTTATTGTTAATTAACCCAATAAAATCATTATTTAATATTAAAAAATACAACTCTTATTGAGACACCAATTTTAGGAACAATACTTGGGGTTTAAATCACTAATTCATATAAATCACTATTTAAAAAATAAATGCTGGTAAATTAGTAAAATAGTTGTTATATTTTCAAAACATTAGCTAAAAGTATTTGTCAAAATATTCCAATGAATATCAAATTAATACATTATTTAGCGAAAATGATAGAAAATATTCCCCTAAATGATATTTTATATGTCAAATTAATGAGAATATTTGATGTAGATTAATTTATAAAATATTATAATCCAACAAATCATATATTCATAAATTAAAAAATAATTTTTTAATGTGTATATTGATTAAAATTTAAGGAATACTAATAAATATATCATGTGATACTTGATCCTTACCATGAAATGGTTCCATCTTGACAAGGTTTCCATAATTCATCTCTAGAAAAATCATGAAAAACATTAATTGATTAAATATTATATTTTAAATCAAATAAATATTTATCTATAAGGATTGGGGATTATGCACATTTTCAAATTAGTGGGATTTTGATGAATTAAAATATTTGAATATTTTGGGTAGCCTATAAAGGATCTATATTCTCTCACCAAGGGATAATGACATGAAAGAATAACGTCGAATGGAAAAAATATAAGCGGATGAGGCTTCACACAAGTGGGCCTTGTAAACTCAAATGGGGGGATGAAGGGTCCTTACTTATGTTTTCTCTCACTAACATAAAATAATATTTATAATAAAAAATAACTATTATTGTTTTTATCTTTGTTATTCATTATTCTTAATATTATAATTATTAATATCTAGTGATGAAGGACTAAAAATAAAGATGGTAGTAAAAAAGTTGAATACCCAATATTGATAAAATCTCATCATCCTGTGGTATTTTATTTAAAAACCATTGGGAATTATAATAAATAATAACCAATACCAACTAAAATAAATATATACTTATATAATTATGAATAAATTCAAATGGTTTTTAATAGTGGTTCTATATCACACTAATTTATTTCATATGATACAAATATGTTCAAGATAGAAGATCAATATATATTCTTGTATTTTGAGCTAATGAATGAATGTGTTGTTAAAATCCTCAGACTAATTGTATTAGAAGATGAAATGAGATTGTGTGAGTGTTAAGGATAATGTTTGTCCATGAACCAAATTAGTTGCATTAAAGTAATCATGGCTCCTGAAATAAAATAGGGTAGAACATTTATTCTTTTTACATTTTGTGATTCAGATGTAGAATGTATGATGATAATTTGAAACAAGATACGTATAGGTTGAGTTGAGATTCTGGATATCATTGATAAGTCATTGTATAACCATGGAAGTCAGACTATATATAAAAATCTTGTAGAGGGGTTGTTATAATAGGTTGTCTCTCTATAGTGCAACATTTTATGTTGTGGTGTAGGGGTGATAAGGTGATTTTTTAAATTAATATTTATTAAAAATTATTAATGGTTCATAATGAATTTTTTATAATTATTATTGAATTTTAAAATATTATTATTTTATTTTGTATGATTTTTTATTATTTTGTTGATACCACAGATACGGTGCGAGGGATAATTAAGAGTTTGTTTATTTTTATGTGATTGGAATTAATGTAATGACCATATAATAAATTATGATGATCCTAGGTGGATTATTTCCAAATCTCTATAAGTTTGAGGTCAATGTGTCTCCATTTATATCTCAATGTATGGACAAGTTTTTTATTCTAGATATTTTATTTTAGTGTATGTTTTATCATTAATTTTTCACAATGTCAGCCTTACCTAGTCATATAAGACTAACATATTTAATGATATTTGAATAAGGGGTATATAAGAGATTGAAGGTTTGTAGGAATTATCCCCACCACGGTGTAAAAATGGAAAATCATGTCACGACATTGCAGTTTCTTTTGTTCAAAAAAATTCATAATTCCATATGAATTCTTTCAATTATAGTTCAATTTATTTTGAAATTGGAGATATTATAGGTACAAACAAGCGGATTATTCAGTTCCCTTTGTCCGACCTTACCTATGATAGAACTATATTTTATAATATATTTCTTTTCATTATGTATAATTTCATCTGATTACATATGATGCACACAACCATAGGTAAAAGTTATCATTATACTGTATAAAAATATAAAGTAGTTGTTAAATTAGTGTGTGTGAATTGTAGTAATTGAATTGTGAACAATTTTTTGTTTACACATTTATAATATATAATCATTAGTGATTATTTGACTATAAAATGAAATCATTTGAAAAATAGGGGATTTTTATTTTTTATGAACGCAATATATTTTTATAGAAATAAATTTTATTAATCACTATTAGAGAATTATTTTAATGAAATTTATATTTTATATATTTAGTAATATGTTTTAATATTAATTAAATTTTTTAAGGAATTGGATAACAATCAATCTATTTTTATTTTTAATAAATTATTTATCATAAAAGTAGCCTCATCACATTTTTTTGGTTGTTTTGAAACATAATATCATCCACTTGTAGAAATTAAATATTGAATTTTTAATTATATGTTTTAAAATAATATTATTATATTTATTAAAGTGTTCTCTTTTATTTTTTGTCAATATGAATAGTAACCGAAATAACATTATCCGCCACAATAAGGATGAACCAAGTAAAATAGGGTTAAATGATTTGGATAAGAAAATAAAATTTATGTACCACAAGACTTTATCCTATTATATTTGTATAATTTATCCAGTTCCATACATGTATCTAATATATATGGACACTTTGTTCCATATTTCTTTTAAAATATTCTTTGAATTTATTTAATAAAAAAGTGAATACAAAATTTATCTCCCTTGACATTGATACCAAAAACAATTTATATAAGGATAAATAGAGGATAATTTTGGTTCAAAAATTTTTTATATTTAAATTAATTTTTAACATAGTTATATATTTATAAGTCTTAGTTATCAAAAAACCACCTTATACTCTTATGCAATGCTAACACAATATTTATTCAATTAATAACAAAAAAATGATTTTGGAAATAGTAAAATCAATTAAATCTAAGTAAATTATTATGATACAAATGAATTTATATACATATTAAATAATAAAAATTTGTGAAATGATAATATTTCAATTCAATATCTAACTTGGATTTATTATTTTTAAAAAATATTAATATTTCAAAAATTTACATTATTGATGTTTTTTAAAAAATAATATTTATTTAGATGGTTTAAAATTCATCCAATTATTAACATATACCAAGTTAATGTAATATGGTTAAAAATATCAACCATGATACTTTTATGTTACATTTTCTATTTATGATAAAATATATAGAACATTAATATTGAAATACATTTTTGTAGTTAAGGTAAAAAATGATTAACAAAGGGGTTAATAAAAAATATATAATTTTGAAAATGAATCTTGAATATATATTAGTTTCATTTGATGATTTAATCTATACCATATAATCTTTTTATTCCAATTCGCTTCCATTTGGACGAATTTTTCATATGCTAAATTTGTTATATTTTAATCATTTAAAAAATTTCATGTGTCACCTCTTCCTACCTTATAAAGGGCCACCAATCCTTTTTATTCATTATAAAAAATTTAAATTTACAACTAAAAAAACACCCCCACCATTTATTCTTAAACATATATAGAAAGATCATATAGGTTCTGGTCTCCCCAATATAAAAACCATATTGTCTTTAATTTCAGATCTAAAAGAGTCCATTCAATGAAGAGGTAAAATCCTTAACTGAGAACATTCTTTCTTAATTATTATTTTACCCAAACTAAATCATTAGTATTTTTCATAAAAAAAATAAATTACATCTATCAAATTTAATGAAATGTTTTTGTTTTTATAAAATCTCTATTATCCACACTCACTCCCATCAAATGGGAAGTGAATATATCGCATGTGCGTACATGCGGCTTATTGTCTCCATATAAATAAAAAATTTATTTTCAATAATAATATTTTATTGATTGGTATAATGATGGATTAAATGTTTATATATGATATTTATGACATAATTATTTGTATTTAATGGTAATATCATATCTAAATTTATACCTTTCTATCTTATGAAAAAGTATAATGTCTCTCATGCATATATGAGGACTACCACCTCCATGTAGCTATGTTATTTGTTTTTAATTTGTGATTCACATTGATGGTAATAAACATATATTTTATGAATATATATTATTTATATGATTTAATAACTATTCCATAATGGTTTATTATTATCTACCACTCATTAATTTCATCTATTGAAAAGAGAAAACCAATATTATGTGTACAAACGGCTTTCCATCTCCGTGAATACTATAATCCATTTTTCTATCACTAAAAACTATATATGACTATATATACAAATATAATAAATATATATGATATTTATATCATTATTAAATATAATATAGATTAAGGAACCATAATCAAACTATAACGAACAAAACATTCTAAATAAAAAAAACTATGAAAAAAATGAAAGAGATGACCCCTAAAATCAAAGAATCCAATAAGTAATTAATGAAAAATGGTTTTTTACATTATATAATGGGATTATATATAAAATTATAAATATTTATATTATTTATATATAGAATTATAATAAATTTAAATGTATTATATAGGAGTATAGATATCTTTAAATGAATGTGGAACTCGAGGGAAGGGTTTTATGTTAAAATACCATTATTTATCAGGATTTTTTATGATTATGTTTCCTTTAATGAAATTTCATGATCTAACTTTCAATAAACTCATAAATTATTATTATTATTATCATGAATTTTTATTATTTTTATAATACATTTTTTCATTTACATTTCTTCTATTTACGTATTGAATTTATTTAATGAATTTATTTATATAAAATAGATTTTATTTCTCACTTTGATCGAAATTTTTTTTCCTTCCATGTTTATGTTTTCTATAAAATTTTTAATAGATTTTTTAATATTATTATATGATTGTTTAAAATAAATTTTACCTATTATTTAATTTTAAATAAAATATTTAATAGAAATATTCATTTCATTTTTAGAATGAGTTACTTTTTGATTGTGTACTGAAAATATGAATGTAATCTTTGTTTTAACAAACATAGAATGAACCGAATTTATCACCATAATGAAGGTTCATTGAATTGAAAAATCCATTAACGTTTTAAAAGGATATTCTTAATAATTCTTATATTTTTAAAAAAAATTATATATTAAATAACTTATTCCAAATGAATAGTTCCATTTTTTTTGAAAAATATTTAAAATATTATTTTATGGAATATTCATCTAGTTTAACATCCTTTGATCATAATTATTCAACACTGAGGATGTGAGTAAGTGGTACCATCCAAATTCAATATTTGGAAGTATTATGATGAGGATTATTTATGGATGATTCAATGACACCTATTTCTTTTTCATGTATTAATATTTTTACGAAATCCATTATTTTTTAATGAGTAATAAAATGATGAAATTTTGAAATGTTTTTGGAACTAGTTTTATTTTCATGGGTATTGATATGATGAATGGTTTATGATCTCGTATAGCACATAATTACGATTTTAAATATGTGAATGGTTGGTTGAAAATTATATACCCCTTTAGTTTATTCTATATAGATGGAAATATTATTAGATAAAAAACTAGAATGGGGACTGAACATTGTTTTGTAAGGGGATCTATAAATTTTGATAGTCTTGTGAGTGGACCTTAACTACTATGATGGTTTTGGGAGTGATCTTAGTCAACTATGGTTATATTTATAGTAATCCATATCTAATAAAAAATTATTTTATATATTACTTTTATAAAATAAATCTATACATATTCTAATGTTACACTCTAATAGATCTTGTTTTTTGAATCCTTTATGATTTACTTCTCATAAACCACAATGATTTATCCCACTAATCATGATTTTGATCATTGATATACATTGTGTTGTTTTCAATTGTTATGATCACGTTATAATACACTCTTGATCATGATATTTTTATGTTATAAATTATATCTCCCTTGTTAAACCTTACTAAACATTTGATGTCCCCTTTTCTTGTGTTTCCATTCCCCATATTATGAAGGGGATCTAGTGATAATACATATAGGAGTGGTGATAGTTATGGAGAACATAGTGGGAGGTGATTTCCATATGTCATGAATCATCTTTTATGGTATCCCTGTATCCAATTATAGGAAACATAAATGATTATAGTGTAGATTGTTAGGTATTGTATTGAATATTCATCTAATATGATGTAATGTTAATTTATGAAAATATCGATCAATGTAGTTAGTATAAGAGTATATTTTATTCACCATTGAAAACTAGCATGAGAAAACTCAAGTTTGAACCCAGAGGATAATCATATGTATATGATAATTTCCATCATTATGGTAAAGAGAATAGTTTTTTTCTTAAAAAACATCCCTGTCTAGATTCCATAAGAGGATATTGTTTTGTAATCGATGTATCTTGGTTTAATGAATCTAAAAGGAGTTGGTTGATTAAATCTCATTACTTATTCTTGTTTATAGTTAGTGATCCCTTACTGTACAACAAGTTTTACAATGATGATGTTCGTTCTTGGGTTAATTCACATTTCAATTAAGAACTATTATAGTGTATTTAAGTAGATATTTACTATGAATGGCCTTAGTTAATCCAAAGGGGTCATAGATTGAAATGTAGATGAAATTTTTATACAAACTATATATTATTTTGTTCATGATTATATAGTTTCCTACTATGATTATCGTTAAAAAAATAATGTTTTTCAGTTTTTTAATGGATTTAACCCATAGAAATTGAGTTAATGATTAATAAAATAGCTATATAAATGGTTGAATTCCTGAGGAACCAAATTCTATTAGACTTGGACTGACAGGTTTCATTTCTATGCTTATGAAAACTTATTAAGCTTGTAATTGTTTTGATATTCCAAATGATAAAATGAGAGGACAATGTTCTATTATGCCCTTCATGATGATACATCTACCTTATTTTATGGGGTCTTATGATCAACTAGTTACTATGAAATGGATTAATACCATAGAAAATATATTTTTCATTCCATATAATTTAGAAAATGAAACAGTTTGTTTTGTTATTTTATCATCTTTATGGTTAATTAGATAAATACTGGAATATTATCAAGAACATGAAAAAAGGAGAAATTTACATCACTGAGAGGGATGAATTTAGGAGCTTATATTTGAATAAGTATATTTTTTATATTATTCATTGGAAAGAGAGATGCAATTTATTGATATAAAGTATAAAAATGATGAATCCATTAGTACCTATGAGGACAATTTTATAGGACTTTGATGTATGCTTCTATTAATATATACTAACAAGAAATAAATGTCAATCAAATTTTTAGTGGGATAAAACCATTCCTCATAAGATAGTTACCCATAATAAAAATTAATATCTTTAAGGAAAGTTTTTGATATACTATCTACATAGAAATTGATATGGGTGGTACACATCAACATTATGGATTCTATAAGAAAACATAGCAGATATTAAATGGAAAATCTAAACACATTTGATAGAATAATATAATCATAAATTTATTTTCTATGTGTGGAAGGAAACATGGAAGGGTTTTTATTAAAAGGGATCTTTAAAGGATTAAACTATGAAATATAAGATCATCAAAAAATCAAATGCTATAGTGAATTAAAGAGACTAATATTTTGATCACTATTTCTTATGTGGATAAAGATGTAGTGAAACATACACTTACCTTCCAATCTAAAATAGTTAATTTATTATTTGATTTTTGATCTAGCCCCTCTTTTATATATAATTAATTTAATTAGGGTGTCACAGTACCACCTTAATTATTAATTGTTATATTAGTAATGAAAACCCATAATGCTATGATTGTCACTCCTAAATCCCAAAAATCAACTCCAATTAATTTTTTTGGGAATATATTTCTTAAAAATATAATTATTCCTTCTCTGTTTGAATTTGATGATAATTATTCATGGATTATCTTTATATAAATAAACACCACATAAATTTCTACGTAAGAGCAGTTATGATGGTTATTCTAAGATAACAAATGACCATTTAGCTATGTGATGATAATTATGATCCTATAATAAATATTTTATCCATTTAATAGGTCATGATTCAAATTGAAAATTGGTTCTTATCATAAATAGTTGGAGGGAAAATTAAAAATGATTGCCTGCCTATTATGTGGGATTTTTATATTGTATTTATAGAATATTTTTCTACTCTTCTGTTGAATCATGGATTTCAATTATGAATAGATCTCAAACCCCATGTTACACCTATTTCAAATTGTCTATATAGAATTAACGAGATAGTGTTCTATGAATTAAAGAATTTACTACATGATAATATTGAAAAGGGATTTATTCATCCATGTGTGTCACCCAAGGAGAACCTTTTATTTTTGTCAAGAATAATGATTGATCATTGTTACTATGCATTAATTATAAAAAAATAACAATATCTCAATCAATAGTAAGTATCTTATACCATCTATTGATAAATTGTTTGATAAACTATACGGATCTCAATAAATTTCCATGATTGATCTTCATTATGGATGTCATCAATTGAGATTTGAGAAGGATGATATTCCCAAGATACAATTTTTTTAAAAGTTATGAACAATATTAACACCTACTGAAGTTAGTTGGTCTTTATAATTCCAATTAAATCATCATGGATTTAATAAATAGAGTCTTTATAGATTAACATATTCAGTTTGTGGTAGTTTTTATAGATGATATTATTATATATTAAAGGAGAATGTATGTACATGAATAATAGTTGATGTTTTTACTAAATATGTTTGGAAAAAAATTACTCAAAAAAATTTCAAATTTTATATTTTAGTTAAAAATGTTACATTTTTGTGTCACAAATTATCAAGATAGAGTATATGGTTGGATCCATCAAATACAGAAGTTATTAAACATTGGTCAAGGCTAACCAATACGATAGATATCTAATTTTTTGATGGATTATATTGTCATTATAGGTTATTTTTGTATAATTTATCATCAATATCTATTTCAGTAACAATTTTAACTTCTAAGGGATCCCAGACTCATTGGACAGATGAATGAATCAAAATTTCAAGGAACTAAACGGTTGATTAGTAACTGAAACTATTCATACATAACCTTATGATCGATAATGTTTTTTGATATATAATGACAAATAAAATAAGTTACTAGGATGGGTCATCATGATCAATGATACAGTGATAGATTACACCTAAAAAATATCAATGTTTCATGAGAAGAAATACCCAACTCATAATTTGTTGATAGATAAGGTAATATTTTAATTAATGATGTAGAGGAATTACATTTATAGATAATTTTGTGATATATACACTAGTCAAAAAATATTAACATATATATATATTCATTCAAAAAAACGTTAATATACACCAAATAGAATGGTTATAGTTGATTAGAGATCATGGATACTCAATAAATTATCACCTTAGGAAAGTGAACAAGGTTACAGATTCTCTGATTCAAAAGGATCATACTAGCTTACCTATTATGATGATAAAAAAGATTACAGACTTTTGATTTTAAAAATTATGGATCTAGTAATCTTTATTGAATGGGGGAATTATTATCATTCTCAAATATGTGTTAAAACATATATTCATGTGATACATAAAGAGGTGAAAATGTAATATCTGGAACCACTCAAGATGGTAATAACTATACCAAATTTGAAATATTTTTTATAAAAATAAAATTTTATGAACAATTTATGTATTCTGTCCAAAATATATTTGAATCTAGTTCTTCTGGAAGAGACTCATTGTTTATCATTCTCTATTAATCCTACAATTACAATGATATGTTGGGATATTAAAGAGTATTTTATATGGGATAACAATAAGAGTTGTATTATAGAGTCTGTATCTTTGTGATTAATATGATATATAGTTAAGGATGATATACAAAATTCAATGTGAATGTAACAACCATTTCTTATACCATAATGGAAATGGGAAAACAAAACAATGTATTTTTACATCGGAGTCCCAAAAACATATAATATTGATTTCTTGGGTTTTTAATCGATAATCATTAAAATTCAACAGACATATTAATAATCATATAATATTTCTTTCATGGTTATCTTTATAGAATATAAATTATAGAATTTATAAGGTTTCACGAAGTACCACATTTTATTACATCTAATTGGGATTATAGTTTTACTACAATGTTCTTGAAAAGTCTTTAGTGGGATCTTAGAATAGAGTTTCATTTATGTGTCGAGTATCATAATCATAAATATGATTAGTTTAAGAGAATAATTAAAAACATATGGGACATGTTGAAATCATGTTCTATAGATTTCTAAATTGGTAGACAAAAACATCATCCCCTTGTCAAATATTCTCACAACAATGGATTTAAATCAAAAATTTATTTACGTACTTATGAGGGCCTTTTTTAAAATAAATTCTAAACTCCAAAATTCTTGGATGATGTTGGAGAAGAAAAAATATTAGTATTTTATCTAGAATATAAAATGGTATTTAAATTCAAAACCATTCAGGAACAAATCAAGGAATCACCGAGTCGACAGAAAAGTTATTAAAATAATCATCTATGAGGTATACAGATAAAATTTGATGATAATATTCTTCAATGAAATTCTACATGAAATATGATTTTGAGATTTGGGAATAAATAAAATCGTATACCTTTGTATATTGTCATTCATGAGATTTTTAATTTTTTTGGATGGTAGTTTATCACAAAATACTTCCACTAAACATATATTCAGTTTGTAATGTATTCCATGTATATCTATTGAGTAAGTAAATACTTGATCATTCACTTGTATATAATATCGAGATAATTTCATAATAGCATTATTTTTCCTATTAAAAACAACTACAATAATTTTTGGACCATAGTGATTAGTGGTATGGAACATCACTACTCATTGGGTTCATGTTGTTTATAGGAATCCAAATTTTGAAGAAGATAATTGGAACCTAATAATGTAATTAAACAGAGCTATCCTCAAATATTTATAGAAGTTATTGAATTTAATAAATAAATACACGTTCAGGGGTGTATAATGTAACACCTTTATATTTTATGATAGTTTCTTTTCAAATAAATTAATATTTTTTTCAATAGTACATGATATATGAAAATAAAAGTCTGAATAAACTATAATATAGTATTCAATTATAACCTAGATGTTAGTTTATGTAGTGTTAATAGTACTAAATAAGATAAAAAAATTTATGGTTAGAGCTTCTATATAATATAATCATTAGTAATAATTTTATTAGAAATTAAATGGGAATCACTTGAAAGTAAAAGAGATGATTCATTGAAATAATTGTTTTTTTTGTGTGGAAAGTATTTTATAATAATATATTAAATTAATATCTATTATTGAATAATTTAAATGATATTTATATATTATATAATCAATATAATCATATAATTTTAAATTAATATTTTTTATATACGTGGGATAAGAATAACTACAATGTTACGTATATAAAGTTTTTTTCTAAAGAATATGATTCATCATCTCTTCCATGATTATTTGCTTTTAAATAAAACTCCACTTATATAAATTTAATAATAAATAATTGATAGATCAACTATAATCAGGTGTATCAGATTTGGTAAATACATCCTTCTTATTTTTTATCAATATTTATAGTAAAAAAAGTAATTTTGTCAACTTAATAAGGCTAAAATGTGTATACTGGGGATAAATATTTTGGATATAGATATGAAATACATCAAAAAATTCCTATATCATATTATATTAGTTTATTTGACCCTTTTCCATCAATTTTTAGAATTTATGTCCACCTGGTTCTATATTTCATCGAATATGTGCCTTATAGTAATTTATGAAAATCAAAAATACCAAATGTCACACTCCTGACATGAATATATATTAAATTATAATATAATATTAAAAGGATTATAAGGTCAATTCTAAATTTATATATGAAATATAATTTCTTTTTATATCATTGTAATTTATTTTTGATTTTTATTGATTTAATAATTACCTTAGCCTCTTATGCAATGCTGACACAATATGTATTCAATTAATATAAAAACAAAATAAATTTTTTCAATCATATTAAATGTAGTAAAATTATTTGAATTATTATTTTGTAGAAATATTTAATTGACATATGACATAATAGGGTTGTTTTAACATACTATATTCAAATTCCATTTTTCATAGTGTATTCAATGTGAAGGTAAATAAATAGTTCCAAAATTGACATTATTAATATTATATAATAAATATTATTTTTTTAATTAATTTAAAATTAATAAAACAATTATAATTATCCATGTGAATTTAATATGGTTGAAAATATGATCCTTGGTCCATTTATGAGAAATTTTCTATTATTTGCAACAATTTTAACCCTTTAGCATTTTAATATTTTTAATGTGATTAAGGTAAAAAATGATTAATGAATGTTTTATTAAAAATTATATGGTTTAAAATATTCCCAAAAAATATATGAATTTCATCAGATGAATTTATTTTTAACCTGAACTCGTTTTCCTAAAATATATGGCCATTTTTTTGATGAATTGGGCATTAGAATAAATTTATCATATTTTAATCTTTTATGATATTACTAGTGTGTCCTCCCCCATCATTATAAATAGACACCCCTCCTTTATTTTATTTACACCACTTTAATCCATCTAGATAGAAAAATATCTATAAAATTACATTCCAAACAAACCTAGCAAAATTATAGGGTTATTATTCTCACTGTAAGATCATAACTTTTCTCCTTGAGTACATATAAAAATGAGTTTTTAAAATAAGAGGAAATATCAATAACTGATCATATTATTTTTACTTCAAATATTATCTCTTATAAATTTATGGAATTTATCATAATATAATAGTTTCATTATTATAAACAGAATAAAATTTTATTATGATTATGAAACAAACATTACCTACCCTATTTATAATTAAAGGTGAAGTAAAAGTATCGTTCACTAATACATAAAACTTGTCATCTCTACATAGTGATACAATCAATTATTCTTCACTAAAATTTTTGAATTGTTATTATGATGGGAATAATACATATATATGATATTTATGAAATAACTATGCTTCAACCTTGATGATATCATATCTACCCTCATACCTTCCAATCTATTGGAAAATGATATTATCGATCATGCGTACATGTGGACTACCACATCCTTGAAGCAATGAGATTTATTTTTTATTTCCTCTCCACATGGATAGTTATAGGGATGAATTATATTAATATATATTTTTTATATGATAATATAATTATTATTTAATAGATAATTATTACTGACCATTCTCTCATTCAATCCATTGAAAAGTAAAAATAGTGTTACTGTGTATATACGACCAACCATATCCAAAATCAAAGTAAATAATTTTTTTATATAAAATAATTATGGATGACTATAAAAATCCATATATTGTCAATATATTATATTAATATAATGATTAAAATTCTAGATATGATGGATCTAAGATCAATTTTAAATGACTGGAACTACCAAACACAAATTCTTATTAAAAAATGAAATAGTTAACATCCATAAACTATGAATTTAACAATGAATTATATTTAAATGTGTATCAAAATGTTATTAAGTTATTTTTCATAATATTTTAATTATTTTAATTATTATTCTTTTGAATTTTAATAAATATAAATTAATTATTCAAGAGGATATAATAATTTCAAATCTAGTGGAACTCGAGATAAGGGTTTTTTATTACTAATTCATTATATATCCTTATTTTATTTTATTGTATTTATTTTAATGAGATTTCATGATTTACCTATAGATAATATAATATTTTTTAGTTTATTTATTTGTTTATAATTCATTTTTTTATTTTTATTTTTCTCCCTTAATGTACTCAGAAGACCAAAATATTTTTTTAAGAACAATATATATATTTTTTACTTTAATTGAAATATTTTTCCTTCCACACCAGTGTTTTTATTAAAATGATTTAAAAATTATTTAATATTATTAGATAATTTTTCATATTCATATTTAACAATGATTTACTTTTTAATAAATTTTTTAATTTAATGGTATTGTAATTTTCCTTATGAGGTACTTTTTTACTTTTTACAGGAAAGGTAAAAATAATATTTATTTTAATGCACACAACAAGAATGAAATTTTCTTCCATCATGACTGATCAATGATTTTAACATTCCATTACATTTTTCTATGTTTCCTTTCAGATACAATTTTTTCCTTATATTTTTTAATTCCTTATATTTTAATTTTGTGATTTTAAAATGAAAATTTTGTTTGTCTCAAGATTTATTCCAAATGAAATTTAAATGTATTTTTATTTCAGATGCCATACTTTGATGTTAGATGTTATTTTATATATATATATAATTAAATGATACCATAAAATATCATTTTGTGGATGGCTTGTAATGATGATAATATTAGGATAGTTCTATGAATCCCATTTCTTTTCAAAAGATTAGTTTTTTTATAAAACCTATATATTTTCTATGGGTTATTAAATAGTGAAATGATGATGGTTTTATGAAACAAATTTTATTTTAATTTTTTATGACGTGATGAATGATTTATGATCTTATTCCACACATATATTTGATTTTTATTATGTGATTACTACAACAAAAAATATATATCTTTCCAATGCATTGGAGAAATTTGGATATATCAGTAAATAAATAGAACTAGAATTGGAATTGTACCCATTTAACTAAGGACATCTATCCAGTATGATTGTAATGGAAGTAAACCATTACTATAATGATTTGTTGATATGTGAACCAACTAAACTATGATAGACTTTAAATGTATCCTTGAATACCAATAATATGATTTCTAATGGATATTTGTATGTCATAAATACATTTTTTATGAAAAACTTATGATTTCATGGATAATGATAATTATTTCCTTTATTATTCATATATTAGGAACTTCCATAATTTATTCCATGATTCAAATTTATTTTATATTATATACAGGGTATGTCTAAAATGATAAAATCATTTTCTCATACCCTTATGCTCATGATATATTTATTTGATCAATCATATCTCCATTTCTTACCATTACTAAGAATATGTGATTACACTTTCTCAATTAAACTTTGTATAGGTTATGATGAATATATATTGGAATGATATGACTAATAAGGGTGTTAGTTTGGATGAAATTATTGGATATGAAGTTGTTTACATATGAACTAACTTTTTACATATCCATCCTTACAAGGATACTAAAACTACATGATTAAAGTGTGAATTGTGAGGTCATATAATGAATTTCAAAATAATAAGAAAATTTTAATCTATGAAATTAATGGTCCAGAATAGTATCACATGGAATTTATATATTATATAAATATAAATTGATATGAGTTTTCTTTTTTTCTTCATTGGACTACCTCCATATTTCTCAATAATAGAATGTTGTGCATGTGAAGTTGGACCTATTTAGGTTTTGATGGTTTTCCTATTAATGGGGGATTACTATTTTTTGGCTATTAATGATTTTCTTGATTGATCTTAGACATTTGATCTTATCTTCTCCGAATTATTATTTTTAAGTTTCTATTAAAATTATATTGAGTTTTGGGATTCAATTACTATCTTTTATTTATTTTTTAATTGGGATTGTTTCATGTATTTTCATTCTTTGGGTGGATGGTATAGATTATCCAAATAATGATAATAAAATGTACCAATTGAAATTGATAGTAATGGTTTGATCCATAGTTTTTTATATTATTATTTATTATTATGTATATAATTGGTGAATAAATTTTTTATTAATGAAACTAAATTTTGGTTGAGATATGTATATGTGATATTAATTTAATTGAATCTTTGTAATTTAACTTTCATTGAAGTATAATTACACAACAAGAGTAATGAAATTTTTGGGTAACTGTTAAACTGAATTAAATATCATTTTATATAGATATTAAATTGATGATGATTCATTATTTAAAAATGGTATTTTATGATTTATTTTTTATTGAATTTTTTTTTGTGTTACCAAAATTAATGTTTTAATTTTTGGGGTTTTCATATTGGATTGGGGGATCAATCATAGTGGGTAACTTTCATGGAATGTATTGTGTTGTGGTAATTGTAGATTCCCTACCCCAATTATAATATGGATGTATGGTTTTTTAATATTGAATGATTTTATGGTCGGTCATATATAATATGAACTTGATAAGACCACATTGGTATATTATCAATAAAAATGAGGGGGAGTGAAATGTTAATAATGAATATTTATAAAAATCAATAATTTTTAACCTTGAACTATTATAAATGTTAGAATTTTGGTTCTATAATTTTTTAATTCATTATCATATGTAAATATATAGCAACCCAACCTTTTCTCAAATTACTATTACATAATTTTAAAGATAAAAAAAACATAATTGTATTAAAAATAAAGGATCCAAATGTTTAGTGTCTTGGGAAAACTAGGACCATACATAAAAATTACAATATCAAGCATAATGATTTATTTAATTCATTCTTCGCTAGATTCTTATTGGCACTTGACCTATCCTTAGTACATGTATTCAACAGAGGATATACAACAAAAGGGGTGAGATAAAAGCCCAGTAAGAGGATAGATAAGAACAATATATCATGGGGTGAGCATAATCATAACATATGCAAAGAATCATTAACATGAGAGGAAGCAATGATAAGAGACTTGAAATGTGGAAATGCATAAAAATAAAAAAACATTTCCCAGTGGATAACTACAAAAAATACTTGTAAACAAATATATAATCTTGTTCACACATCATTTCACGTTAAATCATGATATTCATCACTTTACCCAATTCATTGTAGGGATGTATAATTCCGGGCACACCCATCAAATTGAAACATTCAGATTGTACTATATAATTCTGGGAGAAACTGTCAAATCATAACATTGCCATTTATCATGCATTCCACAATGAACATAAATACACCATGAAAAGTAATGGGTTTCATATCATAATAACACATTCATAAACATTGGTTTCCGAAAATAAATAGGGAATAATATACATGTTACAAGAACTGTCAATGTTGAATGAGAAGTAAAAGGGGTGTTCTTAAAAGAAGAGTTCTTTTGTAAATCATTTGGTTTGACATAAATCCAAGTGACAAACATGTATATCCCATATAAGGTAATATAATGACAAAAAAATGATTCTTATGGTGTGACCATACCAAAGATGGAGTGAAAGAGGGAGAACCTGAAGAAAGAAAATTTGGTTCAAGATTTTCCACTTACCTTGAATCCAAACTCTTACTTCTCTTTAATTTCATGTATAATGACATTATATTCATTAATTAAAAATGTCATAACCTTTTATATATGAATAGGTTTAATTTTGGTTTCATTTTGATATTTTATGGTCCTTTTGATTAGTTATTGCGTTAAAAAACATTGTTAGGGAATGTTTATTTTTATGGTTTTCTAGAGCGGTTCACTTGTATTCATAAATTGTTGTTCGGGTAGAAGATTCATAAACCTCCAGAACTAATATTACATGTTACTAATGATATCCTATAATTTAAAATGATATTATAATGAATTATATTATATACCGTGTGGATGAATCATTAGATAAAAAATTAAATGACGTTTGTTTATGTTAATTTGGGCGGTTTTTCGACCACAACTATCAAGATATGTTTAATCATTTAGTAATATGTAAATAAGATAGTTCCAGAACATTAAATAGGAAATAATACATATAAAAAATTTTAGTTCAACCATAAAGATGGTTTCATGACCAGATATGAAGGTAGAAATGGAAAATGAAAACAAGTCATTCTTGAAGGCGATAGATTAAAACCTCACGACCAATGTTTTCTTTTATAAAATAAAAATAAGAGGAGAAAGGGGGTTGGATGATATAATATCCCATTAGTATCATAAAATTCAATTATATGTATAATCCTAGATTTACCAAACCATTTGGACCAAGATAGTTTGGGAAAGAATAATAAATGAACATTAAATTGAAAGGAATTTAGAGGAAAAGAAGAAGAGAAATTACCTCTTGAATCCTCCTCTTAAGATCCTCTTTAAGGGGCCTAAGATTGGTCTTTTTATGAGACAAGAAGCTTTTGGACGTAGGGGAGGGTCGAAGAAATATTCTTGGGCAGATTTTAGACATGGATTGAAGTTTGAGAGGTGTGAGGAAATGAGGATTTGAAGGGTAGTTTGTATTGTGGAGGGGAGAGGGGTTTTCTTAATATAAAGTTCATTAATTTATTATTTCTCCACAAGACAAGGAATGGTGAGTCTTCCTGGACCAAATATAGTAATGTTATCATGTGATCCCAAACCATGTGGGCATACATCATCATACCATCACACATGACTGTATAATTATCTTATTTACCTTATTTTTGTAAACTATGGTATTTCACTATTCATTAAAATTTCAAGTATTTCAAAAAAAACATAAAATTTCACCCTAACAATTTTCAACGTGTAGAATCCAAAAAAGAAGTCCATTTTTCAAATAAATTCTAAATATTATTAATTTTGTATTTAATTAAAATCATAGTTTATTATTAAAAATCCAAAGTTGAAACATTAATTTATATATTCTAGAATATAAGTACATCATACATTCACTTGAATATTATTTTTATACAATCATAGGTAAGGAAACTATTCATTAGGGTATATCACTATTCATAATGGTATGTTACTATTCATAAGGGTAGGTTACTATTCTCAAAAATAATGTTAGTTCTATTAATCTCCAAAAATAATCTTGAACACAACCGTGTATATCGGATTTTTGAAATTACAAACATAGAAGTGAAAAACCTTTGTTTTAAGGTCACTCAGCACTTAATAGTTCATCATTTTTTGTTTTCATGTGATTTTATGACATATTTTTTTGATGGGAATTTCCAATGAAATGATTTTTGTCGTTACATTCTTCCCCCCTTATAAAATTTCTCCCTCAAAATTTCACTTTACACAAATAGGTGAGTGTACTTCTCCTTCATCACCTCCTCTGGTTCCAATGTAGCTTCTTCAAACTTATGGTTCCTCCACAACACAATGACAAGGTGGGTTGTCTTGTTGGGTAGAACCTTATATCTCCATTCCAAAATCTTTACCGGCTGCTCCACATAAGAGAGATCATCTTCCAGCTGAACCACCACTGAGGTTCGTACATGTGAGGGATCAGGTATATACTTCCTGAGGAGTGATACTTGAAAAACATCATAAACAGGATCCATATTTGATGGAAGTGCAAGTCGATAGGCCATGACTCATATACAGTCAAGGATTTCAAAGGGGCCGGTGTACCTTGGGATTAGCTTCCCTTTCTTCCCAAATCATATGACTCTCTTCCCATGTGATATTCGAAGGAATACTTTATCTCCAACATCAAACTCCATGTCCATTAGATGGTTGTAAGCATAGCTATTTTTCCGAGTCTGAGTAGCTTTGATGTGTTTCTAGATAACTTGAACATTCTCTATCATCTCTTGCACAAGATCTGGTTCATGTAGCTTTCATTCTCTAACTTCAATCCAATAGGTTGGAGTTATACGTCGCTTTCCACATAGATCTTTATATGGAGGCATCTGAATACTCGAGTGGATGCTATTTTTTATGAGAACTCAACCAATGGGAGATACTGATACCATCCACCTTTGAACTCTAGAGAACATGATTTTATCATATCTCAAGAATCTAAATAGTCCTTCTAGATTTGCCATCGGTTTGGGGGTGATAAGTCATGCTGAAATTTAATTCAGTACTCAAAGTATGTGGAAGGCTCCTCCAGTATATAGATGTGATCCCTAGATCACGATCATAGATAATTGAGAGTGGAACACCCTGGAGTCTCACCATTTTTCTCAATTATATCTTTTCAAGTTGTTCAATTGATAGATCTTCTTGAATAGTGATAAAATGGGTAGAATTGGTGAGTCAATCAACCACAAACCAAATCACATTATTTCCCTTCGACTTATTTGGGATACACATGACAAAGTACATAGTAACATTTTTTCATTTCCACATGGGTATAGGAAATGGGTGCATCATCCCTTTGGACTTTTGTCACTCAGCATTAACTTGCTGACATACCAAGAACCATGATATATATTCTGTAATCTCTTTCTTCATGTTAACCCACCAGAAGTGTTCTAGGAGATCACAATACATCTTATTGCTACCAGGATGGATAGAGAATTTTGAGCTATGTGAATTTTCCAATAGCTCCTTCTTTATCCCGGGTGATGAAGGCAGACAAAGCCGCATTCCAAACCGAATCACACCATCAACGTCGATATGGAACTCATGAAGCTTCCCTTCCATTACTGAATTCACCCTCTTTTGTATCTCCACATCATCCCTTTGTGCTTCCTTAATCTTCTCTTGGATGGATGGTTGTACAATCATTTGGGAAAGGTAGGATGTATCCCCTTTCCTTATGATTTCTAAATCCATTTTTAGCATATCCAAGAAGATAGTGTCTCTCTCAATCCATAACATGGATAGAGTAGTAGATGCTTTTCTTCGTAGAGCATCATCTACCTTGTTCACCTTTCCAGGATGGTAGTCAATAGAGAAATTTCAATCCTTGATTAGCTCAAACCATCTCTTTTGACGCATTTGGAGCTCCTTTTGTGTGAATATATTCTTTAGGCTCTTAGGGTCGGTGTATATTTCACACTTCTCACCATAAAGGTAGTGCCGCCATATTTTCAAAGAAAAAATCATGACTTCCAGCTCCACATCATGCGTCTGGTAGTTTTTCTCATGGATCATCTACAGCCATGAGGCGTAGTCTATCACATTATCATTTTCATGACTACCAAACCCAAGCCTTTATTTGAAGCATCATTGTATATCACAAAACATTCTCCACTTTAAGGTATAGTTAGTACAGGTGTAGTGATATGCCTTCTCTTTATCTCCTTGAATCTTCCCTCACATTATTTCTTTCATACATACTTTAACACATTCCTTGTTACCTTGGTCAGAGGGCTTGAAAATCATGAGAAGTTTCTCACAAAACATTGGTTTTACCCAGCTAATCCAAGAAAACTACAGATTTCAGGGACACTAGAGGGCATGGGCCATTCCTCAATCACCTTTTTTTAAGGATCCACAGATGTTCCCTCACTTGTGACCACATGTCCCTAGAACATGGCTTTTGTCATCCAAAAGTCACACTTTCTAAACTTGGCGTACAACATCTCCTTTCACAATGTTCCCAACAATAGTCTTATAAATTCTTTGTGTTCCTTATTTCTCTTAGATTATATGAGAATATCAGCAATAAACACAACCACAAATGTTTATAGGTAATGTATAAATACTCTATTAATAAAATCTATAAATATTTCAGGGGAATTAGTAAATCCAAAGGGCATAACTAGAAACTCATAAGACCCATATCTTATAAAAAAGGTAGTCTTCTGAATATCTTCTTTCTTCACCTTTAGCTGATGATATCCAGAATGAAGATCCACCTTTGAGAAGTATTGATCTCCTCTTAACTGATCGAACAAGTCATCAATCCTTGGAAAAGGATACTTGTTCTTTATGGTATTATTGTTGAGAACCCGATAATTGATACACAACTTCATTGTTCCATCCTTCTTCCTCAAAAAGAGTGGCGCACCCCAAGGTGATGCACTAGGGTGTATTAACCCTTTGTCCATATTCTCTAGAAGCTTCTTCTTTAACTCCTCTAGCTCGATCGGAGCCATCCTATATGGACAATTTGAGATAGGATTAGCTCCGAGTATGGGTTCAATTGAGAACACTACCTCACGATTCAGGGGAATTCCCGGTAACACATTGGGAAATACATCACTGTATTCCCTCACGATGGGAATTTCTGCAAGGTTGGCACCTAACATTGAGTCAACCATTTGGGTGAGGTATGCTTCTTCATAGGGAATCAACACACACACAGATAAAAGAATTTTCAAAGGATATTCATGATATTTGTAAAATACCAGGTAAATAATGAATATGAAATGTTAAAATATATTAATATTTGTGAATAAAATATTAATATTACTTTAAATTATAATCTATGTTTGATGGCGTATGCAATACGCAACAACGAGTTTCGTTGAAATCTAACGTTGCACACTAATAATATAATTATTTTAAATGGTAGTTGACACCTATCCATTGTATTGGAGGGAATGAATAAAACTAACTACAATATTATTATAGATGTTTTTTAAATGTATTTACTTTTATCCAATAAAATTTAGAGGCTTAAATTGTAAATCAATCTGATTTTAAGCATAATATACATTAAAAGGCTGATTTACCGCCTTTCGATGGAGTACCCTATTTAGATATAGTTTTGGACACTTTAATATGTTAATTTTGAAAAAATAAAATTCTTCTTTAGATTCGTATCATCAAAATTAACTTTGGGTAAATTTTTTGTATTTTTCTGATAAAATTCAATTTTTTAATGAATAGTGAAAAATACTGTATTTTATTTCAAAAGTGATTTTTAATATAATTTACTTATAAGGATAGATATTTTTTTATTGGTTTTAAATTTTAATTAAAATATATTTTTACCATTTAATCCAATGGTGGTCATTGGATTTAATTTCACGTTGAAATTGTACATAAACAAGTGTCAATCATTTAATAGATATTGTTTCTTAAAAACACGCTATTTGTTTTGATAATGGGAATTGATTATAAAATTAATTAATGAAATTTCTAGGTTTTTAATTTGGTAAAATTGATATCATTTTTGAATTTGGAAGATCAAATATAGCTTAAGGTAAATTTTTTGTATTTTTCTGACAAATGATAATTTTTAATGAACAGTGAAAAATATTTCATTTTACTTCAAAACTTATAAGGCCCCAGCCTTAAACATTACTTAATCTTGAGTTACATCAAGAATACACGTTGAGGATCTTTTCAGGTTTAGAGTTTTAGAGAATTAGATCATAAAACATGCATTACATTCCACATTTAAACAAAGTGGTTATATAAAAGATAGTACTCATTTTTCCCATCAACGGAAACATATTTAAAATAAAACATGGATTATTTCTTGAATCTTCCATGACACTATCATCATATCATGTACCTTTCCCTTGACCTGTGAAAAACATTTCAAAAACTTGGGATGAGCATAAAAAGCTCAGTAAGGGAGATAAAAGTATGAAATGAAAACATTAGTCCATGTATGAAATCATACTTTACTCATAAAACATAATCATTTTAACATACCTCATCAAATCATGAATAAATCATAGAAATAATAAGACATAAAGGTAACTTGAGGCATTCATAACATTCTTACGTCGGGAGTAACCCTCTTCGTTATGTTTGGAATACCCATCACAGTATATTCCCAAAATCTCTTTTGTGAAACCTTAACGTTTAACCCCTTCGCGTTACCCAATGCCTTGGGTATCTATATTGGGCTCACCCGCCCTTATTTTATCATGGAACCACCCGTCTTCATAACAATTCCCAAGAACCATAACATAATCGTATCACATAAAACATGCATAAAGGAAACATAACATTTCCACATTTCAATCACAAGATATCAAAACAACACATTGATATAATAAAAACATTATGAAAACAATTTTCAATACCAAAATAAATGAAAATTAAAACATGGTATTTATTTTTCATTCAAAAAATGTATGGCTTTTAGAGGAAGCCAAAACTCAAATAAGGGTCACGGCGGTGGAGAAGTCGTTGTCGCCGCATATGTATGACAAAAACATTCCCTTTTGTCATTTAGTAAAAAGATTCGTATAAAAAAGATTCCTTTTGGATAAACATAAATGTAAAAGGGGTTTATACACCATATAAAAGAAGTATGTGTATAAAACAAAATATGCCTCAATGAAAGGAGATTGAGACGAAGTCCCATACCCCGGGTCCGACTTGACTCGATCGTTCTTTAATGTCCTGAATAATAAACATGAGTTAATTTCTAAAAGATTAAGAACCATTTTGAAGTTCATTATTCTTTCTATAACAATTATAACCATGTTATGAACATTATGTAATCATTTAAGTTAATAACGGTCGTTTTGTCGATATTTGGTACTTGAATCAAAAGTGAACTTCTTATATTTACATGTTGTTCACGTAGTCAAATATCCATTATATCAAGAATGATATTCATGATGTAGATTCCATATATATCATATATATAAAGTATATAAATTCATTTATAATATTATATAATCATTTAGAGGTAAGAAATGAAATGCACCGTTCATGGAGACGGTAAGCCGTACGTACGAATGAACGCTACTTTTATTTCTATGTCATATTAATGGAATTAAAACTAAATGAGAGATATGTATATTTTAATTACAGAATTATATTCATCATTTAGATGTAACATACACCATATATATCCATTATATATATGTACTTATAATAGTACATTACATTTGGGGATAAGAAATGAAATGCACCGTTCATGTAGACGGTAAGCCGTACGTACACATTAACACTACTTTTATTTCTATTTCATATTTAATGGAGTGAAATCATAATTATATAAGGGTATATTATAATTCCAGTATATAAATCATATATAATAACATTAAATCTATCCTTTATAAGTCCCACATATGGCATTAACGAATCAAATCACTTTGAGGGGGCAGTAGTCCGCACTTCCTAAAATGAAGATATCACGTATACCCATAATGGAAGCCATAAAGGTATGCCAAAAATAAAAAATACAGAAGTTTGTGGAAAAAATAAACATATTATATATCATATATAAAAATAGTGACATCTTAATGGCCACCTTTGATGGTGTTAGAAGAATATTGAACAATCATCATTTCGTGAGGCAGAAATTCGCCATCCACAGAAACAGTATGTTCTTTAACCATTAGATGTAGGTGTGTGTAAGTGTAGCAAGAATTATTCTTATAAAATCATCCTAGTATATTTAATATACTGGATTTGTTACAAAATAAATGAATAAAAAGATTTTATGGGGTTGGAGAAGCAAAATAAAAAAAAAGAACACAAGTGAAGACATTACCTTAAAATCGGGTAACTCTCTTTGATTTGAGCTCAAAGGATTCCTTGGGAAGACTTCTGCCCAAAGTGATGCTTCTAGGAGTACGATAGGGGTGTGGAGAGACAAAATGGGCAGGGATTGTCCGAGCCAAAGGCTTGAGAGGTGTGGGTAAGGAGGTAGAGGCGGGGGCCTTTTATAAGAGGAGTGGAGGGGCACTCTTGGAAAGGCATAAACTGTTACTTTAATTTCAAATGAGTTTCAGATTTTAAAGGTCCCAAATTGATTTATTTAGAGGATAAGGTGATAAGTGTTCTAAATATACTCATCCAATAGGTCTTTTACAAGTGTAATTTATAGTTTTAACATTATCTTATCATTTTATTTAAATCCATTATTAATGAGGTAATCGATGCATCATCATGACGTCATAAATAATTTAAATTATTAAATGTCTAAAAAATAAAAAAAATACTATGATGTTGGAAATATTTTTAGATTTAAAATTAATATTTATATTCCAATAGATCATTTATGTAGACAAAATTAAAAATGTTTTACTCAGGTGATACATTCTTTGTTATATTTAACTTTTTTTAAAAATAAAAAGATAAAAAGTCACCTTCACACAAAAGTGAATCCATGGGGTCCCCGATTTTTTCACAACGCATCCCATGGTCAGCCATGAGACAACCAGTAGCATTAGGAAACATTTTGTGGTCATTTTTTATTATTATGATATTATTTTATTATCCTTAACTACCTGATTACTCATTAATCAAGATAATTAAAGATAATTATCGTCGTTACCATTCATAATGTCCTAAAACAAAAGGGTCCTAATTACATAATTTGGAACTTATGATTCAAAATATGGAATCCATTTTACCAAATTCCATACATATAAATTGCAGTAATTATTTTAAAAATAATTCCCGTTGTCCAAACAAATATCGGGTTTTTTTAAGCAATATCTATGAAAAGTTTGACACTTGTTTATGCCCAATTGCAAAGTGAAATTAATACCAATGATCACCATTGGATTAAATGGTAAAAATAAATTTTTTTACACTTTAAACCCAATTAAAAAGATAATCTAACCATATAGTTAAATTAGATGAAAAAGAAGTTTTGATGTAAAATGCAGTATTTTTCACTATTCATTAGAAAAATGAACATTGTCAGAAAAGTACCAAAAAATTATTCAAAGTAAATTTCAAAGTACCAATCATAAAGAATAAGTTTATTTTGAAAAAATAGAGCTTATAAAATTGTCAAAATGTTGATTTAAAAATGGTTTTCCATCAAAAGATAGTAAAAAAATCTTTTAAAAATATTAGTGTGTTCGATGCTTATGATTGGATTTATTCTCATTTAGAGCCTCTAAAACACTATCTAATTCATAAATAGACATAGATAACTATATCCATTTTTCATTACTTACTTGGGATTTCACAAAAATACTTTTTCATCTAATTTAATTATATTGTTATATTGTTATTTTAAATGGTTTTAAAGTGTAATTAAATATGTTTTTACAACTTAATATAATGTTGTTACTTATAAGTAATTTTAATTTTCAATTGGATGTAAAAACATGTCAATATTTTGATAAATTTTACTTCTTGAAAACCCGTCTTTGGTTTTGATTACGGGAATTATTTTTAAATTAATTACTAAAATTTCTATTTTTGGAATTTGGTAAAATGGGTTCCATATTCTGAATCAGAAGGTCCAAATTATGTAATTAAGACTCTTGTTTTTAGACGTTATGAATATTAATGATGACAATTATCTTTAATTATCGTAATTAATTAGTAACCGGGTAGTTAAGGGTAATAAAATAATATCATAAAAATAAAAAATGACCACAAAATGTGTCATAATTTTATTGCTGCTATCATGGCCGACCATGGGATTCCTTGTGCCATCTTTGGGACCCCAGGGAATCACTTTTGGGTGATAGTGACATTTTATCATTTTATTTTTCAAAGAAAGGAAAATATAAAAAAAAAGTATGTAACAGCTAAGTAAAACAATTTTAATTTTGTCTACATAAATGATATTTTAGACTATAAATAGTAATTGTAAAGATAAAAAGATTTCATACATCACGGTATTTTTTTATAATTTTTATACATTAAATAAATAAATTTATTTACGACACCATGATGATGCAGTGATTACCTCATTAATGAACTATTTAAATAAAATGAAAATATAAGGTAAAATATAAGACATACACTTGTCTAAAACCTATTTTATGGGTGAATTTCGAACCCTTATCACCTTTTCCTCGAAATATATCATTTTGGGACCTTCAAAATCCGAAACTCATTTTACAATAATGTAACTTTCCAAGACATTCCAAAAGTGACCCACCTCCCTCTTATAAAAGGCCCCCACATCTACCCCCTTACCCACACCTATCAAGCCCTTGGATCATACAAACTCTTCTCATATTGTCTCTCCACATCCTTCTATTACTCTTAGAAGCCTCAATTTGTGAAGAAGTCTTTCCAAGGAAGCCTTTGGGCTCAAATCAAAAAGAGTTACCCGATTTAAAGGTAATGTCTTCTCTTATGTTCTTTCATTTTATTTTGCTTATCCAACCCCTTAAACTATTTTTATTACATTAATTTGTAATAACACCGGTATCCTAATTATACTAGGATGTTTTTAAGAGAATTATTCGAGCTATACTTACACACACCTCCATCTAATGGGTGAAAAACATATTGTTTCTGTGGACAACGAACTACTGCCTCATGAAACAATGATTGTTCAATTATCCTCTACCACATCTCATAGTAGCCATAATGATGTCACTGTATTTTATATATGTTATATATGGTATTTATTTTTTTCTATATGCTTCTCTATTTTATATTTAAAACATACCTGTATGCTTTTCATGTTGTGAAAATGCGATAATTTCATATGAGGAAGTGTGGACTACCGACCCATCACGTGATGTGACTCGTTCATGAAATACAAGGAATGTATAATGAATGAAATTAATGAAATTATGTGACATATATATAATATATATTACACTGAAATTATAATATATATATATATATATCTCTCTCTCTCTCATTCATTTTTAATTCCATTAATATGACAAAGAAATGAAAGTAGCGTTCATGCGTAGGTACGACCTACCGTCTCCATGAACGGTGCATTTCATTAATTTTTATCTCCAAAGGTTGTGGAATAGTATAAAATGAATATTTACTGGATATTTATGATATTAAAATAATTAATACTATTCTGAAGATGATTTACTTATAACTACATGGACAAATCATTTCAAAAAAGTTCATTTTTGACTCATGTACCAAAATCGACAAAAACATCTGATATGAAATGGAATAATTAAATAATTATTATAAAATTATAATATGTGATATCAATTGAATAATAAACTTAAATGGAGGTCCTTAAGCAATTATAAATTGAAAAAAGTTTATTATTCAGGAATATAAAGAAACGAACAAGACAAGTTGGACTTGAGGTAAGGGATCCTACCTCAATCTTTCTTTTTAAGTACTCTATTTTATGTCACTTATTTTAAGCTCCTTTTTATTATGTTGGGGAATGTCCTTTTATATTCCTATTAATTTAATTTTTATGTTCATATGATGAGAGACTTTATTTTATCTCATCAATCCATTTTTTGGATGTTTTTATGTGGCGTTATTAGGCTGCCGAAATTTTCGTAAGGGGATTTCTTATCCCGCCTTTAAATCTATGAGATTTCCATTGTTTGGAACTTATTTATTTCATGTGGTGTATTGTGTACTTCAATTTAATATATATTATCATGATTCTAGTTATATTCATGGTATTATGTGATTCATTTGGTGTTTATTATCTTTTGGTCATACAACTCGATTGATCACAACAAGGTAAGGGGGTTTTTATCTCACTTTTTGTTCCCATGAGATTCATGCTACATTTTCCACTATTTCTTTTTGTTTGGTGTATGTACTTCCCATGATTTTATTCTTTGTATAATATACTTTAATTTATGGGTATTTACATCTTCATTGTATGACCCTTATTTCATGTGGCATATGTTTCGAAAGTTACCCAAATCGGTAAGGGAACCTTTCACCCTCCTCTTTTTAAATTAATTCTTTTTTATAGGTCTTTTAATTTACATATTATTATGTTGGGATATGTTCTAATATATCCTTATTTATGTAAATGATATTTCCTTCTGATGAGATACCCTTTTTATCTCTCATCGTCTCATTTTCTAAATTTTAAAATGACGTCGTTAGGCTATCGAATTTCTATAAGGGAACTTCTTAACCCAATTTCATTTCTTTGGGTTAAACCTCTACTTCTTGATTATGTCGTGCTATGAATATGTTTGGATTAACTCTTATTATTTTAAACTTAATATCAACTTATATTGGGTGTATTTATGTTTGTCACTAATATTTATATAATAGATTTATCATTAATCTAAGGATACCGTCTTTGTAAGGGACTTTGTCTCAATCTCCTTTTATTGAGGCATATTTTGTTTTATACACAACTTTATTTTATACGGTGTATAAACCACTTTGACTTTTAATTTTATTCAAAAGGAATATTTTTATACGAAGTGTTTTACTAAACAAAAAAAAGGAATGTTTTGTCTTATGTATGAGGCGACAAGGACTTCTCCTCCACCATGCCCATTATTTGAGTTTCGGCTTCCTCTACAAGCCACAACTTTTTTAAGTGAAAAATTAATACCATGTTTTACTTTTATTTTATTTTGGTATTGAAAATGGTTTGATTATATCAATGTGTTGTATTGATATATTGTGATTGAAATATGGAAATGCTATGTTTCTTTTATGCATGTTTTATGTGATACAATATGTTATGGTTAATTGGAATTGTTTATGAAGATGGGTGGTTCCATGATAAAATAAGTGCAGCAGAACCCGTGAGAGCTCTCCAATGAATTGGGTAATGCTACGGAGTTAAACGCTAAGGTTTCTCTGAAGAGATTTAGGGAATATAATGTGATGGGTATTCCAAACGTAACCATGAGGGTTACTACATACATAAGAATGTTATGAATGCCAAAACTTACCTTTATGTATTATGATTTTCTACATAGATATTATGATTTTAGAAGGTATGTTATGATTGAAAGTTATGGTTTCATTGATTTGTATTTATTGGCAGGTTAATGTTTCCTTTCATTTTGTTATCACCCTTACTAATATTTTTAGGCTCATCCCATGTTTTTGGGATGTTTTTCACAGGTTATAAGGAAGGGTAAGAAAAATGAAGTATTCATGAAGATTAATGTCAAGAAAAGACCTCTTGTTTTATTTAAGGATTTTTTTTATTGTTGTGAAAAATCGGTTATAGTAGTAGTGTCTACTTTGTAATCTTCTGAGATGTAATAGTTATGTCCAAATTCTCTAAAACTATAAACCTGAAAAGATCCTTAATGTGAATTATTCATTTAATTCAAGATTATGTAATGTTTTAAGGCTGGGTCCTTATAGTTGGTATCAGAGGTTGGTTTAGATAACTTTAGAGGTTAGGATATTCTTTAAGCACAATTGACATTATAATAATGGTTAGGATTTCTGAGAGAGTCATAGTCTTAGATAAAGTGAATGAGTTTAAGATAACATGAATAATTATATCTTAGTATTTACCCTCCTCATAAGATATTATATGATGATTCTAATGAGATACTCACACTGAACTTTTTGGTTTTATTGAATGGAAGGATCTAGCAGGGACGGAAGTAATAGTGGATGTGAAGAAAACTGTGACGATTTTTTGAAAGAACAACTAAATGATATGGGTGCTTCAATGAGAACTCTTGTGGTTATTATCAACCAACTATCCAGGGCCATGATTAACTGCTTGAACCATGGTGAGTTCTCTAATGCATCATGTACGGGAGAAAAAACTCGATGCAGAAGTTTAGGTAATAATTATAATGGTAACCATTATGTTTTATATGATCCTTACTTTTGATGTAATTATGGGTTACTATATGTTATGAAGGAAAATGAAAGGAAATAGATAAACTTGAGGTTAATTATGTTATGGTTATTTTGGAAGATTTTATCTCTTTTTGGGAATGTTTTATGAATTATATAGTCTTTGGAAAAAGGACAACACACAGACCATGTGACAACCCAACGCGTCAGTCCAAGCTGTCGGAATCAAACACACAACCAAAGTGCGACTAATATTTATCGCCTACCACTGGACTACATGAAGTCCCTGGTTAGTATGAAAAGTTCTTTTTAGTTAGATTATTTTATGAATCTAGAATAAGTTGATTTTGGGTTATCTATGGAAATGATTGACCTATCATGGAGGATATGTGATTAGGATAATTACTTTTCAATATGAGACGTTAAGAGTAACTGATGTGATTTGGAGATAAATGTTAAAATTTTCCTTTGAAGAATATGCAATTAAATCCTTCATGATTTGGGTCTCAATCTTAGGTTGGATTATTTTTGGTGAATTTTAAGGTAAATTTTGTCTTGAATGGTGTTTGTTGAACTTTGGGTTGTTTGAAAAATTTTGGAGATTAAGAGTAGTTTTTCTTTTTGTAAAGGATTATCTTTTTTTGGGATTATCTGATCTTATACAAACAATTTTGGTTTTGGATAAGGTATAAAGACATGTGAAATATATAGTTCATATTTTTTGAGTTATTTTATTCTCTATAAGTTTATTATATCACTCTTAATGTGAACAAGTCATCCTAAATACTTACCTTTTGGTGAAAATATGGGTTTGTGTAAGAAATCTTGTAAGAGATGAAAGTCTACACGTCAAGTAAGTTTGTTTCCTTATTTTTTTAGTTAATATCATAAATTAATTCCTCAATTAAATGTAACTAATGACAAAAAACATTGTCTGTTAACTTTTCCTACTAGGTAATCAAATACTGTTTAACCCATCACAAGTTTGTGAGTTTCTAGTGGTTAACTTTTTCTTAGAAAAATTTCCCATCACTCTCCATCATAACTTGATGGTTTGTTTTCTCATCTATATTGATTTTTTTCGTGTAATCCTAGTATATGTTGTCTCGGGTGACCTTTTTACTTTTCTTTCTTTCTTTTAATTTTATATTTTAATTTACTCCTTTTCCGATATGGGGCTTTCAATGATGTTTTCGAGCCCAATTTTAAAATTGCGAGGATGCAATTCCCAAAAGGGGGAAGGATGTAACATCCCAGGTAAATAATGAATATAAAATGTTTATATATATTAATATTTTTGAATAATATATTAATATTAATTTAATGGATATTCTATGTTTGATGGCGTACCCAATACGCAACAATGAGTTTCTTTGAAATATTACGTTGCACAATAATAATATAATTATTTTAAATTGTAGTTGACACATAGAAATTGTATTGGAGGGAATGAATAAAACTAACAAAAATATGATTATTTATTTTTGTTAAATGTATATACTTTTATCCAATAAAATTTAGAGGCTTAAAATGTAAGAGAATCTGATTTTAAGCATAATTTACATTAAAAGGCCGATTTACCGCCTTTCGATGGAGAACCCTATTTTAATATAGTTTTGTTCACTTTCATATGTTAATTTTTACAAAATAAAATTTTTGTTTAGATTAGTATCATCAAAATTTACTTTGGGAAAATTTTTTGTATTTTTCTGATAAAATTCATTTTTAATGAATAGTGAATGTACTTTATTTTATTTAAAAAGTGCTTTTTAATATAATTTATTTATAATTATAGATTATCTTTTTAATTTGTTTTAAAGTTTAATTAAAATATATTTTTACCATTTAATCCAATTTTGGTCATTGGAATTAATTTTACTTTGAAATTGTACATAAACAAGTGTTAGTCTTTTAATAGATATTATTTCTCAAAAACACGCTATTTGTTTTGACAGTGGGAATTGATTATAAAATTAATTAATGAAACTTCTATGATTTTAATTAGGTAAAATTGATATCATTTTTGAATTTGTAATATCAAATACAGCATCGGGTAAATGTTTGGTATTTTTCTGACAAATGTTCATTTTTAATGAATAGTGAAAAATACTGCATTTTACTTCAAAACTACTTTTTCATCTAATTTAATTATATAGATAAATTGTAATTTTTAATGGTTTTAAAGTTTAATTGAATATGTTTTTATAATTTAATACAATTTTGTTAATTATAAGTAATTTCACATTTCAATTGGATGTAAAAACAAGTCAATCTTTTGATAAATTTTACTTTATAAAAACTCATCTTCAGTTTTGACAATGAGAATTATTTTTAAATTAATTACTGAAATTTCAATGTTTTCAATTTGGTAAAATGGGTTCCATATTCTAAATAGTAAGGTCCAAAAAATTTAATTAATAATATTATGTTTTTGGACATTATGAATAGTAATGACGACAACTATCTTTAATTATCATGATTAATTAGTAATCTGGTATTTAAGGGTAATAAAATAATATAATAAAAATACATAATGACCACAAAATGTGTCCTAATGATATTGGTGCTATCATGGCCGACCATGGGATTCCTTTTTCCAACTTTGGGACCCCATGGATTCACTTTTGGGTGATAGTGACAATTTATCATTTTATTTTTTAAAGAAAGGAAAATATAACAAAAGTATGTAACACATAGCTAAAATAATTTTAATTTTGTCTACATAAATGATATCTTACACTATAAATATTAATTGTAAATATAAAAAGATTTCCTACATCATGGTATCTTTTTTATAATTTTTAGACATTAAACAAATAAATTTATTTATGACACCATGATGATGCAGTGATTACCTCATTAATGAATGATTTAAATAAAATGAAACGATAATGTAAAATCTAAGACATAAACTTGTCTAAAATCTATTTGATGGGTTTATTTATAACCCTTATCTCCTTATCATATAAATATATAATTACGGTACATTTAAAATCTGAAACTCATTTTATAATAAAGTAACTTTCCAAGACATTCCAAAAGTAACCCTCCTCCCTCTTATAAAAGGCCCCTACCTCTACCCCCTTACCCACACCTCTCAAGACATTGGATCATCCAACATCTGCTCATATTTTCTCTCCACATCCATCTGTTACTCCTAGAATCCTCACTTTGGGTAGAAGTCTTTCCAAAGAAGCCTTTGGGATCAAATCAAAAAGAGTTACCTGATTTAAAGGGAATGGCTTCTCTTATGTTCTTTTGTTTTATTTTGCTTCTCCAACACCTTAAACTCTTTTTATTGATTTCATTTGAAAAAAAACATTATCTTAAATATAATAGTATGTTTTTATAATAATTATTCGATCTTCACTTACACACAACTCCCTTTAATTGGTGAAGAACATACTATTTCTGTGGACGGCGAACTACTGCCTCATGAAATGATGATTGTTCAATTATCTCCTACCACCTCTCATGGTTTCCATTATGATGTCACTGTATTTTATATAATATATATATGGTATTTATGTTTTATATATGCTTCTGTATTTTATATTTAAAACATACCTTTATGTTTTTCATGTTGTGCGAATGCGATAATTTCATATGAGGAAGTGTGGACTGCTGCACCCTCAAGTGATGTGACTCGTTCATGCAATGCATGGAATGTATAAAGAATGAAATTAATGAACATATGTGAAATATATAACATATCTATTATACTTAAATTATAATATATATATATCTCATTCATTTTTAATTCCATTAATATGACAATGAAATGAATGTAGCGTTCATGCGTACGTACATCCTACCGTCTCCATGAACGGTGAGTTTCATTTATTTTTATCTCCAAATGTTATGGAATAGTATAAAATGAATATGTAATGGATATATATGATATTTAAATCATTAATACGATTTTTTAGATGATGTACTTATAACTACATGGATAGTTCTTTTCAAACAAGTTCATTTTTGACTCATGTACCAAACATCGACAAAAACATCTAATATGGACTCGCATAATTAAATAATTATTATAACATTATAATATGTGATATGAATTTAATAATAAACATTAAATGATATCCTTAATCAATTATTAATTTTCAAATGTTTATTATTCAAGAATATAAAGAAACGAACAAGACAAGTCGGACTTGAGGTAAGGGATCCTACCTCACTTCTTTTTAAGTACTCTCTTTTATGTAACTTATTTTAAGATCCTATTTATTATGTTGAGGAATGTCCTTTTATATTCCTATTACTTTATTTTTTATGTTAATATGATGAGAGACCCTATTTTATCTAATCAATCAATTTTTAAAACGTTTTAACTGGCGTCGTTAGGGTGCTGATATTTTCGTAAGGGGATTTCTTATATCACTTTTAATTCTATGAGATTTCTATTGTTCTCCACTAATTTATTTCATGTGGATTATTGTGTACTTCCATTTAATATATATTATCCTGATTCCATTTATATTCATGGTATTCTGTGATTCATTTGGTGTTTATTATCTTTTGGTCATACGACTCGATTGACCACAACGAGGTAAGAGGTTTTTTTCTCACTTTTTATTCCCGTGAGATTCATGTTACATTTGCAACTATTTACTTTTTTTGGTGTATGTACTAACCATGATTTTATTATTTTTATAATATACTTTATTTTATAGGTATTTAAATTTTCATTATATGACTCTTCTTTCATGTGGCATATGTTTCGAAAGTTACCCATATTGGTAAGGAAAACTTTCACCCTCCTCTTTTTAAATGACTTCTTTTTGTTCGATCTTTTAATTTTCATCTTCTTATGTTGGGATATGTTCTTATATATATATATATATCCTTATTTCTGTAAATGATATGTCCAAGTGATGAGATACCCCTTTTATCTCTCATCCTCTCATTTTCTGAATTATAAAATGATGACGTTAGGCTGTCAAATTTCTGTAAGGGAACATCTTAACCCTATTTAAATTCATTGGCTTAAACCTCTAATTCTTGATCATTTCGTGATATGAATATGTGTGAATGCCCTCTGATTGTTTTACACTTAATATACACTTATATTGGGTGTATTTATGTTTTTCACACATATTTATGTAGTTGATTTATCCTTAATCTAAGGATACCGTCTTTGTAAGGGACTTCATCTCAATCTCCCTTCATTGAGGAATATTTTGTTTTATACACAACTTTATTTTATATGGTATATAAAACCCTTTGACTTTTACTTTTATTCAACATGATTATTTTTATACAAAGTGTTTTACTAAACGAAAAAAGGAATTTTTTGTCTTACATATGCGGCGACAACGACTTCACCACCGCCGTGACCATTATTTGAGTTTCGGCTTCCTCTACAAGCCATGTCTTTTTTTAAATGAAAAATAAATACCATGTTCTAATTTTATTTTATTTTGGTATTGAAATTGGTTTTGATAATGTTTTGATTATATCAATGTTTTTTATCGATATCTTGTGATTGAAATGTGGAAATTCTATGTTTCCTTTATGCATGGTTTATGTGATATGTTTATGTTATGGATCCTGGGCATTGTTTATAAAGACGGGTGGTTACGTGATAAAATAATGGTTGGTGAGCCCGTGATAGCTCTCCAATTCATTAGGTAATGCAAAGGAGTTAAACTCTAAGGTTTCTCTGAAGAGATTTAGAGAATATACTGTGATGGGTATTCCAAACGTAACTATGTGGGTTACTCCTTATGTAAGAATGTTATGAATGCCTCAAGTTACCTTTAGGTCTTATGATTTCTATGTGTTATAAAAAAATATTATGATTTTAGAAGGTATGTTATGATTTAAAGTTATGGTTTCATTGATTTGTATTTATGGGCAGGTTAATGTTTCCTTTCATTATGTTATAACCCTTACTGAGCTTTTTATGCTCATCCAATGTTTTTGGAATGTTTTTCATTGGTTATAAGGAAGGGTAAGAGAAATTAATTATTCAAGAAGATTTATATCAAGAAAACAAATCTTGTTTTATTTAAGGATTTTTTTATTTTTTTGAAAAATCGGTTATAGAAGTAGGGTCTACTTTTTAATCTTCTGAGATGTAATAGTTAAATCCTAATTCTCTAAAACTCTAAGCCTGAAAAGATCCTCAATGTGGATTATTCATTTAATTCAAGATTAAGTAATGTTTTAAGGCCAAGTCTTTATAATCTTCCTTGAATTTTTAGAGTATCATGGGATGGTTTGGAATACGAAAAGATATTTCCTTTCCCTGACAGTTGATATGTAATCTATATAACAAGAGCCAATCCATTCCCATTATAGCGTCGAATTATACTTAGGTAATTATTACAAGATTTTCTGGAAGAATATTCCCACATATGCCAACATGAGGAGGGTCATAAACTTGGGTTGCAATGATTGCACCACTTTGTGTTTTTACATATATCTCTACTTCAAGGTTTCGAGGCTTCGATTCTATAGTTCTAAAAAACTTGCAAGATATAAATGATTACGTAGAACCAGAGTCAAATAATACTTTGTCCATTCTTGAGTGAATATGAAATTAACCTTCTACGACATCATTATCTTGCTCCACTTCCACAGTAGTAATGGCATATTCCTTCCCTTGTTCCTTTGGCTTTGGTGGCTGCTGACGCTGATTACTCTTGAGAACTCAAGGTTTAGTGTACTGGCTTGCATAGTGCCTTAGCTCCCAACAGTTGTAGCACTGAACCATGAGTGGGTCTCTCCTTTCTTCTAAAACATTCTCCTTCTTTTTATATATTTTTGACACTTTTTATCATCATGTCCTTATTTCCCACACATGAATATTTTCTACATCCCTTTAGGTCATTTCCCATGGTGCAACATCCCACATTTTTGGCATGTGGGTTGTTGAGTTTTCCTCCCACCTTTATCATTATATCCACCAGCTTGAAACTTCATCATTCATTTCTTATCACCATATCCATGTGAAAATTCTCCAAACTCCACCTCCACTTGGAGAGCACACTGAAAAACTTCTTCATTACTCCCAATGTCTTGAATTTCCAGAACCTTTCAAATGTGCGATATTAATACGCTAAAGAATCTATCAATTTTGCTATCATTTTTTATAACAAACCCAAAACAAACCTTGGAAGCCTTGAGAAATTCACTTCATAGGTTATGAAATATTATCCTTCTTTTTTCTTATTCTCTATGAATTCTTTCTCCATATTTGTATGAAGAGTTCGTCGGAAATGATTATTAAGAATAATGATCTTAAAGTCTTCCCATTCCATCTCTTCAATTTTCTCCCTTGTCTTGGGGTTTTTAATCAAATCCCACCATTTATTGGCCTCTCCATCTAGAAAATAAACAACTACAGTCACCTTCTCCGTCTCAGAACAGTGAAGCACAGAAAAGATCTTCTCCATGGAGTTGACCCACTATTCAATAACTAGAGGATCAGAAGATCCACTAAATATCGATGGTCATTGCCGTATAAAACATTCGATAGCCAGTTTTTCCCTCTCTGTTGAAGGAGTATGTTCTCCATTATTATGTTTATTGTTCATAACCTGAGATAGTTGGGTAATAATAGCCATGAAGTTTTGAACTCCACCTCCCAAATCACTAGGGATGTCATTCAAGAAATCGTTGCTTTGTCCCTCGCATGTGTAGTTGTATTGGTTTCTCATGGTTCCCAGCATTTTTTAAAATAGAAAAGGTTAGAACAAAACATAAGTCAATAGGTTATGAATAAAATATCCATTTAAACAATTTATAATAAAATCATCACATAGGGGATCCCTATGTAAATATTCTTGTGTGCATATTTGTACTTAGTCTCATGCTAAAGGTTTTCTCTAGGGTTCACTAATACTAATTAAAAAATTAAATAAACCTTTCCTCTGATACCAAATATAGAGACACAACCTTTTCTTACAATACTATTACATCATTTTAAATATAAAAAACATAATAGTATTACAAATAGAGGATCCAAATGTTTATTGTCTTAGGGAAACTGGGACTATACATGACAATTACAACATTAATATTAAACATATATTTAATTAATTTTTCCATAGATTCTTATTGGAACATGAACTCTCTTTAGTACAAGTAGTCACCTGAGGATTTAAATCAATATGGGTGAGATAAAAGCCCAGTAAGAGGGTAGATATGAACAATATAGCATGGGGTGAGAATAATCATAACATAATCAAAGGATCATGAAGATGAGAGGAAGCATTAATAAGAGACTTGAAATGTGCCAATGCAGAAAAAAAAACATCATGTCTTAGTGGGTAACTATAGCACATACTTTTGAACAAATCTAGCATCTTTTTCATACATCATTTCAATTTATCTCATGATATTCATCACTTTACCCATTCCATTGGAGCGCTATATAATTTCGTGTTCACCAGTCACATCATAACATTATCATTTATCATGCCTGTCATAATGAACAAAATTTACCCATGAAAAGTAATGGGTTTCATCTCATAAGAACAAATTCATAATCATTGGGTTCCCAAAATAAATAGGGGATAACATACTTGTTACAAGAACTGTCAATCTTGAATGAGAAGTAAAAGGTGTATTCTTAAAAGAAGAGTTCTTTTGGAAAACAATTGGTTTGACGTAAATACTAGTGAAAAACATGTATATCCCAGAAAATGTAAGATAATGATGAGAAAATTATTTTTAAGGAGTGACCATAACAAATATGGAGTGAAAAAGGGAGAACCCAAAGAAAGAAAATTGGGTTCAAGATTTTCCTTTTACCTTGTATCTGAACGCTTCCTTCTCTTTAATATCCTATATAATGACATTTTATTCATTAATTAAAAATTACAGAACCTTTTATAAATTAATAGGGTTACTTTTGGATTCATTATGTTATTTTATGGTCCTTTTTATGAGTTATAGGGTTTAAAAACATTGTTCGGGAATGTTCATTTTTATGGTAATCTTGAGCGGTTTACTTGTATTCATAAATTGATGTTCGGGTAGAACATGGTAAACATATAGAAATAGTATTACATGTTATTAATGATATATGATAATTTCAAATAATCTTATAATTAATTATATTATATACCATGTGGAATAATCATTAGATAATAAATTAAGTGATGATTGTTTGGGTTAATTTGGGCGGTTTTTCGACCACAAAAATCTTGTTTTGTTTAATCATATAGTAATATGCACATAAGATTGTTCCATAAAATTAAATAGGAAATAATAAATAATAAATATATTATTTCAACCATCAAAATGGTTTCATGACCAGTTCTGATGTTATAAATGGAAAAAGAAAACATGTCATTCTTGAATTTGATAGATTAACACCTCACGAACAATGTTTTCTTTTATAAAATAAAAGAAGAGGAGAACGGGGGTTGGATGATATAATATCTCATTAGAGTCATAAAATTACATTATATGTATAACAATAGAGTTAAAAAACAAATTATACAAGGATATGTTGGGATATAATAATAAAATAACTTGAAATTGAAAAGCTTTTAATGGAGAACAGGGAGAGAAACTACCTCTTGAATCCTCCTTTTGAGATCCTCCTTAAGGGGCCTAATCCTAGACTTTTGATTAGACTAGAGAATTTTGGACTTGGGGGTGGGTCTTGGGATGATTCTTGAGCAGATTTTAGACAAGTCTTAAAGCTTGAGAGGTGTGAGGAAATGAGGGTGTGAAAGGTGGTTTTTATAGTCATGGGTAGAGGGGTTTTCTTAATATACAATTCATTAATTTATTATTTCTCCACAAGACAAGGAATAGAGAGTCTTCCTTGACTAAGAATATTAATTGTATCATGTGATCCCAAACCAAGTGGGACTACATCAGCATAAAATCACATGGGACTCTATAATTAGTTTATTTAACTTATTTTTGTAAATTATGAAATTACACTATTCATCAAGAAATCATGTATTTCAAAATAATCCCAAAATTCACCCCAACCATTTTTTGATGTGTAGAATCCAAAAATAAAGTCCAGTTTTAAAAAATATTTTTCTAAATTTAATTAATTTAATATTTAATTAAAATAATATTTTATAATTAAAAAAACCATTTTTAAATCATTCATTTACTTACTCTAAAATATAGGTACATCATACTTTCACATGAATATTATTTTTATACTATCATAGGTAAGGTTACTATTCATTAGGTTATATCACTATTTATAATGGTATGTTACAATTCCTAATGTTAGGTTAATATTTCCCAAAAATTATGATTGGTCTATTAGACTCCAGAAATCATCTTGAATACAACAGTGTATCTCATATTTTGGAAATTCCAAACACCGATGTGAAAAACTTATGTTTAAAGGTCACTCTTCAATTAGTAGTTAATTATGTTTTGTTTTCATATGATTTTATGACATATTGTTAAGAAAGGAATTTCTATTGAAAAACATTGGGTCATTACAAGTATATCAATGAAATTAATGAGTGGAACATAATATTTTTACATGTTTCACTAATCAATAATAATATCTCATCTTTTCGGTGTATAGTGATGACTAGTACAAGTAATATCCAATATAATGTGTTAATAAGTAAAATGGTTTGGATATGAAATAATACTTTGTCCATGTTTGGTTTATTATAAATTCAAAGGGGGATAAGAATACAATCGGGGATCCTTTGACTAGTGAATTCATATACCAACTACTTCTCTTTTCTGGTTCTATATACAGACTATATAGATAGTGTTCAAATTATTCATGCTCACAATAAAAACATGAATATATACATATAATTATAATTATAATGAATTTCATTTGGAATTATTATTCTTACTCCTTTCATATTACTTTACAAGTAACATGAAAGATTGATTTATTTTTCCCTAAAAAGAAAAAAAGCTCCTATTTTCTTTTATCTTTCATCATTGAGGAACCTCTCTGACTGATTCATCCATATAACACAATCCATCTGATAAATTTTCATACGAATAACTGAATTTGATCTGTTGTTCATCCCCAAGTACCTTCATCCAGTTTATTTGGTTTATTTGACGCTTATTCTCCAAATGGTAACTCCCTATATGATACTTCAACCCACATTATAATTATCCTCGCACATTTTTTATAGTACATCATTATGAAACATCACTTATTCAATAATAAACAATACTAAAATAACTACATCACAATGTTATATGAGTATTTTCTCAACGAGTCTTCTCACATTTATATATGAATAATTTATCTGAAAATAATGTTATAATAATATAGTCAAATTTGAATTTATCACATCGCAATTTGAATTCTTAATTGAAATATTATATTATTTTGACAACCATAAAATTTTCTAAAATATATGAATTAGGAAACATAATATAAACATTTTATAAAATATAATCAAATATATTCTTCAATCATTTGGTAATCCAAGGTTGAATCATAATTTTTCCCTCTGTTATTAGGTCATCATTGAACATCCTTCTCAGTAACATCACATTAAATATATCAAGAAAATTATTTATATGCTTCTCTAAAACATCATTTAGTTCTAATTCATTTCCCATATTCATTAGGTGGTGCACTATTCAATGTTCCTTTACAACAATATTCTATATCTAACTAATCATTATTTAAAAACACAATATGATCTTCCTTAAACATTTATTTGGAATATCCTTTTTTCTTCCAATTGTATCTTGGCTACTTCTAATTATTCTTTAGTCCCTATGAGTTCTTGAGATCATATGTTATCTGATAACATTTTTAGAAACATTTTGTATAATGATTTAGGGAACTGTTAATGGTCTTCCGAAAACATCAATTTGACTTCTCCACAAGAAATCCTTTGTCTGATAGAATCATAAACACATATTTACAACTTATTTTCAATAAAATCATAACAATAATTTAGAACTTGTTTCTTAATCAATGATTCCAAAAAAAGTCCTATATTATATGATCATATTATGAAACCTTGTTGGGATCATTTAGAAGTATGAAAATACCAATTTATCTGATATAACATTTTTTCCCTTCCACAATGATTCACCAATATCTACCTTCAAACACCATTATCTATATTCATAAATAACTATGTATAAATGTGTGGTTTAGTACATTTAATATCATCAATGAACTTCATGATTTATCTCTTTTTCATATTGTATTTTATCTACTTTCAAATATATACAATGAATAATAGCTACAAGATATTGTGGTGATTGATAATTTATGATTACTTCAGTAATTATCATATCAAATAGATTATCTAGAAATTTTTCATCAAATAGAACTTTGAATTAAATCAATAAAATTTTTGATTCCACATTTTCTCTAACATACTCAAATAGTTCACTTGTGTTTGATGACCCTATGAATACTATCAAAAAATATTTTATCTATATATATCATTTGGTAACATTATTAGTTCATTCGAACATCAATCTATTATTATTATTTTGTAGATTTAGTCTCATTACCTCCATCTATTCGAAATAGTTATGTTTATCAATTCGAACCATTCAACCCTATTTGGGCTATTATATAAATAAAAATATTAATAGAAAATTATTATGTTGTTTACAAAATTTCTTCTCAAAACATAAAGGCCCAAACATTCTTAAAAATTCATGAATCAAAATATATGTAATTAGAGTCTTTTTTGGTATTTCTCATCTAATTTAATTAATAGTCTCTAAATAATTTAAATGGAAAAACACAGTATATATTCATCCAAGATAACATAACTGGATTGATTCTTCTTTTCTTCATTTAATCATCCATGATACATCAACTTCATCACCATATTTTGTAAAGACCCGAAACTAGTTTCCTATAGCTGGTGCCTTATTTTATTACATTGGAATATAAACAAGGAACACGCATCCTGATTGACCAAGTAGTTTAGTATTATTGGTAACAAGATACATACATAAGCTTAACATTAAAAAAGGAAAAGAAAAGCCACATAGAAACTCCTTTGACAACATCTATAAATCCTAATTTATATTAGCATGTCATTCATAATAAAGTTATTCATGTCCTGAGAAAATTAAAAATAAGAAAGTGGTGATCTCAAACAATTATTAAGGGTATAAAATACATAGGAAGATATGTAAACATTAGGCATGTTGAATCACTAAAAACATATGCCTTTAACAAATAATAAACATGATCACAATATGGCAGGAATAAAAGATGAGTAAAAAATTCCAGAATAAAACATAATAATGGGTATTCTACTAGTGAAATAACCACATGAACCATCAATAAAATTTTTATAATGAGGGAATTCGTAATTCGGGAAAACCTAACCATACAGTCAAGGCCTCGTGCCAAAACCATAAATAATCATTTTGTCAAGGCTATATGCCAAGACCGTAGTTTGACTCAAGAGACCTACTAATGCACAGAGGGGGTATAGCAGGACCCACCCAACACATAGTATATCTAATGAATTTATCATATTAATGTGGATAAACATAAACAACATATACATTCATATTGAAACTAATATATGAAATGTAAATAACTTTCCCTGAACATTAGGCATAAACAATAACCATTCGGAGTAAATTTGTGAATGGTTAAAAAATATCACATCTATATCCAAAATAATCATAAACCATTTTAATAAATATGGTATATGACACCATGAATTATTAATCCAAATAATACATATGAATTAAAACGAGTGTTGAAATATATGAAGATACTCTTATAAAATCATCGAGTAATTCTGGAAATAAATACTCTTTTACTTTGAAAAGAAGAGTTCTTGTGGAAAAAATATTTTTATAAAACCAGAAGTGAAATAAGATATTATTTTCATAATAAACTGATTTATTTTATAAATATAATGGTTTCAAAAAATATATTATAGATTTCCCTAAAAAATATGAATGCAATTGAGATATTCCCTTAAATTGGGCTTGTATTTCGGAAACAATTTTGAAAGCTCCTTTTCAAACATGTAACTATCCATAAAATAAGGAAGTATTCTAGTAGGTGTATATATATAAACACTCATGCATAATTTATGATGAGTATATAATAATAAATAATAAATTCATTAAGGTAATTAGACAATGAAAATAACCCGAATGAAAATGGAGGTTCGGGTGGAAAACCCTAACATTAAGTCCAAATGTGTTCCCCTCTTGAACATAAGGTCTTGGAATATGAAAATAGACTCATTAATAAAATTATTAAGAAAAAATTATACATGTATTAAGTTTATCATAATTATGTTTAGTTAATTTAGGTTTTTATTGATAAGTTATAATATCTAATTTCATCATTCTAGAGTTTTTGTTTTCTTGATTTTCAAAATCGGTTCTCTTGGTTTTTAGTAATGGAGTTCATGTGTATTTGTTGTAAATCTCTAGAATTGAAAATAAATATTATTTATGAACATAAATAATTTTTATTGTTCATGTATTTTATTTGGAAACATTTAATGAGGATGAAACATTAGATGACAACAACTTCGACAATTTGGTTATATTTGAATTATTATATACTACTTTTGTCATATAAATTAATAATATGTAAATATACTAGTTCTTGAATATTAATTAGGTTATAATATATATATTATAGTCTTATTCAAAAATAAAAATGGTTTCATAACTATTAATTAAGTAAAAATTTAAGAAGAAAACTTCGTAGTGCACGCAGGTGTTAAATTGGAACCTCATGAACATTGATTTCGTTTATAAAAATAAAATTGAGGGAGTAAGAATATTGATGATGTTTATTCCTTTAAAATGATATAATTCTAGTATTTAGTTGATACTGAAGTTTTCATGGTCATTTTGACAGAGGTGGTGAAGAGAGGATAACAAAAAAGATAAATTAAAATGAAACTAAATGAAAAAGAAAGGTTTTTTTCTTGATATAACGTCCTTGGGAACCTCTTTAAGGGAATGGGATTTTGTCTTTTCAAAAGAAAAGAAGCTTTTGGGGAATGGGGAGTGACTAGGAAAGGTTATTTGGGCCAAAAAATGAGGAGATTCAAGGCTTAGAAGAGTAAATAGAAGAGGCATTAGTGGGGGTTTTTATAGTGGAAGAGAGGAGTCAATTTTGAATATTTAGTTCATTATTTTATTATTTCCCTCAAGACAACCAATAGTGTTGTTTCAGGTGACCCATAATATTAATATATGAATGTGAGTTCAAACCAAATTTCCTTACATCACTTATGATTTCATAAATAGTGTATTTAACTGATAATTTGTATATTGTGGATTTTACTGTATTTCACTATTCTTACAAAATTCATGAATTTCAGAAAAATAAAAAAAAATCCCCCTACCATTTTTTCACATGTAGAATTAAAAAATGAACTCCATTTTTCAAAAATAATTTTCAAAATATTATTAATTTAATTTTTAAATAAAATCATAGTGAATTCGAAAAATAACAATTTTAAATGTGTAATTAGTTAATTACACATTGAAAAATTAATTAAAATCTCATTATCTTATTACCTTCAGAAAATAAAATATTATTGTTATATAAAATCAATAAAGGTAATATTACTATTCATAATACTATTCATAAGGGTGTGTTACTATTCACCAAAGAACAATTTTGTTCTATCAAACTCCAAATCACTTACTGATCAGAACTATAGATAACTGTTTTTTAGAAATTCAAAATATTGAAGAGGAAAAGTTGTGTTTAATATCTAGATTATAAAACACATTTATTTTAAAAACCTTCGGGTGGTGCAGATTTTTTACATCAACCAAAATTTCTTGAATATTTTTCTATATAAATTATTCGACATCATGAAATAAATAATTCTATATCATTAAAAAACATTGAAAATTAGAAAAAATCACCTAAAAATAGATCTTTTAAATCTCCACCAAATTGATAAGAATAAATTCAATATTTTTTTAAAAATAAATATATTAGTCTGTGAATATTTACCACTAGTCTCTCCCTTATCTATTTAAAAATTAATTTCTCTTTTTCTTTACCTCACTGAAAATAAATACAAAGTATATAGTATAAAGGGATATCAGTTCACCTTATAACCAATGGAATTTATCAATTCACCCAATTTTTTTGTGTTCTAACCTCAGTCTAGATATCCATTTTCATTGTTTCAAGCCTCTTATCATTTCATACATAAATCACACCCAGAACAATGTTTTTCTTTTTTAACAACATCTTTTATAGTTTAACTGCATCATGTGGACTCTTTTATTTTCATTTATCACCTAATTTCCTTATTTCCCTTAAATTTATTTATATGTGAAAATTGAATTATCCTCTGAAATAATTTAATCCCCCCATACATTATAATTATTTATTTATGTCCTGATTAATATAGAAACCCAAAATGACAATAAAATCGAAGTAAAGAGCCCAATAGATTTTACCCTTGTCTCTGATACAAATTATTATGACTAAACTGAGATATGATCACCACATAAAGAGGGTGAATTAGTTTCTGTGAAATATTATACTAATTAATAAATTTTATCACTATACCTATTAGACCTCTGAGGACCATCATTATCTTATTCAATTAATTATTATCATATGAAAGTATATGGGTTTGTGAAATGAATTTAACATGATATTTTTACACGTTTCACTACTAAAGAAAATCTTCTGGTCTATACTTTGTGTGGTGACGACTAGTGGATATATTCTATAGTATAATTTGTACTATTTAACATGGTTTGTCTTAAAAAAATTTCCCATGTGTGGTACCCTATACATTATCAGAGAGATAAGAAAAAAAATCCTAAATGCCTTGAAAAATGAATTATTTTTTAAACTATAGATACTTTATAGTAATTTATACTACCTTTATAGAAAATTTTAAACATCATTAATTTATTTGAAAGAATAAGAAGGAAATTAACTAATATGAATTCTGGTGAATTTTATAGTGATTAATTTTTCATGTTCCTTTAATGTTACTTTCATAGTAGTGTGAATGTTACTCGTCTTCTTCTTTATAGTGGGAAACAATAATATTATATTCCATTTTCTTTTTCCTCCCTCTAGAACTTGTCTGTTTGATTCTTCTAACTAATATTATCCATCTAACAATAGTTTGTCCATAACCATCTCTTCCAATAACTTCTTACTCTTATATAACACTCATATTATACTAACTGGTAAAATTATATATCTATATAGTACTAAAATTACTCATATAGTTAAATTTATATATCTGATTCATCTACTCTATTTGGCAACTCTTCTTCAAATTCTTGGAGGCACATGAGAATTACTCTCATTATTTCTAAATGCAACTTCCTTATAAAACCTTTCTTTATCAATTAAAATCATATCCGCAGTAGTAATTCCATGACCAAAACAAGGTATAGAGTGGAAAATATCCTAAGAAAACATTTTATGGATTGGGGTGGTGAAAAGTGCTGAAGGAATGACTAAACTCATGTAGGACTTTTCATAACTACATTTACGCACAGACAGAACCATTTTGATGAAAATGTGTATAGAAAAAGACTAAAAGATGCAAAAAAATATATAATGTGAACCAAACATGCATGAAACACTAGACCATACATAATATGATAGTGTAAACTGAAAGGTAAAGGGGAAAATACATGCCCCACTATAAATCTAACCTAGACTAAAGAAACTAGAAAAATAAACCGCCGAGATATCCCATCTTCTGAATACCAATATTTGACCTCTGTACGTGGTCCAAAGAGTCTAGTATCCATATGATCCTTTGAAGTCCTCAATTAACAATCCTCTATCTTCATAAGACATGACACGTGTGGGAAAATATCATGACAGGGTGAGTATATACATACCAAGTAGGACCCCCAAAAATTTAAAGTGGTAGAAGTAAGAGATTCAATAGAAATATAAAGATTGTAGATACAAGATACAATAATAGAGAACAGATCAACCCAAACCAAGAGTGAAATTAATATGGTGGAATGTCAGGAGGATATAAAAAGTGAGTAGAAAAACTACCCGACAAGTCATTACCAAATATAGTAGGAGGGTAGACTCTACCAACCATGAGAATCAAAACAAAGAAAAGATCATGGAATACCCCATGCATCTTCACCACTTTGGGAAAGAGAGTAACCAAATACAATATGTGGATACACAAGAATATATATATATATATACATATATATTAGTTAAAAGAAGCCAAATTAAAAGGGTAAGGGAATATCCATCTCACATATTAGCCCAAGAATAAGTATATTCAATAGTTTCAAAGGTCCATGAACAATTCATAACATCTCCTGCATCTTCCTAGAAGTAATCATCCAATTCAATCCATGACTCGTCACTTTGTGGCATAGTATGGGGCTATAAACGTGATTTATAGAACCTATTCCCTATTACAATAGGAGTTTCCCACTCTAATATCTTTTGATGAACTCCAATACTCAGCCCTTCTAGACGGTACTACACAAGATGACCTATAGAGGACTCTCACCCATGCTGATGGGGGGTTACACTTTAGTAATTGTCAAGGAATCCACTTCCCACCACTACTATAGGTTCAACTCGGTAATCCTCATGTAACTACACTTCCCATATCTAATATAGGGTACCACTATGATACTTTTTTGAGAAACTCCACTTCATTGCCCCTCCGGTTGGTACCACTAAACAATTTCATCAGTGAACTCCAATGCCTAGCCCTGCCGAACAGTTCTTCTTGGAAATGTCCTCAAAGAACTCCACATCCCAAAATTAATGGAGGTTACTTATTGAAATGTATGTTAATGAACTCCACTGACCAGTCCTTCTAGAGGGTACCACTTTTAAAGGTATCTGGGGAACTCCACTACCTCACCTCGCTGGAGGGTACTACTCGGAATGGTCCTAGTGATCCTGCACAATAAATTTTGTCATTGGGAATTCCATAACCAGGCATCATTCACGGAAAATTACACATCATATATCCTAAACCACAATGAACGTAACCATCATGTTATACATGAAAAACACTATGGATAAGATAATGGTGGTCTAAAATTTGAGTTCAAATAAAGGAGGTATGGATGTTTTAATTTTTCGTAAAAGAGTTATAGGTGTACAAATGATGTGAGTGGGACCACATGGTGTGTGATTCCACTTCACTACCTAGACATGTACCTGGAAAACACATGACTCCCAACCCACGCAGTATTACATGCCATGTAGTATTACATTCCATGTAGGTGGACTGTATGACATGTCCATGAAAACTGGGACTGAGACAAGTCTTGTTGGTTGCTTTTTTGTACTGGACACTATGTCTGTGTACCAGACCACTTTTCTGATTAGTGACTCCATATCTATGTACTCTGGTATACATCCATGTTCCTAGTCATGTACATCCACATGGGTTCCCATATTTGTACCCATCACATGGGTTTTCCAACTTGGAAAGGGTTACACGATGTGTAGGAGGACTACATGTCGTTTCATTCTAAAGTTTTACCAAAACACTATCCATCATCGCTGAGGTGGCTACAAGTCATGCGTTCATCCATGTAAATGGCATGTATTTGGGTTTTTTCTATATTTACAGATCTATGATCGATAGTCCATATCTAAGTGTTTTGATCTATTTCTCCCTAGATATGACCTCGAACCCATTTATTTTGAGTAGATCTAGCTAAGAATCACTGGTTTCGGTCAGAAACCACCTAAAAAAGATGTATTCCCTACATATATCTTATATCTGGTTTTAGTTCATCTATTCTATCCTTGTACATAATTTGTTCCTAGTTTTGGGGGTTTCATCAGGCTCAGTACAACTTGATAAAGACAAACTGGGACTTTGGGGTCCAACTATTGATTAACATGAGGAAGATGATTGGGAAATGCATAATAATAAATGTTTAATGATCGATTTCTATGAGTTATTTTCCAATTTTCAAGAACAGTGATACCGAGTTATAAAACATTGAATAAATCAGCATAAAATATAGTATAAAGATTCATGTTCAATCAAAAATTGTTCTAGACCTAGGACTAGTGATTGTCTTACTCTATGAATTTAGTAAAAGGGAGTAAATCACCACTTTATAACTGAAACCTACCTTTGGTATAATTCTTTGATGAATAAATCACTCTTCAATGATTGTGATAGGCCATTGTGTTCGTTGTGTCCAGATATGATTTGATTCGAGGTTTCATTGTCTTCTGATGATATTTGCAAATGATGAAGTAAGGGATAGTTCTAGAATTATCTCAGGGTTTATATGGATAACCATATATAAATAAACATGGTAGTGATCTTGTATATCATTTCACTGCATCGAAATGAAACAACTAATGAATTAATTATTTAATTAATTATTCCATTGAATGTACAACTAATGAGAATGGATTCTAAACTCCCTATACTAACAAATTCTATGGTGCGCCAAGGGTAATAACTAAATTCTAGAATCAACCATGGTCTTAGAAATCTAATCTAAGCTTCCATTTTAGAGTTCGAATTTTTCATTGAGGAGGTTCATGAACATAATATAATATATATTTAATATTTCCATAAAAATAATTCCAGGCACACGTGGGCTCGTAATCAAAAACTATCATAGATCCCATCTCTAGAAATATAAATAGAAGTATATATATTTATTATAAAGAAAAAAAGTCTCTTCATCATTACCTCATTCAATAGTTTCATCACATAAAAAACTAAGAACAAAACTAGGGATAAAGAGCATGAACTTCACTCTCATGCTCCTAAGAATCACCTGAACACTCCTTTGTTTCAACAGCATACAAACCAAAGGTATGGTCTTTCCATGAAAGGTACTATCATGTTGATCCTTAATCTCCAGTAGGTTCTCTAAAAAGGTGGCTCCATCCTTGATGTCTGGATCACCCTAGTTAATAATTTCAGTGGGGTCATGCACATATCTCCTTAGATACAACACATGGAAGATTTCATGAACCATCTCCAACTGCTGGGGTAGGGTGAGGTAGTAAGAAACCTCATCAAACCTATACATGATCTCAAATGTCTTGATGAACCATGGGGATAAGTTTCATCTATAGATAACACTCTGAAATCCTTATCATAAGGATACTCTTAGGAAACGTTGGTCTCGTTGATTGAAAAAAGGGATTAGAACAGCGATTTCTATAATATTTTTTTGTACTCATGGTCATCCACATCCATTCACAGTTAGAATAGACTTTCTACATCATCACCTCCACCATCTCTGGACCCACATGATATGTCTCACTATTCTATTTTCAGTAGAATTATGGCCAAAAGGGTCTCCCATATGGGGATTTAAAAGGTTTATATCGATGGTAGAGTGGTAGTTTTTTTGTATGAAATATATTCCAAGGGTATGTGATCCTACAAACTCTTTCTATAGACTAACATGTGATCCCTGAACGTATCCTTCAACACATAGATTGTGTACTCGGTCTTCCCATCCATCATGGGGTGAAAGGATGCACTCATCGTTATTTGGATACTAAATTCTTTCGACATGCCTCTGAAAAACACGATATAAACCTCACATCAAAATCAGAGACAATCATCTATGGAACCCCCTGAATGAGAATGATCTCACATACGTACAACTTCCCAAAACTATCCATCAAAATCTATTCTCTAGTTTTACGGATGTATGCTAACTTCATGAAACATTCAAGTGTCACGTATATGGTTTCATGAAACCTCATTATGCATGGATTCCATATGACAATGCCCATGGATATACCATCCCATTTCCACTTTGGAATCTCAAGGGCCTGAAACAAACCTTCCAAAACATGGTTCTCAACCTTCACCTGTTAATAAGAGATACACGATGAGATGCACCCAGCTACACATCATCTCATGACGGACCACCAAAACAACTATTGAAGGTTTATTTATATTTTCCATGCACTGGACTGTATTTATAGGGGTGAATGGTGGAACTATCACATAACCTTATAAAAAACGTGACTAGGACCATCATCCGTTCTTCGAAAAGGATGACGTGATTCTCCCATTTTGTAATATCTGTCTACAAAGTATTCTACGGATATATGATCACGTAATACCTAAAATTCAATGTCACCTTGCTAGGAAGCCCTCACATGCTCATTATATGGAGGATTCATCACCATGGACTTCAGAAAAGGTGTACCCTACATCCCTACTAGGTTTAGCAATAAGGATATCAACTACTTGAAAGCCTCCTACACTATGTGATCATAAGGATTCCTGTTAAAGAAATACGCTACAATATTTCTCTTCCATAGATTATAGATCATCCCAATGAAATTGTTCTATAAGAATTTCAATAATATATACTGTCCTAGGTTCATATCCATAGGCATGAAGACATATCTATGACTCCGCTGATATGAGTAAACCATAAAGCACTCCCCTATAAGGTATTTCCTCCACTTCCTCATGGTGTAGAATCCTACTTTTATATCTAGTTTGTGATTTTCATAGTTCTAATCATGGGGTCTCAACTACCTCGAACTATATGTGATAACATCCTGTAACTACATCAACACACAACTGATCTATGCTCCTGAGGCATCATGATACAATAGGAATTCCATTCCATCCTATGGTAGTATCAACACTATAGAACCCATTTTCCTTATCCTAATCTTCTCAAAGGCCCTCTAAATTTTTATAGACCATGTAAATGGCTTCCCATTCCATGTTAGGGTGATCAATGGGGTTGGGAATCTAGATAATTGTGCCAAAATCTTTATCTATTACCCCACAAAAACAAGACATCTATAAATCTACAACATGATCTTGGGTGGTTCCCATGAAAAGACAACATCCTTCATCAGGGTTTCCACATATAAAACGTGTTTTTAAATGAAATTCCATAGATAATTTCTCAATGTTGGTGTTATTAGTTAAAATATAGATCCAAACTCAAGTGCTACATGTTCTCCTCCTATGATGTATAGTAGACATGTATGTTGTCGATGAAGACAACCCCAAACTTGTCTAAGTATAACTCGAATACCATGTTCATCAATTAAATAAACATGGTGGAATAATTCAATCCACTAATGGGAATAACAAGGAACTCATTTTATCCACAATTACTTTAAAATTAAAACATTTGCATATCGTCCTCGCAAAAACCCTAACTAGTGGTAGTTAGATCTGAGATCAATCTCTAAGAACTATATCATGCCTCAAAAATATTCAATGAGGTCTTCAATCAGGGGATAATGGTACTTATTCATTATAATGGCATGGTTTAGGTGATGATATTCCATGAAAAAAACTAGTCTCTTGTCCACCATTTTCATGAACAACACTAGAGCTTCCTATGGGGAGAAACATGTTATAAGGAAACCAATCTCTTGAATGTCCTATAACTAAAACCACAGCACCCAAAGCACTGTATTGGTAATACAATTTTCTTTAGAATATATTAGAGCAGTGTCAGCCTGATTGTTAATGAAAAATTATATCTCCCTCCCCAGTTATAGACTCGAAACTTCCTTGGAAAAAAAATTCATGTAACCATCAACATATAAAGAAACCCAGATACTTGAATAGCGTATTGCACCAAAATCTATACTCACTAACTGATGGGTGATAGGATAAAGACTCCTAATCCTAGAACCTACTTTCCATGCATTGATATTATTCTATAGAAATTGAGAATCATGTCCCATCTGGGCATAGGCATTTGGATTTTTTATAGTGACAGCCAATAAAGGATCGAATCATAGACAAAAACTCCATACCCAATATTATATCATTGGGTTATGTTGTGATGAACAATAGGTCCAACATGATACTCTCACCACTAAGAGATATCTCTCACTACCTTCAAATAAAATTTATAGTAGAAGCATTTCATGTGGGAACCTTAAGATAAAACTCTTTGGATAAAGCCTCAACTAGGATCTCCAAATCTTACAGAAGAAGTATAGAGATAAATTATTGATTTTAATATGCATTTAATAACAATAAATAAAAATTATAAAACTCACATATCACACCCTTAATCATTTCATGAAGTATAGGGTCATAATACTCAAAATCTTAATGCTATCTATAGCCCCTTACACTATCTCCCTGAGCCAGATGTGGGCCTCCTGGTGGAGGTATTGGAAGGATATCATAGATTCATACCCAACCCATAGCTCCTCCTTCTCCTCTTCAAGACTCACCACCCTAGGGACAACCATGTCCATGCCTGGGAGATCCCTGGTCAAAGTGCTACATCGAACATGGTGGTCTATTAGCTATGTTCTTCTGCTTCTAAACACTTATGGCCAGATAGTTATGATCCATGTGATCATGCCCATCCTAAGGAAAAAAACCCTTTCATGTATTCCCTGAGGTTTTGCGTTGTCTATATACCTTATGACCATTCACCCGAATCTACTCATAAATGGGTTTCTTATACTAATATCATGTTGACTAGATCATTCTTGATGCCACAGATGACTTAGTTCAATGATTCCTACTTCCATCCCCATATTTTGGGAATCCATCTAATAGAGATCTCTCTATCACTAGTTCCTTATCTATCACCCCCATAGAAGAGGATATGCACAAGGGTACAATGCTAGATCAGGTCTATCTAAATATCCCCTTATCAAACTTTTGTGTTTAGAAGAAGCCATCATAGATCAGGTTAATAGAGTAACACATGAGGTATTTGATCTTAAATGCGTACTCATACAACCACATCCCTCCTCTCTGTAGCTATATAATCCCCCAGATCTGAATCGATCATAATAACGAGGGGTAATACCCCTCAGGATTATATTATAGAATTCAACCCATTTTAATGCCGACTCATCTTGCATAGGCATAACCAGACTCCACCAGTTCCCAACTCCCCAATGGAAAAGTTTATCTTCCAGAACAACCACCTAATCCATCGGGGTGCGAACAAGCCTGATGATATGGACCACCAACTCTAGCCAATACTTTGCTACCTGAGGATCTATCTCACAAAAAAACCTCAGGGTCCTCTGATGTCAGAAATTGTAGAGCATGAAAAGCCTATGTGTTTCCTCATCCTAGTCAACTGGAATGATATGCTTCTCGATAGGTAGAGGTGGTGCATCCTACCCATATGGATGAAGTGTCTCACAAGATAGACCAAGAACTAATTTTTCATTTCTCGTTGGATCTTTTTCATGATTGGGAACTGGTATAATGGATGGCTAGAATCATTGAAGAATTTTGGGATTTATCAAGATGATGAACCATAAAATGAGAATATATATACATATAAAAAATGGACAGATGACCTAATAATGAAAATCAATGACTTGATCATCTATTATTCATGTATCATTTATCCTTGTAACAAATTTCACAACATTCCAAGTTGAAAATAATGTAGTTAGGGTCATAGTGAATGGATATGTCATCAACCAAGACCATAACTAGAATACCAGGTCTGATATACACACTCGAGAAACATTGAAACTGTTTCCATAAGGCCAAGAAAAATCTCTTAATTGGGATAATCCAAAAAACATCCCAATGAATGGACTTCATCTGATACCAATCTATCACGAACTCACCCAAGCCCGGGCATGATCCCCAACTACCCCAAGCTATCCTTCTTAGGCCAAGGGGTGTTGAAAATCACTGAAGTTATAACTATACTTGGGGAATACTTTTCCTATATACCGTTATGAAAACACATATCCAACTCAATGAAAAAGTGTATAGGGAAATATTTAAATTTGCAACATAAATATTAAGTAAACTAGTCATGTATGAACATCTAGACTAACAAAATTTAAGTTGTATAAAATAAAACATAAAATGGTAAAATGTATTCCTAACTAGAAATATGTTCCAACATAAAAATATATAAAATTAAATTACTGAGATATCCAAACTATTAAATCGCACGCTACGATTATCATATGTGGTCCAAATAACATAGTATCCCTAAGATCCTATAAAGTCATCATTGACTTGATTTTCACCTTTATAAGACACAACACATGTGTTTATAGATAATGCATGTTTGATTATATACATAACCAATAAGACACAATGAAGGATAAATGGGATTTAGTAAGAGATACAAAAATAATTGAATGATAGTAAATATAAGATAAATTCAAAGAGAGCAGCTCAACCCAAAAAGTGTGAATGTAAGATAGTCCAAATAGAAGAGGATAAACATAGAGAGTATATGAACTAACCGTCAAGTCTTCTCCAACAATTTCATGAGTTTACAATTATCTATATGTGAGAAGCTAAAAACTGAAATCACAAGGCACACCCCGTATGTCTTCTACCCTCATGGAATAAGAGTAACAAAATCTAAGTTGTGGCTATAGAAGAATATATATTTTTAGTCAATAAAATATAAAATATTATAGTAAAAGGATATCTATCTCATTGATCAACTCAAGAATAAGTGTAGATGGTGGTTTATAAATTCCACAAATGTTACCTAGAAAATCACATGTATTCCCATAAGTAAATGTACAAGTCAATCCACACCTCATCATTGTGCCATATAGTCATGGGGCCAAAAACTCTTGGTATAGAACTCACGATATGTCACAATAAAAGGGACCCACATTGATAGCTATTGAGGAACTCCACTACCCATCCCTATTGAAGGGTTCCACTTAATAGAATTCGTAGAGGAACTACACCCATGCTAATGTAGGGGGATCCACTATAATAATCATTGAGAACTCCACTACTAATATCTAAAGTAGGGTCAACTAAATAGTCATTCAGGGACACCACATCCCAGCTCTAATGGTTAGAACCATTTGGAAATATCACTGAGGAACTCTACTACCCAATCCCGCTAGACGGTACCACTCATAATGGTCATTTAGAAACTCCACTGCCCAGCCCTGTTGGAGGGTACAACCCATAATGGTCATTTAGGAACTACATTGTGCTTCCCTTTAGGTGTGTACAACATGGAATGGTAACAAAAGAACCCCACTGGCCATCCCTACTAGATCATACAAATTATATAGGATTTAGAGGAACTCCACTACCCAGACTAGCTAGAGGGTACCTCTTGAAAAGGTCCAGGTGATCCTGTGTGATCAATATCATCAGCAAACATTGCCTAACAAGATGTTCTTCCTAGAAAATTCTACATTGTATCTCATAATCCAAAAAGGAGGAAACTATTTCATTTTAGACTGAAAACACATAGGATAGGATACTCACAATCCAAAATCTGAGTTCAAAAAATGGAGATATGGATGATTGAGGCTTCCTCAAAAGCGTTCTAGGGGTACACGGGGCATGGTGCCACTCCAATACCTAATTGTGTCCCTTTTTTATCACACTAATCTCATCCCATGTAACAGTACACACTGTGTATATGGACTAAAAAGATTGTTTAGGCTATCCTAGAAAATTTCTTGTCAGTGTACTGGACCCCATACCCGTGTACTGACCTCATGTTCATGTACTCGGGTACATCATCATGTACCTGGCCATGTACTTCCACATGGGCTACCACTTATGTTACCCATCACATGGGTTGTCCATGTGGGAAAGGGGTACTTGCCCTGTAGAAGGACTTCACACTGTGTCATCCTTAAATTTCTCCAAATCCATCGGCACTGCCAATCAGGGGGGAAAACATCGTGAGTTCATCCATGTACACTATGTGTAGTCAGGTTCTTTATAGATTTCCAAATCTTTGATCTTCATTCAATATTTCACAATTTTGCTCTATTTTTTAATAAATCCCACCTAAAATTCATTCGTTATGGGAATATATAGTCGAGAATCATGGTTTCATGATGACTTTTTCCAGAAAATTGTCACAATATTTCTTTTGCACGAGGTATGTCACACATCTCACATGCCACAAAACTCATTCCATTGATTCCTTGATCTAAAATCCTGGTAACAGACATCAATTCCTTGAAATGATAAATTATATGATCTAATTTAATCATCATGCTACATGCACACAATTGTTTTGTGGTTTTAGGTGTCCGGCCTTGCTTGGTACCACCCGAAAAGGTCGAATCGGGACCATGGGGCCCAACTTTGTGAATAATGTGAAGAAAATGAGGGGTAAAGGAACTATAACAAAGGATTAATCATCCTTGATTAATTTTTCTTATCCAACGATCAATAACAGTTATATCGAGTTAGAAAATATTGAATAAGTCAACATTAAATCTGGTAAATAAAAGTCAGTTCAATCCAAAATTGGCGCAGACCCAAGAACAATGATTGGTATTCTTAAAAAAATTAATAAAAGGGAGTTAACCACCAATTTTGTAGTCCTAAATATATTTTGGATCATTCTTTAATATGTAAAGCACTTCTTAATGATCAATAGAATATGTTTCTTTCTCTCCATCCTGATCATATCTGTTCCGTTGATTCATCATTGTCTAATGAGATTTACTAAATAAGAACAAAAGAAGTGATATGGAATTATAGTAGGGTTTATGCAGATAACTATGGATAATTACCCTTATTTTGGACTTTATATATCATTTTTCTACATCAAAATGAAAAAATTAACTAATCCAGTCATTCATTCATTCATTGACCATTAATGAGAGAGTTGTTCGAACTCCATATACCAACCCATTTTTTGTCACACCTAGCGTAAGCACCGCATTTAACACTCAACAGTGGCTTAGATTTTTAATACAAAATTTGATTTAATAGTTTTCCCATTTTCTTTAAGAAACTGTGTGTGTGCAATATAAAATATTTTTTATATTTTTATGAAATTAATTTTTGGCATATCGGGCCTCTAAATCACACAACATCACAACACCTAACTCTTGAAACAAATATATAAGTATTTTAGTGTTTTATAAGGGAAAACATGTTCTCTTCAACAAAATCAACATCCCCATATATAAATTAAAAATTTTAAGACCCTCTTCTCTCCTTTCAAAATGACTTTTTTTTGAAAAATTATTGGCGAAGTGTGAGTTAGAATTTTAATTTCTTATTTCTAAATTTGAATTCCCATCTCAAATATTTATTAAATTTGAATAACTTCAAACATTATCAAATATTTTGGACAAAAAACTTCACATTAATATTCCAGAAAATATAACATCAACTATCTTCCTCAACCATATGATAATCTCACCTAGAATAATCATTAATACCTTTATTAATATTTAATCATTGAATATCCAACTCAAAAAATTCACATTTTATATCTCTATTAAAGAATTCATAATGATCCCTAATATATATTTGAGTTAAAATTATTTGAACCTTTACTTTTTATAGTGCTCTCTCTTGTAAATGTTCACAAAAATCATTAATGTACTATACATAATTATCTAGAATCATTATTTGACAAACCGTTGTATGTATTTTATAAGACCCTTACATCATCTATTGGGTTCACGATTATTTTTTTTCAAATTTATTGGTCCAATTGACCCGTGTAAATCAAAAAATATTCCTAAATATGATGAAATGATTCAGAATCCTTTTTTCTGATGATTCATATGACTTTATCCAAACATCTATAAACATCATTTTAATGTATACTGATGGAAATTTTTTTCAAATGGACTTGTAAAATAATATCTAAAACTTATATAATATGACATCAAAACAATTCATTACAACCTATCATAAAACCATCATAAAAAACTCCATGGCATGATGATCTTATTAATAAACCTTTATATGGTAATTGAGAACTCCATAAACATTTATTCTTCTAAAATAACTTTGTTCAAATACTAAATGATTTAAAAAATTATTCCTTCAATCACCATTAGAAAGAATCATTAGTACTCGTGGTCAAACATGATTTTTATTACATTGAATATCAGTAAAGAATCTCCATAGTTATCACACATTATAGATACATTTATCTTCTGAAAAAATATAAATTTGGATCTTAGCTAAGATTCATTATTATGTTGGATCAATGATGAATACACCTCTATTAATTATATGATACAGATCATTCCATTATTAATTCTATGATGTGACTATGCATACAATCAGTCAAATATAAGGGTACACCTCTCACCCAATTAACTCATCCCATACTCATTAGTATGATATCCATATGAACAGTATTAGGTAAACACATTGTACTATATATAAAAAATTCACTATGATTTTTTGTTATCCTCATCCTACTACCCTCAGACCTCTAGACACTATTTAGTGGCCTCTATCGATTTGAATTAGATTTATCCATGCATTAAACACAATCATATCCACTCAAATAGTTATATCTAAAAACATATTTTTGATAAAAATATATATTATTAACATATTTAATTATCCAAACACTAAAAACATACATTATTTTTTTTAATAATCTCCATAAGTAGGATCAAAGAATTTAAAGAAAATTTTCATTCATTTGATGAATAATCTCCAACATTTCATATAGAAATTACACTATATGTCATATTACATGAAAACATAACTTGATTGCTTCTTCATTTATTAATCCAATAATTGAGGCTACATCAACTTCATCACCATCCTTGGATAATTCAACTGAAATTTCTATGAACATATATTTAAAAACTTTTTAATTTGTTAACATAAATAAAATCATAAAATCTCATTGAAATCCATTTAAACTCATTTTACTAAGGCATAACTCCATAAAAATGGTCTTTTTAGAAGTGTTGTAGGGTTTTTTGGTGGGTTTAAATCATTATATACAAAATGGTTATGAAACAGTTGGGTGATGATTATAGGGGTAGTTTCAAAAAACATTATTAGTAATGGAATGTGATAAAAAACGAAGAAATGTAATTGTGTGTGGAAGTTTAATTAATGAATTATGTGGTATAAATAATATTTTTATAGTTGAAATTAATTGTAAATAAATTGGTATAAATTGGGGTATAAATTTAAAATTTTATTTTCATTACATTTGTAATTATACATCATATTTGTTATAAACTAGTAGGTCAAAAGTGACTCAATAAATTGTAAAATGTTTTTTATATTTCAAAACATGATAATTTTTATTGATTTTTTGGGATAAATGTAGAGAAATATTTTATTATTGTATGTGGTAGTGATGATAGATTATGGTGGTGAAGGTGTGTGGGTTCTTATTATATGTATGTTTTATTTTTCTTATAAACCCTTTTACCTTTTATTATACATTTCTATATGTATTTTTTTCATTGTTACATATTTACTCACCCCAAGAAATTTTAATACATGTAACTTACACAAAATATTTATGGTTCTATGTGTTTTACTTAATATAACCATGGGTTATGGAATATATATTTGACTAATCACACTTCCTCAATCTCACTTCCAGACATGGTTTAGTTTGTGTTGGTTCATAATAAAGTAGTCATGTAGATGTGGGGATGATGTATATTGACAGTATTCTATGTCCAGAGAAGAGAATGAGGTTAATTTCCTTCATGTTCATGATACCATAAAGAGATATATTTGTGACTACGGTGTGATGTGAAGTGGAGGAATAGATATGTGATATTTTTTTTTAATAATGTCATATTCTAGAATTTATATAATGATAATGTTAAACCCTACATGTATTGGGGTAGGTAGGGTAGTGGTTTTTCCCATATTGGTTGTTATTAGATTTTTATGATTTCATAGATATGTATGGGATGGGATTTCCATGAAATTTTCCATATGTTTTTGAAAGTTAAAAACCATTTTGGAAGTGGTTATTAAAATCATTCTTATTATATTAACCTAATATTAAGTTATTATTCATGGATGTAATATTTGGTGACTGTGCCTTAGTTTGGATTGGTTATAGTTAACATTTTATGTTTATTTTTATGGAGGTTAATCACTAATTTATAAGAATGATAAATTCACATTTTCTAGAGAGATATTTAAGTGGATCATACTATATATACATGTATGTACTCTCCTATATATAAATATATTTTTATAGGCTTCAAATAAAGTCTCTAGTATTGAATTATAGATTATAATGTTAGAACGTGGTGCTGCAGTTTCTGATACTACCAGTAAATTTACAACCTTGAATTTTTTCCAAGAGTTAAGAATTTGTATAACACATTAATTTGTTATAAATTATTGAGGGTTTTCTATTTTATTTTTATATCATTTATTTGATTTCTTGTTCTTTATCATGTTTCTTGTATTTGGGAGTATAATTAAACATTTTTTTTATTTATACCAAGTGTTTCAATTTTAACTAGGTAGATATTTAATGTGGATCCCAGGGGTTACACTTGTCTCAATTTCATTGCTAGGATGGTTTTTTAATAAGGTAGGTTTTGAAAATGTAGTATTAGATAATTGATGGATATTTATGATGAAAATTTAATTTATTAGTCGGTGAGGATTTCATAGTTTTGTTAGGTAATAATTGTTCATCAAAACCAATCTTTGATAATATTGGGAAGACAAAATTGGAAACAAGAAATTAGGGACCTTTATTTTTCCACACATAATGACCTTAATATTATGTAACACCCTAGATGATAAACAAATTACTATTGTGTAGAGATATATGGGATGTTTATACACCATTCATGTTTCTTATTGGGTTTTTTAAGGGGATACCTTGGTCCAAAATGACCAAAGAAAGAATATTATTAAAATAAAATTCACATGAGTTGAAAATACAAGATTATATTAAAATATTTTCATGAAAGGACTTAATATCAGAGAGAAGGTCTTCAAACAAAGTAATATTTTTATCTAATCCCTTGTTGGACAGGCCATCGACAACCTTGTTGGATTATAGATAAACATGTGTGTTGATATAGTTCTTATCGATAATTGAATGATTTCACTCTTTCCAACATGTAGTAATTGGCCCTGCAACATGATTTAAAACATTCCATATAACTTTTACAATGGTCATCGAGTCACATTCAATTTAGATATTTTTCAATGCAAAGAGTTTGGAAAGGGATGTGACATGTTTCATTCTTAGAATGTTATCTTCAAGGGAAATTGTAATTCCATAATTACACTAGAAACATCCAATAATATGATCAAGATGATTTCTGAACACATCACTAGAGCCTGAAGGGCCCATGTTTCCCTTGGAGGTGCCATAATTATTTATTTTGATCTATCCAGGGAGAGGGGCTAGTTTTTATTAGAAATCTATATGATGGATTTCATATGAGTTTTTTAGGTATTGATGAAGTTATAAGATGAGTTAGAAAACCATTAAATGATTGATTTTGTTAAGGATGATGATATTTAGAGGAATACCATATGTGAGTTCCTTTATTTGCGATTTGAATAATATAATGGGACAAGTCCAAATTTTGAGACTAGGGGAGCATGATATTTATTGCTGTATGATTTGACCAAGAGTGTTTTATCTGTTTCCATTAACTAATATCCATCATGCCATTGGTGGATTTTTAATCTTCAATAGTTCATGGTAACAAAGTGTTCATTTGATAATTTATAGAGTTAATTTAATATTGATTTCCTATCAATAAATATAATTATTATTAAGAGGAAAGAGTTTCACACCCTTTATCTTGGGTGATAAGTCATACAAGACCTCATGATCCCATTCTTGGAACTTCTATGCACCAACCCTGATATTTTCCCCAAAAAGAAGTATTTTTTAAAGTGTTTGGTGTAGAAACTATAATGATTCATAATGTATGAATCCCCCCACCCCTCAATTTACACTACCCACATGTCTTGATGTTTATAAGAAGGATATAGTGACTAATAAGATGCAATCACAATCCAGATACACATGGGTGGGAACTCATCCAGGACTCTATATGGATGTAGATGGATAGTCATAGTTGTTGGGATATCCATCATTTTGAGAGGTAATAGTTCATCTCTTTGATCCTTCATCTTTCACTTTGGGGACTAGTAGTTTAATTTTATCCATTGAGAGATATGTGATAATGTGATTTTTATGTAGGATGAGGACATTGGGGTTCTTATTTAATTACTATTATTATGGAAATAAACTATGTCGGTGGATAGATTCCACTAAAACATCATCACCAATGACCACATTGGACATATCACCAACTGAAATAAATATCATTACCATGAATATGATAAACATATGTTATTGGATAGTTATTTTTTATGCTCACCCTTATGGACATCATGTTGAGGATTTCCTTCTAGGTGGTCGTATTAAGCTAGAGGTAGTGGAAATTTGTTGTTTCATTCCACAAAAATATAAATAAAGAACGATATATGTATGTTTGGATGGTCCATATACCTATCATTTACTCAATATTTTTTATTGAATATATATTTTTTCTACTTTATTAAACCAGTCATGGTATATACCATTACACTCACAATGAAGGGAATTTTAATTCTTATTGTGTTTACTTCACTAGTGTGTGGTTGAAATAGTTTATTTTATATATTTCTTGTTTGTTAGTTGATAATGGGGAAATATCACAAATAATGAGATTTATTTCTAGAACAGATAAAATCCTACAATTTCATTCTCTACATTGATTTCATGTATTCTGTTTCTATTTTTATATATTATTAATAGTGTATAGTATTGTTTCCTAATGTGGAATACAAACATACATCACTTGATTAGGACTAGGATTATTATATTTTTCCATTATTTTTTAGATATTTTTTCTTCTTAGATGGATATGATGTCTATGTATTTAATTGAAGAATAGGTGGGGGTGTCCCCTAGTATCATTTGGGAATTTTTGGGTACATTACTCTTAAAATTATGTGGTATTAATAAAATTGGGAGACATTAAATTTATGATATTGTGGAAGTTGGGTTCCTCATTGAAATCAATATCTTTTTATCAGATTGCAACTTTTATACTTTGAGATTTGATTAATTAGACATATGATCTGATACATAAGGGTATGATTTTGTTAAATGTCTCACAATATGATTCTATAGTGTTATTTAGCAAGATTGTTTATAATTTTATATGTTTCTTAATATACTATTATTGTTATAATTTAGTGATACTCAAGAGACATCATCCCATAAAGATGATAGAGTAATTTCTGATTTTTGGAATGTTTCCACCTTGTTTTTTAAGATTTATTTATTTAGGATATCAATAAATGAGAGGAATGGAGGTGGATATCTTGTAGACTACATTTAGGTGATCTATGGAAGTATCATGTTGGTACTTATACCCTTTGGTGTCATTGGTAAAACATATTTGTTGGCAACATTTGAATTGTGTTTTGTGAATTTACAATTATATTTAGGACATAATACATCAATGAAATTGTCATATATACAAAGTAAAAAAAGGTTCATATTATTTATTTATTGGTGTTTAAAATTACATTATACATAAACAAATCAATTGTATTTCTTCAAAAAATAGGATTTAGAGACTTGGAGTGATTTTTTTACAATAGGTGGGCCAACATAGATTAGTGGTTGATTATAAATTTATTAGGGACGTTTGTTCCTGATAAGCACACAATAATATTGTGGAGGTCATTGTTTTGTTGGACTTGTGATAAATTATCAAAGGGTCATTTAATATTTAAACTAGATTATATCCCCCTTAGTAGCTACATGAAACATTATTATGGATTTATTACCCATAAAAAACTTTTAAATACATTATGGAGAGGTTTATAAGTGATCACGTGTTTTAGCAGATTAAGGAGATTATGATGTTAGTGGCTTTTATAAGGTTATTAACTCATTTTGGGATGTTTCAGGATTCTATATAGTGAAGTTACCTCATATATATCAATGAATTTATATCCAAATTAGTGTAATCGTGCTAACCCAAGACCTTGAGTTAGCATTAGAGTTATTTTTTCTAATGTTGTAGTGATATTATCTCATTATAGATCATATTTTGTTCATTTAAAAAACACATAGGGATGAGGTAAATAATTACATTGTTATTTTTGAATCCAATTTTATAGTGTTGTATTAAAATTTTAAAATAATACCACTCTCATTTCTTTTATACTCTAAGGAAATTTTATTTAGTTGTTGATGTGCTAAATTGGAAGTCACATAGAGATTCAATTTAAGATTCTGGGGATTCTTAGTATCTTATGATGAACTTGTAGTTTTCTGTCTTCTTGGAGAGAAGAATAATGGTCCTGAATTATATCATAATATTAAATTTGAATAATCATTTATGTAGAATTCAAATGAGTCTTGATATAGAGACTCAATGGTAGAGGTGATGTTGGGTATTTTATTCCCTAATTATTTCCAGAGGTATGGTTGGAGTATTATCTACATTAGTTGTTGTTTCCGGATGTTTTGTTACCTATGATACATGTGGAGGTTATTTAGGAGATTCATAACACAACATTAGTAGTCCATCCTAATAAATCCAAAAAATGTATCGTTCCTTAAATTGTAAATTTTGGTGGACTTTGGTGAAATTATTCATTATAGAGGATGTATGGAAATATAAAGTTTTCTATAAAGAAAAGACAAAGAATCATGTCAATGATGGTTTATTATATCCAGTAAACATTTACCATTTGATTTTGGAGATAATAATTATGGATTTATCTATTTTTAACCATGATCCCATCGATGGCTAAATGAATTTATCGTTATTATGGATATATTGATGAAGTATTCTCACAATTTACGGGTATAGGTCTCCGATTATATAGATTCTTTAGTTAGGAGGTATATATATAAGGTATTGTGTCTTCATGGGGTACCGAGTATCATCTTTTCTGATAGGGATCCACATTTTAACCATAATCTCTAAGGAGATATATAGTATGATCATGGTTCTCGGTAAAGTCTCATTATTTCTTCCCACTCCTGGATGGATTAATATATAATATGGATAGTTGAAATTATATAGAATAAACTCGGACACTATGTTCAATATTTTGTTGTTTTTTCAATGAATAAACCTCAATTGGTTGAGTTTATTATACTAAAAATTATCACTCCTCCATCAAAATGATCTCACTCAAGGTGTTTTATGGGTATCCATTCATTTATATATTGTAATGGAAAAATATTGGGGAGTAACTACTACATGGATGATTTATAGGGTGGATCATGAAAACGATTGACCAAATGAATAAATAGTAGATGAAGGTGGAGAAATCCAAAAAAAATATTTTTATTAAGAGATATGGCCTTTAAAGATTATCATTAAATCTTATATATGGTTGATGGTTTACCCTCATCAGGGCCAACTAATGTCTAGAAAAGGAATAAATATTTCTACCTATATTATAAAATTTTTATGGTTTTGTGGTTTTATTAAAGGTGTTGTTCATTGGTTGGATATTTCCATATAGTTATACTAGAGTTATTTTCTTTTTTATTGTGTTTGAGCTTCTCTGATATGATCAATAATTACCCCTAGATAATGATTATGGTTACATAGATTTTTAGGATGAAACCTCAAACATGGAGTATCTAGATGAGGTCTATGATCACTAAAAAACAATGTTATGTGGTGAATTTATTCATTTTGTACATATTTTGGTAAGGAATATTGAAATAAAGGATTAATTTTGGCAATTTATTTTACAAATATGTTCTCATTATCCCGAATTGTTTTATGACATGTTTTATTTGATAATTGGATTTAAGACCATATTGAGAATTGAATTTGATTATATTTTAAAATTGTAAATTATTATGATTTCTTTTAAAAAGGTAGATAAATATAACTATTTGAGAAATATCCCTAAAGGGGGTATTTGTTTTGGGAGGTTTAAGTATCCCATTATTATCCATTTTGATTATGGTAGATGAGAATAATTTTTTAAGTATATAATGTAATGACCCAATCCATTCCATCATAATACATTGCATTGTTATATTATTGTGTGTATTAATGTAGGATTATAAGAATTCACACATAGGTTAATATGATAATCTATATAGGAGATGATTACTGGGTCATGGTCATGGGTGTCTCAAAATATAGTGTCGTCTCCTAGAGGGGGAGGTGTTTCATGTTCCCAGTTAGGATCCAGGTATCACTGAGAGGGGGAGGGGGTGAATCAGTGATATATTTTTCTTTTTATGTTTCTAGTTTTTTTGAAACAACCTTCACCTCTTGTAAAAAAGTTTCTTCCCTTCTGAACACACACAACCACAGGAATACAAGATTTACAAGGTTCACTACTCAACAAGAGTAGCTACATCCTTATTATGCTACAGAAACAATCCAGTACCACAAAATCCACTAGAAAACAATCCTTTGATGTGGAATACAACGAATAGGATATACCCTTACACTCGTGTAGCACTTTGAAAACAATACAAGAATGTGTGTGCTCCCTCTTAGCACAAATAGGGTAATGTAATGATTCGGTGCTTCTTAATGAACTTTCAAAAATCAAATCTTTCAAAAAAATTCTTCATTTTCCTACCCAGAAGCTGGTAAGAACCTCCTGGTGTAGACAGCTTGTGTGCCACTCGTTGTTTGTGCGCCTCCCTGTTTGCGTGCCTCACTGCTTGCGTTCCACCTGCTTGTGCGCCTACTCAATACTTGCGTGCCACCATTGAGCACAACTCATAATGTGTGTGCCACCTTTGGCTAATACATAGGACAATTCTTGAAATCATCTCCCTTCATGCGCACCTCTAGAAACATGCACGACAAAACTTGTGTGACACCATACTTGCACGCCTTATAAATAACCCTCATCTTTCGCGCCACTTCAGCTTTCATGCCTCCCTCTGCTACTTGCATGATCAGAGCACCTTCTACTACTTGCATGATCAGATCTCTAATTTTCTCTTAAGTGTCGAGCATGAAAAATGAGGACTCTAGTCATCTATTTATAGGTATTTTGGTGACTTGCGCACCCCATACACATGCACGCCATTCCTACTTGCGCGCTGCTCCATCACTTGCATGCCGCTCCATCACTTGTGAAGCCATCCATCACTAGCACAACACTTTCTTTCCTTTGTCATATTTTGATATGATGATGTTGGAATATCACTTGTAGACATCATACACTTTCACACCACTTATACTTGCGCGCCAAACTTGCGCGCTACTTATACTCACGCGCCACTTTTTGACTTCTGCTCCATTCATTAACTTGTGTTCCACTTTATTTCCATTGTCATATTTTTATGTGATGATGTTGAAATATGACATGCGTGCAACATATACTTGCGCTCCAATACTTTCACACCAATACTTGAATGCCACTCTAGACTTGCGCGCCACTTTCTTTCCTTTTCCAAAATAACTTCTTTACTCTCTCTACTCTTCATAAGGCTTAGATCACAAGTTCTCCAAACTTATGATATTTGTGAAATACAATCAACAAAGAATCGTCTAGTTTCTGGTCCTTTTACAAAGTGAATTGATTTATCTTTTTTGACAAAAAAATACAACACTCTGCAAAGGCTAACTCTTCAAACTGCCATCTCCATCCAACTTGGTCCCAAAAATCTCCCCCTTTGGATTTTGTTGTTAACCAAGATTTATAAATCACTGAACTTTGTAACCTTATGAAATGAATTACTAATCAACAATTCTAAGCCTACGTGAGCTAACTCGTTGTAGGGAACACGAATTATTGATAACCAAAACCATGTTGTCCAAAGGCAATATCATAATCATATCTCTGTATCCTTCTTCAGAACATCTTTCAAAACATCTTTCAGGCTGCTACTTCAGCATTCTTCACTTCTTCAACATTCCTGCAATACAAAAAACATTCATACAACAACTCCAACAAACAATTAGAATAGTACACACATATACATGCTAAATTCACAACTTACCCACAACTCCCCTTTATGCATGCATATATAAGGATAGATTTATGAAACAATTCTCCCCCTTGACCACACTATCCAAAGGAAAGACGAGAGATGTGATAGAAACATGTGACTTAACCATGATGAGGAGGAGGTTGGACACCCATGTGTAACCTCAATTTTTCAAATGGTTCCTTCAGTAAAGGTTTTGTGAATATATTATCCACTTGTTCACATGTAGAAACGTACTCCAGCCTCAATTCATTTTTCTCCACCTGATCTTTGATGAAGTGGTACTTTATATCAATGTTCTTTGAGCGAGAATGTTGTACTGGATTTCTTGTAAGATTGATTTCACTCTGATTATCACAACCCAAGAGCAATGGTATCTTTACTTTAACAAGTAGATATTCCAGCTGAGTCTTCATCCACATTAGTTGAGTTGTAGCTTGAGTAGCAGCAACATACACAACATCAGATGTAGTGAGAGTTACTGAATTATATTTCTTGGTATCCCAACTAACACAACCTTTCCCCAGAAATAATACTCTACCATATGTGAATCTTTGATCATCAACGTTTCCTACCAACCAGCATCAGAATACCCGGATAGATCAATATTTCCTGAGCCATCATACCTGATTCCAAAATTTATTGTGCCTTTGATATATCTAATAATTTTTTTCCAGCAATCAAATGTGATTGTTTAGGAGCACTCTGAAATCTTTCACATAAAGTGACATCATAGACGATGTTGGGTCTTGAGGTAGTCAAATACAATAGAATTTCAATCAGCTTGTGAATCTCTTTAAGATCATCTTCCTTGCCTTATCCATGTTTAGACAACTTGGTTCCCACTGAAATTGGTGTGGAAGCTGGTTTTGAATTTTCCATTCCAAACTTCTTATGAAGTTCCATATCATACTTTTCTTGAGAGGGAAAAACATTTTCAACTTCTGTGAAATTTGTATCCCAATAGAGTACTTCATTTCTCCCAGCATGGACATCTCAAATAACTTCTTCATCTCCTCGGAAAATTTTTCTCATGATCTTTCATAATTTCTAGAAAATATAATATCATTGACATAAACAATAACTATCAGTGGAAACTGTTGACATTCCATGATTTAGAGATTGTTGTCAACTCTCCCTTTCTTAAATTTCATCTTCTTTAAGCATGTATCTAATTTAGAATTCCATGGTCTCGGAACCTGTTTTAGCCCATAAAAATCCTTCTTCAATATGCACACATAACTTTCATCCTTTCCAATAACAAATCTACAAGGTTGATCAATGTAAACTTCCACATCAAGGTAACCATTCAAGAATGCAGATTTTACATCCATTTGAAAGATTTGGTAACCTCGTTTTGCAGGAATAACAAGAAATATTCTGATTGTTTTTAATCTTACCACCATATCAAATGTTTCCACAAAGTCAATACCATCAATTTGTGAATACCCTTTCCAAACCAATCCTGATTTGTTTCTTATTACGTTAACTTCTTCATTCAGCTTGTTCCGGAAACCCCACTTTGTACCAATATTGTTCTTGTTTTCTGGCTTGGGTACAAGTACCCAAGTATCATTCTCCTATATTGGATCAAGCTCTTCATTCATTGCATGAACCCATTATAGATTCTTAAATTATTCATTTACATCATTCGGTTCAACTTTCAAACAAAGAGATGTATGTTATATAACATTCGTTTTTCTTCTTGTTGGAACCCTCTGATTTGTATCTCCAATAATGTTATGAGCCTCCAGTTTCTTCCTCAACCTAGGATGAGTTGTTTGAACTCTATCAGAATCACTCGAGATCTCTGAGTTAGATTCCTATTCATGAGTAGGAATTACAAAGTCTGCAACATTATCAAAATTGTTAACAAAATCTTCTCTATCCTGCTTGACTCCCATATCAACATATGACTGATTTTCTTTATCAGATTTTTGATCAACTTTTACATCTGAAGAATAAATAATTCTTCTTGTTTCTTTATTGAGTCATCTATATCCTCTTCCTTCTAGAGCATAGCCAATAAAAATTCCATCATCTTCTCTTTGATCAAACTTTCCAAGGTTTCCACCTTTCTTATTTATAATTCATGGACTCCAAAATACTCATAATTGTTTTAGACATGGAGTTTTTTCATAGAACATTTCCTGTGGAGTCATATCTGAGTTTGGCCTATCAAAGCATCAGTTCTAAATATAAATAGAAATGCTCATGTCTAGCCTCCAATAATAATGAGAAAGTCTATGTTCAAGTAACATAGTTATACCCATTTCCACAAAACTTTGATTCTTTCTTTCAGCATCCCCATTTTGTTGAGGTGTGTATGGTGAACTGAACTCATGCCTAATTCTATGTTTCTCAAGGTAACATTCAAACACTTGATTCTTATACTCACCACCATTATCATTTCTCAAATTCTTCACTAAATACTAACATTCCTTATCTTCTCTCCTCCTGAAAGTCATAAACATTTTCAGAGCATCTGACTTATGTCTCATGTACATAACACAAGTAATGCGAATAAATTCATCCATGAAAGTATCGAATTAATTATCTCCATTTGTTGATTTCTTTCTCATTGGTCCACATATATCAGAATGTATAAGATCCAAGGGTTGTTTTGAATGAATTTTTACTCTCCAATGAAAAGAGTTTGTAATCTTCCATTTTTCTCAGATAGTGCAACACCAATCTATTCTTCTTGATAAATCAGGAATATCTCAGACACTATCTTACATTTATAAGATACACATGTTTCTCTAACACATATATCCCAACCTTTTATTCCATAACTTATTTTCATCCACCATGCCCATGTAACAATAATTTTGTACTTCACCAACTTGGAACAAGTTTCCTTTTGTACGTTTGCCTCTTGTAACTATATTTCCATCATTTTCACATTTCATAACAAACCCATATTTTCTAAATATAACATTGTTTCCATGATTACAATGTTCATAAACACTCATATGATTATGTTTCAACCCATAAACATATAATGATTTCTTAGATTTCATTTTTTATTTTCCGATGATGGCTGATCCAACACCTTTGATTCTCACAGATTCATCATTTCCAAATGTAACAGTTCCTTCATTGAAGTCTTTCACATTCTTCAGCAACATTAACTCTCCTATCATATGAGAAGAACAACCACTATCAAGAATCCATGGACGTCCTACTTTTTTTGATTTCAAAGAATTTTCTACAACAACATCATTTTTTAATCTTTTTCCATCACTTTATGTTGTGATTCCTCTAATTTCCTAGCCAGGTCAATGTGTTCGGGCGAGACAACCATGCACTCTTACTTTTTGGACTTATCAGACATTTTCCATTTAGCTTTTAAAAACTTTGGATTTTTTGAATTAGTAAGAATCTTTTGTTACTCTGGTAACACACTAAGACAACCCTTGGAAAGATGTCTAGGCCGATCACATCTTTCACAAATAGTTTCTATTGGTTGGAACCTATTTTCAACTTTCACACCAGTCTTCTTAGATATTTTCTAAAATTTATTTGGATACTTTATATTTTGAAAGGATTAACTCCCCCTCAATCCTTGTCTTTCAAAACCTGTGGAATAGTTGTAATGTTGTTGGTTAAACCAACACATATTTTCTATGCATTCGAATCCGCCACAATACCAGCAATAACCATAGATAGAATATTTACCTCTAAAACTTATATACTGACTAGATTTATGAACATGTTTCTCAACAACCTTCTTAATATAACTATGTTGACCATAAACATTCATGTTTTCATTTGTAACTCCCTTTCTAATTTCATATTTAACATCACTAGAAGTATTATAAGTCTTTATTGACTCATGATTTTTATGCACTCCTAATTTTTCATCATTGATGACATTGACCACATACATGGTCTTTCCATCCTTGTTCTTATCAAAACAATTTATGTCTTTCATTTATACCATTGAAGGTAAATTTTGTGGACCCTTGTTTGGTTCACTCTTACTGCAACATTCACCAACTTCTAGGATAGAATTTTTGAAACTGATATTTATTTCTTTAGCTTTATAAAGTTTCTGTTGGACATGTTCCAACTCTTCTTCTTTTTTCCTTCAACTTTACTTCAAGATGATCATTATGATTCTTTGTATTTTCAAGAGAATTTTTCAGATCATCAATCTCTTTTTCCAAATTTATTTTCTCATGAGTAAAACTTTCTTGATTGTTTAATGTGGAATTTTCATTTATCAGCTTGTTGTTTTCCTTATCAAGCCTTCTGATCTTCCTCAATCATTCCATCAACTCTTCATTTAGATGATATTAAAGTTGAGTTTCTTCTTCTTCTGAACTGTTGCTCTCGTACTCTTCATTATTTACTATATCAATAAAGGTATTCTCCCTAGATTTTTCAGTATATAATTTCTCAGATTCATCTTACCTATCTTCTTCATCTCAATCTTTAGATAAAAAGATTCTTTTTTTATTTGAAAAACTTTTTAGCCTTCCCCTTTGAAAAATATTTATCTTTGTCAGCTTGTTTCTTCCACAACCTTATTGGACTTCTTTTATCTTCATCATTGTCTTATTTTTTATTATTTTGAGGACAACTAGACGCAAAGTGACCAACGAATCCACACTAAAAACATTTAAAGGGAAGTTTACCCTTGTATTTCCATGTACCTCTTTTCACATTCAATGAAAACAAGTATAAAATTTCATCAAACTTTTTACGTACCTCATCTTCAAAATCAGATTCACCAGGACCATCTTCAATAAGAGTCTTCTTTGACTTCTCTCTCTTTATAGACTTGAATGAAATTTCTCTATCAGCTTTTGTTTTTCCATTCATAGCCTTATATCTTCTCATCTCATAAGTAATGTGAGTGCTATGAAAATCATCGAAAGATAATGTTTCAGGGTCTCTATCATCTAATGAAGACACTTTAGCATCAAACTTGTCCGGAAGAATTCTCATGATCTTTTCGACAACTGTATAATCCTCCAAGGTTTTACCAAGACTTCTGAATGTACTGACAATATCATTTATCCAGGTAAATAAATCCCCAAAAAATTCAGATTCTCTGATTTTCAAATATTGATACTTCAGTCTCCAGATTTATAGTTTATCCTTCTTCACTTTTTTTCCTCTATAGATATTCTTCAGTTTGTCCCAGACTCATTTGGATGTAGAAACACCTTTCACTCTTAAAAATTCACTCTCTGAAATAGATGATAGTAACACGTTTTTAGCTCTTCCATCATTCTCAAGGTTCTTTTTATCGGTAGGATTAAGAGGAACCTTTTCATCAACAGCAGTAAATTCATCTATTGTAGTTTCAAAAACTTCATATCCAAGAGACATAAGATAAGGCATCGTTCTGTCCTTCTAGATGTGATAGATATTTCCATCAAAAATCGGAATTGTAGAGACCCCAAACTTGACGTACATGGACATTACATTACTTTTTCGGAATACTTAATACATAAAAAGAAACCAACACTCAAGGACCGTAATAGTTTAGTGTCTTTGGAAACTCAGAACAAAATCTTCTAATCATAGTGAAAGATCTTCAACATCTGCTATAAAGATCTTCCCCTTTTGTTTTCTTAACTAAATCCATTCTTTATATCCTGGGGAAAAGAAAACATATAAAGTGTGAGATCAAATTCTCAGTAAGGGTAAGCATGGAAAAAATAAAACAAACCATATACATCTGAACTTAAAAACACGAACATAATGTTTGAACATAAAAATCTTGAGCAATTACATTAAACATGGCAGTACGTAAGAAATAGATCATAAAGAAACAATAATCATGATAAAATAGCATGGTAATAAAACATTTAATTGTGGAAAACCATTAAGCACATGATATGATTTCCATAGTATCCAAGGCACTGCTACTAAGACCATCTTAGTGGAAAAAGTCCATTTTAGATTCGAGTTCACCCCTCATTCCAGTCCTGTATCACTGAACTAGACTAACTTACCATTCCATCCATGTCTATATCATGAGATATAAATCTTTACCCATTGCATTGGAGGTAGATATAAGTCCCACCTATCTCATAATGAAATCATTCTTACATGTTCCACAAATAAACATAAATCATTCATCATAACCCAATGAATAAAATGGGTTTCATAAACATCATCACATCATAACATAATCCATATAAAACAAATGGATATCATTTCATCAAAAGAAAAGGGAAACCATGTAAATCATAAAGACATTAAACGTGAAACCTAGAAATAAGAAATAATGTCATCTTAGATGGAAAATTGTTTTTATAAAACACTTGAAATGAATTCTTGAGGAAAATATCCTTTATTCTTCAAAATCATTTTCATTTCCGAAGATGCCATGCAATTTTAAAATAAAATGAATTTGCTGAAAATAGTCATGAAATCCTGTAGAGTAAGCTTCATGAAAATAAGGTGTTACGAAATCGTAAAAATATATTCATGCCGTATATGTTAAAAAAACATTCTCCTCATACTTTTAACGGAAAAGGCAAAAAAAGTACCTTGTAACGTAAAAAAAAGAAATATTACTTTCATACCATGTAGTAAAAGTCAAAAATGGGTAAAAATGACTTTAAACATACATGAAACCATTTTTAGAAAACAAGGACATAGATGATAAATATAACACCAGTAAATACTTACGAATAAACAATCTCGGATAAAAACGAGATTGGAAAAGTTAACCCTTACTTTATGTTTGATATGCTTCATATGTATCTAAACCTCATGTATAATGATTTAAATAATGTCATTGACTTATTACAGAATCATATTCATTATTATGATATCATATATGGTTCACTTAGGACTTTATATTACCCATTCTTTTGTAAATTCCATGTTAAAGCAGTGTTTTGGGTAAAATCATTTCAATTGTCGTACGTGTTTCGATTTGATGTTCTTGATATTATTACTTATATTTTTATTTAATTAATTCCATAATGTAAAATATTATTTATATATAAAATATTTTCATCATATAAATATATAAGATAGATTGAAATACACAGTTTATGGAGACGGTAGGCCGTACGTACGTATGAACACTATTTTTGTTTCATTATTGAATTGAATGGAATTAACTAAATGAAAAATATATGTAAATAAATCCAGTATCATTATTTTGTAATATAATTCATGATTATTTATTATATATACACTTTAAAATCATACTTGAATGGTTAATCATGGAAAATGAATCTCATCACGTTCGTGGAGACGGTAGCCCGTACGTATGCACGAGCGATGATATCGCTCCCATTATTATTTAATAGAATTGGAGTGAATGATATAATATATCAGAATAATTATGATGTAATAATAACCATATATAGTTATTATTTACACCATTATACCCATCCAAGTAAGGTGGTGGTTGAAAAACTAATTACACAACGGCGTAGAGACGGTATTCCGTACGTATGCACGCGCGATGATTTCATTTTCTGTAGGATAAATAGAAGGTGAAATGGGGTTCTTTAATATTTATAATATCATATAAGTATATTAGTGATACTGATTGTATTACTTTACAATGAACAACTAAAGAAGATGAAGTTGAAGAATAAATAAACTTGAAAGAATCGGTAGAAGAGATTACCTCTTCTTCGACGCACCTCTTGTAAGCTTTCTTTTAAGGCACTAGAGTTGGTCTTTTGAGGAGACCATAACCACTATAATGTTTCTAGGGATTTTGAGAAGGTAAATTGGCATGGTTTTGCTGAGATTGAAAGCTCAATGATATGTAAAGAGGAGAGGGAGGAGATGCCCTTTTATAATGGAGGAGAGGGGAACCTTTGGAAAGTGACAAACTATTATTGTATTATAAACTTATCTTCGGTTTCAAAAGGTCCGAAAATCATTAAATATGAATATAAGATGACTCATGGTCGAAATAAAATCATCCAATCAGAATTGGATATGTTTTGGATAATATTTTAATCATTATAATCTTATTTTTTAAAATCATTTATTAATGAGGTAAATATTGCATCATTATTGTGTCATAAATAATATAATTTATTTTAGGTATAAAAATTATAAAACAAATACCATAATTTGTGAAATATTTTTAGCGTTCCAATGAATATTTATAGTCGAAAATATAATTTATATAACCCCTTATAAAAATTAATTACTAAATGATTTTTGTTAATATCAATTTTGTCTTTATATTAAATTAATTAATCCAAATTGTCATTATCACTACCAAGTGGCTCGATGGGGTCCCAAAATATACCCAAGTATGCCCATGGTCTGCCACTACCCATAACATATGGTTAGAAAAAGTTTTAAGGTAATTTAGAATTATTATAATATTCTTTTAACCTTGAATTACTCAATTTACCTTTAACCGCGGTATATAAAAGTCAAAAGTTACTATTCACCAAAATTTTTTTTTCATCTTATTGAACCACATTTTACTTTTTGATAACAACCATGTATGTCGGATTTTTGAAATTCATTTCACAGATGTGGTAAAATTTCTTTTAAATGAATGAGTCAGTTTTTTTAACTACCACTAAGTGGTTTCACTATTCATCAAAAATTGATGTTTTTCAGAAAAACACCAAAAATTCAGTGTAAGATATATTTAATATTCTGAATAAAAAAATGATGTATTTTTTTTTTAAATTCAAAACAACGAAGTGGCATTAATTAATTTTAAAATTAATTCCCGTTATCGAAACAAATAGCATGTCTTTAAGAAACAATAACTATCAAAAGATCGTCACTTGTTTTTGTCAAATTTCAAAGTGAAATTAATTCCAATGACCAACATTGGATTAAATGATAAAAATATATTCTAATTACACTTTAAAACCAATTAAAAATCTAATATAACCATATAAATTATTGCAATGAAAAAAGTTTTTTTTAATTAAAATATAGAGTGTTTTTACTATTCATTAAAATATGAAAGTTTTCAGAATAATATGAAAATTTTATCAAAATTAAATTTTTATATCCTAATTCCATTTATGAAATTTATTTTGTCAAATTTAACTTATAACCATTTCAAAAAGTAGATTTAATGTGGGTGCGCCATCAAAAGGCGGAAAAACTGTATTTTCTGAAAAATACTTATTTTACCTGAAAAAATTATTTTGTTCTCATACCATGTTCTAGAAAATGATTTTGATGAATAATAATGTTATAAAATTTAAAATTTATCTGATACTATTCATAATGGCTAGTTCATAATAATATTATTACCATATATTGTTGTTTTTTGGAACATGGTACTGCGTACAACACACGCTATAGAGGAAAGTCGTGATTGCGTGTAATGCAAGCCAAGCCAGGGTTGCGTGTTGTGCAAGACTCCTTCGTTTTTTTATAACCAAATCCAACAATATTTCATTTATACAATGAATATATATATATATATATATATAATTACACTCAATTTTTCATAGAATGAGCACTATCAAATGAACTTGAAATTGTGTGTAACACAATCCAAGAATAGTGTTGCGTATACTGCAAGATAATACGGTGTTGCGTATAGCATAAGATAATCATGGTGTAGCGTACAACATAAGACATCGATGAAATTAAAAATAATAATTCTCATAAAATCTCTGGTTGTTACATTCTACCCCCCTTAAAATGAATTTCTCCCTCAAAATTCGTCGAGGTTATAAATGGTTTACCACATGAAAGTTTCTTTCATAGAAACCGATATCGTAAAAAGGAATACTAAAACTTAATTTTAAAACATAAATTGTAAAACCTTATGGTTACTCAAATTAACTCATCACTGGGTTTCCACATAAGAGAACATATGTGAAACTATGGATATGGAAGAGAAATCTAACCAGCAAGTTATGATGGAGAGTGGTAGAGAACAGGTCTATGAAAAAAATTTAATAGGTACAATGCCATAAATTTTTGATGATCTAAGGTACCATCTAATTCATCAGATATAAGAGCACCGGGACATCATTTTAGGGTTTCAAGATCATTTCCCAAATGTTGAAGAATTTTTAAATTAAGATAAATACTTACTTGATTTTGGTACAATCTCAACATTTCTCGTGCCTCAATCAATTTCCACTTTTTCTCTTAAAGAAATGAAGTTGAATTTGTCTCTGTGAAGTGTTAGCAGATCATACGATAGAATGATAGGTTATTCAATCTATCTCAAAAAGAAGGTTAACAAAATTTATATACCTAAGTGAATCTATTGTGAGATTAGTCGTATATTGTAGAGACCAATGCTTGACATAAATGTACATTACATTTCATTTTCGGAATACTTAATACATAACAAAAACCAACAAATAAGGACAGTAATAGTTTAGTGTCTTTGGAAACTTGAAAAAATAATCTTCTAATCATGGTGAACGATCTTCAACATCTCCCATGAAGATCTTCCCCTTTTGTTTTCTTACCTAAAAACTTTCTTTATATCTTGGGGAAAAGAAAACATATAAAGGGTGAGCTCAAATACTAAGTATTGTTAGGAATGGAGAAAATAAAACAAACCATATACATGTGAACTTAAAAACATGAACACAATGTTTAAACATCAAAATCTTGAGCAATGAAATAAAACATGGATGTACATAAGGCATATATCATAATGGAATATCAATCATGAAAATATAGCATGGGAATAAAACAATTAATTGTGGCAAACCATTAAGCACTTTATATGTTTTCTATAGTATCCAAGGCATTACTGCCAAGACCATCTTAGTGGACAAAGTCCCTTAGTGAATCGAGTTCACTCCTCATTCCAGTCCTGTATCACTGAACTGGATTAACTTGTCATTCCAGACATTTCTATCTCATAAGATATAAATCTTTACCCAATGCATTGGATGGATATATAGGTCCCATCCATCTCATAATGAAATCATTCTTACGTGTGCCACAACATAAGCATAAATCCTTCATCATAACCAAAAGAATAAAATGGGTTTCATAAACATCATCCCTTCATAACATAATACATATAAAAAAATGGAAATCATTTCATCATAAGAGAAGTGAAACCATGTAAATCATAGAGACATTATACTTGAAACATACACATATTAAATAATGTCATCTTAGATGGAAAATGGTTTTGATAAAACACTTGAAATGAATTCTTGAGGAAAATATCCTTTCTTCTTCAAAAGCATTTTTTTCACAAAATGCCATGATATTTTAAAATAAAATGATTTTGTTGAATATAATCATGAAATATTGTAGAGTAATATTCCTGAAAATAAGGCTTTATGAAAACCATAAAAATCCATTCATGCCGTATAAGTTAAAAAAACATTCTCCTTGTACTTTTAACAGAAAATTCAAAAAGTTCTTTGTGTGGTAAAAAAAAGTAAGATTCCTTTTATAACATGTGGTAAAATTCAAAAATGGGTAAAAAGGACTTTAAACATACATGAAACCATTTTTAGAAAATATGGTCATGGATGATAACAATAACCCAAGTAAATACTCACGAATAAACAATCTCGGATAAAAACGAGATTGGAAAAGTTGCCCCTTACCTTAGGTCTGATATGATTCATATGTATCCGAACCTCCTGTATAATGATTTAAATATTGTAGTTGACTTATTACAGATTAATATTCATTGTTATTATTTCATATATGGTTCACTTATGACTTTATATTACCCGTTCTTTTGTAAATTCTATGTTAAAGTAGCGTTTTGGGTAAAATCCTTTCATTTATCATATGTGTTTCGACTTGTTGATCTTGTTATTATTACTTATATCATGATTTAATTAATTCCCTAATTTAAAACATGATTTATATATAATATATATTCAGAATGTAAATATATATGATAGATCAAAATACCGTTCATGGAGACGGTAGACCGTACGTACGCATAAATGTTGTTTTCATTTCCTTATTGAATTAAATAGAATTAAGTAAATGAAACATTTATGTAAATAAATCTATTATCATTATTAGGCAATATAATTCATGATTATTTATTATATATAGACATTATAATAATACTTGAATGGTTAATCATTGAAAATGAATCTTGTTGCGTTCATGGAGACGGTAGTCCGTACGTACGCACGAGTGATGATATCGTTCCCATAATTATTTAATATAATTTGAGTGAATGATATAATATATCAGAATCATTATGATGTTTTAATAACCATATATAGTTATTATTTACCCCATTATACCTGTCCAAGTAAGGTGGTGCTGGAAAAACTAATTACACCACGATGTGGAGACGGTATTTCGTACGTACGCACGCGCGGTGATTTGGTTTTCCGTAGGATGGATATATGGTGAAATGTGGATTCTTCATATTTATAATAACATATTAGTATATTAGTCATACTAATGTTATTACTTTATAATGAAATAACTAAAGAAGAATAATTTGAAGAAGAATGAAACTTGAAAGAATCGGTAGAAGAAATTACCTCTTCTTTGACGCATCTCTTGTAACAATCCTCTTAAGGCACTAGAGTTGGTCTTTTGAGGAGACCATAACCTCTATAATGTTTCTAGGGAAGTTGATAAGGGAAAATTTTAGGGTTTTTTCGATCTTGAAGGCTCAAAGTTGTGTAAAGAGGAGAGGGAGGTGGTTCTCTTTTATAAGGGAGGAGGAGGGTACCTTTGGAAAGTGTGAAAATATTACTTTATAATAAACATATATTAATTTTAAAAAGGTCCAAAACTATTTATAGATGAAGATAAGATGACTCATCGTCGAAAAAATATCATCCAATCATAATTGGACATGTTTTGTATAATATTTTAATCATTATAATCTTATTTATTGAAATCATTTATTAATGAGGTAAATACTTCATCATTATTGTGTCATAAATAATTTACTTTATATGATGTCTAAAAATTATAAAAAAATACCATCATGTAGGAAATAGTTATATATTTCCAATGAATATTTACAGTTGAAAATATAATTTATATAACCCCTTAAAAAATTAATTACTATATGATTTTTGTTAATGTCAATTTTGTCTTTAAATAAAATTAATTAATCCAAATTGTGATTATCACTACCAAGTGGCTCAATGGGGTCCCAAAATCGACCCAAGGATGACCATGGTTGGCCAATACTCAACAAATATTGTTAGAACAAGTGTTAAGGAAAATTTTAAATATTATGATATTTTTTTAACATTGAATTACGCTATTTACCTTTAACTGCGGTAAATAAAATTCAAAAGTTACTATTCACCAAAAATTATTTTCATCTTATTGAACCACATTTTACTTCTTGATAACAACCATGTATGTTGGATTTTTGAAATTCAATTCACAGAAGAGGTAAGATTTCATTTAAATGAAAGAGTCGGTTTTTTTAACTACCACTAAGTGGTTTCACAATTCATCAAAAATTGAAGTTTTTCAGAAAAATACCAAAAATTCAGCCTAAGATATATTTGATATTCCAAATTCAGAAATGATGTCTATTTTCCAAATTAAAAACAAAGAACTGGAATTAATTAATTTTAAAATTAATTCCCGTTATCAAAATAAATAGCGTGTTTTTAAGAAACAATAACTATCAAAAGATCGACACTTGTTTATGTCCAATTTCAAAGTGAAATTAATTCCAATGACCAACAATGGATTAAATGGTAAAAATAAATTATAATTACACTTTAAAACCAATTAAATAGATAATATAACCATATAAATTAATACGATGAAAAACATTTTTTTAATTAAAATATAGCGTGTCTTTACTATTCATTAAAATATGAAAGTTATCAGAATAATATGAAAAATTTATCAAAATTAAATTTTTATATCCGGATTACAAGGAAGAATTTTATTTTGTAAAATTAAACATATAAACATGTCAAAAACTATATTTAATGTGGATGCACCCTCAAAAGGCGGAAAAACTGCATTTTAAAAAAAAACTTATTTTACCCAAAAAATTAATTTTGTACTCATACCATGTTCTAGAAAATGTTTAAGATGAGTAATAATGTTATAAAATTCAAAATGTAGTTGATACTATTCATAACTGCAAGTTCATAATAATATTATAACCATATATCATTGTTTAGTGAAACCCGGTACTGCGTATAACACACGCTATCGAGGAAGGTCGCGATTGCGTGTAATGCAAGCCAAGTCAGGGTTGCGTGTTGTGAAAGACTCCTTCATTGTTTCATATAATATAATCCAAGAATATTTCATTTATACATTGAATATATGTATATATACACACACTCAATATTTCGTAGAATGACTACTATCAAACAAACTTGAAATTGTGTGTAACACAATCCAAGAATAGTGTTGCATATACTGAAACTAATACGGTGTTGCGTATAGCGCAATATAATTTTGGTGTAGCGTACATCACAAGAAATCAATGAAATTAAAACAAATAATTCTCATAAAATCCCGGGTTGTTACATTCTACCCCCCTTAAAATGAATTTCTCCCTCGAAATTCATCGGGGTTATAAATGGTTTACTACTTTAAAGTTTCTTTCATAGAAACCCACATCGTAAAAATGAATACCAAAACTTATCTTTAAAAACTAAAGTATGAAACATAACGGTTACCCAAATTAACTCATCATTGGGTTTCCACATAGGAGAACTTAGGTGAAAATATGGATATGAAAGAGAAATCTAACTGTCAAGTTCTGATGGAGAGTAGTAGAGAACATGGCAATTAAAAATCCAATAATCACAAATCCATAAATTTGTGATGATCTATGGTACCATCTGATTAATCATATATGAGGACACTAGGAAAACAATTTTGGTTTTCAAGATCATTTCCCTAATGTTGAATAATTTTAATTAGAATAAATACTTACTTTATTTCGGTACAATCTCACCGTTGTTCATGCCTTGAACAATTTCCACTTCATCTCTTAATGAAATGAAGTTGAATTTGTCATTATTGAAGTGTTAGCAGATAATGTGATAGAATTATGGGTCATTCCATCTGTCACAAACAAAAGGGTAGAAAAATTTATCCAATATACATAAGTCCATTTATGGTGAGGTTAATCATATATGATTCCAAAAATGGACTTATACATCATCTATCATACCGCTTAATAAAATAAAATTCGTTTTTACTAACCAGGGACTTCCTGTAGGCCAGTGGTATGTGATAAAAGCCTATCGCACTTCAGTTGTGGGTTCGATTCGCGCAACCTTGTCTGACGCGATGGGTTGTCACCCGTCCTATGAGTTGTTCTTTTTCTAAAAATACACTATTATAACATTATAGAAATAATAACGAAAAAAATTCTAGCCTTAAACAATACTATCTAATGTTTGACATAATCCATTCCAATCTTTAGACTTATCCAATATACATCTGTCCAATATCATAGTATAAAGAAAACGATTACTGGAAAGGCCACATAACAAGCACGTGAATACCATCATTTATCCCCCATATATCATAAGATATATGTTGTTGGTTACATTCCAAACATGTGAATACCTTAATCATGTATTCTTTGGAAACATGAATTACCATAGAACCTTAGTGAAAACATGAATTCTATCAAAAGTAAACTATTTCCGCATACCAAAATCCCAAAATTTCTATATAATCAAACCACGAAATAACTTTGTCCTTATATCAGTCATGAGCTCATTCATACTATCCAACATCTCATTATCTCCTTATCCTTTCATTATGCACATATCATCTACTATCCAAAAATATTTTAATAACCTTACATGGTTATCAGTACCATTCAACATAATCTTTCAAAAGCATAAGGAAAAAATAGTGTAACAATCCTTAGATGTCTCATTATTCCATAGTACCATGAGATTACTTATACAACATTACTCTTGATAAACATGTAATCATTCCACTACCTTTTTAAACCATTGACAGAGCATGAACAATTATTTCATCTCACATATAATTTTAGTCTCTTCATCATCATTAATATAAATACTACCCATACGATCATGCTGATTCTTTTCATGAGACTTTCCCATAGGGCATTGGTTTGCATAATGCCCGGACATTCCACATTTAAAACAATTATCCATTTTTGATGTCTTAGCAATACCATTATCCTTGCCCATGGTGTCAAATGAACCTTTTCCTTTACAATTACTGGCTTTGTGTCCTTTTCCTCACCCAAATCATCTTCCAGATCCTTTGAAACATTCTCTCTAATGCCTCGTCCCACATGATTTACATGAGAAAAATTGAACTTTATTTCCTCTATGATCATCATAAAACTCCATCTTTCTCTTATTAGATGAATCTAAAAACTTACCAAAGTTGAGATTGTTGATCATATTATGAGATTTTTGATTAGTCATAATGACGATATGTGGTCCTCCGGATCAAATTTCATTTGGTTTCTCATGAAGAATATCATTCCATTTTCCATCATATCCTTTATTATCGTCAATCTTCCTGTTTCCATCCATTTTCTAAAACCCAAAAAAAATAGTGTGAGAGGAAAAAATCCTAATCAAGGGAGCGTACCATCAATATCTAACATCTTAGGTTTAATTATAATGTCTTTACTGTAATTCTAGGACTATAAACTATACATATACTTAACCTTAGGGACATCCCTAGACATACCTTAGAAATATCTCTAGGGATCTCACTAATGTTTTCACATCCTAGTTTCCGAAGGTTAACTAAAATATTCCTATGATACCAACTGTAGAGACCCATGCTTGACATACAAGGACATTACATTTATTTTTTGGAATAATTAATACATAACAAAAACCAACACACAAAGACCGTAATAGTTTATTATCTTTAGAAACTCGAAAACATAATATTCTAATCGTGGTAAAAGATCTTCAACATCTCCCATAATGATCTTCCCATTTTGTTTTCCTACCTAAAACCTATATTTATATCTTGGGGAAAAGAGAACATATAAAGGGTGAGCTCAAATTATCAGTATGGGTAATCATGGAGAAAATAAAACAAACCATATACATTTGAACTTAAAAACATGAACACAATGTTTAAACATCAAAATCGTGAGCAATGAAATAAAAAATGGTAGTACGTAATGCATAGATCATAATGGAACATCAAACATGAAAACATAGAATGGGAATAAAACATGTAATTGTGGAAAACCATTAAGCACTTGATATGATTTCCATTGTATCTAAGGCATTGTTTCCAGGACCATCTTAGTGGACAAAGACTCTTACTGAATCGAGTTCACTCCTTTTTCCAGTCCTGTATCTCTGAACTGGATTAGCATGTCAATCCAACAATTTCTATCTCATGAGATATAAATCTTTACCCAATTCATTGGAAGGAGATATAGGTCCCACCCATCTCATAATGAAATCATTCTTACATGTGCCACAACATAAGCATAAATCACTCATCATAACCCAAAGAATAAAATGGGTTTCATAAACATCATCCATTCATAAAATAATCCATATAAAAATGGATATCATTTCATCATAAGAGAAGTTAAACTATGCAAATCATATAGACATTATACTTGAAACATACACATATGAAATAATTTCATCTTATATGGAAAATGGTTTTGATAAAACGCATTAAATGAATTCTTGAGGAAAATATCCTTTCTTCTTTAAAATCATTTTCTTTTCAAAAAATGCCATGAAATTTTAAAAGAAAAGGATTTTGTTAAAAATGATCATGAAATCATGTAGGGTAAGCTTCATGAAAATAATGCATTATGAAACACGTAAAAATCCATTCATGCCGTATAATTTAAAAAAACATTCTCCTCGTAGCTTAAACAGAAAATTCAAAAAGTTCTTTGTGTGGTAAAAAAAGTAAGATTCCTTTTAAAACATGTGGTAAAATTAAAAAATGTGTAAAAATGACTTTAAACATGCATGAATTTTTTTTTATAAAATATGGTCGTGGATGATAACAATAACCCCAGTAAATACTTACGAATAAACAATCTTGGATAAAAATGAGATTGGAAAAGTTATCCCTTACCTTAGGTCCGATATGCTTCGTATGTATCTGAACCTCCTGTGTAATGATTTAAATAATGTCATTGAATTATTAAATTATCATATTCATTGTTATTATATCATATATGGTTCACTTATAACTTTATATTACCCGTTCTTTTGTAAATTCCATGTTAAAGAAGCGTTTTGGGTAAAATTGTTTCATTTATCGTACGTGTTTTGATTTTTTGTTCTTCATATTATCACTTATATCCTGATTAACATAATTTCAGAATGTAAAACAATATTTATATATAATATATATTCAGCATATAAATATATATGATTGATCTAAATGCACTATTCAAGGAGACGGTAGACCGTACGTATGCATGGACGCGGTTTTTGTTTCCTTATTGAATTGAATAGAATTAAGTAAATGAAACTTATATGTAAATAAATCCAGTATAATTATTATGTAATATAATTCATGATTATTTATTACATATAGACATTATAATCATACTTGAGTGGTTAATCATCGAAAATGAATCTCATCGAGTTTGTGGAGACGATAGTCCGTACGTACGCACGAGCGATGATATCATCCCCAATATTAATTAATAGAATTGGAGTGAATGATATAATATATCAGAATAATTATAATGTTATAATAACCATATATAGTTATTATTTACATCATTATAGCCATCCAAGTAAGATGGTGGTGGAGAAACTAATTACACCACGGCGTGGAGACTATATTCTGTACGTACGCACACGCGGTGATTTTGTTTTCCGTGAGATGGATAGAAGATGAAATGGGGTTGTTTCATATTTATAATAACATATCAATATATTAGTGATATCTATTTTATTACATTATAATGAAACAACTAAAGAAGAAGAATTTGAATAAGAAAGAAACATGAAAGAATCGGTAGAAGGGATTACCTCTTCTTTGACGGACCTCTTGTAAGCTTCCTCTTAGGGCACTAGAGTTGGTCTTTTGAGGAGACCCGAACATCTATAATGTTATTAGGGAAGATGATAAGGGAAATTGGCAGGGGTTGGACGAGAATGAAGGCACAAAGTTGTGTAAAGTGGAGAGGGAGGTGGTGCCCTTTTATAATGGAGGAGGGGTCATCTTTGGAAAGTGGGAAAAAATTAATTTATTATGAACTTATCATCAGTTTCAAAAGGTCCAAAAAACATTAACGATGAATATAAGATGACTCATGGTCGAAATAAAATCATCCAATTAGAAGTGGACATCTTTTGGATAATATTTTAATCATTATAATCTTATTTATTTAAATCATTTATTAATGATATAAATACTGCATCATAATTGTGTCACAAATAATTTAATTATTTTATGTCTAAAAATTATAAAAAAAATACCATAATGTAGAAAATCATTTTAGATTTCCAATTAATATTTCTAGTCAAAAATATAATTTATATAACCCCTTATAAAAATTAATTACTAAAAGTTTTTTATAATGTCAATTTTGTCTTTACATTAAATTAATTAATCCACATTTTCATTATCACTACCACGTGGCTATATGGGGTCCCAAAATCGACCCAAAGATGAACATGGTTGTCCACTACTCATACAATAAGTTTATAACAAGTTTTAGGGTAATTTTGAATTATTATAATATTATTTTAACCTTGAATTACCATATTTACCTTTAACCGCGGTAAATAAAAGTCAAAAGTTACTATTCACCAAAAATTATTTTTATCTTATCGATCCACATTTTACATCATGATTACAACCATGAATGTCTTATTTTTGAAATTTAACTCACAGAGGTGGTAAATTTTCATTTAAATAAAAGAGTCAGTTTTTTTAACTACCACTAAGTGGTTTCACTATTCATAAAAAAATTGAGGTTTTTCAGAAAAGATACCAAAAATTCAGCCTAAGATATATTTGATATTCAGAATTAAAAAATTATTTCTATTTTTCAAAATTAAAAACATATAAGTGGCACTAATTAATTTTAAAATTAATTTCCGTTATCAAAACAAATAGTTTGTTTTTAAGAAACAATAACTATCAAAAGATCGACACTTGTTTGTGTCAAATTTCAAAGTGAAATTAATTCCAATGACCAACATTGAATTAAATGGTAAAAATATATTCTAATTACACTTTAAAACCAATTCAAAAGATAATATGACCATATAAATTATCGCGATGAAAAAGGTTGTTTTTAATTAAAATATAGCGTGTTTTTACTATTCATTAAAATATGAAATTTATCAGAATAATATGAAAAATTTATCAAAATTAAATTTTTATATCCAGATTCCAAGGAAGAATTTTATTTTGTCAAATTGAACTTATAAAAATGTCAAAAAATATATTTAAAGTGGGTGTGCCATCAAAAGGCAGGAAAACTGCATTTTTTAAAAAATAATTATTTTACCCAAAAAAATTATTTTTTTCTCATACCATGTTCTATAAAATGTGTAAGATGAATAATAATGTTATAAAATTGAAAATGTAGTTGATACTATTAAGAAAGGCTAGTTCATAATAATATTATAACCATATATCGTTGTTTAGTGAAACCTGGTTCTGCGTACAACACACGCTATCGAGGAAGGTCGCGATTGCGTGTAATGCAAGCCAAGTCAGGGTTGCGTGTTGTGAAAGACTCCTTCGTTTTTTCGTATAACAAAATCCAACCATATTTCATTTATACATTGAATATATATATATACACTCAATGTTGCGTAGAATGACTACTATCAAACGAACTTGAAATTGTGTGTAACACAATCCAACAATAGTGTTGCGTATACTACAAGCTAATACAGTGTTGCGTATAGAGCAAGATAATCTTGGTGTAGCGTACAACAGAAGACATCAATGAAATTAAAAAGAATAATTCCGATAAAATCTCGGGTTGTTACATATATGGTTCCTAAAATGGACTTATACTTCATCTATCATACTAATTAATAAAATAAAACTAGTATCTACTAACCAGGGACTTCTTATAGGCTAGTGGTGGGCGATAAAGGCCTTTCAAACATCGGTTGTGGGTTCGATTCCCCTAGCCTTGTCCAACGTGACGGGTTGTCGCCCGTCCTGCAGGTTGTCCTTTTTTCTAAAACTAAATTATTATAACATCCCATCAAATAATATCGAAAAAAGTTCTAGCCTTATACAATACTAACTTATGTCCAACATAATCCATTCAAATATTTAGGATTATCCAAAATACTTCTTTCTAAGCTCATAGTATAAAGAAAAAAATTACTAGAAATGGCATTTGTCGAGCATGTGAATACTATCATTTATCCCCCATATATCATACGATACATCTTTTTGGTCAAATTACAAACATGTGAATACCTTAATCATGTATTATCTTGAAACATAAATTATCATAGAACCATAGTGAAATCATGAATGCTATGAAAAGGTAACTCTTTCCACATACCAAAATCCGAAAAATTATATATACTCATACCATGATATCACTTTGTCCTTATATCATTCATGACCTCATTAATACTATTAAACATTTCATTATCTTTTTATACCTTCTTTATGCACATATTAGGTGCTTTCCAAAAATATCTTAATAACCATTCATGCTTACCAGTATCATTCAACATATACTTTCAAATACTTTAGGAAAAAAATAGTGTAACAATACATAGATGTTTCTTTATTCCATAGTACCATTAAATTACCTATAAAACATAACTCTTGATAAACATACAATCATTCCACTGCCTTCTTAAACCATTTAATGAGCTTCCTCATTTTATTCCTCAACACTTCTTTCATCTCATATATCATTTGTAGTTTCTTTATCATCAATATAAATACTACCCAAACGACCATGCTGATTATCTTTATGAGACTTTCCCTTAGGGCATTGGTTTTCATAATGCCCATACATTCCACATTTAAAACATTTAACTGTTGTTGGTGTCTTAGAAATACCATTATCCTTGTCCATGGAGTTAACTGAACCTTTTCCTTTGCATTTACTAGCTTTGTGTCCCTCATTTCCACACCCAAAGCATCTTCCAATTCCTTTGAAGCATTCTCATTGATGCCTATTCCCACATAATTTACATGAGGGAAATTGAACTTTCTTTCCTCTATGGTCATCATGAAACTCCATATTTCTCTTATTAACTTAGCAAGGAAACTTACCAAAGTTGAGATTATGGATCATATTATGAGATTGCTGATTTGAAATAATAATGATGTTTGGACATCCAAATCCTTTTTCATTTGGTTTCTCATGAAGAATATCATTCAATTGTCCATCATATTCTCAATTAACATGAATCCTCATGTTTCCTGCCATTTCTAAAATCCCAAAAAGAATAGTGTGAGAGACAAAACAACATAATAAAGGGGGAGTACATTCAATCTCTAACATATGAGGTTTAATTCTATGATCATTACCGTCATGGTAGGACTATAACCTATAGTTTTTCTTAACCTTAGGGACATCCCTAAACATTCCTTAGAAATATCACTAGGGATCTTGCTAAAGTTTTCGCATCATAGTTTTCAAAGGCTGAAAAACCCATTCCTCTGATACTAACTGTAGAGACCCCAAACATGAAGTACATGGGCATTACATTACTTTTGCGGAATACTTAATACATAATAAAAACCAACACTCAAGGACTGTAATAGTTTAGTGTCTTTGGAAACTCAGAAAAAAATATTCTAATCATGGTGAAAGATCTTCAACATCTTCCATAAAGATCATACCCGTTTTTCTTACCTAAAACATTTCTTTATATCCTCGGGAAAAGAAAACATATAAATGGTGAGCTCAAATTCTCAGTAAGGGTAATCATGGAGAAAATAAAACACACCATTTGAACTTAAAAACATGAACATAATGTTTAAACATCAAAATCTGGAGCAATGACATTAAACATGGCAGTACGCAAGGCATAGATCATAAAGAAACATTAAGGGTGAAAAAATAACATGATAATAAAACATTTAATTTTTTAAAACCATTAAGCACATGATATTATTTCCATAGTAGCCATGGTATTGCGGCCAATACTATCTTAGTGGAAAAAGTCTCTTTCTGAATCGAGTCCACTCCTCATTCCAGTCTTGTATCACTGAACCGGATTAACATACCATTCCATCCATGTCTATCTCTTGAGATATAAATCTTTAGCCAAAGCATTGGAGGGAGATATAGGTCCCACCCATCTCAAAATGAAATCATTCATACGTGTGCTACAAATAAACATAAATCATTCATCATAACCGGAAGAATAAAATGGGTTTCATAAACATCATCCCATCATAAAATAATCCATATAAAACAAATGGATATCATTTCATCAAATGAAAAGTGAAACCATGTAAATCATAGATACATTAAACTTGAAACATACACATATGAAATAATGTCCTCTTAGATGGAAAATGGTTTTGATAAAACACTTGAAATGATTTCTTAAGGAAAATAACCTTTATTCTTCAAAATCATTTTCTTTTAAGAAAATGCCATGAAATTTTAAAATAAAAGGATTTTATTGAAAATATTCAAGAAATATTATAGAGTATGCTTCAAGAAAATAAGGTGTTATGAAACCGTAAAAATCCGTTCATGCCGTACAAGTTAAAAAACAATTCGCAACGTACTTTTAATGGAAAATTAAAAAAAAGTACCTCGTAACATAAACAAAAGAAGGATTCCTTACATACCATGTAGTAAAATTAAAAAATGGGTAAAAAGGATTTTAAACATACATGAAACGATTTTTAGAAAACAGTGACATGGATGATAAAAATAACCCCATTAAATACTTACGAATAAACAATCTCAGATAAAAATGAGATTGGAAAAGTTATCCCTTACCTTATGTCTGATATGCTTCTTATGTATTTGAACCTCCTGTATAATGATTCAAATAATGTCATTGACTTATTAATTAATCATATTCATTATTATGATATCATATATGGTTCACTTATGACTTTATATCACCTTTTTTTGTAAATTCCATGTTAATGTAGGGTTTTGGGTAAAATCGTTTCATTTATCGTACATGTTTCTATTTGTTGTTCTTGATATTATTACTTATATCCTAATTTACGTAATTCCATAATTTAAAACATGATTTATATGTAATATATATTCAACATTTAAATATATATGATAGATCAAAATACACCGTTCATGGTGACGGTAGACCGTACATATGCATAAATGCTGTTTTCGTTTCCTTATTGAATTAAATGGAATTAAATAAATGAATCATATATGTAAATAAATCCAGTATCATTATTATGTAATATAAATCATGATTATTTATTATATATACACTTTATAATCATACTTGAATGGTTAATCATGGAAAATGAATCTCATCGCGTTCGTGGAGACGGTAGTCCGTACGAACGCACGAGTGATGATATCGTACCATAATTATTTAATAGAATTGGAGTGAATGATATAATCTATCAGAATAATTAAGATGTTATAATAACCATATATAGTCATTATTTACACCATTATACCCATCCAAGTAAGGTGGTGGTGGAAAAACTAATTACACCACGGCGTGGAGACGGTATTCCGTACGTACGCACGCGCGGTGATTTCGTTTTCTGAAGGATGGATAGAAGGTGAATGGGGTTGTATAATAATTATAATATCATATCATTATATTAGTGAAACTGATTGTATTACTTTACAATGAAACAACTAAATAAGAGGAAGTTGAAGAAATAGAAACTTGAAAGAATCAGTAGAAGAGATTCCCTCTTCTTCGACGAACCTATTGTAAGCTTCCTCTTAAGGCACTAGAGATGATATTTTGATGAGACCAGATGTAACATCCCAAGTAAGTAATGAATAATAAATATTTTTATCTATGTCTATTAATGATTATATAGTGTTTTAGAGGCTTAAAATGAAAATAAATCCAATCTTAAGCATGGAATACACTAATATTTTTTTAAAGGATTGTTTTACTGCCTTTTGATGACAACCCATTTTTAAATATATCTTTTGACAATTTTATAAGCTATGTTTGTCAAAATAAACATATTCATTATGATTGGGACATTGAAATTTACATTGGATAAATTTTTGGTATTTTTCTGACAATGTTCATTTTTTAATGAATAGTGAAAAATACTGCATTTTACATCAAAACTACTTTTTCATTTAATTTAATTATATGGATAGATTATATTTTTAATTGGTCTTAAAGTGTAATCTGAATATATTTTTACCATTTAATCCAATGGTGGTCATTAGGATTAATTTCACTTTGAAATTGGTCATAAACTAATGCCAAACTTTTCATAGATATTGTTTCAAAAAAACACGCTATTTGTCAAGACAGCGGGAATTAATTATTAAATTAATTAATGCATCTTATATGTTTTGAATTTTTTAAAATAGACATCATTTTTGAATTCAGAATATCAAATATATCTTAGGTTGATGTTTTGGTATTTTTCTGAAAAACTTCAATTTTGGATGAATAGTGAAACCACAAAGTGGTAGTTAAAGAAACTGATTTTTCGTTTAAATGAAACTTTGCCACTTCTTTGATTTGATTTTCAAAAATCTGACATACATGGTTTTCATTAAGAAGTAAAATTTGGTTCAATGAGATTAAAATAATTTTTTTGGTGAATAGTAACTTTTAAGTTCTTAATCGCGATTAGTGGTAATTAGTGTAGTTTAAGGTAAAAATAATGTTTTAATAATATGAGATGAGCTTGAAACATGTCCTACCCTCGTTGGATGTGTCATGGCCGACCAATAAAATCCATGGGTCAACTTGGGGACCCCATGGAGCCACTTTGGTTGGGAAATGACATAAATAACTTTTTATTTAATGTTAAAGTAAAAATGACACAAACAAGAAATGTTTTACTAAAATAATTTTTACATGGGGTTATACAAGTCATCTTATGGATTATAAATTGTCATTGGAAATCTAAAAAGATTTATTACATCATATTATTTGTTTTATAATTTTTAGACTTTAAATAAATTAAATTATTTATGACATCATGATGAGGCAGCGATTACCTCATTAATAAAGGATTTAAATAAAATGAAATGATAATGTAAAATATAAGACATACACATGTCCAAAACCTATTGTATGAGTTGATTTAGAACCCTTATCACCTTACCCTAGAATCATATCAATGTGGGACCTTTTGAATCCGAAACTCATTTTAAAATAAAGTAACATTTCTTCACTTTCCAAGAGTGCCCCTCCTCTCCTCTTATAAAAGGCCCCCACCTCTACCTCCTTACCCACACTCCCAAAGCCTTTTGCTCGGCCAAACCCTTCCCATTTTGTCTCTCCACATACCTCTCTTACTCCTTGAAACCTCACATTGTGCAGAAGTCTTCCCAAGGAATCCTTTGAGCTCAAACCAAAGGGAGTTACCTGATTTTAAGGTAATGTCTTCACTTGAGTCCTTTTGTTTTATTTTTCTTCTCCAACCCCGTAAACTATTTTTATTAATTTCTTTTGTAACAACTCCAGTATCTTCAACATACTAGGATGTTGTTATAAGAAGGATTCGATCTACACTTACACACACCTACATCTAATGGTTAAAGGACATACTGTTTCCATGGATGGTGAATTTATGCATCCCAAAAAGATGATTGTTCAACATTATTTTAACACCTTCAAAGGTGTCCATTAAGATGTCTCTATAAATATATATGATATATAATATGTTTAGGTTTTCTTTAAGCTTCTGTATTTTTCATTTTGGGAATACCTTTATGGCTTCCATTATGGGTAAACGTGATATCTTCATTTAAGGAAGTGTGGACTACCGCCCCCTCAAAGTGATTTGATTCGTTAAATACCATATGTGGGACGTATAAAGGATGGAGTTATGATATTATATATGATATTACACTGGAATTATAATATACCTTTATATAATTATGATTCCATTCTATAAAATATGAAATAGAAATAAAAGTAGCGTTCATGCGTACGTACGGCTTACCGTCTCCATGAACGGTGAATTTCATTTCTTACCTCTAAATGATTATGTAATATTATGAATGCATGAATGTACTGGATATATATGACATATATGATATCTACATCCTGAATACAATTCTGGATATAATGCATACATGAACAACTTGTAATTATAAAGGGTTATTTTTTACTCAAGTATCAATGATCGTTAGAATGACCGTTATTAACTTAAATAATTACATAGTGTTCATGACATGGAAATAAGTGATATAAAAGGAATAATGAACTTGAAAAAGGTTCTTAAACAAGTAGAAATTAACTCAAGTTTATTATTCAGGGGATTAAAGAATGATCGAGTCAAGTCGGACCCGAGGTATGGGACTTCATCTCAATCTCCTTTCATTGAGGCATATTTTGTTTTATACACAACCTTCTTTTATACGGTGTATAAACCCCTTTTAATTTTACGTTTATTCAAAAGGAATCTTTTTTATACGAAGCGTTTACTAAACGACAAAAGGGAATGTTTTTTTCATACGTATGCGGTGACAATGACTTCTCCACCGCCGTGACCATTATTTGAGTTTTGGAGTCCTCTACAAGACATTCCTTTTTTTTTTAAAAGAAAAATAAATACCATGTTTTACTTTTCATTTATTTTGGTATTGAAATTTTTTTTCATAATGTTTTTATATCAATGTGTTGTATTGATATCTTGTGATTGAAAGGTGGAAATTTTATGTTTCCTTTATGCATGTTTTATGTGATACGATTATGTTGAGGTTCTTCGGCATTATTATGAAGACGGGTGGTTCCGTGATAGACTAAGGGCGGGTGATCCCGATATAGCTATCCAATGCATTGGGTAACGCGAAGGAGTGAAACTTTAATGTTTCTCCGAATAGATTTAGGGAATATACTGTGACGGGTATTCCAAACGTAACCAAGAGGGTTACTCCCTACGTAAGAAAGTTATGAATGCCTCAAGTTACCTTTATGTCTTATGATTTCTATGATTTATTCAGGATTTTATGAGGTATGTTAAAGTGCTTATGTTTTATGGGTAAAGTATGATTTCATTCTTATGTATATATGTACCCATGTTTCCTTTCCATATTTTTATATCCCTTACTGAGCTTTTTATGCTCATCCCATGTTTTTTTGAAATGTTTTTCATAGTTCAAGGGAAAGGTACATGATATGATGATAGTGTCAAGGAAGTGTCAAGAAAGAATCCATGTTTTATTTTAAATATTTTTCTATTGATGGTAAAGAATAATATTATCTTTATGTAACCACTTTGTTTATATGTGGAATGTAATGCATTTTTTATGATCTAATTTTCTAAAACTCTAAACCCGAAAAGATCCTCAATGTGTAATCTTGTAATAACTCAATATTAAGTAAGGTTTAAGGCTGGGGCCTTATAGTTGGTATCAGAGGTCGGTTTAGATAACTTTAGGAGTTAGAATTCTATTAAATGATTATCCAAATATATTTTTTTTGGTCAAATTGAAGTGATATAGTATTTTAAGATTACCATGTTTCTTCATCTAAGACATGTTTGTTCAGAATGGTTTTCTATAGAGGAAATAGGGAAGCAGTGCTAGGAAGGCATACAGAAGGAAATAACCTTCCGAATCAGAATCCTGAGACGGTTGGAATTGGAACTGAACAGTTTGTTGCAGTAATGGCTCAGTTGACTCAAGCGATAAATGGTGGTGGTATCCATGCACGAGACCAGCCAGATCAACCACAGAGGAACATGTCAGTGGTGGAACATTTCATGAGGCAACATCCCCCATCATTCAGAGGATCATCTGACCCTGTGTTAGTTGAAGGGTGGATTAAATCACTGGAGAAGATTTTTGATGTCATGGGGTGTTCAGACAATCAAAAGGTTAGTCTTGCTATTTACCGTTTGGAGGGTGAGGTAGATCAGTGGTGGTCTATGGTTAAAATATCAGGGACTCCGATGAGATTGATTCTCTTGACTGGGATGAATTCAAAGGTATGTTTCTTGAGAAGTATTTTCCTAAGGCTATTCGACTTAGGATGGAAAAACAATTATTGGAATTGAGGAAAGAGGAAGACTCAGTGGCTACCTATAAAGAAAGGTTCACTCGATTGGCAATGTATGCTCCAAATTTTATCCGAGACCTTGATAGTAAAATCAATCGTTTTTAATCAGGATTAAAGCCAAAATATTGAAGAGCATTAGCTTCTTGTGAGTTTAAAAGTTATGAAAAGCTTGTTCGATTTTCTAAGAAGGTGGAAATGGAGTTTTCCGATGATCAAGTGTTCTATAACAACCAACAGAAGAAGAGACCGAGGTGGCAGGAGAAAGGTAAGAATACATCCAAAAAGTCTGATTGTAAGAAATCTAAGTTTCTTTTTTGTGATAAATGTGGCAAAAGTCATGCTGAGGAATATCTTCTAAATTCTGGAAAGTGCTACCGATGTGGTAAGATGGGACATAAGTGTCGTGATTGCACTGAAAAAGATCAAGGTGAAGGTAAGACCAAATTTGATTTACAGTTAGTGAAATGTTATAAGTGCAATGAGATGGGTCACTATGCAAACAAGTGTCCGACAAAGAGCTTGAGTGATGGGAAGCAGTTAGACTATTAGCAGAAAGGGTTGGTGAAATCCTTTGCAACTACTTCAGCAAATGTCGGGCCATCAAATGAAGTTGTATCAGGTACTTTGTTTGTTTTTTCAGATTATGCCAGTGTGTTGTTTGATTCGAGGTCCACAAATTCTTTCATATCTGAAACCTTTTCTAGTAAAATGGGAATACCATTTCAAGAAATGACTCCTGAACTTTTGGTAGAAACGCCTAGGGGAAATGTTGAGGCAAAAAGAATTTATAATAATCTTCCTATCCTTATCTGTGGAAAGAACCTACTTGCAAACCTTATTGTTCTACCTCTAGTAGAGTTTGATGTTATCCTGGGTATGGATTGGCTCTCTATTTACCATGCTAAGATTGACTGTAGAGCTAAAGAAGTTTCTTTTCAGAAAGACTTTCAGTTTGTGTAAAAGAATGAACCCTTACTGTTGATAACTTATCAAGAGGCCGAGAAACTTGTAAAAGATGGAAATGAATGTTACCTTGCACACATCGTTTGAAATAAAGGAACTGTTCAGATTAATGATGTGCCAATGGTAAATGAGTATCTTGATATTTTTCCTGATGAGTTGCCTGGAATAATACCAGATCGGGAAGTTGAATTTATTGTTGGCTTAGTTCCTGATGCTAAGCCAATTTCAAAACCCCCTTATCGAATGGCTCAAATTGAACTTTTAGAGTTGAAGGAGCAATTGCAAGATTTATTAGAGAAAGGTTTCATTCGACCTAGCACGTCACCATGGGGTGATCCTATTTTATTTGTTAAAAAGAAAGATGGTTCTATGAGACTTTGCATTGATTATAGAGCCTTGAATAACATCACTGTTAAGAAAAAATATCCATTGCCTCATATCGATGATTTGTTTGATTAGCTCCAGGGAGCTCAGTATTTTTCAAATATTGACCTAAGATCGGAGTACCATCAGCTGATGGTAAAGGAAGAAGATGTTCCAAACACTGCGTTTCATACAAGATATGGCCATTATGAATTTGTATTAATGCCTTTTGGGCTAACCAATTCACCTTTTGTATTCATAGACTTAATGAATATAATTTTCCATGAGTTCTTGGATAAGTTTGTGGTGGTTTTCATTGATGATATTTGGTTTTTTCTAAATGTAAAGAGGAACATGAAAGACATTTAAGGGTTATCTTGCAAACCTTAAAAGAAAAGAAACTTTATGGAAAATTCAGCAAGTGTGAGTTTTGGTTGCAACAAATTTCATTCCTTGGTCACATTGTTTCTAAAGATGGGATAATTGTTGATCCTGCAAAAACAAAAGTTGTGGAAGACTGGCCAAGACCCACAAATGTAACTGAGATTCGTAGATTCCTTGGTTTGGCAGGATATTTCCGAAGGTTTGTTAGAAAATTTTCATGGTTATCTAGTTCAATGACTATACTAACTCGGAAGGGTGTTAAGTTTATCTAGGCAAAAGAATGTGATGATTGTTTTCAGGAATTAAAAAGAAGATTAGTGAATGATCCAGTTTTGGCACTACCTTCCAGGAATGGTGAGTTTGTTATCTACAGTGATGATTCATTGAAAGGACATGGTTGTGTATTAATGCAGAATGATCAGGTAATTGCTTATGCTTCACGACAGTTTAAAATTCATGAGGTAAATTACCCTACACATGATTTGGAATTAGCTGCTGTTGTTTTTTCTTTACAAATTTGGAGGCATCATTTGTATGGAGTAAAGTGTGAAATATATACTGATCACAAAGATTAATGTATATATTCACTCAGAAAGAGTTAAACATGAGACAGAGGAGATGGCTAAAATTAATCAAGGATTATGATTGTACAATTCATTACCATCATGGAAAAGAAAATAAAGTGGATGATGCTTTGTGTCGAAAAAGTAATGCTTCATTAGAAATGTTGCATTTGGAACATGATCCTTTGGTTAAGGATTTGATGAACTTTGGAATAGAGGTTGTTGGTGTAGGATGTTCTTCTGTTTTGTTTCAAGTATCAGTGAGATCTTCTCTATCAGATAGAATCAAGCAAGAATAGAAGCAAGACAGTGAGTTGCAGAAAAAGGTAGAGCTAGTTCGGAAAGGTATGTTTCCTGAATTCAACATTGATAATGATTGCGTTTTGAGATTTGGGAAGAGATTGTGTGTGCCTTGTGATTCACAGTTGAAGAGTAAGTTGTTATGTGAAGCTCATAGTTCTCCGTTTTCAGTTCATCCTGGTAGTACTAAGATGTACAGAGATCTGCGAGAGTATTACTAGTGGTATGGAATGAAAAGAGATATTTCTGATTTTACTGTGAAGTGTTTGACTTATCAGCAGGTTAAAGCAGAGCGGCAGTTACCGAAAGGGATGTTTCAGCCTTTACCAGTTCTAGAGTGGAAATGGGAGAATATATCCATGGAATTGGTTGTGGGATTACCGAATACATCTCGAGGTTATAATGAAATCTGGGTTATTGTTGATCGCTTGACTAAATCTGCTCATTTCCTTGCTATACGAGATACTTTTTCCCTAGATCAAATTTCTCGTTTGTATCTTAAATAGATAGTCAGGTTACATGGAGTTCCTCTCTACATTTTATCTGACCGTCATCCCAGGTTCACTTCTAACTTTTGGAAAGGCATTCAGGAGTCGTTGGGTACTGAATTAAATTTTAGTATATCTTTTCATCCTCAATCAGATGGGCAGTCAGAACGAACAATTCAGACCTTGGAGGATATGCTAGGAGCTTGTTCGATGGATTATCAGGGAAGTTGGGACCAACATCTTTCTTTGGTTGAATTTTCATATAACAACAGTTTTCATTCTAGTATACAGATGGAACCATTTCAGGCATTATATGGGAATCGGTGTTGAACTCCAGCTTTCTGGGATGAAGTGGGTGAAAGGAAGTTGATGGGAGTAGAATTGGTAGAAGAGCTGGCAGAAAACATTCAGCTGATATAGAAACACATGAGCATAGCTCCGAGTAGGCAGAAGAGTTATGCGGACAACAAGAGGAAGGATCTCTTTTTTGAGGTAGGTGATCATGTTTTTCTCAATGTATCACCATGGAAAAGTGTGATGCAATTTGGTAAGAAAGGAAAGATGACTCCAAGGTTCATTGGACCATATGAAATTCTAGAGAGAGTTGGATCCGTTGCTTACCGAGTGGATTTACCTCCGAGTTTATCTCAGGTACACAATGTTTTTCACGTTTCGATGTTGAGAAAGTATATGCCAGATCCATCTCATGTTTTGAGTCCAGAGGTAGTTCAGCTGGAAGAGAACCTATCTTATGAGGAAAAACCGGTCCAGATTCTTGACCACAGGGAGCAAGTGTTACGGAATAAGGTGATTAATCAGGTAAAGGTTTTGTGGAAAAACCACATGATGGAAGAGGCAACATGAGAATCTGAAAATGCAATGAGGGATAAGTACCCCCATTTATTCGATAAGTAAATAAATTGCGGGGACGCAATTTTCTAAAGGGGTGAAGGATGTAACATCCCAAGTAATGAATAATAAATATTTTTATCTATGTCTATTAATGATTAGATTGTTTTTTAGAGGCATAAAATGAAAATAAATCCAATCTTAAGCATAGAATACAATAATATTTTTTAAAGGATTGTTTTACTGCCTTTTGATGGCAACCCATTTTTAAATCTATCTTTTGACAATTTTATAAGCTATTTTTGTCAAAATAAACATATTAATTATGATTGGGACATTGGAATTTACATTGGATAAATTTTTGGTATTTTTCTGACAATGTTCATTTTTTTAATGAATAGTGAAAAATACTGCATTTTACATCAAAACTAATTTTTCATTTAATTTAATTATATAGTTAGATTATATTTTTAATTGGTCTTAAAGTGTAATATGAATATATTTTTACCATTTAATCCAATTTTGGTCATTAGGATTAATTTTACTTTGAAATTGGTCATAAACTAATGCTAAACTTTTCATAGATATTGTTTAACAAAAACCTGTTATTTGTCATGACAGCGGGAATTAATTATTAAATTAATTAATGCATCTTATATGCTTTGAATTTTGTAAAATAGACATCATTTTTGAATTTAGAATATCAAATATAGCTTAGGGTGACGTTTTGGTATTTTTCTGAAAAACTTCAATTTTTGATGAATAGTGAAAGCACTAAGTGGTAGTTAAAGAAACTGATTTGTCGTTTAAATGAAAATTTGTCACTTATGTGATTTGATTTTCAAAAATCTGACATACATGGTTGTCATTAAGAAGTAAAATTTGGTTCAATGAGATTAAAATAATTTTTTTGGTGAATAGTAACTTTTAAGTTCTTAATCGCAATTAGTGGTAATTAGTGTAGTTTAAGATAAAAATAATGTTTTAATAATATGATATGAGCATGACACATGTCCTACCCTCATTGGATGTGTCATTTCAGACCAAGACAATCCATGGGTCAACTTGGGGACCCCATGGAGCAAGTTTGGTTGGGAAATGACATAAATAACTTTTTATTTAATGTTACAGTAAAAATAACACAAACAAGAGATGTTTTACTAAAACAATTTTTACATTGGGTTATACAAGTCAGATTTTTGATTATAAATAGTAACTGGAAAGATAAAAATATTTACTACATCATAGTAAATTTTTTGTAATTTTTAGACTTTAAATAAATTAAATTAATTCTGACATCATGATGATGCAGCGATTACCTCATTAATAAAGGATTTAAATAAAATGAAATGATAATGTAAAATCTAAGACCTACACATGTCCAAAACCTATTGGATGAGTGGATTTCGAACCCTTATCACCTTACCCTTAAATTATATCAATGTGGGACCTTTTGAATCCGAAACGCATTTTAAAATAAAGTAACATTTCTTTACTTTCCAAGAGTGCCCCTCCTCTCCTCTTATAAAAGGCCCCCACCTCTAAATCTTTAACCACACTCCCAAAGCCCTTTTCTCGGCCAAAACCTTCCCATTCTGTCTCTCCACATCCCTCTCTTACTCCTTGAAGCCTCACTTTGAGCAGAAGTCTTCCCAAGGAATCCTTTGATCTCAAACCAAATGGAGTTACCCGATTTTAAGGTAATGTCTTCACTTGAGTCCTTTTGTTTTATTTTGCTTCTCCAACACCCTAAACTCTTTTTATTAATTTCTTTTGTAACAACTCCAGTATATTAAATATACTAGAATGTTGTTATAAGAATTATTCGAGCTACACTTACACACACCTACATCTAATGGTTAAAGGACATATTGTTTCCGTCGATGGTGAATTTAGGCCTCCCGAAACGATGATTGTTCAACATTCTTTTAACACCTTCAAAGGTGGACATTAAGATGCCACTATATTTATATATGATATATAATTTGTTTATGTTTTCCTTAAGCTTCTGGGTTTTTTATTTTGGGTATACCTTTATGGTTTCCATTATGGGTAAACACGATATCTTAATTTAAGGAAGTGCGGACTACCGCCCCCTCAAAGGGATTTGATTCGTTAAATACCATATGTGGGACGTATAAAGGATGGAGTTATGATATTATATATGATATTACACTGGATTTATAATATACCTTTATATAATTATGATTCCATTCTATAAAAGATGAAATAGAAATGAAAGTAGCGTTCATGCGTATGTACGGCTTACCGTCTCCATGAACGGTGCATTTCATTTCTTACCTCTAAATGATTATGTAATATTATAAATGCATGAATCTACTGGATATATATGACATATATGATATCTACATCATTAATACCATTCTGTATATAATGGATACATGAACAACTTGTAATTATAAAGGGCATATTTTTGACTCAAGTACCAATGATCGTTAAAATGACCGTTATTAACGTAAATAATTACATAGTGTTCATGACATGGCAATAAGTGATATAAAAGGAATAATGAACTTGAAAAAGGTTCTTAAACAAGTATAAATTAACTCAAGTTTATTATTAAGGAGATTAAAGAACGACCGAGTCATGTCGGACCCGAGGTATGCGACTTCGTCTCAATCTTCTTTCATTGAGGCATATTTTGTTTTATACACAACCTTCTTTTATACGGTGTATAAACCCCTTTGAATTTTACATTTATTCAAAAGGAATCATTTTTATACGAAGCGTTTACTAAAAGACAAAAGGGAATGTTTTTGTCGTACGTATGCGGTGACAACGACTTCTCCGCCGCCGTGACCATTATTTGAGTTTCGGCTTCCTCTACAAGCCATACCTTTTAAAAAAAAAAAAGAAAAATAAATACCATGGTTTACTTTTCTTTTATTTTGGTATTGAAAATTGTTTTCATAATGTTTTTATATCAATGTGTTGTATTGATATCTTGTGATTGAAAGGTGGAAATTTTATGTTTCCTTTATGCATGTTTTATGTGATACGATTATGTTGAGGTTCTTGGCCATTATTATGAAGACGGGTGGTTCCATGATAGACTAAGGGCGGGTGAGCCCGATATAGCTCTCCAATGCATTGGGTAACGCGAAGGAGTGAAACTTTAAGGTTTCTCCGAAGAGATTTAGGAAATATACTGTGACGGGTATTCCAAATGTAACCAAGAGGGTTACTCCCTACGTAAGAAAGTTATGAATGCCTCAAGTTACCTTTATGTCTTATGATTTCTATGATTTATTCATGATTTGATGAGGTATGTTAGAGTGCTTATGTTTTATGGGTCAAGTATGATTTCATTCTTATTTATATATGTACCCATGTTTCCTTTCCATATTTTTATATCCATTACTAAGCTTTTTATGCTCATCCCAAGTTTTTTTGAAATGTTTTTCATAGGTCAAGGGAAAGGTACATGATATGATGATAGTGTCAAGGAAGTGTCAAGAAAGAATCCATTTTTTATTTTAAATATGTTTCCATTTATGGGAAATAAGAATACTATCTTTATGTAACCACTTTGTTTATATGTGGAATGTAATGCAAGTATTATGATCTAATTCTCTAAAACTCTAAACCCGAAAAGATCCTCAATGTGTAATCTTGTAATAACTCAATAAGGTTTAATGCTGGGGCCTTATACCAGAACCTCTATAATGATTCTAGGGAAGTTGAGAAGGGAAATTAGAAGGGGTTGGCCGATCTTTATGGCTCAAGGTTGTGTAAAGAGGAGAGGGATGATGTTCACTTTTATAAGGAAGGAGAGAGGCACAATTGGAATGTGTGAAAATATTATTTTATTATAAACTTATCTTCAGTTTAGAAATGTGAAAAAATCATTAAAGATGAATATAAGATGACTCATGGTCAAACTAAAATCATCCAATCAGAATTTATCAGGTTTTGGATAATATTCAAATCATTATAATCTTATTTATTTAAATCATTTATTAATTAGGTAAATACTGCATCATTATTGTGTCATAAATAATTAAATTTATTTGATGTCTAAAAATTATAAAAAAAATCCCATAATGTAGGAAATATTTTTATATTTCCAATGAATATTTATAGTATAAAATATAATTTATATAACCCCTTATAAAAATTAATTAATAAAATATATTTGTTATTGTCAATTTTGTCTTTACATCAAATTAATTAATCCAAATTGTCATTATCACTACCAAGTGGCTCATTGGGGTCCCAAAATGGACCCAAGGATTCCCATGGTCGGCCAATACTCATTCAATAAGGTTAGGAAAAGTTTTAAGGTAATTTTGAATTATTATAATATTCGTTTAACCTTGAATAACCCTATTTAACTTTAACTGCGGTAAATAAAAGTAAAAAGTTACTATTCACCAAAAATTATTTTCATCTTATTGGACCACATTTTACTTCTTGATAACAACCATGTATGTCGGATTTTTGTAATTCAATTCACATAAGTGGTAAAATATCATTTAAATGAATGAGTCGGTTTTTTTAACTACCATTAAGTGGTTTCACTATTCATAAAAAATTGATGTTTTTCAGAAAAATACAAAAAATTCACCCTAAGATATATTTGATATTTTGAATTCAAAAATGATGTCTATTTTTCCAAATTCAAAACATATAAGTGGCATTAATTAATTTTAAAATTATTTCCTGTTATCAAAACAAATAGCGTGTTTTTAAGAAACAATAACTATCAAAAGATCGACACTTGTTTATGTCTAATTTCAAAGTGAAATTAATTCCAATGTCCAACATTGGATTTAATGAAAAAAAATATTCAAATTAAAATTTAAAACCAATTAAAAAGATAATATAAACATATAAATTATTGCGATGAAAAAGTTGTTTTTAATTAAAATTTAGCGTATTTTTACTATTCATTAAAATATGAAAGTTATCAAAAAAATAAGAAAAAATTATCCAAATTAAATTATTATATCCTGATTCCAAGGAAAAATTTTATTTTGTCAAATTGAACTTATAAAAATGTCAAAAACTATATTTAATGTGGGTGCGCCATCAAAAGGCGGAAAAACTGTATTTTTTGAAAAATACTTATTTTACCCGAAAAATTTATTTTTCCCTCATACCATGTTCTAGAAAATGTGTAAGATGAATAATAATGTTATGAAATTAAAAATTAATTGATACTATTCATAAAGGGTAGTTCATAATTATATTATAACCATATATCTTTTTTTAGTGAAACCTGATACTGTGTACAACATACGCTATCGAGGAAGGTCGCGATTGTGTGTAATGCAAGCCAAGTCAGGGTTCCGTGTTGTGCAAGACTACTTCATTGTTTCGTATAACAGAATCCAACCATATTTCATTTATAAATTGAATATATATATATATATATATACACTCAATGTTGCGTAGAATGACTACTATCAAACGAACTTGAAATTGTGTGTAACACAATCCAAGAATAGTGTTGCGTATACGGCAAGCGAATACCGTGTTGCGTATAGCACAAGATAATCTTGGTGTAGCATACAACACAAGACATCAATGAAATTAAAAAGAATAATTCTCATTAAATTTAAGGTTGTTACAGGAATCCTTTTACTATTCACACAATTTAGATTATCCATCACATCTTCTCTTTAATCACTTCAGCAAAGAAGAAACGAAGGGAACCTTGCTCTGATACCAATTGAAGTTCCAAGTTAGGATCCAAGTATCACTGAGAGGGTGAGTGGGTGAATCAGGGATATATTTTTCTTTTTTTATTTCTAGTTTTTTGAAACAAACTTCACCTACTGTTAAAGAGTTTCTTCCATACTGAACGCACACAACCACATGAACATAAGATTTACAAGGTTCACTACTCAAAAAGAGTAGCTACATTCTTTGTATGGTACAGAAACAATCCCGTACCACACAATCCACAAGAAAACAATCCTTTGATGTGGAATACAATGAGTATGATATACCCTTACACTCATGTAGCACTTTGAAAACAATCCAATAGTGTGTGTGCGCCCTCTTGGCACAAATAGGGTAATGTAATGATTCTGTGATTCTTAATGAACTTTCAAAAGTCAAATATTTCAAAAAAATTATTCACTTTCCTACCCCAAAGCTGGTAAGAACCTCCTGGTGTAGACAGCATACACACCACTCCCCACTTGTGCGCCTCCCTACTTGTGTGCCACCTGCATGTGCGCCTCACTGCTTGTGCAACACCTACTTGTGCGCCTACTCAATACTTGCACACCACCATTGAGCACAACTCATAACTTGTGTGCCACCATTGTCTTATACACAATCCACTTCATGAAAACACCTCCCTGCTTGCGCGCCTCTGGCAACTTGCGCAGAAAAACTTGCACAACACCCAACTTGCATGCCTTATAAATAACCCTCATCATGTGCGCCACTTCAGCTTGTGTGCCGCCCTATGCTACTTGCACGATCAGAGAACCTTATACTACTTGCGCGATCAGAGCTCTAATTTTCTCTTAAGTGTTGAGCATGAAAAGTTAGTAGGCTAGTCGTCTATTTATAGGAATTTTTGTGACTTTTGCGCCCCATACACATGCGTGTCATTCCTACTTGCATGCTGCTCCATCACTTACACGCCGCTCCATCACTTTTGTGCCCTTCCATCACTAGCATGACATTTTATTTCGTTTGTCATATTTTTATATAATGATGTTGGAATATGACATGCGCACAAGATACACTTCTGTTCCACTTATACTTTCATGCCACACTTATGCGCCACTTGTACTTGCACCCCACTTTTTGACTTGCGCGCAAATCTTTAGCTTTCATGCCACTTTATTTCTTTTGTTGTATTTTGATACGATGATGTTGAAATATGACTTGCGAGAAACATACACTTTCACACAAATACTTGTGTGCCACTCCTGACTTGCACGCCACCTTCTTTCCTTTTCCAAAATCACTTCTTTACTCTCTCTACTTTTTATAAGGCTTGAATCACAAGTTCACCAAACTTATGATATTTTTGAAATACACATCAGCAAAGCATCTTCTGGTTTCTGGTCCTTTTACAAAGTGAATTAATTTATCTTAATTGACAATAAAATAGAACACTTTGCAAAGGCTATCTCTTCAAACTGCCTTCTCCATCCAACTTGGTCCCAATAGTGTTTTAGTATATTTCACGGTTGCATGATGATGTATATCATGGAATAAGGGTTCTAAATGATATTTTTTGAAATATTTAATGAAATTAAAATTTTTAATTAGTAATATGAATACTTTATGATACTAATTGAACATTGATGAATCTTATGGTATTCCAATAATAAATTTCATTATCCTAGTTTGATGGATTCAATTATGTTGTAAAGAATATTTGGGAGTTTTTCAAATTTTTAGTGAGAGGGATTCATTTATCAACCATATATATCAGGATGTGAAGAATATAGTGACCATTTTATAGTATCATCCTATTGTACGACTTGGCATACCAATCCATGTGTGTAAATAATGAACATTAGAGAGAACATAGTTGTTCTATTTTGTCTGATATCCCACCACTATTCTTTTATTATGACATAGCCCATCCTTGATCATATCAACATAAAACATTACCTGGTTGTTAAATTAGAGATACAAGAGGGGATTAATGATGTTATTTTAAGAGGATTATTTTTATTAGATATATCATTGTCTGACTATGGGTATTTAATTAGTGATACTGCGGTTTCGAAAATTGTCATAAATACCAAATTGCACATAAATTATTTTATTATTAACATGACATATCACTTATTGTATGTATTCATAGGTATCTCCTTGAGGTTTTTTAGTTCTCTTTTTTGGTCCATAGATCATTGCATCGTGAATTTAACCATTTTCAATATATAGTTTTTTTATTTTTCTTCTCCAAATATTCACTATGTTATTAATTTTTGGTATGATATAGTGGTGGTGGTGGTTTGATTTCTATGATTTCAAGTCATGGATTGATTAGGGGATTTTTGACATCATTATGTATTCCCATGAATGACCATGATTATGGGATCATCGCTTCTTTATCATGTTATTTCATGGTGGTAGGGAAGCCTCAAATAATATTTGGGATTCGAGAACTCTACTAACGTGTGATTTTTGGAAGTTAAGTACCTTTTATTTCATTGAGAAGATGGTATAGAGTTATTTTATAAGTATAATAAACTAAAAAATATATTCAATACAATTTAGTGTAAATCATCTATTTATATGCTTGTATGTAATTTTTTATTTGATTATGGACAAGAACTTTGGTTCTAAAAAAATAATTTAATTTTAAGATACATTTATATGTCATTGATGAGATAGAATTTTTGGAATCAACATAAAAAAAAGCATAATCGCATAAATTCTAAAATTAACATTTTTTTTAATTGAAAATTTATATAATGTTTCTTTTATACATTAATATAATTGATGTGAAGAATAATTATAAAAGGGTCTATGGAAGTGGTTTGTTGAGGAAATTTCATTTTGTGTTATACTAGATTTCTTATTATAATATTGTAGTTTTGTTTCCTTCTTTGTGGAATTTTTAATGGATGTATTTGGGAATGAAATTTAATTTTAGTGGTTACTAAAAATTATATAACACATTTTCAATGTGGATTATTTTTTGTCGATATAACAAGATTATATGGTTGGTTTTGTGGAAGATAATATAGTGTATGACTGTTGTGTTGGATAATAAAATTAGATGCATATAGGTTTAGTTATGATTGGAAGATGATTATGCGGTTGTTTTATAATTTTTCTATAATAATAAAATATGATTCGTAATGATGACGTATAAATTTTTGTTGGAATGAAATGAATCATATATGGGATATAAAGATGTTTTTAATGAATTAACTAGAATGGTTTGGATTTAATTTTTATTTTCATAAAAATTAGAGAATTGATTCAATTTAATATGTAGTTGAATGGAAAAATAAATATAAAATAGATTGTAATAGGTAAATATAGAAAAGATTAAATCATGTTTTAATAGGATATTGACATTAGTTGGTGTGGTGGTTTTTGTGTATAGATTGGGGTAGGGTTTTAATATAGAATGTGGGAGTAATGTTAGTGTGTTTAATTGATGGTGTTGGGGTTGTGATGGAATGGATAAGACATTTTCTTATCCCTTTATTCTTTTCTTCTGGGTACCTATATATATGATCCATTTTCCTTGTGATTTCAATAGGCACCCCAGATGAGTAAGAAAAACTTCCTAACACAAAATCTATTAGGGTTTTTGTGTATTCTCAAATATTTATGTACATGAGTGAGTTAATGGTTGTATACATCATCATCTACAATCTCTAATAAATACCTGATGTTATTTGTGATGTGTCATAATAGATTACTTAGGTTGATGTGGTCATGATGCTTGGAAAGGTTCATGAAGGTTGGAGTAGGGAATGTGGTTCATGTCCTTATTTATGGTATACTATTTATATAGATATGTGATTAAGTTTTGATTTCCGGTAGAGATGAGGACATATGATATATATATATATATATTTGGTTTTTTTATGAATGATACTTTTTGAAATGATAAATGTTTACCGTAATTGGGTTTGTATAGGTAGTATTGTGGCCTAACCCACATTAGGTGTCTTGATATTGGAATAATTTAATGCATATATATGGAATAAGAGTGAAATGAAATTTTCATTAATTATTTGAAAGAGTTAAATGAGAGTGGAATAGGTTTTTTGGTGTATCAGTGTTGTATTCTAGTAATACAACATTATTAAACTTTGATTTATATCCTCTGGGTGATCCTTAATAATTATATAAGATTGTTGACTTTCTAGGTTATTATTGGTCATATTTATTATTCACCAAATCACGGTTATGACTCATCCATATTTTAACTAATGTTGTCATGGAGGATCCAATTGATTATACATGTGGTCTGATCCACAAATAAACTAAAAAGTTTTTATTGTTTGTTAGGTCTGTCCAATGATTGACCTAGCAGTTACTTGAATGGATCCTAGGGAAGTGGTTGGAATTATTTATTAATAATTATTTTCCTTGGATAATTGAATTTTTATTGAAATTTAAAAAAATCATGTATTATTGTGGGAATGGATGAGTAGGGGGAGGTTCTTCTAGAGTGATAATTTCTTTTTAGATTGTGTAATGAAAAAAGTGTGATCAATACATCTTAATTTAATTGAGGGGGTATCCCTCTTCTTTCATGGGTTCCCTTTAAAGCATTTATAAATAGCGGATACATGTTCTTCCTAGGTGTAGAAGGACCATATATAAATGTTAAATAACTTCAAGGCTTTTAAATTTGTAAAAGGTTATAGTTATTATTCTGTGAATGGGATTAAACTAGGCCTTTCTATATGGAAAATCATAGTTTTTTCATTTATAGTGATGGATACTAGAAATAGGTTTGGATCAATTAAAACTAAGAAAACTAAATTTATGAAATTATATTCCACCAAATCATTTTTATTGATTTGATTATATACAGATAATTCATTTTTTATGATGAAGTGTTTGTGTAATCTAATAGTGATAAGCATACTAGATCGATGAAATATTATAAAGGTCAATAATTTCATTTTGTTGGTGTGGGTTCTATAGATTATGATTCTATAGATTTTTATGTTTCCCTAGGTGTGTTCATCACAAATATAGAGAAGATATTAGTAGTTTAAATTTCTCTTGGGCTGGTATTACATGATACTTGAAAGGATATTTCATTAAAATAAGCGAAGAAAATACAAACTATGATGCTTCCTTAAACCAGTCCCCAAATAAATCAATTATGGATATTTTCAATTAATAAAATAATAAAAAAGGGAATAAATTGATTAAAGATTATATGAAATTTACAATATATTATATGAAAAATATGGGTCATGAAATAAATACTGTGGAACGAATCACATTGTAATTACTAGATTCATCAATGTGTTTCCCCAACATAGAGGCCACCCAATCCGTACGCTGAGGTGGTTCACCACATTACCTTAGGTGAACCTCCCCATTTTCCAAATAATATAAAAAATTAGTGAGGTCCTATTAAGGGATAAACATTGTAATCAATGAGGGTGTAACAAAATAAATAAAACCCTTAGATTTAATAATAAATGGATGAACTATACACACCATATCCCCCATGAATGGATCAAACATAGATATAATACAGGGGGAAAATATGCAATCAGGCTATCATCCCCTCACCAAAAAGTCTGGAATCATGCTTGGCCCTTATGTCCCATATTATCCTAGGAAGTGAATTTCACAATAAAAATTTTCCATGGACTAAACCTTGACCTAAAATTAATAACCATGTCTTATCAAGTAACCACGTTCCATATAATCCCATGTAGGGTGTTATTATAAATCTATAAGTCACAAAAAATGGCATCCCTAATAGAAGAAACCCCATATTTAGTGAATTCATCAGTTATATAAATGAAATGGACAAGGAAATATATTATAAACAAATAATCATAACTCTCAATGTCTCATTCTCTGTAGTGATTTATGTGGTTAGTCCAACAAACATCTCATTGTTAAATAATGTGCCAGAGTATTTCAAGATTACCACTCCACCATATGTAAAAAGATGGAGTTGATGAAACCATATTGGAATTTTCTGATGTCACATTGAATCAGGGCATTCATCACATAATTCTCATAAAATCAGACACACATGACACCATTCCACATATATCATGTATCATGTGAAAACACTTTGATCGTCCCAACCATCCCAAGAATATTATAGCATGTTAAATCAACAGAGGTAACCATATAATTTCAATTAATGTACTATATTAAATCCAAGGGACTAATCCTATATTTCATAATAATTAAGTGTTACATACAAACTAGTTGGTCATCATAGAATTACCCAAACATTAGTATCATTTAGAACACATACACCTTTCTGGGATTTCCCCAAATATAAAGAATTATTTTAGACATTCATCAAATTGAAAATTAATTTCGTTAATTTAAAATTATTCCCAAGGATGTCATGTAATTACAATTCCACTTTTATAATGGTTACACTACTTTTTGATAGGATACTATATAATTAGTCTACATTAATTTATCTTTAATTATGTCAACTCTAATTAAGATGTTTTAGGATGAACAAACCATGTCCTTATTAACAGACCCATTCAAAGAAATTTTTTTAACTTATCACTCTGAATTCCATTTAGTCCATTCCCAACTAAATGCTAAACCACTTACTGTTATCAATTATTATGAAATTTAATTTCCCAACCATTGATTCCAAAAATATTTCCTCTCTAATCATTTTAAATATAATATAGGCATCTTCAAAAATTATGCTCTTTTAGGGATATATACCTCACCAAACAACGCACTTTTAATAACCTTACTTATGTTCAAAGAAAATATAAATGAGTAATGCATATATAGAAAACCAATATATATAAATCATAATTTAAATAATATCATTCATAACATATCCAGATTTATCACACCATGAATTCAATCTGACTGAATAATTAATAATTTTGGTTAAATTAAATATTCCACCTACCATATCCACATAAAATACTAATCATCTAATATTTACCCCTGGTTCATGATAAAATACTATAAAATAAATAATCTCACAAACACCATGAATATATGGCATAACCTGCATTAATCGTATGTACACTCTCAAAAGAGAACGAATCAAGAAAAAATGGTCAGTACTCATTGAATCACCTATAGGATTTGGACACCACAAAATGATGAATAAATGATAGTGAATCAGAAAATAACCATAAAGAAGAAGATGAATTGGGTGAAGAGGTTTCCCACTATAGGAGATTCTTAGAATGTTTTTTTAAAAAATTATGTAAATATTCTTAAGGTGATTAAGGGAAATTTTTATATTTTTTCATTTTAAATAGTGGGAATTAATTGTCGACACAGTTTGATAAAACATGCACCAACCATGATTTTCCCACTATCCATGACTATTAAACTCACATTAGCTCAAAACATGGTTTCACAGACATTTTCTAATCAATGAGATAGGTCTATTATTTATTGATGAAATTCACAGGGTCCTAGGACCTTCCGTATGGTTTAAAAACAATTAAATTTGTTAATTCATACCACATAGTTGGGGATAATTATTAGAAAAAATTGTTCTCTATAGGGTATAACTTCATAAAATCATACTCCAAGAAACTTAAACTTAAAAAACTCCCAATACCCTTGAGCCTTAATTAGAAATTCATTCTATGTATAAATTGTGTGGAATTTAAGGGTTACAACAATTATAAATCTATTATGATTCTTAATTGAAAAATCATACAATCCACCAATTTGATAACACAAACACTCCTTAAATCCTAATCACCCATATACAAAAAAGACATTACAAACTCCCTAGAATAACCTATCTCATCCCTAGGAATTCCCAGTGGCTAACCACCTTCATACCACAACCTTCATTGTTCATCGATTCAATGCTAAATTTCCTTATTATATTCGGAATTCCTAAAAAAATATAAGGAAAATATAAAATCTCAAGGAACTCAAAAATCAAAAATTTAATCCAACGCCCATTTTAGAGACAAAAAATATAAGATGACAGTTACTCAAAATCCTATAACCTAAAAAACATTATATCGTTAGTTAGTTTCTCGTGAGTACTATGGTTCACCATATGTAAGTTGTAACACCTAAATATTCTATGAAAAAAAAAATTCATCTGAATTTAATAATTTAAATATTTTCCTCTTCACAAAACAGTATGTTTTTCACATGTTACATATAATACCTAGATTAGCTATCCTGACACAAAATAAAAAAGAGTAAATGAATGGTGTTAAAATATCAATTTTTTGTAAAAAAAATTTGATAACATTAACATAGAAAATTCTATGTAATTTATTAATAAGAATGAAAAATTTTAAAAAAACAATATTTTTTACTCATTTATATGAAATTAATTATCTTTTGACTAATTAATTTGAAATAAAAATAAAAACAATTCCAAAATAAAGAAAGTCATTTTTTGATAAACGATTTATATGTACATAAATGCATTTTACATCAATAAATTAAATGAATGAATTTGTGTGAATTATTTTAATTCATTATTTATATTATATTTTTAATCAAAATTTCAAATTCATATTTTTTATTTTCTATAAAAGAGAGAAGAATAAATCAAATTTTACGCATAACGTTTATTTTTCTAAAAAACATTTCTTTCAACACTAGTTCACTTATTATAAAATAAATTATAACCAATTTTAGATATTTAATTTTATAAAATAATATTATTTAGTGAATTATATAAAGAATTTATTTTGGTGAGATTTTTGGATTTTTGAAAAAAAAGATTCATTTTTTTATGAATAGTGAAAAAAGTACATATTAATTTCAAACAACATTTTCATTAAAATTAATTATAAATTAACATTAAATTTAAAATATTGTTTTCAATAATATTTAGAGAAATTTTATATAATTTTATCCTATTTATATTATTCTAATAATTTTTATAATTAATTTCTATTTAAAAATGTTATAAACTTTTGATCATTTTCTATTTTGAAAACCCGCTTTCTTGTCATGTATGTGGGATTAATATTCAATTGAAATTTCCAATTAAATGAATCGAATTTAATAAAATGGAATCCTTAATAAAAATATAGATAATTTATATTATGTAATTATTTCAACATAACGTTCTTGAAAAATGAATATAAAAAATTGTAAATATCATTTAACGAGGTTATGGTAAAAACAGATTTACTTGTGGTTAAACAAAAAAGATAAGGGTAAAAAATGAACTATTTTTTTTAAAACCCCTATTTCCTAAAATATAATAATTTTATATCTTACGTTATTTATATTTTATAATTTAGGATTCTTATGGCATGAGAAAAACATTGGTACACATTTTTCTTTCAAAAAATTAATTAATTGTCACCAACCTCACATCTAAAAGGATACCCACTCTACTCACTTATTCAATCAAACAATACCATTTGGTTTTCCCAATACATGAAAAAATAATTTCCAAACTCCCCGGATCAACCTATATTTAAAATATTTTGCATAAATACCTCTTAGGAAGGATTTTGATGAAAACCTAAAAAGGTTACCCACAAAAGTGGTATCATTTTTCAACGAGAACTTTTATTTTATTACTTCCTCTACATAATTAAACTATTACTAAAACCTGATGACATAATAACCTTAGTATATACCTCATAATAATATGTTTTATGTTAATTTTATTTATTATAATTATCTCCCCTTCAATCAAATGGGTTCTGAAATAATTATCTGTCTGCAAGGTAGACTACCACCTCACGGACCAATATCCTTCGTTTTTATATTACCAGCTATAATGGTTATGTATAGATATTGATAATATATATATTATATTTATAACAAATATATAAATTTTTAATCATTATTCCACATATAAATTTTTAAACTCCACATCATAGGGGATACGATAAGGTCACTCAAGTGTACAACAGATTACAGGCTCATGAAGCGATGTGATTCAGTTCCACTGACAATTTACAGGCGAGATAATATAGATAAAGTAAATAAATATATATAATATAAATTAAATAATTATAATAATGACATATTTTTCATTCTTTAATGATTATATATCATTTTATTTCATTCCTTTTAACTCATTAAAATAATATTTCATTGTTTATGTCTTTGTAGACTACCGCCATCAGGAAGTGATGTGACCCTCTTTTCATAAACAAAAAATGAATGATATGTGTAAGTATATTTAAAAGAAAAATATGTTATTATGTTATTTTTATATATTTTTTATGATTTATTAACACATACCTCCATTCCATAATGATGAATGAAAACTGAAAACATTACTCATATGTATGTACGACCCACCATCTTAATGGTAATAACATTTATAATTTGTGAAAAAATATATTTAAAATGTTTTAAAAGAATAATGGATTTATAAATATTTTAATTATATCATTATTAATATTATAGATATGATTGAAAATGATCAATGGAATAAGACTAAAAATTAAAAATTAAAAATATATATGAAAAAAATCGTTATTGCACAAAACCTATCATTAACATGGAATTTTTACTAAACAGTTAATAAAGGGAAATAATTAAATCATATATGGTATTATATATATATTACGGTAATTTATTATTTTTATAATAATGATAAATTTATTATATAGTATTTTTAACCTATACGATGTATATCAAAACTTAAGTTAATAGATTTTTGTCTCAATTTTATACTCTGTGAGACTAATGAAATATTGAACACAATAATAAATTTTCTATTTAATATACATCAAATGGATGTATTTTATGGTTATTATTGTTAAAAATATTTGTATTTTAATATCTATTTTATGATCCCACTTTCATGACTTTATGGTTCAAAAGTTACCAAATCGGTTTGTGATGGTTTTCTCAATTTTCTCTCTTAGAGGTGTATATTTAAGTTATTAACCAATAATCTGGAACAATATGTATATACTAAGTATTAAAATATAATTTAATGAATTTATTTATTATAATTACATTTAATGTTTAATTTAGTGATATTCCTTCATGGGAATTACATTTCAATGTTACCAAAGTTGTAAAAATTTAATGTTACAATGTAATCATTTATCAGTTGTATTTTTATTATGTTTTCAATGATATAATATGATTATAAATGTATAAATAAACTTTTATATTTTATTCTTATTTGTAAATTTCATTATAATACATGATTTCTTTTCATTTTATTCTCTTTATGTACTCATAAGAACAAAACTATTATTTTTAAGAAAAATCAACTTTTCTGTTGAAACCCATTTTTCTCCCAAAAACATATTTTCTAAAAACAATGTTTTTAAATATAAATTTATCATTAATAAAATGATCTAATAAATAAATTTATACCCATGTTTGACATTGTATCAATTTATTTGAGTGGAATCATGATGTCTTTTTCCACTATTTTAAGTTTTTTTTACAAAAAATATGAAGAGAATATTTTTTAATATGCACGACATGAATAGTATTCCACACTCTTGTGAATGTGAAAATATTTCATGATTACCTAAAATTTTTAAAATTTAATTTCAATGAAAAATTTATTTAATAATTTTTATATTTAAAGTTTTAAATAATATATTTCAATGTAAAAAGTGATTTAAAAATAAATTAAGTTTGTTTTCAATGTGGAAATGATTTTTACCTTAAGAAATGTTTTAAATTATTTTTAAATCTACCATTATAATTTTTCAAGGAAATTTTAAATTAAAATCATTGTTAAAAATTTTTTTGTTTTAAAAAGATTCCTTTTAAAGAGGAACTACTATTTTCATCAAGAAATTTATTAAATTATTTTTCAATTTTACATTATAACATTGAAAAATTATTTTAAAATGAAATGATTTCCAAAATATTTTATAATATTTAAAATATATAAAATTCATTTTAAATTAATTGAATTTTTCAACAATAAAATTTCCAATTTATCTGTCATTCAAAATAATTTTACATTGACAATGAAATACTTTTATGATACTTATTCATTACTAGGGATATGATCCAATGACACCATTCTTATTATATTTATGACTGGTTTATGTTTATGATGAAAATATCATTATGGAAATAGTTTCTATTCCATGGTTTATATTATGGTAAATGTTTTATTAAACCTAACTTGTCTTAGGGGTTATTTTATGAAGAAATGTTTATATGATTATGAAACCTATCTTGTTTACAGTGGTTATAATAGGATGAAATGTTTATAAAACCCCTTTCATAAAATAAGATATCATATGGAAAATGTTTCCTGATATTGTGGCACACATTGGTATGATTTCTATTATGTGATGGGGTTGCATTATAACCAAGGAATGTGGTTAAATAATACCAAAGTATGGTAGTTACATTATAAAAAAATTGAGGTGTGGGACATATATCACTATATAAAGTGTTGGGTAATGCTTTATAACTCATGAGATAGACCAGACTAGAATGCGGAGTTAACCCATTTTAGTAAGGAAATTTTTATGTTTCGATGGTCTTGGGAGTCATCCATGAATACTTTAATGTTTAGGGGAGTGAACCCATCCCACTTTGAGGAATGAATTTCCATTGGGGATGGTTTTTTGTCCTACCAATGTGGTGTTTCCTCCCATGGAGTTCCCGGATAAATCTTTTAAATAAGCCTTAAAAACTATGAATAGGATTTTCAATGCTTATCTATATTCCAAAATTCTATGTAATATTCCAATGTTATGACCTCATTACTCATTTTCATTAATTTATATATGATTTATGTATTATTAAATTAAAATATTTTTTTCATGAATTTGGATTTTTATATATGATATATAGGATATGGTTTTCATATATTTTTTCCATATTCACATACAATTATGCTCATGTTATATTTATGTATTTCTATTATTTACCCTTACTGAGCTTATGAGCTCACACTTTCTTATGTTTCCTTTCCCAAGGTTATGATGAATGGTTTTATGTATGGTATGTCAATAGAGTGTTCTAAATTGGAAGATAATTTTTAGAAACATTTAAGATCTTTCACAATATTAGATTATAGTGTTCTATGTGACAAATGTCACTGAACTATTATGATCATTGGCTATGTGTTTGTGTAATGTATTGAATATTCATTTAAAATGATATGTTATCCACGTATGAGAATACTGAATTATTATAGTTAGTATTACAAGAATGATATAGTTAACCTTTGGAAACAAGAATGTGAAAACATTAGTGATACACCTAGTAAGGTTTATAAGGATGTGTCTAGGGATGTCTCTAAGGATAAGTCAAAGGATGAGTCAATGTATAGAAATATTTATTGGAATATTGGTAATGGGCAGATCAAGTGGTATTCAAGTAATTAAATCCCCATCTGGATACAACAAGTGGATGTGGATGTGGTATAAAGGTACCTAGGGATAATAAATCTAAAATGATTTATTGAGATGGACTCGATGGTCCCCAGGTGCAGTAAAATAAGCCATGTTTCCCACCTGGTTTGGAACTCATATGGGATATTCCTTAGAAATACACAAACTCTTCATGAACCAACTTGAAGGATTTAAATCAATGAGGATCATGTATGACATATTTCAATACTAAGTGAAGTGCACTGTGTTGCATTTGTTGTCAATGAGACATGAAGTTGTCTTGGAATGAATGGAAGTCAGGGAATGTCAAGATGTGAATGACAAAGGTTTTTATGGTGTTGGTGGTAAAGGAGAATGGCCATGGTACTTAGATGCATGTCACTTAGGAGATTCACTATGTGGTATTGGAAATTGTGGTTGAAACATTCTCCATGTAAATCTGACGATTGTTGAGCTGTTCATTAAGTTCCAAGAACTTGTATCAACTGGATACAAAGTCACAACATGATTAGAAGACCATGCATTGTAGTGACAATGCATGAGGAGTTGAAAGGAGTTCCATCCACAACTACTAAGTGGATGATGTGCATTAATGAAGTCCATGCACTATCACATAGTGCATGTGAACATGAATATGATCCAATTGATCTCTGATTAGATCAATAAAGAACATTGAAGATTTTATGTGATTCAAGAGCTCGGTTGATGAAGAACCTTCGGAATTCCCTCCTAAGTTGTGAAATGTTGAAAAGTTATTAAGAACATGAGGAGGAGATGGGAAATTCCTAAGAAGAAGAAGAATTATGGAGAAGAATCATTTGAAGTGGCATTTGGCTTGGAAGAACTTGGGTTGGCATTTATACATTGGGAGAACTTTGTTTTCAACAAAGTGATCATTTTGTCCTTTGCCAAAAAATAGGCCAGCCAAGGCCAGCCCACGGGTTCAACCCCAAGGCACTTGTGGGCCTAAGGCGCCACGCCCATGGGGGATCCCATGGTGCAAGCTCAAGGTGGAAGGGGGCCGTGTATAAGCCCCCGAGGACACGCGGTGGTGAAACCCGCGCGCCCGAGGTGCATATTGGGCGCTAGGTGCGCGCCCGCAGAGGCGAGAGTGGGCGCAGAGCGCGCCCGCAGAGAGAACCCGGTGCGGGGCGGCACCGGGAGGGGAGAAGTTCAACTGGAGATTTGAGGCGGCGCCAGGGTAATAAGCTGCATGAAAACCGCGAGAGGTTTCGATGTGGGACGCCCAAAATTCTCCCGGAGTGAATCCAGGCCGTCCGAGCGATCTCGCGCTTGATCTGCGCCGCACGATTCATCTTTCACGCGCCGCGATCTATCCGGCCGTCCGATGTATTTCAAATATTCGATCCGACGGATCCCCGTCCGTCTTCCACCTTGAGCTCAGCCGAAGGCCACCCGAAGCCACCTGCAGCCTCCGTCGAACCAGGAGCACTCCGAAGATGGTTTTTGAGTTCCCGGCCACCTCCGAGAAAACCGAGACCTCCATTGGGATCGTCTCGATGCACTGAACCCATCCATGCATTAAAATGAGCCTGCATGCAACGAGGGGAGAATTTGGAATTTGGCCGAAGGCAAACCGAAGGTGCCGAGGCCATGGGGTGTTTATGCGTGCATGTTTTGGATCAGAAGAAGGCCGTGCATGCGTTCTAAGTCGCATGCACGTAGAGGAAATTAAAAATGAGAACCCGCGTAAAACAGAGGATAAAAGTAAAGATTTTGAATATTTTAAAAGATCCGAAATCTTCGGGAGATTAAATGTATCTCTACGCGGATGAACCGCCTCTGCCTCTGCCTATATAAAGGAGCACCCGAGGCATGAATAGAGTTGCTGAAAAACTCGAGAGAAGTCCCGTGAGTTCCTTTGTGCCTCACGAAGAAAGAAGCCCCGTGCAATCTATTTGCGCGGCTGAAGTCCTCGGTTCCATCCTTGGCCCGAAGGAGTCCCTTGCGCGCTACCTCTTTGCGCGACAAGAAGATGACCCCCTGCCCGCCACTCCTTGCGCGACAGGGAAGGTTAGGCAGCACCCTTGCGCGTCACTTTGTGCCTTGTGCACTTGCGCGCCTTGTGGATTGCGCGACCTACGGCCAGTGGCATTAGCTCGGCTGTGAAGAGGAGGGGCCGCACCCCTTGCGCGCCTCACTTGAGTAGGAGTTCGGGTTGATCACACCTTGTCCTAGACATACACTTTGTGTGTGCAAGACAAGTGAACAAGAAGGCTTGCACCTTGTGTGTGTGCAAAGTGAAGACACCCTACGGGTGGTATAAGTGAAAATGAACAAGAGGCCGTAGCTGTGTGTATGCAAGGAGGAGAGGAAGACCACAACTAAATCCAAGTTGTGTGTGCAAGAGGAAGAGGAAGGCCAAGACTTGTGTTTGCTAATTGATCAAAGGAAGTGTGTGTGTGCAAACAAAACAAGTAGGCCGAACCTAGTGTGTGCACTAAAAGTGTAAACACCTAGAAGAAGAAGAAGACCCACACTAAAGTAGAACACACTTTAAAGTGTGTAAACAAAAGAACAAAGAGTGTGAAGAAGGGAGAAAGGTGTGTGCCAAAACAGTTTACACCCTTTGTGGGTTTATTGCACCAAGAGGAGAAAGAGGAGAGTGCATGCATGCATGCATGCACGTGCACACGTGAACAGAGCCAAATCAGTGGTGTGCATTTGAGTTGTCCAAGACCAGGAGGTTCTTGAAGAATTGAGAAGTCCATGCTATCAGTGCATGAGGATGAAGAGCTGCCATGCACTCAGTGCATGAAGTGAAGTTGATGTGAGACTAAGCCAGACTAAAGTGAAAGATATTGTTTGTCTGAGTTTGCAGTATTTGAGAAGAGCCTGATCAACTGAAGTGATCAGAAGATTTGATCAAGACCAATAGACCTTTTCAGAGGCTATTGAAGATTCTTGAAGAGTGAAGCCAGGTCATCCTGAAGAAGGAGATAAAGCCTGAGCTAGACGAGAAGCCCTGATCAACCACAAGTGATCAGAAGAGAAGAGCAAGGTCAGCAGTCTTTATCCCAGACTGCTGAAGATACTTGAAGAAGCTTAAAGAGAAGAAGAGCTACTCGTGCGACTCGAGGAGCCAGGAGAAGACCCTGTGGGACTCAGGGAGAAGAAGTCTTCAGTGGGATTCTGGAGCAGGCCAGTGGGACTATGGTAACACTGTGTGAAGCAGTATAAAGACCCTCCTGTAGGACTCAGGAGAGATACGGTGGGAAGCTGTATCGACCATTGTAATTCTAACAAGTTATAATGGGAGAATCCATGCTGGGAGAGCATGGCAAGGATGTAGGCCTTTGGTGCCGAACCTTGTAAATCCTTGTGTCCAGTGCCTTTACATTTACGGCATCATTCGTGGAAAGGTGAGAGATACAAGAAGAGTGGATCGAGGCTTTAACCAGCCATAGAGGTTTAATTGATAAGGAATCAATTAGTAAAAAGTTTTTAAGGGATCACTGATTCACCCCCTCCCCCTCTCAGTGATTCACACTGATCTGGGCACTTCAATTGGTATCAGAGGGAGGTTCCCTCTAAAAGATCCAAGAGAGTCTATATGGAGTGCAGATTTGAGGAAATGAAAGAACAGCCTCAAATGGAGATATCTGCCAAGACTCTGAAAAACAGAATGAAGAAACAGGCAAAGAAGATGAGGAAGAAGGTTGGTGCAATCAGAGAAACTCCTTCTATGGAAAGAAATGTGAAAGTCACATCAGATGACAATTCCTTTTATCATTCTTCTGATGAAGCTTGCTCTAGCTGTGATGAAGATGGAAGGAACAATGATCTTCTAAATGCAATCAAATATCTTCAGAAGACAGTCCCCAAGGAAGTGGCAATGTGTATAGCTACAGGCCTCCTTGATCTTCAAGAAGAAAAATTACAGCTAGAAGGTGAAGCCAATTCTCTGGAAGTCCAATTGGCTAAAAGGGTTGGCATAACCAACACTCTCAGAAAGCTGGTAAATGCCAAAAATGAAATAGTATCACTCTGCAATGAAAGATATGAAGACACTACTGAAGAATTGCAAAGAAGCCTTTCTGAGAAAGAATTCTTTTAGACAGTGGTCAAAGATGTTTTCCATGCACTAGAAAAGAGGCACACAGTTTCAATGAATGTCAGAGATGCTCAACTTGAAGACAAAGTAAAAAGGGTAAAGGAGCTTGACAATTCATTGCTTGAATTAAAGAAGGTGCATGAAGACCAGATGAAACAACTGGTGGAGAATTGGGACGGAAGGCTAAGATTGGTTGAGGATGAGAAGAACTCCCTCAATATGAAATACTTTGATCTGGAGGTGATATTGAAAAATCTTCAATCACCCAAAGCTGAAGCCTCCCAGTCAGCTGAAAGGAGAAATGTTGCTACTCAAGTATGCATTGAGCAGGATGATTCTAAAAGAAATACATCCTCTAATGAAAGGGCAACATCTTCTAAAAAGAAGGTACCATCCATACCATCTTGTACTAATGCTTTTAATTGTGTTTCCACAAAAGGTGCAGGATGGAAAAATAATTCCAAACAAGTATGGATGAAGAAAACGAAGAAGCAGAGCTCTCCTGAAACAACACTGCAGCTCCAGAAAAGTACCCTAAAATCATAAGGACTGAAGAAGTCTAGATTTGCGGGTCAATGTTGGTGTTGTAACAAGTATGGGCATTGTGCAAAGGATTGTTGGTACAATCCACTGAATGCCAAAGCACAGAGGAAGCCCATGCCAAGGGGGAGCAAGCCAGAAGGAAGGAAGCAACATCCACAGGTCCAGAGACATCTGTTTACTGCAAATAGATTTGGATTACTTGACAACATCTGGGATGGTTGCAAAAGTGGTCAAAAGAATGATACATGTCAATCTACAACTGTATCCAGAGCTCAAAAGAAGAAAAGATCACTGAACCTGGCTAAGAGAGATTCCTTGGGAAGCAAACAGAAGAAAGTGGAAGATGCTCCCAAGAAGATTATGAAAAAGGAAGAGAAGACCTTGGAGTCTAAGTCCAAGAAGGGTGAGTCATCCAGTAGGACCACCAAGAAGACATGCTTCTACTGTGGAAAGAAAGGTCATACCATGGATCTTTGCAAACAAGCCATGGAAATCAATAGAAGCCAACTAAACTCAAGCAGACAATCAATCCAAAAGAAGCAGAAGGGATTGATTGAAAACAAGTTTCCTAAGAGAGGTAGCTTGACAGAATCAAAGGAACCATGTGGAATATCCAGAATTGAGGCCACACTTCCAAGTGACTTACTAGTCATATGGCCAAATCAGTTGCAACTTGCCAAAGATCTGAAAAGAGCTGAAGATGAAGTTCTGGCAATTGCTAAGGCAAGAGGGAAGAAGAATATTTCACATGAAGATGTATTGAGATCCACACCAGCACCAACATCATTGAAGATCAAATGTGCAAGTGTGAAGACTGGTGAAAATGGGACATCTCGGTTGAGAGAATCTTCTCAACCTTGTTGTTCACATTGATGAACCAAGGAGGTTCCATCTTATTCCCTTATACTCTTGGTATTTACATGTGCTGACATTGCAGGGAATTGAAGATGATGATCATTCTCAACTGGAGGATGGTTTGGACAGAATGGAGTGCACCCCTTGAGTGGGAGCCAATCTGGAGAAGATGATGTTCTGAAATTAATATCATCTTGAGAAAGTAGATGAAAGGGGGAGCTTTATCTTTGCACTGAACTTTCTAATGAGTTTTGTGGAGTATGTGCAGGATTTAGCAATTCATTGAATATCTGAACCCCTTAGCATGATCTCACATGTATTGTGAATGTTGGACAGCATTGAGTTCCATGGTTATATCACACTTGTTTTCTACACCGGGTTAGCCCAAGTAGACTTAGAGTTGATTTACTAAAGGTTATTTGCTAAAGAGAACATGTGACATCATCCCTCTCTCAGTGTTTTTCAAGAAAATACTTTTCAAAGGGAGGAAGAGATTTTTGAAAGAGAACCACACCACACCTTTGCATTTGATTGCCAATAAGGGGGAGAAAAGATTGGCACACATATTGACCCATTCATATGTGCTGATGGAGTGTATTGACAACAAATACAAAGGGGGAGATTGAAGTGCACTGTGTTGCATTTGTTGTCAATGAGACATGAAGTTGTCTTGGAATGAATGGAAGTCAGGGAATGTCAAGATGTGAATGACAAAGGTTGTTATGGTGTTGGTGGTAAAGGAGAATGGCCATGGTACTTAAATGCATGTCACTTAGGAGATTCACTAAGAGGTATTGGAAATTGTGGTTGAAACATTCTCCATGTAAATCTGACGATTGTTGAGCTGTTCATTAAGTTCCAAGAACTTGTATCAACTGGATACAAAGTCACAACATGATTAGAAGACCATGCATTGTAGTGACAATGCATGAGGAGTTGAAAGGAGTTCCATCCACAACTACTAAGTGGATGATGTGCATTAATGAAGTCCATGCACTATCACTTAGTGCATGTGAACATGAAGATGATCCAATTGATCTCTGATTAGATCAATAAAGAACATTGAAGATTTTATGTGATTCAAGAGCTCGGTTGATGAAGAACTTTCGGAATTCCCTCTTAAGTTGTGAAATGTTGAAAAGTTATTAAGAACATGAGGAGGAGATGGGAAATTCCTAAGAAGAAGAAGAATTATGGAGAAGAATCATTTGAAGTGGCATTTGGCTTGGAAGAACTTGGGTTGGCATTTATACATTGGGAGAACTTTGTTTTCAACAAAGTGATCATTCTGTCCTTTGCCAAAAAATAGGCCAGCCAAGGCCAGCCCACGGGTTCAACCCCAAGACACTTGTGGACCTAAGGCGCCACGCCCATGGGGGATCCCATGGTGCAAGCTCAAGGAGGCAGGGGGCCGTGTATAAGCCCCCGAAGACACGCGGTGGTGAAACCCGAGCGCCCGAGGTGCATATTGGGCGCTAGGTGCGCGCCCGCAGAGGCGAGAGTGGGCGCAGAGCGCGCCCGCAGAGAGAACCCGGTGCGGGGCGGCACCGGGAGGGGAGAAGTTCAACTGGTGATTTGAGGCGGTGCCAGGGTAATAAGCCGCGTGAAAACCGAGAGAGGTTTCGATGTGGGACGCCCAAAATTCACCCGGAGTGAATCGAGGCCGTCCGAGCGATCTCGCGCTTGATCTGCGCCGCACGATTCATCTGCCGGGCGCCGCGATCTATCCGGCCATCCGATGTATTTCAAATCTTCGATCTGATGGCTCCCCGTCCGTCTTCCACCTCGAGCTCAGCCGAAGGCCACCCGAAGCCACCCGCAGCCTCCATCGAACCAGGAGCACTCCGAAGATGGTTTTTGAGTTCCCGGCCACCTCCGAGCAAACCGAGACCTCCATTGGGATCGTCTCGACGCACTGAACCCATCCATGCATTAAAATGATCATGCATGCAACGAGGGGAGAATTTGGAATTTTGCCGAAGGCAAACCGAAGGTGCCGAGGCCATGGGGTGTTTATGCGTGCATGTTTTGGATCAGAAGAAGGCCGTGCATGCGTTCTAAGTGGCATGCACGTAGAGGAAATTAAAAATGATAACCCGCGTAATACAGAGGATAAAAGTAAAGATTTTGAAGATTTTAAAAGATCCAAAATCTTCGGGAGATTAAATGTATCTCTACGCGGATGAACCGCCTCTGCCTCTGCCTATATAAAGGAGCACCCGAGGCATGAATAGAGTTGCTGAAAAACTCGAGAGAAGTCCCGTGAGTGCCTTTGTGCCTCACGAAGAAAGAAGCCACGTGCAATCTATTTGTGCGGCTGAAGTCCTCGGTGCCATCCTTGGCCCGAAGGAGTACCTTGCGCGCTACCTATTTGCGCGACAAGAAGAGGACCCCCTGCCCGCCACTCCTTGCGCGACAGGGAAGGTTAGGCAGCACCCTTGCGCGTCGCTTTGTGCCTTGTGCACTTGCGCGCCTTGTGGATTGCGCGACCTACGGCCAGTGGCATTAGCTCGGCTGTGAAGAGGAGGGGCCGCACCCCTTGCGCGCCTCACTTGAGTAGGAGTTCGGGTTGAACACACCTTGTCCTAGACATACACTTTCTGTGTGCAAGACAAGTGAACAAGAAGGCTTGCACCTTGTGTGTGTGCAAAGTGAAGACACCCTACGGGTGGTATAAGTGCAAATGAACAAGAGGCCGTAGCCTTGTGTATGCAAGGAGGAGAGGAAGACCACAACTAAATCCAAGTTGTGTGTGCAAGAGGAAGAGGAAGGCCAAGACTTGTGTTTGCTAATTGATCAAAGGGAGTGTGTGTGTGCAAACAAAACAAGTAGGCCGAACCTAGTGTGTGCACTAAAAGTGTAAACACCTAGAAGAAGAAGAAGACCCACACTAAAGTAGAACACACTTTAAATTGTGTAAACAAAAGAACAAAGAGTGTGAAGAAGGGAGAAAGGTGTGTGCCAAAACAGCTTACACCCTTTGTGGGTTTATTGCACCAAGAGGAGAAAGAGGAGAGTGAATGCATGCATGCATGCACGTGCACACGTGAACAGAGCCAAATCAGTGGTGTGCATTTGAGTAGTCCAAGACCAGGAGGTTCTTGAAGAATTGAAAAGGCCATGCTATCAGTGCATGAGGATGAAGAGCTGCCATGCACTCAGTGCATGAAGTGAAGTTGATGTGAGACTGAGCCAGACTAAAGTGAAAGATATTGTTTGTCTGAGTTTGCAGTATTTGAGAAGAGCCTGATCAACTGAAGTGATCAGAAGATTTGAGCAAGACCAATAGACCTTTTCAGAGGCTATTGAAGATTCTTGAAGAGTGAAGCCAGGTCATCCTGAAGAAGGAGATAAATCCTGAGCTAGATGAGAAGCCCTGATCAACCACAAGTGATCAGAAGAGAAGAGCAAGGCCAGCAGTCTTTATCCCAGACTGCTGAAGATACTTGAAGAAGCTTAAAGAGAAGAAGAGCTACTCATGCGACTCGAGGAGCCAGGAGAAGACCCTGTGGGACTCAGGGAGAAGAAGTCTTCAGTGGGATTCTGGAGTAGGCCAGTGGGACTCTGGTAACACTGTGTGAAGCAGTATAAAGACCCTCCTGTGGGACTCAGGAGAGATAGGGTGGGAAGCTGTATCGACCATTGTAATTCTAACAAGTTATAATGGGAGAATCCATGCTGGGAGAGCATGGCAAGGATGTAGGCCTTTGGTGCCGAACCTTGTAAATCCTTGTTTCCAGTGCCTTTACATTTACTGCATCATTCGTGGAAAGGTGAGAGATACAAGAAGAGTGGATCGAGGCTTTAACCAGCCATAGAGGTTTAATTGATAAGGAATCAATTAGTAAAAAGTTTTTAAGGGATCACTGATTCACCCCCTCCCCCTCTCAGTGATTCACACTGATCTGGGCACTTCACTAAGTTTTCATATATTTGAAATATGAGTTATGATTTAGAAATCCTAAAAGTTAGATTTCATGATTATACAGTTCTCCAATATGATTAGTGTTTCTCACACTATTCTATTCATTTGTAGGAAATTGTGAGAATAAGAAGTAACTATTTAAAAAATAAAGTGATAGAAAATTTGATAACGACCATCCTAATGGCATGATGATATGATTTAAGGATCATTGTATTATTAAAAAATAGTTATCATTGGGAATGATTAACAACGTGCACCATAACCAACACTCAGACACACCAAAGGAGTTAATGCTAGAGTTCGGTGAGAGTTTGGTTAATGGATACCCTGGAAGAAAGAACATTCAGTTTACAATATGTCATTTATGTGGGAAAAATCACACAATGGAATGTTCTAGATGGATGTGAATATGTTTTGAGTGAAGAAAATAAGGACTCAATGTAAGTAATTAGATGGAAAAGATGAAATCTTCGATTAATGAAAGAGATGATGATAATGATATTCCAAAGGTATCTTCAACTGTTGAATGTTATAAATATGGGAAATATTGGATTTTTGAGAATATATATATATATATATATGTACTATGGGGAATGCTCATGAAGAGAATCATCATGGTTGTATGTGTAAGGTTTTTTCTATTAATGATGATTAGGCTACAAATTGAATTTGGTAGGAAATAGTTATTATTGAATAAGATGATGAGTCTAAGGTAATCATGTAAAGATGATGTGGAATGATCAATGTATTAATGTATTTGAATTCATGTATTTTGTTTAATAAATCATGTAACACATAAGGATTTTTTGGTATTATTTTTTTGTTAAGGATATTAAAAACATTTTTTGAATAATACAAATGTCCAATAAAAGTGATTTAATGGAAAGGTAATGCATTATAAAAAAACCTTATTAAGGAAAAATAAAACTTAATATGATCTTATTATTTATAAAATTGTGTTTTTTTTAGAAAATTGATGTGTGGTATAGATTAAATAAATTGGATAGTGTTAATGACCTAATAACTAAAATGGAATTTTTGAAAATTGGATTATGTTATCACTAATGGTGTTTATTAATTATTTATGGAATGTATCTAATAATAATCTTTTTTAGGAATGATAAAGAATATATATTTTCAATATAATTTTATTATTATTAGGTTTATTACCATGTTATAAGATTATACATGATAAATTTATTCACATGTTTGTTATATAACAATAAAAATATAATTTATGATATATGGGGTATTAATGTTATATTGATTTTAAGAAATTTCATAAACTTATTTATAAATATTAAACTTTTCATGGTTTATAAGGTTATCTATCTACGAAATGGTTTATGTTGAACTTTGGATGAGGTTTTACATATTAACTTATTACTTCACCATATGAATATTTATTTATATTAAAGAAAAATTCAAAAAAAATTATTAATTAGTGATACAAAGAATGGATTATCCTTTAATGATGGATAATATTTAGTTCTTCGTAAATGATAATTGTTTTCTCCAATAGTATGGTATAATTTTTTAATTTATCATGGAACAACCAAGGGATGAAATTGTGCCTATGAAATAAAAATATATCATAGATGTACATATTCTTATGTTCCTATACTAGATGGAAAAAATTGAAAACATTAAAAAATGATATTGAAATAAAACAATTTCATGTTATCATCCTTTTTTTATGACATCAATTCCATTTTTCAAGCATCATTAGTTTATGGATTTATGGTCATTAAATTTCTCTTAACCATGTTCTTTATCACTCTCAATCAGTATATGGTTGAATGTTTTCTCTTTTATGATCAGGTTTTCAATTCCCACCCAGATTATCCTATTTAGAAACCTAGTATGTGTTATTATAGGTGAATTTCAAACATACCATTTTCTATTTTAATATGATGATTTATTATCACATTTTATAATGTGTGGTTCTATAAAATAATTTTCAAATGTTAAAAATATGATGATTGAGGAAAATTTCAAGGGAAATTTTAATTTTACAAAGGTAGAATGTAACAACTTGATATTTTTTGGAATATATGTCTTCTAAAATAATTTATTATTTTTGATTCCTTTCATTACATTCAAAACTAATTTTTCCTTATGGTACAAAGTATACTGAGTTATAATAGCATTACATGAAATAAGGATTTTAACAAAAATGTGACACACTATTAAAAAAATAGTTTATATGATAGTTATCACTAATCCATTTTCATGGTGGGTATGAATAGGAATGACTAATTTATAAAAATATATGGTTAAAAATTTTATATGCAATGAATTATTTCATAACTAATTAATTAGAATTGAAAATAAAATATATTTTAAAATAATTGTGATCATTTTCTTAGAAACTATATTTATTAATATAAATTCATTTTACCCTAATAAATTAGATGAAACAGTTTTAGTGAGTGATTGTAAAAAAATGTATATTTTATATATTCAATAATTTTTTTTATATTTATCTTTCTTTTCTAAACATGGGATTATAATAAATCATATTATGCTTAAAATATATTGTCAAAAAAACCATTTTTCACCTTTGTTGTAATAATTTTAAAACTAATTTTATCTCTTTTAGTAAATTTATTTGGAAAAAAGCTTCATTTTGTAAATTTAAATTCAATTTTACCTTCGATTAATTTTTTTTATATTTTTCAAAACTCTCATTTTTTATTAATAGTGGGAAATACTAAATTATAATTGAAACATGTCATTTCTTTTACATAAATTATAAACATTTGTTATTTTTTATTAAATTAAAATTAGTGAAATTATATATATACTAAAAAAATTAGGTTATTGGAATCATTTTCATGATGAATTTTTATATAAAGACTTTATAATGTTTTGGACATTTTCTCTTTGAAAACCCACCATTGAAATAATTTTGTGGAATTAATATTAAATTATAATTTTCTACTTCAATGAATGTAATTTAAAAAAATAGATTCTATATTTTCAATCTACAAAATCATTATATCTAATTAGGGAAGCATAATTTTGGCCAAAATAAATAGTACAAATAGTCAAAATTATTTATAGTGGTTGAGGTAAAAACTGATTTATCAGGAGTTAAGCTAAGATGAAAAAGGTTAAAATGACCTACCAACTATTGAAGCACTGATTTTATCACCATTGTTCGATGATAACTTTTACAAGTTTTATAATAGACCATTTATTGCATTTTTAAATGTGAAAATCGTTAGTACATATTTTTTATTTTAGGTGTTACAAGTATTCCACTCAAATCATTTATAAAAGGCCACCCCTCTCTTCTCTTATTTGTACCATGAAACTCTTTTTGGATAGAAATTTCATGCCCAAGTCACATCATAACCTCACTACTATCTTATGAGAGGCCTTATGTTTGGAATAAAGGCAACATAGGAAGGGTTTTGTGCAAACATACAAAGGTTACTAGTAGAAGATGTAATGTTATTCAGTTAGTGCATTTATTTATTTTCTTCATCCACATACATAAATTGATAGTAAAAAAATATGATATAATAACATTATTATATTCAACATACTTATATTTCTTTATGTTATTTTCATTAAATACAACAGTCTCTTAATCCATCAAATAGAATACTAAATCATCATTCTTGTGTACAGAGGACTATCGCATCATATACCATTATCATTTTTTTCTAATAAAACCTATCACAGTTGGTTATGATGATGTTTATAAAGAATATATATTATATTTATTAAATAATATAACATTTTTATCCACTATATCATATATAATATTTTTTACTTTCTATTCCATAATGAATATGTTACCATCTTTCGTCTGTATGGCAGACTACCGCCTCTTGAGGTGATATGGTTTTATTACTAGGTATTTGCAAAGATGATAATAAGGATAATGTTACTAAATATATATGTTATATGAGAAATAATTATCACAGAAATGAAATACATATCATTTAGAAAATATAATAATTTTTTTTCATTCATTGATTTCCACTAACTAAAAGATGATTTCATCATACATGCAGATATAGAATACATCCTTCACGAAGTGATGTGACACTATCCTTTCATGACCACACCACATGGAGGGTATGAATATTTATATATAAAGGAATAATATTTTATTTATTATATTATATAATAATTCATGAAAATTTTTTATTACTTAACTCTTTTCTATAATGATCGTTGAAAAATGAAAATGTTACTCATTCGTACGTACGACCTACCATCTCCATGAAAATACCACAATTCATTTATCAATATTAAAAGTATAACTATTGAAAAAATATGATAATTAAATCATTATTATTATTTCGGATATTATCAAAACATGATCAATGTATTTGAACCAAAAATAAAAAATCAAACCATATATGGAGAAGAAAGTGGTTATTACCCAAAATGTGATTTTAACATAGAATTGTTTATAAATTGGTAAAAAAAGTAAATTAGTAAATCATACATTATATGATATATATAAGTATATTTATTTCATATATGTATAATAGAATTATATTTAATTAATTTTTGGTTTTAATGAATCTTTTCGAAGTCAAGACTTAAGGTAAGTGATATTTACTTCACCTTTACATTATAGGGGTAAAATTTTATAGTCACCATAATTTTATTTTATATAGTGTATATAATTTTCTTGTATTTATTATATTATTCTTATAAGTAAATTTTTTTATTTTCATTTCCATTTTATTATCTCTAATTTATGGGTTCTACAATTACAAGTTAACAAATCAGTAAGGGATTCTGTTCTCAATTTTCCTTCACTATGGCATATAATTATGTTACACACCTATATTATTGTATGAGTTGTCTATATATAAATTTAACATTAATTATCCTGAATTTATTTATCATCATGATATTTTTTATTTAATTTAATTATATTTATTTATGGGGTGCACGATACAAAGTTACCAAATTGGTAAATATTATATTTTACATTCTCATCATTTATCGATATTATTTATGATAATGTTTATGATGACAAAATATTTTGTTATATCTACCAAAAAAACATGAAATTTATTATCCTCTAGTTATGTCATGATAATATGTTTTTTAAATTCACTTTCATCTCTTTATGAACTAAAGGGTTCAAAAATATTGTTTTTATGGGAAACCATATTTTTGGACTAAAGCAATTTTTTCTCCAAAACCATGTTTTCTAAAAAAATTTCTAAAATTTTGTTTTAACATAATGAAAATAAAGTATAAATACATTTTAAAAATGTTTGAATTTGTAAACAAAATTTTTAACAGAATCAACATGTTATTTTCCAAACAATGCTTTTTCCCTTTTATTGAAAATGTTAAAAAAATATTGGTTTTTAATAAGAAAGACATGAATTGTATCGTTACTCTCATAAACATTCAAATATCTAATACATCACATAGATATTTTCAATGTACTTTTGAAGGAAACATTTTTCATTAATATTTTGAGTGTTTTTATTTTTTAAATATATTATTTCAATTTAAAAGGGAATATGAAAATGTTATTAGAAGTGCTTTTCAATGTGGAAAGGCTATTTTATTAATAAATGAATTAAATGAATTTTAGTGTTTTTTTTCTAATTTTTAATGTTTATTTTAAAATATAGGGATTTCTAAAATGTTTAATTCATTAAAATGTTTATTCCAATGAAGAAATGATATTTTCCTCAATAAATTATTTAAATGATTTTTTAATATTCCATTATTTATTTTCAGGTTTTTTTTCAATTAAAAGGATTTCAAATATATTTTATAATGTTTAGTTAAAATATTTATTTTCAATGAAATGTTATTTTCATCAAGAATCATTATGAGTTATTTATCATTCAAAATAATGTTTTATCTATGATCACATCCATTGATGTTACTTATGATTTTCTGGGGATATGATCCAAATAAAACATTATAATTCTTTATCAAAATGGTTTATGTATACGAAGAAAATATGTTTAAAAAACTTATTTCTCATCCATGAGTTATACTATGATTTTGTTTGAAACTTTATTATTTTTAGGGGCTATTATATGATGTTTTTAAATAATTTTTAAAACTCTATATTTTCCAATGGTTAGGATATAATGAAATTTTCATGGAACCCATTTCATTTCATTGGTTAGGAGATTGTGATTTTTTTTATGATATTGTAGAGAAAATATATATGATTTTAATTATGTGATGTTGGTTATGTTATAACCTATGAAAGTGGTTATATTATTACCTAGTGTGGTAGTTTTGTTATAACTAAATATGAATTGGACCTATATCTACCTCAAATGCATCTGTCAAAGACTTATATCTCATGAGATAGAAAGGACTATAATTGGGATTGAACCTAGTTTAGTAAGGTACTTTGTACTCTACGATTGTATTGGGAGTCATCCTTGACTAAAATAATGGTTTGGAGAGTGAATCCATTCCTCTATGAGGAAAGGGATTACACTAGGGATGATGGTGTGTCCCATCCAAGAGGTGTTTCAACCCATGGATTTCCATAATAATTCATGATAATTAGACTTCAATACAAAGTAAATTATTTCATATGATTATATGTATTCCATAATTCTATGTCTTGTGCCAATGTTATTCCCAAATGACTCAGGTTATTTTGTTTCCTTATATTTATGAATTATGAATATACAATTATTATGTCATGACATAGGATTTCAATTTTGATATGATGGTTTTGGCTTTTATATTTTATGATCACATTATCATTCCTTTTTTCTCATGTTATGTTTATTCATTTCCCCATTATACCATTATATATAATCTAAACTCACCCACTAAAAATATTTAACTTTTCTCTAACATAGAAATATATGTTGGTAAATAATAATTTTCTATTGGAAAAATTATTAACCAATAGATATGTCTTTTTCACTAAATTCTCAATAAAAACTCCATCACTTAATTTTATTATGATAGATAAAACTTTTCTGTAAGAATTATAATAATACCAAAAGATAATATATATATATATATTGGTCAATGTATTTTGTAAAAATAACATATAAGAAATTATTATATTTGTAATAACATTTAAAAAATTTAATTTCTATTTATATGTTTCATTTAAATAAATTAAATAGTATTTGTAATAAATTTTATTATTATTATTACTAAATTATCTATATAATACAACTATTTTAATTATCAAACTGAATATTATTTTCACACATCTTAAAAATTATAAATATTTTAATTATATTAGTAATGTAATTTAATAAAAGAAAACTAAACACATAGTTAATGTTGATTGATACCTAAAAATATCATAAAAAACAAAAACTTGGGAACTTTTTATGGTGACTCCCACTCTATAGCCATAAAAGGATATGGAGTCTCTTAAATACAATCCCTAATGATCCATCTATATTGTCTCCACACACCCCAACCCAAACACCAACTAAACAAATCATGTCATATCTTGACTCCTCTGACACACACCACGGTAGATTGATAGTTACTCTTACCAGGGATCTTTCCTCACACCCATGTAGGCCATTAGAAGAAATAAACCCAGCCATCTATAGTACTATGGAGAAACCTCATGTCACAACTATGCCACACCCATCAACTCATTAATCTACACCACACAAAACTAAATATATTCTTCAATAATTAGTGACAAATACTATCATGAATTGAAACCAAAAGGGAAATAAATAAATGTATAAAAATGATCTCTATAGAATGATCATTTTTTATTCATCCATGTTGACATCCCATGGATCGGTAGTCCAAATGACACAAATTTAGGTACTTTTTTCTCCAAAATGAGGAAAAAAGGATCCCTATAATGATATTATAAAAAAGGATTACTTCGGCCAAACATTTTAGTGATATAATTTTTAAATAAGGTTTTCTTCTAAAAGAATTTTAATTTAGAAAAAATCATGTGGAATAAAATTCAGGTTTGTCTATAATGATCATATGTGTCTGATAATTAGAACAACCATACCATCTCCAAAATATGATAGAAAAAAATACAAAAACACTTGAGACATACCAATCCCAATTGAATCATATATACTGATGTAGGAAGAAATTTTTATAAGAAAATAGTGATTCTAATATTGAAAAACTCAAGAAACATTTCTTTACTAATATGTGTATGTGGCCTTAAGTAGCCATACCATCACTAAATTTTCATCACAACATTTGGAATATAAATTTTATTATTCAATGATTAAATCATATTTAACAATGTGTACATTATTATTTTACTAATTCCATATCATTATGATGTTCCTATGGATGTGAGGTCTGAAATAATTCTATAATCATTTAGTTGATTGGGGAACTATTTGGAAAATTGATCCCTTTATCAATCTGATCATATTATCATAATAACTGTTCATGTTAATTTTGAACATAAATTATAAAAACATTTCAAATTTTTGAGGATTAAAACTTTTGCATCATTATAAACATATAACTATATGTAATAACTAATTTAGTAAAATTTATAAAGTAGAATTAAGCACTGTAACGTTGTGTGGTCATTGAACCACATAAAGGATGTATATGTTTCAATGGATCACATACTATTTCTCATTTTCCACTAAATATTAATTTTATTTTCCTTTGTGATGTTCAATATTCACTTGTATAAAATTATAAATTATCACGTTCTTCAAGGAATCTATCCTTGTGATGTTTTTTATGGACTTCTCTTTTATTTTTAATTCGAAACAATAGAAAAGGTAGGTGGTTCGAGAATAAATAATTATTATCTTCTCAATTTAAAAATAATTGATTGGATAATTCATGGATATAATTTACAAATTGTATATAATATATCCACATTCCTAAAACATTTAATCCCAGAACAATTAAATTATTTCTTCTATAGTGAAAAATAATATATACATTTTTATTTTAAAAAATAGAATTACAATTTATATTTATGTGAAAAAATAATGATTTAATTCTAACTCCAGATCAAACACTATAATTTCATACCACAATATAATAATTCTCCTATTGTAAAATGAAATAGGAACCCAAGAACATTCTACTATAACCAAAGGCTAGTGAATAGAGTCAGTGTATACATTTATAATTATAAAATGTCATACTCTCTAATGAAATTATAATCAACAAAAAATAGGAATGAGTCAATATTGAAAATATAATCCAAATAATTATAGTTGAAGAGTATCACAATCCCAAAATATGTATGTCTCTATAATCAATTTTTATTTTAATTTCTATGTCGCTGAATATGGTTATAGTGGAAACCATTTCAATAATGAACCTCAAATAGGAAAATAACTAAATGAAATCATCCTTAAAAGATGAAATCACCTAAATAAACATGAATGAAAATTCTACCAAACTAAAAATCAACCTATAACTAAAGAAAAAAACATGAAGAGGAACAAATCATCATCCTCCATGCCCAAAACGTCTTACATTGACCCCTTTAAGATTACCAAACTAACTTACACACTATCCACCACATTTAATTAAAATAAATAGTGTCATGTCTTTATAGTAGATGAACACAACAACATTACCGAAAAAATCAATGTCGAGAGAATCTTATCATCCTCCTACACAGAAGTCACCCACAAAAAAAATCATACTCATTATTATAAAACACATACACTAAGCCTTAAAAACCAAAAAATATATTTTAACAATTTCACCATGAAAACCTCTTTCACATTCAAAACCTACCACTCATTAGTCTTCAAAATCATTTAACAACATAATGACAATATTTCATCCCCTAGAACCTCTAATTACATATTATATATATAGTTGAACTTGCATAATGAAATATTCTCAATTATATAGGTGTGACACACACAAAAACATTGTGTACATCCATTCGGTGTCACCCCACTTACAATTCTTTACCACACTAAAGACTTATTACTTCAATAAGAGGAAATAAACCCAAATATCAAGCCCACCAATTACCCTAGACATATATCACGATGGAATTTTTGAGAATAATATGTGAGGTAATGAAGGAGAGCTAATTTCAGATGCCTTAATACCATGGATGAAATATATTGAACTCTACTTTTCTAGATTATATTACCAACAAAAACCTACCAAACAACAAAAAGGTGATGGCCCAGACTCAATCCACATTCAATGAAACTACTACTGAGAAATACATTAAAAAATTTCACTCCACCATGAGAACCATAAGATTATAGCATGTATAGCTTATAGTAGTGTAAGTCTAGAAGAATATGATGAGAAGGGTGAATGTGGACATTGATAGAGAGCATTAATGAGAAGAAAACAACTAATGTACAATAAATAAGAAACTTAATGTAATAGAATATATAATAACCAATGATCCTAAAAATCATTCCAAATTAAAAGTCCTGAACAATAATATTGAAAAATCATGATGCAGAAATATATGATTATATTCATAATTCTCCATGAAAAAAGGAATGTATTATATGGTTTCCAATTATTTGAAATTCTAGTTATAATAATAACAAACTAAACCACATAAAATTAAGAGAAAACTCTTTTAAAACAACATATCTAAAACAAATAAGAAATAAAATATATTGAATAAAGAAATAAGTAATTTAGAAGGATCGGATGAAGCATGTATGAAGGAAGAAACAATCATTCTAGAAATGGGAAATTAAAAAATGATGATATATTTTTCATTTTTGTTGTGTAGATTTATTGATAAAATAACTATTGTGAAAAATATTAAATAACAAATTATCATGTTCATGATACTATTATTTAAATTTTAATGTGTGGATTTAATTATCACCACATGGTAAAAAATTATTCATCACATTATCAAATTTTATTAAGGTCCCTAAAAGGAACATATAAAACATAGATATATAATAAAATCTTAAAAAATACCCACATAAGCTTAGAGTTAAATTTGTTCATTATTGAAAACATATATTAAATTTATATGTAAAACATTAATAAGAAAAAAACCAAATAATATAGAATCCTACATATACATCCTACTTTTTCTAACCTTCAAATTAGTTTAATCTCTTAAACACAACTTCTTAAAAATTATAAAATTAATTTTAGAAATATTTTTAAAAAATAAGAAATTAGTAGGAAAAAATTGAAATACACAGTGTATCTGGAATTATGATAAACACTAAGGTGATTTAAAAACATAAGGAACCTTGGTATTTGATAGAAAAGTCCTTGAAACATGTAATCATGTATAATAATTTTAATTCATAAATCATGAACATGAAAAATAAACATAAATTTAATAAGGAATGTGATACAAAAACTAAAACAAAACATCATAGTATTTTTTATCGGTATGGATTTACCATTAAAATTAATATGTATTTTAGACATTATCTTTTTTGGTATTCATATACATTTAAATAATTTTAATAAAAAATTATAATGAAATAAAAATAACAATAATTTTAAATAATTTAATTTGAATTTATTGAACAAACATAATGAAAAACTCAATCCCCTATAAACTCATGTCGATGATGGGTGATATTATAGAACCAAATTTTATAATTAGTTTTATTTAATAATATTCCAATGAGTCCTCAAAGTCATACATTTTTATTAATATAAAATTGACATATAAAATTTTAGGTTCATTATGTAAACTGAGCAAGAAAAAAATTTATTTTTGGGTGACCTATGTTTTTTACCATTCAATGGAAATTTATGATAATGTGAATAAAAACATATATTTTTATTTACTAAAAAAATCATAAATTCTTATTCATAAAAAAAATTTAATATCCTATTTATCTGTAACTTTTTTTATTGAATTATATATGATTTTTTATAATATGATCAAAATAAAAAAATTATAATCAAATTTCTTTTAAAAGCTATATTGCAATTAAATTCATAAAGATTAACCATTCTAGACAAAAGATCTAGTAATCTTAAGTTAAATATATAGTTATTTTTTGAGAAGATATCATCTAAAGAAACATGAGAAGATTTATGAAAATATAAATAAATTTCATCCCAATAAAAGAACTATATACGAAGAACATATTCTTATTAAACTAGAATGTGTATCAACATTCACATATAAGGTTGTATTCCAAATTTTTATAGTGCACTTATATCATCAATGAAAAAAATCCATAATTGAACCCAAAATATCAAGGCTCGTGATATTGTGATTTTTAACTTAGAAAGTTAAATTGTGTAGAATGTTACAACATAAAGTAAAAAAATTTGCGTAAAAAATTAATGATGATATGAAAACCAATAAAATTGATAGTAATTATATGTGTTGAAAAGAAAGAAATTAGGTATTTGAAAAGAAGAAATAAAATAAAAAATTAACATAACAAATATTGAATACATTATTTTCTATAATACCACCAATGGAAGACCATAAAAACTCAATTTTTAGGTAGAAATATGAAAATAATGAGCAGTATAAACAATTATTTCTTAAAATAATTCCACTACGAATAAAATATTCACTGAAAAATGATTGTAAGGGATGACCTGAAATGGAATTAATTTCATTCAGTTAATATAATATACATCCCATTGAGACACTTCCTTCACATGATTTTGTAATTTCATACTGAGGAAACACAAATAATAATGATATGTAATGAAAAAAATGGATGAAATATTTTTCCATTGTTATATTAGATTAGAACTCAGAAAGAATTATTAATCTCTTTCTAGTGAAAAAATATTAGAGATCAAATTAAATTATATGCCCAGAAATTTCAGTCAATATTAAAATACTCAATGTTATAAAAGAAATAAGTATAATATATTATAGTAATAAAATAGTTAATAAATTAGAAATTTTAACTGCAATGAAGAATAGAAACCAATTTTTTAGAAATTAAATATGTCACATAGGTATCATATCCATCTAACTCATCTCTAACTGGAAACTAGAACGATATAGAAAACCAATAATCTCATGGAGAGTTATTTCCATCAAAACCTTCCAAATAAATAAGAAGTGGATAACCTTAAAACCAGGGGCAGTAGTAGGTGCCCCACATTAAGAGAAGGGATGATACTGGGTGATGGGTATGAATTTTGGGGATAGATATGGTAGATCTAGGGAACTCATGATAGATGTATCACTTGGGGATGGCTATCCAAAAAGATGTAGATGACGGTGGATGGGCGGGGATGACAGCTTGGAACACCTAGGATGGAAATGTCCCATGAGGGGTTTCACATGAATATTTAGGCCATGAAAAAGGTTAGGGTTTGAGATGGGTTTTTGAGAGGGGACATCAATGAGTAATATGGAGGGAGGGTTCATACGAGGAGACCCATAAAGAACACCATATGAAGAGTGAGGTAGGTAGTGGTTTTGGTCATGGGGAATGGGGTGGGAGATGTGCATACATTATAGAGTTTTTTCCATATATAAATTTATATATATATTATTAATTATAATAATATTGAATTCTAATATTATTATAATTAATCATATATAAATATAACATTGAAATTATTTGATTAATAAAATTATTATTTATTTTTGAAAAGTTATTTATTAGGATTGTATTTTTAATTTATGAATACAAAAATATATGCAAAATTAATATTAAATTATATTAAATATTTATATTTAATTAAATTGTTGAAATTTTTTCATATTGATATTTTTATGAGTGTTGAAAGAATGTGTCATTTATAAATGTTGATAAATTATAGATTTTTATGTGATATTAGTGATTTATATTTACATTATAACATAATATTGTAATTATTTTATGATAATATTATTTAGTATAATTATAATCTGGTATTACTTTAAATCTTGAATTCATTTTTTAGAATATATGGTTTCAATATATAACATGTACGTTAAAATTGATGTTCCTAATATATTATTTTTAGGATGTATTTATATAGATTATAATTACTTTTATGGTTTATTTATAAACACACACACACACATATATATATATAATAAAAATATGAATTTATATAGAAAATTCTATTGTATAAGTATTATGTTTATATATTTTTATATATATTGGATAAATATTACTAATATATTAATATAATAATTGATCATAATTTTTTATCAAAATAATATGATTTTAATTGGTACAATATATCTATGTATTCTACTACAGGAAATTATTTAGATATAACTGAATAATTTGTTGCTAATAGTTTTTTATAATAGTAAAAGTTTTGTTGGTACATATAATTAATAAAAATATATTCATTTATCAGTAAATTCATTATTGGTATTATTATGATAAGAAACGCATATAGATGTTAGTAAAATATTTTTTTTATTGAACAAATAATGTAAACACATATATCTGATGGTAAAAACAATTTTTTGTACCAAAATTTAAAACCAAGAGAATTTAATATTTTTTGGAATTAATCATTTTTACCAAAATATATATTATCTATTGATACATTAGTGTTAGTGAAGGTCACTTTTTTGTTGTAAACCCATCTTATAATTCCTTTTCCTTGGTTGTGATGAAATATGTTATGTAGGGCATGTCTATGAAGAATAAAAAATTAGAAGATCATTTTTTGAAGCACTTTAAATATTTCTCAAATTAAAAGATTCTATTACACATATCTAAAGAAAATATAAAATTATGTTCCTCATTCCTATTTCTGTGTAATGTTATTAGTATTCATCTAAAAATATACAAAACCTACGTATGAGATGTCAGAGTAGTTATCTAGGAATTCTGTTATGAAAACTATTTCGGATGTGTTGGTACCACCTCCATTAGAGTTGATTATTCAAATATTACTATTTTATTAGAATGATGTATTTGGGTATGTTTCTATCACACCATAGCTGAAAAACACTAAGAATCGTGGTTAAAATCCATTATTGATTGTCATTTCCAAAAACCAACATAGTATGGATGAAAAATTATGAAACCTTACGTATTCAAGAAAAACATTTAGCATAAAATAAATAAACTTGATGTATATTTTATGCTCCATCATGATAATATTTCACTACAAGAAACACCAGATTAGCTTGCATTACATGTAGTATTGAGTTTATAAAAAAACAAATATTTATTAATATAATTATTTAAACAAGATAGTTATAACCTAGTTGTTAAACATATTAATATAAAGACTAACAATTAATTTTTAAATATGATTTATAAGGTTTTTATATAATGAATTCATATTGATAATGAAACATATAATTATAAGTGAATTCGTTATACATTTGGAAAATAATATTTTCTCAAAATAATCTCTCTTTATTTCACTCTCTAAAAGGTGAAAAAATTAATATTTTAATCTATTAGAAATTTAATTTCATAAAAAAAATTATATTATGAATTCATAATTTTCATTTTATTTGTGGTTAAATTTTTGGGATTTTACTGAAATGTTTCATTTGTGTACTAATAGTGAAAAGTAAAGACTTTCAATTGTATAATGAAATTTCATCTAAGTTATTAATACAGTTAAATTATTTATTATGTTTAATATGTTTTAGATAATATTCCACCAAATTTACAAGAAAAAAAAGTTAAAAAATCATGTTGATTAAAAAAAAGATGAGTTTAGCAGTGGACTAAAATTTAAAAATTTGTAGGAAAATGTCATAAAACATCTCCATAACCCTATATGTGTCCTTATTTCGATTGTACCCCGATCCCCCCCTTGGATCTAATGTTTTGTGTTATTTAATATTTTTGTATAATAACATTCGTACACTTAAAATTATTTTATAAAATACCAATTTTGTCCTCTCCCCCACATTTAAAAGGCCAACACATCTTCCCCATTCCCTACATTGTAAAAACAAATTGGTTTGAAAAATACTAGAAAAAAAAATTCACCACTTCCCTACCTTCATCCAAGAATCCTTGTATTGTTTATAAATAAAACCAAGTATTTCTATTCCTGTAAACCAAAATGAGATACCTGAAGAATAAGGGATATTCATCAATGAACGTTTTTTTAATTTCATCTCTAAACCCATTAAATTATTTCTATATCATTATTATATAATAAACTCATTATAAAAATAATACTATGTTGTTTTTGTATTATGTTGATAACATAAAACTACATACACTTTGATCAAATGGGATACACAGTCATCATTGGTGTCCACATCATACTACCGCCTCACGAATAGATATCATTTTTTCATCAATTTTAACTTTTAATTGTTGTGAATAATAACATATTTTTATTTTATATATAATATTTATGATATTTATAATGTTATTATGATTCTATAATATATATATCACAAATAATTTTATGCTTTTCATTTTTAAGACAATAATAACATCGTTCATTTATTCTAAAGACTACTTCCCCATGAATCGATGTGATTCATTCACGCTTTACATGGAATGTATTAATATTAATTTTAATAAAAATATGTGATATACATGACATTAAAATGATTATAAAATTATATTATATCATACAATTTTTCTTATTTGAATCCAACAAAAAAACTGAAAATTCATTCAGGCATACATACGACCACATGTATCCTTGAACAATGTATTTTATTTTCCACATATATAATTTATGAATCACTATAAAAAAATATATGTTGAATATATATGATATTTATATCATGTTTTTTATTCTGGATATGATTATATCTTGATCAGTGTAAGAGGATATAATTATAAGAAATTAAAACTTAAATAAAAATGCAGATATTGCCAAAAATGTAACTTTAACATGGAATTGTTAATAAGTATTTAATTATTTTTCAAAAAAATAATATATTATATCATATATATGAATATTTTTATATATTAAATGTATAGTAAACTAATATTTATTATACACGATTTTCTAGTTAGTAGTAAGGAAGTCAATACATAAGGTAAGGGGATTTCTAGTCTCAATTTTATTTAATAGTGACTTATTCAATATTCACCACTAATTTATTTTTTATGGTGTATATATTTCTCTATGAAAATATATATAATTAATATACTTCATTTAATTATAATTAATGTTTTCATTTTTGTTATTTTTCCTGGGTATGATGATATATATGTGATTCAATAAGTAGCTGATTTTTTTCAAAATTTTGCTTCTTTGAGAATTGTGTTATCTTTTTCACCTATATAATTTTATTAGGTGTATATAAAATCCCTTTGATAGTAAAAATAATGATTTTTTTATCCTCATTATATTTTACGTTAAATTTTATATTATTTCTTCATGGGTTTTATGATTAAAAGATAGAAAAGTGGTAAGAGAGTTTATTGTTATAGATGTTTCATTTATCAGTGATATATTATTATTATAACTCCATTTATGAAATAATTTAATAAATATCTAAATAATTGTCTTTAATTTTTTATCCTCTGGTTAGTCCTGATATTTTCAAGTAATTTTTCCATTTTTCTACTCTTCGGTACTTATGATAATTATTAAAATGTTTTTTTTAATTTCCAATTTTGTTTCTCTCTTCAATGAGAAATCTGTGTTCTATCAAAACAATGTTTTCTAAATATATTTTAATTGTTTTTATATATTTCAAAATAAATCTCTAAAAAAATTATTACCCACTTTTTTTTTAAAAAAAAATGATTTCAAAGGAATCTTAATTTTTACCATTCAAGTCACTATTCTAAATTTTTTAGTGGGAAAGGAATTTTGGTTTAACATGTATTGCATGTACAAATTTACCCCCATAATAACCAACATTTATTTAAAGAATAAACTAAAATCATTCAATGTTATTGTTAATGAAAATTATTTCACTAATATTATAGAATTTTTTTTGTTTTTAAATTAGTTTTTAAAGAAAAACATTTTGAAGAAAAAATTATTTTTCATGTTTGGTGACATCCATTGGAGTTAACCATTCCTTACTGGGGATATGATATAAGGGTAAAATTTATATTATTTCTCTGAATGGTTTATGTTTTGATGGCATGCTGTTTATGAAACTTATTTCTCTTCCATGAGTTACTTGTTTTTGAAAGCCACTTCTTTTCATGGGTAATTATATGATTATGAAACATATTTTTTCATAAGAAATGATAGGATGAAAATTTTATGATACCCATTAATTTAATGGGTTACAATATGTTGTTGTTTTTGATCTTGCGACACACACATATATGATTTCATTATATCATGTATGGGAACTATATATCCCCCCAATGAATTAGGTACAAATTTTTATATCTCATTAAATAGAAATGACTAGAACTAGAAGTGAACTTAGTTCAGTAGTACATGGTTATAGTGGGATGTGAACCCAATTCATTAATATAGTTCTCGGATAAGAAGTTAACTCTTTTTAGTAATGCAGGTCTGGAACATGGTGTGATCCCAGTTCATTAAAGGATTTTTTTTTGACTATGATGGTCCTGGAAGTGAACCTTGACTAATATGAAATTATTTTAAATACATATCTATATGCCATATATTACATGTCATGTTCAAATGGTATTATCTCATTGATAATTTTCATTGGTTTATTTATTATTATTATCTTGTGGAATTCCAATAATTATTCCAAGATTCATTATTATGAACATTGATATATATGGTAAGATTTTTAGTTGTTATGACCATGTTATCATACCCTAATTTTCATGTTATACTTAAACATCTCCCTTTATTACCCTTAGTGTTCTTTTCAGCACACCCTTTCTTTTGTTTCTTAACCCCATGACATGTAGAAATGTATTATTATTTAGGTGTCTAAGAAGGGTGATATTCATGTAGAACTTAATGGGAGATAATTTAGATGCCTTATAGACCATGAATTATGTTTCCATGTTTCCAAATGAAATAATATAATATGGTATGTATGAGTGTTCTTTTTTTGTGTGTTGTAATGAATATTATGAAATAAATAATATATCATCTATGTATGATAATCCTCAGTGACTAAAGTAGGTATCAAATCTATGGTCTAGTTAACCATTGGTAACTAGGAATATAAAACCATAGTAATATTTTCAAGTTCATTGCTAAGGAAATATCTAAGGATGTATCAATATATAAAAATATTTCATTGAATTTTGTTAAAGGATAAATTTGTGGTGTCCCAATATATAAATCCCCTTTATGGAATTTTGTTAAAGGATAGAGTTAGTTGATTTCTAGTAATAAATCCCTATCAAAATACTACAAGGGGAAGAATCTCTAGAACATATGTACATAGGGGTAACAATTGTGAAAACATCACATTGAGATAGGCTTGATCAATAAATGGTGCATGAAAATGTGCCATGCTGCACATCTAGTTTGATACTCATGGGGGATGTGATTTTGAAACTGATGAATTATTAATTCACCATCATGAATGATATAAATAGAATATTATTATGAATTAATTGGGATAAACATAAGGTTTAATAGATTAAAGAATAATGATTCAGGATTTAGACATGCTATTAGGTATTTTTTTGATTTTGTGTATCCCCATTATGAATATTAATTCTTACATTATACTTTTTTGTTTTAGTTAGTTGCTGAAACATGAACGAATTAACATAGTTCTGAGTTTGAGGGAAAATGAAATTATTTTCCTCTAAATAAACAAAATGTAATGATATTTTAAATGAATAATATTGGGTCTATTCTGACAAAATGTTATCATGAAATGAATAATGCTAAAAATTCAAATGAAAAATACAGAGGACGACATTCTTTTCAGTCTTTCATGAGGAAACACCAAACTACTTTCAGAGGGTTTTTAGATACACTAGTTACATAACAATGGATTAGTAAAATTGAAGATATTTTTTCCATTCTCTAATAGCCATTACATGAAAAATTCATTTTGGTTGTATGCCATTCCGACAGTGAATATCATCAATAGTTGACTCATATTAAGAATACTAGAAAACAAAATGATATTGGCTCCATCGATTAGGATTAGGTTATGATCATATTTTTTAATAATTATATTCTCTATATTATTAAAAATAAGATATTTTTTCTTATGTTATCGTGTTGGAAATAGATATTACAGTTATATATAAATATAATGGTTTTCACAAGAAAAGGAAGATAGAGTTTGAAGGATGATTTAAAAACCGTGGGGAGAAGAAGATATTTTTTTCTTTCTACTCAAGGTATGTGATAAATATTTGAGTGAATTTCCTTAGAGGAACAAATAAATGTTTTATGTATTGAAGTGAAGGCCAACAATTAATTGATTTATGAAGTCATGGGAAGATGATGGCTAACAATGTGAATTGAAAAAATGGTGCATAGAATAAATGTTTTCCACTTTATTGCGTTAATTGTAGTGATAATGGGAATTATGAAAACCAGTGACAAGTACAAAGGTTTAATGATAATGACATATGTCATAAACCACTCATGTTGAGGGAAAAGGGAATATATCTTCTGATCGTTGCACCAAACAAGTTGTGTGATAATGACTTGGTGAAAGGTAGAATAACTATCCACTATAGATCTTCTAATTTCATATTTGAATCAGGATATATCCATTCATTTGAATCTAATTTATTTTCTACGGGTAATAAGATTCTGACCAAATTATTAGTTGTATAATTAGAAGTACAATCCCTTAATGGAATGATGATCTCATATCACGTTTATAATTCCTCTCTAGTAGGATTTAGTGGGATTCTAATTCCTCTAAATATTTTCATTCTTCCACTGGTTGAATTTGATTTATCATAGGCATATATAGTTTTTCTCTTCATAAATACCAAATTAATTATCAAGGAAGGGAAGTTACATTTGATATTCTATACTAACCTATGATCATCTATCAATGTGATGATAAGTACAAACATACAATTGGGATTACATCTAGTATATGGATCTTAATTAATATTCAGAAGTGATGTTTATATCAAATGTTTAGGGATAAAGTAGATAACTATAATATGTTTATTATACATGATCTTCATGATGTATTTCTTGAAGAGTTTCAAATTATTCCACCAAAATTTGATATTTAGTTCTCAATAGAAATTCTTCTAAGTACCGCGCCAATATCAATGAATCACTATATAATGTCTATAATTGAGTTGTAAAAATTTAAGAAGAAACAGAATAAAATCTTTAATAAGGGATTCATTTGGCCATGTGTGTCCCTTTTGGTTCATGAATTATTTTGTTTAAAATAAACATTGATCAATGTGAATATGTATTGATTATTAGGGGATATACACGATCACTATCAATAAAAAGTACCACCTTACTCATATTGATGAATTGTTTTGTAAACTTTATTGATCTAAATACGTTTCCAAGATTGACCTATACCATAGATATCATAAATTGATGGTTAATAAGGACGATATTTCCTTGATGTGTTTTTTAAAGGAATGGAAATTTTGAATATATAGTGATTCCCTTCAGAATTACAAATTCCCCTTCAATTATCATGTATTTAATAAATAGATTAATTAGAGACTACCTTGATCAGTTTGTGGTAGTCTTTGTATATGATATTAATGTTTTTTGGATGAAAATTAAGCAGCATGAAAACACATTATAACTGTACTAATGATGATAAACAAGGAGAAACAATATGAAAAATCTAATAGTTGTGAACTTTGTGTAGAAATAGCTTCTTTTCTAGGAAAAATAATATGAAGAGTTGGTATATATATATCCATAAATGATGGAGGAAGTTTGATATTGTTCTAGACCAACCATGGTGGCTAATATCCACTATTTTCTTCGTTTAGTGAGATATTTTCAATGGATTATGGATATTTTCTCAGGGATATATAATCTTCTGACCAAGTAAACATGTAAGGGATCCAAGTTCATCTAGTCAAATAAGTGTGCGGATAATTTGAGGTAACTGAAGAGAAGGTTAGTAAGTAGCATTTTACTAAATTTCCCTTTAGTGGAGAAGGGTTTTTAATGTATAGTGAAATATCAACCAAGGGATTCATATGGGTTATTATACAGAATAAATTTTATATTTATTATTCCTCATGAAAACTGATCAATCATTAACAATATTACCCAAATCATTATTTGGAGTTAGTAGTTGTAGTTTTTTCATTAATTATACGTAGGAATTTTCTTTATAGCAAAAGGGGTGATATATATTCTGATAATAATATTTTAAAGTATATATTAACATAGAATTAGTGAAACCTATTCAGAGAAGATAGCTAGAGATGATATTAGACTATAACAGCTCAATACATTACCACCCTAGGAAAGAGAACAAGGTGGATGATGCTTTGAGTTAAAAGTTTCATTCTATGTTATCTATGATGAGGATAAAAATAAATTAAATATTTTTGGATTTTCAAAGGATAGATATAGAAATCCAGAAGTAAGGATAAATCATATCATTCTCAATTTAATGCACAACAATTTATCCAAATAAAGATTAAAGAGGAGAATAAAGAATATGGAGAACTTTAAAATAAGTTTATAAATTTTATTTATTTTAACTTTGATAATGATGGAATTATATGGTTGAGGAACCTTTTATGTGTTCCTTCCATTCCAAATTTGAAGAAAGAGTTGTTAAAGGAAACTCATATCTCTTTTTCTCTATACGTATTATAAGTACAATGATGTATATAAATTTGAAAGAATAATTATTGTGGTATGGAATGAAATGTGATATAGTAGATTTTGTATCACAGTTCTCGGTATGTTAATAAGTAAATGTTGGAGGACAGAATTGTAATGACATGTTGTATTCATTACCCATACTATAAATGATAATTAGAGAACATCACTAGGTATTATTTAAATTTGTCTCTCCAAAACCTTTTAAGGGAATAATGGTTTATAGGTATTAATTGATCAACAAATGAATTTTTCAGACATAATTTTTATCTAAAAATACTTCCCTCCTAATAATCTAAAGATGATTTACATTAATACAGTGTGAAGGTTGCAGGGAGTGCCACATTCCACTGTATCTAATTGGGATCAATGGTCTAACTTAATGTTATTGAGATGTATTCAACAGGATCATGATATATAATTGTGTTTTAGAACTTCTAATCATCCCCATATCGATTTGTAGTCTGAAAGAAAATTTGAAACCCTATAGGATATGTTGAGATATTTTTCATTAGATTTTAATGTTGATTGGGATCAATGCCTTAATCTAGTTGATTTTTCAAAAAATAATATCTTTCACTCAAGAATATAGATGTATCATCATGGAATAATCAATGGAGATAAATATAGAGATCCAATGATTTGAAATTAATTTAGATAATGGAAGATATTGAGATAATACCTGAGATGACTACAGAAATGCAAGAGAAGTTTAGAGTCATTCAACTTCACATCAAGGGATCACAAAGTTAGAAAAAAAGACATGTTCATAATCACTAAAATGACCTATAATTTGATTTTGGTGATAATTTATTTCTAATTATTTCTCCATGGAATAAGGATATGGGATTCAGGATGAATGGGAAACAAAGCCCATAGTATATCGTTCCTTTTGAAATTCTTGATCATATTGGGAGGATAGCCCATAATTTTAGACCTCCATCAAAACTCTCTCATGTATATGTTGTGTTCCATGTATATCTCATGTATAAATTCATAATATACAATTCAAATGTACTGAAAATGGATGACACACTTTTGTAGAATGATTATTCTTATGTAGAACTACCAGTTGAAATTCTAGATCATATAGAGAATGTTCTATGAAACAAGACCACACAACGTGAAATTTTTTTATGGATAAAGCCCTATTTTGATGTATCTTAGTAGAAACTCAAGTATATGATGAGGTGTATGTTGCCTCAATTTTTATTAGTGTGATGAATTTCATCAGTGAATGTCATTTTAAGGGGGATGAATGTAATATTCCAAGTTTTCTTAAACATTTTTTTCAAATAAAATAATTTTATTTGATGTCGTGAATTTTATGCCACACCATTTGAAGCTTTCACTACACTCAACACTATATTATCATCTATTACACCCAACATTTATTTTCTACGAAACAAAATTTTATTAATAAACTAATCTATACAAGTTAGTTATAACCTAGCAGTATATCATAGTAATATAAATAGTAATAAAAACGATTAAAATATTTTTTATAATTTTTTATTAAAAATAAAATGTATTTGTAATGAAATATAAATTTTTTAGTAGTCTTTGTATATTTTAATAATACTATTTTCTTAAACGAACTTCTTTTTATGTGATTTTGTGAACAGTGTTAAAATTAATTTCTGATTCTTTTATAATATAATGTTTTTAAATAAACCTCATTTTTGAATTCAGAATGTCAAAATTAGGTGTGGGTGTATTTTTGGAATTTTTGAATAATATTTCTTTTCTTCATGAATATTAAAAAATGTAGAATTTTAATAAAAAAATACATTTGTATCTAATTTATTTGAATTGTTTTGTTATTTTTTAATATGTAATTATAGTATAATTATTTCATATATATATATATATATATTAATAAATTATTGGTTATTTTAATGAGTTTCATAATTAAATTGCAAATAAAAACATTTCAATCTTTTGACCATTTTACCTTTAAAAACATGTTGATGTGTCCTATCTACACGATTAAATTTTAAATTAATTTAAGAATAAAATATTGGAATTTAGAAAATTGGATTCCATATTTGGAATCAGAATAATTTATAATTTTTAATAAAGTCAACATAATTTTTTACCAAAATTATTAGTGAAAACAATTAAATTTAATCATAATGGTTAAGAGAAAAAAGATTTTACAATTTTACTAAACTATAAAGATAAGAGGAAATATAACCTAGATAATTGTCCAAAAAAATTAATATGCCCATATATCAATCACATCTTTTAATGTATCAAATTTTACATTTTTTTAAATGCTTTATAGTGAAAATGCCAGAAAACCTAACATTCTTTTTAAAAATTCCAACTATATCCTCTCCCCCACTTATAAAATGCCACCAATTATTACCCTCCATTCACGCCATCAAAACCAATATGATTAAAATGACATATCTAAATAACTTCTCCATGTACGTACCAAAATCCTTGAAGAATTAACCATGTAAATATTGATTAATAAATTTAATAAAAATGGAAGGACAATTCTTGAGTATGAATGGAATAAAGATATGACCATGTAAATTGTATATAATGTAGAATGTTGTAAATGTATGTCTGAATGCCTAACAGAAATGAAGTATAGCCTGGCCTTAGGTTGATCTTCAAGAACAATATGTCTTCTTTAAGATATTTTCAATGGTCATCTAGACAAGTTAAATGATAAAAGTTCCTCAAAGTAAGTTGATTAAACTTCTATTAATCCACACTAATCCTGAGGGTTCTACCCACATTCTTAGTGATAAGGACCATTGAACCCCATGGAGATGTACTAGGATTCATAAAACCATTCACATTCAAATCCTATAGCTATCTATTGATCTCATGAAACTTAGTAGTAGCCATATGGTATGGAGTAAAGGATATCAATGAAACTCTAAGAACTAGATCAATAGAAAATTTGACCTCACTGTTAAGAGATATTATGGAGAATTCATCCAGGAATACTTCCTTGAAATTTCCTACTATATGAGGGAAACCAGCCTAGCATAACCCATGATCATCCTTTTAAAGTATAAAAATCTGGGAAGTCATTACACCTAGACCAAGATGTTATAGTTCATATCCCCCTTCCCAACCATCCATTTCTCCCATATAAATGTTACTACCACCTTCTAATGAGGTAAATGATACCATGCAGTAATAATAGTTACAATAGGCATGATAGGGGACCAAAAAGACTTACCTGAGAATGAAATAAAATCTTCTTAACTTGAGGATAAAGAGTCCCCATATCAAATGATTGATTCCAACTCAAGAGGGCATTCCATGCACTGGCATACACTTTCTAAATGAATTCCCAATTGAGTGAAATGTTTTATTACCCAATAAAAGTACTAAATTTAAAGCATAAGTATTTCTATAATTTCCATATAGATAAAGGAATGTCAGGAAACTATATCAAATAAGGAAGATGCATTAGTACAGGATTCTAGAATATTACCACGAATAATAGATGAACAGACACCCTACTCCCCTATTATTAGATAAAATGAGTAAAGATGGCATGATCCAAGGCCATCTATTTTAACCTAACTACCCGTACCTAGTCCAATCTACTAGAACTCTGTCTCTAATGCCTGGGTAACCTGGACACGACCACTTCCTCTACCTGTATGGTCAATAGTACTCCAGCTACCTGCATGGATATGTTCTTCTGATCTCTTCCCCTAAAGGAATTTCTAATATACAATCTCTCTAACTTGGTTTAGATGGGAAGGTATTTAAAAAAATTAATGAATTCCCAACCATCTATAACCACATCACTCAAAGAGATCTCTTGGACACTAGGGCTTCTTGTTGAATAGCTTCCCATATTGGTGAGAACCCACATAACTGTCAGCGGGTTTCAATTAGATGTCCTTGTTACCACATGTAGTTCCAAATTAGCACTTTTGAATTCTAGAGGAAACATTTCCCTATCTTGGTTCTGAACAACCCTTGCCTACATCATCAAATTCTATTAGGATTCACTCAGTGATGAGAGGATATTTCAAAATATCAGATATGGTATTTAACCAGAAAATGTTCAACTAAGATCAAATATGTTGCATAAATCCATCCCCAAATCAACACTATTTCATTGTGTCATCAACAATATATAAAGGGGCAATATAATGATTCTCTAAAAAATGAGATGAGTAGTCCATAATAGACATAGAACACTATTGCAGGTTCATGGAATCCCAGTCAAGATCAGACCCAATGTCTCATGGAATACATAGTTATAGAAGCTGCATTAGAAATCCTTCCAAATCACTTCACAGTATTGGCCTACATGGTTTAGAACATCCAACGAATTTTTGGTGGATCCTTGAAACATATACATAGTGGGATTCACTCTTCTCTCATGAGGTATTTATTGGTTCTTAAAGGCAGATAATACTATCTGAAGCTATAAATCTATAGCTTGGGGGCCACCATCCCCTAAAAAACTAGGTACATGCTACTATTAAATATCCCTCATCATCTCACCCATTGAAGGTTAAGCTCACGAAGCTCCATGTATAGTCTACATAAACTATAGAAACTAGAAATCATCAACCACATTAAGAATAATAGGAGTTGATATTGGTGTCTCTTATAGAGGCATCACAAGCTGCTCAAGGTCCACCACATCCAGAGTATGGTCATCACTACCCTCTTGACACACGACTAGAGGGTGTGTGATGGAATAGCAAAAAAATTACAAATTCACACCATATATAGATTTGATAATGGTAGAGAACACTAATATACTAATAGGATAAGTACAATCCTTCCTTTGTAAAAGTCACAACCCTTTTCCAACTACTAAATCCATGTTTTGGTGATGAAATTAATAAAAAAGAATAAAATAAACACTAACTACTACCAACTACTAAGGAAGGTTTTGGGTCAAGAACTTTGTTTCACTATAAAGGTCTCGATATATGGACTTTTAATTGCATGTTATAGAGGAAAAAACCCTTTAATGTTCAATAGGACTCCCCATTTAATGAATATTTTATTTTATATTATACATTAATCAACTCATACATTTAAAAAATAGTACAATAATAGGAAGTACCTTTCCCAATTTGTACATGTAAATGATTTATATATTTTAATTGTAATTTCATTTAAAAAATCTGAACTATTAAATTCAACAGTTGAATTTAATTGGTAATATGGGATTATTTGACAACATAAATAACTATTACCAATCTATATAGGTACATTCACAAGTTATTTTACAAATAATACTCATGTATTTAAAATAAACTAACGTTCAGTCAATTTTACATTGGTTACATAACTCAAACATGTAATAATTGGTTAATTAAGGCACCGTCATCAAACTATATGTGAAAAAACTGCATAGGTTTATGCAGAAACGTTAATAACCCATTACCTGATCTTATTTTTTAAGGATAAATGTCAGTGTCATAATAAATACATCACTCACAGCACGTGAAATAATTATCATGCATTCAAGAAATATAGCCTATGTGGAATTGTATATTGCATGACATATTATCCAATAAGGTTCCTATATATGATGCATGACAAATGTTCCCTTCCTTTATCGGCTGAGGAAATAATATAATCTAATATCCTAATAATAATAACATCACATCTAATATGAATCACCCAATGATGGAATCTAATCAAATTTAATAGGAATAAACTAGAACATGGTATCCCAGCCTTGGAATTTCGATTTTTCCCGCATGTGGGTTAGCTACTACCACAAACATGATTATTACCAAATTTTAAATAATTATAGTATCCATTCTACCACCCCAAATTATAAGGCATGAAAATTAATGCTTGTAAACCACTTTGTGACATCATTATCTAGTTGCTACTAAATGGCGCCTCACGATAGTGCGTTACAAGGCCTCAATAATTCCTCTTGATATAACAAATGTATCTGACTAGTAGTGATGGTCCAATGTGGTAAAATGGGGAGAATATACACCCACGATTTGAGTATCACAATGGTGAAATAAATATATTAACAATGTTATCATAATATCAACTGATAGAGGAACTTATAACATACAAATGAAATAAATAACCAATAAAAACAATATCCAATATCATATATAGAATAATGCGATGTAATATATCTATTAAAAGAAAACTTCTAGTCCTTGTAGCTATCATCGAATAAAAAATATGTATGAAAATAAAAAAAATAAAAAAAAGTCTATAAATAATATCATCATGATCTATAGATCGGTATTTTGCTTCCCCACTCCCATGATATAATCAATCAAGTTTCAAATATCGTACCCTAGCAAGAGGTTGTAAGGCGGGGAAAATCAACCAAGAGGAATACTTGCAAGCATGGGAACTCTTGGTGCGCCGATTTGAAGATCTTATAAAGGATGATCCATCATCACTGGTAACTTTTTTTCCTGGAAACTCTTAAAGGATAATAGTTCCAATAGGTATAAGTTGTATTTTAACAATTTTGTTTTCTATTGGGGTTTATCACTTTATCCTTAAAAGTGTTCTGGGATTATAATAAAAAATAAAGTTATGATGGTGATTGAAACTAATATAGTAGTGGAAAATGATGGAAAAAAAATCAATCAAGTTTCAAAAACTAGGAACATTCATTTGTCCCTACCTACATCCACATAGTCTTCTCGGGTATCATCGATGTCCTGGATGGGGAGTGAGATAATCTTCGTAGTCCACCAACAATGATGTCTATAAATATATAATTAGTTCGTAAACTATGACCAATTTGATGTTATAATAATAATCATAACAAAAATTTCAAAGGGTCGACTCTAGTTCTACAAGGACAGCAAACTGACACAACATTCATTAGGTTATGCCATATTATTTTTGAACAAGTAACCATGTGTATATTTATATATATACGGCCTATATATGTTTTAATTCCTAAATCCAAATATATGGAAAATGCTACTAGTCATGAGCCAATGCCTTAATCCGGCAACCATGGGTAGTAGCATAATTATACCAAGTGTCACGAGCCTCTATATACCCAATCACATTATGGTAAGGTCATCATGCCCATGTATCACATTATAGGGAGTTTTGATGATGTGTTATATCCGTGGTGTCTCTATGGAAATTTATCAATCCATAAGGGTCACAATACCCATTCATCATAATTTATAGGGGTCTCTAGGCCCATTTATCATAAGCTATAAGGATCTCTATTCCGATTTATCATAATTCATAAGGGTACCCATGGATATTCATCATAATATATAAGGGACTCCATGGACACTCATCATAATCCATAAGGGTCTCCATTAACATTCATCATTATCCATTAGGGTCGTCATAACTATTTATCATAATCTATAATGGTCTATATGCCCATTCATCATAATTCATAGGGGTCTCCATTCCCATATATCAAAATAGTAATAATTAGTTAATCATTTAGTAAAATTCAATAGTTAGTTCATAGTTCATATGAAATCCTCTTTAACAAGGTCGTGACCATTATTATATTTAAGCTAGTGATGTGGTTGTACCACTAACACTCCATTTATTTTAGTATTGTTTGATAAGTGTGTTATCAAGGCTACACCACTACAATTATCCCATGCCATTTATGATATAACCTCTTAGAACTAAAATTAAACACATTGATGGGTGTTTTGGTTGTATAACCATGAATTATGAATATGCATATTAAGGGAACATGTTAAGGGGTGAATCTTGTTGAGGTTTACCACATCCTACATCATTTGGGATCTAATAGTGTCATTAGTTTCTAAAAATGGTAACCAATTAATATAAAATTATTTTTTAGGGAAATGATCAGTGAAAATAGTGTACAACACAATAGTACATAATATAAATCATCACTAATTTGAGGAATAATTATTGTACCATCTACCATATTTCTGTCAAGGAGCAATAGTTCAGCATCAATCTCATGTTGGTCCTTTATAGAATAAAGTGAACAAACAAATGAATGATATGTAAATAGAGCATAAGACCCTACACCAAAATATCATTGTTGATAGAAATAATAATGATGAAATGATCCTAGTGAGTGGAGAACATACTGGTATAAATCCGACGAGGCAATTGGATCTTGATTCTGAGTTCAAATAGAGAATAAATCCAGAAGCCTAGAATTGGAGGCTTGATGTTGTATTAATGGGAGACGAAAAAGAGCACCTATCAACTAGGAGAATAATTATGGAGGGTTAAAATTTTAATAACTAAAAGGAAAAATGATATTTAAAAAAAATCATGGGTCACATTGTTTGGTTATACCGTTGGTCAAACAATACACCACATGTTCTATATGAACTACCTCAATACCTCCTTATACGATTATAGAATATGGTTTGACAAACCATGCAACGACTTCAATCTATTATAAACTACCACACGATGAGACATGCAAGCAGTTTGGGTAGCATGGTTATGGAAAACCATGAGGCCTAGTTATAAGGCCCCGACCTTAAACCTTACTTAATCTTGAATTAATTGAATAATTCACATTTAGGATCTTTTCAGGTTTAGAGTTTTAGAGAATTAGGACATAACTATTACATCTCATAAGATTACAAAGTAGACACATCTAATCAGTTCCCATTTTTTTCACAAAATAAAAACTCTCGAACAAAAGAGTCATGTCTAGTTCCTTGTTTTAGATAGCCTGACATTTCCTTGATCCCATCCATGAGCCTATTCACCTTTATGTCCTGTTAAAAACATTTCAAAAACATGGGATGAGAATAAAAATATCCGTAAGGGTTATAAAAATACGGAAAGAAAACAGCAGTCCATGTACACATAAGAATCAATGAAATCATACTTTACTCATAAAACATAAGCACTTTAACATACCTCATTAAATCATAAGATTTACGAATAACTCATAAAAATCATAAGACATAAAGGTAACTTGAGGCATTCATAACATTATTACGTAGGGAGTAACCCTATTGGTTACATTTGGAATACCCATCACACTACATTCCCTAAATCTCTTCAGATAAACCTTAACGTTTAACCCCTTCACGTTACCCAATGCATTGGAGAGCTATATCGGGTTCACCCACCCTTAGTTTATCACGGAACCACCTGTATTCATAAACAATGCCCAAGAACCATAACATAATCATATAAAATAACTTAATAACAATGGAAAGATAGCATTCCCACATTGTAATCATAATATAACATTTTAAGATATTGAAATAATGAATCCATTCTAAAAACCATTTTCAAAACCAATTAAAACATTTAATAAATAGATTTTTGAATCAATGTATCCCATACAACTTTGAAGCTTTTAACATTTTAAACCATTAATATCCATATAAATAAATCCTTAAAACAATTTTGAAAACATGTATATTAATGAGAAATATGTATAAGTATAAATCATTAAAACATTTAAAATGATATTATAGTTAAAGGGATTTTAACCAAATGAGAGACACTTGAATACAATAATTGAGGAATAACATATATTCATAACATTATAATATCATAAGAATAAATGGATTGATGATATAATATTCAAAATGCAGTATATACAACATATAAGAGTGAATTGGTGCATAACAACAATGAAGTCACAATAGAAATGTAAAATGAGATTAAATCCATTATAAAGATGGTATCATTAAATTAAGAATAAATCAATCTCATAATTATGTGTGACAAATATAAATACACACAATATAAGTTGATATTAAGTGTAAAAAAATCAACGTTTATTCACACATATTCAAAGGATGACGTATTCAATAACTACAAGTTGAACCCAAAGAAATCTAAATTGGGTTAAGAAGTTCCCTTGGTTAAAATTCGACAGACTAACGATGTCACTTCCGACTTTAGAAAATGTGTTGATAAGAGATTAAAAGTGTATCTAATCACTTGTACATAAAATTTACATCAATAAGGATATATAAGAACATATCCCAACATTAAAATATGTATATTAAAAGACACAACAAAAGAAGTCTTTTAAAAGGAGGAGGGTAAAAGGTTCCCTTACTGACTTGGGTATCTTTCGAAACATACACCCCATGAAAGAAGGACAATAAAACATTGATGTAAATACTCATAAACTAAATTATATTACAAAAATATTATAATAGTGGGCATTACATATAACACTCAAAAGAAATGGTGTCAAATGTAGCATAAATCTCACGAGAATAAAAGTGAGATGAAAAATCCCTTACGAAAACTCGGCAGTCTAACGATGCCACTTAAAACATCCAAAAATGGATTGATGAGATCAAATAGGGTCTCTTATAATATTAACATAAAATTTACATAAATAGGAATATAAAATAACATCCCCCATAATAACAAAGAGGAGCTTAAAAGAAGTGACATAAAGGAGAGCACTTAAAAAGAAAGAGAGAGGTTGGATCTCTTACGAAAATTCGGCAGCCTAACGACGCCAATCAAATCTTCCAAAATGGATTGATGAGAGAAAATACGGTCTATCATCATATGAACATAAAAATTACAGTAATAGTAATATAAAATAACATCCCAATCTTAAGAAATATGAGCTTAAAAGGAATGACATAAAAGAGTGTACTTAAAAAGAAAGAGAGGGGTAGGTTCCCTTACCTCAAGTCCGACTTGACTCAATCGCTCTTTAATTTCCTGAATAATAAACTAAAGTTAATTTCTACTTTCTTAAGAACTTTTTTTAAATTTTATTATTCCTTATATACAACTTATTTCCATGTAATATACAATATGTAATCATTTAAGTTAATAACGTTCGTTTTGTCGATATTTGGTACTTAAGTCAAAAATGGACTTTTTACAATTACATGTTTTTTATGTGGTCAAAGGTTCATTATATCCAGAATGATATTCATGACTTGGATATCATATATATATTATATATCCAGAATTTACATGTATTTAAAAAAGTACATAACATTTTAGAGGTAAGAAATGAAATGCATCGTTCATGGAGACGGTAAGCCGTACGTACGCATGAACGCTACTTCCATTTCTATTTCATATTTAATGGAATTAAAACATAATGATAAATAATATTATTATAATTAAAGTATGTTATCATATATAATATTATTAAATCGATCCTTTATACATACCACATATGGTATTAACGAATCAAATCACTTTGAGGGGGCGGTAGTCCGCACTTCCTAAAATGGAGATATCACGTTTACCCATATTGGAAACCATAAATGTATGAAATAAATGAAAAATACAGAAGCTTAAGGAAAACATAAAAATATTATATATCATATAAAAATATAGTGACATATTAATGGCCACCTTTGAAGGTGTTAAAAGAATATTGAACAATCATCATTTCATGAGGCAGAAATTCACCATCCACAGAAACAGTATATTCTTTAACCATTAGATGTAGGTGTGTGTAAGTGTATCTCGAATCCTTCTTATAACAACATCCTAGTATATTGAAGATACTTTATGTTTTAAAAAATAACTGAATGAAAAGATTTTAGGTGGTTGGAGAAGCAAAATAAAACATAAGAACACAAGTGAAGACATTACCTTAAAATCGTGTAACTCTTTTTGATTTGAGCTCAACGGCTTCCTTGGGAAGAATTATGCCCAAAGTGAGGCTTCTAGGAGTAAGAGAGGGATTTTTAAGAGACAAAATGGGCAGGGTTGGCCGAGAAAAAGGCTTGATAGGTGTGTGTAAGGAGGTAGAGGTGGGGGCCTTTTATAAGAGGAGAGGAGGGGCACTCTTGGAGGTCTTGAAAAGTAACATTATTATAAAATGCTTTTCGGATTTTAAAGGTCCCAAAAATATATATTTAGAGTATAATGTGATAATAGTTATAAATCCACCCATCCAATAGGTTTTGGACATGTGTAGGACTTATATTTTACATTATCTTCTCATTTTATTTAAATCGTTAAATAATGAGGTAATCGCTGCATCATCATGATGTCATAAACAATTTAATTTATTTAATGTATAAAAATTATAAAAAAAAATACTATGATGTAGGAAATACTTTTATATTTCTAATTATTATTTATAGTCAAACATATTACTTGTATAACCCCATGTGAAAAATTGGTTTCGTAAAACAATACATGTTTGTGTCATTTTTACTTTTACATTAAATATAAGGCATTAATGTCATTATCTTACCCAAGTGGCTCCATGGGGTCCCAAAAATAGACCCATGGGATTTCTTGGTCGTCCATGACTCATCCAATAGGGTTAGTACAAGTGTCAAGTTATTTTCATTTTATTATAATATCAATTTTACCTTAAATAACACTAATTACCTCTAATTGCAATTAAAAACTTAAAAGTTACTATTCACCAAATAATTATTTTAATCACATTGAACCACATTTTACTTACTAATGACAAACATGTATGTCAGATTTTTGAAAATCAAATCACATAAGTGTTAATGTTTCATTTAAACGAAAAAATCAGTTTTTAGATACCACTTAGTGGTTTCACTATTCATCAAAAATTGAAGTTTTTTAGAAAAATACCAAAACATCACCCTATGCTATATTTGATTTTCCAAGTTCAAAAATTATGTCTATTTTACAAAATTCAAAACATATAAGTTAAATTAATTAATTTAATAATTAATTCCCGTTGTTAGAACAAATAGTGTGTTTTTATGAAATAATATATATCAAAAGATTGACACTAGTTTAAGTCCAATTTCAATGTGAAATTAATTCCAATGACCACTATTGGATTAAAGGGTAAAATATATTATAATTTCACTTTAAAACCAATTCAAAAGATAATCTAATCATATAAATAAATTAGATTAAAATGAGGTTTTGAATTAAAATACAACATTTTTCACTATTCATTAAAAATGAACTTTATCGGAAAAATACCCAAAATTTACACAAAGTAAATTTTGATGTCCCGATTATAAGGAATAATTTTATTTGGTCCAATACAAGGTATAAGAGTGACCAAAACTATATTTAATAAAGGTTCGCCATCAAAAGGAGATAAGTGGACCTTTAGTGAATATTTGAGTATATATGCCTAAAATTGAATTATTTTCATATTTTAAGCCTTTATCCTTTATTGGATAAATTTAAATGCATTTAAAAAACATATATAATCATATTTTAGTTATTTATATTCATTCCCGCCAATACAACGACTACGTGCTATCTACCATTTAAAATAATATTATTTTATTATTAGAGTGCAATGTAAGATTTCAAAGAAACTCATTGTTGAGTAATGGGTATGCCATCGAGCATAGCATTCCATTGAAAATAATATTAACATTTTATTCACAAATAGGGATAAATATAATAATGTCATATTCTTTATTTACCAGGGGTGTTACATCCTTCCCCCCTTTTGAGAATTGCGTCCTCACAATTTTAAAATTGGGCTCGGAAACATCATTGAAAGTCCCACATCAGAACAAGAGTCGTTAAAAAAATCACTTTAAAAGAAATAAAGAGAAGTACATAGGTCACCCGAGTTAACCCATACTAGGATTTAATGTATGAAAGCATGGATATGGAAGAAAATGAAAATGGTCATGTTCTGAAGGAGGGTGATAGAAAACATGTTTAGGGGAAAGTTAACCACTAGAAAATCACAAACTTGTGATGGGTTAAACAATATTCGATTCCCCGGTAGGAAAAGTTAATAGACAACATTTTTGTTTTAAGTTACTTTTAATTGAGGAATTTTTTTTGATATTAAGGAAACAAACATACTTTTCTTGTTGACATTCAACTTTTACTATATTTCTTACACAAACTCATACTTTCTTCAAACGATGAGTATTTAGGATGACTTCTTCACATTAAGAGCGCTATAATCCACTTCTAGAGAATCACCTAATCAAAAAAAGGGAACTATATATTTCTCATGTCATTAGACCTTAACCAAAACCAAAATTGTTAGAACAAGATCAGATAATCCATAAAAGGATAACCCATTATCAAAAGAAAATCTATTCTTAATCTCCAAAATTTGTCCAACAAAACCCAAAGTTCAACGAAGACCATTAGATAATCAAATTGTCCATAAAATTCATCAATGTAAACCAAACTAAGATTGAAACCCAAATATTTGAAGGATTTAATCACATAGACTTCCAAGGTACAAATTAACACTTATCTCCAAATAACAGTAGTTGCTTTTAAAGTCTCATATTGAAAATTAATTAACCTAAACACATATCCTCCATGATCAGTTAATAATTTCCATAGATAACCCAAAATCAACTTACTCTTATTTCATAAAATCATCTAACTAAAATAGAATAGGTCATACTAACCAGGGACTTCACGTAGTCCAGTGGTAGGCGATAAATACCAGTCGCACATTGGTTGTGGGTTCGATTCCCATAGCTTTGTCCAACGCGACGGGTTGTCACACGTTCTGTGTGTTGTCCTTTTTATAAAACTCCATAAATAACCCTAACATGGTTTAACCTCAATAGTTTCCTTATACCACTCATTTTAATCCAAATTCATTACTATCTCAACATATTAATTCTTGAAGTCTTATTTCACCACCATAAGATAAAATAAAATGATTCCCAAAATAAATAACAGCATACCTTGATCATGGAGTCCACTTGGTTTCATCGTCATCTTGTTCACATAGGTAGAATTCCCATGCATTACAAAAATGATTTATATATCCTTAAAAATCATTTGCTTCCTCCATCCAAATACACCTTGTACAACATGGGTCATATGGGTGTTCCCAGAAAAACCGTTTTGGAAAATAATCATGTATGACATATAATTCCAAAACATCTGATAAAACAAGATTTCTATAAAATAGTCGGACAGAATTTGAGTTGAAACATTCTATTATTGGTCCTCATAAAATACCATAAGTATGTGATGAGAGACTAGATTTTAAAAAAAATATATAAATAGGTTGCGCCAAGGACTACTTCTTCACCACCATTTTTAAAATCATAATATGCTTCAAAATATTGTGATAAGGTAAAATATTTGAAAATACCTTGATAATATTTTCCTATCTTGAAAATATGAGAATATTGTGAAAATAGTATTTGTCTAAATACAAACCATGATCCACGATGATAATGAGGTATAGTGGAGGTGTTGAATATCTCAAACAACTTCTTGCAAGTGAGTTGTATTCTAGAAAAAGTTTCAGAATCATCTGAACATTACTTTGCAATAATTATTGAAAGCATGTCATCAAGAAGAGATAGGAATGTCATTTGATATCCTCTTCCTTTCATTCATAACTGACTTTACATGACCTAAAAAAATATATAAAACAATTATTTAACTGAAATAATAGATATAGGGACTAACCATGTGTCTAACAAAAACTTTTAATCCCTAAAGTTGTCTAAACCTCCCTCTGATACCAACTATAAGGCCCTGTCCTTAAACCTTACTTAATCTTGAATTAAATTAATAATTCACATTGAGGATCTTTTCAGGTTTATAGTTTTAGAGAATTAGGACAAAACTATTACATCTCAAAGATTACAAAGTAGACACATCTACTCAGTTCCCATTTTTTTCACAAAATAAAAACTCTTGAACAAAAGAGTCATGTCTAGTTCCTTGTTTTAGACAGCCTGACCATTCCTTGATCCCATCCTTGACCCTATTCAACTTTATGTCCTGTGAAAAACATTTCAAAAACTTGGGATGAGCATAAAAAGATCTGTAAGGGTTATAAAAATATGGAAAGAAAACATCAGTCCATGTATACATAAGAATAAATGAAATCATACTTTACTCATAAAACATAAGCACATTAACATAACTCATGAAATCATAATATTTATGAATAACTCATAAAAATAATAAGATATAAAGGTAACTTGAGGCATTCATAACATTATTACGTAGGGATGAACCCTCTTGGTTACGTTTGGAATACCCATCATAGTATATTCCCTAAATATCTTCAGAGAAACCTTAACGTTTAACCCCTTCACGTTACCCAATGCATTGGAGAGCTATATCGGGCCCACATGCCCTTAATTTATCACGGAACCACCCGTATTCATAAACAATGCCCAAGAACCATAACATAATCATAGAACATAACTTAAGCACAATGGAAAGATAGAATTTCCACATTGTAATAACAATATAACATTTTATGATATTGAAATAATGAATCCATTCTAAAAATTGTTTTCAAAAACATTTAAAACATTTAATAAAGAGATTTTTGAATCAAAGTATCCCATACCACGTTGAAGATTTTAACATTTTAAACCATTAATATCCATATAAATAAATCCTTAAAACCATTTTGAAAACATGTATATTAATGATAAATATTTATAAGTATAAATCATTAAAACATTTAAAATGATATTATAGTTAAAGGGGTTTTAACAAAATGAGAGACACTTCAATACAATAATTGAGTAATAACATTTAATAATAACTTTATAATATCATGAGAATAAATGGAATAATGATATAATATTCCAAAGGATAGTATATACACCATATAAGAGTTAATTGGTGCATGACAACAATAAATTCTCAATAGAAATGTAAAATGAGATGAAATCCCTTATAAAGAAGGTATCCTTAAATTAAGAATAAATCAATCTCATAATTATGTGTGACAAATATAAATACACCCAATATAAGTGGATATTAAGTGTAAAACAATCAAAGTTCATTCAAACATATTCAAAGGATGACATATTCAATAACTACAAGTTGAACCCAAAGAAATCGAAACTGGGTTAAGAAGTTCCCTTGGTAAAAATTCGACAGCCTAACGACGTCACTTCCAACTTCAAAAAATGAGATGATAAGAGATTAAAAGTGTATCTCATCACTTGGACATAAAATATAAATCAATAATGATATAGAAGAAAATATCCCAACATTACAATATGTAAATTAAAAGACCCAACAAAAGAAGTATTTTAAAAAGAGGAGGGTAAAAGGTTCCCTTACCGACTTGGGTATCATTTGAAACATACACCCCATGAAAGAAGGACAATAAAACATTTATTTAAATAATCATAAACTAAATTATTTTACAAAAAGAGTAGAATAATGTGTATTACATATCCCACTCAAAGTAAATGGTGTCAAATTTAGCATAAATCTCATGAGAATAAAAGTGAGATGAAAAATCTCTTACGAAAACTCGGGAGCCTAACAACGCCACTTAAAACATCCAAAAATGGATTGATGAGATCAAATAGGGTCTCTCATCATATTAAAATTAAATTTACAGAAAGAAGAATATAAAATAACATCCCCAAACATAAGAAATAGGAGCTTAAAAGAAGTAACATAAAGGAGAGCACTTAAAAAGAAAGAGAGAGGTTGGATCTCTTACGAAATTTCGGCAGCCTAACGACGCCAATCAAATCTTCCAAAATGGATTGATGAGAGAAAATAGGTCCTCTAATCATATGAAAATAAAAATTTTAGTAAAATTAATATAAAAGAACATCCCAATCATATGAAAGATGAGCTTAAAAAGAATGACATAAAAGAGTGTACTTAAAAAGCAAGAGAGGGGTAGATTCCCTTACCTCAAGTCCGACTTGACTCAATCGATCTTTAATTTCCTGAATTATAAAATAAAGTTAATTTATACTTGCTTAATAACTTTTTTTAAATTTTATTATTCCTTTTATACAACTTATTCCCATGTTATAAACAATATGTAATCATTTATGTTAATAAAGTTCGTTTTGTCGATATTTGGTACTTAAGTCAAAAATGGACTTCTTACCATTACATGTTGTTAATGTGGTAAAAGGTTAATTATATCCAGAATTATATTCATGATTTGGATATCATATATATCATATATATCCAGCATGTACATGTATTTATAATAGTACATTACATTTTAGAGGTAGGAAATGAAATGCATCGTTCATGGAGACCGTAAGTCGTACGTACGCATTAACGCTACTTCCATTTCTATTTCATATTTAATGGAATTAAAACATAATGATACATAATAGTATTATAATTGAAGTGTGGTATCATATGTGATATTATTAAATCTATCCTTTATACGTACCACATATGGTATTAACGAATCAAATCATTTTGAGGGGGCGGTAGTCCACACTTCCTAAAATGGAGATATCGCATTTACCCATAATGGAAACCATAAAGGTATGACATAAATGAAAAATACAGAAGCTTAAGGACAAAATAAACATATTATATAACATATATAAATATAGTGACATATTAATGCCCACCTTTGAAGGTGTTAAAAGAATATTGAACAATCATCGTTTCGTGAGGCAGAAATTCACCATCCACAGAAACAGTATGTTCTTTAACCATTAGACGTAGGTGTGTGTAAGTGTATCTCGAATCCTTCATAAAAAAACATCCTAGTATATTGAATATACTGGGGTTGTTACAAATGAAATGAATAAAAAGAGTTTAGGGGGTTGTAGAAGCAAAATAAAACATAAGAACACAAGTGAAGACATTATCTTGGAATCGGGTAACTCTTTTTGATTTGAGCTAAAAGGATTACTTGGGATGACTTCTTCCCAATGTGAGGCTTCTAGGAGTAAGAGAGGTATGTGTGGAGACAAAATGGTCGGGGGTTGGCCGAGCTAAAGGCTTTATAGGTGTGTGTAAGGAGGTAGAGGTGGGGGCCTTTTAAAAGAGGGGAGGAGGGGCACTCTTGGAAGGTCTTGAAAAGTAACATTATTATAAAATGATTTTCGGATTTTAAAGGTCCCAAAATTATATATTTCGAGTATATGGTGATAATATTTTTAAATCCACCCATACAATAGGTTTTTGACATGTGTAGGTCTTAGAGTTTACATTATATTTTCATTATATTTAAATCGTTAAATAATGAGGTAATCACTGCATCATCATGATGTTATAAATAATTTAATTTATTTAATGTCTAAAATTTATAAAAAAATACTATCATGTATGGAATTATTTTAGCTTTACAATGACTATTTATAGTCAAAAATCTGACTTTTAGAACCCCATATAAAAATTGTTTTGGTAAAACAATACATGTTTGTGTCATTTTTACTTTTACTTTAAATAAAAGGCATTAATGTCATTATCTTACCCAAGTGGCACCATGGGGTCCCAAAAATCGACCAATGGGTTTTAATGGTAGGACATGACTCATCCAATAGGGTTAGGACAAGTGTCAAGTTATTTTAATTTTATTATAATATCATTTTTACCTTAAATCACAGTAATTACCACTAATCGCGATTAAAAACATAAAAGTTACTATTCACCAAAAAATTATTTTAATCCCATTGAACCAAATTTTACTTCCTAATGACAACCATGTATGTCGGATTTTTAAAAATCAAATCACAAAAGTGGTAAAGTTTCATTTCAATGAAAAAAGTCAGTTTTTAGGTACCACTTAGTGGTTTCACTATTCATCAAAAATTGAAGTTTTTCAAAATAATACCAAAAATTCACCCTAAGCTATATTTGATATTCCAAGTTCAAAAATTATGTCTATTTTAGAAAATTCAAAACATATAAGTTACATTAATTAATTTAATAATTAATTCCCAATGTCATAACAAATAGTGTGTTTTTATGAAACAATATATATCAAAAGATTGACACTAGTTTAAGTCCAATTTCAAAGTGAAATTAATTCCAATGAACACTATTGTATTAAAGGGTAAAAATATATTTAATTTCACTTTAAAACCAATTCAAAAGATAATACAATCATATAAATAAATTATATTAAAAATAGGTTTTCAATTAAAATACATCATTTTTCACTATTCATTAAAAAAATGAACTTTATCGGAAAAATACCAAAAAATTACACAAAGTAAATCTTGATGTCCTGATTCTAAGGAAAAAAATTTTTGGTCCAATATAAGGTATAAGAGTGACCAAAACTATATTTAATGAATTTTCGCTATCAAAAGGTGATAAATGGACCTTTAGTGAATATTAGAGTATATATGCCTAAAATTGAATTCTTTTCATATTTTAAGCCTTTATCCTTTATTGGATAAATGTAAAGACATTTAAAAAACATATATAATCATATTTTAGTTATTTATATTCATTCCTGCCAATACAACAGCTACGTGCTAACTTCCATTTAAAATAACATTATTCTATTATTAGAGTGCAACGTAAGATTTCAAAGAAACTCATTGTTGCGTAATGGGTACGCCATCGAGCATAGAATACCCTTTAAAGTAATATTAACATTTTATTAACATATAGGGATAAATATAAAAATGTCATATTCTTTATTTACCTGGGGTGTTACACTAATTCTACTAACTGAGACACCCAGTATGATTATTAGAGACCGCACGGACTGGGTGGCGCAGTTTCTACTAACCAAGTGGACAATCTATCTCGTCCACCAGTAGTGGTTTCAGTCACTAAAATATATATGGACACCATAATTTCCTCCATATCTTTATTAGTAATTCATATTTGGTAAAAAAATAAGGTCTGAGACTGAAATTTAAAGGGTACAAACCACATAAGAAAGTCATGTTTTTACAAATAATATGTATTTTATCTTTATGTCAATTTTTAAATGGATCATAAGGTAAAATGACGATTTTTATTGTCGATGAATAGGAATACCATAAAATTACATTAAAACATTATAGAATGAAATATAATTCTCTCTTTGAAAGGAGAATCTTATAACTAAATTTTTTAGAATATTAGGAAACACATTTTAATTCAGAATAACCTTGTAAACCAATATTGAAATATTTAAAGAAATGGATGGACATGATGGAGGGAAATTTTTTATGTGATGAGTATGTTTAATAAAACAATGATTCCATTTATATTTTCAGTAAAAGTAAAAATGTACATAATTTGGATAATGAGAAAAATATTCATTTTATACCATTTTTAAAGAAATCAAATATTTGTGAAAACATCATTCATAAATCATTTTTAAACATCAAAAACATTTTTAAAAACATTTTTAGAGAACATTTAAATGGAAGAAAAATCATTTTCGAGCAAAGAGTTAAATAATTTCAACTTTTCTTAAGATCGTTTTCTCAATAATTCTGAGTACCAAAGAGAACAATATGGAAATATTAAATTAATATTCATTAATAATCATATTATTAGAAAATATATTCTTTTTAGGACAGAAATATCAAACTATTTCCCCAAGGGAGACTTAAATATAAACAATCCCAAAAAATGGTGGGATTATGAAATAAACCCTTACCATTATACTAACATTTAAATCATATTCCACATTAAAGAAGTAAAATCTAATGAATCATTAAATAACATAAAGTTAAATAAAACAATGATATAATATTTCAATGGGGTTGCATATACAATACACCAAATAAATAAGTGATGAATATGTCTTATGCCTCACAAAATAAATAGTAAGACTATAAACCATTACCTCGGGTCTGATTTCATTAATACATGACCATAAATCTTATATAATAAATAAATATTTTTATATAGATGTATTAAATAACAAGACTCATATATTTCATACCATATATCATTTACTTATTCCATTTAATAGTTATTTTATTAATATTTCCTTGTTAAAATCACTATTGTGGGTGAAATTGTATTGTTTTTCATGTATGTTTTGGTTTGGTAATTTATTTCCTTTCTATATGGTAATTGATAAGTATTTCACATAATTTCAAAAATGATACAATTATAATACATAATAATTCTATAAATATTTATAATACCCCATAAAATATAGTGATGGGAAAATGAGTTACACAGTTCATGTATATGGTTGTTCGTATGTATGTGTGAACATTGTTTCTATTATTTCAATAGATGCATCATAAGGTAAATAATATTTCGAATTTTAAAAAAAAATTATTATATAAATTTTCTAATTTATATTCATTAAATATATCCTTATTAGATTCAATGATAATATAAAATGAAAAACATTTGACATCGCTACATGGAGGTGGTAATCCATACGTATGCAAGAGAGGCGTTATTTTTTCCAATGGATTGGGTGGTAAGATGCTATATGTGTTATTATAATTTAATAAGTGTATTAATGTCCAAAATATCATATAAATAATTTAAATAGATCATTATATACATCATTGATAGGAAGTGGTGGAAAATGATTTACATCTGTTTGCAACGAGATAGTGGATCGTACAGGAAATTGATGATTTTATTTACCATTTGATGGAAGAATATATAGTTATAGTTTATTTTATTGACATAATAAATTATCAGTATATATTAGATAATAGTTTTATTATTTTTGAATAGTTAGTAAGATTCTACATATTTATAATAAGAAGTAAAATGGAAACCCATAGTTAAGAACATTACCTCTTCTCTGGAAAACCTCTTTAGGTTTATATCTAAATAATTATAAGATTGGATTTTTGATAAAAAAGGAATATAGGTTATTGAGAGTTATTTATGGAATATATTTGGCCATGTATTTCTAGAATAGAAAGTATTTGAGATTTTGAAGAGGATAGGATAAGAAGTAGAATTTTATAATAGTGGGAGTGGACATAGTTGAAATTTATGAAAGGAAAAAACTGATACCCATGTTTTTTACATCTAAAAGGGTCCCAAATGTCTCATTAATTAACCATTTATGATATTAATTCAAAATATGGTCATCCAATTTGAATTTGACAAGTTTATTAGTTATTTTAACCCTTATTATTTTCGATTAACCATAGATAAACTGATTTCACTACAACAATACTAGTGTTTAACAGCACTAGTATTCATCAACGCTAAAAAATATCACAGATAAATGACATATTTATTAGTGATAAAGAATGTGTTGATAAATTTATCTTTTTATCAGCACTTTTTTTATCGTTGATAAATGGAATCATTATTAGCACTTTGTTTTTACGGTTAATAAAGGGTTTACTTAATCATCATTTTTTAGTACCGGTAAAGGTTACCCATTATCAGCAATTTATTTTTAGCATGGATAAATGAATGAATAAATAAAATGAAATAATTAAATAAAGAAAATATAAAAGTTTATTTTATTAAAAAATTATTTTAAGATTTATTAATTAAATCATTATTGATAAAAATGAATAATCTGATTATATATTATTAAATATTAAGTATTTTCTAATTGTATAATTATCATAATTAATGTTTTTAAATTATATATATTAAATATATAGATATATATTAATTTATATAAATATGATTTATATATTAAAAAATACTTATGTTCATTTAATTAAATAATCTTATAGTTAGTGAATAATGATTTATAATTGAAAATTAATATGAATTAAAAATACTAACTAATTACATAGTATAATGGACATATAATTGAATATTCATTGATTTTTCAATTTAACATATATCAAATGTGTGTTATATTGGTTTCACATATACGTAATTAATGCATTTTTTATAAAATGCACAGAGACAAAACATATCAATTATTTCAATATTGTTAACTTGTACTTATTTTTAATTTATTCAATTTCACACAATTTTAACATATGTGAATCCATTCACATAAAATTAAATAAAAATCTTATTTTTAAAAATATTACTATAATTAAAAATTAAAAATTATAAAATTTTAATAAATATATTTAAAATGAAATATATTTTCTATATCTATATATATATATATTAATTATATATATTTACAAATATTTTTTTATATTTATAATTATAAATACTTTATCATCACTTAAGTAATAATCACCGATAAAGGTAGGTCTTTAATAGAGCTTTCATTGCGATGATAAAGATGATGCTTTAGCAGCGTTAAACATTTCTGAGAAAATAAATGTTTATCAATGCTAATAAGGATTATTTGTTATCAGTTCTTATATATTAATCAATGATAAGAGGACTCTTTATCATTACTTATTTATAAGTTCTGATATAAGTGTCCCGATCTATTTGAAAAACCCTTACCATTTTTGAACCCATCGCAATCTCAAAAGATTTTTGCAGAAGACACCCACTTTTCTGATCCTCCCCATTGAATCTAATCACGAATCACACCACTCGACTGCCTCTAGTTTCTCAAACAACTTCATAATTCTAGTGTTTATTTTTAGTAAGGGTTTCTTAAGCGGATTTTATTCAACCTAGTGTGGTAGGCCTTGCGATTTTCATTGTGTATTTTTCATTTCATTTTTTATTTCTTATTCAATAAAGTCATGAGTTATTTGTGGTCCGGTCCATGTATACTATTTTTATTTTATATTATGAATATAAATATTATTTTTATGATCTATTTTTTCTAAATACCAATTTTTATATGTTGTTTATGTATTTTTAAATTATTTTTTAATCAATTTTTATCTTTGTCTACATATGTAAACCACTATGCTCAGAAAGATTAATTAAGTAGTTGTTTTAAAATCTTATAGAATAACCACTGGTCCATAGATAAACCAATTAAATAAATATACATTCCTCTGTATAAATTTTGTAGGTTTTGGATATAAAAACCTTTAACTAATGAGAAAATTAATTTCGAAAACCAATTCTCAGTCTCTTAATTGTGTGAAGCAACAATAGAAGCTGGTTTTATGAAATTCAAATCAGGTAATTTATTTATTTAAATTTTGTTTTAATATTTGAGTGTAAGGGTTTTTCCATAAAAAATTTATTTTCTAGAAATTTTGTTACTTTTATTTATGATAAATCTTAGTAAGGGAGATACTATAATTATTTATTTTCAATGGATCTCTATTTTTAAGATTTTAAATGGGTTGTATTTATTTTACAATGTTGTCAAATTATTATACAAGGGTTACATATATTTTTTTCAATTTGAGTATATTTTATAAGGATAGATATATACATATATATATATATATAATTACAACAGTTTAGGGAGGGGAGAAATACAATGATAATACTAGTCTACACAAACAGGGAATAACTCGCTGAGACTCAAACCTGAGACCTCGCCGAGACCCCACAGATCTGCAACCAACTGAGTCGGACCCTAGGAAAATATATATGTATATACACACACATATATAAATATATATATTTCTATCTGTTTATATTAATTTTCAAAACTGATAATGTAAGAGCTATTTAATAATTATTTATTCATAAATTAAGGTTTTTATTTTGAAATTAGGAAGTTATTGTATTTATTATCATTTAAAATTATGTTTAAATGTGTATTTTATTAATTATGTGTTTTTTAAATTCCATGTTATATATATATATGATTAAATGTTTATGGGATAGATGTTTCAAGGGTTGGTGTGTTTTTCTCCCTTTTCTGTGATATATCTTATTGATGTGTATTGTTTCATTATTCTAAGTTATTTTTGGACCTCCCTAGAATATCAAAGATATGACAACGCGTATTAGATGGCCTCCCTAGAATCCTTTAGATGGGTAGATCTAAAGTGAAAACCTCCCTAGAATCCGTGGGATGGGTTTGTGTGGTGATATGACATCCCAAGAGTCTTTATATTATTTCAAATATTCGATATACCATTAATTTTAATTGTAATGATTCCTTAGGTTGTTATATCACTTGTTCAAAAAAAATATAATGGAAGTTGTAAAATTATATATGTTAGAAACTGTTTCCATTTTTTCTTGAGACTCATCCCCAATCTCTTTTATAAGAAACTTTCATCCTCACCACCTTCATCTACTAAACAACCATTGTTTAAATTTTTTCCTTAAAACTCATCCCCAATATCTATTATGTTTCTTCTATTACTATGAACATTATTCAACCCATATATGACTAATGCTTAGACTATTTCAAGACACATAGGTACATATTCATATGGTATGAAGGATGTGTCACATGATAAAATCAAATGATAAATGTTCATGAGATGAGTTGATGAGGATGAGTTGTACATATCATTAACCATTGAATGAATTCATAGGATAAAACCTTCCATAGTGATGTAATTATTTTCTTAAATACAGATACCAATTTTCTTCAATGTACAAAACTTCATTGAAAGAATCAAAAGTTGAGATTATCTTATAAGAATTGTCTATAACTTTCACCTTTGTTAATGAATTTCTTATGTGTATATATTTATATATTTTACACAATTAATATTTTTTTAACCCAACAGAATGTATATGAATATAAAATGTATATATTCTTATAGTTTAAAAAATGAGTATGAAGATGGGGTTAAAGAGTTCATCAAGTTTTCATGGGATCATTCAGATGACCCTTCTAAAATCATTTGTCAGTGTTTAAGTTGTTTTTATTCAAGGAAAATTAGTATGGAATAGGAAGAAGGACATTTTATTTGTCAAAAAATAGACCAAATCAATATTTTTTGGTCTAAACATGGGAAAAATGAATACAGAAACCAATTGGGATGATATTGCAGTTTATGAATCATTTTATATGAATAACTTTATAAACGATGATAGAGATCACATGGAATAAATGGAAATGAAAATTCATGATGCCCTTATGGATTGTATAGTTTTTTTTGAGTTGTTAAATAGTTTTTTCAAGAAACCATTTTATACCAAATATTATAAATACACCACATTTTCAATTGTATTGATGTTATATAATTTGAATGCTGGTAGTGGATGGAGTGACACCAACTTTACAGAACAACTTTGTCTCATGAAAGATAAGATATGAGAATAAAATGAGCTATGATAGTTAGAATATGACATTAAAATAATGTTACATTCAATGAGAATGATCTATAAAAAAGAACAATCATGTCCAACTGATTTTATATTGTTTCGCAAAGACCATGAATCACTCATAAATGGCCCAAACTATGGTGCAGATCAATAAAAAGAAAAATGAATCAAGTCTTTAGAAATTTGTATGGTACATTAATATCATTACGTGGCTTAGAAGACTATATTGATATTAGTATATAAAGAGAAAACTAACATGTGATGAAGATACAAGAATTTAATATTGGAAACCATGTCATCTAGCAGATTGTCCTTAGTGAAATAAAATTAATTATGAGTTTCCTGAATTTAGAAATGATGAATGAAACTTGAATATTGTGATATCTATATGTGGAATAAATCCTTTTGATATACAGAGTATTAATCATATCACATGTCCCATCATTTTAGTAAATTATATCTTGCCACCATGGTTATTAATGACCCACAAATACATTTTGTTTTCTATGCTTATATCTGGACCAAAGCAACCCAGTAATTATATTGATGTATATTTGACTCCATTGACCGATGATCTAAAATTGATGTGGGATACATGTTTCATAATTCATGAATCTCATAGAAGTGAAGAATTAAAATTGTTGGTCATCTTTTATGGAATGAAAAATAACTTTCTCCTTTTATGGTAATTTATCAGGATATAAAATTAAAGGAATTTTGGGGTGTACCATATGTGAAAAACACACATAATTAGTTTAGTAGAATCATTCCTTGAAGACTGTGTTTTTAGCATATCAAAAATTCTAACCTTGAAAACATAAATAACAATTCTGTATGACAACATCCAATGGGAATATTGAACAAGTTAAAACACCATCTTCAGTAATGGGTGATCAACTATACAAAAATGAAAAAACAAATTAACACTATTTTCAGTACAAAATTTTTAAAAAACCTTTAAAAATCAGATTGAAGTAATAAATAAATTTTCTTTGAATTATCATATTGAAATTTTTGGTATGATAGAAATTTTATTTATTTCATGAATATAGAAAAAATATATTTGATAGTATTATTGGAATGTTACTAAATGTTCCTTTAAAAATAAAATATGGAATAAAAAATAGGATGGACGTGTTTAGAATGGGGATAAGGGAAGAGTTGGCACCGGTGAAGTGTAAAAGGATGAATTTTCTTCCTCCAATAGTTTACACTCTATAATGAAAAGAAAATTTACAATTTTCCCTTTTCCTTACTAGTGTAAAAGTTCCATAAGGGTATTAATAAAATATTTAGAATATATTGTAATTGAATAATATGAAGTTACATGGGGTAATATCATAAGATTGTCATGTTTTGATGAAATATTTTATGCATGTTTCTTTCGATTACATTATACTTCAAAATTTATGACATTAATTAACCAGAAACTGTTTCTTTTTCAATCCTATTGGATTAAATTTTTAGACCCAGTGATGTTTCACATTATAAATAGGAGAATTCATTCATTTTATGTGAATTAGAGGTGTTCTTCCCACCATTATTCTTTGATATAATGTCCCACCTAATGGTTCACTTTGTTAGGGAGGTTCAACTATGTAGTCTTATCCATTACATATAGATTTTACCCCATTGAAAATATATTAATATTTCGAAAGAGTAAATCAAGAATAGAAGTCATCTATAATGTTTTATTTAAGAATGATATATTGTTGAATATGCTATTGAATTATGTACTGATTACCTATCAGATGTTAAATGCTTTGGTCTCCCAAAGTCACATCACAACAAAATTCTTTTGGGTGAATTTATTTATAGAAGATATGTCGTTACAATTACCTTAACAGAGAGGGATCAAGTGAACCTTTACATATTATGTAATAGTGAAGATGTTGATTCATACATTTAAAACCACAAATAAATTGGTAGATATTTGAATCCAACCAGGGAAGAATGGAGGATATTAAATACATATAATCAACAGTTTATAGGATGGTTCAAGGATGAAATTTATAGGGAGTCATATGAAAATCTAAATTCAACTGAAGAATGAATTAAATGGATATCCAACAGACCTAATTAATATTTTATATCTTACAATGATTTTGTAGTCAATAGTTATGCATTCTATACAAAAGAACATGATTACTTGAGTGTGAAGAAAAAAGTAATGTTACTCTTTTGGTTGAAGTGATGCACATATCTGGTTCAAATTATAGAAATCAAATTTATGTAATTATTTCATATTTTGGCAATATTGAATAGATATATGAGTTGTATTATACAAAATTGTATGTGCCTCTTTTCTGTTGCAAATGGGTTGACAATATCAATGGACTGAAAGTTGATGAATTGGGGTTTCTGAAGGTTAATTTTAGTGTGGAATGGTAAAAAGACAACCGTTAACAGTGAATTCACAAGTAGTGAGAGTATAATATTTCCCTAATCCAACAAACAAGAATTGGTTGATTATCCTTCTAGTGACTAAAAAACATGTCAAGCCAGATGAAAATGCAATCGATGATGACCCTTTCATTGGGACATCACAATTAGTTCATGACAGCCTCAATATAGACAATGTATTATATGTTGTAGGGCAACATAAAGAGGGGACTTGGATTCTCGATAGAGGAACCAAATCCTTGAAACCTTGAAAAAAATAAAGAGATCCCAATGGGAAGGTAAAAGTGTTTCTTAATTGATTAATTGTTTCCTCCTAATATTATATGTTCTCCATTAAATTAACATAATATCAATTAATTGTTTGACTACTCATACAGAAAATGTCTTCTATATGTGATTTTGTTACCAATCCCTCTGAAGAAAAAACTATAATGAAGGAAACCCATTTCAGAGATGTAAAAATAATGTTATGATTTACTCCCTGTATTTTATTGAAAATCTATATAATAAAATGTTGGTTTAATTTTCATTATTCCTTATAGATTTCATTTAATTTAGAAGATCTATATCCATATGTCATGAATTTTCAATAAGATCAATGATGTTTTCTTATCTCAATCATAAAGATAATATTTCTGTTTTCATAGTAAAATCATTTTCCATATAATTTATGTATTATTTCATATTTATGTTTAATATATTTCTATTTAGTATTACTCTCATAATATTTATTTTCATATACAAGTGCATTCTGTTGTTCGATTTTGGGTGTTTTATCCATCATTTATGCCTTTATACTCCAAAAAATCTATATAATTCTTCTCTATAAAAAGATTTTCACACCTACAATTATGCATTTATCACTTTCCTTCATGTTCCCTCCATTGACTTTTTAAAAATGGAAACGAAACTCCCTCTGCACAATTATAGAGGTAATATTGATGTTTTCATATTAAAATATTTGTCTATATAATTAATGTATTGTTTTATATTAATGTTAAATTTATTTATTTTTATTATTACTCAAATATTAATTTTTTCATATATAGGTGGATTCTTTTTTTTGAGTTAGGGTGGAATGTCCATCTTTGATGCCTTTTTTGAACCAAAACATTTCACCAACTTCTTATTCCTCAGATCCTTTTCACCCCTGTAGTGTAGCGTTTATCACTTTCAATCATATTCTCTCCACATCCTTTTCTAGAAGACCAACGACGCTACGTCTCCTCAAATACAGAGGTAATATTGATATTTTCATAGAAACAACATTTTCTACTGAATTATTATATTATTTCATATTTATGTTTAATTTATTTATTTTTAGTATTACTCACATAATAAATTTTTTCTGATATAGGTGGATTATTTTTCCGATTTTAGGCAATATTTAAATATTTCATGCCTTTCTGTACCAAAACATACATAGAATTCTTCTTCCTCAAAACCTGTCACCCCTACAGTGTTTAAATTTATCAATTTCCTTCAAGATTACTTCACTACTAAATCATATAGGTAATATTTATATTTTTATTGTAAAATCATTGTCCAGAGAATTAATTTATTATTTTATATTTATGTTTAGTTTATTTTTTTGTATTACTCATAATAATTGTTTTCTTATACAGGTGGATTATATTTTTCGAGTTGAGGTGGTTTTTTCAATGATTCTCAAGTAGTGATGGTAGATCAACAAATACAATCAATAAAAATCACAGTAATATTGATAGTTAAGATTGGTTTTAGACATTAAAATGTGTCAGAAATAGCCACACCTCAATCCGACACATTATGTGACCAGTATGACTTCATGAACATATTTCTTTTCGAAAATTACATTAATTTTAGTGAAAAATACAACTGGCATACTCAAACCATATAAAACATATTTATATTGTTTTTATAATTTTGTAAAATGACCCATAATTGATTTTTGATTTGTAATAATCAACCACACCTCAATATGATACACTATGTGTTCGATACAACTCAATGTGTTAGTTATATTATTAAAATCGACATTTTACATTAAAAAGTTCCACTAATTAAAAACTGATAAAACAAACTATATTTTTCTTGATAATTTAGGGAATAAATTCTTAAATCATTTTTGATGTGTAGGATTAATTCCAACATAAAAATGATACACAGTGTGATCCTTATGATTCAATGTGCATGTTTCAAATTTGAAATGACATTTTCGTAAAAAATAAAAGTGGTGTACACAAAATTGAGGAAAAACCTTTATATTGATTTGATACATTAGGAAAAAATATATAAGTGATTTGGAATGCGTAAGAATGTGCCGCATCTCAATATTATGCATAGTGTGATCAGTATGAATTTAAGTGGATCTTTATTTAAAATTTATTTCAATTTTATAAGAATAACACAGTCACCTACATAAAACCGAACAAAAAAATTCATATTGTTTTGATAATTTATGAGAATTATCCATAAGTAATTTTAGATGTTCAAGAATCATCTGTACCTCAATATTACACATGATGTGGGTGATGTGAATCGATGTGCATGATTTTATTTAAAATTGATATCAATTTTAGTAAAAGGAGAACTAGCCAACTAAAAATTGAGAAAACACATTCAAATTGTTTAAATACATTAGTAAAACAATGCTAAAGTAATTTCCAATGTGTAGGAATCATCCTTGCCTCAATCTGATACACAATGTTGTCAGTATGAGTCAAAGTGCATTTTTTAATTTTAAAATTATATTTTAGTAAAAAAGAAAATTAATGTACTCAAAACTGAGAAAAAAATTCATATTGTTTTAATAAGTTAGGAAAACGATCCATAAGTAATTTGTGATGTGTAGCAATCAACCACACCTCAATCCAATGCATGGTTTTACCAGTATGACTCAAATTTCATCATTTTATTTAAAATTGTCACCAATTTTAATAAAATTGAATGCTTTCATACGCAAAACATAGAAATGAAATTCGTATTGTTTTGATACATTATGAAAACAATCCCTAAGTAATTTGTGATGTGTAGGAATCATATTCACCTCAATATGATACACGATGTTCCCAGCGTGACTTAAAGTGTTCATTCTCATTTTATAATAAAAAAATTATTTAAAAAGTGACACTCACTGAAAACTGATCAAATGACACCAGATTTTCTTGATAATTTTAAAAGGTGATTAATAATTTATTTACAATGTGTAAGAATTTTGTTTCGTCAAATTGATACATTATGTTATTGGAATGGGTCAAAAGTTTTTGTTTCTAGTTTAAAATACCATTTTTAAAAAAATACAACTGACGTACTCAAAACTGATAAAAACATTTAGATTTTTTTGATACATTAAGACAACAATCCATAAGTCATTTAAGACATATAATAATCATTCACATCTCAATTTGATGCATTGTGTGACCAGTAAGATTCCAAGTGCATCTTTTTATTTAAAATAATCATCAATTTTTGTAAAATTAACACTTTTTGTTAATTTATTTCATTGTATTATTACTAACATAATAATTGTTTTGTTATATAAGTGCATTCTTTTTCCTGAAAAGGGTGTTTTTTTGGAAATAGCATGAGGTGGGTCAGGATTAGTAAATAAAATAACATCGATTTTTTTGAATGTATGTGATAATTTTTATTTTAGTTACTATATAATCCAATGTTTGAAATGTCTTTAATATAGTGTATTCTTCTTTTTATTTTTTTTTTGTAAATTTCATTTAATTTAAATCATGTATTGGGACATTTTTTGTTGATATATGGTGTGTTTTTGGTGATGCGATGTACCATTACAACACATTTTAGTGGTGTTGCAGTGTACTATTATAGCACACAGTTGTATGTCCCATTATCTGTGCTATTAAATGAACTAATAATTGTCTAATTTATTAGCGCTTCTATGAGCGTTGGTAAAATAACCTTTATCAATACTTTTATATGCACTCCAAAAGGTGTAATTTATCTATGCTTCTATAAGCACTAATAAAAGACCCTTTATTTTTTCTTTTATAAGTACTGATAAATTGATACTTTAGAAGCGCTAAATGAAAGCGCTAATAAATGCTTTTATTATCACAACTTGTACAAGTGCTAATAAAGGTCCCATTAATAAATGTTTTTAGATCTGATAAAGGACCCATTTATCATCGCTTTCTCAGTGCTAATAAAATACCAAATCTTTTTACCTCACTCATGTAGTCTATGCTTTTCTAGCACTGATAAAGGTCATTTATAGTGTTGTTAAAGGTTTATTTTGTAGTAGTTTTTTAACATTATCCATGGAAGTTAATTTTTACTATTTTTACTATTAATTATGAAAAAAAATTATTATGAAAATATAATATAGTAATAATTATTTTATTTCAAAATATTCAATACATTTTGGAAAATAAATTTATTGAAGTGGTATAATTTAATTAAAAATTAATCCCACTAAGGCTATTAAAAATCAGTTTTTCGAAGAGAAAATTCTCAATTTCATAGAATGTTTTATTATAAAATAATAATATTAATTTGATAAAATTAACTTAAACTGTATTGGTTATAATATTTTTCTTACAAATTATATTTTTAAATAATTTTATGTCAAAAGAGAACTTATTTATTATTTTAAAAAATGTTGTTTTCAATAAAACCTAGTATTTTCACTATTCATTAGAAAATTAACCTTTTAATAAAATTATTAAAAAATATCAGTAAGATAATTTTGAAATTATGATTTCAAAAAATAATTTAATTTTATAAAATAAATTTCCTAAAATTAGTATAAATTATATTTATAATATTTGTGAAAAGGGATATGAAATATGTGTGCAAAGTGTGACAAAAAAGACTTTTAGAAAAATATAGGTTTTGAAAATAAAATTTATTTTCATTCAAGTGATTATTATTTTTATTTATAATCAATAGACAAAAATTGAATTAGTTTTATACACTTGTAAAATGTTTAATTTTTATAATTTAGTTAGTCATATTCATAGCCACTAATTAATGGGTAGGTTATAAATATATAATTTTTATAGTTTCTTTAGACTTGTGATTGCAAGTATCGCAAGATATTGAAGAGATTAAATTTAAATTATTATTTTTTTTGGTCATTTAATATTGTTTCTGTGTGTCACATAAGCCATTGAACATAATTTTCTTCTTTTAAAATACTGGGGTGTTACACTAGGTGTTTAGTCTCCGGAACATTCATCGTGTAAATGTGAAAATACAATTAATAATAAATATAACCCTTATATATTTGTTACACCTAGTTCTACCTATACCACAAATTCATCCACCATCCAATATCCTAATTGGTATGAATTTTATTTTAAATCCATATAATATCTACATTAGTAAATATTCATAATGTTACCATATACATATACTTATCCCCAAGATTCTTAATAAAGTATTGTATTCCTAATTTCCAAAAAAATAACTAAAAACTACTCTTGTAGAGTATGAGATGAACTGGGTATTTCATACAAAAATATTATATTATATGAAATAATTATTAAATATATCACATAAAAATACAATCCCCAAAACATTAAATACTTCGTTTCATTAGAGGATAGATACATAACCAACTTATTTCATGATAGATCTTCAACATCACCCAAAACTTTCTTCTCACAAAATTCACTTCTAAGGAAAAACATGCTTAAAACCATTATTATTAACATGTAGAATGTAAACATAGGAATGGGTGATCTTAGATTCCCAGTAATGGTATAACTAAGAGATATCAATAAATGATAAAAAATAAGCATAACATAAGTATAAGGGCTTAAAAACAAGGTTATAACATTAATATGTAATACATAGTATATCAATAATAAATAATCAAGAATCATGGTATAATGATTTGTTAAAAGAATAACAAGTCATTTGAGTGTCAAATAATGAATAATAAATCATGATCCATTCAAATATATTATATTCATAAGTCATGGGTTTTCAGTACACACATAAATATATAAAATCATTTCCTTACTAAAGGATCACTACCAAGCCAATCATAGTAAATTGGGTCCAATTGGAATTCCATTATTTAATTACTCAAGGTTCACTACCAAGATAATAATTTTGGATTTAGTCCTTTACTAAATAGGGCTGACTCTCTATTCTTGTCAATATTATCTCTTAGGATATAATTCATTACCCATTTCATTATAGGGTTATATAATTCAGAGACCAACCCTTAAATAATTAGAATCATATATATATATATGAAAAAGGTCAAGAAACGTAAATAATTAAACATATCATAACTTGGGTAATGTAAAGAAGTTTATTTCCGTCATTTCATCATGGAATAACCATTAAAAAAATTAATTTCAAAAATATTTCATTATAATAAAACAAAATCGTAAAAAAACAGGCTTCATAAAATAATTTCAAAATAACTATAAGACATATAGATATTAATTTGTATGGTATATTAAGATAAAATCCCCATTAAATCATAATTTTATTATTATATTCTAAAATAGATAAAAAATAACACTAAAATATATTTCAAATATTTTTTCGAAAATAGGGAAAATACAATTTTCTTTCGATGTATTTAAAAAATAAAATTTCATAGAATATTTTGACACATGTTTCATTTAAAAATAAAAATCTAATATTATAAAGGAATTTTCAATTAAAATAATATTCATGATTGTGTGAAAATACATTTGTGCATTAAATGATACAAAAAATAATCCCTTCACAATTTTTGTAAAAAGTCATAAATACCTAGTATAGAAAACATTGGATAAAATCATTTTAAGACCTTCGAATATAATTAAAAATATATTTTAAAATGAATTTATGAAATATTTTTTTATATTAATGTATGTTATTTAAAAAACCCTATTCTTATTGGATGTGGAAGAAAGAATTAGTCAACTAAAGCAGAAATAAGGGTCGTTTTTCTTAAAAAACCTTCTCAAAACTTTTATGTACCAAAGATAGGAAAAGGGAACTATTAAAAAATATTTCATGAATACCCACATTATAATATAATATATGTGGTATAAAGGATATCATTTTATATAATTACCCTCAATTTAAATTTATTATAGACAATCCCAAAAAAGAAATGAAATTAAAATATAAACGTCATTCCTTAAGTATTGTTTTACTTTATACACAATCATACATCCTATATAATAAATATATATTTATTATAAATCAATTTAAAAACATATTTATACAAATAATAAAATATATTATTTACTTATAATATCTTATCACCCGTTTATTATGAATTATTTTTTCAAATCACTCTTTTATGATATGACTATTTTTTTCATACATATTTGGGTTATGTAGTTATGATCCTTGTATATAGATAATTTTTAGATAATATATATAATTTTAATAATGTTATAATTATCATATTTAATCATTATATAAAATTTTATAATTATTTATATAAAATGGTGACGAGAAATGAATTACATTACATTATAGGGGTGATAGCCCAGACGTATGCACAAGTGATGTTCTATCTTTTTGGAGGATGAAATTAAAGAATAATAAAGAATAATAATAAATCATAGAATAAAAATTATATCATAAATATATTATAAAATAATAATAATAATAATACATTAAATTTTTTGTTTGAAAATGAATCATATCACTACGTCGAGGCAGTAGTCCATACGTAAGCATAAATAACACTTTAATTTCTAATTTGATTGAGAGGTGGTTGTAAATGGTTATTCCATAATAATAATTAAATGATATGATATTTATGAAAATATTTTCATCATTTTTGTAAGGATACAATAGATATAAAGGAATTATAATCAGAAATAATCTCTGAAAGAGTTGATTAAGACGATTACCACTTCTTTGAGAGACCTCCTTTGTGTTACACCTTAAGCCTTATTATGATGGTATAAGGGTAATAAAGAAGAACTAGGAAGAAGGGGTGAATATGTTAATTTATTAGGGTATGTGTTGGTAGATATAGAGTGATTATTCTATTTTAATAAATGATAAGTGGTGGTACTAAATTCGAAGGTAAGGAAAGTATACACATGGAATTAAATAAAAGATTTAAATATTGTACATATCATTTTAAAGTCATGTGGAACCAAGGAACACAAAATTATTAGATAAGATTTCTAAAAAACAAGGTAATGTATTTTTAATCAGTTTTAATGTCTTATTAATATTAATAAATTATATTTTATAGAGTTATATTCATTATAATTATATTATGTAAATTTCAAGTCAAAAGTAAGAATAATTATTTTCAGTCAAAGTAGGCTTTCATGAATTATATGTTTATATTAAAAAAATTAATTTTATAATTATATTTTTTTAATTAAAAAAATATACTTAATTCTTATTCTATAAATTTAAAAACAAAATTAGGTCTCTTTTCTGAAAATTCTTTGAAATGTTTGATGCTTTCAATGAATATTGAATATTGTATATTTTTCATAAAATTTAACCTTTAGTTTCAAGAATTTAAAAGGTCTCTATTTTATAAAAATTGTTTAAGAGAATAATTAATTAATTTATAATATTTGTAGTTTCATTTTGGTCTTTTAGATTAATTTTATTCTTTAATTGGGTATAAAATGATTTTTATTCTTAAAATGATATTTTTATGAACCAATATTTTTCATCACATTTTTATGATTCGATTTTAAATTTAATTCTAAAAAATATATAAATTTAATTAAATAAAATTTGTTAAATATTCTGAATAATCATAATAAATATTATTTATTATGGTCGATAATGTTTTTGGCCATAATTAACTGGAAAAAGTGTAAAAATATTTTACTGTGGATAAGGTCAAAATAGGTTTACAAGGTGTTATGATTATATTATAAGGGTTAAAAGGACCTAGAAACATGAATAAGTTCTATTTTATGACCATAATTAGTCCAGATTTGATATAATACACATCATTTTTCTATTTTTGAGACATTTTTCTTATGTAATGCATTCACATATTTTAGTCATTTTAAAAATTGCAAGTGAGTCCACTCTCCCACTTAAACAATGTTACCCCTTTCCTCCCTTCTTCATATATAATGAGGATTTTAATTCCACCACATTATACCAAAATAACATAATCAAGTACTTCCTCATTTCATTGTTTCTATGGTAATAAAATAAAATCTAATTTTCAAGGCCTTATGTTTAAAGCAAAAGTGGTTGTTTGAGGAAGTGGTATAGTTTTTAACGGAGTGTTTTCATTTAATATTTTATTCCCAAACCATAAAATATTATTCCATGATTTTTTAATAATAAAAATAGAATCTTAGATATAATGAATTTTTTATGTTAATTTCATAACCCATATCATTCTACCTCTTCCATCAAATTTGAAATTAAATAATCGTTAGTGAGTACAGTGAACAACCACCTCATGAACAGATGTAATTAATTTTCATTTACTGTTTCTCAAGTATGGTTATAATGATGGATTTATTATTCATATGTTATATAAATTAATTATTTCTCATTATATGAGGGTAATATGTCTACATATTTCTATCCATTCCATCCATTGAATGATGAAAACATTGTTCATGCGTTCGTATGGATTACCACCTCCCTGAAGCGTTGTGATTCTTTTTTCAAGAATATATCTCATGGATAATATATATTTGAATTTAATGAATTAATTTTATATTTATAATATAAAAATGAGTATATATGGATAAAATTATATTTCGCTTCTTTTTCTCACGCTCATTGAAACATGAAAACATTACTAATGAGTATGTATGACATATCATTTCCGTAATTGTAACACAATTCATTTTTCATAACCACCTTTTATTTTTAGTTATAAAAGTATTCTTAATGTAAAAAAATGATATTTGGGTTATGATTATAATTCTATATATGATATTTATTACCATATTTAACTTACCAAAGTGATTTTGGACGTATAAGATAAAAATCATCAATACATTATAAGATAGCATAATTGATTACATAATTTTATATAACATGGTAATAAATAAAATATTTTAAAATAATTTAAAATATTTTTTTTAATTAAGAAAAAAATTAACATCATTATTTTATTTATGAATATAAAGATTGTGTGTGATGATTTGGACTCTATGTAAGAGACATATTACCATAAAACTTCATTTTAAATGATTTAATGATTTATTAAATATATATATATTTTCTTCCATTTCCATATTATTAAAATAATTTTGTTGATTTATATATATATATAAATAAATGTCTTATATATGAATGTTTTAAATTTTGTACTTTCCTTTAATGGTTTTCAAACATGATATTATTACATATTTAGTATGGAATGTTTTTATAAAATGGATAATAGAATGTCCAATTTTAACATATAGTGTCAATGGGTTTTTTCTACTATAACCATTATATGATGCTTTCATTCCATTAAATAATTTGATTTACTAATTAAAGAAATATCCATACTCCATTTATTCTAGGTATTTTCAAAAAAAATTGGAATGCATATTTCAATTTCTAGAAATAATTTCTTATAGGTTCAATGAATAATTTTAGAGGTATGATAATGGAAATATAATATTTCGTATATTATGATTATGGTGTAGTTATTGGGGAATTTTTATGATTATTTGTTATACCTTTATAGATCATAATTAGTAGTGTGCACGATATAGCTCATTATTAACAATTAGCCCAACATTTCTATCTAATGTATTGGGTAAAAGGATAGAGTTTACTAGTATAGTTTCTCTTAATAGATTATTTGGATTTACATGTTAGGTTATTCCATTTGTAGGAGTGACATGAAAATTATTTCTCAATTTAACTTCATGATATATCTATTATTCTTATATGTTTTACTGAAATATAATGACTTCACAAGGTAAGATAATGAGCATCACTTTAAAGGGAATTTTATGATATTTGTCAATGGTAAAATATATAAATTTTCAACAGTTTTTCATTGTTTAAATGGAACCATTAATATTTTTATTTATTAATTTAATATTATTTATGATAAGTATTATGACATTATTTTGGAATATAATTTTATTTTATGGGAAATTAAATTTTTATTTTCAGACAAATCTTTATTATAAAAATATAACATTTTTAATAGTATTTATGGAATAAAAAATTTATTTCTTTTTTTTATATGTACCATGATGAGATTTTTGTCCTCATACAAAGCTTCTAATGTTTTTCACATGTTTTTAATGATGATTAGGGATAGTTACGATGTTTAGATGAAAATTTTGATGGGATGCTATGAGAATAAAACATGATTTATTTTAAAAGTTCTATACTATGAAAAAATGGATATTGATAGGTAGTGTCCAGTTTGTGATTTAATATTTATTTATTTACCTGTTATGACATAATTATATAAAAATGTAAACATAAAGAATCATTTGGAATATATGTAAATGAATTATTTTCTAATGAATAAATTTTAAACATTATTTATGGTTAAATCATTATAGTTAGTATCAAAAAAAGGTTTAGATAATTTTATAGGTCAGGATAATGTAATTTAATACCCATAAGATATTATAATTTTTGGTTATAATTATATGATATTTTAATATTAACATGTTTATTCACCTATAAAACGTCAGTTCAAAATGTTTTTTGTATAAGGAATATGTAAGATGAAGTAAAAAACGTACCAATTGGACAATTTCCTTTCCAAATTAGAAACCTATAATGGATAAAGTTGGAACTGAGTAGTTTTTGTTGTGATTCCTCAGTTGAAATAGGTTATAAATAGTGATTTTACCTATTATAGATATCATCCTGATCAACCATAGAGTAACATGCTGATAGTGAAGTATTTCATGAGATAAAACCCTCAAAAAATCAGCGGGTCTTCTGACTCATAGATGGAATAGATATGGGTTAAATCATTGGAAAATATAATATAAGTTGGGTTTTTTTCAAATAATCTTAATTAATATCTTTATACATCCCATTTTGATGGTGAATTCGATCAATGGAGGTTAATATTATGAATATTAGATAAATATAAGAGATTGATTCCATGGAATGGGAAACATTTAATAATATTTTCATTCAGATGTATTTTTATAAGTTTATGTGAATTATTGTTGAAAAAATCCTTATAATTGAGGCAAAAGGAGGAAGATTCAGTGTTTGAAAGTGAAAAAAACCTTGCCCAATTGTCAAAGTATGTAAAAAATTGTATTCTGGATCTTTATAGTAAAATTAATCAGCATTACATAGGATTATATCTATGATATAGAAGATATTCAACCTCTCGAAAAAAAAAGTAATGGTGAAATTGTTTAATATATTGAAAAAAACATGGAATTTTCTGATTACCATGAATTTCAAAAAAAATATGGTCAAACAAATTCAGGTGGTAGGAAAATAGGAAGAATTCATATAAGAAATATAAAGATAACTAAACCAAATTTTCACTCTGTAATAGGTTTGGTAAAAACCATTATGTGAAATTTCATATAAAATATTTTAAGTTATTTATATGTGGTATGTTTATGAATATTGATTTTTATTAAAAAAGATATTTTTCAATGGTAAGACAAATTAAGATATGCAATTAGTATGGTGAATAAAATGTAATAAGATGGTTTATTATGCAGATGTGTGTCTGAAGAAGAGCATAAATTATGGGAATAAGAAATGTGTTGTGTAATACATATCAATTACTTTAGTGGGTTTTTTCTAATGATTGAAGTAATAATAGGTATATTACCATTACATTCATATAATTATAATTAATTTCATGATATAGGGTCTATATTCATTAATTTATGATAAATATCATGATAAAATGAATATTTTACCAAAAACAATATTTTTTTTAAAATCACCAATGTATAGTGTTAAAGAAAGAGAACTTTACAAATCCCATCTTGTTATCATTTTTTGAGGTGTTTTTCCTATAAACCCTTTAAGCTTTCCTATTGTATAATTTTATATTATTTTGGTTATAGATTATATTTCTATTTATCATGCTAATATATATTGAAAATCATAATAATTTACTTTCTAAAATTAGTTTCCATTTGTTTATAATAATAAATGCATACTTTTGATAATATATCAACATGTTCATAAATTTTTAAGATATGGAGATGAATTTTACCTTCCAAATTATGTTGAAAATAAGGGAACTATTTAGATTATTGATATACTATTATTAATATAATATCTATATTTTTTCCTAATGATTTACCTAGTATTATTCTTCACCAATATGGTGAGTTTTGTTTTGAATTAGTTCTTCATGATAAGAAAATTTCAAAAAACACTAATCAAATGGATCATATACAACTTGAATAATTGAAAACTATATTACAATTGTTTCTTTATAGAGGTTTAATTCATCATTTCGCTTCACCATGGGGTTCTTGAGTTTTATTTATAAAAAATAACAATGGTTCCATGAAGATTTTCATTGATTTAAAATCAATGATTAACATTACTATTATGAATAAGTATCCACTGCCTCATATCGATGGATTGTTTGATTATACTAAGAGATATTAATATATTTCTATGGTTGATCTCAAGTTTGGTTACCATTATCTAAATTTGAAAAATTAGGGCATCCCTAATAAATCATTTCATTCTATGTAATGGAATAACAAGTTTGGGGTTATTCTCTTTGTGATAAATAATTATTTATCTATATTCATGGATATTATGAATGGTGTTTTCCATGAATATTTGTACTTGTATTTTGTTATTTGAATTGATGATATTTTGGTTTATTATAAAATTTATAATCATGAAGAATAAAATCTATGAATTATTTTCTAAACCTTGAAAGAAAATAATTTATATGTAAATTTTTTACAATGTGATTTTTCATTATTAAAGATTCCTTTCCTCGAACATATTTTAAATAAATATCTCATAACGGTTGATCCATACAAATTTAAAGTGGTTTATGAATATCCAAAACCTATAAATGTGATAAATAATCATAGTTTTATTTTATTATAAGAATACATCCATCGGATTTTTTAAAACATTTAATGGTTATATATTCCACTGAAAATATTAACATGAAAATGATTTAGGTTCATCTAGTTTAAATAATATGAGGAATGATTCCAGATATTGAAAATAAGAGTTTTGAATGATTTTTTTGGCCTTATACTCTAGAAATGGAGACTCTTTTATCAAAAGAAAATATTTATTCAAGTTAATGGGGTTTTTAATGAAAAATGATAGGAAAATTTCCCATGATTATTTTCAATCAGAGCATCATGAGATGAATTATCAAACACAAGAAATTTACCTATAGGTTGTAGTGTTTTCTTTAAAAATTTATAGACATCAATAATTTGGTGTAAGGTGTGAAACATATATTGATTATAAAAACATTAAGTGTATATTCAACAATAATGGGTTGAACATGATACAAAGGTGATGGATATAATTGATAAATGGTTATGTAATCATAATTTATTATTGTCTTAGTATAGAAAATAGTGTAGCTAATGTTCTGAGTCTAAAAGATAAATCTACACTAACTATTCCAGGTATAGAACAGTATCCTTTGGTCAATGATTTGATGAATTTTAGATTCCAAATTTACAAATTTTTCATGAAGTAACTCACTCTACTTTATATTATGTGTTATTATAATAATATTTGTCAAATAGGGTTAAGAAATAATAGAATGAAGATGGTGATTTACTATAACAGTTAGAATTGATCAGGAATGGTAAGTTTCAGGAAATTATTATTGAAAATAAGGTATATTAAGTTTTTTAAAAAGAATATGTGTTTCATGTAACCCACTATTAAAAACATAAAAATTTATTGACGTTTATAACTCTCTATTTTTAATTCATCAAAGAAGAAATAAAATATATTGAAACGTTTTGGATGTTTCTGGTGGAAAGGATTGAAGAAATAGATTGTTGATTTTACTATGAAATGTGTGAATTTTAAATTGGTTAAACTTAAATTAAAATTAGTAAAGGGAATTATTTAACCATTTCCATTTCATAAATAGAAATATTGGAATATATTGATGGATATTAGGCTGGGATTAATAGAGAAATATGGAGTTTATAATGTGATATGGGATATTATTGAACAATTAACTAAATCTATCCATGTTAATCCAATTTGATATATTATGTATTCATATTAACATTATCTTATTTATGATAAATAGATAATTAAATTACATAGATTACATATTTCCATTATATCTATCTATGGTCCTTGGATTACCTTTATGTTTTTAAAAAATATTTCAGAAGTAGTTGGGTGTAGAATTAAATTTTATGTGAAAAATTTAATCCTAAATATAATGGGAATTTAGATTGAACTATTAATTCATCGGATGATATTTTACTAGAATGTTTAATAGATAATTAGGAAAGTTAGTATCATCATATTACTTTGGTTGAGTATTCTTATAGAAACTTGTTTCATTACAGCATTCAAATGTCACCTTTTGTGGCATTATATAGAGTGTGTTGTCGCATTACAGGTTGATTTGATAAAGTTTATGAAATAAAATTTTTGGTAGAGGAATATGTCTAAGAAATGGTTGAGAAGGTTAAATATATTTAGTAGAACATGAGTATATCTCAGATCTTGAAAAAAATGTAACACCACATGTTTTTATGAATTTTAATTTTTGAATAAATTAAAATTAGTTAATCGATTGAATTGAATGATACAATAAGATAATCATGTTCTACACTCAACAATGAGTTTATCTTTTATGATACGCAACACTAAATTTGGATTTTGGTACATGAAATAAAATGTTTTGACAAAGTTACGCACAACACTGAACTTAGTTTGTGTTACATGAAACACTTAGTTTAAGAGAAATGTGACATATTATTATAATATTAGTATAGTTATCATATAACCTTTGGAATGAAAATAATGGAAAAAAATTTATAAATTATTAAAATATGGTTTATTCATGTTTAGAAAATTATTTCCTTTGTATCCAATTAGTTATAAATTAATGTAATAACTATTAGAAAATAAAGAAAATTCTTTTCTAAAAAACAATTTCTCTATGCATAAGCACATTTATTCAATAAATTAAAAAAAACTTTTGATGAATTATTTTAATTAAATTTATATATTATATATTGAAAAAAATATTTAACATTCCACTTATTTGTTTTCTAAAAAATATATATGAATGAATCTGATTTTACACATTAAAAATTATTTTTCAAAAACATAGTTTTACCGTCCTTCAATGAAGAACTTACTTAAATTTTGTTAGAATATTTGATAAGTTATATATAATAAAATGAAATTTATTTTTAATAAAAAGATAAAAATTATCATAGTGTAATTTTTTTAAATAGATTCATTGTTTTTTATCAATATTGAAAAATAATGGATTTTATTTTAAAATTATTATTTTGTTCGAATTATTTATATAGTAAAATTATAATATTAATTGGTAATAAATTTTACTTATATCAATTATACATATATTAATCTAATTTATGCTATTTTAATCAATTTTATATTGAAATGGATATAAAAACATTGTAAAAGTCTAAACATTTTCATTTAAAACCCCACTTTCTTGTCACTTCTATGGGGAATTTTTTAAATTAAATTCATCTATTTTTTAAGGGAAATTAAAAAAAATAGATTAAATATTATTAATTATAAAAATTTATATAATTAAATAAGTTAAACATAAAATTATTACATAATTATCAATGGAAATAGTTAAAATTTATTAACCCGGGTAAGGTATACATGGGGTTTTGTGTATTACATGAGTTTGGTTTAAAATGAATCATACACAAACATTGTATTTTTAATCAATGAATTGATAATAATATTTAAATTAAGTGGGTATAAATTATGTAATTAAATTATTTAAAATTATAATCCCAATGGACAAATTAAATAGGTAAATAAAAAGATTCAATTTACCTTGGTAAAAACTATAACAATAAAATTGTGTAAACATAATGAATCAGGGAAAAAATGATAAAAAAAATTATTTAAATGTAAGATATGAAGGTAATACACGACCTATTCAACCCTAATTTCAAATTTTTTTCATTTTTGGAGGAACATGGTGTAAATGAGACCTCCAAACAGTGAATATATTTGGGTATTTACAAGAATTCCACTCCAACTCCATTATAAAATGGGCATTCCCTCTCCCCACTTCAGCACACCTCTCATGAAATTATTCCCAACCAAAATATTAAATAATAACTTCCATAATTTATCCCTATCTACCAATAATTCTTAATTTCAGCATAAATCCAACCAAGGAAGTCCTTTTGTTAAAACCAAATACAGATATCTGAAGAAGATAAAACATTCATCAACAGACTATGTGATTTTATTTATTCCTTAATAACCATATATTTTATTATATAATGATTATATAAAAAGTTAAATATATTCAAAATTATTATATATTTCAATGTCATGGTTCTGACCTATAATAAAAAAACTCATTCAAAAAATGGTCTATGAAATAATTGTTTGTGTGTACAACAGACTACTGTCTCGCGCACTGATGTCGTTTGTTTTTACATTACCAACATTCATGGGTTAGAAAAATTATAGAAATAATATTTATATATTATATATATTACATGTATTATATATATAATTTATTTATTTATTCTTCTAAAATTATTATATAACACACACCTTTATTCATTCCATTTTGTGGGAATATGATAACGTTGTTCCTATGTATGGTGGACTACTGCCTCGCAAAGCGATGTGATTCGTTCACCCTTTACATGAAATGTATAAAAGGTGAGTTTAATAGAAATTTGTGAGATATATATATATATATCATATAAATTCTACTAGAATTTTGATATATAAATATATCATCTACATTTAATTCTTTCTATATGGGATGAAAATGGAATCATCGTTCAAACGTACACACTGTCAACCGTCTCCAAAAATGTTGTATTTCATTTCCTATCACTAAATTTTATGGATTAGAATAAATAAATCTATACTGATATGTTATATTAATATCATTCCACTAATTATAAATATGATTTAGTTATTATATAATTAAGAGGACCAAGAATAACAAATAAAAACCTGAAAGAAAACAATATTGTTATTATCCGAAACATAACTTTAACATGGAATAGTTAATAAACGTGTAATATACGGTCACATGTAAATAAGATATAGTATTTCATATATTCATATGGTCCTATTATTTTTTAAATTAAACTTGAATTAATTATATTGTATGACTTGACGAGTACGATGAGAGTTAAGAATTAAGGTAAGGGATTTCCATCTCATGTTAATTTTTTTGGAAGACACAATCCATGTTCACCATTTATTTATTTTATGTGGTGTGTATAATTAACATGGATGTATTTTACTACTACATTTATAAAAATTTATGGTATTTTAAAATACTTTTAAGGATCTATCCTTCATAGGATTTTTTAAAACATTACAATTCGTTTAGGGGGTTTTCTCTCAGTTTTACTTTTTGATATGTACGTTGGGTTATTCAGCTATATTCTTCCACAAGATGTATATAAATACCAATTTACATGAAATATCAAGAATTTTTTACATAAATTGGATTTTTTATGTTTCATTTTATGTTATTCCTTCATGGTATTTATGACTCAATGTCACCAGAGTGGTAAGAATTTATTTCTACAATCTCATCATATATCAGGATTGTTTTTTATAATTCTTACATTCGTACAATATTAGGATACATATATAAAAAATTCTAATTAATTTTACTATACAAAAGTTATTCATTATAGATTTATTTAATTATACCATTTTCCCACACTTTGGTATATAAGATTCATAATAAATTGTTTTTAAGAGAATTTGACATTATTTTTCTCTTCGGTTGGAAATATATTTTCATTCAAAAAAATATTCTAAAAATGGGTTTTAAATGATATTTTCATCCAATTTTCAAAGAAAACTATTTTCAAAATTTTTGATTATAAAATTTTTTCAATAAAATTTTCAAAGCTTCCATTATAATAATTATAGGATTTTATCAATGAAAACTGTTTTCATAATGTTTTATGTTCTAAGAAGTGTTTTTCAAAGGGGAAAAATATTTTAATAAGTAATTGTTTAAGATGATATTTAAAAATTATTTTCTATATATGATTTTATCCATTGATGTTTACTATGACATACTAGAGATATGATCCATTTAAATAGTTCTTATTATTTCTTGGAATGGTTTATGTTTAAAATGGAAAGTTTTTTATGGAAACCATTTATTTTCAATAGGTTAATCATGATCCTAAGTGAGCTTTGTAAATCATATTTCGTTTCTATGGGTTGATCGTGGTTCAAGGAATTTTTTATGGAATATATTTATTTTCGAAGGTTTAATAATTTTTAAAATATATTTATAAGAGAACCACTTCATTTCCATGGGTTAGTCATGTTATAAATGGTACACTAATTGTTTATAATGATATAAAATCCAAATTTACTTTATCTATGTTTTGTTCTTAGATATAAATATTATGATGGAATGTCCTAGGGAGAATCATTTAAGGCTATTACAACCTATACAATGGGTAGTCCTAGATAGCATTGAGTAATCACATTAAACTATATACGATGTGGTGTCCAAGATAATGTCAGGTAATCCCAGTATAGAATATATGATAGGGTGGCCTAGAAAGCAATGTGTAAATCGATTATATATTCTATAATGGGGAAGCCAATATTGCACAAGGTGTGGCTGTGATAGAATACATAATGGGTTTTCCCATATAAAAGTCATATGAATTGGGTAAATATTTATATTTATCTCATGTGATATACATGGATGGAATAGGGAGTGAAAATTGTATAGTAAAGAAGAGATACCACCGGGGATGGTGGTACTTCCCACCTAAAAGGTGTAACATCTATTTATTATTCTAATTTTCTCCTAAACCCCTATTTTGAAGATTATTTTTTTGGGTTTTGTTTAAGAGGTATTTTGTAAAAAAATTGGAAATTTTGAATGGATATTTGAAAGTGCACAGTTAGCGCACGATTTTCCCAAACTATGTGCCCTGCTAGTGAAAACCATGATAATATAGGATGTGAGGGTTTTTAATGTTAGTCTATTATTGTAAAACTCATTCTCCCACGAAGGAGAAACTGTGAATCCATAAAACAATGGTGCAAAGTTATGGTTTATATTTTGTTTAACCGTGTGGTCCTGCCTAGGAGACTGTGCATGTGACATTTAATTAATCCAGAAATTGTTTAAAAATCTTACGAACCCTTATTTTATCCCTCAATTATTACTAAATAACCCTAATACTAAATATAAGGTTTTATACCTCCCATGATCCAATCTTGGATACTTCAAACCACATATGATGTGAATCAATGTGTGAAGATCATTGTTCAATCCTTTCCCAGTAAGATTCCTCTTCCTGTTTATTCTCTCCTGATCTCATCTCCTCTCATCACTAGGGTTTAACAGATCCATTTTCTATTAGAGAATCCAATCCTTAATATTTTGGATATTTAATCTATGATTTATTCTTGGATCATTGTTTCCTGCATTCTTTGTTGGTGTTCCCATTTTGGGCTTGGTGATTTGTGATCCTGTGATCCAACGGTATGTAGTTATATTTATGATTGGTAATTTTATTAATCCAAAATTGCTTGATTTAAATTTAATTTATTTCAATTGATATTTTAAAAACCCTAATTGAATTGAATTGTTTAATTTATTTGGATTTCGCATGGACATGGGAAAACCCCCAATTCCATTTAATTGGGGTGTGCTATGAAATTTGATGGAAATTGTGGAATTTTATTTTTGAATTTGAAATGTGAAATTGAGTTGTGAAATTGATTTAAAATTTTTATAATAGAAAATTGAATAAATTAATTTAATATAAACCCATTGGGTTTATCCTGGTAAAGGAATGATTTGATTAAAAATCATTTTTAATGGAAATTCGCATATTGAGATTGAAAATGTGCTGAATTTTATTTTAAATATTTTTGAAAAACAATTCCCACGATTGATTATTATCTGAGATCGTGATTTCCTAGGTATCTAGTGAGTTATTAAAAAAAACATTCTAGGATGAGAATTAACTAGGACCATGTTAAAATTTTATAACATTAACATAAATTCATAGTTATATCTTATACTAATTGGGATGTTGGTTAGTCTTCTCTGGCCAATTTCAAAGGGACGTGTCTTCACATTTCCATTTTTATGATAACTGTGTGATGATCCCATTACATGGAATTATCATACCTATTATAAGATTACCTATTTTCTTTTGTTAATGATTCAATATATATTACATTATTTTTAAAATATTTAAACAAGCCTTACGAATTTATATAAGATGTTTTATATAAATTTTTTTAATTAATTCATTTAATGTATTTGATTCAATAGAAATGTAAGGAATGAGTTTTTTGATATTATTCTAAAATTACATACATTTTTATTTAAAATTAAAATCTTTCCTTGGTTAATTAAATATGGTAACTTATTATAGAATTCATGGTGATATCCTAATGGTATTTTATATCACACCCTATCTATACCTTTTAGAGTATGTAGATTTCATCCAACCAAGATTGAGAACGGGGAAAGCACCACTAGGAGTTCAAAGTTACTGTTCATATTTGGTCTTGTGTTGATGTGTTTATTGGGTCCTGGTTGATAAGATGTGTTCTAGTACTTTGTGATTGTGCTTTGTGTTTTTATACATGTTTGACTTCTGCTATATTTCTCCCTATGGAGTTCTATTTTGTCCATACTAATATTTTTGTCTCAATTATGTTCTGTTTGTGGAAAATTAATTCCTAGTTTCATATTATATGAATCCAGGTGCCAGTCACCAACCTATGTGGATCGAGAATTCCCTTTGAACCATGTTATGATTGGATCAGGTGTTGGGTAATAGGGTATCTTTTCTGGTTCATGATAAAGTGGTATAAAAGGGTGGTTAATCATCTCTTATTAATATCATTATGAATTTTGTAATCATTTCAAAACATAATAGGTAGTTATAATTGGGTATCTACACCTTAATGATCCTTTAGTCACTGGGGGTAGTTGGGTGATTAGTTATAGTCTTTTCCCTAAATGTAATTTGGATAAATTGAACTCCAAATAATGTTCATCTATATATTGAAATTATTTTCACTTATTTCCTTGTTTGAGTGTCAATATGATATATACAATATTTTAAGAAGATTATCTGTATAATCATTCCACTAAAATGAATTGGGGATCAGATCCATGAGGATGTTGTTGATGAACCAAATTAAAAAAAAATCCCCTCACATACGAGAATATGGTTGATGTTATCATATGTGTTGTCCAAGATATACGATAGGTACGTTCACTTATTCCTATTTAGACTCCCACTGTGGAACTTCAAAGTGATATTTTACGAAATCATGTTTAAGAGTTTCTTCTCTGAAATCCCTTAGAATTACAAATCTTGAATAATCAAAAACTATCTCAGAATTTGGTGATGAATATCGAGCATCTATTTTAGTACTTAGAGACACCAGAAGAAGTCATGGTGAAATATTCCAATTTCAGGATAGTGGGACCTAAAAAAAGATGGTGGGACACAATAGTCCTAGAGAATAATCAAGAGGGATTAGAGTGGAAGTAATTAAAAGTTATTTGCATTGAACAGTTCTATCTAGAGTCAATGGTGTTGTCTATGGCTTTATAATTCTTCATAATCGAGTAGGGTGATTTTAACATAATAGAATATGAAAAATGTTTTACTATGTTGGTGCAGTTTTCACATGAGATTGCATCAAATGAGAAGAAAAATTCATGATCATTTGATATAGGACTTTGATATAATATTTTTTCTCATATTTTCTTAATGAATGTTACATATTATTTAGATTTGATGAATGGAGCATTGATGGTTGTAATGGACCTGGCTAGTAAGTTAGGGTTGTCAGGAGTTCCTTTTTCTCCCAGTAGTAGTGGAACTTCCTCTAAAGGGAAAATGATGGAAAATGATTCTCATGATGGTTCTCAATAGTAAGGTTTCTCTAGACCTTCTACAGTTCTTGGAAGAGTTTCCTTGAATTTCCACTAGTGAGGTATGCTAATGCACTCGAAACGGGTTTTCATTGAGGCACCCAAGATATGTGGTTCCTGTAGATGCTTAGGTAACATGATGAAGTAATTTTATGTGTATTATACTCCTCATAGTGGAATAAAATCATCATCACTAAATAATATTGTGGTTTTATCAGATTATTCAAGTAAAAAGGGGTTCTAGCCACATGCACCTAGAATAAAGCTTATGCACATAGTGGAAGAGTCTCTAGAGGAATCAGATATTGGTCTAGACACTCTGAGAGGTACCATCATTATATCTTCATTATTAGTGACTACATTATTTGATACTAGTGCATCTCATTCATTAATTTAAAAACATATTTTGAGTCTACATGATCTTACTATGAAGATATTATCTTATGTGATAAATATTACTAAATCTCTTGGAATGAAGAGATAAAAGGGTCTATGTAGTTCTTCTTGTGTTTTATCGTTATCATATATGATTCTTTCATGGATTTTTTTGTCATTGATATTAAATATTTTGACATAATTTTAGATATGGATTGAATCATTTCAAATAAATCTCAGTTTCATTGTTATCTTTGATTGGTCTCCTTTACTACACCCAATGGGGTTTTTCATATCGTTCAAGGAGATTAGAAATATGGTTGAGTAGCATTGGACCTTCTTATCTAGAGTTGGGGAATGAAATATTTGTGTTTTCTTTTGACCTAGAGTGAGAATATTTTAGTGGTGATCTACCTCCATTTTTTTTGTTTCTTGAGGGTTTTTCTTATGAAATATATAGTTTTCCATCAACAAGGGAGTTGGGGTTTTCTATAAATTTAGTTCTTGATTGTCAACTACTGTCTATTCACTCTTACTACTTGGAACTAACTCAAATGAAAGAGCTAAAAACTCAGTTGTGTTATCTATTAGAGAAAGTATATATATTCCCAAATGTGTCACCTTGGGTGTCCCTTCTTTTATTTGATAAGAAAAGTGATGGGTCACATCTCCATTGTGTTGATTATCAAAAACTCAACTGAGGTACTATAAGGAAAAATGTATTTTTTCCATGAAATGATTATTTTTTGACAAATTAAATGGAGGGAAGTGGATATTAAAGATTTATCTTCAATATGGGTTTCATTAGTTGACAATTAAATAATTTGACATTCATAAAACCACCTTTTAGAGAAGGTATGTAAACTTTGAGTACATTATAATGCCATTTGTTTTAACCAATGATCATGCAATCTTTATGTATTTAGTTAACAATATTTCCCATGAGTTCCTTGAAACATTCATGGTAGTATTTATTGATTAAATCCTTGTTCACTCTAAATATAAATAAACTCATGTGTTCTATAGAATATAAGTTCTGTAATTATTGATAAATCACTAAATATATGCCAATATATTCAAAAAAAATTTGGATTCAAGAAGTGAAGTTCTTGTGGAACGTCGTGCCACAATTTTTTATATCAATTGATCCTGAGAAGGTAAAATATCTTATGAAATGGGAACAACTATGAAATGCTTTTGATATTCAGGTCTTATTGGGTTTAGTTGGGTATTATCGGTGATTTCTAAAGGAAATATCAATGTTTTGTTCTCTGATTATGGATATATCTCAAAAGGGAGTAAGGATTACTTGGGATGAGATATGTCAAATTTAATTAGTTGAGCTAAAATATATTTTGGTTTCTGCACTATTTTTGCCTCTTCAAGAGGATGATCAGGGCTATGTGGTATTCTGTGATGAATTAGGTTCAGGTTTGGGTTGTGTTCTTATAAAGGGTGATCATCTCATTATATATGGATCTCAAAAACAGAGGATACCCAAAAATATTTACCTGACCCAGAACCATGAAATTGTAGATATTATGTATGTGAATAATAGTTTATAAAATTACCTTTTCAAACAATATACAAATTTTATTTATGATAAGAGATTTAGTTATATCTTCTCTCAAAAATATTTGAATCTATGCCAGAGGCATTAGATAGAATACCTATAATCATTTGACTTTGACATTGCCTATACCTAGGGGAAAGGTAATGTCATCATAGATTATTTGAGAAATAAACATCCAACCCATGCCTTGAAGTAATCCTTGTATGAATTGAACAATATTTTTCTTTTTGAACATTTTCATATTGAAGTCTCAGAATTAGGTAAAATGTTTGATTTAGTCATCATTCAATTGAACTTAAACCTTATGAATATGATTCTTTAGGAACAATAGCTATATAATGTGTACCAATGCATTATAGACTCTCTTTATTATGGGGCTACCATTGCTGACTGACTGTTCCCCATAGAGATCATTCTAGGTTTTTGGAATTGATTTGTGGTACCATTATCATTTGAAAAATATCTTATGGGGGATTTCCATAGTTCCCAGTAGGAAGAGTTCAAAAGAACCAAGAATATTTTCTATGACATGAGGAGTCAATAATTATGGCTCAGTGTGATATGAGGCATTTCTAAATTTGTTTATCAATGTTATACATGCCAACTGGTTATAGATAAGTAGTATAGAACTTCAAGTTTTCTTTATCCAATTTAATTTCCATATTTGAAGTGGGATGAGATCTGTATGAACATTATGGTTGGGTTTCCACATACCCATATAAAGAAGAATGTGATATGGGTTTTGATCGATTGGCTAACCCAGTTGGATCACTCTATATACATTCATGACATAACCAAAATTGAGGATTTGGTAAATCTCTATGTGAAATATATTGTTCAATTACATGAAGTTCCATATACTATATTCTATGATAGGTATTCTTAGTTCACTTATTATTTTTTGATAATACTTCAGGAGGCACTAGTATCTCATGTTCTTTTTAGTACAACATACCATCCATAGTCGGATGGACAAATAGAAAACATGTATACATATTCTTGAGGACAAGCTTCATGCCTACATTATTGAATATGTTGGGGATTGGGAGAACTATATTGGGCTAGTTGTGTTTTTGTATAACAATAGTTACCATTCCAAAATCATAATGGATTCTTTTGGGGCCTTATACAATTATCTTTGTAAATATCCATTGTTTTAGTTGGATATCTGTGAAAGTTACTTGGTTGGACCAAGCTTGGTTCAATAGATGGAAAAAATTCAATTGATTCATCAAAGAATTTTTATATAATAGAGTTGGTATAAGTATTATGTTGATCATCCTCAAAGACTGCTAGAATTTTCTGTTTTTGACTAGGTGTTATTGAAATTTTAACCTCAATTTGGTCATCAATTAGTTGGGAGGCAATGGAAGCCTTATCCTCTTTCTGTGGGGCATTTTGAGGTTTTTGAGAAGGTTTGTTAAATTTTCTACAATTTATCACTGCTTCCACATCTGACATCAATACATAACATGTTCCAAGTATCTAAATTATGGAATTATATATCTGATCTGTCTCATGTTCTGAACTGGAGTGATCATGACATTGAGACTAATTTTTCTATGACTGATTATCCATTCAGGTTAGTTTATTATGAAACCAAGGTACTTGATGGGTGGATAATACCTTTTATTTCTATTCTATGGCATCATGGTTTTGATAGACATGATATGTGAGATAGGGATTCACTGATTATGGAGTGTTGACATTATCTTTTTTTATGAAGAATATTCTTAATGGGAATTTTAGGGAAAAAGATTCTACGGTGGGGAGTTTGTAACACCTTGTTACTTTTTTAATGTACTCAAAAATACTTATTTTGAACAATTTTTTATTGGGGCTTCATCCAAGGGTGCTTTAGGAGAAACTTTGTAAATTTTGAAGGGATTTTGTGATATGCATGGTTAGTGCACATTTTTTCCAAACCATGCACCCCTCTAGTGAAAACCATGAAAACCTATGTTGTGAGGGTTTGAATATTTTGTGCATGGTTTGAAAACCCATGTTCTAAAAAAGGAGACACCATGAAACTCTAGAGAAAGGTGTCCATAGTTAGGGTTCAGGGGTTGTCTACCCATATGACCCTGCCTATAAATACTTTCACATTACATTTAATTAATATGATAATGGATTAAAAATTTCCCAAATCCCTATATTATCCCCTACTCAGGCCTAACTCACATAATATGAAATCATAGGTCTTTGGGGTTCCCAAGATCCAATTTTGGCTCATATAAACCACTTACAAAGTGATTTTAACCATGGATATCATCATTTGATCCTTTCCAAGTAGGTTTCCTCTTCATGTTTCGTCTCTCCTACTCAAATATACTCTATTATATAGGGTTAAATAGATATGTGTGTTGTTGGAGGATCTAATATTGATTGTTTTAGGTCATGAATATTTGTGTTATTCATTGATCTTTTTTGCTGATGTTCTTTATTAGAGTTCGCATTAGGGGACTAGTGATTCATGTTCCCATAATCCCAAGGTAGGTGCTTCCATTTGTGATGGTTAATTTGATTATACCTAAATTGAATAATTTAAATTTAATTTCATGATTTAAATTTATTTTATTTCAATTGGTTGGTTAAAAACCCAATTTTATTGAATTGGGGATTTCATTAGGATTCAACATGAAATTGAAAAAAACACTTAATTCCATTGAATTGGGGTATGTTGTGAAATTTTATAGAAATTGAGGAATTTAAATTGTTGAATTTAAATTGTGAAATTAAATTGTGAAATTGATTTTGTATTTGGATTTGAGAAAAGTAGAATAAATGGATTTGACATAAACCTATTGGGTACGACATGTAAAAAGGTATCATGTTATAAAAAAACCATTTAGGTTTTCAAAATAGATAAAGGAATATTGAAATTAAAAAATTGGTTTCATTTTATTTTAAAATATTTCGAAATATATTTTCCATTAGTGATTATTTCTTGAGAACATGCAAGCCTGGGTAGTTAGTGGGTTATTATGGATAAACACACTAGTATGGGAATGACCAAGCTAGGGATTGATGAATTACAACTCTAACATAATCGTATAAGAATATTTTATCCATAGTTCTATGTTTTTTAGTCTTATTTTTCTAATTTCAATGGGACATGTATATACATTTCTATGTTTCATGATAACTCTGTGAGGACCTCGTAACCAAAAAATACAGTACCTATAAAGAGATGAAAAATTTTCTTATGGTTAATGATTTGATTTAAATTCCTTTTTTTATAAACTACTTAACACATTCCTTGGGGATTTATATAAATTTATTTATATAAAATGTTTATTAATAAATTTTTTAAGATTTTTCATTATTTGAAATGTAAAGCATGATTTTTTAAATATTATTTTAATATTCCATGCCATTTTTTTAAATTCAAATATATATGTGGTTAATTAAATGTGGAATATTATTATGGAATCCTTTGTGATACTCTAATGGAAATTTATCTCACACACTATCTATTGCTTTGGGAATTTTTAGGTTTCCTCCTTTTAGGTTTGAGAAAGGGGAAAACACCACTTGGAGGTGGTTGTTGCTATTGATATTTATTCTTGTGTTGCTATGTCTGTTGGGTCTTGGGTTGTTATCCAATTTTTTGGTACATTGTGGTTTTAATTTTGGTTGTTTATACATGATTTACATATAGTACATTTCCCCTATTGATATTTATTTTTTGCATATAGAATTGTATCTCTCTCTTTTATTTTCTTTGTGGAAAATTCATTCCCACTTTTATTTTGTATGATTTCATGTGCTATTCTCCAAACCGTGGGGATTGGGACTTCCCTTTGGGTCAAGTCATTATTGTCTCAGGTTTCATGGTACATGGATATATGGGATAGTTTTTGATAGGAGGCATATCCCCTAATGTGTGAACTTGATTACATGTTCACAATGTTATGTGTGGACTAGGTTACAAGTACATGAGTTTATACAGGGGCCTGATTTCATGTACTTAACAAAATGGGTAAACCTATTCCTATTTATACAAGTTAAAAATGTTGTATTTTTATGTCTATTATAAAAATATATGTCTATTTAATTTGTTATACTCTCGTAGATCATGTTCCTTAATTATCTTATCATTTAAGTAATATGATTTTCTAATCTTTATTTACAGACTTGTGATTTTGTTCTCTAGTATACATGGTGTGGTTTTCATATTCAATTTTTATGTCCTCATTCCCTTGTGTTAATGTCAAGATTATGTATCTCCATTATTTACCCTTATAGTGTATCTGAGCTCACCCTTTCTTAGGTTTTCTTTAAATAGTTTATGAATAAATGTTTTACGTTGGAGTACTGAAGGTGAATATATTTTTGGAAAATGATGAATATCTTTCACTCGACTTATATTTTATTCCATGTTTCCAATGTAACTAAACTATTGTGGTTATAGGACATGTTTTTGTGTAATGTAATGAATATTTATATAAAAAGATCTAATATCCTATTATGAAAGGCTTGTATTTCTATAGTTAGTATGAAATAAAAGGTTCCTAAAACCATTGGAAGCTGGAAAGAAAAAACTCTAGTGATATCCCTTGGGATAATTTTAAGGATATGTTTTGGGATGTCTCTAATGATAATTATACATAAGATTCAATATTTAAGAAAATATAATACAATTTTAGTGAATTATAGAGAATGTGGTTTCATAGAAATACATCCATGTCTAGATACTAAAAGTGTTTGTGGATTTGGAACATATGTGCATAGGTGTAACTACCTAGAAGAAACCGTATCGATCTATAATTGATTAGGAACTCTTTCATGACAATGGGCCTTGTTTTACACTAGGTTTAACACTCCGAAAAGATATTCTTTTGAAATTAAAAACATTTAATGAAACATCATAAGGGATTTAAATATAAAATTCGTATAAATGACCTAGGATAATTCTATTGTGTCAGAGATTGAAATGAAGGATCATGATTTAGACATCATATAAATTATTTCTCTTGACTATGTGGTTTCCACCATGATTATTATTTCCAACAATATAATTTATAGTTTTAGTAAATTGATAGAACCTGAAAGAACTGTATTATTATAGAATGTAATAGAAAATTAATTGATTGTCTTATAGAGATGCCAAATGATATGGTATTTAAAATAAAAAATAATATTTATTTGCACAAAATAATTTATCAAGATATGAATCATGTTTAACTTACAGAAAAGAAATGGAGGATAAAATGGTTTCTTAAGTGCTTCTTAAAGAAACTTCCACCTTCTTTTAGTGTTTCCAATGATCCAGTAGTTTTTGAGAACTACATTACTACCAATGAATAGATATATTCCATTATTCAATGTTTAGATATTGAGAATTGTATTTTGGATGTTTATCATTCCCAAGGTGAAGTAGATTAGTGGTTGACTCTTATTAATAAAATGAGGGAATAAGAAGAAACTGAATCAATGTAGTGGGGAGTGTTTAAGGGTATTTTTTTTAGTATGTACTTCACTAGATTTCTATAAAAAATATAGATAATGATTTCATTGAGCTTAAGAAAAATAATGATGAATCTATTGGCACATATGGAGATAATATTACCTGAAAAGGAAGTTATGATTATAGTTTAATCATCATAATTGAATGAATAACTAATCAATAATTTGGTGGCCTAAAACAAATTCTTCATAAGGCATTGGATTCTAGAGACATTAGAACTTTAAAGAAGTCATTAAATTTTCATTTTAGGTAGAAATAAAGATTTTATATCCCACAATTCCTATAGTTTTGATAAGAAAATTAAGATCATGTATCATGAGAACTAATGTTGTGGAAAGAAATTCTCAGAATCTATATGCTATAAATGTTGAACAAAGCATTAATGGAATTGATTTTATGGAACTAGGAATTTCATTAAATATAGAAAGGCAGGTCATAAAGATAGTTAATATAAAAATATATTCAATGATTCGGTTAATATAATGGCGGTGAAGAGGACACCAACTAATAAACCACACACACTCTAGTATTTCAAGTTCACAGAGTTTGGGAATTATGCGAATAAAATCCTTAATACAAGGGATAATGTTGAATATAATCCAAAAAACCCTCTAATTAATAATCACAAATTTAATCCTTATTAAATAAAAATGGATGATGTTAACCATGATAATTTGGGAACCCTTAACTTTCCTTATTTGGTTGGGAATTTCATATTTTACTTTGTATGAGTGAGCACTAGGAATATATTATTGATCATACTTTAGTTGAATTTCATGTGATTATCCACCTCTACATGGATTTTGGAATAACGAAATTACATTTTATATTTGATCGATATAAGTAAGAACCCAAGCTTTATATGAAAATGATTCTTTATTAGATAAGATATTATATAAGGAATAAGATGATGAAGCTTGGTTAATGGCTTAAGGATGTGATGTAATTATTAAATTGTTTATGTATTTGAATTCAAAATTTATGTTAAATGAATAATAAAATATATATATTGTTCAATATATGTTTCTCTACAATGATTTTAAAAAACCTGTTAAATGGTAATGATGAAATAAATTATGTGATTTAATAAAAGGGTGGTTAAGTGAAGATACCCTTAATATGTTCTTGATGTTGAGATAATGATGTTGGTATAAAAATATTTGAATGTGAATATGTAAATTGGATAGTACGGATTACCATGGAACAAGATAATGGATTGAAGAAAAGATATATTTATTATAATTGATGGAGTTTATAGCTTTATTAGATTTATTGGATATATTCATATATGGATTTATTCAATTAAATAAGGAATCATGTATGATTTTAATAAAATTTTCAGGAAATTTATTTTATTACTATGATTGAAGATAATAAATGATGAAGGTATTCACATGTTTGATATTTGATAGTCAATAGATACTTTTTCATATATAAGGGATCAATTCAAAGATCATTTTTTTTAAATTTAGTCACCTTATTTCTCAAATTTAGTATTTTCGGTATTTTGAATGGGTCATAAGGAAAACCATTTATGAAACTGTTTATGTAAAATATTGGATGAAGTTTTAGAGATTAATGTATTATTTATCTGTATGAAGACATATTACTATTGGAAAACATGTGGTACATAATTATATTTGATGAAAATGAATGATTTATAGAATTAATTATCAATCCTTTTGGGATCTTATGATCTGTTAGTGATTCATGCATGAAAAATTCACCTTGATTTTTAGATTAAAAGTTGATGTGTAAATTTTTAAAGGCATAACTATAGGTTAAGATTAGTCATATGAAATGGAATGAAATTAAATATGTATATCTCCATGTATATTTTTTTTACTTTTTGAAAAGGATCTTGAAATAAAATCTTTTCCTATTATCCTAATTTTTTATAATATCAATGACTTCTTCACACCTAATTGGGATATGGTTTTATTATCAATAACATTCTCTAGATCACCCAATTTATTTTGACTGGAGATAATTATTACTCTCTATAATTATTTAATCATTTCGTTGAAGTCTAAATCTTCACTTTCCAACCATTTTCTACTATGTGGAAACATAGTTTTGAGTTACATTTAGTAATTGGTATATTTCCAACATCATTTTCTAAATGAATTTTTTATATTAATTTTCCTATGATGTGGGTTTATTTGAATTAATTTTAAAATATTACACCATTTATGACCCTGAGGAATTTCTATGGAAAAAACAAGTTTAAGCGGAGTAGAATGTAACACCCCGAGTTTTTAAGGTGATGTTTTTATGAATTTAAATTATTTAATGGTTTCGTTGCACGGTAAACCTATATAGTCATATGAAATATTAAACAATAAGTTCATATTGTGGTACACACAATAATGAGATTATATTTTGTTACATGAAATACCATGTCTAGACTATGTGACACACAATATTGAGAATTTCTTGTGTTACACGCAACACTGAGTTTAAATGAAATGTGACATATAATTAAAATATTAATATAGTCTTCACCGAATAGTTGGATTGGTGGGTATAAAAAGGATTAACTAAATTATGAAAATATGGTTTATCTATGTTTATAAAATTAATACATTAGTAGTCAATTAGTTATAAATGAATTTAATAACTATTTGAAATCAAATAAATTTATTTTATAAAATAGTTATTTTTATGTCCAAACACATTTCATCTCAATAAATAAGACAATTTTTTGATGAATTATTTAATTACTTTTATATATTAAATATTCAATAATATAATTAACATTCCTTTATATGTTTTTTATACACGAGATAAAAACAAATTCAATATTACGCATAAAAGGATGTATTTTTATAAAAGGTATTTTTTCCTCCATTTAATAGTACACTTATTATAAAAATATTTTTTGAATCATTGATAAATTCTATTTGAAATTTTAAAATTAATTTTTTATACATGAATGAAAAAATATTATTAGGGTGAATTTTTATAATTTTTCTGAAAAGATTTATTTTCGTATGAATAGTGAAATGTACTTAGTTTTAATTGAAAACTACCTTTTTGTTCGAATTATTTATATAGTTAAATTATATTATAAATTGTTTATATGGAATAATTAGATAGATTATACAAATATTAAAATATATAGATAATTGGATTCAATTTCATATTGAGATTCCATATAAAATCATTTTAAACTTTTGAACATATTCATTTAATAAACCGTCTTTCTCATCATGTATACCAAATTAATATTAAATATAATTAAATTAGTGAACTTATGTGAATGGAATTTGGAAAAATAGATTAAATATTAGGAATAATAATTATTTATATTTTATAATGAGGAAATGTTAATAATTTATCATAATTATTAGTGAAAATAGTTAAAATTATTTAACGTGATTAAGGTTAAAAGATAGTTTTCTGCATTACATATATTTATATTAAAATTAATCATACACACACATTGGATTCTAATTTAGTAAATTGAAAATAATATTTAGAATCAGTTGGTATAAATTATATAATAAATATATTTTTAATTATAATCTTGATGGATAAATTAGTCAGGTAATGAAAATGATATAAGGTACCTTGAAAAAAAATATAAAGATAAAATTAAGTAAATAGAAAGACTAAAGAATTACTTGATGAAAATGTATTTATTTTTTTGATTTTGGATGTATTTAATTACCCATTCAACACTACCCTCCATTATTATTCTATTTTATTTTCATGTGTGCTAATGGCGACCTTGCAATACTGAATACTTTGGGTTATTTAAAAGAATGCTACTCCTACTCCAATATAACAGGGCATGCATTATCCCCATTGCACCACACCTCTCAATCCATTTAAATAGAGAAAAAAATACCAAAGTCACTTCCCAACACCCATAAAGAAGACCTATAAGCCTTATATTGGGTATAAATCTGTCCAATGAAGTCATTTTATGCAAACCAAAAGAAGATTCCTGTAGAAGAGATAACATTCATTAATTTTTGTTTTTGTTTCATTTTCTTTTAAAATACCTTAAATTATTTTAATGACATTATTATAAAAAAACTACTATATTTAATATAATGATACGTTTTTATGTTAGGATAATGTCATAAAATCTCACAAACTTCTGTCAAATGGGCTATGAAATCATTTTTTAGTTGTACGAAGAGCTACTTCCCATGAACTGATTTCATTTGTTTTTTAATTATCACCTTTCAAGGTTAGGAATAATTTTAGAAAATACTATTTATATATTATATATATGATATTTTTGATGAGTTTATCCTTCAGTATTTATAATATAATATATACCTTTCTTCTTTCCATTTTTTGGTAATATGATAATGTCGTTCTTGTGTTTGGAGGACTACCGCCTCGTGAAGAGATATGATTCATTAATGATTTACATGAAATGTATTAATAATGATTTTAATATAAATATGTTATATATATAAATTATGAGTATACATAAACTATAATATATATATGTGTGTGTGTGTGTGTGTTTGTATCATTAAAATTTCATTATTTCAATATGATAAGAAAATGGATACAACGTTAATTGGTACGTATGGTCTACTGTTTCCATGAATGGTGTATTTTATTTACTATCACTCAATTTTATGTATTATTATAAATAAATATATACTAAATATATATGATATTAATATCATGGTTATCGTTATAGAGATTATTGAGTCATGATCTATGTAATAAGACCACAAATTCCCATGTTAAAACATGTATGAAAATCCAAGCGGTTATTACCAGGAACTTAACATCAAAATAGAATTGTTAATAAATGGGTAATATAAAGTCATAAGTAAATAATATATGGAATTATATATATATATATATATATATATTTGAATATTTTTATGTGATTTATTTATATTAAAATTATTTTTATTATACTGGATGATTAAAGAGTACGATTAGATTCAACACATAAGGTCAATGGATTTCATCTCACTTTTATTTTCGTTGAGACACATGCCATGCTCACCACTTATTTCATGTACATGGTGTATATATTTCATGTGGATGAATTTTATGATTATTATAATTATATTTATTTTAATTTACATATCCATTTGAGGATCTCACATTTAGGTTTCTTACGATTAAAATGTTACCAACAATGTAATGTGGTTTTGTCTTACTTTTCATTCTTTGAAACATAAATTATGTTATGAACCTAAATTATTTAATGAGGTGTATATATATCCCATTTGACATGTAATGTCATGAATTTATTCATCCTCTTGATATTATATGTTTATGTTTATGTTATTCCTTCATGGGATTTATTATTTAATGTCACTAGACTAGTAATTGTATGTTATTACAATCTCATCATTTAACAGTATTTTTTATGATTATGCTTCCATTGATGAAATATTATGTTCCATATCCTAAGAATTTTTTTCAATTTTAGTCTCTTTTTTAAAATCATGATATATTCATGTAATTGTACCATTTTCCCACACATTGGTATATAAGTTACATAAGAAATCTTTCTAAAATAATCCAACTTTATTTCTCTCTTCAGTCAGAAATATGTGTTATTTCAAAACAATATTTTCAAAAAAAAAAGAATCTAAAATTTTTTAAATGATATTTTAATATCATTCTCAAGAAAAAGGATTTTTAATTTGTTATGTTTTATAAATTTTTTAAAATGTTTTGTGAATCTCCCTTAATATTTAATCAAATATGTTTCCAAAAAAAATGTTTTAAATGGTTAATGTTTTAAAAATAAATTGCTAAATATTAATGGATATTTTATTCAAGAAATGTTTTAAATTATCGTTATGCATTATTTTAATTCTAATATTTCTTCCATTGATGTTACTTATGATGTATTGGATATATTATCTTAGTATAAAATTCTTATTCTATATGTTAATGGTTTATGTTTATGATGACAAGTTTCTTTTGAACCCATTTCTTTTATATAGATTAACAATTATACAAAATGGATTTTTATGAAACCCATAATTTTTAAATGAGCTAATCATGTTTTATTTATGTTGTTATGGAATCTATTTATTTTCCAAAGATCAATCATGTTTAAAATATATTGATAGAAACTAATATATTTTCCATGGGTTAATTAAGTTATAAAGGGTTTACTAATTATTTTTCATGATTGTAAAGGTCTTTGTAATTTATTCACATTGTGGTTCCGGAAATATCTCATATGATGGGATGACCAAAATGGCATTAGAAAACCCATTACATCTTATATGATTGGTGGGTGAGATATCATTTTGTAAGCCCATTACAACTTATTATGGGGTGTCTTGGATATCGTTGGGTAAGCATGTTAGAGATTATATTAATGGGAAACCCAGATATCTCTAGGTAAGACCATTACAGGATTCTATTATAGGGTAGTGCAGATAGCACTTAGTAATCCTATTATATCTTACATGGCCAATACACCTATATAGTGTTCCAATGAAGTGGGAAAATATTTATATATATCTCATGAGTTAGACATGGATGGAATGGGAGTGTGAACTCAGTACAATATGATTGGGATTCCATTAGGTATGGTGGTGTGTCCCACCAAGGAGGTGTAGCCGATATTGATTGACCCTGATTACATGTTCAAAATGTTTTGGGTGGACATGGTTTCATTTTTATAAGTTTATGTGAGGGCCAGATTTCATGTCCTTATCATAATGGGTTAACCTATTTCTATTTATACATGTTAAAAATGTAATAAGTTGATGTTTATGCACTAAATATATGTCTTTTACACACCGAATAGTTTTATTAATTCTTCCATGTTTGGTTCAAATAAGAAATATATGTTATCCAGAGTTGTACTAACTATAAAGGAGTAGTATAACAGAAGTGCAGGGTCGAACCATGAGAGAGAATGGAAATCATCAATAAAAACTCTAAAATAAATATTATTTCACTCCAACTTCAGTTTTATTTAATTATACATGTGATGAGGTTGAAATAAATAAATTCAAATAATGAAACAGAAGATAGGGGAATCAGTATCCAAAAGTGTTTTCTCTAAATAAATTAATTCAAATTATCTTGAAAAATAATTATATTCACTACCTAACAAATTTATCAATAGAATAAATAGTCATTATCTATCAAATATACCATGGAATCAATATTTTTCATTCTTATATGAATTAAAATACTATGATGCATTATGTTTAGATTTCCCAAATCAGAAGAGTAATTCCATTAAATGATCATGAAAAAAATATCTCAATCGTGTTGGGGTTCATTAATTATTAAAAAAATATAGTCAATGATTAAATGAAAAATTAAATATATGTGTATTCCCAAAATTATACTATCTAATAAAATCATATTTTTGATCAAATTAAAATCATTCTCTATTGGTACTCACCCCGTTTGACCGATTCCACTCCCCCCATGGGCTTTAACCAACCATCATCGGGTGAGTGACAATGGTGATTAAGTCCAAATCCATGTCAAAGAGAAAAAATGTGAATGGATGAGAAGGATAGTGAAAATAATATATATTCGAATTAAAATAGGAATAATTCAATGATTACAACAAATAATAGAAAGATAAACCTAAAAACCTATCCATCAAGAAATCCGGGTTCGAACCCCACGACAACCTCTTAGTAGTCGATCATATCCACCTTAAAAGGAATGCCAAATTCATTGGAGAAAACCCATATTTATAAGCTTATAAGTCATCCCTCATGTTTTTCGAGTCATAAACTATCATCAATGGCCGTCTTGGTTGCATCCCATAAAATCCCCCATCAATGATATGCTGAAATATCTATTTTTTAGACATCCTTGGGAAATTTCATTCCATGGAATGTTTTACATGGAGTTTAATTTTTGGGGATATATATGTGGTGATATGTTTTTATAGGATGTGTATCTCCATCTTCCAGCAAAAGTACCTCCATTTTTTCTTGCTCGTTCTTTTTTTCCTTGGACGTGTTCCATGATCATTCTCAAAAATTTGGTGTTATGGTCTGAGTGAAGATCACAACATGAAGTTTCATTTTGTTCATAAATTTTTATTTTTTTTTTCTTAAATATTCCTCCCAATGTCAATCGAACATAATTATACACAAACAATTGATATCAGGAACATATATTATATTAAATCAATTATTATCTAATAAGAAAGCATATAATAACACATCAAAAAATATATATATATATAATAGTTATATCAATTTTATTCTTGATTAAATCTCCCATGGAAAGTTTTGTTTTATAAACATAACATTATATTTTTATTAAATTCTAATATTTATTCCACGAATCTCACTTATTATCTTTGATTTGTATAGTATGGTTTTTAAATATTATTATAATGTTTTCATACACTTATGTTCATTTTATTTCTATGTATCTATTTATCTTACCTTAATTAGAATATGAGTTCACCCTTACGTATGTTTTGTTTCCTTATATTATTAGGAAAGGTTTTAATTAGGAGTACTGAAGGTGATGATATTTGTGGAAAACAATAAATCCATTTCACTAAACTATAACATTGAGTTATATGTTTCCAAAGAGACTAAACTATTATGGTCCTCGAGAATGTGTTTCTAATGTAAGGAATATTTTTCTGAAAAGATATAATATCTACGTATGAAAGCCCTGGGCCTTTATTGAAAACATATTCCAATAATAGAGGAAATATATTTCATTTGAGGTAGGCGATCATGTTTTTTATAATGTATCTAGTTGGAAAAGTGTTATGTATTTTAGTAAAATGGTATAGTTATGTATGTGGTTAGTTAAACATATAAATATTTTATAAATTTGGTTCAGTTTCCAATTTTGTTACATGTCCTTCAAGTTTATCATAGGTACGTGACATATTTCTTATTTTTTTATGAAAATATGTGTCTGATACATCTCATGTTTTGAGAACTATGGTAGTTCAGTTAGAATAAAAAAATTATTATTGAGAAAAAGTAGTAAATATTAGTGATTATATAGAGAATGTTTATTTGGATATATTTTGTTTATAGTTTAGGGTTTTGTGTGAAATCCATATTATTGAACAATAAATATGGGAATCATAATATTCTATAAAAGAAAAATAGCTCCACTTGTTTAATAAAAGAATAAGATTATGTGGAAAAGATATCAAAAAGGGGGAAGAATATAAAAACCCATTTAATGTTAATATAATTAATTTTCATGTATTAATAATGTTAATTAATGATATTTTATATAGTTATATTTATTATAAAACAATTAGTGAATTTTTTAGTCAAGAGGAAAAATAATATTCTAACAAAATTTGGTTTAAAATGATTATACGGTTTATGAAAAATAACTTTCGGTCGCATTTCTCATGTTTAGATTTAAATTTAATTCTTCCACTATTTTAAATTTAAATTTTTAAAATGGATTCCATCATTGGAATCATAATAATTAATGTTATTTAAATATATCAACATAATTTTTTGTCATAATTAATAATAAAAATTGTAAAAATATGATACCATAAATATTGATAAAAAAAGATCACTAGGGATTATAATTTTACGATAAGGGATAAAATTACCATGAAACATTCCTAAGTTATATTTTCTAGAAATATTTCAACCCTACATCATCAATTATGCAAACATTTTCCATATTAGAGACAATTTTATTGATTAATACATATATATATATTATTCTTCTTAAAAATTAGAAATGTGTACTCTCCACCACTTATAAAAGGAAAATATCTCTCCTCTCATCTACACACATAATTATCATTTTAGTTTATAAATAACATAGCAAAATACCTTACATTCATCAATTCACATTCTATAGATTCCCTATTTTGATTAGAAAATCAACTATTGAAAGATTTATGTATAAACCAGAAGAGGTTGTTCGAAGAGGGGTATGTTTCTTAACCAAGTGCGTTACTTTTTTTAACTCTATTAAATATTATTTAAACACTCTGATGTAATAACATAAATATATTATTTATAGTAAAATTTTGTTATGTCAGTGTAATAAAAATATCCCTCTCCATCTTCCATTAAATGGGAAATGAAAATTTCCTTTGTCTGTGCAATGGATTACCACCTCGTGAACCAATTTAATTTTTCTCATCACCACCTATGATGTGTGACATACCAAACCCGTATTCCACCTAATTATTCCATGATCCAGGTTGGTTATATGGTATCAAGCACACCTCCCCGAATGGCAGAGGCTACTGACTAGATGTAAGGTCCTAGGGTGTGTCTGTGGAGAGACTATGCCCTCTTAAAAGAGTGTGACATAGGGGAATATCAACAACATTAAATAGAGGAAGGAATATAACAATAAAATAAAAGATTTTTAAATAGGGAATCAATATATAACTATTATAAAAGGAATCTCATGTACAAAACATAATGATACATTTCATGTTTTGACAAAGAATCTAAAATAGGTACATAATAGTATAATTAATTACATGTAAAAAAATCAACAAAAAGATCAAAATCTATATCTACCAATCAAATCATGGGAATCAACTCAGTCCCATGATCACATTCATCTAAGAATGAAAAAAAAATCAACCATCAAACCATGTGCACATTCCCTGATCCCTATATCATCCATATAGTCTATCTAGGTACCCAACGGTGGCTCGAATAGGGTGTGAGATTCAATCCCAGTAGGTAACCACCCAAAGGTCTAAATAATAAATTTTGTATAGTATAATAAAATATATGTACAAGTAATTAAGGAATGTAATATGAAGGTAATGTGCCCATGGCATATATATAATAGGAAAGTTATACTTTATATCCATACAAGTCTCCCAGCAAAACAGGTGTCATCTCCTACCACACAAAAGCTAAAAACAATGGATAAATAACTAACATGTCCCCAACATTCATTTTTATGTATATATAATGTCAAACAAAACCGTTATGTTCACTCTTAATGTTAAATAAAATCATTACCATGTCGTATAATGAAATATTCAGACCATGAAGTTCCAAATACAATGAATAGAATACCAAGGAATCCTTCTCAAGACCCATGAGCATCTCAATGGAAACTTAGTAATGAAACTGGTGGAGTCCAAGGATAATTTCAAAAGATCATGTACAATTCCTATCCAATATGACATATCCAAGGGGTATAAATTACCTTATAATCATACTGAATCCAGATCCAAGGAGCATATAGGTCTCAGAAAAATAATACCACAATAGAAGATCAATCTGTGAAATTAACATGGCATCTAAATGGAATCATGAACCTTGGTATAATAACCAAGGAATCCAATACTATTTAATTCACATCTTATTTCACTCAACAACTCACAAGAAATCTAAACAATCACTATACCTTCTCATTATACTATTCACATTTTAAATCATCAAGTGAGTATACCTACTCACATATCAAATGATATAAATGTTATTTAATCAATTCAATAAGGAATAACATTCCAAAACTATGAAAAGGTAAAAATATTCATATCCAAAAATTTATCTCATGTCAATTCATTTACTAAGAGTCCTCCTCTAACTAGAAAACCCTGAAACACACCCATTAGGTGGATTAAAAAGTGTTAAAGGCAATGTACACACCCCAAGGGTGACCTTGGTTGGGGAAAAACATAAAATGAACTCTAAGGAATTAAGGGTAATCCATAATAGGTTCCATTTCATTATATTCAGTTAATCAATTCCATTCTGGTGCCAAAAAGGAACGTCTGATGGGAGGAATAATGGAAACTATCTTTAAAAAGTAGCAACCCAATAGGGAAAAAGTATAGATCACCTACTGTAGCTCTATAGTAGAGTGCTCTTCTAGTATCAGATTCTGATTAGAGTCAGATCATAAGAAAAAACAATGAACGAATGATGAACCTAAAAATAGGGTAAATTAGGTTGGACCAAAATATCTTCATCGATCTAAAGTAAAACAATGAAAGGAATAGAATAAATAAATATCATACTGAGGTAGATCCAGTAAGACCTACTTTTCTTCAATCAGAGACCAGATAGTGGAATGATTAAAAATCCTAGAATAAGGCTCAAAATAGATCATCGAAGGTGATTCTTCTACCTTACTGAGGAAAGTGATAAGTAGGATTGAATTAATAGATCAATTAGGGGAAATTTGGTAAATTTACCCAATTTATTGGGTTACACAATTTGGCTGAATGGTATGCCAATTTGTACACCCACCGTATCACCTATGTGGTAGGAAATGAGAAATCCACACGGTTTTCATACAAAGTTTGACTAACCATGAACAAAGCATATATTTGAACACTATCAAAAATAATAGACATGACCACATGGGAATTATCCTAAAATCACATTGTTTTTATAACCTTATAGCCTATAGTACTCACCTATATAGCATCTCCCAGTTAGAAGTTATCATACGACCTACCCAGAATAGTTTGTACTAACTATGAAATGTGCTTATTTCACCACAAATGTTGGGTTCTGGGCTCCAAACAAGCACTGAACACTCGTTAAACACCCATGAAAAAATTGGGTACTCACATTATTCCATAATTAAGCATTTAAAGTAATTGAAAAAGGATCTATACCACATAAAAAACCTAGTTTCATATAATATTACCTCTTGAAAGTTATTCATCCTTGAATGTTCCTATCAAGGGTGGTCAATATTCATGTAAGAGAGTATTTGGAAACTAATCACATAGGTTAGCCAACTGCTCCCTAGTCTTGTCTTATAAGTGGAATTTATTCCATAAAACCTATACTAGAGGAAATGTCACACCTCGGAGATAATTCATTCTTCAGTCAACGATATGAACAAGATGCTCCTTGAAGGATATATCACCTAGTAACTCCACATCCTCAGTCAGCAAACCATGACACGGGTCTAAATAATAATTGCATAGCTAGGATATATAAAAGAATTCGTTCGTGTCCTGGTACCACAAATGTTACTTCAATCTAAAGTCTACTTGACTTAATCTCTCTAGAATATAGAATATCTTGACATATTACAGTGAATAGTCACCCTATCTTCCAATTCGTCTTTATCCCAGCCTTAGTTAGAAATGAAAGAATGCCCAAGCCCTAAATTCAAACTATAGGGGACTTCTGCGATGATCAGAGTAATAATTCTATAAAAACTATATACTATTCTTCTAATTCTGAATCAACTAGACCTAGTCAGAAGTCTCTTACGTGATATGTAGTCCCAGTAAAACTTACTCACATGACTCTAACTAGTACAAGGGAGATTGGCATGTAATACCATACAAATACTCATATGGTTCCCTATATATAGTCACATGATAAGTATATTTATGGGATAAATCAATTAAGGGTACCTGATTCTCCAAACAACCCCCAAAATAATTGATGCATACTCATTGTATGTTCTTAAGAACATTTATCATATGCTTTAACTAGACATCAGTCTGAGGGTGGTATACTCTGCTTAGAACCAGCAGTGTACCTAGTTCCCTCTGTAAACTCTACCAGAAATGAGAGGTAAACCAGGAGTCCATATTGGAAATGATAGTGCATAGGACCCTATGAATTCTTACTATCTCACAGATATACAACCTCCCAAGATCATCAACATTTAAGGTTTCCATGATTTTTAGGAAATTAGAAACCTTTTTGAGCCTTTAAAAATTAACAACCCACACAACCTCTCTACCTCAATGAGGCCTTAGTAATTTGGTCACAAAATCCATCATGACGACATCCCATTTCCACTCACGAATAGGAAAATATTATGAGAGTCCATATGGTCACTGATGTTCCACCTTCACCTAATGATTGGTGGAATTTAGTGTGATGAAACAAGCTGCCTACTACTTCATACAGAACCATCAGTACTAACAATGTAAGTCAGTATGTATCTTGGTGACCCCAGGATGCACTTCCCAAAATTAGGGATGAAATTACCCTATATGCACCTCTCTTATATCCAATGTATCCTAAAGGTGACCATAGATACACAGAAAATCATCCCCACCTATGACCCAACTGGGACGTGGGTCTCATATACCACACTCTCCCATAGAAATTAGAGCATTTAATCTGATAACTCTAACAAATTCACTCTATTTGGTAGGGTGGAGTTCACGCCTAAGGATGATAGAAAAGTCCATCCTATACTTTCTTTCACCTCTACGTGTATCTCAGAGAACATATCCATAAGATTTCATTCACTACTGGCCTTTTGAATTGCCTATGCATGAATCCTCTTGCTCAGTACATCAGCCACTAAATGTCCATTCCCAGGAATGTTGGTATTCTCAATGTCAATAGACTATAGGTACTAAACCCACCGTCATTATCTCATATTTAAAACATGGTGTGTAAATATATACTTGAGGCTTTTTTATTTTATATACAACAAAAAACTCTCTCCCAATAAGTAATGTATCCAAAAGCTCAATCCATGAACAACTATAGCTAACTTGAGATTGTGTGTCAGGTAGATTCTCTCATGTGGCCTCATCTATTGAGACCCATTTTCCAAGAATCAGTCCCCATGCATCAAAACCGGTCCCAGCCTGATGCCTGATGCTTCACAATACAAAGTGTATCTTATAACTTTTTCTGGAAGTACCGGGACCAGTTCTGAAGTCAATCTCCATTTCAACTCTTGATGAGATGTCCCATAAGTATCTAACTATACAAACATCACACCATTATTAGTGAAGATTAATAGTGGTGATGCTAGGAATAATAATTCATATATTAATCATATATAATATCCAGAGATCCCCAAGAAACTTCTTATATAAAAGACATTTGGGTAATTCTCCCTGAAAACTATAACTCTCACATTCTCTAGTTCAACTGATACTCTTGTCTCTGAGATAATGTGACCAAGGAAGTGTGTTTTTTCCATGAAGAAGTGTCTCTTTGTGATATTAGTATATAAATTATTATCTCTCATTATATCTATAATAATCTCAAGATTCCTAGAAGGGTCGTGTGTATTGTTATAATACACCAAGATGTCATCCCTGAAAACCACCACAAACAAATATAGATAAGCATATAACCCTCGGTTTATCAGCTCAATGAAAACTATTGGCACCTTCATGATACCTAATTTCATAATCATATACTCATTTAGACAATACCTACAAGGAATGTCTGAATGAGTTATGTATCCAGTCCAAACACATACATTGTGATATCCAGACCTCAAAATAATTTTTTAGAACAACCGAGCTCCTCATAGCTAACCAGTAAGATCATCTATCCAAGGAAATGAATACTGGTTCATAACCATAATTGGTTCAATTTATTATAAACCATACATTTCCTAGGGGTACCATATCCCATTTTTACAAAAAGGAATGGAAACCCCCACTGAGAAGTACTAGGTCAAATAAACCCATTTTCCTCCAAGTCTTCTAACTACCTGATGAGCTCCTACAACTCCATCACAGTCATCCTTTAAGGATGAATTGATATTAGTGTAGAATATAGAACTATCTAAATGTATAACTATATTTATCTATAATGAGGTAAACCATAAAATATATTTCGGAAAATGTCACTCAAATGATCTACCACTAGTGGAAAATCCACCTAACATGCTCCCTGTTCAAAAGGATACAAACTAGAAACTTGTGTTTTCATACCACCCATAAAATGATGCTTTGGTCTAACATGACATTCATAGACATCCCATTCAACATTTTGAGAATAAACTACACCATCTGGTGATGTGAAATACATCCTTCGATGATAGAATTCAACGTATTATTGATAAGACACTATAAAGTATATACCGTGTGTGAGGATAAACCTATTCATATTGATGAGAAACAAATTCTAAATGAAGTGACAACCAACAACCTCAAGGAGGAACTCCCTAAACTGACATACAACATTTGTTATGATACCTAATTGAGCTTCATGCATCATAAAACCCTCATAAAACAGAATCACTAGCCTTTGTAATACATACATAGGTATAAATATAATGATATGTGATGAAACTGTATCTAATCGTTCAAATAAAAGAGTAGAGTCCACTAAAATTTTACCCCTCACCATAGCTGATCTGACACCCTATTACATTGGGGTTGGATATACAAAAATGATCTAGCCCGAACCATGACCCTTTGACACAAAATCACTACTCAGAGTAGGCCCACGCTAATGTATTAGTGTAACAAGTGTCTGGCTACCTCACCCATAACCACCCCCACCTCATCTTGATCGACAATTAATGCTCCAACTACCTTCCTAATGCAGAGCTGAGAAACCTACTCCCGAACCTAGTGTTGAAGTTGACCCCATACTGCTCTATTTTGAAGGGAAGGTCCTCTAGAAAAATTTCAAATATCCCATACAGTCATAAGATCGTCACTTGAATGGGTAACAATCACACTGATTCTTCAGGTGGGCACATCATCCACATTGATAAAAAAACTACACTCTTAAAACTTGTAGTCTGGATGGTACTCATCCCATGAGAAGCCTCAAAACAGTGCTTCCTATTTGAAGACGCTAAACAACTAGGTCCAATAACTACACTAATCTACTCTATGCCTCCAGCATCCCATTGGTTCTACTGTATAATTATCACTTGATTTACCATCCCAATGATGAAGGTAAATCAAAACACATTGACCTAAGATCATAAAGCATGTCAGAGACCATCCACGAAGCATCTTGTGCTCAATAACTCATTATCAAGGTACTTCAGATCCATGTAGTATATCACTATAAATCCTTCCAATTACTTCATAACTTTCTTGGATCCCTAATCTAGACACATAAAATCACTATCCTGATCTTCCCTCAGTGTATCTGGAAAAAACAATTCATATAATATGTTTTGTAAATCCCACCAAACCATATCACGCAACACATCACCCAGTTTCAAAACATCCCTCCAAATTTTTGATGTTCAATGAATCATATATTTCATGATCATTACACTCATATTAGGATCTATCTCTAGATTCTATAAGATCAAAAATTTATAATCATTCCATGTCTTAGTAACCTGTGGACCAATATCCCTTAAAAATATGGGAAGATGCTGCTACTAGAACACCCACATCATGTCATCCATAGACAAGGCATGATGCAGTGATCCCTTAAAAGACAATGTGGAGTGATAAAACCTCTCTTAGAACAACACATCATCATTTATTTCTAGAGAAAAAACTTGTTCCATAGCTAGCATAGAATAGGATCCATTTGTATCCCAAAGACCATTTCCTTAGGAGCAGGTTCGTCACCTCCAACTTGGAGTAAAACTAGAGGTATTCATATTGGCATGCCTCTATAATTCCAAATGCATACCTAAAAAAGGTTTGATTTCAAATTTTATATCTAAAAGTGTAGGTTATGTCAAAAACTTCCCATAACTAGGTCATTCCACACATCCTACTCCAACATAAATTACTATAAAAAGAACGATCACAAAATTCACTCGAGATGCTACATCTTACCCATTAAAAAGGTAAGTCTAGGATGAGTTCCCTATTTATAAAAATCAATTTGTCCCTTTCAATTTCATATTCATTTCAGATTCATTTTAAATGTTCGAACCAAATGGTTCCCAAAATTCTGATCTGTAAGGACCCATACTTATCCTGAACTAAAATAGTTGATCCACCTAATTCACACTGTAATACATCCTAGTCAATGCGTCTCGTGGTCCATGAATAAATGTGATACAATTGTCTGCTCAGGGTGTCTGATATAGCCCAATCACAAAAACACTTATTGGGTTATGGAAGGAACTATAAGTACCAACCATGTTTCTCAAACCACTGCAAAGAAGTGTGTCAAAATAGTTGGAATATCTATCATAACACCTATCGTAAAATCATGAAACATGAAATGCATCCTATACAGAATGACACAATGCATGGAATGTAATTTTTAACAAGTTATTAAAATGATGCATGAGATGGAGTACCCTTATCTACCTATGTTACAAAAAAATATATCCTACAATCATATTAATAATAATGTCACAATTCTTGTGCATCACCCAATAGTGTAATAAAATCAATATTAATTGTCAAAAATAAAAAAAACAACACTTTTCACTTAGGGGAATATGGATTTTTCATGTAAATGGGTTCTCTAAACCTAGTAAAAACACATTCACAAATTCAAATTTCCTTCCTATCCATGTCTATTTTTGCCAAATAATAAGGAAAACTAGAAAAAGAAAAGTCTATCATACAACTTTGTAACATCCTAAACTCAGATTCCACTCAATAATTCCCTAATCCTAGTTTTCAACATGGTATCAAGTGTATCTCCCTAAATGCCATAGGGGACTGACTGTTAGTGAGTACTTAGGGTGTGTCTTTAGGGAGAATATTCCTTCTTAATGGAGTGTAACATAGTGGACTATTAACCACAATCAATAGAAGATGTACATTAATAATAATACACAAGATAATTAAAAGGGGAATGAATATATAACTATGCTATAATGAATATCATTTACAAAATACGATGATACATGTCATGTTTCTACAAATAATCAAAAATAGAAACATAGCAGTACAATATGTTACTTGTTACAAAACACCAAAAATAACAAAAAGATATATCTCTCGATAGCATAATGAGCCTTAGCTTGGTTCCTTTCTCATGTTCTTCTAATCATTGTCCAAAATCAACAATCAAACCGTGGGTGATTTCCTTGGTCCCCACCTACAACTATAATGTATGTTTGGGTACCCAATGGTGTCCTCAACAGGGTGTGAGATACAATTACAATAGGTAACCACCCAATGGTTTATGAATGTCTAGGCTATGTAGTATAACCTAATCCATGTGAAAGTGAAGTAGGTATGTATTATGAATGTAATGTTACCATGTCATATATATATATTATAACAGGAAAGGATACTCTATATCCATACAAATATCCCTACAATACAAGTTCCATCTCCGATCACAGGGAAGCTATAATCAGTGCATAAATTACTAGAATGAACACACTGTATATCCATCTATATATATATAACATATCAATCATGGACTTAATTTTTAACCAAAATTTTAAAACAATCATAGCCATTCTATATAATCAATGATTCAGAAAATGAAGTGCTATATACAAGGTGTAGAAGACCAGGGAATCCTCATCAATACCCAAGAGTATCTTGATGGAAACTCAGAAATGAAACTGGTGTATTCCAAAGATCATATCAATAGTTCATGTCAAAATGAGTCTAGTAAGCGAGATCCATGGTGTAGAAATTACGTTGGAAACATATAGAATCAAGATCCATGGATCATACAGGTCTAAGGCATCTTCGAAAACAACATAATATACATTGTTGAAATGACTATGGCTTCTAAATGGAATCATAACCCTTGGTATACCAACCAAGGCATCTAAGACCATTAAATTTATATCTCATTTCATTCAATAATTCACAAGAAATACAAACAATGAGTACACCCACTCATTCTCCCATTCTAATTCAAAAAAATCCAATGAGTATACACACTCATTTATCAATTTCAATAAATACTATTTAATAAAATCAACAAGGAATATCATATCAAGACATCATAAAAGTTTAAATATTCATCTCCAAACTATAAATTCCAGTCAGTTGATTTATTAACAGGCCTTATATAACTAGAGATGAATGAAACACATCCCTTGTGTGGATTAACATATGTTAAATTCAAAATAAACATCCCACGGGTTTCCAAGGGATGGAAAAAACATCAACTAAACTCAAAAAAAACTAATGGAATCCATTAAAGGTTCTATTTTATCAAATTCAATTAATCAATTCAATTCTTGGGCCCCGCTGAAATGTCTAGTGGGTGGCATAACAATAAATTGATTAATAAAGGACCAGCCTAACTTGGAAAAGTATAGACCACCTACTATATCTCGATAGTAGAGTGCTCATCTAATAACATCTCCTAATTTGACTCAGATTGGAAGACAAATGGAGAATGGATAAAGAACCTAGAAATATCATGAATAAGCTTCACCTAAATAACATCATCGATATGATGTTAAATAGAAAAAGTAACAAAAGGAATAGAGATCACACTGATGTGGATCAAAAAAGACCGATAATTTTTTAATCGAATAACTGTTGGAGGAACATTAGAGATTCCTAGAATATAGAAAAAATTAATCTATGAAGGCGATTATTTTATCCATGATAGAAAAGTGAAAATTATGTAGATTTAATAGAATAATTAGGTTCAATTTGGTGATTTTATCCAATTTACCATGTCACATGATTTCGCCACACAGTTGACCAAACAATGCACCAATTGTTTTAAAAAAGGGTAAACCCACACAGTTTAGATACATAGTTTGACTAACTGTTCACAAACTGAGTCTCATTCCACTGTAAAAAGTTACAGACACGTCTATATGGGCATGCACATCAAGTCACACGAGTTATCTGACCATGTAGCCTATATGACTCCACTTTCCAACCTCACAGGGTTATAATTAACCATGAAAACTACCCCATATGGTTTTTAGTTACCATAAGACATGCCTATTTCACCCCAAATGGTGGGTTCTGGGCTCTGAACAATTCTAAGACACCCTCAAAACAACTGTTATCAAATTGGGCACTCACATTTGGAAACAATTAAGCCTTTAACCTAAAAGCAATTGGATATGTACCACATAAAAAAGCTGGGTTATTACATGAAGGATGGTTATAATATTGTATTTAATATATATATATATATAATAATCATTACCTATTTGTCATTATTTAAAGATAATATATCATATTATATCTACCTTTCCGTCCATTGTAAAATGATAACGTCTGTTGTGGGGATGTGTGGATTACTACTTCCATGAAGTGATGTGATTCATTTTTTAATGACCACATAACACAGATTATATATATAAGTTTATATAATAAATAATGTTATAATAATGATATAATAATCATTATATGATGTTATTATTATTTTAATCTTGATTCCTGCATTCTTTTTGATAAGTGAAAATGTTACTCATGCATATATACAAATCACCATCTCCGTCATTGTAACATAATTATTTTTTCATAACAATCATTCATGGTCAATTATAAAAGATTATTTAATGTATAAAAATTATAATTAATTTATGAATATTATTATATATATTACATAACAATTACCACTTTGACCATAGTCAACAGACGAATTTGATTTTGGACATGATCTGAATATCATCAAAACATACGATGTGAACTTCATTGATTAAGTAATTATATATATAATATTAATAAATAAAATTATAATAATGTTAAACATGAAAAAAATTGTCAATAAACTAAATAATATACATTATTTTATTATTTTAGAAGATAATGAATGAATGTAACAAGTCGATATCGAGGTAATGGACACTTTACCTTAAAAGCTCATTTTAAATGTTATAATGGTGTATTTTCTATATAATTTTATTCATTGACCATATTCATAATATAATTTATGGGTGAATTTATAGAGAAATAAATAAATTAAAAAATATATTTTACAACAATTTTGGCACTCATTTATGTTTTTCCAAAAGTAATCTATTTTTTTATTTTATACGGAATGTTTTGATGAAAAGAAACAATGGAATGATCTATTTTAACATATAGGGAATCAACATTCTTTCTTTTATCCATAAATATTAATTTGTTTTTGGAATACCTTTCAATATTTTTTGTTTTCTTCAAAGAAAAACATTATTTCACATTATTATAGGTATTTTTAAAAAGGTTTTTAAATGGATTTGATATTTAATTTTCTTTAAAGATTTTCTTATTGGTGAAAAAATATTTTTAATAGTATGATAATTGAAATGATATATTTATTATATTATTATTACTCTTTGGAATTTTATATGATGATGGGTGAGCATGATATGACTCATGTTGACAAGTGAACCTAATATAATTGATTATGATGTGTGAGCCCAATATATCAATCAAATATAGTAGGTAAAAGGATAAAGTTAATTAACTTGGTTTATCAAAATAGATTTTGGTAATAAATAAAAATTTACCTTTAAATAAATTTAATTTCTACATGTGATAAAATAAATTTTAATTTAATTTATTAAATTAGAACAGAAAACTATTTTTAGGAAAATGTGTTTTAAGCATAAAACTGAATTTTTTCATATTGCTGATAAAGTAAAAATATTAGATAAATGTTAACAAATTAATGGATATATAATATATACATTTAATTAATAAAGTTCATAAGTATTTATTTATTTTATTTACTAAGATAGGCTCATGTTGTGAAAAAAATAGTTTTCTTAAAAAATATCATGTTCTACCATCAAATGATTTTATATTCATTTCTATGAAATTTATAATATATATATAATTTTTTTATAATTTTTTTAAATTGAATAAAACTAATTTTTCCTAATTTCAATATTCATAATAGTAACCTCCAATCCAATGGATATACAATAAATATCAAATTAAATAATAATATTTTAACAGTATATATCGATTCATTTAAACACAGTATCTCATATAATAAATGATATCAAAGAAATATAATTTACTTCAAGAGAAATATATCATAAAACCTTGGGATTTAAAATTTATTAGTCATGTTTTATGTCATGATGATTCTTTACATGATCACTTATGATTTTTGATTTATGTATTTGGATTTTATCATCAGGGTAGTGATCCTTAAAAAAGGAAATTATTTCAAATGTTTATGTTTATTCCATGATCTTATCTTTTGTAATATATGCATGTTAGGATAACTCATGTCTTATGTTATAATGTAATCCTTATTAATTGATTTATTATTCAAGACCTATTTTTAATTTTTTATGAAATTATAATGTTATGTTCATGGAAGTTGACTGTGCTTTCATACCAATATAATTATCTTATGTTCGTATATGATAAAAAATTATTATATATTATTTTCACAGTTAATTTTAATTTGCGGTTTCCCCTTTATTATGTTTACATTACATGGGTTATGAATATAATTATAGCTTATAAAAATTATATAAGGATATTTATAGGGGGAAATTATTGTGGAATGAACATAAGTATTATAAAACAAGATGTTTATGTATATAATCTTCATAGAAACTAATCCAAAATGTCCTCATTATTATGTGATAATATTATAAAATGTAATATTATTGGGAAATATATGAATTTATATCTTGGGTTATCACACTTGGTATCAAAGTCAATATGTAATAAATTTTTTTCTTCAATATGATCCAAGAGTGTGGGTCTAGGGAATCTCAGTTAGAATCAAATAATGTTTTTAAAAATTTTCATTTTAATTATTTATTATTTGGGATTATGACTTGGTATCATTATTAAGAACCATTGGGATAACCCTAAATGTAGGAAAAAAAATTTATGTTTTCGAAATTATAGATTTTATTGTTTCATAAGAAGAGTATTCATGTCTGGATACAAAAAAAGAAGATACACGATCAAGTATAGATGTACTTAAGGCTAATAAATATGAAAGATATTGGCTGAGTATCAACTCAATATTTACTTAGTGTATGATATAGAGGCCTAACTATGCACCATTTTTTATACTCCCATGTGATGTTCTTTTATTAATTCACATTCTATTAATGAACCATTATGAGAGATTTAAATATATTTAATTAAGAAATCAAAATAGTAAATGACTATGTAAAATCAAGATTGAAACATTGATATTAATATTTAATGTTATTTATGTCATTTATGTGTTAAATCTTCAATTTTAATAGTTTAAATTTAGGAATTAATTAATTTAGTTATTACACCACATTAATTTATTTATATAATTTCTAGAGTAATTAAAAATAAAATTAAAATGAATATGAGGGCAAATGATTCCATTTTCCTAATGAGTGACCATATAGGATGGAAGCTGCATTTGAAAATATTACACTTTCCCTCACCAAGCTATCATGAGTAATGTAAAACATTTCAAAACATAAAAACATCATGAATTTTTAAAGAAGATGATGATGGAGTTATATATATTTTTTATTAAAAAGGATCACTAAATAAAGAATATTAAATGTACTATGTGTTAAGAATGTGGTATGATGCACCCATGGTAATTTCATAATAGAATAAGAATATATTTCTAATGTGGAAGGATTTTAAATATATATCATTTATATAGAACAGATATAAAGGGGTTATATGATAAAATGGAAGGTTTAAAGGTCCGAAAAAATGCTTTACCCATATTTCAATAACCCAACTATAAGGAATTATTGAATAATGAAAATCAATGTCCAAAAACAAGGACTAATAAGTTAATAAACATCAAGAAACACCAAGAACATGGGAAATAATGAATCTTATAGAATTTATACTAATGAAGTGGATCATTATAATTGAGGCACACTTATACTTTATTTTAGATATTATGATGGAATATTAGATTATTGTCATAGCCACTCTACTATATCTATGATGCTTTTTGAGAGTTTTGAATCACCACCCTAATTATTTCCTTGTTAGAGGAAAACTAATTTTTATTATTATTTAATCCTAAGTTAATTTTTGTATCTATTTTCATCACTAATATCTTATTATTCATCCTTTAGATTAATTTTATCTAATTTTAGCCATTGATTATCTACCACAATTTAGATCCACTATCAATAACTACAATAATTATGTCACATTTCATATCCTAAACACAAATCTGATTATTTATCTATTTAAGGAAAATTGTGATCTTCTTATCAAGATTAATTCAGTTATGGGAATTAATGCATAATCATGAGGTGATTTAACTAGTCTTATCAAAGATAGTGTGGTTGATATTTCATTATAAATTATATCTCGAGTCAGGACTATAATAAGAATATCATCATCTAATTCCATTTGTGATAGAAATTAAAATTTGGATGATTTAATTTATTTATTTTTGGTATAGTGTAATACCACAATATTTTAATATATAAGTTTTTCATTAATAAAAAAATATTTTAAATATCTTCCTCTGCATGTAACACTAATTCAAAATGAAACTACCAAAAAGTTTATTAATAAAATATTATATGTACTAAAATGTGACTTCTATAATATAGTCATTATGTTGGTGGATATAAATAGAGATAACCGCATTATGAAATTTATTTAGAATGAAAAATAAATTTAATTTTCAATACTAATGCATTTATAAAAAAATAATTTATTAGTTAACTATAATATACAAATATTTTTGGGCATAAAAATATATTTTACTAAAAAGATCCTTTTTATACACTATGCATTTTAGGATATTATTCTTAAATAATGATATTATAGATATTTATTTATAATATATGCACTAAAATACGCTTTCACCCATCCAATAATTATTACTGGGCAAGTAATAAATTAATTTTATTCTTATAATATAAAATTTTATTAACTGTTTTTATATTTTATTTGTATCTATAGTAAAATAAATTTTATCACTATTTAAAATTTTATTATTTAAATTTATCTTCATATTTTAAATCATAATGTTCAAATTATGTAAAAAGGGAAATAATATTTTAAAAAAAATTACGAAGGATAAATTTAATAAACATGGTAACTGTAAGAAGTGATCATTTTAAATAATTGTTTTTAGAAGAATTTTATAATTTATTTTCGATATAAATTAATATTATCACTTTTAAATAATTAATTTAATGTAATTTTTATTGATAAAAAATTAATGAAAATTTAATTTTACAAACACTTCTGTTTCCTTCAAGTACTTATAACCTTTCTTTTTAAAATATTTTATTCAAAGATTTAATTATGATGTTTTGGAGATTTTTTTAATATTTGAGACTATTTAGTAAGGTGGACGGTGGAAATAAATCTAACATAAGTTGCATTGATTTCCTAGGAAACTGGATCACAGGTTGTGGTTCTCAGGAGGGGGGAACATAGGTAGTGTATGATCCTAAATAATGTTGTATCCTTATCCAAGAAATCATACATCGTGGGGAAGTGGTCTATTTCACATTTGATTTTTCTAAATTGGAGACAAAACCATGTAGCTAATTAGAGAAATATTAATCCCTTCATGGTCGGTGCATGGTTTTTCTAATCGTGCTTCCAACACATATAGACATGTTTGAAGAAATAAAAAATTAAATCTTTAGTATAAATTTCTACTCGAAGACCAAATTCATTCTATTGTGACATAGTTTCTTCAAACTAAGTCTCTCCCATGATTAGTTTGGTGATTTAATATTCTTTATAGAGTGATTAAATTATTTCTGAGGACAATGGACCTATGAAACTAATGATATGTGTTCACTCTTAATCCCTTATTCATTAAGCTTCCTAATCTCATAAAAACTCATTTAATGTTCTGATATATTTTTATGACCATGTATAGATATATAGTTTTGGGTTTGATATGATGGGAATTATTATAGATCTGTCGAATGAGTTGGAAAAATAGTTTTTGTTTTCATAGATGAGTTGTAGTTTCATTTGGAATGTGACCTTTGAGGTAAGTGGTTTACTATGATGGAATTTATCTGTTGAATTGTGATTCTTCTATATGTATATATTTTTTCATAAATGGATTTTGATGTGTGTTACGGTTTCATGAGATTTTTTTGAATGAAGACAATTTTTAAATAAAGATTTGAGGAGTAGGGTTTTGAATTAAAACAAGAGGGCTTGCGAAAATGGTTTTGGGGTTGTTGTTTTGTGATTCATAAACTATTTGTGATTTATGAATTTCACTGAATTAAATTATTTAATATGGTAGGATCATAGAAAATGGAATCCTAGGTATTTATGTGGAATAATAAGATAATAATGTTAGGATTTCTATGATGAACTTGAAATGGATTTATTCTATTAAATTAACTGAACATTTGTTAGACATAATAGGGAGCCACTATCCAATGTTTCATCCTTACCAGTACCCCAAGATTTATCACCCAATGGGGTTTTTGCATGAACTTATTATGTCATAGATCATAGAGGTGTAAGGATCCCATTCAAAAATGAGTTAGTAGACCAAAGGTATTTTCCCAAATATACTATCTTGGTTAAATTCTTATCTATCTATTCCTTTCAATTTTTTTGGATTTTCTTCAAGGAAAGTGGAACATGAATATATCCTTCAATTTATTTATTCAGTCATGGTTTTGGAAATGTAATTTTGAAACCTGTATCTATGAATGATATGAAATTGGTTATTTCACCGTGATTGGTGTGGAACTATGTAAATAAAATTTTTTGTATTTATTTTTTAAAATGAGTTATGAAGGGTTGTTTAATTTTATTTACTTATGTAACACATGGTTGGACCCTACTTGGATTTTTTGTGATCACACCTTGCACATATCATTTAGTATATGAAGAATTTTTTTTCTGTAATAGGTAATGTAAGAATTTTGTTGGGGATGGTGGGTACCCAGGATAGAGGGGATGGGATGTAGGTGACTACATGGTCATATATAGACCGTAATGTCATATGAAGTAGGTATTTTGGTTTTTATAGTTGCTTTATTCATCAAATCAACTTCTATTTGGTCTATTTTAATAGATTGGACATGTTTTTGTTGCATGCCATTGTGTCATTTATTCTTGGTTATTTTATATATTAATTGTATGTCTGATATATACTATCTTATTTGGAAAAAAATCATTCCATAAGATATTCATAAATTCCATGGCACTCATTTCTAACCTGTGGTGATTGAGAACTATATTAATGCCTAGATACAAGCTTTTTCTGATGCCTGGTTTTATAGATGATCTGGTATTATTTGTAAAAAAATGGTATCAATGGAATATATTCATAGTTTTTTTGCAGTTGTTCAGGGTATACCAAATATAGTGTTATCGAAACTTATGTGTTAGGTTACAAGTGTGTTTATGCCTATCTCTTTTCATAAATAACCTTCTGTTGTCATGGTGGTTGGGAAAAGGTGTTGTAAGTCATTTCATGACATCACTTCTATATAAATGATTTAAATACCAGTTACTACTAGTGTCATGTAATTCAATGATGTTTTAAGTTTGTTGGTATTCTCTATTTTTTTTGTTGATAGTATAATTCCTCCTTGAATATGTCTCTTGAATATCTTGGAGGGTCTGGCATATAATATTTTGTATAATGATCCCCTAGTGTAAAAAAACCTTGTTGAGTCTATATTGTATGTGGTTTGTTCGGTGAAATGTGGAGCTAACCCCATTAAAGATCAAGATAAGAAAGTAGATCCATAACTTTGAGGAGGAATATATTGAGCCTTAGAGATTATCTACTAGAAGAATGACCCTCAACAAGTAGAAGATTCGTTGGAAAATACTAAAAATGATCATTTCATTCTTAGAAACCGTAGACTCAGTTAATGTTAATTATGTTTTTTTAAAATAAATTACTTGGAAGGAGATGGTGGGATATGGATGTATTAAAAAATTACGATTATAAATTGGAGTGAAAAGACATCAATTTAATCTTCTCTTAGCTGTTTTTTTCAGAGATATTGACAGAATAAAAGTTCATAGAGTCCCTCTCCCTTAAACAGGGTGATCAAATGATAATGGAGTATACCAACCACTTTCCTGAAAATGTATGTTTCTCACTAGTGTTTTTATTGTACAAACAGTTCGGGGCTTGTAGGTTTCAAATCAGTATATGAATGGACTCCTATTCATAGGAATTTATTCTGAATCTTTTCACCTATGATGATATTGTGGATATCGTACTACGGAATAGATTATCTAGCAAAGAAAGAATGGTCTAACTAGTTTTCCTCTATCATGACCCGTCCTCGGGGCCCATGTCGTGACTACCCCAAGCCCGCCATCCATAGGCCAGGGGCTAGCGACTAGCACCAATGGTGTAAATCTCGATAAAAAGGGAAGGCATTGCCTTTATAAAGTAAACAAACACCATAGAGTACACAAGCTGAGTAAACACTAAGTATACTGAGTACAAAAGTATGTTCTGAAAAGTAAATGGGCCAGAATACAAACCCAACTTAAAATAAAGTACAACTGAAAAAAAGGTACAACAATTGAAAAGAAAAGCAGTGAGTCTGAGTCATCCTCTAGAAATACCACCTGAAGTGTGGGTACATGTAGTTTCCTCTGCTCCTCGACTCTGGCTGTCCACTCCATATATGTCTCGTCCAGTGATCCACCTCCAAGTACCATCCTGATCCATGAGATCCCACATCGATCAACATTGTCCCTTGTCTGCATCCAACACGACGTAGTGCGGGAACAGCCCGTGTAAGGGTGAGTATATGCTACCCGGTAGGGACCCCGAGACCCCCAAAGGTCTCCCAGAATCCACGAAGTATAACCCACCAAGGAAAGATACAATCACAAAGTAACAACCAAATCTACTTAGGTATATGCCCATACATATACCTAAGTCATCTATTCCAGCTCGGCTCCAGCACACGAGCCCAAATACAACCCCGTCTACATAGGAAAACATAACCCATTCCACATAGGAATTCACAACCCAATCCACAATGGAAAGCACAACCCAATCCACACATTAAAGTACAAAAATCATATCAATGATAATGATTGTTTGTTAAGATTCAGCTCACACAGTTATACACTTCATAAGATGATAGATATGATCAGATTTAGCCACTGATTCATCTAAGTTGCCAGACCCACATAGGTTACAAGACCAGCTAAGCTGTCGGACCCACAAAGGATACAAGACCAGCTACTCTGCCAGACCCACATAGGATACAAGTACATAGTCAAATACTATAGGACCCACATAGGATACAAAAACAGTAGTCAAATACTGCCGGACCCACATAGGATACAAGAACATTAGTCATCATCGTCGAACCCACAAAGGATTCTAGTACGGTCGTCGTCGCTGCCGGACCCACGGAGGATTCCAGTACAATCGCCGTCGTCATCGCAGTCGCAGCGAGCTCTAGGGTTCCCACACACAACACGCTTGATTCCAGGAGGGTCCGTTCCATGAGCCAAGGGGTCGATACATCATCTGTCATGATGTCCAGAGTTGATGTATCACAAAGTTCCTCCTTGTCGAAAGGAACTCAATGCGACAGATGGCGCGTCAATCGGACGCTCGGTCTGAGAGTTATTGGCTTATTCGTCCCAGGGGCCCGGTTGGTTTTTATGATAAAACCAACCAGACCATACTCCAGCTGCATCCAAACCTCGAGTAGAGTAAGCCAAAATAATCGTCTCACTAAGAGAAATCCAACAATGTCGATGGCACATCAATCGGACGTCCGGAGCTCAAGTTATAAGCGTTTCCGCTCCGTGGGCCCGGTTGGTTTCGTGTTCGAACCAACTCGGATGAACCCATATTTCTCCTAAAACTTGAGTTAAATATACTGAAACGACCGTCTCGATCCAAGGATCACTACGCAACTGACGGTGCATCGACCTGAGGTCCGTAGCCCATGTTATGGGTGTTTGAATAGATCTGTCCAGAAATCATGGGGTTCGAGCCCGATCCCCCTGGGTCGGCCCGAACCAGGTCGACCCGACCTGGGTCTGGGTCCGGCCTGTTAGGGTGTGGCCCGGCTCGGCTTGCGCGACCCGACCCGGCGCGGGCGGCCCGGCCCGGCCCAGTGCGGGCCGCGGCTCGGCTCGACGCTGAGCTGGACGCGAAGGGGGGGAGGGCACCGCCCCCCTATTTTCTCAAAACGGCGGACCCCTGTGGGGTCCCCCCTAGGTAGATTCCGGGGGTTTCAAACACCTGGAATTCTTGGAAACGGTCGGAAATTAAGGCCGGCCGGTTGTGCCATGTAGGACCCGTGGGGGATCTCGCCTCCTTAAATGCCGGCGGCCAGCTTGGTCAGCCGCCTCCGACTGCTTCGCCGCGGCCCCTGTCTGACCGGCACGGCGCGGTGGCGCCGCGCCCCTCCACCACGGCCAGCCCCATCCACGGCCCCGTGATGCTCTGGCACCGTGCGGTGGCGCTGCGCCCCACCGTCGTGGCCCACTCTAGGTCACGGCCTCCTTCAGATTCACCAACGCGGCGCAACGGCGCCGCAGCCCGCTCCGGCCGCGGTTCTCTCGTTCCCGCGCGGTGCAATGACACCGCGTTGCCCCCATTCCAAACCACAATGAACACCAACCACAATGGGGGAGGAGGGTCGGCCGTGTTCGTGTTGTCCGACCTCCTCCCATTAATTTGATAACAAGTGTCCAAGAAATAAAGAAGAACATCAAAATAATAATCCTTGAACAATGAAACAACCCCTACCTCAATGTAGTTCATGGAATCTAGCATCGCGAAAAACGGCGTCGTGGGGTGTGGCTCCATATACATCGACGGAAGATGTCCGAGGAGGAAATGACGTCTCACACTGGCTATGGAGAGGAGAAGGAACAACGCATTGATCCCTTCGTGCGGTGTCGGCGTTCTTTGACGAAAAGTGTTGTTATTCCCTGAAGGTTGAAGCTCTTCGAAGGAACAACACAAGGGATCTCTCCTTTTCTTCCCACAGAAAAAGCCAAACAAAAAGAAAATAAGGCTTTGCCTTATTTTGTTTACTTATTCCAACAATTCAAAACTTCAAAAGTTGAATGCACATAATTAATTTTGAGTTGTCAAAACTAATGGTGTGCTAAGTTGGCAACATTAATGTGAGGGTGAGTCACATAATTTAAGAGGGGGTTTAGACGAGTTAGGGAAAATTAAATCGGTGGGGCTCGTGTGGGCACCACCTCACTAATATCCTATCAATTGGAGTTAGGATGTAGTGGGTCCCACCCCAACTTCCTCACATAGGTTGTAATTACATAGAGTAGATATAAAATTGTATCACATATTTTAATTCACTCTTCAATTAATCCATTTATTTAACAACACCTACTGAGCAAATACAACTCCATAAAATGTCTTCCTAAGTAATTACTGACGCTGCAGTTTTATCAGTGCCATCAGATTTTGATTACTAGCACCGCTTCAAAAGTTACAAAAACCCGCTCATTCATTCACTGAATGTACCCGAGAAAAACATCGTAAATTGATTTCGGGCACACTGAGCCTCAGAATCAGGTGCTGTCAAAAACAACGTACTCGTAAAATCCCAAAGAATTCAAGAAAAAAAATCATTGAAATTTACGGGTCTTTACATTACTTCCACCTCAGGGATTTACGTCCCTGTGAAGATACATCACAAACTAGGGGAACAAAGGAGGGTACTGAGCACACATCTGAGCCTCCCACTCCAATGTGCTCTCCTCGAGGTTCTCGTGCTGCCACCTGATGTGCACTAGAGGAATCGACCGCCCATGTAGGACCTGCTCCTATTGATCCTCGATCTCCATCGGGACCTCCACAATAGTCGCCCCATCATCGACGTCCATATCCCCATGTTCAATGATATGCATCGATTCGTGCACGTATCTCATCATCTGAGATACGTGGAAGATTTCATGCACCCGGTGCAACTGAGGTGGTAGAGCCAGGCGATAAGCAACCTCGCCTATCCTGCTGAGAACCTAGAATAGTCTGATGAAGCATGGAGATAACTTGCCACCCCGGACAAATCTCTGTAATCCACGTTGAGGTGAGACCCATAAGAAAATGTGGTCGCTATCCGCGAACTCTAGTGGTCTCCGCCTCCTGTCAGCATAAGACTTATGTCGGCTCTAAGCTGTCTTCATCCGCTCCTGGATGACTTTCACCTTCTCCGTCGTGGCCTGGACCATCTCTAGTCCCACAAGTGCTAACTCCCCAGGGTCTGTCCAGCACAGAGGTGATCTGTAAGGTCGGTCGTACAATGCCTCGTATGGTGTCGTCCTGATGGTGGAGTTGTAGCTGTTGTTGTATGCAAACTCCACCAAATGTAGGTGATCCTCCCAAATGCGACCAAAGACGAGGACACATGAACGGAGCCTCTCCTCGAGAGTCTGAATGGTCCTCTCCGTCTGACCATCCGTCTGTGGGTGAAAGGCGGTGCTCAAGCATAGATGCGTCCCAAATGCCTCTTGTAACCCCTTCCAAAGCCGGGATGTAAAGGGAGTATCTCTATCAGAGACGATATATGATAGCAAACCATGAAGTCGTATGATCTCTTGAATGTAGAGGTTTCCCAAGCTCTCCACTGTGCCCTTCTCTCTGATGGGTTAGAAGTGGACTGACATGGTGAGTTGATCGACGATCACCCAATTGGTGTCGTGTCCTCTGGAAGTACATGGAAGCCCAGTGACATAATCCATAGATATCTCGTCCCACTTCCACTCCGGGACCTCCAAGAGTTGTACCAATCCTGTTGGTACCTGGTGATTCGCCTTCACCTGCTGGTAGGTGAGGCATCGAGAAATGAACTCTACCACAACCTTCTTCATACCCGGCCACCAGTGCGGTCTTCTGAGATCCTGGTACATCTTCGCTACTCCTGGATGTAACGCTAATGGGGAAGTATGAAACTCTCTCAGAACCCCCTCTTGTAAAGCAGCTGGTACCATGGTACGTCCTCTTAAAAGGATGACGTGCTATCCTCCTATCGAGAATCCATCAGCTTCCTGTCCTAAGAAAATCTGTGCACGCCGCATCTCATAGTCAACATCCCCACGGTGTGCCTCTCTTACCCGCTAAAGAAGTGGTGGAGTGAGTGTGAGTGACTGAAGAAAGAATGCTCCATCTCTATCCATGAAGGATATCTGCAAATCGGCTAGCTTCTCTATCGCCACTCCAAGTAGTTGAATTCATGTCCTCCTACTGAGAGCATCGGCTACTACGTTCCCCTTCCCAGGAGTATAGACTATCTCAAAGTCATTTTCATGGAGGAACTCGAGCCATCTCTTCTATCTCAGGTTCAGGTCCTTCTGTAAGAAGATGTAATTGAGACTCTGGTGGATAGAGAAGACTGTAAAGCGCTCTCCCATCAGATAGTTCCACCACATCTTCAAAACGAAGACCACTACTGCTAACTCCAGGTCATGGGTAGCGTAGTTCTACTCATACTGCCTCAACTGTCATGATCCATAAGGGATCACTGCCTTCTCCTGCATCAGGACACACCTGAGTCTGGTCCCTGATGCATCACAGTAGACTACGTACCCTACTCCCTCCTCTGGTAGCCTCAAGATGGATGCACTGTTCAATCTCTATCTTAGCTCTTGGAAGCTCTGCTGACATCTATCTGACCACACGAAGGGTTTCCCCTTCTTCGTCAAAGCTGAAAGCGGTGCTACAACTATGTAGAAGTCTGACACAAATCTCCAATAGTACCCAGCCAGACCGAAAAAATTCTGAACCTCCATCACGCTCTTGGGTGGCTCCCAAGATAGAACTGCCTCTATCTTTGTAGGATTCACCGTAAATCCCAACTCATAGATGACGTTCCCCAAGAAGTGGACCTCACGTATCCAAAACTGACAGTTCGAGAGCTTACCCTAAAGCTGGTGCTATAGGAGTGTGTCTAGTACAACCCGTAAGTGGTAGGCGTGCTCCTCCTCAATGGTCAAATAAATCAATATGTCGTTGATGAAGACTACGACAAATAGATCGAGGTAAGGATAGAAGATCCTCTTCATGAGATTCATGAACACTGCTGGAGCATTGGTTTCTACGAAATGCATAACCAAGAACTCATAATGGCCACACCGACACCCGAAAGCCATCTTTTGCTCATCCTCGTCTCGAACTCTGAGATGATGATAGCCTGACCTGAGGTCTATCTTCGAGAACCATTGTGCTCCCTTGAGCTGATCGAAGAGGTCATCAATCCTCGGAAGTAAATACTTGTTCTTCATGGTCACCTGATTTAGGCGACGGTAATCAACACACAGTCGCATGCTCCTGTCTGCCTTCTTGGCGAACAAAATCGGTGAAGCCCAGGGTGAAACACTGGGTTGGATGAATCCATTGCCCTCCATGTCCTCCAGCTATACCCGTAGCTCTCAAAGCTCAGCGGGAGCCATCTGATATGCTGGAGTAGATATCAGGGATGTCCCAGGGTACAGGTCAATATAGAAGTCTACCTCTCTGCGAGGAGGTTGTCTTGGAACGTAGTCAGAAAAGACGTCCTCATACTGATCCACCACTACAGGAAAACTTGGAGTCTGCACGTCCAGTGCTCCTAGGATGAGGCTACACAACTGATGAGTGATCGGCTATCCTCTCCTCTGCGTGAGTCTATCCTGTGCTGCAAAGGCTCCCTTCTCGCCGGTGAAGGTGAACCTGCTCCCATCAGTGTGGACACACTGCACCTTGCACCAAATACCATCGATCTGAGCATGTACCGTAGATAACCATTCCATGGTCAAGATGACATCATAAGGCCCCGACGCCGCTACAAGATGATCCCAGCCGAAGCTCTCACCTCTATGAGTGAGCTCACACTTCTGGCACCAGTGCATAATCATCGAGTCTGCTCCTGTAGGAGTCTCTAACAATATGGATCAAGCCAACGGATCTGTCAGAATCCTTGAGCTCTAAACAAGGGCAGCGACAATGAAATAATGAATCGCTCATGTGTCTATAAGAACTACAGCAAGGGTTGAGTAGACATAGATAGTACCTCAAATCATATCTGGTGCGTTGTGGTCATAGGCCTCCACTGCCTGAAGCTGCGCCTACCTCTATCCGCCAGCTCCCTGTGGTCAGGGTGGACCTCCTGGTTGTGGTGGTGATAGAGCCTCAAAACGTCATCTACCATCTTCCATTCATCCAGCTCCTCTACCTCATCCACCTGCTCCCTACAGACCTCCACGGTCGAACCTATGCCTCTTCTTGGGTGGTCCCTCAACTGTCTGCTGCTCCTCTACATGGCGAGTCAGGCAGTCACGAGCCATGTGGCCCTACCCGCCGCATGCAAAGCACTGTCTGCTCCTCGGATGGCTTTCTCTGCGCTGTGTGCCCCGCACCTCTGATCCAGTATCCTCAAGTCGTCCCCCTGCGGGTCTGGTCCGCTTGGACCCTTGTGACATCCGTCGACTGTCAGCTGCAGAAAACTCCGCTACGTGCCGCCCTGCGGCAGGTCTCACTGCTGGTGTAGGCTCAGCAAGAAATCCTCTACAAGAAATGCTCCCTACAGTACTCATGCCTGCGTCGGAATGCTGAGGGAGATCATCAGTGCCCTGATCTCAATCCTTAGTCCCTGCTCGAAGGTTCGGGCCTGGAATAATGGGTCATGTACCATGTCCGTGGAGTAGTTCGAGAGGTTGGTAAATCTCTCTGAGTACTGGGCTACTGTCATGCTGCCCTGCCACAGCTGTAGTAGCTCCTAGATGTGCACTGCATGGAGGGTGGATTGAACGAACTCCAAGGGAAAGAGGCTCTCGAAGTCCATCCAAATAATAGATGTCTTGTCATGCACCTAGAGAATCAGGCTCCACCATCTACATGCTGCCGTGTGTGGGAGACTCTCCGCAAGGATCAAAATGAGGTTAGCTGGTATCCCCACTAATATGAAAACTCATACAACAGCCTCCAGCCAATCCTTGGCTGCCTGAGCATTCGTCTCCCCGCGGAACCTGGGTGATATCTGATGCTGAAACTCATGCAGTGCACTAAGGCAACGTGCACTATCAGCGGTGGGGGCTCGTGGCATCGTTGGCTCGGTGGGTAGAGGTACCGCCGGTGCCTCTGCTGTAATAGGGCCCTACACCGAGGCCTCATCACTCGGTGGGCTGCCATCTCGCACAGAGCTCAGAAACCTAGCTGGCTGCCATCATGGGGCCATATCTAAAAGATACAGGTGTTCCACGGTCAATACAGTATACCTAGTGAGCTGACACAAAGTAATCAAAAATAAAACTTTTGAAACACACATGCAATCAATGTTCTCATGCATTGAGTCGGAAATCAGAAGTCAGGGTCCTGTTGTATGGATACATCGACCGCCACACCAACACTAGACTCCCTGGACTGATTACCACACTGAATAACCTTAACACTATTGCTTAACATAGAAGAAAGATCAAAGTCCTGAGTTCTGCGGTAGAACCGAACTCCTCTAATACCAATTTGTCACGACCCGTCCTCGGGGCCCGTGTCGTGACTACCCCAAACCCACCTTCCATAGGACAGGGCATGGAAACTACCACCAAAGGAATAAATATCAATAAAAAGGGAAGGAATTTCCTTTATAAAGTAAAAAACACACCACAGAGTATGCAAGCTGAGTAGACACTAAGTAAACTGAGTACAAAAGTAAGTGCTGAAAAGTAAATGGGCCAGAATACAAACCCAACTGAAAGTAAAGTACAACTGAAAAGAAGGTACAAAAACTGAAAAGTAAAGAAGCGAGTCTGAGCTATTCTCTGGAAATCCCACCTAAAGGGTGGGTACAGGTAATATCCTCTGCTCCTCGGCTCCGGCTGTCCGCTCCCTGTACGACCCGTCCAGTTCCACGAGCTCCAACCTCGATCAGCAATGTCTGTCATCTGTATCCAACACAATGTAGTGCACGCGTAGCCCATGTTGGGGTGAGTATACGCTACTCAGTAGGGACCCCGAGACCCCCGAAGGTCTCCCAGAATCCACTAAGGATAAATCACAAAGGAAAGATACAATCATGAAGTAACAACCAACTCTACATAGGTATATGCCCATATATATACCTAATTCATCTATTCCAGCTCGGCTCCAGCACACGAGCCCAAATACAACCCAGTCCACATAGGAAAACGTAACCCATTCCACATAGGATTTCACAACCCATCCACACAGGAAAGCACAACCCAATCCACGCAAGAAAGCACAACAATCATATTGATGATAATGATTGTATGTTAAGACTCAGCTCATATAGGTATACACTTCGTAAGATGATAGAGATGATCATATGTAGCCACTGATTCATCTATGTTGTCGGACCCACATAGGATACAATACCAGCTAAGTTGTCGGACCCACAATGGATACAAGACCAGCTACTCTTCCAGACCCACATAGGATACAAGTACAGAGTCAAATACTGCCGGACCCACATAGGATACCAGAAAAGTAGTCAAATACTGCCAGACCCACATAGGATAGAAGAATAGTAGTCATCACCGTCGAACCCACAGAGGATTCCAGTATGTTCGTCATCGCTGCCGGACCCATGGAGGATTCAAGTATAGTCATCATCGTCGTCGCAGTCGCACCCAGCTCTTGGGTTCCCGCACACAGCATGCTCGATTCTAGGAGAGTTCGCTCCACAAGCCAAGTGTTCGATACATCAAATATCAAAAATACCATAGTTGATGTATCAAAAAGTTCGGCCTCATTGAAAGGAACTCAACGCAACAGACGACACGTCAATCGGACCCCCGGTCTCAGAGTTATTAGCTTATTCGTCCTAGGGGCCCAGTTGGGTTTTAAGCTAAAACCAACCGGACTGTACTCCAGTAGTGTCCAAACCTGGAGAGGAGTTATCCAAATTAACCTTCTTACTAAGAGAAATCCAATAATGTTAACAGGACATCAATTGGATGTCAGGAGCTCAAGTTATAAGTATTTCTGCTCCGAGGGCCCAGTTGGTTTCGTGTTCCAACCAACCCGGTCATACACAATGTTCTCTGAAACCTTCAGTGTAATATACTGAAATGACCGTCTCGATCCAAGGATTGCTACGCAACTGACGGTGCATCAACTGGAGGTCTGTAGCCCAAGTTATGGGCATTTGAACGGATCTGTCCGGAAATCAAGGGGTTCGGGCCCGGTCCGACCCGGCCCGATACCCCTGGATCGGCCCGGCCCAGCCCGGGCCGCAGCTCGGCTCGAGGCCGAGCTGGACGCGGGGGGGGGGGGGGGGGGGGGGTGACGCCCCCTTGTTTTCCCAAAATGGCAGACCCCTATGGGGTCCGCCCTAGGTGGCTGTCAGGGGTTTCAAACCCCCGTATTTATTGAAAACGGCTGGCCATTAAGGCATGCCGGTTGTACCACGTGGGACCCGTGGGGGGTCACGCCTCCTTGAACGCTGGTGGCCGGCTTGGCCAGGCCCCTCCTACTGCTCCTCTGCGGCCGATGTAACACCCGAGACTTTTATGTTATATAAATCATCAAAGGAATCTTTTTCTACACAACACTTGCTTGGCTTGCTTTACACGCAATCGCAACCTTCCTCGATAGCTTGCGTCGTACGCAATACCGAGTTTCACTAAACAACAATATGCTATTAAAACTAGTCGTTATGAATAGTAATAACCACTTTTTGAAATTTTATAAATTTTATTTTTCAAAATGGACTTCATTTTCGGACTCAGAATATCGAAATTAGCCTAGGGTGAAATTTTGGTATTTTTCTGAAAACTTTCAATTTTTGATGAATAGTGAAACCACTAAGTGGTAGGTTAAAAACTGAATTTTGCATAAAACTTAATTTTACCACTTCTGTGAATGGAATTTCAAAAATCCGAGAGACACGGTTAATATCAAGGACTAAAATGTGGTTCAATGAGATGAAAATAATTTTTTGGTGAATAGTAACTTTTTACTATTTTACCGCGGTTAATAGTAAATAGGGTAACTAAGGGTAAATATGATATTAATATTACCCTAACACATGTCCTAATTCTATTGGACAAGTGTAATTCGACCAAAAACAAACTTAGGAATAAAATATGACCATTTAGGCCCACTTGGATTAGATTAGGACATTTATTATTAATTTATTTAAAGAAGGGTTAAAATAGTTAAAATCAAAGTTTAATAAGTAAATCATTTTTAATATGGGGTTATACATAAGATAAATTCAATTGTAAATATTAATTAGAAAGCTAAAAAGATTTCCTACATGATGATATTTTATTTGTAATTTTTAGACATTAAATAATTTAATTTATTTATGACATAATGATGATGCAGTAATTATCTTATTAATGAAATATTGACATAATTGATGTTATAAACACCAAAATAAATATAATTTGAGACTTTTTATGAATTCCACTAATTTTCTAGGTTACTATGATATATTAGTATTGATTTAATCAACTTGGTTCGAACATATAATTCTGTTATGACTTTCAAACAAATCATATATCAAATAGTGTCAAAATTGACACAAAATAGTTTTTAAATCAAATATTATATTATTAATTGTTATTTTATTCCTAAAAATCTAAGGTTCGGCCAAATGACTTAGATAAGGATATATATATTAATAATAAACAATTTGGGGTTCGTTTGGCATGTTATAGTAAGTGTATTAACCATATAGTGAAAGAAAACAAAAAGACATGGTAAAAGTTAAATTATTTAACTTAGAGTTAAATTTAATTGATAAGGTTAAAATAATATCCTAAACTTGTCTAAATTCTATTGGTTGATAGGATTTCTACCCATCCCCACTTTAGCTTCGAAATAAGACCCTTTGGAACCATTATAAACCGATTTTGACTTTAATATAAAATAATATTTTGAGATATTCCTAAGGTGCCCCTCTCCTCCCTTATAAAAGGGCACCTCCTCCCCCTCCTCCTCACACCAATTTGAGCACTCAAGCTCGGCCAACCCCTGCCATTTTCCATTCTCCACTTCCCTAGAATAATCCTAGAGGTCCTGGTCTTCTCCAAAGACCAATCTTAGTTCCTTAAGTGGAGGATTCAAAAAGGCGTTCCAAAGAAGAGGTAATATCCATTACCGATCTTTTCAATTTCGTTCTTCTTCAACTTCTTCTTCTTTAGTTGTTTCATGATAAAGTAATAACATAAGTATTACTTACATACTGATATGTTATTATAAATATGAAACAACCCTAATTCACCTTCTATCCATCCTACGGAAAAAATGAAATCACCGCGCGTGCGTACGTACGGAATACCGTCTCCACGCCGTGGTGTAATCTATTTTCCACCATCACCTTACAAGGATGGGTATAATGGTGTAATGAGTAACTATATATGATTATTATTAAGTAATATTGATACTGAAATAATATATATATATATACTCCAATACAATTCCACGATCATAGGAACGATATCATCACTCGTGCGTACGTACGGAATACCGTCTCCACGATGTGATGCGACTCGTTCTACATGATCTTCATTTCATAATGATTGTATAAATGAATTGAATGAATGAATATGGTATATACTACACTAATACCATTCTTGAAATGAATTATCTATAACCTAAATATAAGAATAAGAATTTATTCGACAAAACACGCATAAGAACAAAAAGTTATAAAGACCCGAGTAACAAGTAACAATGAAATATTACTAACAAGAAGCTAATAATATGACCATATATGATCTCATATCAATATGTATGATTCTGGAATAAGTCAATAACATTATTTAAACCATTATACAGGAGCTTCGGACACGTACAAAGCTAATCGGACCTAAGGTAAGGGAAATATCACAATCTCATTTTTATCCGAGATTGTTTATTCGTAAGTATTTACTGGGGTGTATTTTATCATCCACATCCATGTTCCCTCAATATGTAATATTGTTTCCATCCACTTGAAATAGTTTAAATCGAATTTTACCCTTAGGTGAGTTTTTAGTAAAGAATATGAAAGGAATCTTTTGTCGTTTTTCCGTACGAGGTACTTTTTGACTTTTCCGACAAAAGTACGAAGAATGTTTTTTTTAACTTATACGGCATGAATGGATTTTTAAAACATTACTTCAAAGAAGCTTCCTTTACAAGTTTTCAAGTTTATTTTTAATCAACTTCTTTTATTTTAAAGTTGTATGACATGTTATGAAAGGAAAAATGTTTTTGAAGAAGAAAGGATATTTTCCTCAAGAATTCAATTCAAGTGTTTTATCAAAATTATTTTCCATCTAAGATAATAAAGGGTTCTGTTTCTATCCATATTTTTACATTGGTCTGACTATGTTGTGATGGAATTATGTTTATGAATTCCTTTATCATATATGAATTGATTTATGATGTCATGATGTTTCAAGAATCCCATTTTTGTTATATGTGTTATGCGATGATGTATGTTTTATGATTATGTGGCACACATAAGAAAGGATTCATTATAAGATGGGTGGGACCTATATCTCCCTCCAATGCATTGGGTAAAGATTTTATATCTCATGAGATAGACATGGCTGGAACGGAAGGTTATTTCGGTTCAGTGATACAGGACTGAAACGAGGAGTGAACTCGGTTCAGAAAGGGACTTTGTCCACTAAGATAGTCTTGGCAATGAGTCATGACTAACAAGAAATGATCTCCATGATTATGTGTGCATGCCACAAAGTTTCAAGTTTTATGTTATGATTTTGGGGATCTCATTTTCACTTCTATGATTTATTCCATGTTAAGATATTATGATCTCTTTTGCAGGTTTTGATTTTCATAAAGATATGATATGATTTTTATTTCCTTTATTTGCCCTTGCTGAGCATTTGAGCTCACCCTTTTATGTTTTCTTTTCCCCAGGCCAGGAAGATGGATATTAAGTAGAATATGCTAAAAGGGACCCTAGATATGATGAAATAAATGGGAGACACTGTAGAAGATTTATGAACCAGTTGTTTATATTTCCCAGTTTTTAAAGACACTATACCTATACGGTCCTTTGTGGTTTTGTCATATGTTGTAATAAGTGTGCTTCAATTTTGAAGTATTAACAATGTATGTAAAGTGTGGGTCGTTATAGTTGGTATCAGAGGAAAGGTATAGTCAACCTTTGGAAACTAGGATGTGAAAGCCTTAGTAAGAACCCTAAGAATAAGTCTAAGCATAGAACACAATCTTAGAAATGGCCATGAATAACCTAGGATAAGACCATAAGCATGAAAATTTTATTCTTGAATTATGTGGTTTCCTATTATAATTAGTGTTGCTCACACTATTCTTCTTGGTTTTAGTCAATGGCTGGAACCCGAAGGAACCGTGTTAATGCGGAATGCGATGGGCAATGCAATGATTGTCCCCCTGAGCAACCAAACGATATGGGAGCTGGAATGCAAAATCTTGTAGCCATGCTCACGCAACTTTCTCAAGCTATGAATCATGCAGGATTTCCAAACGAACAAAGGAGGGAGCAACATTCTGTTGAATCCTTCATGAGGCAGCATCCACCATCTTTCAGCGGGTCTACTGATCCATTAGATGCTGAACAATGGATTAGTACTACTGAAAAGATATTTTCAGTTCTTCAATGTTCTGAGCATGATAAAGTCATCCTAGCAATGTATCGTTTGGAAGGAGATGCAGATCAATGGTGGAATCTTGTTAAGAATACAAGGCAAAGGGATGAAATTGAGTCTATGGAATGGGACGAGTTCAAGAACTTGTTTTTCAATAAGTACTTCCCTCGTATTCTCCGAACAAAGATGGAGAAAGAGTTCCTTGAACTGAAGCAAAGGGATGATGAATCTGTTAGTACCTATGAAGCAAATTTTACAAGACTTGCAAGGTACGCTTCTGGTATTATTATCCAACCTGAGAGAAAGATCGATCGATTCTTTAGTGGCTTAAAACCAAGTCTTCGAAGGGCGTTAGCCATAAGGGACTTCAATAGCTACGAGGAAATCGTTCGATGTGCTCTCAAAGTCGAGATGGAGATTGGAGTAACCCATCAGTCACATGGGTTTGATAAGAAGAGGAAGATGGAATTCAAAGAAAAATCTAAAGAGCACGCGGAAAAGAAGATGAACTTTCCCTTATGCTCAAAGTGTGGAAAGAAACATGGAGGGATTTGTCTTAAAGGGACAAGTAAATGTTTTAAATGTGGAAAGGAAGGTCATCGGGCATTTGAATGCCGTGATAATGGGAAGAAGATGTCTAATGATGCAAACAAAGGAAGGGATACATAGAATGAACCTACTACACTTCAATGTTTCAAGTGCAAGGAGATGGGGCATTATGCCAATCAATGCCCAAATCCAAGGGTTGATGATGATGGTCGACGTCAACAAAATCTTAAGGCTAAAGACAAAGGAAAGTCACATGCAATTTCTATCAGCGATGTGGAGTACGATAACGATGTGGTGAAAGGTACACTTACCATCCATTCTAAAGTAGCAAATATTTTATTTGATTCTGGATCCACCCACTCTTTTATTTCTGAAGACTTTTCTAAGGGTATCACCGTATTACCTCAACAATTAGATGTTGAGTTAGCCGTGACAACACCTAATGGCACATCAATCGCATCAAAAGTTTATAATTCTTCTCCGATCGAAGTTTGTGGGAAAGTGCTTCCTGCAAATCTTGTGATCCTTCCTTTAGTGGAATTTGATGTGATTCTTGGCATGGATTGGCTTTCTCTACATGGAGCTCATATCAATTGCCAAAGAAGGGAAGTCACATTTCATATTCCAGATCAATCTACGATCGTCTATCAATGCAAGGATGAACATAACCTTCCAGTGGAAATTTCTTCCATCTTATGGGTATTGATTCCACTAAATGAAGGTTATTTATCTCAAATGGTTGGTGAGAAACTCACGATTAAGAATATGCCCATTGTATGGGAGTTTGATGATGTCTTTCCGGAGGAATTGCCGGGTCTTCCACCAAATCGTGAAGTTGAGTTTTCAATAGAACTCGTATCGGGTGCTTTGCCTATTTCAAAGACACCTTATAGAATGGCCCCAATTGAGTTGCAGGAATTGAAGAAGCAACTCCAAGAGAATCTTGATAAGGGATTCATACGCCCTAGTGCGTCACCTTGGGGAGCACCTGTTCTATTTGTTAAGAAGAAAGATGGATCAATGAGACTCTGCATTGATTATCGAGAACTTAACAAGATCACTATCAAGAACAAATATCCTCTCCCACGCATTGATGACTTATTTGACCAACTACGCGGAGCTCAATACTTTTCCAAGATTGATCTTCGTTCAGGGTATCATCAATTAAGGGTCAAAAGGGAGGATATACCAAAGACGGCTTTCTGTACAAGGTATGGACACTATGAATTTATAGTGATGCCATTTGGTCTTACTAATGCCCCTGCTATCTTCATGGATCTAATGAATAGAGTCTTTAGAGACTATCTTGATCAATTTGTGGTAGTCTTTATAGATGATATTCTTGTCTATTCAAAGAGCAAGGAAGAGCATGAAGATCACTTGAGAATTATATTGAAGACCCTGAGAAAAGAGAAGCTTTATGCCAAATTTACCAAGTGTGAATTTTGGCTTCAAAAAGTTGCATTTTTGGGTCATATAATCTCAAAAGAGGGGATATCTGTGGATCCAGCAAAAACAGAGGTTATCGAAAGATGGTTGAGACCAACCACAGTAACTGAGATCCGAAGTTTTCTTGGTTTGGCTGGATATTATCGACGTTTTGTAAAAGATTTTTCACGATTATCTAATCCACTCACCAAGTTGACTCGGAAAGGAGTTAAGTTTGTCTGGACAGAGGAATGTGAAGAGAATTTCAAGGAGTTGAAAAGAAGGTTATCCAGTGCACCTGTGCTCACACTGCCTTGTAGTGGAGAAAGGTTTGTGATCTACAGTGATGCATCCAAGAAGGGATTGGGGCGTGTTCTTATGCAAAATGATATGGTGATAGCTTATGCCTCACGACAGTTGAAAATCCATTAGCAAAATTACCCAACACATGATTTGGAGTTGGCTGCGGTAATCTTTGCATTAAAGATTTGGAGGCATTACCTTTATGGTGAAAGGTGTGATATTTATACTGATCATAAAAGTTTAAAGTATATTTTCACACAAAAGGAGTTGAATATGCGCCAAAGAAGATGGTTGGAGCTGATTAAGGATTATGACTGCTCAATCCATTACCACCCTGGGAAAGCAAACAAGGTGGCAGATGCATTAAGTCGACAAGACCATGCTAGTTTATCCATGATGAGGATCAAAAAAGATCCAATATTTATGGATTTACAAAGGATGGATCTTGGAATTATAATGGAAGGGGAAAAATCTTATCTTTCTCAAATGAATGTTCAACCATCTATACATGTGAAGATTAAAGAGGCACAGAAAGAAGATGTCGAGTTACAAAAGAAGGTGAGAAATGTTCCTGAATTCAACCTTGATTGTGATGGGATAATAAAGTTCAGGAATCGGGTTTGTGTTCCTCCCATCCCCGAATTAAAGAAAGAGCTGCTGGATGAGGCTCATAGTTCTTCATTCTCTATTCATCCTGGAAGCACGAAGATGTATAGGGACCTGAAAGAGTACTTCTGGTGGGATGGCATGAAAAGAGATGTTGCTGAATATGTCTCTCGATGCTTGGTTTGTCAACAAGTTAAAGCTGAGAGACAGAAGTCTAAGGGGATGTTACAACCATTACCCATACCCGAATGGAAATGGGAAAACATCACTATGGACTTTGTCATAGGACTTCCTAAAACATCCAAAGGCAATAATGCTATCTGGGTCATAGTTGATCGTCTTACAAAGTCTGCACACTTCATTGCTATTAGAGAGGATTTCTCTCTAGATCAGCTTGCCAGGATATATGTAAAGGAAGTGGTAAGATTGCATGGAGTACCACTTTCTATTATATCTGATCGGGATCCGAGATTTACCTCGAAGTTCTGGCGAAGTCTTCAGCATACTCTGGATACAGAGTTGAGTTTCAGCACTGCTTATCATCCCCAGACAGACGGTCAGTCTGAGAGAACAATTCAAACCCTAGAAGATATGTTGAGAGCTTGCTCTATGGATTTCAAAGGAGGTTGGGATCAACACCTACCTTTGGTGGAATTTTCTTATAATAATAGCTTTCACTCCAGTATTCAAATGGCTCCTTATGAAGCTCTCTATGGAAAGAAATGCAGGACTCCAACTTGCTGGGATGAAGTTGGGGAAAGAAAGCTATTAGGACCTGATCTCGTTGATGAAATGGCAGAAAAGGTCAGATCTATTCAACAACACATAAGAGAAGCTCAGAGTCGACAGAAAAGTTATGCCGACAATCGAAGAAGAGACCTAGAGTTTGAAGTGGGTGATAAAGTGTTCTTACGAATATCTCCCTGGAAGAGGGTTATGAGATTTGGAAAGAAGGGGAAGTTGAGCCCTAGATATATCGGTCCTTTTGAAATACTGGATCGTGTTGGGAAGGTAGCTTACCGATTGGCGCTTCCACCGAATCTCTCTCAAGTTCACGATGTGTTCCATGTATCTCTCCTGAGAAAGTACATACCAGATCCTTCACATGTACTCAGCTCAGAAGTTGTACCGCTGGAGCAAGATCTTTCTTATGAAGAACAGCCGATAGAGATTCTGGATCGTAGAGAAAAAGTCCTACGAAACAAGACCACTCGCTTGGTGAAAGTTTTATGGAGAAACCACCAACTTGAAGAAGCTACATGGGAGCTTGAGGATATGATGAGGGAGAAGTATCCTCATTTGTTTGTTGCAAAGTGACGAATTTCGAGGGCGAAATTCTTTTTAAGGGGGGTAGAATGTAACACCCGAGACTTTTATGTTATATAAATCATCAAAGGAATCTTTTTCTACACAACACTTGCTTGGCTTGCTTTACACGCAATCGCAACCTTCCTCGATAGCTTGCGTCGTACGCAATACCGAGTTTCACTAAACAACAATATGCTATTAAAACTAGTCGTTATGAATAGTAATAACCACTTTTTGAAATTTTATAAATTTTATTTTTCAAAATGGACTTCATTTTCGGACTCAGAATATCGAAATTAGCCTAGGGTGAAATTTTGGTATTTTTCTGAAAACTTTCAATTTTTGATGAATAGTGAAACCACTAAGTGGTAGGTTAAAAACTGAATTTTGCATAAAACTTAATTTTACCGCTTCTGTGAATGGAATTTCAAAAATCCGAGAGACACGGTTAATATCAAGGACTAAAATGTGGTTCAATGAGATGAAAATAATTTTTTGGTGAATAGTAACTTTTTACTATTTTACCGCGGTTAATAGTAAATAGGGTAACTAAGGGTAAATATGATATTAATATTACCCTAACACATGTCCTAATTCTATTGGACAAGTGTAATTCGACCAAAAACAAACTTAGGAATAAAATATGACCATTTAGGCCCACTTGGATTAGATTAGGACATTTATTATTAATTTATTTAAAGAAGGGTTAAAATAGTTAAAATCAAAGTTTAATAAGTAAATCATTTTTAATATGGGGTTATACATAAGATAAATTCAATTGTAAATATTCATTAGAAAGCTAAAAAGATTTCCTACATGATGATATTTTATTTGTAATTTTTAGACATTAAATAATTTAATTTATTTATGACATAATGATGATGCAATAATTATCTTATTAATGAAATATTGACATAATTGATGTTATAAACACCAAAATAAATATAATTTGAGACTTTTTATGAATTCCACTAATTTTCTAGGTTACTATGATATATTAGTATTGATTTAATCAACTTGGTTCGAACATATAATTCTGTTATGACTTTCAAACAAATCATATATCAAATAGTGTCAAAATTGACACAAAATAGTTTTTAAATCAAATATTATATTATTAATTGTTATTTTATTCCTAAAAATCTAAGGTTCGGCCAAATGACTTAGATAAGGATATATATATTAATAATAAACAATTTGGGGTTCGTTTGGCATGTTATAGTAAGTGTATTAACCATATAGTGAAAGAAAACAAAAAGACATGGTAAAAGTTAAATTATTTAACTTAGAGTTAAATTTAATTGATAAGGTTAAAATAATATCCTAAACTTGTCTAAATTCTATTGGTTGATAGGATTTCGACCCATACCCACTTTAGCTTCGAAATAAGACCCTTTGGAACCATTATAAACCGATTTTGACTTTAATATAAAATAATATTTTGAGATATTCCTAAGGTGCCCCTCTCCTCCCTTATAAAAGGGCACCTCCTCCCCCTCCTCCTCACACCAATTTGAGAACTCAAGCTCGGCCAACCCCTGCCATTTTCCATTCTCCACTTCCCTAGAATAATCCTAGAGGTCCTGGTCTTCTCCAAAGACCAATCTTAGTTCCTTAAGTGGAGGATTCAAAAAGGCGTTCCAAAGAAGAGGTAATATCCATTACCGATCTTTTCAATTTCTTTCTTCTTCAACTTCTTCTTCTTTAGTTGTTTCATGATAAAGTAATAACATCAGTATTACTTACATACTGATATGTTATTATAAATATGAAACAACCCTAATTCACCTTCTATCCATCCTACGGAAAAAATGAAATCACCGCGCGTGCGTACGTACGGAATACCGTCTCCACGCCGTGGTGTAATCTATTTTCCACCATCACCTTACAAGGATGGGTATAATGGTGTAATGAGTAACTATATATGATTATTATTAAGTAATATTGATACTGAAATAATATATATATATATACTCCAATACAATTCCACGATCATAGGAACGATATCATCACTCGTGCGTACGTACGGAATACCGTCTCCACGATGTGATGCGACTCGTTCTACATGATCTTCATTTCATAATGATTGTATAAATGAATTGAATGAATGAATATGGTATATACTACACTAATACCATTCTGGAAATGAATTATCTATAACCTAAATATAAGAATAAGAATTTATTCGACAAAACACGCATAAGAACAAAAAGTTATAAAGACCCGAGTAACAAGTAACAATGAAATATTACTAACAAGAAGCTAATAATATGACCATATATGATCTCATATCAATATGTATGATTCTGGAATAAGTCAATAACATTATTTAAACCATTATACAGGAGCTTCGGACACGTACAAAGCTAATCGGACCTAAGGTAAGGGAAATATCACAATCTCATTTTTATCCGAGATTGTTTATTCGTAAGTATTTACTGGGGTGTATTTTATCATCCACATCCATGTTCCCTCAATATGTAATATTGTTTCCATCCACTTGAAATAGTTTAAATCGAATTTTACCCTTAGGTGAGTTTTTAGTAAATAATATGAAAGGAATCTTTTGTCGTTTTTCCGTACGAGGTACTTTTTGACTTTTCCGACAAAAGTACGCAAAATGTTTTTTTTAACTTATACGGCATGAATGGATTTTTAAAACATTACTTCAAAGAAGCTTCCTTTACAAGTTTTCAAGTTTATTTTTAATCAACTTATTTTATTTTAAAGTTGTATGACATGTTATGAAAGGAAAAATGTTTTTGAAGAAGAAAGGATATTTTCCTCAAGAATTAAATTCAAGTGTTTTATCAAAATTATTTTCCATCTAAGATAATAAAGGGTTCTGTTTCTATCCATATTTTTACATTGGTCTGACTATGTTGTGATGGAATTATGTTTATGAATTCCTTTATCATATATGAATTGATTTATGATGTCATGATGTTTCAAGAATCCCATTTTTGTTATATGTGTTATGCGATGATGTATGTTTTATGATTATGTGGCACACATAAGAAAGGATTCATTATAAGATGGGTGGGACCTATATCTCCCTCCAATGCATTGGGTAAAGATTTTATATCTCATGAGATAGACATGGCTGGAACGGAAGGTTATTTCGGTTCAGTGATACAGGACTGAAACGAGGAGTGAACTCGGTTCAGAAAGGGACTTTGTCCACTAAGATAGTCTTGGCAATGAGTCATGACTAACAAGAAATGATCTCCATGATTATGTGTGCATGCCACAAAGTTTCAAGTTTTATGTTATGATTTTGGGGATCTCATTTTCACTTCTATGATTTATTCCATGTTAAGATATTATGATCTCTTTTGCAGGTTTTGATTTTCATAAAGATATGATATGATTTTTATTTCCTTTATTTGCCCTTGCTGAGCATTTGAGCTCACCCTTTTATGTTTTCTTTTCCCCAGGTCAGGAAGATGGATATTAAGTAGAATATGCTAAAAGGGACCCTAGATATGATGAAATAAATGGGAGACACTGTAGAAGATTTATGAACCAGTTGTTTATATTTCCCAGTTTCTAAAGACACTATACCTATACGGTCCTTTGTGGTTTTGTCATATGTTGTAATAAGTGTGCTTCAATTTTGAAGTATTAACAATGTATGTAAAGTGTGGGTCGTTATAGCCGAAGGCCACATCCCTTATCCAACCGGCGTGGTGTGACGGCGGCGTGCCCCTCCGTCGCGGCTCGCCCTGGCCGCGGCCCCTTGATGCTCCGACGCGGCGCGATGGGAACACGCTCCTCCTCTGCTACTCGCTCTTGGCCGAGGCCTCCTTCAGCTTAACCGACACTATGCGATGGCGCCACGCTCCTTCGCAAGGTCCCACTCTGTCCGCGGTTCTCTCGTTCCTGTGCGGTGCGACGACACCGTGTCGCCCCCGTTCCAAACCACAACGAAGACCAACAACAAAGGGGGAGGAGGTTCAGCCCTATTCATGCGGTCCAACCTCCTCCCATTATATTGATAACTAGTGTCCAAGAAATAATGAACAATGTCAAAATAATAATCCTTGAACGATGAAACAACCCCTACCTCAAAGTTGTTCGTGGAAGCTAGCATCGCGGAAAACGGCGTCGTGGGGTGTGGCTCCATATACGTCGACGGATGATGTCTGAGGATGAAATGACGTCTCACACCGGATGCGGAGAGGAGAATGACTGTTTTGTCGATATCTTCTTGCGGTGTCGGCATTCTTCGATGAAGAGGGTTGTTCTTCGCAGAAGTTTGAAGCTCTTCAAAGGAACAACACAAGGTCTCTCTCATTTTCTTCCCACAGTAAAATCCAAACAAAAATAAAATAAGGCTTTGCCTTATTTTATTTACTTATGCCAACAATTTAAAACTTCAAAAGTTGAATTGATCTAATTAATTTTGAGTTGTCAAAATTAATGGTGTGCTAAGTTGTAAATATTAATGTGAGGGTGAGTCACATAATTATATAGGGGAGGTTTAGAGGAGTTAGGGAAAATTGAAGGGGTGGGGCTTATGTAGGCCCCACCTCACTAATATCCTATCAAGTGGAGTTAGGATGTAGTGGGTCCCACCCCAACTTCCTCACATAGGTTTTAATTACGTAGAGGAGAAATAAAATTGTAACACATATTTTATTTCACTCTTCAATTAATCCATTTCTTTAACAACACCTCCTAAGCAAACGCAACTCCAGAAAAGGTCTTCCTAAGTAATTACTGGCACTGTGGTTTCATCGGTTCCCTCGGATTTCGATTCCAAGCACCAGTTCAAAAGTTTAAAAAACCCGCGCATTCATTCACTGAACATACCCGAGCTAAAGTTCTTAAATTGATTCCGGGCACACCAGGCCTCAGTATCAGGTGCCGTCAGAAACTGCGTACTCTTAAAATCAAAAAGAATTTATGAAAAACAAATTCATTGAAATTTAAGGATCTTTACATCCTCCCACGCTCTTTGTAAATTCATGAATCTATTGTGAGAAAATTGGTATTATAGTGATTATCAAAAATTTAGTTTCATTGTTTTCCAACAACACATTCATCCCACATCATCCCCATCTAGTCAGGGACCTATAACTTATTCTTAATGTGAAAAGAAAGGTCCTATGAAAAAAACTTTATGAAACATCTGCAAAATTTTCTAACTTGTGTATGTTGTGTCCATTTTCATATGTTATTCTATGCTCGCTTAGTTGTTAAATTTTAATGGTTAGTTTGAATATTTTTTGCTAAATACGTTGTAGACAATGGAATAATCCCCTGGGGAAGTGGATCCAAGTCCCACTTTAATGGCTCGGGTTTGTCCAGTTTATTCCTTTGCTAAAATCTGGTGTTTGAAGTGTTATGGGAGGTAAAGGCCACTTATTCCCAAGAATTTTCCTAATTTCTAATTCTCTGAACAATGTTTCCAGTTTTGTTAACAATGTTTTCAATGAGACAAATGTGAACAGTGTTTTTGGTGATGTGAAAAACACTTTCCATGCCTCATCATCAACTATTAGTGATTTATATTAAACTATCAGTGATCCATCTGTTGGTGAGTCATCTTTGACTATCAGTGAGTCATCTGTTTGTGAGTCATATTCATCTATTAGTTTTGATGATTCATCTTCATCTATCAGTGTCAGTGATTCATATTCATCTATTAGTGTCAGTGAGACATCTTCATCTATCCATGTTGGTGAGTCATATTCATCTGTCAAGGAGTCACCTTCATCTATTAGTGTCGGTGACTAATTTTCCTCTATCAGTGTCTGTGATTCATCTTCATCTGTCGGTATCAGTGATTCATCTTCATTTGTTGGTGTCAGTTTTTTATCTTCATCTATAGGTGTTGGTGAGTCATCTTCATCTACCAGTGATTCATCTTCAACTGTTAGTGTCGTCGAGTCATCTTAATCTGTCGGTAGGTGTTATAGTGTTTCTAGATCAACTAGTGAACATTGTTTCCATCTTTCTAGAGTTCTCAAATTTGAATTTTTCTTTGACATAAAAACATTCAAAGCCATGTTTTAAGGTATTGAAGGCCGATTTAAATCCCATTACTCATATCTTAATATATATAAGGATACAGGTGCCTTTAATTGGTTAAGCTGTATAGTCTTGAAAAGATCCACCATTAATGGAAAATCTAAATGGTATATAGACATATTCTCTTTTTATATTTTCAAAAGGCTAAGATACATTTTTCATTATTTTTCAATATTTTTTTTCTTAGTAAAAGGCACCCAAAAACTTTATTTACTGAGGATACATGTGATTGTGGTGTGGAATTTGTATTGGGTTTTCTCGGGAGTTATTCCTTATACCGACACACCTCCTGTTTTAGTGCAAGCATCATGTGTCGATTTGTCTTCGATAGAAGGTGTGTTATATCTCTTTTATTATGTATTATTCAATCTATTTCATCCATTTTCTACTTAAAATGTTATGGAATATTTTATCTATATTTCTAATATACCTTTCTTAGGTGTTGGTTGATGTGGTTTTTTTGTGGCGTCCTCATGTGGATGCAGTCATTGTAGGGGAGGTGATCAACACCCATTATGTTGGCCAATTATAAGAAAAATAATGATAAAAATATTTTGAGGTAGGGGATTCTTGTCGTATCTATTATATTATATGATGTTTTAGATTTATCATCTTTTAGACACCAGATCGTAATGAAATTTACATAATAAATATTTTAACAGGATTGAAGAATTGGAATCTATTGTATGTTATTGGTTTATACTTTGATAATAGTTTTCCTCTTGTTTTCTAGATCATGTTATATCAATTCTCATATTTTTTAGCCAGTACTTCCTGATGAAAATTGGTAAAGAATGTAATGTTGAGATTAATTGTAAATTAATTGGCCAAAGATAAAGAGGGATGTTAAATGAATCTTGTTGTTGTTGTTTTGATTTGATGATAATCAAATGGATGAAATTATGCATGTTTAAATGAATCAGTTAATTCAATATGGAATAATGAACTAGTTGTGTTATAGATATAATGAATTTAAGGGTTATGAGTTACCCTTTTGCTAGTAAAGGGCATTCTCATTATTATTTGAAGCTATTAGTATTCATTATGAGTGAAATTTGAATGCCTTATTTAGGGATAAGAGCCTAGTTGATATGTTGTTAGTAACATACTACTTGTGTTATGGTGTGAGCCCTGAATGGATGAGCATGGAGAGCTATTTTAGTTTGTGGGGACATGTAGGCCCAGTAGTTTTGGTCGTATAAGTTGATGACTAGAGTGTTGAGATGAATCGGTGTATGTATGTGGGTATCTGGGAGGACACTATAGATGATGAAACGTGTTGGATATGAATGTTTGATGCTTATTAAATCTTTTTTTTTTGTTTACCTAATTTACTCTCCTCAATTAATGAGGCAGATAGTCATTCTTACCCTCCATAAAAAATAGTATATTATGCATGGGGTATGAAACGTGCTTTCCATGTTTAACTTCTTGTAGGTGGATGGGCCTATATTGAAGCTATAAGTAGAAAATACTTAACGGGTATTTCATCTACTCACCGCGTTGATCCCATTGTGTGTTGTATCTTAAAATTCTTTTATAGAATGAATATTAGTTATGGAAGAAGATAATTATGTTAAAATATGATAGAATAAATGATAACACATGGGGTTGGAGTTTGATGAGATGCAATGTTGAGGTAATTATTTATAATAAAATATGGACTTGGTTTGGTTATGCCCAGATGGCATGGATCTTGGATGGAATGCTAATGAAATGTAATGTGGTAAATGTTAATGGTCAATTAATTGTTAAATAATTAATTAACGTAATGTACAACTAATAAAAAGGGATAAATAAATCTAGTTTATCTCATTAAATGTTTGTGTTCTTATAGGATACCTTATCTTAGCAGTGGTAGTCCGGTGTTTGAGAGACGTTAGCTATGGTTGAATATAAGACTAGGTTTATCCAAATAGTTTTGTTTTGAGATATAATATATTCTATAATTTTTGTGTTTCAAAATGATTCTCCACATTTTCAATTGGGGAAACTGACACCCTATAGATTTTGAGCACTAGGGGGTGTTTTCCCCAACATCTCGATGGGAGGATGGATGACTGACTACCCCCTTTGGACCCACTCCTATCTCTTGGTAGTTACTTTTGATGGTAGGCACATCAGTTATTTTTCCCCATATATGTTTGTAGGGGTCTGTATTTGATTGTGGTTATACATAATCATATATTCTGTATATTGTTTCTTATGGACTACTATAGGTGTAACATGTATAGGTTGTGATGGCTAAAGAATCCTTACTCTTTGTATGGGCTGTAATGGATTAAGGCATAATACATAATGTATGATACACATTATGAGAGATTTGGAAGCTCCCAGATACTACCTGGTTACTTTTCGTTATGTGGACGTGGTGGTTGTCTTTCATGAGGTGGACGTTGTGTTTCTTCGTCCAGGTGTCTGTAGGCAATCCTTTTTTGACAGAGTTTCTTTAGATGTGCGACATTGGGGAAAAGTGGAAAACCACTGGGAAAGTCGTAGTAGGGTAACATTGGTATCATTTATTATATTATATACTCTTTTATTTTATACTTGGTGAGAGTTTCCATAGTGAGTATGGAAAAATTATATACATGTTTAGGTGACGATTTAATTTCAATTGTTGTTCTCTGTGCTTCAACATGCTTTATTTACTTTTTATTGATATAATTCAGGAAGGATTCTAATGACTATACTATTTTACCCATGATACATACATACACACACACACACATATATATATATATATACACTATTTTCACATTACATGGAATGCGTTAGAGATCAGGTTGGTAAATACTAGCTTGGGGTTGCATGAGCTATTTGGGCCTCGTGGTCGCTATCATTTTACATTCTTTTGGTAATTACAATTTTCCATTTCATTTTTAGTAGTTCTTGCATGACATTACATTTTTGTAACTGGGACATACTTAATATTTTAGTTTGTGCATGATATGGTTGGTGTCTTTTTATCTCTCTCATTGACATGTGTTCTCTTAGAGGGTAATGCCTCTCATCGGTATGTTTATTATACCCTCGGTGCAAGTCTCTAACCTAGTGTAAGATCCCGATTTTCGGAAGGGTATATTTCTGTTATGTTTTGGTTGAACCCCTTGTTTCGGGCATCAAGGGATGTCTTGTGAAGATGTGAGAGGCCTTGGGGGTGTTCCGGCGACACGGGGAATGAATGAAAGGAAATTTGGGCAAGAGAAGCCTGGGTGCACGGCCTGTGCACGGCCAGGGCAAACCGTGCGGCCTGCCCAGGCAAAACTATGCGACCCTTCTCCTCCGGGAAGTAGCATGCACATGGTTTGCGCACAGTTTGTCAAACCGTGCACCTAAACCGTGCGACCACTTAATGTTGGGATAAATTACAGGGTTTCCACTCCAGGATTTTAAACCCCAACTTAGGATTTCCTCTCCATTCCTCCTTGTTCTCCCTTGGAACAAACCAAATTGCCCAACATCATCAAGATATCGATCTCCCTCATTTCTAAGGCATCTTTGGTGCCATTGGTTGTGGATCAAGGCTCTGGGTAAGGCTAATCCCGTCTTTTCTTCTCTTTTTGGTTTAGGGTTTGTATCTTCTCTCCCTCTTGTTCCGAAGCTCTAAAACCCTATCTTTTGGGTGAGTTTTAGGTTTAAGCTCTAAAGGTTGGTTGGATCGAGGTCTAAGGACTCGATTGACAGTGAGTTCAACCGCGGTTTCAAGGTAGGTGGTCTACAGGTGATATCCCATAGTTATTTCGGTATTTCGGAATTTTTAGTTATGTTGTTGTTTCTCCTTGGTTATGTTTTGAATAACCTTGGCATGTTTGGTACAAATGATGTTTAAAATGGAAATTGGGAACCCTCATGATCCCCGTGGGATGTGTCGGGATTGACATGACATAATTTAGGTCCACCAATGGGATGTACCGACTTTTCCTGGACATAGGGATTGATATTAAATAAGTGACCTTGTTGTAATGAATTGTAGAGCCCTGATAAACATGTTGGCATGAATTATTGATTCATGGGATGATGAACAGGTTAAATGGGTTAATGTGTAATCTGATTTTACACCATAAGAGGATAGGATATGGTTTTAATGATGAATGCTTAGTGAGATAGGCATAACACCTGGGAATTGGGTGAATGGATAAATGATGTGAAATGAGAACGCGATAATGGTTTAAGGCATCATGTGAATTCCCAAGTGGGTTGTTGTGAATAGTGTTGTTGAAGGGATATGGTTTGGATGGTTGATGGTTACATATATATATATATAAGCATGTGCACATGTCTTGGTAGAGTGGGGTATGACTTGAGGATCTACGCCCATGAGTTGAGCTAAGACTGAGGTTCTAAACTCCACCCTAAATGCACGGGTTAGGAAAGGGGACTGAGGGTCTATTCTCCTAAAAGTTACATCCACCTGGACTGAGGCTTCGAGGTGATGATATGGTTTCTTTGAAGGGGTTAGTTCTGGTGAGATAGGATAACGATGGGTTTACCCTCTTTCATGTGATTGTTGTCCTTAGAACCATGTAACATAATGTATGTGATTAACCCATGGAAATGTGATGAAATGGTAAGTGATGATAAATTGTGTGAAAGAATGGTAATGGAAGTGGAAATGGCTTGACTTTGATCTTATTAATGGCACCTTATTTAATTACTTGGAAATTATCATTCATATTCCTTTTTCATGCACTACCTGTTCATACTGGATATTTTGTAGACACCATGGGTAGTGGCCTACTGAGTTGTACTAACACCCTTATTGGGCCACCATTGGGTACCCGAGTAGACTTCATGTTTGCAGTTTAGGAGAATGGCAAAGGTCCATGCTAGATAGTGAGTGGACATGGGTAGCACATGATGGAGGATCCGGACTTGGAGTCAGGACCATTTTGGGGATTTTGGTCATTGTCCTTGTTTTGGTTTTTTGTTCACTCTAGCACTTGTAGTATGAAATGGAATATTTATCATTTTAATTGGTTGTTATACATGTTACTTGTTTATTGGTTATTGTTTCTGCTATTTGGTATTTTTGTTGTGCTTACTCAGATAAAAAGTGGGTATAGTCTCTCCACTTGACCTCATAGACCACTGCTGCTAGTCGGCAACCTTTTTTATACGGGGGGGCACGCTTAAGGTCTTGTAACCACTTGGCTCGGAGCATCGGTTTAGTGGATTTCGGATCAGGGATGTTACAATGTTGTATCAGAGGGATTTTTTTTCTTCTCTTTCCCTAAGGTCTTGTTATTTGGGATTGGTATCCACGGTTTAAGATGTGTTGGGCCTTGGTAATGAGCTCGTGCTTGGGAGTAGCTAACCCAGGTACGAGGGAAAACCCAAGACAACTTGGGTGGGAAATGTTTTTCTTGGTTGTGTGTTGTTATAGTTGATGATATTTCACTATTAGGTGATGCACATGTGGTTTTATGTGATTTTTTTATGATATTTCTCTCATGGAATGAATAACACGAGGATTTGATTCATGCATCATTGTAGGCATCTAGGGAGATAGGTGACATGCATTGTGTTATGCTCACTCACGGTATGGGTGTGTGAGGCAGGAAGGTAGGGTGAATTATGCATTTTAGGAAACCATGAAATAATGAGAAGAATGAAGTAAACCAAGTGGGTAAAGGATGTTTAATGAAACATAAGGGTTTGAAAAGAAGTGTAAAATGTTTTGTAAAATGTTTTGTGAGTTTTGTGGTAGTGCATGGTTGTTTACACCATGTAGACCATGGCCCATGGTAGGGATGGTCGGGGCGGTGAATTTGAGGTGCTAATGTTGTTAAATTAGCATATGAAAACGGGTTGTTGTGGCTAGTGAAGAGCTTTTTGAGGAAGTTGTGAATGTTTTATGGTATAATTGATAAATCTTATGCTTACAATAGTAGAGAAATGCCACCACGACATCGGTTACCAGTTGGGAAATAGGAGGATGTTTCTGAGAACACTCCTCTGTTAGAAGAGCAAGAAAATGTGGTGATCAATGAAGGTAGAGAAGACTAGTTCCGGGAGAACATGGCTTGCCTTATGCAGATGATGGAACGGGACCCAGGGTGGGTTACATCGAGTATGTTTGAGTTAACCAGGGAGTTCCACCGGCAACACCCTCCGACCTTCACCGGAGAGGGTGGGCCAGAGGCAGCGGTGTTCTGGTTAGTGTTTTTCCAAATGATACCGGACCATCTGGAGACCCCTGTTTAAAAGGGAGTAAAGCTGTACATTTATATACTGCGGGGCCAGGAAATGCGTCGGTGAGACATTCAAGCTCAAATAGAGTAGGTTGAGGGAATGTCATGGAAGGTTTTTCAGGAAAAGTTTCTGGAGCATTTCTACCCAGAGACTTTGAGGCAGGAGCGGGTTGCAGATTTTATGAGCCAGACTTAGGGATCACTATCGATGAGGGACTATTCTAGTAGCTTCGCTGATTTGAGACACTTTGTCCCAGTGTTAGCAGGGGATGAGGCAACAGTAGAAAAGTATTTCAAGGATGGACTGAGACATGAGATCATGTCTCATGTAAATATCTTCCTCTTGAAGAGGTTCGCAGAGGTAGTAGATCAGGCACTGATCTTAGAAGAAAACCTGAAGGGAGCTTCGGTTAGTGGGCTTGTTGTGTCAGTAGGACAGACAAGTGGTGCAGCTACCGAAGGTCGAAAGCAACACCTTGAGAGCTCACAGCATGGAGGAAGTGTTCAAAGTGGCTGGAAGATATTTTTAGCCTCTTAGAGTGTGAATCAGGTGTTCTAATATCAGTGCGGTAGGCCTGGGCATACACGTGGTCAGTGTCCTCGACCACTAGTTGAGTGTCATTCGTGCGGCAGGATGGGGCATGTATAGAGGTTCTGCAGCAACCCTCAGTAGGTGGGTGAGCATGATGGTGAAAAGCAGGTGATGGGTATGGGAAGGGGACTAGTTTTCCCCTATCAGGCAGGAATTTGGAGCTCCGTGGGCCGTAATTGCAAGGGCGGTGGATGTGCAACTCCAATGCAGGATAGCTCACACCAACAGTGCATTGTAGCATAGATTACTCAGGCTGGAGCCCAGGGTAGTGGGGCAGGTCAGCTTTAGGTAGTTCATTTTGCGCCCAGTGATGGCGAGGCTAGACCATCGACTGTCCGAGGTTTGATCCTTGTAGCATCTACATTTTCTAGTGCGTTATTTGACATAGGTACCATACACTCTTTTGTTTCTGCTCAACTTGTGGTAGTTCTAGGTTTACCTGTGGAGGGGGTGTTTGGAGTTATGTCAATTAACACCCCATTGGGAGTGCGGTTTGAGGATATCAATCAGTGCAAGGGATGTACCATGGAAGTTGGTGGGTATCATTTTCTATGGGACTTGTTCATTCTCGAGATTTAAGGCTTTGAACTAATCTTTGGAATGGATTGGTTGGTGTTTTATCAGGCTCACATAGACTGTTATCGTCGCAGAGTATCGTTCAGGTCGCTTGAGGGTGACGTTTATGTCCATCGTGGTGAATGGGATATTCGGGCAGGGCGTGCGGGGCCGTTTTGTGAACAGATGAGTCTAATTTTCCTCCTGTGGTGGATTGGTTTCAGGATTTGTTTCTTAAGGATTTCTCGGGGTTACCCCCCGGGAGGGATGTTGGGTTCACGATCGAGTAACTGCCAGGAGAGGAGCCAGTTTCTATTCCGCCATACTGAATGGCACATGCAGAACTCCAGGAACTAAAGGTTTAGCATGAGGAGTTCGAGCGTAAAGGGTTTATCCATCCTAGTACGTCTCCTTGGGGATCTCCTATGCTTTTTTCAAAGAAGTCCAATGATCTTCAAGGCTGTGTGTTGACTATCGAAAGTTGAACCAGATGATAGTGAAGAATCGGTACCCTCTTCCTAGAATTTATGACATGTTCAATCAGTTTAGGGGTGCATCGATGTTTTCTAAGATTTATTTGAGGTCGGGTTATCACCAGTTGACGGTGAGGTCTTATAATATACCGCGGATAGTTTTCAGGAGTCGTTACGGGTTGTTTGAGTTTGTGGTAATGCCTTTCAGCTTGACCAATTCACCGGTGGTGTTTATGGCTTTCATGAACCGAATATTTCATCCCTATCTAGATCGGTTTGTTGTTGTCTCTTTTGAAAATGTATTAGTGTACTTGAAAACTCCGGATGATCATTCCCAACATCTTGACATCGTCTTTGGTATGCTAATAGAGCATCGGCTATACCCTAAGCTATCAATGTGTCAATTATGGATAGGTGAGGTGCATTTTCTGGGTCACATCATCTCAGAGGCAAGTGTGAAAGTGGATCCTGATAAAGTGCAGGCAGTTGTATCCTAGGAGTAGCCCAAGAATGTTTCTGATGTTCGATGTTCTCTGGGTTTGGTCGGGTATTACCGAAGGTTCATTCAGGATTTCTCTCTCTTGGAAGCACCACTCACGGGCTTGACTAAGAAAGGAATCAGGTTCGAGTGGTCTGGGTATTGTGAGAATGCCTTTCAAGAGTTGAAGAAGCGGTTTACGACCACAGCTATCTTGATCTTACCTGACTTAGGTAAGAAGTACATCGTGTTTTTTAATGCATCTGGAGTCGGACTTGGGGTTGTGTGGATGAAGAAAGAGTGGGTTGTGGATTATGGGTCAAGATAGTTGAGACCAAATGAGTGGAACTATCCCACTCATGATCTTGAATTGGCTGCAGTAGTGTACGCCTTGAAGTGCTAGAGGAACTATCTGTTGGGAGAATAGTTTACCGTGCTTACCGACCATAAGAGTTTAACGTACAGCTTCTCACAGCGGGATCTGAATCCTCGGCAGCGAAGATGGGTTGAATATCTCTAGTCTTTTGACTTTGAGTTGGTGTACATGCCCGAAAAGGGAAACAATGTTGTTGATGCTCTGAGCAGGAAGGTTCAGAATCAGGTGGTTCAGGAGTCCATCACCGTGTGGAAGGTGATGGATTTGTTTTCAAAAATGCACCTAGAGGTGCAGGAGGAGAGTGGTCATGTCACTCTTGCTTCCATAGCGATGGAGTCGATGCTTTTTAGCCGCGTTAAGGAAGGTCATCTTGATGATCCTGAGTGTTTTATCATGAAGGAAAATCATAAAGGTGGGGAGCTACCTTCTGGTTGGGCCATCAATGATGAAGGTGTTGTTCAGGTTCAGGATCGCGTGGTTGTGCCAAAGTGTGTGCAGGAAGAGTTGATGCATGAGTTCCATGCATCAAAGTGGGTAGTGCATCCTGGTTTGACCAAGATGTACTGTGATCTCCAAAGGTAGTTTTGGTGGCCAAGGATGAAGAAGGAATTTGTGGGCTTTGTGGTACGGTTCCTTACCTGTCAGCAGGTGAAGGATGAGCATCAATGCCCAAGTGGTTTGTTGCATCCATTTACCATTACGGAATGGAAGTGGAATGATGTAATAATGGATTTGGTCATGGGTCTTCCGAAGATGCCGCGGAATAATGATGCAATTTGGGTGGTTGTGGATCAGTTAACAAAAGTGAATCATTTCTTACCGATTTAGGAGACCTATACAGTAGACTAGTTGGGTGAGCTGTATGTTCGGTAAATAGTGTGCTTTCATGGTTTTCCGCGAAACATGGTTTTGGACCAAGATCCGCATTTCACATCGTGTTTCTGCCAAAGGTTGAAGAAGGCGCTTTGTACGCAGGTGTTTTTAAGTATGACTTTCCACCCGCAGACGGACAAGAAGTTGGAATGTACGATCCAAGTGTTGGAATACATGTTAAGAGCTTTTGTCTTGTACTTTGTTGGTTCTTGGGAGAGGCACCTATAATTAGTTGTTTTTTCTTAAAATAATAGTTTTCAGGCTACGATTCAGATGGAACCATTTGAGGCACTCTACAGGAGGCCATGTAGATCTCATTTGTGTTGGCTAGAGGCTGGTGAATCTGAGTTGTTAGGGCCAAGCCTCCTGCATGAAACTTAAATGAGAGTTAAGTTGATCAGGAAGTGAATGGCTATGGTTCAGAGTAGGCAGAATTCATATGCAGGTCAGAGGTGTTGACTTCTTGAGTTTGGGGTGGGTGATAAAGTGTTCCTTCAGGTGTCTCCAAGGTTAGGTCACTGTCAGATTCGGAAGCAGGGTATGTTGGCGCCCAGGTATATGGGACCTTTTTAGATTGTGGAGAGGATTGGACCAGTGGCTTACCGATTGGATCTTCCACAGTGGTATGGTGGGATGCATGATGTGTTTCATGTGTCGCAACTTAGATGGTATCACCCTGACCCATCTCACGTGGTTGATGTTGAGGATGTGGATCTTGAGGCTGATGCGTCCTTTGAGGAGAATCTGGTTCATGTGGTGGGTCATAGTGAAAAGGTCTTGCGAGGCAAGGTAGTAGAGACCCAAAGCTTAACGTACATGGACATTAAATTACATTTGTGGAATAGTTAGTACATAACAAAAACAAATACACAAGGACCGTAATAGTTTAGTGTCTTTGGAAACGTGGAATATAATCTTCTAATCGTGGTGAATGATCTTCAACATCTCCCATAAAGATCTTCCTTTTTTTACATAAAACCTTTATTTATATCCTGGGGAAAAGAAAACATAAAAGGGTGAGATAAAATACTCAGTAGGGTTAAACAAAATAAATATCAATCACATCATATTCATAAGAACATAACATTTTGGAAATCTTAACCTTCAAAAGAGATCATAATATCATAACATGGGATAAATCATAGTAGTGAAATGTAATCCCAATAATCATAACATAAAACATGAAACTTTGTGGCATACATACATAATCATAGAGAATCATTTCTTATTAGTCAAGACTCATTACCAAGACTATCTTAGTGGACAAAGTCCATTTCTAAACCGAGTTCACTCCTCTTTTCAGTCATGTTTCACTGAACCGGTTTAATCTGTCATTCTAGCCATGTCTATATCAAGAGATATAAAATCTTTACCCAATGAATTGGAGGGAGATATAGGTCCCATCCATCTCATAATGATACCATTCTTATGTGTTCCACAAAATCATAAACCATACACCATAGCATAACCCATGTAATAAAAATGGGATTCTTAACCATCATGAAATCATTAAACAATTCATATAAGATAAAGGAACTCATAAAAAAATTCCATCACAACATAATCAAGTCAATGTAATAATAGGGATATAAACAGAACTCTTTATTATCTTAGATGGAAAATAATTTTGATAAAACACTTGAACTCCATTCTTGAGGAAAATATCCTTTCTACATCAAAAACACTTTTCCTTTATTAACATGTCATACAATTCTAAACTAAAATAAGTTGATTAAAAATAAACTTGAAAACTTGTAAAGGAATCTTCTTGGAAATAATGTTTTAAAAATCCATTAATTCCGTATAAGATAAAAAAACATTCTTCTCATACTTTTTTCAGAAAATTCAAAAAGTACCTCATACGAAAAACGTCAAAATATTCCTTTCATATCCTTTACTAAAAACTCACCGAAGGGTAAAATTGGATTTAAACAATTGTAGGTTGATGGAAATAATATTAAATATTGAGGAAACATGGATTTGGATGACAAAATACACCCCAGTAAATTCCAAAGTATAAACAATCTCGGATAAAAATGAGATTGTGATATTTCCCTTACCTTAGGTCCGATTTGCTTCATAAGTGTCTGAACCTCCTATATAATGATTTAAATAATGTCATTGACTTATTCCAGAATCATAATCATTGTTATGATATCATATATGGTTCACTTATGACTTTATATTACCTGTTCTTTTGTAAATTCCATGTTAAAGAGTGTTTTGGGTAAAATCGTTTCATTTGTCATCTGTGATTTGACTTGTAATTATTCATATGATTTCTTAGATCATGATTACTTAATTCCGGAATATAAAACATGATTTATGTATAATATATATTCAGAATATACATATATATAATAGATCAGTAAATGGAATGAAATACACCGTTCATGGAGATGGTAGGCCGTACGTACGCATCAATGCTGTTTTTGTTTCCTTATTGAGTTGAATGGAATTAAGTATATGAAATACATATATATACACATAAATCCAGTATCATTATTTTGTCATATATTTCATGATTACTTATGTAACACCCCTGGTAAATAAAGAATATGACATTTTTATATTTATCCATATTGTGAATAAAATATTAATATAACTTTAAAGGGGACGCTATGCTCGATGGCATACCCAATACGCAACAACGAGTTTCTTGGGAATCTTACATTGCACTCTATTAATAAAATAATATTATTTTAAATAGTATTTAACGCCTAGCTGTAGTAATAGCAGGAATGAATAGAACTAACTAAAAAATGATTATATATGTTTGTCAAATATTTTTACTTTTTACAATAAATGTTAGAGGCTTAAAATGCAAAGGAATCCAATCTTAATCATTTAATACACTAATATTTTTTTAAAAGATTATTTTACTGCCTTTTGATAGAAAACCATTTTTAAATCAAAGTTTTGAAAATTTTATAAGCTCTATTTTCTAAAAATAAACATATTCTTTATGATTGGGACATTGAAATTTACCTTGGGTTAATTTTTGGTATTTTTCTGACAATGTTCATTTTTCAATGAATAGTGAAAATACTGCATTTTAAATCACAACTACTTTTTCATATAATTTAATTATATGGTTATATTATCTTTTTAATTTTTTTAAATTGTAATTAGAATATATTTTTACCATGTAATTCAATGATGGTCATTGGGATTAATTTCACTTTGGAATTAGGCATAAACAAGTGCCAAACTTTTCATAAATATTGTTTCTAAAAAACCCGCTATTTGTTTTGACAACGGGAAGTTTTTTAAATTAATTATTGCAATTTATGTGTTTTTAATTTGGTAAAATGAATTAAATTTTTGGAATAATAAGTTCCAAATTATGTAATTAAGACTCTTTTGTTTTTTGACATTATGAATAGTAACGACGGTAATTATCTTTAATTATCTTGATTAATGAGTAATCGGGTAGTTAAAGATAATAGAATAATATAAAAATAATACAAAATGACCAAAAAATGTGTCTTAAGGATACTGGTTGTCTCATGGCCGACCATGGGATGCCTTGTGCCAAACTTGGGGGCCCCATGGAATCACTTTTGTGAGAAAGTTACTTTTTATCTTTTTATTTTTAAAGAATGTTAAATGTAACAAAGAATGTATCACCTAAGTAAAATATTTTTAGTTTTGTCTAAATAAATAATCTTTTAGACTATAAATATTTATTGGAAATATAAAAAGATTTCCTACATCATAGTATTTTTTTTATAATTTTTAGACATTAAATAAATTAAATTATTTATGACATCATGATGATGCAGCGATGACCTCATTTTTTAACGATTTAAAGAAAATGTGAAGATAATGTAAAATCTAAGACCTAGACATGTCCAAAACCAATTGTATGGGAGTATTTAGAACCCTTATCACCCTATCCTCGAAACACATCAATTTGGGACCATTAAAATCTGAAACTCATTCTACAATAAAGTAACATTTCTTTATCTTCCATGAGTGCCCCTCCTCTCCTCTTATAAAATGCCCCCACCTCTACCTCTTTAACCACACTCCCAATTCCTTTGGATCGGACAAACCCTTCCCATTTTGTCTCTCCACATCCCTCTCTAATTCCTTGAAGCATCACTTTGGGCAGAAGTCTTCCCAAGGAAGCCTTTGAGCTCAAACCAAAGGTAGTTACCCGATTTTAAGGTAATGTCTTCACTTGTGTCCTTCTGTTTTATTTTTCTTCTCCAACCCCCTAAACTCTTTTTATTCTTTTCTTTTGTAACAAATACAGTATCTTAAATATACTAGGATGTTTTTATAAGATGGATTCTAGCTAAACTTACACACACCTTCGTCTAATGGTTAAAGAACTTACTGTTTCTGTGGTTGGTGATTTTCTGCCTCACAAAACGATGATTGTTCAACATTCTTATAACACCTTCAAAGGTGGCCATTAAGATGAAACTATATTTATATATGACATATAATATTTTTATGTTTTACTTAAGCTTCTGTATTTTTCATTTATGGAATACCTTTATGGTTTCCATTATGGGTAAATGCGATATCTTCATTTAAGGAAGTGCGGACTACCGACCCTCAAAGCGATTTGATTCGTTAATACCATATGTGGTACGTATAAAGGATATATTTAATTATATTATATATGATACCATACTGGAATACTATTATGTATCATTATGTTTTAATTCCATTAAATATTAAATAGAAATGGATGTAGCATTCATGCGTACGTACGGCTTACCGTCTCCATGAACGGTACATTTCATTTCTTGTCTCAAAATGTTATGTACTATTATAAGTACATATATATAATGGATATATATGTAATATATTACATATAAATTATGTATATAATTCTATAATTATAATATATATATATCTCTCATTTTGTTTTAATTCCATTGATATGACAAAAAATTAAAGTAGCGTTCATGCGTACATATGGCCTACCGTCTCCATGAACGGTGCTTTTAATTTTTAGCTCCAAATGCTATGGAATAGTATAAAATGAATATATACAGGATATATATGATATTTAAAACATCAATACTATTCTTTATATGATGTACCTATAACTACATGGAAAATTATTTTCCAACAAGTTCAATTTTTGACTCATGTACCAAACATCGACAAAAATGTCTGATATGAACACATATTATTAACCAATAATTATAACATTAAAATATGTGATATGAACTGAATAATAATCATTATAGGAGGTCCTTAAGAAATTATAAATTTACCAAAGTTTATTATTCAGGAATATAAAGAAACGAACAAGACAAGTCAGACTTGAGGTAAGGGATCCGACTCCTCTCTTTCTTTTAAAGTACACTCTTTTATGTCATTCCTTTTAAATATCATATTTCTTGTTATTGGGATGTTCTTTTATATTAATCTTACTGTAATTTTTATTTTCATACTATGAGAGACCCTATTCTCTCTCATCAATCCATTTTGGAAGTTTTGAGTGGCGCTGTTAGGCTGCCGAATTTTCGTAAGAGATCTAACCTCTCTCTTTCTTTTTAAGTACTCTCCTTTATGTCACTTCTTTTAAGCTCCTATTTGTTATGATGTAGGATGTTCTTTTATATTACTCTTTTTGTAAACTTTATTTTGATATGATTAGAGGCCCTATTTCCTCTCATCAACCCATTTTGTATGTTTTAAGTGGCGCCGTTAGGCTGTCGAGTTTTCGTAAGGGATTTTTCATCTCACTTTTATTCCTGTGAGATTTATGCTACATTTTCCACAATTTCCTTTGAGTGGTGTATGTACTACCCATTATTTAACTCATTGTGTAATATACATTCATTTATGAGTATTTACATCAATGTTGTATTGTACTTCTTTCACGGGGTGTATGTTTCGAAAGATACCCATGTCGGTAAAGGAACCTTTCACCCTCCTCTTTTTAAAAGACTTCTTTTGTTATGTCTTTTAATTCACATAATATTATTTTTGGATATGTCCTTATATATCCTTATTGATTTAAATTTTATGTCCATGTGATGAGATACCCTTTTTATCTCTCATCAACTCATTTTCTGAATTTTGTAGTGACGCCGTTAGGCTGTCAAATTTTTGCAAGGGAACTTCTTATCCCAAATTTGATTCTTTGGGATAAAAATGTAGTCCTTGAATATGTTGTTCTATGAATATGTGTGAATATCATATGATTGATTTAAACTTAATTTCCACTTATATTTGGTGTATTCGTTTGTCACACATAATTATGTAATTGATTTATCCTTAAACCAAGGATACCGTCTTCGTAAGGGACTTCATCTCAATCTCCTTTCATTGAGGCATATTTTGTTTTATACACAACTATATTTTATATAGTGTATAAACCCCTTTTACTTTTATGTTTATCCAAAAGGAATCTTTTTATATGAAGTGTTTTACAAAACGACAAAAAGGGAATGTTTTTGTCATAAGTATGCGGTGACAATGACTTCTCCGCCACCGTGACCATTATTTGAGTTTCGGCTTCCTCTACAAGCCATACCTTCTTTTTAAAAGAAAAATAAATACAATGTTTTACCTTTATTTTATTTTGGTATTGAAAATGGTTTTCATATGGTTTTTTATATCAATGTGTTTTATTGATATCTTGTGATTGAAAATTTGGAAATGTTATGTTTCCTTTATGCATGTTTTATGTGATACGATTATGTTATGGTTCTTGGGAATTTTTATGAAGAACGGGTGGTTCCATGATAAAATAAAGGCGGGTGAGCCTGATATAGCTCTCTAATGCATTGGGTAACGCGAAGGAGTGAAACATTAAGGTTTCTCCGAAGAGATATAGGCAATATACTGTGATGGGTATTCCAAACGTAACCAAGAGGGTTACTCCCTATGTAAGAATGTTATTAAAGCCTCAAGTTACCTTTTATGTCTTATGATTTCTATGATTTATTCATGATTTTATGAGGTATGTTAAAGTGACTATGTTTTATGGGTAAAGTATGATTTCATTCTTATGTATATATGAACTCATGTTTCCTTTCCATATTTTTTATAACCCTTACTGAGCTTTTTATGCTCATCTCAAGTTTTTTTGAAAAGTTTTTCACAGGTCAAGGGAAAAGTACATGATATGATGATAGTGTCAAGGAAGTGTCAAGAAAGAATCCATGTTTCATTATAAATATGTTTCCGTTGATGGGAAAAAATGAATACTATCTTTTATGTAACCACTTTGTTTAAATGTGGAATGTAACGCAAGTTTTATGATCTAATTCTCTAAAACTCTAAACCTGAAAAGATCCTCAATGTTTAATATTGTAATAACTCAAGATTAAGTAAGGTTTAAGTCTGGGGCCTTATAACTTATTATATAAACTTTATTATCAGTCATGAATGGTTAACATGGATAATGAATCTCATCGCATCGTGGAAACGGTAGTCCGTACGTACGCACGAGCGATGATATCGTTCTCATGATCGTGGAATTGTATTGGAGTGTATGTATACTATTTCTGAATAAATATCACTTTACAATAATTATATATAGTTATTATGTACACCATTATACCATCCAAGTAATGTGGTGATGGAAAATAGATTACACCACTGCGTGGAGACGGTATTCCGTACGTACGCACGCCCAGTGATTTCATTTTCTGTAGGATGGATAGATGGTGAAATAGGGTTATTTCATACTTATAATAAAATATCAGTATATGAGTGATATTGATGTTATTACTTCATAATGAAACAACCTAATAAGAAGAAGTGTAAGAAGAAATAAAGTTGAAAGAATCGGTAACGGACATTACCTCTTCTTTGAAGCTCCTCTTTGAGTCCTCAACTTAGGGCACTAAAATTGGTATTTGAAGAAGAACAGGACCTATAGGATGTTTCTAGGGAAGTGGAGAAGCGAATTTGTCAGGGTTTGGCCAAGCATTAAGGCTCAAAGTGGTGTGAGGAAGATAGGGAGGAGGTGACCTTTTATAAGGGAGGAGAGGGGAACCTTTGGAATAATTAAAAATATTATTTTATTATAAAGTCATATTCGGTTTTTAAAAGCTCCAAATTAAGTTATTTAGAAGCTAAGGTGGGGATGGTTCGAAATCCTCTCATATAATAGAATTTGGACAAGTTTAGTTTACTATTTTAACCTTATCATTTAGTTTTAACTTTAAGTTAGATAATTTTACCTTTACCGTGTCTTTTTTTGTTCTGACACTATAAGGTTAATAAACTTAATATAACAAACCAAACGAACCCAAAGTTGTTTATTATTAATATATATAACCATATCTAAGTCATTTGGCCGAACCTTAGATTTTTAGGAATAAAATAACAATTAATAATATAATATTTGTATTAAAACATATTTTATGTCAATTTTGACACTATTTAGTAATTGATTTTTTTTGAAAATCATAACAGAATTATTAGTTCGCAAAAAGTTAATTAAATAAATACTAAAATGTTATATTAACCTATAAAATTAGTGTAATTCATAAAAAGACTCAAATTACATTTATTTAGGTATTTATAACATCAATTATGTCAATATTTCATTAATAAAATAATTATTGCATCATCATTGTGTCATAAATAAATTAAATTATTTAATGTCTAAAAATTAAAAATTTACTATCATTATGTAGAAAATCTTTTTATCTTTATAATGAATATTTATATTCTAATTTATCTTATGTATAACCCTATATTAAAAATGATTTACTTATTAAACGTTGATTTTAACTATTTTAACCCTTCTTTAAATAAATTAATAATAAATGTCCTAATATAATCCAAGTGGGCCTAAATGGTCATATGTTATTCCTAAGAATGTTTTTGGTCGAATTACACTTATCCAATAGAATTAGGACATGTTTTAGGGTAATATTAATATCATTTTTACCCTTAATTACCAAATTTACTTTTAACCGTGGTAAAAAAAAGTAAAAAGTTACTATTCACCAAAAATTATTTTCATCTCATTGAACAACATTTTACTTAATGACATCAACCGTGTCTCTCGGATTTTTTGAAACTCCACTCACAGAAGCGGTAAAATTAATATTTATGAAAAATTCATTTTTTTTAACTACCACTTAGTGGTTTCACTATTCATCAAAAAATGAAAGTTTCCAGAAAAATACCAAAAATTAGGCCTAAGCTATATTTGATATTATGAAATAAAAAATGATGTCTATTTTACCAAATTAAAAACATATCACTTTAATTAATTAATTTAAAAATTAATTATCGTCGTCAAAACAAATAGCTTGTTCTTAAGAGATAATAACTATCAAAAGATTGACACTTGTTTATGTCTGGTTTAAATGTGAAATTACATCCAATGACCAACATTGTATTAAATTTTAAAAATATATTCTAAATATACTTTAAAACCACTCAAATTAATAATTTATCACTATTAATTATTTCGATTAAAAATGTTGTTTTTAATTAAAATATAGTAATTTTAACTATTCATCAGAAAATGAAAGTTATCCGAAAAGTACCAAAATTTCACCCTAAGCTAATTTCAATATTCCGAATCCAAAAATGAAGTCCATTTTAAAAGATAAAATTTATAAAATTTCAAAAAGTGGGTATTACTGTTCATAACGGCTAGTTCATAATAATATTATAATAATATCTCTTTTATTGAAACTCGGTATTGCATACTACACACGCTATCGAGAAAGGTCACGATTGCGTTTAATGCAAGTAAAGTCACGGATGTGTGTTGTGAAAGCTCCTTTTGGTGTAGCGTACAACACAAGACATTAATAAAATTAAAAAAATAATATTTTCCATAAAACCTCGGGGTGTTACATTCTACCCCCCTTAAAATGAATTTCGCCCTAGAAATTCGTTGGGGTTAAAAATGGTTTACGACTCGAAAGTTTCATTAATAAAAACCCACATCGTAAAAAGGAATACCAAAACTTGGCTTTAAAAAATAATGTATGAAACGTAATGGTTACCCAAATTAACTCATCGTCGGGTTTCCATGTAGGAGAACATAGGTGAAAATATGGATATGGAAGCGAAATCTAACCATCATATTCTGATGGAGATTGGTAGAGAACATGGATATGGAAAATCCACCAATCAAAAAGCCTTAAATTTGTGATGATCTAAGGTACCATCTGATTCCTCAGATATAAGAGCACTAGGACAACATTTTTGGTTTTCAAGATCATTTCCCTAAAGTTGATGAAATTGGAATTAGAAGAAATACTTTCGTGATTTTGGTATAGTCTCACTATTGGTCGTTCTTTGGAAAATTTCCACTTCATCTCTTAATGAAATGAAGTTTAATTTTTCATTCGTGATGTGTTAGCAGATCATGTGATAGAATGATGGTTCATTCCATATGTCTCAAACAAAAGGTTAGAAAAGTTATCAAAAAATACATAAGTCCATCTATAGTGAAATTAAACATATATGGTTCCTAAAATGGACTTATACTTCATATATCATAATGATTAATAAAATAAAAATAATATCTACTAAACAGGTACTTCTTGTAGGCCAGTTGTAGGCGATAAAGGCCAGTCGCACTTCGGTTGTGGGTTCGATTCCCACAGCCTTGTTCGACGCGATGGGTTGTCGCCCATCCTGCAGGTTGTCCTTTTTCTAAAACTAAATTACTATAACATCCCATAAAGAATATCAAAAAAACTTCTATCCTTAAACAATACTAACTTATGTCCAACATAATCCATTCCAATCTTTAGGCTTATCCAAAATACTGTTGTCCAATCTCATATTATAGTGAAAACGATTACCAAAGACTTCATACAACTAGCATGTTAATACCATCGTTGATCCCCATATATCATGAGATATGTCCTGTTGGTCACATTCCAAATATTTGAAGGTCTTAATCATGCATTCACTTGAAAAAAAATGAATACCCATTGAACCTTATTGAAAACATGAATGCTGTTAAAAGTTAACTCTTTCCACATACCAAAATCCTCAAAATTCTATATACTCAAACCATGATATCAATTAGTCCTTATACCAATCATGAGCTCATGAATTCTGTACAACATTTCATTTTCTCGTTTTCCCTTCATTATGCGCATATCATCTTTTTTTCCAAAAATATCTCAATCACTTTCCATGGTTACCGGTACCATAAAATTAATGAAAACCACAAAAAACCAATACATAAATATTCCAATATTCTACGATACTATATACAACATTATTTTTAAATCCCATTGCATAAACACTTAATCATTCCACCACATCATTGTCATATTCAACATCGCTAATAGTGATCGCATGTGACTTCCCTTTGTCCTTTTCCTTAAGTGGTTGCTCATTTTGATCATCACTAACCCTTAGATTAGGGAATTTATTAGCATAATGCCCCATTTCTTTGAACATGAATCATTGAAGTGTTGGTGGTGCGTTCTCTACAGTCTTTTCTTTATTCACATCATTAGAAACCCTTTTTCAATTACTTCGACACTTAGCTGCTCGATGACCTTCTTTTCCACACTTAAAAAATTTTCTAGTCCCTTTAAGACAATCTCCACCATGCCTCTTTCAACACATTGAGCATAAGGAAACATTCATCTTCTTTTCACCATTATTCTGAGATTTCTCCTTGAACTCCATCTTTCATTTCTTGTCAAAACTATGAGATGGATAAGTAACACCAACTTCCATTTCTACCTTGATATCACAACGCACAATTTCTTCATAGTGACTGAAGTCTCTTATAGTTAATGCCCTTCGAAGATTTGGTTTTAAGGCACTAAGAATCGATCAACTTTACTTTTAGGTTGGATGATAAATCCAAATGCATACCTTGCAAGCCTTTTAAAATTTGCTTCGTATATACCAACAGATTCATCATCCTTTTTCTTTAGTTCAAGAAACTCCTTCTCCATATTTGTTCGAAGAATACGAGGGAAGTAATTATTTAAAAATAAGTTATTGAACTCATCCTATTCCATGGACTCAATTTCATCTCTTGGCCTCGTATTCTTGATAAGATTCTACAATTGATCAGTATCACCTTCCAAACGATACACTTCTAAGATGACTTTATCATGTTATGAACATTGAAGAACTAAAAATATTCTTTTAGTGGTACTGATCCATTGTTCAGCAACAAGTGGATCAGAAGACCCACTAAAAGAAGTTGATCTTTGCCTAATGAAGGACTCAATAGAATATTGTTCCCTTCTCTGCTCATTTGGAAGTCCATAATGATTCATAGCATGTGTAAGTATAACAACAAGATTTTTCACTCCATATCCCATAAAACTTGTTTGTTCCGGAGGACAATCATTGAATTGTCCATTACATTGAACAACATGGTTCCTTGGGGTTCCATCCATCGTCTAAAACCCAAAAATAATAGTGTGAGAGGCAAAATCACGCTAGGGAAAACAATATAATAAAGGGGGAGTACCTTCAACATCTAACATCTTGGGTTACCGTAATTCTAGTACTATAACCTATACTTATACTTAACCTTAGGGAAATCCCTAGACATACCTTAGAAATATCTCTAGGGATCTCATTAAAGTTCTTGCATACTAGTTTCCAAAGGTTGACTAAACCTTTCCTCTGATACCAACAGTAGAGACCCGAAGCTTAACATACATGGACATTACATTTCTTTTGCGGAATACTTAGTACATAACAAAAACACACACATAAGGACCATAATAGCTTAGTGTCTTTGGAAACTCGGAATATAATCTTCTAATCGTGGTGAATGATCTTCAACATCTCCCATAAAGATCTTCATTTTTTTACCTAAGACCATTCTTTATATCCTGGGGAAAAGAAAACATAAAATGGTGAGCTCAAATACTCAGTAAGGGTAAACAAAAGAAATATCAATCATATCATATTCATAAGAACATAACATTTTGGAAATCCTAACCTGCAAAAGAGATCATAATATCATAACATGGGATAAATCATAGTAGTGAAATGTAATCCCAATAATCATAACATAAAACATGAAACTTTGTGGAATACACACCTAATCATAGAGAATCATTTCTTATTAGACAAGACTCATTTCCAAGACTATCATAGTGGACAAAGTCCATTTCTGAACCGAGTTCACTCCTCATTTCAGTCCTGTTTCACTGAACCAGTTTAATCTGCCATTCCAGCCATGTCTATCTCATGAGATATAAAATCATTAACCAATGCATTGGAGGGAGATATAGGTCCCACCCATCTGATAATGATACCATTCTTGTGTGTGCCATAAAATCATAAACCATACATCATAGCATAACCCATGTAATAAAAATGGGATTATTAAACATAATGAAATAAAAAAACAATTCATATAAGATAAAGGAATTCATAAAAATAATTCCATCACAACATAATAAAATCAATGTAAATATAGGGATAGAAACAGAACCCTTTATTATCATAGATGGAAAATAATTTTGGTAAAACACTTGAACTCCATTCTTGATGAAAATATTTATTCTACTTCAAGAGCAATTTTCCTTTCTTAACATGTCATACAATTCTGAACTAAAAAAAGTTGATTAAAAATAAACTTGAAAACTTTTAATGGAAGCTTATTGGAAATAATTTTTTAAAAATCCATTCATGCCTTATAAGTTAAAAAAACATTCTTCTCGTACTTTTGTCGGAAAAGGCAAAAAGTACATCGTACGAAAAACGACAAAAGATTCCTTTCATATCTTTTACTAAAAACTCACCGAAGGGTAAAATTGGATTTAAAAATTGTATGTGGATGGAAATAATATTACATATTGAGTAAACATGGATGTGGATGACAAAATACACCCCAGAAAATTCCAAAGTTTAAACAATCATGGATAAAAATGAGATTGTGATATTTCCCTTACCTTAGGTCCGATTTGCTTCGTAAGTGTTCGAACCTCCTGTATAATTATTGAAATAATGTCACATACTTCTTACAGAATCATAATCATTGTTATGATATCATATATGGTTCACTTATGACTTTATATTACCCGTTCTTTTGTAAATTCCATGTTAAAGAGCGTCTTGGGTAAAATCGTTTCATTTGTCGTCCGTGTTTTGACTTGTAATTATTCATATGATTACATAGATCACGATTAATTAATTCAGGAATATAAAACATGATTTATATATAATATATATTCAGAAAATACATATATTTAATAGATTAGTAAATCGAAAGAAATACACCGTTCATGGAGACGGTATGTCGTACGTACGCATGAACGCTGTTTTCGTTTCCTTATTGAGTTGAATGGAAATAAGTAGATGAAATACATATATATACACATAAATACAGTATCATTATTATGTAATATATTTCATGATTACTTATTATATATACTTTATAATCATTCATGAATGGTTAACATGGAGAATGAATCTCATCGCGTCATGGAGACGGTAGTCCGTATGTACGCACGAGCGATGCTATCATTCTCATGATCGTGGAATTGTATTTGAGTGTATGTATACTATTTCAGAATCAATATCAATTTACAATAATAATATATAGTTATTATTTACACCATTATACCCATCCAAGTAAGGTGGTGATGGAAAATAGATTACACCACGGCGTAGAGACGGTATTTCGTACGTACGCACGTGCGGTGATTTCATTTTCTGTAGGATGGATAGATGGTGAAATAGGGTTGATTCATACTTATGATAAAATATCAGTATATGAGTGATACTGTTGTTATTACTTCATAATGAAACAACCTATGAAGAAGAAGTGGAAGAAGAAATAAAGTTGAAAGAATCAGTAACGGACATTATCTCTTCTTTGAAGCGCCTCTTTGAGTCCTCCTCTTAGGGCACTAAAATTGGTCTTTGAAGAAGACCAGGACCTCTAGGATGTTTATATGAAAGTGGAGAAGAGAATTTTGCAGGGTATGGCCAAGATTTAAGGCTCAAAGTGGAGTGAGGAAGAGAGGGAAGAGGTTCCCTTTTATAAGGGAGGAGAGGGGCACCTTTGGAATAACAACAAATATTTTTTTATTATAAAGTCATATTCGGTTTTTAATAGCTCCAAATTGAGTTATTTCGAAGCTAAAGTGGGGATGGTTCTAAATAATCTCATCCAAAAGAATTTGGACAAGTTTAGTTTACTATTTTAACCATATCATTTAGTTTTAACTTTAAGTTAGATAATTTTACTTTTACCATGTCTTTTTGTGTTCTTGCACTATAAAGTTAATAAACTTACTATAACAAGACAAACGAACCCCAAGTTGTTTATTATTAAAATATATAACTTTATCTAAGTCATTTGGCCGAACCATAGATTTTTAGGAATAACATAACAATTAATAATATAATATTTGTTTTAAAAACTATTTAATGTCAATTTTGACACTATTTAGTAATTGATTTTTGTGAAACTCATAAGAGAATGATTAGTTCAAAAAAAAGTTAATTAAATCAATACTAACATGTCATATTAACCTAGAAAATTAGTGGAATTCATAAAATGTTCAAATTATATTTATTTATGTATTAATAACATCAATTATGTCAATATTTCATTAATAAAATAATTATTGCATCATCATTGTGTCATAAATAAATTAAATTATTTAATGTCTAAAAATTACAAATTAAATATCATTATGTAGGAAATATTTCTATATTTCTAATGAATATTTATAGTCGAATTTATCTTATGTATAACCCTATATTTAAAATTATTTACTTATTAAACTTTGATTTTATCTATTTTAACCCTTCTTTAAATAAATTAATAATAAATGTCCTAATCTAATCCAAGTGTGCCTAAATGGTCATATTTTATTCCTAAGATTGTTTTTGGTCAAATTAAATTTATCCAATAGAATTAGGACATGTTTTAGGGTAATAATAATTTCATTTTTACCCTTAATTACCCTATTTACTTTTAACCGTGGTAAAAAAAAGTAAAATGTTACTATTCACCAAAAAATTATTTTAATCTCATTGAACAACATTTTTATTAATGACATCAACCGTGTCTCTCGGATTTTTGAAATTCCACTCACAGAAGCGGTAAAATTAAGTTTTATGAAAAATTCATTTTTTTAACTACCACTTAGTGGTTTCACTATTCATCAAAAAATGAAGGTTTGCAGAAAAATATCAAAAATTAGGCCTAAGATATATTTGATATTACGCACTCAAAAATGATGTCTATTTTACCAAATTCAAAACATATCAGTTACATTAATAAATTTAAAAATTAATTCCCGTCGTCAAAACAAATAGTGTGTTCTTAAGAGATAATAACAATCAAAAGATTGACACTTGTTTATGTCTGGTTTAAATGTGAAATTACATCTAATGACCAACATTGTATTACATTGTAAAAAATATATTCTAAATATAATTTAAAACCACTCAAATTAATAATTTATCACTATTAATTATTTCGATTAAAAAAGTTCTTTTTAATTAAAATTTAGTAATTTTCACTATTCATAAGAAAATGAATGTTATCCAAAAAGTACCAAAATTTCACCCTAAGCTAATTTTGATATTCCGAATCCAAAAATGAAGTCCATTTTAAAATATAAAATTTATAAAATTTCAAAAAGTGGGTATTACTATTCATAACAGCTAGTTCATAATAATATTATAATAATATCTCTTTTAGTGAAACTCGGTATTGCGTACTACACATGCTATCGAGGAAGGTCACGATTGCGTGTAATTCAAGGCAAGTCAAGGATGTGTGTTGTACAAGCTCCTTTTGGTGTAGCGTATAACACAAGACATTAATGAAATTAAAGAAATAATATTTTTCATAAAATCTCACGGTGTTACAAAGGTGGTGTCATTAGTGCGAGTACTATGGCAGCGTGGGAAAGCTCTGGAAGAAACTAGGGAGCGGGAATCGGATATTCTGGCTTAGTGGCCTGAACTGTTCCCTTAGGTGGATCAATGAGGCTTGGAAACACAGCTTGAGGACGAGTGGTTATAAGGTGGGGAGGTTGTAATTTATCGGTTTTTGGAAGTGTATGTTTCCGTTATGTTTTGGTTGAACCCCTTGTTTCGGGCATCAAGGGATATATTTTGAAGATGTGAGAGGCCTCGGGGGTGTTCCGGGAAATCGGGGCATGAATGAAATGAAATCTGGGCAAGAGAATCCAGAGTGTATGACCAGGGAAAATCGTGCAGCCTACGCAGGAAAAATTGTGTTACCCTTCTCCTACTGGCAGTAGCATGCGCACGGTTTGCGCCCGGTTTGTAAAACTGTGCGGGTAAACCGTGGGGCCACTTAAAGTTGGGAAAAATTACAATTCTTCCACTCCGGGCTTTTAAACCCCAACTCAATATTTCCTCTCCATTCCTCCTTCTTCTTCCTTGGAATGAACCAAATCACCTAAGAGCTCCAAGAGATCGATCTACCGTGTTTCTAAGGCGTTTTTGGTGTCATTGGTTACAGATCAATGCTCCAGGTAAGGCTAATCCCATCCTTGCTTCTCTTTTTGGTTTAGGGTTTGTATCTTCTCTCCCTCTTGTTCTGAAGCTCTAAAACCCTATCTTTTGGGTGATTTTTAGGTTGAAGCTCCCAAGGTTGGTCAGATCGAGGTCTAAGAACTTTATTGAGAGTGCTTTCAACCACAGTTTCGAGGTAGGTGGTCTACAAGTGATATCCCAATGTTATTTGGTTATTTGGGCATGTTAAGTTATGTTCTTTTTTCTCCTTGGTTATGTTTTTAATAACCATGGAATGTTTGGTACTAATGATGTTTAAAATGGAAAATGGGAACCCTCACGATCCCCGTGGGATGTTTCGGGATTGACTTGACCTAATTTAGGGCCATCCATGGGATGTGATGGCTTTTCCCGGACATAGGGATTGATATTAAACAAGTTACCTTGTTGTAATGAATTGTAGAGCCTTCATAAACATGTTGGCAGGAATGGTTGATTCATGGGATGATGAACAGGTTAAATGGGACAATGTGTAAACTGATTTAAGACCATAATGGGATATGTTTTTGGTTTAATGATGAATTCTTAGTGAGATAGGCATAACACATGGGAATTGGGTGAATGGTTAAATGATGTGAAATGGGAATGTGTTAATGGGTTAAGACATAATGTGAATTACATAGTGGGTTATTGTGAATAGTGTTGTCATAGGGCAATGGTTTGGATGGTTGATGGTTACTTATATATATAAGCATGTGCCCATGTCTTGTTAGAGTGGTGTATGACTTGAGGATCTACGCCCACGGGTTGAGCTTAGACTGAGGTTCTAAAATCCACCCTAAATGCACGGGTTAGGAAAGGGGACTGAGGGTCTATTCTCTTAATGGTTGCATCCACCCGGACTGAGGCTTCGAGGTGAGGATATGGTTTCTATGAGGGGGTTAGTCCTAGTTAGATAGGATAACGATGTGTTTACCATCTTGCATGTGATTGTTGGCCTTAGACCCATGTAACATAATGTTTGTGATTAACCCATGGAAATATGATGAAATTGTAAGTGATGATAAATGGTGTGAAATAATGGTAATGGAAGTGGAAATGGGTTGACTCTAAGCTTGATAATGGCACCTCAATTAATTACTTGGAAATTATCATTCATAATCTTTTTGCATGCACTACATGTTCATACTCGATATTTTGTAGACACCGTTGATGGTGGCCTACAGAGTTGTACTCACTCCCCGCTCGGGTCGCCGTTGGGTACCTGAGCAGACTTCATGTTTTCAAGTCAGGAGAAGGGAAAAGGTCCTTGCTAGATAGTGAGTGGACATGGGTAGCTCTTGGTGGAGGATCTGGACATGGAGTCGGGACCATTTTGGGGATTTTGGATGTTGTCCTTATTTTGGGTTTTTTTCACTCTAGAACTTGTAGTATGACATGGAATATTTATTATTGGAAATGGGTGTTATACATGTTCCTTGTTTATTGGTTATTGTTTCTGCTATTTGGTATTTCTGTTATGCTTACTCTGATAAAAAGGGGGAATAGTCTCTCTACTTGACCCCATAGACCCCCGCTGCTAGTCGGAAGCCTTTGGAATACGGGGAGGTGTGCTTATGGTCATTTAAGCACTCGGATCGAAGCACTGGTTTAGTGGCTTCTGGGTCGAGGACGTTACACCTATGGCCTACTGAAGGCGGGAGTTGTGGGTCATTCTATACCTTATAACGTTGCTGACCTAGGAGGGGTAGAATTTTGGTTTGGGGGTTATGAAAGAGTGGTATGAGATTTCTAGTTGAGGGATAATATGGAGTTTGTAGTTCAACATAAGTGAGGTTGAATGGGTTGGTATGGAAATGTTGTCAGAGATATTTATCAAGCTTTTTAAACACAGGAGATCAGTTGGGACATAGGTATTTAAGCACCCCTGTGATCTGATTCACATACCATTAAGTTTATGGTGGCTACTAATTTATGTGATTCCAGTTGTAGGGGTGAGTCCTAGGAAAGCATCAGGAATCATATTCTTAGAGCATGTGTTTTAATGGGTAAACCTTAGTATAGGTCAACCTAAAATGAATAAAATAAAATGAAATGTTAATTAATTATGAGACTTAGATATTCTAGGATTAGCAGCTCTAACATTTTTTTATTTTGTAGGTATGTCTCTAGGTCAACAACCTCATTAGGTTTGTGGAAATAATGTTTAATAGGATATGCCAGTCGATCGCTGGAGAGTAGAGGTTGACGAAGAAGACACATGATGAGTACACTCCAAGAGTTTCGGTGCTAGAGTATACAAATGTACGAGGGATCTATTTCAGATGTAGTCAGGGAAGACTAGTTAGAGGAGGTTGATATATATTTCAATTAGATCCATGCTCTGATGGGGCACTGGGTGCTCAACCTTTTTGAGCGGTCAGTGTGTGTCAGGTGTTCTTCTTTATTTTCCACCATTGAGGTAGTTCCAGCAGAGGCAACAACAGTAGGTTGCACATGATTTGGATCATAAGATAGCAGATGAGGCTATCAGAGGAAATCCCCAGGATGCTCTCCATACTTAAAGAGCAAATTTTGACTATTGGGGTGGTTTTTAGTAGGGTTAGATAGGCCATATAGTAGGTCATGGTCAGTTTCATGCTTTAGAATTTCCAACACCGGGCAAGCCAAAATTCATTCGAGGTACCATTTTCTTGTTTTTTTTTACTTCGGTGTATTCCCTAGTTGATTTAGGGGTGACACAATCCTTCATATCACTTACCCTTGACCATGACTTGGTATTTGAATTATAGAGACTCCCAGTGCCCTTGGCATTGACTACACCAGTTAATGGCCGAGATGACTTGTTTGGAGTATATATAGACTATGAGCTAGTGTGAAGGAGACACCACTCTAGGGGAGATTTCCTATGATTACAGATATAACCATATAATGTAATCCTAGACATGGATTTGTTTTATTATTTGTAGTATATGATGGATTTCTTCAAGAGGTAGGTGGTGTTCTTCAATGCTGATGGAGATCAATCGTTGTTTGTTGGTGAGAGAGACCCCCAGATGGGTCAGAGGCTTGTTCCTTCATTGTCATCCTTAATGTTGTAGCTAATTATGAGTTCATTGAAGGTTCAACTATTGTAATTTTCTAGGATCATAGAAGGGTACCCAGATGTATTTCCATCGGAGGTTTTAGAATTAACCACATAATGAGAGATCGAGTTCAAGATCAAGTTGTAGCCAGGTGTGTCTAATATATCGATGTATCCTTATAGGATGGTGCCTTCTGAGTTGTGGTAGATATCAATAATGCTCAATGATTTTCTATTGTGTGGTTTTGTACCACCGAGTGTCCCATAGTGAGGCATATTGGTTTTGTTCGTGAAGAACGCTGACACCAGTTTGCAGTTTTGTATCGATTATTTCCGGTTTAACAAACAAACAATGAAGAATCACTATTCTATTCTACAGTTTCACGATTTCTTTGATCAACTGAAGGGTAAAATTCATTTCTCAAAGATCAACATGCATTCATGATATTATTATATGCGTGTGAAGGATGAGGATATCCCGAAGACTTCCTTATGTTGTCGTCATGGGCAATACAATTTCATTGTGAGGCCATTAGGTGTGACGAATGCTACAGTTGTGTTCATGGGGCCAATGAATGATATGTTCTGTGAGTTGCTGGAAAATTTCATGGTGCTATTCATTGATTACAACTTTTTGTACACTATGTTAGAGGAGGAGCATACAAATTATCTGCATGGAATTTTGGGAGTTCATCGTCAATAGTAGCTCCTTGGGAAGTTGTTGAAATGTGATTTTTGGGCTCGGGATGTCTGTTTCATGGGAATATTGTATCTCAATAGAGATTATCTTTATATCCATCGAATATAGAATTATTTGTGTCTTGGATAGCCCTCAAGATAGCGTCGGAGGTGCGTTGTGTCCTTTGTCTTACAGGCTATTACAGGTGGTTTGTCACCCATTTTTCTCAGGTTACAACTCCTCTGATAGAGTTGACTATAAAAATATTGCATTATTATGAACTGATGAATTTCAAGCATCTTTTGAATATCTAAATGAGATATTGGTTGGTGATCCAGTTATTTTTCATCCAGCAGAAGGTTTTTACTTTGAAATTTTCTATGATGCTTCACATTAGGGGTTAGGTTTTGTTCTGATGCAACAGAGATCAGTCATTTCTTATGGGTATCATCTGTTATGTCCCCATGAGGATAACTATGAAACCCATGATCCTTAGTTTGTAATAGTGGTGTTTTCCCTAATTTTTTGGGGACATTCCCTTATTGGGGAGCACTTTTTGGTCTTTATTGATACTAAATTCCTAAGGTATGTTTTCACCTAGTGTGAGTTAAACATGAGACATCATCGGTGGACGGATTTCTAAGAGGATTACAAACTCAAAATATCATATATTCCGGGTTAGGGGAATTTTATTGAGAATGTGCTGAGAAGGAAGTCACGTAGTAATGTTGTGCATGAGTCAGGTGATTTTTAGAGAGTAGTGGAAGAACTTTTATCACTACATCTCAATATGGAAGAAGTTGGGAGTAGAGGCTATCTTTTTCAGATGAAAGTGTAGTCATCTATGGTGAAGCAGGTGGAAGATTCCAAGTTGGGGGTTCTTGAGGTGGAGGTCCAGATATTCTGAGTTATTTATGGTGAGACCCATGGTGGTGGGTCTGAGGATGAACAACATCAGGTGTTGTTTCGGGGAAGTCTTTTTGTTTCATTGGAGATGCAAGATATTATTCCTAGAGAGTTCCAATGTTCTCCCATAGAGGTATATCATGGCGTAACAAATATGTACGGATCTTTGAGGAGTTAGTTTTTGAGTCCAAGGATAAAGCATGCATTTTAAGAGTTTGTGTCTTCTTTTTTGGTCTTCCATAAGCTAAAGGCTGAGCCCCGTGTTCCTAATGGGTTGCTCCTGCCATTAGATTCTCATTAGTGGAAGTGAGAGGACATATTTATTGAAATTTTTACTGGTTTACCTTGAAAAAGGTATGCTATGATGCTATATGGGTGGTGGTGTATCATTTGAGAAAATAAACCTAATTTACAGAGATCAATGATTCTAGCTCAGTGAAGGTTTTGTCGAGGCAATATCTAGAGGAGGTAGTGAGACTCCATAGTGTTCCGAGGATGATCATTTCTGATCGAGATCCTCAAATTACCTCTAGGGTGTGGAGTGGTCTTCATCATGATTTGGGTTCTTATCAATACCTTAACACTTCCTTTAATCATCATATGGATGGTTATATAGAGAAAACCATCAAGATTCTTGAACATATTTTGTTCTCTTGTGTCCGTAATTTTAGTGGTTTGTGGACGAGGCACTTACCCTTGGTAGGGTTCACCTAGAAGATTATTTTTCACTCCACAATCATTAGGGAACAATTTCAATCATTTTATGGACATCCTTACCATTCTATTTAGTGTTGGACTCGGGTTGGAGAGTCATCATTTCTTAGGCCCAAACTAGTACATAATATGACAAATACGGTTTAGGTGATTGATGAAAGGATGAATGAAGAACATGATCATCATATTTCCTCTTCTGATCATAGGAGTAAACCTTTTTAGTTTGATTTTTGGGATCACATTTTTCTGATGGTGACTACCCATTATGGGTAGTGAAGGTTTGGTCATGGGAGTATGCTTTCCCCCAGGTTTGTTGACCCCTTCGAGGTGTTTTCTCATGCTAGAGCCATGGAATTTCAGGCTGAACCTCCCCTAAAGTTGATCATGATACATGATGTTATTCATGTGTCATATCTCTGTATTTACCTTCATTATGACTCTCACATCATTGATTGGGGCGAGATTGATGTTGACGATGATGTGACCTTTGAGGAGAGCTCTGTAGCGATCCAAGACAACAAGGAGATGGTGTTTCATGGGCATGCTATCCCCTTGGTTTGTGTATTTTGGCGACAAAGTGGAATAGAAGAGATTACTTAGGAACATAAGTCATAGATATGTGCTCAGGACCAGGAGTTATTTGATGTTTATATCTTTTATTGTAATGATGTTCGTCTTATGGTTTCAGAAATTACATATTTTTGAGATATCTTCCCTTATTTCTTGTAGTGGAATGATATATTTTGAGAGTTATCTCCTCCAGGAGAGTATCTAGGAGTTGTTAGTAGTTTTCATGTGATTTTTGTTTTTCCTTTGAAGAATTTTTTGATGTCCTTTGGTTGAAAGATCCATCAAAGGTATCTCATAGGGTGATTATACATACCCATGTTCTATTTCTTATCTAGGTTGGTTTTTTATTATCAAGGATGAGAATTTTTTTTGAGGTATATGACATAATGTCCCAGACCTCTCTGGTTCATTGCATTGCTAAAATATGGTGTTTGAGGTGTTCTGTGAGGTCATGGTGACTTATTCCCAAATTTTTTTTAATTTCCAGTTCTACAAATAGTGTCTCTAGTTTTGTGTATAGTTCTATTGGTGAGAAAGATATGAATAGTGTTGTTGGGGAGATATATGTGAAAATTGATATCGTTGATTCATCATTAACTATCAGTGACTCATTTATTTGAGAGTCATCTTTAACTATTGGCAAAGAAACTTCAACTATCGGTAAGTCATTTGTCAATTTTTCATCTCTATCTATTAGTTTCAGTGAGTCATCTTCATATCTCGGTGTCAGTGAGTCATCTTCATCTAACGGTGTCACTGATTCATCTTCATCTGTTAGTGTTGGTGAGTCATCTTCAACTATTGGTGGGTCATCATCATCTATTTGTGTCGGTGAGTCTTCTTCATCTGTCAGTGTGTATGAGTTATCTTTATCTCTTGGTGTCGATGATTCATCTTCATTACTCAGTGTTGGTGATTCTTCTTCATATATCAGTGTCAATGTGTCATCTTCATATATCATTGATTCATCTTCATCTATCGATGTCAGTGAGTCATCTACATCTATCGGTATGTGCTATAGTGTTTCGCGATCAACCAGGGAACAATGTTTCTAGCTTCTTATAGTTTCACTCATTTGACATTTTATTTGACGTAAAACCTGTCTAAAACCTTGTTTTATGGTATTTAAGGCCAGTTCAATGGCCATAACTCCTATCATAATTTTTATAAGGGTCTGTGTGCCTTGAAATTGTCAAACATTAGATTCATGATGAGATCCTCCATTAATGGAAAATCTGAACCGCATTTAAACTGCTACAATGTTTAGATTATAAAAAGGCCAAGATATATTATTCACTATTCTTATTACATTTTTTTCTTCATATAAGGCACCTACAACCTTTCTTTCCAATGTAAATGTTCAATTTTGGTGTGGAAATTGGATCTGGTTTTCCACAAAGTTCTTCTTGTTGCATGTGCACCCCGTATTTTGTGTAACCAGAAAGTGTTGATCCAACATCGATAGATGGAACGTTCTATCTCAGTTCTTGTTGGTTCTTCGATCAGTTTCCTCCCATTTCTCCATTCCATGTTATGGAATTTTTTCTACATATTTCTAATGGATGTTTCTTGGGTGTTGGTTGATGCATATTTTCCATGATATCCCAGTGTGGATGCTACTATTGTAGGAGAGGTGATCAATATCTATTGTGTTGGCCCATTCTCATGCAAAGAACGTCAGAAATATTTTGAGGTAGGCAATTCATGGCATCTCAATTATTTTACACACAATTATAGAGTTATCATGATTTATCCACTATATCATAATGAAATTGACATGATATATATTTGAACTAGATTAATGAATTGGAATAAATTGTATGATATTGATTTATATTGTGATAATAGTTTTCCTTTTATATTCTAGATCGTGTGATGTCTATGATATTACTGTTTAGAATGTCTCCCTTAATGAAAATTGAAAATGAATGTAAAGTTGGAATTAATTTCTAATTAATTAGTGAAAGAAAACATGTAATTTTTAATGAATCGTGTTGTTGTTGTTCCTTAATGATAATCAAATGGATGTAGTTATGCATGTTTAAATGAATTAGTGAATTCAATGCAGAATAATGAACTGGTTGTGTTATAGAGATAGTGCCTTGAAGGGTTCTATGTTACCCTCTTTCTTGTAAATTTCAAACACATTATTTTGTGGAGATATGAGTGCTCATTGTTTGTGAATCTTGAATGCCCTATTTAGGGCCAAGAGTCCAGTTGCTATGTTGTTTGTTTCCTGCATCTTTTGTTGTGGTGTGAACCAAGTATGGGTGAGCCTAAAGAGCCATTGTGGTATGTGGGGGAAGGAAGGCCCAGTGGTTGTGTGGGTAGCTGTTGACTCCTAGAGTTGAGATATGCATCCGTTTATGCATGTGGGTATCAAGGAGGAAACCAGAGATGATGAAATGGGTTGGATGGGAATGTTGGATGTTTATTAAATCGTGTTGTTTGTTTATCTTTTTTATATTCTATGCTTCTTGAGGAATATAGTCATGCTTACACTCCATCCAAAAGAGGAGGGGATGTGCATGGTATTTTATATGCTTGACATGTTTAACTTCTCAAGGTTGGATGATCCTGTGCAATAACTGTTGGTGGAAAATACTCTATGGGTAGTTTATCTACTCACAATGTTGATCCCCTTGTGTTTGGTAGATTATATTGATTTCTTGAATTCATGGGAATTATAGAATGTGATAAGAGAGTTAATAAATGATTGAATAAATGTTAACCCATGGGGTTTCAATTTGGTGAGATGAAATGCTATGGTTGCAATTTAATGTAGCTGTTGACTTGGTTTGGTTGTGACTAGAGTGCATGGATAGTTGTTGTAATTCTAATGAAATGTAATTTTGTCAATTTTAATGGAAAATTAATAGTTAAATAATTGATTAACATAATATGAAATTGATAAAATGAATAAATAAATCTATTTTAGATATTTATATGGTTGTGTGCTTATAGGATACCTAGACTTAACAGTGGAATCCAGGAGTCCAAGAGACATTAGATATAGTTGATTCAGTGACTAGGTTATTACTATAGTGTGGTTGTAATATATAATATACTCTATACTTTTGTGTTTCTATATGACATTCCACCCTATTGGTTAGGGAAATAGACACCATAGAGATTTTGAGTCCTAAGGGGGTCCCTAACATCTCGATGGGATAATGATTGGCTGATTACCTACACCGTCCCCACTCTATTCTATTGTATGTTACTTGTTCCGGTAGGCATAATGGTTAGTTTTACCCATATATGTGTGTAGAGGACCCTAATGGGCTGTGTTTACTCACTCACATATATTATAGGTATAGTTTCTTATGGACTACTCTAGGTGTAACATGTATAGACTGTGACGGATTGAGGATCCTTACTCATTGTATGGGCTATAACGGATTGAGGTATAACACTGGATATATAATACATGTTATGCGAGCTATGGTGGCTCACAAAAACAACTTGGTTACTTTTGGTTACTTAGACATGGTGGTTGTGTTGCATGAGTTGCATGTTGTGGTACTTCACCCAGGTGTCTCTGGGAAAACCTTGTTGAAGAGAGATGCTTAGGATGTGCAACATTGGGGAAAAGAAGTAAACCAGTGTGGAAGTGGTAGCGGGGTACACTTGATATAATATTTTATGTTATATACTCTTGTATGTCATACTTGGTGAGAGTATCCATAGTGAGGCTAGGAAAATAATAGTTTTGTTTAGGTGATGAGTTAGTTTCACTTTTTGTTCTCTATGCTTCTGCATGATTTATTTAAATTTTCATGAGAGGATCTAGGGAGGATCATAATGAGTATACTATTATAATCACCCTACGTATATATAAACTATTTTTTAGGTCACTTGGAGCAGGTTGAAGATCAGGCTGTTTACTACTAGCTTGGTGTTGCCGGAGCTTTTCGGTCTTCATCGTCACTTCTATTTTTATTTCTATTGGTACGTGCAGTTTTCCCTTTCAATCGTAGTAGTTTTTTCATGACATTACATATGTGTACTTGGGTATTATATTATATTGTTGAATGACTATGAGTTGGTTTGTGTTTGTCTTATCTCTCTATTTTTCATGTGTTATCTTAGAGTGTAATCCTCCCATCATTGTGTTTACTATACCCACAGAACTAGTCTCCAACCTGGGCCCTATTGGAGGCAGGAATCGGGAGTCACTATCACTTTTCCCACATTGTCGAACTAGGAGTGGTAAACTTTTTAGGGAGGCAGTCATGAAACCGACCGCCATGAGAGTTATAATTTATATTTAATCATTTGTTATATTTTCTTTGCTTGATATGGGAACCTATAACTATTTTATATTGAAATATTCCATGAACTAATATAACTAATCAATGGAGATCAAGCCTTATATTTAGGAACTAAAATCCATACATGTAAAGAGAAATAAACAGGGATTATGATGTCCTCCTTTCACCTTTTTGATATTATATGTAAAGATAGAATGAGATTTCTAAATCATCTATGTTGATCACTTTGAAGCTATACTTGGGATGGACTATTTAGTATCTTACTAGGCTCAGATCTCTTGGTTCTATCGATGGGTGTCTGTTACTACCCCCTATGGGAGTTCTTAGGAGTTTCAATTGGAATATGATCTACTGTATAGTAGAGTGGGAAATATTTTTCATAGAGTTTGGAAAATTTATATCATCTTTTATGATTGATTATGAAGCAGAACCTTTAGGTTGTAAACTTTACCTAGTGGTTTCATAATTTCTTGATTTTTTTCAAGATGTCATCTTTATCCTTCACCTAGATGGAAAAGAGTAGTTCTCAATGGACCAAATGTCAAGAATGTAGGCTATATATATTCATTCTTAGAGAATTTCACTAGGGGAGTTAAAAGGGTTTAATATACATTTGGGTGATTTTAAATCTAAGGATTTTATCTTTCTATGTATTTTGTTTTTGGAATCCACAAAATATTTTTTTCAGGAAGGATGATGGGAAGCTTGTATTATGTGTTGATTATCTGAATATTATTTCGGTGTTCATCATTAATAAGTGCCCTTTCCTCATATAGATGATTTTTTTGATCAGTTGAAGGGGGGGAAGTCGTTATATAAAAATTTACTTTTGAATGAGATATCACTAGCTAAGAGTTATGAAATATGACATGCCTATGATATCTTTTAGGGATTGGTATGTCCATTTTGAATATTTTGTTATTCCTTTTTTCTTGACAAATACTTGTACAATTTTCATGGCAAAGATAAAAAATATATTCAAAAAATACCTTGATTCTTTCATTCACTATAGAAAAAATAGACATTTGAGATGGGTTATTTTTGATAGAATAGTATCTCTTCATTAATAATATAAAATTCCCATTATTTATGCTGGGATACGAGTCCCATTATGAAATATTTTGGTGCAGCTAGACACCAAAATGCACAAAATAGTTATTTGTGATGGAATTTTAGTTGACATTCCAAGTAATGGTTTTTCGAAATAAGAACTTATCTCATTGCAAAATTCTTTGAAATGAAGAAATTAAAATTCTATCAAAAAATAATAGTATTTTCAAATGAAATAACATTCTATAATAAATAATATATTATAAAATTAAATTATAGAGATTTATTGTGGGTTGCATTTACAATGTGAAACCAAATCCGTCACAAATTTTATTTAGATCACAACTATATTTATTTATAGTGGGAACTATTTGTGATGAGTTCCACTAAAAATGTAAAATTTATATGATAGAAATTCCTTGGAAAATATTTCATTGAAAATAATGTTACCTATATACCCCCCCAACATTCTTCGATCAAAAATTCTTAACTCCTTTTCTGGTTTCTCTCTGGTTTCTTTTAGTATAAGTATTAATTTTTTCGATATTTTCTATAGATTCGTCTTCCAAATCACAGAACTTATTTCATTCTGGTGAAGTATCATTTTAGAATAAATATTTTAATTTTTTAACTAATTGTTTATTTAATTTATTATATATTTTTAATTTTTAGGAATATCTAGTAGAAATTAGTTGTAATGGATATTAGTTTTAGGTAATTATCCCTAATTACTAATATTTATCATTAATTATTGGTAATTTGTAAATAAATAGCAGTGAAAAACAAAAAATACTAATAATTACCTATAATTAATAATAATTACATATAAATTGTAATATTTTTCAATAAATAAATAAAAGCGGAAATAAATAAAAACAAACACTCAAAATTAGTAATAATTTTTCAAATTAATAATAATTATTAATAGTTATTGATAATTTGTAATAATTTGTACTAATTATAAGTGATTAGTAATGATTTCAAATAATTAGTAATGATTAGTAATTATTAACCTTAATTCGTAATAATTTGATATAATTACCAATAATTTGTAATATGTACACATAATTAGTAATTATTTGTAACCGTGAGTAAAAATTAGTAATAATTCATATGAATTTGTAATAATTACCAATAATTTGTAATAATTACCTAAGATTAGTAATAAAAAATAATAATTAGTAATAAGTACACCAAATTAGTAATAATGACTAATATTTACTGATAATTAATGATAAATGGTAATAATTGTTAATAATTGGTAATAATTGACTGTAATTGGTATTATTTAGTAATAATTACAAATTACAACTAATATGTAATAATAATTAATAAAAATCTTAATAATTAGTAATATTTAGTAATAATTAGTGATACTTAGTAACAATTAAAAATAATCGAAGAAGGTTAACATTAACTCTTTTAAGTTAGTCATAATATTGTTTCATTAAAAATAAGAAATAATTAACCAAATAATTAATAATAATATCCAATAATAACCAATAATTAGTAATAATTACCAATATTTTATAGTAATTGGTAATAACTACCAATAATTAGTAATAGTTACTAATAATTCGTAATAAATAATAATAATTACCAAAAAATTATATTAATTAGTAATAAAAATGATAATTGGTAATAATTTCCATTAATTACCAATAATTAGTAATAATTATGGTAATTAATAATAATTAATCACAATTTGTAATTATTAACAATAATTAACAATAATTACTAATAATTACCTGTACTTTTTAACAGTTAGTAATAATTAATAATTAATAATGAAATTTAATAATAATTCAAAAAATTAGTTATAATTAAAAGTAATTAAAAATAAATAAAAAATTACAAATAATTACTGATAAATAATAAAAATTTGTGATAAATAGTAATACTTTAATATAATTAACAATAATTTCTGATAATTACCATTAATTTCATATAATTTGTAATAATTTCCCATATTTTATATGAATTTGTAATAATTAGTTATAATTACTGATAATTTGTAATAATTAATCATAATTATCAATAATTAGTAATAATGTAAAATATGTTTTAATAATCACCAATAATTAGTAATAATTTTAATAATATGAGGTTTAAAAAATGAAATACTATGTTCAATAGCATACATGATACCTAACATCGATCATAAATGAACAAGTATATATTATTGTTCAAATTTTACCATTATACCATAGCCGCTAGAATGGTGGGAATGAAAATTATTGAATGAATTATGAAAATATTGTTTAAACATGTATATATAATTAATTATATAGGGACTACTTAATTACAAATTAAAATAAATCATTTTTTAAAATAAAAGGAATAGTTTTTTTCAAATACTATTTAAATGTACATAAGTTTGTTTTATAACAATGAATAAATAAATCACTCTTACTGGAATATATTAATGAATTACATATATAATATATTAAATAATTTTTTTATTTCATCTTACATGTTTTATAGGCTTAGTATAATAATAAATCCAATTTCAATTACAGAAAAGTATATTTTTCTAAAAGTTGTTTTGCTTCCTTTTAATGATGCAACAATTTTAAATCAAATTATTTTTTCACTTTTAAAATTTATATTGAAAAAATAGACATTATTTTTGAAAATGTAAAATCAAAATTATCTTATGGTGAATCTTTGGTATTTTTCTAACAAGTTTTGTTTCTGATGAATAGTGAAAAACAGAATATTTCATCTAATAACTAATTTTTCTTATAATTTATTTATATTCTTAAATTATAATTTAAAATATTAATAATGTATAATTAGTTCCATTATAGAACTATAAATCCAATTCAAGTCATTGGTATCAATTTTAAATAGATATTGTATAAAAAACATTTCAATCTTATGAAATTTTCACTTTAAAAACCCATTTTTTCATTATGTCTGCATGATTAATTTTTAATATAATCTTTTAAAATTTGTGAATTTAATTAGGTTATATATTAAACATTTGTAATCATAAGTTACAAATCATGTTGTAACTAATACTTTATTTTTATGAATAAAAAAATTTCTATGGTAAAAAAATTATTTACCACATCATAAGTAAAATGGTGACAGGGGTTAATGTTAAATAGATAAACCTTAACATACCTATAAATTATAACATTTACTGGTTTTTTGAGGGGTGTTTTAAACCTAAACAAAATATAAAATATTATTTATCATCAAATTTCATAAAATCTAATTCCAAATCAATTTGGTCGACATTAAATATAAAATATTCATTATTTTAATCACTTAATCCCACCAATCCTCAAGTATAAATACCACCCCTCACCACCCTAATTCAACCCAAAAATACTTGAGGATAGTAAAATATCTGACCAAACCACTAATAATCACAAACCCAATGTACAAGTGCTTCTGGTCTCACTAAAAGATAAAATCAATGGTCCTCAAGGATTTCTCAAGGTGGAAATATCCAAGAGATAATTTTCTCAAAACACCTCTCATAATTTGCTTTCTTCATTTAATTTCTCCTCATATCATTCATCCATAAATTCATGTAAGATTAAGAGTAATTTATATATTGTAGTTTTATGTTTCTATTGTAATATAACATATCCATTTCATTTCTCATATCCTCTTATTAATAAAACAAAACTATTGTCTATGTTATGTCGGTTAATCGCCTCTGGGAATAAAGATTTTTTTGGTTTTCCATTACCGCCTTCATGGATGGTCATAAAACAATAATTATTTTTAAATAATATTTTAATTGGTATATTATAACATATTTCATTTTCAAGATCTAATATATAAATATAATTTTAAATGAAACAAAATTAGTTCACGATGTTAGGAAAACCCACCCAAATAAACTAATAATTTATCATTAATATTTTATCTACTGAATCATCCTCATATATGAAATAAAAATTCTATATAGGGCCATTTATACTTATTTAATATCATAAATAATATTGTATCCCACTTCTAGAGTTATAATCCCATTTTACAAGAACATCCATAATTATACCCAAATGAACCGATCATCAAACCGTGAAACAAACAAACTTGAAACCATAAAAGTAATGAAATATTATTAATAAATAGGTCATGAGATGTTATAAAATTATCACATAAGGTATTATAAATATTAATATAGTTCTTAAATGAGTTAATAACATTATTTAAACCATTATACAATAGGATTAAAAATTTCAAATGATGTTGAATGTGAGGTAAGGGAATTCATAACCAAATTTCCTTTTTTGGGTTAAACTTCTATTATTGATTGTGTGATTCTAACAATCTGATTGAAATAATTATTTAATGTCTTAATTGGCATTTAAAAATTTTATTTTTATTTAAATTGAATAATCATAATCCATTAATTTTATTAATTCTCACTTTATAGATACAATATCTATAAGGGACTTCTTTGAAGAATCCTATTTCAATGTCCTTTTTTCAAAAAGAATTTTTTCTTACATATATGGAATGTAATAGATTTTCCACTATAATTTATAATTAATTTTTTTAATAATAATTAAATCATTTAAAACATAATATTCAAATAAATTATTTTCATTTACGAGTGTGCGACTTTGTAAGAAAAATGAAAAGTGATTTTAAAATTGAGTTTTTTTTCCTCAAAAATGTTTCCTTTATGAATGATTTATATGTTTTGGTTCTTAAGGAATAATTATAAGTATGAGCGGTTCTATGATTAACTAAGGGTGGGTTATCCAATTACAGCTCTACAATTCAGTTGGTAATGGTAAATATTTAACTACTTAGGTTTCTTCTAAGATATTATAGGAATTGTGCTGCATGGATTATTATAAATGTAACTATAACGGTTAATCCCTGTGTATAAAATAGAGCTACATTGTTTTTAAAAGTGTTATGGAAAATACATCATATGTTACCAACATATATTTTTTGATGATTTCAAATGATTTTTTAAAAAAAATTAATAATTTTAAAATGGTAATATAATGATATTTTTAGAAAATATGATTCTTTTTTTCTAAATAAATGGCATTGTTTTTTTATAAAAATGCTTTTATGGATTTTCAATGGACTAATGTTTTGCCATATTTTATTTCCCTTAATAATATTTTGTGATCATTTCAATTTTGAAGTTTTTTTTCGATGGGTAAAGGATAAATAGGTATTAGGATAAGGAAAAGATAATAATTGTAAAGATTGATCATGAAAAGAAACAATGTTTTATTATAAAAGGTTTTCCTTTGTTGGAAAAAGTGGCAACTGATTATAAGTATCTATATGGAAATATTTGAGTTTTTATGTTTGATTTAATGAATAATTTTATAAAACTATGAATCAAAAATATCATTGGTAATATAATAGTTTTAATTCTATTTTTAAATCACTAGAATAGGTAATGTTTAAGGTTGGGTCCTTATAGTTGGTATTAGAGCATGATTTAGATATATTTAGGTATTAGTACTTTTAGTTAAACAATGATTTGGTTTCTATGTAGATTCATTTAGTTTAATCACCATTCTATAAAATTTTTAGATTGAAGAATGTTAGCTATGAATGTATGGAGGATTATCTCAAAAAACATTCCAATATCATCTTGATAACATGATTGCAATAATTATTGCAATGTAAGGTTTTGATGATTCTCAAACATTTTCTGACAAAAAAGTATATAGTAATCATTTTTATGAAATATCAAACACTACCTCTATAACTCGATACCATCGTGGTTCATGGGTTGATTTTAAACAAATCGATTTTCTCAATATTCTGAAATTTTTAGAAAATGATAATATTATAAACGAATTTTCATATATTTTACATTACAACAATATTTTGAAGAATATTATGATTTTCATATTTATTCTGAAGAAGTGTACCTTTGAGAATCCAATTTATATATTTTTTTTAAATTATAGACATCGAGCACATTCTTGTGATATTTTAAAATGATCCTTGATTAAATGTTTAAAGAAAACACATTCTGAATGTTTTATAAAAATCTTGGTTGGTTAAATGTTTTCAAATTATATGTCATTAAAAATGATTTTCCAAAACTGTTTCTCTTACAACACTAATATAACCCATTTTGTACAAGGTGTATTTGGAAAAATGAATAAATAGATATTGAAGAGTCTCTAAAAATTTATTGCAATGCATGAACCCTTTATTTATGTGAACAGAATGAAAATGAAATAAGGTGGACAACCTGATCATGGTAAAAAATAATTTATTCTTGGAATATTTTTGTCAAATCATAGGTAGAAAAAATTTCAAATTTCAAGATATAAAAGACATCATGAATTAAGAAGTTAAGGTAATTATGATTTTTGATACAAATGAGTGGTATAAGATAACCGTTAAAGTTGAAGCATTCTAATAAATGTTAAAACTATACTTCTCAAGTAATTATATTTCTTATGATCTATGTCCGGATATTAATAGAATAACTCAACTCTAAAAAAATTACCTTATAGCAAAAACATTATACACTTAATTTTCATACTAATAAATAAATTATATTTTAACCCATCAATGATTTATGGGTTTGAGATTGTTAACTTTTTCATGACTGTGTTCTCTATCACTCTCCATCAAAAAATTATAGTCAGTTTAATCATCATTATCAATGTTTTAACACATGTAAACCCTAGTATATGTTATCTTATATGACCTTCAAACTTCCAATTATTTCTTTTAATGTTCATTTTTTATTAATTATTTTTTGGGTGTGGGATTTCAATTAACGTAATACAAATAGTTAAAACCTTAATTTTAAATCCTATTCTCAAATTGAGAGGATAAAATTTAATGGTGGGATGTAAAATCCTAATATTTTCTTAAAAATTAAATACAATGTTCGAAAGCATATATAATACCTTACAACGAGCATAAACGAAAAAATAAATATTATTATTTAAATGTTACAATTATAACCTAGACATTAGAATAAAGGGAATGAAGATTATTGACTTAATTATAAAAATATGGTTCACATCTGTATATATAATTAATTATTCAGTGACCAATTAACTATTAATTAATATAAAATGATTTTTTAAATTAAATTAAATTTTTTTCTTAAAAAAAATTAAACGTGGATAAGTGTAACTTATACAATTGAATAAATAAATAAATATTTTTGGAATATATTAATGAAATGTATATATAATATTTTCCATAAAATCATTTTAAATTCATCAAATATGTTTGATGGAATTAATATAAAAATAAGTCCCATTTTAGCATAAAAGTTATATTTTTCTAAAAAAATCTTTACTGCCTTTTAATGGAGCACCTATATTAAATCTAATTTTTCACTTTCACAAATTTATTTTTCCAAAATAAAAGTAATTTTCTAAATAAAAATATCAAAATTATTTTATGGTGATTTTTTGGTATTAGTCTAACAAATTTTGTTTTTGATGATGAGTGAAAAATACATCATTAAATCTCAAAAATTTCTTTTTCTTCTAATCTATTTGTATAATTAAATAATTAAATAATTTTTTTAAATTATAATTAGTGAAATTATACATAAATAAGAACAATTTAGGTTTTTGTATCAATTTTTCTATAAAATATGAAATAAAAATATTTCAATATTTTAAGCATTTCACATTAAAACCCTTCTTTTTTGTTGTGTCGGTGTGTTTAATTATTTATCCTATTTTTCAAATTGTATAAATTGAATTAGGTAAAATTAATTCTAGATTTATAATAATATGGTACCAATTAGGTTTTACATTCAAATTAATTTTTATGAATAAAAAATTTACTATGGTAAAAACTTTATTAAACACAACATATGTAGAATAGTGACATGGGTTAAAGATAAAAGGTAAAACCCTAACATACCTAGAAATTACAAAATTAAATGGTCGGTTGTGGTGTATATTGACCCCAAAAGCCTCTAAATGTTTTAATTTTCATCCAAATTGTGGAAGTTTAATGTCAACTCAATGACGTCAGCTTTAAATATAATATATTCATTATTTTAACCACTCAAACCCACCTCTCCTAAAGTATAAATACCAATGACCACCACCAAATTTCGACCCAAAAGTCCTTTAAGATCCTTAAATATCATCTAAAACATCTCTTAGTCACTCTCCCCAGATCCATGTGATGATTTTCTCACCAAATTCCAAATCAATGTCCTTCTAGGGTCTCTTAAGGATGTGATATTCAATAGGCAATTATCTGAAAATTCCTATTTTAATTTATTTTGTTCTTAAAGTTTTTCCTAATATATTTCATCCATCAATGCATGAAAAATATATAAGAATGTATATAATATAGGGTTATATTTATCATGTAATATATTATATGAATTTAATTTCTAATATCTGCTTATTAAAAGAAACAAAACTATTATCCATGTTATGTCAATTAATCACCATAGTGAATAATGATTTTGATTATTTTCCATTACCACCATCATGGATGGTTATAAAAAAATAATCCTAGATAAGTAATATTTTAAATGGTATATTATAACATATATCATGTTATGGAACTAAAATATATGCATGAAATTAAATAAAATTAAATTCTTTCATGATGTTCAGAAAAAACGCAAAAAAAAATTGATTAAACATTTATCATTAACATTTTATCTAATGAATCATCCCCATATAAGAAATAAAAATTATATACTAGACCATTAATACTTTTGGAATTAAATTAATACTAATCCATTATAATTTTGGAGTTTTAATCTCATTTTAAAAAAACATCCATGATTATAGACAAATGAACCGATCATGAAACCATGAAAAAACACACTTCAAATAGTGATAATAATGAAATATTATTAGTAAATGGGTCATAAAATGTTATATAGTAATCACATAAGGCATTATAAATATTAATATAGTTATATAATGAGTAGAAAACATTATTTAAAGCATCATACATTAAGTTTGAACAATTTTGAAGGATGTTGGATGGGAGGTAATGGAATTCTTAACCCAATTTCCATTCATTTTGTTAAACTTATACTTCTCGATTTCTTCATGGTAATACAATGTATGCAATTAATTTTAAATATATTATGTTTTATTTATACTTTTTTAAGTTAATTTAATTTGAATACATATAATTAATTAATTTAAATAACATATTGAGTCAATAAGGTTTTCCTTATGACTTTTCCTTTCCTTCTTGTTTTGAAAATCACAAACACCTTATCTTTAAGGAAAATTGCTTTTATAAGGAAAATCGCTTTTATAAGGAAAATCGATTTTATAAGGAAAATTTCTTTTATAAGGAAAATCGCTTTTATAAGGAAAATCGCTTTTATAAGGAAAATCGCTTTTATAAGAAAAATAACTTTTATAAGGAAAATATCTTTTATAAGGAAGATCGCTTTTTAAAGAAAAATTATCCTTATCATATTTTCATCCATATATTTCTTAAGTATAAGATTCGGATTCATTTCTATATTCTCGGAATCGTTTGAAACTTTGATATGAAGCATTCAGTTTTAGGTTCTGAATTCTGGATGAGAATTGTAATAAAGTTCGACTCTGAATTCTGGATACGAATTCTCATTACGAATTCTGATGATGAATTCTCATTACAAATTCTGATGACGAATTCTCATTAAAAATTCTGATCACGAATTCTCATTCCGAATTCTCATTCCGAATTCACCTATTAATGAAAATCTGATCGTCTTTGTTTTATACACTCCGAATTTATTTAGACTCCGAAAATTATTTTTGGTTAGACTCCAAACATTCTTTTTGCTTACACTTTTATAATTTGTCTACTCTTTGACTTTTTGTTTACACTCCGAACCTTCACTCCGAACTTTTTAGTTAAACTTAAAACGATGTTGTACATTCTATTACACTTGTTTTGTTATAAAACGATGTCGTCTATTCTATTATAAACTAACCGTTGGTTTAGTTACACGTGTACAGGTCCCTCCGATTTTTAAGGAAAATATGACCGTTGGAAAGGAGGCCGACCTTGCCTATAAATAAGATCTTATTTGAAAGATCTCATAAGAACATATAGATGTTGATCGATCTAGAGACCACACGCTGCTAAGGTGATTTCTAGAGAGAGAAAGCATTTCATTCCTTGTGCGTACTGAAGCGCTCGTTCAGTTTTTGATTCGTGCGACTTCGAATGTTGGTGATTACATTCGAGGACTTCCGGGGATAGGAAGATAGAGGTGCCGACTACCTTGAAGTTGATGGCTTCCATGCTGAGGAAGACAGAGGTGGCCAACTACCATGAAGTTGAGGTCTTGTGGGGATAGCAAGACAGAGATTCTGATCTTCGTATCGAGGGCTTACCCTGGTGTGGGTAAGACAGACTTGCTTGAAAGTATAAATCAAGGGACCTTTATCCAAGGTTGTTGGATACCCTTCTCTTTGGGTTAAAAGACTTATATCTTGTTACTTGTAGTTTCACTACTTGTTTATTTCCGCTGCATTTTGTATTGTAAGGAAATTACAACTTTCTTATACTTCTCTACTTGTACTCTGATTCATTTAGATTTTATACGCTTTAAGGTAGAATCTCATATTGTAATCTTTAGTTAAGTTTCAATTTCCGGAACCATATTTCCGGAACCAACTTTAGGAATCTCTTTCCAGTTTTAAGCAAGTACATAGGACTTGATGTTTATAACTTTATTCCTCTTTCCATGTTTTCATTTGGTGTTAGAGGTGTTGTGAATTTTCTTAGTTTAACTTTTTTAAACTTATCCATTTCCTTTGCTTAAGGAAAACATAGTTAATCCTAACTAACTTTAAAGGTTCCAAAGGGATTTATAAAGTGTACAATTCACCCCCCCCCCCCTCTTGTATATTGAGCATCTACATCATTATTTTGATCCTACAATAGGTATCAGAGGAGGTCTCTTAAATACTTGTACTCACGTATAAGTTTTTCTTTCTCACTTTCTCATTCTGAAATTTCACAATCCGAATTTTGTCATTCTGAACTTTGTTATTACAAACTTTTTTCTACTAACAAGTTTGTGTGCCAGAGGTTTTTAAGTATGGCATGAGTCAATGTTGGTTCCATTGATAATATAAATCCTACAAGACCACCAATATTTTATGGTAATGATTATGAGTACCGGAGATATCGAATGAAGACTTTTGTTATCAATACTAGAGTGGAAAACTTCATTATGATTACTGGAGATTATAAAATTAATGACAAGGAAGTTAGAACTTTTACTAACCAGGAAAAGCAAGAGTATCAACTCAAATATAAGGTACACAATACTTTACTTTGTTCAATGACTAGAAATATATATAGCCAAATTTCTTCTTGTGAAGAAGCTAATTGTATCTGGAAGAAGTTAGAGGTTACACACTTTGGAACTTCTAAAGTGATTGAGACTAGAAGAGCTATGCTTAGAGCTGAATATCATGGCTTCAATTTTCCTTATAGTGAACCAATATGTAAAGTTCAACAGAGATTTATGACTATATTCAACATCTTATAGTCTATGGGATAAAAAGGTTTAGATGATGAACCACTTGTGGATAAGATAATTGATATTATGCCCAATGAGTGGGAATCCAAAAGAACTGATATAGATGAGAACAGGAAGGTCACTCAAATTTCTCTTGATGAGTTATTTGGAACTCTTCTCCAACATGAAACTTGAATGAAGAGAGATTCTGACAACATCAAAAAGAAGAATGGGAATGGTACTTTTGCTTTTATAATAACATCAAATCATATGAAAGCTAAGACTCCTGAGAGAGTAACCATATCCAAGTCTAAGAAGATGGTTATTAAATCCAAATCTAGTGAGAGTGAAGTATCTAAAAATGAATTAGCAAATCTTGCTCGAAGGATGAACAAGATAGCTGGTCAGAGAAATTTCCAATCCAAGTATAAGAAAAAGGAAAGGAAAGATATGAAAGATGGAGGAGTAACATGTTATGAATGCAAGAGAGTTGGACATATTAGACCAGATTTCCCTTTGCTCAAAAAGAAATAAAGGAAAGAAAAGAATTCAGAGAGGAACATAAAGAAGTATTATAAATCCAAAGATAAGAATGTTCTGAAAGCAAATGACACCTGGAGTGCCAGTGGTGGTGACTCTTCAGATGAATCTTCTGATTTCGAATCTTCGGGACAGAAGAATCTTGGTCTTATATCCAGATTACCTATTGATAATCATTATTTTATGGCTAAGGTATGAAATTCTGAATCATTGACCAATGTTTCTTTAAATTCTAATGATAGTAAGTATTATAACCCTTCAGATGAAGAATCCTCTTCTGATGAAGAAAATGCTTTACCTACTTTTGAAGAAGTTTCTAGGTTTGCTGAACTTGTTGAGATTGATAATTCTAAACTCAATAAGAAACTTGATAAGGAAAACTCTAGGAATTCTATTCTTACAAAAGAGATATTAGATCTCTCCAAAGATCTTGATTGGAAAAATTCTGATTTTGAAAGTATTTCAAAAAATCTTGAGGAAGTAAGTTCTGAGAAGAAAAAACTTTCTAAAGAGTTAGAAAAAGTAATTTCTAAGAAAAATGTTTTCGAGCCTAGATCTAGTTCTAAAACTAATGATTTTGAGGATAAATACTTGGTTATAAAACTAAATTCCGAAATTATTTCCTTAAAGAAATGTTTATCAAACTTTACCCATGGTAAGGAATATTTTGATAAAATTTATTCCCAAATATGACCTTTAAGAAATAAATCCGGATTTGGTTATACCCATGCGAAACCAATTTTTAGTAACTATTATTTTGTTCCTCAAAGTGCCCCATTTTTTACTAAGTGTCAATGTGGTGGTCACTGGGCTAAGAATTGTTCCTTAAACAAAACACAATCTCTAGGATTTTACAATGCTTATTTCTCTAAGAAGATGTGGTTACCTAAAATTTTGTTATCTGGAAATCTCGGATCCAAACAATTTTGGATTCCGAAAGACTAATTCTCTTCTTGATTTCAGGAATATAAAGAGAGTACCAGCAACAATACATGGTACATGGATAGTGGATGCTCGCAGAACATGACTGGTAACAAAAGCTATTTTGAAAAGATTATCAAAACAAAAGGGGGAAAGGTTACTTTCGGAGGCAATGCTAAGGGAGAGATTGTTGGTATTGGTAATATTGTTCTTTTAGGAAAAACATTGATTTCAAATCTTCTTTTTATTAAGGGTCATAAGCACAACCTCATTAGCATAATTCAGTTATGTGATGAAGGATATCTTGTGAATTTTAGGAATGATAAGTGCTTAGTTCACAATTCCAAGGAAGAATTTATTCTCTTAGCCAATAGGCATGATAATGTTTACACCTTAAATTTAGAAGACCTTAGGAGCCAAGATTTACCTAGCCTATGTTCAATGGAAGATCATTCATGGCTTTGGCATAGAAGACTAGGTCACTGTAACCTTAGAAACTTATGTAAACTCTCTAAGAAGAAACTAGTTAAGGATCTACCAGAGCATAGTTTTGATTCTTCTAAAGTTTGTGATCCTTTTCAATATGGCAAGAAACATAAATATAGTTTTAAATCAATCGGTGAAGTCTCAACAACTGATGCATTATAGTTAGTGCACATGGATCTTTTTGGTCCAACACAAACTGGAAGTATTGGAGGAAAATATTATGTGTTTGTTCTAGTTGATGATTACACTATATTTACTTGGGTTTATTTTCTTGAAAAGAAGTCTGAAGAATTTTCTTATTTCAAAATTTTTAGAACTCAATTTAAAAATGTGAAAAACCTTCCATTGAAAACTATTCATAGTGATCATGGAGGTTAATTTCAAAATTCTGATTTTGAAACTTTTTGTAGTAGAAAAGGTATTACTCACAATTTTTCCGCACCTAGAACTCCTCAACAAAATGGTGCATTTGAGAGAAGAAATAGAATTCTTAAAGAGATAACTAGAACCATGTTGAGTGAATATTCTATAGCTAGACATTTCTGGGATGAATCTGTAAGTACTGCTTGCTATACTATAAATCGCGTTTTGATTAGACCTTTTCTTAATAAAACTCCTTATGAGTTATGGAATGGTAGAAAACCAAGACTATCCTACTTCAAGGTTTTTGGTTGAAAAATATTCATTTTCAATACTAAAGATAACTTACATAAATTCGCACCAAAATCTGATGAAGGAATTTTCTTAGGTTATTCCACAACTTCTAAGGCTTATAGAGTTTTTATTAAAAATACTTGTACTGTTGAAGAAACAGTGCATGTAAAATTTGATGAGTCTGATCCTTTTGTTTTTAAACCATTCCAGCCTATATCCTCAGATGTGTTTTCAAAAAATGATTATCAACCTTTGATAGAAGATCCTTCTGATAAGGATAATTTTCAATAATATACTTCTGAAACATTTACCCCGTAAGACTTTCTAACCTATGTTGATGAACAGGCTTTTCAAAACCCAAATCAGGGGTTTCTTAAGAATCATCCTAGTGATAGTATCATCGGTGATGTAAATCAACCTGTAAGGACTAGAAGTTCCTTATGGAATGAAGTAGAACATCTAGCATTTTTCCCAATTATAACCTAAAAGGACTGATGAAGCTTTAGGTGATGATGATTGGATCAAAGCCATGCAAGATGAACGAAATTAATTCGAAAGGAATAATGTCTGCACTTTGAATGAATGACCTAAGGAAACTTCTGTTATTGGAGTAAAGTGGGTCTTCAGAAACAAATGTGATGAAAATGGATTCATAGTAAGAAATAAAGCTAGACTTGTTGCTAAACATTATAATCAGAAAGAGGGAATAGACTATGAAGAAGCCTGTGGTCCAATAGCTAGACTTGAGTCTATCCGTATTCTACTTGCCTTTGCAGCATTCTTTAATTTTAAACTTTTTCAGATGGATGTGAAATGTTCTTTTCTTAACAATTAAGTCCAAGAGGAAGTTTTTGTTGAACAACCTCCTATATTTGAAGATACAAAACATCCTGGTCATGTTTGTAGACTTACTAAAGCTCTGTATGGTCTTAAACAAGCCCCACGAGCATGGTATGATAGTCTCACTGAATTTTTGCTTCAAAATTACTCTATTAAGGGAAATGCAGATCCAACCCTTTTTATTAATAAAGATAAGAAAAATGTTTTTATTGTTCAAATTTATGTTGATGCCATCATATTTGGTTCAACTCAGCAATCTTTAACCGACTCTTTTGCAAGTCTAATGAAATATGAGTTTGAAATGAGTATGATGGATGAGTTAAATTTTTTCCTTCGTTTTCAAATTTCTCAAAAACCAGAACGAACCTACATATATCTCAACATAAGTATATTAAAGACCTTCTTAAAAAGTATGGTTATGAAAACACTAATAGTATAAGTACTCCTATTGGTACCTCAAACTCTTTAGATCTTGATGAAGCTGGGAAACCAGTAGATCAAACATCTTTTAGAGGTATGATAGGAAGTTTACTTTACTTAACAGCTAGTCGACCAGACTTACTATTCTCAGTATGCTTATGTGCGAGATACAAATCCAATCCTAAGGAATCTCAATTAAAGGCAGTAAAAAGAATTTTTTGCTACCTTAAGGGAACCATGGATCTAGGATTATTTTATACTTCTGGAAATGATTTTGTTCTAAAAATCTTTTCTGATGCTGAATTTGGTGGATATATAATGGATAGAAAGAGTACATACAGAACTTGTCATTTCTTAGGAGATTCATTAGTTTCTTGGTCCTACAAGAAGCAACATTTTGTAGCACTCTCCACTGCTGAAGCCGAATATGTAGCAGCTGGAAGTTGTTGTGCTCAAGTGTTGTGGATGCAACACACACTCACAGACTATGGCTTGAGTTTTACTAAAACTCAAATTTTGTGTGATAACACATGTTCCATTTCCCTTAGTAAGAATATAGCATCCAGTCTTTTTATAACATAACTTTTCATTCCATTACACGGAACTGAGGATCTTTAAGGTTTAGTGTCTTGGAAACAAGGAACATAAAACATGAAAAAAAAACATTCTTCTTAAACACTTGAAAGGATTTTCCTCATGTTCACCATAGGCTCATTACTGCATCCCATAACCTGGGGACATACATCAAAAGGAAGGGTGAGCAGAATGCCCAGCAAGGGAAACAAGTGAAACATTTTACATATGAACTTGAGATACATCAATAAAGTCATGAAAAGAACTTTAAGGCATGAAAATGAAATCATGAGGCATATCATAATAAAAATAAAACTTTTTCATAACTTGAAGATGTGGCTACATCATTTAACATAGACAATCATGAACATATCACCAAGGTCCATCCCCAAGGTGTCATTTTAAAATTACCAAGGTTATTCACTAAGGTATCGTGAAAATTGTAATCTCTAGTGGTTACATCATTACCCAATGCATTGGAGCGCTATCAGGGCGCACCCTTAAATTTGCCTTTATTATCATGTGAGCCACATATATCATCATCAAACATTACATAAATTACCCACATATCATAAAATAAATGGGGTTCATTTCATAATCATAACGTTTTAAAAACTGCTTTAAAGACATGATCTTTACGTCACTTTAAACCCACGGAAAGGGAAAGCGGGTCTCATGTATGTAAATCCCAGAATTTAAAATGGAACATTTTGATATATATTTGAATACCCTTGTAGAAATAAGAGTTTTGAGTATTCACTTTATAACATAAAATAATTTTTGAGAAAAGAGAGAGGCATTTTGAGGGGAAAATTCTACAGCATAACGGCTAAGTTCCGGGGTTTTAGAAAACATTGAAATGAGAGGGGACATGGGTCACCCTCTCATAAATGATCCATAAAACAGTAGGGTGAAAGAATAAGAAGGACTTATGGACATGGTAATGAAATTTTAGGGACATACCATTTGAAATGAAAAACATGGAAGGAAAAAAAATTAGATTTCTCTTATGAAAATTCGGCAGCCTTACGGCGTCACTTAACTTCAAAAGAAAATGATTTGACAAGATCAAATAGGGTCCCTCATCATATGATCATAAGAGATCAGTATGATAGATATATAGATAATTCCCCAACATAACAAAAAGGAACTTGAAAGAATTGACATGAAAGTAGATGTTCAAAACGAGAAGGGTGAAGAACCACTTAAAAATTCGGCAGCCTAACGGCGCCACTTAAAACATCAAAATAATGAATTGAAGAGATCAAATGGGTCTCTCATCATATGAACATAAGAGTCCAGTATTACATATATAGAGATCATACCCCAATATAACAAAAAGGAACTTGAAATAATTGACATGAAAGTAGAATTTCAAAACGAGAAGGGTGAAGAACCACTTAAAAATTCGGCAGCCTAACGACGCCACTTAAAACATCAAAATACTGATTTGAATAGATCAAATGGGGTCTCTCATCATATGATCATAAAATATCAGTATGATAATTTAGATATCATACCCCAACATAATAAAAAGGAACATGAAAGACTTGAATGAAAATAGAACTTGAAAACGAGGAAGGTGAAAGAATCCCTTAAAAATTCGGCAGCCTAACGACGCCACTTAAACATTCTTAAATCGAATTGATGAGAGCAAGGGGGGGTATCTCATCATATGAACATAAAATAGGCATTAGGATGAATATTAAAGAACACCCTCCAACATAAGAACATGGAGTATAAAATAAATGACATAAAAGATATTACTTGAAAAGAAAGAGAGGGGTCGGATCCCTTACCATAAAATGTAACTCTTAAACCTCAATGGTTGGGACCTTGAGGGCTTGGGGCACCTTGGGAGGACTCCGTGGGAGGTAATGAGACCAGAAATTAGTTGGGAATGAGTGGGGAGTCGAATGGATGAGAGGAGGGCTTGGTATTTATAGGGAAAGTGAGGGGACAAGGCATTAATGGCCAAGGGACACCTCACATGTGCTTTTCTCAAACCCATGTGTTCTCCCTTGTCATTTATCATGGAGTTAGGCCACATGGGGCCCACAAAACAATAATTCATCACCCTTGTCCGGCCAACCCTCAAAAGATCTCATGACATCATCATGACACCGTTATGATGTCATTAAACATACTGAAACCCTAAAACTGTATTTTTACTATTCACTGAAAATTCAACTTTCTCAGAAAAATCCCAAAATTTCACATTTACCAAAAATCAATGCTCTGATTTCAAAAATGAAATCCGTTTTATAAAAATGATTTTCTAAATATTTTTAATTTAGTTTTTAAATAAAAACACTATTCATCGAAAATTCATTTTTTTCAGAAAAAACCACAAAAATTAACATAACATAATATCGGTGCTCTGAGTTCAAAAATGAAATCAATTTTATAAAAATAATTTTCTAAATATTTTTAATTTAATTTTTAATTAGAAAACACTATTCACCAGAAAAAACTAATACTTGAATAATAATTTATGAAACCGTTATTTAACCATTTTATTGAATCACATTACTTAATCAAGGTGCCTAGATTATTTAAAAACTTTCTTTAAGTGAGATTACTAATCCATTTGGTCATATTACTAATCCTAATCATAAAACCACTATTTATATTTTGCTATTCATCAAAAATCAAGTTGATCTTATTAGACTCCAAATTTTGTACTGAACATAATTGTAGAAGACCATTTTTTGAAAATCATTACACATTTTTAATTATTTAAGGTTTACATAAACATTTTTAAAATATCCTTTTTCTAAAATTCATCAAAAATATGCATACTATATTTATCCGTTCATTTGAAAATTCATAAACTTTTTCATAAGAAGAAATCCCAATTTTTATTTAAAACAAAGGATTACACAAGGCAGTTACGGTCTGCTTACATAGCCCCTTATCACACCAGCATAGGACCTAAGTGTAAGGTGTGCTAAGGTGAGAGAGTCCAAGGGAGGCTCGGCCAACATTGACCGAGTAGTAATTTCTATCAGTTTGAACTTCTCGTGAAGGCGATTCCGTTCTAGCTTCACATGATGAAGTTCGGCTTGGGTTTGGTCCAGAGCAAAGCCCAATGGTGCTACCTCCTTCCCAAGTTCTGTTAGATGGGATTCGATCGGTCCAAGACTACTAGGTGAGGCCATGGAATCTTCTTTCTATAATAATTAACCAAGATTACTTGTATTTAGAGACAATAATCAAAACATCTTGTTCACAATGGTCATATTGACCGATGGTCATATAATAGTCAGAACCTAATGGTCTCATTTTAATTATAATCATGTTTATCAAATAAAACATTTTTGTTGTGTATAAAAATAAAATAAAATAACACATGAAATTAGGAAACAAGATTTATTCAAAATTTCGGGCCGTTATAATCTTCCCCCCTTAAGAAATTGCGTCCTCACAATTTTAAAAAATTGGGTTTTGAAATTCCATTGAAAGTCCCACATCGGAAAAAGAGTCAGTGACACCATTACTTTAAAAGAAAGAAAAGGAAGTACAAAGGCCACCCGAGTTTACTCATACTAGGATTCCATGTAGGAAACATGGACATGGAGGAGAAAACAAAGGGTCACGGCCTAAAGGAGAGTGATATAAAACATGATTAGGAGGAAGTTAACCACCAGAAAATCCCAAAATTATGATGTGTGCAAGCGGTCTTTGATTACCTAGTTGGAAACGTAAACCAACAATGTTTTTGTTTTATGTTCCTTTTCATAACTTTGAGGAATTCATTTACAACATAGAACAAAAACATAAGGAAATATATCTACCTTCATGTAGAGTTTCATCCTTTAATAAGTTTCTACCCAAAACTAATTTTTTCTCTAAACTATGAGCATTCAAAACTACTTGGTCTCATCAAAACACAAGAATCATCTTCTAGAGAATCACATAATCCACAAAATATTAACTATCTATGTCTTTTATCTTTAAACATTATCCCAAAAACAGAAAGGGTAAGGTAAAACAACTCTTCAAAAAGAAAGAATCCCATAGGAATGGAAACTACTTTTAAATCTTCAAAGTTCCATGGTACTAACCAAAGTTCATCATAGTCCATTCCATAAATAACGGTCCTTAAAATGCCTCAAAATAAACCGAACTAAGATTGAAAGCCAAATACAAGAAGGATTTGAAAACATAGTCTTCCAAAATAAACTTCATTCTTCATCTCCAAACAACATCAACCACTCCTAACATCTTATAAAAAAAGTATCTAACCTAAACATATTTAACCCAAGATAGGTTAATCATTACCATAAGTAACCTAAATTACTATAAGTCCACCTTAAATTCATCGATTCTTCAAATATAAGTCAACCTTACTCCTCAATGAAAATACCGTTGTAATCTATTTACCTCGATCAAATATGGTTCCCAAAATAATGAACGTCTTCCAAAATAATAATCATATTTTAATCCCCTAATCATCCCTGTCATATTAATACGAAAATCGTCGCATTTCCTATCACATTGGTTGTCGGAACATGTTCTTCCATTTCCCACCATTAACTAAGAAGAGAAAGCATAATTAGGGGCTTAAGTACTTAGCTAATAATCATGAAAAGGAACTGAAAGCATATAAGGATAACTTGTATATGAAAGGTATACCCTAACTTGTGATCTCCTAGGTTCCCATATAGGTTATGAATGATCATATATTCTTATGTGAACCTTTATTTTCTTTTATCATTGTTCCTTTAACAATGGTTCATACTAAGCTTATGAATTTACCAAAGCATATCCCTCGGGAGTGTCATAACCAAGAGTGCAGCAAGGCCCGTTGTCGTGTACCAGTTCCCATTTGAGACTAGCTCAAAGAGGTGTTTTCGGGTTTTACCCCTATGTACATCTGTGCCAGATCCACCTCTACCTGCTCGTATCCAGACAGGGATGTATTTTCTTGGAAACCCCTTACTCAATACTCACCAAAATACCAGGAAGATTTCCTATATTTTAACTTTTCTATAGGCTTCTTCATAATGTTTTCATATCCTAATTTCCACAAATAACTAAACCACCCTTTGATACCAACTATAGCATCCAGTCTTTTTATAACATAACTTTTCATTCCATTACATGGAACTGAGGATCTTTAAGGTTTAGTGTCTTGGAAACAAGGAACATAAAACATGAAAAAAAACATTCTTCTTAAACACTTGAAAGGCTTCTCCTCATGTTCACCCTAGGCTCATTACTGCATCCCATAACCTGGGGACATACATCAAAAGGAAGGGTGAGCAGAAGGCCCAGCAAGGGAAACAAGTGAAACATTTTACATATGAACTTGAGATACATCAATAAAGTCATGAAAAGAACTTTAAGGCATGAAAATGAAATCATGAGGCATATCATAATAAAAATAAAACTTTTTCATAAGTTGAAGATGTGGCTACATCATTTAACATAGACAATCATGAACATATCACCAAGGTCCATCCCCAAGGTGTCATTTTAAAATTACCAAGGTTATTCACCAAGGTATCGTGAAAATTGTAATCTCTAGTGGTTACATCATTACCCAATGCATTGGAGCGCTATCAGGGCGCACCCTTAAATTTGCCTTTATTATCATGTGATCCACATATATAATCATCAAACATTTCATAAATAACCCACGTAGCATAAAATAAATGGGTTTCATTTCATAATCATAACGTTTTAAAAACTGCTTTAAAGACATGATCTTTACGTCACTTTAAACCCACGGAAAGGGAAAGCGGGTCTCATGTATGTAAATCCCAGAATTTAAAATGGAACATTTTGATATATATGTGAATACCCTTGTATAAATAAGAGCTTTGAGTATTCACTTTATAACATAAAATAATTTTTGAGAAAAGAGAGAGGCATTTTGAGGGGAAAATTCTGCAGCATAACAGCTAAGTTTCGGGGTTTTAGAAAACATTGAAATGAGAGGGGAAATGGGTCACCCTCTCATAAATGATCCATAAAACAGTAGGGTGAAAGAATAAGAAGGACGTATGGACATGGTAATGAAATTTTAGGGACATAACATTTGAAATGAAATACATGGAAGGAAAAACAATTAGATTTCTCTTATGAAAATTCGGCAGCCTTACGGCGTCACTTAACTTCAAAAGAAAATGATTTGAAAAGATCAAATAGGGTCCCTCATCATATGATCATAAGAGATCAGTATGACAGATATAGAGATAATTACCCAACATAACAAAAAGGAATTGGAAAGAATTGACATGAAAGTAGAACTTCAAAACGAGAAGGGTGAAGAACCACTTAAAAATTCGGCAGCCTAACGGCACCACTTAAAACATCAAAATACTGAATTGAAGAGATCAAATGGGGTCTCTCATTATATGAACATAAGATTCCAGTATGATATATATAGAGATCATACTCCAATATAACAAAAAGGAACTTGAAATAATTGACATTAAAGTAGAACTTCAAAACGAGAAGGGTGAAGAACCACTTAAAAATTCGGCAGCCTAACGGCGCCACTTAAAACATCAAAATACTGAATTGAATAGATCAAATGGGGTCTCTCATCATATGATCATAAAATATCAGTATGATAATTTAGAGATCATTCCCCAACATAATAAAAAGGAACATGAAAGACTTGAATGAAAATAGAACTAGAAAACGAGGAAGGTGAAAGAATCCCTTAAAAATTCGGCAGCCTAACGGCGCCACTTAAACATTCTTAAAACGAATTGATGAGAGCAAGGGGGGGGGGGGTCTCTCATCATATGAACATAAAATAGGCAGTAGGATGAATATAAAAGAACACCCTCCAACATAAGAACATGGAGTATAAAAGAAATGACATAAAAGAGATTACTTGAAAAGAAAGAGTGGGGTCGGATCCCTTACCTTAAAATGTAACTCTTAAACCTCAAAGGTTGGGACCTTGAGGGCTTGGGGGCACCTTGGGAGGACTCCTTGGGAGGTAATGAGACCAGAAATTCATTGGGAATGAGTGGGGAGTCGAATGGATGAGAGGAGGGCTTGGTATTTATAGGGAAAGTGAGGGGACAAGGCATTAATGGCCAAGGGACACCTCACATGTGCTTTTCTCAAACCCATGTGCTCTCCCTTGTCATTTATCATGGAGTTAGGCCACATGGGGCCCCCAAAACAATAATTCATCACCCTTGGCCGGCCAACCCTCAAAAGATCTCATGACATCATCATGACACCGTTATGATGTCATTAAACATACCGAAACCCTAAAACTGTATTTTTACTATTCACTGAAAATTCAACTTTCTCAGAAAAATCCCAAAATTTCACATTAACCAAAAATCAATGCTCTGATTTCAAAAATGAAATCCATTTTATAAAAATAATTTTCTAAATATTTTTAATTTAATTTTTAAATAAAAACACTATTCATCGAAAATTCATTTTTTTATGAAAAAACCACAAAAATTAACATAACATAATATCAGTGCTCTGAGTTCAAAAATGAAATCCATTTTACAAAAATAATTTTCTAAATATTTTTAATTTAATTTTTAATTAGAAAACACTATTCACCTGAAAAAACTAATACTTGAATAATAATTTATGAAACCGTTATTTAACCATTTTATTGAATCACATTACTTAATCAAGGTGCCTAGATTATTTAAAAACTTTCTTTAAGTGAGATTACTAATCCATTTGGTCATATTACTAATCCTAATCATAAAACCACTATTCATATTTTACTATTCATCAAAAATCAAGTTGATCTTATTAGACTCCAAATTTTGTACTGAACATAATTGTAGAAGACCATTTTTTGAAAATCATTACACATTTTTAATTATTTAAGGTTTACATAAACATTTTTAAAATATCCTTTTTCTAAAATTCATCAAAAATATGCATACTATATTTATCCGGTCATTTGAAAATTCATAAACTTCTTCATAAGAAGAAATCCCAATTTTTATTTAAAACAAAGGATTACACAAGGCAGTTACGGTCTGCTTACATAGCCCCTTATCACACCAGCATAGGACCTAAGTGTAAGGTGTGCTAAGGTGAGAGAGTCCAAGGGAGGCTCGGCCAACATTGACCGAGTAGTAATTTCTATCAGTTTGAAATTCTCGTGAAGGCGATTCTGTTCTAGCTTCACATGATGAAGTTAGGCTTGGGTTTGGTCCAGAGCAAAGCCCAATGGTGCTACCTCCTTCCCAAGTTCTGTTAGATGGGATTCGATCGGTCCAAGACTACTAGGTGAGGCCATCGAATATTCTTTCTATAATAATTAACCAAGATTACTTGTATTTAGAGACAATAATCCAAACATCTTGTTCACAACGGTCATATTGACCGATGGTCATCTAATAGTCAGAACATAATGGTCTCATTTTAATTATAATCATGTTTATCAAATAAAACAATTTTGTTGTGTATAAAAATAAAATAAAATAACACATGAAATTAGGAAACAAGATTTATTCAAAATTTTGGGCCGTTACAAAGAACCCTTCACATCACTCTCGTGCAAAACACATAGATATTAGGCATCAATTTCATTGGGATCACACACAAAAATGAGATATCATTCTTCAGTTTATCGGAACGCAAGATCAACTTGCTGATATTTTCACAAAATCTTTGCCTTCTGATAGATTTGAATACATTAAACAGAAGCAAGGAATGATAATCATAAGGTAATTTTTCTTAATTAACTTTCTATTGAACAAGTCTCCTTACAGTAATAAACACCTTTTTACAGGGAGAGTACATTTGATTGTTAGAGTAACTATGTTTTTCAATTTTTGTTTTCAAACTTTTCGGAACTAAAATTTCGGAATGGAAATTTCCAGAACTGAAATTTTTAGAAAGGATATTTTCATATAGAAAAATTCTGGAATGGAAATTTTCGTATTGAAAACTTCTGGAATGGAAAATTTCATACTGGTATTTCCATAACGAGATTTTCGTACTGAGACTTTCATAATGAGTTTTTCATTTTTTAAACTTTTGTAATGAAATCTTCATGCTGAAAATCTTGTAATGTTTTTTTTGGTTTTCATTGTTGAGTTTTTCGTAGTGATTTTTGCGAACTATGTCTTCTCGAAATAAATATTTTTCATAGTTTTTTTACCCATTACGAATAATCCTTCAAAGCTAATCCGAAAGGTATGATTTCCTTACTCAAGTTTTCGTAGTCATACTTTACTTGCTGGCATTTTATTATATTTTTTTTCGGATTATAGTTTTCTTACGTCTTTGTTTTATTAAAACCCTCAAAATATAAGATTCAAGATTTCTTGAGAATTGGTTTTCAACCGTCAGATCTGATCTCAGCTTGTCACAACTGTTCGATAAACTGAGGAAGTTGAACCGTCTTCTCGTTTCCGATATAAAGAGGACCCAAAATGGTTGTCCCACATCGGTTTTCAATCTCAAGCATCCTGAATGTATGCCTCTCCATTTTAAATCCATTCCGAACTTCAGCTTTCTCCATTCCAAAATTCTCAGAGGTCTTCAGATCTGAATGTCTGTAGAAGTAGCTTCTCAAGACATGTCTTCCTCTAAGCCGATTTCGAAGTGGTTCGTATATAGAGAAAGGTTGGTTCATCCTGATTTCATCAACAAGTATAATTCTCTTATATCCAAGAACATAAATCATAAAGTATGGGAAGATGTTGTTGTGTCTATGCCTAGGAATCATGTTAATGTTTTTTCAGATTTTCTTGTAGAGTTCTATGAGACAGTTTCCTTCCTTAAGGAAGATGGTAGGGAGAAGTTTTCATTTAAGTATTATGGAAAGACTTATAAACTTTCTTATTCCAAGGTAGCCAGCTTGGTAGGGTTGAACAATGAATGAGAAGTCGAGTTCATTTCTCATGTTTTTCCGGATTCAAAGGGAAGCTTCGACAAGGAAAAGTCTTTGGAAACTCTTGGACTGTCAGATGATAAGGCTCTAAAGATTTCTTCTCTGTCTATGAATTTCCAGATTCTAGAATTATGGGTACAAGGCCTTATCGTACTGAGAAAGGGTGACAAAGATAGTCTGAAGAAGAGTGAGATTTATATTCTAGATTTTCTGATAAATCTAAGGAAGTTTAACCTGATGAAACACATTCTTATTACTCTTGACAATGTTAAGAAAGGGAATCTGAGAGATCATATAATAATGTATCCAGAAATCCCCTCAAAGTTGATAGTTCAGTGCCTTGAGTCCTTCAAGGAGGATTGAAAGTCTAATCCAAGAGTTTGCAAAATTATGTTGGTGAGTGATGGTACACTCAAAAGGATGGATGTAGCCTTCGACAAGAAGACTGGTCAGTTTATTGATTTACCTGCTCAAGAAGAAACGGTTCCGAGTTGCTGAACCTGAATCCTCTAAGCCAGTGAGGAAGAGAAAGATGAAAGAAGTTGAAGGTGAAGTAGAGAGTCCCAAATCTAAGGATGTTCATTCCACACCTCCAAAACCAAAGAAAAAGAAAGCTTACCAAGATGAATTAGTTGCTAAATGGAGGGAAATCAAAGAGAAGAGAGTGCAAAGGGAGCCTCAGTTTGTCTTGGATCTTGCAGAGGCTAAGGCATTGAAGGAAAGAACTACGGATGAGCTAGAAAAACAAGGGACAGAATAGAAGCTTAAGAAGAAGATTTCTGAAGGTGAGGTAGCTCAGACTTTGTTGAAGTTTAATGAGATGGTTTCAGCAAACAATCCCGTTCTGAGATCTTTTTCTTTGGAATCTTTACCTGAGACTTCAGGAAGAAACTTTGTCACCAAGGAAGAGGTAGTTTCTAAGCATGTTGAGGAAGTAGAGCAGATTGAGCAAGTCGAAGAAGAAGAAGCAGTTGATGAAGGTAGTGGTGACACCAGAGATGTTTTGATGCAAGTAGATGATTATAAGGGGACATCTTCGGAACATTTGTCACTCTGAACTTCAGAAGCTGAATCATCGAAGTTAGTCACTCCAGGGAAGGATGAGGAGGAAGGATAACAAGAAGTAGCCTATCATGCAGAGGAGGAATAACTTTTACATGATGTTACTCAAATGGAGAACGTAGAATATGGCACTCAAAAAGTTGCTGATGATGAATACAATGTTGTTCAAGTTTTTGATAGTCAATAGAAGACTCCAGAACAGCAAACCATTCCGAAAAATGACAAGGTAAAGCAACTTGTTGTTGATACCCCGAGCTCAGTGGTTGTAAAGAGAAGGGAAGTTGGTGATTCTTCTAAGAAGAAGGGTGAGCATTTTGAAGAAGAAAACTCTCCAAGAAAAGTCTCAGATTCAGATTCATCTTCATTAGGGCATGATTTTTTTGTTCAGTCATTAAAGAAGTTGGTGGGTACTATTCCGAATTTTTCAATTACTGATTCAAGATACCAGATGCTCCAACATTCTTTGAATCAGAAAACAAACTCTGTATCCATGGTTATGGAAAAATGTGTTGAGATAGAGGCTCAGTTCAAAACATTCTTTTTCGGCTATGAAGCCCACAAAAGATCTTGCAAGAGGATGACTAGTTGGTCGAGGAAGACTATAAAAGAGATGAGTCTCTTTGATGAATTACAAGATAATGTGAAGGATGCCTTTGAGACAGAAGAAAAGAACATAAATGAACTTACATCATCCTTTGAAGAAAAGTTAATAGATGAAAAGAATTTCTGGATTCAAGAAGTCAGATATCTGAATGGGAAGCTGAATTCTGTTTCTCAAAACTGGAAGTATGAAAGGGATTATCGGATTGAGTTTGAAGAGAAGTTGTTAAAGTTAGAACAAATCTTGAAGGCTGAGGAAGAAAAGCTTCTAGCCCAGGAAGAAAAGATTGAAGCTCAAAATACAAGAATTGTTGTGTTAGAGAAGCAAGATGAGGAAGACCATAAAGACTTGAAGAAGATAAAGACTAGTCTTAAGGGTCTCATGGTGAAAGAAAAAGATCCAAAATAGACAGATCCGATCTTTTATTGTATCTAAATTTGTTTGTTGCCGAGATTTCAAACTTAATGAAATTTTTTCTTGCTCGTTTCTTTTGTTGTTGCTATTTTTTCAGGTACTTTGTTATATTTTACATTCCCTCGAATTCTTTTTGAAAATCACAAAGGGGGAGAAGGAAAAGAACCCTAATAAAGGGGGAAAAATAATCTTAACAAAGGATGAGAAAGAAAAAGAACTCTAATAGAGTTTATCTAAGGGGGAGGTTTTCATTAAAAAAGACTTTCGTATTCTTAATGAAATATCATTCAGGAAATCTAGAATACGATCCATAGAGTTTCAAAGCATAAGGGGGAGTTAGTCGTATTTATCAACAACCATAAGCAAAAGGAGATAAGCCTTAATGTTTTTCTTTCTTCTTAGACTTTGTTTTTTGTAAGGATATTTGTGCTTTCCAAAAAGGGGGATATTGTTGAGTCAATAAGGTTTTCCTTATGACTTTTCCAGTGATTCTTGTTTTGAAAATCACAAAAACGTTATCTTTAAGGAAAATTGCTTTTATAAGGAAAAGCGCTTTTATGAGGAAAATCACTTTTATAAGGAAAATCTCGTTTATAAGGAAAATTTCTTTTATAAGGAAAATCGCTTTTATAAGGAAAATCACTTTTATAAGGAAAATCGCTTATATAAGGAAATCGCTTTTATAAAGAAAATCTCTTTTATAAGGAAAATCGCTTTTATAAGGAATATCTCTTTTAAAAGAAAAATTATCCTTATCATATTTTCATCCATATATTTCTTAAGTATAAGATTCGGATTCATTTCTATATTCTCAGAATCATTTGAAACTTTGATATGAAGCATTCTGTTTTAGGTTCCGAATTCTGGATGAGAACTGTAATAATGTTCTACTCTGAATTCTGGATATGAATTCTCATTACGAATTCTGATAACGAATTCTCATTATGAATTCTGATGATGAATTCTTATTACGAATTCTGATGACGAATTCTCTTTCCGAATTCTCATTCTGAATTCACCTATTGAACATAATATGATCATCTTTGTTTTATACACTCGGAATTTATTTAGACTCCGAAAATTATTTTTGGTTAGACTCTGAACTTTCTTTTTGCTTACACTTTTATGATTTGTCTACTCTTTGACTTTTTGTTTACACTCCGAACTTTCACTCTGAACTTTTCAGTTAGACATAAAACGATTTCGTACATTCTGTTACACTTGTTTTGTTATAAAACGATGTCGTCTATTCTATTATAAACTAACCATTGTTTTAGTTACACGTGTACAGGTACCTCCGATTTTTAAGGAAAATATGACCGTTGGAAAGGAGGCAGACCTTGCCTATAAATCGGAGCTCATTTGAAAGAGCTCAGAAGAACATAGAGAAGTTGATCGATCTAGAGACTACACGCTGATAAGGTGATTTCTAGAGAGATAAAGCTTTTCATGCCTTGTGCGTATTGAACCGCTCATTCAGTTTTGGCTTCGTGCGACTCAGAATGTTGGTGATTACATTCGAGGACTTCCGGGGATAGGAAGACAGAGGTGTCGACTACCTTGAAGTTGAGGGCTTCCTTGCTGAGGAAGACAGAGGTGGCCAACTACCTTGAAGTTGAGGGCTTGCGGGGATATCAAGACAGATATTCTGATCTTCGTATCGAGGGCTTACCCTGGTGTGGGTAAGACAGACTTTCTAGAAAGTATAAATCAAGGGACCTTTATCCAAGGTTGTTGGACACCCTTCTCTTTGGGTTAAGAGACTTATATCTTGTTACTTGTAGTTTTACTACTTGTTTATTTCTGCTGCATTTTGTATTGTAAGGAAAGTATAACTTTCTTTTTCTTCCCTACTTTTACTCTGATTCATTTAGATTCTATACACTTTAAGGTAGAATCTCATATTGTAATCATTAGTTAAGTTTCAATTTCCGGAACCATATTTCTGGAACCTACTTTCGGAATCTCTTTCCAGTTTTAAGAAAGTACATAGGACTTGAAGTTTATAACTTCATTCCACTTTCCAAGTTTTCATTTGGTGTTATAGGTGTTGTGAATTTGCTTAGTTTAACTTTGTTAAACTTATCCCTTTCCTTTGCATAAAGAAAACATAGTTAATTGTAACTAACTTTAAAGGTTCCAAAGGAATTTTTAAAGTGTACAATTCACCCCCCTCTTGTATATTGAGAATCTACATCATTATTTTGATCCTACATAACACACATTTATATATATGATATATATAACAGACTTTCTTCAAAAATCCCCCTTTAAAGTTCCCTTTTCAAAAATGATATTTATATTACATATATGTAATGAATGAAATTTTCATCTTTCATGTAACTTAAATTTTTTAAGCTTCCTTTAATATTTTAAAATTTTATTTTCAAGTAATTTTTTTCTTTTTTGAGTGTGAAGATTTTAAAAAAATGAAATGTTATTTCATAATAGAAAAGCTATTTTCCCCAAGACTGTTTCTTTTATGAAAGATTTATGAGTTATGGTTTTTGGAAAATGTTTATGAGTATGGGAAGATCTATGATAAATTAAGGGTGGGTGATCCTATAATATCTCTCCAATGCATTGGGTAATTTCATGGAGTTAACCTGTTAGGTTTCTCTTAAGAGATTATAGGAATAGTATATAGGTAATTATTCGAAATGAGACTATGATGGTTACTCCCTATATAGTTGAGAGAGATTAAATGTTTGTAAGAGTGATATTTAAAATTATTCCCTAAAATACCTACTTATATTATTTGATGTTTTCTAATGATTTTTCAAGAATATTGAATGATTTTAGAATGGTTAGATAATGATCATATTAAAAATATGATTCATTTTTCTGAATAAAAACATATGTTTTTTCAAAAAAATAATATGGTTTTTCAGTGGACTCATGTTTTCCGTTTTTTTATTTCCCTTACTAATCTCTTGTTCTCATCCCAATTTTTAAATGTTGTTCACTGTGTAAAGGATACGTTGGGATGATGATGAGGGAATGATAAAGATTCTAAAGATTGAGCATGAAAGGAAAATATATTTTTTTAAAAGGGATTCCTCTACTGGAAAAAGTGGGTACTAAGTTGTATCGTGAACTTTGATATATTGGAGTTGTTATGCATAAGTAAAGGCCTAATTCTCTAGAAATATAAACCGAAAATATTCTTGGGAATGTAACAATACAGATTAGAATTTAAAATCACTAGAATATGTGCAGTTTTAGGGAGTGTCCATATAATAATTATCAATAATTAGTAATAATTACTAATAAATAATAAAAATAAAAATTAATAAAAAAATAATTTCAAATAATTATTTTTAATTAATCAAAATGTGAAATAATTTAAAAAATCAGTAAAATGTAGTAATAGTTACTAATTATTACTAATTATTCATAATAACTACAAATAATTAGTAATAAAAAATAATAATTCATAATAATTAGTAATTAATACAAATAATAAATTATAATTATAAATTTGTAGTAATAATTAAAAATAATTAATAATAATAAGTAATAATTACAAATAATGATCAATTATTACCATTAATAAGTAGTTATTAGTAATAATTAAAAAATATTATTAATAAATAGAAATAATTATATTTAATTATTAATAATAAATAATAATTAATGATTACTAATAATTAGTAATAATTAATGAAAATTATAAATAATTTGTAATAATTAACTATATTTAACAATATTTATCAATAAATAGTAATAAATATATGTAGCTATCAAGAATTAATAAATAATTTTCAATAATTACCAATAATTACTAATAATTAGAAATTATTAGTAATATGTAGTTATAATTACCAATAATTTGTAAAAATAATCTGTTATTGGGGATAATTACTAATAATTTGTAATAATTACCATTAATTGGAATTGATTATAGATCATTGGTAATAATTAGTAATATTTGTTAATAATTAGTAGTAATTCCTGATAAATAATGATAACTTCTAATAGTTAGTGATAATTTTGGAAAATTGTAAGTAATTTGAAATAATTTTTAATAATTTGAATAAATTTATAAAAATTAGTATACAATATATCTATTATGTAAAATTTTTTATTAAAAAATTACGATATTTAGTTATAACTACAAGAAATTATCAATATTTGGTCATAGTTACATGTAATTATTAATTTTTCTATTTTATATTTTTTCGTGGATAATCTCTTCCTTATATCGGATTAATTATGAGAAATATTCATATTCTATATTTTTTTGAAAAATATGGAACAAGGGAGTAGAAAAAATATTTTATTACAAGATCATGATATGATAAATCTGTGTAGAGATCTAAATGGGTCAGGTGTAAATCCATTATAGTTTAAGACTACAGATTTTTTTATCTTATTCATCATTAGAACTATATTTTATTTCAAAATGGATAAGTAAGTGTAATTGTAACAAAGGTGATATGGGGGGATTTAAAATATTTAATACATTTATGGACCATCTATTGCATATTGGTTTTCTAAAAGATTAAATTTTTTGGTATCAATAAAAGAAATGTAATTTGAGAGAAGATACAAATAATTTTTTACTTGATCCATCATTGTTGTAAAAATTAGTACATGATGTCATTGGTCCATATTTTCATCGAAAAGAAACTTTGGATGAAGATTCAACTCTTGAGTTACATCCATCGCAATTTTTTGATTTGATGAAGTCTGTTGAGGATGCCTTATATCATAGTTTATAGATAATAAAATTTTATTTTGATACTAAATTTGTGGCTATTAAATGGATAATGGGATATAAAATAATTTTTATTATATATTCTCTATGGTTTTTCACATTCAAGAGTAAAACCCATTTATTAAATGATATAGAAATATAAATTAAAGAAGATGGGTTGAAAAAACAAACCTCATCAAATATAGAAAGTCACAGACCCATATTTTTAATAATCTCATACCCAACATGAGGGTTCTTGTTATGTAGATAACCCATAATTAATTTTTTCATGCTTCAATCCTAGAATTGTTTGATTATGAACTCTCCCCCTGGTTTTCACATGTTTCCATGGACCATCCGGATAACTTGATTCTTCCTAGTCACATCACATGAAATCATATTGATTTCTTTCTTGGAGGGGAAATTAATCAGGGAATCTCCACTACATCATACCTTCTCAATGGGGCTATAAAACTCATCAAACCAGTGATCATCTATAAGAAGATGTCTCATAGATTCAACATTACTCCTTCCACACTACTCATCACATTTTCGCTCCTAACTTAATGATACAAGGACAAAAAAAGAATTTAATGTATATACCTATGCCTTTATTAAATTTTTATGTGCTACATGATCAATTTATGTGACCAATATCTCACCTATTAGATATTCCAAAACCTACCCAACTATTTGAATTGGGGACACAAACTTCACATTAAAGATGCCTATATGAAGCCCTTTTACAGTGACCTGATTTGTGTTCAGGCCCTCAAACAGCATACCTAAATCATCCAAGACATAAATGACATGTTTAGCGGACACTAGATCGTTGTATTTTTTTAATCCATTTTTACATTACAATCTCTACAAACATTTTCTAATTCAATTTTTCCATCATAATTAGAAACCTGGGGAAGGGGAGATCCATCAACCACCTTGTCCGGATAAGGTGTACTCAACTCTTTACTATGGGTACTTCCTCTAATATTTTTGGTGGAAAATATATAAATTTGATTTTTCTAGTATAAGGTTTACTTCCACCACAATGTGATCCATTTACATCCTTAAAACAGACCCCTAAAAGTGTGACAGCTTTGTTTCCCCCTATTGAAGAATAAATAAAAAAATAGAGTTACCATATCTGATTCATTTTGTCTAATAGGATGAAAACATCTATTAATAAGGAGATACAGGATAATTGTGTGCATAAAGTTGAGGATATAACTAATAAATTTGAAATAGTATGAGATGAAAAACTAAATATCATATGGAAATTAATAATGTGGAGGAAGAATATATAGATATAAACACATTCAAATATGAGTATGTGGTTGAAGATTATGAGTGATAAAATTAAATGTTAGTTATATTCTAAATTATTATATAACAACCATTTTAAATAATTTTCACACAGTATTATTTTCATGTATTTGATGGCTAGAAATGATTTTGAAGTGATTCTTTTTACCCTCAATGACACTTTTCATCATGGTGATTATCCTAATTCCTCATCAACAAACTCCTAGGTTTTTCATCTTCATAATTGATATAGAGGGGTTGTAGGATATTGATATTGATGATTCCCAACCCTATTCATCACCAACTCCAACATCTTGATTTCAGTCCATTCATAAAAAAATTTGTTTAGTTGTTTATTTTAGTTAATTCTCATTAATTATAATTAATTTATTTATGTACTTATTTTTTTTATTTTATATTTATTAACAATTTCTTAACATATAGTTGTCACATATGGGGCATGATCTTTTGAAATATTTTTTCGAGACCATGGGATTGGGATAAATATTCCATTGATATTCAGTATCGTATGTTTTATTATAAAATTCTATGTAAATAAATAATTTCTAATTTAAAATTTATTTAATTATTAACTTTCTATTATTAACTATTTCAGGGTTTATGATATCACATCCAATATAGCCTGGGATATACTATATGGGAACCATCGGAGATGAATATGGCTGAGCATTTTCACCACTGTTTTCATAATTGGAGAAATATATCCTTTGATAAAGCTAAGGCCACTATTTTTATCAATCTTACTACAACCATTGACTTGATTAAAAATAATATCATGTCTAAAATGATTTTTATTCTAATATATTGGATATATAGTTTAGTGTATTTCATCATCAGGCCAGTAGAACCAAGAGATATAGGATTTCATATAAATTGTGGATAGTCATTCTTCTTTTATTCATCAATGACATATGGTAAATAGTTTTGTTTCATAATTTATATATACTTTAAATATAAATTAATTATTTTATATTCATATAGGTAGTTGAGAATTAGGATGTTATAGATTTCAATTTTTTTAAGAAGATGTATAGTAATCCTTCCACTATATAGATTATTGGTTTGAAATAAAATAATATTGTGGTCAGCATATTTTTTTGGATTTTATAATTTAGTAAAATTTATATTTTAATTATTTTAATTCCAATTCCCATTTAACGGTGACCTAATAGTTCATTACCTCTCAATTACATAATATGAGTAAGAATTATAATTTTTTTAGGATGCCAATGCACCAGGATTTGATATGGAATCATGGATTAAAAGTAACTCGATAAAATATAGGAAGGTCAGAGTGAATGGTATTAGTTCTCAATTTATGTTTACAAATTTTTAAGGTACTGTTGTTTGGTCATCATCCTGTACAATCTGAGTGTGTTCATAGTCATCATTTTTGTCATAAGAGCATGATTAGAATCTGTAAATTCATAATGAGGTTATAGAGAGCCTCTATAGAGAGAATAACGAGTTTGTTTGATACCAGAAGATGTCTGAGGAGAATAAATGTCGATTATAGGTTAAAAAACACTAGAATACGATTGAGTTAATTTGACAACTTTCATATTGTATAGGGATAGAATTCCATCCACCTATTCCACAAGATAATCCCCTAGCTCCCGAGTGATTGATATATTTTAATGAAAAACATATTATGATGGTTTTTAATGAATATATTTTATTTAATATGGTAATTAATTCATATGTATATAATTTTATATGTTTTTTATTATAAAAAATCTTGATATTTGTTTTAAAAAAATTAGCTACTTCTAAATAAAAATAATAATTATTATTTTTTAATTTTTTTAATTTTTTTAATAGAAATCCTCTTCATTAACAACTAAGAACAGTATTTGGCTAGAAAATATCAATTATGGGACAGGATTTCATAACAAAAAATTTTTTGATGATCCATTTAAAAGTCATTTAGTTTATCATTTTCATTCACATGAAAAATACAATGGGACCCATCACAATTATCCCATCAAAAATATATCAATTTTTTGTTTTGATTGTCTTATTTATATGTCACATTCTTGTATACTTTATTAAGGGATAAAATCCTGAGATTCGCATTTGGTTTGTTTTTGAGAATCCTGAAATAACACCTCCTTTAAGATAACTAATCAAAATATAATTTTAGGATCAATGAATTTGTGTTTTTGGGACTCATTCCCAAGAAACTACCATCGCATTCGACCATGAAAAGGTGACGATTGTCAATTTATGAGAGGTTCCATAGAATTATTTTGTGATTTAGATTTTCTTTATCCAGTGAGGACACTGTAGGATGTTCAGTAAGTATTTATATAATCTTTCATCATTTTTTACCAATCTTACCTAAAAATGGGTAAGGTTTTTTTGGGAATTAAAATTCTAGGATTCATTCAATGAGTTGAAATTATGTGTGACCTCAGCACATATATTTATTTTTCAATAGTATATTCTTTTTTATTGGCTCTATTGTGATTCATAAAGTATAGGTTTGGGTTTTGTTCTTATACAGTGTGATCATGTGTTGGTATATTGTCTTCTGCAACTTTGACAATATGAGAAGAAATTCTCCACTCAAGAATTATATCTTTTAATGATTTTTTATACCTTCGATAATTGGTGACACTAACTTTTGAGAGAAAGGTTATCCATTTACATAGATCATAGGTGATTTGGTTTAATTTATTCATTAAAATTCTAAAATCATATGTAGAGGTGATTTATGGAGTATCTTTATTTATATTGTTTCGACATCACCTACACATTAGGAAAGTGTAATTTTGTTGTAGATGATGTTAATAGTATTTTTCACTCACATTATGTTAAAGAAACAAAGGATAATTAAAATTACATCAGTATTGTTTCCAAAATTCACTTATTTGTAATTAATAAAGGACTTAAAATCTATTGGAAATAATTCACCTCACCTAATATCATCATGAGTTGGTTTCACATCAAAAAATGAAACAATTAATTTCATATCATGAAGAATGAAATATGTGGTGTAGATACCATCCATTAGGGGCCTCTCTCTCCTTAGAAGGTATACTTATTTTATTAAATAAGTGGGTAGTTCTATAATCAGTGATGATGAATGTATTGTTGGTAATTCATTTATCTCAGCAGATCATTAATCATGGTTCTACAAATATTTAATATTAAATAGAAAATTAGTTTTGATGGTTTAGTTTGAGATTACATAGAGTTATCTATGTTTCTCATTGTTGTACCTACCAAAAAATTAAAAGAGAACACCAATGACCATATCAAAAACTTTAACATATCCATGCGCCCATATAAAATGGGATGACGTTTCCTTGTATTTTATCATTTTACTACCACAAAATCCTCATTGGAGTAACTATATATGTTTAATGATGGATTAACATTACAAGATAACTCACTTTCATTCAATATGGGACCACAACAGAGGTCAAGAGTTGTGAAAGTTACATGCATAAGATATTGTGAGTTTTTATTGAATTGCATCTTCCATTATATCAGACAGGGATCATAATTTTACTTTTTTCATATATAAGGTTCATGAGGAGGAAGTGGGATATCAGGCTAGGATGGACAAGACTATGAATCCCAGAGGAATAGATAAACATAGTGAGAGATTCAAATTTTGGTGGACATACTCTATTCTTTTTTCATGGACATTTTTTGATCTTATGATAATTATTTTTAATTTTTTAAGACTAATTATAATAATTGTTCTCAATAATCCTTCAAAATGGTAACCACTAAATCCTTATATGGATATCCTTGAAAATTTCACCTTTTTCATATATGGGTGAATCATTATTTATAAGGCCATGAATAATTTAAAATACATTAAAAAATATCCATGTTATATGTAGATATATGGTTAGGAATTAGAGTTGACATAAATCAAATGTTGATCATAGAAATATACCATTTGAGTTCAATGTTGGTGAATGTGTCCTCTTGAGTGTGTCTAGTCAATTTTGACATCGATTTTTTGGGAATGAATGGAAATATAGCTCCATTATATAGGGGTACTTTTTCAATCATTAAGAAGATTAGGATAGGGGTACATCTTCTAGAATTCCTAACTTAAGTGAATTCAATACAAAATATATTCCACGTATCTCATCTTAACTAGTATCACATAAACCCCTCACATTTTAAGAGTTGGGAGGAGATCAATTTGAAATATAATTTATCATTCATTTAGTAGAATATTTTAATATTTTATTACACAAGGAAAGTATATTTCTTTGGTATGTGTTCTTTTTATCATGGTTGTGATTCCTAAAAAACGTGGTAATAGGAATCAATGATCAGAGACTACATTCTTATCTTATTGATAGCCTAATATTTTTTATAGAGAAAAAGTGATATAGTTGGGAGAATTGTTGTACCCCCGTAACACTTTCGGGTACTTATGACGCTCATTTTAAGCACATTATGTCCCTATATTTTTGTTAGTTTTTTTGATATGTTTTTAATGTTTATTAGAGTATATTATAAGGTGAATAGTTTGTTGGGCGGAGAAAGAAAGGAGTGATGGCAAGAGGGGGGTGGGGGTGAATTGCCTTTTAAAAATTAATTAACAAATTAAAAAACAAAGTAAAAGAATGCAGCGGAAATAAATGAGGCAAGACACAAAATTGATAACGGAGTTCGGCCTAAAACCCGGCCTACGTCTCCGCTCCCAACTCAACCGTTGAGAGATTTACTACCGCTTGCTTTTCAATGGTTGTAGCAAGAAACCCACTAGCCTTTTTACAGGTGAAGGCTAGCTCACCTATTACAGCTTGCTTTTTAATGGTTTGATCAAGAAACCCACTAGCCTTTTTACAGGTGAAGGCTAGCTCACCTATTACAGCTTGCTTTTTAATGGTTTGAGCAAGAAACCCACTAGCCTTTTTAACGGGTGAAGGCTAGCTCACCGATGACTCAATCCTTTTAAAAGGAAAGGCTTGACTAACCTCTTCACACCTTGAAGGTGGTGTGACACCCCAAAGAAATGGAGGATGAGAGAAGTGGGGGTTTGTAGGCACAAACCCAAATTGAAGCTCAAAATTAATAAAACAAGAAAAACCGTAATGGGGAAGTCTTGGGCGCCAAATGGATTGATTGGAGTTGATGATGAGCGCTCCCAAGCTTCTTTGATGGAGCTCCTTGGATGTGGAATTGATTGGAGCAAGTGAGGGTTCCCTTGGAAGAATTCACTGGAGGTTCGCCAAAATGATCAGAAATGTGTCCGTGGGATTCCCTTTAGTTTCCGGGGCTTCAAGGTCCTTTATTTATAGAGGGGGAACCCTCATTTGGCCGTTGGAGGCCTTTGGAGCCGTTGGAGAGGCTTTCGGAGCCGTTGGAGGCCAAGTGGACAGGCTGGTCAAAAGCCCAACGGCTAGTTTGACTGGCTCCACCGGTTGACCGGTGCTGAGCCACCGGTTGGCCGGTGTGTGCAAAATGGAGGAGGACTCGAGCTCAAACTCCACCGGCTGGCCGGTGGTGAAGCCACCGGTGGGCCGGTGGTGAGGCAGTAGCTTCCACTGTTCTGGCTGGGTGCCACCGGCTGGCCGGTGCTGAGGCCACCGGTTGGCCGGTGCTGAGGCAGTGGCTCTGCCTTCTGCCCAGGGTCCATCGGTCGGCCGGTGGTGAAGCCACCGGTTGGCCGGTGGACTGAATTCCAGTCCAATTTTGCTTCTTACTTTCTTGGCCTAATTCCTTGGCCACCTGAAATGATTCCTATCATCCAAAAACACTTGAAAGAGGATTAGATAAATAAGTGGGTGATTGTGATCATGAAAATCAAACCACGAGGGGTACGAGAGGTACAACAATCTCCCCCTATTTTGATGATCACAATCACCAAAACAATCAATGTAAAAGCTGAAATAAAAGGCATGCTTTAAAGGATTTTTCCCCCAATCAATCATGATTTTCTCCCCCTTTGTGATTATCAAAATAGCACGGGGCATAAAACTTGATTGAGGGATACAATGAGAAACGAGATTTTAAACCAATTGAAAATGATACCAATTGTTGAAAATTTTGAAATGAAAATTGAATAACAGTTTGAATTGAATGTTTTGAATGAAAATTGAAATGAAAAAATTTGAATTGAATATTTCGAAATGAAAATTTTGATACCAAGAGTTGAAAAAGAAGGTTTGAATTGAATGTAAAAAGTGTAAAAGGGATTTTCAATCCATACCAATTGTTGTAATTGAAAGTTTGAATATAAAGTTTTGAAATTGAAATCAAAAGGGCTTAAACAAACCTAACTCCCCCTAAATAAAAACAACAAAAACACCGGGGAGAGGATTATCAAACCGAGACAAATTTTGGCCCGGAGAGACTCGCTAGATGGGATTTTTCAATCCATACTTGCCTAGTGGCGGGTCTTCTCCTATAAAATTCATCATTGAAGAAAAAGGTTTTGGGCCTACCATACCGGGCATTTTTGCAATTGCACTCATAGATTAAGTGCCCGGATTTTTTACAATAATTGCAAAATTTAAATTGAGAGCTCCCCCTTACAAAAATAGTTGGAGCATGGGAGGAGGAAGCTTGCTTGGAATAGCCAAGCCCTTGGGTGGTTCTTGAAATGCGTTGGGAACCAAGAAAATTGTTCAAATTTTGTTCCCCTTGGGTGAACTTGGCTAGGGTCTCCCTTAGATCTTTGATGGTTGATTCCATGGAATCAACATCGGGAAAGTTTTGGATTTTGAGGGTCATCTCTTCCTTCTCTTTGAGAAGTTGTTCTTTTTCGGAAGGGAGTTTTTTGAAATTCTTTTTTAAAGAAACAAATTTGGAAGAAAGTTCGTGAAAACCTTCCTCTAATTGATCTCTTGCATGTTGGAGATCCTCATAAGACATGTGATTGAAAGAATTTGAATTTAAAGAACAAGAGGATGAGGAGTCGGAAGATGATACCTCATGAAATGCCATTAGTCATTTGTTATCGTTGTCGCTCGAGGAGGAGGAGGAGGATGATGTGGAGCTATCACTCCATGTGGCTTTGAAAGCCTTCTTCTTTACTTTTTGCTTGCCCTTTTTCTTGTTGAGTGGGAAATCGGGCTTGTCATCGCCTTTAGTACCTTCATGGGTTACTTCTAAAAGTTTCCAAATATCATAAGAAGATGAGCAAGTAGAAATACGATTAAATTCATTACGGTCTAACCCACAATGAAGAGCATTCATGGCTTTGCCATCAAGCTCAAAATTTGCAATGTCTTCGGGGGTCCATTTGGATTCATTGGGAGAAGAAAGTGAATAACCATGCATGACAATTTTAAAAATAGGATATCCAATGCTTTTAAGAAATGTGGTCATGCGGGTTTTCCAATAACTATAGTCGGTTCCATCAAAAAATGGAGCACGACCCAAAGAATAGCCTTCGGGGGCGAAAGAGGTTGATGCCATCACAAAAGGATCTTAAATTTGAAACCGGTTAGGGTATTACTCAAATTTCTCACTCTGATACCAATTGTTGGGCGGAGAAAGAAAGGAGTGATGGCAAGAGGGGGGGGGTGAATTTCCTTTTAAAAATTAATTAACAAATTAAAAAACAAAGTAAAAGAATGCAACGGAAATAAATGAGGCAAGACACAAAATTGATAACGGAGTTCGGCCTAAAACCCGGCATACGTCTCCGCTCCCAACTCAACCGTTGAGAGATTTACTACCGCTTGCTTTTCAATGGTTGTAGCAAGAAACCCACTAGCCTTTTTACAGGTGAAGGCTAGCTCACCTATTACATCTTTCTTTTTAATGGTTTGAGCAAGAAACCCACTATCCTTTTTACAGGTGAAGGCTAGCTCACCTATTACAGCTTGCTTTTTAATGGTTTGAGCAAGAAACCCACTAGCCTTTTTAACGGGTGAAGGCTAGCTCACTGATGACTCATGCCTTTTAAAAGGAAAGACTTGACTAACCTCTTCACACCTTGAAGGTGGTGTGACACCCCAAAGAAATGGAGGATGAGAGAAGTGGGGGTTTGTAGGCACAAACCCAAATTGAAGCTCAAAATTAATAAAACAAGAAAAACCATAATGGGGAAGTCTTGGGCGCCAAATGGATTGATTGGAGTTGATGATGAGCGCTCCCAAGCTTCTTTGATGGAGGTCCTTGGATGTGGAATTGATTGGAGCAAGTGAGGGTTCCCTTGGAAGAATTCGATGGAGGTTCGCCAAAATGATCAAAAATGTGTCTGTGGGATTCATTTTAGTTTCCGGGGCTTCAAGGTCCTTTATTTATAGAGGGGGAACCCTCATTTGGCCGTTTGAGGCCTTTGGAGCCGTTGGAGAGGCTTTCGGAGCCGTTGGAGGCCAAGTGGACAGGCTGGTCAAAAGCCCAACGGCTAGTTTGACTGGCTCCACCGGCTGACCGGTGCTGAGCCACCGGTTGGCCGGTGTGTGCAAAATGGAGGAGGACTCGAGATCAGGCTCCACCGGCTGGCCGGTGGTGAAGCCACCGGTTGGCCGGTGGTGAGGCAGTAGCTTCCACTGTTCTGGCTGGGTGCCACCGGCTGGCCGGTGCTGAGGCCACCGGTTGGCCGGTGCTGAGGCAGTGGCTCTGCCTTCTGCCCAGGGTCCATCGGTCGGCCGGTGGTGAATCCACCGGTTGGCCGGTGGACTGAATTCCAGTCCAATTTTGCTTCTTTCTTTCTTGGCCTAATTCCTTGGCCACCTGAAATGATTCTTATCATCCAAAAACACTTGAAAGAGGATTAGATAAATAAGTGGGTGATTGTGATCATGAAAATCAAACCACGAGGGGTACGAGAGGTACAACATAGTTTAAAATTTTTAATGTATATTGTACATATTTTCAATGAAAATCTATGGAATGTTTAGGAATACAAGAGATGGGTCCATGGGTTCTATACAATTTGGGATAACTATACAGCCTTCTCAAAAAAATTGTTCATCTTGTTTTATTTTCATATTTCATGGATTTCTAACCATGATACCAATACTTAAGGGTATATGTAGAGATAGTAATCCTCACATGGTAGGAACATAGATTTTCAAATTGTGAGGCTAAACCATGAAGTTGGGTTTTGATAATTCAAAATTTTGTTTTCTAATATGAATTTCCACCTAAGTACCTTATCCAATCTCTTGTGTCCTTTGGTCTCAATCCTAATGCCCTCCCATGATATAATTGTCCATTAATTTTTCTACACAGTGAGATTTCATTATTTATGAGTGTGGTAGATGTATGGAATTAATGTTATGTGTTGTTTTATCATTCATTCTTCATTTCACTTCAACATATAATGTCCTATCCTTGAAATGAATGATATATTTGGACTATCATGAAAAAATCTATGATTCTATGTTTGATCTAATAAAAATTAATATTGAATGGGAAATAGTTTTGGATAGTGTTTTTTTGTTTTCATAAACTGTGTGTGTTTCTGTTGGGAACATGCATTTTAAGGTAGGTGGTTTGGTAAGTTTTATTTTGTCAACAACCATGTGATTCATGCACATGTATTATAATTTTTTTCATAAATGGGGCTTGAAGAATTGTATATTTCATTGATATTGGTTTTGAATGATGAAAATATTTGAATAAAATTTCCCAGTGTATGGTTTTGAATTGATATAGAAAGGTATGTGAAAACAGATTTGTAATTATTGTTTTATGATTGATGAACATTCTATGTATGTAGAAATTATGTAAAATAAATGTTTAAAAATGTGATAATGGTAGCACATGGGAACCTTGGAATTTAGGTTGTAAGTTTAAGAAAAGAATTATTAGATTGTTTTCAACTACCTCAAAATCAGCTTATGCTATAAAATTAACTAAACATTTGATAGACATGATGGAGATTCACCATCCCATGGGGTATCATTCCTTAGGATTTGAGGTTCCTCTCTCTTGGGAGGGTTTTTAAACAATAAATATGTAACCAATCATGTATCTATGAGGATCCATGTTGAATAAGGCATATCTTACAAGTTGTATTTTCCCCATTGTTATCGCTCAATTAAATTATTAACTATATATGCATTTATATATTGTTAATGTTTATCCTAGAATATGGAACATGAATATATTATTAATATTATTTATTCATTTATGTTTTTTGAGGTTTTTATTTGATACTTGTTTCTATATATTATATGAAAATGTTTCTCTACATATTATTTTAAAAATTGAAAAACATGTTTTCTTTGTGTCCAACTCCATAAAATGAGAATTTTTGGTTTACTTATTAAAGACTCATTATGGAAGACTTGGTGGGACCCTTCTCAGCTTTTTATTCTCAAAACATACATTTACAAATGGCTATATGGAGATTTTTATCTAGAACAGGTAAAGGAAACAACCCACTTTGTGACATCATGAATTTAGGTTTGATGGTGTGGGATGTTGGTAGTGGTTTGTTGGGTTTCTTTGAGGTTCCAACCTAGGTGCCACATGTCGGTGCCTAAATTCGGTTGGTCACATGACCTCATGTGCACCTCACTATATGCCAGAGGCCGTTGACTAGCATCAAGGGTCTAATATCTGTAACGAGGATACTATAACCTAATTTTCAGAGTAAAACACAAGTGGAAATAAATAAACAACAACTAAATGATATATTCATTACTAGGATTATAATATTATCATAGGTTGACCAGAACATGAATTATAATAGAAATACCAAATAGAAGATATGCCATGCTAAAGTACGTGCCATGTTCCAAAATGAATGTTAAAAGAAGATACACTGAAAACTCCCCAAGCGGGTCTTAGACCATGTCTTGTTTCCTTATCCATGGTACATATGGACTCTTCCATCTAATATAGGGCCATTACCCTTATACTATACAACAACCATGAAATCTACTTTTGGACCGATCAGGTTTCCCAAGTAGGTTGCCAGTACAACTCAGCAGGCCACCATAAGTGATGTCTAAAATAGTATCAATTCAATAACAAGTGTGTGTAGTTTTATAGATAATGCTTAAAAGAAATAAAGTAAACAATTTACACTTATTTAATCTATTTTTATTTAACCACATAAGACCTGGGTCCCAGAGGACACCAGAAATCTTAACCCTGGCTTTGTCCCATGCTGGAGTCTGAACAATCCCCAAGGGATACCATATATACAAATTCCCATGATACAATTCATTATCAAAATTCACACTATGGTATTATCATTAATCAAACCATCTCACACAAATAGTTATCACAAGTGAATTCCAATATTAACATTTTAAATTTCATATCAAACTATGGGATTTTGATGCATCATATGTTGTCGCACACAAAATTATCCTATTAATTAATTCCCTAATTAATTAATCACATTCAAAAATTGTACATGACCATCATTTCATTAATTAATCAATCAATTGAAAAATCACATCAAATCCCATTACTAATAAAACAACTAATTAATCATATTAAATCCAATAATTAATTCAATAATTAGTAAATCATTTCACAGTCTCAACATTTATTAATTATTTCATGGATTTCCATAAAGGTCAATCATTCTTGATCCGCATACCATTTATCTATGATCAATCCCAAAAGAGTGTAATCCACTAAAAAATAGATGAGCTTCCTATTGTACTAACTATCCTGATCAACAACGTGAATCTCTACCATCATAGGCATCATTTTCCACTTAGCACTAGATTCCTAAACCATAAGAGTATGATTTTTCTTACTCAGAGAATCAACAATAGTTTCCCATTTTTTGGACATATTTGAAATATCAAAATCGAATGAATGCATATAATCAACTGAACTCCAGTGTCAAAGATTAAAATATCATTGAGAGAATATTTATTTAAATCTCTTATAAGTAATATACATAGTAAACTTATTTATTAATAGATAATTACACAAACACATTAAAGAAAAAACCGCTGAAGCCTACTCGAGGCCATGTCTTGGGTAGTTCCGTTTATGTGGCCTCAACTGCTGATACCCATACGCTACAAATCAATATCCTTTCATTAACAAAACTCCATTTATTATCCTAGTAGTGTAAAAAAACACAATTAATACTCACCTATCCTAGGTATGATCAAGACTCTTGCTGATTTCATCCTTTTGGTCAACTCCGAGAAGGCCTTATCACATGTTTCCGACCATTCAAACTACATCCCATTCTTGGTGAAGCCGGAAAGTGGCACTTTCAAATGGGAAAATTCGTGGATGGATACCCAATATCTATATAAACCAATAAATCTATGGACACCAAAAAAATTTGGGTGATACACCCAAGAAACATATGCCAGAACCTTTTCTAGATGCACTGACATACCTTCCTCCGAGATGATGTGACCAAAGAAGTGTACATGATCAATCCAAAACCAGAACATAAATTTATTTTTGTATAGTCGATGCATTCTAATTATACTTAGGATGATTTAAAGGTGTTGGGAATTACTTTCACGAGTCATGGAGTACACTAAGATTACTTCCACAAACCCCACCACAAACTGATCTAGGTATAGATGGAAGATTATATTAATCAAGTCTATAAACATTTACAATGGGTTCATCAACTCAAAAGGAATTCTAAAAAGTTCATATAGGACATACGAGAATCTAAAATAAATCCTTGGTATATAAGATGTCCGAACTCACAACTCATGATACACCACTCTTATGTTTATCATTGAAAAGAAATAATCCCCTCTTAACTAGTTAAATAGATCATCAAAATGTGGGAGGGTATAACAATTCATCACTATCATCTAGCTCAACATTCAGTAATCGAAACACATGTGTAGAGCCCCATTAGAAACCTTATAAATAATATGTGAACCCCAAGGTAGCATACTCAAAAAAAATAAATCCTTTATCCTCTAACTCCTCCTGCTGAGTATTAAGATCTTGAACCTTGGTTGGATTCATTCGTTATGGTGGAATAGAATTTGGATCCGCCCCTCCACATCTCTCTTAGTTCTAATAAATAAGATATATTCAGGAAGAACATATTTAAATTAGTTCAATGTATTTGAAAGGAAAACCTTCTTGACATAACCATTATCCAAAAAATGACTAGAATTCTGTGTAGTAATTTTCCCCAGTTTCTGCTGAACTAGCACTGCAAATTCTGCTTGATACCCATTATCACCCATGAATAAACATGTCACTCACAGGAGACGTAAACATCAACCTCATGTATTAATAATAAATGTGGTCTCAGTACACTACTAACCATTATATACCCCTAATTAGGTCAGAGAATGAAATATCACGGATATAAGGATCCCACCAAAAATGATACTTCCCAACCTTGAGGGAAAATTCCTTGCTCAAGAAGATGTCCCAAGACTGTACCCCTAATGGTGTGTCTAACATTTACACCCCGCTAATGAACTCCACTAAAAGAATCAAAAAATTAATAATTTTTGTAGAAATAAATTAATGAGACGCACCTATATGAAATATGGAATTAGATAGTGTATAAGCTACAAAAATAATAACTATTATTGTCGATGGTCCATCCTCTCTCTACACATGTGTATGTAAAATGAAATTCAACTATTCTACCCATCTTCCATGTGGTGAAACCTATGTCTCATATACTACACCGCTATGCTCATATGAGGTATCTTTCCCATAATAACCACATTTACTACCTCTAATTGTTCTACTAGTTTAAATCCAACTACCTGATGAATAAGGTGTAGAAGATACCATTCCTACACTATGTCTTTGTCTAGATTCTCCATCACTACTAATCTATCATAGGATCCTATAGAACATCCATAGATTTCCCATCATTCCACAACCTGAGGATGCTACAAGTGGTCTGGGGAACTCTCTAAGGATGTGTGAAATCCTACCACACTAAAGACATATCACCTGAGTAAGATCTTGATCAACTAATCCCTCTTTTGGGGTACTCTACTTTCTACTTCCCTGGATAACACTATCTTAATGGTTATTATTTCTCTCAAAAGTGTTATTACCCCTGATTTAAATTAAATAACTCTTCATTTTTTATTTTTTTTATATAAAGTGTTTGGAAGAAGTTTGGGAGGGTTTGGAAACCTTTTGGAATTTTTTAGAATTTTTTTTATAGATCCATGGTTTTATTATGGTTGTTGGAAATCATGTAACTTCTATAAGAAACTATGCATAGTGAGGTAGGGGCTAAGGGAAAGATGTATGGGAAGGCATGTGATTTTTCCAAGCCATGATTCCACCTAAGAGAAACTACACCAATTTGAAAAATGAAATTTTCCATGGTTGGCACATGATTTCTCTAACTATGTCGACCGACCATGTGAGGACCTCATGAAGTAGTGTCTAGAGCATGGCTAATGCATGTATTTTCCTAACCATGCAACTAACCATGAAAAGTTTAAAAATCAGATAATGAAATAGTGGATATGGGTCATGATTTCGTTTTAACCCCTAATTTTTACTACAAATTGACTGTTACATGATTGTTTCTCCTGCCAAAGGTTTTGGAAGTTATCCCCATCAAATTAGATGCAATATGGAGTAATTTATTGGTGGTTTGAAGCTCAATTCTCTTGGAATATCATCGTTTATGGTATTTTTCATGGTATTTTTTAGATACAATATCCTCCCCCTCTCAGTTTCTTAGGCCTATCTCACTATGCCTATATTTATGTTTGTTTAGGTCAATCATGGTTAGAGTTCACTTTTTTAATGTTATGTGAAGATATATAAGGTGAATTTTTGGTGATACAACCCATTTCTTTGGTCATTTTCCTATTGTTCTTCATTTTCCCCAAAATTCATGAGGAAGGTGGCTTCACTAATTACTACTTGACTTAGAAATATAAGCATTAGCTTCAAATTTTTTATAGTATATAAAATTTATTGTCAAATTTTTGTGCCATGAATGGTAGAAAACTTCTTTAGTGATGGTTTGAGTATATTTCGAATATGGAGTTGTTTTGAAAAGTTCATTATTGAATGATTTCAAAATTTTGATTTTAAAATGGTTGCCTTTTTATTCATAAAAAGGTTTTGTTGGAAAGCATTTCAATAAATGACTGATTTTATTAAAATGGATTGAAATAGTTTATTTTAAATGGTTTTCGCATACATGGGTTGTGTGACTTCATGATTTGAATGTGACCCAAAATTAGGGGTATGTACCATTAGGGTACAAAGGGATGAAATCCTAGATAATGGGTGTTTTTCATTATGGAAGAAGAATATTGGAATAATTTTTAGGGCTTAGAGTATGGATAGGAAATCACTCATGAGTATGTAATTGTTAGAGCATGTATGTGTGTGTTTGTGGTTAATCATTTAATTGGTATTCCAAAAAATGATAAATGGTTTAAAGTATTATTTTTTTCATTTAATTCTAAATTATTTCAGTAAGGGAAATATTTGTGTTCTTAAACTACTTCTCTTTGATGTAAAACGTTTTCAATTTTTTTATATAAACGTTTTATATATGTTTGATAATATGTTTTATCCTAGTGGAGGGAGTAGGGAATTCATTTGGGAAAATCCAACTAAGATTCATTACTCACTTCTACCTTGAAATTTTGATGCATTTTCATATATTTTTTATTGGGACACATGAAAATATAATGTATTGTGTTTTTTTATTTTTTCATCATGATACTTATTCTGTCTTGTAGAGTTGGAATGTGGAGAATCTTGGGGTCTTTGAGTTTTATATTTTTGTCTTCCGATATGTACTTTGATATTAGTGATCTTCTGATATAGTACTCTGTTGTAGTTTTGTTTTGAAATCAATGGTATTACATTGAGTTGTTTTATATTATTTTCAAGCATCATGTAGTAGTTTAGTAGGTTGTGGAATTTTTTGGTCGAGTTGTTTTATTTTCAAAGGGAAAATCATCCCCCATCTATTAATAAGTCCCTTGGGGATGTCTCTTAAGGCTAAGTAATGTCCTTCTACCTTCTCAAGTAAATGAGGATGGGTGGGATGTTTAAAGTGTTATAGTCTTGTTTGGTCCTCGACTAGCAAGTGCTTATCAGTTCTATTAGTCCTGGAGTTGAAATTTAATTTAGTTTATTCCTTTATTTGGGATGGTAAAAAGATGTAGGATTACTGGGGCATGAAATATTGAGCATAAAAATACATATCTAACCTTTTTATCCTGAACATACATTTAATAGGTTTTTTGGTACATATGTCTTTTGAAGACACTTATAGAAATTAGAATCTCATTTTCATGGGTTTATTCAATGAGCCAAGCATGAAAATAATTTTAGAAATGACATCCAACTAAAAGTGTATATTTCATTTTGAATAATGATATATTATTTGGTAAAAATGTTTTGATCTATGAAAATATATAACGTTGTTTCCAAAAGTAAAATTTTTAAAAGGCATGAAATGGTAATTTTGAAAATGGTATAATTTTATCAAGTGTGAAAATTGGAAGTCTTTCAAATGGGCGACTTTGGGCTATTCCTTTATTGCAAAAAATCAAATTGATAGCAGCTCTGTAACCTTGTGGGTGCTCAAGCATGACAGTGTCTCCATTAATTTGATAAGAACTGATCTACAATCGATTACCCTCACATGCTGTTCTTGTGGTACCCCAGTTTCTGTGACTTTTTTGTATTCCTTCAATAAGTACACTAGAAGACGTGCCTTGTGGAGAAACATAATTGATATTTCGGTGATTATGTCAAACAACTGGGTCTTACTTGGTGATTTTAATATTTTTTTGAAGCCTGATGAAAAAATAGGTGATGCCTTCTATCGTGTTGCAGTTGGTGACTTTTCTTCTTGTATAGATATGTGTGGCCTCTCTGAGGTACCCATTTCTGGAGCTGAGTTCACATGGATCCGTTTCACCATTCATGGGAGACAGGCAAGAAAATTGGACAGGTTTTTTGTTCAAGTTGATGATAGGAATGCTACAATTGATGTTTCTATGAGAACTCTTCTGAGAATTCATTCTAATCATAATCCTATTATTATTGAGCTATGATTCCGATCTGTGAGGGCAGTTCCTCTCCCCTTTAAGTTCAATAATGCTTGTCTTGTTATTCCGGGTTGTAGAGAAGTTGTTCTGGAGGCTTGGAAAACTGATTTCATGGGTAGCCCTTCTCATTTTCTTTTGTTGCAAATTAAAATTGGTTGAGGAAAGGTTGAAAAAGTGGGGTAAAGAATCCTTTTGATCCATTGACAATAACATCAAAGAGGCTGAAATTTCTTTTTCAAATTGTCAAGAACATAATATACATCAGGATTTTCTAGCACAAGCTGAAATTCAGGCTGCATCAAATCTAGATAAACTGTTAGATTTGAAGGAAAATTTGGCACGAAATTCGTTTAATATTATATGGTTGAAAGATGGGGTTAGGAATTCATGATTTTTGTCATTGTATGAATAGGGTGAAAATGGTCAAGATAAGTCTTCATGTATTGAGTATGGAGGATAACATCTTCTCAGCTGAAAATGATATTGCAAGTGATGCTACATGTAACTTTGAGAACCTATATTCAGATCATGATGTGGACTACTCTGATAGGATCATTCATTTTTTTGACCCATCAATTCAAGATGATCAAAGAAAATATTGTTGACACTCCCACGGTAAAAGAGATACATGATGCCTTATTATCATTAAACATTGACAGTGTGGTAGGTCCGGATGGCTTCATAGATAAATTTTTCATGTTTTACTGGGACATTTTACACACTGATGTTGCAACTTCCATAAGTGAATTCTTCAGGTCATCATACAAGACTTTTGGTATGAACTCGAACATTTTTTCTTTGATTCCTAAGAAAGAGAATGCCACTAATATAAAAGATTTCAGATCTGTTGCTATTGTTAATACTGTACCAAAGATGATTAGTAAGATCATGACGCATCGATTGGGCTGTCTTGCAAAGGACATCATTTCAAAAAACCAATATGGTTTTATTTCAGGTCGGAGTATTCAGTGTTGTCTTTTCACTGCTTCTAAGTATTTCAATGTTATGAAAATAAGAGCGAAGGATTGTAACATGGCTTTGAAGATTGACATATCCAAACCTTTCGACACTATCCGATGGAACTTCCTTTTTACCCTCTTAAAAATGCATGGGTTTTCACAAAGAGTTGTTGATCTTATTGGATGCATTCTTTCTAGTTTCAGACTCTCAATTCTCATTAATGGATCTCCCAGGGGATTTTGCCAATGTTCACGGGGAGTCAGGCAAGGTGACCCTCTATCTAGGATGATCTTTGCTTTTGTAGAGGACTACTTAAGCTGGTGCCTTACAGACCTTGCAAACTTTGGATGGTATCAGAGGATGAAAGTAGGACAGATTTATGCTCCGTCACGCATATTCTATGACGATGAAATTTTCCTTTTTGGGAAAGCTGATAAAGTAACCATCTTCTCCATAAAAGGAATTTTTCACACTATGAACAGGTTGCTGGATAGGTTATCAATTGGGGGAAGTCCTCGATCATGTTTGGTGGAGGACTCTCTACCTCTAAGAAAAATAGAGTTGCCTTGAAACTTGGTGTGATAAGGGGTATTATTCCTTTAATTTATCTTGGAGTTCCTCTCTTATGGGGTAGGGATAAAAGATGGTATCTGGAAAGCATTTATCTGAAAATTACAAACCAATTAGCAAGATGGAAGGGAAAAAACATGTCACAGACAGGGAGGATTTGCTTGGTCAATGTTGTGATTACTTCGATGTTTTTCTATTGCTTTTCTTTGTATCGATGGTGTCGATCCCTTATTAAGGATCTTAACGGAAAAGTCAGAAACTTTATTTGGACTGGATCAATTCATGAGAGGAAGCTTGTCACAGTTGCATGGAAAGAGTGTGTGAAACCAATCCAAATGGGCGGAATGGGTGTCAAAGACATAAGGCTATTAAATGACACTTTGATTAGCAAGTTTACCTGGAACTTAATATCAAAGTCAGATGAATCCCTAGAATTTATTCAAGCCCGATTTGTTGAGAAACTCCATACTGGATACTCAAATTATCTTTGCTCATCTGTTTGGCCTGCTTTAAAGTAGGTTTACACTAAGTTGATGGTCAGCTCAAAATGGATTGTCTGTAAGAATTCCCTACTCAATTTATGGACTACCTCAGGGCTTTCTCGACCTATCTGTGACTTTGTGGTCATTCCTCCACTCCTACAGTGGATGAAAATTGATGAATTTAATAATTCATCAAACTGTGAAGCAGTTCCTACCGAAATAGACACTGAAATCTCCAGGTACTACTATAGTGACTATGACATGGTGGTATGGATTAAAAACATGAATGGTATCTTCAAAACTAAGTATTATTACCGGTCTATTTGTGGTGCCCCTTTGGAACTTCCATTCTGGGTAACAGGTTTTAGAAGAACCTTATTTCCTCCAACATCCTCGGTGCTGATTTGGAGAATATGGAAAGGCAAACTTCCGCTGCAGGCTATGTTGCAGTGCACTGGTGTTCAGCTGGAATCGGTTTGTGACTTCTGTGTGGAGGCGGATGAAACAGCCTCCCATATCTTTGTCTCTTGCAAATTTTCTTATATGTTATGGGACTACATCTAGGTAATTTTAAACTATTGTCTGGATTCTGCTTCGGTTGGGGAACTGCTACATTCCATATTCCTGACCAAGTGCAGCGAGCAGGTTTATGGACTCTTATTGGCAGCCGCAGCCTGCTTGATTTCTTTTTTATGGAAGGAATGAAATGCCTTGATGTTCAATAATATCACACCCTCCATTCATGCTGGTGTAATGGCCATTCATAGTGTGGTTCATACTACCTCCAGGATTCACACTAGAACTATGAATAATGACGTTTCTGATCTTGTGCTGTTGAGATCTCTTGGTGTTATTGGTAGGGCAAAGAAACTGTTGATGATGAAATATATTTGATGGATTCCACCCATTTCCCGTTGGTTGATGGTTAATGTTGATGTAGCGGCTGTTGGTGTGCGTGGACCCTTCAGATGCGGTGGAGTTTTTCGTAATCACAGAGGTTTCGTCAAAGGATGCTTTTTACACTTAATTGGAAATTGATTTTGCAATTGAGGCAGAACTCTGGGATTTTATAAAGGCAATTAGTTATGATGTCCTATATGGTTGGCACGACTTATAGCTTGAGTCGGATTCATCTGTAGCAGTTCAGATTCTTAAAGATCGATCAAGGAACGTGCCTTGGAAGATGTTATCGGCTTGGGTTGATTTCCTCTGACTTGTAGATATGCTCTCCCTTGAAGTTCTTCATGTCTACCGTGAGGCTAAGAAAGTTGTGGATGCTCTCTCCAAAAGGGAAATTGCAGAGGTGAGTTTGAGTTGGTCTGTCATATCACCTATGTTTTGTAGTAGTCTTCTTCAGGTTGATTATCGTGGTGAGTTCTATACTCGCCATTGTAGATCGTCTCTTTGAACTCTCTTTGTACTATTTAATTTTTAATTAATTTTAATGGGAGCAGGCTAACCTGTCTCCTAATCTTCTTGGGGATAAGTTGAATTTATTATGAATTATGTTTCTAGAGAGTAAGACTAATAGAGTATGTGGTTGTATTGAAAATGGAACTCATTAGGCATCATAGAAACTAACCAGAGGATGATGTAAAGAATGTGGTTTCACCTAATCCACTAGTGAACAAACCAATGGTTATAGTATATTCCAAAATGTTTAGGTTGAGGATGGATGGAATAGGAGGGATGAACAACAGAACATGCACCATTCTTTCCAGTTCTAGAAGATTAATCCAACCATCTTCAAGGGTGACTCAGAACCAGAGAAGGAAATAGTGAGCATGAATATGATGAATCAAATATTTATTTCCAAGGAACATAAGAAGAGTTTAATTTCAAGATATACATGTATATATCGGGGGATATTTCATGCCAATGGTGGGATTTAGTGGTCTAGGGTAAATTAGGCCATATTCTATCATGAGAGGACTTTGAAGAATTTTTCAATAAAATTTTTTGTCCTTATCCGTATAGGATCACAAGGGGTGAGGAATATTTTATACTGTTGTTTGATAACCTCATACTAATAGATTATACAGAAAAATTTATGAATTTAGTCCTCTTTTCACTCAAAGTTGCTACTAGTGAATCCTTGAAGGAACGTATCTTCAAATCTAGACTGAGTCAGGTGATTCCATCATAGATCATCGTGTGTTGTATAAATGATTATGCAGAGATGGTCAATAGAGAGATAGTGGTAGGAAGAGACATTTTAGAAGATATGGGTGGAGGGAGCATGATGATATATATGGGAAGATGTGGGAAATATAATGCAGGGTGAAAGCGGTAGAGGGACACCTATTTCCTTGGTATGGGGATTACTCAAAATCAGATGGTTTGATTGGTAAATATTCTTCCATGACCCAATATCAAATAAGGATGTTTCCAATGTGGTTTGTTTGACACCATGAAATGAGAGTGTACAACACCAGCTGGATCATTCTACTATTGTGTCAGATGGGGAATTTTCTATGATATTATCGTAGTTCTTCGAGGAAAGGTGTTCCAGAAATCTCTCATGTGTCGCTGACGTTGTATGATTCAATGGGATAATGGTAGAAGAACTACACTTGTTAGAATAATAGAGTTATCCATGGTGATTCTCGACATACCATGACTCATCTGGCAGTGCAATCTCAACAGGGAAACAAATAACAAAGTCCAATAAGAAACCAATTATATAGAGTTGAGTATGTTATTGTGAATGATCATTCTAGGCCATCAACTGTGAGAGGTAATATTATTTTTATTTATACACTCTTTCAATATTTTTTTTAATAGGTGTATCCCATTCCTTTATTTATTCTCATTATATTTATTTGTGGGTTTTAAATGTTGAGATGATGCCTTTTATGTTGGAACTAAAAACTCCTCTTGGTCATAGAGAGTGTCGAGACATTATGTGTAGAAATATTCTATAACTATTGACGAAGATGAGATGATATGGGACTTATATGTTCTTTATATAGATAAAAATGATATATTTTTTTGTATCGATTGGATTAAAATGTTAAAGGATCACATCAACTATTATACTCAGAGGGCTATTTTTTCAACTAAACATAGCATCAATAATTTATTTCACGGAGACGAGAATGTAATGGAAGGTGAAATAGGATTATTTTCCCCTAAAGATGGATTGGTCTTTTACCATTGGGAAGTTTTTACCTTGGAATCAATTGAATAGATCTAAGATAGTAGTTTTCAAGTAGTTTTGGATCAGTTTCTTAATGTCTATCCTGAAAAGTTTTCTGCGATTCCACCCACATGAGAGGTGTAGCTTATGATTGACAATATTTCAGGGAATAGAATTATTTCCCTTCCATCTTATCAGATGACATCAATAGAATTAAGTGGACTAAAAATTTATTGATAATAGCTAGAAAGAAAAGTGTTTATATGGCCAAGCACATCTCAGTGTGCATCACAAGTCTTGTTTGGCCAAAGGTGGATGAAACTCTTAGGCTATGTGGGGATTATCATAAGATTAACCATGTGATGATAAAGAATCGGTATCCACTTCAATGAATTTATTATCTAAAAAATAAACATATGGGATATCAAGGGTTCTATATTATATAATTTCAATCAACATTTCACCAATTATAGGTTCAGAATGAGGATATTATGAAAACCACTTTCTGGAGTTGATATGGCCATTATGAGTATGTGGAAATTCCTTTTAGCCATATGAAAGAAACAATGGAATTTATGGAATTCATGAAAAAAATTTAGAGATATTATGATTCTTTTTAGTGTATTATTGTATTACATATTTTTGTATTCAAGGATAAGGGATGAGATTGAGAAACACTTGGAGACCATGTTGGGAATCCTGAGAGATCATCGTATGTATCCCAATATTTGAAAGTGTAAATTATTTATACAATAGGTATGTTTCCTTGGACATTTAATCTCTAAAAAAAGGTTTTTCTATGGATATAGAAAATATAGTGGTTTTTATCACATGGAAACTGCCAATGTATATCTTTGAGATACATAATTTCCTTGGTTTAGCTAGATATTATCCATGTTTTTCTTATTATATAACATGAATAGCTTCACCATTAATAGATTTGACAAGGAAAAATGTTACTTACAAATGAAATGAGCAATTTCATAAGTTCTTTCAGGAGCTTAATGTTCACCTAATATCAACACCAATCTTGATTATTGAAAAATTCGGATAGGGGTACCTAGTGAATTAAGATGCTTCAGGATCAGGGTTGAGATGTGTTATCATGTAGGGAGAAGATGTTGTTGATTATGTCTCAATCCAATTATGTTTTATTGAAAAAAATACCCAACACATGGTTTATTCTAAGCATCCGTAGTCCATGCTTTGAAGACTTATCTTCATTACCTCTTTAATGAGAAATTTATTATGTTTATAGATCATAAGATTTTGAAACATATTTTCTCATAAATGGATTTGAACCTATGATATAGAAGATAGTTGGAGTATCTCTATATGTTTGAATTTGACTTGATGTATACCCAAGGTAAGGGAAATATAGTGGAAAATGAATAATGCATAAATTTATATACTCAGTTGGAAAAATATGCTTCAGACCAGTGGTAGTTGATTTTGGTCATAGACGAAATGAAAAATAGAATGTGAAGACTAAGGTGATGATATGGGTTTGTTTATATTTTTTGTTCCTAGTTTGGTGGAGATGGATAAATAGGCAAAGACATATGGTTTTGAATGTTATATTATGTGGTCTAAACTACATTGATGGGTGACCATTGAGGAAATGAAACTAGATCAATGTTCATTTTTGTGGTTTTGAGATCCGATTATCATACCAAGGAATTTTCTGGAACAAATTCTTCAAACATTCTACCATTAATGATGGAATGTTCATAATTTAATAAAAAATATATATAAGATGGTGAAATCATAGTTTTGGTTGGTCGAAATCAAAAGGAAATTGGGTAAGTTTATTTCAAGATTATTAAATTGTTATAATGTTGAATAATAAGATTAGTGACTAGTAGGTATTTGGCAGTTTTCACTGACCCTCTTTGGAAATGGGAGTAAATAAAAATGGATTTTGTAACAGTTATCCCAAGAATGTTTTAGAAACATGATTACATATATATGATAGTGGATTAAATACAAAATTCAGCCTATTTCATCCCTATTCACGAATATCATACGATGGAGGGTTGGCCAAGAATCTATATCCAAGTAGTGGTAAAGTGGCATGGCATACCAGTTTCAATAGTGTAAGATAATGGTAGAAGGTTTACATCTCATTTCAAGAAATCCTTACTAAAATCCCTTGGGGATTATTTTATTATGAGTATAGTGTATCATCCTCAGATGGATGGGAAATATGGAAGGATGATGCAGACATTGGAAGACATGATATGGGCTTGTGTAATGGATTTTGGTGGCTCATGCAAGGATCCCATGTCATTAGTTGAGTTCTCATATAACAAAAACTATTAATCATTAATAAAAATGAATCATTTTGAATCATTATTTGGTATTCCTTGTTTTTATCCACTTTTCTAGCTACAAATAGGTGATAATTCACTGGTTGGTAGATTCTTGTCCAAGAAAAAATGGAAAAGATTCATTTGACGAGGAAATGGATGTAGATAGCTCAGAGTCTTCAGAAATCCTATGCAGATCATCATCGATATCTATTATCATTCATCATTAGTGGTCATCTGTTATTGAGAATCTCTCCAAGGAATGGACATATTTGTTTTGGGAATAAGGCCAATTTATCTCATAGATACAATGTCCCTTTTAAGATACAAGAATGGGGTAAAGGTGTGATATATCTATTAGAATTTCCACCCTGGTTAAGGGTTGTGAAAAATTTGTTCAATGTATCTCTGTTGAAAAATTATAAGCCTAATCCTTAAAATTTGATTCGATGGGATCACATTAACCTCGATCTGAATGCATCATTGGTGCACATATTAGTGAATATTGTTGATATGAATGATAAAGTGCTTCATGGTAAAATCATTGGTCTAGTGAAGGTTTTCTGGAAACATGGTCATATCCATAAATAGAAATGGGAATCAGAGAAGGAAATGATCGAACAACGGCCCATCCTCTTTTGAGATAATAATGTTTTTCTATATTCTGAGGGTGGAAAGGACAATTATGGGGATAATTTGGCACCCCTGATTTCAAGTAACCCTTAATTTTTTATATTTATGTATAAAAAGTGTTTGGGTGAATTTTGGGAGTGTTTAGAAACATTTTGGAATGTTTTTGTGTCTTTTCTATAGGTGTACAGTTTTTAGAAACCATAGATCTACTCTAGGAAACTATATACAGTGAGACAAGGGATATGGGGAAGATGCACGGTTTGTCAAAACCGAGTGGTCACATAAGAGAAACCATTAAAAGTGGGAAAATGGTATTTTTTCACTGTTGCTGCATGGTATTTTTAATTGTGTAGGCCAACCACAAGAGACCTTCCTTGAGGAAGCAGATTGATCATGGTTAGCACAAAATTTTACATAACTGTGTGGCTAAGCATGCACGGTTAAAAAAATATCCCAAAATGGATCTGTATCAGGATTAGTTTTTGAGACCTTTTTTCTCTAAACTGACCCAAACTTAACTTTTTATCCTCCTAAGGGTTGTGGAATCGTTCTCCATCAAATTGGAAGCGACCTAGAGGCATTTCTAGGTGTATTGAAGCTCGATTCCTATGACAAGTCATCATTTATTGTATTTTTTCCGGATTCTTATTATATCTTTTATCCTCCCCATTATTATTTCTTATATATTTCCCTCTTAATATATATATAAGGTTATTGATTCCAATCATGGATATATTTGGATTTTTTGAGAAGAGGAGAAGTTATCTAAAGAGTGTTTTTGGTGATTCAAGCCATTTTTGTTCGAATTTTCATATCATTCTTCTTTTTCAACATAATTCCCAAGGTAGGTGGATTCACTCTTGAATCACCTTAATATAAATTGAAGGTTTAGTTTAAAATTTTCAATATTTATTTAAATTTATTATGAAATTGGTATGAAAATCATGGTAGAAACCCTCAATAGTGATGGTTTGAGTGTTTTCTGGAATTATAGAATTGTTTTGAAAAGTTATTGGTTGAATGATTTTAAAATTGTGGTTTTAATATGGTTTTTTATTTGATTCATAAAAATGGATTGTTGGAATTTTTTTCAATAAAATAATGGTTTTATTGAAATATATGGAACTAGTTGGTTTGAAATGTTTTGGCATATAAGGGTTGTGTGAGTTCATAACTTTGATGTGACATAAAATATAGGTTTTGTACTATTAGGTAATAAAGGTATGTGACCTCAGATAAGGGGAATGTGTCATTGGGGATCTAGGTAATTGGATATTTTTGATGAATTAGTGGATGGATCAAAACCCACTCATGAGTATGAAACTATTAGAGAAGCATTAATGTATGTGTATGTGGTGAATCAGGGAATTGGTATGCCAAAAATGAATGTTAAATGGTTTAAAGTGTTGTTTGGTTTATTTTCCATATAAATTTTTTTAGTAGGAAAAATTATTTTGGGGTTAAACATATTGTCTTTGATTTAAAATTTCCTCAATAATTTTATAAAAATCATTTATATAAATGAGCTAACATGTTCTATTCTAGTACCCTGAGTAGGGAAGTCATTTGGGGAAAGCCTACTGAATTTTATTACTCACCCCTACCTTGGAAAATTAATTGATTTATAGATATCATTTATCAGGACACATTCAATGTTCAATTATAACACTTATTTATTGGTTCATCGTGATACGTGTTCTATTTTGGGGATTTGGAACATGGTGTGTTTTGGATTAATTGTGTTTTGTGGTTTTCTATTCCATTGTGTACCTTGATATTAGTTGTCTTCCACTATGGTACTATATTGTAATTTGATTTTTATATCAGTGGTATTACTTTTAGTTTTTTTACATTTTTGTCATGCATCATGTAGTGGTTTATTTAGTTATGGAATGATAGGTTGGATTGTTTTATATTCAAAGTCAAATCACCCTTCATCTATTAATGAAGCCCTTGGAATTTGTTTCCTTCCTTTTGTGACTTGGGGATGTCTCTTAGGTCCATATAATGTCTTTACAACTTTTATAAAAAATGGCGATGGGAGGTATTTTATAGAAGTAGTACCTCTTGATCATCTAGCTAGAACCACATGTCTTGCACTTGAAGCCTCCCTCAGGTTCTCCTCAACTATGAGAGCCTGAGCCACCATCTCAACAAATTTATTGAAGAAAAAGAGGTTAAATTGGGTCTTAGTAACACATTTATGTCTTTCTTATAAATTCATCTTTTTAGCTATCTCATCTCTTCTCAATTCTAGATAAAAGTACTATAAGTTTGTAAGTCATCCAATATAGTCCATCATTATCATACTTCCCTGAGTTAACATCATGAAATCAGTTTCTCCCTCCTACCTAATCAACATATTTGGATAGAAGTTATCTAGGATCATATATAGGATTTTGTTCCATATTAAACCATCAGCATGTCCTGTTAGAGATTGAACATCCCAGCAATGTTTTGCTAATTCTCACAACATATAAGTCACCAATTTGACCCTCCTATAAGAATGACTCGCTAAATGGTCATGGATATTCTGGATAGACTAAATCTTGAACTTTTCTCCCCTTGGTCCACCCTCTCCAGTAAAAGTTGGAGGGGGATACAACTAGAGCTCTTGTTTCAAGTCATAAATTCTTCTCATAACTCGATTTGGGTTTCTTTTTATAAACTAGATGATGTGAGCGAGGTTATCGTTGAACTTCTCTCTTGCTTCCTCCCATCGAACTATTAGTGCCTCAAGTTTCGATTTCAGAGGAATATCCTCATCCATGTCCTCCTATAATCCTATCAATAAAATTCATGGAGGCATATATCTACAATTCTAAACACATGTATTAGTAAAAATAGCACAAAAATAAAATATTTTATGGGAAAAAATATTTTCCACAAGAAGTCATTTACCTAAAACCCTCCACACTGTCAAAACTGAGGTGTTATCACTACCCTTAGCCATTATACACCTAGGTCATGGTTAAAAAGGGTATAATCATTATCATTATTGATGTTTATCATTTAGACACACAATTATTCTCATATTGCATCATTTTATAATATTTATCAATAACATGTCAGGATCTATTTTTTGTTCACTTTAACAAGCAAGGAAGGAGAATTGAACTTCAATAACCTACCCATAACTCGTTTTCTAAGCCATGACTAAAATGATGCATGCCGCAATAATTCTGAGTTCCTAGAATGATGAATGAAAAACAAACTATTGACGAATACAAGTCCATGAGTCAAACCACAATAAATATTGGAAATAATAATAACATCACACAATAAGTGCATCAACCAAAGTGGAATTACAACCAACTGTAATGACAAAAAACAATAACAACAATCCCACCATGGTTACTTTGGTTATCCCCCATACATAGGTTAGCTACTTCCATTCTTGAGCTCATAAATGTGGACCGAATCTTAATAGTCTCTTGTATATCCTTCCCAAATAATAGAATAAAAGAAATAAAAATAAAATATGGCTTTGATACATCTTTTTGAAATCTCGACCTGAGTTCCCCATGACGGTGCCCTGAGTAGGTCAGTCATAGGACCTCAAGTCAACCTCTCCATATGCCTGGGGATTCTGAGTAGTAGTGAGGGTCTAATATTAGTAATGGGGACACTATGACCACTTTATTAGATTAATAATCCATTGGAAATAAATAAACAATAAATAAATGAAATATATTCATAAACAGGAAAATACTAGTATCACAAGATGGACCAAACTAATAATACTATAAAAAAAATAAACAGTTGACATTTCATACTAAAGTACAAGGAAAATGTCAAAAATGAAACTCAGATGTATAGACACTGAAAACTCCCCAAGGGGGTCCCCAACCACATCTAGTTCCCTTATCCATGCTTCATCCTGACACATCAATTTAACATATAGAATTTTACCTTATCCATTCATGAATCCATGGAATCTATTCGGGTATCCATCAGGAAGCCTGAGTATGGTTTGATTACAACTTAGTAGGCCACCACCAATGGTGTATAAAACAATATGCAGTTATTAAAAAGTGTATTTATTTGTATTGAAAACACATAAAAGAAATAATGTAAAAATTTACACTTATTTAATTTCTATTTATTTAACTACAGAACACATGGGTACTGGAAGACACCCTTACTCTCAATATGTACTTCATCCCATGAAGGATTCTGAATGATCCCAAGGGGATAACATATATTTGGATGCCCATTTTACCATTAATTATTATAATTCACACTTGGGGGGTTATGATGTACTATACCATGTCCCACCCACAATTATCATATATGAATTACATTATTATTGTTTATCATTTCTTATCACACTACGGGATTTTCATGCATCCAAACAAGTCCCAACACATAGTTATCACATGTGAATTCCATTTTTACTCACACTATGGGATTTTGATGTAGCCAACCATGTCCCACGCATAATTTTCGCATTAATTAATTTTCAAATTAATTAATCACATTTAATAATTATATGTATTGACCATTCAATTAATTAATTCAAAAATTAATTAACCACATTAAGTCCATTAATTAATAACATTAATTCAATTAATTATTTCAATAATTAATTAATCATTTCATAGTCTCAAAATCCAACAATTAATTCAACTGGTAATTATTCTAATTAAAAACCCAAATATCCATAATAAATTCAATAATTAAATAAAATATTCTAAATCTCAATATCTCATAATTAATTCAGAAAATAATTATTCCCCTTTACAATAAAAAATATCTCATAATTAATTCAATAACTAATTATTCAAATACCCAATATCAATATCTCATGATCAATTTAATGATTAATTATTCATACCCACAATCTCAATATCTCATAACTAATTAAACAATTAGATATTCATATCCACAATCTCAATATTTCATAATTAAATCATTAATTAATTACTGATACTCAAAAACTAAAAATTAATTCAACAAATAATTTTTCATACTCACATTCTCAATGTATCAATGTTAATATAACAATTAATTATTCACAATATACAATATCAATAGCTCAAATTTCACATTAATATTAATTAATTTATTCACCTAAATAATTAATTCAATCATGAAATCAATTGATAAATATATAATTGAAATTATAAAATTACATACACATAATTTCAATCTAGACTTCTGAATCTGAATTATAACCACCAACCACAATTTCTTGGTGAGCATTCTCCCAATGAAAATCATCAATTTGAACAGAATAACACATATAATGGGTTCTAGATATTAAACCCTAAATTAGGATCAAATAATAAATATCCCACAATTCAATATCTAGACCCCAAATCCTAGACCAAGTTCAAAACAAAAATCAGGAAGAAAAATATTTCAATGGATATAGGAATAATGAAAAATACAAATTAAAGCACACATGATGAGATCCTCTTACAGGGTGGGTGCAGATCTATAATACACCATTTAAATCATAATGAAAGGAGGTCGCAAAGTCTTGGAATGCATCAAAGAATGCCAAAAAATGAGTGAAAATGAGTTATTCTGAGTATGGGTAAATATTGGGTTAATTATGGGGTATGGTTAATTTCAAATCTAATTTTCATATAAATTAATACTGCAAACATGATTTACTAGGCATAGGAAAACTGTTTTCTGAACCATACACTGTAACCATGAACCTATTATAGAGAGTTTGAAGGGGTACATAGTTTATCCTTTTTTGGGTGAAGATTTTTACAATCTGTGTGCCAGCAATGAGAAACATCTCCATACAGAATTGCAAGGTTAGATATTCTAATGCACACAGTTAGGGAAAACCATTCTCCAGTCATTCACTACCCCTTGTCCTCAATTTTTCTCAGAATTTCTCCAAAAAACACCCAAAGGTTAAACACAAATAGAAATGTATCAACAGAAGGAAAATTGTACCTGAAAATAATCCAAATACATGACGAGAAAATGTCATGGTTTTAGATATGTAAACCCTCATATCCCAATGATTTGGGTTTTTTGTTTTTCAATTTTTTTCTGTTTGATCTTCGTTAATTTAGTCTCTTGTCATAGATGGGACCTATCGTTAGTTTTTTCCATTGTGTTTTTTTATTGTTTATGGTAAATGTTACTTAGATTTATGAAATATACTATTTTCTAAGGAAAATATTATTTTTATTGGTGTTAATAGATTCATTAGAAGCATTTTCTAACCCTTGGGGATCGAGGAACCACTTAAGGCCTATTTGAGAGACATTTTTTATGCCCAGTTTGAAGGGTGATATGATTTTGGTGATGAAACATTTAATTATTTATGGATATGAAATTAGACTAAGAAAACATAATATTTAAAAAAAATTTACCAAAACATTTTTTTTTCTATATAATAAATTTTTTAATTTTAATGTTAATTTTACTATTTTTATTTATTAATTTTGACTATGTTCTATCCAAATTCATAACCAACATGTTCAAATTTTTTAACATGGGACATCTTATATTTTTTCAGTAAAAATATAATTACTATGGTTAATTTTTAATCTAGGATAAAAGGGAACAAATGAGTAAAGTAAAATGGCTTAAATTTAAATACATTTACTAAAGACACCTTCAATCTAAAATATATTTTTAATTTTGTAAATTCATAGATATATATCTCACTATCCATTCCTCACATAACTATCATGAAGTTCTATTCTTACCCCTCACCTAAAATTTAATTCCATAGAAAAGTCACACTTTTCACCTATAAAATAATCTCACTTCTGTCGACATCAAGGTACGCTTCTCTATTAAAGGGTTTATTGAAAATATACCCATTATAAATTCATCTGAGTCTTTTAGAAATATTAGTATCCCATTTTTACAATAATAATCTCAATTTCCTTAATTTCTAATGGATCATTTGAAGAGAAGATTATAACACCCAATATGAATATTACACAATCTATATATTTCTTTTCAATATACTTCTCATTAAATATCCTCTAATAAATTTTAAATCATATTAATATAATAAAATCAGTATCATTTTTAAATGAATATTATTATATTTATGGTATAACAATGATCTACATTCTGTCCTTCTATATAGAACAATAGGGATGCCATCAAATTTTACATGCAGATTACCACCTCCATGAACATCAGGTTTTATATTTCACAACTTCATTACATTAATTTTTCAAAAAAGGTTAATTATTTTATAAGTACACTATTTATAACAATTTAAAAATTATTAAATGGTAAATTATCTTCCACCTTTTAATTATTCAATCAAAAAAATTATCCATTTGTATATGGGTATTTCTACCTCCATGGAGTGACATGTTCCATTTTTTCCCACTAACTCACCCAGACAGTTATAAATCATACTTTATAAATATATATTATATAATGGACTACTATATTTCATGAATATGTTTCTAATATTATGAAAAAATATAAATTCCTTATAATGTATCTCTTAATATCTGTAAACTATCTGAAACAAGTTCATCATGGGTCATATTCAAAGGAATCGTGCCCATAGTTTCCATCAAGTGATCATGTATATGCATAAATAAATGAAATACAAAATTTTAAATATATTTTATATTATATTAATGATTAAATTAATATCAAATAATGGGATTCATCATTTCTATTTGGAAAATGAAAGAAATAATTGATATTACTTTTGTCTGATGATGAAGATAAATAGTATCTAACTAAATATTGGTGTTGAATAATTATAATTAAATAATATAAAATATAATAATTATAAAAACCTTAGTAAAATAATTCATTAATATAGTTGTGTTTACTATATATGTGGTTAAATCACTATGATTAAGGGTATGTGTTTCATCATCTCAATTTAGATTCATTATAATGTGATTTATATTCTCCAGATATTTAATTATTTTCTGTATAAAATTCCCATGGAATTAATTTAATATTACTATAATGAAATTGAAGGTGTTAAAAATACATTTCATTTTATTCCTTACAAGGGTGGTTTTTTTAATGGTTACCAATTCCATAACTGTTTCTTTCCAATTTCAACTTCAAACCAAGATTGTTTGGAATGAATATTAATCTATGAAAAAAATTATGAACTTTATATAAAATTCCAAAAAAATTATCCACTATTTATAATTATTTTTTAATATTCCCTCCCATAAATTATTTCTCTTGGTAAATAATTAATCTGATATGAATCTTGAAAATGAATCAAATCCAACCTCTACGTTTGGTCAAGAATCATCCTTATATATATACATATTCATTGGATGATTAAATAGAAGTCCTTATCTATGATTCAATAATTGAATAAGGTAATTTTTTTTTTCTATTTTGTATTTATTATAAAAAAATTAATAGGGTTATTTTAATATTTTTTAGATGTGTTTTTTGTCAAAACTGTTAAAGGAACATGTTTTTATGATTTTATGTGTAAATAATTTATTTTTTTATCATGTGAATTGTTATTTATGAAGTTTATTTTCCATGATTTGAGATGGTTTTAAAATTGAAATTAATTATTACTATTTTTGAAATAAAAATAAAATATTATTAATTTTTAAAAAGAAAAATTCATGTTTTTAAAATAAATTTGTGATCATTTAAATTGATTTCTAAATTATTGTGTTTTTTATAATAAATATTTTAATGCTTTTATATCCACTCAGAGATCATTTTTTGAAAGCGTCTTTATTTTATAAGTTATTTTCCCCAAATTTTTAATTTATTTTTTAAGGATAATTTTAAAAATGGTTTTGTCTAGATCAAATTATTTCATTATGAATAAATCACATTTAGGAAAATTTAAATATTTTAAAAATCGTTATTTAATTGATATTTGGAAAATGATTATCCAAAAATAAAAAAGTATGATTTTTTCTATGTTAAAATACTTTAATTTCATTTTATTTTAAACTAGGGATATGTTGTTTTAATTCAATACAACTTATTTCTATAGAAATCTTATAGTGATAATGTTCTAAGGTAGTTTTCATTAAACTAGTTTCTTTATAATATGTTAATTAAGCTATGATAAAATGATGAATGTTTTTATGACCATGAGGTGGAATTATATACTATTTTTAATATGTGATAAGTTCACCAAGAATAATAATACATTGGGTAGTATTTAATATCTCTTGATATCAAATGATATAGGGTAAATTACATTATACCCAAGACGTTAAATAGATAGTTAGCCTATTCTCAAGAGGTAATAGTGGAGGTAAGACCAAGACCAAGGGTACATTCATGGAAAGCCCAATCCCCATAAGGTTCACATGTAGTTAGCCCAAGCCTAATATCTTAGGCATATCTTAGTGGGTGGATTTGGAATATAATTTATTTTTTTATGTTTGTGCCAAACTTTTAGGTCATATTATTATTCATTTAATATTATATCATAGCTCAATATTATTTTATGTTTCTTAGACTTATGAATCATGTTTTATGTTATTCTAATATTTTATTCCATGCCTAAGGATTGGAGACTTATTCTTTTGGGTATGAACATATTCGTAGAGATACTTCATAAAAAATAATTTTCAATGATTATGTTTATTTAAAAATCCTATTTTTAGAAACATTATTATGCAATGAAGACAAATTTTTTATTATATACTCTAATCCTTAGGCCAGGATTTATTATTTATGATCAGAATTCAGTTTTTTATAATTTTTTTATATTATTTTCATAGACCTATACTATTCATTCATACCCACAAAATTATTGTATTCTCACCTGTAATCATAAATTTTTATTTCTTATGATTAAGCTTACTAAGAATATGAGAACACTATTTTCGTATACTTATGTTTCCAATTTTATAATGATGCATATAAGTTATGATTAGTCTAAAAGACAGTTTATAATTGTATGGTCATGGAGTACAGTTTGCAGGTATTTTAAAATAAGATGGTTTTTTAGTTAATATCATAAGAAAAAAATCTAAATGTCCTCGAGATTCATTGATATTGTTATAAGATATAATATAAATTTTAATAATAACGATTTTTATCTTGGGTTGTTTTAATTTTATTTGAAGATAATATGAAAATAATATTTGTTTTATCACAAGATCAGAGATTGTAGGTCTCCGAGATCATAGATCATGTTCTAATTATTTTATAAATAATGTTCTAATTTTAGACTATAAATATGTGTGAGAGTTTTAAGAATCTTAGTAAGTTTGTTTTGATCATATTGGAAATTTTTATTTTTTGTCTTTCAATGGGTTGTTTACCTATTCATCATTTAATATTTTTGTGTCTAAAGATGACCTGAAGAAATTATTGAATATTATTGAGACTATTTTCATTTTATTTTGGTCAAACATGCATTATGTAATCCATTTCTTATGATTATCATAGTGGTGGAATTTTTTCAAAACAATCCACTTTAGTATACTTGTTTTCAAAATTAATGTAAACTATTTTTGGACATATTTAATTAATTATTTGTTATTTTAGTTTTTTGTAAATTTTTGTCTTGTGATATAATGATAAATATTCTATGGTTGTATGGGTTTAGTAGCTATGATATGTTCTCCCATAATACATTGGTGTCTTTTTAATTTTACACTAATATGAAATTATCAGATGATGGATATTAAGGCCATGTCCATCATATGATGATGAGTACCATCTGAAGATATTATAATTGAACTTGAATAACTTGAAAAATAAATATTTGATTTCATTACATAGAAATAGTTAAATTTATCCTAAATAAAAAATGATCAATATATATTTAATATGAGAATTTATTTATTGAGTGATATTTATTGTTTTTACTCATTTTCAAGCTTTTAACAGCTTCTAAACAAGAGTTATTTTAATTATATTTTCATTAGAAGGAATTTATTAAAGAATCCTTTTGTAGCATTTTCATTATAAATACGCTAGTGTATTATTATTGTCATTTTCCTTTTCCAGATCAATATGATGAAATTTATTTATGTTAATAATCTGGTTTTTATGATCATTCATTTTCCTAGGATTCGAAGGATAAGATTATACTTCTTCTAGTCAGGTTGATAAAGGGTTTCTTAGGATATGAAGATAGAGTTTGGAAAGATAAGACATAGATATCAAAAAATGGGGTTTTATCAGTTTAAATAGTATTTTTTTGAATGAGGATACTAATAATATAAAAATATATACTCTTTACACATTTTATAAATCTCAAAAGAACTAGAAGATTGTATGTTATTTATAATTGATATCCTTTCGGGTTATTTGAGTTCTTACTTAATACACCGAGGGTGATTTATAATTTTTATTATTTTTATTGCTTTATAATTTTATTTATTGATGTTAATTTTTTTTAGAATATAGTCCCTCTTTCAGTAGTTATATATTCTATTTATTTTTTCTTTTTTTACTCTAATATAATTGGAATATATATCATCTGATCAAATAAAATGTTATTGGGAGGAAAATATATAGTTGTGTTTAGATTATAATTCTTACCTATATTATAGTTTAATATCCACACACATTGGGGAACAATAATTTCAAGTGGTATCAAAGAAGATCCAAGTTTCCTCATAGTATATATAAATGATTTACCAACTGTTTTTATATGTCAACCATAAAGTGTACATTGAAGAATACTCTATTTATTCTCATATGGAAAATAATGATTCCATCCTTGTTATAAAAACATGAAGTTATAAAGTATAAACATGAAGAATATGAAGAAAACATTGTCTAATAATTAGGTAAATATTTTAAAGGTAAAATTATATTCAGTAATACATAAAGGTATTCACAATGGTAACTTTTCTGGTAAATCAAATGGGAATGTACCTCTACAAGAATTATTCTCAAGCAATGAAGAGTAGGATTTCATTATATCAATTAAAAATATCTACTCTAATGTTAAATATTATTTAAAGAATACAGTTACTGATGTTTTAACTTGTAAATTTTGATTTACTGAGAGACTATATTATAAAAAAGAACAAATAATTTTTAAAGATAATAATATGGAGAAAACATTAGCTAGAACTTTTAAAAAAAGAAAAATTATCATATAACTTCCTGCAGCTAAAGATAAATATATAATGATTTTTATTAAAAAATCATCCATTGATAAATAATCATTAGAGAATCAAAGTGGTGAGAAATTTTATATTTTTAAAACTTTTTATTGAATAAATTATTGAATTAAATGATCTCTTTATTTTTAGACATTATTAGTTATAAATCATTCAAAAAAATAAAGGATAATAAAAAATTTATAAATAAACCATTAATATTCGTGAAGCACATATTGGAAAAATAAAAAGATAATGTGAAAATGGTATTAAATCACTTATGGATTAGAATATTTCATTAAATATGATGTGTTTTAAATTCGAAATTAAATAATAAAACATGTAAGCAACACGATATGAATCTTTCCTTATTAATGATAAATAAAATGAAACTACCATGCATGCATGTTATAAGATAAATACCTAGAAAAGACTCATATTATGGGTATAGAAGGATTATCTTAAAATAAGTAAATATCTATGTAAAATGATGGAAAAAAGTAACCCGTGTTCAAAAAATATTATATGTACTTATGTTTCTTTATATAATAATAGAGGTAACAATACAATATATAAAAATCTACTAAATCCTAGGTAGATGTGAGTATTTTTGGGTAGAGTGAACCCCAATGTGTGATAAAAGGAAATGTTGTTTCGCCTAAATGGAAAGGTGTATAAGCTATATAGACTACTATAGAAATAAAGATTACAATGATTTATTGACTTCTACTGTAAACATTTTTTTTCATTTTAAAAAATATTCTTTAAGGAAAGTGGGAAACCACACAATTCAAAACAATTGCTCATTAAAATCAAATTATTGACATTGATGGTGTTATTGGAGGAATTTACAAAAAAATATTGAATATTGGTATAATATATCAATTCATGGAGTTAATTTTCGGCATATATTAAGGTTTATAAAAACAAAATAGAAGAAGAGTTCAAAGAAAATGATATATTTTTTCACAAAAAATGAATTTGAATATCTTCATGATTTTGGAGATAATAGAAACAAAGGTGGACGTTGTGATTATTATTATTAATAGAAATATATTACTGATCCCAAAAAAAAATAAATTTATGTCCAATATAATTAAGATTATAAAAATTTATGAAAAAGAAAATATTTATATAATGAAATTTTATCATTTATATAAAAAATCAATCATTTCCAAAAGTCAAGTTCTTTATGATGTAGAAATTATTCACAGAAGAGAAATCATTCACTATGAAAAACTTATTTTGGGATCACGGTGTGATTTCTTTATGGGATTGTAACATTTTTATTCGAAGGATTTCATTTTTAAAATATTAGAGATGATAATTCATTTATTCATAATGTTTAGAATATGGGATTTACATTTTAGTATAAAAACGGTGACCAATGAGGCCACATGCAACCAATAGGACCACATATTTGGAGAAGAAAGATTTTAAGCACTACCTATTAATATTTTTCATACACTTTATGGGGGAAAATAATTGATGGAGGAATATTTTTATATGACATGAAGTTTCATAGAAGAATTGAACCATTTTAGAAGCCTATCCATTATAAGAGTCTTCAATGAGATACCTCATGTAACTCCCAAGTTCATTCTTAGGAGAGGATGAAGAGCACTACAAAAGATATTTTCTATCAAGGCCTCTATATATAAAAACTTAATATAGACTTATACATATGGATATTTTTAATAGACACCCCTGAGATAATTTTATTAAGGTGTATTCATATAAAACCACTGTGAACCAACATCCTTAAAACCCAAGACTCTTGTGAACCACACTCAATCCTAAAAAACTCAAAAAACCAATGATTTTTTTGTTACAACATTAAATTGTGTCCGCTTACAAAATATTTATTAACAAAAAATATATGAAACATGGTTTAAATGATCATAAAATACCTTTATTGTGGGTAATAAGGCCTATTTTACAAACCTTATTTTACAATGGTTATCAAAATAGTTTTAAATAATACAGATGATCCCATAACCTTCTTTTCTCAATGGTTAAATCCAATAAATTTTCATTCCAGAAATGAATCCTCAATATCCACATAAGACACACCACTACACCATGGACATTATTTTGAACCATAATAATTATTCATTACATTGATAATGTGAATTAGGCCTATCTCGAATAGGCACCCTCGGAAAACACTAAATAATCGATGGTCCCTTAGGGTATTTACCATTATGTATTCCCTTTATGACCAGGGTTCTTATAATTATGATATTGGTTGATCCTCCCCTTTACATTAGGCTCATCTTGGATACCCATAAATCTAGTTGTCCTCCTTGTTTTTTTTAAAGATATATTTTCCCAAATATGGGACTCCTACTAGTTATATGCCCCAAATCTTCCTCATAAGGCCTTATTATCTATGATATCAACCATAATTTCTTGTCAAGTTACTAACAAACAAGATTTTTATGTCATCATATGGGGATCCTACCAATTGTAATCCCCAACCATACCCTCTAATTTTTATCTATCAATAAACAACATGAACCAGGAATGGTTTTCCATGTGTTCATCCCACAAAAACTATCACTAGTCACCTTTCTACTCATTCGCATAGCACCGTTAATTTAAACTACATTGTTTATATTCCAATTATAACTATTTTGAAGTTCATGAAATCAGTATAGAACACGATATCTTAAAATGTTTCTGCACTTGGTCATGTATGAATGACCATAAAGGAAATCACAATAGCCTTTTTCACATGACCATAAATGGTACAACGTGTCTTGTTAAGATGAAAAAAATATGGTGTCTAATTAAATTTATAGGGATATGTAGAGATCCAATATATTGGGATCAATCCCAAATCCTCAAAACATAACATATACATAGAGAGAAATAATTTATAGTTCCCTAATATATGTGAATTCAAATCATAATATAATTTCTAACTAAAAATATAAAAAAGATTTTATTCATACAAATTTTCAAATAAATCAATGGTCTTAATTGTTATATTTCACAATTATAAGTTGTATTGATATTAATAATAGGTATAATTTATGAACATATATTAAAAAAATAGATCAGTCTTGGATTAGGAAGGAAAATGACTTAAGGAATGATTAAACCTCTTATCATCTCAACCAATGTGTAACATAATTTTTCACTTGTATATCCAAGTGATCACCTACATGTTGAGAGAATTTATACATTGAATCAAAAAACATACAGGCATAGGGTATTACACCAAACATAATGGTGCACCTAACCTGAATCCTTTACCCATGAATGTGATTTATTAAACATTAATGGTCTTCTAATAATAAATTAATTAGTTTCCTTTATTATTATTATATCCCTTTAGGAACTCCATTCAATTATAATTGTATCACAGTATACAAAATTTAGGGACATGATACCTATAGAATCTAATAGTGTCCATAGGGAAAATCATTCCAAAGAGTGTGACTAGTGGAAACAAGGGGAGTGCTCCTTGGTTTCATGTATAACTTAGCCCTGAAGATGTGATTCATGATGCTCGTAACCCAGATCCTACATCATTATTTGGTGAACATTATATCCAATTAATAAAATCTCAATAGATCCATTAATAAATTATATATGCGACGTGAGATCATTTGTAAGAATAGGCCTTATTTATTGTCTAATCAATAATAATTTTTAGAGAAGTAGATGGAATTTGTTTTACATCCCACTATATAAGGTGCCTCTCCTTAAAGAGAAGGAATATATACATACCGTACATTAAGGAAGAGGAGGTAGATGTTTACTATAACATCCCAACTTATTATGATTTTCTAGAGAGGTTTCCCTCTAATCGCAAATATAACTAGTGTCGAATGACCCTATATTCTTAGGAATCAGAGAGGGACATAACCCTATGTATTCTAGTACTCATAGGATGAACTAGGAAATCTAGGAGGAAGGTCGTCTTTGGGTAGAAAGTTATAGATACTCACGCGAGGGATCATATCCATTATCTCATCTATATTTATGAAGGGACTTATATTTTTTCTCTTATAAATACCCAAGAGGGAACCTTTCCATGTTCCCATAAATAATGATTTTTAGTATATTGAAAAAAATATAAGAGTGGGATCATATCGAAGATCCCATTCAATTAGGTAATTGAAATATTCTGGTGGAAATTTAGAAGTTGGATTGTATCTCTACACCCATTAATGGAAGTCATTATTATACTCTATTATAAATTCTAGATTGACCTCCTATCCTGGCTCCCAACCATGAAGGTCATCATTATATTATAATAGAAATGAAGAATTGGACTCATATACCTATTCCAATCCATGAAATTCATTTGTAATTTCTTGAGGAATTATAGAGAGAGATCATATCCTATATCCTAAAAAAATATTTTACATATTCCAGTGGGATCATAGGAGCATACTTGTATCCCTTATCCCAGAGAGAAATATCATCATGCTATTTTTTAGTAATGTAGAAGTGCACACATATCCTTAATCTTTTCTATGATGATCATCATCATATTATAATAAAAAATAATGAGTCACCTTGTACTACACCCACTCTTTAGGGTTGTTGTATAAACTATGATACGTAGATTTTGATTAATATTCTAACCCTAGTTTCCAACCATAGAATATTTTAAATAATTTCTCTTGATAGGAAATGTTCAGTCCAGATGATGGTTTATTCCCCTATATAAATTTCTATACTTTAGGATCTTTATTATATTTCAACAGCATCAAATATATGAATTGAAACAATTTTGGGAAAATTTTATGGATATATTTGGTGCATTAAAAAAAATCCTAAAATACATGTTTCCCTCATGTGGACCATCATTGGATTTCTATAAATTAGAATTTTTTTCTGGTTGGAATACTATTATATACATGAAATGTCTTATTTATACATTTTATTTTATTTCTAAAAGGATGTATTATATTATAAAATGGGTTTTTTATGATTTATCATCAATTATTTGATTCATCCCAAATATTTTGATTTAATAAGTCTCAATTTTATGTATGAACTCATTTGACCCCCCTTCAAATGTGTTATTTACTTCACATATTTTTACACAAATATGAACTATTAATGTATAATTTTTGAAAGACCATCAGTTTAATAATGTTGTAAAAAGAGTTTGTACCACATAAAATTCAATGGTAACACAATAGTTGAAGAAAAGAAATATATTTTTAAAATATATTTTTCAGTAACTGTAGTTGTTACATCATAATCATAATGTTATGGTCATTGAAAAGAATGTGTGCGATGATGTGATTTCATAATACATAATGAATTGGAAAAAACAAATGATTATTTTATTTAACATAATGACATAGAATAAATTAAGGAAAAATATTATCTATTAGAAAATGAGAATGTGAAGTACCCTAAGATATTTTTTGTATTAAAAATCCATGAAAAAATTGTTATTTCAAAGACTTAAATTAAATTATTTTATGGGCATTCTAGTAACATTTCATGATGTGCAGACTTAAAACATTTTATGGTATATGGATTTAAATGTCACAAACCATATATTTTAATGTATTTTCTATTAGAACAAGAAATTCATAACTTTCTTCCTGATAAAATAACTTGAGAAATAATTGAGATTTAGTGGTCCTTTAAAAACACTAAGAGAAAAAAATTAAACCTTGATTATTTTGGAAAATTAGATGGATAAATTATAAGGAAATTTTGTTAAATGTACATGATACTTCCCCCCATAATTTTTCACTATGGTGATTGATTTTATGATGTGCTCAGATGACTAAGATAAATTTGGATGGCTTATACACTATCAATGGATGTATCCCATAGATATTGATCATGTTTTAGAATTTCACTCATTATTGAATTATTTTTTATAACATATACATTTTTATTTATCTATTCATTATATACCGGGGTCATTTTAAGTCTTATGTGAATAGAAAATATCAAATAGAAGTATTTATTTCTAATAATTATATTGTTGAATAGTATCTCACATTCTATTCATGGTATTTAGATAGGATTAAGATAATATTAAATTGAGTTATTGAATCTAGTAATAAATCAACTTATCTTGAGACCGATAATAAATTAAAAACCTTTATATCATTACTTCATACTCTTAAAAAGATATCCTCATTTAAGCTAACTCATATGGAGTTAATAAAAGAATAATTATTTGTCCTACTAAATTATAATATCACATAACCTTCCATTCAAAAACTAATGATACAAAAAAAGATATGACATTGAAGTTGAACTTATAATGAGAAAAAATAAAAAAATCTATGTGTAAAGATATTATCGATTATTTTTTAATGTCACGTAAGTTCATAATTAGTGTTATATTTATAATATGTTAGAAATTATCATTTATGAATGTTCATATTTTGTAATTATTTGAATAGATCTTCAATATTGAAAATTTATCTGAAGTGCCTGCTAATTTGAAATATTTATCTCAATTTCCATTAAATAAATCATGTAGATTAACTTCTTATAATATTAACCATTTTTGGATTCTTAAATATTCTCATGAATAAGGTTTCAAAACATAAAATGGTTCCATATTTACAAAATTTCAATAGTTGGGATATTATGGAATGTTTATTGACATTATGGAATAAATTATCATGGAAACACTTTTTGTTGTGTTATTAAAATGAAATTTGGATAATATCTACCGATGTATGAAGAATTAATTGTTAATGTTCACTTATGTTTACATAAATTGCCTGATCGATATTGGTGAGCAAGAAGAACATGATCCGTATATTTTTTCTTTATAGGAAAAAATGTATATTATGTTGATGATTAAACTAATGAAGGGAAGAGTGTTATAGTCCATTTGAAATAGAGAGGTCTATATGATATGGACGATGGCACTGAATAATCACTTCCTAATGGAGAAAATTTTCAACAAGAAGCAATTGATCTATTTATCCATATTGGCATTAAAACTACCATTCCTACAAGAGAGGGTAGATATGAGACCATCATATTAATTGTGGATGATAATAATAAATTATGAATGATACCAATGTAAATTAAATCCTCCTTTAGCATAGAAAATAATATTTTATTTACTATTACAAAAAACGTGATTCTATAAAATAGTTTATATCATATTAATTACATTGAATTGAATTTTATAAGTATTGATATCTTTGTACCATAGTTATGCTTGAAAAATCATGAAGTCAAATTTTTTTATTAATGTTCTTGTGGGGTAAAATAATTTATTTGTGCATTTAATGATTATAAAATAATGGAATGAATATAAAAAAAGAGGGACTATATTGGTTATTATATATAAATATATTCACATTTTAAAAATGTGAATTTGTCATTTTAAACATGGAATCGGCTATTTAAATAGCCACAAATATTTGGAATTGTTTAATTTTTAATTTTATTATTTTCTTACATAATTTTAAAATATTAAACTTCCTTCATAGTTTATTTTTATAAAATATAATAAGGACTAAAATTTATTTGGATTATAGTAATTCAAATACTAAAATAATTATACACCACCAGTGAGTATCTCATCTCCATTAGGTACCTCTCCTACTAATAGAGGATTAATACTTATTGGAATAGGGTTGGTGGAAGTGATGATCTCAAAATGTATAAATGTGACTTTAGTATCTTATATTTCTATTATTGTTAAACACTGTCTAATTTATGTTTTTAGGTACTATAACTACTGAAAACAGAGGCCAAAAATCGTTAGGATGAGGAGTGGGTGTCATCTTGAGGTATAAATAATTATGTATATGAAAATTACAATGGTCTATGATTAGTTATTTGTTTTTATTATGACATATGATTTGTTTTTATGTATACTGAATAAATTTATGTGTTATTTTAATGAAAATTAAACTTATTTAATATGTTGTATTCTATAAAATTATTTTTATAGTTATTGTTTTTAAAATGTTAGTTGATTTTTTGTTTTTATTTGTTTGATTTTAATTTATGGTGTAAGAGTGAAAATTTATAGCATATATTTCATTATTAATATCATTATCTACATCGGTTTAAACTGCTAATCATATTATAAAATTTCCAGATCTCATTTTTATGCAATTTAAACTATTAAACAAACAAGTAAATCTATCACTAAAATTAATCTAAGTCAAACCTCTATGAAAAGAATCCAAAGTGGGTTATATGATATATATATAATTCGAACCATAAATTTAATTTTAATGGATTCAAAAATAATTTGCATCTTTAGGAACAATCAATAATTATTAAATAATTATTGGTTGGTTAAACAACCATTAATTATTGATTTTGTAGTTTTCTGAAAACACCTTCACTTATTCTAAAAGAATAATGCACTCTTATTATTTAAAAAACTAAACATGAAACATCATAAAAACTATATAAATAATCATTAGTGATTTAAAATTCCACTTATAGAAAGAAAACCATCATAAAAGTGCATTTTTCCTTACTTCTTGATACATAGGCATTGGTTTATTACCCTTGGGGATCAGAAATGGACTTCATGCCATGTTTTGAGCTAGGTCAAGTGAGGTTCCATGTGGTACCATAGACCATGTTGTGGGAGGATTATTGGGTGATAACTATCTCATTAAATGATTGGATTTTAATAGTATATTGTGGTTAATTTAAACATTGGGATGAATGTATTTGGAAATATCAATGAAATCATATTTATTTGTAGATATATTTATTGTAAAATATTACGGTGTTACTTTATACCCCCATTATAAGAATTATTCTCTCGATGATTCATTACTCTGATGTAGAAAACTGAGGATACTTTTGTTTCATCACATCCTCAGGTTCCCACGTAGCTTCTTCAAATTTATGGTTTCATAAAAACACATTTACAAGTTGAGTTGTCTTATTCTATAGCACTTTCTATATATAAGATAGAATCCCCAATAGGTTTTCTTCATAATAGTGATCTTTCTATAGTGATATGACATTTGAGTTTAGTACATGTGAAGTATCAGTTATGTGGTTCTATGAGAGGTAAATGTGGATGAAATCATGAAATTGAGAGAGATTTGATCGATGGATCGAGTGATAAGAAATCATCACAATATGATTTGGAATTTCAAGGGGGATAATATATCTTGGTCATAGATTTACCTTCCTTACAAATCTCACAACCTTCATTCAGGGAGATGTTTATATGAATACCTTTTCACAAATGTTGATTTGTAGATCTCATCGAAGATTATCATCATTTTTTTATCAACTCTCAACTACTGTGATGTGCTACTAAGTAGGTATAACATTTCCTCCCATTTACTCAACTATAATTAGAACAATCCAAAATTTTATGATATGTATCTTCTTAAATAAATTTAATTTATCCAATTACTTACTTTTCAAGAAACATCGATATTAAACAAACAGTGATATACTTTTAAATACAAAAATAAACTTTGTAATAGTAATGTAACCATTAAGAATAGTATTTTTAAAAATAAAATAACAACCTCACATAATAAATTATAATATTTGGAAACTTATAAATAAAAATATGATATATTTATATCATAGAATAAGTAAATAAATTTTTTAAAAATGAAAAATTACAGTTTGGTATTTTTGTGAGACATAAATATTTATATTCAATTTTATAATTCATATAATGATTTAAAATAAAATTTATTTTCCTAAATTATATTAATAAAATATACTTTTTTTCATTATATTATAAGAAAATTTTACAGGTCCATAATTAATTTTTCAAATTGTCATAAAATCGGTTATAATATTAAAATCAGTATTTTTCGAAAAAATAATGATTTTATTTAAAAATTAAACATCTCATAGATGTAAAATTATTTTAATAAAATTTCATACATTTTTTAAATCTACACATCCATAAATGGCCTGGGTGAATTTTTGTAATTTTTTAAAAATAGTTGTTTTTTGTGAATAGTGAAATATGTAAATTTACAGTATTTATCATTATAAGTAAATAAATGAATTTCTGAGTCTTGGATGATGCAAGGATGAGTCATGAACCTGTTATTTATAAATCAAAGGAAATTATTACTTTAAATATTCACATGAATCAATACTAATGATAGTCTTGAGAAAAAATGATAAACTAATGAATATAATAATTAAGAACACCCATATCCTCCCATATAAGTACTGGCCCTCATTAACCCTTTTCCTCACACCTTATAATCCATGAATATTGTATAAATTCTTTATAATTCCATTCATAATATTGTTACTTATGTACTATTCCTTCTATACTTACAAAAATACCAAATCCATGTTTCTTAAAGAGGTTACCAAGGAGACGATGTTGAAGAGGTAAAATCCACAGTCTTTCTCTTTTAATCTCCTCTCTTTTATTATCCTCTCATCACCTCCTTTATAAACAGTTTCAAGGAAAATGTAGGAACATATATATTTATATATATATAATTTATTGTGCTAAGGGACTATCCATCATCAAAACCTTTTACTCTAATTTTATTTTTATAATGAAATCATCGGTTGTGATGTGTCGATTACACTTCTTCGTGGATGAAGAGTTTCAATTTTACATTAAAATCTTCATTTATGATAATAATAACAAAATTATTTTTATATAATATTTTAATATACATATTTTATGTTATAACATTTTCTAGAACCAATATACAAAAAAAATATTAAATAAAATTTAACAAGTCTATGATAGTCATAAAAACTCTGTAAAATAAATTAAGACATTTTCATCAACATTTTTTCTAATTAATCATCCTTAAAAAATATAGAAAATGATACAATAGACTACTTAAACTTCTATAAGATCATTAATGCTAAAAATTTAAATTTCTTATATGATATTCCAATTTTAAAAGAACTCTCATATTTATACTCAAGGGAACCAACCAAAAGACCAGGAAATTATCACTCCCAAAACAATGAAGATAAGCATTATGACTCATCAAAATAGATATAAATGAACTTAATAATATTATAATAAAAAAAGTATATGTTTAAAATTTTATTAATTAATTATTTAATTAATCTATTTTTATAATCTAGGACATTAAGTACAAGTGTTGAATACCTTCGAACATAGGGTAAGAGTTTATCATCTCACTTTTTATTTCAGTGAGATATGACTCATACAACTATTATTTTTCATGGGCGGGGTATTTATACATCCATTGTGATATATAATATCATTAATCTATTTATCTTTATAGTTTATAATGTTTCATTTTATGATTATTAATTTTATGAGTCATATGATTTGATTGATTACAAGTGGTGAAGGTTTCTTAGATCACTTTTATTTATCTGAGATATGCCTTATCACCACTTATTTTTTATGTGTGTTGTATGTATACTACCATTATGATATATTATATCATGAATATATTTATCATTATGGTATTAAATTTCTAATTTTATGATTATTAATTTTATGGGGCATATGATTTGGTTGATTACAATTGTTAAGGGTTTATAATCTCACTTTTACTTTTCTGAGACATATTCCTTATTCAAAAATTACATCTTGTGTTTGGTGTACATAATTACCATTAATATATCATATCATGAATCTATTTATCTTTATTTAATTAAATTTCTTATTTTTTGATGATTAATTTTTAGGGGAATACGGTTTGATTGATTACAATTCAGTTATGGAATTATTTACCCAATTAAAATTCTTTGGGTTAAACTTCTACTCCATTGATTATTTCATTATATGATTATGTGTGAAATGAATTTATATTATATTATATTGTATTTATACTTTTTATGTTTATTTAAAACTAATACAAAAAAACCATTCATTTGGGTTTATCTCACACATTATTTTAAAATACCATTTTAAATGTATTTTATAATTAAAAAGTATTGTTTTTATAAACAGATAAGTACTCATATTTTCCCACTTTCATGATGTATTAATATATTAATGAATCCACTAAATCTTTAAAAGCTGATTTCTTATAAAAAATTATTTTATAATTTCTTATATTTTTAAATAAATTTTTTCAATGCAAAGTGGCGTTTCTATCAAGAATTTATCAATGATTTTGTTAGAGTATTTTCATATATTTCAAAAAACATTATTTGATATTATTCTTACTTCAATATGATATCTTATGATACTATCTACCATATTTCATTGAATTTATTATGATAAATTTGACTTTGGATCGGTATTTTGATACCATTCATCATATTACACTAGATGGTTTATGATTCTCTTTTTAGTTTGGGGAAAGTTAGTAATATTTCTTATGCTATTTTTAATATAAATATATATGTTGATTATGATTCACCCATTTCATACGGGGAATTGAATGTACATAGTTTGAGATTGGCAATTTCTTATATAACCCCTTGATGCATAAGTAATTCTAAAGAGACTAACTAGTTTTGGTATTGGCTGATGTCTTACCAGATTATGTATGGTGTCTTCACTTAAGCCTTGAAGGTATGAGTATGATACCTCATTATGGATTCCCCCACTATGATATCGGTTATTTATAATCTATGTAATTATTCGACTTGTTTAATATCCATTGTTAAGTTTCATTCTTCATTTGATTATTTATATGGAATTATTTGATCATATTTTATTCCTTCCATATTAGGTAAAAGAGTATGTTTTAATCAAGTGTTTTTTTTCTTTCACCTTGAAATATTTTTTATCTTTATTTAGGATATCATTTTCTATATGATCACCCTTTATATTCATCTATGCTCACCCCTTTTATATGTTTTATTATAATCATGGATGCCAAGTTTTATATAATGACTGGCATGACAAGATAATATAGAATAATAGGGTTGTTTCTAATTGAGTAACTTTTTTTCATTTCAATTTTTAATGTAAAACCGATGTTTGTATCTATTTTTTCCAAAACTACTAAACTATTTGGTTTTTATGATCCAATCACTTGTACTTACTACCAATGTAATAATGTAAGGCATTGCCTCTAAGATATAAGGGTCGGGGTCTTTACAGTTGGTATTAGTGAATATTTAGTTGAAACATTTGAGACTAGATTTAGGAAAACCTAAATTAAGGAAATATAACCCTATAACAAACATTGAGAATTTTACTAACATAACCATTCTTATGATTTTTAGATTATTTATATAGATAATTTTAATTGTTTCAATAGTTTTAAAATTTCATAATCTAATATAGTGTATTCCATTTTTTAGAAATGGAACATATTGGAAATAATGGAAACTATATCATTACACATAATCCTTGTAGGGTTTTAACTCCTATTAAATAAAATGATGTTAGATATGGAGTTGAAATAAGAAATGAGAAACATATAAATACACTAGGAAAAATCACTCAGGTGGTTAGTAATAGCCATTCTCACATAAAGAAAATTGATCAAAAATGTTATGTAAAAATGTTTGACATATTGATGTGACAAAAAACTCCCTCATTCAAAGGGTCAAAAACCCATTTGTAGATTATAAAATGGATAAGTTCCATAGATAATATATTTTTATCTTTTTAAAGTAATAAAACGAGGAAGTTCATCATAGTAGTTTATCATCTCTCATGTGTTGAAGATCAATAGTGGTTATTAAGTCAAATTAATAAAGAGGATAAAGAAATTTAAAATATGGTATTGATGGATTTTAAGGGAATTATATTGAAGAAATATTTCCCTTGTGAATAGAAAGAAGATAGGGAGATACAATTCATGAGTTTTATATAAACAGAGTATAATAAATTTCTAACTATGAATGAAAATTTATAAGGTCAGAAATGTAGGTCGAAGACTACATACATAATCCAAACAGAAAGATTAATCGTATCTTTGATGATATTAATAAAATTATACTATGGGAACTAGTCTCCCAAAAACTCTCACAATAAAAGAATATTGTATCATTTTCCATCATGATGGGGAATGAATTTTCAAGACATATGGAATCAAAGGTAATAATTATAAGAAGAGGGATGCTAAGTACATTGAAAAATGAAATAATAAAAAATGGAAGAAGGGAAGAATAGATTTTCCAAATAGAAATTAAAGTGGAACGAAAAAAATGAAACAATTGTATTAGAAATGTGTCTTTGTTACAAGTGTAGAGAAATATTCCACCATAGCCATGATTGCAAGGGAAAGAAATAATTCATCTATGTGCAGTGCTTCACCTATAAGATTATGAAACACTATGAACAATATTGTTCTGGACATCAAGGGAAATTTTCCCCAAGATAGCGATGGAAAAAAGGACATTCTTATGTAGTCACAATATCCATGGATGAAGTTCCAAATGATGTGGTGGAAATTACTTCAATAATCTCTTCAAATTTAGCTAAATCTCTATTGAAGACTATATCGTCATATTCTTTTATATCTTCTTAGATTTCTATAAAAACTATATATTTCCAATTCACCATAACAAGGGAATTTTTAATCAAAACTAACAGTGGAAACCTTATTATAAAAAAATATGTGTCAAGATGTTACTATTATTACCCATAAACATGTTGTAATTTCTAATTGTATTATGATACCAATTGTTAATTTTGATATAATCCCTAGAATTAAATGGATTTAAAAATATAATGAAAAATTTCATTGAAAAGGGAAAGAAATTATGATTTGTGATGAAGATATGTAATTAATTTTCTTTCTAGGGGATACATAATCTTTGGATTCATATCTGGATCCAACTTCAATAGATCTTATAAATTATATTCATGGAGAATAAGAGAAGATAAAACCTATAGATGAAAAATGAAATCTTGAAATTGAGTATGTTCCTATTTCACATGAAAAAAATTGATAGATTTCCAGAGGTTTTACTTAGACATCATTCATAGTTGGAAGTTGAGTTTCCTATTGATTTAACCCCTAATGAAAGACCTATATTAAAGACTCCCTACTAAATGACCCCATTGGAGTTAATAGAGTTAAAAAAAATAACTACTGTAATTGAGTTTTAAGATAATTATACGCCCTTGTGTTTCACCTTTGGAATCTCTTATTATTTAAGTTAATAAGAAATATGGAACTACGAGGTTGTGGATTTACTATAATAAGATCAATGAAATTATGGTAAAGAACAAGTATCCTCTTCATTTCATTGATAACTTATTCCACCAACTTCATAGAGATCACTGTTTTTTAAAGATTTATATTCATTTTGGATATCATCAATTGCATTTAAAGAAGTAATATATTCCAAATACGGTGTTTCAAACATGGTATGGACCTTAAAATTTTGTGTTATTTCTATTTTGAATGACTATTACACCCTCTATTTTAATGGATCTAATGAATATAGTATTCAAGTAAAATCATTATGATTTTTTGTGTTGTATTTATTAATGATATATTGGTGTACTCCAAATTCTATGTAGACCATGAGAACCACTTTATGATTGTTCTATAGACTCTAAGAAGAGAATATTTATATGGAATGTTTGGAATGTGTGAATTTTGGATTCAAATAATTTCTTTTTCTGGTCATATTGTCTCCATGGATGGAATCTTAGTTGATCCAGTGAAGAAAAAGGTGGTCCATGAATGCCCATACACAAATAAACACTACTATGGTACATCATTTCATTAGTTTAGTAGATTAATATCGACATTTCATCTATAAAATTTTCTTATTTTCTATCCCATTAACAAATCATACTCATAATGTTATTAATTGTGATTTGAAAAATGATTGTGAAGAGTTATTTGAAGAATTGGATAATAGATTAGTGAATTCTTTAATATTGACTCTACCATTAATTAATGGTGTATTTATGATTTATAGTGGTGCATCGAAGAATGGAATTTATTGTTTCTTTATAAAAATGGAAGTGTTATTGCCAATGCAATAAGGAAATTAATAATTCATGAACATAACTATCCAACTCTTGATCATGAGTTTGCAGCTATAATATATTCTTTGAAGATATGGAGACACTATCTATATGGTAGAAATATATCTTCTCACAAAAATAACACAACATCAGGTAAAGGTGATGGATCAAGATACTAAATGATTATGATTATTCAATACAATACCACTAACGTAAGGAATATAAGGTAGCATATGCATTGAGAAGGAAGGATCATGGAGTTTTGAACAAAATAAGGATTGATAGGGGTCCTATATACATGGATGTAGTAAAGATGGATACAGAAATTGTGAAGGAGGTTAAACCTAAATACTTTTTCAAATGGTGTCCAAACCATGTTTATTGTAATAGATAAAAAGATCTCATTCAGATTATTAGAATTTTCAAAATAAAATTAAAGCTATGAATGATGGAAAACTGGTTGACTTTGTAAATTAAGATGGCATTTGGATATTTGAAAAAAGGTTTACGTTCCCTCCACACCCAATCTAAAAAAGTAATTATTTAATTATTCGAATAAATCAGACTTTTTTGTACACCCTAGATTCATAAATGTATATATATATATATATATTTGAAGGGGATTTTTTTGAGGGATAATATGAAGCGGTAATTGCTGATTATGTATCAAGATGTTTAGTTTTACAATTGGTGAAGGATGAAATACAACATCCTAGAAGATTCATGAAACATATACCTATTCCCACATTGAAATGGGATGCCATTATTATGGATTTTTTCATTATATTACTAAATAATCCAATAAATAATGATTCAATATGGTTAATTATTGATTGACTTACAAAAACTGGACATCTTCTCTCTATATGGGAGGATTTTCTATTGGAGTTCCTTGTACGAATATATATTAATGATGTTTTAAGACTTTATATAGATCCTATATCAATTTAGGGTGATCAAGATCACCATTTTACTTTAAAATATCGAAAGAGTCTTCAGAAGTCCTTGATATTGGGATTTTTTTGAGTAAAACTTATCACCCTCAAACCGATAAAAAGTCTGAAAGAACTATTCAAACATTCGAAGAAATGTTTAAAAATTGATCACATGAATTTGAATGTATGTGGGATCAGTATTAACCTTTTGTATAATTTTTAACAAAAATTGTTTTCATTCGAGTATTTAAATGGAACCATATGAAGAATTATATGGAAATAGTTGTTGTACTCTAACTTGTTGTGTTTAAGTTGGAGAAATATGTCTTATAAGACTAGAACATTGTGATGAGACAATGAAAGAGGTAATGAATATTTCATATTATATTAAAGAAGCTCAAAGTAGGAAAACGTGTTATGCTGACAAACATTGAATGGATTTGGATTTTCATGTCGTATATTATGTATTTCTGAAAGTATCACCATAGATGTGTGTCATAAGGTTTGGTAATAGAAGCAAACCGAGCCCCAAGTACATCATAACATTTGAAATTATAAAACAATTGGAGTTATGGATTATCATTTTCAAATGCAATGTAGCCTTTATAATGTACACATGTTTTTCCATATATCTTTGTTATAGAAGTAAATTCTAGACCCAGTACATGTACTCACCTATGATGAAATATAACATGAACAATATTTGTCATACTACGAAAATCCTATCAAGATTCTTAACAATGGAGAGAAGTTATTAAGAAATTTAACAGCTGGACTTGTAAAAAAATATTTGGAAAAATGGTAAAATTTAAGAAGCAACATGTGAACATAAGGATGCTATAAAGAGGAACCACCATCATCTATTTAGAAGGTAATACTCATGGAAATTTTAAAGATGGAATTTTCAAAGTAGGGAAGAATATAAATCCCAATATTTGATTGGAACATATCTTCTTAAATATATTCAATTTTTTCAATATCTTACATCGCACAAACTATTGAGCTTAAACGAACCGTGATATACTATTAAAGGTTAACCTGGCCATTGGAATAGTAAGGAGACCGTTAGGAATTGTAATATGACTATTCAAATAATAAAATCACATATTAAATTGTAAATAAAATTTAGATATCTCCTAAATGATAATATGATATATTTATATCATCAAATATGTAAATAAATGTTTTAAAAATTATAAATTAAGTGTTGTTATTTTCATGATAATTAAATATTTATTCACAATTTTATAATTAATATAATTATTTAAAAGAAAATTTATCTTCCTAATATACATTCATAAATTAATATTTTGTTTCATTGTAATTATAACTTAATTTTCTATAACCATATTATTTTTTTAAAGTGACATAAAATCGATTATAAAATTAAAATTTGTATTTATTGAATAAATGGTGATTTTATTTGATATTTAAATTTCTTACATTTAGAAAATTATTTTCAAAAAATGGTTTTCTTTCATTAGATCTACACATCACAAAATAGTTATGGTAATATTTTGGGTATTTTTATTAAATAGTTTAATATTTGTGAATAGTGATATATGGTAATTTTTGATATTTAACATAATATGTAAATAGTTGAATTATTTAGTCATGAATGATGTATAGATGAGGTAAGAACACGTTATTTCGAAATCATATGAACTAGTTACTATAATTAGTCACAAGTATCAATATTATTGATATTCTTTATTCAAAATAATAAACTATTGAATGTATAAAAAACACCCCTCTCCTCGCCTATAAATACCAACCCTCACCACCCTTTCTCCTCACCCCTTGTAAGAATTGAATATAGAGTATATTATACACAATTACCTTACCAATCCTATTACCCACATTTAATACCATCACTTCTTACTGAAAGAACAAATCCAACCATCTTAAGAAGGTTCCCAAGGAGATGATATTCAAAATGTAAAATCATCCTTCCTCTTTTAATTTATTTTTTTCCAATCCTCTCTTCAACCACCCTATCCAGAGTTTCATGGTAACTCCATTATAATATATATAATATAATATCATTTTTATAATTCGTTATCCATCATCAAATTCTGTATCCTCTCCTTTTATTTTAAAAATTTGAACATCGTCTGTGATGTGTCGATTCATAACCTTTGTGGAAGATGAATATTTATTTTCCATTAAAACCTTAACATATTGTCATAGAACCATTATTATATATATTAATAATTTAATAAACATATTACCGGTCATATAATTTTTTTTGACAAATATATGAACATAATATTTAATAAAATTACACAATTCTGTGATTGTTGTAAAAACCACAAAAATAAATTAATAAATTTCCTTTAACATTTTATCTGAATAATAATCCACATACCATATAACAAAAGGATATGTGATAAAATTTAAAAATATTTAATTTCATTAATACTAAATATTTTTAATTCTAGATTATTTATTCCCATTTTACATGAACTAACATATTTATACTCCAGGTAAAAGAACATAAAACCATGAAATAAAGACACATGGAACAATGAAATTAAACATTCTAACTCAAATAAATGGCCATAAAAAATGAATAAAATTATAATAAATAAAAATTCTATTTAAAATGTTCCAAATTGGATAATTAATCAACGAAATTTTATTACCCATTCTATTAAGTATAATTATAGAACACTTTAAGGACACAAGGTAAGGGTTTCTCATCTCACATTTATTTATTTGAGATATGACTTATTCACCACTTATTTCATGTGTGTGGTGAATGTGTACTGGCCATTGGATAAATAATATCATGAATTTATTTATCTTCATTATATTAATTGTTTCATTGAATTACTATTAGTTTTATAAGTCAAACATTTCTACTGATTACAAGTGGTAAGGGTTTCTCATCTCACATTTACTTGTATAAAATTTGCCTTATACACCACTTATTTCATGCATGTGGTGTGTGTATATATCTATTTTATATATTATATCATTAATATTTTTATATTCAGGGAATTAAATGTTTAATTTGATTATTACTAATTTTATCGGGCATGTGATTAGATTGATTACAAGTGGAAAGGGTTTCTCATCACGGTTTTACATATGCGAGATATATTCCTTATTCAACCCTAATATCATGTCTTTGGTGTCCATAATTTCATTTAATATATCATATATTGAATCTAATTATATTCATGGAATTGAAAATTTCATTTGATGATCATTAATTTTATGGGGCATACGGTCTGACGGATTATAAATTGGTAAGAGAATTCTTAACCCAATTTCCATTCATCAGGTTATACTTCTACTCCATTGACAATGTAATTCTATGATAATGTTTGAAACTAATTTTAGTTATATAATGTTTTATATAGAATTGTTCTATATAGATTTACATCTGATACACAAAATTGATTTGTTTGGTTAATGCTCATACAATTTTTAAGAAATAAACCTTTAAATGTTTATTTTTTCAAAATTTAAAATAAATGTTTTTTTAAATTATAAATCAGTGGATTTTACCAATTTCATTTTACCTTAATTTCTAGAGTAATACATTACATGTTTACAAGGTTTTTTTTCAAATAAAATATTTTATTTTATAATTTTGTATGTTTATAAATAAATGATTTCAAGGTAAAGTAGTATTTCATTCAAGAATTTCTCAATGATTTTATTAAATTATTTTCACCTATGTCAACACCCTTTGTTTGATATTATTCACAATTGAGTTTGATATCTTATGATACCATCTACCATATGTTTTTAATTTTTTTTCATTCGTTTGACTGTAGTTGTGCTATTTTGATACCATTCATTATATTACACTAGATAGTTTATGATTATTGAAATTTTTTGGGGAATATTATTATCATTTTATATGCAAGTTTCAGTATTAATATATATGGTTATTATGATTGACACCTTTCATATGAGGAATGAATTGGATTTTGAAGTTATGGTTGAGTCCCACTATATCCCATCAATGCATCAGTTGGTCTAATGAAAAACAATAGTTTGTATATTGGCTGATGTCTTAACCGATTAAGTATTTATCTTGGCTGAAGCCTTAACAATATGTTTATGATGCCCCACATTGTGCCTTCCATAATTATGAAACCAATTATTGATCATCCATATGATCATTCTACTAGAAGAAGATCCATGGTTAAATTGTCATTCTCATGTGATTATTTATATGGAATTTTTTAAAATAATTTTATTCCTTCCATAGTATAGAACAAGATTATGGTTTTATCACATGTGATTTTTGTTATTCAAATTTCCTTGTTGTTTATTTTTATTAATGATAGCTTTCTAGCATTCTTACACTTAATAAAAATCATAACTCACCCCTTTCGTATGTTATATTTTTTCCAAGAATGAGAAGATTTATAATATGATTGACAAGTAAGGATAATATGGGATAATATGGGTGTTTATAATGTATTTAATTTTTTTTTTTCATTTTTAGTTGAAATTTAATATTTATGTTTGTATCTAATTTTTTTAAACATTCAAAACTATTCAGTCCTTTGGGATGCAATTTCTGGTACTTAGAAACAATGTAATAATGTAAGGCACCAGCTCCAGGTTACTGGGGTTCGGGTCTTTATAAGAAAAGTTCCTTAAAACTCTATTCCAATAGTTTCATCAAAGAAATATTGAGTTCCACAATTTATTCTACATATGTATTTATGAGGATCCATCTAATTTATTAAGTTAAATATATTTTTGTTTGAAAATATGACATATTAAAAGTGTTGATCGAAAAAAAAATATTGAGATCCATTTAACATACTCTCACCTATTTTCTAGGACATGAATGGTCCTATCAGACTAACCATCCATTATTGGATGATATGAAGTACTAAGAATAAACTCTATAGTCATATCTTCTTGAATAATTCTCTTAGAACATCAAGGTAAACCACATATCTGGATCAGATATAATAGAATGGGGTACTTCATGATACCATTCTAATTCAGTAACATATATCCTAACAATATGATCCAGAGTGAAAAGTTTTATTATTATTATGAACTATTCCAGCATTAAAAGGTGGTTAATTACAACCCATATAGAATTATGACTTTTTTACTTTTTATTGAGTCTAGTAAAAATAATCCATGGTTATTTTTTCTGATATATATTCTAGTATGGGTAATAGTTCAGTCATCCACATTGAATCCTATCTCATTACCTTAAATTACAAATATAACAAGAACTAAGATACATAATCTAAAATATCCCTTTTGAATTTATCCATCAGTAAATAGTATTTTAGATCTGTATACTTATTCATACATCTTAGATGAATGGATTATAATTAACTATGAGCCACATCTAACAACTCCTTATTCAGGTCTTGAATTTATTGGAGACATATTCTACTCCTGAACCTTATAATTCCATCACAATATTAGTTGGAATAATAAATGTTTCTTATCATCATATACAATTCCACATTCTCCTTTTGTGCCTCTTTATTCCTCACATTAATTGACTGTTTAATATTTATTTAATAATGACATGATCTATCCCATTTCCTCGTGATTTCCAGGTCGATATTTTAAAATTCTATAAATTTTGGATCTATTTTAGTCATCATCATGAAAAAAATAGCATTTTACATTAAACATATAGCATTAAACACCTTATTATCCTTCTTAGTGTGGTAATTTATTGATCAGTCATAATCCATAATCAATTCCAACCATATCCTTTAGTGCATGTTGAACACCTTCTATGTGAATATATATTTCATGGTTTTATGATATATAAATACATATATATATAAAATACATCACACCATACACCATAAAGATAATGCATCCATATTATTTATAGAAAAAAATACGATTTCCATTTCCATATAATGTGTTTCTTAATATTTCTCTTTTATTATCAATTGGCGTGATTAATATTTTATCACTATATCATTTTGAATGGGAAAAAATTTAAAACCCTTGTTCAATGCTTCAATTTAAATAAAATACATGTCTTCACTATATGGTTGTGTAGGAAAAAGGTCACTAAAAAATACTTTTTTAGTTCATTGAAATTTTCCTCATATTCATTCTTCCATGGAAAATTAGATTCCTTCCATGCCATGTTTTTTTGTGGGTAATATAACCTTGATAAATTCCTCATAAGGATTTATTCATATCCTTCTATCCAAAGAAAACTATGGACTATAGTTACTACAATTAGTTTAAGGCATTATCCAATAAATTATGTCATTGAAGGGTCTACCAATACACCCTTTCAGGAGATTATATGTCCCATTAATGGAACTCTTTTTAACTAAAATTCACAAATGATAAATTTTTTATACAGTTCATACTTCATTAATGTCATCAACATAATCTTAAAATGATCATAGTTCTCTTACTTACACTTTTAATATATAAGAATATTACCTATAATTACTACCACAAACTGATCATTGTGATCGCAAAAGACTCTATTTGTCTCATCCTTGAAGAAGATGGGTGAATTGGTGAGTCGAGATTGATTTACTATTAAAACATAATGTCATACCTCACTTTGAATATTGTCTTTTCTATATCATCATTTTTGAACCAAAATTCATGAAATATAGAATGAATGATAATTAGTGAAAAATATTTAGTTCTATATATTTGATCAAATAAGCCATGAAATATCAACTAAAGGATACCTGTTCTTGTTAGTGAACTTGTTATGTTCCAAATAGTTAATGAAAATATGAATTTAACCATCTTTATTTCTAAAAAAATGAGTTGGTGTGCCACATGGTGAGTCAATAGGGTGTATGAATCAACATTATATATTCTCTTATAGATTCATCATCAATTCCTGAAACTCAATCAGGTCCATTCTATATAAAGTATTTAAAATAGGTGTAGCAGCAGGTATGATTTCTATCAGATTCTCAAATTCATGATTCGCAGAAGAATAAGCATGTATTCAGGAAATATATTTTCATAATCCAGAATAATAGGAATATATTTTATTTTTGGTTTATCTCTAAACCTTTGAGATAATTGTACCTCTAGAATAGGATGTAAGACACATACAATATAAGTAACATCCACCCTATGTTCATATCCATCCTTGAACCAATAAAGAAAAATAGACCGGTTGGCAGTATAAAAAGTTACTTCCCATCTATAGAAAATGATATGTTCTTTATATGGATAATGTAAATAAATGAAAAAATAAAATAAAATTCAACTAGAGGGAGAATACTTCACTTTTTGGGAAGCATATTTCCACAAAATTATATCGAAGATGATATCTAGAATTGAGATGTGATTATTTTATTATTAGGAGTTTATACTTACAACTAAACATCTGATAATTGATTATATAAATGAAAACCCAAAATAAATTTTGTGATTTAAATGAATTCATGAAACTAAACAAAAATAAATTACCTCAATATTAGATCATTTCTTTCACCACCAAAAATTTATCATTCAATATTCCTTACCTTACTAAAAAATTGTTAGCATGAACATCAAAAAAATATTGTTAAATCATTTAATAATGAGATTTTTTAATAGAATGTACTAAATTAAAATAGATTCTAAAGAAAATATAACACACTTGAGTTATTCAAAAATGAATAAATTAGTTACATATGCTTGTGATGCATTTAAAAAGATTATACAATCTGGAATTATTTCACCAGGTGTTGGATGAGGCTGATACCATGTTTGATAGAGGCTTTGGCCATGATATCCAACATTTTATTCACCCATTAAAATTTCATGCATGAAAATAAAATGATAAAGGATATCAATCTATTTTGGTTGTCACGATAATGAAAATGGCAAGATCTTTCACTCTATAGTTTTTGTTCATGTTAAGGTGTATGAGAAATGGATATCTACTACTGATGATCTTGTAAGGTTAAATGGAAAAGTGATGGAGATTTCTATATGGTTTTGGTTCACTCAATGGGCATCCTAATACCCCCTTGTAAAGGATGATTTTGACAGGTTTATGACATGAATATGACATGTTTCTTTTGTCTCCATTTTTTTTGTTTCACTTTAAAATATCAACTTCTATCCCTCCCTCAACCCCTTCTAGTGTAACCTCTTTACATCTTGTTTATTTATAACTTTTGTTTCATTCCATAAATTCCTTTTAATGTTTTTTATATGATGTAAAATATACATAAAAATGACTTTAAATAACCATTATAAGATATTAAAATAACTATTGAAAATAATCTAGGATAATATGGTATTTGAAGAAAAATATTCACAACCAAAGAATAAATAATGTCTATTTTCTCATGACAATATTTTCCCAATCGTTTTATGTACCTAAGAGAGAAATACAATACTATCAGATGGAAATTCCATGAAAAACAAGATGATAAGAATATATATTATTTTTAAAGGATAAGATATATATAATTTCCAACAATGGGGATTTAATATAGGAAATCCCAAAAAGAAATGACATTGTTACATAAATCATTTATCACCTTAATAATATATAACTTAGAAACTTGTGAAGGATGGAACATGAAACATATTATTAAATACACATAATTTTAATGTGAATCATAAAAAAATAATTTGATGGTAGTATATACAAAAAAAGTAAATAAGTTGTGAATATTAAATGTGTTTCATAGAAATAAAAATAAGTCCATCCACCCTTACCTTAGGTATCTTCAAAATACATATAAATTAAAACACCCTATATAATAAATACATATTTATTATAAATATATTCTATAACTATATTCATACATAAGATATCATGTATTTATTAGTTATAAAATAATATGACCTATTTATTAATAATTCTTTATTAAAATAATTAATCCAGCTGATATGTGTTTTATATTCCTTATATTTTTAGATTCTATATATTTGGTCCTTGAAATATGACTAGGTTTCCATAATCTTAATAATTTTAATCATTTTTTAGGTATCATATTTAATCATTTTATAAAAATTTATTTCTATTCATATAATTTGTTATGAAAAATAAATTGCATCACCTCGTGGAGACGGTAACTTTTACGTGCACATATGTGATGATTCCAATTTTCAATGAATGCATTGAAAGAAAGGTATATAAAAATTCACCTATATAAAAAATTATTAGATCATTAATTTCATATATATTCAATAAATATATCCTTAGTATAGTACATTTATAATGAAAATGAAAAACAAATAACATCATTTCATGTAGATGGTGGTCCACACATACGCACATGTGACATTTTCATTTCACAATAGATGAAAAGGTAAGAAGGTAGATAATATCATAGAATTACATATGCATAAATTTTTCATAAATATCAAATATAAATTTTAAATCCAACATCATAACCTTTTATGAAATATAGTGATGATAAATGAGTCATATCATTACATGGAAGAGGTAGTCGACACATACGCAGGAGTGATACATCCATTTCCTATTTCATGTAAAGGAAGTGTAAAATTTTTTTTGAAGTCATTATAATTAAATATCATAATAATTATGATACTAAATTAATCATGTTATGATTAATAGATTTATAGGAATTGTAATTAGAAATAAACTTTAAAAGATATGGGTAAGACGATTACCTATTCTATTAGAGAGACCCTTTATATTACACATTGGGCCTTATTATTATGGTCTTAGGTGAAGAATAGAAGATCTATAAAAATTAAAATAAAAATAAATCTATGAAGTTTAATGATAGAGCATGGTTGATCATGGTGGCCCAACCCTTATAAATCATGGAGGGGGGGACCCATTTATAGATTTGGAAAAGGACTGACATGGAATTATTTAAAAGATTAAATAATATATTTATCTCAATGATGCCACCTGTTTGATTAATTTGAAGACATATCTCATATATAAACCATTTTAATCCCATTTTAACACTAACAGTGATAAATAATGATTTTACAATGTTAACTTAATTATAAGAAAAAATATATAAAATGGGCCTTCTAAAGAAAATTTGAACATTGTAATTAAATATTTGGAATCCATTTTATCCAATTGTATTTCTATTTTATTTATAAATTACTATTGATAAAAGAGACCAAAACCTATGAAGATATATTTTTATGAAAATGCGTAATTTATGAATAAAAACATTATATATTAAAATAATATAAAATGTTTTCTTCAATAAATTATTTCGGTTTTTTAAGTTTAGTAGTTAGGTATTTAAAATTTTGGATAAATCTGAAACTAAATGGAACCACCCAACCATTACATTAATAAAAAATACTCAAAATAGATTTAAATTTGAATGAAATATAACTCATCTTTACAAAATTCAATCATAGATCCAAAATTTATATAATGTATTAAAATGAATTCTTTTACTTCTTAAAAATTTATTTTGATAGAAATAACTTATCCAATAGGATAAAGGATAGTTTGGATGATATTTTTAAACCTTACAACATTTTTTTGACCCATTTTTACCTATTTTACACTTACTGAGGTTAAAATAAATACTATCGTTATTGTTTGTAATAATGAAAAAATATGTTAAACCTATTAAAATATACTAAATATGGTGATTAAAAATTTGTAAAACTTTGTAAAATATAAATTTTTTATATTTTTCATAAATTCCTTTTAAAATAATAAAACATACCACAACCAAATCGTTTTTAGTAAAAATAAATTTTAAGGATAAAACTGGTTATATTATTATTACATTTCTAGTAAAAATCATTAGATGAATGTCAAAAAAATGGACCGAATATATAATCTATAAATTTACTTATAATCATTTTTCAATAGATATTAATTTAATTTATTAATATAAAAACACATTACATGCGTAAAAATCATTTAAAAACATATCTTTTACCATAAAATTAATTTATTTTCATTTACATCCAATTTCATAATATGTAATTCATTTTATAAAACATTAAAAATCACTCCTAATAATTTAATTTGTATTATTCAAATTAAAAATCCAACAACTAGGCATTGATTAACACAATAAATAATAATAATTTAATGTTATATTGTGGTTGTTTTAAAGTCGATGTTTCTTGTAGAGAAAGAAATAAAAGACACTATATTTATTTAAATAGAATTATATCATAAAATCTCGAAGTGTTTTATTCACTATGGGAATCCTCAACTATATAGAGAATCTAGAATGTGATGGGTGTAGTGTATATTTCACCCCAACCCATATGGTTAGTGGAATTATTACAACATCCTCATCTATGGAGGTCTATATTTTCCTCCAGCCAACATTGAGAATATTTCTAAAATTATATAGGTGTTCCGAAGACTAAAAAATTATTGATAGTCTAAAGTAATTCAAACCAAAATTGTTATCCTGAACAATGTTAATACACTCAGAGGGAAGGGAAAATGTACAACTGAAAGTAATACAATTTGTTTTAGGTGAATCCCATGATGCCAGGATGTTATAAACCAATTTTCCTTCTCTCCAAGTGGGTATAAGAAAAATGATTTTATAGAAAATCCTCTAGATGTTTTGAATTAAATAATTGATAGCACAAGGAGTGGTGGATGTACCTTGTATTTAGTAGTGGGGAACCATAGAATCAGTTTCCACCTGGTGGTTTGGTAATCCCTTTTAGTGGAAATATTCCATCACATTGAGCATTGTAGTTTTTTTTCAATTAGAGAGACTCCTTGTACAAACCAAAAACTAAAAGAAATAACAACATACCCCTATGGATAATGAATAAATCCACTACCTCTCATGCAATCTGTCACACAAGAGCCATCAACCTTTAATTTAATACTAGACTCTGGGGGATTCCAACGTACCCACTATCCTAAGGGTTCCACCATTTAAGACAAAATATTATAACCCCAATCCACTATGAGCATCTCATGGATGGAGATAGACCTCCCCATTTGATTGTAAGAACCAACTCTATAACCTAGGACCTCACTCAAGCCTTCAATGAGATCCGGGAATTGGGAATCCCATCATGTTTGAACCTACCTGACACATTCTATAACCTCAAAAATCTATCCACATGCATCAAGGACCTCACCATACAATTATAAACTCTTCCCAATATTCCATTGAACTAGGATTGAATAAAATCAACCTGAGCAAGACACCTCACCTCCCCCTCCGTAAAGGCACTTAAATAATTCTAGATATTGGATTCCTTCTCACTTTCAAAGAAGAGGTGTAGGTTATTCTCTTCTTTTGGGTTATGATATAAGGAAAATTTAGAGGAAATATAAAATCCTTTTGAATACACCCCTTCAACTATGGGATGTGAAAAATTAATAACACACCATACAAGGAAGCTATGTTTAGAAAAGGTAGATCTTCACAAAAGAATATCCCCCCATGCATCATGACCATCATTTTCCTACAAAACACAATAATAACCCTTTGATGAGAAAGTTTCCAACTGAGAACTGGTGAACACTGGCATATCCAAGTTTTTTTATTCTAATATTTTGTAACAAATATTTTTTCAAAGGTTTCAAATCATATTTGGTTAAAGTGGAAAAAAGGTAACCTATTGAAAATATAAATTAGGTATCGGGAAACCCAACAACTAATTGGATTCCTAGACTAATTATTGCTCTAAATGTTGATCAACTACTACCCAAAAATCCATATAGATTGTTTATGTAGAGTAAGTATGTGTCATTGAGTAGCGTACCAAAGCTTGGAGAATACCCCACATGAAACATGAAACAGATCCCCAAACTTTTTAGTGTTGAACATTTTCTATAGAGACTTTCCCTCTATAGAATCGTAAGCTAGCTTCAGTTATAGGTAGTATATGGTTTTTTAAAAAACCTAAGTTCTATTTACCCTCCTCAAAATCATAGACCATTCATTTCCATGACGCATAATGGTATCTACCCTCTGCTTGAGCATCCTAAATAAAACAAACCATGTTTTTTTTAATTTTGTAAAGAACCCTCTTAGGAACAACAGTGGCCGATAGAACATTCATGGGGATAGAAGTTAACCAAATGTTAATAAATGAAATTATCTGCAAAAAATAATGTAATTAGTTTTTATAGTTATGTATATGTGTTTTTCTTCCAAAATACAATCAAAATAATGAATTCCAACCTTAACTGAGGAAATTGGGCCCCATATATAATCCATAAGAAACTATATTTTAGTGATCCCCAGTTTATCTTCAATCCTATTACCCGTTATGATTAAAAAATTCCATGATAATTAAACACCATTGTTTCTATGATTTATACTCTAACCACTCCATTAACAATAAAAGTCAAGAATTCGGTTGAGCTCTTAAATGTTCCTACTACTACAAGTCAGATAAACAATAAGGTTATATTCAATGAAAGGTGAGTAATGATGGGGAGGTTTTTTTCACCCAAATAGGTCGGAAAAACCCATCAATAAGTACATTTTTGCATGTATAATCTAAAGGAATATTTTATCATAATAAATATACTTTGGGAGAGGGAGCCCTTGTCTTAAACACCAAAACAATTTAAATAATCCATAGCGTAACCCCATAAATATACTTAAAAACCATGGAGACCCAATAATTATGAATAAGATATCAACCACCCTTTCAAAGAAACCCATCTACCACATGAATCTGATGATGAAACTCAACTAAACTCTATAATATGAATTATACATATCAAGATTTATGAAAATGTTTCAACCGGGTACTTTCTTGTTTATATCTCCAAGAATTTATTGATTTATGTTAATGGAGGCTTGAGTTAGGAGGCCTTGAATGATTCTATGATACTCATCATATACATGATTATAAATGTTCATTGCAATATAGTTATTCATAATAGTAGTATAAACATTTTAAGGAAAATTGAACTTGTTAATAATCCTCTATTGCATTAATGAAGAAGGATATTTAACTTTGGGGATGAGAATTAAAATGGTGGAACATGCCACTCTTGGAAGAATACCCCCAAAAAAATTTCTTGAATGCAGTAAAAAATCCCATGTTTAATGAAGTCCTGAAATATATTATAGAAAGATCATGTAAATCCTTTTGGATCAGGGGAACTTTTAGAGTTAAGTGTGAGAACTTCCTTCAACATATCATTATCATTTAGAAGCCTCTTTGAGACCCTAATGATATCATGAGAGACCTATTGTGGGAATGATTAAAATATGTAAATATGTTCTATGGGGTAATCATTGTACATTTGAGGGTTAACATCTGCAAGTAATGAGTTAAAATGGGTCCCAACCATACCTACCACCCCAAGTGGGTTATTAGGGAAAGGTACGTCTTCAAGAATAATGTAAAGAGATTTAGATATCTTACTTTCCTTGATGCATGCATGAAAGAAGGTTGTATTTTTATCACCCTCTGTATTCTATGTCACCCTTGACCACTCTCTTTAAATTCTTTCATATTTCTGGAGAAGGTCCATAAGATGATTATTTAAGCCAATGAGGATTCTAAAAATATCATCATACCATTGATATTATTTCCCCTTCTCATCCTTTTCAATATTATACTTCAAGTTATCATTGACTAGGAGGTAAGATTTATAGGATTATTCCCTCAAATATAGTTCCTCAATCAACCATTTATGTTTGTTATGAAATCATACCAAATAGTTCTCATGCATGGGTTTCTCTAATGAAGAGATAACTATGTGGGGGAAAACATAGGATGGCCTCTCAGTATCTATAATGGAAAAAACTCGTGTCCTATATTCCCACATACAAGGGAGAGGAGGACAGGGGAGTGATAAGAGACTGCATGGACCAAATTATCCATATTAGCATCAGGAATGGTCAATATGAGCTTGATATATGCTAAGAAATAGTCAAAAATGCTACATATAAAACGAATTACTTTCTGATTATTTTATCATGTTTCTTTTCCTCCTATGTATCCAATGTGAAGGAGACCACTTTGAGCCACAAGTCTCATAAATTATTTCCTATCCTTCTAAGGGTAAGCTCATCCACCATTCATTTCCTAGGGGTCAAGGAAGTAATTAAAACCCTATTGACAAGATAAGCCTATTGATCTATATTGAAGCCGATAAGATCATTCCATAGAATGTACCTTTCCCTCAGGTAACATTTTTCAACAAAAAGGGTTAATAAAATTTTAAAAAAACAACCTCGATATAAGAGTAATTTTTTGATTGGATATGCCTATATTATAAATTGATATGATGCTATTCAAATTGACCCATATGTGATTGTTGTTTGGATCTCCATTCATGAAATAACCAAATCAAATTATGTTAGAAAAGTACCAAATTTTTTACTAATACTACTTTTTTTGTGAATAATAACCATAGAAACAATAATATTGATGTATATAACACTATTAATTCAATAATGACCCATAGACCCAGTCCCCGTGAATTTTAGATGAGGAAAGAGATCATCGGAACTAAAGGTGTCAGGCTTTGGACCCCTATAATAATGAGCAATTTGGTTGAGTATAAGAATAATACAGTTCCTTTTTGGAAGGATCTTGAGTTCATACCCCACTAGGATAAGGAAAAAACCATTGGACTCCATACCTATATCCTAATACAATAATAGGATAAATATTTTTGATAGAGACAGTGTATTGGGGGCAGACTTATAGGGATCATATAATGGTTCTTTCCCTTTTGTGAGACTGTGATTCAGATCATAAAAAATAAGGGTCTCATGTCTTGGGGAGCAATAATGTTACACCAATACATGAACCACCTAAAAGATATGGTGAATTACTGGAGAAGGAAAATAGAAAATCTGGTTAGTGAAAGTGTTATATTTGTCACTATTTTCCATCCCCATGTCTTTTTAGGAGGATATAAGGTGTGTTGTATATGTTTTACATGATGAGATGTGGTAGGATGTGGTTCAGTTACCAGTTCAAGACAATGGAAATCATGAATTTGGAAGAATTCATATTTATCTGATCTGAAGGCTCACTTGAAACCAAGGGCTTCATCAATAGAGGAACTGTCATGTTTGTAATGATACTTATGAAAAACATGAATAGAATTTCTTTGTAGATGACAAGCAATGTAATACCACATGGGGGAGAGGTACAATAGATATTTACACTAATAAAATGATTCAAATTTCCTAAGAAGAATAAATACTTTTGGAGAATGAGACAGATCCCAATAAATACAGATTCTAGACACATATGCATATTGGAGTTAGAGAGTACATTTGTTCCCATAAAGAAATGACCCAAGCGTATCACCATTACGATGAAGGAAAAAATGGTTATTAAATGAAATGGAGAGACTTATTAACATCCCCAAGAATTATTCTTGAGTTGAATATCTTTTTATGTGAGCCAACACAGACCATCAAAATAGGTTGAACCACCACATGTTGACCAACTAAGGTATTTTGGATAGGGATTTCATGAAATTATCATGTGATGTTGGAACCACACATAATGCTTTCTGGTTAAGGATATAAACACTCTCAAGAGACTCCATTCCCCAGGATATTTTAATTTTCTGAAATAAATCCATAGGAGAGTTATCTGCTCGAAAATAGACTAGAAAAGTCTATAGACAGAGCTCCATAGCCAATTCGAAGGAATATAATGGAAAATAAATTGATGGATACCCTTAATCAGATGACACCCAGAGATTTATTATAGGGTTACCAAGAATATGGTAGAGATGATATGAAGGGGAAGACACCGAGTGAAGAAGAACTTCCTTCAACGATAGACCAATTGAGGCTACTCTAGCAGATGAAGGAGCTTCTGTGACCACTAGATTTTAGGGGCCGATGTTGGTGAGGGGTGAGCCTATGGTGCCAGGGAAGGGTCGACCATTGTGAGTGGAGGAACTAGTGAAACATATGGTAGGATGTGAATCATGGGTATGGGTGGATGAATTTAAAAAATGGGAGGCATGTGCAACCTTCTCTCTTCAGACAATATCATTTTCCTCAATCCAAGTTAGTATTTTCCTAACATTGAGGATCTCTACAAGAATATCCCATAGACTTACATCTTTTTTGTAATCCATGTTCTTAATGATAATCATGATCAATGAAAATCAATGTAAAATATATCATGATCACCCTATATAAACCGCTTTTGGGGGAGTATCAAGGACATAAAGTGAAATAATAGAAGTGTTGAAATTCAAAACAAACTATCAAGAAATTTTTTTTTAATATAGGACTATATATCCCCATCAGTGATATTTAGTGGGTGGTAAATCCCTTTATTACTCTAATGTATATAATAATAAGACCTATTTATTAAAATTTTCATTGTTTTATCTCATTTATATTAACCTCGTAGATTTTATAAAGCATGACACTGACATGTAACAACATGATAAGATAACTTCCATCCAAAAAGTGGTTTGCACTAATATTTGAGGAAAAGAAGTATTTACATGAATTTATTGGATAACTCATTACCTAATATATCCTAAAAAAAATATTTTTTTCACTTTTTATATAATACATAGCTAAAATTAAATGGGTGTGAAAATAAATATCAAACATATCAATAGATGAAGCATGGAAACTCCCCATTTAAGATAGGGTTTCTCAATATGAAATTATATATCAAAAGTAAAAGTAAGTCAATTTTGAATTAATGAAATTAATTTTACCGACTATGTGAAACTCCAAGTATGATAATAATAGATGTCCATAAGAAAATTTCTATCATAAAGGCTGTTGAAATCCATCAGTAACAGTGATTTCCAATTATCTGACTAGGCGAGGCCCAAGAAAACTAGTTTATCTAACTATAGTGAGAATGGAATATAAACAGTATCATTTACTGGGGAGTAATAATTACCATTTGAATAAAAATCCCTAAATATAAATCAATCATGATTTGAATAGTAGTAATTGGTGATTTTATCCAATTAGTCCTTACCTAATACCTGCAGTGGGGAAATAGTTTATAAAATAATTCCAACATAACTCCTTGACACCACTAAGCCCCTTATCACTTGAACAGAATTCGTGGAAATAAATCATGAAGTATATTATATGGGAAGGAAACCATTCCCTTAGTGGTTTTACATGACTATACACCAATATAATTTTTTAAATCCCACTTTCTTAAAGTTAAAAAGTACCGGAGATTCCGAGTAGTATATTACAGCCATTTTGTTTTAGTGAAGACTGTTCATGGGAATACCAGAGAAAAAAGAGGTAAAAAAATCCAATTTTCATTGTTAACTCTTTAAAAGATGGTAATTTATTTTTTATATAATCATAACATCGTGTTTTATCAAAAACAATTAGCACCATAGATGGTTGTTACATTATCAATATGGATCCATACTGAAAAAACAATTATTCATGAAATTTTAAATTTAAATATTATAAAAATAGAAGGGTTTTATGCCTTACTGATATGTGTAAAGGATCGTCCTATACACTAAATATTCATCTTGTGAATAAAATATATTAAAAATATTTATAAAAAAACTTTCTGATGATTCAAGAACAATGTCTATTCACTTGAGGTACCATTATGTTTTTTATAGTTAGTAACTATAATTTAAAGACTAAATGATTCCTTTTAGTACACCAAACCTATGTCTATAATAAAAGATTCATTGAAATGAAAGAAACATATTTCAACAAAAAATATGAATTTCAAGATCAAAAAAGAACTATTCATACCCACATCTCCTATGATCTCTTGATAACATGCGGTGTATCCTCCTGAACAACAGTTTCCACAATAGTTCCCCCAAAAAGAGAAAACAACTGAGTAATATCATCTAAAATTCCAGTTCAATAAGAACACAAATTACTCTTAAATATAACATGTTGTGTAGTTATTCATCTCTTCCACGGAAATAAAACTTATCAAAATATTGGAGATCAAGAATTCCAATAAAGTTTTAATGAATGTGGACCTAGGATACTACCACTTCAACTAGATATTGGGGTAAAACATTAAATACCACTTCATATTCATGTAACTACTACACAAGATAACTGAAACAAGAATGGTATAGTTGGATAAGACCCCAACACATGTGGCATGTGTTTCTTCCACACTATGGGAATAAAAATAATATTGGTAAGAGATTTTATGAATGTAAATATATAAATTTAATGACTAGATAACAAATAAAGAGATTGATTTAGTAGATGAAATAATCATGGATCGAATGAATTATCCAGTCCTGACCCCAATTTCCACTAAAATATATGATTTGATGGAAGAATATTCATTATAAAATCCTTTCATGTGAAAACATAATCATCATTGGTAGAATAATATATATAATGAAGAAACCTTGTCGGTACCCAAGCTAGTCTAAACACACCCAGATTTCATACACACTACATTGGGGGAGTGGGAATTTCCCCAAACAAATAGAACCTTTTTTTAATATGGAAAATATGCCTTGTTTATTTTCATTCAATTTCTTGAACCCTGAATTGATGAATAATACGCATAAGAACTTGAGTTACCCATCCATAATAAAGGAGGATACCTTGGAGTTTAGGGAATATGAATGATTTGTGGACCCCAAAGGACATGAATCGTCTTATTGACGCAATATATGAAATTGAGAACTATGTTCATGAACTATAATGAGACTAATAAAAACATAAATATGATCCTAAATATTCTAGGGATCATATAGATTTATCCATACTACAATATAATCTAATAGATATAATGTAGTATACTCTATATTGAGATACAATAAGGATAATTTATCCAAACCAATGGACAAAAAAGATTCACCCCTATTATAGATAAAGGAAGTAGTTATTTTTGTAGTCAGATTCGACCCCAAACCCTCATGCCAGGGTGAATCAAAATGCCCTAAAGGATTATCCATAGTCTAGAGACATATTATTATGATTCATCTTGTTAACATTTCGATAGTGTACTTTATTTTGTATTCCATTCAACTACCAAATGATCTTAAGTGAGACATTATTAATTCTCTTTCAATCCACCACTTGTTCAACACTATGATTTTCATATCCAATATTTATCATGTACATACCATCTCTACAAAATTCTATATATTTATTTTATTCACTAAAAAGGATTGAGAGACTAATATACAAGTTCCCATCATACACCAATATATATATATAAGTAACGTTCAATTATAACATTTTTTGTTGATAAATAGTTATCAATAGTTCTCAGTTCAAATGTATCTCGATTTGAACACTTGGATGTCACAACCACAGATAAAGTCATTTTTTATCCTTTAAATTGATAAATCAATTTTAGAACAGCTGATGATAATTCATTTCAAAGACCAATTCATATAATTCATTTTTTCCATCAATTTTTTTAAGACACATATTTAAACATCTTCTAGAAAGTACATTCCTTCACATGAAGACATTATTTCCATTTTTATGTCATAAGATCCCAAGACATTCCATTGATGAGAATGTTAGGAATCTATATAATGACTATTCACCTTTTCGGTCCTATTAATTGAAATACAATGATTCATCACACTATAAATGAGAGTGTAATAAGAAATTACTGAATAAATTTATATATATTTCCACTATTAATGGTGTAGAATCTTATCCAATAAGTCTATCGAGTGAACGTGCAAATCACTAAATAGTTCTCAAAGAAAAGATTTATGTAAAAACTCGTCTGAGAAGTAATTGGGTCAAATGTTTCATATTTTTCAATTAGTAGAACCCCCCATTTCCTTTGGTCATCAAATGATCAATTAAATTCTTCCATTAGGAGACCACCACCACTATAAGAAATGTAATATGCACAACGCATTCATATTAAAATTTATACTTTTTATCTATATGATAAATGTAGTTTTGAAAGATATATTATCACCCCTACATGAATATTATATTAGTAGAACTTTAATATTAGTAAAATATATTGATTTCAATAAACATTATCTCATGTTTTATTATTGTTGAATAGAAAAAGTGTATTAAATAATTCAAATTAAATATGTTTTCTAAATGATCCATATATTCGACATGATGTTAAGGTGATAATATAACCTTCATACTAGATATTGAGAAAAAGGATGAGGATGAAATGCAGTATAGTCCCCAATATTTATGGAAGGTGTTTTGATTACAATTTATGAGCTCAAATAACATAATCTTGGAATGGATTAAAACTTGATTCCATCATTGATGAGTGTCACCATGATCCATAATTAATAGGATATATACATCAAATTTCTAATGAAAAAAATGAATTTTAATTGAATTTAATTATATATAAATTAATTAAATGAATCAACAGGTATCCACCAATAATTTTGGTTCTCCATATGACCATCATGAATGTTAAAAAACATCAGGATAATGAACCTTAATCATACTACCCATGTGGAAGGGAAAGTGGATAAGAAAATAAAACAACTATATTCAAAAGAATAACACCTAAAATAGATAACCAAAAAATTAATTATCATGGAAAATATAGAGAAATTCACAATATTTATTAATTTTAGGACCCTAAATCATCAGTAAAAAAAGAGGGCGTCCCCATCCCAATCATAGAATTATTTTTAGGTGAATCACTAGATTTAATTACCTCTCATTTTTAATGGATATTTTGGATATAATTTTATCTTAAAGGCCCCCAAAGATGAAGAGTCCACTACTTCTAAGTCACCAATAGGGTTATACTACCTCAAATAATTCCATTTATCTTAATGAAAACAGTATGAATATACATATTTTTCATGAAATATATTTTCATGTACATTATGGGGAGAATATTTGGAGAGTTTGTGGGATTATTATGTAGACAAATCTCAACCTCATTGTGGTCATTTTTTATCCAAAGGTAGTATTAAACAAACTACTGATACACAACTAGAACATGAACCCATTTAATTCACATTTTTGGAAACATTGTGAATCTTACAAAGCATTGTGGTATTCCATCATAGGATCAATGTCAATCTAGAAAAAACTAATCAGATACATGATATTCACCCACCATGAATCCACATAGAGTGGAGAGGAATATATGGGAATAATTATTATAATATATGATTCAAATTCAATATAATTAGAAATTGATTCCCATTAATTATAGTGATGAATATGGGGTCACCTATCTATGGGATAAAATGTATTATATTGACTTCAATTATATAAACTGATTCCTTCTACAAACATTCATTTGTATGATTCACATAGAAGGGAAGTTGTCCACCATTTACATAAAACCATTTGCGTGATCACTTGGTTTCCCCCATGATCATATATATGATTTAAGAATTGATAATAGTATATTTTATCATAGTAGGACAAGTATTCATGTAGAGAACCATTATTGTAACATAAAGATGAACTTCATTGAAATGGTTTTTATAGTGTAAAAGCTAAGACATTATCTTTAGAACAAAAAGTTACATATGGTTTCTCATTTAGGTCCAATGAAATATATCTTTAATTATCTATGACAAGTAATCTCTTATAATTTTTGGTACTTATTATATTATGGGTTTTTATATATTTCTTTTCATAGACATAAATCTAATGAAAACAATTAAAAGACATTCTCACAGTGCACACATTCCCTGAAAATTCGTTTTTGGACTAATAATACCCCCAATGAAGAGGTATTATCCCTTTATAAAATTCTCAATAATGGTGGATATACGTTGACCATTCCTCTAGGATTCCAAAAGGTAGAAGTATGGAAATCTTGATGCTTAGTAGCATTATATTGGAAAATATATTTATCTCTATTTTGAAGATTTTGTTTCTTATTTATTGTTTCTATCATAAAGATACACCAACATGATTGTGGAATATGAACACCATATCTTAGGAATAGAACTGGAATGAAGATACCAGTGGCCTGATAAAACAATAATGATTATTTTGAGTCTGTGACAAAGAAAATATGTTGTGTCTATAAAATTATAGGGAAATAACTGATTTCATTTCTTCATTATGTATGGTTGTTGATATTTAAAGTCCCCTAACAGACAACATTTTATCCAATAACATATGCATTAAACACCTATTAAAATTTCTTCAAGAATTCAATTATAGCCTATTAAAATATATAAAAAGATGTAATAGTAATTCACATCATACATCACAATGCTTCGATTCAATTCATCAACCACGCTATGGATGATATCAATGAGTTTGAAAGAATATATGATCAAGGTGAGCCTATTTTCTTACATAATAATCCAATAATTTTATGGTTACACCCTATAATAGACTATATAAAAATTATTTTATCCAACTTGATTAATCAATGAAAGAACATATCCATCATTGGGACATAATTTTTATCCTTTATGATAACATGAGTTCTCAAAAAGTACCTTAAAAATTGGACTTTGATGGGATCCTCCTCAGGTGAGTTAAATGAGGACATTCTTTGACTATTATGAAAGAACTACATGTCAGTTCATATGACATAAACTTTTTATAAACTAATAGATCTCATCAAATCTATAGTATTTGATTCTTATGGTTGTCAATGATTTTAGATTTTATATAATTTTCAAAGAAAATTCATGCTTATTAAATACATTTCAACTTAATCTATTAAATCAAATAAGATTTTCACAAAAAAATATTTTTGGCCATATTTTCTTTATTAATTAGATTTCATTGTTCTATAACATCAATCCATAGCCAAAAAGTTCATGTACATCATTAATACCTCTAATTTCTTCTCAAATTATTGCAATGTCGTTCTCCTTAAAGATAGATAAATGATTCCTATCAGGAATTATGTGAATTATAAAAACAATAATGGATTTAGTGTAACTAATATTATATTTATAGAAAAAGAACCAACTTATATGGAATAGAAATTAAAATGTAGTTCCCAAAGTATAATATCCATTCAGACCATTCGTCCTGCTACCATGTAGAAACCAATAGACAGATATTGGCCTTAAATAAAAATGTATATAATTTACCTTTAAATATTATAAATATAGGAATGAATTATAGGTTGGATATTGTAATTGATGATTTATTCTCTTCTATACAAATCATTAAATGTTTTTTCCATTGAACTCAAACTTCCCTCACTGTAACAAACCATGTTTCCTTAATACTATATCACTTTTAATGGTTTATTAATAATCATGAATATGAATTTATATATTTAAATTAAACATGATTATATTTTTATATCATGTATCAAAGGGTGTTACATAATCAACAAGATACTCTATATATAGTTAATATTATTATATTTATATCATCTAATAATGGATGTTTTATCTAATAGATAAATATATTTCCTTAAAAATTGTATTATATTGATATACTTACAAAATTATTTAAATATTATATATTTTATAAATTGATTTTCTGGATAATCCTATAATTTAATATTGTTATTAATTATTATTATAATATTATCAATAATTTAATTGAGGTCTATAATATTAATTTTAACATTCTATTAAACATGAAATAGTTTTTACTATAAATTTGTTATTTTCCAAGATTTATATGATATTATATAGAAATTAATTAATATATTTTGTATTTTTAATTTAATGGAAATGGAAATAAATTTGGTATCATCACAACTAAATTATTGTATTTTTATTTATTGGGATTATTTAAAATAAGATGATTTTTATCAATTTGAGAAAATATAATTTTTACAAATACCAAAACGTTTGGTCGGATAATATTTATTTAAATAAAAAATGAATATTTATTAAACTGTTATATTTTATCAAAAAATATAATACACTCAAAATATCATTAATTTAATTACTAATTAATGTAAATCAATTTTTATGTAAATATAAACATGAAATAATTCCTTAGTGCAGATGAGATGTTTGAAAACTCAAAATTCATATCATTGAGACAATATCCATAAAGGTATATCATTATTGCAAACAATAATGATAAAACATATACCTTGAAACATGTAGATCTTATGGAAACATTGTAAAAGGATCTAAAACTATTACCATAAATGAATATGTTTTGAAACTATATTTCAAGGAACATCAAGGCAGTTCAAAGATGAAAAATTAATCAAATAAATTAATAATACAATAAAATTAGTAAAATAAATTGATATATAAGATTCGTTGTCTATATGGTCTTCAATTGTATATGAAAATATAAATTTTTTATTCTCTAGAGGGGTTAGGAGTTGGATCCTTTTAAATGATTTGTTTTAGACATTGATTGAGGTTTGGTGTGTAGATCAGAGGCTCCAATGAATGTCAGGTGAAGGTTCAGGAGTACATACTACCATTTCTCCAAAACCTATAGCCATCGGGTAGCATTTTGAAGGCCCCTAGACCACTAATTGGTGGGGTAGTGGCCCAACACCACTGTCAAGTCCACCGGTATGCTGATAACCATCCACCAGCCTATTAATGTTCTTGGATCTGTTTAGCTAGTCTGCTTTCTGTGGATTTTTATGAGAGTTTTATATTGATCATTTCACTAGATGACCTCTTTTATTACAATTAATAATGGGGCCTAGGGGTTGTCCATTTAGAAAAATCACCTACCTATATTTTCATAATTTATTACCCTTTAATGATTTTTCTTATGTTTTTTAATAAAAATTGGATGTGTATTATTCTATTACCATCTAATTATAAATTCATATTTCTTTCCCCCTAATTTTATTTTTTTTAGGTTATAGATAGATGTATATTTCATTATAGGATGTTTAATTTGAATATTTTATATGGGGTGTTTATTCTAGTTAGGAAGAAGACATCTAGTAATGATTTTTACCTACCATTATGCATCAATTTGATGATGGTATCTTTTAAAACCAATTTATTTATGACTTTTATACTGAATTAAAATAAATTAATGATTGAACTATACATATGTGATTTAGATTTTCCCATGATAGGACTAATCTTTTGTGACCAGTCTTCTATGTATTATTCATTCCTAGTTCTGGTGTTGTAGAGGCACTTATTGATATTTTCATCTATTATTCCTTAATAGTTTACATAAATGAAAATTATTAGTTCTTTTTAATTTATAAAAAATTAATTATATATTATATATAATCAATTATAATACCTTGGTGTGAATTAGGTGCTCGGTATGTTTTGATTGGTGTGAAAGATTTTTTGTAGAAGTTAAAGATAGAGAATTAAAATGGTACAACTAATCTAAAGAGTTAGGTTTTCTAGGTACTTTCCCTATGGCTTTATTCTTTAGTTATGGTGAATATTGATATTTGGTCCCACCACTAAGTGTAATAAACCTTCCTTTAATAATTAAATTACAAAATTTTGGTCAAATTGTTTAATTTAAATGTAAATTCATATTAATATATTATGTTTCATGGATTGATCAATGTTCCAAGGGATATGGTGTAACCCTAAGCATAATATTACTAGTGTTGGTAGTTGATGGTTGAGTTTATTTCTATTATCGTGATTCCTCGTGATATCAGGACCCCATGAGGTGTGTAACCAGAGTGAGAATGAAATAGTGACCGCTATTTAAAAGACCTTCTAGACCTATTGGAAGATGTTCAGTGACTTAGAAGAGTTTATCCGCATGTTCCATACAATATTATAGCGATTCCTTAGAATTAATATTCTCATAAAATTGAACAGGTGTGATTATCCAACCCTCTTGACATGTGACTACCAACGTGGGTGTACCTTGGGTAGACTTTTGATATCATTTGGTGTGTGGACCAATTTAGCATAAATATATACATCATGATGGGACATGAACCTATTCTATAGACTATTTATAATATAAATTACCCTATGAGGTTTATGAGGGCATATTTTATTTATGATTTTTCATGGTACGTGATATTTTCTGAGTTTTAAACTCTCCCTGATAGCCTTTCTTGAGATTATGGTAAATTAGAGGGTTTCTAGACTAAGATGAGACCCCAAGTTCCATAGATATATCCATGTGAGTTGATAGACCTAGTGATAGGGTGTTTTTTATTATTTTAGTTGACTCGGGATGGGGTTTCCCTCAACTACATGAATTTTTATTATTGATATTCATTATTTTTGTGATGATGAAATGTAAAATTCCAAAGGATAGTCTTGTGTTATAAATAAAAAACATCTAATAAAGAAGTCATGAAAAATCTCTATGAAGAGTTCATGAATAATCTATTTGGTAAGATCCTAAAAACTTCCTACAATGGGGTTTTAATAATACTTATATGTATTTCATGAAAACTCTCTATTGGAGGGTTATGAAAACACCCTTCGAGGAGGCTATAAAATTAGCATAAACTCTCTGGGATGTGTGTTATCTGATACTTCATATTGGTCTAAATTGGATTTAGAGCTATGATCTTGTAACAACATAATATTTTATGATATAACAATCATTATATAATTTTAATTTCTTTTATATCTTTATTTACCTACAATATTAAGTTTAAACAAACCATGACAAACTATTCAATTATTATTTTATAAATGAAACATTATAACCATGATGTTAAATTATAGGTACAAATAATAATTATTATTTGAAAAATATATATAATGGTTTTAGATAATTCAATTTTACTTATCAATTAATAATAACAAATTACTTTGTTTTTTGTGATTTAATTTTATGCTTTAAAATCTTGTTTAATTCAAAAATAAATTTTATTGAATTTTAAGTGTGATATTATAATATATTTTTACCACATTTATAAAATATATTTAATAGAAAGGGTAAAAAAATATTCATCATTTTCAAATTATTTTGAATTTAAATTTTGTTTTTTTTCAGAAAATATTATTTTTTTAGTGAATTATGAAAAAATATTGTTTTTATATAGAACCATCTTTTCCATTTACATATTTATAAATAATCATATTGAAATTTTATTTTAAACCATAAATAGTTCCAATTTATTAGAAATAATTCACTAATGGTTTTTGGAATCTAAATGATTCCTAATTCTATAATAAAAATATTCTATACTAAAAAAGGATTTTTTTTATGGGAAAACATTTTTTGTCAGATATTAATGGATTAATTTAAAATTAAATATCACAAAAAATATATATTTAGTTTTATAAAATGAAGTATATATTTTTAATGTTTATTTATATTTTTTTAATGACTTTAATTTCATTTTTTATTATAAGTCATTTATTTTTTTAAACATTACTGACCATGGTAATAGTTAAAATTGGTAAAAAAAAGTTTAAAACTAAAATGATAAGTTTTAAAATGACATTAAATATTTTATAATTACTATTTAATGGATATATATCTACGATATATCATATCGTATTTAAATATTACTAATGTATATATATTTTATTGGAATAATAAATCAATCTATTTTAATAATTTGAAAAATTCCATGTGCATCATATCCCTCAATTATAAAAGGACACCCCCATCCTCTATTATAAACCTTTCAGCAGACTTCTATATCATATAAGATAAACCCAAGTATATTACTATCATGTTTAAAAATTATCTAAATTTTTTTTGAACAAAATATCAACCTCATAAGGATTAAGTTGTAATAAAAAAGAAGATGTCCAAAGAGGACCTACAACACTTAACTTAGTTGTTTCAGTTTATTCCTGATTAAACTGCTATAAATTCAATATTATACATGATTATGTAATATCATATGTATATATTAGATAATGATATTTTAATATGTATATTTTTCAATTTTTATTCATCTCATACTACACCAAATAATAAATTAACGCACCTTTATGTGTACATGTAAACTACCACATTATGAAAAAATGTTTTTAAATTTTCATGTGCAAGATTCATGACTGTTCAATATTATGGATATAGTGTATATATATGATATTTGTGACATAATTAAAATTTTATACTCATAATATATTTTCTACTTTCATTCATTTATATCCATTAGAAAGTGATAATGTTTCTCATGCCTAAATGTGGACTACCACCTCCGTGAAGTGATGTGATTTGTTTTTAAGAACCTCTTTATATGTATAATTATAAAAAGTTATATGGTTATTAAAAATGATAATTATTTAATTAATATGGTTTTGGAGAAGGTGATCCCATGAACAAGGTGTATGTACTAGAATCATCGAACTGAAACATGCATAGAAAATGGACACGGTTTCACATGAATGTTCTTTTTAATGAATAAATTATTAATAATTAAGTAATTGGAAATTGTAAAAGAATTTATAATATTATGTTATATAGAAATATCCTTTTTGGAAATATTTATAATAAATCCTTATTTATTATATAGGATATTTTAACACATACAAAGTATGACATGACATGAAGTAAGTGATTTACATTACAACATAATTTATTTTTTGGATTGTCTCTACTAAATTTATATCAATGTAAATTATAAAGATATTATCTTTTAAACCCAATATATTTTATTATACTATATTTATTCATTTAATTTTAATGTAATTTTAATATTTTCCTCTCTTTGGTACTAAAAATTATTGTCTAAATGTTTTTAAGACAAAAATTCATTATTTCCTCTTTGGTCTGGAATACTTCTCTCCCATACTTAAATTCTCTATAAAAGGTTTTTAGGAATTATTTTGGCTATTAAATAATGATTGATTAAATTAATTTTAACATATATTTTAGTTTTTATAAAATTTTATGAGTAAATAATTATCTCATTGTCCAAACAATGTAACTTTTACTAAAGCATGTCTGGAATCATTATTTTAAATTATATCGAACAGAAAGATTTTATTTACCATTATGACTACTCATTAAATAGAATATTCATTTAAAATAATTCATGGTATGTTTAAAAATATTTTTTATTCCCAAAATTATATAAATAGTTATATTTCGAATAAGTGATTTCAAAATGAAAATTGTATTTTCTTAAAGATAGGTTCATGTGATATTTTAAAGGTATTATTATTTATGAAAGCATCCTTTTGTGTGGATTTTGATTTAGTGTGGGAATGATCAAATGAGAATATCCTTATTATTAACATATATTGTTACGTATTATTATGATGAAATCTTAGTGAAACATATTTTCTTTTCCACAAGTTAAGTTATAATTAAATAATAAATATTTAGATGAAAATATATTGATAAATTAAGATTACATGATAGTTTCACCAATTATATCTATCCAATGTATTATTTAATGTGATATTTATATCTCATTAGATATTTATGATTTATATAGACATTATTAAAAATAACATTGAAAAAAAATTTATAAGTGATTAATATTTCATCTAATTATACCTGCAATATTATAAGTAGACATAGTTGATTATATCTATGTTCACATTTTGATTTGGGAGTATGATTAATATAATATATAATAAATATATTATCCCTAGACATGATTTTAAATATACATGTTCAAAATATTATGATTTAATATTCTTATGATTCCACATGACAATATTTTACTCTTGATTTATGATTATTTATTTTACACCATATTTTATTATAATTCTACATACGACATGATTTTTGTGTTTCATAATTTAATATTTTCATGATATGAAGAATTTATATTGATAAGGATCACTTTTATATGTTATAATACCATTATGATCATCTTATAGACTCTTATAATTAGCATGTCATGTGTTTTACCTTACTAAAAATTTGATCTCCCAGTTTATTAAGTATTACATCCACATCTTTTGATAGAAGGAATTAAGTGTACCATGTCTATAAGGGTACAAATAATAAGATATTTGTTACAGATGATAAAGATATTTAAAAAAATTATTATGTATCCAATCTCCAAAAATATTAACTCTTTATGGTCCTCAAGTGTGTGTATAAATGTGCTTTGTATAAAATATTATTTTTAAATAATGTAATATGTATGCTTGTTATTATTGTGTAATTATAGATGATATTAGTTCTAGGTAAGATATAGAGAGTTTCGTCCACATGCTATATTCCATGGAATTGTGGTGTCCATGGTGGGTGTGGTCGAGACTTTTGCATTATTGGGGATCTATAGTCAGGAACCATTGTATAATGGGATAGATCATTACAAAGGTTATTATTTTGGGATGGTACATTCACATGGTCATTCTATTTTATACAATGGTGGATCATGTCCCTAGGTATTTACCTATTTATTATGGTAAGAGACCCCAAAATAATTGTTATGTTCGGAACACAAATCATATTATTCTTAGAGACACTTCAGAATTGGACGAACTATGTATAGATGATCGAGATCATGGACCTATGAATCGAAAGGTTTATTTAAATATTTATATATTAACATTAGTTTATTTATTTAATCTGTTCTTGTCACATGAACATATTACTTTAGTGATGGTATGTATATTAACAAGCTTGTTGTTCCCTACTAATGTTTATAACTCTACATTTCTTAGGAAATAATTGCACTTAGGTACATAATATTCTTTCACTTGTTGCATCTTATGGTTAAGAAGAGGGTCGAGATTGATCAACCTAGGGAATCTCGAGTGGAACAGTAAATTTGGATGTGTCAAAGATCAATGATATAATAGAATCTAATTTTTATTTTTTTAATATAATGACCCTGATAATAGTATCCAGAAGATGGTTTATCCATGGTTATATTGGAATTAAATATAAATAATTACTTATTGAAGGAATGAATAGTTTAATACTATTTGAAAACAATATAAATAAATGATTCCTATATTAAATTTTATAATTTAAAATAAAACATATTTTTTTATAATATTATTATTCCCTCTAGAATATCCTTTCATATCAATCATATTACACTTTTGAGATTCTTGGGAATGGAAAAAATTTAGAGTGACCTCAAATGCTTGGTAAGGGTTATGTAAATTGGAATCTTTGAGGAATAAATATAAATAACCAACATTTAAAGTTAATTAACTAAACACAAATTTCATTAAAATAATTTGAATATCATTATTAGATAAGGAATAATCAATTTATAAAGGTAAATAATGGATCACACATTCCATTTAAATGACATGATTATTATGATTAAAAATTGAATAATCAACATGTAAAGGTAAATAACTAAAGAAACATTACATTTAAACAAATTTACTATCATGATTAGATAAGTAATAATCAGTATTAAATGGTAAATAATTTAACACAAGTGTATTTTAAATAACATTTCAATCATGATTAGATATTAAATAATCAATATGGAAATGTAAATTACAAACAAAATATACCATTTAAATAACATGATAGTTTTGATTAGGTATGGAATAATAAATATGGAATGGTAATTAACATAACACAATTCTATTTAAATAACATAAATATCATGATTAAATAAGGAAAGTTCAATATGACATGGTAAATAACTGAACATACATGCCATTTAAATAACAAAACTATCATGATTAAATATAAAATAATAAATATGGAAAGGGCAATAACTATATATATATATTCCATTTCAATAATTAAAATTTAATCCAATAACTAAATGGTGTAATAATGTTTCATGAAATTACATGTGTAAGCGGAAGTATATACATCATATAATATAAATTTGGTGCATAACATTACAATATTCTTCAATGAAGGGAAATTAAGATAAAGTACCTTACTCAAACATTATTTTCTTTGAATGTGATTTATCCACTTGTATAATGATTATTAGCATGATATTAATATATAAAATAACAATATTTATATTTATAATGTCACATATGATAAGTTTATAACATTATTTCACCTATTTAATAATAATTTTAATTAATACTATTGTTTTGAGTTGATCTTCTTTGTTTTCTCATGATTGTTTTAAGGTGAATGTTCTAGCTGTTGTAAATATTATAAAGATACTTCATATCTAAAGAGATATTAATGTTTTAAATATCATTTCATAATTATATAAAATTGTATAATCATTATTTAAAAACCCATCAGGGGGAATTGATCACATCTCTTTGTGGATATTGTAGTCAGTACGCACGAAAGAATGACGTTATCAATCCCTTAACAGGTGAAAGGTAACATAAGTACATGATATTTTAATTTTTTAAAATAAATTTAATATCATATATACCACATATATTCCATAAATTTACCCTTATTATATTTAATGTAAATTTTAATTGAAAAACTAATCACATTGCTTTGCGAGGGGGAAATCCATCATACACATGAGTGTGATCATAATAATTTTTAATAGAATGTAATGTTAGAAGGTATATGTGATATTATAAATAAATAAGTATAAAATATATAAAATATTATTTATTTAAATTAAATAAATCATTATATACAATCTTGATATGCCTTTATAGAAAAAGTGTTACATCGGTTTTTGAGGTGCTTGTTCGTCGTACACATGATCGACTATTTAATTTCCCATTTGATGGAGGAGGAGATGAAAAAATGTTATGAAATTAACATAATAACATATATTTTTATGGGAGATACTATTACTATTATAATATCCTAATTAAAAAAATAATGAGGTGTAAGAAGAAATAATATAAAAACAATCATTTAAGAACATTACCTATTTTTTCAGATTACATCCTCAGGTTTAAAGAAAAATCATTCCAAGGATATATTTATTATTGAAAATGGTATATATATGGTTCTGAGCGTATTAATAATCTGATTTTGTTAGGAATTTTCTAAATAAAAATACTTCGGGTGTTTTAATAGGGAAGTAGATGGGGTGGCCATTTACAAGTGTGGTAGTGGACACACTTGGATTTTTTTAGGAGAATAAATTGCACCATGTTTTTATCAATCTAAAAGAATAAAAAATGGTCTGTTAATGACCCATAATTGTTTTAAGGTCTAAAAAATTCCAAAAAAATTTGGTTTGGATTGTTTTTCACCTAGCATGAAAAAAAACCATTTAAAAAATATTTTTTTATAAAAAAAATCTATTTCATTAAATAATATTACTATTTTATTTATAATAAACAAATATATATATATATATATATATTCCATTTTTAAGGATAAAAAATATAATTTTCATTATTTATTCATTAGTCTTCACGATTTACAATTTAGTGGCTAGGTTATGATGATAAACAATATTACGATTCATTTAGAGTCGGGGTTTCCTGTTTCGTAAGATTTCTTAGAGATTGAATTTGTATAAAACAAAATACACCATAAATTATTGTGGGTTTAAATTATCATATAATCTATTTGTTTTGTTTAATATACACTATCAAGAAAAATTTTATTCTTTTAAAAATATCAAGGTGTTTTATTCTCTAAAATTTCAATAAATTGCATCCTCGCAATTTTAGCATGCACTCAAAATTCAAGGGACTTATATTTGAAAATTACATTTTGAAAAAAGCCACATCATAATAATGGTTGATAAAAAGTTCCTATTAAAGTACATAAATAAAAAAAATTAAAGGTTATGAGGAATAAAAATAACTAGGTTTCTAATTCGGAGAACATATGTCGGAAGTGATGATTTGGTCATGAAAGAAAAAGGTAATACCTAATTAAGGATGGATGGTGATGTAGGTAATTTATTAAAATAATATGAATGATCAAGAGAATTCCAATAAACAAAAAACCATAAATCTATGATGAGATAAAACTTCATAGATTTATTAGATATAATGTTTATAGAAAAACATTTTTATTTCATGATCATTTTACAAATGTTTGGGAATTCATCTATTATCTAAAAATATAAAGAAATATACTTACATGGTATCATTCTATTTTATAAGAAAATTTTTATCCTTTTGTTGTGCCTCTATCAATTTTGAATTCCTATGTTGTAAAGACCTGGAAATTTCAAGGAAATTTTTTTTCTTATTTATTTTGAATTTTACGAGTTCGCAGTTTTTGATGGCACCGGATTCTGAGGCCCGGTGTACCCGGAATCAATTTCTGAAGTTTTGATCGGGTACGTCCAGTAAACATACATGCAGGTTTTTTTGTCTTTTTAACCAGTGCCCGGAATTGAAATCCGAGGAAACCGATGAACTCGCAGCGCCGGTATTTTCCTAAGGGGACCTTTTCGGCAGTTGCGTTTGAACGGGGGGAGAAGTTATTTATTTGGAGATTTAGATTAAAATAAATAAAATCTGTAATACAAAATTTTATTTATGGGTGGTGGTTATTTCCTCCCAAGGGGAGTTAGAGGTGGGGACCACACCCACATAACCTCCCATGAGAGGATATGTGAGGTGGGGCCCACACAAACCCCTAACCTTATAACTCCCTTAAACCCCCATTAACTCCCCTTCATTAATTTTTTACAAACTCCCCTCTCTTATGTCAACTCTTCACCTTCTCTTTTTAAAGCCAACAAATAGGATTAATGAAATTCCACATTAAATTAATCCTTGATGCAATTTTAATTAATTAGAATTGAATGTAAATTCTTTTTAATTGTGAAAGCCTTTCTAATAATTTTAGTTGGAAAATATTTGGTGGGGAGAACCTTTGGAGAATTAGAGGAGCTTTGTTCTTCCATGAAGAACATCGTCCTCTCTCAGTGAAGAACACTCCACGGCCTGAAGAACGCTCCACGACCCGAAGGATGTGAAGAAACATATTCAATATTCTTCTTCATCCATGTAATGGGAGGAGACACCGCTGCGGGGAATGTCGCCAATGATGACAGCTCTTCCTCCGGCGTCAATGGAATCGACACCATTCTTCCGCGATGCCCAACCACTGCGACGTTCGTCTTCCATGGTTAGACGACATGCGACGTCTTTTTGAGGTTGGGGGATTTTTAGGATTTTTATATATTTGATTTATACCCTCGAACATGGGTGTTTATTTGTTGGATGATTATTTGAACTACTAATGCGGTGGGTGCAGACAAACGAACAAGTCCGGACCCACCGACAACTTGATCGTGATGCACGGAATGTTTGGCGATTGATGAATAGAAGGGAAACCTAGTTTTTAGGCCATCGTAGTGTAGAGTGGGACAAGAGAAGGCAGTAGGAGAAGACGAGAGCTAATACGGACCACCGGAGTGACTCTGGTGGCCCACGGAAGGTCACGCCGGCTCAGCGGCGCCGACCGACCGCCTGGAGGAGGCAACGCCCTCGTGCGCCGCCTGCGGAAGACCCACCATGGCCCCATCCACGGCGGAGATGGAATAGATCCTGCATTGTGTGGGATCTAGGGAGGTCAGGCGTCGTCGTAACGCGGAACCGGGGAGCCGTGTTCAACCCCCCCCCCCCACCGCTCGGCCTGCCTGGCCACGCAACGGCCGGCCGCGGGCCGGGCCGGGCCAGCTGGGCCACATTGTGCCATGACATCCATGGGTCGGGCCGCGCCAGCTGGGCTGGGTCCTGCCAGCCGGGCCGGGATGCACCCAACTGGGACGGACCCGGACCCAGGGTGGGATGGCCTGGGACGGACCGGGCCCAGTCCACCCTCTTCGGACTATTTTCGGTTAATTGCCTGTAACATGATCTAAAGAACTTCGATCGAAGAACTGTCAGTTGAGTAGGATTTCTCGGATCGAGACGGTCATTTTGGTATATAACACTCAAGGTTTTGGCGAAGTTTGTGTATGTCTGGGTTGGTTGGAAACCAAAACCAACCGGGCCCTCGGAGCAGAAAATCTTACAACATAAGGACCAGACGTCTGATTGACGTGCTGTCAACTACATTGGTTTCCTTTTGTTGAGAAGGTTATTTTTTTCATAATCCACGTGGGCTTTGGATGATATTGTAGTATGGTTGGGTTGGTTTTAGCTTCAAAACAAACTGTGCCCCGGGAACGGAAAAGCCAATAACTCACTAACTGGGCATCCGATTGACTCGTCGTCTATTGCATTGAGACCCATATAATGAGGAGGTACTTTGTGATACTTCTACATGATACTTCATGACACTTGGAGTATCGACCAGTAGATTGTGGAGCGGATCCTCCTGGAGACGAGCATACATAGTGCGGAGACCTAGTAGCTGTAGACCTGACGACTGCATGACCGATTCGACTCGGAGTGATTTGACTATCCTAGTGGACGGAGCTCCCAGTTTGGAGGTAGACCCATAGCGGATGGAGTGCCTTGTTTGGCAGCAGACCTACGGTACTCGAGATGAGGAGTACCTCTGACGACTATTAGGGGGAGCGCCCGGTTTGGTGGCAGACCCACAGAAGACAAAGTGCTCGGTTTGGTAGCAGACCCGCGGTACTCGACAAGAGGAGTACCTCAGCAGACTAAGGTTTCTGAGTAGCGCCTCATAGGCGCGACAGGGCCACTGTACTTGACAGAGGAATATTTCTCCAGTAGTCGTGGTTTCGGTAATGAAAATCCTGGTTTGAGGTGAGTCTATGACCTTTGTGTTTTCCTCATGATTGAGATGGGTTACTTGATAACTTAGTTATATGTATGGGCATATACCTAAGTAACGGTTTTCTGTTGAGATATTTATTTTTGGTTTATCCTTGTTGTATTTTAGTGAGACCTTTAGGGTCTCGGGGTCCCTACTGAGTATCGTTATACTCACCCCTGCACGGGCTATGCCCGCACCTCGTTGTGATTGATGTAGACGACGGACGACACTGACCGAGGTAGAGTGTGCGAGGACTGGACTGTACCTGGAGGTGGACACTCAGCGTGATGGCACACGGAGCAGACCGGTAGACGCAGAGTGCTGAGGAGGACATATGTACCTACCCTTTAGGTAGGAACCCGGAGGACGATCCATGAGTTGCTTCACCATTCAGCTGTTTGTCATCTCAGTTGTACTTTCTTTCATTTCTAGCTATACCTTTCTGTTGGGATTGTATTTCCAGCCCCTTTGTACTTTCAGCACACTTGTCATACTACTTTACTTAGTGTTTTCTTCCAATTATTATCTGGTTGTGTGTGTTTACATTTTATAAAGTCAATTCCTTCCCAGTTCTAGGGAATTACATCTTTGGTGCTAGTCACCATCCCCTGGCCTATGGAAGGCGGGATTGGGGTAGTCACGATGCGGTCCCCGGGGGATGGGTCGTGACAAATTGATATCAGAGGAGTCAATTCTACTGGAGAACTTAGGACTCTGATATTTATTTTCTATGAAGAAATAGTGTTAAGGGTACTAAGTGTGGTTTTTAGTTCAGGGAGTCTAGTGTTGGTGCGGGCAGCCGACGTATCCATACACCAGGACCCTGACTTCTGATTTCTCACATAGTGCACAAAAACACTGATTGCGTGTGTGTTTTCAAAGAGTTTCCTTTATGTCAGCTCAAACATAGTATGCTCACCAGGTATAGTCTTTTGATCGCGTCGCATCTATTTCTTTCAGGATGCCTCCCCGTAGACAACCAGCTAGAGCCCCAAGAGTTGTACGTACTGATATCCCACCGAGCAACGAGGCCTCAGTACTGGGCCCTCTTCTAGTTCAGTCACCAGCGGAGGCACCAATGGTACTACCACCCGTTGGGCCACCGATGCCACCAGCTCCAGCAGCAGGTGATGTACGCCACTTAAGCGCACTGCACGAGTTCCAGCGCTAGAGGCCACCCAAGTTCCGGGGAGAGACGGACCCACAAGAGGTTGAGGATTGGCTGGAGGCTGTGTTGAGAGTCTTTAGACTGGTAGGGACACCATCCGACTTCATACTTATCCTTACTACAAGCCTCCTTCAGGAAGTAGTAGGTAGATGGTGGAGCCTAGTGCTCCAGATGCACGATGAGGACACACTTATATGGGTGGACTTCGAGAGCCTATTCAGAGTGGAGTTTGTACCAGCCACCCTTCGAACGGTGCGAATACAAGAGTTACTGCATCTTCAGCAGGGTAGCATAACAATGGCGCAGTACTCAGCGAGGTTCACAGACCTCTCGCGCTACTCTACAGATATGGTACGAGACCCATTCTTCATGGATCGAACCTTCGATCAGGGGCTCAGACGATAGATTTGAGCTTCAGTTGTCTCCCACGGCATCCCAGCACAGATGGGGGTGTTGGAGCGAGCCCTCCTAGTGGATAGTTTCCTTCCTAAGTAGTCTCTAGTAGCAGGACCCACCACTAGCCGACATGCAGCGGAGTCTTCTGCATCAGGTAGTAGACAGATGACATAGAGGTCCAAGAGGACTAGACCTATAGGTGGTCGACCGCACGACTTAGGATCGGTAGTGCGAGGCACCCAGAGTGGAGACAGAGCCAGGAATACCAAGAATGGACAGTGTTTCTCCTGTGTCAGGCTTGGTCACATGGCACGTAACTGTCTGACCCACCATACAGACAATCAGCAGATAGATGAGGGACCTCCCAGGCAGAGGAAGTGGTTCGATCAAGGCGAAACTCAAGGAGCATGAGACTGAGGTAGAGGAGTTGTTCGTGCAGCTGGTGGTGGACGATGCTTCGAGGTGTTTCCACCACCACCACCAGGAGGTCCACCCGGACCGTACGGAATAGGTGTACATGGTAGATCACATCTTCAGGCAGCTGAATCATATGACTACGGAGTTCCAGAAGTAGGTGGATAGGGGCGAGACTAGTTCCAGTCATAGAGGCCTTTGTTCATGATGCTTCTAGCTTCGTTAATGTCGTTATTGTGGTTGCTTTTTGTCTTTGTACTTAGAGCTATAGTAATAAAAGACACTTATCCTTGTGATGTTTTCTTTCCTTCCTTTTTGTGTGGTTAATGCTAAGAGGTTCTGGTTAAAACTGTTGACTTGACCCTCACTTTCAAGATTCCTACTGGAGGAGACCCAGTGACCACACACCGATGCCGACAGTGTGACTCAACCCTTGGAGGTGAGAGTAACGGTTGGATCTCTTGGTAGTAGCATCTAGGCCTTAGTACATCATCCATGGCATGAAATAGTATCATTCATTCCAGGATTGACTGTATTAGGCAAAGAGTGTGGTTCATCCAAGGGATGAGACCAAATTTCTCTTTTCAGCAGAGGAGAAATCATAACATCTCTTGAAAATTTTAAACAAAGAAGGGTGTAGACGAGATCTTTTAAATTGGATAGTCTCACCCATAGTTCATCGAGTGAACGGTTTACAGTTTAATCCAATCATAATAGTCTCAGGTGAGTCTAATTTTAGATGAATCAGAACCTGAGACAGCATAGATGGCTTGAGTTCTTCCAGGATTATGACTTCGAGATAGTCTATACTCCGGGTAAGGGGGAACGTTGTTGTCGGATGTGCTCAGTAGGAGGACTGGTATTCAGCTAATAGGGAGAGGTGACAGAGTAGCTGGCCGCATTGCTGATATAATTTATGGACACGGATGGCACAACCTATCTACAGTCACTCATCCTTTTTCTTCAACAGAGTAGGCGCGGTGGCTTACCACCCTGGCCCTTGCACCGCAGTTTCACTGGGTGCACGACATCATCCACATATCTCAGCTGAGGATATGAATGCACGACCTATCCCACATCATCAAGCACGAGACAAATTTCATGGAGGTTCTAGTGGAGATTGAGAATCGACAGAAGTGGGTCCTATGTGTATGGTCGATACGTCTAGTGCGTGTTCGATGGCAGCACGGGAACATCCAGGAGAGCACAAGGGAGCGGGAGGCTCAGATACGAGCTCAATACCCTTTTTTGTTTCCCTAGTGTATGATATAGCTTTATATGGACGTAAAGCCCTGAGGTGGGTGTAATGTAAAGACCCTGAAATTTCAAGGAAATTTTTTTTCTTAATTATTTGGAATTTTATGAGTCTGCAGTTTCTGACGGCACCTGATTCCGAGGCCTGGTGTTCCCGGAATCAATTTTTTCTAAAAAATTTTTTTGGTACGTTCAGTAAACATACGTGTGGGTTTTTCTATCTTTTGAACCAGTGCATGGAATTGAAATTTGAGGACACCAATGAACTCTAAGTGCTGGTATTTGCCTAAGGGGACCTTTGCCGCAGTTTCGTTTGAACAGGAGGATAAGTTATTTTTTGGGGGATTTAGATTAAAATAAATAAAATTCGTAATACACAATTTTATTTATTGGTGGTGGTTATTTCCTCCCAAGGGGAGTGAGAGGTGGGTCCACACCCACATAACCTCCCATGAGAGGATAATGTGAGGTTGGGCCCACATGAACCCCTAACCTTACAACTCCCTTAAACCCCCATTAACTCCCCTTCATTAATTTTTTACAAACTCCACTCTCTTATGTAAACTCTTCACCTTCTCTTTTTAATGCCAACAACTAGGATTAATTAATTGCCACATTTAATTAATCCTTGATTCCATTTGAATTAATTTGAATTGCATGGTAATTCTTTTTAATTGTGAAAGCCTTTCTAATAATTTTCATTGGAAAATATTTGGTGGGGAGAACCTTTGGAGAATTAGAGGAGCTTCAATCTTCCACGAAGAACATCGTCCTCTCTCAATGAAGAACACTCCACGGCATGAAGAACGCTCCACGACCCGAAGGAAGTGAAGTAACTTCTTCAATCTTCTTCTTCCTTCGTGTCAAGGTAGGAGACACCGCTGCGGGGAACGTCGCCATTCACAATGGCTCTTCCTCGGACATCAACAGAATCAACACTGTTCATCCACGATGCCCGACCACCGCGACGTTTATCTTGTATGGTTCGACGACATCTGACGTCTTTTCAAGGTAGGCATTTTTTTATATATTTTCAAATATGTGATTTATACCCTCGAACATGGGCGTTTATTTGTTGAATGATTATTTGAACCACTAATGCGGTGGGTGTGGGAAAATGAACAAGTCCGGACCCACCGCCAACTTGTTCGTGATGCACGAAATGTTTAGCGATGGATGAATAGAAGGGAAACGTTTTTTTTGTGGTCGTCGCAGTGTAGAGTGGGATCCGAGAAGGCCGTAGGCACAGACGAGAGCTAAAACGGTCCACCAGAATGACTCCGAGGGCCCGTGGAAGTGAGCGCCGGTGCGGCGGCGCCGGCGACCGGAAGGCAGCGGTCGGCACCGGCTAACCGCATGGAGGTAGAGGTGGAGTCGATCCCGCGTCGCACGGGATCTAGGGAGGACAGGCAGCGCCAGCCTGGCGCCGTCATTACGCGGATCCAGGGTGTCACGTCCCCCCCCCCCCCCCCCCCCGCTCAGCCGGCTGGCCGGCCCCGACCTCACCCCGCCGTGCCTGCCCGCGCCGGCCCTGCCGGCCCGCACAGGCCGGGCTGGACCCAGACCCGTGGTGGGTTGGGCCAGGTCGGACCAGGCCCAAACTCCCCTTTTCGGACTGTTTTCGGTTAATCGCCCATAACATGAGCTACAAAACCTCCGATCGACGCACCGTCAATTTCATAGGATTCCTTGGATCAATATTGTTGTTTCAAGATATTACACTCAAGGTTTTGGTGATATTTGTGTATGTCTGGGTTGGTTCGAAACCAAAACCAACCGAGCCCTCGGAGCGGAAAAACTTACAACTTAAGGAACGGACGTCCAATTGATATGTCGTCAAATACGTTGGTTTCATTTTGTTGATACAGTTCTTTTGGAATACTCAATGTGGATTCGGATGATATTGGAGTATGGTTGGGTTGGTTTTAGCTTAAAAACCAACCGGGTCCCCGGAAGGGAAAAGACAATAACTCACAGACCGGGCGTCTGATTGACGCGCCGTCTGTTGCGTTGAGACTCCTATGACGAGGCGGTCCTTTGTGATACTTCTACATGAGACTTTGAGACACTTGTAGTATCGACCAGTATATCTTGGAGTGGATCCGCCCATAGATGAGAAGACAGAGTGCGGAGACCTAGTAGTTGTAGACCTAACGACTACTTGACCGATTTGACTCGAAGTGATTCGACTAGCCCAGGGGACGGAGCACCCAGTTTGGAAGCAGACCCACAATGGACGGAGTGCCTAGTTTGGAAGCATACCTGCAGTACCCGATAAATGGAGGACCTCTGACGGCTATTAGGGGGAGCTCCCGGTTGGGTGGCAGACCCACAGCGGACAGAGCGCTCGGTTTGGCAGTAGACCCGTGGTACTCGACAGGAGGAGTACCTCAGCAGTCTAAGGTTAGTTAGTAGCTCCTCGGAGTGGAAATAGGGCCACTATACTCAAAGAGGAGGAGTTCTCCAGTAGCCTTGGTTTCGGTAATGAAAATATTCATTTGATCTAAGCCAATGACCTTTGTGTTTTCCTCATGATTGAGATGGGTTACTTGATAACATAGATATATGTATGGGCATATACCTAAGTAAAGGTTATCTATTGAGATATTTATTTTTGGTTTATCCTTGTTGGATTTTAGTGAGACCTTGAGGGTCATGGAGTCCCTACTGAGTATCATTATACTCACCCCTGCACGGGCTATGCCCACACCTCGTTGTGTTTTATGCAGACGACAGACATCGCTGACTGAGGCAGAGTGTACAACGACTAGACGGTACCCGGAGGTGGAAAATTGGCATGATGGCACACAGAGCGGACCCATAGATGCAGAGTGCTGAGGAGGACATCTGTACCTACCCTTCATGTGGGAACCCATAGGACTATCCAGGAGCTGCTTCACTATTCAGTTGTTTTCCTTTTCAGTTGTACTTTCTTTCAGTTGTAGCTATACCTTTCTTTTGGGCTTGTATTTCCGGCCCCGTTGTACTTTCAGCACACTTTTTATACTGATTTACTTAGTTTTTTCTTCCACATGTTCTCTATTTGTGTGTGTTTACATTTTATAAAGGAAATTTCTTCTTAGTTCTAGATAATTACACCTTTGGTGCTAGTCGCTAGCCCCTGGCCTATGGAAGGAGGGCTTGGGGTAGTCACGATGTGGGCCCCAGGGGACGGGTCGTGACATATCTCACTCAGATAAATAAATAAACACAATTAATTTTTATGTATTAATCACTAAAATTAACTTTTTACAAATCATAAGATTCATGAATGAGTAATAATTCTATCCACCTATTTCTAATAATTTTCTAAAACCAATATTATTAGAAAAAGTTATACATTAATCTATAAATATCAATAGTAGTACCATTGAATCATCATTTATATTTATTCATAAAATTATTATGAACAATTAAGAAAATATTAACCAGAACATCAAATTGTCTAGTTGAAGGTGTTAAACACTCATCATCTTTCACTTTTGGGTTTAGGAAATTAGACCTTCACCGGATGCAACGAGTTATCATGTGATATATGGGTTAAACTTATTCTTAAGCAATATTAATATAATTCCTAAAATTTTAGTAAATTTTAATGAACCATAATTACTACATCATCAAAGATAATATAAACATCATTGAATACCAATACGTTTAAACAAAATTCCAAAAATTTAAAGGCATTCTTCATCAAATAACTCTTTCATACATTAAACCACTATGTTGTATTCTAATATTTTTTTCAAAAATATCTTTAATCATGTTACCTTCCTACCATAAAATTTTCAAATGTTTTATTTAATACTTTGATCTTATTTTCAACCATAAAATTATAAACCCATGGTATTATCCATAACTTTTATCTTAATGAAGACATATATACTTCAAAAATTTAACACAATAATTTAATGTTTATGATTCTTATAACAAAAATAACATTGGTAAAAATACATATACAATTTAATTCATGAATCCAGATACATAAATACTTCAATAATTTTATTTAATCACCATACCTTACTTGTTTTAGGGGTTAAATGTTATATGAATGAATTCACCTGGACAATTCCAAGGTTCCCCATATTTATAATAATGAAATAAATATTTATCCTTATGGTGGAATTTATTTCCTTATATCATATTTTTCATTTTCCATGGTAATTAATTACTTTATATGATTATTTCCATACATAAAATATTTTCTTATTCTTTTGAGTGACTATCTTTGGTGCAGCTTTCCACATTTTTGACATGATGGAAATTGACCCTCTATTATTCCCCGTTTTCCATCACTCAATATCATAGAAAACTAAATCCTTCTATTTTTTGGTGAGATTAAGTGTTTTTTAAAGTATATTAGGTTAATTATAATTTAGGATAACTCATTAGGAATAATTGAAATATCATTCTCTCTAGTAATCATCCCATTTGTTTTCTCATAGTCACCACTTGGTCCTTTATGTTCAATATTAACATGATTCCTTTGGGTTCAAACCATTGAATAAAACAAAAAATAATAGTGTGAGGCAAAATAGTCATTGTGGGAGAACCATATAATTATTAAATGTATTTAATAGTCTTGAAACCTAATTTTAAATCTAATACACATTAGGTTTGACCTAGCTAATTTGTTGTCACCATCTATTCAAATCCATCAAAATGGTTGGAAATGAAAATGTGAATTATCCAAAGCATATCCCCAAAGAGTGTCAAAATAGGAGAGAAGTATCCCCCATTATCATGTACTAAGTAATTATTCATTCATTCCAAACCCACATTTTTCATATTTATTCACACATATACATCTACTTCAAAACAACATCAACATCTAGTATTCAGACATGGACATATTTCAAAGAAAAATAACATTATCTATAACTTATCAAAACATTAGTATGTCATTATATATTAATCCTAAAATTAAATCGTAGGGTTATGTTCCATTATATATGTTTTCCTAAATATATTTCCCATGATTTATAATAAAATTCATTTGATACCAATTGTAACAACCTTGACCGCAATATCCCTAATTCGATGTCTACATAATTACATTTGAATAAGATACAAGAAATTGCATCCCGAAGGAAAAAATAATTTAGTTATATTATTAAAAAAGATTTTTTTCCCCATATTACATATGATAAGAAAAATTACCACATAATTTTATTTCAAGAATATAATTATTTTATCTAGCATATACTTTCATATCAATCATTATACACTTCCTTGATTCCTGTGAAAGGGAATAAATAATGGTGAACTCAAATTCATGGTAAGGGTTAGGTACAGTAGAAGATATCATGAATCAATAAGAATAATCAACATCAAAATCTTAATAACTAAATATTCTTCAAGTGTAAATAAATTTACTACCGTGATTAGATAAATAATAATTAATATGGAAACATAAATAGTTGGACACACATTCCACTTAAATAACAAGACTATCTTGACTTGATAAATAATAAATAGTATGTAAATGTAAATATTTAACCACATGTTCTATTTAAATAACTTTTCATAATTATTAGACGTAACAACCCGAATCTGGAGCCCCTCCACTGGTGCCCCGTACCCGGTACTCCACATGACCTCAAGCGCATTTCCCCAAATTCTGGAGGCTACCGACTAGCAGTGAGGGCCTTGGTGAGTTGGTGGGGAAACTATTCCCTCATTCGATAAGGTGTACAAGGTAAGAAAACAACAATAAACAGTGGAAGCAGTAAACAACATGCATAACAACAGAACCCAAATAGCGGAAACAATGTAGATATATGGCTATGATGACAATGATGCAGTAGGTAAAAGTATCTAAAGAAAACAACAAACACAACAATGTGCTGAAATACAACTGAAACCAAGTGAAAAAGAAAACAAAGTCAGCTCCTCAGCATCGCGAGCCACAACTCGATCCCATGCTCCCCAGCTCCAGTGAAATCAAGAACCTGAGGTAGAGGGGCGCTTGCCCTTATCTATACCTGCAGAAACATAGTATGCTTGGGCCCAAAGCATGGCCCAAATAGGGTGTGAGATACAATCCCAGTAGGCAATCACCCAGAGATTCGTGCCCAACAGTCAATGAATACATGGCATTAATAAAATAGGAAGCAGTAAACAGAAAAGCACAAGCAGCTACAATCCACAGTTCAAGCAAACAAAGTACACAAGTAAACAGCCAGTAACAATAAAGAAATCAGTTAACCCTTTGGGTAGCTCTCACAGCCTAACCCCTATAGTTCAACCTATAGTACTAGCAACCCTCTGGGAGGCACACAGAGTCTCACTTCTCTGGTTCAGCTACGTAATTAAGCAGACTCTCTAAGGAAGCACTCACCTTCAATTCCTCCTATAGACTCATATCGTGCTAAAGGCTCTCTGGGGAAGCACTCAACACATATTCCCCCTGTGGCCCGCGTCGTGGAACTACAGACTCTCTGAGGAAGTACTCAATGTCAATCCCCCTAATAGTCTCGCATCATAATTAAAAGTCACTCTGGAGAATCCCTTCCGTCAATTCTCCCTTTGGTCTACTACTCTAGATTCTCATAGTCCTGAGTGAAAGATTAAATATGCTAGGCACATGTACATCATCCAAGTAAACCTGAAAAAAATACTTGGCCATCAACTAAGGCTCAACAGCATATCTAAAAGATAGTTCCACTATCCTATAAAAAGGTATGGCAACAGGAAAAACACCTAAAAAGAAAAACAAGCATGGAAAAGAAACATGAGAACAAAATAAATTAATCTACTCACAAGAAATAACCTCTACTAAAATAATCAAGAAAAGAAGGCATACCGCAAGGGAAAAACAGGAAACACGCAATACCCCGTTCAAGGGTATTGGTGGAATTTTCACATAATATTCATCAACTTTCTACGGAAAAGAACAAACCACCTACCTCGATCCTAGGAGATCAATATACGTGAACATCGATGACAGATTCCTCCAAGAATGATGAAGATCTGAGAAAACACACAAAACGTTCATCCCACGATAACATGAAAATGAGGAGGAATCAAGAAACATGGATAAATCAGAAGGAAGGACTCACCGCTACGATTCAAACTCAATAGACCATTCTCGAATCGGAGAACGGATGGCGAGGTGGGAGATCGAGGAAGATTTGGTCGTACGGTCACTCTCGGGCAGACGAAATCTGGAGAAGAAGATGAATTCAGGAGTTAGGCGTGACCCCAGTCCGTTTAATGAAAAAAAAAAAGAAAAATACACGGCGTGTACTTCTTGAGTACACGGTTTTTACTTCATTTTTCCATACTCCTCTTTAACCGGCCTCCACCTCACCCTTAAACAGCGTGTGTGTGGACCAGACACAGCCAGCACATGGCTTCGAGCCAAAAAAGAGTACATGGCGTGTACTTAGAAAGTACATGGTGTGTACTTTGAAAATTTCTAGAAAATTTATTTTCCTTAAAAACTATAGAAAAAGGGAAAACATACCTGAACTAAGATCCAGGTTCCTACAAACTTCCCCCCTTAAAGAAAATCATCCACAAATTTCCTTAACGAGGCAGAGAAAAATAAACCCCGAATAGCTTCGGGCACTGCAATCATACATTGGCCTCCCTCTCCCAGGTCTCATCCTGTACTTGCTCGTGCTGCTATAGCTCTTGTACTAGAGGAACATACCGCCCGTGGAGAACCTTCGTACTGCGATCAACAATCCAGATAAGATGCTCCTCGAATGACGCATCCGCTTTAAGCTCGACTTCCTCAGGTGGAAGGACATGACATGGGTCTGAAAAGTAACATCGGAGCTGAGATACATGGAAGACGTCGTGCATGGCCTGATACCTCTACGGTGGTCGTAACCGATAGGCGACTGACCCACCTCTCTCCAACACCTCAAAAGGCCCGACGTACTGTGGTGAAGGCTTAACCTGTCTCCGAATCCTTTTGTGTCCCAACCTCGGTGCGACACGTAGGAAAACCTGATCACTGACCTCGAACTCCATAGGACGTATCCGCTGCTCGTCATAAGAATTCTGTCGAGACTGCGCTGTAGCCATCCTCTTCCAAATCAGATCTATCTGCTTTGAGGTCTCTTGAACAAGACGAGGTCCCAGTATTGTTGCCTCTCCTGCCTCCAGCCAGCATAGGGGTGATCAGCATGGCCTACCATACAAAGCCTCGTATGGCGCCATCTGAATGGTCACCTGGAAACTATTGTTGTAGGCGAACTCCATCAGAGGGATATGCTTTTCCCAAGAACTGCCAAAGTTTAGAATGCATGCTTGGATCATATCCTCAAGCACCTGGATCGTGCGCCCGGACTGGCCATCAGTCTAGGGATGGTAAGCTGTACTCAAAAGTACATGTGTACCCAAGGCTTTTTGAAGTCCCTGCCAGAACTGAGAGGTAAAGCGCGCGTCCCTGTCAGAAACAATGGAGTGGGGAACTCCATGCAGATGAACGATCTCTCGGATGTAAAGTCGTCCCAGATCATCAATATTTAAGGTCTCTTTGATTGGAAATATGTGAGAAACCTTCATAAGCCTGTCGACGAAAATCCAAACAACATCGTTCCCTCGAGGCGACCTCAGCAACCCAGTCACGAAGTCCATCGCGACGTCATTCCATTTCAACTCCGTAATGGGTAACTGCTATAAAAGGACTTCTTTTCACTGATGCTCTGCTTTCACCTCCTGGCAAGTAGAACATCTCATGACAAAACCAGCAACATTATTCTTCATACCTGGCCACCAATATTGGTGAAGAAGGTCCCTATACATCTTGGTGATTCCAGGATCAACTGCCCAAATAGAGGAATGGAAATCCCACATCAGCTCCTTGCGTATGTCTGCTGGCACCCATACGCATCCCTAGAAATGCAAGATCGCATCCTCACCCACTGTCCATCCAGTAAGAGGGTCCCCTCCTGACACACTCTCCCGTAGGACTATGCCTTCTGAGTCTGATAGTTGCCTCATCCCTACCCGATCAGGTAGTGTAGAGGTAATAGCTACAGAAGATAGGAAAGTCTGTCCACGTCTGTCATGCACTTCCAGATGCATTTCAGAGAACAGAGCCATTAGCTGCCTCTCACTGCTGGCCTCCTGAACTGCCTGAACCTGAGTTCTCCTTCTAAACGAATCTACCACGGCATTTCCCTTTCCCTTCTTATAGGCAAGCTCGAAGTCAAAAGACTGAAGATACTCGACCCACCTGCGCTGCCTCAGATTCAGATCATGCTAACTGAAGATATACTTAAGACTCTTGTGGTTAGTGAAGACCTCAAAGTGCTCTCCCAGAAGATAGTGTCTCCAAAAGCGCAAGGAATGAACAACAGATGGCAACTCCAGATCGTGCATAGGGAAGTTCCTCTCATGTGGCCTCAACTGCCAAGACTCTTACGCAACGACTCCATCTCCCTGCATAAGCACAAATCCTAGCTCAATACTTGAAGCATCATAGTAGACTATATAGTTCTTACCTGGATATGGAAAGACTAATATCGGTGTCGACGTCAACCTCCCTTTCTGATCCTGAATGGCTGACTCACAAGAATCTAACCATAATAACTTCACCCCCTTCTTGGTCAGACCTGTCAAAGTTGCTGCTTGATGAGAAAAGTCCAGAATGAAGCGTCTATAGTATCCAGCCAGCCCTAGGAAAATCCATACCTCAAAGACGTTCATTGGATCCTCCCAGGAAACTATAGCTCTTACTTTCTTTGGGTCCACTGATACTCCTTCCTATGAGATGACGTGACCTAAGAAGTGAATCTGATCCATCCAGAAGTGGCACCTCAAGAGTTTAGCATAAATCCAATGCTCTCTCAGTGTACTCAAAATGATCTCAAGATGTGTGGCATGGTCGTGTAGAGTGTGAGAGTACACCAAGATATCATCCACGTAGACCACAAAGAAGGAGTCCAAGTAAGGATAGAACACACAGTTCATCAGTGCCATGAAAACTGCAAGTGTGTTCGTGAGACCGAACTACATGACTATATACTTGTATAGACCATATCTTCTCCTGAAGGCTGTCAGAGGTATATCTGATTGTCTAACATGCAACTGATGATAACCAGACCTCAAGTCGATCTTCGAGAATACACGGGCTCTTCAAAGCTGATCGAAAAGGTCATAGATCCTCAGCAAAGGATATCGGTTCTTGACCATCAACTGGTTCAGCTTTCGATAAGCCACACAAACCCGAAGGGTACCGTCTAACTTATTCGCAAACAGGATAGGAGAACCCCAAGGAGAAGTACTGGGTCGGATGAAACCTTTAGCATGTAGTTCCTCCAACTACTTCTTGAGCTCCTACAACTTGGGTGTGGCTATCCTAAAGGGATGAATGGACACTGGTGCCACTCTTGGAAAGATCTCAATAGAGAAGTATACCTCACGCTCCGGAGGCGAACCTGAAAATTCCTCTGGAAAGACATCCCTGAAATAATCCACCACTGGAGGAAAGTCCCACTGTGGAGTCCCCTGATAATCCAGATATAGACGAGTAATTTGGGCCGTCACTCCTCCTATCCAAAGATGCTCAAGTACCGCACGGCTCACCCAAACGTCCCATTCACCTCTATGAAGAAAATGTTCACCCTATGGTGAGACGAAACTGACTCTGCGGCGATAACAGTCAATGACTGCCAAGAAGGGAATCAACCAGTCCATGCCAAGGATGACATCATAGCCTGTCATCTATAGGACATAGAGAACCCATAAGAAGCGATACCCTGCAACCTCGAGAGGGCACTCTCTGCACTAGTGCACACTAGATGTCCTCGTTACCAAAGGTGTGTCTAGTGTCAACGAGTCGGCAGAAGAAAATATATAGAGTCCAAGGCTCTCCATGAAAGAAAAAGAGATAAAGAAATGCATAGCACCAATATCGAAAAGGGATGAAGATAAAACAGAGGCTACTAAAATCGTACCTCATACAGTAGAAGGGTCAAGATCCTGCTCTTGATAAGTCTGCTCCACGATGAAATACTGGCATGTACCGTGGCCCTCCGCCCCTGGTTGACCACTCTTAGCTGAACCTCCCTGCTGGTGCTGAGGAACTAGTGGCTGACTGCCACGGCCTCGACCTCCACGTCAGCCCGAACGGCCAAAATAACTCCAGTTCCCGACTGGTGAGAAACTGGTGGGGCTGCTCCTAAACAAGGAGTCATGGAAGAACCTCGGTCACTAGCTGCTGGTGAGAAAACCAGATAGACATGCTAAATGTGACCCATATTGCCGCATGATCGGTACTCCACGGGGTCTCTATGGCACTATGGCCTCGTGGGCCCTATCTGGCCGCACTGGTAGCATGTCACCTGGCTTCCTGATGATGCGCCTTGCTTCCTCGAATCACCATGCGTAGGCTCCCTATGGCGCTTCATGCTGTCATCTGGAGGAAAGATAACTCTGGAAGCAGAACCTCCTTGGCTCGCAGCTCCGGAGTCTCTCAGATTGTTCTGCAATCAGTTCTTGGTTGACGATGGAAGTAATGCATGTCAGTTGGAAGATGTTCACCTGCGAGCGGATCTCCTGCCTGAGTCCATCCTCAAACTTCCTCGCCAAGAACACCCCACTTCCATCCCGGAGGGGTGTGAAACGTTTTAGCTCAGTGAAATGAGAGGAATACTCCATGACAGATAGAGTAACCTACTCTAAACTCATGAACTCCCAGGCTCGGTCGGCCCTCAGGGTCTCCGGGTAGAAGTAGTCATAGAACACACACTGGAACTCCTCCCAAGTCATAGCCTGCTGTTGACTCGCCTGTGAGACCACGTCCCACCACATCATGGAAGATTCCCGGAGCATGTAGGTGGTGAGATTGACCCGCCTCTCTGGAGGCATCTCCAGATGCTCGAAGATAGTCAGAATGGCTTCCAACCATGGCTCTGCAGCCTGAGGTCCTCCCTCCCACGAGAACGTGGGAGGATGCTGCTGCTGAAAGACCCAAGTCAAGTCTGCCATGGACGTGGAAAGAGGCGGTGCTCCCTGGAAGGCCTGTATCATCCTCATGAAACCTTCCCTAAACTGCGCATCCGTGTCCGCAACTGGTACAACAACCAGTGCCTGGGCTGGCTCGGCTGGGGGATTGGCAGGAAGTCCCTGATCAACCCTATCTGGCATCTGATCTCTGCCTGAAGACAGGCGTACGACCAGAGGATGTCTCGGAGGAATAGCTCCGAAAGATCAAAAGTACACCTTAGATCAGAAAAACAAGGATAGAGATCACAAGGGTACAAAATGGGAATAGGGGGAGAAAAACATAAAAGACTGAAAAACACAACTATACGGTGTGTCTTTTTAAGCCACTAACATGGGCATGTACTCCTACCCTAAAAGTTGTGTACACCTCAAACTACACGGCGTGTTGACCCCAACACACGGCGTGTACAAGAAAACTTTCCCCCTGCCTGATTCTCTTCACACGGCTAACCCACATGGTCCGACTTAACCCAAGACCACACGGCGTATTCTAAACAAACACAGTGTGTACTAGAGAATGCTTCGGCGGCCCGTGTTGTTATGAACATGGTCGTCTACACAACTGGACCTTACACGGTGTGCTTCAAACAAACACAGCGTGTATAGGTGAAGGTGACACCGTCCCGTGTTGTTCGTGACATGGCCAAGTACCTTGACACGACTGCACGGCGTGTTCTGGACAAACACGGTGTGTGGAAAAGAACGTAAAGTATGCCCGTGTTGTTCGTGACACGGCCGGGTACCTGGATATGACTACACGGCGTGTTCCCTCTGGACACGACGTGCTCTACCAGTGCTTCCCCAAACAGTGTTGTTAGTGACATGGTCGGGTCCACGGATCCGAAATTACACGGCGTGTACCTACCCTAAACGGCATGTTCCTGAAGTTACTTTTACCACACCGTGTTCTTCCCACATGGTTAGTGACACGGCATGAAAACTACACATCGTGTTCTCAAAAATTACATGCCGTGTATTCTGGGTTTTTCTGTGTAGTAACTCAGAAACTGTAGAGAATTCCAAAAACACTAAAAATAAGGTGAAAAAAGTGCCAAATTCTGATCTATGAGGGGCCATTACACCTCAAGAACCAAAATTTGGAGTTCACTTTAGGCAAGGAACAAAAAACAGTTTTCTAACATAACAGCATAGAATCTGTCAAGAAACTATCACAACCACGTGCATAATCTACATAAATTCTATCACAATAGCATGAAATCTCTAATTCACCCTCGATCGCATGGAAAGAATGAATGTCCTGTGATTTCTAAAAGTGCCTACATGATGCATGAGACGGAATACCCTCATATCATCGGGTTGCGACAGAATTAGAATCACAAAATCAAAACAATAATAGAACAAGTCATGTGAATCACTCTAGGTGAAATCAGATCGACCATAAAATCTCAAAACCCACAAAAACTGCAATTAACGAGGTAGTATGGCCTTTCCCTGTACACGGGTTAGCTACTCCCGAGATTAGCTTTATGCCATGTACCGAATCCATCCTATCCCTGGCTAAGGTCTCCAAATAGAAAGCAATAGAAAAGAACTCATCTGATACCACTTTGTAACGACCCGAATCTGGAGCCCCTCCACTGGTTCCCCATACCCGGTACGCCACATGACCTCAAGGGAGTTTCCCCAAATGCCAGAGGCTGCCGACTAGCAGCGAGGGCCTTGGTGGGTCAGTGGGGAAACTATGCCCTCATTTGGTAAGGTATACAAGGTAATAAAACAACAATAAACAGCGGAAGCCGTAAACAACATGCATAGCAACAGAACTCTAATAGCGGAAACAATGTAGATATATGGCTATGATGACAATGATGCAGCAGGTACAAGTATCTAAGGAAAACAACAAACACAACAACGTGTAGAAATACAACTGAAACCAAATGAAAAAGAAATCAAAGTCAGCTCCTCAGTATCGCGAGCCACGGCTCGGTCCCATGCTCACCAGCTCCAGTGCAATCAAGAACCTGAGGTAGAAGGGTTCTTTCCCTTATCTATACCTACATCAACATAGTCTTATTGTGCCCAAAAGCATGGCCCAAACATGGTGTGAGATACAATACCAGTAAGAAATCACCCAGATATTTGTGCCAAACAATCAATGAATACATCGCAGTAATAAAACAAGAACCAGTAAACAGAAAAACACAAGTAGCTACAATCCACAGTTCTAGCAAACAAAGTACAACAAGTAAACAGCCAGCAATAGTAAAGAAAATATGTAACCCTCTGGGTAGCTCTGATAGCCTAACCCCTATGGTTCAACCTATAGTACTAACAACCCTCTTGAAGGCACACACAGTCTTACTCTACTGGTTCAGCTACATAATTAAGCAGACTCTCTGGGGAAGCACTCACCATCAATTTCCCTTCTAGTCTTGTAACTTGATAAAGGCTCTCTGGGGAAGTACTCAACATCTATTCCCCATGTGGCTCACGTTGTGGAACTACAGAATCTCTGAGGAAGCACTCAACATCAATTCCCCCTATATACTCTCATAATAATTATAGGACACTCTGGAGAATCCCTTACATCAATTCTCCATTTGGTATACTACTCTAGGTTCTCACAGTCCTAAGTGAAAGATTAAATATGCTCGGCACGCGTACATCATCCTAGTATACCTCAAAAAACTACTTGGATATCAACTAAGGCTCAACAACATATAAAAAAGACATTTCCACTATCCTACAACAAGGTATGGCAACAGGAAAAACACCCAACAGGAAAAAAAAGCATGACAAAGCAACCTGAGAAGAAAATAAATTACTCTACTCACAAGCAATAACCTATACTAAAACAATCAAGCAAAGTAGGAAAACAACAGGGGGAAAACAGGAAACACGCAATACCTCGTTCAAGGGTATTGGTGGAATTTGCACATAATATTCATCAACATTCTACGGAAAAGCACAAACCACCTACCTCGATCCTAGGAGATCGATATACGTGAACCTCGATGATAGATTACTTCTAGAATGACGAAGATCTGATAAAACACACAAAACGTTCATCCCACGATAACTTGGAAACGAGGATTAATCAAGAAACAAGGCTAAAGAAAAAGGAAGGAATCACTGTTGTGATTCCAATGCAATCGACCATACTCGAATCAGAGAACGGACGACAAGGCGGGATCTCAGGGAAGATTCGGCCATACGGTCGCTCCAGGGCGGACGAAATCTTGAGAAGAAGATGAATTCGGGAGTTAGGCGTGACCCCGGCCCGTTTAATGAAAAAAAAAAAGAAAAATACACGGTGTGTACTTCAGTTTTCCGTACTCCGCTTTAACCGGCCTCCAACTCACACTTACACACTGTGTGTGTGGGCCGGACATGGTCAGTACATGTCTTCTTGTCGGGAAAGAGTACACGGCGTGTCCTCAGAAAGTACACGGTGTTTACTTTGAAAATTTCCAGAAAATTTATTTTCCTTAAAAACTTCAAAAAAAGGGAAAACATACCCGAACGAAGATCCAGGTTCTTACATTAGATAATGAATAATAAAAATGGAAAGTTAAATAATTGAACACGCATGCCATTTAAATGGATTTACAATCATAATTAGATCAGTAATATTCAATATTCAAATATAAATAACCGAACACACATTCTATTTAAATAACCTGACTATCATGATAAAAAAATTAATAATTAATATGTAAATTTTTATAAATAAGAAAGAATTCTATTTAAATAAAAATAAAATCATGAATAGATAATTAATAATCAATATGGAAATGGAAATAATAGAACAAATATTCCATATAAATAACATGACTATGATGATTATATAAGGACTAGAAAATATGTAAAGTTAAATATCTAAACAAATATTCCATTTAAATAATTGAAATTAAAACACAAAATACCATTATTTATGAAGTATTCTGGATGGTACATGTAATAGGTGTGGCATATACACCATATAAAAAAATTATGTGCATACCATTACAATATGCCTCAATAAAGGGAAGTTGAGACAAAGACACTTACCTTATGCTTCCTTTTGGTTGAACATGATTTAAACTACTGTATAATGGTTTCATGTATGGTATTAATTTATATAAAAACCATATTAATATTTATAATATCATATATAATCATTTTATAATTCCTTATCCCTCCTTTGTTAATAATATATCATTATTAATATTGTTTTTTATGGCAATTTTTTAGTTTTATCATGCAGGTTTTAACATTAATGTTCTAGTTATTGAGAATATTATATAGTTACATCATATCGAGAATGATATTAATGTTATCAATATAATTTATATTTATTAGATACAATTTTAGAATCATTATCACAATTTGAACATGGATAATGGATCATAACACTTTGTGGAGATGGTAGGCCATACATACGCACAAGAGACATTGTCATGTCATTAACAAGTCAAAGTGTATGTAAATAGAAAATATAATATTTTTCCAAATATATATCATTTATATATGTCAAATTACGACATTAAACATATCCTTATTACATTCCAGGTAAAACCAATGTTAAAAGTGAATCGCATTGCTTTGTTAGGTGGTAGTCTGGCGTACCCACGAGCGACATCGTCATAATTTAAACATCATCGAATGAAAGAAGTTATATGTGATAATATATTTATATAAGTATAATGTTATCATATATATATATATATTAAATCCCTCATTATATAAAATTGTGAGATGAATTTGTGGAGAATAAGATACATCAGTTTGTGAGGTGGTAGTCCACTATATACAGGAATGACAATTTCGTTTCCCATTTGATAGTTAAGAATATAAATAATTGTGATTAAATTGAAATAATAAAATATAATTTCATATGATATATTGGTGCTTTTATACTATCATTATTGAATGATATTTTAATGAGGTGGAAGAAGAAATGAAAGAAAAAATATCTTCTAATAATGTTACCTCTTCTTCAGATAACCTCTTTAGGTTTTCACCAAATGCATTACTAGGATGGGTATATTATCAATATAAGGTATATATGATGTTTATTTGGGGCATAAAAAATTAATTTTTTCAAGAAATTTCATAATCACATTTCTATGGAAGTGTGAAGAGGGTAGGAGAGGGGTGGCCTTTTATAAGTTGGGGAGAATACACACATGTATTTTTTTCGAAAAGAATTAATAAAAACCATGTTTTTATCATGATAAATCCTAATAAAATAGGTCATTTTCAAACATTATAGGTTTTAGGGTGGAAATATTTCTATAAAATGGGCGTCAGAAATGTATTTATTTCATTTTAAATATACCATTTTTAGTTTAACCCTCAGTAAATCTGTTTTTACCTTAACCACAATAATAATTTTTTATTGCTATTAATATTCATAATGATAAAAAATTAATTTTAAATTATTATATAGTATAACTTTTTATTTTTCAAAATATCGAATAAATTTTTCAAATTTCAACTTATCTATTTGGAAGAATTCAGTTTATAATTATACTCATAGACGTGATGAAAAAGAGAGTTTCAAAAAAGAAAACTCTGATAAAGAAAAGAATGTTTTAGTATCAAAATTCAAAAAGAAATTTTTATAATAAAAAATATTAGCTAAGTTTTAATAAAATTTTACTAATTTTACTTTAAACCCAATTTAAAATATAATTTAAGTGTTTATATAACATAAAAAATTGGGTAGTTTTCAATGAGAATAAATATTTTTACTATTCATTGTAAAACGAAAAATCTAATAAAAATAGCATAAAATCATCCAATGATTAAATTTATATATTAAATAAATAAATTAAGAATATATTTTTCAAAAAAATTATATAAATTTATTAAAAAATAATTTTTGTATGTGTGTAAAAATAATGGCTAAGTCACCTTTCAGAAAAATATAGTTTTTTGAAAATATTTATTTTCCTTTCAAATACATATAAATTTATTTGTAATAAACATAAAATAATGAATTTCTTTATACACGTTTGGACTATTTATTTTTCATAATTTAGTTATTAATATTCATTCTCACTTATTTAATGGCTATGATATAATGATATGTGATATTGTGGTTCATTTGGACTCAGGGTTGTGTGTTCCGAAAGCTATCAAAGAGAACAATTTTAATTAATAATAAATATAACAGAAAATATCAGGGTGTTACATTCTTTTCAATGATTGTTTCATAAGTCATATATACAATTAAACCAAATTTTATTCTTTTAAAAATCTCAATGTTGTACATTCTCCCTAACTTTAATAAATTACATCCATTCAATTTTAAATGGTGCTTGGAAGTCAAAGGGTTTTCGATTTGAAAATTACATTTAAAAAACATGCATCATAGAAGGGTAAATAAATCCCTCATAAATATGAAAATATAAATATTAAATTTCATTTCAAATAATAAATAAACAGTTTTTTGAGTAGGAGAACATAGGTGAGATGTAATGGAATGGACATAAAAGAAAATTCTAATTCCCAAATAATGATAGAGGTTGATAGCTGTCATTGATAATAAGATGATTAATGACCAAGATAATTTAAAAAACTACAAAAAAATAAATTAGTTATTAGTAAAATACCCTTGATTCATCATATATGATGGTAATAGGATAATATTTTTATTTCATGATCATTTTTCGAAGTTTGATTAATTATTAAACATTATATGAATATAAGTAAATATACATACTTGATATATTTTTATTTCATAATCACAATTTCATCCTTTGGTTGTTCTTTAATCAATTTCAACTTTAACTTTAACTCCATGAAATTAATATCCAAAATAAAATTCTAGGAATGAAGCACTAAAATTAAATTTTAATGTATCATAATATCTATGAATGTGTGACATGTCTTTCCACTAGTTTTTAAAAAATTTCCAAAACCAATATGGTTATCACAAGTTATTAATTAATATCTAAACCTAAATAACTGAACCACTAGTTCATCATTAATATTTATTCCTCAAATAGTTTTCTAAATTAAATATTTACAAGAACATCATATATTCTATGGATAGTTCTAAAACATTATCATCATTTAGTTGCGGGTTTTAGCCATGTGGCCTTTGTTGGATGCAACGGGTTGTGACCTGATACAGGGATTTTCACCCAGTACATGAGTTATCCTTTTTATAAAACCATATTAATATAACTCATATAATATTCCCAAATTGTGATGGCCCATAATTACAAGAACATAAATGATATTATAAATTTTAGTGGTTTCTAATAACTTTATTCCTATGTATAAAAATGGTTGTGGAATTGTTAATCAAGTAACTCTTTCACACTCAAAACGAATAGATTTTCATCCAAGAGATTTTTTCAAAAATTTACTATAATCATGTTAAATTCCTATTTTTTTCAACATAATTTTTTATGAATTTAAACTTATGATCAACCATAAAATCATAAACTTTGGATGGTATCCATTACTATTATATTAATTAATACATATATGATTCTAAAAATTCACATAATATTTAGATGTTTCGTGTATCTTATAACCCAAATACCATTAGTAAAAACAATTATACAATATTATCATGAAATTTCAATACATAAATACATAAAATATATTATTTAAACATATTACCTTCTATATTATTGTTATTAACCTTTAGAAGAGGGAATTTAATCAAATAATAACCAGGTTCCCATTATTTATTAAAATTTCCTATAAGTGCATCCATAAGATCAAATTTATTTCTTTCAATTGTATTCAATAATTTTCCTTGGAAATTAATTTCCTTAGGACCATATTTTACCCACATAAAACATTTTCCATTTCCATTGAGGCACCTTCCTTGGTGTCTCAATCTAGGTTTTTGATATAAAGGAAATTAATAATTTTTTCCTCCATGGTTTCTATCACTCAATATCATGGAGAACACCTTCCATCAATTCATTAGTTAATCAGAGAATTAATTAATGTATTTATTATTAATCATATATTATGATAACAAATTATGAAAAATTATTTTATATTTCACTCTATTAATCATCACTTTTGATTTCCCATAGTCACCAATTTTTGCTTCAGGATCAGTGTGAACATGATTCATTTGGGTTAAAACCATTTAATAAAACCGGAATGAAAAGTGAGACATACAATAATCATAGAGGGAAAATGATATAATAATTTATCAAATGTATAATTCATGAAAAAATCTTTATTAAATATGACACCTTATTATTACCCTCGAATATTATTTTTCATTATCTATTCAAGTCCTTCTTAATAAGTACTTATGAAAATGTAAATTATCCAATGTATTTTCCTGAGGGATATAAAACTAGGTTTGCAGGTTTGACCATTTTCATGTACTAGGAAATGCTTGAGTCCAACCTTACATTTCTTTTTCAGTGTTTTTACCCAAAAATATAATAATACCAGAACCAAATAAACTTCAAGTATCTAGATAGTAATGAATTTGTAGGAAAACCCTCATAATCTCAAACATACCAAAGCTTTAGGATGATCTTTTATACTTATCCTCATAGGGTATCATAGGGTTTTGTTTGATAATATTATTTTATATAAATTTAGTTTCAAAAGATTATACTAAACAATGTTTTATATTTTCTTTAACAACCTTGACATCAATAGCCCAAAACTGATGTTTATTTTATCACATTTTCATAAGATACAAGGAATCACCTCCTGAAGTAGAAAATTGTTTAGTAGTTGTAGCAAACTATATATACACATGGTTGAAATATTACATTTTATAAGAAATATTATAACATATTTTTTATAATATTATTATTTCCACTAGAAAAATCATTTCATATCAGTCATTGTAGTCTTTCTAGACTCTAGGGAAAATAGAAACAATAGGGTAAGTGAAAATCCTCATTAAGGGTTATGTATAGTGGAATATTTTATAAATAAATATTCATAATAAAAATGTAAATGAAAATAACTAAACTAACATTCCATTTAAATAATTTGACTACTATGATTAAATATGAAATAACCAATATAGTAAGAAAAATAACTGAAAAATAATTCTCTCTGAATAAAATTACTATCAAGATTTGATAAAAGATAATCAATATGGAAAGGTAAACAACAGAACTGATATTAAATATAAATAACATGAATATAATGATTATAAAAGTAACATCCAACTTGTAATGGTAAATAATTTAACACACATTTCACTTAAATAACATGACTATCATCATTAGATAAGGAATATTCAATATGGAAAGGTAAATAAATGAACAAACATTCCATTTAAATAACTCAAATTTAAGCATAAAATACCATGATGTTTGAAGGATTCATTATATTACATGTTAAAGGGGATGTATGTCTATATTTAAAATAAATTGTGTTCATAACATTACAGCATTATTCAATTAAGGGAAATTGAGATGAAGTCCCTTACATCATGATTCCTTTTGGATAAACATGTTTAAACATATTATATAATTGTTTTAATCATTTATTTAATATATACCTGAAGTATATTCATATTAATAATATGATATATGATCCTTTTATAACATCTTATCACTCGTTTATTAATAATCATTCATTATTACTATTTTCTGAGTGATAACTATTTTCCTCTCATGAATGTTTTAATGTGAATGTTCTAATTCCTGAGAATAATAAATAGTAATATAATCTCACAAATTAAATTATTGTTAAATATAACAATTTTTTATTATAGACAATTTATAATCATTATTGAAATTTTAACATGGATAATGGGTCACATTTCATCTTGGAGATGGTAGGTCGTACGTACGGATGAATGAGGTTATCATTCCCTTAACAGGTAAAATGTATAGAAATAACTGATATAATAATTTAAATAATCATAAAATTATATATATATATATATTATTTACATTCATTATATTAATCCTTATTACATTACATGTGAATTATATGTGATAAACTAATAACATCGCTTCGCAAGGTGATAGTCTGCCTTAGAAACATGAATCATTATAAAATTTTAAATAGCACGGGATTTGAGAAGTTATATGTTATATTATAATATCATGATTATAATATTATCCTAAAAATTATATATACACATTATATCCTCTATTTTATATAGTTATGAGATATTTTTTTTGGAATGACTTTTATATCAGTTTGCAAGGTGGTTGTCCACCGTACACATGATCCCAGATTTTGTTTCCCATTTGATTGATGATGATATGATTAAAGGTTTTTTCATTAAATAATAACCTCTCATTTTTTGTTACATGCATATTTCATTACTAAATCATAATTTAATAATATTTTCAGAAGGCGTAGGAATATGTAAAATAAGAACGATGGTTTTAGAATACTACATCTTCTCCAGATGACCTATTTAGGTTTGAACCTAAATCATTTCTAGTTTTTATTTATGATAAATATAATTATCTATGATGTTTTTAGAAGATTAATAATGTCTTTTTTAGTAATTTCCCAAAAAAATTGACTTTGTGAGTGTTAATAAGTGAGGGGTTGTGGCCTTTCATAAGAGGGGTATATGACACGCATGAAATTTCTAAAAAGAATCATTAACAGTAAATTATTTCCATGTTCAACTACAAATAATGGGTAATTATCATCACTTATAGGTTATAAGGTCATAATATTTCCATAAAATTGGTTTTATAGAAGTTGATATTCCATTTTAACTCTTCAAATTTCAGTTTAACACCCCAGTAAAAGAGTATTTACCTTAACTATGTTAATTAATTTTAACTAATTTTACGATGCATAATAGTAAACGATTATGTTTAGCTTATAAGGTAGTATTAATTTTTATGATTTATATTCTAGAATCAATTTTTTGAAAATTTAATTCACAGAAGTGGTAGAACACAATTCAAAATTATTCCTATAGATGTGATGAAAATTCTGGTTTCCAATGAAATTGTTTTCCTAAGAATAGAATGTGGTAATATCAAAATTCAATTTGATGTTGTTTATAATGATGTAAGTTATTTAAAATTTTATTTATTTTAATATATTTCACTTCAAAATCAACTGAAAATATTTTATAACTAATTAAATAGTTTAATCAAAATGATAGTTTTCAATAAAAATCAGTATTATTCACTATTCATTAATAAATGAAACATTTTTTAAAAAATTAAAAATTTAATCCTAATATAATTTTAATATTATGATTTAAAAAACTAATTTTATTTTTTAATCTATAATTTATAAATATGTAAAAAGTTAATTTTATATTGTGCTCACAATGCACGACTACACCTCCTTTTATAAAAATATAGGTTTTTTAGAAAATATTTCATTTTCTTTCAAATGGTTCCTAGTTTGTTTATAATAAATATATAACCAATAAATTTATTTATATATATTTAAATCACATACGTTTAATAATTAATTTATTATTATTCGTTCAATTCAATTTAATATATTTTTTATAACAATATACTATATTACAGTCTATTTAGATTCAGGGTTGTGTGTTCTTTAAGCTATTAAAGAGATAAATTTTATATAAAAAGAAATTTATAAAAGTGTATTAGGGTGTCAAATTATAGTCTAATATTTTTTATTCATATTAAATATTCTATCAAACCCAATAGACTTCTTTTGAAAATCTATGGGTGTTGCAATTTATTTTTCTTATTCTCTTTATGTGATTATCCCAACGGGCGATCGATCATGTATCACTGTATTTATACATTTCATTTTATTGAAGAAAGTGTAATGTATTATTCATGTATAATATAATATGTGTGATGAATAGTTGTTTATTTTATGATTTTCTAATACAATATATGGGTATATATTCCCCATGATAACTGTTTATAACCCTGTTTCTAGTCAGCTGTCTCTGAAATACTGGGACGCACACCAGAGGACACATGGTGACCAATCCTATCACTATCCAAAGTGATCAGTGAATGGAAATAAGAAAGTTTTATATGAGATCTTATTATTTTTACTATTATTTTTATTATGGTACATTAAAAATACATTAATCTTTCAGTGTGTATGATGTACCTACATGTTGTTCATTATGAAAGAAGAAAACACTGGAGTGAAAATGGAAAGAGACGCACTAGATTGACAGGGTACAACCCATAAATGGAAGCCTAATAAAAATTTTAGTCTTCACACAATAAGAAATTTCCTTTCAAACATTCATAAAAATAAACATTAAAAAATTATTTCAATTTTTTAAATAAAGACTCTAGGCCCTTGAAGAAGTTCAGCCGTACTAGCAAGACATTTTGAGTAGGAAGACGTTATATTAGATCTTATTTTCCCATACATGTGAGCTAAAAATATTATATATACACTTTCATTAAAAGAAATACCACATATTCACATTAATTGGGTACTCAATTAAAGTGAGCATATTCACAATCCATTTTCTGTCATATCCCTTTATACGGATAGTGAATATAATACATGGTATCGTAACTTAATGCACCCATGAACCCATCTGTAATGTCCTCTTCTTCAAAATATTCACTTAATACATTATGGGTTTTAATTACCATTAAAATTTAATGTATATTTTCATTGAGTATACATGACTATAAAACGAAAACAGTACTCATTAATGATATAGGTGACACACACACACAACTTTCTAACTTGATGAATGTTTTTAACCTCTGATTATGGTCCTCTAACAAAATTCACCCCACGGAATACAATAGTGGAACCCTTCAGTCAAATTTATATTTTATTCATTCTTATCTTTATTGTTTCCCCCCATCATCAATCGATCCAAATATCACAAGTTATCAATTATAAATTTCATAATCAATATTTTATGTAGATTCATATACATTCATTATTATTCACTTATGAGTCATACCCATGTACAAGGAAAAATTATAACATCCCATGCTTATAAAACATTATATCCATGTATGACATATTTGTGAAGAATAAAGAATCATGAGTTGGTACACTGCATTTAGATTCCTACGAGAACACTATGAGGATTTATTCATATTGTTTTATTATATATAGTGATACCCCGATCTCTTATATTGGGTATATCTATATGATCTTATTCCTTCTTCATCCTAGTATATGGGTACTCTTCTTTTACATAGAAAATTCTATAATGACCCTACACTATAAAAAAACCATTTGACTTACCTCTATGTATGTGTTATGTCATTGTATATAAACATTTGAATAACTATGTGTGTATTTAATTATTATTTCAAAGGATACATAGTGACATATAAGCTATATTTCATTGACTAAATAAATGATAATCATACACATACACTCCCATTAGACATCCCATTATTGCCAGATCATATTCATTTTGGGACTGTAGTGTTCTAATAACTTTTTAATATCCATATCCAATATACCAGACTACATAAATTGATTGTTTGAAGCATAAGAAATAATTAATAGTTATTCGTTATTTGAAACTTTATATCTAAAAGGCATGTCTTCTTGGAAATAATATATATGTTTGAAAAAATGTCTATCATATAAACCAAAGGCATGTTTTATCTTAAATAGAATAACTTCTTACCCCAATTTCATTTAAAAACACTACATTGTAACCCATCACATGAATTTGGTAGTGGTGTTTCTCACCGTTATTATTTCATTTCATAACATGAAAACTCACATACCTGAAGTTATGATTTACATAATTTTCATTACTTCCTCAATGGTGTTAGATCACTCTTTACTCTTGTGATATATTTAGATTTTTCCAACGTACACCTATATGATATATTCTATATTAGTATTGGCCTCTAATTCACATAAGGAGTTCACCTTTCCCTTTATTTATAGATTATATCACCCACTTGGACTAATAACTATGCCCTTAAATTGTATGCACCAACACACAAGGTTCTCTATATAGGTACTGGGATTTCTAATCAGGTGTGGATTAATTTTTCCTTGTTATTATGTATACTACCTTATTATCTACTAAAATGTTTCTGAAAATAAATCTCCACCTCAGTGGTATGAAGTCAAAATAACATAAAATTGAAAAGTAAAAAATTCATGGTCCTCCCTAAGTTTATAACACACAGTGAAAATACATGAAAAAATAAGTGTCTTTTATCACTAATTTTGATGCATGTATAGTATATGAATTTTTTTTAGTATTTCACAAAGGGAAATGGTGTAAAACATGATAATTTAAAAACCCTCAATAGGTGTCCTAATTAAAAGAAAAGTTTTTACTAACTATTATTCCCCATATTAATGTCTTATAATTGTTTTAGGTAAAATATAATGAGTCCAAAACATACTCGGGACCACCATCAATCATAGAAATATGTTATGTTATGCTTATTTGTTACATTGACCTTGGAAAAATTTATATCAACCCTATATTCCTCACATATTGGTTTAGAATTTTTTATGAAATTTTTGAATAAGTAACTTCAACATAACTCATACTTTTTCAACATTGGAGTACTTATTATTAAATAAAATTTAATTATTTTCACTACTTTGGGTCATTAAACACTATCATACTTGAATCGACTCGTGTTTCCTTATGGTGATCCTATATGTTCTACCATATTTGGTATGCCTATATCCATCTAAGGGAGTATATTCACAATAAATTCATGTAAAAAACACTTTTTTCACATGTAAATACTCCTAATTAAAGTGGTAGATTATGTGACATGATATCTAGGTCTCCAATATTTATCTGAGTGTATATTTTTAATTAATATTGTATTGATTCATACATGTCAACTTATACACTAGTGTTGGGATTAATAATTCACATTATCATATCCCAAAGAAATGTTCACGTTGTTTTATTTATCATGATATTAATATGTGAGTTCTATAGATGATCATAATTTTATTGATTAACAGTACACGAGTTAGAAAACTGGCTATAATTCCAGATAGAAAGATTGTAATTTATCAATAAACCAGGATAAGATCTTAAATCATTTAGATTCCATCTATTTCCACAGTTACCATAAAAAATTAATTGAAATATAATTTAATGGAATTATTAATGCAATCAAAAGGATATTCCATTTTATCCCATAATTTTTTTATGGACTAGTATAGCTACGCCAACATTGTGGATTATAGGTATAGAATTAGGTCCTAGTTTTTATACCCTTGTAACAATATTCATCGCTAAATTTTTAACTTCCACAAAAATTATATACTAATATAATATATATTTTTAAAATGTTATAAACTCTTAATTATTTCAATCCATTGGGCCCTCCCATCAATGACATGACGTTAACACTTTTATATTACAATTGCATGTTGGGATGTTTCATGAAATATTTTTGTTTTCACATTCATAGTTGGCCCATACACTCTTAGTCATGAAGCTTTATCTAGAGTAACCTCTCTCACTATCGAGCACGAATTACCTCAATTACACCATCATAGATAAACTAGTAGCCATAAAAAATATTTATTATTGGGAATATCTTGTGTTTATGATCTTGTAGTTGGCCTCTAATCTATCTTATAACGTTTTAAGAAAAAATATTCTAGATATTATTCCATACCTATTTTGACATCAAATAATGAATTGATGTGTACCCCAGTTATAAATAATAATATATTCATGATATAGGTGCAATGTTTTGAATAGAAAAAGTGAAAAAATAGGGTTGATTCTCAACATCCCCTATGTGAGTTAGCACTAAAATAGTTGGTATCCCTATAAAATCTTATGGATTATGCTTAGGTATAACGAAATCTTGATTTTATATGTACTAAGGTAGTGTAGTCATAAGAAACACACATTATATGTAACTCTATAGATATGAGTAATGAAAAAATATTATGAGGTGTAGATACCTAATATCGTTCACTCGAGTGTAAACTCCATCAATAATCATTGCCTCAATATAATGTGCACAAGAATGGTATTCTCACGATAGTACATGGATGGTAATTTGGGATATGCAACCAACCTAAGAAGTCATTAAACACATTGGTGATGTTTTAACATCAGATGGTAAATTTGGCCAATATTATTCATAAAGATCACCATGGAGAACTATAAATGAAAATTATTATTAATCATCACACATGATAATTTTTTGGAAATCCCATGATTAATTACCTTATAAATCATTCAAATTGAATAATTTATTATATGATATAGGATGATCAACTTGATCCAAAAATTATATGACGTCTTCCATAGATCATGAATATGTTGAATCATGATCTGACACATTCTTGTAAAGTTCTTACTCTAGCCGCATTTGGGAATCAACCATATCCCACATAGTATGGGTTATTTCTAGAAGTTTATAATCTATATTCTCTTTATAATCCATCATCCCTTAGTCCATAAAACATTTCCTAAAATATATGTAATCTATTAGATCTATATTTAAAAAATTATGGTATCTTCAATGATAAACATGTTTATAGTGACCCATACATTACATACATGATTAATACATTAAAATTGAAGCATAATTATTACAACATATAACAAAACCATGAAAGGACCGTATAGGTATAGTGTCTTTAGAAACTGGGAAACATAAACAACAGGTTCATAAAGCATCTACACTGTCTCCCATTTATTTCATCATATCTATAGTCCCTTTTGGAATATCTTACCTAATAAACTCCTTCCTGACCTAGGGAAAGAAAACATACAAAAGGGTGAGCTCAAATTCTCAGTAAGGGTAATAAAAAAAATATCAATCACATCAAATTCATAAGAACATAACATTTTGGAAATATTACCCTGTAAAAGAGATCATAATTTCATAACATGGGATAAATCATGGTAGTGAAATGTAAACCCAATAATCATAACTTAAAACATGAAACTTTGTGTCATACAAACATAATCATAGAGAATCATTTCTTATTAGTCAAGACTCATTTCCAAGACTATCTTAGTGGACAAAGTCCATTTCTGAATCGAGTTCACTCCTCGTTTCAGTACTGTTTCACTGAACCGATTTAACCAGACGTTCTAGCCATGTCTATATCATGAGATATAAAATCTTTACATAATTCATTGGAGTTATATATAGGTCCCACCCATCTCATAATGATACCATTCTTATGTGTGCCACAAAATCATAAACCATACATCATAGCATAACCCATGTAATAAAAATGGGAATCTTAAACATCATGATATCATAAAACAATTCATATAAGATAAAGGAATTCATAAAAATATCTCCATCACAATATAATCAAATCAATGTAATACTAGGGATAGAAACATAACCCTATATTATCTTAGATGGAAAATAATTTTGATAAAACACTTGAACTCCATTCTTGAGAAAAATATTCTTTCTACTTCAGAAACATTTTTCCTTTCTTAACATGTCATATAATTTTAAAATAAAATAAGTTGATTAAAAATATACTTGAAAACTTTTAAAGGAATATTCTTGGAAATAATGTTTCAAAAATCCATTCATTCCGTATAAGTTAAAAAAATTCTTCTCGTACTTTTGTCAGAAAAGTCAAGAAGTACCTCGTACGAAAAATGACAAAAGATTCCTTTAATATCATTTACTAAAAACTCACCGAAGGGTAAAATTGGATTTAAAAAATTGTAGTAGGATATAAATAATATTACATATTGAGGAAACATGGATGTGGATGATAAATATTCCCCAGTAAATTCTGAAGTATAAACAATCTCAGATAAAAATTGAGATTGCGAGATTATCCCTTACCTTAGGTTCGATTTGCTTCGTAAGTGTCTGAACCTCCTGTATAATGATTTAAATAATGTTATTGACTTCTTCCAGAATCATACTTATTTTTATGATATCATATATGGTCATATTATTAGCTTCTTATTAGTAATATTTCATTACTACTTTTATTCGGGTGTTTATTACTTTTTGTTCTTATGCATGTTTTGTCGAATAAATTATTATACTTCTCTTTAGGTTATATATACCTCATTTCCATAATGGTATTAGAGTACTATATATCATATTTATTCATTCAATTAATTTATATAATCATTATGCAATGAAGATCATGTAGAACGAATCGCATCATATCGTGGAGACGGTATTCCGTACGTACGCACGAGCGATGATATTGTTCCCATGATCGTGGAATTGTATTGCAGTATGTATACTATTTAAGAATCAATAATAATTTACAATAATCATATATAGTTATTTATTTTCACCATTATACCCATACAATTAAGGTGGTGATGGAAAATAGATTACACCATGGCGTGGAGATGGAATTCTGTACGTACACACGCGTGGTGATTTCGTTTTCTGTGGGATGGATAGATGGTGAAATAGGGTTGTTTCATACTTATAATAAAATATCAGTATATTAGTGATACATATGTTATTAATTCATAATGAAACAACTAATTAAGAAGAAGTGGAAGAATAAATATAATTGAAATAATCGGTAACGGACATTACCTCTTCTTTGAAGCGCCTCTTTGAGACTTCCTCTTAGGGCACTACAATTGGTTTTTGAAGAAGACCAGGACCTCTAGGATGGTTCTATGGAAGTGGGGAAGTGAAATGGGAAGATATTTGATGAGCTAGAAGGCTCAAACTGGTGTGAGGAGGAGAGGGAGGAGGTGCCCTTTTTTAAGGGAGGAGAGGGGCACCTTTGGAAATATAAGAAATATTAGTTTATATTAAATCCCAACCCCCCATAAAAACTTCCAAAATGAGTAATATTAGAATATTAGATGATATAGGGTTGTAATATCATCAACAAATAAAATTTAAACATGTTAGGAATTTATTTTAAACATTATCGACTTGATTTATCATTATTTATCAATTTAATTTTATTTGTTGTAATAATATTCTAAATTTTAAATTATTAAAAAATAATTACATATGTGTTGTGAATTTTCCATAATTTAACACTTTATGACATTTTAGACCATATAAATTTTAATTTATAATTTTTTAATATTTTTGTGATTTTTAATCAATTTTATAATATGTTATTTTTATAAAATAACAATAGTATCAATTATGACACTATTCATTTATTTGAATTTAAATAAAATATATACAGAAGATATGTTCGAACTAAAAACATTAATAGATTCATAAAATGTAATATGTATCTAAAAAAGTAGTGGATCACATTAAATAGTTCATATAATATTTATTTTAATATTATTAAAACCATTTATTTTATATTTTAATTAATAAAATAATTTCAACATCACTATTGTGTCATAATTAATGATAATTATTTAATCGAAAAAAATTATAAATAAATTCTTATGATATAGATAATTTTATTAGTTTTCTGGAGACTATTCATGTTCTATGTTTCATTAAGTTTATCACAAAATTAAAATTATTATACATATAAGTTTTAAGAAAGTGACATGTTGTCACATTCTTTGGTTTTAATAATAATTAAATTATTTTCATGGAAAAAAGTCCATTAAATGAATCTAATCCGACCCTTAGGTGATATGGGTCGACTTTTAGTCATCAAATAGGATTTTGGTAGGTGTCATGATAATTTTATAATCTTATATTTACTCTTAATTACCCGATTTACCTTTAACTATGGTAAATAAAATTTACCGTAGTTACTATTCATAATGCCCAAAAATAAAAAGTAGCCTATTAACATAATTTGGACCCACTGATTCCAAATATGGAATCCATTTTTCAAAATTTAAAACATATAAGTTGCAGTAATTAATTTAAAGTAAATCTCGTTGTTAAGAAAACGGGTTTTAGAAGTCAAAACATTGCCAAAGAATGAAATGTTTTTACCTATGAATTCAATGTGAAATTAATGATAATGAGATAAATTATATTAAATGGTAAAACTAAATTCTATTTATACTTTAAAATCATTAAATATTATAATTTAACCATATAAATTATCTCAATGAAAAAATTTGTTTTTAATTAAAAATTAGAGTATTTTTACTATTCATCAAAATATGAAAGTTATCAGAAAAATATCAAAAATTTAGCCAATGTAAATTTTTATATCCTTATTCAAAATAAGAGATTTATTTTGTCAAATTGAACTTATAAACATGTAAAAAACTAGATTTAATGTGGGTGCACCATCAAAAGGTAGCAAAACTGCATTTTTTGAAAAATACTTATTTTACCCGAAAAATTTATTTTGTTCTCTTACCATGTTCTAGAAAATGTGTAAGATGAATAATAAAATTAAAAATGTAGTTAATACCATTCATAACAGCTAGTTAATAATAATATATCATTGTTTAGTGAATCTCGGTATTGCGTACTACACACGCTATCGAGGAAGGTCGTGATTGCATGTAATGCAAGACAAGTCCGTATTGTGTGCTGTGAAATATTCCTTTGGTGTTGTGTATAACATAAGACATAAAAAAATATTTCTCATAAAATCTCAGGGTGTTACATTATACCCCCCTTAAAATGAATTTCTCCCTCGAAATTCGTCACTTCATTACAAACAGATGAGGATACCTCTCCCTCATCATATCCTTAAGTTCCCATGTAGCTTCTTCTAATTAGTGGTTCCACCATAAAACTTTCACCAAGTGAGTGGTATTGTTCCGTAGGAATTTTTTGATCTGATCCAGAATCTATATCGGTTTTTCATCATAAGAATGATCTTGCTCCAACGGTACAACTTCTGAGCGAGTACATGTGAAGGATCAGGTATGTACTTTCTCAAATAAATGGAACACATCGTGAACTTGAGAGAGATTAGGTGGAAGCACCAATCAGTAAGCTACCTTCCCAACACGATCTAGAATTTCAAAAGGACTGCTATATCTAGGGCTCAACTATCCCTTCTTTCCAAATCTCATGACCCTCTTCCAGGGAGATATTCGTAAGAACACTTTATCACCCACATCAAACTCTAGGTCTTTTCTTCGGTTGTCGGCATAACTTTTTTGTTGACTCTGAGTTGCTCTTATGTGTTGTTGAATTGATCTGTCCTTTTCTTCCATTTCATCAACAAGATCATGTCATAATAGCTTTCTTTCCCCAATTTCATCCCAGAAAGTTGGAGTCCTGCATTTCTTTCCATAGAGAGCTTCATAAGGATCCATCTGAATACTGGAGTGAAAGATATTATTATAAGAAAATTACACCAAAGGTAGGTGTTGATCCCAACCACCTTTGAATTCTATAGAGCAAGATCTCAACATATCTTCTAGAGTTTTAATTGTCCTCTCAGACTGACCGTCTGTCTGAGGATGATAAGCAGTGCTGAAACTCAACTCTGTATCCAGAGTATGCTGATGACGTCACCAGAACGTTGAGGTAATCCTCAGATCCTGATCAGATATAATGAAAATTGGTACTCCATACAATCTTACCACTTCCTTTACAAATATCCGGGCAAGCTGATCTAGAGAGAAATCCTCTCTAATAGCAATGAAGTGTGAAGACTTTGTAAGGCAATCAACTATGACCCAGATATAATTATTGCCTTTGGATGTTTTAGGATGTCCAGTGACAATGTATACAGTGATGTTTTCCCATTTCCATTCTGGTATGGGTAATGGATGTAACATCCTCTTAGGCTTCTGTCTCTCAGCTTTAACTTGCTGACAAACCAAGCATCGAGAGACATATTCACCAACATCTCTTTTCATGCCATCCCACCATAAGTACTCTTTCAGGTCCCTATACATCTTCGTGCTTCCAGGATGAATATATAATTAAGAACTATGAGGCTCATCCAACATCTCCTTCTTTAATTCGGGGATGGGAGGAACATAAACCCAATTCCTGAACTTTATTATCCCATCACAATCAATGTTGAATTTAGGAACATTTCTCAACTTCTTTTATAACTCGACATCTTCTTTCTGTGCCTCTTTAATATTGACATTTATATATGGTTGAACATTCATTTGAGAAACATAAGATTTCTCCCCTTCCATTAAAATTCCAAGATCCATCCTTTGTGAATCCATAAATATTTTATCTTTTGTGATCCTCATCATGGATAAGCTAGCATGGTCTTGTCAAATTAATGTGTCTTCTACCTTGTTTTCTTTCCCAGGATGGTAATGAATTGAGCAGTCGTAATCCTTAATCAACTCCAACCATCTTATTTGACGCATATTCAGCTCCTTTTGTGTGAAAATATACATTAAACTTTTATGATCAGTATAAATATCACACCTTTCACCATAAAGGTAATGCCTCCAATTCTTTAATGCAAATATTACCGCAGCTAACTCCAAATCATGAGTTGGGTAATTTTTTTCATTGATTTTCAACTATCGTGAGGCATAAGATATCACCATTTCATTTTGCATGAGAACACACCCCATTCCCTTCTTGGATGCATCACTGTAGATCACAAACCTTTCTCCACTGCAAGGTAGTGTGAGCACAGGTGCACTGGCTAACATTTTTTTAGCTCTTTGAAATTCTCTTCACATTCCTCTGTCCAAACAAACTTAACTCCTTTTCGAGTCAACTTGGTGAGTGGGTTAGATAACCTTGAAAAATCGATCACAAAACGTCAGTAATATCCAGCCAAACCAATAAAACTTCGGATCTCATTTACTGTTGTTGGTATCGACTATCTTTCAATAATCTCTGTTTTTGCTGGATCCACAGATATCCCCTCTTTTGAGATTATGTGACCCAAAAATGCAACTTTTTGCTGCCAAAATTCAGACTTGGTAAATTTGGGATAAAGCTTCTCCTTTATTAGGGTATTTAATACAATTCTCAAGTGATCATCATGTTCTTCCTTGCTCTTTGAATAGATAAGAATATCATCTATAATTACTACCAAAAACTGATCAAGATATTCTCTAAAGTCTCTATTCATCAGATCCATGAAGATAGCAGGGGCATTAGTAAGACCAAATGGAATCGCTATAAATTTATAGTGTCCATACCTTGTACGAAAAGATGTCTTTGGTATATCCTCCCTTTTTCCCATTAATTGATGATACCCTGAACGAAGATCAATCTTGGAATTGTATTGATCTCCACGTAGTTGGTCATATAGGTTATCAATGTGTGGGAGAGGATATTTTTTCTTGATAGTGATCTTGTTATGTTCTTCATAATCAATACGGAGTCTCATTGATCCATCTTTCTTCTTAACAAACTAAACAGGTGCTCCCCAAGGTGATGCACTAGGGCGTATGAATCCTTTATCAAGATTCTCTTGGAGTTTCTTCTTCAATTCCTGCAACTCAATTGGGGCCATTCTATAAGGTGTCTTTGAAATAGGCAAAATCACCCGGTACGAGTTCTATTGAAAACATAACTTCACGATTTGGTGGAAGACCTGAAAATTCCTCTGGAAAGACAACATCAAATTCCTGTACAATGGGCATATTATTAACCGTGAGTTTCTCTCCAACCATTTGAGATAAATAACCTTCATTTAGTGGAATCAAGACCCATAAGATAGAAGCAATTTCCACTAGAAGGTTATGTTCATCCTTGCATCGATAGACGATCATAGATTGATATGGAATATGAAATGTGACTTCCCTTCTTTGTCAATTGATATGTGATCCATATAAATAAAGCCAATCCATGCCAAGAATCGCATCAAATTACACTATAGGAAGGATCACAAGATTTTCAGGAAGCACTTTCCCACAAACTTCAATCCGAGAAGAATTGTAAACTTTTGATGTGACTGTTGTGCCATTAAGAGTTGTCACAGCCAACTCAACATCTAATTGTTGAGGTAATACGACGATACCCATAGAAAATTATTCATAAATAAAAGAGTGGGTGGATACAGAATCAAATAAAACATTTTCTACTTTAGAGTGGATGGTAAGTGTACCTCTCCCCTCTTCATTTTCGTACTCCACATCGCCGATAATAATTACATGTGGCATTCCTTTTTCTTTGGCCTTAAGAGTTTTTTAACGTCGATCATCATCATCAACCCTTTGATTTGGGCATTGATTGGCATAATGCCCCATTTCCTTTTACTTGAAACATTGAAGTGTAGTAGGTTCATTTTGTATATCCCTTCCTTTGTTTGCATCATTAGACATATTCTTCCCATTATTTAGACATTCAGTTGCCCGATGAACTTCTTTTCCACACTTATAACATTTTCTTGTCCCCTTAAGACAATTTATCCCATGTTTCTTTCCACACATTGAGAATAAGGGAAAACTCATCTTCTTTTCAGTGTGGTCTTTACATTTTCCTTTGAATTCCATTTTCCTCTTCTTATCAAACCCATGTGACTGATGGGTTACACCGATCTCCATCTCAACCTTGAGAGCACATCAAACAATTTCCTCATAGCTATTGAAGTCCCTTATGGCTAACGCCCTTTGAAGACTTGGTTTTAAGCCACTAAATAATCGATCGATCTTACTCTCAGGTTAGATAATAATTCCGGAAGTGTACCTTGCAAGTCTTGTAAAATTTGCTTCGTAGTTACCAACTAATTCATCATCCTTTTTATGTAGTTCAAGAAATTCCTTCTCCATATTTGTTCGAAGAATACGATGGAAATACTTATTGAAAAATAAGTTCTTGAACTCGTCCCATTCCATGGACTCAATTTTATCCCTTTGCCTCACATTCTTAATAAGATTCCACCATTGATCGGCATAACCTTCTAAATGATACACTGCTAAGATGTAACGCCCCGACCCCAGTTACCCAGAGTCGGTGCATTACTTCGTAACATTGGCATGATCACAAGAAAGATCAAATCTCGAAAGACCGATTGGTTTAGTAGCCTTGGAAACACTAGATATAATCATAAAGTTTTACATTACATTTCAAAGTGAAAAACTACTACAACAACAAAGTCTTCATATCCACACTATTAACCCCTCATAATATCCCTGCAAGTCATTCATAATTTACTTCTTCACTACCTGGGAAAAATAAAACATAGAAAAGGGGTGAGCTCAAATGCCCAGTAAGGATAACAATATAGAGGAACATTCAAAATAAGCGTAAACATTTAAGGCAATGAATTACTAAAACAAAAATCCTTTTAAAATTGAACTTCAACATAGTATGGAAAAAGTAAAATGAAATAATGCCATTTACTTGTTCACATGGATATTCTACTAATCGAATAATCACATGCAATATCAATAACCACTTTCATAATGTTGGAATGCATAATGCTAAACGTTAATTTCTTTGTCTAGGCCTCATCCCAATACCTAGGGGTTACTTCTAATCGGAACCCAACCCGGAGTGCCTCTAATAACCGGACACCAACCCGGAGTGCCTCTAATAACCGGACACCAACCCGGAGTGCCTCTAATAACCGGACACCAACCCGGAGGGCATACTTTTACCAGTCCCTAACCTGGAGGGCTTACTTTAACCAGTCCCCAATCTGGAGGGCTTACTTTTACCAGTCCCCAACCTGGAGGGCTTACTTTTACCGGTCCCCAACCCGGAACATACTTGTTTAGCACATTCATCTGAAGAAAAGTTTGAAATATAACATAAACATTCAGATTAAAACTAGCATACGAAATGTCAATAGTTTCACCATAAACTATGAATGGTATAAAATAGCACATCCACAGTCAAACATATCACAAAACCTTCAATACAATATAGAAGTTTTGTATTATAATAAATCAACTTCAAATAAGCGTAAAATCCATTAAAGGATGTTGACATAGATGAAATCAAAACACTTTTTAGAGAAATATCTCTTTCTATTTTTGAAATCATTTAAGAGCCATATAAAATAAAACATTTTCTTGAAAATATTCTTGTAAGCTTGTAAGGAAAGCTTTGACGATTTTATAACGGCAGAAAATAACCGCACCCGCCGTATAAGTAAAAAAAACATTCTTATCTCAATTCTGTCGAAAAGGTTAAAAAGGACCTTGTTTTGAAAACGACGGAAAGATTCCTTTATAAACCTCTTATAAAAAGTCAAACAAGGGTATAAATGACTTTAACCCATATTCTTGTAAATAGTAAAAATGTTTTGAAATACATTTCGAAGAAACATGGACGTGGATGATAAAGAGATCCCAGTAGATTATTACGTATAATACAACCTCGGATAATGAAGGGATTGTGAAATAACCCTTACCTTGTACTTTTCCTTTGTTGGGGTAGGTTAACCTCCTGTATAATGGTGAAATAATTGTTATTAAATTATACAAGAATCATTTACATTAATATGATATCATATATGATCTTTTAATATTGATATCTTAGTATTATCGTTGTTTCGGGTGTTAACTTACTTGTTTTCTTTCATATGTTTTGTTATGTAAGACATGTTTGTAAAGGATAGGTTGTATATTATTCATATCCAGAATGATATCAAGTCCTTAAACATCATTTTTAAATCATCAAATGATAATTATACTTTAATGGTTACGATGGAGAATGAATCTCATCGCGTTCGTGGAGACGGTAGTCCGTACGTACGCACGAACGCTACTTCCATTTAATTTTTATTTTAAAAGAATAGAATCCAAATGATACATAGGTATATTAATATTCCAGTATAATATAATATTTTATATATGTTACTTAAGTTCATTAACACCATCCTTTATACGTTCCATGTGTGGTATGAACGAGTCATATCATTTTAAGGGGGCGGTAGTCCGCACTTCCTCAAATGAAATTATCGTATGTATATACAACATGAAACGGATAATGGTATGAAATAAAATGGAATTACAGAATCTTATATATAAAATATATATAATTATTATCATATTTAATTACAGTGCCATCATAATGGCCACCATGAGAGGTGGTAAGATGTATTTGAACAATCATCGTTTCGTGAGGCGTTAGTTTTCCATCCACAGAAATATTATGTTCATCATCCATTAGATGAAGTTGTGTGTATGTGTAGTTTTAATCCTTCTTATAACAACATCCTAGTATATTTAGGATACTGGTGTTGTTACAAAAGAAATGAAATAAAAAGAGTTTGGGGGTTGGAGAAGCAAAATAAATGAAAATAATTTAAGAGAAATCGTTACCTTTAATTTATGTAACTCACTTTGGTTGGAACCAAAGGACTTCTTGAAATGCTTTCTGCCTAAGGGGAAGCTTCAAGGAGGAGTAGAGGGATGTGGGGAGCTTATTTGGTCAGAGTTTGGACGAGCCAAGTGGCTTGAGAGGTGTGAGGAAATGAGAAGGAGGAGTGCCCTTTTATAAGAGGGGTGAGGGGCACCTTTGGAAAAGCTAGAAATATTAATTTATAATAAATTCATATTCGGTTTCCAATGGCTCCAAAGTTGACTATTCAAAGGTTGAGGTGGGGTAGGTCGAAAACAACTCATCCAATATAATTTAGACAGGTTTGGGTACTTATATTAACCTTATCTTTAAGTATTAACTCTAAGTTAATTAGTTTCACTTTTACAATGTCTCTTTGTATTTTTATATAATATGGTTAATAAACTTACTATATACATCCAAGCTACCCCCAAGTGGTCCATTAATGATTAACCTATCATAATATAAGTCTCTTGGCCGAACCTTAGATTTTTAGGAATTTAATATCAATTAATAATATAATATTTGTTTTAAGAACTCTTTTATGTCAATTTTGACACTATTCAATAGTTGATTTTTGTGAAACTCATAACAGATTGATTACTTCGAAAAAAGTCCATTAAATCAATCCTAATATATCATATTAGCCTAGAAAATTAGTTTAATTCATTAAAAGTTTCATATTATATTTATTTGGGTATTTATAATATCAATTATTTTAATTTTTCACTATTATAGTAATTACTGCATCATCATTGTGTCATAAATAAAATAAATTATTTAATGTCTAAAAATTATAAATAAAATATCATTATGTAGGAAATCTTTTTAGATTTCTAATTAATATTTATAATCGAAACTCCAACATGTATAACCCTATGTAAAAATTGTTCTTCTAAAAGATGTAAGCTTATGCCATTTTTATTTTTATTTTAGCTTTATTAATATAATGTGTCATTATCACTTACAAGTGGATCCATGGGGTCCCAAAATTGACACAAAGATGACCATGGTCGACCATGTATCAACAAATAGGGTTAAGACACGTTTTAGGGTAATTTATTATTATTATAATATTATTTTTTAACCCTTATTTACCGGATTTACCCTTAACCATGGTAAATAAAATATTTACCGCAGTAATTTTTCAAAATGTCTAAAAATAAAAGTTACCTATTTACACAATTTGAACATCCTGATTCCAAATATGGAATCCATTTTCCTAAATTCAAAACACAGAAGTGGCAGAAATTAATTTAAAATTAATTCCCGCCGTCAAAACAAAAATCGTGTTTTTAAGAGATAATAACTATCAAAAGATTGACACTTGTTTATGTTCTGTTTAATTGTAAAATTATGTCCAATGACCAACATTATATTAAATGGTAAAAATATATTCTAAATATACTTTAAAACCACTCAAATTCATAATTTATCACTATTAATTATTTTGATTAAAAAAGTTGTTTTTAATTAAAACTTAGTAATTTTCACTATTCATCAAAATATGAAAGTTATCCGAAATGTACCAAAATTTCACCTTAGGCTAAATTTGATATTCCGAATCCAAAAATGAAGTCCATTTTCAAATATAAAATATATATAATTTCAAAAAGTAGTTATTACTATTCATAACGGCTAGTTTAATTGGTTGTTAGAACTCGGTGTTGCGTACAACACACGCTATCACATTATTCAAAGAGAAGCGTACCGTAGAAGCTTGGGATGTTTCATTTTAAAATTTTGATGTCCCCATTTAGTCAAAAAGTTTAAAATATTGTATTTAAAAAGGGTTCAATATTAACAGTTGATAAAAGTGCAATACTGAAAATGAATTTGTTCTTGCATTATATCTAAGAAACTCATAATATGGATTCTAAAATTATAAGGATTATATAAAGTTCAAAATTTAGATAATACTATTCATAACCTCTTTTGAATGGATTTTTTTTTTGTAAGTCATGGTGTGATTGAACTCGGTGTTGCGTGTCGTGCAAGTTATTGAATTATTTTGAAGAAATAACACACTCTGAAATCCTGGGGTGTTACATTCTCCCCTCCTTCAATAAATTGCGTCCTCGCAATTTGAAATTGTTCTTCGAAAATAAAAGGTTGAAAATAGATAATATATTTGTGGGAAAACCCACATCGGAAATTGGGTTACTAAAATTTAGTCTTAATATGAGGAAAAGATAAATCAAAGGGTCACCACCAAATTATGATCTCGATTAAGAGAACATTGGTGGCAATTAGAGATATATAATTGGAGGAAAAACGTAAATATTTATAGGTAGTGATTGAGGTCATCAATCACAAACAAGTGTAAAATTGAGGTCCTTAAATTCATCAATCTATGATGATTTGAAATACCATCGGTTCAACAAAACATAGGGTATTAGGATAACACATTTTTGACGTTTCAAAATATCTTAGTTGAAATCCCACATCGAAAAATGAATTAATGCGGCCTCTATTTAAAATAAAGAGTCGAAAGTATGAAGATTACCGAAAATAACACATACTAGGGTTCCATGTAGGAAAATATGGATATGGAAGAAAAATCTAACCATCAATTATCTGATGGAGAATGGTAGAGAACATGGCTATGAAAAGGAAAACAATCCCAAAGCCATAAATTAGTGATGATTTAAGGTACCATCTAGGAAAACATTTTTGTTCTAAGTTGCCTTTCTTAATATTGAGGAATTTATTTATGAGATTGGCTAAGATCATAAGGAGATATACTTACTTTATAATTAGAGTTTTATCCATTAATAAATTTCTACCACAAACTCATCTTTCACTCTAGAAGATAATAGAATGTAAAAGAATTCTATTTACACTATTCGTATAGGGTTCCAAAATAAATGAATTTATAATTCATCTATAAATTCTTTTAATAAAAACTACATTATTTAATCCAGGACATCTCGTGGGCTAGTGGTAGGTGATACACCCTTGTCGCCCTTCGGTTGCGGGTTCAAGTCTCGTAGCCTTGCCGGACGCGACGGGTTGCCGCCCGACCTCCGGGTTGTCCTTTTATGGCAATCCAAAATAATCCAAACTAAGACTATCCAAAATACTTCTGTCCAAACTCACAGTCCAACATTTATAAGGAAGGTAAACATAATATAGATCCTTTTACCCCGTAATAGCATATGAATACCTTCATCATGTATTACCATATTCCTTATTAATTATATTCATGATCCCTTATTCCATATAGAATGCTGGATATACTTCATTAATCCAAAAATGTTTTAAAACCCAACAATGATGGAATATACAAATCATTAATCAGTTCCAAGGTAGTCAAGAATATCCAATATAATTTATCCAAAACAATCAAATATTATTCCAAAATAACTACCTCAGTATCAGAACTATATTATGATTTATCATTCTCTCAACCATACATTTTCCAAAAATTTATCCTGCTATTGAGTCACTTTTCTTTGTTCCACACAATCTCAAGTCCTTAATGAAATAGTACTGTAGTACAATCCTTATATACTCCATAATTATTATAACAAGTACATTGTTGATACAACACTCAATTGACATAATCAACATAAGAACTCTAATCATTCCTTTTCATCTGTGGTAGTATCATAACTTGATTATTATCCAATAGCATCATTTGTGGCATAATATGATGACTGGGACATAGGTTCGCGTAGTGTCCAAACTCCTTGAAAATGATGCATTGTACATTTAAAACCATTTTCTTACCCTTGCAGTCACGTACTTTGTGCCCTTTTCCTCCACACTTATAACAAACTCCCATTCCGTTCAGGCAAGTTCCAGGGTGTTTCTTTCCACAGTTACCACATATGGGAAAATTCTTCTTTTCCCTCTTCCCCTTATCCATCTTTCTCTCTTCCATCCTTTTCTTCTCTTGCTTCCCTTAAAATCCATAGGACTCAGTAAACTCTTTACTTATCTTATCAACACATGATATTATTTCTTCATATGATGATAATACATGGGAGACTATTTCTCTTATCAATTCTAGCTTAATACCATGAAAGATATGATCCTTCCTTCTCTTTGGATCATGTGCATTTCTGGAGTTCTCATTCCTTATACTGGGCGCCATTTCTAAACAATGGAATACACTAGATCAGTTTATGAATCAAAATACATAATCCCATACTTATAAAACGCTTAACATAAATTGAAATATTTATGGATATAATCCATAAAAATGTCTCCTTTGAGGATGTATATACTCATACCCCCTTCATAATTATTTGTAAAGAAAATGAGAGTTATCCTAAGCATATCCCCCGGGAGTGTCGTAACCAAGAGTGCAGCAAGGCCCGTTGTCGTGCACCAGTTCCCGTTCGAGTCTAGCTCAAAGCGGTGTTTTCGGGTTTTACCCCTAGGTACATCTGTGCCAGAGCCGCCTCTACCTGCTCGTATCCAGACAGGGATGTATTGCTCGGAAAACTCCCAAAATCTCTACAATACCAAAATTCTAGGAAGTTCTTCTATACTAATCCTCAAAGTTTATCTTAGGTCCACGTGATTTAATCAGAGTTTATCTAAATCTAGCTTCCAAGGTTTGTACTAAACTTCCTCTGATACCAACTGTAACGCCCCGACCCCAGTTACCCAGAGTCGGTGCATTACTTCGTAACATTGGCATGATCACAAGAAAGATCAAATCTCGAAAGACCGATTGGTTTAGTAGCCTTGGAAACACTAGATATAATCATAAAGTTTTACATTACATTTCAAAGTGAAAAACTACTACAACAACAAAGTCTTCATATCCACACTATTAACCCCTCATAATATCCCTGCAAGTCATTCATAATTTACTTCTTCACTACCTGGGAAAAATAAAACATAGAAAATGGGTGAGCTCAAATGCCCAGTAAGGATAACAATATAGAGGAACATTCAAAATAAGCGTAAACATTTAAGGCAATGAATTACTAAAACAAAATCCTTTTAAAATTGAACTTCAACATAGTATGGAAAAAGTAAAATGAAATAATGCCATTTACTTGTTCACATGGATATTCTACTAATCGAATAATCACATGCAATATCAATAACCACTTTCATAATGTTGGAATGCATAATGCTAAACGTTAATTTCTTTGTCTAGGCCTCATCCCAAGACCTAGGGGTTACTTCTAACCAGAACCCAACCCGGAGTGCCTCTAATAACCGGACACCAACCCGGAGTGCCTCTAATAACCGGACACCAACCCGGAGTGCCTCTAATAACCGGACACCAACCCGGAGGGCATACTTTTACCAGTCCCTAACCTGGAGGGCTTACTTTAACCAGTCCCCAATCTGGAGGGCTTACTTTTACCAGTCCCCAACCTGGAGGGCTTACTTTTACCGGTCCCCAACCCGGAACATACTTGTTTAGCACATTCATCTGAAGAAAAGTTTGAAATATAACATAAACATTCAGATTAAAACTAGCATACGAAATGTCAATAGTTTCACCATAAACTATGAATGGTATAAAATAGCACATCCACAGTCAAACATATCACAAAACCTTCAATACAATATATAAGTTTTGTATTATAATAAATCAACTTCAAATAAGCGTAAAATCCATTAAAGGATGTTGACATAGATGAAATCAAAACACTTTTTAGAGAAATATCTCTTTCTATTTTTGAAATCATTTAAGAGCCATATAAAATAAAACATTTTCTTGAAAATATTCTTGTAAGCTTGTAAGGAAAGCTTTGACGATTTTATAACGGCAGAAAATAACCGCACCCGCCGTATAAGTAAAAAAAACATTCTTATCTCAATTCTGTCGAAAAGGTTAAAAAGGACCTTGTTTTGAAAACGACGGAAAGATTCCTTTATAAACCTCTTATAAAAAGTCAAACAAGGGTATAAATGACTTTAACCCATATTCTTGTAAATAGTAAAAATGTTTTGAAATACATTTCGAAGAAACATGGACGTGGATGATAAAGAGATCCCAGTAGATTATTACGTATAATACAACCTCGGATAATGAAGGGATTGTGAAATAACCCTTACCTTGTACTTTTCCTTTGTTGGGGTAGGTTAACCTCCTGTATAATGGTGAAATAATTGTTATTAAATTATACAAGAATCATTTACATTAATATGATATCATATATGATCTTTTAATATTGATATCTTAGTATTATCGTTGTTTCGGGTGTTAACTTACTTGTTTTCTTTCATATGTTTTGTTATGTAAGACATGTTTGTAAAGGATAGGTTGTATATTATTCATATCCAGAATGATATCAAGTCCTTAAACATCATTTTTAAATCATCAAATGATAATTATACTTTAATGGTTACGATGGAGAATGAATCTCATCGCGTTCGTGGAGACGGTAGTCCGTACGTACGCACGAACGCTACTTCCATTTAATTTTTATTTTAAAAGAATAGAATCCAAATGATACATAGGTATATTAATATTCCAGTATAATATAATATTTTATATATGTTACTTAAGTTCATTAACACCATCCTTTATACGTTCCATGTGTGGTTTGAACGAGTCATATCATTTTAAGGGGGCGGTAGTCCGCACTTCCTCAAATGAAATTATCGTATGTATATACAACATGAAACGGATAATGGTATGAAATAAAATGGAATTACAGAATCTTATATATAAAATATATATAATTATTATCATATTTAATTACAGTGCCATCATAATGGCCACCATGAGAGGTGGTAAGATGTATTTGAACAATCATCGTTTCGTGAGGCGTTAGTTTTCCATCCACAGAAATATTATGTTCATCATCCATTAGATGAAGTTGTGTGTATGTGTAGTTTTAATCCTTCTTATAACAACATCCTAGTATATTTAGGATACTGGTGTTGTTACAAAAGAAATGAAATAAAAAGAGTTTGGGGGTTGGAGAAGCAAAATAAATGAAAATAATTTAAGAGAAATCGTTACCTTTAATTTATGTAACTCACTTTGGTTGGAACCAAAGGACTTCTTGAAATGCTTTCTGCCTAAGGGGAAGCTTCAAGGAGGAGTAGAGGGATGTGGGGAGCTTAGTTGGTCAGAGTTTGGACGAGCCAAGTGTCTTGAGAGGTGTGAGGAAATGAGAAGGAGGAGTGCCCTTTTATAAGAGGGGTGAGGGGCACCTTTGGAAAAGCTAGAAATATTAATTTATAATAAATTCATATTCGGTTTCCAATGGCTCCAAAGTTGACTATTCAAAGGTTGAGGTGGGGATAGGTCGAAAACAACTCATCCAATAGAATTTAGACAGGTTTGGGTACTTATATTAACCTTATCTTTAAGTATTAACTCTAAGTTAATTAGTTTCACTTTTACAATGTCTCTTTGTATTTTTATATAATATGGTTAATAAACTTACTATATACATCCAAGCTACCCCCAAGTGGTCCATTAATGATTAACCTATCATAATATAAGTCTCTTGGCCGAACCTTAGATTTTTAGGAATTTAATATCAATTAATAATATAATATTTGTTTTAAGAACTCTTTTATGTCAATTTTGACACTATTCAATAGTTGATTTTTGTGAAACTCATAAAAGATTGATTACTTCGAAAAAAGTCCATTAAATCAATCCTAATATATCATATTAGCCTAGAAAATTAGTTTAATTCATTAAAAGTTTCATATTATATTTATTTGGGTATTTATAATATCAATTATTTTAATTTTTCACTATTATAGTAATTACTGCATCATCATTGTGTCATAAATAAAATAAATTATTTAATGTCTAAAAATTATAAATAAAATATCATTATGTAGGAAATCTTTTTAGATTTCTAATTAATATTTATAATCGAAACTCCAACATGTATAACCCTATGTAAAAATTGTTCTTCTAAAAGATGTAAGCTTATGCCATTTTTATTTTTATTTTAGCTTTATTAATATAATGTGTCATTATCACTTACAAGTGGATCCATGGGGTCCCAAAATTGACACAAAGATGCCCATGGTCGACCATGTATCAACAAATAGGGTTAAGACACGTTTTAGGGTAATTTAGTATTATTATAATATTATTTTTTAACCCTTATTTACCGGATTTACCCTTAACCATGGTAAATAAAATATTTACCGCAGTAATTTTTCAAAATGTCTAAAAATAAAAGTTACCTATTTACACAATTTGAACATCCTGATTCCAAATATGGAATCCATTTTCCTAAATTCAAATCACAGAAGTGGCAGAAATTAATTTAAAATTAATTCCCGCCGTCAAAACAAAAATCGTGTTTTTAAGAGATAATAACTATCAAAAGATTGACACTTGTTTATGTTCTGTTTAATTGTAAAATTATGTCCAATGACCAACATTATATTAAATGGTAAAAATATATTCTAAATATACTTTAAAACCACTCAAATTCATAATTTATCACTATTAATTATTTTGATTAAAAAAGTTGTTTTTAATTAAAACTTAGTAATTTTCACTATTCATCAAAATATGAAAGTTATCCGAAATGTACCAAAATTTCACCTTAGGCTAAATTTGATATTCCGAATCCAAAAATGAAGTCCATTTTCAAATATAAAATATATATAATTTCAAAAAGTAGTTATTACTATTCATAACGGCTAGTTTAATTGGTTGTTAGAACTCGGTGTTGCGTACAACACACGCTATCACATTATTCAAAGAGAAGCGTACCGTAGAAGCTTGGGATGTTTCATTTTAAAATTTTGATGTCCCCATTTAGTCAAAAAGTTTAAAATATTGTATTTAAAAAGGGTTCAATATTAACAGTTGATAAAAGTGCAATACTGAAAATGAATTTGTTCTTGCATTATATCTAAGAAACTCATAATATGGATTCTAAAATTATAAGGATTATATAAAGTTCAAAATTTAGATAATACTATTCATAACCTCTTTTGAATGGATTTTTTTTTGTAAGTCATGGTGTGATTGAACTCGGTGTTGCGTGTCGTGCAAGTTATTGAATTATTTTGAAGAAATAACACACTCTGAAATCCTGGGGTGTTACATAAGATGACTTTATCATGTTCAGAACATTGAAGAACTGAAAATATCTTTTCAGTGGTACTGATCCATTGTTCCGCCACTAATGGATCAGAAGACCCGCTAAATGAAGGTGGACGCTGCCTCATGAAAGATTCAACAGAATGTTGCTCCTTCCTTTGCTCATTTGGAAGTCTTGCATGATTCATAGCTTGAGAAAGTTGTGTCAGCATGGCTACAAGATTTTTCATTCCATCTCCCATAACGTTTGGTTGCTCAGGGGGTCAATCATTGCATTTCCCATTGCATTCCTCATTAACACGGTTCATTCGGGTTCCAGCCATTGACTAAAACCAAGAAGAATAGTGTGAGAAACACTAATTATAATAGGAAAACCACATAATCAAGAATAAAATTTCACACTTAAGGTCTTATAATAGGTTGTTCATGGCCATTTCTAAAACACTATGATTATGTTCTATGCTTAGGCATATCCTTAGGTTTCTTACTAAGGCTTTCACATCCTAGTTTCCAAAGGTTGTCTATACCTTTCCTCTGATACCAACTATAGAGACCCATAATTTACATACATGGTTAATACTTCAAAATTGAAGCATACTTATTGCAACATATAACAAAACCATGAAACGACCATATAGGTATAGTGTATTTAGAAACTGGGAAACATAAATAATCGGTTTATAAATCATCTACATTGTTTCCCATTTATTTCATCATATCTATAGTCCCTTTTTGGCATATCTTTCCTAATATCCTTCTTCTTGACCTGGGGAAATAAAACATACAAAATGTTGAGCTCAAATTCTCAGTAAGGGTAAACAAAAGAAATATCAATCAAATCAAATTCATAAGAACACAACATTTTGGAAATCTTACCCTACAAAAGAGATCATAATTTTATAACATGGGATAAATCATAGTAGTGAAATTTAATCCCAATAATCATAGCATAAAACATGAAACATTGTGGAATACACACATAATCATAGAGAATCATTTCTTATTAGTCAAGACTCATTTCCAAGACTATCTTAGTGGAAAAAGTCCATTTTTGAACTGAGTTCACTCCTCGTTTCAGTCCTGTTTCACTGAACCGGTTTAACCTGCCGTTCCAACCATGTTTATCTAATGAGATATAAAATCTTTACTCAATGAATTTGAGGGAGATATAGGTCCCACCCATCTCATAATGATACCATTCTTATGTGTGCCACAAAATCATAAACCATACATCATTGCATAACCCATGTAATAAAAATGGGAATCTTAAGCATCGTGATATCATAAAACAATTCATATAAGATAAAGGAATTCATAAAAATATCTCCATCACAACATAATAAAATCAATGTAAAAATAGGGATAGAAACAGAACCCTATATTATCTTAGATGGAAAATAATTTTGATAAAACACTTGAACTCCATTCTAGAGGAAAATATCCTTTCTACTTCGAAAACATTTTTCCATTATTAACATGTCATACAATTTTAAACTAAAAGAAGTTGATTAAAAATAAACTTGAAAACATGTAAAGGAATATTCTTGTAAATATTGTTTTCAAAATCCATTCATTCCATATAAGTTAAAAAACATTCTTCTCATACTTTTTTCGGAAAAGTCAAAAAGTACCTCGTATGAAAAACGACAAAAGATTCCTTTCATATCATTTAATAAAAACTCAGCGAAGGGTAAAATTGGATTTAAAAAATTGTATGAGGATATAAATAATATTAAATATTGAGGAAACATGGATGTGGATGATAAATATTCCCCAGTAAATTCTGAAGTATAAACAATCTCAGATAAAAATTAAGATTGCAAGATTGTCCCTTACCAAAGGTCCGATTTGCTTCGTAAGTGTCCGAACCTCCTGTATAATGATTTAAATAATGATATTGAATTATTCCTGAATCATACATATTGTTATAATATCATATATGGTCATATTCGTAGCTTCTTATTAGTAATATTTCATTACTACTTTTTATTCGGGTGTTTATTACTTTTTGTTCTTATGCGTGTTTTGTCGAATAAATTCTTATTCTTCTCTTTAGGTTATAGATACATAATTTCTAAAATGGTATTAGTTTACTATATATCATATTTATTCCTTCAATGCATTTAAATAATCATTATGCAATGAAGATGGTGTAGAATGAATCACATCACATCGTGGAGACGATATTCCGTACGTACGCACGAGCGGTGATATCGTTCCCATGATCGTGGAATTGTATTGGAGTGTATGTATAATATTTCAGAATCAATACCACTTTACAATAATCATATATATTTATTTATTTTCACCATTATACCCATCCAAGTAAGGTGGTGATGGAAAATAGATTACACCACGGCGTGGAGACTGTATTCCGTACGTACACACGTGCGGTGATTTTGTTTTCCGTAGGATGGATAGATGGTGAAATAGGGTTGTTTGATACTTATAATAACACATCATTATATTATTGATACTGATTTTATTAATTCATAATGAAACAACTAAATAAGAAGAAGTGGAAGAAGAAATAAAGTTGAAAGAATTTGTAATGGATATTACCTCTTCTTTGAAGCGCCTCTTTGAGACTTCCTCTTAGGGCACTAAAATTGGTCTTTGAAGAAGACCAGGACCACTAGGATGTTTCTTGGGAAGTGAAGAAGTGAAATGGGAAGGTATTGGCCGAGCTTGAAGGCTCAAATTGGTGTGAGGAGGAGAGGGAGGAGGTGCCCTTTTATAAGGGATGAGAGGGGCACCTTTGGAAATATAAGAAATATTAGTTTATATTAAATCCCAAACCCACTTGAAAACATCCAAAATGACTCCTATCCAAATATTAGATGAGATAGGGTTGTAATATAATCAACCAATAAAATTTATATATGTTAGGAATTTATTTTAAACATTATCAACTTGATTTATCCGTATTTATCAATTTAATTTTACTTGTGGTAATAATATTATAAAATTTATATTATTATAAATAATTACATATGTGTTGTGAATTTTCCATAATTTGAAAATTGATGACATTTTAGACCATATAAATTTTAATTTATAAATTTTAATTATTTTTGTGATTTTTAAACAATTTTATAATATGTTATTTTTATAAAATAACAATAGTGTCAATTTTGACACTATTCATTTATTTGAATTTAAATAAAATATATACCAAAGATATGTTCAAAATAAAGGCTTTAATAGATTCATAAAATGTCATATGAATCTATAAAATTAGTGGATCACATTAAATAGTTCATATAATATTTATTTTAATATTTTTAAAACCATTTATTTGATATTTTAATTAATAAAATAATTTCAACATTACTATTGTGTCATAATTAATGATAATTATCTAATCCCTAAAAATTATAAATAAATTCCTATGAGATATATAATTGTATTATATTTCTGGAGACTATTTATTTTTTAAGTTTCATTAAGTTTATCACTAAAATAAAATTATTATACTTATAAGATTTAAGAAAGTGACATGTTGTCACATTCATTGGTTTTAATAATAAATAAGTTATTTTCAGAGAAAAAAGTCCATTAAATGAATCTAATCCAACCCTAAGGTGATATGGGTCCACTTTTAGTCATCCAATAGGATTTTGGAAGGTGTTAGGGTAATTTTAAAATATTATATTTACCCTTAATTACATGATTTACCATTAACTATGGTAAATAAAATTTACCGTAGTTACTATTAATAATGCCCAAAAATAAAAATTAGTCTATTAACATAATTTGGACCCACTGATTCCAAATATGGAATCCATTTTTCAAAATTCAAAACATATAAGTTGCAGTAATTAATTTAAATTAAATCCCGTTGTTAAGAAAACGAGTTTTAGAAGTTAAAACATTGACAAAGATTGAAATGTTTTTACCTATAAATTCAATGTGAAATTAATGATAATGACATAAATTATATTAAATGGTAAAAATATATTCTATTTATACATTAAAACCATTCAATATTATAATTTAACCATATAAATTACCTCAATGAAAAATGTTTTTAATTAAAAATTAGCGTATTTTTACTATTCATCAAAATATGAATGTTATCAGGAAAATATCAAAAATTTATCCAAGTAAATATTTATATTCTGATTCAAAAGAAGAATTTTATTTTGTAAAATTGATCTTATAAACATGTCAAAAACTAGATTTAATGTGGGTGCGCAATCAAAAGGCGGCAAAACTGCATTTTTTTAAAAATACTTATTTTACTCGAAAAAATTATTTTGTTCTCTTACCATATTCTAGAAAATGTGTAAGATGAATAATAAAATTCAAAATGTAGTTAATACTATTTATAATGTCTAGTTCATAATAATATATCGTTGTTTAGTGAAAACCAGTATTGCGTACTACACACGCTATTGAAGAAGGTCGCGATTGCGTGTAATGAAAGCCAAGTCCGTATTGTGTGCTATGAAAGATTCCTTTGGTGTTGTGTATAAGATAAGACATAAAAAAATATTTCTCATAAAATCTCAGGGTGTTACAATGTTGACATAGCATTTAACTATGAGCCTCAGTGTCACGACACGTCCAATGGGGCCCATGCTGTGACTACCCCAAGCCCGCCTTCCATATGTCAGGGGTTGGCGACTAGAACTGAAAGGCATATTCCCTATAACGGGGAAGGAATTGTCTTTCTAACCTATATACACATGAGACCAAGCACACAGTAAGATACTAACACAAGTCAATTGTATAGAAAAAAGAGTGCTGAAAGTTAAAAAGGGGTCGGAATACAAGCCCAATAGTTATAGTATAAGTACAACTGATACAGAAGAAAGGAAGCTATTGGGTCATCCTCTGAGGTTCCTACTTAAATTTTAGGTACATCTCGCCTCCTCAGCACTACATGTCATCTTGTCTCTTCTAAATACCGTCACGTCATATGGTCCACCTCCAGGCCCTATCTAGCCTTGGTACCCTCATCCTTGATTAGCGTTGTTCGTCATCTGCACCAAAAAAACAAGGTGTGGGCATAGCCCGTATAGGGGTGAGTATAACGATACTCAGTAAGGACCTCAAGACCCCCAATGTCTCATAAAATCTACCAAGGATAAACCAAAATTCATGAAATCAACTGAAAAACCTACTTAGGTATATGCCCATACATATACCCAAGTTATCATGTATACCTATCTCATACATGAGGAAAAAATAGAGTCCAACTCAAAGCCCAAATCTCAACTATTCCACAAAAGAATGAATACCATGAATGTAAGTACCACTCACGTACGCCACATAGAATAATACCACTAAGGTATAACCACAAAGGAAAACACCGCTCAGGTACGAACTCAGATCACACCAGTTATAATGTAATTACAGTTGTTGATATGATTAGATGTAACTAATAATTCATCTTACTCTATTAAGAGGTTCTGGTGCTGACCCACACAGGATCACTCGGTACTGACCCACATAGGATCGCTAGGTGATAACCCACAGAGGATCGCTCAGTGCTGACCCACAAAGGATCGCTCGGTGCTGACCCACTGAGGATCTTCTGGTGCAGAACCACATAGGATTTCTAGGTGTTGACCCACACCGGTTCTCCCATCATTCTTCACATCACAACCAGCTACTGGGTTCCCACACGAAGCTTGCTCATCTCCGAGGGGGACCACTCTTCAAGACACTAGTCGATACTCCAACTACCATGAAGTCCCATGAAAAATTAACCCAAAGATCTGCGACGTCTTATAGGTATCAATGCAATAGACGATGTGTCAATCAGATGCCCGTTCTATGAGCTATTAGCCTTTTAGTCCCAAGGGCCTCGTTGGATTCATGATCGATCCAATCCAACTATACTCTAACTTTCTCCAAATCTCTAGTGGGGTATACTCAATGGTACCGTCTTGCCCCAATGTTTCCATCACCACTGACGGTTTGTCAATCAGATGCCCGGAACCAAATTTATGACCGACAGAGTGAAACGTTTGAAGTTGGCACAGGTCTGGTCCGACTCGGTTGGGCCGACCCGACCTGATTTGGGTCAATCCGACCGGCTGGGTCTAGTCTGGCCTGCTGGGTTCAGCCCAGCCCGCTAGGTCCATCCCGGCCTGCTGGGTCCGGCCCAGCCGCGTTGGGCGGTGTAGAGGTCGTGAGGTAGTGAGGCTATGGGGCGGCGAGGAGGTTTGGGGGACCGCGATGTTGGCGTGAGGCCGTGGGGGAGCTGCGAGGGCCACAGGTTGGAAAGAAGGCCCGCGAGGTGGTGAGGCCACGAGAGTTGTGAGGGAGGCACAAGGCCGCGGTGGTCCGCTAGGGCCACGGGACGGCAAGGCCGCGAGGCGGACCGAAGGACCGTGCGATGGCGAGGTTGTGCGGCATCGCAGAGGGCCGTGAGGAGGCGAGGTCGTGGGGCAGTGCAGAGGGTTGCGGGGTTGCGAGGCTGCAGGGTGGGGCGGAGGGTCCTGGGGCGGTGAGGTTATAGGGTGGCTAATCTATGGGGTGGCGAGGACGGGCTGTGAGGGCAGCCGGGTGGGGAAGCCTGTAGATCAGCGGTCCACTGCTGTTGGCCAAATGGCCAACCATCCTCTCCATGAGATGTGGTCGTGCGTCGCGCCTTCGTGATCGGCCGGTTCGGCCGGCCGCTCTTCATTCGTCGTAGTGGAACAAAGTACCCATCTTCTATCGTGAAGAACAAACCATTCAAGAATAATGGCAGAGAAGTCGGACCATATTTTATTGTCCCGCACCCTCTGCGTTAGAGCAGTAACAAGAAGCTCTACACAATCTTTAATGAACAATGTCAAACCCTACTACCTCTCGCAATGATTATTCCCAAACCCTCAAAAGAAATCAACTGAGGATCAACTAGTTAGAGAGTTGATCCACATTCATTGTATTAGAAGGAAAGAACATGGGAATATATAATGGTACAAAACTAAACCCCGACCTCGAAGATTTATTGATGGAGGCCCCGAGGAAGTAGACAATGTCGTTTGGGATAGATGGATGTCGGTGATGTCGGTGTTTCCTCAATCGTCGGTTCATTTAAGTTGAAGAAGTTCCTCGTTGGTGAGAGTGTTCTTCTTTTGGGAGCACGTTTTCCATTGGAGAACGCGTTCTTCATTGGAGAGAATAATCCCCCAAAATTTATCCTCTCCCAATTCCACCAAAATGTAAAATAACCCCTTGTTAATTTAGGTTTATCAAATAAAAAGTTTTGCAAAATCAATTTTTCCACATTGGCACAATTAATTTTCCCTCGTTGGCACAACTAATTATACCATGTTGGCTCAAATTAATCGGAGGAAAAGATTAATGGGGGTTGAGAGGTTTCTCCCATTATGAGGGTTCGAGTGGTCCCCACCTTTAGGAATTCAAAATTGGGGTTTTTGGCTCTGTGGTCCCCACCTCCATAACACACATGTGGGAGGTTTTAGTTCAGGTGGTCCCAACCTTTAAACCATCCACATGGGAGGTTTCATAAAAAGAAAAATAAAATAAAAGTTTATTTTATTTTATTTCTATTTCCACGAAAAACCCAAATTCTATCTTTCACCCTCGACCAACTACGGTTGAGGTGAAGGTCCCCTTAAGCGAATACAGGTGCTATGAGTTCAACAGTGCCCTCAGATTTCAATTCCAAGCAGTGGTTCAAAATTTACAAAAACTCGCTCGTACGTTTACTGAATGTACCCAAAATAAGTTTAGAGATTCATTTCGGGCACACCGGGCCTTGGAATCACGCGCCATAAATTTTCATGGACTTTTAAAATTTATATATAATTAAAAAAATACGTGTAATTTCCGGGCCTTTAAATTCTCCCCACCTCATGGCTTTTGTCACGACCCGTCCTCGGGGCCTGTGCCGTGACTACCCCAAGCTCACCTTCCATAGGCCAGGGGTTGGGGACTAGAACCACGGCATAAATCCCAACAAAAAGGGAAGGCATTGCCTTTAAAAGTAAACCAACACCATAGAGTAAGCCAGTAGAAGTAAACACTAAGTAAACTGAGTACAAGTAAGTGCGGAAAGTAAATGGGCCAGAATACAAACCCAAAGAGAAAGTAAAGTACAACTGAAAAGAAAGTACAGAAACTGAAATTAAAGCAGCAATGTCGAGCCGTCCTCTGGTACTCCCACCTGAAGGGTGGGTATAGATAACCACCTGAGATCCTCGGGTCCAGCCGTCTGCTCCACGTATGTCCTGCCCAGTGTTCCACCTCCAGGTACCGTCCTGCTCCGCAAGCCTCAACCACGATCAGCACTGCCTGTCGTCTGCAACCAACACAACATAGTGCGGGCATAGCCCGTGCAGGGGTGAGTATAAGCTACTCAGTAGAGACCCCGAGACTCCCGACGGTCTCCCAGAATCCACAAAGTATAATCCACAAAGGAAAGATACAATCACAAAGTAACATCCAACACTACATCGGTATATGCCCATACATATACCTAAGTTATCAATTCCAGTTCGGCTCCAACATCCGAGCCCAAGTTCGATCACATCCACATAGGATAGCACAACTCAATCCATATAGGAATGCAAAACAAGATTCAGCTCCCACAGTTATACTTTTTCATATGACGATAGAGATGATCAGAGGTAGCCACTGATTAATCTAAGCCATTGGACCCACATAGGATCGATAGGTACTAACCCCCGCAATGACCCACAAAGGATCGATAGGTAACTAACCCCCGTAATGACCCACAAAGGATCTGACCCACACAGGATCGATAGGTAACTAACCCCCGCAATTACCCACACAGGATCGGACCCACACCAGATCTATAGGTGCTGGCCCACATAGGACCGTTGAGCGCTCAACCACACAGGATCGGTAGCACTGATATACATAGGATCGCTGAGTGCTATAGTCATCGCCGTCGAATCCACGGAGGATTTCTGTACAGTCGTCATCGTCGTCGCAGTCACAGCTAGCTCTAGGGTTCCTGCAGACAACAAGCTCGTTCGGGAGGGTCCGCTCCACGAGCTGAGGGGATGATATATCAATTGACACATAGTCCGGAGTTGATGTATCCAAAAGTTCCGTATCGTCAATAGGAACTCAACTTCACAGACGGCACGTCAATCAGACGCCCAGTCTGAGAGTTATTGGCTTTTTTGTTCCAGGGGCCGGTTGATTTTTAAGTCAAAACCAACCCGAACGTACTCCAACTGCGTCCAAACCTTGAGCGGAGTAAGCCAAAAGGTCCATATCACTAAGAGGAATCCAACAAAGTCGACGGCACGTCAATCGGATGTCCAGAGCTCATGTTATAAGTGTTTCTGCTCCGAGGGCCCGGTTGGTTTTGTGTACGAACCAACCCGGCAGAACCCAAAGTTCTTCGAAACCTTGAGTGTAATATACTGAAAAGACCGTCTCGATCCAAGGATCTCATCACAGCTGACAGTGTGTCAATCGTAGGTTCATAGCCCATGTTATGGGAAAAAGACCTAAAGGGGTCCGGAAGTGGGGGTTTCGGGCCTGGACCGACCCGGCCCGAGACCCCCTGGGTTGACCCGACCGGGTCAACCCGATCCGGGTCCAGGTCCGGCCCGCTTGGGCACGGCCCGGCCCAGTGGCTAGGTGTCTCGGCCGTTTCGTCCAAGCGGTTGCGCAAAGAGGGGCACCACCCCCTTGAATGAAACCGCGACCCCGAATGGGGGTCGCTCTTTGCCAATGAACGCGGCATAGCACCGCGTCCCTACCTCCTTGGTCCCGTGCGGTCACGGGGCCTGAAGCCTGCCACCGCGACGACCCTTCCCAGCGGTGCGCAGTGTGCCACCGCCTCCTGGCGGCCGGCCGGTGCCGGCCCCCGCCTTCGGTCGCCGGCGCCATCGTGCCGGCGATGCGTGCCGGTGAGGTTTTTCGCGGACCACCAGACGCGCTACGGTGGTCCATTTTTCATGCTGTCTTCACCAGCGGTCCTCCCGGGATTGGCTCTTCACTGCGAAGACCTCAAAATTCCATTGCGGCTTGCTTCTTCATCGCCTGTTGATCCGCACACCAAGAACGAAGAAACGGTGGGTTCAGACTTGTTCATTGGTCCGCACCCACCGCGTTAGTGGTTTAAAAAGGCTTCCGAAAAATTTTAAACACATGATGAGGATATAAATCACATAGATTAAATTGAACACAAACCCCTACCTCATGCGGTTGATGATTCGAAGATTGCCGCGGGAGAAGGAACGTCACGGAAGAAGCATCGCGGAAGAAGCGTCGCAGAAGGAGGATCATCGCGTCGCTAATAAATGATTCGTCGGCGTTTTGTCGTTGATCTCTGAGGATCCGGCATTCTTGTCGACTTTCGTCGGAGGTCGCCATTCTTCACGTTCTTCGCGTTCTTCACATTCTTCGTCGAGGAAGGAGTTCTGCACGGCATGAGTGATTTCTCTCAATTCCTCTCGCACAACCATCCTCTAATAAAATAAGAATAGTCTTATTTTATTAACACAAGCCGACATTTGAATTTCAAAAATAAACAATCAATTAATTAAAATAATTGAAGATTTTGAACCGCCAATTAATGAGGCGTTTATTTTCCAGAATAAATGCAAGGGTTGACTTCATTAAAAAGGGGGTGTGGGTCTGTTACTTAATTAAAGGAGGGGGTTGAAAAAGGTGAAATAAACGGTGGGGCTCGTGTGGGCCCCACCTCACAAATATCCTACCTAGTGGGTAGGATATTGTGGGTCCCAATTCATCCAAAAATCTTAGGTTAAGAAAAAATAAAATAAAATTGGTTGCACCACTTTTATTTTATTCATTTACTTAACCCCAAAATTTGAAAACCACAACCGAGCAAACGCAACTCCGTAAAATGCGTTTCTAAGAAATTACCAGCATTGTGATTCCATCGGTGCCCTTAGAATTCGATTCCGACCACCAGTTCAAAAGTTTGAAAAACCCGCTCATTCGTTCACTGAACGTACCCGAGCTAAACGTCGGAAAATGATTCCGGACACACTGGGCCATGGAATCAGGTGTTGTCAAAACTGCGCTCTTGTAAAATCCCAAAGAAAATTAAGAAAACCAATTCCCTTGAATTTTACGAGTATTTATATATTTGTGTCCCCGAAGGCCACAACTCAAAACTAGGAAAACAAGTGGGGGTACTGAGCATGAATCCGAGCCTCCCACTTCTATGTGCTATCCTGGAGGTTCTTGTGCTTCCAACGAACACCCACAAGAGGTATCGACCACCCATGATGGACCCGCTCCTGTCAATCATCAATTTCAACAGGAACCTCCGAAAAATTCTCCCCATCATCGACATCCAACTCTCTATGGTCGATGACATGGGAAGGGTCATGCACGTATCTCACCAGCTTGGATACATGGAAGACATCGTGCACTCGGTGCAGCTGATGTGGAAGAGCTAAGAGGTATGCCACCTTGCTAACTCTACTAAGTACTTGAAAGGGTCTGATGAACCTCAAATATTACTTGTCTCCTAGGCCAAATCTCCGCAAACCTCCTCGAGGTGAGACCCGTTGAATGACGTGGTCTCCATCCTCGAACTCCAGAGGTCTTCTTCTCTTGTAGGCATATGTCTTCTACCTGCTCGGTGCAATCTTCATTCGCTCCTGGATAATCTGTACCTTCTCTTTGGTAGCCCAAACCATCTATGGTCCCACGAGTGCTGACTCCCCTGGGTCTGTCCAGCACGAAGGTGATCTGCAAGGTCACTCATACAATGCCTCAAAAGGTGTCATCCCAATGGTGGAGTGATAGTTTTTGTCGCATGAAAACTCCACCAAAGGTAGGTGCTCCTCCCAATTGTGACCAAAGTCGAGGATACAAGAACGTAGCATGTCCCCGAGGGTCTGAATGGTCTTCTTAGTATGTCCATCTGTCTGCGGATGGAAAGTAGTGCTCAAACGAAGCTGCATCCCAAAAGCCTCCTACAACCCCTTACATAGACGAGAAGTAAAACATACATCACGATCAGAGACAATCATCGAGGGTACTTCATGAAGCCTCACAATCTCCTGCATATAGAGGCATCCCAAGCTCTCTATTGAACCCTTCTATCTGGTCTGTAGGAAGTGGGCCGACTTGGTGAGTCGGTTGATGATCACCCAAATCGAGTCATGTCCCCAGGATGTACATGGAATTCCATTCAAAAAGTCCATGTATATCCCATCCCACATCCACTCTGGGAAATTTAAAGGATGAAACAAGCCTACTGGTACCTGATTCTCCACTTTCACTTGATGACAAGTGAGGAACTGAGAGACAAACTCTACTACTGAATTCTTCATTCTCGGCCACCAGTGTTGTCATTGGAGTTCTTGATACATCTTTTTCACTCTTGGATGTACCGCTAGAGGGGATGTGTGGAACTCCCCCATCACTTCCTCTTGAAGTGAATCTGGTACCATGGTACGTCCTCTGAAGTGGATGATGTGCTCCGCACCTTCAAAACATCCATTAGGTGCATGTCTTGTGGATATCTAAGCATGTCGTGTCTCGCAGTCAATGTCCCCAAACTACGGCTCCCTAACTCACTGAAGGAGTGGGGGAGTGACCATCAGAGACTGAAGAAAAATTGCTCCATCCCAATCCATAAAGGATATCTACAATGCAGGCATCTGCTCCATCGCCTCACCTAGTAGCTGTATACCAAACCTCATGCTGAGTGCATCTGCTACAATGTTCCCTTCCCAAGAGTATAGACTATCTCGAAGTCATTGTCCTGGAGTAACTCAATCCAACGTCGATATCTCAGGTTCAGGTCTTTCTGAGGGAAGATATACCTGAGATTATTGGGATCCATGTAGACTGTAAAATGCTCACCCATCAAGTAATGTCACCACATCTACAAGGAAAAGACCACTGCTGCTAAATCCATGTCATAGATTAAATAGTTCTACTAATGTTTTATCATCTGTCAAGAACATAATGTGATAATCACTCGCTCCTGCATCAGGACACATCCGAGCTCGGTCCCTAATGTGTCAAAGTAGACTACGTACCCTACGACCACCTCTAGAAGCCTCAAGATGGGGGCACTAGTCAGCCTCTGCCTCAGCTTCTAAAAACACTATTGGCATCTCTCTGACCACATGAAGGGTTTTCCCTTCTTCATTAACGTTGAATGTGGTACTGCAACTTTATAGAAATCTAACCCAAATCTCTTGTAGTAACGGTCCAATCCCAGGAAACTCTGTACCTCCGTCCCACTCCTGGGTGGCTCCCAAGCAAGTACCGCCGCAATATTTGTTGTATCCACTAAAACTCCAGCCTCTAATATGATATTTCCCAGAAAGTTAACCTCTCGGATCCAGAACCGGTGCTTCGAGATCTTACCATAAAGATGGTGCTCTCAGAGTGTGTCAAGTACTACCCTCAAATGACAAGCATGATCCTCCTCAGTAGTCAAGTAGATCAAAATGTTGTCGATGAAGACTACTAAAAATAGAACAATGTATGGATTAAAGATCATGTTCATGAGTCCCATGGAAATTGTTGGAGCATTGGTCAAACCAAATGGCATAACCAAGAACTCTTAATGGTCGTACAAACATCTGAAAGTCTTCTTCTTCACATCCTCGTCTTATACTCTGAGCTGGTGATAGCCTAATCTGAGGTTTATCTTTGAGAACCACCATGCTCTTTTCATCTGATTAAAGGGGTCATAAATCCTCGAATGTGGGTACTTATTCTTCATGGTCACCTGGTTCAGGCACTGATAGTCAAAAAAAGTCTCAAGCTCCCATATGCCTTCTTGGTGAACAAAATCAGGGATGCCCAAGGAGAAACACTTGGCCAAATGAACCTTTTCCCCTGTAAGTCCTCCAGTTATACCCAAAAATCAAGAAGCTCCATGGGATCCATCAGATACACTAGTGTAGATATCGATTCTATCTCAGGGTACAAGTCATTGAAAAATTACTCCTCTCTAAAAGGAGGTAGACTGGAACATCATTGGGGAAGACATCCGCATACTGGTCCATTGCTACAGGATAACTCGGACTCTCCACATCAACTACTCTGAGGGTAAGTCTAGCCAACTAATGAGTGATTGGCAGCAATCTCCTCCGAGTAAGTCCATCATGTGCTGTAAAGGCTCCCTTCTCACCGGTGAAGGTAAACCTAGTACCATCCATGTAGATACACTTCACTTTGCACCTAATACAGTCAATCAGATCATGGATTGCAGATAAAAATTTCATAACCAAGATGATGTCGTAAGGCCTCGACGCTGCTACTAGGAGAACCCAACCCAAGCTCTTTCCTCCAAGAGTAATCTTGCATTTCCGGCACCAGTGCATAATCGTCGAATCTTCTCTCATATAAGTCTCTAACCATAATGATCAAGCCAGTATCTCCCTCGAAATCTTCAAGCTCCAAATGAGGGAAGTGGAAATAAAAGAATGACTGGAAACTGTGTCTATAGGTACTACAACTAAGGTGGAGTAGACACAGATCATACATCATATCATCTTAAAAGTTCCATGATCATAGGCCTCAACTTCCTAGAGGTGAAATTTCCCATGTCCACCTGCTACCTGTGGTCAAGGTGGACCACCTGGTGGTGGTGGCGATAACATCTCTAATTGTCTCCCACCACCAGCTACACAGCTGGATCTTCTGCCACATCTACCTACTCCATGCTGACATCCTCAGTCAAACCATTGTCTATGTCTGGGAGGTCCTTTGACTATATTTTGATAATCCGTATGGTAGTTCAAAGAGTCATGAGCCATGTGACCTTTCCTGCCACATGCATAACACTGCCTGCTGTTGGCATGACTGGTTCATCCTTGGGTGACCCGCACAACCCACCCTGGATCTTGCAGTCATCCACCTATAGGTCTGGTTCTCTTGGACCACTGTGGCATCTGTCTACTGCCAGCTATAGAAGACTCCACTATGTGACGACTAGTGGTGGGTCTCACTGCTGCTGACTGCTCAACAGGAAAACTCTCCACTAAGAGGGATCACTCTAACACCCCCACCTAGGTCTGGATGTTAAGTGTGATCATCGATGACCTAATATCCCTCTTGAGTCCCAGCTCGAAGGTTTGGGACCTGTAGAATGGGTCCCACACCCTTTTATTGGAGTAGTGTGAGAGTTCGGTGAACCTCACTAAGTACTGAGCCACAGTCATGATTCCCTGCTGTAGATGAAGATCCTCCTGTATGCACACTACGCGAAGAGTCTCTAGGACAAACTCTGCCCAAAATAGGCTCTCGAAGTCAGCCTAGATAAGCGTCACCTCATCGTAAGCATGGAGAATCAAGATCCACAATCTACCAGTTGCTGCCTGTAGAAGGCTGGTGGTAAAGATAACTATGAGATCATCTGGTGTCCCTACCAGTCGGAACACTCTCACTATGGCCTCTAGCCAATCCACAACTGCCTGTGGGTCCATCTCTCCTCTGAACTTGGGTGGCCTCTAGCGCTGGTACATGTGAAATGAAATCCAGTGGCAAGCACCCTCTACTGATAGGTCTGGTGGAATCGGTGGCCCAAGGGGTAATGGTACTGCTTTTGCCTCCACTAGAAGAGGGCACTACACAGAGGCCTCATCACTCGGTGGGCTGTTAGGGCATACTATGTCTGGAACCCTAGCTATCTCTCTGCATGGAGGCATCCTGAAAAGATACAGGTGTTCCATGGTTAATAAGTTGTACCTGGTGAACTGACTCAATGTGATCACAAAGAGAACTCATTAAAACACACACACAGTCCTTGTTTTTGTGCACTGAGTTAGAAATCAGAAGTCCGGGTCTTGGTGTATGGATACGTCAACCACCGCACCAACATTGGATTCCCTAAACTGATAACCACACTGACTACACATAACATTATTGATGTTAAAAATAAATATCAGAGTCCTATGTTCTACGGTAGAACCGACTTTTTTAATACCAATTTATCATCACCCATCCCTTGTGGCCCATGCTGTGCCAACACAAAGCCCGCCATCCATAGTACAGGGGCTGGAGACAAGTACCTAAAGGCATATTCCCTATAACTGGGAAGACATTGCCTTTATAACCTATAAACACACATAACCAAGCACACAACAAGATTAGAACATAAGTCAACTGTATAGAAAAAAGAGTGTTGAATGTAAAAGGGAGATGGAATACATTCACAACAATAATTGTTCATGTAAAACTGAAATACAATACAACTGAAGAAGAAGAAAGGTAGCTACTGGTTCATCCTATGAGGTTTCTACCTGAAGGGTAGGTACAGATCGCCTCCTCATCACTCCACGTCCACCTATCTCCTCTGCGTACCATTACGCCGAATGGTCCACCTCAAGGCCTCGTCTAGCCCGGGTACCCTCAGCCTCGATCAGTGTTGTCTGTCATCTGAACCAAACACAACAAGGTGAAGACATAACCCATGCAGGGGTGAGTATATCAATACTCAATAGGGACACCAATACCATCATGGTCACACAAAATCTACCAAGGATAAACCACAAGGCATGAAATCAACTAACAACCCTACATAGGTATATGAAAATACATATACCAAATTTATCAAGTATACCCATCTCATTCATGTGGAAAACACAGAGTCCAACTTAATTCCCAAAGATTAGCTGTTCCGTGAAGGAAGAAATACCGTGAAGGTAAGTACCAATCAGGTATACCACATAGAAGAATACCACAAAGGTATTACCAAAAGGGAAAATACCGCTCAGGTACAAACTTTTATCACTCTAGTTTTAAGTACAGTAGTAGAGATGATTAGATGTAACTACTAATTCATCTTACTCTGTTAAAAGGCTCTGCTGCTATCCCAAACATGATCACTCGGTGCTGACCCACAGAGGATCGCTAGGTGCTGACCAACATAGGATCTCTTGGTGTAAACCCACACATGATCGCTCGGTGCTGACCCACATAGGATCTCTTGGTGATGACCCACAAAGGATCGCTCAATGCTGACCCACACATGATCACTAGGTGTTGGGCCACATAGGATCGCTCTTCATTCTTCATGTCACAGCCAGCTACTAGGTTCGCACACTAAGCTTGGTCATCTCCGGGAGGGTCCGCTCCTCAATACATTGGTCAATACTCCAACTTCCACAAAGTCCCGTGAAGATGTAACCTAAAGGACCACCACGCCTTAGGGTTCTCAATGCAACAGACAGTGCGTCAATCGAACACCCGATCTGTGAGTTATTAGTCTTTTAGTCCCGAGGGCCCGGTTGGATTTGTGCACGATCCAACCCGACCATACTCCAAAAAATTATCCAAATTGTTAGTGGGGTATACTCAAAGGGACCGTCTAGCTCCAAGGTTTCTAGTGCCTCTGAAGGTTCGCCAATCAGATGCCTGGTGCCAAAGTTATCGTCGGTAGAGAGAAAAGTTTGATGTTGGCTTGGGTCTAGTCTGGCCTGCTAGGTCCTGCCCGGCCGTACTGGGTGGTCCGGCCCATGTTGGGCGGTGCGGAGGCTGCGAGGTGGCGAGGTCGAGGGGTGGCGTGGAGGGCCAGAGGGTAGCAAGTCCCTGTGGACCGCGAGCGCGGCGCGAGGCGGCAGGGGGTGTCACGAGGTCGCGAGGGTGGCGCGAGGGTCGTGGGATAGCGAGGTCGTGGGGCGATGCGGAGGGCCGCGCATCGGCTAGGCTGCAAGGAGGCATTGATTTTCACGAGGCAGAGAGGCCACGGGGAGGCGTAGAGGGTCGTGGGGTGGTGCAGAGGGTCACGGGGTGGTGGAGGCCATATAGCGATGGTCCGCTACGGCTGACCGGATGGCCACATATCCTCTCTATGCAGTGCGGTCATGCGTCGCGCCTTCACCGGCGGCCGGTTTGGCTAGTCTCTCTTCATTCGTCATCGTGGCACAAAGCCTCCTATTCCATTGTGTAGAAAAAAGCATTCAAGAAGAACCACGGAGGGCTCGAGCCATGTTTGTTTGGCCGACACCCTCCATGTTAGAGCGGTAGAAAGAGGTTCAACAAAATCTAGAATGAAGAACATCAAACCCTACAACCTCCCGCAATGATTATTCCCAACCCCGAAAAAGAAATCATTCGCGGATCAACTAGTTTGGGAGTTGATCTGAATTTATTGTTTTAGAAGGAATGACCATGGGAATATATAATAATATACAACTAAAACCCTACCTCAGAGATTTGTTGATGGAGGCTGCGAGGAAGGAGAAGATGGCTTTTGGGGATAGATGGACATCAGTGACATTGGCGTTTCCTCGATCATCAGTTCATTGACATTGAAGACGTTTCTCGTTGGCGAGAGCATTCTTCATTGGGGAGTGCGTTCTTTGTTAGAGAACACGTTCTTCGTTGGAGAGAATAATCCTCCAAAAGTTCTCCTCTCCCAATTCCACCAAAATGTGAAATAACCCCTTGTTAATTTAAGTTTATCAAATAAAAAGTTTGGCACATTTAATTGTTGCACAATCAATTGTACCACGTTGGCAGAATTAATTGTACCACATTGGCATAATTAATTGTACCATGTTGTCTCAAATTAATGGGAGGAAAGGATTAATGGGGGGGGGGTTAAGAAGTTTCTCCCATTATGGGGGTTTGGGTGGTCCCCACCTTTAGGAATACAAAATGGGGGTTTTAGGATCAGTGGTCCCCTCCTCCATAACACACATGTGGGAGGATTTAGTTCAGTTGGTCCCCACCTTTAAACAATCCACATGGGAGGTTACAACAAAAAGAAAAAAAATAAAAGATTATTTTATTTTATTTTTATTTCCACAAAATACCCAAATTCTATCTTTCACCCTCGACCTACTACGGTTGAGGTGAAGGTCCCCTTAAGAGAATACCAGCACTGCGAGTTCAACGGTGCCCTAATATTTTAATTCTGAGCATCAGTTCAAAAGTTAGAATATTCTGCTCGTACTTTTTCTGAACATACCTGAAAAAAAAGTTCAGAAATTCATTCCAAGCACACCAGGCCGCTGAATCTTGCGTGATCAACTTTGTCGGACTTGTAAAATTCCCATATAATTAAAAAAATTAAATTGAATTTATGGTTCATTATACTTAGATTGATTTGGAACTCCAATAACCATACCCGCTTCTGCATGTGGATTTCCACAGAAGATTGATTCATGGGATGAACTACTAGTTTTTGATCTAGAAAGATATCAATATAATTAGAGGACACTACATAAATTTTCACCATTATTGTAGGGGAAGAATATTCATTAACCCTATTCATTGGGTAGGCAATAGTGCCAATCAATTTTTATCGAGGTGAATATTATTAAGATATCATGGGTTATTGAGCATCTATGAATATTTAATAATACTTAAAATTGAAATTATTGATGAAAATATGAAAATATATTATTCTGATGTGGTAAAACATTATTCATATTTCATAGATTATCTATGATTGACCTCTTCTTTATCTACGGTGAGCCTTACTTCCATAACACCCTCATCATTGCTAAGTAATTATTATCATCCTCACCACTGATTAACAATGGTTATATCAATTTAATCACTTGTTTTGAGTAAAGGTATCAAACTTTTAGTAAATATAATAGGGGGTTTAATTCCTTGGTGCAAGTCTTCAAATCTCTAGAATTGAACACATAGGATTTTTCAACATGTGTGGTCACCTTCTTGAATTCTAACAAAATAACTTACAAAAATGGATTTTTTAACAAAATTATCCTTTATAGATGAGTTAATATTGATTTAATAATAGTACTATTATGATTATAGGAATTTATATTCATATAAGATTAGTGAAAGATCATATACGCAGCACGTGTAGGTGTTTGGGTCAAGATGCCACACCAATTTTCCAAGAATATGGTCCATTGGATTTTTTCATATTATGATACACTTATATTGTGGTTATGACTCTGTTAACTTCTTATTCTCTTCCCCACCTCTTATTTCTAGTGTATCATTAAATTTAGGCAACATGTTATCTAGCTAGCCACCTGAGTATGAACAAATCCAAGCCTCAATATATTTTATTGATAACCCAATAAAAGCATTGACTAAGGGAAGGGTATCTTGAACACCCATCCACTCTCAATTATTAATTAATTATTATAGGATTTTTACCATGGAGAATCTTTCGAAACGTGCATATTTAAGAGGGTAAGGACATTTATTTTCCACATAGAGGAATTTTTACCTGAATGTGAATGTTTTACACCCCATACAGATGATATCCCCAAAAAACACAATAGACATTATAAACTGTGAAGGATATTATTTATTTTACATTTAAAATGGTTTCTAATTCCATTTTTTTGTGATTAACCTAGTCAGTGTTATGTATGAAAAGAATAGAAAAAAAAATTAGAATATTTTGGTCTTTCTTATGTCTTGATCATTAAATAAGAGTTTCCTAACTTCAATTTTTATATAGATAATGGTCTTGAATCAAGTTCCCATAATTATTTTGTTACTAATGAATTCATATCTTCCCATATGAGCTATGATACAGTAAAATAAAACTTTAAATTGAGAAAACTTTTTAGTGGGGACTTCACCCTGAATATATAACCATGATATTGGTAAATATTATAAAACATTACTACTAACAAATTGAGAAACTACTTATTTATAGGTTAGTATCCATCCCAATTTTCACAAATATTAAACCATTAAGTGACTCAAATAACATGAAAATATATCATCTAGTTGACATATATGAGAGTACCAATTGATAGACTTGCATATTGAACTTTGACTTACCTCCCATCTCCATTTTCTAGTGTGGCATTAATCTAATTATTTCATGCAGAAATCCAAAATACAATTTTATTATGGGTTAGGAAACTCTAATTCCTTATTTTCCCTAGGTATCAAATATTTTTTATAAATAACAGTTAAACCAAGATGATATTGGAAACATAAATTCAGGGGAAAAAGATTCATTCCCACGGAGTTTCATACCATGTAGAGAAGCTCCATTATTAGAGGGGGTTACTATACATGTTATTCTATATGAATGTTAGAGGGATCATTTTCTTATAAACATACAATGTAATATGATCCCCTCTTTTAATTATCATATCATAAAGTATTATACAAACTTATCAATTCATCAAGTGGAATGTTTTCATGTCAGGTATCTTCATACTAATAATGTCTAGGATGGTTTTCATACTACTGTGGGAGAGTGATTATTATACCTAGACAACATTATACATACCTTATATCTCTATATCATTACTAAACTCCCCATAGAACTACTTCACCCCGATGGGCTCTCCATATTTCATACTGAATATACCTTCAATGTGATGATCCCAACATAAATTCCTCCTAAATCTCTGGTCTACGGTGGAATTAAACATGATTGATTAATAACTATACAAAATGAGTTCCTAAATTCACCAACCTAACATTATAGATTTAAAAGAATATGAAATAACATATCCATCTATATGTTTGTACCCTTTGTTAGAGTCTCATTCCAAAAAAAATGGCATGGTCAATCTTATAGAGGTACTTGATTAGTGAGTTTCTTAAGAGGACATAGTGGCATAAACTAGCATAAATAATGTAAATCATTTATGTTCTCATTATAATGACATATCATGAAGTTTTTTCCATATTATTTTATATTAATGGAAATAAATCATTTTACTATAAGGATTTAAATACAATCCAATGTTGTGAAATTACCTTTTTTATGTAGTAATTTAGTGATTTAAGTAATATATAAAATAATGAGAATCACAAGAGTTCACAAAAGAACCTTGTTAGGGAAAAGGACTAGGATAAATCTTTTATTATTGCATTTTTTATTCCCTAAACATATATATCTTATGTGAAGACTATTGATTTTAGAACATATAAGATAATAAATATTTCACACAGTATGATTTTTAAAATATATATAAGCTTACAAATGATACAAATAGATCAGAAAATATGAAATTTGGGCCACATGAAGTATATATATAGTGGTACATTTATCTTACAAGATATATGTAAAATGTTTTTGGGAAATCAGATTTTACTTATAATTCATTTTCCTTATCCTATTCGAATCCAATTATGAGGATGAATATTTTATTTCTTGAACTTTATTTGAATAACCCTTTATATAATATTATATAAAAAATTTACAAGAAATAATATCCCACAAATAAATTTGATAGTTTAGGAAAAATATATTGGTTCTTTATAGGTCGACCACTATCATAGATTTTTTTTTCATAAATGGTAAATCCTTTATAGAGAATTCTTTTTCTCAGTACCATGATGTCAATCCCCTAGATACACATAACATTCCCCTTCTTGGGGAGTTATTTGGGAAACTACATTAATTTTCCTTCATAGTTATGTATACATTTAAAATTTGAGAAACACTTTATCACATTATTACTGGGAATCTATATAGCAACATAAATACTATGATACCATAATATGTAGGAAGGATACTATGAAATGACCCCTATAAATAACGAAGAATCACTTTGAGGGATCCCAAAATTCAAGGTGGAATTTCTTTCTATGATGAAATGTTTGAGATAAGAATAATATAATTTATGGGGTTTTCCCTTTAAATGAGTTTGAAAAGATATATCTAAAGTGACCCTTGAGTTCTAAAAAGGTATAGGGGATGATAACCACAAAAGTTTTATATAGTGATGTCTTTCACAGACAATAAATTCCAAAATCATATCACATAATTCCACTTATAAAGGTATCTCATGGAACTCGTTCATAGAGGGATGATGAAATATATTCTTCATGAATCTTCCTCGTTAAATCATTTGAGATCAAAAAACATTATCCACACATTAATAAATGTAATCTTACATAAAATTCTGTGTTTTTAATGTAGATGTTCAACTCTTCCAAATTTTTCATTATCGTGAAATATTCTACCCATTATTCACCACCTCATGAAGTACCCCAATTATGTGTAATTATTCCTCTTTTTTATACATTTATTCTCCTAGTTGATATTGTTAGTTCAAATTAATATAAATTAACTCATTTTTATCGATTATCCTAGGGGAAAACTCAATATGTCCATTCCAATAGTGCCTCCTTCATAGCCCAAAAATATATATGATTGGGGTATTAACTTTAGTGGAACACCTATAATCATTTATTACATTAATAATATCAATTAAAGATCACATGAAATGTCTTCCCTATGAAATCCTTGGAAATTTATAGGACTCTCATGTTCTTTGAAATCATGTATTACCTTAACAAAAAATATATGAGCATGGTGGAACATAATATCCATCTACCAAACATAATTAAATTTATTATTTGAAGATAATTCTAGAAAAATGAAGAAATGTGTATGAAAATGTGTTTTGATGTAGTGAATCTGACCCCAATAACCTAGATCTAGTGTCTTCTTTATGAAATTGGCACAACGACATAGGTTCAAAAGCCAATGGAGCGGTCATTTTATAATTTTGGTAAAACTACGAATATACATGACACACATTTTATATTGGGAATATAAAATAAAACATGATACATAACAAATTAATTTCATCCTTAAAAACTCATTCAAATAATTATTCTTCATATTATACAGAACGAAAAAATGGGTCATCTCAAATGCTTAGTAAGGGTTACGTAAAGTGGATTCAATCATGAATTGGTGTAAATAATCATCTCTAAATGGTAAACAAATAAACACACATTCCATTTTAAAAACATTACTATCAGTATAATATTAATAATAATCAACATAGAATGGTAAATAAGATAAAACACAATCCATTTAAATTATAACTAATAATGAAATGTATCTAGAGATAATATCATTATAAAAATCTCAAAGAAAGTAAATTATAAATTTTTATTCGACTAAATTATGAATTATATGACTCCATGTATTAGGAACATGAAACCTCTACCATAAATAAATTTTATAATACATTTTAAAACTACTTGTTAGATACTTATATGGTTTGGTTGACTCACTTAAATCTACTAAGTAAAAAATCATTTATTTTAGACAAGTGATTCATCTCATGAGACCTCTCAATAAATTGAAATTTTGTATATAACTATTAATCAAAAATGTATTCATATCCTAAAAATTTACCATATATTTTATAATCAATTTAATCTATTAATTATTATTCCTTACCATCAAATATCAATATTGATTATATGACACAGATTTATCAATATTTCTCAAGTTAATCTAATAAAAATCACCATATGTAAAAATTGTATATGGTTTAGGTAGTAATAAAATCATTCATAAAATAATAAGGATATTTAATGGAAAATTAAGGTTTAATGAAAAATGATTACCAGAAATTGATTGTTTCAAATGAAAGTTAACGATCACAAAATAAAGCGAGAGTGTACATTAAATTTTACCCCGTTTTAATTTTCAAGTCAAATAACCTTGGATAAAATGATTAAATTTGAATATTAAAGTACCATGAATTGATCATCATATTACATGTCCAAGGGGATGTAATACACTGCATAAAATTTAATTAGTTCATAATAACAAATATGTCTTAATATAATATAAATTTAGATTAAATCCCTTTTGTCACACTTACTTTTGGATGAATGTGACTTAACATCATTTATATTTGTTTTAGACATGTAATTATATTATAAAACAATAAAATTAATATTTATAGTAACATATATGATCCTTTTATAATATACTCTCACATGTTTGTTAATAATTTGTAATTATTTTCATTATTCCATGTGCTAATTTTATTATTTTTTCATGAGTGTTTCATCAAAAACGATTTGGTTCTTGTAAATATTATATAGTTACATAACTACAGAATAATAATAATTAAATAATTATAATATTTATATATCAATTATTATTTTATTTCCAATCATGAAATGTGTTTATGAGAAATTAAGCATGTTGTGATCATGGAGATGTTAGGTCATACATACACATGAGTAACGTTTTCATTTCTCAACAATCATTGTGCGTTGGTTTTAAGTAATATTTTATTTTTAAATAATTATAATATAATCATTAAATCCATATATATTACCCCTTTAAGTATTCTTTTATATATATCATCTATGTGGTGTGTTTAAAAAAAAGTAGTCGCATCGCTTAGTGAAGGCGGTAGTCCAAACAATCATAAACGATATTATCATTTTTAGTGTAAGAACAAAATGGTATATTATCTTATAAGAATGATAAATATATAATATAAATAATAATTATTTCATTTATATAAGATATATTCATTAAAGTTATCTTTATTACCTTCTATTTAAAGAGTTAGTGAAGAAATGGAATCACATTGCTTCACGAGGAGGTTGTCCACTGTACACATGGCCGACATTATAATATCACATACATAATGAATATAAAAAAATTAAATATTATATAATTAATAAATTGGTATTATTATGTTTTAAATATCATATATTTACTTTATATACAACGTCATACCATGACCTAAGAGGTGGTAATGGAAAATAATACAATCGGGTTGTGAGGCGTTAATCTGTTGTACAAATGGGTAATGATTTCATAACCAATTTTAATGAAATGGAGATTATTTAAGGTAATTAACATAAAATAAAAAATATATAATTTTATATATATACTAAGGTTGTTATATCATCATGTTTTAATAACAATTTAAGGATTTTTTTGAAGAAATAAAATAAAGATGCTCATTGAAAAATGTTACCACTTATTTGGGTAAACTCTTTAAGCTTCCACTAAAAGCCTTCATAGATTGTATGTATTCCTAAAATAGTCTATATGAAGATATTATGGAATTTGGTAAGATATTTGGGTTGGTATTCTATAATCTAAAATGTTTTTAATGTGTGAGGAATAGTATCGAAGTGGTGTCCTTTTATAGGTGAGGTGAGTGACACACATGTATTTTTTATTAAAAACATTACCCATGTTTTTCACATTACTTTTGGTAAATATTATGTATTGTATATAATTAGACATTATAAGGTCTATATATGTACATAAAATAGATTTTATAAATGTTTTTTAGGTTAATTTAACCCTTATCATTGTAGTTCAACACCCGATAAATCCATTTCTACCCTATCTACAGTAATTGGTTTTTATTGTATTCAATTTTCATTTGGGTCAAAGATTATGTTTGAATAATTATATAATATAAATATTTATTATTCAAAATATGGAATACATTTCTCTAAATTACATTAACATAACTAGAAAATTTTAATTTAAAATTAATCCTACAGATGTGATGAGAATATAGGTTTTTAAAGATGAAATGTTCAAAAGTTTAGAATGTTTTAATATCAAAATTAAATATGAAAACGAATATGAAGAAGTAAATTTTAAAAAAAATATATATATAATTGAATTAATTTTAATTTAAAACAAGATTAAATTTTAATTTTACCTTATAAATAATTTAAACTAAATGAAAGTTTTCAATTAAAATTTAATATTTTTTACTATTCACCAAAAAAATGAAACATTTCAGAAAAATACTAGAAGTTCACAATAAGATAATATTTTGACGATTAAAAATGTGTTTTTTTAAATAAATTTTATTAAGGTTTAGAAAATTAAGTTTATGTTATTTTCATAATGCAAGACTAATCCACCTTTCAAAAAAAACAATTTTTCAAAAAAACTTTCCTTTTCTTTAAATTGGATCTTATTTTATATTTAATCACTATATAACTACTAAATTTATTTTATACTTGAGTAAAACATAAAAATTTTAAGAATTTTTTTATTACTAATAATATCGTCCATCTTATCAGCTAGGTTATAATGACAATGTTTAAATAATAGTATCTTAATAGAGTATTGTGTTTCATTCAAGGCCAATTTTATATAAATTAGACGCTATAGAACCAAATGAATTTGATTATAAACTAATATATCATAATGTATTGGGGTGTTATATTCTCTTATAATATTCGTGTGGCAGAACATATATTCAAAAAAACATGGTGTTCCTCTTTCAAAATGTCAGGGAGTTATATTCTACACCATTAAATAGATTGTGTCCTCACTATTGAGTTGTGATTTTTTTAATCAAGGGTTTGAAATTGAAAAATAATGTTTTTTTAAAAACCCACATTGTATAAAGAGATAATGAAACATCCTGTTAATAAGATTTAATGTAAAGTACAAAGTTCATATGTAATAACACATACTATGTTTCCAAATTGGATAACATAGGTGGGAAGTGAAAAATAGATATATAAGAGAAAACTGGCACCCCTATATTGATGGATAATGATAGAGTAAATGGTGTGTATGAAGTAAACTACCACAAATCATTAAACCATATTTGTAAAAAAGGCCATTGATATCATAAAAATTATGATAATATGAAGAAAAAAAATTTGTTTCAAGATCCTATTCCCATAATTGAGGAATTATTTAACACCTATGAATAGAAGTAAATAAGATTTGTTGATATATTTTTATTTAAGATTACCAATTTCATAATATTCTTGTTCTTCAATGAATTTCAAAATTATCTCTTACTCCAAGAATTAAATATCCAAAAATGAAAAAAATTATCCATGGAGTAGTGGAATTAAATTTTAATGGATATTACAATCAATTAGGTAATAACAAGATATTTGTGCTATATTTAATAAAAACAAAATAGTGAGTTAAATTTATCAAACTAAGAAAAATAGTTCAGCTAAATCCCTTTGATAAATTGTTTTCCTTAAGGTTAATCCTAAATATGTCTCACTACATTTATAATTAAGTTCACTAAATCAAGATTACATTCCATAGATAATATAAATTGGATATTAAAGAAAAATTCCTCACAAATTAATACCATGACCACTATAAATCCTTAATTATAACATTCATACTTCTAAAAATAATATCCCATCTCATTGAATATATTCTTTAGATCCATACATGTAGTAAACTACAACAAATATAACATAAACCATATAATCACAAAAAAAATGTTCTCAAATACAATCTCATTAAAATATAATTGCCATTATTATCTCAAAATAGATCAAACATTAAGGGTTATCTTCCCTTAATCAAGTGATTTATAGTAATTTTAACTTTCTGCTGAGTCACTTTTCTTGGTACCATTCAGCACATGATTTTATATCCTATATAGAATAGTATTGTAGTACAATCCTTATCCATTTCATGGATATTATAAAAAGTAAATCCTCAATAAAATACTTTCCATTTTGTTTTTAGGATCCAAATAAACAATCAAATTAATCCTTCTACTTTAGTTATATCAATAGAATAAGCTTGACCATGATCCCATTAACATCTTCTGAGTTGTATTCCCTTGATGATATGGGAATTAATTTTTTTAGTTCCCTATCTTCTTATAGTGGAATAATTTCAAAATCAAAATGTCTTTCACACCCCTTAAATCATGAGTGTAGTGGAATTTAACTACACACTAGTATAAAACTCCCATTTTGTTGAATAAATACCAGGATGTTTCTTTCCATAATTATCACATGTTGGAAAATATGTCTTTCCATTCTTCCATTTATCTATTTTTTCTTCTATCATCCTCTTCTCCCACTTCCATTCAAATACATAATACTTGGAGAATAATTACACTATCTTGATATCACATAAAACTATTTCATCATAATATGTTAAAAAATTTGAGAGATCAATGACCTTTGGAGGCACTGCTTAAGACCACAAAGAAATGGTAAATCTCACACTCCATGTTGCATATTTAATCCATGGTATACCAACATATCCTTCAAAAGGTAGATTCATACTCCCCAACATTATCTTCTTCGTTTTTCTTTAAGATAAGGAACATTATCTTCATCTCAGTTTGTTTCTCCTAATGGAAGTATTTGACGAAGAATGTATCCTTAAAAGACATCTGATCCATGATTAATATTTCATATTTTTCTTTAGTATACTAAATTAATGGCCATGATTGATCACCCTCACCTATGAAAAAATACACATAAAATTTAAAGCTTTCCTTTTTCATAATAACCCAAGGATATAAATATCTTTTCAATATACTTAATCCATTATTTGACTAATATTTAATTTTTCCCACAAAATGATGGGAATTTTATCATTTAAATATACCTAACATAGGAGAAACTCATTATGGTACAGTTTCTCCATCTGGCCAAAGTTATTTTTCATAACCTGATTAAGATTACCCAATATATCTATAATTTCCACTTTTCCAATGCCTGCTATATTGCCTTTATCAGCAGGTAAATATATACATCATCTATGAGTATTAGTACCTTTCTTCTTTACATACGAAATTTATAAAAAATGGAATATAGTATATTATATTATAAAACAATGCATTGTAAATAAAAATTTAGATTTCTATATATGGTTTTACTCATATCATAAATTATAAAATTTAGTCATCATAAACTTGGTTTCTTTATGGAAAAATTTATTTTGAATGCCTTCATAATGGTTTGTAAGTAAAATGTTATTTATACAAAATATATACCCTTGAAGTTTCAATCTAGGTGTTATGTAAAGACCATTTTCACATACCATTGAAATATCTGGCCAATTTAAATACACCCTTTTTGGAGTTATTAAGTCTAGTTACCTCCATGACTAAACCACATTCACTTTTAGTATCTTTACAAGGATGTATTTATAAGAAAAAACATATGATATCTTCCATACCAACAGATTAGGATATCCTGTTATGATAATCCCCAAAGTCTAGTATAGGTTTATGTTCCCTAATGAATGTTTTCCTAAATCAGTTTACCAAGATTTTTACTAAAATTGATCTAATATCCTATATAGTGACCTCAGCCCTAGTATCCCAGAGCTACTGTTTTCTATATCACACTAGAATATATAGGAAGGATCAAATACCAAAAGATAGTTCAGTTTACTATTTTTGGAGAACAAGATACATACATGATACCCATTATACATTGGGAATAAAATGTGAAACATAATACATAAAAAAATGAAACTAACTACATCCTTGGAAAAATATTCGAACAATTCATCTTACTATCCATGGGAAAGAAAAATAATAAGGGCAGGATCAAATAATTAGTATGGATTAAGTACGGCTAAATCTATCATCAATAGTTAGGAATAATCACCATAAAAATGTATGTACCTAAACACACATGCCATTAAAAATACTTGACTATCCTAATAAGATAAAGAAAAAATCAATTTGGATTGGTATATGACTAAAAAAATTTTCCATTTAATGATTAACGAATAATGAAATGCGACTATAGATAATATCACTGTGAAAATATCATGGGTAATAATAACAAAAAAATTATTAGTAGTGGGAATTCCTAATAATTTGAAATCATGTATCAGGAACATGATAACAATACCATCATGACCATTCACATGATGGTATAATACTACATGGTATAAACTTATCTAGTTTATCCTACTTAAACCTATCGAGTATAAAATCATATGGTTTGTCCAATAGATTTGTCTCATAAACCATGTTGATGTAATGAGAGACTATCGATAATCGAGAACCACACCTATCTGCATGTACTATGTGTTCCTCATACATCTAATAATATATTTAATTCATTAATCAATGTGACATATCATCAAATATTTGTATTGTGTAAAGGATTTAGATTTCTCGTTATTTAATGGGTTAATCATATAAAATTCACAATATGTAAAATTGGTATATGGTTTTAAGAAATAATCATGCCCATAAAACAAGAATACATATTCTTAAATTAAATTAAATTTTAAAGGAAAAATGATTACTAGGAAGTGAATTTTTCAATATAATGTTAACAATTATAAAATAATGTGAGATTGAATAATAACTTTTACTACTTAGTAATTTTTAATTAAAATTACCTTGGATAAATGATTCAAATTTATACATAAAATAATATTATGTATGAATAAATCATGATATTTAATTTCTAATAGGTTTTATATACACCACATAAAATTGAATTGGTGCATAATAACACATATTTCATAATGAATTGAAAATTGAGACATAATATATTTCCTTGTGCTTCATTTTGGTTGAACATTCTCTGAACTCTTATATAGTGGTTTTAAAAAATTTATTAACATATAAAATAAGTACTTTAATACTTATAATATAATATATGATCATTTTATAACATATTATCACCCATTCCTTGAGAATATTTAATTATTTTTATTTTTTTGGGTCTTAATTTTCTTATTTTCTCATGCATGTTTGGTCATGAAAGATCTAGTTCATGTTCATATTTTAGGCTTCCATTATCTCCATAATAATAATTCCAAAATTATAATATTTATACATCAATAATACTTTTATGACTAATCATTAATGATGTTATTTAGAAATTTAGTATGTTAAAATCATGGAGACGGTAGGTCGTATGTAGGTATGAGTAACATTTTAATTTTTCTGTGATCATTATGGAAAGGCAGTAAGAAATATTTTATCTTTGAAAAATAATATTTATATCATAAATAGTATATTATTTCATTAAATATACTCTTATATAGAATAAATGAGTCTTGTGATGAAAATAGTGTCACATCGCTTTGTGAAGGAGGTAGTCCACACATACATGAATGATGTATCATTTTTCAGTATAATAATGAAAATGTTGTATTACCATTTTAGAATGAATGTTTTTATCATGAATATCATTATTATTTTATTTATATCACATATATTTTCAATTTTTTTCTTTATTACCTTCATTTTAAATCATTTACGAAAAAATTGAGTCATATCTTTTCTTGACGAGGTAATATAATGTACACACCAACAACATTATCATATCCCCTATGGAATGGAATAAAAAAAAGGTATATATTAAATAATGACTCAATAGGTATAATTATTTAATAAATAAAATATATATTTTGTACATCCATTATCATAACAAACTGTGATATGAGGTAATGGAAACCTGAATGACATTGATTCATAAGGCGATTGTTTTCCACACACACAGATGTTGATTTCATAACCCATTTGATGGAGAGGGTGATAATTATAGGTAATTACCATAAAATAAATATATATATATATATCAGAAAAATATTATGTTATATCATTATTTTTTAATATTAATTTATGTAGATGGATAATGAAATAAAAAATAAACACTCATTGAAAAATATGACATATTTTTCAGGTAACCTGCTTAGGTTTTCACCAAAATCCATCCTATCATAGATTTATACCAAAACTAAGGCTTATGGGATGATATTATAAATATTGGGAAGTTATTTAGTTTTGTTACTTTATAAATATAATAGTTTTATCATGTTAATAATAGATGAGAGGGGTGATATTTATAAGGGAGGTGAGTGGAACACATGTAATATTTTGAAAAAAGAATGGTGTTTCCCATTTTTTTACATGACATAAGGGTAATAAATTTATTATTTATAACAATTTGAAAATAAAAGATTTAAATATGGACATAAAATAGATTTTAAACATTTTTTTGGTTAAAATCAACCCTTTTCTTTCTAATTCACCCTCGATAAATCAATTTTTACCTTAACCGTTGTTATTGATTTTTACTACTTTTACAGTTTATTTTGGAAAAAATAAGATGAACATATTTTATTATAAAATTATCCTAATTAAAAATATGTAATTATTATTTCAAAAGTATATTCATATATGTTTAAAATTTTAATTCAAAATTAATCCCATAGACACTATGAGAAAGTGGGGTTTTAAAAAGAAAATTTTCTATTGTTTATAATGATTTTATATAAAAATTCAATATAAAAATACTTTAAATGATCTAAATTTGATTTATAGGTATATATTATAAATTATGTAAATTTAAAACAAATTCCAAAAATAATTTAACATCATTTATAATTTAAACAAATGGTTGTTTTCTGTTAATATTTCGTATTTTTTACTATTAATTGAAAAATAAACAATTTCAATAAAATCCTAAAAATTAACCCAAATGTAATTTTAATATTATTATTGAAGTGCACAATGTTGCATTTGTTTTCAATGAAGCATGAAGTTGTCTTGGAATGAATGGAAGTCAGGGAATGTCAAGATGTGAATGACAAAGGTTGTGATGGTGTTGGTGGTGAAGGAGAATGGCCATGGTACTAAGATGCATGTCACTTAGGAGATTCACTAAGTGGTATTGGAAATTGTGGTTGAAACATTCTCCATATAAATCTGACGATTGCTGAGCTGCTCTTTAAGTTCATAGAACTTGTATCCTGATGATACAAAGTCACAACATTGATTGAAGACCATGCATTGTCTTCACAATGCATGAGGAGTTGAAAGGAGTTCCATCCACAACTACTAAGTGGATGATGTGCATTAATGAAGTCCATGCACTATCACTTAGTGCATGTGAACATGAAGATGATCCAATTGATCTTTGATTAGATCAATAATGAACATTGAAGATTATAAGTGATTCAGGAGTTCGGTTGAAGAAGAAGAACCTTCGGGAATTCCATTCCTAAGTAATGAATATATGTTGAGGAGATTGGAAGAATTCTTATGAAGAATAAATGAAGAAATGGGAGGAAGAAAGAAGGGAACTTGGGTTGGCATGTTTCATATGGAGAACTTTGTTTTTAATAGTGTTTTAATTCAACACTTAGCCAAAAATATGGCCACCAAGGAGGCCAGCCGAGGGATCACCCAAGGAACATATGGGCCTAAGGTGCCACGCCCATGGGGAACCCTCAAGGCCAAGGCGCTCCCTGAGGCAAGGGCGGGGCCGTGTATAAGCCCCGAGCTACGCGGTGATGAAGCCCGCACAGCGCGCGCGCCCGAGGGCACGCATAGTGGGCGCCAGTGTGCGCCCGTAGGGAGCAGAGTGGGCGCAAGAGCGCGCCCGCAGGGAGAACACGGTGCGGGGAGGCACCGTGGAGGTTGGAAGTTCAATCGAGGTGTTGAGTCAGCACCAGGGTGATAAAGCGCGGAGAATCCGCTCGCCGTTTCGATGTGGGACGCAGAAAAATTTCTAGGAGCGAATCCTGGCCGCTCGATCGATCGCGCGCCAGATCTCGACCGCACGATCGATCCCGCGCAAGTTGATCTGATCCAGGCCGTCCGAAATCAATTGAATCGCCGATCCAACGGCTGCGAGACCGTCTTCAACCCCGAGCTCGTCCGAAGTCTCCCACGAGCTACCGACGAACCCGAGAGAAGAATTCGAGTTCCCGACCACCTCCGAGCAAACCGAGACCTCCATTGTGATCGTTAGGCCATAACGAACTCATGCATGCATTAAAATGTTGCATGCATGCATTGAGAAAGAATTCGAAGTAAGGCCAAGGCAAAACGAAGTTTCCGAGGCTTCGGTGGATTCATGCTATGCATGGATGGGCCTAAACAGAAGGCTTGCATGCGTTCAAAACATGCATGCACGTGAGGAAAAAATAAAATGGAACCCGCGTGAAATAAAAAGAAAAACAAGATTTCACAGAATCTTGAAATAACCGAAAACTTCGGGAATTTAAAGATATCACACGCAGATGGACCGAGGCACTCCTCGCCTATAAAAAGAGAGCCCGAGGCTCTCGTTTTTGTTTGCTGAAACTCTGTTGAAAATCCGAGTCCCGTGAGCTCTCTGCCTCACGAAGAAAGAAGCCCCGCGCAAATTACTTCCGCGGCTGAAGATCTCGGTGCCATCCTTGGCTTGAAGGAGTCCCTTGCGTGCAACTTCTTTGCGCGACAAGAAGAAGGAGGAGGAGGAGATCCCCTGCGCGCCTACTCCTTGGGCGGCAGGAAGTACCCGGGGCAGTAGCACTTGCGCGCCCCGTGGTTGAAGTGCCCTGCACCCAAGGCCTTGCGCGGCCCTTGCGGCTTGGTACCTTGTGCGGCTGTTGGAGAAGGAGTTGGCCGCGGCTCAAGCATACCCTTGCGCGCCTCCTTTTAGATCAAGTGAAGAAGACCACCTACGGACAGTGGGTGTGTGCCAAGTGGAGAAGAGGACCCGAGGCTTTCATGCCTTGTGTGTGCACCAAGTGAAGACACATTTTGTGTGTGCAAAATTGAAGAACAACCTACGGGTTAAGGGTGTGCAACAAGAAGTGGGAAGAGGCCGAGGCCTTAGTGCCTTGTGTGCAATTTGAAGAAGAAGGCCGTAGCCTTGTGGGTGCACACATTAAAGAACAAATAAAAGAACACCTTTTGAATGGGTGAAAAACAAGAAGAGGAAGTTGGCCAAGCTTAAGTGAATGCAAAACGTGGAACAAATTGTGTGTGCAAAACAAACTAAGGCCGAACCTTAGTGTGTGCTAAGTGGTGTGTACACACTAAGAAGGAGAAGAAGGAGAACATCCACACTAAAGTATAACACACATTCAAGTGTGTAAGCAAATTGAATAAAGTGTGTGAAGAGGTGAGAAGCTGGTGTGTGCTTAAAGATACTACACCCTTTGTGGGTTTATTGCACCAAGAGTAGAATAAGGAGAGTGCATGCTTACATGCATGCACATGCACACGTGAACAAAGACAAATCTGGTTGTGTGCATTTGAGAAGACCAAGACCAAGAGTTCTTGAAGAATTTGAGAAGCCATGCAGTCAGTGCATTAGGATGCAGAGATGCCATGCACCCAGTGCATGAAGTTGATGTGAAGTGAGACTGGACCAGACTGAAGATAAAGATATCAGTTGTATGAGTATTCAGTAGTTGGAGAGAAGCCAGGTCATCCTGAGAAGAAGGAGATAAAACCCGAGCAAGACGATAAGACCTGATCATCACAAGTGATCAGAGGTACAGAGCAAGGCCAGCATTCTTTATCCCAGACTGCTGAAGATACTTGAAGAACCTGAACAAGAAGAAGATCTACTCGTGTGACTCGAGGAGCCAGGAGAAGCCCCCTGTGAGACTCAGAGTGGAAGAAGTCTTCAGTGGGATTCTGGAGCAGGCCAGTGGGACTCTGGTAACACTGTGGGACGCAGTATAAAGACCCTCCTGTGGGACTCAGGAGAGATACGGTGGGAAGCTGTATCGACCATTGTAATACTAACAGATTATAATGGGAGAATCCATGCTGGTAGAGCATGGTAAGGATGTAGGCCTTTGGTGCTGAACCTTGTAAATCCTTGTGTCCTGTGCCTTTTCATTACTGCATTATCCGGGAAAGGTTGAGAGACATAAGAAGAGTGGATCGAGGCCTTAACAATCCATAGAGGTTTAATTGATTAAGAATCAATTAGTAAAAAGTATTAAGGGATCACTGATTCACCCCTCCCCCTCTCAGTGATTCACACTGATCTGGGCACTTCAATTGGTATCAGAGGGAGGTTACCTCTAAAAGATCCAAGAGAGTCTATATGGAGTGCAGATTTGAGGAAATGAAAGAACAACCTCAAATGGAGATATCTGCCAAGACTCTGAAAAACAGAAAGAAGAATCAGGCCAAGAAGATGAAGAAAGCCTGTCCTATCTGTGATGAAGTTGGAACAATGAAAGATCTTCAAAGTGCAATCGAATATCTTCAGAAGACAGTCCCCAAGGAAGTGGCAATGTGTATAGCTACAGGCATCCTTGATCTTCAAGAAGAAAAATCACAGTTAGAAGAAGAAGCCAATGCAATGGAAGATCAATTGGTAAAAAGGGTTGGCATAACCAACACTCTCAGAAAGCTGGTGAAGGCTAAAGATGAAACTGTTTCTCTTTGCAATGAAAGATATGAAGACACTACTGAAGAATTGCAAAGAAGCCTTTCTGAGAAAGAAATCTTTATGATAATGATCAAAGAAGTTTTCCATGCACTGGAAAAGAGGCACAAAGTTTCAATGAATGTCAGAGATGCTCAACATGAAGACAAATTAAACAGGGTAAAGGAGCTTGACAATTAATTACAAGAAATGAAGAAGGTTCATAAAGACCAACTAGAACAGCTGAAAGAAAATTGGGAAGGAAGGCTAAGAACTTTTGAGGATGAGAAGAACTCCCTCAATATGAAATTCTTAGAACTAGAGGTGATATTGAAAAATCTGCAATCACCCAAAGCTGAATCCTCCCAGTCAGCTGAAAGAAGAAATGTTGCTACTCAAGTAAGATTTGAGAAGGATGATTCTAAGAGAAAGACATCCTCTAATAAAAGGGCAACAACTTCTAAAAAGAAGGTACCATCCATCCCATCTTGTACTCATGTTTTTAAAATTGTTTCTACTAAAAGTGTAGGATGGAAGAATGAATCCAAACAAGTATGGATGAAGACAGTGAAGAAAGAATGCTCTCTTGAAACAATACAGCAATTCAAGACAAGTACCCTACAATCAGAAGGAATCAAAAGGTCAAGATTTGTGGGTCAATGTTGGTGTTGTAACAAGTATGGGCATTGTGAAAAGTATTGTTGGTACAATCCACTGAATGCCAAAGCACAGAGGAAGCCCATGCCTAGGGGGAGCAAGCCAGAGGAAAAGAAGCAGCATCCACAGGTCCAGAGATATCTGTTTACTGCAAATAGATTTGGATTACTTGACAACATCTGGGATGATTGAAAAAGTGGTCAAAAAGATACATGTCAATCTCCAACTATATCCAGAGCTCAAAAGAAGAAAAGATCACAGAACCTGGCTCAGAAAGAATCCTTGGGAAGCAAGCATAAGAAAGTGGAAGATGCTCCCAAGAAGATTATGAAAAAGGAAGAGAAGACCTTGGAGTCTAAATCCAAGAAGGGTGATGCATCCAGAAGGACCACCAAGAAGTGCTTCTACTGTGGAAAGAATGGCCATACCATGGATCTTTGTAAACAAGCCATGAAATTTAATAGAAGCCAACTGCACTCAAACAGACAATCAATCCAGAAGAAGCAGAAGGGATTGGTTGAAAATAAGTTGCCTAAGAAAGGTGGCTTAATAGTATCAAAAGAACCATGTGGGATTTCCAAAACTGAGGCCTCACTTCCAAATGACTTGTTAATCATATGGCCAAATCAGTTGCAACTTTCCAGAGAACTGCAAAGATCTGAAGATGAAGCACTGGCAATTGCTAAGGCAAAAAGGAAAAAAAATGATTTCACATGAAGATGTATTGAGATCCACACCAGCACCAACATCATTGAAGATCAAATGTGCAAGTGTGAAGAATGGTGAAAATGGGACATCTCAGTTGAGAGAATCTTCTCAACCTTGTTGTTCACATTGATGAACCAAGGAGGTTCCATCTTATTCCCTAATCACTTGTATTTACATGTGCTAACATTGCAGGGAATTGAAGATGATGATCATTCTCATCTGGAGAGTGTTTTGGACAGAATGGAGTGCACCCCTTGAGGGGGAGCCAATCTGTAGAAGATGGGATTCTGAGAATTAATACCATCTTGAGAAAATTGAAGGTATTCCAATCATACTTTCATCCCTTGTTTCTTAATTGTATTCATCATGACAATTAAGGGGGAGTATTTATTGAATTCAAATGGATGAAAGGGGAAGCTTTATCTTTGCACCTGAACTTTCTAATGAGTTTTGTGAAGTTGTGCAGGATTTAGCAAATTCATTGTTATATCTGAAAAATTTCAAACCCCTAAGCATGATCTCACATGTGTAGAGAATTATGGACAGCTTTGAATTCCTTGGTCATATCACTCTTGTTCTCTACACCGGGTTAGCCCAAGTAGACTTAGAGCTGATTTACTAAAGGTTCTTTGCTAAAGAGAACATGTGACATCATCCCTCTCTCAGTGTTTTTCAAGAAAATGCTTTTATAAGGGAGGAAGAGATTTTTGAAAGATAACCACACCACACCTTTTCATTTGATTGCCAATAAGGGGGATAAATATTGGCAAACATATTGACCCATTCATATGTGCTCTAGTGTATTTCCAACAAATACAAAGGGCGAGATTGAAGTGCACAGTGTTGCATTTGTTGTCAATGAGGCATGAAGTTGTCTTGGAATGAATGGAAGTCAGGGAATGTCAATATGTGAATGACAAAGGTTGTGATGGTGTTGGTGGTGAAGGAGAATGGCCATGGTACTAAGATGCATGTCACATAGGAGATTCACTAAGTGGTATTGGAAATTGTGGTTGAAACATTCTCCATGTAAATCTGATGATTGCTGAGTTGCTCTTTAAGTTCATAGAACTTGTATCCTGATGATACAAAGTCACAACATTGATTGAAGACCATGCATTGTCTTCACAATGCATGAGGAGTTGAAAGGAGTTCCATCCACAACTACTAAGTGGATGATGTGCATTAATGAAGTCCATGCACTATCACTTAGTGCATGTGAACATGAAGATGATCCAATTGATCTCTGATTAGATCAATAAAGAACATTGAAGATTATAAGTGATTCAGGAGTTCGGTTGAAGAAGAAGAACCTTCGGGAATTCCATTCCTAAGTAATGAATATATGTTGAGGAGATTGGAAGAATTCCTATGAAGAAGAAATGAAGAAATGGGAGGAAGAAAGAAGGGCACTTGGGTTGGCATGTTTCATATGGAGAACTTTGTTTTTAATAGTGTTTTAATTCAACACTTAGCCAAAAATATGGCCACCAAGGAGGCCAGCTGAGGGATCACCCAAGGCACATATGGGCCTAAGGAGCCACGCCCATGGGGAACCCTCAAGGCCAAGGCGCTCCCTGAGGCAAGGGCGGGGCCGTGTATAAGCCCCGAGCTACGCGGTGATGAAGCCCGTGCAGCGCACGCGCCCGAGGGCACGCATAGTTGGCGCCAGTGGCGCGCCCGCAGGGAGCAGAGGTGGTGCAAGAGCGCGCCCGCAGGGAGAACACTGTGCGGGGCGGCACCGTGGAGGTTGGAAGTTCAATCGATGTGTTGAGGCAGCGCCAGGGTGATAAAGCGTGGAGAATCCGCTCGCCGTTTCGATGTGGGGCGCGGAAAAATTTCCAGGAGCGAATCCTGGCCGCTCGATCGATCGCGCGCCAGATCTCGACCGCACGATCGATCCCGCGCGAGTTGATCTGATCCAGGCCGTCCGAAATCAATTGAATCGCTGATCCAACGGCTGCGAGACCATCTTCAACCCCGAGCTCTTCCGAAGTCTCCCACGAGCTGTCGACGAACCCGAGAGAAGAATTCGAGTTCCCGGCCACCTCCGAGCAAACCGAGACCTCCATTGTGATTGTTAGGCCATAAAGAACTCATGCATGCATTAAAATGTTGCATGCATGCATTGAGAAAGAATTCGAAGTAAGTCTGAGGCAAAACGAAGTTGCCGAGGCTTCGGTGGTTTGATGCTATGCATGGATGGGCCTAAACAGAAGGCTTGCATGCGTTCAAAACATGCATGCACGTGAGGAAAAAATAAAATGGAACCCGCGTGAAATAAAAAGAAAAACAAGATTTCACAAAATCTTGAAATAACCGAAAACTTCGGGAATTTAAAGATATCACACGCGGATGGACCGAGGCTCTCCTCGCCTATAAAAAGAGAGCCTGAGGCTCTCGTTTTTGTTTGCTGAAACTCGGTTGAAAATCCGAGTCCCGTGAGCTCTCTGCCTCACGAAGAAAGTAGCCCCGCGCAAATTACTTGCGCGGCTGAAGATCTCGGTGCCATCCTTGGCCCGAAGGAGTCCCTTGCGCGCAACTTCTTTGCGCGACAAGAAGAAGGAGGAGGAGGAGATCCCCTGTGCGCCTACTCCTTGCGCGGCAGGAAGTACCCGGGGCAGTAGCACTTGTGCGCCCCGTGGTTGAAGTGCCTTGCACCCAAGGCCTTGCGCGGCCCTTGCGGCTTGGTACCTTGTGCTGCTGTTGGAGAAGGAGTTGGCCGTGGCTCAAGCATACCCTTGCGCGCCTCCTTTGAGATCAAGTGAAGAAGACCACCCACGGACAGTGGGTGTGTGCCAAGTGGAGAAGAGGACCCGAGGCTTTCATGCCTTGTGTGTGCACCAAGTGAAGACACATTTTGTGTGTGCAAAATTGAAGAACAACCTACGGGTTAAGGGTGTGCAACAAGAAGTGGGAAGAGGCCGAGGCCTTAGTGCCTTGTGTGCAATTTGAAGAAGAAGGCCGTAGCCTTGTGGGTGCACACATTAAAGAACAAATAAAAGAACACCTTTTGTATGTGTGCAAAACAAGAAGAGGAAGTTGTCCAAGCTTAAGTGCATGCAAAACGTGGAACAAATTGTGTGTGCAAAACAAACGAAGGCCGAACCTTAGTGTGTGCTAAGTGGTGTGTACACACTAAGAAGGAGAAGAAGGAGAACATCCACACTAAAGTATAAAACACATTCAAGTGTGTAAGAAAATTGAATAAAGTGTGTGAAGAGGTGAGAAGCTAGTGTGTGCTTAAAGATACTACACCCTTTGTGGGTTTATTGCACCAAGAGTAGAAGAAGGAGAGTGCATGCTTACATGCATGCACATGCACACGTGAACAAAGACAAATCTGGTTGTGTGCATTTGAGAAGACCAAGACCAAGAGTTCTTGAAGAATTTGAGAAGCCATGCAGTCAGTGCATGAGGATGCAGAGATTCCATGAACCCAGTGCATGAAGTTGATGTGAAGTGAGACTGGACCAGACTGAAGATAAAGATATCAGTTGTCTGAGTATTCAGTAGTTGGAGAGAAGCCAGGTCATCCTGAGAAGAAGGAGATTAAACCTGAGCAAGACGGGAAGACCGGATCATCACAAGTGATCAGAGGTACAGAGCAAGGCCAGCAGTCTTTATCCCAGACTGCTGAAGATACTTGAAGAAGCTGAACAAGAAGAAGAGCTACTAGTGTGACTCGAGGAGCCAGGAGAAGCCCCCTGTGAGACTCGGGGTGGAAGAAGACTTCAGTGGGATTCTGGAGCAGGCTAGTGGGACTCTGGTAACACTGTGGGACGCAGTATAAAGACCCTCCTGTGGGACTCAGGAGAGATACGGTGGGAAGCTGTATTGACCATTGTAATACTAACAGATTATAATGGGAGAATCCATGCTGGCAGAGCATGGCAAGGATGTAGGCCTTTGGTGCTGAACCTTGTAAATCCTTGTGTCCTGTGCCTTTTCATTACTTCATTATCCAAGAAAGGTTGAGAGACATAAGAAGAGTGGATCGAGGCCTTAACAAGCCATAGAGGTTTAATGGATTAAGAATCAATTAGTAAAAAGTTTTAAGGGATCACTGATTCACCCCCTCCCCCTCTCAGTGATTCACACTGATCTGGGCACTTCAATTATATCCAAAATATTTTTTTTAAATAAATTATATTTGATTTTAAAGATTGATTTTTAATTATGTTCACAATTCACGACTAATACACCTTTTAAACAAATAATTTTTTTCCAGAAAACCTATATTTCCCAATAAAATGGTTGTTATTTTATTTATATTAAATGTATAACCATTTAATTTATAATATAAAAAAATAAAAAATATAGTTTTCATAATTTATTTATTAATATTCTTTCTCTACATCTTATGCACTAGTTTATAAGGGTAATATCTAAATAATAATGTTTCAATAGTGTAATGTGTTTTGTTCCAACCCGGTGTTGTGTGTATTATTTTATATAAAAAATATTTTATTTATTTAAAAATAATTATATCATAAAGTCTTGTGGTGTTATTATATCATACAAACATTTTTTTTATATAAAAATTTCTATCATATATTATTTTCCTCTAGAAATCTCGGGGTGTTACAGTTATCATCCCTAAGCTGTAAGTAAACAATGTTTATTGAACACGGAACACCAAAGAATAAGTCTAAGAGGGATTTTAAACCAATATATATGTGATTATATTGTGGAAAAAATGTCCACATCATATAAATTTTAAACATACCATGTATATACAATTATTAGGAAGAAATCTATAATAACAAGGAGATTCAATTTAAGAGAGGGGTGAGAGGGTTGGTATAGAGAATAATTCTATGAAGAGGTATGTGTGGAAGTGGAAAAGAAGTTGGTAATTCCCATAATAAATTTTTTTGATGGATACCATGAATTTTGGAGTTGATAGAAAACAAATTAATATAAATTTTGGATCTGTGTCCCAAAACAAAACAATCTTGAAATGTTAAACTATAATTAATGTTTATTTAACTAGATCTTTTGGAAATGGAATAGAGAGTTGATCTTGAAAAATAGTATGAATTATATTTATAAAATTATGGTATTGAAATTATTTCATATGAAAATATTATTGTTAAAATTATGGATACTATGCTTCCACATATTTTTCAAATCTAGAAAGCCAAAGGCGATATCCACAAAGAGATTTGACATAAATGTTTATATGAAAATAAAATGGTCTCTAGTTTTTGAAATAAATTTCATACATGTTCCACTCACAATGGATATTTACATTTAACACACATTATTCCCATATTTCTTTATTTTATTCAATTTTCATAGAATGGATTGCTTGTGTTTAATATGAGAAAGTAATTTATTTGAAAATCACATACCATAGTGTTGTTAATCATGGAGTTCTCTAACTGGAATCATATTTCCTACCTAGAAATTTTTTTGGAAACCCAAAATTTATGATTGGCGTGAGGTATAAATATAGATGTCTATTATAAAGGAGTATGGAAGTTATACCTTGGGGTTTATTTTTTTTATCAAACATCTAGAATATTATTATATTAGGTGAATATAGAATATACAATATGTGATGAAATATTTCATCAGTAAGGTATAATAATTATATTATCCAATCCTTTTATTAAATTATTAAATTCTATTATTGGGGGGTAAGGAATGATAATTTAATGATAAAACAAGATATTTATTAAAAGGGTGGATAAATGATATACCAACATAAGATTTCAGGTTTGATCATTAGTTTATATTGGTTCATTATTTTCCACATTGATCATTGGATGTCCTTTTTGATTCTTAGTAGTTAAAATTTGTTTTTTCATTTTTAGGGTTTGGGGACATGTTATTTTGATCCATTATTGAGAAACTATGAGGTATAAGATATTTGGTATGAGAGTGAACTATGGCCAATAGAGAAAATTTCTATAGGAGGTCTACTAAATTACTGGTGAAGGAAACTAAGAAGCTAATGGAAGGATGATAACTTCTTTTTCTAAAAGAATATCCACCAACCAACATGTAAGATCCACTAGCCCATCAATGAGAGGTTGGCAGCACTGGGTTCCAATATGAATCCCACTATGCAGCATGTAGGACCCCACCATCCAATGAGTGGTATAAGTTAAACTAACTTAAATCATCCATGTGCCACAATCTAGATGGTGGGAGATAACGACTAGATAGTGGTGTCATTTAGGGTAAGGAAATATCAGGCAATATCATTGGTCCATCCATTGAAATATCCATTTTTATTATAAAACATTTTCCCTCAAACCCCATTTTTTAGTTAGAATATCAAGACTCTCTTAGGGAGGTTTAATACATTATAACCTTGGATCTTCATGCATCCATAATCCAATTCAAGTGTTGAATCTCTTATGGTATATGAAATATTTATTAGTCAGAAATTATTTATTCCTCCTATCTCACCTTCATCGAGACTATTTGATCCTTTTGTTTTTTCTAGATCTGGATAATTATTTCATGTTTGTGGATATGGGGTTATTCGTTGATTTATTATAGCCATCTTGACTTCTTCATCTACATTTCCATTTTGGTCTTCAATGAAACATTGATTAAGGTATTTGGTTCTATAAATAAATTCTCATAAATTAAAACATATGATGCATGTTTATTTTCTTATTGGATTTCTAAATGGGTTCAAAAGATTGATTTGGGTTACTTGATTAATGTTTTCTCAAAGGAATATTTTGTGTTCATTGTACCTCTTGGTTATGTATTTCCAATAAATTGACCACTTCATGAAAAAGAAATTGAATTAAAATGAATGATTTGATGAGTGAATTGGATAATGTTTTTTAGAGAAAATAATACATTAGATAATCTATGGTTTGAAAGGAGATTAATTTTTTTTAAAGGAATGAGATTTGATAAAAACCATTTGATGTTGGTTTTGGTAATATAATGAAATGTTTTGAAACTAAAAATTGGGACCAATGGAAATTACTTTAGACTATTTAGAGTGAATTTATTTTTATTAAAATGAATAATATTCCTAGGTAAGATATATTTCCTTTAAGAACATCAGATCATGGGTAGTTAGGTGGGGAGATAAAATTCTAGGCCTATATTAAGTCTACAAATAAATGTATTTATGATAAACAATATAACTAAACTATGATAAGTACAATGTTTTTTCCTTTGATGTGTTATTCGATTCCCCATAGGATTGATATCTAGGAATATACAGACATCTAGAGCTATATTTCTCTGATATGGATGATAAAACTTTTACAATACCAACACCGTGACTCATATACATGGTTAAATTATTAAAATGGATTTTAAAAAATTGATTTACACAATACTATGTTTATAGACTGATTTAATGTTGTTTATTTTGATATTAATGTCGATTCATGCCTCTTTCGATGGAAATTAACTTTCATACATGTTTTATACACAACATTGAGTCGAATTAATAACACATTTTCTTAGGAATGGATAATGGTTTTTAATTCCCTATTTTATTTAAAATTGACTATATTTGGTTTATATAATATTGAATACATATAGAATTCTCAATGAAATCAGATCGAAATTGTGCTACTCACACCCTACATTTCCACTATGAATTTTTGGAATTCCTTATTAAAAATATAGGAAATTGGAATGAATCACTTTGTGTAAGTGGATTCCATTTATTAGTAGGACCATGGGAGTTAATGGTAACCGGTTGAGTATGTTACGCACGTGTTATATGCATGTCTTGTGATGATGTCATTGATTTTTTTATGATAACTCAAGCTGATGTACAATTTTTTGACAAGTAGTTGTCTACTTGTGGTAATTTTATCTTGATGACTATTTTTGAGTTCCTTATATTAATGTAATCATTGTAGTGATTTTTTAAGTTATTATTGTAGTTAAATTTCTCACTCTTGATTTTTTGGATGCTCTCGCTCTATTCACCAACTCACGGGGACCTAGAGCTCCTTTTATGATATTTTAATATTAATTTGGGTACCAATTTAGTAGTTTATCTAGGATGGTTGATGATAAAATGTTATTTGAGTGATCTTGAGTTCCTTATTAAATAATGGTATTTAATTTGGGTTGTATTGGTAGATAAGAGATAGGTCATTTAGGACTAATGGGGTTTGATACAAGTGTGTGTCTTGAAATCTCTCATCATAGTGATTAATAAGATACTTTGGGTGGTTGGGAAAATATGTATTTGAAATAATTTGATTATTTGATCCTAGATATATCCAAAAAAAATATTTGAGTTTCTGGTTCTAGTGTTGAATTCTAATTTATAGAGTTGACTATAATATGCTTCTAGAATCATTTTTCTTGTTTATCTATTAATGTTGTGTGTTACTAATCCCCGAAGACGTTTTATAATGATACATCAATATGTATTTATTGATAAAAAATAACAAGGACTCCTTAAATATGAGTATAAACCTATATAGGTTATTGTTCTAGGTTTTCAAACTTTGGTTCAGTGGGTTTCACATGCTGTCATTCAGGATATAGAGAATTTTCCGCACAGGGAAAAACTATATGATTATTCCTAATAGTTTCTTCATAAAAAACCATAATCCATATTGGATAACAATGATCCATATGAGGTATATTATTGAATTTCTTGAATTTTATTTAGAAACCCATTGAGTTTTTATTTGGGGAAATTTTTCATTAAGATGAAATGTGTTCTATTCAAACATGAAGGTCCAAGTGAAAGGTTGTAGGATCTATGATTTTAGAGAAGAATAATGAAGGATTGAAGTATAAAGGATTTGAAGGTTTTTTAATGGATAAATACAATAAAAAATTGATTGTATAAGAACATTTCATTGAGTATGTAAACCTTCACCAAGGTTATTGTAAGATGACATGGCATGCCAATCTATTTTCCAAACATTCTCTATTATCACCTAAGGTATTTTAATATTGGAAGATGGAGACCCATAGGTTTTACATGGGTATTTAATCATATATATGGTCTAAAGTATTCAAGATGAACCCCACCTCATATAATGATTTTATGTATAAAGATTTGATGGTAGAAATCGAACTAGTTGTATATTAGGGTTAACAAGTGTTCATCATACTCCAAGTATAAGTTTCAGTATTATTTAAATGGAGAGAGAAGGAACAATTTATCTCAGGATTAAAATCAAAGTGACAGTCCTTAATATAAGTATTTATGAAGCAAATATGTAATATATAGTAAAGGACCAATGAATAATTTCCAACGTGTAATGATTGAGAACTCAAATAATTCATTCTTGGAGGAAATGAAGAGTCTTTTATATTTTGGATCCTCTAGTTAATTTTTGAAGTTTTTACATGTTTAATTATAATTTTTATAGTTGTATGGGAGCACTAGTAAAGTGAGAATGTGTCGTGTAGTCATATGCCTTAAGAATAATGGGTTTATATCCCTATGAATTATGAATGAAGAAAATTCATGTAGTGGATGACTTTACAGTGGGAACTGATATGGGCCCTACAATATTGATTGGTATTGTTATTATTGATTCATCTTTAGTGATAGTTTTATTTGAAACTAGTGAATCTAATTATTTCATAGTTATCCACACATTGAAAATTTTTAATCTTCTTGTGGAGTTCATACCTTATGTTATAAAAATTGAAACTCTTATTAGGATAAAGAGAGAGTAGGGTACCTGATTCCCTTTTAGTACATTATATTAAATTGAAATTGAGCCCACATTGAATGATTGGTTCTTGATAGGAGTCCATTAGATATCATTCTTGGTATGATTGGCTGATAGCTCATAGATCCCCAACTGGTTGTTATCTTCACTAGGTCTCCATTAATACCCTACTAAGGAGTGTCATGTTTCTTAGATGAAATGATAATTGAGATCTAGTTGATAAAGTCTCACTTTTACAAAATTAATAAGGTTGACACCCATATTTATTTTTGAACTAGAGTAGGAATATTTAGGTGTTGATCTTCCTCCATTAGTTATCGAGTATTTGGTTTTTTCTATCATACATTTCTACAATATCACTAGAACAGTATTTATATTTCTCTTTCAAATTCATGTTAGTTAATCAACCCATATGTTTACCCACTTATCATATATAACCCACTAAATATAAGGAGAAAAAATATTTTTTGTATGAATTGATTCCCAAAGGCCTCATTTGACATAGTGAGTTCCATTGGCTAGTACCATTGTTTTATAACAAATATGTTTGATGTATACTGTCACTTAGTGTTTTGACTACTTGAATATAAATCTATTTAGAGTCAACAACATGCATATATTTCCCTAGATCAGTGATCTATTTGATAAGATTAAGGGGGTGAACTGGTTGTATAAGATTGATCTTATGTCTTTTTATCACCATGTTATGATCAAGGAGACTAACATTCCAAAGATTGATTTTAAGAGAAGTTATATCCATTATGAGTAAATTTTTATTCCATTTAGTCTAATAAATGATCCTTCTATGTTTATAGTACTGATGAATAATATTTTCTAGTTGTATCTTGACTCTTTTTTGGTGGTATTCAAGGATGAAATCTTGGTTTACTCTAAAACTGAAGATGATGACATGTTTCATTTGAGAGTAGTGTTTTACATCTTGATGAATCAATGAATTAATTGAAGTCTATAAAAATTATAATTCTTGATTTAGGAAGTGGTGTTCTTGGGGAACCTGGTCTCAAATCATGGTGTCTTAGTTGATCATGAAAAGGATAAATTTGTCATTCCTTGGGAATAACTATATAATTTATTTGAGATTAAGAGTTTCTTAAACCTAGAATCATATTATTGTATATTTTTGAAAATTTTACCTATATTAGATATTTTATGACTTATCTCACATATAATTGAGTAATGTTCATATGGTATTAAAAATTTTACCCTTTCATAGATGATTTAATGGATCATTTTACATTAACTTTATTTCTTAATCATCCAGAGGTTGAATAGAGATATATATAATATTATGATGTGTTAGTTTTATGTTTGGGATGTGTTCTTATACATGGTTGTAACATGGTGGTTTTTGGTTGTCGTCATGTTCTTCCTCATGAAAAGAACTATCTGAAAAAAAACATAGGCAAGAAGATATGATGAATTATTTTTATATTTATCAAAACATCCTTTTCTCAAAGAGGTTTACAATTTATTATAATCCCAAATGGTTGATTTATATCATCTCACAAAAATAATTTCATCTATGTATGAGGTGATGAGTGGAGTAATTTTAATACATTGAAACTGATAACATCTACACCCCTATAAAGAGGAATGTCATAATAAATGCATTGATTACGAAACTACCATTCAATACCAGGAAAGAATCATCAGAGTAATGGAACATCATGGATCACTTTTATCACAAGCATTTGGTTGTATTGGAGGTCGAGAATGAGGTTTTAAATATCATTTAGTGAAAATCTTCCCTTCTTATGATTATCGTATTGGAACAATACCATGGTAATCAGTTTTGGCGTACTGGATTCTTTATATTTTGGGGAGACCATCAGAAAATGGTCTCTAACATTAGAGGGTATCTTTTTCTATAGGAATTATTATGTAGTTCTATCACATATGAGGAAGGATGTGATGTAATACTATCATATTTACATTTAGGTGGTTCAACCAAGGATAATGAATATTTTTTAAAATATGAGGCATCGATTCTATGTGTCATGATTGAGAAGAGACATCACATAATTTGTTTCTCATTAGAATACCTATCAACGGGTAATCGTTGATCATTAAAAGACTTCAGGTATTCATTAAACTATTCATATACCAACAAACAAGTTGTATAATATATCTATTGAACTTTTGTTTTTTTCATATTATACATAACAAATTAATGAGATATGGGTGGTGATAGACCATTTTACCAAATTGACTCACTTTTCCCATTCATGATATGACCAATGTTGATGGATTTGAAAATATATATAGGAAAGATATTATCAAATTATATTAAGTTCCATCAGCCATAGTATATGATATGGATACTATTTTTACATATATTTTTTAGATATTTTTATAAGATGTGATAAGATACTTGGTAATGTTGAGTGTGGAATACCATCCTCAAATAGATGGTCAGAGAGAATGGGTTATAGAGATTTTAGTGGAAATCCTACAGACTTATGTCCTTGAAATCATAAAATCATAAGATTTTTATTTTCAATTGGTTATGATTTCCTTTAAAAAAATAAATTTTGTCTATTAAAATGACACACTTCTAATCCATGTATGTAAATCCATTTAAAGTGTTAATTTTTTTGTTTGAGATTGATGAAGCTTCCCTTGTAGGACCAAGTTTGGTAAATGATACATTGAAAAAAAAACTAGACGATTCAATAGATATTGGTGGAATCCCATAGAAGATATTAGTCTTATATAGAGTATCATCAATGTATTTTTTAATTATATATTACAGATGAGGTGTTTTTTAGAGATTTTTCTTAGTTGGCTCACTGATGGCTATAGGACCCCGGGACACCCTGAGAGGGGAGGGGTGAATCTGGGTGACAACGTTTTCATTTAAAATGATGGATCTTGTCCCCACATTTGTAGAAACTAGTTTAACATGTATGAAGAATATGAGAATAAATAAAACATTCAAATTCAATGAAATGACACATCACATTTTACTTGGTTCACCACTAAGGTATATGTCCAAGAAGCATATGTCGACAGAGTGTTGGTCGTACAAAATTCCACTATTTCCTCACTCGTTGTGGATTACAAAGGTTTGGGAATAATCACTATATCCTAGGCTCGCTGGCTTTAAAACTATTCAGGGATAGCCTACTACGTCCCTCGGGTCACTCCTGTTGACTCCCCCTGGCTCACTGCCTTTGGTGAAGTCACACTGAGTTTATAGATGTGAAGGTCTCTTCATCATTGTAAAAGAATTCATCATATGTTGTATGTAGATGCTCTGTTGAAGTATAACTCTCACCAGTAGACAAAACTCACTTTTCACCAAAGGTATCTGGCAATCTTATAGATTTTTTTTAGCTCCAACAAGACTGGCGTACTTCAACCACACCTGGTGCGCTTCTCCAAGCCTAGCGTGCAAGTTTCAAGATGGCGCACAAGTCTTGGTGCGCAAGTCCAACCGGGCGCACAAGATCACCTCAACCACTTGCATGACTCTCCCTTCATCAACAACAAACTTGCGCGACTCAAATTCTTTTCCACCCAAACTAGTTTTGGCGCACAAAGGTCAACTGTCAAGCTTCTTCAAATCCAGGCACACAAGTGTCACCAAACCACCTGCATGATGCTTCCTTCCCCATCTCCAATCTTGGGCGACCAACATTCTTTCTCGCCCAAACCACCTTGGACGTCAAGCTAACAGTTGTCGCATAACTTCAACTTGCGCGACCCACCACCACTTCCGTGACCACTACACCTGTGCAACGGGAGCTATGAATTTCTCTAAGTATGAACTTCATATCGAATGAGGAGGGTCCTCCAATATTTATATGCATTTGAACACCCTACATGACGGTGCGGAAGTCTCCCATCAGCACACGAGTTTTGGCGCGCAAGTCTTTGCCCCCAAAAATAAATTGCGCAACCAACTTCCAAACTTGGGTGCCCTTCTCCCGTTCCCATATTTTCATGTTCTGATCTTGAAAAACAAAAGGCATGCTTGTTTCCAAGCCTCCAAGTAATCGGCTCACAAGTCCCTTTAACAAAAACACTTTTCTCCATTTGACAATTTTGAGGTCCATAAATTTGGAAAACACTGGAAAACATTGTCACTTTAAATATTGTTATCTCCTTGAATTGTAAGATCACATTGTTGGCACATATTCTGAACATCCACTGAGGATTGAGAACAAACACAAAACATACCCCAAATCACGTAAAGACGACCATGTTTCCAACAATATCCCCCTTTGGGTTTGTTGGCAATCAGTAAATAAATTCAATAGAGTACCAGCCACATGCAAACCAGAAACGCAAGAATCAACTCAGCCAACAGTCTAAGTCTACATGAGAAATGATTGGTGTAGAAAACAAGAGGGGAAGCTTGAATTGGGATCACGTACAATGTATTTATTCCCAACCTATCACTGACACTGAATTTATTCTTTTCTCTCCCATTGAAAATAAATCCAAAGACCGGTAATTGTTCATTGTTCAGCTGAAACCACACTACCCCTGGATAGTATTTCCCCCACAAACCTGCATCGCATCCATAAAAAGATTAAAAACAATTAACATAATTGGGAAGAGAGGATTTTTGTAACCTCTTTATGAATTGGAGGTGGCTGAACACCGAGGTTCAACCGATTCTTCTCAAACACAGACGATGACAGTGGATTGGTCAGAATATCAGCCACATGCTCATCAGTTCCAACATGATTCATTCTAATCACACCTTGATCAACTTTTTCTTTGGTAAATTGATACCTGATTTCAATATGTTTTGTACAAGAATGCTGAACAGGATTCTTCGTAAGATCAATTACTCTCTTGTTATCACTGTAAATTACCACTGGTCACCAATATCTGTTAGTTTTTGCTTCATCCATAGCAGTTGAGTGCATGCCATTGTGGCAGAGATATACTCAGCTTCAATAGTAATAAGAGAAGTACTTTATTGTTTCTTTCTCAACCATCCAACACATTTATTCCCAATATAGAATTCTCCACCACCGGTAGACATTCTGTTCACTACATCACCAGCCCAGTCAGTATCAAAAAATGCTGATAATTCACTGTCTCTTCCTACAGAAAATTATAAGCCACAATTATGATTACCTTGAATATACCACATGATTCTTTTCATTGTGGTCATATGTTACTCCTTTGGATTACTCTAAAAGTGGGCCGCTAGATAGGTTGCAGAGACAATATTTGGTCATGTCGTTGTCAGGTAAAGTAGGCTCCCAATTATCCTCCTATATATGTGGGGTCTACAGATTCCCTATCCTCATTCTTTCCAAGTTTGGTTCTAACTGCAATTAGAGTTGATATTGGTTTGGAGTCTTGTATATTATACTTCTTCAGAAACTCTCTTGCATACGTTTCTTAGGAAATGAAAGTGTAATATTGCCATTGAATCACCTGCAACCCCAAGAAATATGTGAGCTCCCCAATCATAGACATTTCAAATTCTGATTTCATGTGATTGGAAAATTCATCCACTGATTTCTAACTATTGTCCCCAAATATAATGTCATCAACGTAGACTAGAACCATGAAATGATCTATTGGAGAATTCTTCACATATTGATTTTGGTCTACTCCTCTTTTGAATTCCAGCTTCTTGAGATACGAGTCCAGCCAGTAATACCATGCTTATGGTGCCTACTTCAAACCATATAGATCTTTCTTCAGTTTTCAGACCTTTGATTCATCCGTACCAAGAACAAAACCCACTAGTTGTTCAATGTAGACTTCTTTGAGTACACTATTCAAGAATGATGTCTTGACATACATTTGATATACCTTATATCCTTTTTGGAGTTCCATGGCTAGAAAAAGCCTGATTGACTTCATTATAGCCACTGGAGAAAAGGTTTCTTCAAAATCGACGTCTTCAATCTGGGAATATCCTTTACATACTAGTCGTTCTTTATTTCTAATAACACTTCCATGCACATCAAACTTGTCCTTGAAGATCAATTTTGTATCAATCACATTGTGACCTTTGGGTCTCTGGTCAAGATCCCATGTTTGATTCTTGCCAATCTGATCTAACTCTTCATTCATGGATTTCACCCATGATTCATCCTTTGCAGCTTCTTCAAATGAGGATGGCTCCACAACTGACAAAAATGCAGATTGTGTATTATTCCTCATCCTCCTTGTCTGAGTGGGTTCACTCCTGTCCCAAATTATGTTATATGGATCAATCTCATCTCTACGGTTTCTCTTGTGCGGTTTAGTTTCATTCTCTCCAACCATGGTTTCTTCTTCAGATTCTTCTTCTGAGTAAACATCATGATGTGACTGCTGAGTGTTTTATATAGCTTCCTATATTTCTGTATTTTTATTTTCCCCACATTCACTTTCTTCTTCAATTTATATCAAATCAGCATATGATGTCCTTGATGCATTTGTGATTTTATCTTCAATTTTCTTAAAATCACTACTTTCCACAATCCTTCCTAATCACTTATTGAAACACTTGTAGGCTTTGGTGTTCATTGAGTATCCAAGGAAAATTCCTTCATCTGCATTATCAACATACTTCCCTTGATTTCCTTCTTTGTTTCTAATGAAGCAATTACTTCCAAAAACAATGTATTTCAAAGAGTGTTTCCTTCCATGCCAAAATTCATATGGTGTATTCGTCTCACCCATATAATGTCCTGTTTGATTTTCAATATATATTGTAGCTTGAACAACCGCTTTCCAGTAATGACCTGGAATAAGACTCTCAATCAGCATAGTCTGTGCCATGTTGTTCACCTGTCGATTTCTACGTTCAACAACTCCATTTTGTTGTGGAGTTCTCACAGCAGCTACCTCATGTTGTATCCCATGCTTCTCCAGGCAATTTTCAAATTCAATGGACATGTATTCCCCTCCATTTTCAGATAGCAATACATTGATTGTTCATCCAATATCATTCTCGGTGATTCACCGATATTTCTTCATGCAGTCAAGCACTTGTTGTTTCCTATGAATGACCATTACACATTCTATTCTACTGTAATCATCTATAAAAAGGACTAAGTACCTTTCTCCATGAGTTCTGGCAACGTTTATCGGCCCGCATACATTTGTATGAATTAGATGAAGAAGATTAGATGCCCTTTTATTCTTTGGCTGCTAGGAATTGAAGACCAGCTTCCCCTGAATTCAAGCATCACAGGACTTTTCACACTCACACTTTAGTATGGGAATTTCCATGACAATCCTCAACTTTGATATTTTATCCATGTATTTTTGATTGATGTGTCCCAATCTCCGATGCCATAAACTATTTTCTTCTTCAATAGTCATGTAACAAACATTTTATTTAATATCAACCTGATACAAGTTTCCTTTTATTCTGCATCACTTCATAAGTGAATTCCTAGTATTTTCTTTGATAGTGGAGTCTTTCATATTAAAAGTAACTATAAGTCCCGAGTCATAGTGTTGACTCTCACTGAGTAGATTATGATATAGGCCATCAACATAAAGGAGTTCAGTCTTCTTTAGTTCTCCATTAGATAATTCAGTACTTCCACTTCCTTTGATTCTTAGAGCTCCATCATTACCAAATCGAACTGTACCATCAACCTTCCTTTTGATGTCCGTTAACAGTCCTGCATTACCTGTCATATAAGATGAGCAACAGCTATCCAGAATCTTGGTGCTATTTCTTTTTTTAGATTTGAGGGCAACCTCTGCAAGATTGGACTTCTCAATCTTCTTATATTCTTTCCAAGAAATATTGGATTGAGTATAATTTATTGATGTCCTTCTAATTATTTCTTCTACGTAATTAGATTATTCATACCCATAATCTTCTTCTAGAGCTGAAAACCTATTTGTGAGATCAACATCATCAGGCGGGTCAATATTGACACATCTTTGAGAGTTGTATGAATCTATCCTATCGAATATTTGTCTGCAATACATATCCTTATAACCAATGTTAGATCAATGCAAACAGTATCCATAAAAAACTATTTCTTCTATGAGATAGAGGATATGATGTCAGTCTCATTTGTTGGCATCCCAGATCTTCCCCATTTAAGTAACTCCTTTCCTCTTCGAAGTATGACACGGTATAGCCCAGATAGCCACAGAACTGACACTTCATGAGAGGAAATGTTTTCTCAGTTGAATTTCTCTTCGTTCCTTCTTCCTTGGGAGAATAGTTGAACTGCTTTTCATTTTTGAAAGTTTGAGGATAATTATCAGTTCTTCTTTTAGTTTGGATTGAGGGTTTCTTTTTCAGCATTTCAAGTAATGTTTCAACATGTAAAACTTTCATCTTGTCTTTCTTTTCACTCGCTTTACTTCAAGCAGTCGATGTCTCAGCTTCACAGCCAATTCCACTTTTTCCCATGCAAGTGGGTCTTTGATCACTCAATAATTTAACAACCCCATCTGAACCACACATGGCTCTTGCTAGTAATTCTGCATATGAGAATATTCCCAAATGAATTTTCTTCTTGCCTTCATTTGTGGTTGATTGAAATTCAATTTTACTGCTATGAGTAATAACCTCTTCCTCAAGTCCCTCAATAGTCATGGACTTCTCTTCTAGTCTAGATGAGAGTTCATTTATGACCTTTTCTTGTTCTTTAATTCTAAGATTTAGTTCCACAACATCATCTGTGCTTTCAAGGATTGAATACTGAACTCTCACTAGTTCTTCTAGTCATTCAATTTCTTCTTCAATCTCATCAACATATTCTGATGATTCTTCAACAATTTACTTCCACTTATTGCATCTCTTACATTTATTCTCAATCTTGGGAAAAGCATCCTTAATTTGAGTCTTTGAATCACCATTAGGAGTAATTTTATTATCTCTACATTTATTGATCGAGGGTTTTAACTTTTCAATGGTATCCATCATGGAAGCTTGTTTTCCTGTTTTAAATTCGGGTTCTTCTTCTTCACAAAATTCAGTATCATCATCATCCTCCTCACAGACAAAACTCTTCCTCAGCATTTTCTTTCCAGATTTCAAGTCTCTCTTTTTGAAAACCTTTTCTGAGTCTTATCGATGTTTTCATCTTCACTATCTTTATCATTGATCTTTCTTAACCACTGAGAGGCAATGTGTCCAACTTTTCCACAATGAAAACATGTGAGAGGTAACTTCCCTTTAAATTTCCCTTTTCCCTTCTGAAACATCTCTACAATGAGAGAAAGAATTTTTTTTCCATAATCTTCACCGCTACTGACATTTGAAATTTTCAGTTTATCCATGGCCTTGAATGCCATTTCCTTTCTCACACGAGTCGTAGAATCTTCTGGTTTGACTCTCATTTCATATGATACCAAGCCGCTCAGTAGATCATCCAGAAAAAGTTTGGAAATATATCTTTCCTCAAGGGCTAACACCTTTGCATTGTACAGGGGTGGAAGTATTATTAATATTTTATTTACAATATCAATTTCATTGATTTGTTTACCGAGACCACTAATTGATCCAACCTCTTTAGTAATTCGATTGAATAATGAGTCTGCATTCTCGTCTGGATGCATCTTCAGATCATCAAACTGATTGTGTAGGACTTGTAATTTTTTCTCCTTCACCTTTTTATCTCCTTAATAAATATTTTCATGCTTATCCCACATGGATTTTTATGAGGTGAAACTCATCACCTTTAGATAGATCTGATTAGAAAGGGTTATGGTGAGTGCATTTTGTGCTTTAGCATCGGCATCAAGAATTTTCTTGTCTACGTCGGTCATAGCGAGGCATGTTGGATCGGTGACTTGTATTCTTTGAACAGTAGAAAAAAAATTCATTTCCAAGAGATCTTAGATGAGATCTCATTATATTCTTCCAGATCTAGAAATTACTTCCATCAAATAGAAGGACTCTTCTGACACTGGCTGAATTTTCCATGGCAGTATAAAACAGATCAAACACCAGTAACCTCGCTCTGATACCACTTGTAGGACCCCAGGACACCCTGAGAGTGGAGGGGTGAATCAGGGTGATAAATTATTCTTTTAAAGTGATGATCTTGGTCCCATGTTGGTAGAAAATAATTTAACTGGTATGAAAGATATGAGAATAAATAAAACATTCACATGCATAGAAATGACACAACACTTTTTACTTGGTTCACCACTAAGGGATATGTCCAAGGAGCATACACCGACAGATTTTCAGTCATACCAAATTACACTATTCTTCACTCGTTTTGGATTACAAAGGTTTGGGAACAGTCACTCTATCCTAGGCCCACTGCCTTTACAACTATTTAGGGATAGCCTCCTACGTCCCTTGGGTCACTCCCGTTGACTCCCCTGGCTCACTGCCTTTGGTGATGTCCCACTCAGTTTATATACTTGAAGGTCTCTTCATAATTGCAAAAAATGTATCCTATGTTGTATGTATATGCTCTGTTGATGTCCAACTCTCACCAGTATACAAAACTCACTTTTCACCAATGGTATCATGCAATCTTCCATCTTTCGTGCAGCTCCAAAAAGACCAGCGTACTTCAACCACACCGGGCGCACTTCACCAAGCCCAGCGCACAAGTTTCAAGACAGCGTGCAAGTCTCAGCATGCATGTCCAAACGGTCCCGCATGTTCACCACAACCACTTGCGTGACTCTCCCTTATTCAATACCAAACTTGTGTGACTCACATTCTTTTCCACCCAAACCGGTTTTGGTTCACAAATGTCAACTATCGCGCTTCTTCAAATCCTGGTGCACAAGTGTCGCCAAACCACCTACGCGCCGCTTCCTTCCCCAACTCCAAACTTGTGCGACCAACACCCTTTCTCACCCAAACCACCTTGGACGCGCAACTAACAGCCATCACACAACTTCAATTTGCGCGAACCACCACCACTTGCATGACCACTACACCTGCGCAACGGGAGATCTGAATTTATCTAAGTCTGAACTTCATGTCGAATGAGGAGGGGTCATCCTATATTTATAGGCATTTGAACTCCCTACGCGATGGCGTGCAAGTCTCCCCTTGGCGAGCAAGTTTTGGCGCACAATTCTCTGCCCCCAAAAATCACTTTCACGACCAACTTCCAAACATGGGCGCCCTTCTCTCTTTTCCATATTTTCATGTTCTAATCTTGAAAAACAAAAGGCGCGCAAGTTTCCAAGAATCCAAGTATTAAATGCCCATGTACCTTTTCCAAAAACACTTTTCTCCATTTGACAATTTTGAGGTCCAGAAATTTGGAAAACACTGGAAAACAGTGCCACTTTAAATACTGTTATCTGCTTGAATTGTAAGATCACTTTACTGGCACATATTCTAAACATCCACTGAGGATTGACAACAAACACAATACATACTCTAAATCATGCAAAGACAACCATGGTTCCAATAAAGGCATAGTAGGAAACATATGATTTCATAAATATATTATAGGACCAATTTGGATTAGTGATCATATTGTGAAGGTGGTAAACGATTTGGATTCCCCACCTTTGTTGAATAGATCCATGATGTGTCTCAAATTTTGTAGTTTTTTAAACTCATATCATGTTTTTAGTATGAAGTAAATTGATGTAGAACATGATATTCCCATGATTGAGTATCATGTTTGAATTATTGATTATTAGATGAAGGTTATTCTGATGAAATACATACCTATGGTTGGGGTCATATGGTATCATGTTTCTGATTTTTATGAGAAAGGAAAAATATGAGTTGATCAGAGAGATTTGTCCAGATCAATTTTTTTTCATTATTCTTGATTGGATTTCTGAGGTTAAAGATTAATTATGGTGGGAATAATTTTAGCATCCCGACACCATTTTGATGATATGATGGTTGGTCTGTTTTGGATCTTCTTTTTTTATGTTGATCCCAGGTTGTTACCATTTATTTGTTACTTTTAATTGCTTGGGGGAAGTGGTTTTGATCTGTGATTGAGAGGCATATAGGTGTCCAGGTGTTTTTCATGACAGTGGATAGGGTCCTATAGACAAAAAATGGCTTCTTGAGGTCAACCAGATTTTTGGTGAGGGATAATAAGTAGCCGATGGAATGTTATTAATATGGAAGTCCTATAAAAATTTCATTGAAAATATGGTGAAAAATTAGTAGATATGGGTTGAAACGTTAATCTCATCGTATGATTTGTAGGTTCCTATTGGACCATCAGTGAGACTTCTAGAAGTGCTGACAATATGCAAGGTGCCAACGACATAATAGCAAGTTCTAGTGGAAACTTGGTGATTCCATTCCATTAAAGAATGAAACAACCAAATGAATTTTAATAGTTAATATACTTCATACCATATTAATTAGCATGAGCTTTATATTATATAATTATTTTCATGATGAGAATATTATGTAATTTTCTGTTAAAAAAGAAAATATATCTCTTCAGGAAAAATATTATTATATGTATTATATTATTTAATATGAAATCATATTTCAAAAATATTATTATTTTAATTATAATAAATGGTATTTACTTTTAAAATAAAAATTCAAAAATTATCATAAAGTGTATTTTTTCTCATTTTCTGAAATGTTATCTTTTTTGAATAAATGGTGAAAATATTGATTATCATTTAAACTAAACGTTTCATTTCAAGAAATAACAAATTTTTAAAAATGGTTTAAAATTAAAATTAGTTCATTTTTTTTATTTGTAATCTAGTTAGTATAATTTTAATCAATTTTATGCTCGATTTCAGTATAAATTGTTTTTATTTAAAAGATAAGTTTTTGGAAAAAATGTTGTTGATCGCATTTTATAGGATTAATTTTAAATTAAATTCTATCACTTTTATGAATTTAATTTCATAAAATGAAATAAATATTGAAATTAAAATATTAAATATTAGGTAATATTATCAACTAAATTTTTTAAACTAGTGAATATAAAAAAAACAAAAAAATACAATACAATGGTTAGTGATAAAAAAAGTCTATCGTGGGTAAATATAAAGTTGTAATGGTTAAAATAACAAAAAAATTGTCAAAATACTATTTTATATCAATATTTAGGATTTTTTCCATTTCATCATAATAAATGGTCTATTTTAATACATTTTTCTTCAATAAGACATTAATATATTTTAAATTTTGAAAACTTCTAAGTTTTTCCTCTCCCCCACATATAAAAGATCCCTCATCCTATCTTATCTAGAGTTCAAGACCCATTTGGTGCAATAGATACCTATCCAGATAACTTAATAACATTCCCACATACATTATATAGGTCTTATTTTTGGATTAATACCACCCTATTAGGGATTAATTTTTAATAAAAATTAAGTTGTGTAAATAAGAACTATAATTATGAATAGAGAATTTTTATTTTATTTCTATTATCCCCAATCAAATATTCATCAACCATTGTGAAATAATTTCATCAGTATCATCTATATACAAAGATATTATTATTTTTATGTAATACCCTATATCCATACTGTTTTACATAAAATGAGAAATAAAACCATCATTTGTGTTTTCAGAAAACTACCACCTCGTGAACTAATGTAATTCATTTTCCATCCCAACCATTCATAGTTTATAATGACTGATTTATATTATATATAAAATATTCAAGAAACAATTATAATTATATAGATATAATATATATTTTTTATTTCTCCCCATCCCATCCCTTTAAAAACTATAGTTTCATTTGTGTGTATTTAAGGATTACCACAACCATGATGTAATGAGATTCATTTTTCATAATCCCCAAACATTGAAAAAATATATATGTAAAATTAATGATAAAATATGATATTTATGTTATAATATTTTTTTGTAAATATAAAATGGTACTTACCTTATTTCCCATAATTTTATTGAAAAATAGAAACATTACTCATAAATTTGTAAAACCTACCATCACTATGATTGTAACATAAATATTGTTTCAAAACCATATTTATGTTGGAGATGTTGTATTATAACCAACTCTTTTTAATTTCATTAAATATATATTAAATTCTTTAGACATTTATTAAACTCATTATTAAATATTTTACATTGTTTTTCATGACTATAATGTAATAATGTCCTAAAGTATATGTCACATTGATACGGTTATAGAAGTTCCCTCTATTATGAGAACCTCGAACTTCTATGATGATATTCTTAAATTATGTTATGTGGTTGGATAATGTACTATGTTGTGAAATATAGTACATAGAGTGTCTAGTGTGAGTACTCCTAAGTGAATCATGATTCTCCTCATGAGGTTCACACTTGGTAATATACATAACTAATGATTATGATAATAGACACACTGGAATGAATTCTGCATATTTTGGTATCATCAGATATTTATATCTGTAGACGTGGGTAACGATCCTTAAAATTTAGGAATATAATAAATTCATTTTATGAATTAGTTACTTATGTAATTCAAATGTTGGGTACATCATGAGTGACATAATTAATATACAAGTAAAAGAATTATTTTTTGCATCCATATTTGTGGAGGATGATATCTTGATTATTTATTTGAATAGAAATTTCATGCTAAAATACATGTACATGGTGTCACAACAAGTTTATTTTAGATAGTCAATGAAATATGTATCAAGGATAAAGGTTGGTGATACATATGTGAAACATTCCTGATGTGATATTCTAAAAAAGGATTCATATTTCACAATGAAAAATCATATCTGGTTGTCATCATTATAACATTAAGGCCTTTCTCTTGGGTGTATTCACCCATTTCTAGAGAGTAATATTGTAATTTAGGCAAGACTTCATAATTCCAATGATAAATAATCCTAAAGGGTTAAACACTAAGCATTCCCAATGATCTCAATTAATTGTTTTTTAATTTAATTAATTTAATTGATATTTTTCTCAAGAGTGAGGGATAATTTTTTTCATTTTTTCTCAATCATGAATATTTATTGATGAATGAAATATTAAAATTAAATATTTATTTTTCCGTTTGATAAATTATAGGGGAGTTCGAATGAACCAATACTATATCTGGTGGAAAATATTAATTAACAAGATTGTTTAATAATATTTTTTATTGTGCATGTTCCCATGCACCAAAATAATATTAATAATATTGTTATTAATATTATATATCATGGAATTTATTAAATTTTATTATATTATATAAATGATGGAATGAAATTAAATAATATTTTCACCTAATAACTAGCTTTATAAGTAGAGATTTATGTCTATCGTGTAGAGTATCAATATGAAATAGAAAATTTAAGAATTTTTTCCCACAATGAATTCTCTCACAACTCCTATTTCATTCTCCCTATTTATAAAGAGAAACAAAAGAAAGAATAATTCAAAATAGATGGATAAACAATCAATATAAACAACCCAATACAATAAATATTTTGTAGTACCACCTAGAAATCAATTTTTATTTTTTTGAAAATAATGGAGAAAATGTGGATAAATTCTATAGTTATTCTATCCTTGGGTCCTCATAGTGCAACAAAAGACAATATTAAATGGTTTATCAGATGATAATATTCAACAACAGAGAAAAATTCAAATCCTATGTATTCATTTATTCCAAAATTAAATTAAATAATTATATATTTAATGTGTAAGATCCTCTTTGAGGATTATTGGAAAACAAATAATAAATAAAATTATAACATACGTACCACCACTATAAGCTTTTACTATGACCGGAAACACTATGTGGTATCAGAGAGGTAATGTTTAAATTTATAATTATTTGTTTTATTAGTGATACATAAAAAATTATGGTTGAATTTTCATTTCATATTATTCATCCTTTATTCTGATTTGAGTTAACATGTTATCAAAACATTAATCGAGTTCATTTAGTGTGTAATTTTATTAAAAGTTTAAGAAAAGATATTGAACATATAGAGATTCCATCACGAACTGCAAAATTTTGGGTCAGCAAGACATACTTCCATGATATGTACATGGAACTACATTTCATGCACCCTATTATGCTACACCTAGTCATGTATTGTGATACACAAAATTAGATGTAGTTATTACACATGGTGTATTCTACATGTTGACCATCCAACATGACACACAGTTTCTAGATTACACAACATGTATCGGCGTACACACTGTGTAATATATAGATGTTAGTGCTATAAATTGCATAATCAGTGTTTCATTATACATAGTCAAACTATGTGATACTGAAAACATGGATAATTTATGATATAAATTACATGTATATAGTGTAAATGACATGTATTTAATCAATCACCATGTCTGAGATACCCATCGAGTTATCCAAAAAAATTGCAATTATAGAGACAAGGCATATAGCCATTGGCACATATCTTTTAGTCTCTCGCCCGATAAAATAATGAGTCTATGGTGGGTTACATGGAAACAATTAATTTATACCTCATTGCATGTATTTAGATTATACAAGACATGTAATATGGTGATATAAACCTTGAATACCCATATGTGTATCACAAGAACATGGAAATCATATATACGACATATAGTCGACATGTATATATGTTGTAGTTTGGTTGAGTAAATATGATGACTTCCTAGGAATATGACTCGGATACATGAAATTATAGGTTCATGGCATGTAGTTAGACAGTACACACCATGCATTCTCCCAAATATGTAAAATATTAAATTACATTAAATATAAATTTCAACATTAAAGCCTTATTGTTTTGGTTGGAAGATTATATGTTTGAAAATTTAATAATGGTTTTGAAGAATTTTAAATAATAATTTAATTTATTATAATAAATATAAAAAAATTAGTTCTACCATTTTTTTCATTAATACCATTAGGGTTATCACCAAGAGGATTCACATAGTCATTAAAATAAATAGGAATCAAATAAATATATTGATAATTAATTAATGAAAATGTTTTTATCCTAATAAGTAAATAATTAATAAGAAATGAATGTTAGGTATTTAAATTGTCATGTACATTACATGTATAACCATTCAATATATTTAATAAGACCTATTTATTCCTTGAATTATTGATTCAATTTTTTACATTAGTTTTAAATTATATATTTTTAAATTAAATATATTGGATTTTGAGTTATCCCTCACTCCATTATTATTTAGGACCTATATTTCAAGGAACATTTAGGTAAATACCCTTTAACCAATCATTTGGTTTCCGAGACCTACATGTGAGTTATATTTATTTTTAATTAATGGAGTTTCCCAATGAGTGTGGAGGAGGTTCAAGATAGAACCATAATGATGCCAACTGAGGCGTTACACATGTAGACAAGTGGAATGTTATAACTCATTCCAATACCTACAATATGAGTTATTTCCCCCAGTAAAAGGATGATTTATTGCATACTCATTAAACCAACTATTAAATAAAACTCATGGATGGGTAATTTAATTAGTCATCTATTTTTTATATAAAATTATTTTTGTTATGGTTTTAAGGCCATAATCACATAAATAAATGAATTGATGTGTATTGATAGAAATTAAAAAAGTGAAATTTGGGGAAATTTTTTGTATTACATGGTTAATTAACTAAGTAAGATACACTAAATATTTCATGATATGTAAAGGATAAAAAAGAAAAAACTATTCATAATTAATTAAAATACCTAACCCTAATATTATGTGAGATTAATACTTCCACTACATGATTGGGAATGAAACCATATATATATGTGTAGTACACGACCAATTTTTGGAAACATTAATAAATTATAGAGTTTTCATGAGGGTTTTGGGTTGAATTAACTAATCTTTTGCTGAGTTTAACATTAATTGTATGTTCAATAAAAATGTAATTTGTTGTTTTTATGAAATAGTATTCATGATTTCAGGATAGGGGAATCCACTCAATGGATTAAAGAGATTCAAGCATGAGATTGGCATGAACACATACCTAATTAATTTTATATGGTTTTCATGGGCAATGTATGGATCATTAAGAAAATTATTGGGAATCCTTTCAACTAAAATACCTTAGAAACTAAACATTCCAATTTTAATGGTGATGGATATTGAGAATTTACAAAATTGTGCATTAATTAATAAAATAAATAATTTTATAAAAAAAATTATAATCAAGAAATGTACTTATAATCCTCTCTTTAAATTTTATAAGAAATGGATTTCTCATCATCTATATTATCTCTACAACTAATACTTGGGACATCAGCCTCTAAATTGGTTGTAACTACCAGGAGTGGTTTAGAAACCTCTGGGATGTGCTATTCCATGAATGAAAATATTATGTACTAGAATCCTCAGTTTTCGATCTTCAAGCCAAGGAGGTGAGTGATAAGCATTTTTTTGTCTATGAGAAACATTTGAGTAAGGAGGTCAACATCCAATGTATGATTTATTCATCTATGTCTTGTGTACTAATGAAGTATCACGAAAACATGGATACAAATAGTATGCTTTGAGCACCTTTTGGGTTTTTACAAAGAGAGAGATAGACATGAACAAATTGATATTTAAAAGGTTATTTTTCATTAATTCTTGTAGACGGTGATCCTAATAGGCTACACGTAGTCAATATCATTAGATACATTGAGTGCATAGAGTTTTTAGGGTTTAAACACCCCTAGGAATAGGTAAATGATATCATTCTGGCATTAAACCCTCAATACATCTCTAATTTTGTTGTGAATTTTACTATGAATAAGATTGAGAAGTCTCTAATCTATCTATTTAGTCTCTTTTTCCTTATAGATAAGGATACACTGGAAAAAATTCATTCCCTCCTTATGGTGAATAAATAGAAAATCTATAAGACCCAAACTTCTCCACACCCTACAAATAAGTTGATCATGAAGGGGAAATAAAGGGGAAATTATTATGTTTGTTTCACTTATTTAAATAAGGAACATTAGAGTAAAAATGAAACTTCTAAAAGAAGAAATGGGAATCATCCGTTCCATTTATTATCGAGTGCAATTTATCAATTTCTATAAACTAGGTATTAGATACAGCTTGTGCTGATTACATATGTATTAAAAAATATTAAACATGTATATTCAAAAATATTGATCAAGGAGAGGTATATCATCAAGAAACCAATATATCTAGACATGATTACATAAATATCGGTGAATACCACCTCATGCTACTGACTAGAATGATAATGGTTTTTACAGTTTCTCATAATGTTCCACTTCTTTTTGAAAATATTATTTTGATAACCATAAATGATACAGATGGATTTATTTTCAAATTTTGGAATAATGGTTTTTAGTTTTTATAATGATATAATTATTTTATATAATATCCCATTTATATAAAGGTCTTCATGTGTTTTATTATGTGAACAAATTAATAGAAGTCGATAAAATAGTTACTTCATATGAATCATACAACACCAAACTTTTTCATCACCAACATTATCACGTAATAGAAGAATATTTCACCAAATTACATAATTATGAATATTTAGATTCTTTTGAACTAAATCCACTTGGTGTAATTCATTTATTATTTCAAGGAAAAATGCCCAAATCCCCATTTAGTTGGAAATTAGAATGGGTTATAGAAACTATTGAATTAGTATATACAGATGTGTGCAAACCACTTCTTATTGATGAAAGGGATCAAAAATCATACATCATAACTTTTATGGTTGATTTTCTTAGGTATGTATATAATAAATTAATTAGGAATTAGTAGAATTATTTTGATAAATTGAAGGAATAAAATTTTGAGATTGTGTACCAGCTTCATAAGAAGATTAGGAAATTTCACTCAAACTATGGCAGAGAATATATTAATCAAGACTTCATTGATTATTTTTATGAGTTCTTGATAATATCTCAACCTGAACCTCCTTATACACCCGAGTGGAATGGTTTAAGTTGAAGTATGAACCACACCTTGTATGACATTGTGATATCAATGATGAGTCATGTGATTTATCTGTTATCCTTCTAGGGATATGTGTTACAAATAGTATCATATGTTCCAACTAAATAGAAAGATGTTATACCATATGTATTGTGGAATGGAAGGAAACTCATTATGTGTTACATACATGTTTGGGGTTGCGGGGAATATATTAAAGACTATTCAGGTAACATGATTTCACCTCGAGGCACAACGTGTATCAGTATAGAATATCCTAAAGAAACAAATTGATATATATATTTATATAATCCTTATGATAAAAAGTTTTGGGTTGATAGATTTCCCACAATTTATGAGGAGGTTATTATCCCTAAAAGAGAGAGTGTAAGTGAGATATATTTTGATGAATTCCAAGCACAATATCCAAATGATTTTTCGTAGGAAAACATTCCACAAATCCCTATGTGAGAAAAAGTTATTCCAGAGATACAATAATAACATATAGGTACCATATATGACAGAGAACCATAATGGTATGGTTAAATACTCACTGAGGAGTGTGACTCATTATTATTTGATATTAAGGATCCTCTATCATACACAGATGTATTAAGTGGAATAGATGTTTCCACATGGAAGGAATCTACTATTTCTAAAATGGAATCCATGTACCTTTAGTAGTTATAGATTTGGGTAGATAAACTAGTGTAAGTAAAGTCCAATGGTTGAAAATGGGTATTAAAGAAGATATTGGATATGGAAGGACATTTTTTACTTATAAGGCGCGACTTGTTGATAAATTGTTTAAACAATGATAATTCATTGACGATGATGAAACATTTTCACCAGTTGCAATGGTGAAATACATCATAACTCTTATTTCCATTTTTTCTTACCAATACTATGAGATTTGGAAAGTAGATATCAAAATAGGATCCCCTAATGAGAACCTTAAAAAGATGTTTATATGTCAGAACCTAAAGGGTTTGTGACTCCAAATCATGCCAGCATGATATGAAAAATAACCAAAATATATTTATGGATTAAAAAAGAATATAGTTCATATAAAATTATTTTTTATGAATACATAATTGAATATGTTTTCATAAATAATCAGTTTCATCCTTGTGTCTTTAAAAAATTTAGTTGGAGTTCAGTCACATTCTTAATAGTATATGTTGATGAAATATTACTCCTTAGAAATGATATATCAGTTTTAATTTCTATTAAGGCATGGTTGAATAAATTCTACTCTATAAAGGATTTGGAAGAGGTAGTATATATTATTGGGATCAAGATCTTTTGTGATAGATCCAAGAGGTTTCTTGTCATATGTCAAAGTACAAACATTAACTAGATACTGAATATATTCAGTATGGATCAAGACAAGATGTGTCTATTTCTTTCATCCAATAGGATCCATCATTCTAGGAAAATGTGTCCTTACACACTTGAGGAATGAAATATAATGGAATGTATTCCATACACATTATCAATTTATTTAGTCATCTATGTAATGCTATATACTAGGATAGATGTTTTCTACACATTAAGTGTGGTAGGAAGATATCAAGATGACAAAGTGACCTCTATTTGATGGTTGTCAAGATTATTCATATGTATTGGAGGCATACTAAGGGCAAATTTTTTGTTTAAAGAGGAAATGTGGAACTATTATTCATATCATATTCATATTCTAGTTTCCAAACTGATCAATACGGCATGATGATATAAATGGGTTTCATATTCACTTTGATGGGATATGTTGTGAGATGGAAGAGCTCAAAAAGGGATATGGTTGAAGATTATAGAGCAAAGATTAAGTATGTCATGTCTTCTGAGGTATATAAAAAATTATTATTGATTTGAAACTCTATACAATTTATTTTCATAGTTCCTAGAAGTAAATATCCAATCATAATCTACAATGATAATAATGTAGTGGTGTCTCTTATAAAAGATACAAGGTCACATTAGAAAATTATTCACATACATCAGAAGTATCATAAAATGAGGGATTTTTTTTCCAATGAGGTGGTTTTTAGTGAAAATATTTATATAGAAGACAACATGGATAACCCCGTAGCTAAATCCTTAACTCATCCAAACTAGGATTACATTTTAGGTTTTGCAGGAAGAAATTTTTAGGCAATTTGATCTTATCTATGTGGTAATTTGTTTGAGTTTTTTTTCATAGAACTAATGTTTTTTACATTTATTACATGAATATTTTATCCATTTAATTTTAATAAAAATGGTGATTTCATATTTTTCAATTTTTTCATGACTCTAATTTATTAATGTCCTAGAGTATACATCTCATTGATATGGTCATCATAGTTCCCCACTATGATGAGGACCTCAATGTGCTATGAAGATGTTCATAAATCATTTTCTACATTTGTATATCCGATTATGATTTGACACATACTACATAGAATTTAAATTTTCAGTACTTGTAATCAAATGATGATTATTTTCATGAATTTTTCAATGGATAATCACAAATTCAAGAGATAATGAAAATAGACATACTAGTATGAATTCCATATTATTAGGTGTCACTGGATATTTGTATTAATGAGTTTATTTAATATTCAATAGAATTTAAGATTATTATTAATGCATGTTATGAATCATATAATTAGATGTATTTCAAATACCCGGATGATAAATGTTAATGGGGAAGATGGATATGTAGAATGTATCAGAAATGAAATTTCATTAATGGATATGTTAAGGAAGGATTTGTCCCTTCCATATTTATAAAAGCTAATTTCTATCTTCATTAATTTGAATATAAACATCATCCTAAATCCCATATCCATGGTGTAATGATGTGTCTATTTATGATAATCAAAGATGGACGTATCAATCATATATGTTATTGATAGAGATGTGTAACCATCATGATGAAATATTGTGAAAAAGGGATTATATTACATAGTAATAATTCATATGGGGTTTTTGTAATTGTGAAATTGAGTTATTTATCTTGGGAGAATTCAACTATTTATAGATAGTAGATTTGGATTTTATATAGGACCACATCATTACAATGAGAACGAATCCTATAGGGTCACAGACTATGTTTATCTGATGATCATGATTAAATTCTATTCGAATTTAGTTGAATGAATATGTATTATTCCCAAGATAGAGGTATTATTTTAATAAAATTTTATCAATATAAATTATTTTTTAATGAATGGAATATTTAAATTAAATACTTATTCAATTGTTAAAAAAAATTTACTTGAGCTCAATGGGACCATGAACGTGTCCACTAACAAATAGTAATTAATGAACCTGTAAACTAATATTTGTTATTGTGAAATTTGGTGCATATCACCAAATAAATATATTATTATTGTTATATGGAATGTGGATTAATAAATATTATTATTGTATTTAAGTTATATAATGCTATAATATAATAATATAACTTAATCCTTATCTCTCGATAGAGGAAACTATGCATATTTGTAGAGTACCAGTGCATAATGGAAAATATGGAATTGTTTTACATAAAGATTTATATCACGAATCCTTCTTCTATATCCATTTAACGAAAAAGAAATGAAATAGGTAATAATTATTAAAAAATAGATGATAAATCAAAAAAAAAATTGCATGACAATTTATTCTCCATGTTAGCACCCAAAAATCAATTGCCATTGCATAGAGATCAAAGGAGAATGTGTGGATCACTACTAGAGATATTCGATCCTTGGATCCTCACTGTGCAGCAAAGGCATTCCAAAAGGATATTTTTAGATGATCAAAATAATCAATAATGAAATATCTTAATCCCATGTATTTTGTTGCCACCAAAATTAAATAAATAATTTATAAATTTAATGTGAAAGATCCTTACTCGAGGTTCTGATAAATGAAATATTAAAAGAAATTTTAATATATCTCCCACCACCACATGGTTACATTATTAATGAAACCATAAATTTATTGGTTGGTTTTAAAAATTAATTAATGTTTCAAAATTATAATTATTTTATGATTATTATTATATATATAATGAACTAATGATCTCCTTGACAATCTTCAGCATACTAAAGTTGTTTTGAAATTATGAATCAATCATCCTAAAAACACTTGATGTGGAATTAACTGATTATGTAATTTAATATTTTTTAAATCTAATTTAAACTAATTGTTTAAGAAAAAGTTATAAAACACATAAAATGTTCTTATGAAAATAAATAAGTGAATAAAGTGTATTGTACTGCAGATAAAGAACATATGGGATAAGTTGGATCAAGGTAAGGTGCACTTTACCTTAGAAGATCATTTTATATTTTTAAACATTTTATTTTATAAATATTATTCCCCAGGTCCATATTCTTACATCTATTTAATATATGTACTTATATGTGCATAAATATATTATAAGGTACATCTTATGTCTTTTTTTACACTATTTAAAATTATTTCAAAAGGAATCATTCTAATTATTTTATATAGAATGTTATTAAATTATTTAAAAAGTAAAAAAAATGTTCTATTTCAATATATATGAAATAGATTGATTTTATTTTACAATAAATATTATTTAATGTTTACATTGTTATTAAATATTCCTTTTGTTTTCGAATGAAATCAATTCTCTCATTTATTCTGGGTATTTTGAATAAGGTGTTTAAAATATAATGGATATTTTGATATTTGGAAATTTTTTATGGGTGGAAAGAATACCTGTTTGAGTATGGTGAGGGAAATAAATGATTTCCTATGTTATAATTATGTTATGGTACTTGGGTACTATTGATGATGATTATTGGGCCTCGTATATCTCATTGTGATTGGTGAGCTAAATATAGATCATGATGATGGGTTCCCCAATATGGATCTCTAATGATTTAGGTAAAGGAATAAAGATAAACTGTTATAGGTGTCCCCTAAAGAATTATTAAAATTTATCATGATGTTTATTCCATTAGTATTAGTTATTATATATGTGGCATGGAAATTATTTCCCAATTTATATATATGATATATCTATTATTGTAATGGGTTTTTATAGAAACGTTATGATTTCAAAAGGTAAGATAATGGTATTCTGTTTAAATAAAATGGTTTTACTACTTCTTAATAGTGAAATTTATAACTTGTTAAATAAAAACCCATGAGTTTTTTAGTATTTTAAAGAATTCTTTATGCATTTTGTTTACCTTTTCTAATGTCCTAGATCTATATGGATCAACCATTTGTGAGGTCCTGAGGATTGTAGAGATTAGAGGAGTCTCAGAGGATGTTTGGATGGACTTGATTGTTGAGAATTGGGAGCATGAAACATTCATAGTGAAATTGGATTTCACACGGTGTAGAATAATTTCACAAAGTGAATTTTATATTCAATCGTGTAATATTTTGGGGATTACAAAATAATATTAATGTGAAAGGCGATTGTTTTTTCAGCATAAAATCACCTTGAATAATTACACTACCTGAAAGGGGATTACATGTCATGTAATCCCCTAATGTAATAATGTTTTAAAAAATTATAGCCACTCAGGTTGTCAAACCCTACAGCTGCTACTTCCCTCCCATTCGTCCCAGGTGACCCAATAGTACCCTATTTGGGTTTTTGGAGAGCCCTTTGACTTGAATTGATCTTGGGATTCCATCTTTGATCTTTGGTGACTTTTCTAGATTCAAGGGTTGTTTTACTTCATTTTCTAGTGGTTTCACTCAGTAAGATCTTATTTCCTCTCATTTCTCTTTTTTATTCTATGGTGCTTTCATACCCATGTTTCTAATGGGGTTTCTCTCTGTTTTTGTCTATACAGTGGTGTCGTGACATCATTGTTTGGATGGAGTTCTTACCTGAGAGGTTATTGGAGATCCGTTGTGTGGTTTGTTCTCATGAGATGAATGTCAAGGACCTTTTGATGTAGGGGATTTGTTGCTTCATTAATTAATTATGTGTAATCGTTGAGATATCGTGGTTTATCCCCTTGGATCACAATTAAATTTTACTAATTAAAATATTGGATTGCATTTACTAATTTTTATTTACTACATAACTATGTTGTTTCTATATACAGTGATAATGGTTTCCCTTTTGATTTTATAGATAGTGTGATATCTATGCCTTTCTTAGTTCTGAATTTTGTTCTTGTTGGAAATTGGTAATGAATGTAAAGAAAAAATTAATTCAAAATTAATTGGATAAATGGATAAAGAGTAATGTTTAATGATTATTGTTGTTATTTGAATTTTCCATTTATAAAATTGATGCAAGTATGCATGTTTAATTAAATTTGATAATGAACTGGAAATTGTTTTATGCTTGTTGATAAAATAATTAAAGGAATACTAAAATAATTGTTTAATTAATTTGTGATAGATTGTGATAGCTTGTTTCTAAGGTTCCCCATAGTTGGAATTTATGAATTATGAATTAGTTAATTCATGATAGAATAAGAATCAGTTGTGTGATAAAAGACAATGCCTTTGTAGGGCATGAGTTTCCTAATTGATTGTAAAGGCCATGCGACTTATGTTTTGGAGCTGTGATAACTCATTATGTGTGAATATCAGATGCCTTGATTTAGGGATGATATCCCATTGTTATATTATTTCCCCTTTCTTGTGATGTGTCATGAGTCTGGGATGGCTATGCCTAGATGGACTGTTGTGGTATGTGGGGAAGGGAAGTCTGAATGTGACGTGATCCTAGGATGGATGATTCCAGAGGGTTGTTGTGGTATGAGGGGCATGGAAGCTTCCTTTTTTACGGTAGTAGTTGACTCCCATAGTGGTGATATGAATCAATATATGCATGTGGATGTTTGGAAAGGCATCAGAGATGACATAATGGGTTAAAGTTGGGATTATACATTGTTATGAAAGCTAGTTAGTTATTTGAATCTGTTGTTTGGATAGCAACCAGATTTTTTGTTTATATGCCTTCCTTTCACCACTTTTTAAGGTAGAAGAATGTGATTTGTTACTATTTTTCCCTTGGAGGTGAAGTGGTGTAGGGTATTCCATGTTCTTTCCATATTAATCTCTTTGGGATTGGATGAGTATACTCACTTGCTATAGGTGGAAAAGAATCGATGAGTATTTTATATACTCATAGTTTTGAAACCCTTATGTTTGGGGATCTTAGAATGATTTCATATAGAACCTAGTGATTTGGAAAGAAATGTTTTTAAATAAATCAATAAATTTCTAACCCATGGGGTTGAATCATGATGGGATTAAATGTTAAGGTTGAAATTATGATAAGCCCAGGACTCGGTTTTCTTATGCCTCGTGGTAATAGTTTTTTGATGAAATGTAAATGTGATGTAATTTGGAAATGGTAATGGTAAATTAATGGTCAATGAATTAATTTACATAAATTGAAACTAAAATAAAGGGGTAATGTAATTTAATGTAGCTCTATAAAATATTGTGTTCTTATAGGATATCTAGTCTTAGTTGTGGTAGCTGGTAATCTGAGAGATGTTAGCTATAGTTGATTTTGAGACAAGGTTATTCCTATAGTTTGGTATTGAGCTATATTATATCCTATAAATTTTTTGTTTCTATATGCTACTTCACCCTATCAGTTTGGAAAACTGACACCCTGGGGATTTTGAACCTTCAGGGGTGTTTTCACCAACATCCTCATGGAAGGATGGATGGATAACTACCCCATTGGGCCTTACTCTCTTCTATTGGTAGTTACTTTTTTTGGTACACATGAGAGTTATTTTTTCCAGAATAATTGTGTTGAGGGATGTAATGGATTGCGGTTATTTCACACACATGTATTTTGGATGTAGTTTCCTAAAGAATAATAATGGTATAACGTGTATAAGATGCGATGGCATGAGGATCCTTACTCAGTTAATGGGTTGTGATAGACTGAGGTATAATACTCGATGTATGATACATGTTATGTCAGATGTGGTGGATCCTATAAACTACCTAGTTACTTATGGTTATTTGGACATGGTTTCGTGTTGCATGAGGTGCAGGTTGAGGTGCATCACTCAGGTGTCTATGGGAAAGCCTTTTTTAGAGAAAGATGCTCAGGGTGTGAAACGTTAGGGGAGAGTAGCAAACCAGTGGAGAAGTGGTAGATGGGTACCCATGATTTTAATTATTATATTAGATTCTCTTGTATGTGATACATGGTGAGTGTATTGATGGTGGGGCTATAAACTTTTTATAACAATTTATGTTATGAGTATGTTTTACTTGTTGTTCACTGGACAATATCCTAAATAGTTTACTTTTACATGAGAGGCTCTGAGGAGGATCCTACTAAGTATAATTTTATACTCACCCAATGTATATTTAAACTATTTTTCCAGACAGTTGAAGCATCTTTGAGATCAATTTGGTTACTATTAGCTTGTGGGTTACAGGAGCTCTTTACGCTTCATGGTCACTGTTTTCTTTATGTTCTTTTGGTACTTGTAGTTTTCTTTCAGTTGTAGTAGTTATTTCATGTAATTACATAAATTTACATGGGATTTAATCTATATTTTAGTCTGAGTAGGATTTGGCTGATGTATTTATTTTCTCTCTCTTTCGCATGTCTTTCTCTTAAAGGGTAATGCCTCCCATATGTGTGTTTATTATACCCTCGGTGATAGTCTCCAACCCGGGGCTTACTGGAGCTGTGACTTAGGGGTCACTGTCTCTATTCTCTGATTACTGACTAGGAGGAGTACAATTTGTGGTGAGGGGGACATGATAGAGTGGTATCAGATGTTAGGTTAAGGGATAATTTGGTGTTTGGATTAGTCATAGGTGATGTTGCATGGGTTGGTATGGAAACAATATTAGCTATGTTAGAAAGTTCACTAAACATGGAAGACTAGTTAAGACATGGGTGTTAAGGGACCCTTGTGATTATATTCACATAATATTATATTACAAATTCTAATAAAATAAGTGATGCTAGTTCCAGGGTAGAGACCTAGGAAAGGACCATGCACCATTATTATTTTCACCCATGTTGGAATGAGTACACCTTGGGGAAGGTTTACCTAAAATAAAAAAAGTACAATTAATTAATGATAATGTCTTCATTATTACATGTTTAGGATATCAAATTGTTTTTTTTTCATGTATGGTTCCATGATGATATCCTCATTAGTTCACACTGAATATGTTTGGTAGGTTACACCATCAGATCATCACAGGGTGGAAGATGACAATGATGATAGTTGGAGGAGGAAACTCAAAGAGTTTAAGAAAAAAATTATACAAAGGTATGAGGGCTCTGTTTAAGATGAAATCATAGAATATTATTTAGAGTTGGTTGAGATAGCCCTATGTTTAATCCATGCTCGAAATGAGCACTTGGTGTCATTGGTTTTGATGATGTTGTGTGGAGAATAGAGGTAGTGGTGGTTCTTGTTCCTCATAGATAGTGAAGAGTCGAATGTATCCTGGGAAGAGTTATAAGACCAGTTCAGAGCCAAGTTTATTTCTTCAACTATGAAGGTGGATAGTCTCCAAGAGATTCTTACGCTTTGGTAGGGGTGCTCCAGTGTTCGAGAGTTTTTTATCCATTTTAGGAACCTTCTGTTATATGATTCAGACCTATTTCATAATGGGGAGTAAATGGAAAGACATTTTCATGAGGATTTGCATCCTGAGATACAACACTAGGTCACCCTATTTATGTTGAAGATGTGTCTTGAGGTGTTAGAGGGAGCAGAGGTCGTCGAGGAGACATTAGCCAAAATTATATCATCATAAGAGGGGAGTCATGAGGATTCTTTAGGAAGAATAGCTATAGTCAGGGGTTCCTAGTTGTCAAGACATAAGATCTTTCGATTAGTCAGGGTTATGTCCTTGCCCTAAATGTCTCATTTATCTTGGTTTGGTGTCTATCATAGCTATTCCAAGGGATCAGATCTAGGTTTTTCTTGTTGGTGTCTAAGGTCATCAACGACGACTGTGCCCAACCATTCTCAGCAGATAGCATGTACCAGTTGTTTCACTTCAGGATCCTCCATTGAGGTAGTTCTAGCAGAGGTAAAAGTATGAGGATGCATTAGTTTGGGATCAGTAGAGAGAATGTGGGTTAGGCATAGGACAGTATTGATATAATCCTCATCCATATAGAGTAGAGAGCAGTTGTAGAGGTGATATTTATTGTGGATAGAGAGGATAAGGAGTAGGTTGTGATCAGCTTCATGCTTTAGCGTTATCAGTGATAGGCAATCCAAATATCATTTGAGGTATCCTTTGCCTGTTTTCTGCTTGTATGTATTCTTTTTTTGATCCAGGAGCGACACACTCATTCATATCACATACCTATATTCATGCTTTTAGACTTGAGTTACATAAGATTCCAGTGCCCTTGGTGCTGACAATGCAACTTGGAGGCCCAGATAACTTGTCTGAAATATTTAGAAACAATGATCTAGTGTTGGGTATGTACCTCTCTTGACAAATATCCTTTTTTACAGTTACAACCATATGAAATAATCCTCTTTATTTATATTTTTTATTCGGTGTAGGATATAATGGATTACATCAAGGGGAAGGTGGTGTTATTCGATGTTGATGGAGAGATAGTTGTGTTTGTTATTAAGAAAGACCCTCATATGGGGAAGAGGCATGTTTCATCCTTGTCATCCTTTATGGATGACCTGATAGTGAGTTCATCATAGGTTCAACAGTTGGTGTTTCCCTAGGTCATAAAAGATTACTTTTATGTCCTTCAATATGAGGTTTTCATGTTACCCACTCAATGAGAGATCAAGTTTGGGATCAAACTACAAACAAGCTTGTCTTTTATCTCAATGTATCCATATAGTAAGATTCCTTTTGAGTTGTGAGAGAAACATATACAGATCAATGGACTGTTGAATTTTGTTTTTCTTGGGATGAGTGTGTCAACATGGTGTGCACCGGGTTTTTTTTAATGAAGACGGATTACCTAAAGACCTTTCCTTGGTTTCCCAGAGATGGTGAATTATTTTATTACATTGGAATGATTAAAACAAATTCATATCCCAAAGTAACAAATAGTTTTTTATATTTCTACAACCAGATACATACATAAGTTCAACATTACAACTTGAAAGGAAATAAAATATAGAAATTTCTCTTACAGCATCCATAACTCCTAGGTTATCCCTGCATTTCATTCATAGTATACCTCTTCATGTCCTTGGAAATTTAAATATAAGAAAGGTGTTATCTCAAATTCTTAGTAATGTTAAGAAATACAGTTGAAGATATCATAAACATACACATTAGACATGGTTAATAACTAAAAACAAATTCCTATAAAAATAAACAAGAATAGGTTATGGAAGGAATAAGAGATGAATAAATAATGCCAAAATAATGGATAAACATGGGTATTATACTAGTATAATAACCTCATGATCATTCAATTATTGGTTTCATAATTAGGGAATTCATAATTCAAGACGTCATAACTATACTTTCATGGCCTTGTGCCAAGACAATAAATAACCGTTTTGTCAAGGCCTCGTTCAATGACTGTAGTTTGTCTCATAAGACCTACCGATGCATTGACGGGATATAGCAGGCCCCACCCATCACTTAATAAGTCAAATTTATTCCTCATATTAATGTAGACAAACTTAAACCTCATATACATTCATATTTAAACTAACATATGAAATATAAATAACTTTCCCCAAATATTAAGCATAAACACTAACCATTCAGAGTAAATTGGTGAATGGTTTTAAGATAGAACATACATAGTAAAAATAATCATTAAACATAAAATTAAATATGGTATATGATATCATAAAATATTAATCCCAATAATACATAAAAATCAATAAGATTGCTGAAATTGATGAAGATACTCAAATAAAATTGTCGAGTGATCCTTGAGATAAATACTCTTTTACAATGAAAAGAAGATTTATTTTCGGAAAATCATTGTATAAAACCAGAAGTGAAGTAAGATTGTACTTTATAAAAAAATAGTAATTTTAGAAAGATAATTTTTTCTAAAAACATATTATAGGGCTCCTTTGAAAATAGGTAAGAATTTGAAAAATTCCCTTAAATTGGGCTTGTATTTCAGGAAGAGTTTTATAAATATCATTTTAAAAGATATATCTCCCCATAAATGAAAGTAGGATTATGGTTCATACACATATATAGAACATTAAAATATATTTTATGAGGAGTAAATTGAATAAATAAAAATTTAATTGGGGTATGTAGAGAAAAAAAGTGTCCCAAATGAAAATGGTGGTTTGTTTAGAAAACCCTTACCTTAAGTATGATGTTGTTCTATACATTATCTGGTGACTGGAATAACCAAATTAAATTCAATAATTAATATTTCCAGAACAACTTATTTACGTAGTTTATTTAATATATCCTTATTAAGTTCATTCATGACTTTCTTGATTGATATAAGAGGTTCAATTTTATTGTTTGGGAGCATTTTCATCCCTAGTATTCACAACCAGTTTACTTATATATATGTAAGGATTAACATGTAATATGAGAATGGTTTTCTAGAATAGAATTTTTATTTTATTTTTTAACATCCATGGTGATTACATGGTTATAAAATTCATTTTTTTATTGGGAGTGAAGATGAATCATTATATAAAACTTTAATGCTGATTGGTTGGGTTAAATGGCGGTTTTTGGTCACAATGAACTCATTTTGATTTAAAAATTAATACCATGTGTAAAAAAAATTCAATAACACTAAATAAGTTATAATTAAAATATTATAGTCTGTTTCAACCATAAAAATTATTTCATGACATGAATTTATGATGGTAATAGAAATTGAAAACCCATTTTCCTTGAATGCGATAAATTAACACATCTTGAATGGTGTTTTCATTTCTACTATAAAAGAAGGTGAAATGAGAAATGATGATGAATTATTACCTTATCATAAAAAAAAATCGTACAGGTAAGGTACCAGAGTTATCATAACATTTGGATGAATGGAAGTGAGGAATGAAAAATAAAAGAAAGGAACTCAAAATAAAAGGAAATGAAAATAGGAATTTACCTCTTGAGGTTATCTTACTTGAGGGTCTATTTAGGGGGGGATATTTTTTTTATTTTTATGAGACAAAGGGATGATTTATGTGGGGGATGATATTTAGAGGAGATTTGAGTATAAATTAGATAAGTCACAAGGCTTGATAAGAGTGAAGATAAGTGGGAGCGAGGAGTGGTTTTTATAGTGTAGGAGAGGGGTGATTTTTTAGTATCTTATTCATTATTTTATTATCTCCTTAAAGACAACCAATTGTGTTGACTCATATGACCCCCAATAGTAATAAGTGAATTTTAGTTCTAACCATGTGTTCTTACATCATCCATGTTGCTGGTAATAGTTAATTTAACTGATAATGTATATATATATGGTAAATTATAGTACTTTATTAATCATAAAAATTTGAGTAATTAAAGAAAATCCAAAAAAAATAGCCCAACCCCTATCATGATGTGTATAACAGAAAAATGAACTGTATTTTTTAAAAATAATTTCCTTAATATTAATAATTTAAATTTTAAATAAAATAATAATTTATTCAAAAAAAAATAAAACTAAAATTTATTTTATATTACATTAAAAAATTAATCAAAATATCATTATCTTAATACATTAAGATAAATAATTAATAATATGATTCACTATTCATAAATTTAATATTTCTATTCATAATGGTATGTTACTTTCACAAAAAAATATGTTTGTCTTATCAGACTCTAAATATCTTACTGAACGCATCTCTGTATGTTAGTTTTTCAAAATTCAAGTAATGGAGGTGGAAGAATTATGTTTACTATAAAGGTTATAACCAATTGGTGTTTTATAGGGCTCAATGTTTCATTCATTAAATATAAAATTTATTTAAAAATACATGTTGTGTTACATTCTCACCCCCAAACAAAAATTTCTTCCTCAAAATTACTATAATGTTAACTCAGAAAAAGATTTTGGTAGTTCTTCACCATAAGATCATCAGGCTCCCATTATGCTTCTTTAATTTTATGATTTTTTCAAAATACTTTTACCAATCGTTCCGTATGATTCCTCAACATTTATTCCTTAGTGTCTAGAATCCGGATATGCTCATCACAGTAGGATAAGTCAAGTTTCAATTCTATACCTTTAGAAGTGAGGAAAAGCTTTGGGTATGAAAAGTATTTTTTCATCAGTGAGACATAGAGTACACTATGTACTTTAGTTAGGATAGGTGACATTTCCAAATGATAAGTGACAACTCTAACTCTCTCTAGTATTTCAAATGGGCCAATGTACTAGGGGATCATTTTCTCATTCTTCACAAATCTTATAACACCCTTCAATGGAGATACTTTGAAGAAAACATTATCTCTCACTTGAAATTAGAAATCCTTTCTTAAATTATCAGCAAAACTGTTTTTTTTTTCTTTAAGCTTAATTTATATGGGTTTAAATAGTCTCTATCTTCAATGTTGTTTCCTCCAAAATCATTTGACCCACAAGCTTCCTTTCACCAACTTCATCCCAATATGTTGGTGTATGAAATCTCTTTCCATACAGTGCTTCATACAAAACTATTTGAATGGTTGAATGGAAACTATTACTATAGGAAAACTCCACCAAAGGTAAATAATAATCCTATATACCTTGAAAATCAATTGAGTATGATCTCAACATGTTTTATAAATTTTGGATCATCCTTTATAATTAACAGTTATTTTTAGTGTGACAATAAGTACTCAATCAAAGCTTAGTATCCATGGATTTCTGAAGATATTTCCATAATTTTGATGTAAATTGAGGATCACGATTAGAAACTATTGAAATAGGTGCTCCATGAAGTCTAAAAATTCTTTGAAATTGAGTCTTGAAAGGTTTTCTATGGGAAAATCCTCCCTTATAGTGAGGTAATATGATGATTTCATAAGTCAATCCACAATTACCCATGTAGAATCTTTCTTTCTTGGAGTTTTTTTTGTAATTTTGTGACAATGTACATGGTGATGCCATCTCATTTCAATATAGGAAAAGTTAGAGGTTGCATAAATCCTCTAGGATGTTGTCTTTCATCGTTCAGCTGTTGAAAAAATAAACATCTTGATACATAATCAGTAATTTCTTGCTTCATGTTGTCCATTTAGAAATGTACCTTAAAATCGCTATACAATCTAGTGCTACTAAGGTGTATAGAGAAATTAAAACTATGGGCATCATCCAATAACTCAATTTTTATCTCGGGTGTAGCTGGAACAAAAATCCACTTCCAAAAATTCCTAATTCCATCTTTATATAAGAATTCATCCAACATCCCATCTTTCACATCATTAATTTTCTTTTGAAGGTCATAATCATAAGGATAAGAGCTTTTAATCCTTTATAATAAAGATTGTTGGGAAACCAATTGAAAAAGTAATGATGTTTCAAATTCTCTGGCAATTTTCATGTCCATTCTTACTATATCCATGAATATTGGATCCCATTCAATCCTTATTTTTTTAATAATCCTTGATCCTTCCTTCTTAATGCATTATCTTAATTATTTGACTTTCTGGGGTGGTATTTTTTGGAACAATCATAATCCTTTTGTAGTTTGAGCCATCTCCTTTGCATCATGCTGACTTATTTCTGGGAGAAGATATATTTTAGAATCTTCTGATCCATATATATCTCACATCTTTATCCATAGAGATATTTTATCTATATTTTTAGATAATAGATCATAGCAGCTAACTCAAGATCATGATTATGATAGTTTTTTTATTAATTTTTTAACTACCTTGATGCATAAGAAATTACTCTATCATTCTATATAAGGACACAACCAAGTCCTTTCTTCGATGAATCACTATAGATCATGAACACATAATTCCCTGATGGTAGATTTAGGATCATAGCATTCCAAAATCTCTTTTATAATTCTTCAAAACGTTCCTCTCATTATTTTCACTATTAAAACATAAACCTTTTATGAGTAATCTTGGTTAATGGGTTGGATAAATGGGTGAAGTTATGAATAATACACTGATAATAACCTGATAAAAAAATAAAACAACGTACATTGGTTATGTTCATTGGTGTATTCCATTACTAAAGAGACTTTGTGTTCATAGGATCAATGAATATTCCATCCCTAGAGACAATATGGACTAGAAAAGAAACCGATTGAAGCAAAAATTTACACTTTCTAAACATCCCATATAATTCATTTCTTCTATGAGTCATTAGAATAGTGAAGAAGTTATTTTCATGATCTTTATAGATTTTGGATTATACCAGGATATCATCATTGAATTTCAAAAAAAATCATCAAGATATTCCATGAAAACTCTATCTGTTCAATCCATGAATATAGAGGGTGCATTAGTCAGTCCAAAAGTCAATACTATAAAATCTAAATGCCCATACCTGGTTCAAAATTCGATCTTTAGAATGTCTTCCATCCTCACACAAAAATTATGATATCAAGATCGAAGGTCAATCTTAGAAAAAATATTTTTCTCCATTAAGTTGATCAGATAAATCATCAATGTGTGGTAAGGGATACTTGTTCTTTATTGTTATAGCCTTGATCTCCTTAGAGTAAATGCACAACATCATAGATCCATAATTATTTTTAACAAAAACAACATGTTATCTCCATAGAGAGACATTGGGGTGAATAAATCCTTTATCACTCAATTCCTCTAGTTTTTTCTTCAGTTATACTAATTCTATAGTGTCCATTCTATAAAGAGTCTTTGATATAGGCCTGAAACCATTAATTAAATCAATAGAGAACTTAACTTCCCACTCTATAGGATGTCTAGGAAAATACTCTAAAAACATCAATATATTCTTTCACAATTAGTACATCCTCTATTTTAACATTTCTTTCCTCAATCATAGATAACATGTTATCACACTCCTGAAAATTTACATTAGTAGATCTACTAATGGTGGATCTAGATGATAATTATATAGGGATAATTCTACAATAAAGATAAGTGATTATACATCATTTTAAAAAATTGTAACTTCCTTCTTATTTCAATATATTTTTTCATCATAATTTGAAATCCATTCCATAGAAAGGATTATATCAAATTCAATAATGGGTATGATGATCAAATATGTAGATAGATCTTGTTCATATGCCATAATGGGAACTTCCTGACACATTTTAATTACAATGATAATTCCCTTAAGAGTTATAACTAAAAAATCTCTTATTAAATCAAATTGGAAATATCTAATTTTCTTGGTAAAAAACGAAGATTTGAATGAATGTGATGATCCATAATCAAATAAAGCATTGAATATGTTTGAGAAAATAATTAATGTACCATCCACCACATCATTAGGGACTTCATAATCAGTAGTTCTGATCATATAATCTTGGCCTTGATCCATTTTCCTTCTTTGGGGAACGTTTCCTTGATGCATAGGAAAGTCATTTTCATAATTTACCCTCTCCTTGCAATTGTAGAATTGAAAATTGATAGATTCATTATTTCGTTTACAATCCTGAGATATATGAATTTTTTATCCACACTTGTAACACACACCAATACCCTTCAAGAAAGTACCAGGGTGTCTATTCCCTTAATTATCACAGTGTGAATTTTCAACTCTTACCTTCTACCCTATTTCTCTATTTCCTTTTCCAGAGTTTTGAGTAGACCTCTTCTTCTCTTTTATTCCCCTAAAATAAAATGGCATAGAGAATTCACTTTCCATATTGATAGTACCTGAGACTATATCTTCATATGATGAGAAACCTTGGGAGACTATATCCCTTCGGAGGAATATTTCTAAACCATCAAATAATCAATAAAACATGATCCTTGGATTACATATGTAGTCTGCAGAATGCCTTTCTAACGTTGTGAAGTTATCTTCATAAATCTCAACATTCTCATCCTCTTTTTTTCCTTGAATTCAGAAATTTCCTTTCCATATCTTCTCAATTTCATGACAGATTTATTTTTCTATGAATCGTTCTTTAAAATCCATCCATTCCATTTATTATATTTATTTATCATGCTTTGTCTTTTGAATTAATGACCACCACTGATCTCTATCTTCTGATAGACGACAATCCTCTATGAAAACCTTCTATATTTTGTTACATCACAATGTAAGAAATATATTCTCTGATCAAATTATCCACTTCTCCACTGCAAATGAGTTTTTAGTCTCATTAAATGATGGAGTATGTTTTTGTATAAATTAGTCTAAAATAGATCCTCCATATTATGGATTTGGATACTCTATATGGCGATGGCTATTATTTGTAACCTGATTCAACTATCTCAGTATAGTTATAAGTTACTCAACATTAATCGTAGCACCGAATCCAACTTCATTATATTGCATCGGAGGGAAATTCATTCATGGTCCACGTGTGTTCATGCAGTTTCCATTCCTTCAAATAGAAACCATTTCTATATAATGGAATACACTATATTAGGTTATGAATCATAATGTGTAGTCTCAATGTATAAAAATACATAGAATATATTGAAATCCTATACATAGATAATCTCTTACTAATAAACATTGTTTATTTGAGGAAAAATTTACATTTAAATCCTTCATAATGTCTTGTACAAAAATGTGAATTATCCTAACCATAACCCTTAGGAGTGTCATACCAGGTGCGTAGTAATGCCCATTTTTCTATACCAGGATACCCTGGGTCATGCCTGAAACTCCTTGTCGAAGGTGTTACTCCTAGGTACATTTTTTCCAGAACCACTTCCACTTGTAGTATCCTTACATGGATGTATTCTCTAGAAATATCCACATAATCTATTCCTTACCAAAGTTCTAGGACGTTATTGTATATTTTTCCTCAAATTCTATCTTAGGGGTTTTTTCCTAATCTATATTTTCTGAATCTAGTTTCCAAGATTTCTACTAAACTTTATTTGATAGCAACTGTAAAAATCTACTCCAGTTGCCCAGAGATTTTTCCTTATTTAATCAAATATTCATTATTAAATAAAATTCATACCACAAAATAATGAATTTTTTAATAGATTTTGAAAACTAGATACATACGTAAGTTCCACATTACAACTGGAAATAAAATAAAATATTTAAATTCCTTTGAAAACATCCATAACTCTTAGATTATCTGTGCATGTCATTCATGATATACATCTTAATTTAATGGGACAATAAAGCATAAAAAATGTGTGATCTCATAAAACTCGGTAGGGGAAAGAAATAAAATATAATATATCATAAACATAAACATTATGCATGGTTAATGACTAAAAACATGTACTTTTAAAAATAAACATCAACACATTATTGAATAAATAAGAGAAAAATAAATAATTCCATAATGAAGCATAATCATGGGTATTATACTAGTAAAATAACCTCATGATCTTTTAATTACTAGTTTCATTATTAGGGAATTCATAATGCCTGACATCATAACCATACTATTAAGTCCTCTTTCCAAGACCATAAATAATGATTTTGTCAAGGTATCATTCCAAAACCATTGTTTTCCTCATGAGACATATCGATGCATCTAGGGTTTATAGGGGTACCCACCCATAACATAATAATTTCAATTAATTACTCATATGAATGGGTATAAACATAAACAACTTATATATTCATATTTAAACTAATATAAGAAATGTAAATAACATTCCCCAAACATTAATCATAAACACTAACCATTGAGAGTAAATTGTAGAATAGTTTTGAGATAGAACATACACAGTAAAAATAATCATAAAAGATAAATTAAATGAGGTATATTACACCATAAAATATTAATCCCAAAAATACATAAGAATCAACCATATTTTTGAAATATATGAAGATACTCTTATAAAATAATTGAGTAATTCTTGAGATAAATACTCCTTTACTTTTAAAAGAAGTTTTATTTTGGAATATTATTTTTAAAAAAACAAAAGTGAAGTAAGATGGTATTTTAATAATAAAATTATTTATTTTATAAAAAATGGTCACTAAAAACATGTTATATAGTGCCCTTGAAAATAGTTAAATTTTGAGAAATTCCCTTAAACCAATCTTTTATTTTGGGAAGAATTTTTTAAATATCATTTTATAACATATAAGTCCCCATAAATAAAAGTATGATTTTGGTTAGTAAACATATATAGAACATTAACACATAATTTTTTAGGATTTCATATGAATAGATAATAATTTAATTGAGATATGTAGAGAATAAGAGTAACCCGACAAAAATTGAGGTTCCTGTAGAAAACCCTTACCTTAAGACTGATGGTGTTATTCACTAGATGTAGTGTCCTAGATAACAAAATTAATTCCATTAATTAATATGTATAGAAAGTCTTATTTATTTTATTTATTTATTTTAGCCTTATTATGATCATTAATAGCCTTCGTGACTGGTTTAAGAGCGTATAGTTTGTTGTTTGGGAGCATTTTCTTCCTTAGTATTCATGACTAGTTTACTTATATATATGTAAGGAGAAACATGTAAGATGATAATGGTTGTCCAGAATAGAATTTTCATTTTATTTTTTTACATCCAGAATTTTACATGTTTATAAAATTCATTTGGTTGTTGGGAGTGAAAATGAATCATTATATACAACTTCAATGGAAATTGGTTGGGTTAATTGGTGGTTTTTTATAACAACTAAATCAATTTAATTTATCAATTAATATCAGGTGTAAAACAATATATAGAAACATTAATGTGTTATAATACATATATTATTATTTGTTTCAACCATAAAAATGGGTTCATGGATATAATTAAATATGGTAATAGAAATTGAAAACCCATCATCCTTCAATGTGATAAATTAACACATCTTGGATGGTGTTTTCATTTTTAGTATAAAATAAGGGAAAAAAGAGAGATGATGTTGAATTATTACATTATAATAAAAAAATTCTAGTATATGTAATGTACTAGAGTTATCATAACATTTCTATCAAAGGAGGTTAGGAATGAAAAACAATAGAAATGAACTCTAAATAAAAGAAATGAAAAGAGGAATTTACCTCTTGAAGATGTCTTCCAAGAGAGACTTATTGGGGGAGTGGTTTTGTTATTTTTATGAGACCATGGGTGGTTGTACGTGTGGTAGGTTTTTTGGAGGAGATTTGAGTATAAATTAGGCATTCCACAAGTCTTGAGAGAAGTTAAGGGAGGAGGGAGTGATAATTGGTTTTTCTAGTGGAGGAGGGAGGCGACTTTCGAAAATCATATTCATTATTTTATTATTTACCTCAATTCAACCAATAGTGATGATTCTTGGAACAAATAATAGTAATAAGTTCATGTGATTTTAAACCTAGCGTGATTACATCGTCCATGATGTTAGGAATAGTGAATTTAACTAATAATGTATATATACAGTAAATTACCATCTTTTACTATTTATAAAATATGCGAGTATTTCAGAAAAATACCAAAAATTTACCTAATACATTTTTGGAAATGTAAAATAAAAAAATAAACTCTACATTTTGAAATTAATTTTTAAAATATGATTAATTTTGTTTTTAAATAAAACCATAATTTATTCAAAAAATGTCAATTTTAAAACTATACTTTTTTTATATAATCTTGAAAAATTAATCAAGATATCATTATCATATAAACATAAGATAATAAATTAATAATATGATTTACTATTAACAATGGTCATATTACTATTCATATTACCATTCAGAAGGGTATTTTACTATTCATCAAAAATTAAGTTGTCTTATCAGACATTAAATATCTTACTGAACGCAACCATATATATCCATTTTTCAAAATTCAAATCATAGAGGTGGAGAAATTATATTTGATGGATAGGTTATAATAAATAAGGTCTTGTTATGAATCAGTGTTTCATTCATTCAATAATAAATTCATTTATAAATCCTTGGGGTGTTACAACTTATGGTAGTTGGCGATTGTGTATCGACTATAATTGTTTTAACAAGCTGACATTGAAGAATGTCTATCCTCTTCGGCAGATTGATGATTTATTCAATCATCTGAAGTGTTAAATTTTGTTCTCATGGATGTATTTGTGGTCAACATATCATCAAATGCATATAATGGATGAATATATTTTAAACACTACCTTATGTTGTCATCAGGAAAATTACAAGGTTTTTTAATCTCATTAGTTGTGAGGAATGCTCAAACTATGTTTGTGGGGTTAGTGAATGTTGTGTTCCATGAATTGCTAGAAAGGTTTGTGGTGGTTTTCATTGATGAAATCCTTTTGTACTCTGCATCTGAGGAGGAGCATACAAAGCATCTGCGTGTCATCTTGGGGGTTCTTCACCGTGAAAGGTTGTTTGGTAAGTTGACAAAGTGTGAGTTTTGGGCTCATGAAGTCCATTTCTTGGGGCATATTATGTCTCAGTGTTGAGTAGTTGTGGATCCATTGATGATAGAAGTATTTTTTTTCTTGGGAAGTCCCTCAGATAGTGGCAGAGGTGCGATGTTTCCATTGTATTGAGGCTATTACAAGAGGTCTGTAACTGATTTTTCTTGGGTTGCAACTACTCTAACAAAATTTATTATAAATGATCAAATGTTCTCGTGGAATGATCGGTTTTAGGTAGCTTTTGAGTATCTAAAGGAGCAGTTGGTCAGTACAACAATTCTTTATCCGCCAACAGAAGGGTGTTTTATTGATTTTTTTGGGACTCTTCACATCTTGGGTCAGGTTGCATTCTGATGCAGTAGATATCAGTCGCTTCCTATGGGTCTCAGTAGTTATGCCCCCATTTTTTTAAATATTCAACAAGTGATCTCGAGTTGTTAGAAGTGTTATTTCCACTGATGCTGTGGAGACATTACATCATAATTGAGTGTTTTTTGGTCTTCACCGATCAGAAGAGCCCGATGTATATTTTCAGCCAACATGACATGATCTTCTGTTAGTTTTAGTAGATGGAGTTATTATAGGATTATGACTTCAAGATTTTGTATACACATTGAAAGGGGAATTTTTTTGCCTATGATCTGAGCATTAATTTATATACTAATGTAGTGCATGAATCTGGTGATTCTAGGAAGGTGATGGATGAACTTTTGGCATTGCATCTAGATATGGGAGAAGTAAAGGGAAGAGGTTATCTTCTCTAGATGACAACATTGTCATATCTATTGTAGTGGGTGTAGGAATCCCAGTTCGGTGATCTTTAGGTGAAGGTTTGGATAGACTGAGTTGTTTGCAGTGAGGCCCTTGATGGTTGATTTGAGGATGAACAACACTAGGTGTTGTTGTAGGGTAGGCATTCATTCCTTTGTTGATGCATGATATGGTTCTCATAGAGTGACATAGTTTTTTTTGGTACATCCCTATGTGAAAATTATGTACTAAAATTTTGGAGGTTACTTGTTATGACTTGGGTTGAAGCGTGATGTTCTGGAGTTTTTGTCTCAATGTTTAGTCAATGAGAATGTGAAGGTCGAGCACCATGTACCCGGCAGTTTCCATCAGTAGTTAGATGTTCCTTAGTGGATGTGGGATTAAATCATGATGGAATTTTCTACCGGTTTACCTTAAGATTATGGATGCTACGACACAATATGGTTAGTAGTGTATCATTTGATGAAATTGGATCACTTTATAGTATTCAAAGATTCGATCTCCATGGATATTTTATGAAGGAAATATATGGAGGAGGGGGTGAGACTCAATGGAGTCCCGAGGATGATCATTTTTTATTGAGATCCTTATGTTTCCCCTAGATTGTGGAGAGTTCTCTAGCATGATTTTAGTTCTCATCTACACCTTAGTACATCTTTTCATTCGTAGATGTATGGTCATACAATGAAGACCATGTAGAGTCTTGAATACATGTTGCACTCTTGTGTCTTGAATTTTTGAGGTTTTTCAATGAGGAACTTTCCCTTGCTAGAGTTAACATACAATAATTGTTTTCATTCCACCATTTGTATGGATCCATTTTAATCCTTTTATTGATAACCTTACCATTCTTTGTTATGCTATATTGGGGTCGGACAGTCAGTAATTCTCCAACTGGAACTAGTATAGAATAAGACAGAGGTTGTTCAAGTGATTCAAAAGAGTATTAATGTAGTATAAGATAATTATAATTCATTTTCCAATCATATGAGAAGACTTCTGGAGTTTGATGTTGGCGATCATGTGTTTCTAAAGGTGGATCCTCATTGTTGGAAGTGAAGTTTTGGTCATAAGAGTAAGATTTCAATGATTTTTTTGGGCCTTTCGATCTGTTGGATCATATTCGATCTATGGCATATCACATAGTGCTTCCCCCATAGATTATCCAGAAACATGATGTTTTTTAACATTTTATAGCTCCATCATTATATTCATGATGACTCTCTCATCATTTATTGGGGATAAATCAATATTTATGAGATGATATGACCTTAGAGGATCATCATGTAGAGATCCAGGACTTCCAGGAGAAGGTGTTTCATGGGCGTACTATCCCCTTGGTTTGTGTCTTTTGTAAGAACAACGGCATGGAGGAGAGTACATGGGAATGTGAGTCACAGATACGCGCTCAGTACCCTGAACTATCTTATGTTAATCTCTTCTCTTGTACCATTGTTCATTTTATAGTTATACACCTTTATTGGTTGTGAGATGACATTATCTTTCTCTTGTTGTGGATTGCTATCTTTTGAGAGGTATCTCCTTGGGAGAGTGTTTAGGATCTGGTTGTGGTTGTTACATGATTTTCACATATTCCACTAGTGAGGTAGAGAGCTTCTATGGTGTCTAGAATCTTTATAGGTATATCATAGGGTGGTTTTTTAGATGACCATTTTCTATTTCCTCTTCGGATAGGTTTTTGATTCTCAAGGATGAGAATTTTTAATAGGTATCTGATGTAAGGACCCAGATTCATGTGGATCAACCCTTTTCATGTTCTCGAGGCTTTCAGATAATGGAGGATGCTTGGAGGAAATCCATAGGGACTTGGGTGTTATGAATTAGAAGTATGGAACATTCATGGTGTGAAAGTAGTTTTCATTCCTTGTAGAAGAATTTATAAATCTGAAAGTGGGATTCAAATAGTTTAATATTTTGGGGTTGGAAAAAATATATATATTCAAAAGGTGATGGTTTTTTCAGCATAAATTGACCTTGAAGAAGTACACGACGTGAAAAAAGATTACATAACTTGTAATCCCCTAATACTGTATTGTTTCACAATATTCTAGCTTCTCAGGTTTTCAAAACCTATAGTGGTTACTTCTCTCCCTCTTGTCCAAGGTGATCTGACAATCCCCTATTCGGCGTTTTGGAGATCCATTCAATGGGAATTGATACCAGGAGTCCATATTCGATCCATGGTGACTCAGCTTAATCCAAGGTGTGTTTTTTCCTTCGTTTTCTATAGGTTTCTCCTAGTTTGATCTCAATTCCTCTCGTATCTCCTCAAAATTATAGGTAAGTTTCTTACCCATGGTTCTAACAGACTTTATTATAGTTGTTTTTGTTGAGGTGGTGTTGTGAAATCCTTGGTTGGATGTCGTTCTTGTAGGAGAGGTGATCAGAGAACCGTTGCATGGTCTATTCTCTTGTGATGAACATCAACAAACTTTTGATATAGGGCATTCATTTTTTCTTTATTTAATTACATTAAATCATAGAACTAATATGGTTTATCCCTTTAGATCACACTTAAATTTACCTAATTAAATAATGAACTCGATTGAAGAATTGGTATCAATCACATAGTAACGTTGTTACAATATACCATGATTTTGATTTGCCTCTTGATTTTCTAGATAGTGTGATATCTATTCCATATACGGTGCATAATATTTTTCTAGATAGAAGTTGTTAAAGAATGTAATGTAATAATTAATTGATAAATAATTGGCTAAATCGTTAAAGAGGCATGTTTAATTAATCTAGTTGTTGTTTTTGTAATTTTATGTTAATAGAATTGATGAAAGTACACATGTATAATTTAATTGGTTAATAGACCTAAAAATGATAATTCTTGTTGATAAATGAATTAAAGGTATGTTAAGATAATTTCTTCATTAATTTGTTATAGATTTTGATAGCTTGTTTCATAGGTTTCTTATAGTTGGAACCTATGAATAAATAATTGGTTAATTAAAGATGGAATGAAAACTAGTTGTGTGATAAACTATAATGCCATTGTTGGGCATGTTTTCCCACATTCTCGTAAAGGAAAAGTGTGTTTTGTTTTGGAGTTATGAGATATCATTATGTGTGAAGGATGGATGCCTTGATTTAGGGCCAAGATCCCATTGCTATGTTGTTTCCTTCTACTTATGATGTGTCTTGAGCCTACCATGGATTAACCTAGCGGTTGTTGTGGTATGTGGGGCTGTGAGGATTGGGTGTTATGTAAGCCTTGGATGGTTAAACCTGGGGGGCTATTTTGGTATGATGGATAGGGAGGCCTAGTTTATGTGGCGTCAGTTGATGCATGTTGTGGTGAGATGAATAAATATATTAATATGGATGTCAAGGAGGACATCAGATATAATATAATGGGTTGAAGATGGTCTTAACCACTGATATGAAAGCCAGATGCTTATTTTAATCTATTGTTTGGATAGAATTCAGGTTGTTTTTTTAAATTCCCCACTGATTTAGGAAGAAGGATATGTTTGGGTACTCTCATTCCATGGGTGATGAAGATGTTCAAGGTATAAAAAGTATTTAATCTTCTCTCCATGTTGATCCCCTTGTGTTTAGGTAGAATAGTAAATTTTCCTAGAGAACATAGTGATATATAAAATAATGTTGTTAAATAAATGAATAAATGCTTATCCCATGGATTTGGAGCTTTCTAGGATGTAATACTGAGGTTGAAATTCTAAGAAGTTGTGGAATTAGTTTTATTATTCATATAGGCCACAGATATTTGTTGATATGGTAATGTGTTGTAACATGGAAATGATAATGATTAATTAATGGTTAAATAAATAATTAACATAACATTAAAATGATAATAAAGGATAATGCAATTTAATGTATCTCTTTAAATGGTTGTGCTCTTATAGGATATCTAGTCTTTATAGTAGAATCATGGAATCTAAGAGATGTTAGCTGCAGTTTAGTGTGAGACTAGGTCATGACCATATTGTGGTTGTGAGCTATATTATATCTTATATTTTTAGTTTTTCTATTCACTACACCACCTTGTCTGTTATGGTAACTGACACCTCAAAGATTCGGAGCCCTAGGGAAGTTTTCTCCATCCTCCTGGTGTGAGGATGGATGACTGACTACCCCATTTGGCACAAATCTCTTATCAATGTAGTTACTTGTGTTGTTATCCATGACAATTAGTTTTCCCAATATATATGTGTACAGGGATGTAATGGTTTTTGGTTATTTCACATAAATGTATTCTAGATATAGTTTCCAAAGGACTATTATAGGTATAATGTTTATAAGATTTAATGACTTAAGGATCCTTACTCGGTGTATAGGCTATGATGGCTTAATGTATAATATTTGATGTGTGATACGTGTTATGTGAGCTGTGGGGGATCCAGGGAACTACCTGGTTATTTCTGGTGACACAGACGTGGTGGTATGTTTCATGTGGTAGATGTTGCGGTGATTCACCTAGGTTCCTGTGGGATAGGGGTTTTGGAGAGAGATGCTCAGGACGTTTGATGTTAGATAGAGCATAAAACCAATAGTGAAGCGGGGGAAAGGTACCCTTGATATTCATTATTATATTATATGATCTTGAATGTGATACTTGGTGAGAGTAGACACTATTAGGCTAGGAACTCAGTATACCTATTTAAGTGACAAGTTAGTTTCACTTTTTTCACTGTCCTTTCACAAGATTTATTAGCTTTTACACAAGAGGCTCCAAGGAGGATCATAATGAGTGCACTATTATACTCACCCTACGTATATATAAACTATTTTTTGGTTAGTTGGTTCAGGTTAGAGATAAGGCTAGGTGTTATTATCTTGTGGGATTCAAGAGATGTTTTGGGTTCTTGGTCTCTACCATCATTACATTACATTGGTACCTTCAATTTCCTTTAAGTTTTAGTAGTTCTTATATGACATTAAATTTGTGTACATAGGATTTATTCGATATTCTTGTCTTAGAAGGAGCTTTTTGGTGTTTATATTATCTCTCTCTTCCACCTATTTTTCTCTTAGAGGGTAATGACTCAGATCTTTGTATTTATTATACCCTCGGTGCTAGTTACCACCATGAGGCCTACTGTAGGTCGGACTCATGGGTCACTATCTCTCTTACCCCATTTTTAGCCCAGGAGGTGTATTCATTGTGTGGACGGGGTCGTGAATCCTTTGATATGTATTATGAAATGTTTCATGAAAATATTTTTGTAGTTATTTTGATTTATTATTTAAAAGAATGATCATTCTAGGATGATAGTTTGTTATTAAGAAATGAAATTTTTATAATGGCTACTTAGGGAAAATGGGTTTGTTTCGTTGTCTTTAATTTTCACTTACAATTTTTTTTTTCTCATTGCATATTTTTAATTTTTTTCATAGTATTTTAATGATGATTATGGAAAAACAATGTGGGTAAACTGAAACATTTGATGACAGGTCATGAAAATAATACATTTTATGTTTTAAAAGTTATGTATTGTGTGAAAAAATGATATTGTTTGATAGTGTCCATTTTGTGTTTTATAATTTTATTATTTAATTATGGTGATCTAATTGTCAAAAAATCTATACAAAAATGGTCAACAAGAATAAATAAAAATGAATCCTTTTCTAAGGATTCAATTTATGACTTATTTATGTTCGGGTACTTATATATATGGTCAGTAAAATGTTTTAGAAAACTTTTGATACCACGCTATAGTTAATTTAATTCCATTTAGAGATTATACAATGTGGGTATGTTGAAATGATATATAATTTGATTAATATAGTTTTATATATCTAATATATTTCTCTTTACAATGGGTTTCCAAATAGAAAACTACGATGCTGATGTAAAAATATATTAGGAGGAAATTTTACTTCAAAATAAGTATCATGGAATGGTTGGAATTAGAATTGGGGAATTTTTTTATATTGATGGACCTGTTGAAACTAATGATAAATGGTAGTTTTATATCTATTATAAAGAAAAAATATTTTCCACATAGGAACATGTCTATCGTCAGTCATTTTATGAAACAATTACCTTTGGATTTTTGTAGAACCTCATATCTAGTTACAGTCAAATGATCATTAAATTATCTAGAAAAGATATTTGATGTCATGGGATGTTCAGAACCTCAAAATTTAATTCATGATATTTAATTTTCTAATTTCATGCTGATTGATGATAGAATTTTGTTAAGAATATTATAGATAAATAAGATATTGATTCCATGAAATTAGATACATTTAAGAATTTTTATCAAGGGGAAATATTTTCCTAAGGTTTTACAAACTAGAATCGAACAAATTCATTGAATTGAGGAAAATTGAGGGGGAATAAATATCCATATTTGAAGAAATTTTTACATCATTGGCAAGGTGTACACAAAAATATTTTCAGGCATTGATTGTAAAATCAATAGCTTTTTATTATGATTAAATCCATTATATTTAATGGAATTGGAATATAGTGAATATAAATGTTATAAAAAAAATTCTCACTTTTATAAGAAGCTAGAGATATAGTTTTCAAATGACCCTGTTTCCTATGAAATCAATTCAAAAAAGAGGATCGGGTGGTAGGAAAATGGGATGAATCAATCGAATAAATATGATGGTAATAAAATAAATTTTTTAGTTAGTTATAATTGTTTTAAAAAACAACCTATAGAATGTATTATTAAATTTGGTATGTGATTATTATGTGACAGTTTTTTGAATATGGATCATGATTTCAAAGAATATAATCATGGTAGTTATTAGATTTTTTTGATAAGAAATAAATATGTTTTTTTAAATCTAATGAAATGGATGATTGTGTAGCTGTGTTCCACAATAGGAGAACAAATGAAATGATCTAGAACAAATATAAGAATATGGGTGTGAAAAAATCATTTTCAACAAAATTAGAAAAGTTTCTCCATAAAATATTGTGGTAACATGTACATTACTTGTTCATTTAGATTATTCAAATGTATTATTGGATTTTTGATGGACCCATTATTTCATTTCATTTAAATTTATTTGTAAATGAAAATTTCACCATAATAAGTGATGTTTGGAATTATAGAAAAAAAACATCTTGGGAATTAGTAAAGTAAAATGAATTTAAAAGGATCATTTTAAAATCAAATATATAAGGGTTACCCCTATATACATTGTTTCCATCCACATAATTGAATTTGATGTTATTATAAGTGAGTATTGGATTTCATTTTACCGTGTTATAAAAGATAACATATCCAAAGAATTTATTTTGAAAAATGAGTTTTAAAATTTGTTTAATAAAGAATTCATACCATTGATTGTGTAAAAATAAGTAGAGAAAAAAATTAAAATATACAAATTAATTTTATATTAATCATGTTGTTGAAAAGAAATGTATTTTTCAAATTGGTGATGTGTTGGTAGTGAATGAATATGGGGATATATTTTTTGATTATTTTACTAGTGTTATTCCTAATTTTGAGGTTGAGATAAATACTGATTTAGTTCCTCATTCTAAGAAAATTCCAAAAAAAACATATAAAATATATCATGTATATATTTCTAATTTATGATATAAATTATAAAATTTATTGATAATGGTTCCATTAATCCTAACACTCCACCATGAGGTGATTTTATCTTTTTTTGTTAAAAAGAAATATGGATCCAAGAGGCCTTGAATCTATTATAGTTAATTGAATAATATCACTATTGTGAATAAGTATATGTTTCCTAATATCTATGTATTTATGGATCCACTCTTTGGAGGTCATTATTTTTATAAGTTTTTTTTCAGGTTCTAGTACCTCCAGCTAAAGGTAAAGGATGATGAAATTCTAGACATGGAAATTCAAACTATGTACGGGAATTAAGATCTTTTATTTATTACCATTGGGTTAATGAATTGTATAATAATATTTATGGGAATTATGAAGAGAGTTTTCCACAATTTCTTATATAATGTAGTGGTTGTATTTATTGAATAAATATGGATATATTATAAAATTTAAAATGGTCATGATAAACATTTTAGGGTTTATTATAAAACATAAATGAAAATAAGTAATAACAAATGTTAAGTAAATTTTATTTCTATTGTCACTGATTTCATTTCGTGTACATATTGTTAATAATCATATAAAAAATATTTATCTAGCTAAAACAATAGTTTTTGAGGATTTCCAAGATACTAAAATTCTACTAGTATTGTAGTTTTTTTAATTAGCATGATATTATAGGTGGTTTGATGAAAAATTTCACACTAATATAACCCACTAACTGATATAACAAGAAATGCGGTAGGTTCATCTTGATAAATTAATGAATTTAATATTACTATAAATTTAACCTAAGATTAGTAAATGCACCATTTTTGTCCCAAACACAATGAAATGATGAGTTTTTGGTCTACAATTGTTGTAATAGCCCATAATTATCACTTTTGAATTCGATGATAAAACCATAAACATTACATTTTTTGCATTGATTTTTAAAAATGTGACCCAATTTTTTCCACCAAATATTACAACATGAAATGGAAATATTAGATCACTTACATACCCAAGGACCATATAGGTTTAGAGTTTTAGAGAATTTAGAACAACACTTTACAACTTAGATTCATACAAAATTGGTTCATAATGGTCAATATTATCTCTAACTATAAAAATATTTTCATATTTCACAATATTTCATTAACATGATCCAAGTGAAATTATTCAAGAAGAAATTTAATAACATCATTCCTTATAACTTTGTGAAATGAAACATAATAAAAGGGTGAGATCAAATGCTCAGAAAGGGTATACATGGGAGATATCAATGATAACATGATCATAATGGGATAAGAACATAAACATAACATTCAGATATTATACCTTGTATATCATAGATCATAATATTGTGTTGGGGAATAAATCATTGGTGTTTATAAGGCATGAAACATAAGTCATGAAATCATAACATAAGTCATGGAATTATGGAATAAACATAAGAATAAAAAATAATTTCTTTATTAGTAAATGATCTTTTCTGATACTATCATAGCGGAATGGTTTCACTTACATGACCATAATATTAGTCATGGTTAAATACAAATACTATCATTGTGGAAAATACCCTTACTGAAATGGTTTCACTTCCCATTCAAATCCTGTAATACTCAATCAGTTTCATTCCCCATTTCAGTTATGTGTATATCATTATATATAAATAATTTACCAATGAAATTATGGGTGAAATATATCCCACTTATCACATAATGTATACAATTCATATGGGTTCTATAAGAACATGTATAATATTAGAACCCGTAAAAAATTGGTTTCATAAACATTACACCATAGAATTACCTATGGAAATGACACTATTTTCATAAATATCATTCCATTATAAAAATTCAAATAGAAAAACAAAAGGGATAATATCCTTGAATAATATCCCCATAAATCATAATAAATTTAAAATAATGTCTTCCTATATGGGAAATAATTTTGAATTTATCACTTTAAATAATTCTTGAGAAAAAAAACATTTCAATTTTTAAATCGTGACATTTAAAAGAGTCAGGATATTATAAAGTTCTAAATTTTTTTTGAAAAGAGAATTAAAATATTTTAAAAGAAAAACAATCATTATGGAATTATGAAGGTGGAAAATTCTTCTTAGTTGTATAATTTTATGAAAACATACCTATCATTTTTTTCAAAAGTAAAAAAGAACATAATTTATAAAATATCAAAAAGTGTCCACTCAAGATAGTTTGTAAAAATTGTGAAATGTGTAAAAATGAGTGTAAAAATAATAATAGAATATTTAAAATAACTTCAAATGTTTTTTTGGAAACATTTAAATGGAATAAAAATAGAGTTCTAATAGAAAAGTAAACAAGTTAACTTTTCATGGAAATTCCCTTATGAATATAATATCATGGAAGTGAGCATTAATCAAATGAATTGATTATCTTTTTGAAATGTAAATCCAAATATAAAAAATTGATATAAAAAATAATAATTTCAAAATTAATCTCACATATAATCTTAACATGGAATAATCAATGAAGTATAATTTTACAAAAATGAATAGAATATTGTGTTGAGAAATTTCTTACCACATTGTAATTAGTTGAATCGTATTCCCCATAAAAGTAATAATTTTCAAATAAAACATTGAATAATATAAAGATAATGAGATTTATTATTTGATATATAAATTTTCATTATATACACCACAAAAAATAAATAAGTGAGTAATTAGATATATATCTCAAAGAAGTAAAAGTGAGGTGAGAAATCCTTAGATCCTGATTACATTTAGTTTTTTATACTTTATCATCATATATAAAGGTTTTTAGAAAGTTATTATTTCATTAAAAAATATATTATAATATTTACTTTACATTATATGATATTTGTATAACATCATAATACATTTCCATTAAAAATATTTCATTATTTTCATTATTCCAGGTGCATTAATTTTAAGGATTCATCGTACATCACTTGTTTATAATTGTCGATTTTCTTGTCACATGTAAATTAAACACCAAAAGTTAAATAAAATTGTAATAATTAACTCCTATATAATTAATTTTTCTCAAATATCATTCTTATTTATAACATGAGGGTGATTAATTTGAAAAAATATCGATGACAAAATTTTTATTTATTTTTCCAGGTCATCTAACAATCAGGAACCAGTTTTTTTTAAATAATATGTCTATATATTATTTATAGAACATGAAATAAGTTATAATATACCTATTACAATTATATTTCACCCTAATAATACTTTTATTACAATCCCTAATGGTGGTAATGGAAAACAATGTAATCATTGTCTAAAGAGACGGTTAACTGCCATAATATGGACATGAGATTTGTTGCTTTGAATAAGAGGAGATAAGAAAAGAGTGGATAGAAGATATTCCACTATAAATATAAACATTTAGTATAGAAATGATAAAATAGTTATTATTATTTTTATGCATTATGCTATAAATATAAGTTAGAGAAATAAAATAAATTAGGAGAGGTTGTTTGAGAATGTTACCCCTTGAATTTAATCTCCTTGAATGACCCCTTAAAGAACATATAATTGTTATTTGGGTGAAAAGATAAGAAATAAGATGGGGTTAGATTTGGGAGATGATTATTTGGTTTATATTTTAAAATATTTTGGGATTTGTAGGATAAATGGGGTGGTGAGGAGTGATATTTATAATTGAGGGGGGGGGGGGTAGGTCACTAAATAATGAATATTTTCAATTTAAATCAATCCACATTTTGGTCACATTAAATTAAATGAATTTGGTTGATAATTAATGTTTTTAAGTCTTCTTAAGGTTGATAAACACATAAAAAATCATATAATGTTTTAGTTTTCATGTGTTTTAATATTCATCATTTTTCATTAACCTACTACATTATTTTACCTATACTATGCTAAATATTTTTTTTCAATGGTAACTTTTCATGCCTAAAATATAAAATAATATTATAACCTAATTTTGAAATAATAATTCCAAATATGTAATCCACATTTAAAAATTAAAAATAAATCAGTTTAAACATTAAATTGAAAAGTAAACAATCAAAATGTAATGAAATGTTTTGTTAGAAAATGGTGTTTTTATTCCCAAAAAAGAAGTTCTGATAAAATAATGTATCAAAACGAAATAAAAATAATTAATTAGATAATATTTAACTCAAAAGTATTTTAGTAAGTTTAAAATCATAAAATTAATTTTAATATAAGAAAAATGTGATTTTTATTAAAATCAATATTTGTTTCACTATTCCCTGAAAATTTATGGATTCTATAAAATTATCAAAAATCCATCCTATGATATTTTTGATATGATAAACGCAAAATTTATTTTAATTTAACAAAATAAATTTTCAAAAAAAATTAAAAATCAATTATATTTATTTTCCCATAGAACTAAAAAATAAAGAATTTAAGAAAACCTATATTTGATGAATAAAATGACTTTACTACAAATTATGTGTTTATTTCGTATGAATAAATGAATTTTATTTAATATTACCACCATATATATTTCTTAACATGTTTAACCATAATAACACCCTCTAAATTAATGGATAGGTTATAATTGTCTTGTTAACAGTATGTTGTGTTTCATTTATGATTGATATTATGTACAATGTGAACAATCAATGAAATTATAGCTATTCAAAAACAGAGATACCATAAATTCATGTGGTGTAACATTCTACCCCCATACCCCCTTAAAATTGAATTTATACCTCAAAATTCATCACTCTAGTGTAAACAGTTGATGATACCTCTCCCTCATCACATCCTTGGGTTTCCATGTAGCTTCTTTAAATTTTTGGTTTCACTACAATGATTTAACCAAATGAGTGGTCTTATATTTTATAAATTTATCTCTATAATCCAGAATTTGTATTGATTATTCCTCATAAGAATAAAATTTCACCAGTAGTATGAACATTAATTTTAGAACATATAAAGCATTAGGTATGTACTTCTACATGAAAGATACATGGAAAACATCAGGATCTTGATAGAGATTATATGGAAGTTTCAATTGAAATGCTTCCATCCCGATACGATAAATAATTTCAAAAAATTGAATCCTAAAAATTATAAATTTCCCTTTAAAAAAATTGGATATTTGAACATTCCTTTATGGGAAACCCACATTGTAAAAAGGTTCAATTAAGCTCTTCCATAAAAAAGGGAAGTAATAATTTTCTGTTACCAAAAAACAATAATTCTGATTAGGTTAAAATGTGTTGAAGGAGAAATTGTAGGCATGGAATATAATCTTATCTAACATGTTCTTGTGGAGAATTATAGAGAACACGATCATTAAATGGTTAACCATCACGAAACCATAAATCTATGATTGGTTAAAAGACAATAGATTCATAGATAATAAATGTAAATGGATAACGTTTTTTTTCCGAAATTATTTTCCTATAGTTTAGAAATTATTTTACTTCCCATAGTAAGAACATATGAAAATAAACAAACATGGCTGGTAGAGTTTCATATTTTAAAAAATCTCCACTAGAAACATATTTTCTCTTTAAATGATGATTATAAAATTTTTATACCTGATGAAATAGAATTAATTTCTACATATCCAAAAATCCATCAATGAATAAAAATTATTCCTCCTATCTTTAGACACGAACCAAAATAAATATTGTCACTAAAAGATAAGATAATTCCTGAAAAGAAAAACCATCATGTGAATAAATCTACAATAATCTCCCAAAATTCTATAGTAATACCCAAAATTCACCAAACATCATTAAATAAATAAGTATCCTCAAAAGTCCTCAAAAATATTCTGTCTTATATTAAAACTCGCAAATCAAAATGATTTGATCAGATAGATTTTAAATATAAATTTACTATTTACCTTAAAATAACATGAATCGGTCTTGAAATCCCATACAAAAATGTGGATTAACTAAACATATGATATCTAGGAAATGATAACAATTTCAATAAATGATCTGAATCATCACTTAAACCAAACTAAAGTATTATATTATTTCAACAGATAATTAACCCTTTATTACTCAAATAAATCACACTAAGATTCTATTTAACTAAAACAAATATAGTTTGTAAAATAATCATAAATAAAAATAATAATGTCATACTAACCCGAACATCACATTTTCCAGTGGTAGGAGTTACACTCCGATCACCCGTTGATTGTGGGTTCAAACCTTATGGCCCTGACAGATGTGATGGGTTGTAACATGACCTACGTGATTTCCTTTTTCTAAAACAACAATTCTTATTACATTCATATAAATGTGAGAAACATCCTAAAAAATATCTATAATATATTGAATAGTAAATAAATGGTTTCTCCTAAAAGGTTATATAATTCCTTTCATTTTTCATCTCAAAATGTAATAATCCTTTATTTCCTCAAAAAAATAAATTCCTCCAAAAGTATCATTCTAACCATAGATTTCATAAAATGAAAACTAAAAATGGGTGTATAAAAAATTTTAACTTATGGTCTTATATACTCATAATTGTATCTGTAACTCCTAATACAACTTTTAAAAAAGTATACTAATCCCCAAAGTTATCTATATACTCTTATTATACTAAATGTAATTACCCATAATCCGATCATTCAGATTCACTACTAAAAGCATAAATATTAAATTTCAAATATTGATAATGATAAATATGAACAACTTATTCCAACCAAATCAATAAACATACGAATAAAATAATGGATCACTTACATTCTGAAGATCCTTTTAGGATTAGATTTTAAGAGAATTGGGAAAAACTCTTAAAAACTTGGGTTAATAAAAAATTCATTTATAAGGATCAAAATTATCTCCCACTATACTAAGAATATACTATTTAAAAATAGGTCATAAACATCATCAATATGAAATTTATCTAGGAAAAATTCTTTTAACATATTTCCATATAAACTGGGGAAAAGAAACATAAGTAAAGGGTGAGCTCAGATTCTTAGTAAGGGTAAACAAGGGAGATATCAGAGATACCATGATAATAAGGGAATAATAAAATGAAAATAATATTTTAAAATTATACCCTTAATATAAAATATTATAATCTTGAGACATGTAATATATCATATAATTTCATAAGACCTGAATCATAAAAGAATCAAGGAACTTAAGCTATGAAATCATAACAAATGAAATGGAAATTTGGAATAAACATAAGCATAGAAACCCATTTCCTTAGTAGTGAAGGATAATTTCCAAGAATCTTATAGTGGAATGGATTCACAGCCCAAACCATAAAAGTAGTAATGGATCTCACTCAACTCTATTATAGTGGATGAAGTCCCTTACTAAATCGGTTTCACATCTCGTTCCATTTCTGTCTTACTAAACCAAGTTAACACCCCATTCGAGTCTCATCTATCACATTTGATATAAATAGTTACCCAAAAATTTTGATGTACATCAAAGTCCAACCTATAATATAATTAAAACCATGCATAGGTATTCCAAAAGAATATAAATCATATTCGAACCCATAAAAATAAATAGGAATACATAAACATTTCATAATTTCAAAACTTGTAAAAAATAAATAGGTTTAATAAATATCATGCTTTCATAAACATAAAAACCATAAAAATAATTATTGTTGTACATTTGAATAATATCCCATGTAAAGAATAAGTAACATCAAATAATTTTATCTTAGATGGAAACTAATTTTGAAAGATTAATTTCAATAATTATTGATAAAAGTTTAATTTTATTTTTTTTTAATTATTTCTTTTTAAAGATATACATAATTTAAATGGAAATCATTTTATTTGAAAAGAATCATGTAATATTTTAAAGAAAAATAATTTATTAAGGCATTATGAATGTGGAAAAATATGTTTAGGCCATATAAGTTAAAAAACAGTCCTGTTTTTTTGTCATTGAAGTTACAAGGAACCTCGCTTAGAAAATGAAATAATTATCATTTTAAACATTTTTGTGAAAACATAAAATTTGTTAAATAATACATTAAAAATAAATTTTAGAATATTAAAATAATTTTCAACAAATATTTTAGAAAACATGGCCATGGATGAAAATGTGTGTTTTAAGGGATTCTTTAAAAAGTTAATTTTTAAAAAGAGTCCCTTATAAATATCATATCATTGAAGTAAGGATTAATAAATTTATTTTATTTTGTGTTTAAGAAATAAATCCAAAAAAATTGAAATATTGAATAATATTATCAAATGTAATATCACACATAACATTAAATGGAATAATAAATGAAGTAGAAGTTTTACCCAGGGAATGGAAATTGAGTTAAGAAATACCATACCACGTTATAATCAGTTAAATAGTATTACCCATAAAAGTAATAATTAACCAATGAAATAATAAATACCAGGAATATGATTTTTTTCCCTTAATATATATCATAAATGGTATTATATACACCACAAAAAAGAAATAAGTGGTGAATAAAGCATATATCTCAGAGAAGTAAAATTTAGATGAGAAACACATACCTCATGCTTATCTTTTATTTTTCAAAAATTATCCTTATTTATACAAGTTTATATAATATAATTAATTAATTAATTAAGTATTATAATATTTATAATACTTTATATGGTACTTTATAATATCTTACCACCTTTTTATTAATAATATTTCATTGTTTCCATTGTTTGTAGGTGAATTTGTTTCATGGTTTCATGGCTGGTACACTGATCTATAGTTATGGATTTTTTTTTCAAATGGAAATAAAACTCTATTATTGAGACTAAAAGTAATTAATGAACAGAAATAGTTTGAAAAAGTTGGCATATAATTTTTATTTCTCACACGAGGGTGATTCAATTGATAAAATGTTAATGATAAACTTTTAGTTTATTTTTTTTGATTTTCCCACCATCATGAAATAGTTTCATTTTATTTAATATTATGTATATATTTTAGTTTTAGAACATGAAATAGGTTTATTATACCTATATAAATATTTTTTTACTTGAAAGAAACATTTTTTTACCATTATTGAAGGCTATAATTGAAAACGAACAAATAATTATCCATGGAGAAGGTTAACCACCATAACATGGAAAATTGTTTTCCTGCTTTGATTAAGAGGTGATAAAGTAAAGAGGGGATATAATATACTCTATTATAAATATAAAATTATATTATATACATTTTAATAGTTTTATTATGATTTTATGGATATATTTGGTTAATAAACGAAGAAAAATTAAATAAATTAAGGGAGGCTGTTTGAGAAAGTTACCTTTTGAATATCACCTCCTTGAAGGAACCCTTTTGTCACTTGTAATTGGTATTTGGGTGATAAAGGTAGATCATGGACATGGGGAGAGTGGTTAGGAGGAGTAGGAGGGGTTTTAGAATATATTTGAGAAGAATAAAATCTTTTTAAGTGAAGGGGTAGTGATGATTTGTATTAATACTTGAGGGGGCATGGTTTAATGTGATTAAATAGTGATTATTTAATATTTAAAGACAACCACATTTGGGGAAATTAATTTCAATAAATTTTGTTGATAATTAATTTCTTAAAGTATGGTTAAGGTTTATAAATACACGAATCTCCCATTTAATGTCATAGTTTTTAGGAATTTTAATCTTTTTTACTTTTTACTTTAATCCATTACATTATTTCTCCTATAGTGTAGTAATATGTTTTTACCATGGTAAACTTATATTACAAAAAATAAAATAGGAATAATAAACTAATTTATATCCAGTGATTGAAAATATTTAATCCATTATTAATTATTTAAAACATGGAATTTTAAAAACTAAATTTGAAATTAAACCATTATAATGTAATGAAAAACCGTTGTTTAGGATGAATGTGTGTTTAAGTCAAAAAATGAACTTATATACAAAAATGTTTGATGATTTTTTTAAATGAAATTAATTTTATTATGTTTAACTAAAATATAAATAATTCTTTTTAAAATCATAAAATTAATTTTAAATATAATGAAATTTAGAGTTTTATAAAAATTAGTATTTTAGTTTACTATTCACTAAAAAATAAAACTTTTCAGGAAATTTAAAAAAATATAAATATAATTTTTATATGACACGTAAAAAAAGAAATTAAATTTTATCAAATTAATTTTCAAGAATTTTAAAAAATTATTAATATTTGTTTCTCTTAAAAATCAATAAAAACCACTTTTTAAAGAAAACATTAATTTTAAGAAGAAAATGTCTTTGCTAAAAATTTTGTGTTTATTTCCTAAGAATAAATAAATTTTCATTTAATATGACCTTCCTATAAATTTCATAATATTTTTAGTCTTAGTTACACCTTCCAAATTAATGGCTAGGTTATGACTATCTCGTTAATAAGATATTGTGGTTCATTCAATCTGGGTGTTGCGTTCTATGTGAACTATCGAATAACATAAATTTATTCCAAGTCATTGTGTAAATTCATAGCGGTTATAATGATTAAATATTGAAGATAATGGGTTCTTTTTAATCAATAAGGGTCAGATAGTTAATTGTAATTCCCATCAAATAAAACCTCAAGAGTTAAATTAGCCACCAAATGACCTGGAATTAGATATTATGGTAATATCATTAAAAATTTATAGACATAATTTATATAAAGTAAACTATGAAATATATATTAATCAGAAATGAATGAATTATATAATAAGTTATAAGGAGTTGTACATGACATATAGGAGATTATTGGAATTGAAAATTGATTTCAACATCACAGTTAATTACCATCCAAGTAAAGAAAATAGATTAGACAGTGTTTGAGTAAAAAATATAATTATATAATAACAATTATACATTTATAGAATGACCATTTAAATAATTATTTGATAAATATTTACTATGAAATTTTTTACAAATTATGTTTCTCTATTTTTCTATAGGTTTTGTTATGATCAATATTATCAAATGGTATTAGCAATACTCATATAAAAGATTTTGTTTGAAAAGATAAGGTGAAATTAGTAAGGAAAGATATGTTACTTGAACATAATGTTGATAAGAAATGTATATTGAGATTTTAAAAAATTTAATGTGTTCCATCAATATCCCACTTGAAAAAAACTATTGTGTGAATTGTAAAAATCTCCATTTTTTGTTTATCCTAGTCATTCTTCGATGTATAGAGACATTAGATATTATTACTATTTGGATGGAATGAAGAAACAAATTGTAGATTTTACTTGGAACTCTATGAATTTTCAATAAATTAAGGATGAATGATAGTTATTAAAATGTATTCTAAATACTTTTCCATTTCCTAGGTATAAATAGGAAAATATATCCATGTATTCCGTCGTGCGATTATTAAATACATCTCAAGGAAATAATGTGATTTGGGTAATTTTTAATTGATTAAAAAAATATTCTAATTTTTCTCCCATTCAAAATAATATGTATTTGTATCATCATTCTTGAATTTATGTTACATGGAGTAACTCTTTCCATTGTATCTGATTGTGATCCTATGTTCACTAAAAACTCTTTAAAATGGATTGAAAAGTCAATGTGTACTACATTAAATTTAAATGCATCCGATCTTTCTCAATTTGATGGATAGTCATAGATAATGATTCGTACATTGGATGTTACACTTTGATTGTGTTCAATGGATTACCAAGGATGTTGGAATCAACATCTTCCATTAATTAAGTTTTTTAATAATAGTTTTTCTTCAAGTATATAGAAAGATAAATTTTGCGAATTATAAGGAATGTTGAGTCAGAATCCTACTTCTAGGGAAAAATTATTTGAACGAATTTTTTTGGACCATATTTGGTAGAAGAATTGCTTGAGAAGCTGAAGATGATTCAACAAAATATGATAATGAATCAAATTTGGATGAAAAGTTATATAGACAATTTGATGAATGATATTTCATTAAAAGTATAAATCCATGTTTATATTAAGGTATATCCATGGAATTTTTTTTTTCATTTTGGTATGTCAATAATGATATATCTATAGTTCATTGAATCAAATGAAATTATAGAAAATATTGGATTAGTGGTGTATGGATTATTATCACCTCCATGTTTATCTCATGTATATGAAATGATTCATGTTTTGATGTTGATAAAATAATTTTAGATACACCTTGTGATTAAATCCTCGAACTAGCTCAGTTAGAAGAAAACCATTCCTAAAAAGAAAAAAATAGTAAATCAATTTGATCTGAGATAGAATGTGTTTCATAATATAGAGACTCATCTAGTAAAGCTTTTGGGGAAAACCCCTATGGTTTAATAAGAAGAATGGTAAAGAAAAAAATATAAGAATGGAAAATATAACAACTTCTAAATTAATGAATAAATCTCAAATGGTTCAATTTATAAAATGGCGGAAGAGTGTGACACCCTAGGAAATGTTAATTTGAAATTACCTTCTTTATTTATATATAAGGACCAAACTTCAAAATATTCAAAAATTGTATCTTTAGGAAAGGATTTAATTTCATTCATTCCCAAAGATATTTTAGGTTTATATTTTTAGATAGTTAGGTAATAACTATTACCTAAATAAATATTACATCAAAAAGTAAAACATTCCACTAACTATTCATTTCCCTAAAAATAAAAAACAATAATGACATAACTAGTTTTTTTACTAAATTCCGTCCAAATTTTCATCTTTACCTCATCAGTTTTCCCTAATCATAAATAAAAATTTTATGAAAAACATTTTAAAATATTATATGGGCACGGAATAATGTTAAGGGAAATATAAAAAGAGTAAAATAAATACATGAGTCCATGATTATTCATAAAAAAAATATTTTTCAAAATAAAATAAGATCTCAAAATAAAATCTTATTACCCAAAAAGCAACATCCCTTACAAAATATTTAGATAAAAAAATGTATCAATTAATATTAAATAAAATAAAATAACACACATAAAATTTTATTAACAATCATGGGAGACCCATGAGAAACATTTAATAATAATAATATATATTTCACTATTAATAAGTATCATATAATTTCATTTAAACATAATATCATTTGCTTGTGTTGATAAATCACAATACTTTTATATAAAATCATTGAATGTATAGAAAAAATGTGAAGGTAACATGATACAACATTTTCATATCACTCTCCAAAATGGTAAATGTAACTCAGTGAAATAAAAATATCTCTTAGAATAAATCTAACTAGTTAACGTATTTCATTTACCCAATTCATTAGAGAGCTATATCAAGGTGACTTTTCCTTGGTTTATTATTGAAGCACCCATCTTTGTATTGTAACAGAACTACCTTTCCATGGTAAAACTAAACCACCCATCATTGGATTATAAGGAATCCAAATTTCATTGTAAATAATTACAATGAATATTAATATAATGACAACTCAAAAAAACTTGCATCCTATCAATTTTATTTGTACCCATAATTGAACATTTGAAAATATTGAAATATCAATTCCATTTTTAATTTTAATGGCTTGGACCCTCCAGATCCATTAAATTTCCGAATGATAAAGTTTGAGGTATCCTAGGGACTAGCAGTTACTCATTAATAAGTTTTCCAAATTTCAGGTTGAACGAACGGTGGCACCGATGGGAATCAGTGGCACCGATTTGCCCTCAGTGGAACCGATCGACATCGTTGAAACTGATCGACATCTGTGGCATCGATCATCCATCGGTGGCACAGATGGGAATCAGTCACACAGATCGGCCATCTGTGGTACCAATGGGCATTAGTAGCACTGATCTGCCATCGGTGGCACCGATCGGCAACGGTGCCACACTTAACAGTGCCTGGGTGTTAATGACTCACACATTGGTGATTCATTCCAAGACTCTCTTGAGACTTTTCAGTATCCCTCCAGTAATTACTCCATTAACATAAAACTATTTGAATACCCCCTCTCAAATCCATTAAATTTTTGAAAAAGATATTTTAAATCCCTTAAGAGTTGAGAAAACATTGAATTAACAAAACATGTTTCCTTTTATCGGTGTCACACACTTTTCCTCCTTGCCTAGTTTCCTACGTTTTCCCTGTTTCACCATTATTAGGTGTTTTTTCCATTTAAAGATGATATATCAACTCACAACCATCCTCTAGTTTATCTCCACAATTTCTTAGAAGAATTATTAAAACTCAATTAATTACAATGTGTGAAACTACCGAGCGACATGGTCAAGCCATGAACCGACTTTTATGTACATAGAAATTTTCCCCCTAATTTTACGATCTAGAATCTTCTTAAGACAAGATCCTATCTTCCTTCTTCCATTTTGTTTCTCTAAGTGTGCCTCGAGAATTCCTCCCGACAAGAATCTTATAACCATGATGGATCTCATTCCACTCATCCTTGGAGTTCTTCCGGTATATCATGTCATCCCCAGTTCTTAATGAAACAAGGGAACTTCGATCCTTGATCATCCAAGTAGCGGTTCTTCCTTCGTCTATCGTTATTGTGAATCATGCGAGGTGTTTATGATGATGTTCCATCGGTACATAGATGAAAAAAACTTTAACAAATATAATAAACAGACTTTTGAAGAATTAAGGGATGGAAAATATGATGATGTTGTTGTATTTTACATATATTTTTATGTTTGGAATTGTTTGGGATCATGTCCACTAAAAATTATGGCCATTGGTGGTCTTTTCTTGTGAACTAATAAGGATATATTTTATAGATAATCTTTGGATTGAATGACTGTAACATGGAAACTGAATAATCTTGTAAACATGGTTGATTAAATGGATACCCAATGAATAAAAACCCTTGTGTGATCACCTCGGTTAACCAAACAGAATGAAGGAACATAAGAAATGGTGTTGGATAAAAATGAAAACTCCCTTGCAATGTTCTAATGATTTGTGTGGTTGTTCTATTTGATGTTTGTGGGGTGATTTAGAGGGGAATGCAATATCAAGATGAGATATTGTTGGTTTGTGAATATGAGACCCTATAGAGGTGGGAATATATGTTATGGACCCTGTAAGTTGGGACTTGTTTTAGATCTAGTACTTCAAGTGATCTCACATGATCCCGTTTTGATTTTGTTAAATACAAGAGAACCGATAGTGAATGATTAAAAGCCTTATTGGTTGTTTTCTTTTATTTGTTGTTTTGGCTTGTGGTTATGCATGTTAGTTTCTTGGTAGTGAATTAATATTTAAATGTGATCACATGAACATGATAACACTGACGGTATTGGGAAATTGTTTTCCATAAATGGGTTGCGCTCTAGTTGTGGTCGTTCTGTACTTGTGCATGTAAGAGTAGCAGCAAGAGTGGTTGTGTGCGGGCTGGTGATTGGTTTCGATACCCATAGGTTATTATGTGTGATTTATTCAATATATTTATAAAATTTATTTCTTGTGTTTCTTATACGCACCCTACCCATGATGAGAACTTTGTGTTGAATGCCCCCATTTCATGGGGGAGGGTGTTTACCAACATTCTTATGAGTGGTTGGTTATCATCCCCTTTTTTCTCCCTCTCCCAAGTATCCCAAGACTCTTCGGAAGGTCTATTATATCCCCAGATGCTTTGGGTAGGTCGTGTTGTGATGGGTTTTCCCAAGTTTGTGTGAGCTGGTTTGTTTCCGAAGTGTCCTTGAGATAAGGCCCAGGTGTTTGTGGGTAGGAAGTGTGGTAGTGATATCCTAGGTTTCTGTGGGTAGGAAGTGTGTTTGTGGTGGCCTAGGTGTCTGTGGATGGGATGTGTGGTTGTTGTGGCCTAGGTGTTTGCGTGTGGGATAAACGTGGTGTTGGTATGACCCATATGGTTGTTTTTGGGGGAGGTAGTGGGACTATAGTGGGATTTGTGGGGGAGGATTGATGTGTATGATGTTATAAAAATCCTTTGGTAATGTGGTGCGGGTTACCCAAATATTGATGTGTTATTACTATTATTTTACATGATTGTCGTTATTTGGGGAGTGTTCCTTGGTGAGGCTGGGTGGAAAGTTTTCTTTTCTAGGTGTTTTAGTGAAATCTATTTTCCCATAGGGCACTAGAATGTCTCCCAACATATGAATGAGTTCTTTTGGTTTCCCTACTAAGTATACATGTATATGAACCCTATGTATATGAAACTGCTTTTAGATTTCTAGGAGGACTTTGAGGACCATGCCAGACTATACTATCTTGGGTGTTGGGATAGTTGTCGTTGCTTCTTTTCATTCTTTTGGTTCTATTATTCATATTTTTTCTTGTTCTTTATATCACTTAATTTTGAACATGCTGGTGGGGATAGATTTTTTTCATCACTTTTAAATATTATACTTTGGTGTTTCTAGTACTTACTATATTATCTCTTGATCTTGTTTTATAAAAAGGGTAATGACTTACATTTCTATGAGATTTTATACCCTTGGTACTAGTCACCACTCTAGGGCCTACTGAAGGAGGGAATCAGGGGTCATTATCTCTACTTCACCTTGAAGAATAAAGGGAAGGTAACCTTTCTATCCATTCCCTCACCTTGGAGAAGGTGGGTCATAACAGAATGGTATTAGATATAGTATTTGAGAGTTAAAATGGAGTTTTCAGTCAGTCATAGAGAGGATTGCATGGGATTGTAGGGTAGCAATATTAGGTGATCATGGTATGTGAAAAATGATATAGAAGGCCAGCTATGACATGGGATTTTAGGACCCTTATAATCTGATGTAAGGAAATTGAGCATACTAAACAACCATGTGAGGCTACATGGATTTGAGGTTAGAGACCCTAGTAGAGGTACATGAATCATAATGTCTTTTGTTATTGTGTGTCTTGAATGTTTTGGGAATTAAAAATAAATAAAATGTTTAAATAAAATTTAAAAGAAATTTTCCACACTACATAGGCTTACGAGTTTCTTATTTTCATTTTTATCTATGTCACCTGGACATCATCCATGACTAGTGTGGGTAGTCATGGAACAAAATGTCAATTTGGTTGATTAGCAGAGGGCTGATCGAGAGGAGGAGGATTACTAGTGGTAGAAAATGCTTTGTGCCTTTTAGTGGTAGACTCTCAAGAAGTATGAGGGTAGTATCTCAGACATGGACATAGAGAACTGGCTCGATGAGATGGTGATCACTTTCTGCTTGATCCCGGCTCTGACAATGTATTGGTTTCCTCTAGCCATGATCCAGATGTGGGGAGTTGTGTGTTAGTGTTAGATGCTTTATCTCTAGAAGAATAAGGAAACTGAGGTTTTTATGACTGAAATTGAGAAGTATTTCTAGGTGGAATTAATTTCATCCATGATGAATGCAGAAAAAATCCTGCAGCTACTCTTCCTCTAGAAAAAGAGATTGTCAATCCTAGATTTGGGTATCAAGTTCAAGGATCTCCTTAATTTTCCTCTAGACGTGTTCCTGGATGAGGATTTGTGGAAAAGATTCTTAGAAGAGGCACTCTGACCTTCTCTATAGTATATTGATACTCCCATTACTCAACTGACACACATAGAGGTTCCAAAGAAGGCTGAAGTGGTGGATAGGATGCACACACTGGGATGATTGCCTCTAGAGGGGATCTAGTTGGTTTTTTCAAAGGGTTATGCCATTAGTAGAAGTCCTCTAGCATCAAGGCCATCTTGGTTTTGGCCAGAGGGGAGTAAGCCTCAGCAATTCAAGTTCTAATATCCCAGTCCTCGTCCATTCTCTATGGGACTATGACCGAGGAGATTTACATATGGAATTATTGGGAATATTTGGAATCAGTGCCTTGTCTAAGTGTAGTACATTGAGGGTGGGTTGGTTTTATGCCCACCTAAGCAGCAATAGTTTCCATCCAGGCACTTCCAGTAGCAGGGGCAGTGAGCTCTCACTCCAATAAGGGAAGACAGTGTCAGAGGAGCCCAACCTCTGGGCTCTCCTTAGGGACCACGACCAGGGCATGGTCGGGGAGGCGGCCAATAGTCGAGGGGAAGAGGAGTTGGGCATGGGAAGTTTAACGCTATTGAGGCAGCAGTTGTAGCAGGGTCAGAGAACATTTGAGGTAATATTAGTCTGTTTAGTACACCTACCTGTGTCTTGTTTGATTCAAGAAGCTTCGTACTCCTTTTTTCACCAAGTCAATCCCATGTTTTTGGTCTATATGTAGAGAGAATTTTCATTCCCACAGTGTTGAGTATTCCATTTGGAATTCATACAAGCTATTTTGATGTTTTTTGAGGTTGCAGATTGATGTTGCGGCCGCATCAGTGATGTGGTGATCTCTATCTGTTGCCAATGCAGCCATACGATGTCATCCTAGGTATCGACTGGCTGTTTTCCATGCACACCGCTATCAACTACTTTTGGAGAAGGTTTGTTTCCCATATATGGGTGGATAGCGTGTAGCATCCCTTGGCGAGCACGGTTTCCAGGAGGGTAGCCAGCGTGTAGAGCACCTTCGTTCCTAATTAATTAAGATGTCAGTGGAATCTGCAGTCATAGAGATGGTTGAAGATCTAGGGATTGTCAGCATGTTTTTGGATGTCTTGCCCGAAGAGGTTGTGACTCTACCACCTCTACATGATGTTGAGTTCTTGATAAATTTACAACCCAAATACCATCTAATTTATATGGATCCCTATCAGATGGACCCTCCTAAATTGTGGGAGTAGCAGATTCAGGTTGATGACTTGGTGAAGAACTGTTTTATCCGACCAAGAACATCGCTATGAGGTTCTCTAGTATTGTTCACAAAGAAGGAAGATGGTGGTCTAAGGAAGTGAATAGGCCACTGAAGACTGAATCTGGGGAAGGTCAAGAATTGTTTCCCCTCATGAGGATCGATGACCTTTTGACTATTCAAAGGGAGAAGGTTGGTTCTCTAAGATCGAACAAGAGTCTGGATATCACTAGTTGAGGATGAGGGAGGGTGACATCCCGAAGACTACATTCAGATGAAAGTACATGCACATTCAGTTCATGGTCATCCCGTTCGGCATCATTAATGCACCAGCTGTGTTCATGATTCTCATGAACTCTTTTTTCCATGAGTATCTGGATCGGTTCATGGTCATCTTCATCGAATACATCTTGATCTACTCGAGATCATAGAAGGATCAAGACAAACATATAAGGACAATTTTAAAGTTCCTCTGACACCAGTAGTTCTATGGGAAGTTATCCAAGTGAAAGTCCTATACATGAGAGGTTAACTTCCTTGTACATGTAGTCTCCTAGTAGGGAATACTAGTGGACCCATCGAAGGTCGAATCGATTATTTCTTAGTCATCACCCAAGAACATGGTAGAGGTTATTAGTTTCCTCAGACTTCTAGGTTACTATTAGATATTCATACCTGACATCTATCGAGTTTCAACAGATTTTACAACTTTATCTTATAAGGAACAGGCTTCGTATGGTGTGAGCAGTGCCAGCCATCTTTTAGTTATTTGAAAGGGATGTTGGTTAGTGCCCAAGTGTGGATATTTCTAGAGTAAGGGGTAACAATTGAATTGTTCTATGATGCTTTTGGTATACACATGGTGTGTATGCTGATGCGGAAGTGGGGAGTGATATATTCTAGCTCTAGGTTGTTATATAACCATGAATGTAACTATGCCACCCCTAACTAGGATCTTGTGTCAGTAATGTATGAACTAAAGTTGGGGCAGCAATACCTCATCAGGGAATGCTTCTTGGTCTTCACAGATCACAGGATCTAAACGTATGTCTTCTCCCAATGTGACATGAACATGTGACAGGATAGGTGGATGTAGTTTCTTTCGGACTATGACATCTAGATCTTATACAACCCATTAAAGGGGAACATAGTGGTCAATTCCTTGAGTAGGAAGTCATATAAGGATGTGGTTCTGGAGTTAGTAGATTCTTGGAAGTGAATGGAGGATTTGGATGATTTACATCTAGGTATGAGAGTGGAGGGTTATAGAGGCTACCTATTTTAGATGATAGTGTAGTATTCCTTGGTTTGATAGGTGGAGAATTCTTATTGTGGAGACTCAGAAGTTGAAGTGATGTGTGATCATGTTATCTAGGGTGATGCTTCAGAAGGATGGTCTAAGGATAGTTAGAATCAGAAATTGTTCTGAGGGAAGTGGTATGTCCTGATGGAAACGTGTGAGAGAGTTCTTGGTGAGTTCCATAACTCACCCACGGTGGTACATTTTGGAGTATCCAAGATGTAACGGGCCATGAGAGGTCAGTTTTGGTGGCCCAGAGTGATGCTGGTCGTGGTGGAATTTGTGGTAAAGTGCCTCTTGTGTCAGCAGGTGAAGGATGAACACTGTGTTCCTGGAGGTCTATTGTAGCCCTTAGATGTTCCTAAGTGGAAGTGGTACGAAGTCTCTATGTATTTCATCATAGTACTACCAAGGGATGAGGGAGGATATGAGGGAATTTGGGTAGTGGTGGACAGATTGACGAAATTGACTCACTTAATCGCGAGTAAAGAGTCCAGAACAGTGGTCTCCTTAGCACAAAAGTACGTGGGTGAAGTTGTATGGCTGCACAGAGATCCCATAACCATCATTTCTTATTGGGATACACACTTTACATTATGATTTTGGAAGGTATTAACATGTTCTTTTGGCTCCCAACTATGCCTTGGCATTTCCTTCAACCCTCAGACAGATGAGAAGACATAGAGGACCATCCAGATGATGTAGGATATGTTGCAAGCTTGTGTTCTGGACTTTAAGGGGTCATGGGTACGAAACATTCCCAAAGTGGAGTTTTCCTACAATAATATCTATCACTCCACCATTGGAATGGAACCATTCAAAACTTGTAATGGAAGACTGTGTCGTTCACCTGTGTGATGGACTGTAGTTGGGAAGGAATGTTTTCTTGGCCCATATTTAGTAAAAAACAAGATAGAGAAGTTTTAGTATTTGTGTGAGAGGGTGAAGGTAACTAAAAACTGGAATAAGTCTTATTTCGATCATGTGAGGAGGCCCTTGGAGTTTTAGGATGGAGATCATGTGTTATTGATGGTTTCCACTCGATGTGGGAAATAGAGGTTTGGAAGGGAGAGTATGATTTCTCCTGGGATCATTGGACCCTTTGAGGTGTTGGGAAGAGTTTGTGAGGTGGTGTATCAGCTGGATTTACCACCATGGTTGGAGAGGATCCACAATTAATTTCATGTCTCTCATCTCCGTCAGTATCTACAAGATGACTCTTACATCCTCTACTGGGGAGATTTGGATATCTAGGCCGATGTGACGTTCGTGGAGCGACTGGGGAGAATTGTTGATCGTAATGAGAATGTACATCGTGGATGGACCATTCCCATGGTTCATGTGTTACAGAGGCATGGTGGCCTCTAGGAGTGTACCTGGGAATGGGAGTCACATATTTGTTCCTAATACTCATAGTTGTTCTGAGTTTTGATCTTGTTTTTTATTTTTTCCTTTTTTATAAAGAAACGTTTGACCCTACATACTTTATGATAAGTTTATTCCCTATTCTTTTTTTGTGAATATTCTAGAGTATTGGGAGAAGGGAACCTGATCCCTAATCGAGACGCATTAATTTTGATGTGATTAAACTTTTACGGGCGAGACAGTGTCACCCAAAGAAGATAATATCTTGACAATGTGAAAGGAGCTCTCTAATCCAAGTGTCTGGATGGCGAAACTTTTTTTTGTGTTTGTTTGGTTACTTAAGGGAGTGGGGTGATAGTGTTTCTATGGTTTTTTCAGAGATAGATGTGACAGATATTTTCATGGATAGAGGTCTTATTCCAGCGTTTAAATAATTCAATGGTGGTTTTTCCTTGATAGGGGTCTTACAAGGTGGTTGTTCAAACCCCTCTCTTTTCTTCAGGTTTACTATTGAATTCATAGGGGTGAGAATATTTTGAGAGGTATCTGATGTAATGGATCAGACCCTCCTGGTTCATTGCTTTTCCAAATCCTGGTGTTTGAGGTATCCTAGAAACCATCAGTGACTCATTGAGGAGTTTGAAAATTTTTAGGTTAAACGAACGGTGGAACCAATCGGCCATCGGTGTCACCGATTGAAATTTGTGATAATATTTCAGTGACTCACCCATCGGTGATTCATTCCTTACCTCTCCCAAGACATTTAGTTTCACGCTAGTAACATCTTGTTTAACATAAAAGTGTTTTAATACCCCATTAAAAATCCATTTAAGGCCTGTAAAATATATTTTAAATCCCTTTTGAGTTAGGAGACCCTTGAATTACCAAAACATGTGGCATTTTATCAGTGTAAGACCATTTTTTCCCTTGCCCATTTTTCCATTTTTCCCCAGTTTTTCCCCTATTACATGTTTTTCTCCATTTAATGTTGATCTATCTATTCACATTCATCCATTGGTCTATCTCCACCATTTGAGAGGGGAATTATTAAATATAAATTAATTCCAACATGTTAAACCCCCCAGGTGGCATAGTCAATCCATTATCCATCTTTTAAGTACATCGAAATGGTCTCTCGGATTTTAGGATCTGGCCTCTTCTTAAGCCAAGATCCTCTCTTCCTTCTTCCTTTTCGTTTCTCTAAGTTCTCTCCGAGACTTCCTTCCATGATTAATCATGTGCCCCTACTGGAGCACATTCCTCTCAGCCTTTGAGTTCATTCTATAAGTTTTTTCATCCCCTATTCTTGGCACAAGAAGAAAACTTTGATCCTTGATCATCCAAGTAGGGTGTCTTTCCTCATTCCTTTTTATTGTGCATCATGCAGGGTGGGAATGATGATATTCCCTCGGGAGGTAGGTGAAACCAAATTTAACAAAGATAATAACTGGACTTTTAAAGAATGAATGGGTGAGAAAGATGATTATGTTTTTGTATTTTACCTTAATTTTATATGTTGTGAATTGTTTGGTCTCATGTGCTCTGAAAATCGTGGCCATTGGTGGTCCTTTAATAAACACTATTGAAACTGTGTTTTCTGGATAATCTTATGATTGAATGAAAATAACATGGAAAATAATTAATCATCTAAACAAGGTATATTAAATGGATGCTTGATGAATAATAATCATTCTTTGATCACCCCAGTTAACCAAACATATTGAAAGAACTTAATGTATGGTGTTGGATAAATCTGAAAACTCCCTTGCTGTCTTTAGATGATACTCATAGTTGTTCTATTTTATGTTTTTGGGTGACGTAGAGGGGAATGGAATCTCTAGTATAGTGGTTGTTGTTTTGTGAATTTGAGTCCATGTGGAGCCATTAGTAAATTTTCTAGACCCGATAAGTTGGGGATTTATTTGGTTCCAGTACTTTGAGGGATCTCACATGACCAAATTTTAATGTCGTTATTTACAAGAGAACTATGTGTGAATGCTTAAACACCTACTTGTATGTTCTCTTTCAGTTGTTATTTTGGATTGTGATTATTCCAATTAGTTTCCTAGTAGTTAAGGAATATTTAAATGGAATTACATGAACAAGACAACGAGTATGTTATTGGGTAACTACTTTCCACAAATTGGATGTGCTCTGATGGTGATTATTTTATACTTGTTCATGTAGGATTATCAGCAACAGTGGTTGTGTGAGGGATGGTTTTTGGTTTGGGGACACTTAGGTTGGGATGAGTTCTTGATTACCTATATGTATAAAATTTTGTTCTTATGTTTCTTATCTGCACCCCATCCCATGTTGATCACTTTCTTCCAAACACCCCCATTTCATGGGGAGCGTGTTTTTCCAACATTCTGATGAGTGGTTGGTTATTAGGTTTATTATGATACATCTCAAAAGGTATCTTATGACTCTACAGGTAGGGTATGATGGTCTAGGGTTTATTATATCCCAAGAATGTTTGGGAAGGGTGTGTTGTGGTCAGTTGGGCCAGGTGTGTGTGGGCAGTTTTGATTCTGAAGTATCCCTAGGATGAGGCCTAGGTGTCTTCGGGTAGGAAGTGTGGTTATAATGGCACAGGTGTATGCGGTCAAAAAGTGTGGTTATGGTGGCCTAGGTGTATGTGGGTGGGATGTGTGGTTATGGTGGACCATGTGTTTGTGTGTGGGATAAACATGTTGTTGGGATGACCCATATGGTTGTTGTTGGGGGTAGAAGTGAGACTGTAGTGGGATTTATGTGGAAGGTCTAATGAGTAGGATGTTCTAAATAATCAATGCGAAAGTGGTACGGGGTACCCAAATATCGATGACATATTACTTTTATTTTATATGACTTTTGTTATTTGGGAAGTGTGCATTGGTGAGGCTGGGTGGATAGTTTTATTTGATAGGTGTTTTGGTTACCTCAATTTTCTCACAGGGAATTAGAATTTCTCCCCACATGTGCAAGAGAGATTTTGGTTTTACTAATTATTATACCTATATACTCACCATACGTATATAAAACATCTTTCAGGTTTCCAGAAGGACTTTGAGCACCTTGTCAGGTGTTACTAGCTTGGACATCGAGATAGTTGTCATTGCTTCTTTTCTTTCTTTTGGTACTTTCTTTCAGAGTTTTTCTTATACTTTTTATCACCTTATTTTGAACGTGTAGGTGGGGATGGATTTTTGGATTTAATTTTAAATATTAGTTTATGATGTTTCTTGGACATACCATATTATCTTCTGATCTTGTTTTATAAAAAGGGTAATACCTTTCATTTATGTGAGATTCTATACCCTCTGTTCTAGTTGCCACTCAGGGGCCTTCTAAAGTCAGGACTCAGGTGTCATTATCTCACATTCAACTTGAAGAAGGAAGGGTAGGGCACCTTTTGATCCTTTCCCTCACCTTGTATAAGGTGGTTTGTGACGTGAACTCTTTTTTATAACACCCAAAAAAAAGGTAATGAGGGGTTTTCTTTGAAAAAAAATAATATCATATTAATAAAACCAAAAAATAAAATAACTGTTATAGATGTGGGAATAACCATTCAAATAATGTATGAAAAATATGAACATTCCATTTTTCCAACTATGTCAAAATGTTCATTCTAAATATGTAAAATTATTTCTATGGAATGAATTTTTAATAAATTAAAAGATATAAAAATTCACATTACAATTAATTTATCTACATATAAATAAATTCATAATATTATTCTAAGAATATGGACATTGAATAAAAATATTTAGAAAATAAATCATCCAAATATTTGAAATGATATTTTTAATATAAATTGCCCCTTAGCTAGAGTCTGAATTTTCATATGAATTACTAATATTCTAGAATAAAAATATTATTTTAATTATTGCCTTTCTCAAGAAATTTTTTAATGTTAACAATTCTTTTTATTTTATTTATGGAATTGTTCTATAAAATTAATTAATCAATTTAGTTCATGTATAATGTTTTAATGATATTTTCAAAAATAAAATTGCTAAGATGACTTTATAAAAAGTGATTTGTTTTCAATAATATGAAAAATAATAATAATAATAATATAATTATCATTTTTATATATCAATTATTCTTTCCAAAACACCTATTAATTTTTTTATGTGAAAGTAATTATGTTTTAATCATTGAGACAACATGTCGTACGTAATTATGACTGATGTTTCGATTTTTCAATAGACAAATTTGAAAAAGATAAGTATTATTTTATCCAATTATAATGATGATAATTTAATAAATGTCATATTTTTTATTTATGCACTTATTTATGGATTATTTGTGAAGTGTCCATGAAAAATTAATCACATAGATTCTTGGAGGTGGTATTCCACAGGTACATGTGAACAATGTTATTATATTTCATTAGATAAAACATTCATAAAATAAATGATATATTATCTTCAAAAAATAAGTATGTCATTAATATGATATATATATATATCATAAATCCATTATTATAACAATCTATGAAAATCATTTATGGAAAATTAATTGCATTGGTTTGCAAGGTGGTAGTCCACCATACACAGAAATGATGGTTTCCCCCAATTTTATGGTTTTGTTTTACATAATAATGTCTAATTATATGTAATATATTGGTTTTATTATTTCATTATGTATGAATAAAATTTTATTGATACAAAAGAAGAAGAAAAAACTATTGCTTCAGAACTATACCTCTTCCTCGAACAACTTCAATAGGTTTATATGTAAATACTTCCAAGATTAGTTTTATGATAAAACCAATGACTCTAGGACATGTAGGGGGATTTAACTAAAGGATTTATAAAATTCCTGTACAAGATAGAGTTCTCAAAAGGTGTGTGAAATATTAGAGATAGTTTACCATTTTATAAGTTAGGGGAGACAAACACTTGGAATTACAAAAATTATTAAATTAATATAAATTAATTTACACATTTAAGTGGATAATAATTAATATAAATAAAATTTTGGATGAGTATGGATCAAAATAATCCTATCTATGAAAATTTTTACACGTTTATATTATGTTTATACACTTAAATTTTGTTTTTAACTACTCATTAACCCTACTATCAATTACTATGTTGTCGATATTTTTAAAACTAAAGGAGTCAATAAATTCCCTATAAATGGAAAATTTCCCACAAATAGACCATGAATGATAGTACAAACAAAATCCGAATCACATTTTTATGGATATGAATTTTATAAATTTTAAAACATTAAATAAAAAAAATATTTATGATAAAATATCTTTAATGTAATCTTCAATGATATTTATTTAATTTATTTTTGAAAATAAAATGACTATAAAAATAGAAATATAAAACATCCCTAATATATTATATTTATCTATCAAATTATTAATATAAAATAAATCACAAATTTCTTTTATATTTCTTAAAATTAATTACTAGTTTTTTATATGGCTCTCCAAAGCACTTCATTAGTGTTTCATAAGTATTTAAGGATAATATTTATTAACTATAAATATATAAATCATAGTGATAAATAATTTGAATAACCATTTATAACCAAACATTAGTTGTTTATCCTCAAAAGGTATTATATTTATTAAAGGAGAGTGACATTTTTGACATTATGTATACATAAAAAAGTATATAATTCATTTTCAAAGAAAAATGGTAAAAATGACATATATTGGAATCATTGTTGAGGGTGTTAAAACACCACTCATTAAATATATTAAAAGAAATTGTTATGGTTTTTCACTCATCATATTAATTTTAACCCTTAATTACCCAATTTACCCTTATATAGGTGAAAAATATTTACTATGGTTTCTATTAATAGTACCTCAAATAAAAGGTCACTATTATAAAAATTTGGACCTAATCATTGGAAATATGGAATAAATTTACCAATATTAAATTTCTAGAATTTTTATAATTTAATTTAAGATCATATCAAAAAATACAAAGAAAAAATGATTTTAAAACTATTATTTTTTTAATCCCTAAACTGAAATTATACCAGTATCAATTAAAATGATTATTTTAATTTAATTAATTAGACTATTTATATTTAAAGTATACTTATGTTACATTATGATCAATTGGAAAATTTTAATTAATTAATTTAAATTAAATGAATTTTATTTTTCAAATATCTATATTTTCCATCATAGAATTTTATGATTCCCTTATTGCTACATAAATCAAATGATTTTTAACCAAAAAACCATAACCCTATGAATCGCCCTATTTTTTAATACCTTGTCTAAATGGTTATGAATATGAACATTTGTTTCTTTATATGAAAGGTTTTAGTTAGACTGAACTACTTTAGGGCTCAATACATGAGATGCAATTGGAATATATTTTCATAATAATGAAAAAGGAAATATCTTGTGTACCTCATGTAAACATAGAGGTAACACCACTTGGTTTGAAAATGATCTGAATTTCTCTAGAATTTCTTGTGTAATAATGAATCATGGACATAGAATTCCCATTCTACAAATAGTTATAGAACTTTTCCTTGGAGAAACATTAAGAAAAAGAGGATCTCCAACCTCAAAAGAATGATATGTCCTCTATTTATATACATAAATTCTCTTCCTTCTCTATGACATACTCATGTGATACAGAATCATCTTCACCTTCTCAACCATTTCTTCTAAAAATTATAATACCAACAAAATTATTTCCCTAACTTCATCCCAATAATCTACTATCCAACACTATATTTCATATAATTTCCCAAAATTTTCCATATTTATATTGGATTGAAAAAGTTATTATAATAAAACCAAACAATTGAAAGATATTGATCTTGAAATCTCTAAAATGTTATTAAAAAAGAATGATTCTTATCCCCCAATGTATAAATTATTCACTCTAACTACTGATAAAATTTTTAATGAAAGGATATAATTAAAAAAATTATGTACCTACCGACTTTTGTTTAGTTTTATAAAAATTTTATTTAAGTATGGGATCACATTTATATATAACTTTGTGAGGGACTCCATGTATACTAATTATTTATTTAATATAATTACATCAAATTTGATCCAAATAAATATTAGCTTGAATTGGAAAAAATTATAACTTTGGTAAATACTTCAATAACAACCCATATAACATTATTACCTTGAGATTTATTGTGTAATCCAACCATAAAATCTATCAATATATTCTTCTATTTCCATTCTTGAACAGAAAAATTCTAAATCATCTGCTTCTGTAAATTTCATTCGGCTTTAACCTATTGAAAATTTATACATTTCATTGTAAAATTATAAATATATATAATAATTCATTCTATATATAAATTTTCTAGAGGGTATATATACATTTTTGTGCTTCCTGGATGAACAAATAATGGGGAACTAAAAGACCTGCTCAATATGTCTTTTTTGACTAAGGGTTTCATAATATACTTAACCTTTTTAAAATAAAAAACACATTCTTTTTCAATAATAAATTTAAGAAACATACCTTTATTAACCAATTATTCCTTTTCTAATAACTTACAGTCTTCCTTTTGAGATGTATTAATTCTATATGATATAGATAATTTTAATGGCACCTGAAAAAAACATAGCGAGTTCATACATGAACTATTTCATTGTCAATATTCAAAAAATAATTAACTAATGTATCATGTTCAAGATTTATAATAGTTAATGATGCATTACCTTTCTAACTCAAATCACAAACTACTCTCTTTTATTTACCTAAGTTGTTTAAATTTATTAGTCTTTATCATTTATCAATTCCAGAAACATATTTTATCTCATATTAAACTCTTTCTGAGTTAATATATTATTAAATATTTTAGGATCATAAAATATTTTATACTTAAATACACATAAATTTTTCCCTAAATTTTTAAGAAAAACACTACATCCACTAGTTAGTGGCCATGTGTAGGATAATTTTTCTCATGAGGTTTTAATTTATGTGAAGTAAATATAATTAACTGATCATTTGGTGTTAAAATAAAAACCATTCCCTTTAATGAAGTATTGCTATAGAAAGAAATGTTGTCATTTTAGGATGGTTGGGGGAAAACTAGAGCAATCACTGATCATTTTTTCAATTCCTGGAAACATTTATCATATTTTTTTGACCAGATGAACCTTTATCCTTGTCTTGTTAACATAGCTAATGGGATAAATTTCAATCAAAATTTTCAATAAAATGTTGGTAATAGCATACCCATTCATATAAATTATAAATATTAGTAATAATTTTAGGTCCTGTTCATTCATGGATAACTTTAGTTTTAGATGGATCAACAATTATGACATTTATTTTATGATACATCCAAGGAATGAAATATTTTTGTACCAAAAGTAAAATTTTCTAAATTATCCATATGAATTATATTGTTTTAGGGTTTATATAAATATCCTTAAATATTTTTTAATATGATCATAAAATTTTGAAAAACCTAAATATCATTAATAAAAACAATGAAAAACTTATCCATGGATTCATGTAAATAACCTTTCATAAGATACATAAAAATAGTTAGAGTGTTTATCAAACCATATGGAATATCCATAAACTCGTAATTCCTATATATAGTAAGAAACACTTCTGTTATAATGTTATCCTATTTCAACATCAGTTGATGGTAACTAGAATAATAATAAATGTCCAAATAATGTTGAGCTATATGGATCTGATCTGGAAAACAGTAAATACAAGGAAACAAATAATTATTCTTAATATTGAGGTTATTAAGTGCTCTATATTCAATGGAAAGACCAACGAAAATGTATTTATTTTTGACATATATAATAAGAGTATCCCATAGTGAAGTATGTGGATGAATGAAAAATTTGTCAAAAGGCTCTTGCAATAAATTTTAAATTCCATATGTTCTATTTGTCCATTCGATATGAGGGTTTTGAAATTTAATTAGCATTATACATGAATTAAACAGTAAACTATAATTGCCGATCATGTAAAAAACAGAAAAACTCATCAAGAAAAAATCTAGTTATTCTTTTACAATTAACACAACACTAATATGATCAAATCTTTTATTTTCATCAATATGTGGAAAGTAAATTTCAATTTCATCTCTTAACAATTTGTCATCTTCTTGATGTGTTACTAAAGGTATGAATTTACTATTATATACAAACTGAAATTCATTTTAAAAAATAACACCTTTAGGTCTAAAATGTTTTATGCATTATAAACTAAAATCAAATCAAATATTAGAATAAAATAAAATTATACAATTGTAAGGAAAACAAGGGTTTCAAGAAAAACCCGTCCACATATGATAATAGAAATAACTTTTTAAGTTATAATTACCTTAACACCACCCCTATGTGTTTTTACTTATTGTATTGAGTTCATTTATTATGGAAAAATATTCATTTTAGTATTAAATTTCTTAGGAATAAAATTATTTTCACAGCCTGAATGAAAACAGACATTATAAAGATATTAATAAATAGGTAATGTACAGGTTATGCTTAATTTCATATCCTCTAATCTATTGTAGTATTTTCAAAGGATTTCACCACAAAATAATTCTTATTGTCTTAGTAATTCAAATTATTTTTTCTCTTCTTCAAACATTCATTATATAATGACCCATCATATAACATTTAAAACAAATTTCTAACTAATTATAAAAACTAGTCTAAAATGATCTAAGACCTTTTTTGTTTAAATCATGAGACATATGCCTAATATTTCCATGTAAGAAGGACATCCCATATTTCACAATAAATTCCCCTGGTTACTTTTTATCACACCTATCACAAAATGATTTTTTTTATTACATTTAAATTTATTTGATGGATTCTTACCCACTTCCTAACAATTAGACCTATTTCTCTTATTATTTTTATTAAATGCATTATCATCATAAAAAAATTCATTTCCACTTTCTCAAAACAGCAAACATTTTTATCAAAAAGTTTAAATTTATGGGAAACCAATGACCATAAATATTTTTGATTCAATCATTTTAAAAAAATTATTAATTTTAATTTAAAAATCCCATAGAATATTTAGCTCGTACATTGAAAATTGGGTGATGTTTTCTTCATACGAATCCACTAAATATTTATCATTATTCCCTAATTCAGTGTCCTAGTTTTCCAACCATATTCAATCAAACATACGAATGTTTTTATAAAAGAAAATGTTATAAAATTTATCCCATTCCAAGTCATTGATATCTTCTCTTTCTCTAAAATTCATTACCATTTACCACGTCTAGTATTATTGACATTCAAAATGGTAAATATATGATTTATCATTTTTATGATACAATCATCCCCTGACATTGAATATCTTTTATAGGGATTTAGTTCATCTCCCTATTTCTATAGGGTTAGAAGATACACAGAATATTGGTGGTGGTTGTCTCATTAAATTCACCATTGTCAACATTTTCTTTTATGGAAGATCTATATTATCTCTAGAATGAATGACACATCCATTTATATTATACAACATCTAATCTATTTTCAAATAAAATTTCACTTTTATAATTACAACCATTTATAGGCTACTGATTTGGTTGGATATTATTGTCTTGGAGCCTTCTATCATCATATTCAATGTTTCCTCTATTGAAAACTATTTACAACAAACATAGTTCATAAAAATAACATGATAATCCTCAAATTAAATATCTAAATAATGATAAGTTATATTATCTTATGGTTATTTACTTACATTATACTAACCACAAAATTTTTTTGAACATTTTCTCTCATATAATCTATATTGACATGACCTTAAACAATTCATAAATTTTATCTTTAAGAGATAAGTTGTTTTCATACATCCCAATGGAATTTTATGTTTATAGTTTTATATAGTATAGAAGACGCCCTTATATAAATAAAAAGCACCTCACAAAGAGGATACTTCTTCTAAGTATCCATTTATAAAACAATATAATACTTTTATAATATAATAAAAAAAATTAGGATATATCTTCATAATTTACATATAGAAAACACATTATACCTAATCATCTTTAAAATATATGAAAATTATTTTACGTTACCAGATAACAACAAAACCTATATAAGGTAAATATAAAAATAATGAAATTAGCACTTTAGTCCTTGAAATTTCATAAAAAATCATATTCGAAAAAAAAAACCATTACCAAAAAATAAATTTTTCCCTATATAGGAAATCTACTTATCTTGCCAAATATTTATATAAAACATTACATAAGAAATATGAAATGGAAAAAATCACAATGGATTATTTTAAATCATGAGGAAAATCAAAAAAATAAAAATGTTATACATTTCACACTTAAGATGTATCGTATACATTAATTTGTACATAAGATCATTATTATACCTTGTAAAATCAAATGACTCATATAAAAACTCATTGTAATAATAGATAAATAATACAGGTAAATTGAGAAATAATCTTCAATTCAATATTAAAAATGGAATAACCCACCTAGTAATATCCTATAATCTCTTAGGATAAACATAACTGGTTAACTCATCCTATTACCCAATGCATTGGAGAGCTATATTGGGCCTAACCATCTGGGGTTTATAATATAACTACTCATCAAAAGATTATAAACAAACCACATTTACATGGTTTATAATAGAACCACCCATCAACGGAATCTATTCATAATAACCCCAAAAAAATCATAACACATTGAATATTTAATAATAATAATGAATCATTGCGTCCATATGAAAACATTTGAAGATATTGAAATATCCATTCAAATTTAAATCCAATTTATAAAACACCCAAAGAAAAAGTAATAATAGTTTTCTCTAAATATATCTTAAATTATTTTAAAATAATCCAAAAATAAAATAATATTTTTGGATTTAGGAATAACTATTGAGGCCATATATTATAAAATAGAGCATTCATTTTTTCTTTTTCATCAAAATGTTTCTAATAAAATATGTAGAAAGATTCCTCTATAAATGTATAAGAAATTAAAATAGAAATATTTCATTTAGAATTAATTTATTCTCGTATATATATCAAAAAATAATAATTTTATGAATATGTACAAGAATAAAAATGATTTTGAAAAAAATATTTAAAATATTTAAAATGAGGTTTTTATAGTAAATTATCTCTTACATTTAGTCGGGCTCATCGAGTGCATTCATTATCATCATAAACAATAAAAATAGGTTAATTATTTACTTTATTAAGTACATATTTCATATTAATTATTTTATATATTTTATTTATTACTATGTTATATATATTCACATATTCCTTTATGTATACTTCAAATGTTTTGATAATATCTGGATCATATATCCGTACTGACATTTGTAGGATGACTATAGTCAATGATGTAATTATAACATTATATCCATAACAATTATGATTACATAATAATAATTTCTCAATATCAATTATATATTTAAATACCATGATGAAGGAATTTTTAAAAAAATTAATTATGCTACAATAATAGAGATTGTAGGCCATATATACGTGTGAGTAACATTTACATTTTTCAACGAACTTGAAGGAAAATAGGTAAGTATTATTTTATAAATAAATAAATATAATTATATCTTAGATATAACAATAATTATTTAAATAATATAATATATATCATCTTTTTTATATGTTCATGAAAAATAATTAACAACACTTCGTGGAGGTGGTAGTCCACATATACACATGAAAAACAATATCATTTTTAATGGATAGAAATGTTAGAAAATATATGATATATTATCTTCCCAAAATTTTAATTATTCCATAAATATAATATATGTACTTTAAATCCATCATTACAACCATCCATGTGAGGCGGTGATGGAAAACAATTTACAATATTTCTTAAGGCAATAGTCCTTCATACATCTGAATGATGGTTTTGTATTCCATTTGTTAAAAAATGAGATGGATATAGGTCATTACATTAAAATAAAAATGTAAAATTATATGGGGAAAAATTATTATTTCAAAATTTTTTAAGAGTATTTTTTCGATATAAGAATATTTAGAATGAAAACAATTAGTTATGAACTAAACCTCTCCTTGTGACTAATTCTTTTAGTCTATACCCAAATCCGTTCAAGGTTAGTATTATCATAAATTTGAGGACTGTATAAAATTTTGAGTGATTGAAGTAAGAGATTTTGGTAGGAATTCGCTGAGTGATATTTTATAAATGGTTTGAGGAATGGATGAGAGGAGGATCCTATTTAAAGGTGAGGGGAGGGGAACTCTTGGAATTACATAAATTATTAAATTAATATACAATAATTTTAATGTTCTAGTGGATCATAATTAATATAATTCTGATATATCATGAGAATGAGATTAAATCCTATTATATAATAAGATTTTGAAAATTTATATTATTTTTAACCCTAATAATTTGGTTTTAACCCCTCATTTACCCTTTTGACCAGAGCATTGGTATAAATGTTCATTACACTAAAAGAGAGAAGAAATTCACTATAAAAGGAAAGGTTTCCCATAAATGTATCATGATTGATATAATAAAAAATACCGCATTCATTATGACAATGATAATAATTTTATAAATTTTAAATAATGTATTACAACATTATTTAATATAAAAAATCATTAATTTTATTTTTGTAAATATTAATTTTATTTTATTTTCAAAGAGAAATGACAAATAAAAGTTTGAATACAAAAAATTTCACACAACCTTGATATGTTATATTTATATATAAAATTCATGTAATAATATAACTCACCTAAATGAAATTCCTTTTTTAGTTTTTTATTTCATTGACTTGGTTTTTATGCTACTCACACAAGAGCTAACATAGTTTTGCGGAATAATTTGATTTAGATATTAAATAACAAAAAAAATTAAAAATATCAAAATTTAAAAAATATTTTATCCTAAAAATAAATATCTATTAATAAATTTAATTCCGCATATAAAAAAATATTATATATATTAAAATCATGGACTATTTTTTTCTTTATATTTACTTAAATAAATATATAATTTATATAAAAAACTAGAAAAAACTATCATATTTTTTAATATTGGATGAGTATGGCAGAACACCACTCATTAAATAGAATAATTTAATATTTTTGGGTTTGTTTTAGTCATTTTCATATTATTTTTAACCCTTAATTACACAATTTACCTATACTAAGGTACAAAATATTTAGAATAGTAACTATTAATAACAATCTAAATTAAAGTCAAATATTAAAAAAAAAATTAACTACTTATTCTGAATATGAAATATATTTTTCTATATTTAATTTCTAGAAGATTTAGAAAATAATTTATTATTAAAATAGAAAACACAACAAAAACCAAAATATTGAAAAACATGTGTTTTTAATCCCAAAAAACAAAATTATCAAAATCAGGTATAATTAATATTCATATATAATTAATTAGATTATTTAAAAATGTAGGATGATTATTTTTCATTAAGATCAAATGGTAATTTTAAATTAATTTATTTTGTGAAAATAATTGACACTTTCACAAAAAAAATTTATTTTACACTATTCACTCAAAAATCAATATTTTCAAAAGAATAACAAAAATACACATAAAATAACTTTGATATTTTAATTTTACAAAAATAATTTAATTTTATAAAATAAAATTATAAAATTTGGAAATAAATCCATTAAATAAGACCAGATAATATATACAAACAAATTTTGTAAGAATAAAAATATTTCCTTTTTAAAGGGAATTAACCTAATATTATTATAGTGAATATAACTCTATAAAATCATAATAAATAATGTTAATAAGACATTAAAATTATTTACTATAAAATTATATAGGTTTTTATATTAATATTAATCATGAATTTTATATTATAGAATTATACTCGTGAAAATAATGTTAAGTAATTTTCTAATCGAAAGGGAAATAATTTTCATCATAGTAAATTTATTAATAGGTATTATATGGTCTTATATAAAAGAATAATATAAAATTCTATAAATATAAATTTAAAAATTAATCTTAATTTTTAATATTGAATTGTGAAAATTATCTTGGAGTTATTTTTTAACAATTTTCTAAATAGTTTTTTAAAGAATATTTTGAAATACTGGTTTTTATTGAAAATGTATTTTTTTAAAGAAATTTTGTACTTCAAATATTTTTCCAAATTTCATAAAAGTAAAATTTTTCAATTTATATAATTAATAGTCATATTAAATTCATCGATGTAAATTTTATGCTATATTTTGGTATAATATTTTATTTGATAATTGTGAATATTTTTATTCTAAAAGTTGTCTTTTCATCGAGTTTTTTGAGATTAATTTTTAATTAAACTATACCAGGTCAATGAATTAAATTTAATACATGGATGAAATATTATTAATAATAATTATTCATATAATTGAATAAATTCAGCTTATTTTTCATTCATAATGAACAATGAAAACATTAAAAATTAATTATTATTCTTATAGATAGAACTGGTTTATTGATGGTTAAATGAAATTTATTAGTGAAAAAAGACCTAAAACATGTCTAAATCCTTTTTATCTCACTGTTTAGAACCTATACAATAAAATCTTTAAAAATTTTCTATTTTGGATCAATTTTTCTAAATTATTACTATACTATAATTAAATATTTTGAAATACATCATGTGTGTCTTCTCCTACACTTATAAATAGACACCCAATATCTTCTCTTATATACAAATCTAGAGATATTTTTCATCTAATAAATGACCATATACATTTAAAAACTATATCAAATGTTAATAAAGTCTTATTTTGGTCATAATAGAAAATATAGATGGGTTAAGGTGCAAAACAAAGGAAGGTGTCTTAAAAAGAGGTATAATTATCACACATGTGGTTTCATTTTATTCCTTCCTATACCACCTAATATTATTAAACCATGAATAAATAACTACATAAGTATCTTTTATATATTTATATTCTATAATTTTAATTGAATATGATATATCTATACACTCTTCCATGAAATGGGAAAAAAGTAGTTGTTCGTGTGTACGGAGGACTACCATCATCTTTACCATTATAATTATTTTTAAATCACCACATCCCATAGATGGATATAATAAATGGTTTAATGTATTTATATGATTTTAAATAAATAATAATTATTATTTAATGATATAATTTCTTCTATCTTCTTATCTTTACATTCATTGAAAAATGTTTATGTAATTCATGCGTATATATGGATTTCCACATCCATTATGCAATGGGATTATTTTCTAATCTCCATATCACATGGATGGAATATATAAGTATGTTTAAATATTTAATATGACATTTAAGTTATAATAATTAGTTTAGAAATATAAAATGATACTTACCTTCTTAATCTCTTGTTAATTGCGAAATGTAAGCATTACTCATTCCAATATACAACCTATAATCTCTGTGATTATAACATAATTCATTTTTCATAACCATATTTCCAGATTGGTTTTAAAATTATAATTAATGTATAAAAAAATTAAAAAAATTCATGATTTAATTCTACATATGATGTAATAATTTCAAATTTTGCGATGGTTAATATACCAAATATTTTTGGAAACTATTAATAAAAATTCTCCAAAACACCCAATATGGTCTTAAAAATTTATGTCACTAAATATGTCACTCAATTAAATTAAATAAATTTTTCAATGATAATGAATTAAAACTAAAATATTATATCGATAAGGTAAATAATTTCTAAACTTTTGTTATATAGGAGATAAAGAATGTTGTTGAGAATACAGACTCATGGTAAGGTACACTTTACTTTAAAACCACATTTAAAATATTTTAGTAATCTATTTTATAAATAATTTTACTACACATACATATTCATAAAAAAATTGTTGATGTAATTAAATGAAAATAAATGAGATATAAAGGATATTTTTTGTATATTTTTAATCAATTTAATTTTTTTTAAATGGAACGCTATTAAATATTTTATACCAAACATTTTGAGTTTCTTTACAAAAGGGGAAATGAATGTTTTATTTAAATATATATGATGTAGAAAGATTTTCTCAAAAGCATAACAATTATTTTATGTTATCCCTTTATAATATTTGACGTTTTATTTCATTAAATACCATTCATACTTTTTTTCTATATATTTTAAAAAAGGTGTTTTTAAATTTATTAGATACTTCATAATAATGAAATATTATTCTTATGACTGAAAAGATGCATTTTTTGAGTATGATGATGGAAGTGAAATGTTTTAGGTGTTATGATTATGTTATAGTTATTGGTAACTATTTATGATCATTGGTGAGGTAGATATAGCTCATGTGGATTGGTGAGCCTAATAGAGCTCTCCAATGAATTGGGTAATGGGACTGAGTCAACTCGTTATTAGTCTATACTAATAGTTTTTTGGATTTTACCAGGTAGGTTATTCTATTTTAAAGAGTTATTTTAAGAGTGATATAAATTATTTACTAATTTTCGTACATTATTTATTTATTCTTGCTATTGGTTTTCATGAAAATTACATAATTTTAAAAGCTAAGATAATGAGAATAATATTAAAAGAAATGTTAATTCTATTTCATAACGGATGAATGTATTACTTTTGGAGTAAGTATTCATGGGTTTTTTATAATTATATAGAATCATTTATTAATTTAATTTTTCATTTAATATTTCATTTGAAATGTTTTATGAAATGATTTGGGTAGTAAAGTTTATTTAATGGAAAAAGAAGTTGTTTATATTAAGTTCAAAATGTATTATGAAAAAGGATAATTTTTATAATGATAATTCGTAAAAAAAATAGTTTTCTTTCTTTATTATTTATGTGCCTTACTGAGATATTTGTCTCATCCCTCATTTTCAATTTACATCCAAAGGGTTCAAATTTTGATTAGGGATAAATATGTGGTCAGGATGAAACATAGGAAGATATTTTATGAAAAGAATATTTGTTTGATCATAAATGTTATATATTATGGTACAAATCAATAATGACTAGAAGTACCAATTTTGTGTTGTAATATTTTATTATGGAGGAGTGATGACCAAATTATCTAAAAATCTTCACCTAAAATATCTTTTAAAATGTACAATAATTTTTTCCTCTTCCAGATATTCAATTGAAATATTATTTATGGTCAGATCATTATAAGGGAATCCTTGGAAAGTGCCATAATTCTATACAATTAAAAATTATTTTTAATTATAAGTCATCCTCAATTGAACCCATTTGATCATTTTTATTTAGATACTCCCTTAGGTGGTTTTACTTTAAAAATTGTTTTATTCATGGATTGATGTGTCATATGTTTATTTGAATATATTTTTGTAATTTTAATCACAATTTAGTGACGAAATCACTTTTCATCAACCCTATCATTATTCAAAATAGTTGGATCCTAGTTTTTTTGGTTAATCATGATCTTGATTTTGAGTTTGTGGTTCTTGGATTCTTGTTATAAATATTCTAACCATTTTGAATATCCGATCAATGTTTTTTTATGGTGATTAATTATACCTTGATTAAGGTAGGCACTTTTAAAATTAAATTCCATTATTTTAAAACCTAGGAGGGATGTTAAATTTTAATTGTATTTATAAATTATCTAGAAGTCATTATTTTAGTTTCTTTTTTAGATATTTCTAAATCGCATGGTGTGTGTGTTAGAACTCATAGGTATGGATTTTCATAAAATGTGGTGATTTCCATAACATGAATTTGAATTTAAATAGAGTATTTTTAGATATACATTAATGATTTTTCCATTAGAAAATATTTCATGAAAATATTTATGGTATGAAATTAAATGAATTGATTTGAAAGGAATGAGTTTTAATGTAAACCATTTGATGTTGGATTTTGAAATGAAATGACACCATTTGAAACATAAACTTGGGGTTAATTAAAATTATTCATTAAAATTATTTTAGACACAGTTAAATGATTTTGGATCTATTTAAATGAAAAGTAAACCAAATTATGATACATTTCACTTAATCACATGGGATATTGGGCAGTTATGTGGGAAAAACAGGCATTGGACATTTATTATCTCAACCTAGAAAAGTATCATCTATGGAAAATCTTATGAAACTATGATGATAGTTGGGATTTAATTCTTTGGGTTTTCTTATAATCCTTATACACTACCACAAAACTGGGTTTTTATTGCACCATCCTTTAACAACATTAAAAAACACGGATAAAAGGCACTTTTAACTATGCTAAAAAAAGCGCTGTTAAATTTTACCCTTTATCAGTGCTTTTTTAGCCCTGATAAAGGAACCCCCTTTATTAGCACTTTTTTTAGTGCTATTAAAGGGGCCCCCTTTATCAACGCTTTTTTAGTAGCGCTGATATGGGGTTATAAGTGCTTTTTTTCTAGTGCAGATAATGTATATATTTCATAAAAATATATATATCATAAAAAATAATATATTGTAATATAATTATATTTATATTTATATAAATATAATATTTATTTATTTATTTAAATATTTTTTAGATTGATTTGATATGTGGAAGACACAAAACGGACACCCGGAGTAGAAATTATGCTCGTTTGGAGGGATTAAGGACCTTTTAGTGCCTTGAAGAATATGAGAAGGTGTTCCAGTGGTCACTAGAGTTTAGTTCTTGTTTCAATATTCAATTTGATATGTGGTAGAGGAAAAACAGACACCCGGAGTAGACGTTATGGAAAACAGACTCGAAGTCAAACTTATTATCATCTGAAGGGATTTTGAGACATTTTGGGAATTTAAGAATGTGATAAGGGGTTATAGTGGTCACCATTGTGTGTATTGTTCCACAATTATTGATTTGATATGTGGAAGATCCAAAACAGACACCCTAAGAAGAAGTTATTATTTTTTGAAATTGTGCACTCCTCCAAGCTGCTAAAAACCTATGAAACCCACATCAGCGGGAAATTTAGTGGCGGTAGGTCACTGTAGTGGAAGCAGGGAACTATAGCAGTGGAGAGTGTTGTGTGGTACTGTAAAAGGCGGGTACTATAGCAGTATTATTCACAGAATGGGCCTTGGGCCAAAAATTTGGGCATACGAGCCATGTAATGGGACAAATACCCACTGGGCCTTTGGGGTATGTAATGGGTCTCCCTCTACCTAGTTAAAGAGGTCTTTTCTTTTCTTTAATAATAAATGAGGCATTCGGTCCCAACCTTTTAAAAAAAATTTACCACTCCAAAAAAAACTCCAACTTCAAACAACCATAACTTTTTCTCCGGGTGTCAGTTTGGGATCTACCACATATAAAATCAATGGTAGAAAACAGATATATATAGTAGGATTACAGGAACAAGGATAAATTCACTTCCCAAACACTAAAACACAAAAAACACATTAAAAGTCCTCTAAAACTTTGTTACCGTGTTCGGTACCCAATCAAATTTGTCTTAAAATGAAAATAACTCCCGATACATGTCTCTATTTGGCCTTCTCCACTGTTATATCATATTTTGTTCTATGATCTTCTGTTTGAATGGTCACAGAGCTGAAACAGACACACAGATCAGATGTTGTGATTTTTTCAATGACTCTACAGTTTGTTAGGTTTTTCAGGCCCCCATTTTTATCACTTTTGGCATGTATGCTTTTTTTCAAATAGATCAAACTTATGATATGCATGTCCATTCAGCCTCCACCACATGTCATATCAAATCTAGCTTTATGATCTTAGATTTGACTGGTCATGAAGCTATAAGAGAATCTCAATTCAGATGTTTTTGTCATTACCCTGAGTTTTGGTTTATTCGCCTTTCTCATTGTATTTATAGGTTTTTAGGGATTTCTTGATTTTACCTGTTTTTTAGGTTTTTAGTGCTTGTTGTAGTTATTAATAACGTACAGTAATTTATAATCAAATATATAACAATATATACATATTTTTTTATATTCACACATAAAAATTTAATTTTACAAATAAACAATTAAACATATTTACAAATAAAATATATTTCTCAATATATAAGCCTTATCTAAATAAATAACTAATATACATTTTATTTAAAATACAAATATATGAATATTTATATACCTATATAATGTGTACGTGTATATATGTGTGTGGGGGGGGGGTCTGTATTAACAAACTTATATACATTATATATATATTCAAAACATATGTATAAACATATTAATATATAATATTTGTAAATGTATATAGATTTGTAAAATTATACTTACATATACACATATAATATATATGTGTCTATTTGTGTTGTAATATGTATTTATTTATTTATTAACACACACAAAAAAGCATATTTCAAAAATGTATTTAAAACTAATCTTATAAATATATATTAATATACGATTAAATATATTAATATATAAATATAACTATATGTATATATAATAATATATGGATATATATATATTAATATACAGATATATATATATATATATATTAATATAACTAAATTTATATATTAATATAAATATATATATATATGTGTTAATATAAATATATATTTATATATGAGTAAATATATATATATATATAAATAGATATAATTATAAATTAAGTGCAATAAAATATGGTGGATAGGTGAAGGCTGAGGATAACATGCAACAAGTCTCGAGTTCAATTCTAGGGGGCGGTAGGTCACATGTGCGGGTTAGGAATAAGGGCTAGCGTTGTTGGGTTGGGGGAGCTGTTAAAGGGGGTGGGGATAATGTTAAAGGCTGGGGGTGGCTGGGGCATGTGGGCTGGGTTGGGGGCTGTTTATGGGGGCTTCAAGCACTATTGAAGCCCCTCCCCAAATTTACGAAAAAAAATTAGTGTTTTTTAACGTTTATCAGCGCTTTTAAAAAAAGCACTGATAATGGACCCATTTATCAGCGATTTTTTTTGCAAAGATAAATGGACCCCCCCCTTTATCTTCACTGAGATTAACAATGTTTTTAGCACTATAAATGGATTTTTCTAGCACTGATAAAGTCCACATTTGTCGTAGTTATATGCTTGAAATCAAGGGATATTAACAAACCTAGATCCATATTTCATAGATATGTGTTAGAATCATTGTACTAACTAAACTGTGAAACTCTTAACCATTGATTTATGATTAAAAATGAATTCTTAAAAATTATTTATATATCCCAATGTTTATAGATCTATTTACTTAGGTATTTTTTATAATAATGAATATTCATTTCTATTTTTAGGGAAATGCACTTTTTGTACCTATTTTATCCTCCCAATTGAGATAAATTGAGAAGAATGTTTCTTTTGAATTAAAAAAAGATTAACATTTCTGATTTTATTGAAAATTGGTAATATTTTTACTATTTTATAAGGATTTATTATTTAATGATTTATGAGATCCTATTGGGCTAGTGGTTCTAACACCCTACAATTACCTTTAGGAATTTTTAGAAATCCTTATGCCCGGTCAAGGAAAAGTGAAATCACCATTTGGGGGTGGTGGATGATCATGATTATCAAGAACTCATGAGTTTGTGGTGATTTTTGGATTATGTTTCCCATTTTTTATATAGATATATTGTAATTATTTAATCGTTGTTTATATGATTACATGGGTTGATATACCATTTTAGGTCATATTGTCTACATGTTGTACATTTCCCTTGTTTGAAGTTTTTGCATACCATCCATTTTTGTTCTCTTTTAACTACATTTTTCTTGTTGTGTTCAAATTGTGATCAAATTTCCACATATTTATTATTTTTATGCTCACACTCTAGTATCTAGTCCTTGGGTAATCGGAATTTCATTCATGACATGTCAGGATAGATTCAGGTACCAATTTAATGGGTTTTGGATTTTTGTTTTTAATAAGAGATTGGATTTGAAAACAAACAATTTTTGTTGTATTTTTTAAATAACCCCATTTAAAATGTTTAAGTTTGAAATTAATTCTAGAAATAATTTTTTTATTGTTTATATTGAAGATGAGTGAATATTATTATGTGAAAAACTTTTTTGAATATTCCATGAGAAGATTTATTTGATAATGGCATAATATGATGTATGGTTTTATGGATAAATTTGTATTTGATGTGAATCACTATAGTTTTATTTACATAAATAACTCAACTACTCATAAATTTTATTCATTTATATATTATTTCTATGGGAAACGATATTACACCCTTCTGTTATGTAGATCTATATTTACTACATAACAACCCTGCTCTTTATTTCACACTTAAAAAACTTTCTTACATAAACATGCAATTAAGACAACTCTGGGGATCAATAATTCTTGTTTCTTAGGTAATTAAAAAAATTACATGACAACTTAAGACATAAATAAAAAATATTTATTGAAAAACATCTTTTACATGACCACAACATCCCTTCGTACTTAGCATTGCAAGGGATAACCTGAGAACATTCATAAGAAAAATGTAAGCTATAAATCCTAGTAAGGGAGTAAACAAGGCATAACCTGAAGAAGATAATACATGTTATGAAATATTCATATCAATGTATCATAAGAGAATCATGAAAATGAAGGCATGATATTGCATTATTATTGTAACATGGAGATGTGGCAACTACATTTAACATGATATTAGCATGAGCCAAGGCTCATTGCACATGGGGCAGGAGTAACTGTTCATTTCACATGAATTTTCATGAGTAAAATATCATTTCACATGAATTATCATGAGTAAAATATCATTTCCCAAAACATATCATGATAATATTCCTTACCCAGTGTATTGGAGTGCTATGAGGGCACACTTTTCATAATCATTTCATTTCAGGCATAAGTATACCACATAGATCAATCAACATGGATTCATTAAAAATCATAATTAATTCCACTAATAAGATTTGAGGAATACCTAAATGTAAGTCCTCAATTAACAAGTACATGTTCATAATGGTGAATACCCTTGATTGAGAAATGGGTATGGTCTCCACTTACACTATGATTTTGTGATGGAAAATTTTGGTGTAACTTTGGTAGCATAACAATGTCAAATAGAAATCATAAAATGGGTAGATGATATATAAAGTTTTCTCTCATAATTTATTCATGTAATTGATATTATTTGGGGTCATGTAACATAATATCCCAACATATGGAATGTAATTTAGATGCACAGTATAAAATAATTTCTTGAATGTAAATGAGGAGAGAAAAATCCCTTACAGAATTTCAACATTATAACGGGTGTACATGGGAGGAATTAATCAGAGGGAAAGATGTCTTTTATCATCAAAACATAAGTATTGAAATAGAGGGGTGGTTATAAATCATTCCAAAACATTTTTAAATAAAAATAATTGGGAATTACAATATAAGGAAACATGGGCATAAATAAAGAAGGAAAGTGAGTATCCCTTACTTCAGTGTGTGACTTCATGTGCTTGAGGATGGGATTATTAAGAACATTTATCACCTTGGAAGGATTATAGGGATATGAAGGTGGATTTTGGACTTTATACAAGGGTTTTGATTGAATTGAAGGGGGATCTTGGGAGGGTTTATATAGTAAAATAGAGGGAAATTTTTTAATATTTCACAATCTTTGGTTTTGGAATCTATCTAATTAAATATTCAGAACCACAAAGAATCCAATGGTTTTTTAACATTTTTTTCCTAAAACGAGTAGAAAATATTATTTTTAACGTAAAATGGCCGAATGTATTAAAATATTAGTCTTTCTTATGTTGAGGGGAGTCACACTCTCAAGGAATTCATTTTAAAACGTTTAAATATTTTATAAGCCTTGAAGGGTCTACTAAGGCATTGTAAAATTAATCAATCAAATTTAAAATCACATTATTTTAAAATTATAAAATATATTGTCTGAATATCCCTTTAATATTATTTCATTAAACCATTATTTGGTCATTAAGATGTCATAAAACACATTATATATTTATACAGTATTTACTTTTACCCAAAAATTTGATTTCCTAAGAAAATAATGAAAAATTCACCATTAGGTAAATTCGACATCCTGAATCAAAAAATCATATTCAATTTATCAAAATAATTTTTTAAATAATTTAATATTCACTTTTAAAATAAAAAACCGATATTTATTAAAAATTCATTTGTTTTGACAAAAACAGCTTTCAAACCGTAATAAAAATTACAATTGTATAAAAATTATGGGAAAATTTATATTTAATAAAAATTAATTTAGTAATGATGTTTTATTAAAATATTATTTCATTAAAAAATCCATTAATTCATCAAAATAGTTTTCTTAATTGAATATTAACTGAAAAACTATTTCTTCTTCAAAAAAAATTTTCAAAGTAACAATAATAAAATGAATGTATATTCATTATTCATTAAAAATGGTTCACATAATCATAGTTATAGAGTTTTGTTACATAAACCCTTATAACAACCTAATAATACCTAAGGGTATGGTGTGCAATGGTGAAACACTCTTGGGGTGGCTCAGATAACATCGCTTGGGTGGTAATCTCTATTTACTTCAACTTCTGTAGTAGGTGATTTCGTTCAAGCTTAAAGTGTTGAAGATCAGATTGGGCTTAGTCCAGAGTGAGGCCCTTGGATGTTACCTCCTTCTTGGGCCCTGAAAAATGGGCTTCATATAGAGAAATTCTATTAGATGAAGCCATCGCTTCAATTGTCTAAGTAAATGGAATTTGTTAAAGCCGTATATTTATACTAATCATGTGATCAATGTTAAACTACAATATAAGAAATGGTAACAATTCTTAATGGTATTTTAAAATAGAAAAACATAAAACCAAGGATGTTCATATGTTTAACACAACCATTTTACATAATAATACTTTTAATTAGATCAAGAGGAATTTTCATTAATAAAACATTGGGTTGTTACAGTCTTCCCCCTTAATATATTTCACCCTTGAAATTTCCTTTTCCCACACTAAAATGGATGAGGGTAACTTTTCTTCATCACTTCCTCCAGTTCCCATGTTGCTTCTTCAAACATGTGGTTTCTTCATAACACCTTGATGAGGAGAATTGTCTTATGTTTTTGAAATAATTTCCTGTGGTCTAAGATCCTCACCGGCTTCTCTTCATATGGGAGGTTATTCTTCAATGGTACCATATCTAGATTGAGTACATGCAATGGTTCAGGTATATACTTCCTCAAAATTGATACATGGAATACATCATGTACTTGAAAGAGGTTTGGTGGGAGTGCTAGTCGATAAGACACTACTCAACTATGATCAAGGATCTCAAAAGGGATAATGTACCTTGGAATAAGCATTCCCTTCTTCCTAAATCTCAAAACTCTCTTACATGGTGATATGCATGGGAATACCATGTCTCCGAAATCAAACTACAAGTCTCGTTGACGATCATCATCATATCTATTTTTTCAATTCTATGAATCTTTAATGTGATTCTAGATTGTCTTAACCTTCTATATTATTTATTTAACCATTTACGGACCTAGGATTTTTCTTTCCCCAACTTCATCTCAACATGTCGTTGTTCTGCACCTCTTCCTATAAAGGGATTAATAAGGAGGCATATGGATGCTTGAGTGTAAACTGTTATTGTGAGAGAACTCAATCAGGGGAATATGTTGATGTCATACTCCTTTTAATCCCATTGAGCTTTCCCTGAACATGTCTTTAAGTGTTTGGCTTTCTTGCTCAGATTTTCCATTAGTTTGAGGATGATAATATGTACTGATGTTCATCATAGTATTAAGAGCTTGTTGGAGACTCTTCCATAACATATTGTTGAATCATAAATCTCGATCAAATACAATAGACAGTGGTACTCCATGAAGCATTACCACTTCTCTAATGTATATATGTTCAATTTGATAAAATGAAAAGTCCTCCCAAATTGTAATGAAGTGTGCAGTCTTTGTAAGACGATCCACAGCAACTCAGATAACATTGTTTCCTTTGGATATCTTCATAAATATGGTGAAAATTTCCATGGTGATGTTTTCCCATTTCCATTTTGGTATGTGTTGTGGTTGAATCATCCCCTTGGACATCTACCTCTCATCCTTCACTTGCTGGCATACCAGGCACTTTGATGTATACTCAGCAATCTCCATCTTCATGTTATCCCAAAAATAATTCTCTCAAAGATCTCGATACATCTTTTTGTTTCCCGTGTGAATGGAGAAATTATGAACTATGGGTATCACCCAAAAGTTTACTCTTTAACATTGGATTTTATGTAACATGTAGTCTTGTCCAAAATTTCAAAAATCCTCCTTCATTAACATTGAACTCCAAGGATTTCCATTTTCTGATAGCTTCCACTTTCTTCTAAATTCCAACATAATTATTTTTATCATACTTTAACAATTCTAGAAGAGATGATTGAGTAATCATTTTTGAAAGTATTAATTATGTTCCATTATTTATGATTCTCATGTACATCTTCATCAAATATAAGTGGATTGGATCCTTTTCAATTATCATAAATGATAGAATCGTTGGGTCCTTTCTACTTAGAGCACCCTCTACTTTATTCACCTTCCCCGAATGGTAGTTAATTGAGAAGTCATAGTCTTTGATCAGCACTAACCATATTCGTTAGGGCATGTTAAACACTTTATGTGTGAATATATACTTCAGGATTTTTTAATCTGCATATTTCGTACTTCTCCCCAAACATGTAATGTAGCCAAATTGTTAAAGAGAATATTACCACAGACAACTATAGATCGTGTGTTTGATAGTTTTTCTCATAAATGTTTAAATTCCTTGAATAATAGGCAATGAATTTTTTATTTTTCATCAACACATAGACCAATCCCTTCTTCAAAGAATCAATGAAGACCACAAAGAGTTCCCCACTTGTGGGTAGTGTGAGAACATGTGCAGTGATAAGCCTCTTTTTTACCATTGTGATGATATATTCACATTCATCACTCCATGAAAACAAGACTCCATTCTGAGTTAGAGTGGTAAGAGGTTTTGGAAACCATGAGAAATTTCTCATAAATCAGAAATAATATCTATCTATCCCATGGATGCTACAGATATTCATCACAAATTTTGGCCTCATCCATCCCTCAATTGCAATTTTCTTGGAGGTATCCATAGATATCCCATTTCTTGTGATGATATGACCCATTTATGCTACCTCCTTTAACCATAAATCACACTTTCTTTACATTTCCTAGATCTTATCCTTTTACAAGGTCTCTAGTAAAATGGTGAGATTCTATTCATGCTCCTCCTTGGTTTTAGATAATATTAGAATATCATCAATAAATACTACCACAAATTTTTTGAGGTAATCCTTGAAGACTCTATTCATTAAGTCCAAGAATATTTATAGAGAATTAGTGAGTCTTAAATGCATTATAATGAATTCATAGTGTTAGTACCTTGTACGAAAAGCATTATTTGGGATTTCCTCCTTCTTCACCCTTACTTAGTACGATCCTGTCCACAGATCCACCTTGGAGTAGTTCTGGGTTCCTCATAGCTAATTGAACAAGTCACCAATTCGTGGAAGAAGATACTTGTTATTTGTCATGATTTTTTCAAGCTCATGATAATCAATGTAAAAGAAACAATGACCCATCCTTCTTCTTGATAAAGATCAATGGTGCACCACATGGTGAAGTACATGGGTGTATAAACCCTTTACTCATATTTCCCTATAGTTGTTTCTTTAGCTCCACAAGCTCTGTAACAGCCATTCCATATAGATTATTGGATATTGTAAAATCCACGGGTATAAGATCAATCTAGAATTAAACATCTCCTCTAGGAGGAAGACTAGTAAATTCCCCAAGAAACAATTCAATGAATTCCCTCAAAAAATGAATGTCATCAATGATAGTTTCTACCTTGGACTCAAGCATCTGATCAACATACACATGTTCATTGGGAAATAATATCCATGCTTGAGATGATGGTCCTAATGAAGATTCATCCTTCTCCTTGCACTTTTATAGAATCGAGGGTCGATTCTCCATATGGAGAGTGATTTCCCTCTCATGGAAATTTATGCTGGCTTTATATAGGGAAATCCTATCCATTCCATGAATTGCATCAAATTCCACCAGGGACATTATGAAGACATTCACCGGGAAATTTAATCCACAAATTGTGATAGGGGAGGAGTTATATTCATTTGATGTAATAATTTTCCCATTATTGTTCACATTGACATATCTACTTCCTTGGTTGATGGTGGGGTTGGGATTGTTCTACTAAACATTCGGGATATAAAAGAATGTGAAGAACAAGAATCAAAAAGTATTTTTTCCATTCTTGAAGGAATAACTAGTGTACCATTCACCACATCATTTTTGGGGCTCTCTTTGGGGTTGTGATGGAAAAGTATCACCCTTGCTGCCTTGTAGGTTGTTGGTTTCCTTTGAAAAACCTTGGCTTAGGGCACTAGTTTTAAAAGGGCCCTGGTTCTTCTCAGTTGAAGCAATGAACAATGCGTTGAAAGTTGAACAGAGTGTTCCTCTACTCTACCACAATAGTGGGTTTTTCTTTTCAGCAACTAATGTTCAGGTGGCATTCTCTTATGCACCTAAATAATTTCCTCATCCCCTTAAGTAATTTATAGGGAAGTTATTTCTTCACCGTTGGCAAGTGGGATGATGTAATGTCTTATCAAAATTGTATTTTTCCATCGGACTTCCAAAATTAAAGTACACCTTCCACTTCATATCTCCATGATTCCCTTTAGAATCTTTGATCTCCATTTTGACTTTCAGGGCACATCAGAAAATTTCTTCATAGCTATCGAAGTCCTAGATCGTCAGGGCTTTCTCTAAGCTAGGTTTTAGCCCACCAAAGAAGCGGTAAAACTTTAATTATAGGGTAATGAGAAAGAGATAGGTGTATCATGAAATCCTTATGATGTTTGGCACCTACATTCTGATGGATTTGTCATCTTTTTTTCAGGAGGGTGAGGAATTCCCTTTCCATATTAAGTTAGAGGGTGTGAAAAAAAAAGTATCAAAAAAAAAATTATAAAAAATCATCCATTCTAACGCATCGATCTCTTCCTATGGCTTCAAATTTTTGATCAATTTCCACCATTTATTAGCATCATCCCTATTAGGATAAGAATCCTGATGAACCATCTCTTTTTCAGAACATTGAAGAATGGAGATGATCTTCTCAGTGGAGTTTTTCCATTTTTTAGAGATTGAGGGATTAGATGATCCATTAAAAGGAGGATCCCTTTGTCTCATGAAGCTCTCGATTGAGGATTGTTCTTTATTGGGGGGGGGGGTTGGACAATCCTCTTGACCCATGTTTCTATTCAAAAATTGAGTTAACTGAGAGAGTAATGACAATGTTTGTGATTCCTGCTCCCATCGTATTGGGCATATCATTAGAACAGTCATCGCATTGATATTTGCATCAGTTGTTAGCCTGAGTCCTTCTATTACTAGCCATTGGCTAGAATAAAAGTAATGTTAGGGGTAACACATAAAGGGAGAATCATTGAAAAAACGAGATAACATATAAATTTCATTTATTTCATTAACTTATAAATTTATAATCTTCAATATATGCTATCCATGATCTACTTTCCAACATATATTCTTAGGGGAATTTTTTTTATTCCATTAATAATGGTTTATACTAAGATTATGAATTTACCAAAGTGTATCCCATGGTAGTGTCGAACTAAGAGAGTAGAAAGTCCCGTTGTCATGCACCAGTTCCCGTTCGAGTCTAGCTCAATGCTTTGTTTTCGGGGTTTTCCCCTAGATACATCTATACCAAAGCCACCTCTACTTGTTTGTATCCAGACCGGGATGTATTGGATTTATAAACCACTTACTCTATACTCAATAAAATTTAGGGATGTTTTTATTATACATAGTCTTATCCCTATGGCTTTTACTAGGGTTTTCAAATCCTAATAAAAAAAACTATACCTATCCCATGATACCAACTATAACAACCCTACTAATTATTTTACAATTAAACAAAATTTATTATATAAACATTAAATTATGAAAACTATATGGATTGAGAGGTCTAATATCTTGTGAAATTAGGAACATTACATGATAAATAAAGACCTAAAATACAACATCTTTATGAAAAATGTTCATTTACATGACCACAACATTCTTTCGTACTAAACATTGCATGGGATAATCTGATGATATTCCTAAAGAAATAGTGATGTATAAAGCCTAGTTTGGGAGTAATAAAGGAATAACATGAAGAATATAATACATTTTAGGAAATTGTAATATCAATGGATCATAAGATAATAATGATCATAAATGCATGATATAGCATGATTATCATAACGTGGAGATGTGGAAACTATATTTAACATGATATTAGAATGAGCTAAGGCTCATTGCACATGGGGCATTAGTAAACCCTCATTACACATGAATTAGCATGAGTAAACTCTCATTTCACATGAATTAGCATGAGTAAACTCTCATTTCAGAAGACATATCATGATACTATTCTTTACACAATGCACTGGAGTGCTATCAAGGCGCACCATTCTCAATCCTTTAATTTTAGGCATATGTGTGCCACATAGATCATACAACATGAATTCATTAAACATCATAATATATTCCACTAATAAAAGATGAGGAATACATAAATTTATTTCCTTAATAAATAAGTACATGTTTATAAAAGTGAATACCCTTGATAGAGAAATGAAAATGGTTTTCACTTACATGATTATTTTGGCATGGGGAATTTTGGTGTAACTTTGGCAGCATAATGACATCAAATAGAAATAATAAAATTGGTTGATTAGAGGGAAATGGGTATAAAATAATTTATAAATTAAATATATAGTAATGGGGGGTCATGGAACATAATATCCCAACATATCTAATGGAATTTTTATGAACAATATAAAATAATTGTTTGAATGTAAATGAGGAGAGAGAAATCCCTTATAGAATTTTAGGCATGGTAACAGGTGTACATGAGAGGAAATAATGAGAGAGAAACGAGCCTCTGACCATTTAAACATAATGAGGTAAGCATAGGGTTAGTTCTAAATCATACACCAACATTTTTAATTGAAAATAAAAGGGTATAAAAATATAAGGAAACTTGGACATAAATATAGAAGGAACGAAAGTGAGGATCCCTCACTTTAGTGTGTGACTTAAAGTGTTTAGGAGGGGGTTATTAAGGTATTGGGTCACCTTGAGAGGATTCTAGAGATATGAGTGACGATTCGGGACGTTTTCCAAGGGTTTTGAGTGAGGAGAACTGAGATCTTGGTTGGTTTTATATAGGAAAAGAGAGGGGAATTCTATAGTTTTTCACAAACTCAGGTTTTGGTATCTATATAATTAAATATTCAAAACCACAAACAATCCCATATTTGTTTACCATGAATTTTGAAAAATGGAAGCAAAAAACATTATTTTATTTTTTTAATTGCAGAACTTATAAAAATATTAGGCTTGATTAGGTGAAGGTGAGTCACACTCTCAAGGAAATAATTTTAAAATGATAAAATATTTAATAAGACTTGGAGGGTCCACTAAGTCATTGTAAAATTAATAAAACAAATCTAAAATAAGATTATTTTAAATTAAAACATATATTTATGGAATAAACCTTTTATATTATCTTATTACATCACTTTTGGGTCATTATGATGTCATAAACACATTATATATTTATACGGTATTTAATTTTTGTCTAAAAATTTGATTGTCTCATAAAATTATGAAAAAATCTTAGTTAGGTAATTTTTATGTCCTAAATCCAAGAAAATATTCAATTTATGTTAATAATTTTCTAAATATTGGAATTTTCACCTTGAAAATAAAAAATTACATTTATTGAAAATTCATGGGTTTTGAAAAAAAACATTCAAAACTTAATAAAAATTACAACTGTATAAAATTTATACGATAATTTATATTTAATAAAAAGTAATTTAGTTATGATATTTTATTAAAATATTATTTAATTCAAAAATCCATTAATTCTTCAAAATAGATTTGATAGTTGAATAGTAACTAAAATACAATTTTTTCTTTAAACCCCATTTACAAATTGACAATAATAAAATGAATGTATATTCATTATTCTACACAAAAATAATGCACATAATCATAGTGCTAGGGTCTTGTAACCTAAACACTTATAAAAGCAGCATAATACCTAGGGGTAAGGTGTGAGATGGTGAAATACTCTTAGGGTGGCTCAGATAACATCTTTCGGGTGGTAATGTCTAATAACTTCCACTTCTCTCGTAAGAAATTCCATTCATGCTTAACATGTTGAATCTAGGCTTGGACTTGGTCAGATAAAAGGATAGTGATGCTACCTCCTTCTCGAGCTCTAAAAAATGGGTTTCATATGGAGTGATTCTATTGAATGAGGCCATCACATCCTTGGTCTATGTAAATTGGATTTGGCAAAGATTTAAGTATATACTAATCATGTGATCATTGATCAATGGATATATTATCAATGGTAATAATTCTTAACAGTATTTTAAAATCCAAGAAAAATATAACCAAGATAGTGAATATGTTTTATATAACCATTTTACATAATAAGACATTTAATTAGATACAAAGAATTTTCATTAATAAAATTTTGGGTTGTTACATACTATGTAAGAGAATATGGAATATTAAAATCTTGGAAAAAGCATCGGATGAGGATTTCATTCCATAACCTTTTTCCCTTTTAATTTATTTCTAATAAGTGGAAGAATAAAATTGAATTTATATTTGAAATGGTTATAATTGAAATGTCTATCAACAGCAAACCCAATTTGAGATAGTGAATTATCCAATTGTATTTCAATAATTATATCCTCTTTTGTTTCATTAGCTATCAATATATTAATAAAATGGATTTTAAATATATTCTAATATAGGGTGATCAAGTAAGATCCCAATGAATAAATATATTGAATATTGAGATACATCTTTAAGTTCCTGAAGATCATATGTATTGTATATTTATTCTATTTTTCATGTTGATGGAGATATAATAATATATTGTAAGGTGTGTTTTTTTAAATTCATCTTTGTGTGGTGAAATAATCACATACATCTGATGCTTATAAAACAAATCTTAGTTAAAATCGAAGAAAAGTTCTAATTTTTTAAAGAGTATTTTCAACCACATTGTGTTGGAATATAGGATAATAGAATAGAAAAGAAGTTTTCATTTAAGAATTAAAAATACCACATCAAATATTTAGAAACCCCATGTGATTTATTATGAATTAAAATTTCTATAGTAATGTAAGAATTTCTCTTCGATGAAGCAATAGTGAAGATTAATTTTTAATATGGGTGTGTTGAGGTAGGTATGGGTTATTTAAATACATAAAAGAGTAGTTTTATAATATAATATGGATTATGAATTATGTTGAATAGGTTGGAATGTTTGGGTAATTTTCAATGTAATTAGTATTTTTTGGTTAATTAGAATGATGGGAGAAGTCCTTGTAATATTGTTGATGTTCTGAACTTATTTGAAATGTTTCTTGAAAATTGATTATGTTTCAAAATTTTGATGTTTAACAGAATATATAAAGGTGACTTTGAATAATCTGAGAATACATAAGGGTTAGTCTATATTTTCTATGTAAAAATTTGATAATTCAAAAATATCACTCTGATATCAAAAATAAGTCAGGATGACATTATAAGTAGCACTATAAGTGTCTTCACTACATGTAAGTCTATATAATATCTAAAGGAGAAGAAATCAAAAAGGCTTGAAATTTGTATAGGTAAAGTCCATCATTCATAAATTGTATCATATGGATATGTAAAATAACTCATAGGGAATGAGGTTCGGAAATGTTTCTAAGAAAAATTATTATACATAAATGTATGATGAATTATACACAAGATTAATAAAAATTAACAGGGAATACATAAAGATCAATACAAAACATTTTCTCTCAATAATTTTGACAAATACAGAAATACTATCTTTAAAAAGAATTAGTTAATCTAAAATTATAGTACATATATAAATTTTAATATGAGAAAATTTATGAGTCATCTGAAGACTTTGAATAATACAACTCTTCCTTGGGATGAAAATTAAATGCCAAAAGTTAGTAAAATATGTGATATTAAGTGACACAAAATGCGATGGTTCAGCATAGATCATCAAGTCTTAAAAACATAATGTCATTAATAGTAAATCTTCTAGATGATAGTATTAATGGTGAGAATTTAATATTTAATTTTTCGATATGATGAGGGTTTCCACACCATGAATGAGTGTCATTCCACAACTAATAATGACCAAGAGATTTAAAAGGTCCAAATAATGTAATGAAGAGAGGTATCATACCACAATTATATTCATATATGTGAATATGTATGCATGTGTGGATTAAATGCCTATGAGTCTTGTGGATGTTTTCATAAGTATAACTTCGTTATTTTGAAATATTATATATATATACATAAAAATGATTGAAACTGAAAAATAAAATATGGATGGTTTTTTTAGGATAATATTGACTAGGTTATTTGAAAATATCACATTATTTAGATTGAATGATATTTCTATAAACCAATAAATAAAATATATTCACGTGATTATGAGTTTAAAAAATATATAAGAGTTAAATAGAGAATATAATACTATATTACTATCCATGTCTCTTTTAATAGATGATATATAGGCTAAAGGCATTCTTAAGAGAGTAGATCTTGATCATTAAGAATGTAAAAGAAGAAAAAAATATTATCTAAATATTACCTTCCCTACGATATGTATATTTTTTTAAAACTAAAAAATGAAGGAGGAAACCAATTAGGTATTATTAATGAATAAATTTTATCATCAAATATATAATATGAGATAGGGGAGGTGTTCTATTTAAAGATCAACATGCACTTTTATTTTTTAACAACACTTTTGAGACTCTCTAAAAAATAATATCATCAATGATTTATTCTCCTAAATGTATTAAATTTTTTTAGTTAAGTTGAAATTGAATTTTTTTATAAAATTCAGTTAATTATATTCTAGAATTTGAAGATCTGGTATTGATGTATAAAAACATTACCATAGAGATGTAGTCATATCTTGATCAGAGAATACGATGTAGTTCATTAAGTTTACTAGAAGGGAAAATTTAAAACTTGTGGGAGATAGTACAAAGAAAAATATATTAGACATTAAATCTATAAAGTTTCAAAAGATTTATTTTAGTATATGGCCTATTTTTATTTACCTGTGTATCTTAGGGTATATTTTTATCTCATACACAACCCAAAAAAATAAAGAGTAACTTCCAACTCTATTGTTAAACCTTGTAAAAATAATATTCTTATCTGTATATTTCATTATTAATTTTTATTTATAAATTGTGTTGTGTTTATTCAAAAGTAGATCCATATGTATCTTAATAATAACATTGATTTAATTATAGAAAGAATAATTTTAAAATGTAAAATAATTTAATAAAAAATGGAACATAGATTCACCATCATACCTCTCCCACAAATATTGTATTATTTTAATGGGTAATTTTAAGAGGAATATGAGTTTAATGGAACTATAAGAATATATATTCAGTCAATATTTTCTCAAGAAATACTAAGCATGTATTGGAATAATATGATACATCACAAATGATATGGATAAATTATATCTTAAGGACAAGAGAGTCGACTTTTTATACCAATTAATGAGGAAATGTGATAATAAAAGTGGAATCAATACACCAATGAATATTGTGAAACATTTGAGGATAATGAATATTGAAATCATGTACTAATTACTTAGGTATAAGGTTATTTTTTATGTCTAATTAGAATATGATTCAACCAAAGATAAATTTATAAATATTTTGATGAGTCATTTTTCAAAGGATTCTTTCTAGTTCTTGAGTGTTTTAGTAAGACTATGATATTTAGAAAAATACATGTAGTTCATTAGTTATTTTCCATATTTTATTCATTTTAATTTGAATATAATAGGGTAAATTTAATATGAAATATTCTTATAAATATGAAAATTCTCTAATTTATTCTGTAAGTGATCATAGAAGGGAGAGGATATGGGAAGTCTTATAAATTTTATAGAGCCTTATGTGATATTGAAATATGTTTCAAAGAGAACTTGTATGTTAATTTTTTATTTATGAAAATGAAAAATGGTTTTATTGAAGATTCCTTTGTAATTTTAAAGAATCCTCTAATAGTGAACTAACAAATTGGGGTTGATTGGATGTCAATTTATTGAAATATGATTCAAGGAGAACTCATATTTTTTTTATTTATGAAAATTAAAAATGGTTTTATGAATATTCCTTTGTAATTTTAAAGAATCCTCTTGAAGTGAACTAAAAAAGCGGGGTTGATTGGATGTCAATTTAGGGATGGTTAATATTGAAATGATAATACACTAAGGGATATAGTTCCATTCCAATATTAATTCTAGACTATGGTGAGGTTTTTAAGTGACCAGTATGTTGGATTTATTCTATACCTTGTTCCATGGGATAATTTATTCATGAGTTTTGGATGTTTTCATATTTTGGTCAATGGAAACATGTTTATTGATGAGTTGGATGCTCTTTCGAGTAGAGTGGAGATTCATAAAAATTAAAGAGTATTCACTACTATAAATGATAAAATTATATCATGAATAGTGGTTATCACATTGTATCATTGTTAAGTTAAACAGATTTATAGAAGTATTTATGATTTTTGGTAGGGTAGTATCCATGAATTATTCTTATATATAAATGAATTTATCTTAATTGAAATAGAATCTGGTTATATGTTTTTTTGGTTCCATCATAATGTATCAACTTCAAAAAATGGTTTTTCTTAGATAAGAGGATTTTTTATCAGATTATTCTAAAATATTAATGTAATTAATTAATCATGGGAATAATCACGTCGCGATAAGATTTGTATTACCATAAGGGTTAATCTATGGATTGTTTTCATAGTGTAAGATGCACTGTGGAGTCTATACTAAGTGAATTTAATTTAACACTTTTTGGAATACCATGTGGTCTTTATTCATGATGAAACTAAATGAACCATTGAATCTATAGAATTGGTAAGATTGGTTCATATTGAAGGAATCCAAATTTATACAATATTGAAGAAAAGGTTTTTCAATGATTGATTTTTATGATGATTTTAGGCATTCCTCACTATGATACAATCCCTACACTGTAATGAGTTTGGATATAAAATATTTTTGTATTTTTTATATACAATTTGAATATGACACACAATAATCTCTAATTGATGTTCAACAAAGATTCAATGATATTATGAGATACTTCAAGATCTATAGGATTTAGTCTTGTATATATTTATTATTTAAGGATCATGTTTTAGATTAAGGAATCACTATACAATGAAGGTTATGTCAATAAATATTTTTTGACACTATTTGAGATATGTGAATGTTATTAAAAGGGGAGAATATGAGAAAAAAAATAAATGTTCTTATAGGGATTTAGTGGGAAACTAAGGATAACAACAAGAGTGCACACCAAGTCTAAATTGCTGATCCATCTAAGGTATTGGTAGTAAATATTTTATGTTTTTTGTTTCTCAAGATTCATCCTATTATCAACATTCATGATAGTCATCATACTCTTATCTATGTTATGTTTATAAAAAATTGGATTTTTTAGAGAAGGACCACAACCTCTAAAAACTAAAGAATAGCCTCTTGATAATAAGGATTAGTATACCCTATAAAAAATCATATGTCCTTATATATTATTTCATTATCTATCTCCCATTATCATATTATCACCATGAGATGAAATTTTACAAACCAAATATGAAAAAATACCGATCATGAGTAAGAATTTTGGTTTTCAGTAATTAACCCCTTCTATTGGAATATTATCTAATCTAACTATTAATATCTTCCAAATTCACTGTAATGACTCTACCACGATCATATGTTGATTCAAACTAAATATCAAAAATTTCTAATGAAATAATTTCTATCACCTTAGGATTGTGTAAATGCTAAGCGGTAGTTGATGATATAGTAGGAATCGATTTTTCCTCTTTGAGTATAATTTCGTTTTGTGTAAACACTATTGGGAAATTAGAGAAAATATAATAAACAAAAAAAATTATAAGAAATAACTACTTATTTACTACATCATAAAAATATAAATCTTTTAAACCAGTTATATTATGATAATAGTATAAAAAATCAATATGTGTATTAAAAATAAACATTAATAGTTAAAAACATAAATACAAACAATCTATTTAAAATAACTAGACATAACTGATATATAATAGCACAAATGGGTGATTAATAAAATTGTTTATATGTGAATAAATTATTTGTGTGTTTGAAATAATAATCAGGAAAGAAAAAATTTCATGAGACAACACCACTAAATATATTCCTCGGTTCTTTAGAAATATCCATCATACTCCAATCACCCAATGCTAATAATCCTATAACTCTATAGGAATTACCTTATTTGGATCACATTTTATAATATCAAATCGCATACCAGGTAGAAATAAGTAGTTTTAAGGCACATTATACCCAGTAGATAATCACAACATAACCCTTAGATATCTGTTATAAAACCATGTGTATATAGTAATGACAAAAAATATGAATATGATTCAATAAAAAATTTATGTATTAATTCTAATGTTATAAAATTATATAATAAATAAATTTTAACCAAAGTATTTTTTACCAAATACATTATGTTTTTAGTTGAATAGAACAAAACTATATTAAATGTAGTTCATAATTAAAAATTGGGGATTTATCATATTTTTAAAACAAAAGAGGGAAAATTCACACACCCTCGGTCACTTTCCTTTAATGGGGGTCATATTGGGATGGGAATATATCCCCTAAAAGTGGTAAAATATAACAACATGGAGGTCTCAATAATATATATATATATGTACACATATAAATCCGTTTTTCTTAACAGTTCCATAAAAATATCTTATATATATCCACTGGGACATGAAAATACTTTCTAGTAATAGTTATTACCGTCCACATTTTGTTAAAAAATTATTAAATTTATATCTACATAGGAATCAAAAGATGGATTATAACGATGGAATAATCACATATTATACAAAAAAAGAACATATCTAATCAACTAGGTGGGATAAAATAGACGGAATGGGATTAAACTAAGGCTTACTAAAATAATACTTTTAAATAACTAATTCAGATTGCTAAAAAGTTAAGAGATTATTTTTAGAAAATATTTTTGCATAAAATATATGGTATATATTTAGTATCACACCTCCCTCATCCATTAATTACTATTACACTATAAGAATATGAAATATAGGAAGGGTACCCTACCAAAAACAAGTTTAAACACAGTTTCTATGCCTGAATGAAATATGTAGTCTACCACATGATTATTTTGATATAACTAGAGAATATATGATAAAAATTTATTTTTTACCTTATAAAAAAGAATAAATTTTGGAATAGGAAATTATTTCCAAACCATTGATTCATTAAGGAATAATATATAAAATAGCATGGATAATGAAAATCCAAAGAAAAAGATAGATTCTCAAAATATCAAGAACAGTTTCGAAGGATTGGTCACAATGTCCCTGTAAAACCTGAAATAAATATAGAATATGAGTATACCTCTACATTATAATCATTGATGATGAATTTTTGTGGTATCTCGGCAATGATAAAAATAAATTATGGATGATACATTCTCATAAGAGGAAGAATAAGGGAGCAAATTGTCACGACCCGCCCTCGGGGTCCGTGCCGTGACTACCCCAAGCCCGCCTTCCATAGGCCAGGGGCTGGCGACTAGCACCAAGGCGTAAATCCCGGTAAAAAGGGAAGGCATTGCCTTTGTAAATTAAATAATCACCACAGAGTAAGCAAGCGGAAAGTAAACACTAAGTAAAAACAGAGTACAACTGAAAGTGCCGAAAAGTAAATGGGTCAGTATACAAACCCAAACTGAAAGTAAAGTACAACTCGAAAGGGAAAATAGCAACTCTAAAGTAAAAGCTGCAACACCGAGCTGTCCACTGGAAATCCCACCTGAAGGGTGGGTACAGATAGCTCCACTGCTCCTCGGGTCCCGCCGTCCGCTCCGAGCACGTCCCGCCCAGTGGTCCACCTCCAGGTACCGTCTTGCTCTGCAAGCCTCAGCCAAGATCAACGCTTTCCATCGTCTGCAACCAACACAACGTAGTGCGGGCAAAGCCCGTGCAGGGGTGAGTATAAGCTACTCAGTAGGGACCCCGAGACCCTTGAAGGTCTCTCGAAATCCACAAAGGATAAACCACAAAGAAAGGTACAATCACGAAGTAACAACCGACACTACTTAGGTATATGCCCATACATATACCTAAGTTATCAATTTCAAATACGCTCCAACCTACGAGCCCAAGTACAACTCAGTCCACACAGGAAAGTAAACGTATTCCACACAGGAAAGCAAAACGTAATCCACACAGGATAGCACAACACAATCCACACAGGAAAGCTACAGGATTCAGCTCACACAGGTATACTTCTTCGAAAGACGATAAAGATTATCTCTGATCCATCTAAGTCGTCGGACCCACGAAGGATCGATAGGTAACTAACCCCCGCAAAAGACCCACACAGGATCGGGACCACATAGGACCTGTAGGCGCTAGTTCACAAAGGACCGCTGAGCGCAAAGACCCACAGAGGATCGGACCCACACAGGATCAGGCCCACACAGGACCAGTAGCACTGATCCACGTAGGATCGCTGAGTGCTGTAGTCGTCGTCGTCGAATCCACACAGGATATCTGTACTGTTGTCGTTGCAGTCACAGTAGCAGTAGTAGTAGCAGTAGTAGTCACAGTCGCAGCCAGCACTAGGGTTCCCGCACACAGCAAGCTCATACAGGAGGATCCGCTCCACGAGCCGAGAGGCTGATACATCAACTGTCACAAAGTCCAGAGTTGATGTATCCAAAAGTTCTGTATCGTCAACAGGAACTCAACGTAACAGACGGCGCGTCGATCGGACGCCCGGTCTGAGAGTTATTGGCTTTTTCGTCCCAGGGGCCCGGTTGGTTTTTAAGGAAAAACCAACCCGACCGTACTCCACCTGCGTCCAAACCTCGGGCGTAGTATGCCAAAAGATCCGTCTCACTAAGAGGAACACAACAAAGATGACGGCACGTCAATCGGACGTCCGTAGCTCAAGATACGAGTGTTTCCGCTCCGATGGCCCGGTTGGTTTCGTGAACGAACCAACCCGGCCGAACACAAAGTATTCCGAAACTTTGAGTGCGATATACCGAATCGACCGTCTCGATCCAAGGATCGCGTATCCTCTGACGGTTCATCAATCGGAGGTCCGTGGCTCGAGTTATGGCCAAAAGACCGAAGACGACACGAAAACGGGGGGTCCGGGTCCGGGCCGACCCGGCCCGACCCCCCCTGGGTCGGCCCGAACCGGGTCGCCCCCGGTCCGACCCGGCCCGAACCCCCCTGGGTCGGCCCGAACCGGGTCGCCCCCGGTCCGACCCGTCCCGTCCGGCGGCGGTCCGACGCGGCGGCGCAGCCCGGCGCCGCTGGTGTCACGCGCGGGGGGCATGGCCCCCGCTTCCTGCTGGCGGCACGGCTTATAGCCGCGCCTTTTTGGAGAACCGGCCCCCATCGTGGGGGCCTGCTTGAGGGAAACCGGGGGGCCGCCTACCCCCCTTAATGAAACCCCCCCCCCCCCCCCAAAATAAATGGGGGGGGGGGCTTTGAGTAGACCGGGGGAATTAAATTCCCCCGGTCTTTGACCTTCCGGTCGGCCACCTGGCCGGCCGGTTTTTCTCTAACGGGACCGGCAAAGCCGGTCCCCTTCCGGCTTCCGTCACCGGCGGCCCGGCGAGCCGCCGGTCTTCCCGTCTCGCCGCGGCCCGGAACCGGCCGTGGTGTTTGTCGTCCGGCATGGTGCGACGACACTGCGCCCCTCCGCCGCGGCCCCTCTCCGGTCGCGGCACCTTCGATTCCCTTCGAGGAGGCGCGACGGCGTCGCGTTCGTGATGATCCGCGGCGCCTTCGATTCCCTTCGACACGGCGCGACGGCGTCGCGTTCGTGATGATTCTTCCACGGTGCGAATTTCCGCGTGGTGCGACGGCACCACGCCATCTTGTTTCATCCGCAAGATAAATCAACAAGAACAAAGGAGGGGGTTCGGCCGTGTTCATGCAGTTCGCCCCCCCCCCCCCTCACGTTAAACAATAACACATATTTAAATATCCTCACGTTTGTCATGCTTGAACCATGAACGAGAATAAATAAATAAATAAATAATCAACAACAACCCCTACCTCGATAGTCGCACATTGACGTAGTCATGGGAAGCAGTCGTCGTTTCGTTGACGTCGGTTAGAAGACGAAGAAGTCGAGGAGGAAGCAATCGGAGAAGACGAGTCAAGATGTCATCGTCGGTGTTCTTCGTGGGCGGCGGACGTTCTTCGCGTTCTTCCATGAAGGAGATGAAGAAGGTGGAGGATTTCTTCAGCTTCTCTCCAAAGCTCTTCCACACCTCACCCAACAATCCAAATAAAATAAGGTCCCTCCTTATTTTATTTACTAAGCCAAGCATTTCAAAAACTTAAATTTCAAAAACAAAACACATAATTAATTATACATGAGTTGTGTAATTAACTAAGTGTTAAGTTATCGAGCTTTAAAGAGGGAGAGAGGGGAGTTAGGGAATTTGAAAAGGTGGGGCTCGGGTGGGCCCCTCCTCACCTTAATCCTCTCTTAGGTGGTTAAACCACCCAACTTCCAACAAAATATTTTAACCACTTTAAAGATATAAAATAAATATTGTATTACAATTTTATTTTACTCTTCATTTCATCCATAAAATTAAACAACTCCTCCTAGGAAAACGCAACTTCGGAAAAGGTCTTCTTAAGCGAATATCGGCGTTGCGAGTTCATCAGTGTCCTCGGATTTCAATTCCGAGCACCGGATCAAAAGTTAGTAATTCCCGCTCCTTCGTTCACTGAATGTACCCGAGCCAAACTTTGGAAATTGATTCCGGGCACTCCGGGCCTCAGAATCAGGTGCCGTCTGAAACCGCGCTCTTGTAAAATTCCAAAGAAAATTAAGAAAAAATTTCCATTGAATTTTACGGGTCTTTACATTACTCCCACCTCAGGGATTTACGTCCTCGTAAAGATACATCAAAAACTAGGGAAACAAATGAGGGTACTGAGCACGCATCTGAGCCTCCCGCTCCCATGTGCTCTCCTGGAGGTTCTCATGCTGCCATCTGATGCGCACAAGAGGAATCGATCTCCCACGTAGGACCCGCTCCAGTCGATCCTCTATCTCCACCGGGACCTCCGTAAAAGTCGCCCCATCGTCAATGTCAAGCTCCCCATGGTCAATGATGTGCGTCGGGTCGTGCACGTATCTTCTCAGCTGAGATACGTGGAAGACGTCGTGCACCCGGTGCAACTGAGGTGGCAGAGCAAGGCGATAAGCCAACTCGCCAACCCTGCTGAGGACCTGGAAGGGTCCGATGAAGCGCGGAGATAACTTACCGCCTCGGCCAAATCTCCGAATACCACGTCTAGGTGAGACCTGCAAGAAGACGTGGTCTCCATCCTTGAACTCCAGTGGCCTCCGCCTCCTGTCAGCATATGAATTATGCCGGCTCTGAGCTGTCCTCATCTGCTCCTGGATGACCTCGACCTTCTCTGTCGTGGCCTGGACCATCTCCGGTCCCACAAGTGCTGACTCCCCAGGGTCTGTCCAGCACAAAGGGGATCTACAAGGTCGGCCATACAATGCCTCGTACGGTGCCATCCCGATGGTGGCGTGGTAGTTGTTGTTGTACGCAAACTCCACCAAGGGTAGGTGGTCCTCCCAGCTACGACCAAAGTCGAGGACACATGCGCGGAGCATGTCCTCGAGAGTCTGAATGGTCCTCTCCGTCTGACCATCCGTCTGAGGGTGAAAGGCTGTGCTCATACGTAGCTGCGTCCCGAACGCCTCCTGTAACCCCTTCCAAAGCCGGGAAGTAAAGCGAGCATCTCGATCAGAGACGATAGATGATGGCACACCATGGAGCCGCATAATCTCCTGAACGTAGAGACTTCTCAAGCTCTCCACTGAGCCCTGCTCTCTGATGGGTAAGAAGTGTGCCGACTTGGTGAGTCGGTCAACAATCACCCAGATGGAGTCATGACCTCTGTAAGTGCGTGGAAGTCCAGTCACGAAGTCTATAGATATGTCGTCCCACTTCCACTCCGGGACCTCCAAGGGCTGTACCAAGCCTGCTGGAACCTGATGCTCTGCCTTCACCTGCTGGCAGGTGAGGCATCGAGAAACTAACTCTGCTACTGCCTTCTTCATGCCCGGCCACCAGTGTTGTCGCCTGAGGTCCGGGTACATCTTTTCCACTCCAGGACGTACCGCCAAAGGAGAAGTGTGAAACTCTCTCAGCACTTCCTCTCGCAAAACGACTGGTACCATGGTACGTCCTCTGAAAAGGATGTCGTGCTCTGCTCCAAGGGAGAAACCATCAGGTACCTGTCCCGAGGATATCTGAGCATGCCGTGTCTCAGAGTCAGCGTCCTCACGTTGTGCCTCTCTTACCCGCTGCAGTAGTGGAGGGGTGACTGTGAGAGACTGGAGGAAGGCTGCTCCATCTCTATCCACGAAGGATATCTGTAAAGAGGCTAGCTTCCTTGTCGCCTCCTCAAGTAGCTGAATGCCCGTCCTCCTGCTGAGGGCATCAACTACTACGTTCCCCTTCCCAAGAGTATAGACTATCTCAAAGTCATAGTCCTGGAGAAACTCGAGCCATCGCTGTTTTCTCAGGTTCAGGTCCTTCTGCGAGAAGATATACCTGAGACTCTGATGATCGGAAAAGACTGTAAAGTGCTCGCCCATCAGATAGTGTCGCCATGTCTTCAGAGCGAAGACCACTGCTGCTAACTCCAGGTCATGGGTAGCGTAGTTCTTCTCATACGGCCTCAACTGACGTGATCCATAGGCGATTACTGCCCACTCCTGCATCAGAACACATCTTAGTCCGGTCCCTGATGCATCGCAGTAGACTACGTACCCTACTCCTTCCTCAGGCAACCTCAAGATAGGTGCACTGGTCAATCTCTGTCTCAGCTCCTGGAAGCTCTGCTAACATCTGTCTGACCACACGAAGGGTTTCCCCTTCTTCGTCAAATCTGTGAGTGGTTCCGCAACTCTAGAGAAGTCTGGCATGAATCTCCGATAGTATCCAGCTAGTCCCAAGAAACTCCGAACCTCAGTCACGCTCCTGGGTGGTTCCCATGCTAACACAGCCTCGATCTTCGCAGGATCCACTGCAACTCCCGCCTCAGAGATAACGTGTCCCAAGAATTGGACCTCACGTATCCAGAACTGGCACTTCGAGAGCTTACCATAAAGCTTGTTCTCTCGGAGTGTATCTAGTATAACTCGCAAGTGATAGGCGTGCTCCTCCTCAGTCGTAGAGAAAATCAGAATTTCGTCGATGAAGACTACGACAAAACCGATCAAGGTATGGCTGAAAGATCCTGTTCATGAGGGCCTTGAACACTGCTGGAGCATTAGTTACGCTGAAAGGCATAACCAAGAACTCATAGTGGCCATACCGACATCTGAAGGCCGTCTTCTGCACATCCTCGTCTCTGACTCTGAGCTGATGATAGCCTGACCTGAGGTCTATCTTCGAGAACCACCGTGCTCCCTTGAGCTGATCAAAGAGGTCATCAATCCTCGGTAGCGGATACTTGTTCCTCATTTTCAGCTGGTTCAGGTGACGATAGTCAACACAAAGCCGCAGGCTCCCGTCCGCCTTCTTGGCGAACAATATCGGGGAAGCGCAGGGTGAAACACTGGGTCGGATGAACCCCTTTCCCTGCAAGTCCTCCAACTGTACCCGTAGCTCTCGAAGCTCGGTGGGGGCCATCCGTTATGCTGGAGTGGATATCGGGGCTGTCCCGGGGTACAAGTCAATATAAAAGTTTACCTCTCTGCTAGGAGGTAGCCCTGGGACGTCGTCGGGAAAAACGTCCGCAAACTGATTCACCACTGTAGGAAAACCAGGACTCCACACGTCAACTGCTCCAAGGATGAGGCTAGCCAACTGATGAGTGATGGGTTGTCCTCTCCTCCGTGGAAGTCCATGCTGTGCTGCAAAGGCTCCCTTCTCGCTGGTGAAGGTGAACCTGCTCCCGTCGGTGCGTAAACATCGCACCTTGTGCCTAAAACAGTCAATCTGTGCATGGACCGTAGATAGCCAATCCATGCCCAAGATGACGTCATAAGGCCTCGACGCTGCTACAAGAAGATCCCAGCCGAAGCTCTCACCACCTAGAGTGAGCTCACACTACCGGCACCAGTGCGTAATCGTCGAGTCTGCTCCCGTAGGAGTCTCTAGCCGTAAGGATCGAGCCAATGGCTCTATCGGAATCTCCGAGCTCCGAACAAAGGCAGTGGCTATGAAAGAGTGACTCGCTCCTATGTCTATAAGAACTGCAACAAGGGTGGAATAGTCACAGATAGTTCCTCGAATCATCTCGGGTGCGCCGTGGTTGTAGGCCTCTACTGCCTGGAGCTGTGCCTGTCTCTGCCCGCCAGCTCCCTGTGGTCGGGGTGGACCTCCTGGTGGTGGTGGTGGCAGAGCCTCAAAGCGTCGCCCACCACCGGCTGCTCGTCCAGCTCCTCTACCTCGTCTGCCTCCTCCCTGCGGACTGCCACGGTCGACCCTCTGCCTCTGCCTCGGTGGTCCCTCAACTGTCTGCTGCTCCTCGGCACGGCGGGTCGGGTAGTCACGAGCCATGTGGCCCTGCCCGCTGCATGAGTAGCACGGTCTGCCTCTCGAAAGACTGGATCCTCACTGTGTGCCCCGCACTGCTGAGCCAGTGTCCTGAGGTCGTCTGCCTGAGGGTCTACTCTTTCTGGACCCCTGAGTCATCCGTCGACTGCCTGCTACAGATGACTCTGCCACGTGCCGCCCTGTGGTGGGTCGTTGCGCTGGTGTAGACTCAGCAAGGAAGCTCTCAATCAGAAGGGCCCGCTCCAGTACTCCTGTCTGAGTCGGTATGCTGAGGGAGATCAGCGATGCCCTGATCTCGTGTCTCAAACCCTGCTCGAAGGTCCGGGCCCGGATGAATGGGTCCCGTACCATGTCGGTCGAGTAGCGCGAGAGATCAGTAAATCTCATTGAATACTGAGCGACCGTCATGCTGCCCTGCCGTAGCTGAAGAAGCTCCTGGATACGCACCGCACGAAGGATGGCTGGGACGAACTCCGAGCAAAAGAGGCTCTCAAAGTCCGTCCATAGTAGAGATGCCTCATCGTGCACCTGGAGCATCAAGCTCCACCATCGTCCTGCTGCTGCGTGTAGTAGGCTCGCAGCGAGGATCACCATGAGGTCTGCAGGTGTCCTCACTAGCCTAAACACATGTACCACTGCCTCTAGCCAGTCCTCGGCTGCCTGGGGATCCGTCTCCCCACGAAACCTGGGCGGTCGCTGGTGCTGAAACTCATGCAGTGCGCTGAGGCGACGTACATCGTCAGTGGCTAGTGCTGGAAGCATCGGGGGCTCGTCAGGTAGTGCTACCGCTGGTGCCACTGCTGTCAAAGGGCCCTGCACCGAGGCCTCGTCACTCGGTGGGCTGTCGCCACACTCGACTCTCGGAACCCTAGCTGGCTGCCGTCGTGGGGCCATCCTGAAAAGGAAACAGGTGCGCCACGATCAGAACAGTATACCTGGTGAGCTGATATATGTAATCACAATGAAAACTTTGAAACACACACGCAATCAATGTTTTTGTGCATTAAGTCGGAAATCAGAAGTCAGGGTCCTGGTGTACGGATACGTCGGCCGCCGCACCAACACTGGACTCCCTGGACTGATAACCACACTCAATACACTAAACATTATTGCTTCACATAGAAAAGATCAGAGTTTGCGGTAGAACCGAACTCCTCTGATACCAAATTGTCACGACCCGCCCTCGGGGTCCGTGCCGTGACTACCCCAAGCCCGCCTTCCATAGGCCAGGGGCTGGCGACTAGCACCAAGGCGTAAATCCCGGTAAAAAGGGAAGGCATTGCCTTTGTAAAGTAAACAAACACCACAGAGTAAGCAAGCGGAAAGCAAACACTAAGTAAAAACAGAGTACAACTGAAAGTGCGGAAAAGTAAATGGGTCAGTATACAAACCCAAACTGAAAGTAAAGTATAACTCGAAAGGGAAAATAACAACTGTAAAGTAAAAGCTGCAACACCGAGCTGTCCACTGAAAATCCCACCTGAAGGGTGGGTACAGAAAGCTCCACTGCTCCTCGGGTCCCGCCGTCCGCTCCGAGCACGTCCCGCCCAGTGGTCCACCTCCAGGTACCGTCCTGCTCTGCAAGCCTCAGCCAAGATCAACGTTGTCCGTTGTCTACAACCAACAAAACGTAGTGCGGGAATAGCCCGTGCAGGGGTGAGTATAAGCTACTCAGTAGGGACCCCGAGACCCTTGAAGGTCTCTCAAAATCCACAAAGGATAAACCACAAAGAAAGGTACAATCACGAAGTAACAACCGACACTGCTTAGGTATATGCCCATACATATACCTAAGTCATCAATTTCAAATACGCTCCAACCTCCGAGCCCATGTACAACTCAGTCCACACAGGAAAGTAAAGGTATTCCACACAGGAAAGCAAAACGTAATCCACACAGGATAGCACAACACAATCCACACAGGAAAGCAACAGGATTCAGCTCACACAGGTATACTTCTTCGAAAGACGATAAAGATGATCTCTGATCCATCTATGTCGTCGGACCCATGAAGGATCGATAGGTAACTAACCCCCACAAAAGACCCACACAGGATCGGGACCACATAGGACCTGTAGGCGCTGGTTCACACAGGACCGCTGAGCGCAAAGACCCACACAGGATCGGACCCACACAGGATCGGGCCCACACAGGACCTGTAGCACTGATCCACATAGGATTGCTGAGTGCTATAGTCGTCATCGTCGAATCCACATTGGATCTCTGTACTGTCGTCGTCGTAGTCACAGTAGCAGTAGCAGTAGCAGTAGTAGTCACAGTCGCAGCCAACACTAGGGTTCCCGCACACAGCAAGCTCGTACAGGAGGATCCGCTCCACGAGCCGAGAGGCTGATACATCAACTGTCACAAAGTCCAGAGTTGATGTATCCAAAAGTTCTGTATCGTCAACAGGAACTCAATGTAACAGACGACGCGTCGATCGGACGCCCGGTCTGAGAGTTATTGGCTTTTTCGTCCCAGGGGCCCGGTTGGTTTTTAAGGCAAAACCAACCCGACCGTACTCCACCTGCGTCCAAACATCGGGCGGAGTATTCCAAAAGATCCGTCTCACTAAGAGGAACACAACAAAGCTGACGGCACGTCAATCGGACGTCCGTAGCTCAAGATACGAGTGTTTCCGCTCCGAAGGCCCGGTTGGTTTTGTGAACGAACCAACCCGGCCGAATGCAATGTATTCCGAAACTTTGAGTGCGATATACAGAATCGACCGTCTCAATCCAAGGATCGTGTAGCCGCTGATGGTTCGTCTATCGGAGGTCCTTGGCTCAAGTTATGGCCAAAAGACCAAAGATGACATGAAAACGGGGGGTCCGGGTCCGGGCCGACCTGGCCCGACCCCCCCATGGGTCGGCCCGAACCGGGTCGACCCGAACCGGGTCCGACCCGGCCCGGCCGGCGGTGGTCCGACGTGGCGGCGCGGCCCGGCGCGACGGTGCGGCCCGGCGCGGCCTGGCGCCGCTGGTGTCACGCGCGGGGGGCATGGCCCCCGCTTCCTGCTGGCGGCGCGGCTTATAGCCGCGCCTTTTTGGAGAACCGGCCCCCATCGTTGGGACCTGCTTGAGGGAAACCGGGGGGCCGCCTGCCCCCCCTTAACGACCCCCCCCCCCCCCCAAATAAATGGGGGGGGGGGATTTGAGTTGACCGGGGGAATTAAATTCCCCCGGTCTTTGACCTTCCGGCCGGCCACCTGGCCGGCCGGTTTTTCTCTAACGGGACCGGCAAAGCCGGTCCCCTTCCGGCTTCCGTCACCGGCGGCCCGGCAAGCCGCCTGTCTTCCCATCTCACCATGGCCCAGAACCGGCCGCAGTGTTCGTCGTCCGGCGCGGTGCGACGGCACCGCGCCCCTCCGTCGCGGCCCCGCTCCGGCCGCGACGCCTTCGATTCCCTTCGACGAGGCGCGACGGCGTCGCGTTCATGATGATCTGCGACGCCTTCGATTCCCTTCGACGCGGCACGACGGCGTCGCGTTCATGATGATTCTTCCACTGTGCGAATTTCCGCATGGTGCGACGGCACCACGCCATCTTGTTTCATCCGCAAGATAAATCAACAAGAACAAAGGAGGGGGTTCGGTCGTGTTCATGCAGTTCGCCCACCCCCCCCCCCTCACGTTAAACAATAACACATATTTAAATATCCTCACGTTTGTCATGCTAGAACCATGAACGAGAATAAATAAATAAATAAATAATCAACAATAACCCCTACCTCGATAGTCGCACGTTGACGTAGTCATGGGAAGCAGTCGTCGTTTCGTTGACGTCGGTTAGAAGAAGAAGAAGTCGAGGAGGAAGCAATCGGAGAAGACGAGTCAAGATGTCATCGTCGGTGTTCTTCGTGGGCGGCGGACGTTCTTCGCGTTCTTCCACGAAGGAGATGAAGAAGGTGGAGGATTTCTTCAGCTTCTCTCCAAAGCTCTTCCACACCTCACCCAACAATCCAAATAAAATAAGGTCCCTCCTTATTTTATTTACTAAGCCAAGCATTTCAAAAACTTAAATTTCAAAAACAAAACACTTAATTAATTATACATGAGTTGTGTAATTAATTAAGTGTTAAGTTATCGAGCTTTAAAGAGGGAGAGAGGGGAGTTAGGAAATTTGAAATGGTGGGGCTCGGGTGGGCCCCTCCTCACCTTAATCCTCTCTTAGGTGGTTAAACCACCCAACTTCCAACAAAAGATTTTAACCACTTTAAAGATATAAAATAAATATTGTATCACAATTTTATTTTACTCTTCATTTCTTCCAGAAAATTAAACAACTCCTCCTAGGCAAACGCAACTTCGGAAAAGGTCTTCTTAAGCGAATATCGGTGCTGCGAGTTCATCGGTGTCCTCGGATTTCAATTCCGAGCACCGGATCAAAAGTTAGTAATTCCTGCTCGTTCGTTCACTGAATGTACCCGAGCCAAACTTTGGAAATTGATTCCGGGCACTCCGGGCCTCGGAATCAGGTGCCGTCTGAAACCGCGCTCTTGTAAAATTCCAAAGAAAATTAAGAAAAAATTTCCCTTGAATTTTACGGGTCTTTACATTACTCCCACCTCAGGGCTTTACGTCCTCGTAAAGATACATCAAAAACTAGGGAAACAAATGAGGGTACTGAGCACGAATCTGAGCCTCCCGCTCCCATGTGCTCTCCTGGAGGTTCCCGTGCTGCCATCTTATGCGCACAAGAGGAATCGATCGCCCACGCAGGACCCTCTCCTGTCGATCCTCTATCTCCACCGGGACCTCCGTAAAAGTCTCCCCATCGTCAACGTCAAGCTCCCCATGTTCAATGATGTTCGTCGGTCGTGCACGTATCTTTTCAGCTGAGATACGTGGAAGACGTCGTGCACCCGGTGCAACTGAGGTGGCAGAGCCAGGCGATAAGCCAACTCGCCAACCCTGCTGAGGACCTGGAAGGGTCCGATGAAGCGCCGAGATAACTTGTCGCATCGGCCAAATCTCTGAATACCACGTCGAGGTGAGACCCGCAAGAAGACGTGGTCGCCATCCTCGAACTCCAGTGGCCTCCGCCTCCTGTCAGCATATGACTTATGCCGGCTCTGAGCTGTCCTCATCTGCTCCTGGATGACCTGGACCTTCTCTGTCGTGGCCTGGACCATCTCCAGTCCCACAAGTGCTGACTCCCCAGGGTCTGTCCAGCACAAAGGAGATCTACAAGGTCGGCCATACAATGCCTCTTACGGTGCCATCCCGATGGTGGAGTGGTAGCAGTTGTTGTACGCAAACTCCACCAAGGGTAGGTGGTCCTCCCAGCTACGACCAAAGTCGAGGACACATGCACGGAGCATGTCCTCGAGAGTCTGAATGGTCCTCTCCGTCTGACCATCCGTCTGAGGGTGAAAGGCTGTGCTCAGACGTAGCTGCGTCCCGAACGCCTTCTGTAACCCCTTCCAAAGCCGAGAATTAAAGCGAGCATCTCGATCGGAGACGATAGATGATGGCACGCCGTGGAGCCTCACAATCTCTTGAACGTAGAGACGTCCCAAGCTCTCCACTGAGCCCTGCTCTCTGATGGGTAAGAAGTGTGCCGACTTGGTGAGTCGGTCAACAATCACCCAGATGGAGTCGTGACCTCTGGAAGTGCGTGGAAGTCCAGTCACGAAGTCCATAGATATGTCATCCCACTTCCACTCCGGGACCTCCAAGGGTTGTACCAAGCCCGCTGGAACCTGATGCTCTGCCTTCACCTGCTGGCAGGTGAGGCATCGAGAAACGAACTCTGGTACTGCCTTCTTCATGCCCGGCCACCAGTGCTGTCGCCTGAGGTCCTGGTACATCTTTTCCACTCCAGGATGTACCGCCAAAGGAGAAGTGTGAAACTCTCTCAGCACTTCCTCTCGCAAAGCGACTGGTACCATGGTACGTCCTCTGGAAAGGATGTTGTGCTCTGCTCCAAGGGAGAAACCATCAGGTGCCTGTCCCGAGGATATCTGAGCACGCCGTGTCTCACAGTCAGCGTCCTCACGTTGTGCCTCTCTGACCCGCTGCAGTAGTGGAGGGGTGACTGTGAGAGACTGGAGGAAGGCTGCTCCATCTCTATCCACGAAGGATATCTGTAAAGAGGCTAGCTGCTCTTTCACCTTCTCAAGTAGCTGAATGCCCGTCCTCCTGCTGAGGGAATCGGCTACTACGTTCCCCTTCCCAGGAGTATAGACTATCTCAAAGTCATAGTCCTGCAGGAACTCGAGCCATCGCCGCTGTCTCAGGTTCAGGTCCTTCTGCGAGAAAATATACCTGAGACTCTGATGATCGGAAAAGACTGTAAAGCGCTCACCCATCAGATAGTGTCGCCATGTCTTCAGAGCGAAGACCACTACTGCTAACTCTAGGTCATGGGCAGCGTAGTTCTGCTCATGTGGCCTCAACTGACGTGATCCATAGGCGATCACTGCCCGCTCCTGCATCAGAACACATCCGAGTCCGGTCCCTGATGCATCGCAGTAGACTACGTACCCTACTCCTTCCTCAGGCAACCTCAAGATAGGTGCGCTGGTCAATCTCTGTCTCAGCTCCTGGAAGCTCTGCTAACATCTGTCTGACCACACGAAGGGTTTCCCCTTCTTCGTCAAAGCTGTGAGTGGTGCCGCAACTCTAGAGAAGTCTGGCATGAATCTCCGATAGTATCCAGCTAGTCCCATGAAACTCCGAACCTCAGTCACTCTCCTTGGTGGCTCCCATGCTAACACACCCTCGATCTTCGCAGGATCCACTGAAACTCCCACCTCAGAGATAACGTGTCCCAAGAAGTGGACCTCACGTATCCAGAACTGGAACTTCGAGAGCTTACCATAAAGATGGTGCTCTCGGAGTGTATCTAGTACAACTCGCAAGTGATAGGCGTGCTCCTCCTAAGTCGTAGAGTAAATCAGAATGTCGTCGATGAAGACTACGACAAACCGATCAAGGTATGGCTGAAAGATCCTGTTCATGAGGGCCATGAACACTGCTGGAGCATTAGTTACGCCGAAAGGCATAACCAAGAACTCATAGTGGCCATACCGACATCTGAAGGTCGTCTTCTGCACATCCTCGTCTCTGACTCTGAGCTGATGATAGCCTGACCTGAGGTCTATCTTTGAGAACCACCGTGCTCCCTTGAGCTGATCAAAGAGGTCATCAATACTCGGTAGAGAATAATTGTTACTCATTGTCACCTGGTTCAGGCGACGATAGTCAACACAAATCCACAGGCTCCCGTCCGCCTTCTTGGTGAACAATATCGGGGAAGCCCAGGGTGAAACACTGGGTCGGATGAACCCCTTGCCCTGCAAGTCCTCCAACTATACCTGTAGCTCTCGAAGCTCAGTGGGGGCCATCCGATATGCTGGAGTGGATATCGGGTCTGTCCTGGGGTACAATTCAATATAAAAGTCTACCTCTCTGCGAGGAGGTAGCCCTGGGACGTCGTCGGGAAAAACGTCCGCAAAATGATCCACCACTGTAGGAAAACCAGGACTCCGCACGTCAACTACTCCAAGGATGAGGCTAGCCAACTGATGAGTGATGGGTTGTCCTCTCCTCCGTGGAATTCCATCCTGTGCTGCAAATGCACCCTTCTCACCGGTGAAGGTGAACCTTCTCCCGTCGGTGCGTAAACATCGCACCATGTGCCTAAAATAGTCAATCTGTGCATGGACCGTAGATAGCCAATCCATGCCCAAGATGACGTCATAAGGCCTTGACGCTGCTACAAGAAGATCCCAGCCGAGGCTCTCGCCTCCTAGAGTGATCTCACACTACCGGCACCAGTGCGTAATCGTCGAGTCTACTCCCGTAGGAGTCTCTAGCCGTAAGTATCAAGCCAACGGCTCTATCGGAATCTCCGAGCTCCGAACAAGGGCATCGGCTATGAAAGAGTGACTCGCTCCTGTGTCTATAAGAATTGCAGCAAGGGTGGAATAGACACAGATAGTACCTCGAATCATCTCGGGTGCGCCGTGGTCGTAGGCCTCTGCTGCCTGGAGCTGTGCCTGTCTCTGCCCTCCAGCTACCTGTGGTCGGGGTGGACCTCCTGGTGGTGGTGGTGGCAGAGCCTCAAAGCGTCACCCACCACCGGCTGCTCGTCTAGCTCCTCTACCTCGTACGCGTCCTCCCTGCGGACCGCCACGGTCGACCCTCTGCCTCTACCTCGGTGGTCCCTCAACTGTCTGCTGCTCCTCGGCACGGCGGGTAGGGCAGTCACGAGCCATGTGGCCCTGCCCGCCGCATGAGTAGCACTGTCTGCCTCTCGAAAGACTGGCTCCTCGCTGTGTGCCCCGCACTGCTGAGCCAGTGTCCTGAGGTCATCTGCCTAAGGGTCTAGTCTTTCTGGACCCCTGAGTCATCCGTCGACTGCCTGCTGCAGATGACTCTGCCACGTGCTGCCCTGCGGTGGGTTGCTGCGCTGGTGTAGACTCAGCAAGGAAGCTCTCAATCAGAAGGGCCCGCTCCAGTACTCCTGTCTGAGTCGGTATGCTGAGGGAGATCAGCGATGCCCTGATCTCGTGTCTCAAACCCGGCTCGAAGGTCCGGGCCCGGAAGAATGGGTCCCGTACCATGTCGGTCGAGTAGCGTGAGAGATCATTAAATCTCGTTGAATACTGAGCGACCGTCATGCTGCCCTGTCGCAGCTGAAGAAGCTCCTGGATACGCACCGCACGAAGGGTGGATGGGACGAACTCCGAGCGAAAGAGGCTCTCAAAGTCCGTCCATAGTAGAGATGCCTCATCGTGCACCTGGAGCATCAAGATCCACCATCGTCCTGCTGCTGCGTGTAGTAGGCTCGCAGCGAGGATCGCCATGAGGTCTGCTGGTGTCCTCACTAGACTAAACACACGTACCACTGCCTCTAACGAGTCCTCGGATGCCTGGGGATCCGTCTCCACGTGAAACCTGGGCGGTCGCTGGCACTGAAACTCATGCAGTGCGCTGAGGCGACGTGCATCGTCAGCAGCTGGCGCTGGAAGCATCGGGGGCTCGTCAGGTAGTGCTACCGCCGGTGCCACTGCTGACAAAGGGCCCTGCACCGAGGCCTCGTCACTCGGTGGGCTGTCGTCACACTCGACTCTCGGAACCCTAGCTGGCTACCGTCGTGGGGCCATCCTGAAAAGGAAACAGGTGCGCCACGGTCAGAACAGTATACCTGGTGAGCTGATATAAGTAATCACAAAGAAAACTTTGAAACACACACGCAATCAATGTTTTCGTGCATTAAGTCGGAAATCAGAAGTCAGGGTCCTGGTGTACGGATACGTCGGCCGCCGCACCAACACTGGACTCCCTGGACTGATAACCACACTCAATACGCTAAACATTATTGCTTCACATAGAAAAGATCAGAGTTCGCGGTAGAACCGAACTCCTCTGATACCAATTTGTCACGACCCGCCCTCGGGGTCCGTGCCATGACTACCCCAAGCCCGCCTTCCATAGGCCAGGGGCTGGCGACTAGCACCAAGGCGTAAATCCCTGTAAAAAGGGAAGGCATTGCCTTTGTAATGTAAACAAACACCACAGAGTAAGCAAGCGGAAAGTAAACACTAAGTAAAAACAGAGTACAACTGAAAGTGAGGAAAAGTAAATGGGTCAGTATACAAACCCAAACTAAAAGTAAAGTACAACTCGAAAGGGAAAACAACAACTATAAAGTAAAAGCTGCAACACCGAGCTGTCCACTGGAAATCCCACCTGAAGAGTGGGTACAGATAGCTCCACTGCTCCTCGGGTCCCGTCGTCCGCTCCGAGCACGTCCCGCCCAGTGGTCCACGTCCAGGTACAGTCCTGCTCTGCAAGCCTCAGCCAAGATCAACGCTGTCCGTCATCTGCAACCAACACAACGTAGTGCGGGCATAGCCCATGCAGGGGTGAGTATAAGCTACTCAGTAGGGACCCCGAGACACTTGAAGGTCTCTCGAAATCCACAAAGGATAAACCACAATGAAAGGTACAATCACGAAGTAACAACCGACACTTCTTAGGTATATGCCCATACATATACCTAAGTCATCAATTTCAAATACGCTCCAACCTCCGAGCCTAAGTACAACTTAGTCCACACAGGAAAGTAAACGTATTCCACACAGGAAAGCAAAACGTAATCCACACAGGATAGCACAACACAATCCACACAGGAAAGCACCAGGATTCAGCTCACACAGGTATACTTCTTCGAAAGACGATAAAGATGATCTCTGATCCATCTAAGTCGTCGGACCCACGAACGAATCGATAGGTAACTAACCCCCGCAAAAGACCCACACAGGATCGGGCCCACATAGGACCTGTAGGCGCCGGTTCACACAGGACCGCTGAGCGCAAAGACCCACACAGGATCGGACCCACACAGGATCAGGCCCACACAGGACCTGTAGCACTAATCCACGTAGGATCGCTGAGTGTTGTAATCGTCATCGTCGAATCCACACAGGATCTCTCTACTGTCGTCGTCGCAGTCACAGTAGCAGTAGCAGTAGCAGTAGTAGTCACAGTCGCAGCCAGCACTAGGGTTCCCGCACACAGCAAGCTCGTACAGGAGGATCCGCTCCACGAGCCGAGAGGCTAATACATCAACTGTCACAAAGTCCAGAGTTGATGTATCCAAAAGTTCCGTATCGTCAACAGGAACTCAACGTAACAAGCGGCGCGCTGATCGGACGCCCGGTCTAAGAGTTATTGGCTTTTTCGTCCCAGGGGCCCGGTTGGTTTTTAAGGCAAAACCAACCCGACCGTACTCCACCTACGTCCAAACCTCGGGCGGAGTATGCCAAAAGATCCGTCTCACTAAGAGGAACACAACAAAGCTGACGGCACGTCAATCAGACGTTCGTAGCTCAAGATACGAGTGTTTCCGCACTGAAGGCCCGGTTGGTTTCGTGAACGAACCAACCCGGTCGAACTCAAAGTATTCCGAAACGTTGAGTGCGATATACCAAATCGACCGTATCGATCCAAGAATCGTGTTTCAGCGGACGGTTCGTCAATCGTAGGTCCGTGTCTCATGTTATGGCCAAAAGACCGAAGACGACACGAAAACGGGGGGTCCGGGTCCGGGTCGACCCGACCCGACCCCCCTGGGTCGACCCGACCCGGGTCCGACCCGGCCCGGCGCGGCCTGGCGCCGCTGGTGTCACGCACGGGGGGCATGGCCCCCGGTTCCTGCTGGCGCCGCTGCTTATAGCTGCGCCTTTTTGGAGAACCGGCCCCCATCGTGGGGGCCTGCTTTAGGGAAACCGGGGGGGGGGGGGGGGGCGCCTGCCCCCCCTTAACGAACCCCCCCCCCCCCCAAATAAATGGTGGGGGGCTTTGAGTTGACCGGGGGAATTAAATTCCCCCGGTCTTTGACCTTCCGGCCGGCTGGTTTTTCTCCAACGGGACCGGCAAAGCCGGTCCCCTTCCGGCTTCTGTCACCGGCGGCCCGGCGAGCCGCCGGTCTTCCTGTCTCGCCGCGGCCCGGAACCGGCCGCGGTGTTCGTCGTCGGGCACGGTGCGACGGCACCGCGCCCCTCCTCCGCGGCCCCGCTCCGGCCGCGGCACCTTCGATTCCCTTCGACGTGGCGCGACGGCGTCGCGTTCGTGATGATCCGTGGCGCCTTCGATTCCCTTCGACGCGGCGCGACGGCGTCGCGTTCGTGATGATTCTTGCACGGTGTGAATTTCCGCGTGGTGCGACGGCACCACGCCATCTTGTTTCATCTGCAAGATAAATCAACAAGAACAAAGGAGGGGGTTCGACCGTGTTCATGCGGTCCCCCCCCCTCACGTTAAACAATAACACATATTTAAATATCCTCACGTTTGTCATGCTAGAACCACGAACGAGAATAAATAAATAAATAAATAATCAACAACAACCCCTACCTTGATAGTTGCACGTTGACGTAGTCGTGGGAAGCGGTCGTCGTTTCGTTGACGTCGGTTAGAAGATGACGAAGTCGAGGAGGAAGCAATCGGAGAAGACGAGTCAAGATGTCATCGTCGGTGTTCTTCGTGGGCGGCGGACGTTCTTCGCGTTCTTCCACGAAGGAGATGAAGAAGGTGGAGGATTTCTTCAGATTCTCTCCAATGCTCTTCCACACCTCACCCAACAATCCAAATAAAATAAGGTCCCTCCTTATTTTATTTACTAAGCCAAGCATTTCAAAAACTTAAATTTCAAAAACAAAACACTTAATTAATTATACATGAGTTGTGTAATTAATTAAGTGTTAAGTTATCAAGCTTTAAAGAGGGAGAGAGGGGAGTTAGGGAATTTGAAAAGGTGGGGCTCAGGTGGGCCCCTCCTCACCGTAATCCTCTCTTAGGTGGTTAAACCACCCAACTTCCAACAAAAGATTTTAACCACTTTAAAGATATAAAATAAATATTGTATCACAATTTTATTTTACTCTTCATTTCATCTAGAAAATTAAACAACTCCTCCTAGGAAAACGCAACTTCGGAAATGGTCTTCTTAAGCGAATATCGGCGCTGCGAGTTCATCAGTGTCCTCGGATTTTAATTCCGAGCACCGGATCAAAAGTTAGGAATTCCCGCTCGTTCGTTCACTGAACGTACCCGAGCCAAACTTTAGAAATTGATTCCGGGCACTCCGAGCCTCGGAATCAGGTGCCATCTGAAACCACGCTCTTGTAAAATTCCAAAGAAAATTAAGAAAAAATTTCCCTTGAATTTTACGGGTCTTTACACAAATCCCTATAGAGAGGGTACCTACTTTCACATTAGAATAAAATAATATTTTATATTCTTAAAGAGGTTATGTTTAATAATTTAAAATACTATTATACATTTAAATCATTAAATAAGACACTTCATGTTTCTATTAAGTACCTGATACAAGGTCATCAGGTAACTAATAGACACACTAGTAAAAACATTAAACAAAATAAAAAACAATGATAAATGATGTTATTTTTTACATTTATCTAAGTTCATTTCCCCTATTTATAATTAGATTTACTCCATCGTTTTTTAGAAACAAAAATGTAATAGTCTGTAAATTAAATAGTTGAAAATTAAATTAGAATTAAATTAACATATAATTATAAATGGAAAATTTTGTGTTGGATTTATTTCCAACTAAAGAAGTATGTGTTAGATTATATACAAACCATGGAGTTTCTTTCAAAAATTTATAAGTGTTAGAATAAAGATAAAGTTGATGATGGAGTTATCATCAAAAAAATAATGAGTTATTATTAGAATTTCCATTTATAGATTTTTTTAGAAAAATATTATTTTGGAAGGAAGAATACCAAAGGGTTTTTGACATCATTATAGGGTTGATTATAGAAATTATGAATTATTATAAGGATCATAGAGTGAAATTGAAGTGCTTCGAAGAGGATAGGGAGGATCTGTCTATTGAATAAATAAAAAACTAAAATACAGGGTTTCATGTCCCACATGTATTCTTGAGGGTTTAAGTGTTATGGAATAAAGTGATCAGTTGTAATGAACATTAATAAATATCTTTTTTTGTTTATTAAAAAACACATTTTATGCTGTAGTGAGAACCCAAAATAGCAAATATATAATGAAATACCAATAAAATGTGTACAAAAAAAAGTATTGATTTTAAAAAATAAAATTCAATAGGAAATTTAACATAACCTCGCCTCAAAGTAGGACTCAGATGTTCTGTCATCATTAAATTCACATCGAATCCATCATTGTCTCAGGCCCCAATGAAACAGGAAATATTAAATAATCATCAAATAACATGTAATTTGAATGTTTTTTCACCAAATTTACTCCCACAGTCCATAACAATCACTATTAAAACATATAAAGGATATCTAGAACTTCCATACATCGCCTCTGAGAATATATAATGACCTAAAAGTATAAACATATAATAGATCAAACACTAGAATGAGAATCAAAACCTAGAAAAGAAACAAAATATCCTTCAAAAAAATTTCATCATTGTTCAATATGGAAAACTATGATCATCGTAACCAAACCATCATAATCACTAGAGAAAAGCACAAACAGTTCCATAAATAACTCTAAACGCGTTTAAATATGAATCCATTCAATGTAAAACTACATCCAAAAAGGTAAAATAGACTTGAATTAGACTAGAATTCCATCCATAGAATCATCACTATAGGCAACTAAAATCACATTTTAAATATTATACTTATTTCATAGAATGTAACCTTTTAAATTCAACCTAACAATGAAATGAAAATTATATTAAATATGGAATCTAAGAGAACTACAAAAAATAAATAATTGTAATATGATCCACACTAGAACTAACCATAAAAGGATAGTCAAAAGTTTTTTACTTGTTTATATTGATGTATTAGTGTTATGATTATAATATACGATTCATAAAGTCAAATGGAATTATGATACATTAATGATCACCATGTCATGGTGATTTAAAAATTAGAAAAAACCTAATTTTTTGTTTTTGGACAGAGGGAGTGATTGTGTTGTGATATTGATCTCCATTTCAGGAAAAGTTCAAAATCAATATAAATTCTATAATTAAAAGTTTCAATATTTTATATATTTAAATGAGTTAATATTAAATATGGTTAACTAGGGTAGGAAGATCCTTATTTGGTTGACTAGTCATGGTTTGACTTATAGAATGTAAGGTAATATTTTTATACAAAATCTTGGAGAATATTTAATAATATTAGTGCCAATCATTTGATAAAATTCAAATGTGGTATTTTGGTTTGATTTCACATTATTAAAAATTAATATTTCATAATATCTTACTATAGTGGAACTTTCACCATTATGGAGCAGTGAATATAGTGAAATATTAAAGATTATGGATATATAACTTGGTAGAAACAAGAAATATTAAATAATGATTCATAATTTATGAATATATCCTTAATAAATCAAAATTTATTCAAATACAAAAAGGAATATATATTACATGGAGTGGAGTTAGTATATGACAGAATAATAAAAATGATTCTAAAATTGATGTTTGAGTGGAGTATTTTGGATTTATCTATAGAGGAATGTTAGAATTTAAATTTTATGAGACATTAATGTGGAATCCATGAATGGAAATATATTTTTACAATATATTTTTTATTATTAAAAATCTAGATTTAGTGATATTAATATTTTTAATTATATAATTTTGATGCCATGATAAAAATGAAAAAAATAATGATTATTGAAAAATAAAAAATAAAATGGAATTATAGAATGATAGAGAGGATGGAAATAAATAATTTTATCACTCGTTGAATATATCTCATAAGGAATAAGAATTAATCAAATAATTGTCTATGATTATTTTATGGAAATTACTATTATGCTCATGGTTTTCTTAACATCGGTAAAATGAAGGAGTAGTCAGAGGAGATCGTTAGGCCCAATTTTACAATTAGTGAATCTATAATTGAAATGGTGATTTTTTGATATTTTTTTATTCATTTTAAAGTGATTTACTTACTTGAGAAGTGTTTATAGAGATAGGAGATAAGGAGTAACCCTTGAGAGATGCATACACTATCCCTAATTCATGTAAAATAGAGTAATCCTGGAATGGAGTTACTATTTCAAAATCTACCACTAAATTTTGTATTTCATGTATTACTAAACATATTGAAAACCATAATGTATAATATATGAATTATAATAGGGAAATATAACCATGTAAAATTCATGTGTCTTGTGTTCATGATTTTCTTATTATTTGAACATATATATTGGATCATTTCAGTAATGTAAAAATTTATAAAATTAAATTATGGAAAATATATCTTAAACATCAATTATATCTTTATAAATATATGAATATAAATGTTATTATACCGACAATGACTTCAATATCTTTTTGGATGGTGAGAGATTAAGGATTAAAAGTTTTAAATTGGAATAATTTTGACACTCTAATTCACCCCCACCAGCACTAAGGGTATTCCTCAGCAATGATCCTTGTGAACCTATAAAAACATAAACCAGTTAGATGCGGGTTATTATAAACTACCTACCATCAGGCGTTCAATCAAATCAAATCATCATAAATACTATTTAAGAAAATACATAATACAATGAGTTATCATTTCATCCTCTCATTCCCAAGTTTCCTTTTTAAGATCTCAAAGGATGAAAAATTAGAAAAAAACAAAGGAATAAGCTTTCAATGAAACACATTTTCACTCTTATTAATGATTCAAATAGGTTTCTTTATATAGAAACCATCCATATATAGCTTGATATCAAAAACTAGTGTATATTATTTTTTTTAAGTATGAATCTATTAATTTAAAAAATATGGAAGACATTATATATAGAACTAATATAATGTATCATAGTTACCCACATCATTCAAACAAGACGATTTCGTTATTTTTATGATTTAAAATAATAATATTATCCAAATTCAAAAGGATTAGTATATTAAAAATATTAGGTTCATATAACATAATCATACATAATGAAATACAATTATTTTAATTCATTTTGTATAGTTATAATTATAGAATTCAAATTTTCCTTAGTAAATGTATTCATGTAATTATATACATCTGGGACAGGGTGTACTAAAATCTAGGTTTTATGGAGTAATGAGAGTAATATAACATAAGATATTAATCTGTATAGTACATTGAAGAGTTTAATAATCATCATCATATGATAATAAAATGATTACCATTATAAGAATAAATGAATAAATTGAATTTTGCATGGAATTTGGAATATAGAAAATAATGAAACATCAAACATTATCATCTAACCCCAAAAATAAATTTTTTAGAAGTCTAGCTTCATGTTCACACATAAAATATGCATAAAAATCATAAATTCATAAATTTTTAACTAAGATACCATCGTGTTATATCAAAATATCTCATGGGGTATAATAAAGTAATTACTTTATTTGGTGTACATATAATTCCATTTCCATTTATCACATCATAATATGCTCAAAATCATGCACTCCATATGTAATGGAAAATGTACATTAAATGTAATCATTATATAATACCATTAGAAAATAATGGGATCAGTTGTGATATAATATGAGATATGTAGAAGAATATAGATTTAGGTTTCCCAAAATTAAAAGGAAGAAATTATTTTTTAATGGTAAGATGAGACCTTGCCCAAAGAAGAAAACCTCCATTATTAAACAAAAATATATCACATTTTTTCATCATGTTTAAGCCTAATATTTAATAATGTAATGTTTATTAAAACACTAATACATATGTTAATTATATTAATTCATATTATTATTTATCAATTATAATAATTAAAATCTATTTTCTGTCAAATATGTAATGGATTTATTGGATTTTTTTTAAAATATTCGGTTTTTATTTTAATATTGAAATTTTGATTCTATATAACATATATTTTTATAAATAAATAAAAAATAATATAGTATATTAAAATAAATTTATAAATATAATATATAGTATACACTAACATTTCATTTATTTTTTTGTAATTCAATCATTGATAAATTTTCCACAGGTGGATGAAACTTACCATTAACATGACGTGCTTAAAAATAAGGGACACATGGAGTACATTTATCTTAAATAGATTTAAATATGTATACCATATGATCATAACAGTAATATTTTATATTATTATGGAAAAAATAGTTTTAAATGGTAAAATAGTGGTATCATATTGACAAAGTAGAAAGAGGGAGTTAAATAAAAATGAAAAGAGAGTATTACAGGATACCTCATTGTTGAAGCCTACTACTTTGTTATGGGATGAATGACTTGAATGATTAATATGTGATTAAACAATAATTCCCCCAAATATATAATGAGACTTATGAATAGGAAATTGGATACATCATACATTTTTATTAGTGGAGGATAAGTGATTTTACAATGGAATAGAGAGGGTATATTTATATTTTAGGGAGGGGCATTTTTGGGTAAAATATTGAATAAATTATTATTTACAATTTATGACATTTAAAACATATATCATTGACCTTAAGAATCATATTTTATGAAAATAATATATGATTTTAGGAAATTAAAAAAAATTATAAAAGAAATAAGAAAATTGGAAAATTATTTTCTAAATGGAATACTTTTCATTTTTTGACATTGGAAGATTATTTTTTGATAGAAAATTACATTTATTATTTAAATTGAATCATTTATCTTATCCAAATATTTTTAGGTTTATATAATGAATATAATGTTTATTTGGTCATTATCACATCATTACTATCTCATAAATAAAGAATTTTATAAAAAAACATAATTTTTAATATTCACCTAACTATGTTGCTTAGAAAATTATAACAAATGATTTTACTAAATTTCAACATGATGATTTAAACAATGAAATAAATTTTTTCTAAATTAATTTAAAACATATTAAATTTTAATAATTATCCTAGAAATTAATTATTTTTAAGAATATGTTAAAATATAATTCATTAAAAAATTCACTTATAAATTGTTTGAGTTTTTAAATTGAAAATGTATTTTTCATTTTTTTACAATTTATAATGAAAGGATAATAGTTGGATGTGCCCAAAACTGAAGTTGGTGATAATTAGTAATAGAATACTTATAAAATAATTTAATATGTTTTATATTTTCACCACATCACTTATTTAGTGAATAGATCTCACAAGTTTCATTATATCAAATTTGGTTGGTGCACATGATGATAAAAAATAGAAACTAGTACAACATGAGACCTATGGTTTTTATTAATTTTAACCATTATGTAGATTAATAAATATTTGATGCATAATATTTATTATTTAACTCACTAAAATATTCCATATTAATATAATAATAATAATAACATGAAAGGTTATGGCCTTGGACTCTCTCTACTAGCACTGACCAGATACAAAGCTAGAAAAACCATGAAAATTATATTTATAAATATATAAGATTCTAAAAAAACATAAGAGGTGTTAATAGCAACTCAGATCAAGTATTCTATTTAAAAAATGATCTTATATCCTTTTTCAATAATAAAATATCACTATGGTTACATTAAATTATAGAAATTATTGTATTATCACATGCTTGTAACAAATGATGGATGTAATGATGTCATTTTTTGTTCTACTAAATAATAATATATACTAGATCCCTCATTTCCTTTTTCATTATAATTAACTAAATTAGGGAAGGACATTATGTTCTCTCCTCTCCCGCCTAATTGATCAATTCTGAAAAACTTTCTTTTACAACCAGTGTTCTATTTATATTGCTCTCTCTCTCTCTCTCTCTCTGATACGTCATGGTCTAGAATGAATTTTTCTTTCAATTATCTAACCTTTTTCCATGTTAAGTTATGTAATATTCTGTATTTTCAATATAGGTTCCCTGTATCAATTTTAATAATTGTTTCTATACTTTTATATTTATTTCATGAGAATATTGGGTTTCAAATTTTAATAAAATTCTATATTCAAGATCTTAAAATCCTAGATATTTAAACATAGTATTTCCATATTCCTTTCCATTTTATTTATCCTATTCATTTGGATAGAGTATTAGCTTATAATTTTTTATTAATATTTTAAATATACCCGTAACTTTGTATTCATTAAATATTTCCTTATATTGATGGCTCTATAACATCTCATAATATCTTTTGGTTTAAAACTAATCTCAACATCAGAAACATCCTCAACCATTCCTTATTTATTCTTATACTGAATGTGATTAAATAAATAAATATGATTATGATATTTAAATAAAATGATTGGTTCATAAGAATTTTTTCATTTATTTATTCATAAAATATTCTTTTCAAAATAATCAATATATACGTGAGGGTAAATGATTGTATTCGGTGAATATCTCTATCTCAGTTTGTAATATCCATATGTTCATTTTATTTTATATCATCTTTTATGATTTTGAATCAATTTTAAATTACTTTAGATATATCTCCTTATATGTGGATCCTCACTTAAGAGAACTTATCACCCTTTTATAATTTCATCCTTCTTATAAATTCGTTTAAATCATCCTCAACTCATTATGTGATCATATCAATGACTCAAAATCATCCCAAATAATAACTCGTCACTTTAAATAATAATCAAAATAATACCTTCTCACTTTAATAGTCTTCCCACATTCTTTAACAACTAAATTATTAGTAATGAAATCCAATGAAAACTACACCATAATATAGAAACATACAATGTCCATAAAATGTTATATTCATCACTCTCATCTTCATTATATGTCACAAACATAAAGAAAAGAACATAAATCAAAAAATTGTTTTCATGTAAGATTATATATCTTTGAATAATAATATCCAATTAAATAATCTACTTTAACTAATAACATATTCTCTAATATACTCTATACATAAACACATAATATCTTTCATATTAATTTAAATATTAATATTTACGAAAACAAATCTCAAATTAAACTATATTTTCCATCTTAGGGATGGATATTATTGAATATCATGGCACAACTTCCATCACATTTCATAGTCCAGATAACATGTGTTATAAGTAAACATTTGATTATTAATATAATCTTCTCATGTAATGATATGGTTCATGGGAAAAAAATTATTCTCTAATGATTCGGGATATCCAAACATCTCAATAACACTTTATAAAAATATTAATATTATACAACTTGTGTTCCTCACTAATGAAAAAACTCAATTAAGGTTCAATAATCCCAACCTTTGTATTTTTATCAATACCTATGATAGAAAATGGTATGTTAATATATTCCTTCAATTATTTTTTCAACATTTCCCATCTTCTAAAATCTATATCTTTTTAATTGTATTTTTTAATTATCTTCTCTCTCATCTATTTCAAATAAATAAAATGTTCATAGAAAGGTATGATATCACTATATACTTATGTTCCAGAACACATCCTAGTACACATATTTGAAAGAGTCAAAAACACGTAGATCATTATAGAAATAAAAAAATGAACTCCTCTAAATTATCACCCCAAATTGTTTCTTTGATTGATCAATTCAAATTCCGCAAATTAAGACAAATATAAATTAGTGAGAAACTAGCCTTGAGTTTCATACCCATGGTGTGATTTTCATGTATGTTTTTTTTATATTTTACAGTCTATTAATATATATATATATTTCAAATGTTTTTATAAAATGTTTTTTTTGTAGACATTGATTTGAACATGGTTGGCACATTAAAAGGGGAAAATATGTCCCAAACTCTACGAACCATATTGTAGGGTATAGTAGAACTATAGTGAACATATAAATAAGTTCATTGTTTTTGAAACCATTTGACCAAAACTATGTAACCTCTCATTTTGGAGGTAGAATAACCAACATATTTGGCAAAACAACTGAAAACTGTTTAGGCTAACATTTTTTTTGAAATAATGAAATTCTCAAGATACCCCTCCTAGATTTTGGAATATTTCCCCACATTATCCCACATTACCATCACCTCAAAACATATGTGCACTATCCCTCTCTTCCTCTCCCCTGATTAATTGACTATTTGGTGGATTTAGGATAATATAAATTCATTAACCATAAGTGATTGTCTCATATCATATATCTTTTTTCATTCTACTCGATGATCATAATTAAACCTAATAGTTGTGATGATATGGTGTTAATCTCTTTTGAATCTTATAACATGAGTTTCTGATGTTTTTTATTTATTATTATTTTCATAGGATCTCCTCTTATCAAATACTACGGTTTTAAATAGTTCTTGGGGTTTTAAAGGAGACAAGTAGGCGGTTTCATGTTGTTTCTTCATTTGAAAGTTTAATTTTTCATTCTTCTAAACCAAAGATTTTTAAAATGGGGTTTATATGTAAATTGGTGGTTTCAAAGGATATTTTTTTTTTTAAAAATGATTGTTAAATTTATTCTACCTTTGGATATGGTTTGAAATGTTTTTATTAAGCTTGTGATGGTAGGATTATAATGAAATTGGAGTTGTATTATTTGATTAAGGGAGTAAAGCACATGGGAATCCTAGGTGTCAAGGATGTAAGAATATGAAAATTATTTGATGCAAGACAGATCCTACCTATGAGGATTAATTTTTAACACTAACTAAACTATTGATGATGACATTTCATGGTGATGGTTTGAGAAGAATAATGGACCTTCAGGTTCATGGTGTGATCACTAAGAGTACGAGGATCCTAGGTCCCCAATAACCCCAAATACCTAATGATTTACCATGGTTATTATGTTGTATGTTTACCATATATATAGTTAATCCAATTTAATTTACATTCCTTTTAAAGATGAATCATGTTTTAATGTCAAAAATATTCTTCGTTTCTTCTAAAAACAATAATTTTAATTTTTCTTATAATGTATTTGTTTGGATCACATGGTGGGATCCCACTAGGAATGTGATCTCGCACCCCAGATACACCGAATGGGTGTATGTAATCCTTTATTTTTCTAACACTGATTATGATAGGCTTCCTATATAGGTGAAAAATATTATTTCTAGTGGTATTTTTTGGAGTAGGTGTTGGTGATGACATGACAGGTGTTATCCATCATGTTGGGAGAGGATTTTATGGATCTTTTTTAAAGTCATCTATTTTTTATTATTTTTTAACTGTTTTGTGTGTAGAAAAATATTTGTGTATTATTATTTTTATATTTTTTGATAAGGATGGTTCTAATAATTCATTATATAGACATTGATTATTATTTTAATGTAAAAAAGTTCTCAAATGAGTTCTGTGATACCTAGTAAAAAGTATCCAGACACTGGGGATCTGAAACACACTTTGCAACATATAACATTCTAGGTTCGGTGTTTATTTAGATGGAATCCTAGGATCATATTTGAAAAAGGTATTAGAACATGGTTGATGGTTTTACCTTTATGTTGGCCTTAATACTTGTGAAAATTCTAGGTAGAAAGAATTAATGAATGATGTCAGTTAGGGTTCTAGTTTCGAGTGGGTTTTTTGTCCAACACACCTTCTAACGGACCTTGGGTCACTCTGGTATATTGATAATTTTCTTTGTATCCTCCCTAGGTCGTTAGGAAAAGGTTTAATAATGGAAATTAGAACCATGATATGATGAATTGGTTTGATTTTTTTCAGCTTTCCTATTGATTTATGTGAATATTTTACTTTTTAATTTACTTGATTATCTGGGATTTAATGCATTAATGGATTTATTTTTTTCATTTTTATATTATCATGACTCTATGGTTACCTCTTGTATATCCACAAGAGGAGGCTGGATAGAATTACCTAGTGGAAAACCTACCTGTTTATCGGAGAGTTATAGATGCAGTGGTTCTAGTTTTTCGAGAAATGAATTAGGGTGTGTCCATAGGTACTTTTAAGGATTGGGAAGAAAAAATAGGGCTAGAGAAGAATTCAGCATAAGAGCTTTTCAATTAGAGGCCACCTTCTATTTAGGGAAGTATTATACACTATGATATTGAAGAATAGGTTGACAAAATTGATAGGATATTTGTGTTCCTTGGGACCATAAAATAAGTTAATGTAAAGTGTGATGAATTTGTATTGGATTTCCCTGGTAATAGGTGGTGGGAGGTTTTTTCCTATGATACACAACATGAGTATATGGGATGAAAATACTTCAATCCCATCTTTATCGAGTAGTTATTATATCAGACCATAACCATTTATAGGTCAAAAGTTTTCACATCCCATCACCAAGGGATATTTCAGTGTTAGAATATGCCAACTGCATTGTAGAAACCAAAGATATGAATGATATGAAGAAATATTCATGGTTATCCTAATTAGATAATCAGCGATACAAAGAAATATTAATTTTTTGAAATAGTATTATGACTAGATATCCAATTTCATGTATTTTGGTTTAATAAAACTATTTATGTAGGTGAGGTAAACCTGGACTTGGTGGTGGATATTGAAAAGGTAGGTATGTCAGGAATGATAGAAAGCTTATCGTCTCAAGATAGAGTGGTATTACTCACTAGAAAGGAATAGGAATCGTGAGGGCTAAGTGAATAAGGTAAGTAGTAGCTCTGGATATCCACCTCAATCACCATCATCGATTACATTAGGTGGTGGGACTATTGTACTCCATTTGTGTGGGATGTCCAAGAATATATGACACGCATTTGTGGTGGTACCCAATTCCTGATATCTTTGTGGTCACATGGGAAACCTATAATGGTTATGTATGAATTCCCCTCCTTCCCCTAAAGGTGTTTGTTATATATCTCACGTATGAAAAAAAATATTTTCTGATTCATTAAGGGATAATGGGTCTCTTTGTGGTGTACATGGGGGTGTGGAAGTATATTCTTATGAGAAGAGTCAACTTAAATTAGATAAAAAAGTTAGTAATAAGGAGAATTCTCAGAAAGAGATGAAGAACCTTCACACTATATATCAAGAAATTGTGGAATCTGATGTAGGTCCCATGATAGTTAGAGGTACTACTCTTGTCACAATATCCATGGTAATTTCTTTATTTGATACATGTGCTTCACATTCATTCATATTTACTCATATTTTTTACTTATGAAACTTCTTAATCAGATTATGAATTATGGGATGGAGCATGTTACACCTCTTAGAATTTGGAGGGAGTAACTTTTATGATTCCCATATTGTGTCATATCCCTGTAATATGATCAGTATAAATGGGATTTATTCATCCCAGATAATGACCTATTTTATGCGACCCTAGTTATGGATTAGTAAAATTCCACCATGGCTCACAGAAATTGATACCCCGTCGATGGGTGACCATTATGGCCCCCGATGGGAGCACTTGAGTTTTCTATAGAGTATGAGATTTGTATTTGTGATGAGTAGTATGACCATATATAGAGTTGGGTATTATTTCTTTTTATGTGACCTACATTTTATTAAAAGTTAACTTGGGAGTCTTACAGAGTGGGTTTCCTTCGTTAGTTAGTGATTACCCTAATGTGATCTAAGAAGACATTTTAAGTTTTCCTCTTGAACACAATATATATTTCACCATTGAATTTTTTCCAGGAATAGATTAAAATATCTTACTTTATATCATATATCCCCCACCATGTTATGTGAGTTAATGTTTCAAATGGATTATTTAGAGTGTAATGTTTTCATTCATCCCAGTGTGTCTCTAGGAGAATCTCTGGTACTCTTTACTATGAAATCTGATGGGTCTCTTCAACTTTGTTTCAACTACCAGAATTTAGACTGAGTCACAACCATGAATAAAAATAATTTTCCCTATATTGATGATATTTTTAAACATATTAAAGGGGAATGATGATTTATGAAGATAGACCATTTCTCAGGGTATCACCGGGTCATGGTATAGGAAGTTGATTTTCCAAAGACCACATTCCCAAAAAAGTATAGATATTTAATATACCTATAAATTCTATTTAGTATTAAAAAAACTTGGTGATTTTCATGGTTCTTTTAAAACAGTTCTTCCATAGTTACCTCAACCCTATTTTTATTGTTTTTGAGGATGACATTTTGAATCAACTGAAATCAAAATAGGTTCATGAAATGAATATGAGGATCATTCTGGGAATTTTATGGGACTATCATCTATAGAATAAATCATTGAAATAAAATTTCAACATCTAGGAAGACATATTTCATGGTCATGTGATATTAGAAATTGTGGAATCAATTGATCTAGATAAATTTAGTGTACTGATTTCAAAGAAATTGGTCAAGAATTTTTTTCAACTCGGAGGACTTTTTGGTCTAGAATGGTACTACAGATGATTTGATAGAGACGTTTCCTGGAATAAAAATTCCTATGATGAATCATACTCGAAAAGGGGTAAAATTTACTTGGATACCATAATTTCAAGATTCTTTTGAAGTATTAAGTGGTATTTTTCCGCATCCCCTATCTTGATCATTCCCAATTAAATACATGGTCACAAAATCTACTCTTATCAATTAGGCATGGGATTGGGTTGTGTGATTTTATGTGGTGACCATGTGGTGGTGTATAGATATCGCCTACTCCGACTACATGAGAGGAATTATCCATACCATGAAATCAATCATGACATTGTGATGAATGAACATATGTTCCAACATCATTATCCTTTTGGGGATAGTTCCATGGTGTACTGAGACTCTAAAAGTATTATTTAACTCTTCAAAAAAATACAAAATAAAGAGACAAAGACATTAGATAGAGTATCATCAAGGTATCCACATCAACATTGAATATAATCCACGTAAAGGGAATGTAGTTTCTGATTCTCTAAGGGCAACTTTTTTAACTCCATATCTAAGAGGTTTTATTTTTAAGTGGTGTATAATGGAGATTTTTTCATTGATGCACATCGATACTAAATAAGGGAAAGGGGGTTTTTTTAGCTTGCATAAATTTTATTCCTTCTCTTAAAAGTATATCTAGGAGGAGAAACCAAATAATAATTATTTTAGTTCTCTATTTACTTCCAAAATGGTTGGAAGGTTCCCTATGAGTCATTTTCATCGTTCAGATGATTGCTTTGCATTAGAAGATGTTATATTGTGTCGTTGTCTCGAAGGAAGGTGGTGATGTAGGATTGTCAATTTTCTCAGTGTGATATTCATTATCATTACTCTAAGATGTTCTATGATGTGAGATATCTATTATGTTCGATATGTATGTGAAATGACAACTCTAACATCACTTCTGGATGTTATACTTGTCACTATATAAAATATAAAAATTAGAAGACTCTGAGAATACTTCATCCTATTAATATTCTTATATGGATGTTGTATGTGATAGACCTATATTGAATAATTGGGTTACACTATATACCTCGGTGAATTAATTCAATTTTGATTTTCATGGATCTCTTAATGAATTCTTCTCACATTATTCTGATCAAGTTTACTACCAAAGTAGAGGAGTTTGGAAGTTGTATATCTAGAAGACTGTGAGGGTTCATGGTGTGTCATTTTCTATTGTTTCTGATAGGTACCTTCATTTAATATCTCAATTATTGGAAGGCCTTTCAAAAGGAAATGGGATTGGGGGATTGTATTGTAAATACATGCCATCAGTAAAAGAACATCTAAATGGATTAGGATAACTATACATTAGAAGACATTATTTATTCCTTAATGTTTTATTTTTGTGTTTCATTGGATAATAAAATAGTATTTGTTGAGTTTTCCAATAATAGTTGTAACTAATACTTGATTAGGTTGACTCCTTTAGAGGATATCTATTATAAGACATGTTAAACCTCTTTATGTTGGAATTAAGTGGGTATGACATCCCAAGAGTGACCAATAATTGTTCCTTAAATGAAATGGAAGATTCAAATAATCAAGAATTGTTTTATGAAATATTAAATAAATTATTTGTCTTACTTAAACCATTTATGTGGATCCTTTTAATTCTCAGTGGGTGATATTTTTTTGAAAATGTTACACCTTGACTGGTTCATCACCATTTCAGGAAAATAAGGGAAGATTACACTATGGGGTTTTAACTAATATATATCATTGGGAGGGTTGATATGGTTTCCTACCGCCTATTTTTTCGTTCATAGTTGGAATTAATATAATATGTTTTCTATGCATTTCTGTTAAATAATTATATTATTGATCCTTCCAATGTGTTGAGTTGGAAAGATCTTGATTTGAAACATAATTTGTTTTATGATCAAAAAACTTTCCTGGATGATTAATTTCCCAAATAGAAATGTTTTGAGGAATTTTTTTGTAGGTATAATTGTAATATGGGAATTTTGACCATGAGATGTAGTAATTAAAGTCTTGTGTGGTAGAATTGTGGCCTCATTTACATAATAATCAGACTAATGAATAAATTTCTAGGGCCGACATGTGACAGAGTGGGTAGAATAGTCACACCGCTAGTGTAATTTTAAGGTATCTATTGTTTATTTTTGTTCTCTTTATTCATCTATTGACTTTCAAGATAAATTTAATTGAAATGTTATTTTTTGGGGGAGATAGAGGATACTACATATTTGGAGAATGTTTAAGGGAAATATGTGCTAACATCGGTAAACCATGTGGGATAGGATTGTGGCACCAGAGTACTCAAATGATTAGGTGCATTGATTTCTAAACTATGTGACTCGAACCATGTGTCCTTATCAAGTGAATCTAAAAGAACCCCCATTTTTTTGCATGGTTTGGAAAAAATTGAGTCCAAACCATGTGGTCTTTCCAATCTTTATTAATTATAAAATTCCTAGACTAACACGCTATTATTTGTCCCTTCCCATCCCTCATTTCACCCATTCTCGAACCCTATAGCCCTAGGTACACTATCAATATTCTCCTCTCCCCATTTGGGTAGACATTTCAGTGGTTTTAGGATTTTATACATACAAAAACTATAATTATATGTCTCATGTATTCTCTCCATTGTTTCTCCTATCTTCCTTTTTATTTTTTTTACCCATTGTTTGTAATGTTCTATGTCTGGTCTAATCAGAACCATGTTGAATGGGTTTTGATGCTTGTGGTTTATTCTGTCTTCTATAGGATCTTCTGCCCTTATGTATTGTTTTTCTTAACTGATTCTTTATGGATTCAAGGAAAACTGTAGGTGGTATCATATTTTCTATTATTTGAAAACTTAATTGTGATTTGATCTGCTACAATTAAATTATAAATGGATTGGTTTGGGTAAATAGTTGGTTTAATATTTTATTTGGTGTGTGTGAAATGAATATTCACCTTTGGATATGAATGGATGTGTTATGATTTTTCATGTGACAGTTTCTTGGTGATGAAAGGGGATTTGAATGGTTTGATAAATGTGATAAAAAACAAGGAAATCTTGGGTATCATAGAGGTATTGTTTGGATAAGTATTCTATCCATTCCTCATCCTACATATCAAAATCATGTTACATATCTAACAAAAAAATTGAAAATGATGTGGTTTTATGATGGATAGAACATGGGAATATACATTCACAGCCATGGTATGATCAAAGAGAGTTTTAGGATCATATGTCCCCAATAATCCTTGATTGTGAGTTACTTTTTATGGGTTTTATGTTATAATTTTACCTTCTTTCTACTTTCTATTATTTTCATTTACTTTACTTATAATGTTGAGGCATGTTTTAAAATAAAAATTATTTTTTTCCTTTCTTATGACAATATGTATTTTTATATTTCATATAATGGTTATGTATTGAACACTTGGTGTGATACTAATGGGCATGTGAGCTCAAACCATACATTTAACCAATGGGGGTTTGTAGAACTTGTTTTTTCTAACTTGGGTGAAGGTAGGGCTTCTTACATAGGTGGTATATATTCCAACTAGTGGCCTATTTTTGAGAAGTTGTTTGTGATGGAATGGAAGGTGGTTTACCGTAATCTCATGAGGAGATATTATAGTTCTTTTTTGTGTCACTTATCTTTTTATTATTTTTGGCTACATGTTTGGATATTAAACGTTAATTTGAATACACCCCTTTTTATAGATCTTGATATAGATGGTGCTCATCATACTTTATGTGCATCTTAATTAATATTTTGATTAGAAAAAATCATTCCAAAAAGAATTTATTAATACCCACAGACAAGTTTATATCTTTTGAGGATCAATAATTTCCATGGGTCCATGTCATGGGCCGGTTGATAGTTCATTTAGATAGCATCCATGGAACGTTCATGATAATGAGAGATGAAGAATACATACATTTTCGATGAATGTATTTTTAGTATCTTCCGTAAATTATATTTTTATTAATTGTGATATTATGGAAGTATATCAAAATAAAATACAACTCAAGGAATTATATCCATCTTAACTTCCTCAAGGTAGGAATATTATTCATATATTATTTATAATTTCAATTTATAAATCATACCATTAGGGTAACATTTATCAAATTTTGATTAGTTAATGTAGTTTTAAAGACCCAAAATTTCCAGGTAATTTTTTTTAAATAAATTGAAATTTTACGAGACATCAAAAATTGACGGCGCATGATTCTGAGGCCCAGAGTGCCTGGAATAAATTTCGGAACATTATTTCGGGTACGTTTAGTAAACTTGCGAGCGTTTTTTCCTAAAATTTGAACCGGTGCTTGGAATTGAAATCTGAGGGCATCGTTGAACTTGGAGTGCTGGTTTTTGCTTAAGGAGACTTTCACCTCGATGGTAGTGGTTCGAGAGTGAAAGATTGTTTTTGGGTTCTTCGTCAAATAATAAAATAAAAATTAAAGTGTGTGACATTTTTATTTTTATTTGCAACACCCATGTGGGTGTTGGGGGGTGGGGTCCACCAGAACTAAACCTCCATGTGGGAGTTGAAAGTGGGGACCACCAAACCTTAACCTCCAATGAGAGGTTATAGTGGTGCAGACCACCCGAACCGTAACCTCCAATGAGAGGTTATGGTGGTGGGGACCACTCAGGACTACCCCCCCCCCTTTAATTGAGATAAATTCTCAACCCCCTCATTAATGTGGAGGAGCCTCTTGACTTCCTCTACATTAATTGTGCCAACATAGTTAATTGGAATTCCCCCTTTTTAAATTAAGTAACAGCGTCGTTGGAATTTATGAAGGATCCTAATAAATGAACCTTCATAAATTCGACGATCGTTACCCACCTTCCACCATCTCCTATATATATATAGGGAGCTTGGGAAGAGGATTTGGGACAACTTCACCAAATAAAGAAGGGCTGTTAAAGTGACGTGATGCCCAAAACTTGGAGGATTATGCTCTCTAATGAAGAATGCTTCCTCCATGAAGACTTCTTCCTCCACGAAGAAATAAAGTGAGGAAAATCAACGACTTCTTCCTCAAAAGCACCTTGCAGAGGCAACTGACGTGGGATGTCTTCGACAACCAACCTTCCCTCCTCATCGTCGTCAACAGACAATACGAGCTAGGGATGGTTTTTAATTTCACAAATCTTCTCGATAAATATCCTCGTTCTTGTTTCATGATTAAAATTTTTCCACTTACTACCACTATAAATGTGGAGGGTGTGGTCCAAACAAACACGAACCAACCCTTCTGCCATTCTTCTTAGGTGTGTTATTCAAAATGGAAGGAGGCGACAATGGCAACAGTGCTCCACCACCCGCAACCTTGTCTTCTCTGCACCACCGCCGAACCGTCGTCGTGCCGAGTAGCCGAGCTGAGCCACCTCCCCGAGCCGAGCCACCTTCACCCTTCGTGGTGCCCCGACCAAACCGGCCTGATCCCCTCACGGCGCCCCGGATGAATCGGCCCGCACCCCTAGTGGGGTATTGGCCAAACTGGCCCGCACCCTCGTGGCGCCCCGGCCGGACCGGCCCGCACCCCTCGTGGCGCCCCGTCCGCACTGGCCCGCGCCCCTTGAGGCGCCCCAGCCAAACTGTCCCGCACCCTCGCGGTGCCCCAGCCGAACCGGCCTCGCGCCCTCACGGCACCCCTGCGGCCCCCATTGCCTCCGCATCCCCTCGTGGCCTGCTAGACCTTCTAGCGGACTGGGCTGCATCATGGGTCGGGCCTGACCCACCAGGTCGGGCCGGATCAACCTGAACCGGGTTGACCCATGCTAGGTCGAGTCGGGTCGGTCCGACCGGGTCTGACCGGACCCGAGCCCATTGCACCTCTTTACATTCTTTTATCCATATCTACGGCACCGAACGTCCGTTTGATGAACTATCAGCGGTGCTGGAAGTCTTGGAGTGAGACAGTCCCTTTGAGTATACTCCACTAGGATTTGGATTAAGGTGGGAAATGGTCAGGTTGGATTGGTAATGAATACATCCGGGCACCTGAAACGAAAAAGCTAATAACTCACAGACCGTGAGTCTGATTGATGCGATGTCTATTGTGTTCATACCCCTATGATGTGGAAGAAATTTGAGATACTTCTTCGTGGGACTTTGTGATAGTTGGAGTATTGACCAGTAGCTCGTGGAGCGGATCCTTCCGGAGACGAGCGAGCGTAGTGCAGAGACCTTCTAGCTGGCTGAGACCTGACGACTTCTGACCATTTGACTCGGAGAGACACTACAGGCCCTGTGGGGAGTGCCTTGGTGTCACGGATGACCCACAGTGGGGAGCACCTTGGTGATGTAGTCTACCCATGGTACTCAACAGGAGGAGTACCTCAGTAGGCTACGAGGGGAAGAACACTTGGTGTCACGGCAGACCCACGGTGCGGAGCACACTTGGTGACACGATAGATCCACGGTACTCGACCGGAGGAGTACCTCAGCAGTCCAAGGTTAGTGGGAAGCACGCTTGGTGTCATGGAAGGCCCACTGTACTCAATAGAGGAGGAGTTCTCTAGTAGTTGTGGTTTCGATAATGTGACTGGGGATATTACTTGATGCTACCCCAAGAATAAAATCTTAGTTTGAGCTGAGTCAGTTATTCTGTGTTTTACTCCTGATTGAGATGGATCACTTAATAACTTAAGTATATGTATGGGCATATACCTAAGTAGGGTTATCTGTTGATTTCATTATTTGTGTTCATCCTTGATGGATTTTGTGAGACCTAGATGGTATTGGGGTCCCTACTAAGTATCGTTATACTCACCCCTCCATGGGATATGCCCGCACTTCATTTTGTTGGATGCAGACAACGGACAGCACTGATGGAGGCTACGAGTAACAGGACTGGATAGTTCCCAGAGATGGACCATGCGATGGGTCAGTACCCGAAGGAGATGGATGAACATAGACTGTTGAGGAGGTGTTCTATTCCTACTCATCATGTAGGAACCTCCAAGGATGATCCAGTAGCTATCTTTTCTCTTTATTCAGTTGTATTGCATTTGAGTTGTACTTATACCTTTACTATTGGGCTTGTATTCTGGCCCCTTTTACTTTCATAACTCTTTTATTATACAGTTTACTTGGTGTTTCATCTAGCTTTGTGCTTGCTTGTGTGTGTGTTTATAGGTTATAAAGGTAATGGCTTCCCAGTTTTAGGGAATTATGCCTTTGGTGATAGTCTCCATCCCCTGGTCTATGGAAGGTGGGCTTGGGGTAGTCACGTCATGGCCCTGGGGGATGGTTTGTGACAAATTGGTATCATAGGAGTTGGTTCTACTGCAGAACATAGGACTCTGATCTTTTTTGTGAAGAAATAGTGTTAATTGTAGTGAGTGTGGTTTTCAGTTCAGGGAGTCCAGTGTTGGTGTGGCAGCTGATTTATCCATACACTAGGACCCTGACTTCTGATTTCTGACTCAGTGCACGAAAACACTTATTGCTTGTGTGTTTTCAAAATTTCCCTTTAAGTCATATCACTAGGTCATCTCACCAAGTATAAATTTTAACCATAGAGCACCTGTTTCTTTTCAAAATGCCTCATCGCAGAGAGTCTACTAGAGTTCTGAGAGTTGTACGCACTGATAACCCACTAAGAAACGAGGCCTCAGTGCATGGTCGTTTTCCATTGGAGGCACCAGTGGTACCTTTCCTTGTCCGGAAACTGATGCCACCAGCCCTAGTAGTAGACAATGCATGCCACTTGAGCATGTTTCATGAGTTCTAGCACCATAGGCCACCTAGGTTTAGGGGAGAGATAGACCCACAGGCAGCTGAGAGTTGGCTGGATGATGTGGTGAGAGTTTTTCGACTAGTAGGGAAACCAACAGAACTCATGGTGATCCTTACTGCCAGCCTACTACACGCAACAGTAGGAAGATGGTAGAGCTTAATGCTCCAGGTTCATGAAGAGGTGACGCTTCTCTAGCCAGACCTAAAGAGCCTATTTTGGGCAGAGTTTGTTCCAGCGACTCTTTGTGCAGTGCGCATACATGAGCTACTTCATCTCCAGTAGGGCAGCATGAATGTAGCTCAGTACTGTGTGAGGTTCACTTTTCTATCATGCTACTCCATAGATGTGGTGCAGGACCCATTCTTCATTGCCCGAACCTTCGATAAAGGACTCATGTGGGAGATTAGGGCTTCAGTGATCTCACTTAGCATCCCGACAGAGGCGGGGGTGTTAAAGAGAGCCCTCTTGGTGGAGAGTTTCCTTGTTGAGTAGTCACAAGAAGTAAGAACCACTACCAGTTACCACATAGAAGAGTCTTCTGTATCTAGAAGCATACATATGTTGTAGAAGTCCAAGAGGACCAGACCTACAGGTAGAAGACTGCATGACTCAGGATTAGTTGTGCGGGGAACCCGAAGCGGAGACAGACATTCCAAGAGTGGGAAGTGTTACGCATGCAGCGGGTAGGGTCACATGGCTCGTGACTATCCGAACCGCCGTTCAGATGATTAGAAGACGGTCGAAGACCACCACGGAAAACATTGAGATTCGATCAAGGTGGTATGTATGGATCAAGAAGATGTGGAAGAAGAGCTGGTCATGCATCTGGCAGTGGGCGACAATTCGAGATATTACAGCCACCACCACCAAGTGGTCCACCCCGACCACAGGGAGCAGGTTAATAGGCGAGATCTCAGCTCTAGGAAAGTGAGGATTACGACCATGTAACTTCGATGATGATTTCAGGTATGAACTATGTCTACTCCACCTTAGATACAGTTCTTATAGACTCAGGTTCCATTCATTCTTTTATTGCCACTTCCCTCGTTCGGAGCTCGAATATTCTGACGGAGCCATTGGCTCTATCCATATGGCTATAGATTCCTACAGGAGCATATTCAATGATTACACACTGGTGCTAGCAGTACGAGCTTACTCTAGGAGGCGAGAGCATTGGCTGGGATCTCCTAGTAGTGGAGTCGAGTCCTTACGATGTCATATTAGGTATGGACTGGTTGTCTATAGTCCATGCACAGATTGACTGTATTAGGTGAAAAGTACGGTGTGTCCGCACGGGTGAGACTAGGTTTAACTTCACCGGTGAGAAGGAAGCCTTTGCAGCATAGGATGTACTTTCTCGGAGGAGAGTGCAGTCAATCACTCATCAGTTGGCTAGCCTTACCCTCAGAGCTATTGATGTGGAGATTACGAGATATCCTGTAGTGGTTGAACAGTACACAGATGTTTTCCCTGATGATGTTCGAGGTCTACCCCCTCATAGAGAGGTGTACTTTTACATTGAATTGTACCCCAGGATGACACTGATATCTAAATCAACATATCGGATGGCTCCTATGAAGCTTCGCGAGCTGCGGGTACAGCTAGAGGACTTGCAGGGTAAGGGTTTCATTCGGCCCAGTGTTTCACAGTGGGAAACCCTGATTCTATTCTCCAAGAAAGAAGATGGGATCTTGAGGCTTTGTGTCGACTACCGGTACCTGAACCAGGTGACCGTGAAGAACAAGTACCCACTCACGAGGATTGAAGATCTCTTTGATCAGCTGAAGGGATAACGATTGTTCTCGAAGATAGACCTCATATCAGGTTATCACCAGCTCAGAGTTTGAGATGAGGATGTGCATAAGACGTCTTTCAGATATTTTTATGTCCACTATGAGTTCTGGGTTATGCCATTCGGCGTAACCAACGCTCCATCAGTGTTCATGTGACTCGTGAATAGGATCTTCCAACCATAACTTGATCGCTTTGTCATAGTCTTCATCGATGACATTTTGATCTACTCGATTACTGAGAAGGAGCATGCCTATCATTTTTAAGTAGTATTGGACAAGCATCAAGAGCAGTAGCTTTATGGTAAGCTCTCAAAGTTCCAGTTCTGGATCAGAGAGGATCAATTCCTAGGAAATGTCATATCCAAGGATGGAGTTGCAGTGGATCCAGCAAAGATTGAGGCTGTACATGCTTGGTAGCCACCTAGGAGTGTGAAGGAAGTATAGAGTTTTCTGGGTTTGGCTGGATACTACATGAAGTTTGTGCTAGACTTTTCCATAGTTGTATCACCATTATCAGCCTTGATTAATAAGGGGAAACCCTTCGTGTGGTCAGAGTGTTTCCAATAGAGTTTTCAGGAGCTGAGGCAGTAACTGACTAGTGCCCCTATCTTGAGACTTCCAGAGGAAGGCGTAGGGTACGTAGTCTACTATGACGCATCAGGGACCGGACTTGAATGTGTCCTAATGCAGGAGCGAGAAGTGATCACATATGGTTCTCGACAGTTGAGACAACATAAGAAGAACTACGCTACCCATGACTTGGAGTTAGAAGCAGTGGTCTTTACGTTGAACTTGTGGCGACTCTATTTGATGGGAAAACAATTTACAGTGTACTCTGATCACAAGAGTCTCAGGTGTATCTTCTCTCAGAAGGACCTGAACCTGAGATAGCAACGTTGGATTGAGTTCTTCTAGGACTATAACTTCGAGATAGTCTATACTCTGATAAAGGGGAATGTTTTGGTAGATGCACTCAGTATGAGATCTGGTATATAGCTTCTAGGTAAGGCGACAGAGAAGCTGGCTTATTTACATATATATTTTTTGGATAGAGATGGAGAATCCTTCCTTCATTATCCTACATTCACTCCCCCACTTCTACAGCAAGTCAGGGTGGCGCAGCATGGGGATACTGACTGCAAGGCTCAATGTCCTCAAATATCCAAAGGGCAGTCACCTGATAGATTTTCTGAAAGTGGGGAGAACATCATCCTCTTCAGGGAAAGTATCATAGGACCAGTGTCACTTTAGGAGGAAGTGTTAAGGGATTTCCACACATCCCCTCTAGCAGTACATCCATGAGTGGTAAAGATGTACCAGGACCTCCAACGATAGCACTGGTGGCCAGGAATGAAGAAAGCACTTGCAGAGTTTGTCTCTCAATGAATCACATGCCAGCAAGTGAAGGCATAGAATCAGGTAACAGCATGCTTGGATCAGCCTTTAGAGGTTCCAGAGTGGATGTGGGATGGGATATCCATGGACTTCGTGACCGGACATCCACGTACATCTAGGGGTAATGACTCTATCTCATCGATCGTCGATCAACTCACCATGTCAGCCCACTTCCTATTGATCATAGAGCAAGGTTCAGTAGAGAGATTGGGACACGTCTATGTGCAATAGATTGTGCGGATACATGGAGTACCCATGACGATTGTCACCAATTGTGATACATGATTTAATTCCCCACTATGGAAGGGGTTGCAGGAGGCTTTCAGAACACAACTTCATTTGAGCACCGCCTTCCATCCTCATATGGATGGCCAGACTGAGTAGACCATTCATACCCTTGAGGACATGATGCAATCTTGTATCCTTGACTTTGTTCATAGCTGGGAGGATCACTTACCTTTAGTGGAGTTTTCATATAAAAATATCAATCACTCCACCATTGGAATGGCACCTTTTGAGGCATTATACGGGTGACATTGCAATTCACCCTTGTGCTGGACTGACCCAGGGGAGTCAAAACTTGTGGGACTAGAGATGGTACGGGCTACCACAGAGAAGGTGTAGATCATCAAGGAGCGGATGAAGACTGCACAGTACAGGAAGAATTCGTATGCTGATAGGAGATGGAGACCTCTAGATTTATGAGGATGACGACCACGTCTTTCTACAAGTCTCACCTCGATGAGGTTTGTGAAGATTTAGCTGAGACGACAAGTTATCTCTGAGGTTCATCGGACCGTTTCAGGCCCTCAGCAGAGTTGAAGAGGTGGAATACCACTTAGCTCTTCCACCTCAGTTGCACTGGGTGCACGACATCTTCCACGTATCCTAGCTAAGGAGATACATGCACGACCCTTCTCAAATCATCGACCATGGTGAGATGGACGTCGATAATGGGGAAACTTTTACAGAGGAACCAGTAGAGATTGAGGATCGACAGGAGTGGTTCCTTCCAGGATGGTCGATACCTATAGTACGTGTTCTTTGGAAGTATAGGAAACTCCAGGAGAGCATATGGGAGCGGAAGGCTCATATGCATGCTCAGTACCCTCACTTGTTCCCTTAATTTTGAGTTGTGGCTTACAGGGATGTAAATACTGAGGTGGGGAGAATTTAATGACCTGGAATTTCCATGTAAAATATTTTTTTAAATAAATGGGAATTTTACGAGACTGCAAAAATTGACGGCGCGTGATTCTGAGGCCCTGAGTGCCTGAAATGAATTTATGGACATTATTTCGGGTATGTTCAGTAAACGTGTGAGCATATTTTTCTAACTTTTGAACCGGTGTTCAGAATTGAAATCTGAGGGCACCATTGAACTTGCAACACTAGTTTTCACATAAGGATACTTTCACCTCGACAGTAGTGGGTCGAGAGTGAAAGATAGTTTTTTGGTTTTTCATGTATGAATAAAATAAAAATAAAAGTGTTTGACATTTTTATTTTTATTTTCAACACCCATGTTGGTGTTGGGAGGTGGGGTCCACTAGAACTAAACCTCCATGTGGGTGTTGGAAGTGGGGACCACCAGACCTTAACCTCCCATGAGAGGTTATGGTGGTGGGGACCACCCAGGACTAACCCCCCCCCCTTTAATTGAGAGAAACTCTCAACCCCCCTCATTAATGTGGAGGAGCCTTTTGACTTACTCTACATTAATTGTTCCAACATAGTTAATTGGTTTTCCCCCTTTTTAAATTAAGTAACAGCGTCGTTGGAATTTAGGAATGTTCCTAATAAATGAACCGTCATAAATTCCATGATCGTTTCCTACCTTTCCCCCTCTCCTATATATAGGGAGCTTGGTAGGAGATTTTGGGATGGCTTCACCAAACAATGAATCACTAGTAAAGTGATGTGATGCCCAACACTTGGAGGATTACGCTATCCAATGAAGAACGATTCCTCTACGAAGAACGCTTTCTCCATGAAGAAGGCCGATGAGGAACGCCCTTGACTTCTTCCTTGGAAGCACCTTGCGGAGGCAACCGACGTGGGATGTATTTGAAAACTGACCCTCCGTCCTCATCATCTTCAATAAACAATACGAGGTATGGATGGTTACTAATTTCATGAATCTTCTAGATTAAAATCTTCATTCTTGTTTCATGATTAAATTTTGGCCACTTGATACCACTCTAAACGGGGAGGGTGTGGGCCAAACAAACATGGCCCGACCCCTACACCATTCTTCTTTGGTGTGTTCTTCGAAATGGAGGAAGGCGACAAAGGCAACGGTGCTCTGCCACCAGCGACCTCCACCGCTCCGCACCGTCGCCGAACCGCCGTTGTGCTGAGCCACCGAGCTATGCCGCCACCCCGAGCAGAGCCGCCTTCGCCCCATGTAGCACCCCTACTGAACCAGATCACGCCCCTCATGGCGCCCTGGCTGAACCGGCCCATTCCCTCAGGGCGCCCTGGCCAAACCAGCCTACGCCCCTCGCCGCGCCCTGGCCGAACCTGCCCGCACCCCTCACTGTGCCCCAGCCGAACCAGCCCGTGCCCCTCGCGGGGCCTCTGATGAACAGGATTGTGCCCCTCGCACCCCCCCCCCCGCCAGAACCTTCCTATGCCCTCGTGGTTCCCCGGTTGAACTGGCCCGCGCACCTCACGGCGCCCTATCCGGACCGGCCCACACCCCTCGAGGTGTACCGGTCAAATCGGCCCACGCCCTCGTGGAACCCTGGCCGAACCAGCCCGTGCCCCTCGCACTGCCCCAGCCAAAACGGCTCCGTGCCCTCACGACACCCCCACAGCGGAGCCGTCCCGCGACACCTGTGAGCTCCATGGCCCCTTGTGGCCCTCATGGCCTGTTGGACCTTCCAACGAACCGAGCCGTGTCACGGGTCGGACCTGACCCAGCGGGTTGGGTTGGGTCGACCTGAACCGGGTTGACCCATTCCTGGTCGAGTCGGGTCAACCTGAATCAGGTCAACCCATGCCAGGTCGGATCGGGTTGGTCTGGCCGGGTCGGGCCGAACCCGGGCCCACTTCACCCCTTTACTTTATTTTGGCAATATCTTTGGCATCACACGTCCGTTTGAAGAACCGTCAGCGGTGCTGCAAATCATAGAGCAAGAAGGTACCTTTGAGTGTACTCCACTGATATTTGGATTGAGTTGAGAAATAGTCAAGTTGGATCGGGAATGAATCCAACCGGACCCCTGAGACTAAAAGGTTAATAACTCACAGACTGAGCGTTCGATTGACGCGCTGTCTGTTGCGTTGAAACCCATATGACGTGGCAGACCTTTGAGATACTTCTTTATGAGACTTCGTGATAGTAGGAGTATTGACCAGTAGCTCATTGAGCGGATCCTCTTAGAGAAGAGCGAGAATAGTGTGGAGACCTAGTAGCTAGCTGAGACCGGACAACTACTGACTGTTTGACTCAGAGAGACTATACTGGCCCAGTGGGGAGCACAATGGTGTCGCGGAAGACCCACAGTGGGGAGTGCCTTGGTGATGTAGCATACCCACTGTACTCGATAGGAGGAGTACCTCCATAGGCTACGAGGGGGAGCGTGCTTGGTTTTGCAACAGACCCACGGTGGGGAGTACGCTTGGTGACGCGGAAGATCCATGGTACTCGACAGAAGGATTTCCTCAGTAGTCCAAAGTTAGTGGGAAGAGTGCTTGGTGTCGCGGCAGGCCCACTGTACTCGATAGAGGAGGAGTTCTCCAGCAGTCGAGATTTTGATAATGTTATTGGGGATGTTACTTGAAACTACCCCTATAATAAAATTCTACTTTGAGCTCAGTCAATTCTTCTGTGTTTTACTCATGATTGAGATGGATCACTTGATAACTTAGGTATATGTATGGGCATATACCTAAGTAGGGTTTTCTATGGATTTCATTATTTTTGTTCATCCTTGATGGATTTTGTGAGACCTAGAGGGTCTTGGGGTCCCTATTGAGTAATGTTATACTCACCCCTGCATGGGCTATGCCTGCACTTCGTTGTGTTGGATGCAGACGACGGATAGTTCTGAAAAAGGCTAAGAGTACCAGGACTAGATGGTTCTCAGAGGTGGACCATACGACCTGTCGGTACCCATAGGGGACTGAAGGACATGGAGTGATGGGGAGGTGATATGTTCCTACCCTTCAGGTTTGAACCTCAGAGGACGATCTAGTAGCTGCCTTTTCTCTTTCTTTAGTTGTATTTCATTTCGGTTGTACTTGTACCTTTACTGTTGGCCTTGTATTCTGGCCCCTTTTACATTCAACACTCTTTTTTTATATAGTTTACTTGGTGTTTTGTCCAGCTGTGTGCTTTCGTGTGTGTGTTTTTACAGGTTATAAAAGAAATGTCTTCCCAGCTTTAGGTAATTACGCCTTTGGTGCTAGTCTCCATCCCCTAGCCTATGGAAGGCGGTCTTGGGGTTGTCACGGCATGGGCCCCGAGGGACGGGTCGTGACAGTAGTCTACTTCTCTTTATTAGTAACCTCTAGAGAAAAATATTCACTATAATTTACCAATAATTAATGAAACAAATAAAAAAATGATAGTCAATATGGTAGAATAACTCACTCTAGTAATGTGACAAGTATGTTTGAGAATGTTTTTATTATCATAATGATGAAAATTCAATCCCTGTAAAACTATATTTCAAGTTTTTTAATTATTCGAGAGGATTTGATCACCTAAAAACGTAAATTGCCTTTTGTGGGATACATGTTTTTCCTTTAAAAATCAGGCTCATGTACCAGTTGTTGAAACATTTATTTCCTCTAAGGATTCTTCTTCGGCTGGTGTAATTGTTAAATATTCATTTTTCTAGGGTCTAGTCTAAATTATTCCCCAAAACCTCTCCTTAAAATTTATTTGGAAATTATTTCTCAAAAACCATTCATGCAATTAAGATTATTCATATGAACTCACATATTTTCCTTTTTCACCAGTAATTTATATTTATCTTATAGTTTTATTTCATTATCCACGTCAAAAATTTCAAATGATCAAAAATTATTTTGGATCGTGTTCATATTTCTAGGATATCCCATATTCAATCTTGATAGTTCTCATCACCAATTCAATTAATTTTATTTTTCTCTTGGGCAATTACTCTGTTTGGATACTTAAACCTCTTACTATTATCAACAATATCTATGTCAATTCCATAGAAATCCATGTTATATCATATTTTTTAATAGAATAAGTATCATATCATCTTTGGTGTGGTATTATGTCTTATTATCCATAGAATATTATTTTAATAAATTTTTACTTAATTTTCTCCCAAGACTGGATTTCATACATTAACAAACTTTTATGGGATTATATTCTCATTTTATTTTAACACATGATTGTTTTTTAGAAAATAATGTAACAAATCTATGAATAATTAGGTTTTATGTTGCATAATGATCTCAGTAATTTTAGTCATTTATCAGGGAAAAATTAACATTCTATAGTGATCTTTTTTAACTCACTCTTTCTCCCCCTTATTTAATGCACTCATTTTATCCCATAATTTAAAAAATGGTTCCAAAAATTTGTAACCATGTTACCAAACATGTTATAGAACTAATAACATATGATAAATATTCATATTTTATTTTTCGCATTGTTCTATGAATATTTATTTGAATTATTATTTTTTAATATTAATCCTATACACAGACTTATTTCCATGAGGATGAACTTTGAATCATTCTTCCAATCACAATAGATATTGTTCAAGGATTCTAAAAAATATTATAAAACTAGGTCTGTTCATTTTTTAAATTTAATCCTATAAAACATATGACAAGAAAATTTTAATAATAATTGATTTTTAATATGGATGGTACATTATCTTTTGAATCTATTTGAGACTTATATTTGGATTATATGGTGTTTTATTTTCTGCATCATAAAGGTTTTAGAAAACATGAATCCTTCTTGGAATTATATGTGGTAATAGATTCACTTTCTATTTATTGTGAATACATGAAGTAAATGGTTTCCATATTTTTAATTCTGGTCTCAAGATAATTTAATTTCATATTGAGAATATCTCTAATATCTTTAAAAATTATTTTTACTTGATTATAATATTTTTATCAAGATCCTAATATATTTTAGTATTTTATTCAAATAAACTACCAAGATCTCTAATATAATTTTACATGACTACCAATTGAGCATATCTGACATCAATGATTTTATGTTTCTAATATTCTAATACATGGTACATTTATTTTAACATTTACAAGGATTCAAATTTCTATTAAATTAAATTTATAAATTCCATATCAAGTATATAAAATTTATCTCTGAGACCCAAATTGATTACCCTATAGGATTTTACAATAGAGGTGAGATTTTTATATACCAATTTGATGTTATCTCTGTGTTTCTCTTTTATATCTAATTCTCTCTCCAATTGGCTAGCCTCTCCCTAAAATTCCATCTGGGATCCAAAAATAAAATCCAAAACCAAATTAGAAAACCCGTGAAACATTTAATCAAATTTTGAACAAGGATAAAAAAATAAATTTTCAAATTGGTATTCATTTTGTTTCACTTATAATAGGTTCATCAGAGGAACTATATTGGAAATAATTTAACATTACATAATATCCAGATATGAAATATTATTCACTTGAGGTAGAGGGGTTAATATTATTAATTCCATTATATTTTTCGATAAAATACGTAATATTAAGGAAATGTTTAGTCTCACTATTAATATATCATAAAAAAGTTTTATTTCCTTTGTATTAGCATAGCTAGGAATTCTTATTAAAATTTCTCATATCCTTATTCATTCTACTACTTTTCATCATGGAAGAAATTAAAATTAGATTATATGTTGGTAAAAAAAATTCCTATTTTCAGTACATTTTTCCTTTAGAAGATAATATTAAATAATATATAATTTTATATAATGGATAATCCCAATAGTGTTGAAACCTTACATTGATATCATTCTCGAGAGATTATAATAGAATGTGTCTAATACTAAGAGGGTGGTGGTCAATTATTTTTTGAACACATATAAACCAATTTAAAATATGATCCATCATCAACTATTAACTTATTTAGTGAATGGATATATCTCTTTTATTCATCTGACATTTTTTGATAAGTATAAAAATATAAATCGAAATAAATACAAAAATATCACCATAATTTTATAATGAGGTCCATCTTTATTAGGATAAATATGTCCTTAATAAATATTTGTTATTATCCCACCCACACAAAACATCCTTTTTGTTATAAAAAGTATCATGGGAAATGGTATAACCATAGTATTTCTATCCTAGCGCTGAACAAGTACAAATCCTAGAAAATCTTGCAAATTATCTTTATAGAGATCTGGGTTTTTCCTAATCCATATTAAGAGTGATTAAAAATTTATCACTAAATTTTACATGATATAAATATCTTATATCCACCCTTAGAATGAATTAATCAATAATTATTCCTCAAATTAAATAAATCAGTGAATTGAATAATGTATAAAATAAATAAATGTTAAAATGATCTACTTTAGTCTAATAATTCATAATTCTATAGGTAGGATCCCTCATGTTCATAAACATTCATAATTTTTATTATTATTGTTGCATTGGGTCTCCCTCTATCTCACCATACTTCTTTTCACTCTATTTTATATTAATTGGTCCACAAGAATATTACATATTTATTTTCCATAATATTATGCATTCATATTCAAAAAAATATATTTATTGAATGATAGTATTCCCATTTTTCCTATCTATTTAAATTATCCTATTAATTTTCCTAAATTATTGTCTTCTAATATCTCTTTAATATTCCCAGAAAAACCATAATTATGAAATTCATTTGATATTTCCATGTATACATTACAATGACGTTTTTAGTCCACCTTGTGTCTTTAAACTCATCCCAGTTTTTGGATCTTCCTCAGCTAGTCATTCTTTATTTTTTCCTTGAATAATAAACATTATAAATTTGATTGTAAATTTTAAATCATGAGATCAGTTCTTGGGAATCATATGATATATTTCATTAGAAAAAAATTAATTTTTTATTTCTAAGAATCCATGTAAGGAAAAATATATCAGTTATATGAATTTATTTACACTGATGACTCTAACATAATTACACTTTTTTTAATAAACCTTCTATCAACCCATGTACATGAATCAATTTTCACGAATCTTTATAAACTGACCCCATTAATAGTGCATCAGTTGTTAATACCAATTATAGGGTTCACTATTTTTTTGATCCCTTTAAATGGATCAAGAACCAATTTTGAATAACCTAATATCAATCTATGTATGTGAAATCCCTTTTGTGAGGATTCCCTCACATAAGGATGTAACCACTTACCAATATTCTATCCTTCCTATAAATTTCATTCAAACCTCTACAACTCATTTTATGGTCTTACCGAAGACTCAAAATCAACTAAAATATTCATACAATACAGCCAAATCATCTTCCAAATATTTTATTCTCACATTTATAGTCCTTATATTTTCTTTAATAGCTGGTTATGAACCATGATATTCAATGCCAACTCCTGCAAGACTTATAAACATTTAACAACAATCCAATGACATAAAAAACACTATCACCATCATTTTATTTCAAAAATATAAAAAAAACATCAACCATCACATTTTAATTTACATGTATGAATATTTCTTTAAGAATAATCATATCTAATGATATCACCTACTCCAGGTAATCAAATCTTCCCCAAAAGATTATGCACATCAACTTCTATAAACTACTCATTCATTTGCATATGAATAATGGAAGTTTAAAAATTATTCCTTAAAAAAATTTCTATATTATGAAAGGATCTACAAGAATCTCATGGAAACCTTTTGATCACATTAACTAATCCACATAATAAGTGATAAATGGAAAATTCCAAGTCTTATAATAATACTCTCACATAATGATATCATTTTTGGTAACACCAAAGTCTTCTTGACATGCTTTATGACTTATAAAAAATATATCTAAGAAACAATTTATTAATATATCGAAAAAATATAAATTGACCCTAGTGTTGAAAAAAATCAATAGAAAATCAAAGTGTGTCTAACATATATTAATTTAATTTATTCATATTAAACATTATTAACATTTAATTTAACTATTTTATGTGTTATGTTAATATTTTAATATTCAGATTACTATTCGAACTATTAGGGCACTATTACAATGTTCATATTTCTATTTCAATAGTCATATTTATTTTATAATACTTATAAATACCTCCAATTTCTCTCATTAATCATTCAATTTAATTATTATAAAGGTTATGTATTCTTAATTTTATAATTTTTGATTACATTGCCATATTTTTACAGTGTTTTTTGGGAATATGATATTTCTAGGAGATCAAAATGATCTAAATTTATCTCTATAAGTTGTTTTTTCATGTTTATTTTCCCATTGTACAATTCTCAATTTCTTTGGATTTATTTATTATCTAAATGTAATTTCCAATGTTAACTAAATAATGTATTATTTTTCATTATGTGAGATCAATGTGTAATATTATACTCTATTACTAAATACTTCTCACATGTTTATTCAGAAGGAAAATTTAATATATAAAATTATCAATTATTACATTTTCCACCATAATAATTAAATCCATGAAATTTTAACTCAAAATATTTGGTTGAGAATATATGATGTTTATTTTGGTTCATAACATCCACAAGTTCCACTATTACCTCTTCATATTTAACATTTTTTTAAAGTACAAAAACATGGAAAATTATATTATTTCAGGGAATTGTGTCTTTATGATCCAAGATTATAACTTGTTTCTCTTCATATTAGAGGTCAGGATATAATAGTACCTCTTCCATATTTAGTAAATGTGAGGGATCTGGTATATAGTTACATGAGAGTGATATTAAAAATATGTTATAAATTTGAGGTAGTTTTGGTGGAAGCACTAGTTGATAGAAAATAACTCCTATATGTTCAACGATACTAATGGAGTCAATTTACCTAGGGTTGATCTATCTCTTCATTCCAAACCACATGATTCTCTTCTAGGGTAATATTTGAAGTGAAAAATTATCTCTAACTTCAAGCTTCAATATCAGTTGTTGTTTTTTTTATAGCTCTTCTCTCATCTTAGAGTAGCATTAATATGTTTCTAAATTTCTTAAACCTTCTCTAACATCTCTTATACTAGTTCATTTTCAAGTATTTTCTTTTTAGTATATCATTCCTAACATGTACGAGTTCATAATATCTACCCATATAGGGATTCATAATGGTCTATTTGAATATTTAATCAAAAATTATTTTAATATTAATATTCAACCAATGTAATATGTTGATCCCTACCCCTTCTGAAATCCCCTGGGAAAACACACACCAAGTATTTGGGTGTTTGAATGCTCCTTTTAGAATACACACCAGTATGAGGGAATCAGGCTATACCAATAATTAGCATGATATTTAGGGAAATTTAAAGACTCCTCTATAATGTAAAGGAATTTATTCGATGTCAATAAGATATGATCAAAAGTGGTGCCTCCTACAAACTCACCACATCCTTGCAAAAATTTAATGAATTTTTTATCAAGAGATAAATATTCTGGAATGGAGAAGAAGTGAGATTTATTAGGGGATTTGATCCACAAAAACACATATGATTTTATATAATTTCAATGTTACAATCATAATGGTTTCTTTATCCATTTGGACTTCTAACACATTTCTTAGACTTGCTGACAAATCATGAATTTGTACTGTGCTCATCAATCTCAATATTATTTTTATCTACTTTAATTTTTCTTCAAAATCTAGGTATATCATGGTACTTCTAGGATTTTTGGAGAAACATGATTTCTGTGCATAATTAAACAGATCTATCTTTACATCAATTATTGATGGCATACCGAGTCTAGTTACAAACCAAATGGCTTAATATTTATCATTATTTAATTAAAGAATCTTATATTTCATTCTTTATCTCAACACCTTTTAATGATCTAAATCATCTATTAAGTCCACCTTAGTATTCTCTTAGATATATGGTATGGAAATAATTTTGGTAAGGTAATATATCATCCCTAACATTATGTTTACATATCCATCCTTTAAATATATGTGGGGATAATGTCCTTATCTATCCCAATCATTGATATGATAGTAGGTTTCTTTCTACTATGAACATCAATTATAACACCATGATATTTTCGTAAGTGGTATTATTTAAATAACTAACTTGTTAAAAATATCATATAACATGGAATAGTATAATAAAATGAAATGTGTTATATTTTAGAAATTATGATAAAAATTAATATATCATGTGTAACAAATTTGAAGTATTAATGAGAAAATTTAAATAAAGTAAAACCTCAAGAGAAAATATTATGTATAAATGATTTATTAATTACTTTTATGTTATTATTGTTTTCTATTTTTTTATATTATTATAAAAATTAGAAAATAAATTTAATGTTCATGAGTTAAATAATTATGTTCCATTGGATTTCATTGAAATCATATCTTGTTTAAATGTTCTATTTTTCAAATAATTATTTTTTTCTATATATTGTGTATTTTGATCATAATAAATCAAATTGAACATTATTAAATTATTGTTATAAAAAAATATTCAGAACAGAAAATATATATATATAATATTTAATTGATAATTGAAAAAAATAAGAATAAAAAAATTTAGGTTTAAAAAAGACATTTTCCCAGAGAAATAACTCTTCATTATATTCCATGTTTCAGTTTAAATGTTAAATTGGTAAATTTTATAATTTTTGTTTGAAAAAATTATTTTAATTTTGGTACATAGTATCAAAAATACTATATTGGGATAAAATTTTAGACTTTTGATGAAATTATTTTTTTTGTGAATAATAAAAAAACATTTTTTTACGAATTCCATCAATTTTATGATACCATTAGGATAATAGAATCCATTAAAAATTAATAAAAACTCTTCCTTAAAATATTATTTATTTATAAAGAAAATATATAAATTTGAAAATACTACTTAAAAATATAAACCTATGTTTGACATTTTAAAATCTAGTTTTTCATTTTCTGAAAACTATTTTTAGGAATTATAAATATATAATTTTAAACTAAAAATTTATAAATGTTAGAAATTAAATATTAAAAATTGGTTCTCAAATTTAATATTAGGAGGAAAAAAATTTACATGTAAAATTTCATTTTTATTCATAAGAATATGTTATCGGGGTTTCAAAATGATTTTATATGGTGAATGTAATTTATGATAATAAGTTAAATTATGGTAAAAAGGTATAAAATATCTCAAAACATATCCATCTTTTATATGTATTGTACTTGGATACAACAAGAATTACCCATACCCATTATTTTCCACTTCTAGAGTAAATTTCCTTCAATAGTGCATCACTTATTACAGAAAATGTCACTTCGATCACTTAAAAAAGGATCCCTTCACCACCCCACTAATCCTCACATGTTAAGACAATTTTTTTAAATAATACTGCAAAATAAATTCTTATAACTCCTATATATTTAAAATAGGTCCATATATAATTTAAATACCAATCTTTAAATACTTAACTAGACATGGAAAAGATCTGTTCCAAAGAGTAATGTAAAAATTACGAATCACTCCATTTTTATTACTATAAATTTAAATTTTCATCTACCTAATAAAAATATATTCTAACTAAAATAACATAATTATTTAATTATCATGATCATACTAAAATATAATTTCTATTTTGTAAAAATATTTTTATACCTTCCACCAAAAAATTTGAAAAATGAAAATGTCGCACATGTGTGTGTGTGGACTCCAACATCCAGGAACGATGTATTTAGTTTTCCATGATTGAATCATATGTATTTTTATAATAATTTATTTATTTAATAAATTTTATATTTATTAAAAATAATGATATTATAAAATTGAAATTATCATCTACTATCTTTCCCTCTCATTCATTATAAAATAAAAATGGCACTCATGTGTATGTGTAGACTACCATTTCCACTATGTATTTTGTTTTAATTAGAAAATGAAATGTGTATTTATGAAATATATTAGATAAATATAAATAATATTTAAGAGTATTTATATAAAAAATATGGTTCTAAAATGATACAAAAATAATTAACAATAAATATAATATAACATGTTCATATCATTAAATTACTCGAAACATGCTTTTCATATATCTTGATCTCTCAAACCATAATAATAGTTTTGTTAAAATGAAAATTATAATGAATTAATAATTGAAACAAATTGACGTGAATAAACTTTATAAAACTTTAATTATAAACATTGTATTGGAGAATGGGGTTTTACATCACCAATATAAGACATGTGTAAAACAACCAAAATTACTAACATCTAATGATAGAAATAAACGATTACTTAATATTGAATGTATAATGAATTTATATAATAAAATAAAAAAAAGGTTAGTATATTTTAATAAATCTAAAAAATAATTCATTAAATTGTTTTTGTTTATTATACAGATATTTAAAGAGAAAGTATGGATACTATAGTAAAGGAAAGGGTTTCTCGAGTCAACATTCATCATTTGAGACATATGCCATATTCAAAACTTGATTCATTGTAATGTTGTATATACTACCTAATATATGCATTTTATAATTACTTTAATGAATGTAAATATATTTAAACATTCATATCATGTTTCATCTTTCAATCGGGTTTGATTCATTGGTTACAAAATTTGTAAGGATTTCTTTCTAATATATTTTTTCAAATAGATAATATTATTAATATATTAATATATGAGGAAAAATTGGGTGAAATACATATCTAAAATAATTAAATAAGTATTCTACTCTGATTGGTATCATGGTTTTACATGTTCTAACTAACTGAAAATTAAATTTTTATAAAAAATAAAGTTAGTGAAATAGATCCCACCTCTTCTTTTCTATTGGAAATAATCCACCTCTATTACCATATACATTAGTTGATTTTATGGATGTACTTATCCATGATAAAATCACTGATTAAGGTAATTTAATACTATTTTATCACTCTTTAATATAAATTCAATGGAATCATTCATCACTTTCAATGTGAGTTGATTTTCTCAAAAGTGTGAAAAATATCTTGTTAACATTATTCATATTAAAAACATTAGTTTATAACCACACTACTTTACATATATTCATTTTAATTTTTTAGAAATTATTCAATAAATAAATAAAATTATTAATTGATTTAAAAATAAAATGATTATTTCTTATTATTTTTCATAGCAATTTATCCAGTAATGGTTAAATGTGATTTTATTCTATATACAGCCCATTGATGATTCTTAGGTTACATTAAGAATAAGATATAATATCACCAACAACATTATTTATCTATATGGATTATAAAATATTTTATAAAAGGATTCTATAAAATATGTCACAATTCTTTAGGTTAATTATGTTATTTTTGAAATTTTAATGTTTTCATGACATTAAAATGTATTATTTTTATTATTTTATGGTTGGGAACACAATCATATAACTCTAAAATTCATTGGATAATGAATGATATATCATGAGATAAGTATATGATCCAATTATGTGATTCTTAGTCAATTATGTTATGGGAGGCGGGAATTCTATTCCCAGTCCACTATGTTATGAGAGGTAGGTATGTGATTCTTGATCTACTATGTTTCTAATATAAAATTGTTTTTTCCATATTAATATTTTTTTCATCATACTATTTTTATGATGGAATATGTCTTATATTATGCTCTAATCCTTGATTTATAGTTTATTTGGATTTAAGTATGATCTACTTTTATGTTGTTGAACAACTATTATATTCTCATACCCACATTATTTTCTTATGCTCACTGTGATTTTGAATAGTTAACTTCATTATTTACCCTTACTAAGCATCAAATATCACTATTTATTATGTTTCTTCCCTATGTGATGAATCAGATTATTTTGTAATATGTTTCTAAGGGATATCATAAAAAACATTTATGGGTGATGTTGATTATATTTTAAAATAGAATTATTATATAGATAATCACCACTAGCAATAAGTCATTGGGTTCTTGGATGTGATTATTTACGATATGTAATGATTAATCATGTTAAATTAAGTACTATATATGTGTAATAATCTAAAAATTTATATATTTTATTTTATTTTTAATGACTAAATACATTATAATTATAGAAAACAAATGAACTACTTGGGTAATATTAGAAAATCTTGAAATATAGTTTATCAGATTTAAAAATACTATTTACAATATTAACCATTTATTACATATCCTTTTTATAGTGACCATTAAAATTAGTATATTAATATTTATGACAATTTCCAATTGACAAAAATTAAAGAAGTGATGGCCTCATCTAGTTGTATCATTCCCCATGAAGTACATTTACCCATGCTTCTGAGGGAGATGAAGTCACCAGGATTTATCATTAACCAAGGCCAAGATGAAACTCAACAACTAAAGGATTAAAAACACATTCACTATAGAATTTTAAGTTTATCGAGATCAATAACAAATCCATGTCTGTCGAACAACCTTTATAATGTTTTAATATCACACACATTTCCCTTAGAAATTATGCTGGTATAATAACAGCTTATGTATCAAGAATCCAATGGAATGATTTTTTATATTATTTTTAACTAAATAAGTATTATATTTTTCCATTATTATTATTATTATTTTAATTTTTATTTAATATGTTTGTTGAAAAAAATATTTTAACATAGAGAAATCAAAATTATATTTTTGTAAAATATAAAAATTATATTAGGAAGCTATTTTGATAAAATAATAATAATAATAATATTATTATTATTAAATAATTATTATTTAAAAATAAATGATAATATTTGTTAATAAAGTCCAATTTATCTTTTATAAGGGCCAAAAAGTGTTAAATATCGTAAAAACTACAATATTATAATAAATATGTTTTCTAATGTAAAAATTCTTATTTTTACAATTTTTTTGATAAATTAAGTATTATTTCTAGAATTAGAACAACGAAATTATCCAATGGTTAATTTTTTATAATTTTCTATGACAGTCATATATTTGGGAAAAAATAAATATTTTATAAATTTACTACTTATATTATGATATAATAATGCCCCAAATGTGGTGTAATAAATATTTTTCAAAATTAACCCATGAAATAATATATATTTAACAATTAAAGAATGTTTTTTTGAAGATATTTAATTTATTTTACAATCCATTAATGAATCATCCATTGTCTATGTTATATGTTAAGGTTTTAAAATATATAATTTATAAACATGACTCAATTCCACATCACCAATGGTATTGTTTTAATATATTTGGTTCATTCACAAATTTAATATTTATAACCATTCCCCATTGGTAGAAAACATTATCACAAACTATGGGATTGTTTATTATTTTTATTATTTTATAATATAAATTTAAAATTCAAGGTTTTGAAATTGGTAATGAAATACCCTATCTTTTTCTATAATTACCTAGAAAAAAATCCCACTCCACTTCACTCAAAACACATTGAGAATTATTTTACTCTCCCATTTCTACCCTAAATCCCTACCAAAGTTCTTATATTATCTTATGAATATCCCCTCAATATTTTAGAGGTTTTATCTCCAGGTAAGTGGATTCTATCCTCATCTTTAATAAATAAATATATTTGATTTATTCCAATAAATTTAGAAATTTTCATGTTGTAATTTTCTTTTACACTTCCATTTATTATCCTTATAATTCCTAAGTAATGATATAATACCTTTCACTCTCATTAGTCCCTTATATATAAGTTTATGTACACCTATTATGCTGCTAGAATTATCCCATGATTTTCTAAGACAAACAATTGTGTTGTGTATACAAATATCCATTTCAACTAAATTTTATTCAAATAGATTTATCTATACATGATTTATTGGGTAATCCCATGTTTTTAACACACACTCTTTATTTGTGGGATTAAATTTGATAAAATAAATCCTTATATTTTTTTGATCTATGTGGCACACAAATGCATGAATGTTATATGAATGTTATGGGTCATAAAATAAATATATATCCCCCTAATGCATTGGGTATTTTTTCCCTCACTACATTCCCCTTATAGTGATTGTTATGTTATCCTAAGTGCACATTATTATGACTTATCTGTGGTAATCCTTAACTTGTACTTATAATGTCATGTTTTACGTTCTTTTTTGATCACGATGTTATTATACTATATTATGCTTCAATGTTAATGTTCATTCTTCTAACCCATTTTTTGTAAATATCATATGTCACATCACTAACACCATGATTGGCTTTTATTATTCCATTATTGGTATTTATTACTCAACCATTTGTTATGTAGATCCCTATTATATCCCGTGTAGTTTTAAAACATAAAAATAATTTAAGTACATGTTATGGGATTTTAATATAATATTATTGTATCCCTATTTCACGTAAGGATGTTATGTATCATATAAAATAAATATGCCATGCATCATGATATTTTGATATTATATTATGTCTTTAATCATGTATTAAATCATTAATCAAGCAATATTAAATATATTGTTTATTACAGTTGGTATTTGAGCTTTTTATTGTTTTTTATTATGATTTGAAATATTTAATGAAAGATTTATAGATGGTACAAAACAGAGAAATAAATCCTTATCTATGTTAATTTATTGAGTATATTATTTCCAAGAAATAAAATATGTCTCTGGATAATACAAGAATATGAGGGTCTAGTATAGCTGAACCTAGTGATAATTACCCCATAAATGGTGCATTGGGAATTGACTAGATAATATCTTTCTGAAAAACAATCATTTTTTATTGTTCAACTATTATTACACTCTTGGGGGATTTTTTGGGTAAATTTACAATATTTTTATCAACCATTATTAAGGGAACTAAAATAACCATAAAAGTTTTTGGATTAAAAATAGAACATGGATAACATAGATTGAATCCAATAAATTCAGTGGTTAATAAATGAATATCTTTTATGACTTATCTCTTTAATTTTTATAGTTTCACATTTATATGTTTAAAAAATTAAAGATAAAAATCCATAATTATCTCTTTATATTAATCAATGGATATGAATAGGAGGAACAAATTCAACAACCAATGTGATCAGAAGTTCCCAAATGAGACTCCCAATCCAACGGGAGCTAGATTAGAGAACTTTATGACCATAAATACACAATTAAATCACATTATTAAGTGAAAAAATAATTTGGAAGAAACCCGACACCCACTATAAGATATATTAAGTTTTAATTATTAAATTTATCCAAAAAAATTATTATAATTTTAGTTTTTTCTAATAATTTAGTCAGGGAACAATGGATCAACTATATTAAAAATATCTTCTCCATCCCTTACTGCGTAGAAGAAGATAATTTATTTTATGATTTTTATCGTATGAAGGGAGAAGATGATCAATGTTGGATGATTATAAAATATATGATTCCTTATGTGTAGATCAATTAAATAGAGTGGAAAAATTACAGAAAATGTTTTTTACTAAATATTTACCTCACACTCTCCAACTCAAAATGTAGAGAAATATCTATATAATCCAGAAAAAGGGTGTCAAATCTATTAGGGTGGATGTGGAAAACATCACAAGAAATTCATGTTCATCTTGTTAATTGACCTCAATGGTAATGTTGACCACTTATTTGGTTGGAAAAGGCTATGTTTATAAAATTATTTAATTATTCAAGACATTGAAATCTATGCAAAAAATGGTAGACGTTCCCTTATTATAAAAATGGAGATCGTTGAATTTGGCATGCATCATGGGTTAGATGATAGGGAAATAATGATGGATTTTAGTTCTTGGGGTGATATAGATAAGTCTCATCAATGATGGGGAGTCAGAGACCCATATTTTTTAAAGTCTGGGAAGAATCATCATGGAGATTTCTTTATGGTTACAAGTTAATGACTTAGGTTTGGAAAGAAAGGGAATCTAGATAGAGAATTCTGGTAAGAGAAACCTAGAAATTTTAGGTAAGAAATAATTTTTTTTTTCAAACCATCGTCTTATTCATTGTTGTTTATACTATAAGTAACAGGGACACTATGTGAATCAACGCATTAATCCTAGGGTTGTTGATGATAACTACCAAAAAAATATACAAGTCCGAGATAAAAAGTGTGAGTTTTTACCTTCACAAATTTTAATGTGGATCCTAAAAAGAATGTGTTGATAGGTACACTGGCTATTTATTCAATAATACTGACCCAACTATTGGATTCTAATAATATTACTTCTTTAATTTAATGCATGATCAGTACAAATATTAAAACACTTCCATAAAACATAGAAGTTGGGCTATTTATAAAAATATAAAATGGTGTAATTAATACATCTTAAGAATATAACTCCTCCAATATACGTATTTACTATATTTTCTTTGTAAAAACAATATAAATATTTTTTAGTAGAATATTATGCTACTATGAATATGGATTGGTTATCCTGGTAAAGAGAAAATATAAATTTTATATTGAAGAATATAATCCTGAATATCATAAATCACCCACCAATTATATACAAGTTCAAGGAGTATGATGAATTTTGTATTGAATCATCATCTAAATCATTGATATTATTTCCTTATGATTATTTCTATCCATCTAAAATGATTTATACTAAATAAAATATATTCCTTGATGACATGAACATTGTAAAGGAATATGGTGACGTTTTTTTCAAGAAATTTTCACATCTTCCTCATAGTCATGAGGTTGAGTACCAAATAATTATTTTACCGAAATATTTTCTAATATTCAAGACTCTATATAGAAAGTACAGTGTTGAACTAAGATATCTAAATAATAAACTCCAGGAGATTCCAAATAAAGGGTTAATTCTTCCATGTGACTCTCCATGGGATGATTCAGTTCTCTTCATCATGAAGAATGATGGGTCAATGTACCAACACATTGACTATCAGGTGATCAAAACGAAAAAAATAATGATTAAATATATACTAACATATATTAAAGACTTGTTTAATTACCTATGTGGATCATATATTTTTTTAACTAAAGTGGATCTTCCATTGGGATATTATCTTTTAAATGTGAGGAAATATGATATCCATAAGAACAGTTTTTGTACATGGTATGAATAGTATGAGTTCATAGTGATGTCATTTAAACTAAAAATGATCTCTCTATATTAATTGTATTAATGAATAAAGTCTTTAGAAATTACCTCGATACATTTTTTTGCCTTTATAGACGATATTCTTATCTACTCTAATATAAATGGTGAACATGAGAATTATTTGTACATGATAATGAAGAAATTTTGAAAGGAAAGGTTGTATAAGATACTTAGTAAATGAAAAAAATTTACAGAGAAAATAAAATTTCTACATAATGATATAACTAAAAAATATATATCTATGTTCCATTCAAAAGAAGATGAAATTTAAGGATTGCCCAAACCTCCATCGGTGACAGAGATTCGTAGTTTCCTTAGAATATCTAATTATAATAATTTTTTTATAAAATTATCATGATTTTAAATCCAACTAACTATTAAAACATGGAAGGGGAATAAATCTGTATAGAATGATGATAATAAATAGATATTTAAATATGTGGATAATAGTATAATCATTTCTAATATTCTCACAATACCCACAAATTGGGAATGATTTGTGATATAAAGTGATGCATCTAAAAAGGGATTATTTTGTGTACTCATGAAAGAAATAAAATTTATGTACTACTCCTCTCACTAATTATTTATCCCTGGGGGTAAAAACAGATTGCATGATCTATAATTAACTACAGGGATCTTCACATTGAGGATTTGGTGAAATTATATTTATTGGGTTAACTGTGAAATATATATAGATTATAAATCCTCAAGTATATATTTAAATAAAAGGAGATATGTAAGCACCAATGAAGGTTTTAAAATCCTATTAATGATTATAATTGTTTAATACATTATCATATTGTTAAGGAGAACAAAATTAAGGTTGTATTGAGTAGAAAAGATCCTATAACCCTATCCAAGATGAGGATTAAAAGGGACCCAATATTCTTGGACATGAAATGGGTGAACATAGTGATAATAAAAGGATATTCATCCTACCTTTCAAAAATTAATTTTCTACCATCTATTCTTCAGAGTATCAAAGAGGACCAAAAAGATAGTGAGGAGTAATAGGGAAAATATGATAATATTCTAGAGTTCAACTTTTTTAATGATTGGGTTATATAGTTTGGAACATGTATTTGTGTCCTGTTAAAAGAATAAATTAAGTGGGAACTTTTTGGTAATGTGTATTGGTCATCCTTCTCTACTCATCTAAGAAACACTATAATTTATATAAATATAAATTGAAACATCTTGTGGGACAAAAATATGAGTGATATTGAGGAATTTGTATCTCAATTATTGGTATGGCATCAAGTTAAGGCTAAATGATATAATTCAAAGGTTACGATGAAAACATTTCTCATTAAATTATGAAAATGAGAAAACATAATGATATAACTCATCATAGGACTCCCTAAAACATTTAAAAGAAATAATTCCATTAGGTTGATATTCGTTCACCTTACTAATCCAAAACATTTTGATGCTTTCATGGAATATTTCACTCTTAACCTACTTGCAAAGTTATTCATAAGGGAAGTGGTCATAATGAATGGAGTACAAATATTTATTGTGTCTAATAAAGAAATGAATTTTACCTCATGGTACTAGAAAATCCTTCAGTAAGAACTAGATACAATGATGAGTCTTCGTACTACTTATCAGCCTAAGACAGATGGTCAGTCTGAGAGAGCCATTCAAACACAAAAGGATATGCTGAGATCATGTTCAATGAGATTCCATTGTTGTTGGGATCAAAAACATCCCCAAGTGGATTTATAATATATCAATTGTTTTCATTCAAGAAATGTAATTTTTGGAACCATGGTCTTCTATGGATAATTTAGAGTATGGTTTTTGTTTGTTGTCAATCAGCAGTGGAAGGTCAAAATGTGTACTCGCAAAGAGATCATACAGTTCAAGCAGACAACAGTATTGAAGGTGGCGTTGTTTCCTAGTGTTTGCCAAATTTTTGGGCCTGAAAATCGACAAATGGAGAAAAGTGTTTTTTGGAAAAGGGACTTGCGTTCCGTGTACAGGATGAAGAGGAAACTTTCGCGCCATATGTATTTCAAGATCAGAACATCGGAAAATGGAAAAGGGATAAGGGTCGTGCAAGTTTTGGGCTGGTCGCGCAAGTGACCTGTGCGCTGTGAAGAGGCTTGGGTGTCGATGCCTAGGAGGACTGGAAACTTGAGCGCCTATTGTTTTTCAATATCATAACTTCAAAATAAGGTAAAGGAAAGTTGGTCGCGCAAGTATTTGTGTAGGTCGCGCAAGTGAGTAGCGCGACAGAGGCTAGGGAGGATGAGCTGCGCGCCGGAACCTGCGCGCCGAGGGAAGACTTGGGAACCACCATGCAGGGGGTCCAGTATTCATATAAATAGAGTACCCCCTCCTCATTTGTAATGAAGTTCAAGACTTAGAGATTTTTCGAGCTCTCGTCGCGCAAGTGGTTGAGTCATGCAAGTGGTTGTTGGCTCACGTAAGTAGAGGTTGCAAGCCGATTGTTGGCTGCGCGACCAAGGCAGTTGGGGAGTTAAAGGCACAACCTCGTGCATGTTTGGTTTTGAAGGAGGCAGTTTCGTGCAAGTAGTTTTGGTGTCACCTGCGCGCCGAATTTTCACCGTGCATGTGACTTGCGCGCCAGGATTGAAACTTGTGCATCGGGCTTGGATAAGCGTGATAGGGTTGTTAAAGTTCATCTATCCTTCTGAAGTTTCACGAAAGTTGGAAGATCGTCGGGTACCCTCAGTGCAAAGTGATATTAGTATTCTGGTAAGATTTGGACTTCAACAGAGCATCTACATATGACAGAGGATGCATTCTAATGCAATGATGAAGAGACCTTCACGTCTATAAACTGAGTGGGACTTCACGTAGGGGTAGTGACCAAGGGGGAGTCAATGGGAGTGACCTAAGGGAAGCAGTGAGCTATCCCTGAACCTTTGTAAGGGGAGTGAGCCTGGAACAGAGTGATTGTGCCCAATCCTTTGTAATCCACATCTATTGAATATTAGTGGAATTTGGTACGACCGGCAACTTGTCGGCGTATGCTCCTTGGACGTAGCCCTTAGTGGTGAACCAATTAAAAAGTGTTGTGTCTTCTCTGTGCATGTGAATGTTTTCTTTCTAATAATATTCATCATATAAGTTCAACAAGTTCCTACCAATGTGGGAACAAGATCCATCAAATTAAAAGAAAAAAATTTAACCCCGATTCACCCCTCCCCTCTCAGGGTGTCCCGGGGTCCTTCAAGTGGTATCAGAGGCAGGTTGCTGGTGTTGAATCTGTCTTTTATCGTCATCAAGAATGCAATCAATGCCAGGGGAGTCCCTAAATTCGATGGAAGTAATTTATAGATCTAGAAGAATAGAATGAGATCTCATCTAAGATCTCTTGGAATGGAAGTTCTCTTTTCTACTGTTCAAGGAATACAAGTCACTGATCCAACAGGCCTGGCTATGACTGAAATAGATAGGAAAATTCTTGATGCAGATGCTAAAGCAAAAAATGCACTCACTGCAGCCCTTTATGATTAGATCTACCTAAAGGTGATGAATTTCACCTCAGAAAAATCCATGTGGGATAAACTTGAGAATATTTATGAAGGAGATATCAATGTGAAGGAGGAGAAAATGCAAGTGCTACACAATCGGTTTGAAGATCTGAAGATGCATCCAGACGAGAATGCAGACTCATTCTTAAATTGAATTACTGAAGTGGTTAGAGTAATTCAGGTTCTAGGCAAAGAAATAAAAGACATTGATATTGTAAAGAAAATATTAAGAAGACTTCCACCACCGTACAATGCAAAGGTGTCAGCCCTTGAGGAAAGAGATTTTTCCAAACTTTCTCTGGATGATCTACTGAGCGGATTGGTAGCAGATGAAATGAGAGTCAAACCAGAAGATGATACGACTCGTGTGAGCAAGGAAATGGAATTCAAGGCGATGGATAAACTGAAAATCTCAAAAGATAGTAGTAGTGTAGATGACGAAGAAAAATAAATTTTTTCTCTCATTGAAAAGATGATCCAGAAGTAAAAAAGGAAATTCAAAGGGAAGTTACCTCTCGCATGTTTTCATTGTGGAAATGTAGGGCACATTGCCTCTCAGTGCATAAGAAAGATCGATAATAAATATAGTGAAGATGAATGCTTCGAGAATCCTCGGAGAAGGTTCATCAAAAAGGGAGACTTCAAATCGGGAAATAAAATGCAAAGGAAGAGTTTTGTCAGTGAAGAGGAAGAAGATGATAATCAATTCTGTGAAGAAGAAGAACCAGAATTCAAAACTGGGAACCATGCTTCCATGATGGCCACTATTGAAAAGTCAGAAGATACTGGTGGAGAAAAATAATTGTGAACTTGTTTAGATCCTGAGATTCAACTTAAGGATTCTGTTAGTAAGATTAGGATTAAATATAAGAGTTGAAATAAGTGGAAATCAATTGTAGAAGAATAAACTGAATACATTGATCAAATTGAAGCTGAAAATGAATGAATGGAAGATTTTGTGAAGGTATAGTCTAAAATAATTGAAATCAATGATGATGTAGTGGATCTGAAGCTAATAATTGAAGAGAAGGCAAAGTCATCAATGACCTCACCTCCAGACTTGATGAAAAATCCAAGACTGTTGAGGGTCTTAAGGAGGAAGTTGTTACTATAAGGATTAAACTTGAGACTGAATCAATTCTAAAAGAATCGAGGAAGAAAATACAGTTTGGAAGATTCTCAGATGCAGAATTACTAGCAAGAGCCAAGTGTGGTTCAGATGGGGTTGGAAAAATCTTGAGTGATCAAAGACCTGCTTACATGGGAAAGAGTGGAATTGGCTGTGAGGCTGAGACATCAACTGCTGGAAGTGAAAAGATCCAAAAGAAAGATAAGATTAAAGTTTAACATGTTGAATCATTGCCTAAAGTGCTGAAAAAGTAACCCTCAATCAAAACATAAAGGAGAACTGAAAATCATCCTCAAACTTTCAGAAATGACAGATAGTCTAACTATTCTCCCAAGGAAGAATGTATGAGGAGAAATTCAAGTGAGAAGACATTTCCTCCCATGAAGTGTCAGTTTTGTGGTTATCTGGGCCATACCTTGTCTTATTGCGAAGTGGAAAGAATCTATCTGAATGGAGGAGATATAGAATTTCAACAAAGTAGAACAAATTTGTATCCTAATTCTTATAGAAGAAACAATTTCTATGGATATTGTTATCATTGTTCTAACTTTGGTCATAAGGCTGCTAATTGCAGGCAGAGAAGGGACATGGACACCGCATACCGATGTTCAAGACAAGTCAAGTCTCATCAGCAAGACTGTGTTGCTCTTTCAAATAGGTTTTCTCCTCTCAAAGAAGTTTTTGAGTATGAAGAACCTGGGTATGCGGAAGAGATAATTGAAAGGCCATAAGTAATATATACTCAATCCAATGTCTCATGGAAGGAAGGGAAGAAGATTGAGAAATCCAACCTTATAGAGGTGACCCTCAAAGCTACAAAGAACAACATTACCTGGATTCTGGATAGCAGTTGTTTATCTCATATGACAAGTAATTCCGACCTGCTAACAGATATAAAAATGAAGGTTGATGGAACAGTATGATTTGGTAATGATGGAGCTCTGAAAATCAAAGGTAGTGGAAGTACCGAATTAGCAAATAGAGAACTAAAGAAGACTGAAGTCTTTTATGTAGATGGACTACGTCATAATCTCCTCAGCGTGAGTCAACTCTGTGACTCGAGACTTATAGTTACTTTTAATCAGAAAGGTTGCACTATCATGTGAAAGACAGGCAATTCACTTATGAAGGGATGCAGAATAGAAGGCAACTTGTATCAGGTTGATAGTGAAGAAAATCTCTATTATATGACTGTTGAAGAATAAAACAATTTGTGGCATCGGAGACTAGGACACATCAATCCACAAGACAGGGAGAAAATATCAAAATTGAGAATTGTCATGGACATTCCCAACCAGATGCATGATGGTGAAAAATCTTCTGATTCTTGCATTCGTGGGAAGCTCGTCTGCAGTTCATATGGGCCAAAGAAGAAAAGGAAATATCACCTTCTTTATCTGATTCATACAGATGTGTGTGGGCCAATAAATGTGGCTGTAACTCATGGAGAAAGGTACTTTGTCCTTTTCATAGATGATTACAGTAGAATGGCATGTGTGATGGTCATTCAGAGGAAACGACAAGTCCTTGACTGCATGAAAACATATCGGGGAATCACCGAAAATGATACTGGATGTAAAATCAAAGTGTTGAGATCAGAAAATGGAGGAGAATACACATCCATTGAATTTGAAAATTATATGAAGAATCATGGGATACAGCATGAGGTAGCTGCTCTGGGAACTCCACAACAAAATTGTAACAGCCCGAGATTTTATGAAAAATATTCTTTTTTATTTCACTAATGTCTTGTGTTGTACGCTACACCAAAAGGAGCTTGCACAACACGCATCCTTGACTTGCCTTGCATTACACGCAATCGCGACCTTCCTCGATAGCGTGTGTAGTACGCAATACCGAGTTTCACTAAACAACGATATGCTATTAAAATATTATTATAACTAGACATTATGAATAGTAATAACCACCTTTTAAAATTTTAGAAATTTTACCTCTCAAAATGGACTTCATTTTTGGATTCGGAGTATCGAATTTAGCCTAAGGTAAAATTTTGGTACTTTACGGATAACTTTCATATTCTGATGAATAGTGAAAATTACTAAATTATAATTAAAAAAAACTTTTTTAATCAAAATAATTAATAGTGATAAATTATTAATTTGAGTTGTTTTAAAGTATATTTAGAATATATTTTTACAATTTAATACAATATTGGTCATTGGATGTAATTTCACATTTAAACCAGACATAATCAACTGTCAATCTTTTGATAGATATTGTTTCTTAAAAACACACTATTTGTTTTAACAGCGGGATTTAATTATAAAATTAATTAATGCAATTTCTATGTTATGAATTTGGTAAAATAGACTTCATTTTTGAATTCAGAATATGAAATATAGCTTAGGATGAAATTTTGGCATTTTTCTGAAAAACTTCAATTTTTGATGAATAGTGAAACTACTAAGTGGTAGTTAAAAAACAGAATTTTTCATAAATCATAATTTTACCGCTTCTGTGAATGGAATTTCAAAAATCCGAGAGACACGATTGATGTCAGTAAGTAAAATTTGGTTCAATGAGATGAAAATAATTTTTGGTGAATAGTAACTTTTTATTTTTTTTTACCACGGTTAATAGTAAATAGGGTAACTAAGGGTAAATATGATATTACTATTACCCTAACAAATGTCCTAATTCTATTGGATAAGTTTAATTCGACCAAAAACAACCTTATGAATATAATATGACCATTTAGGTCCACGTGGATTAGATTATGACATTTAATATTATTTTATTTAATGAATAGTTAAAATAGTTAAAATCAAAGTTTAATAACTAAAACATTTTTAATATGGGGTTATACAAAAGATAAATTCAACTATAAATATTAATTAGAAAGCGAAAAAGATTTCCTACATAAGTATATTTTATTTATAATTTTTAGACTTTAAATAAATTAATTTATTTATGACACAACGATGATGCAGTAATTACCCTTTTAAGGAAATATTAACATAATTGATGTTATAAATGCACAAATGAATGTAATTTGAGACTTTTTATGAATTCCACTAATTTTCTAGGTTACTATGATATATTATTGTTGATTTAATCAACTTGGTTCGAACATATAATTCGGTTATGACTTTCACAAAAATCATATATCAAATAGTGTCAAAATTGACACAAAATAGTTTTTAAATCAAATATTATATTATTAATTGTTATTTTATTCCTAAAAATCTAAGGTTCGGCCAAATGACTTAGATAAGGATATATATATTAATAATAAACAATTTGGGGTTCGTTTGGCATGTTATAGTAAGTGTATTAACCATATAGTGAAAGAAAACAAAAAGACACGGTAAAAGTTAAATTATTTAACTTAGAGTTAAATCTAATTGATAAGGTTAAAATAATACCCTAAACTTGTCTAAATCCTATTGGATGATAGGATTTCGACCCATCCCCACATTAGCTTCGAAATAAGACCCTTTGGAACCATTATATACCGATTTTGACTTTAATATAAAATAATATTTTGAGATATTCCTAATGTGCCCGTCTCCTCCCTTATAAAAGGGTACCTCCTCCCCCTCCTCCTCACACCAATTTGAGCACTCAAGCTCGGCCAACCCCTGCCAAAATACCTTCTCCACTTCCCTAGCAACATCCTAGAGGTTCTGGTCTTCCTCAAAGACCAATTTTAGTGCCCTAAGAGGAGGTCTCAAAGAGGCGCTTCAAAGAAGAGGTAATTACCGTTACCAATTCTTTCATCTTTATTTCTTCTTCCACTTCTTCTTCTTAAGTTGTTTCATTATGAAGTAATAACATAAGTATAACTCATATACTGATATGTTATTATAATTATGAAACAACCATATTTCACCATCTATCCATCCTACGGAAAAAGAAATCACCGCGCGTGCGTACGTACGGAATACCGTCTCCACGCCGTGGTGTAATCTATTTTCCACCATCACCATACAAGGATGAGTATAATGGTGTAATGAGTAACTATATATGATTATTATAGAGTGATATTGATACTGAAATAGTATACATACACTTCAACACAATTTCACGACCATGGGAAAGATATCATCGCTCGTGCGTACGTACGGACTACCGTCTCCACGACGCGATGAGATTCATTCTCAATGATTAACCATTCATGAATGATTATAAAGTATATATAATATGTACTAATGAAATATATGACATAATAATGATACTGGATTTATTTATATATTTATATGTATGTCATCTACTTAATTCCATTCAATTCAATAAGGAAACGAAAACAGCGTTCATGCGTATGTACGGACTACCGTCTCCATGAACAGTGTATTTCTTTCCCTTTAATGATTTATTATATATATGTATATCCTGAATATATATATATATAAATCATGTTTTATGTTCTGGAATTAAGTAATCATGATCTAAGTAATCATATGAATAATTACAAGTCAAAACACGGATGACAAATGAAACAATTTTACCCAAAACGCTCTTTAACATGGAATTTACAAAAGAACGGGTAATATAATGTCATAAGTGAACCATATATGATATCATAACAATTAATATGATTCTGTAATAAGTCAATAACATTATTTAAACCATTATACAGGAGCTTCGGACACGTACAAAGAAAATCGGACCTAAGGTAAGGGAAATATCACATTCTCATTTTTATCCGAGATTGTTTATACTTTAGTATTTACTAGGGTGTATTTTATTATCCACATACATTTTTCCTAAATGTGTAATATTATTTCCATCCTTATACAATAGTTTATATCCAATTTTACCCTTTGGTAAGTTTTTGTAAATGATATGAAAGGAATCTTTTGTCGTTTTTCGTACAAGGTACTTTTTGACTTTTCCGACAAAAGTACGAAGAATGTTTTTTTTAACTTATACGGAAAGAATGGATTTTTAAAATAGTATTTCCAAGAAGATTCCTTTACAAGTTTTCAAGTTTATTTTTAATCAAATTCTTTTAGTTTAAAATTTTATGACATGTTAAGAAAGGAAAAGTATTTTTGAAGTAGAAAGGATATTTTCCTCAAGAATGAAGTTCAAGTATTTTATCAAAATTATTTTCCATCTAAGATAATAAAAGGGTTCTGTTTTTATCCCTATTATTAAATGGATTTGATTATGTTGTGATGGAAACATTTTTATGAATTCCTTTATCTTATATGAATTGTTTTATGATGTCATGTTGTTTAAGAATCCCATTTTATTTCATGGGTTATGCTATGATGTATGGTTTATGATTTTGTGGCACACATAAGAATGGTATCATTATGAGATGGGTGGGACCTATATCTCCCTCCAATTCATTGGGTAAAGATTTTATATCTCATTAGATAGACATGGCTGAAATGGTAGGTTATACCGGTTCAGTGAAACAGGACTGAAACGAGGGTTACTCGATTCAGAAAGGGACTTTGTCCACTAAGATAGTCTTGTCAATGAGTCTTGACTAACAAGAAATGATTCTCTATGATTATGTGTGTATGCCAAAATGTTTCATGTTTTAAGTTATGATTATTTTGATTACATTTCACTACCATGATTTATCCCATGTTATGGAATTATGATCTCTTTTGCAGGTTAAGATTTCCAAAAGATATGTTCTTATGAATATGATGTGATTGTTATTTTTTTTTTACCCTTACTGAGCATTTGAGCTCAGCCTTTTATGTTTTCTTTTCCCCAGGATATAAAGAAAGGTTTTAGGTAAAAGAAAAGGGATATCTTTATGGGAGATATTGAAGACCTTTCACCATGATTAGAAGATTACGTTCCGAGTTTCCAATGACACTAAACTATTACGATCCTTGTGTGTGTGTTTTTTTGTTATGTACTAAGTATTCCGCAAATGTAATGTAATGTCCTTGTACGTCAAGATACGGGTCTCTACAGTTGGTATCAGAGGAAAGGTTTAGTCAACCTTTGGAAACTAGGATGCGAAAACGTTAGTGAGATCCCTAGAGATATTTCTACGGTATGTCTAGGGATGTCCCTAAGATTAAGTATACGTATAGGTTATAGTACTAGAACTACGCTAACGATCATAGAATTAAACCTAAGATGTTAGATATTGAAGGTACTCCCCCTTTATAATGTTGTTTTCTCTAGAATGATATTTTCCTCTCACAAGATTCTTTTTGTGTTTTAGTTAATGGAGGGAACCAGAAAGAATTCGGTTAACATTGAATCCAATGGAAAAATTGGTGACTATAAGCAACAAAATTGTGTAATTCCTAGAGAGAAAGATATTGCGATTATGCCGAATCAGTCATCGCGATATATGATTAACAAGGTGAAATTTAGTGGTATGCCTAATTCATCAAATAAGAGGAAGATAAACTATTATTCATGTTCGCATGTTAAGGAGCATAAAGAAAGAAAGATTGAGATTTCTAAAGAAGGGAAGAAGAACTTTGAGGAATACCTCAAATGGAGGGACCGATGTTATCTGTGTGGAGAAAAGGGACATAGAGTGACAGACTGTTATGGAGTTCAATGTCTTATTTGCGGAGAACATGGGCATTACCCAACTCAATGCCCTGACCTAAAAAGTTACTTCTAAATCAAGGAAGGACTTATTCCAGGACAATCATTGAAGTGGATGGACTAAAGTGTTTATGTATTGGTATTCAAGAATAATGTTGTTGAGGTACTTTTATGGTGTATTGAAATATTTATGTATTGTTGTATTGTGATTTTCAGTAATTTTAAGGTACTGGTAACCAGGAAAAGTTATTAAAATATTTTGGAAAGTAGATGATATGCGCATAATGAAGGGATAAGGAGAAAATGAAATGTTTGACATTATTCATGAGCTCATGATTGATATAAGGACTAAGTGATATCATGGTTTGAGTATATATAATTTTGAGGATTTTGGTATGTGGAAGGTGTTAACTTTTAACTACAATCATGTTTTCACTAAGGTTCAATGGGTATTCAAGAAAATACTTGATTAAGGCCTTTGAATGTTTGGAATGTGACCAACAAGACATATCTTATGATATATGGGGATCGACGATGGTGTTAAATCTATGGTAATCATTTTCACTATGTTATGAGAGTGGACTGCAGTATTATGGATAACCCTAAAGATTAGAATGGATTATGTTGGACATAAGTTAGTATTGTATAAGGATATAAGTTTTCACGATATTATTGATGGGATGTTATAGTAATATAGTTTTAGAAAAAGGACAACCTGCAGGACGGGCGACAGCCCATCGCTTCGGACAAGGCTGTGGGAATCGAACCCACAACCGAAGTGCGACTGGCCTTTATCGCCTACCACTGGCCTACAGGAAGTCCCTATTTAGTATAAACTAGTTTTATTATATTATGCAGTATGATATATGAAGTATAAGTCCATTTTAGGAACCATATGTGATTAATCTCACTATAGATCGACTTATGTATATAATTTTTGCTAACCTTTTGTTTGAGACAGATGGAATGACCCGTCATTCTATCACATGATCTGCTAACACTTCACGAATAACAAATTCAACTTCATTTATTTAAGAGATGAAGTGGAAATTGTTCAAGGCATGAACAACAGTGAGATTGTACCAAAATAAAGAAAGTATTTATTCTAATTCAAATTTTCAACTTTAGGGAAATGATCTTGAAAACCAAAAATGTTGGCCTAGTGATCTTATACCTGATGAATCAGATGGTACCTTAGATCGTCACAAATTTATGGATTTGTGATTACTGGATTTTCCATAGCCATGTTCTCTACCACTCTCCATCAGAACATGATGGTTAGATTTCTCTTCCATATCCATATTTTCACCTATGTGGAAACCCAGTGATTAGTTTATTTGGGTAATCGTTACATTTCATACTTTAGTTTTTAAATCCAAGTTTTGGTATTCCTTTTTACGATGTGGGTTTCTATTAAAAAAACTTTCGAATAGTAAACCATTTATAACCCCGACGAATTTCGAGGGCGAAATTCATTTTAAGGGGGGTAGAATGTAACAGCCCGAGATTTTATGAAAAATATTCTTTTTTATTTCACTAATGTCTTGTGTTGTACACTACACCAAAAGGAGCTTGCACAACATGCATCCTTGACTTGCCTTGCATTACACGCAATCGCGACCTTCCTCGATAGCGTGTGTAGTACGCAATACCGAGTTTCACTAAACAACGATATGCTATTAAAATATTATTATAACTATCCATTATGAATAGTAATAACCACCTTTTAAAATTTTAGAAATTTTAGCTCTCAAAATGGACTTCCTTTTTGGATTCGGAGTATCGAATTTATCCTAAGGTGAAATTTTGGTACTTTTCGGATAACTTTCATATTCTGATGAATAGTGAAAATTACTAAATTATAATTAAAAACGAATTTTTTAATAAAAATAATTAATAGTGATAAATTATTAATTTGAGTTGTTTTAAAGTATATTTAGAATATATTTTTACAATTTAATACAATATTGGTCATTGGATGTAATTTCACATTTAAACCAGACATAATCAAGTGTCAATCTTTTGATAGATATTGTTTCTTAAAAACACGCTATTTGTTTTAACAACGGGATTTAATTATAAAATTAATTAATGAAATTTTTATGTTATGAATTTGGTAAAATAGACTTCATTTTTGAATTCGGAATATGAAATATAGCTTAGGATAAAATTTTGGCATTTTTCTGAAAAACTTCAATTTTTGATGAATAGTGAAACTACTAAGTGGTAGTTAAAAAACAGAATTTTTCATAAAACATAATTTTACCGCTTCTGTGAATGGAATTTCAAAAATCCGAGAGACATGATTGATGTCAGTAAGTAAAATTTGGTTCAATGAGATGAAAATAATTTTTGGTGAATAGTAACTTTTTATTTTTTTTACCACGGTTAATAGTAAATAGGGTAACTAAGGTTAAATATGATATTACTATTACCATAACACATGTCCTAATTCTATTGGATAAGTGTAATTCGACCAAAAACAACCTTATGAATATAATATGACCATTTAGGTCCACTTGGATTAGATTATGACATTTAATACTATTTTATTTAATGAATAGTTAAATAGTTAAAATCAAAGTTGAATAACTAAAACATTTTTAATATTGGGTTATACATAAGATAAATTCAACTATAAATATTCATTAGAAATCTAAAAAGATTTCATACATAATGATATTTTATTTATAATTTTTAGACTTTAAATAAATTAATTTATTTATGACACAACGATGATGCAGTAATTACCCTTTTAAGGAAATATTAACATAATTGATGTTATAAATGCTCAAATGAATGTAATTTGAGACTTTTTATGAATTAAACTAATTGTCTAGGTTACTATGATATATTAGTGTTGATTTAATCAACTTGGTTCGAACATATAATTCTGTTATGACTTTCACAAAAATCATATATCAAATAGTGTCAAAATTGACACAAAATAGTTTTTAAATCAAATATTATATTATTAATTGTTATTTTATTCCTAAAAATCTATGGTTCGGCCAAATGAATTAGATAAGGATATATATATTAATAATAAACAATTTGGGGTTCGTTTGGCATGTTATAGTAAGTGTATTAACCATAGAGTGAAAGAAAACAAAAAGACACGGTAAAAGTTAAATTATTTAACTTAGAGTTAAATCTAATTGATAAGGTTAAAATAATACCCTAATCTTGTCTAAATCCTATTTGATGATAGGATTTAGACCCATCCCCACATTAGATTCTAAATAAGACCCTTCGGAATCATTATAAACCGATTTTGACTTTAATATAAAATAATATTTTGAGATATTCCTAAGGTGCCCCTCTCCTCCCTTATAAAAGGGTACCTCCTCCCCCTCCTCCTCACACCAATTTGAGCACTCATGCTCGTCCAAACCCTGCCAAAATCCCTTATCCACTTCCCTAGAAACATCCTATAGGTTCTGGTCTTCCTCAAAGACCAATTTTAGTGCCCTAAGAGGAGGTCTCAAAGAGGCGCTTCAAAGAAGAGGTAATTACCGTTACCAATTCTTTCATCTTTATTTCTTCTTCCACTTCTTCTTCTTAAGTTGTTTCATTATGAAGTAATAACATCAGTATCACTCATATACTGATATGTTATTATAAGTATGAAACAACCCTATTTCACCATCTATCCATCCTACGGAAAAAGAAATCACCGCGCGTGCGTACGTACGGAATACCGTCTCCACGCCGTGGTGTAATCTATTTTCCACCATCACCTAACAAGGATGAGTATAATGGTGTAATGAGTAACTATATATGATTATTATAGAGTGATATTGATACTGAAATAGTATACATACACTTCAACACAATTTCATGACCAGGGGAACGATATCACCGCTCGTGCGTACGTACGGACTACCGTCTCCACGACGCGATGAGATTCATTCTCAATGATTAACCATTCATGAATGATTATAAAGTATATATAATATGTACTAATGAAATATATGACATAATAATGATACTGGATTTATTTATATATTTATATGTATGTCATCTACTTAATTCCATTCAATTCAATAAGGAAACGAAAACAGCGTTCATGCATACGTACGGACTACCGTCTCCATGAACGGTGTATTTATTTCCCATTAATGATTTATTATATATATGTATATCCTGAATATATATATATATATAAATCATGTTTTATGTTCTGGAATTAAGTAATCATGATCTAATTAATCATATGAATAATTACAAGTCAAAACACGGACGACAAATGAAACGATTTTACCCAAAACGCTCTTTAACATGGAATTTACAAAAGAACGGGTAATATAAAGTCATAAGTGAACCATATATGATATCATAACAATTAATATGATTCTGTAATAATTCAATAACATTATTTAAACCATTATACAGGAGCTTCAGACACGTACAAAGCAAATCGGACCTAAGGTAAGGGAAATATCACAATCTCATTTTTATCTGAGATTGTTTATACTTTAGTATTTAGTAGGGTGTATTTTATTATCCACATCCATTTTTCCTCAATGTGTAATATTATTTCCATCCTTATACAATAGTTTATATCCAATTTTACCATTCGGTAAGTTTTTTTAAAAGATATGAAAGGAATCTTTTGTCGTTTTTCGTACAAGGTACTTTTTGACTTTTCCGACAAAAGTACGAAGAATGTTTTTTTTAACTTATATGGAAAGAATGGATTTTTAAAACAGTATTTCCAAGAAGCTTACTTTACAAGTTTTCAAGTTTATTTTTAATCAACTTCTTTTAGTTTAAAATTGTATGACATGTTAAGAAATGAAAAGTATTTTTGAAGTAGAAAGGATATTTTCCTCAAGAATGAAGTTCAAGTATTTTATCAAAATTATTTTCCATCTAAGATAATAAAAGGGTTCTGTTTTTATACCTATTATTACATGGATGTGATTATGTTGTGATGGAAACATTTTTATGAATTCCTTTATCTTATATGAATTGTTTTATGATGTCATGTTGTTTAAGAATCCCATTTTATTTCATGGGTTATGCTATGATGTATGGTTTATGATTTTGTGGCACACATAAGAATGGTATCATTATGAGATGGGTGGGACCTATATCTCCCTCCAATGCATTGGGTAAAGATTTTATATCTCATGAGATAGAAATGGCTGAAATGGTAGGTTATACCGGTTCAGTGAAACAGGACTGAAACGAGGGTTACTCGATTCAGAAAGGGACTTTGTCCACTAAGATAGTCTTGGCAATGAGTCTTGACTAACAAGAAATGATTCTCTATGATTATGTGTGTATGACACAATGTTTCATGTTTTAATTTATGATTATTTTGATTACATTTCACTACCATGATTTATCCCATGTTATGGAATTATGATCTCTTTTGCCGGTTAAGATTTCCAAAAGATATGTTCTTATGAATATGATGTGATTGTTATTTTTTTTTTACCCTTACTGAGCATTTGAGCTCAGCCTTTTATGTTTTATTTTCCCCAGGATATAAAGAAAGGTTTTAGGTAAAAGAAAAGGAATATCTTTATGGGAGATATTGAATACCTTTCACCATGATTAGAAGATTACGTTCCGAGTTTCCAAAGACACTAAACTATTACGATCCGTGTGTGTGTGTATTTTGTTATGTATTAAGTATTCCGCAAATGTAATGTAATGTCCATGTACGTCAAGATACGGGTCTCTACAAAAATGGAGTTGCTGAATGTAGGAATCAGTAGGTGAACAACATGGCACGAACTATGTTGATTGAGAGTCGTATTCCAATAAATTACTGGAAAGAGGCTGTTCAAGCTGCAGTGTACATTCCTAACCGAACAGGACTTTATATGGGTGAGATGAAGACACCATATGAATTGTGCCATGGACGGAAGCCCTCTTTAAAACACATTCATGTCTTTGGAAGTAAATGCTTTATCAGGAACAAAGAAGTAAATCAAGGGAAGTATGGCAACAATGCAGATGAAGAAATTTTCCTCGGTTACTCGATGAACAGCAAAGCCTACAAGTGTTTCAACAAGCATTTAGGAAGGATTGTTGAAAGCAGTGATTTTAAGATAATTGAAGAGAAAACCACAAATGCTTCAAGGACATCATATGCTGATGTGATAGAAATCCATGAAGAAAGTGAACGTGATGAAAATACAAATGCAGAAATAGAAGAATCTGTACAAAACACTCTGCAGTCACATCATTATATTGACTCAGAAGAAGAATCAGAAGAAGAAACTGTGGCTGAAGAGAATGCAACAGAACCTCGAAGTGGAAATCGAAGAGCTGAGTATATATCTTCCAAAAAGACCTGCACTCAACTATTATGGATGAAGAAAAAGTTAACAGATATTGGTGATGAGGTAAAGAAACCAAGGGTGATTTACTGTGATAACAAGAGCGCAATTGATCTTACGAAAAATCATGTTCAGCATTCCCGTACGAAACATATTGAAATCAAGTATCACTTTATCAAAGAAAAAGTTGAACAAGGGGTGATTAGAGTGGATCATGTGGGAACTGATGAGCAAGTGGCCGATATCCTAACCAAGCCACTGTCCACAGCTTTGTTTCAGAAGCATCGGTTGAACCACGTTGTTCAGCCACCTCCCAGTGCATAAGGAGGTTATGCAATAACCCTCTCCCCATTTTTGATAACAGTTTTTATCTGTTTATGGCTATGATGCAGGTTTCTGGGGGAGATACTATCCCGGGGGAGTATGGTTTTAGGTGAATGTTGAACAAATTACTGGTCTTTGGATTTATTGTTAATGTGGGAGAAAGGAATAAATTCAGGCAAGTAATGCTTCTGTGATGAGAATAATTAGAAGGTAAACATTGGAAGTAATGATTCTGTGATGAGAAGAATGAGAAGGAAAACATTGGAACCCAATTAAATCTTCCTCTCTTTTTTTATACACTGATAATTTCTCACGTAGACTTAGAGTGTTGGCTGATTTGATTCTTGCATTTTTTTTGTTTTCACATGGATGGGGATCTGTTGAATTTATTTTCTGATTGCAAACCAACCCAAAGGGGGAGATTATTGGAACCATGGTCTTCTATGCATAATTTGGATTATGGTTTGTGTTTTTTGTCAATCAACAGTGGAAGTTCAGAATGTGTACCCGCAAAGAGATCATACAGTTCAAGAAGACAACAATATTGAAGGTGGCACCGTTTACCAGTGTTTTCCTAATTTTTGGGTCTGAAAATCAAAAAATGGATAAAAGTGTTTTTGGAAAAGTGACTTGTGCACCGTGTACTGGATGAAGAGGAAAATTTCACACCATATGTTTTTCAAGATCAGAACATCGGATAACGGCAAAGGGATAAGGGTTGCGCAAGTTTTGGACTGGTCGCGCAAGTGACCTGCACGCCGTGAAGAGACTTCGGCACCGATGCCTAGGAGGACTAGAAACTGGAGCGCCTATTGTTTTTCAATATCATAACTTTAAATTATGGTAAATTAAATAAGGTCGTGTAAGTATTTGTGTAGGTCACGCAAGTGAGTAGCGCAACAGAGGCTAGGGAGGATGAGTTGCACGCCAGAACCTGCGCGTCGAGGGAAGACTTGCGCGCCACTTAGCAGGGGGTCCAGTTTGCCTATAAATAGAGGACCCCCATACTCATTTTTAATGAAGTTCAAGACTTAGATATTTTTCAAGCTCTCGTTGCGCAAGTGGTTGAGTCGCGCAAGTGGTTGTTGGGTCGTGCAAGTGGAGGTTTCATGACGATTGTTGGCTACGCGACCAAGGTAGTTGGGGAGTTAAAGGTGCAACATCGCGCAAGTTTGGTGTTGAAGGAGGCAGTGTCGTGCAAGTAGTTTTGGTGTCACCTGCGCACCGAATTTGCACCACTCCAGTGAATTGCGCTCCAGGATTGAAACTTGCACGCCAGGCTTGGATAAGCACCCCAGGGTTGTTAAAGTTCATTTATCCTTCTGAAGTTGCACGAAAGCTGGAAGATCGCCTGGTACCCTCAGTGCAAAGTGATATTAGCCTTCTGGTAAGAGTTAGACTTCAACAGAGCATCTACATACGACATAGGATTCATTATTATGCAATGATGAAGAGACCTTCACATCTATAAACTGAGTGGGACTTCACCTAAGGGTAGTGAGCCAGGGGAGTCAACAGGAGTGACATGAGGGAAGCAGTGAGCTATCCCTGAACATTTGTAAGGGAAGTGAGCCCGGGACAGAGTGATTGTTCCCGAACCATTGTAATCCACATCTAGTGAAGATTAGTGGAATTTGGTACGACCGACAACTTGTCGGCGTATGATCCTTGGACGTATCCCTTAATGGTGAACCACGTAAATAGTGTTGTGTCTTCTCTGTGCATGTGAATGTTTGAATTCCGATCATATTCATCATACAGGTTCAACAAGTTCCTGCCAACGTGCGAACAAGATCCACCACATTAAAAGAAAAATTTGTCACCCTGATTCACCCCTCCCCTCTCAGGGTGTCCCGGGGTCCTTCAGTAATAACACCTTATTAGGATTTACTTGGGAAGAGTTTTTAGACTCAAAAATTCTAGTATGGATTTAGAAACAAAATTTTTAATGGAACTGATATTATACATGAAATAATAGATAATGATCAAACCATTAAATGACATATAAATCTACCCAAAGTTGATAGAAAATCGATACAGACACTCATCAAAGAGGGATTCAATATAAGGTTGGAGATAATATGTCCCTTTATATATCTCTTTTTTAGAAATTCATGAGGTTAGAGAAGATAGAAAATATTATTCCAATATACATTAGCCCCTTTTAGATCCATGATCTTATTGAATATGTGTTCAATCGTATATAAATACCACCAGACCTGTCCCATGTACAAGATTTGTTCCATGTATCCTTCTTGAGGAAGTACATACAGAGCCCCTTATATGTTCTGTATATTGAGGTGAAACCCTTAGAGAATGATATTTGATATGATAAGTAGCTGATGAAGATCTTGGATCATAGAGACAATGTTCTATAAAATAGAAAACCTCACATGGTCAATCTATTGTGGTGGAACCATATGTTTGAGGAAGAAACATGGAACACATAGGAAGTGATGAAACATAAGTACAATCTATAGTCATATTTAATGAAATTTAATGTTGAAGGAGAAATTTTAAATTTGGGGAAGAATGTAATGGTCCAATATTTTATAAATTAACTTCTCGTATTATTGAGTAAATTCTTTATAATTAAAGAAAATGTGTTCACTATATTGGATATTTTTTACTGATATAAATTATTTCCAATCCAATTTAAAATTCTATTAAAAATAATAATTGTTGATAATATAATCATTTTATAGTTTCCATTATGATTATTATATGAAGGGTTGTGATAAAATTCAATTGACATTGATAAAAGAAGTAACAGCTTTGACCAATAGGATCACTCCCTATGAAGACAACTTATCAGATCTTCTAAGGGATATATAATCACTAGGATTTTCCCTTAACCAATCCCAATTTTAAATTCAAAAACATTATATTGAATGAAACCATTCATTAAATAAGTGAAAGATTCTCAAGATCATGAACCAAAATATGTTCACTGAACCATCCTAAGATAGTGACACCATTACACACCTTACCCTTCATGTTCATACTAGCTTAATAAGGGGTAATGTATCTAGACCCCAATAGTGTGAATTTAAATGTTTTTATTTTATTTAAAATGATGATATTTATCCCATTTTATTATTACTTTATCAACTATTATATAATGTGTATGGTTAGAATTATATTATTATAATAAGAAATTAATATTGTATTTAAGGTTAATATCTTGTTTCAATAAAGAAACATTTAATTAATTCATAAATATTATAAATATAAAATATATTTATAAAATATCTTAATAGATAATAACTACGTTGAAATAAATGATACTATAATTTAATTAAGTCTAATGTAATTATTATTTTGTTTAGAAAGTTGATAATATCGTAAAAACAGTATTTTACAGTAAATAATTTTTTTATTTAAAAGTGAAAATTACCATATTTAAAAAAATTATTCTCATAAAATAAATATTAATTCTTAAATAAACAAGTATAATTTCACCAATGGTGAATGTTTCATAATTATATTAGAATGTCATGTTTTTTTGTAAGAATTAAATATGGTATAAATTTACAAAATGTGTTATGACATCATAATATCCCAAAAGAAATATATTAAATTCTTTAAAATTAAACTTATAATAAATATATTTTTCTCCTTTCAAATATTTTTTTGAAGTTATTTTATTAAATTTATTATCCTTTAATGAACCCCCTAAAACCTTTCTAATATTTTGAGGTCTTAAAAACAATTCTATATATATCTGACTCACTTATACATAACCAAATATATTATTTTAATATGTGCATTTCATTGCCTTAAAAAATATTTAAAACTAATTCCATTTGGTATAAAATACAAGAAAAGTATCCTATTTTTTTTGTTCTGATAATTTCATCACATATAGTTCAAATCCAATTTTTAAAAATATAACAAAACCCCTCTCATATTCTACAAATACCAACCCAACCTCCCAGTGCAATTGAATCAAAACCTGTTGAGAAAAAATTAAATCTCCATGTTCCTTTATATATCCCTCCAAAGGTTTTTACAATCCATTAAATAGTTCTACCCAAACATTTAGAAGCTCCCACTCAAGGTAAGGGTAGTATCCCCTACTCTTTATTAATGAAATTTCTTTGAGTTGTGTCTTATTATTTAATATTTTATTTTTGTAATATTATTTTTAAACATCCCTATAATTTACTTATGATTACCATGTAATGATTTATCACATAACACTCTCATTAAATCTTTCCAAAGGCAGTATATATAGATGTTATGTTTCCAAAATTATCTCAAGATTTTCCATTTTAAAAATTTGTGCTATGTATACACATCCCCAATTCTACTCAATGTTATTAACCGAGATGTTCCTATCTTTCATTAAAGGGGGAATCCCAAGTATGAAACCCAAAATCCTTAACAATTGGATTCAATGTGAGGAAATACATCATTATATTTTATTATCTACGTGGCACACAATTTCATGTGGATGATATGAATTTGACGAGTGTTCCTGGAATCATATTTCTCTCAAATGCATTAGGTAATGTTTTTAACTAATTAGATGTCATGTATAGTGAATGAGATGTTATCCTAAGAACACAATTTTATGAAGTATTACTGGTTAGCCATTACTTATTCTTAGAAGTCATAATTTATGTCCTTTCAACATTCCTATGTCACCTTAATGTTATCATTTTTATATCACGATGCATTGTTGATGTTTATGATTCTCACCCATTTTATGTGACCATGATAAAAAATTTTACTAACATGTTTAAATTTCATCATGTGTAGTTCTGATTATTCCCATTCAAGGATTTATTGTTCACCCATTTCTTATGTACTTTCCCAGGTTATCTCATATAGTTTAAGACAATCAAAGTAATATGTGGGATGTTATTGGATTTCCAAACAATATCATTATATCCCTATTTCATGTTAAGGTTAATCACCCAATGAAATGAGGGATTTCAATCTTTTGGGATTTTATTATGCATTTCTTAATGAAATAAATAATGAATGAAGCTTTATTAATGATATGGGTTGCACTGGGAGTTTTTCTACATGGGGGGCTCTCACTCAACCATAAAAGTGATTATTTGAACAGATAAACACATGTAATTAGAGGATTATAATAGAAGATCCTAAATAAAAAAAAAGATCCCAAAATTTTAGTAATGTATAAATTATCTTTTCTTACAATATTAACATCCATTTCATTATAAAAACAAGAGGGTTCAGGTTCTAACATTGATGCACCTAATGGTAATTTTCTTCAAAAATGATATTAATTGAAACTCTTGAGTGATATAATTTGGTTAATTAAAATTATTTTTAAGAATAGTTATTAATTACTAAAGGTGATTTTTTTATGTAATTTTTTACTAGTTATGCTAGAAAACCAAATATGTTTATAACCATGGATAACCTAGATTGAATCCTAGTGACTCTGATCTTTTATTTTAGGTATCATTGGATAAGGAACCATATGATTAATTTTCTCTAAATTTATGGGTTATTATTATAATTATTTTAGTAATAGTATTTTATTAGATAATTTATAATAAAGAAGAATATGTGAATTTTATATCTCTAGAAACCAAAAATACATATTTCAAGCTAGGGAGACATATTTGGAAAAGTAAAAAAATCATTAAAAACCTTTATTATCAAGGAAAATATAAATTTTGTAATGTTATATAAGGTAATAAGGTTCATATCTCATTATAAAAATTTTCATGAGTAATGAATATCTTATGTAAACCCTTTTATATTTTCACAATTTAATGATATATAAAATATGGAGGATGAATTTTATCGAAGGGGTTATTGTGACACCCAATAATTTTATTAAATGTAATTTTTTTAATAAATTCCATATTAAATAACTTATCCAAAAATAGTAGAACTTCTAAAATTACATTATATTTAAGAATATTAGATGAACATTAATACATCATGGGAATAAAATATAAAATATCATTGAGAAATTTACAAAAGGAGTAAAACCTCATGTAAATAAAAATCAAGTTAAAATTATTTATTTTAATTCATTATATATTATTATTCTTATTACTCCAAAATATTACTTCCTATCTTCTAATAAAAACTAAATAAATCAATTTTATGTTTAGAATATAAATAACTATGTATAATAGAATTTTATTAAAATAATTTAGTGTTATAAATGTCAAATTTTTTAAATAATTGTTTTTTGTGTTGTGTATTTTTAAATAAACACATTAAATTGAAATTTTTATATGATTATTATAATAAACTTTTTACATTTAACATAATCATATAAATTCTTTTTAAATTGATAATTTATATGAAATAATATTAATAACACATAAACTTTAAAAAAAATACACTTTCACACAAACAAAATCATAAGAGCGTCATAACTCATTCTTAGTAAAACATCATAAAAGGAATTTTAAAAGGGAATAAAAAACCAAATAACTCCAAAATCAACACTGGTGACCCTCAGTAACTCACCACATCCCATCTTCCAACCGTGGACCAATCTATGTATCATGAAAAAAACAAAATAGGGCACTGAAAAAGGAGATATAAAAGAATCATACACTCTCGTCCCCCAGTTCATATATAGGGTGTAAGATAAAAATTATTTGTATGATATTATAAATAATTCTATTTTAATACCATCATAATATAGTTCATAAAGTGGTAGTTTGAATATAAGGTATAAAATATATTTTCACATGAATTATAAAACAAATTTAAAAACAATAAACATACATATTTTCCAACAACCACCATTTTTATAATATAAAAAACCATGACTAAAATTTTGAAATAAAAACATAAAAATGGAAAGAGAGAATTTAAATCCATATAAGACCTTTCATGTAATAGTTTATCCCTCTTTTAGAATATGTTTTAAAAATATTTTTTTCATAAATAACCATGATGTTTATCCGTTTTCCTAAAACTCATTTAACAAATAACCAATTTTATCCTTTCTAAATAATATTTTTTAAACTTTTAAATAAACCTATTTAAAATTAAAAAATACACACTCGAAGTGAATAAATGATCATACATAGAAACTAAGGAAACAAGGAAACATAATCCAAAAAAACCAAATGATAGTGCCATATAATGAAAAAAACTAGTGGAATACAATCCATCCAAGAAAATAAGCCCTCCAAATTTTCCTCAGAATGATGTAACCATCATGTGAAACATCTTAAGACCCATGTATTTCGATCAAGAACTAGATATGAGTAACCTAGGTTGATACTATTTAACTTTTCATATCCAATTAGTCCTGTATAACTCTCTAGGCTCTGTCATGATCAGGGGATAAAATGAAACCCTAGTCCCATCTAGTATATTGTTGGGACACTGAATCATATTAGAAACTCATTCGATCTAATTGGTTCTTTACACTAGGCAGCTCACCCCACATTATGGATTTCACTAATCGATATCCCTACCAGTCTCATAAGACAACCATAACATTTCAATAGTGTAATAGAACAACCAATGAAATAACAGATCATCACAAGAATATAATTTTAGTAATTTTAAATTTAACCCCACCTAACCTCTTACTCCCTCACAATAAACAACCCCTTTAACGTCCTTTTATATGATTCTCATGAATCATAAGAATTTAAAGAATTACCAATTGGGTCATGAAGCACAATAGGAACAATAAATGCATAGATCTCAATTGAGGGTCTCCCATATTTTTATAATAAGTTTCTGTAAATTACCAACTATGATTTTACAAATGTACTCAAGAGGCCAATCCATTTTCACCCCATTTAAGAATAACATTTCAAATTTCATCCAAAAAACATTTATCAAAATTCACAAAAATCCCACTTGGAAACATAACCATTTTCTATAAATAAAATTTTAAAATAATAAACCTTTTATTTTTTAAAGTAAATATGTGCTAAGAACCCTTTTATTAAGCTTTAATACCCATTTGAAAACATCTTAATCCACCAAGAGAGTTAAGGATCTCAAAACCATTTAAATAGGTTGAATTTCAATTCCATTTGTTTTAAAAAAACATGACTTTAAAATATCATATATTTAATTTAAATAAAAAATATTTTATGACCAAACTTTCAAAACATTTAAATTCTTTTAAAAAATCCACTCAGGCCCTTTATAAAACACTTAGCATGTGACATAAGTCTATGACAAGTCTTTAAACCATTTAAATGCCAATGGAAACCCAAAAAAATCAAAACATAGGATTATAATTTCATAATAATTCATTTAAAAACATACAAGAAATTTATAATAAGTATTACAAGGGAGTTCTAAAGAAACACCTACCTCACTCATTAAAAATCGAAGATAAAACATGTTGACATTAATGGAGAACAAATAAACATGTCAAGTGAAATACTACTCAACCTCTAACGAAAAAATAATCATCATTAAAAATAAATTACACTATGCGCTAGTGGAATCACATTTCACATACATAATTGAGAAACACAAAATCAAAGCAAAAAATATAAAGAGGAACACCAACAAACATGGAATTCATTTAGTGCACAAACAAGGACCACCAATAACCAAAATAATTAGTGGGTTTTTTATATGATACAATTCACGACATACCATAAATAGAAAACCATAATTACATGTGAATAAGACCAAACAGATGAAAAAGAGGAGATAAATCACTAGAAGAGAAGAGGCGTGCAGTAGAGGAGAGGTGCATGGTGGAGGTGTGGTACACGATGGAGGTGTGTCATAGAGGTATTTTCTTCTATAGTGTGCTTAAATTTTAACTTCACACTACAGAAGTATGACCTTTACTAGCGCTGTAATAAGTTCTCATAAAAACCCCCTTTATCAGTTCTAGACTAACACTAATAAAGTTCCCTCCTTTATCAGTGATTTTTTAGAAACGAAAAACATGGAACAATTTAATAGCTTTTAGATCAATAGTTTTTTATCACTAATAATGGATTTTTCTTGTGTTTTTAAAAGCCAATTTATTATTAGTGATAAATGTAAAATGATTAAATTGTTACTCATAAATATATATAAAATAAACTCTCAATGATTTATAATTGATTATTTAATCTTCGATGTTTCAAATAATACAATTCCAATTATTATTCATCAAATTTTCAAGATATTAATCTAACAAAGTCAAGAAATAAATATTTTAATATGAAATTCCCTAAATTATTAATTCTCTATTGTTAACTATTAAGTCTCATAAAACATTAATCCAATTGGACTTCATGGATGTATACCACTTAGTTTTAAAATATAGGCATTCTCTTTGATCTCTGATTCCATAATACTTAATATTGTCTCATTCATTGATTTTGACAACTTTTCAAGAACATTATTACTAGAAAATTTTTTATGACTACCTATTAGTGATAATTCAATGTTTGAAAAGGGCTATGATGATCTCTTTTCACATAAATAACATAATAAATTTTAATAAAACAGATTTTTAAAATGAATAGATATTATACGTCAATTTTCATTCCTATTTAAGAACAAACAACACTATAATAAAAACATCTATGTATTAATATTAAAAAATATCAATGATTTAATTTTAGAGAATGTTTTAAACGTTTTTTAAATTTAAAAAATAACCCATAATTACACAATTTAACAACTCTTTTCTAAATTAAAAATATAATGAATAAATGGAAATATAAATTTCAAACACATTTCATGTCAAGATGTTATATTTCCCTTGTATTTTTTTAAATCCTATTGAATTACATGATGAACTTTTAGAGTCAAATAGTGAACAAACTGAGTTTTCACTGATAAAAAAGAATATTTTTCCAATTAAAATTGATAAATTTTACATTTATTTATGTTTCCTTCCTTTGATATATGTATATTATACCAAAAATAATATTTTTTATCAAAACATTCCATTGTTAGGAATTCATGAAAAAAAATTCAACACCATCACTGAATCCTGGATGTATCATCCAAGAGCATGCTTTTTATCATTCTCAAGAATGTAGATTTATGTCATCACCTAGAAATGCACTAAAGTTCAATTACATGTCTGTCATCAAAGTGGAATCTAAAATTTTTGTTATATGAATTTTTCATACAAGGTGTTCCCTCCCCATAAGTGGCATGGTAGGAAAAATAAGGTTTTTCCCAATCCTTGTTAAAGGAAAATCCTTTCTAGGGGTAATTTATATATGTTATATAAATTTAAAAACCTTTAAAAAATATATAATTGTTTATATTTTCATTTATGAATTTTTCATAATATTTAATTTTCTATGATCAAATAGAATGGTCTATATTTTTATATTATTTAAACCACATGAAATGTTTTTGATGATTGATTTAATCATGATTTATGTAATGCTAGGTATGATATTTATAGGGTATAAAAGGTTTAAATAATATGAAAACATCCAATTATGAATTGATTATAAAAGTGTTGTAGTTTCCATAATGTATTATTGAATTTATAAAAAGTGTATAACAAACCTTTGTTTATGAATTATTCATAAAATCATTGTCTCATGTTTAAATATTTTAAATGTTCATTTATTTAAAATTTTATCCCATACATAATTTTTAGTTATAAATATCCTATATTTTAAATATTTTTATACTTTATTTTAAGAATTTAATGTCCTTATGATGAAATTGTTTAAGTCATGAATTTCAAGCTAATAAGATCAAAATAAGATTTAGTTTTGTATATATTGACCTTGGATTTTTATTTGAGTTATTATATTGGTTTTTTTGTTGAGTATCGTTTTTTCATATTAGGTTTTAGAATTATTATAGATTAAATTGTCACTTTAATAGTCACATCAGGGAGAGGGAATATAGTCCAGACTTCCCACTGTCTTGTACATTAGTCCATTTTTTATAAAGGTGTGGGTTGTCCATATAATTATTAGGGAATACTCATGCATAGATTGAAAATCCTATGTAATTAAAAATATATACCTAAATATTTCATTCAATTTATGTATAAGATTAATTTGGATATGTCTGAATATGTTTGGATCATATATTTGGGTGAGTAATGAAAACATGTGTGTCATCTAATGAGTTAAACATAAAAATGAATTAAACATATTGATTCGGTGGATGTAATAAGATTCCACAATTAAATCCATAAAATAATGCACATAAAAAGAATTAAACATGTGGTAATATGGTGAGATTTAATCCTTTCAAAATTAAAATTTATATATTCCTTCCAAAGTGCCACTTTTCAAGACTTTGACCACTCAACTGAGTAGGTTTTTCTAATGCAGGGTTTCTATGGATTCTCTTTTGTATGGAAAGTAATTAATTTGTGACACTAAATCAACCATGGGTATGTTATACCAAAGCAGTGAGCCCCTGAATTGTGTTTTTCTATCAAATTATTGGCTCTTGGTTTGGGATACACTTAGATGTGAAACCCTTAGGAAGGATACCGAGGAATAGATTTGGGTTTATCTTTATGATGGATTTGGGAAATTTCCACTCAACTATCCAAGATTCATGTATGATATTATTGAAAAGTATTCTATACTAGATATAGTTGTGTCTTTATTTTGGGATACTCAGTATAAGTCATGATGACACCAAGATCTTGGGCCTGAGGATTGAATAATATCGGAATACCAAAAGTCTATAACTATCATAGAAATAGTGTATTTTAATAATTGTTGAATAAGTTATGATGAGTAGATAAAAATGTGATTCAATTATACTTTTCTAGAACTCAAAACTCTCAAATAAAAAAACCACCATGAATTTAAGAATAGGTTAAGAAGATGTTAAGAATAATATATGAATCAGTGGTAGGAATTTTATTTATTCCATGGTGTTCAATCGACTGTGTAACGACCCAAACATTATGAATAATATTTTATTTTACTCATAATGATTTAATAGAGATGTTAATTGTTAATGTAGAAAAAAGAGTCGATGTCTTCATCCAGTAGAATCAAACCTTATGAAGCCCACTTAGCAGAGCTTGGGAAGGAGGTGGCATCTTTGGGCTTCGCTATGGACCAAGCCCAAGATGATCTCCAGCGTTTCAAACTTGAACTAAGTCACCTACGGGAGAAGTTCAAGTTAGTTGAGATTACTACTAGGGCAATGTTATCTGAGCCTCCCTCAGATTCTCTCACCTTAGCACACCTCACACTTAGGTCATATGCTGGTGTTATAAGGGGCTATGTAACGAGACTGTAGCTACTTTGTGTGATCCTTTGAGATAAATAAAATTGTTATTTCTTATTATGGTGAAGTTTGTGAATTTTCAAATGTCCAGATAAAAATAGGATGTATCTTATGGATGATTTTTGAAGAAAAAAAAGATATTTTAAAATATTTATGTAAACCTTAAATAATTAATGATGTGTAAGGATTTTTAAAAAATGGTCCTCTACAAATGTGTTTAGTAAGAAATTTAGAGTCTAATAAGATCAACAAAATTTTTGTTGAATATTAAATTATGAATAGTGGTTTTATGCTTAGTATTAGTAATGTGACCAAATGGATTAGTAATCTCACTTAAAGAAAGTATTAATATAATTTATGCACCTTGATTAAGTAATATGATTCAATAAAATATGTAAATAATTGTTTCAGGAATTATTAGTTAAGTATTAGTTTTTTGGGGTGAACAGTGTTTTTTTAAAATTAAATTCTAAATATTTAGAAAATTATTTTTTTATAAAATGGAGTTCATTTTTGAATTCAGAGTATCGATATTATGTTAAGGTGAATTTTTGGGATTTTTCTGAAAAAGTTGAATTTTTGTGAATAGTGAATTTTTATTTTAGAGTTTTAGGTGTTTAATGACATCATTAAGGGTGTAAAAATTATGTAATAATTCCGGTCAACTTATGAATAGTAAGATAATGTATGAGGTTTCCCAAGTGTCCAATACCATGGGCAAATACCATGGGAAAGCACATGGGTTTTCCAATACCACCAATGAGGTGTCCCTTGGCCATTAATGCCTTGTCCCCTCACTTCCCCTGTAAATACCAAGCCATTATCTCATCCTTTCCATTCAAAAAAATACTCCTCAATGATGTTCTGGTCTCCTTGCCTCCCAAAGAATCCTCCCAAAGTTCCCTCAAGCCTCCCAAGGTCCCAAAATTCAAGATATCTAAGTTACTCTTTAAGGTAAGGGATCCTACCTAACATTAAATAGTTAATTATGTGTAAGAATTTTCAAAAAATGGTCTTCTGTAAATGTGTTCAGTAAGAAATTTAGAGTCTAATAAGATCAAGTTAATTTTTGGGGAATAGTAAATTATGAATAGTGATTTTACACTTAGGATTAGTAATGTGACCAAATGGATTAGTAATCTGACTTAACTAAAGTATTAATATAATTTAGGCACCTTGATTAAGTAATGTGATTCAATAAAATAGGTAAATAACTATTTCAGGAATTATTAGTTAAGTATTAGTTTTTTTGGGTGCATAGTATATTTTTTAAATTAAATTAAAAATATTTATAAAAATATTTTTATAAAATGGATTTCATTTTTGAATTCAGAGCATCGATATTAAGTTAATGTGAATTTTTGGGATTTTTCTGAAAAGGTTGAATTTTCAGTGAATAGTGAATTTTCAGTTTAGAGTTTCAGGTTTTTAATGACATCATTAAGGATGTAATAATTATGTAATAATTATGGTCGACTTATGAATAGTAAGATAATGTATTAGGTATCCCAAGTGGCCAATACCATGAGCAAATACCATGGTCAAGCCCATGGTTTTTCCAATACCACCAATGAGGTGTCCCTTGGCCATTAATGCTTTGTCCCCTCACTTACCCTATAAAAACCAAGCCATTATCTCATCCTTTACACTCAAAAAAATCCTCCTCAACGAATTTATGGTCTCCTTACCTCCTAAAGATTCCTCCCAAAGTTCCCTAAAGCCTCCCAAGGTTCCAAACTTCAAGATTTCGAAGTTACTCTTCAAGGTAAGGGATCATACCTCTCTCTTTCTTTTCAAGTACCCTTTTGTATGTCATTTCATTTAAGCCCCATGTTCTTATGTTGGGGGATGTTATTTTATATTACTATTACTTCCATTTTCATGATCATATGATGATAGATCCCCTCTTTCTCTCATCATTTCATTTTATGAATGTTTAAGTGACGCCGTTAGGCTGACAAATTTTTTGTAAGGGATTCTTTTACTCTTCCCATTTTCAAAGTTCTACTTTCATGTCAAGTATTTAAAGTTCCTTTTTTCCAAGTTGGGGTATGATCTCTATATCCATAATACTGTTCTTTTATTTTCATATAATTATAGACCCTATTTGATCTCATCAATTCTTTTTTTGATGTTTTAAGTGACGCTGTTAGGATGCCGAATTTTCATAAGAGAAATCTTATTTTTATCTTCGTTACATGTTTTTTTATTTCATATTGTATTTCATTCAAATTTCATTAACATGTTCTTATATCCTATATATTCTATCCCTATAATGTTTTATGGATCATTTATGAGTGGGTGGCCCATGTCCCCTCTCTTTTCAATATTTTCTAAAACCCTGTAACATAGTCGTTATGCTGCAGAATTTTCATCTCAAAATGTCTCTCTCTTTTTCTCAAATTCATTTATTTTATTAAGTAAATACTAAAATCTCTTTATTATATAGGGTTTTTCATATATATATCAAAATGTTCTATTTTAATTCTATTATTTACATACATGAAACCCACTTCCCTTTTTCCGTGGTTTAAAGTGACATAAAGATCATGTCTTTAAAGCAGTTTTTAAAACGTTATGATTATGAAATGAAACCCATTTCTTTTATGATATATGGGTTATTTATGAAAAATATTATGATGATATATGTGGCTCACATGAAATTAAATTCATATTAAGGTTTCACCCTAATAGTGCTCTAATGCATTGGGTAAATACTTAATCTCTAGAGATGACCATTTTTAACGATACCTTGGTGAATAACCTTGGTAATTTTTTAATGACACCTTGGGGATAGACCTTGGTGATAAGTAAATTATTGTCTATGTTAAATGTCGTAGCCACATAATTATATGATGAAATACGTTTTTTTATTATGATATGCCTCATGATCTACTTCTCATTCCATAATGTTATTTTTCGTGACTTTATTGATGTATCTCAAGTTCACATGTTAAATGTTTCCCTTGTTTCCCTTACTAGGCCTTCTACTCACCTTTTCCTTTGATGTATGCTCCTAGGTTATGAGATTTTGTAATGAACATAGGATGAAAAGTGAAAAATCCTTTCAAGTGTTTAAGAAGAATATTTTATGTAATCATGTATTATGTTCCTTGTTTCCAAGACACTAAACCTTTAAAGGTCCTCAGTTTTGTAAAATGTAATGAAAAGTTATGTATTAAAAAGGTTGGATTATATAGTTGGTATCAAAGGAAGGTTTAGTTATTTCTGGAAATTAGGATATGAAAACTTTAGGAATAAACCTATAGAATGTTTAAATATAGGAAATATTCTTGGTATTTTGGTGAGAATAGATTTAGAGGTTTATCGAAAAAATACATCCTTGTCTGGATACGAGCAGGTAGAGGCGGCTCTGGCACAGATGTACATAGGGGTAAAACCCAAAAACACTACTTTGAGCTAGACTCAAATGGGAACTGGTGCATGACAACGGGCCTTGCTACACTCTTGGTTACGACAATCCCAGGGGATATGTTTGGTTAATCTCAATCTTTTTATGAATCATTAAGAAGGAATTATAGAGAAATATAATTGTTTAAGCATGATGTTTTAAGACATAAAATCTTTTATGGTAAAAATATTCATAAATTAAACAAGTTTCTCACTAAGATTTTATTCTTTTAGAAAATGGAGGGAAATAGGAGGAACCGTTCAAATGGTGACCGCAATGGACCATGCGTTTACGAACCTCCGATGGAAGCCGGAATGGAAACATTCATGCGAATGATGAACCAACTGACTCAAGTTATGAGTAATAACTTGAATCAAGCTGAGAGGCCGATATCACCATGAAGGGAACAACATTTTGTTGAGTCCTTTATGCTCTAAGGACCACCAAACTTCAGTGGATCGACTAACCCATTGATTTCTGAGCAATGGATCAGCTCTATAGAGAAGATCTTTTCTGTACGTCATTGGTTAGAACAAGAAAAAGTCACCCTTTCTATTTACTGCCGAGAGGGAGAAGCTTATCAGTGGTGGTCACTGATGAAAAAAACGAATCCAAGAGGATAAATGGAAGCTATGGAGTGGGAATAGTTCAGGGGAATATTCTTCAATAAGTATTTCCCTCATTCGATGAGAACGATAATGGAGAAATAATTTCGCGAGCTGAAGCAGAAAAAGAATGAATTTGTTGGAATATATAGATGAACTTCATAAGGCTTTACCGTTATACCTCAAGATTTGTCATGGACCCTAATGGGAAGGTTGATATATTCTTTGGTGGACTACTACCTCATCTGTAGAAGAATCTAGCCAACATGGACTATGATAGCTATGAAGAAATAGTTCGAAGTGCTATGAAAGTCGAACTGGAGTTTGGTGAGACACAGTGGTCTCACAAATCTAATGAGAATAAGATAGATCTAGAACCAAGACTGGGAAGGAGCTTTGATCAGGAAAGAGGTGGAATGAAAATGCAACTTGACACATGCAATAAATGTGGGAAGAAGCATTTGGGGCACTACATAATCGGAATTGGAATGTGATTCATGTTTGGAAGAGAAGGCCATATTTCTCGGAATTGTTGTAATGAGGTGAATCCTCAACTCCCCAACACTAATGACAAAGGAAACATGGTTCTTTCCCTACCCGAAGCCCAATTTGTCATGTGTGGATAACTTGGACACTTTTCTAATCACTGTCCAAATCCGAGGGTAGTAGAGGGGAATCACCATCAACCTCAACAAAGGCCAAGGGAGGAAGGTTGTGCTTTTTCTATCACAAAAAATAAATTTGATGCTCTGAATGATATGGTAGAAGGTACTCTTGTTGTCCTCTAAAAACTAGAAAGTACTTTGTTTGATTCAGGTTCTATGTATTCCTTTATTTCCTCCATGTTTGCAAAGAATATAGAATCAATCCCCAAACTGCTAGAGGTAGAGTTGTCAGTCAAGACTCTAAGTGGGATTATCCATGAATCAACAGTGTTTAGAGAATCTAGTGTTTACTTTAGTGAGCACAATCTTATCTCAAATCTAGAAGTCATTCCCATGATGGAATTCGACTTTAAACTATGGATGGATTGGCTCTCAAAGTATAATGCTAAGATCAAATGCAGAAGTAAAGAAATATCAATAGTCTTTAATGAACAACCTACAATTATCTTCCAAGGAGAGATATCCCAACCTTATCTCTGTCTAGAGGCACCTCATATAGCCTTCTTTATGGAGTTAATCTATGAGGATGAAGAAGAAAAAGGGAGTATACAAATAGAAGATATTCTGATTGGTTAGGAATACAATGACATATTTCTTGAGGAGTTACCTGGACGTCCCCCAAAAAGAGAGGTAGAAATCTCCATTGAAAGGGGAGTTAGAGGAGTCAAAGGAGTTAAAGAAACAACTCCAAGACTTTTGGGGAAGGGTTTTATCCGACCGAGTGTGTCTCCTTGGGGAGCAGCAGTTCTCTTTGTGAAGAAGAAGGATGGATAAATGCGGCTATGCCTTGATTATAGAGAACATAACGGGATCACAGTGAAGAAAAAATACCCTATTCCAAGAATTAATGATTTATTTGACCAACTTCATGGGGCTCAATTCCGCTCTAAGATTGATCTTCGATCTGGTTATCATCAAATGAGGGTGAAGAAGGAAGATATTCCAAAGACTGCCATCCGATCATGATATGGGCATTATGAGTTTACTGTTATGCCCTTTAGCTTGACTAATGCTCCTTCTATTTTCATGGATTTGATTAATAGAGTCTTTAAAGACTACCTTGATAACTTTTTGGTCGTTTTTATTGATTATATTTTGATATATTCAAAAATTCGTGAGGATAATGAAGATCATCTGAGGGTTATTTTGAAAACTCTGCAGAAGGATAGGCTCTTTGGAAAGTTCAGAAAGTGTGAGTCTTGGTTACAATAAGTGGCTTTCTTTTGGCACATCGTAACCAATGAAGGAATCTCGGTTGACCCTGAAAAGACAATGGTTGTGGAGGAGTGGCCTCAACCCAAAATAGTAACTGAGATTCATAGTTTCCTTGGATTAGCAGGATATTATAGGAGGTTTGTGAAAAAAATTTCATGGCTTTCTAATCCACTAACCAATTTTACTCGAAAAGGGGTTAAGTTCATCAGGACAAAGGAATGCGAGGAAAGTTTCCAAGGGCTGAAGAAGAGATTGGTTACTTCACCTGTGTTAACACTACCCTCTATTAGAGAAGGATTCGTTATTTTTAGCGATGCATCTCTGAAAGGGATTGGGTACGTCCTCATGAAAAATGAAAAGGTAATTGTTTATGAATCTCGACAGCTGAAGAAACATGATAATAATTATCCTACGCTTGATATAGAGTTTGTGGTAGTTGTTTTTTCCATAAAGATATGTAGGCACTATCTTTATGGGGAGAAATGTGATATATACACTGACCACAAAAGTATAAAGTATATTTTTACATAGAAATAATTGAACGTGAGACAAAGGAGATGGTTGGAGCTTATTAAAGTCTATGATTGTTCAATTCATTATCACCCTAGAAGAGAAAACAAATTCGCAGATGCATTAATCAGGAAAGACCCTGTTGTTCTGGCTATAATGAGGATCCTAGGAGATCCCTTGTTTAAGGATCTAGTAAAACTAGACATGGGAATTGTAAGGGAAGGGACATCATCAACCGTATCCCAAATTATTTTCCAACCTTCATTACTAGATAAGATCAAGAAGGATCAAAAAGAAGATCTTTTGTTGTAGGAGAATTTTGAGGCTGTGAAGGATGTGAAGTTTCCTGATTTCAATATTGATCAAGAAGGTGTATTGAAATTTCGTACAAGACTATGTGTTCTATCTATTCTAGAGATAAAGAAAGAACTAATGGATGAATCTCATAGCTCTACTTTCTCTATACATCCAGGAAGCACTAAAATGTATAGAGACGTTCGTGATCATTATTGGTGGGATAACATGAAGAGGGAGATTTCTGATTACACTACAAGGTGCCTAGTGTGTCAACAAGTAAAGGAAGAATGACAACTTTATAAGGGGGTACTACAACTGCTACCCATAATATAATGGAAGTGGTATAATATCACTATGAAAATTGTCATTGGTCTCTCGAAAAAATCCAAAGGGAACAATGAAATATGGTTTATAGTGGACTGTCTCACCAAGACCGCCCATTTTATCTCTTTTTAGGAAGATTTCTCTCTGGATCAACTTATCAAGATATACGTAAAGTAAGTGGTAAGGCTACATGGGCTACCACTATCCATCGTATCTGATCATGATCTATGATTCACATCAAAATTCTGGACAAGTCTTCCACATGCTCTGAATACTGAATTGAATTTTAGTACGGCCTATCATCCTCTAACTGATGTCCAATCTAGAAGGACTATTCAGACACTTGAGGACATTCTGAGATTATGCTCAATGAAATTTAAATGTGGATGGGATCAACACCTCCCATTATTTGAGTTATTATACAACAACAGCTTCCATCCGAGTATTCAGAGGGCACCCTATGAAGCTCTGAAGGGAAAGCGATGTAGAACTCCTACTTTTTGGGATGAAGCTTGTGAGAGAAAGCTTCTTGGGCCTGATCTTGTGCAAGAGATGACAGAAAAGGTTCATTCCATCCAACAAAACATAAAGGCTTCTCAGAGTTGGTAGAAGAGATATGCTAACAACCGTCAAAGGGACTTGGAGTTTGGTGTTGGAGACAATGTCTTCCTTCGAATTTCTCCATGGAAGAGAGTCATGCGGTTTGGGAAGAAAGGGAAGCTCAGCCCTAGGTACATTGGCCACTATCAAATCCTTGATCGCATAGGAGTAGTGGACTATCGTCTAGCACTTCCATTGGACCTATCTCATGTTCACGATGTCTTCCATGTATCTCTCTTGAGGAAGTACATACCCAACCCTTCGCATGTACTGAACCCAGTGGTGGTACAACTAGAACATGACCTCTCTTATCAGGAGCAACCAGTGGAGATCTTACACCATAGATACAAGGTTCTACGCAAAAAGAATACCCACCTTGTGAAAGTGTTGTAGAGGAATCATAAGTATGAAGAAGTGACGTGGGAGCCTAAGAAAACAATGAAGAAAACGTACCCTCTCCTTTTCGACTAGCCCTTTTGTTTAAAATTTTGGGGACGTAATTTCTTAAAGGGGGAAGAATGTAATGACTCAAACTTTTTGAATAATATATTAAGTTACTCTTAATGATTTAATAGAGATGTTAATGGTTAATACAGAAAGAAGATTTGATGGCTTCATCCAGTAGACTCGAACCTTATGAGGCCCACTTAGCAGAGCATGGGAAGGAGGTGGAATCTTTGGGATTTTCTTTGGACCAATCCCAAGCCGAACTCCAACGTGTCAAGCTTGAACGGAACCACCTACGAGAGAATTTCAAGTTAGTGGATATTACTACTAGGGCAATGTTATCTGAGCCTCCCTCAGATTCTCTCACCTTAGAACTCCTTACACTTAAGCCATATGCTGGTGTTATTAGGGGCTATGTAACAAGACTGTATCTACTTTGTGTAATCCTTTGAGATAAATAAAATTGTGATTTCTTCCTATGGTGATGTTTGTTAATTTTTAGATGTCGAGATAAAAATAGGATGTATCTTATGGATGAATTTTTAAAAAAAAGTTATTTTAAAACATTTATGTAAACCTTAAATAATTAATGATGTGTAAGGATTTTCAAAAAATGGTCTTCTGCAAATCTATTCAGTAAGAAATTTAGAGTCTAATAAGATCAACTTAATTTTTGGTGAATAGTAAATTAGGAATAGTGATTTTAAGATTAGGATTAGTAATATGACCAAATGGATTAGTAATCTCACTTAAATAATGTATTAATATAATTTAGGCAACTTGTTTAATAATGTGATTCAATAAAATAGGTAAATAACTCTTTCAGGAATTATTAGTTAAGTATTAGTTTTTTAAAAAAATTAAATTAAAAATATTTAAAAAATTATTTTTATAAAATGGAGTTCATTTTTGAATTCAGAGAATCGATATTATGTTAAGGTGAATTTTTGGGATTTTTCTGAAAAAGTTGAATTTTCGGTGAATAGTGAATTTTTATTTTTGAGTTTCGAGTGTTTAATGACATCATTAAGGATGTAATAATTATGTAATAATTTGAGTCGAATTATGAATAGTAATATAAGGTATTAGGTGTCCCAGGTGGCCAATACCATGGGAAAATACCATGGTCAAGCCCATGGTTTTTCCAATACCACCAATGAGGTGTCCCTTGGCCATTAATGTCTTGTCCCCTCACTTCCCCTATAAATACCAAGCCATTCCCTCATCCTTTACATTCAAAAAAATCCTCCTCAACGAAGTTCTGGTCTTCTTACTTCCCGATGAGTCCTCCCAAAGTTCCCTCATACCTCTCAATGTCCCAAACTTCAAGATTTCGAAGTTACCCTTCAAGGTAAGGGATCCTACCTCTCTCTTTCTTTTCAAGTACCCTTGTGTATGTCATTTCATTTAAGCCCCATGTTATTATGTTGGGGGATGTTATTTTATATTCCTATTAATTCCATTTTTATGGTCATATGATGAGATATCCCATATTTCTCTCATCATTTCATTTTATGAATGTTTAAGTGGCGCTGTTAGGCTGCCAAATGTTTTGTAAGGGATTTTTTCACTCTTCCCATTTTCAAAGTTCTAATTTCATGTCAAGTCATTCAAGTTACTTTTTTCCATGTTGGGTTATGATCTCTATATCCATAATACTTTTCATTTATGTCAATATTATTAGATACCCTATTTGATCTCATCAATTCTTTTATTGAAGTTTTATGTGACGTCGTTATGCTGCCGAATTTTCATAAGAGAAATCTTATTTTTATCTTCCTTCCATGTTTTTTATTTCATATGTTATGTCTTTAAAATTTCATTACCATGTTCTTATATCCTTTATATTCTATCCCTATAATATTTTATGGATCATTTATAAGTGGGTGACCCATGTCCCCTCTCTTTTCAATATTTTTTAAAACCCTGTAACATAGTCGTTATGCTGTAGAATTCTCGTCTCAAAATGTCTCTATCTTTTTATCAAATTCTTTTATTTCATTAATTGAATACTCAAATAACTTTCTTCTATAGGTTTATTCACATATATATCAAAATTTCATATTTTAATTCTGGGATTTACATACATGAAACCTGCTTTCCTTTTTTGCGTGGGTTTAAAGTGACAAAAAGATCATGTCTTTAAAGCAGTTTTTAAAATGTTATGATTATGAAATAAAACCCTTTTATTTTATGCTATATGGGTTATTTAAGAAATTTTTTATGATTATATATGTGGATCACATGAAAGTAAAGACATATTAATGGTTCACCCTAATAGCGCTCCAATTAATTGGGTAAAGACTTAATCTCTATAGATGGACATTTTTAACGATACCTTGGTGAATAACCTTGGTAATTTTTTAATGAAACATTAGGGATGGACCTTGGTGATACAGAAATGGTTGCCTAAGATAAATTTTGTAACCATATATTCAAGTTATGAAATACTTTTTTTATTATAATATGCCTCATGGTCTCTTTCTCATTCATTAAAGTTTTTTTTCATGACTTTATTGATGTATCTCAAGTTCACATGTTAAATGATTCCCTTGTTTCCCTTATTGTCCCTTCTACTCATCCTTTACTTTGATGTATTCTCCCAGGTTATGATATGTTGTAATGAACTTAGGATGAACATTGAAGAATACTTTCAAGTTTTTAAGAATAATCTTTAATGTCATCATGTATTAAGTTCCTGGTTTCCAAGACACTAAAATTTATAAGATCCTCGATTTTGTAAAATGTAATAAAAAGTTATGTATTAAAAAGGTGGGATGATATAGACTGGATCTTGACCATGTGTTGGGATTTTTTAGCTGGTTCATGGTAATTATTGGGATACAACATTGAAAATCTATGAATATGATTGTGAGATATATTAAAGTATTATTAATAACTTCTATTTTCATTAGAGATGAGGGTATGTTAGTTAGGTCTATTGACACAGACCTTAGGGAGGCTCAGATTCATAGAAAAGTATAACATTTTGTGCCTTTACCAATATTGGAACCATAGTCAGCTAGATATTGAGGATGAAACTAGTAATTTCTCTCTCTAAAATGAAAGAAGATTATTTTGAAGAAATAGAAGCAGGTAAGGGAATGGTGAGGTAGAAAATTTGGGTTAAGAACCTTTAAAGAAACCAAGAAAGTGCATTTCTCTTTTGTGACAATGATAGTGAAATACCTAAATATTTGGTGTTTCATGTGAGGATGAATCACACTAACCTTAAGTACCATTACATTTGGAATTTTCATGAATATGTAGTGTTGGGGTTTTTGAATATAGGGGTAAAAAAATTGAGTAGATGTGTTTACCTAAGGTTTAATTGATGTGAGTCTGAAGTGACATTGTTCGTGAGACCCACTTGTGTAAATAGAAGGGAATGAAGAGGATCATTGCATGCAATGAATGTTTTTATGTTTAATTTTTTTGATGTTTTTAAGGGATTCATGGAATCCTTAATATAGTCATTAGGTGTTAGATTATTATGATTATGAATACACATCTTGTGAAAAAAGAAGCTTACTATAAGGATAAAATACAGAGAACCCTTTTTATTTTTCAGAGTAGGGACAACAATCTTCAACAGGATAATAGTGGGGTTATCCAAAGTTTTGAGTTTTTGATGGTTGTGTTACATGGTGTTTATTATATTGAAAGTTCATCTAGTTTCATGATCATTATAAGAAATTAGTGTTTGTATTTGAAGATATTTTAACATGGTGTTTTTGGGAAAAGAGTTAGGCATGAGGAATACTATTGTCTTACTAGTGATTAGTTGTCAGGACAATGATATCAATAGGGGATCTACAATTACACAGTTCATAAAATGGGCTCATGCAATTGTAGTATGTGGATGAAACTGGAAGATCAAGTGATACCCTATATAAATGGAGGTGGGACCACATTGTTGATCTTTTATGAATTTATTAATGTTAGTGATCTATGGGGATACCTATTCACAGTGATTATAATAATTGGACTTACAATGAAATGAAAATATGTAGTGTTTATCTATGGATATAAGTAGAACATTTGAACCATGTAAAACATTTTCATTTACATTCTTTTTTTCTTTGATCTAAATGTCTCTAGGGTTGGAGTAAACAATATTGAGTAAGTTTAACTTAGTGCTATGATTATAGAGATAGATATTTTATTCCCAGTTTGAATATATTTAATTTGTGGGGATTCTATCCAATGAGTTTTTCCTACTGTTATGATATTTCAATGGATTAACTTTTGATGCATAAAATTTTCTTGGGATTCTCAATGATATGAATGAACTGGAGAGGGATGTGGGTGGGGGTATTTTGCGGATCAATCAGAAGGGGGTCAATTGGTGAGGGGAGAAACAGCTATAGGGATGTAGAAAGGGTAGGTAGAATTGGATAACCTAAGTGTAGTTTTTTCATGTTGTTAATTAGTTATTGGAAAGTTTATTAGGATTGGTTATATTATTAAATAAGGTACAATAGTAGGGAGAGGGACACAGTTAATTCTAGATAATTCTTTTGTTCATCACAAGGAAGCCGACATTGGGAGGTTTGACCTGGATCTAGTGGAAGTGGTCTTCCATGAGATTTTTCTTCTATGTCATCTCCTCTTTACGTCTCCCTCTCCTTAAAATATTTATACCTTAATTATTCTTCTATCAAATGTAAATATGTAGATTTTTTTGTTTCTTGTTCCTATATTATATTGTCTGGATGTTTTTAGGTATATTCTTAACAAATTGGTGAATTCATTTAGTGGTTTAATCAATAGTAAAAAAATGTGAATGATCACTAGAGCGTGCGAGCTAGAAATCCAACCAGAGTTTTCATTTGCTAGATATTCGAGGTTTATGATCATTGAGAAGATGGCATAAGTTCTTGGAAATATTTGTGAGAACCTTATTCATTGTTGTACATAACAAGTGTGGTTAGGCTGTGATTTTTTTATGAATAAAATACCAAATTTAGGGAAATTATCTCTCCCTGACCTAGTTTATTATTTTATAATTGAAAATGAAACCCAAATTCGATTGGGGAAGCTGATTTTTTCTAGGCATTAATTGAAAAGTATGGGAAGACAAGTATGATGTTTGGACTATCACTAGAAAATGAGCATTTTTGGTTGTGATACTATATTCTCTTTTTTACCAGTTCTTAACCATTTCAAATAAAGAATTTTATTACTAGTGGTTTAGAGTAGTTAGTTCTACTAACAATAAGTTTTAACACCAACTACTATGAGTACGAAACATTGTTGGATGGATGTCGCTAGCTGAAAAAAGTGACAAATTTATTTTTTCTTGCAAGTAATTGACTCTCTTAAAGAATCTAGATGACAGGATGAGTAGTTTGTGGAGAATGGAGCTTCCATAATTTTCAAGGTTCCATCCCAATGGTTTGATTTCCAAAATTTATGACTAATAAATGTTGAGATAGATACGGTAATACATGAATCTTCTTTTGACATAGTTGTGTCTAAAAAATCCACTTTGTACTGGTTCTTAATGTGGTACTAGAACAATCTAAGATCGAATTGGGTTCAGCTAAAGTCATCACTTTTAGAAGAGTATTCTAACTATAGGGAGAAAAATTTTCTAGATGTACTAGGGTTAAGACATGTTGTAGTGCATCTAACACTTTCTCAAGGGATGTAAGGGTTTGTACCATATGATATGATAACACATCCTACTTTAGAGGTCATCAATCAATTTATTCTGTGCAGTGAGGTTAAAAATGAAACTGGAACACAATTTGATGAACAATGTAATAGGGAGGTGTATCACATTGTAATAAATTAATTAACATACAGATTGAGGTGTTTCTAGCTTAGTATAGAGGGGGAAGTAGTGTAAATATTGAGGAGTAGTTAGACTCAAATGTTTTTGTCCAGAAGAAGTCCCATGTGATAATATATCTATTCTGAGTTCTTATGAGATGGATGGTGGTACGAGTAATGATTTTGGGATTCTAGATGTTAGGGAGCTATCATATATACTATAAAATATTCTGAATTTGAGGAAAAATATCTCTCGAAAGATCCACCATTCAGAAAATCATAGACACTAAATATTATAACATGATGTGTGCTGAAAACATTACGGGTGATGAGTCTAATTTATACTAATTTATGTTATTTTATAATAATTGTTTTGTATTTATACAAATTTTTATTAACTTATGGTTATTTTTTAAATTTATACTAAATTATATCTATTTATAGTAAATTATACTACGTTTTTCAAATTTGTGAAGAAATAAAAATAATTTATAATATATATATATACATATTAATTCATACAAATGTATAAAAATTTATATTAATTTATTTCAATTTATTCTAATACATAACAAATTATATTAATTTGTACAAATTATATTGATTTATATAAATTTCTAATAAATTATACTATTTTTTATTAATTACTACTACTTTGTTGTAAACTCATAAAACTTTATAATAATTTTCATTAAATTTATAGTAAATTATACTAACTTATATTAATTTATAATATTTTTTTAAAATTGATAACAAATTATAATAAGTATTTTTTTAATTTATAGTAATTATATCAATTTATAGAAATTAATATTAATGTATTCTAATTTGGGAGGAATTAATACTAATTTAGATTAATTTACATAAATTCATAATAGTTTATAATAACTTATATCAATTTATCCTAATTTATATTAATATGTGATATTTTTTATTAATTTTTTATTTAATATTAATTTATACTAATATATATTAATTCTTATTAATTTATACTAATTTTTAATGATTTTTACAAATTTATTGTGGTTTTTAATAATTTAAATCAATTTTTATTAATTGATATGAATTTATACTAATTTTAATGAATTCATACCAATTCATAACATTTTTTATTAATGCATACTAATTTAATATTAATTTCAACAATTTATAATAATTTATTGCAATTTGTATGAAACTATACTTATTAATACCAAATGTAAGTACAATTAAATAAATTAAAATAACTAAAAAAATATATTAATTAAAATATAAATATATAGAAAAAATAAATGATAATTTAAAATAAAGTTTAAAAAAATACCTCAAATGGAACATTGTCAAAAAAAATTGTAAATCTGTTTCTGAATCTATTGGGATGACATCCATATCTAAAAACAGAAGAACTGTAGGGTGATTGTGAGGAGGGAGCTAGGGGTGTCATGAACCTGCCCAGGTACCCTGGTGAACTGATAACTGGACCGACCCTAAATGTCTTGAACGGTGTTCGCAATCCCAATGGATTGGTGACTGGAACCTTCCATTATAGAAAATGAAAATTGTAATGATTCTTCCACAAGCATTATAGAAGAAGATAAAAAAGTCAGTATTCTTAAAAAAGAAAACTTCATCAGGAGTAGTGTACCAGAAGTCAAACAGGTAAACAACCTAGAAGTATTACTGTCAAGCCACCGAAAACTCAACAAAACCCCAATTCCCAATGGACGTAACTCACAAATCCCCAAGGATCAACAACTACCACCACCAAGTAGCACATTACCCTTGTGCGAACTTCGAAGAAGATTATCTACAAACACCTTAAAGCACAAGTGGGGTGTGAGCTAAAATCCTAGTAGGGTCTCACCAAGGATTCCACAATAAGATTCCAATATTTAATTAACCAATTAAATATATAATGGTTTAAATAATGCAGTATGGATGTTTATATCATAATTCAAACAATTACTGATTTATATTTCAAATGATGGAAATAATTTAAACAAATGGCTTCATAAACAATTTATATAAAATAGTTCATACAAATTCATTAGTCATGTAAAATAGTTTCATAACATTGAAACACATTTATACCTCATATATAAACAAGCTATCAATATGGTCTTCTCCCAAAAGGTATGAGAGTTCTAGTCTATGGGATCCTAACAATCTCGAAGGTGATCATGACAATATGTGTAAACACATGTCCATCTCACACTGGCCAAAGGTGACTCATCACCATCCCATCAAGGATGTGACAGATAAAACACAATTTAATTTAATACATTATTGATAATAAATTAAATAATTTCTTCCCATTGTATTAAATATGTTTATTTATTGAATATTTTCGATTAGATCATTCATTGAAAAAATTGATGGAAATTCCAGTTTTATACTTTTACAATTCACTGTAGTATTTTGGCCATAAATTTTTTTATATAAATTTTTTTGAATTAAAATTTTTAATCCTGACTTAATGGGCTACAAATTCTATTTAGGACATGAAATTTGGATCATGCATTTCCATGGGCTAAATGGGACATGATCTCAAAGATGGATAGGACTCATCAGATTGAATATCACTTCAGTATTTGGGTTGTATCATCTACAGCCATTCTTGGAATTGGTCCAAATTTTGAGGGTATCTCGATAACCCAATTACAAACAAATAATCCTTATGGAAGGACAGCTAATTCACGGATTGTGGAGGTAAAAGATGCGGTTTATTTGGTATTAAAATATTTTTCCTAATTTCCCTTTAACACTTAAAAATGTTTTGTAATCCTAGCCCTCCCAAACTCTATTTAAATGAGATTTTTACTCTTTGGGAGGGTTGGTTTAGAAATTGGGAAGGCATAGATGAAGGGGTGTCTTCTGGTAACATCTATATCCTATTGAAGTAGTAAATATTTGTGCAAAGAACTCTTCCAATGAATCTCTCCTCTTCCACTTCCACTTTGTGTTTCTTTGATTATGTGCTTGTAACTTGATTTTTTTTCAATTAATATTATGTATTCTTATATTTTAATCTTTTTATTTTTATTCTTAGTGTTGTAATATAATATTTGATAAGAGATTTGCCTTTCCCCTTTCAATCCATTTCTTATGCAAAACATATTCATGATGAAAACTACTCCCATTGAAGTGTGATTTCATTCATAGTTGATCTAATACTTAATCCCATTATTTATTTATTTTGAATCCACAAAAAAATTATTTCATAAATTGTGATCAATTAATTGAGTTCTAATTTCTATGATACTCTATCTACTTGCACTTGACTGCATGGCCAGGCTTTTGTAAATCGTGTGAGTGAAACCTCAATCGAAAAAGCTAATCAACTTTAGATATAATCGTAGGGTTTAAGTCTCATCCAAAAACACAAGAAATTATAAAATCTAGGGAGGATATGCTACCCAAACTGACCATTTACCATAATATGGATTTTAGATCACAATCAAAGAAGGGTGGTGCGATTGAATGTCCCAATGTTGACTGAAGGCTCATTATTCCAAAATTGGTGGTCATGTAAATTTCTATAGGGTTAAGGGGTTGACAATATCATGGGATCATAATTGAAATAATTATAATCACATGGGATAATGATAAATTAGTTATGAAGTTGGTATATTATATCAACTATGTATTCTCATATAAGTGTTTTTAATGAAATTATGTCTTTTATTGTTCCTTATCGTTTGTTGTTTAGTTTATTGTATGAATGTCAATAAACCACCCCCATATTGTGTTTCATTTTTTCACATATTTTCTTGTATCATTCAGAGAAATTAAGGGATGTTTAATTCACTTCTTCAATGAGAGAATGACCTAGTTCAGCCACATTGTTTCACATAGTAAAATCACAAAAAAAAACCAGAGTGTGCCCAACAATGCTCATCAAATTGGAACCATTTTTGAAGAGTCAAGTATTTTATTCATGTATTTAGATGTATTTTTTCAATTTTATTTTATCCTTTTTTTCTTAATTCTTCCTTCTTCATTCCCCTTTCCCAATTTTTGTTTATTTTTTCTCTCTCTTTCTTCTTCATATCTCATTTCTTCTCTGTTAGATCATTAATCGAAACTTATTCTCATGATATTATGGTTTAAATTTCCCAATTTATATGATTTATGAAATAATCCCATCCATAGGATTTCTTTGATCTCGACCTCGATATTGAATGTAGCCTTATGGATCAAATCAGACAATCTCGGTCTATAGAAAGTGTCGACATTTACCCAACTGGGGAATTCCTACACTCTAAGAACAATGAAATTTGAAACTCTTATGAATCCAACATAAAACCAGAAGCAATGGATGAAAACATTAATAATAAAATAAATATAACCATTCTAGAGTTGGCTTCACCTATCATTAATTATCAACCAAATTGTATTGCATATCCAAACCTTGAATCGGACTTTGAATTGAAATCTGGGTTAATTCACCTACTTCCAAAGTTTCATGGATTATCTACTGAGGATACAAACAATGATTTAAAATAATTTAATGTGGTTTTCTCAACCTTTAAACCAATAAATATATCTAAAGATCAAATAAAACTAATATCATCCCCATTCTCATTTGATGGGGCTGCAAAAGATGAGATATATTATTTACAACCTGAAGACGTAACATGTTGGAATGATTTGAAAAGTATTTTCTTACAGAGATTTTTTTCATCATTGAGGAACAATTCCATTTGAATGGAGACATTAGGGAGCAAGAAAGTACAAGGGAAATCAATGTATGAGTATTGGGAGTGATTCAAAAAGTTTTTTGGAAGCTACCTGCATCACAAAATTAGTGGGTAACTTCTCATCCAATACTTCTACGAAGGAATCATGCCTATGTAGAGAAGAATGGTGGATTTCATGGCTAGAGGAGAATTGGTGGACCAAAAAACCAGTAGCCATATGTCCATTAATCAATAATATGGAAAAAAACTCCCAAAAACAATGTGATCAAGAAACACCACATGTTAGGGGAGTACATCAGGTAAGTCCATATTTTCTTGAAATTAATTTATTGATACCATCTCAGAAGAATTGAGCACTATGGTGAGACAGATTTATTTGGCTAAAAAGAAATCCCAACCCACTCCTCTGAGTCCTTTGTGGAATATTCACTGAAACAGACCACCCAACTGAATGTGGCCCCCAACTACAAGATGCAGAAGGTTGTTCGGCAGTATTCCATGGGTGACCATATCAACAGAAACAATGACCACATCCCCAAAAAAATATGATTCTTTTGAACCAATATAAAACCAAGGGTGGAAGGAATAATCAGACATGAGTTCTTGATCTATAAAACAATAAAGGACCCATTTTCAACAAAATTTACAACAGCCTCCATCTTACCAACAGGGTTTCTCACAACCCCAAAGGATATTTGAATCTCAATCATAGTAAATTAAACAATATGGGACTTATCAACCAAAGTTAGATTCTAATACTAATGATATTTTGAACCAATTGTTCTTTATTAATAGAATGAGCTGAAGAATCAAGGTTTGGAGTTGAGGGAGTTGAAGACTCAAATAATCCAAATTTGCACCGCTCTCCATAAATAGGTAAGTAAGAACTCCAAAAATCTTCCTTCCCAACCTACTCCAAATCCTAAGATAAATTTTAGTGACATAAAATTGTGATTTGGTGTGTAAAAAACTGATACATTATCACCTATCGTACTACCAGGATTCTCATTAACTTTAGAGAAGCCCCATTCAAGAACCATTGATGAGCAGCCTAAAGAGAAATAAAAGTGTAAGAAAAAGATTGACTACATTCCTAATGAACACCTTCCATTTCCAAAAAAGAGTTGTACAAACCAAGAATATCTCTAAAAAGGTGGTGCAAAAAATTATTTTTAGATAAATTCAAGAATGTTGATATCAACATCCCTCTACATGAAGAAATAAAGAAAATCCCAAGGTATGTGATATTTTTAAAAGAACTTTGTACCAATTGAAGAGGCATTAAGGGAAATTAGTGGATAAATCTTGGGAGGAACACGTCATTACTCATTACACCAACTATAGCAATTCCAATAATTTGAAAGGATCCGGGAACATTCACAATACCATGCACCATAGGGGGAGTTTCACTTTTCTGATGCTCTTTTTGATTTGGGAGCTTCTATTAATGTGATTCCTCACTCTGTATTCTCTTCATTACATGTGGTGAGGTATAGATGATGAGAGTAGTGGTGAAGTTGGAGAGTAGAGCTAAAACATACCCAAAAGGATTCTTTAAGGATGTACTTCTTCAGGTAAGATACATGATCTTTCTAGCAGATTTCTATGTGCTTAACAAGGAGGATCATCATTTATGTTTTCATGTACCCATATCCTAGGTAGTTCCTTCCTCAAAATTACATAAACAATACTAAATTTTAATGAGGGTACACATTCGATGGATTTTGGAGATGAAGTTGTGATATTTAATGTTATGGACTCCATGATGTACCCCTCAGAGGACCACTCTTCTTTTGTTATCTCCCATTTTGACCCACCAAATAAAAACCCCATGTAATTTTTTTTCCTATGATTTAGAATATTACGATCATTGGTTCTATTTTGGTGTCTAAGAGAACTTCCACACCATTTTCTAACAAAAAAACAACTCATAGATTTTATTTTTAAATAGATTCAAATTCTAATTATGATCATGAGAACTCTAATTATGACATGGTTGTCGAGTATGCTGATAGATTTAAGGCTTTATTCTCTAATTTTGATGATTTATATTCTGATACTAATGTTCATTTTGAAATTATGTCATTTCCTTCAATTTCCCCATCCATACATCACCCCCATAAATTGGAACTCAATCTATGTACAGTGAATCAAAAATAATCATACTTTTTGAGTGGTGAGAAATCACCTATCATCATTTTTAATAATCTCCCTTTTAAACATGAAGAAAAAAATTTATATTTTTTAGGGAGAACATTAGGTTAATCAGGTGGAGAATGGATGAAATATTAGGTATTAGCCCCTCCATTTTCATGCATAGGATTCTTTTGGGGGGATGCGGATAAACTAGTTAGGCATCAAAAAAAAAGACTCAATCCAACCCTTATAGATGTTGTTAAAAAAGAGGTTGAAAAATTCATTGAGGCAGGTATAATTTATCTAATTTCTGATTCACAGTGGGTAGGTCCTTTTCAATTTGTTCCTATTAAAATTGGTGTTAATGTTGTTAAAATTAATAAAGAGGAGTTACATCCAATGAGGATTCAAAATAGTTTGTTTGGGTGTATTGATTATAAGAAACTAAATCAGTCCACTTGAAAAGACCATTCCCCCCCCCCCCCGCCATTTATTGATCAAATTCATGAGAGACTGGATAGGAAAGAAAAATATTGTTTATTAGATGGATTTTCGGGATATTTTCAAGTTATTATTTTTTTCATAGGATTTGGAGAAGACAACATTAACATGTTCTATGGAAGCCCTAATCTACTCTAACCCTGCTCTAGCCCCAGGTGAATTGGTACCTCTCTTGGTTGGAGATATTGGGGTCGATTCAACATAGATTTTGGGTTATGGGTTTCGGTGGATGACCTGTTTCCAACTGCTACTGGTGTGGGTTCTCTTTTGTTTGTTCTACTTTTGGGTTTCTAATTTCTCGATGATGGAGGTGTTCGGAGCTCTTAGTCGCTCAAAGCTCTATTTTGACCTTGGGATACTCAATTCCTCTCCTAGTAGGATCTCATGTGGAGTTATCTATGGGATTTTGGGATCTATGGTGGGGCTGCCATTGGGTTTCCAGGCATGACCAGAGTTGATCTGCTCTTGCGAACATGGCTTTTGGTTTGACATATCTACATGGTGTTTCTTCTTCAAAGTTTTTGGTGATGAGGTGTTGTTGTATTTTGTGAATGCTTGTTCTATACTCACTCGAGGAAAGTGTTAATTTTTGTATCTAGTTCGGTGAATTTTGATTCAGGTTTGGTGATGAAGTCAACATCAATGATGATGACAAGGGTTAAGAGATGATGGTTCATCTGATTTGATTTCTTATGGATGAATTTATGTTTGGTGATTATGATTATAGTGTTTCTTGCAGGCATGGATGGATCGATTCTAGTGTCGAGGATCTCCAGCAGGTTGTTCTAGGTGGTGTTATGAATGACGATGGGTGCTACAATGTTTCAGGGTTTGTGGCTCGAGGATCCAGCTCATGGTTTGTAGGTCGAGGCAGCGTTTCACTTTCTTCACATCGGTGAAGGGACGACGGGAAGGACTACTAGTTTTTTTATTTGTCTTTATTGTAGTTTTTGGTGGTGGAAATGGGTGTCGAGACGATGAAGATGTAGTGTGATGATGACGACGACGTGTAAAAAGATATGTGCAGAACTCCTTTGGTGGATCAATAGATTTTTGGGATTTTCTATGATATATTCTCTCTTTTGTATTCTGAAACAAGCAGTGTGATGAGGGTTTTGGCTCAATGATGATGGTTCTAGTGGAATTTTTTATAATTTGAATTATTTGATGTGAAATGTGTATTTTGGAGGTTTTTATTGAACCATGGTTTCTCTCCTTTTCCATAAAAGTGTTTGAATAATAAAAATTTAATTTTCAACTCAAGTAAAGGTTTTGAATCATTGTATTGAGATGAATATGGTGTTAAACATTGAAAAGTGTAATTTCATGGTAGAGCATTACATTTTCTTAGGGAAAGTAGTGTCATGACATGGTATAGAGGATGATAGATCTAAGGTAGATATTATTTCATCACTAACATATTCTTCATGTGTGAGTGATGTTAGATATTTCCTATGGCATGAAGGATTTTTTCAGCAATTCATCCAATATTTTAGTAAGATTTCTCTTCCTATATTTTGATTACTTAAAAAGAATTATAATTTTATATTTGATAATTCTTTTATGACTTATTTTTATGAGATGAAGAAGTGTTTAACCACTCAACCAATCATATAGTCCCCATTGCGGGATCTTACTTTTGAGCTTATGTGTGATGCCTCCAACATCACGGTCGGATCTTTCCTTTCTCAGAGGGTGGAGGGACACCCATATGTGACTTCTTATGCATCAAGGACACTGGATTCATCATAATCAAACTAAGAAACCATGTAAAAGGAGTTTCTTAACATCATATTTTCTTTATAATAATTCTGTTCATATTTATTGGCCTTTAAAGTAGTTGTATTTTCTAACCATGCAGTTCTTAGGTACCTCTCGAAGAATCTAGATGTAAAGCCCATACATAACCAATTGATTCTCCTTATTCCAAAATTCTATATTGAGATAAAGGAAAAAAGGGGTCATATAACTTTATGGATGACCACATGAGTAGGTTTACTCATGCATTATACGATTATACCTTGGAATAGGTGCCACTTCGGGACACTTTCCCTGATGACCATCTTTATTGCATCTCAGGTACGCATCCATAGTATTCTATTTTAGTTAACTAACTCATTGCCTCTTAAATTTCTACAAATTTAATGAAATAGTTATTCCCAAAGTTGAAGATTGAGTCAAGATTTTATATTTGGGATGATTCATACCTCTGGTGCTTGTGTAGTGATCTAGTTATTAGAAGGTGTGTTCCTGATCGTGAGTTTGAGTCTGTTCTACATATCTAGAAAACAATTTATGTGGATTTGGACCCCAAAGAATATATAGTAATGTATTATAATCTGGATTATATTCTCTTAGCTTATTCCATTATTCCCATGTGTTTTGTAAGTCATGCTCCCATTTCCAGCAAACTGGGAACATTTCTAGGAGACAAGAGATGACCCCAAAATCCATACAATGTTGTGATATTTTTTATGAATGGGGAATTGATTTTATTGATACTTTTCCTAGTTCATTTTATTTTATATATATTTTGGTTTCTGTTGGTTATATGAGTAAATGGGTGGAGGATTTGTCCACTATGACTGATGAATCTCATGTTGTAGTGGTCTTTGTCAAGACACACATTTTTAGAAGGTTTCAAGAACCAAAGGCTATCATCAGTGAACTGGGGACACACTAATACAATCAGAATTTAGATTCTATCCTTTGGAAGTATGGGGTGACACACAAAACATCAACACCATACCACCCCCAACAAATGGTCTGGATAAGGTTTCAAATCATGAGTTGAAAGAAATTTGGGATAAAACTATGCAGCCGAATAGGATGGATTAATGAAAGAACATGGATGATTTATTGTGGGATTATAAAAAACATATTATACCCCCATTGGTATGTACCCATTGCATATTTTTTATGGTAAAACATGTCATATTCCCATGGAAGTTTAGCATTGAGCGTATTGAGGGATAAAGAAATGCAACATGGATTTTTCCCAAGATGGAATTCAACGAAAGATTCAAATTAAAGAGCATGAAGATATTTTATTTCCATCATATGAAAACTCATGTCCCTACAAGTAAATATCAGAAGAATCCCAGGAAAGATTGATCTGACAAAGGGAGTTTTATATTGGAGATAATGTCCTACTCTACAATTCACGACTGAAGCTGGTGTCTGGTAAGTTGTGTTCTAGTTGGTTAGTTCCTTATATTGTATCAAATTTCATTCCTTATAGTGAAGTGGAGATCAAAAATGAAGACACTAGAAGGATATTTACTGTTAATGGGAAACCTTTTAAGAAATACAATGTGGGACTTCTTACTGATGTAGTGGATTTAATCATACTGCATAACCCCATCATCACTTGAGAATATCAGGTTGTTCCTAACCGTTTCACTTTTATATTACTTGTCCTATTTAAAATTATGAATTTCATGTGCACATATCATATCATGGTTTCACATTGAGGACAATGAAATATTATAAGTGTGGGGGATGGGATGAAATTTTGGGTAGTTATTTAGGATTTTCATTTATGTGTTTTGTGTAGGTTTTCTGTTATGTTTTTTGTTATAATTTAAAAAAACCAAAAACAAAAAAAAACACAAAAAAACATATCATGTAACATGCTCATCTAGATATTAAATACATGGAAAATGCGTGTATTCAAAATTCACTTGTAGAATGATAATAATGAGTAATATTTCATCATCAAGGGTTGATTTTTATAAAAATTGAAGTCGTTAATGATATGATTAGTTATTCCATTATAAAACCTTTTAGATTTTGACATCATTATTTGTTATATGTGTTTATGGTAAATTGTGTCCTTGATTTCTTCACATAACTTATCACTCAACCATGATAGGTGAAATTTTTCCAACTCAATTAATGGTATAGTCAAGTTAGTTAAAACCATTAGTGGTTGATCCATACATTTATTTCACTTCTGATCAGTTTCATTACTCTACCGAATTGACCTATGTCTGTGTACATATTATCTGACTATTGTACACCCTCAAAAAAATTATATATGGGTTGTGTCTTAGGAATTTAAAAAACCCCTACCTGGCCTTTGATCTTGTTATAACTATTCCAATTAGTTTTGTGAGGAGAAAAAATGTGGATTGAGATATGAGTGTGAGATTTTTTCCAAGTGAAAAATAAAAAAATAAAAAAAAATGAGGGGAGTGATGAAATGTACAGCATATGGGGATATCAACGACGGAAGATTACAGTTTGACATTTAGGAATGCATAAGTTGGTGGGTCTTGAAATTTGATTGAAAAGGAATGTAGAACATGTTCAATGAATTAAACTAGGTAAGAATAATTGTTTTACTTAACATGAATATACTGGATAAAGGGTGGATTTATGAGCATGGAATGGTTGGCACACACACACGTGGAGAATTAGTAGCATGGTAGACCCATGATTTTTTCACTATGATTAGTGTTATGAATCTCACTAGATTTTGTTTTGACACAATTTATGAGATAATTAATTTAAAATTTATTGATATTCACTCTTAATGGAATTCTTATTTTCCCTATATTTTCACTATAGATTAAGAAATACGAACATGCATATCTTGTCAAAAAAAATTCAAATACATGATATGTGGGTTTTTTCAAGAGTGAAAAAGAGTAAATGTGGGGGAGTTGATAAAAAAAATTTATTTAAAATTTTACTGCTAATAAATGATATAGTTTACTCACAATAAGCTAAATATGTTTATTTATAGAATATTTGGGATTATATCATTCATTTAAAAATTGGATGGAAATTCTAGTTTTACCCTTTTAAAATTTACTTTAGTATTTCGGCCATAAGTATTTTTATGTAAATTATTTTGACTTAAAATTTTTTAACTTTGTTTCTAACATAATGGGATACAAATTCTATTCAGTACATGGAATCTGGATCATGAATTTGAGTGGGTAGAATGGGCCATGAATTCAAAGCTGGGCTGGACTCACCAGATTCGATATCACTTCAGTATTTGGGCAGTATCTCCTACATCCATTCTTAGAATGAAACCAAATTTGGAGGGGAGCTCGAGCACCCAATTTATCACAAATAATATGTCTATAAGGATAGGGAATTAAATATTTTTGTAGGCCAAAGATTCAGTTCAAGTGGGATTAAAATATTTGGCCAAATTTCCCTTTAACACTTAAATTTGTTTTGTAACCCTTGCCCTCCCAAACTCTATTTAAATGAAATTTTCACTATTTGTGAGGGTTGGTCGAGGAATTTGGGAGGTTTTTCAAAAGCTTTGTCTCTTGTTAACATCTCTAACCTCATGGAAGTAGTAATGCCTTGTGAAAAAAACTCTTCCAAGAAGGCTCTCCTCTCTATCCTCCACATTTTGTTTCTTTTCATGGGTGATTTTAACTTGAATTTGTATATAATTAATATTATTTATTATTATATTTTTGTCATTTTATTTTTCTTCACGGGGATGGAATATAATAGTGGATAAGATATTGTGTTTCTTCCTTTCAATCCATTTCTTATGCAAAACCTCTCCTTGATGACAAATCCGCACATTGAAGAGTGATTTCGTTCATAGTTAATCTAATACATACTCCCTTTAATTATTCATTTTGAATCCATAAACATACAGTAATTCATAAATTGGGATCAATTAATTTAGTTCTAATTTCTTTTTTACTCGGTCGACTTTCACTTGACCTTGTGGTCGGACTTGTGTAAATTGTGTGAGTGAAACCTCAATCGAAAAATCTAATCAACTTGGGAGAGAATTGTATAGTTTATATCTCATAATAACACAATTAATTACCAAATAAAGGGATTAGATGCTTTCCAAACTAAACATTTACCATTATTTATTATTTATCACAATTAAAGTAGGTTACTACGATTGGAGGTCTCAAAGTTGACCTCAATCTCATTTTTTCAAAATTTTTGGTTGTGTTAATTTCCGTAGGGTTCGGGGGTTTACAAGGTTAAGGGATCATAATTGAAAGAATTATAATAATATGGGATAATGATAAATTAATGATGAGGGGGTATATAAGATCAACTTCATCTTATCATATATGTTTTTTTAAAGAAATTATGTCTCTGATTGTTCCTTCTCATCTGTTTATTAGTTTATTATATGAAAGTTACTAAACCAACCCCTATCTTGTGATTCATATGTTTTCACTTATTTTCTTGTTTCATTAAAGACTATTAAGGGTTGTTTAATTCAATTACTCCTTGAGATAATGACCTAGGTCATCCACTATGATGCACTTATTAAAATCACTAATATTTTTTGAGAATGTGCACAAGAACACTTATCACTGACCTACTGCACTGTTTGGTTTCAGTTGTAAGGCACCAAAAGAGTGTTATCCAAATAAATCACTAACTACCTAGGATTAAATGTTCTCAATTATTATAAATGATGCACAATTTATTTTAAAACTATTCAAAATATAATACATCCTCTTCCCCCATTCTAAACGTGACAATTTTCTATTTGAAAACCAAAACACAGGTTTTTAATCAAAACACACCTTTTCCTACATAAAACCATTGGGTTTTTATCAAAACCATCTCAAGAAATATTTCCCAAATATTAATTTGAAATAAAATTCAAAAAATACATTTCATATTTTAAATTCAAACATTTAAATTCCACAATATTAAATCAATTTCTCAAACACACTTTAATTTAGTGGAGTTGAGGGTTTTCCCAATTTCATTCCAAAAATTCAATTTCACGTTCAAATACACCAATAAAAAAGATTTGGGTTTTTAATAAACTAATTGAAATCAGTTTCAATTAATTGAATTAAAATTATAAAATTTAATTTAAATCAAGTAATTCAGGGTTAATCAAATTTGGCCATCAAAACAAATGCACCTACCTTTTTCATGGAAACAAAAAACCTGCAATGAAACCTGCCGAAAAAAATGAAGGTGTAGAAGATCTAGGAACTCAACATAGAACACTATTAAAAAGCACAAGGATTATATCCATAAATTCCAAGATGATATATCAAACTCCAATAAGGTAAATGGAAAGAGACGAAGAGATAGGGATAATGCATTCCAGATGATTCACACTACAACTGCAACAGTTATCAATTGGGGAACAAAACGAACAAGAAGGGTTTGAGTGTTCTAAAATATCTTGGTAATGGAACTTGGGTTGGGATTAGGGAAATATATATAGGAGGAAATATAATTTTCAGCTCATTTTGCTATTTAAAAAACAACACTTGAGACTTTACACGATGTGTAACCCAATTAAACCACATGTAACTGAAAAATAAAAAATTCATCAAAAACCCCATTTTCATTTTTTAAAAATAGGTTTATTATTATTTTAGATGTTATACATAATGTAACCACATTAAAAGATGTGTAAATCCCCAAAAATTTGTAGAACTGGTATGTTTTATGCTGAGAATCAACCAAATCTATGAATTTACCATTATAGGTATCCTCCCAATTCCTCATTGACCCTACCCAAAATAAATGGAAAAATCAGACAAGGATTGAGATGTACTTAACATAAGGGTAATGGGATGTTACAACCTCCCCACCATAAAAACTTTCTTTCCCTATAAATCATGTTAAGAAGCTTCCATATAAAAATGTGAGGCCACCTCTCTCTCATTGGTGCCTCAGGCTCCCAAGTCTCATGAAAATCTAAATTGTGATTCCATAGAACTCTAACCCAAGGTATTGTCCTCCCATGATATACCTTGGATTTAGAATCAACTATCCTGAATTGTCATTATATCACAGATAAATCCGGTTTAATCTCAATATCAATCTAGCTTGAAACATGGGATTGATCGAAAAGATACCTTTGTTGTTGGGATACATGGAATACATTTTGTAACAACATCAGATTTTTTAGAAGTGATAAATGGAGAGAAATTGTCCCCAAATACTGAAAAACCTGAAAAGGTCCCACAAAATAAAGAGTAAGTTTTCCATATCTCCCAATCCATCAATGACCCAAACTAGGTGAAACTTTCAAGAACACTTAGTCACCAACTAATAATTTCAAATAACATATGATTATAATTGATATAATATTTATACAGGGTCTAGGATGTAAAAATACATTGATGAATCAATTGAATATTTTTCATATCTTGAACCCAACCTCATCCTACCGAGGAACTTTCACCAATATCTAACCAACACAATGGAGATCTTCAAGGTCATCCATACATAACCTCTAAAAGATCCATTCTGATCATAGAATTGTAACTATTCTTATAATAAAACTCAACCATCCCCACATGGTCATCCTAAGATCTATTAAATTCAAGAACATAAGTGTTGAGAATATCCTCAAGAATTTTTATAGCTCTTTATATATGTTTATCCAACTGTGGATGGTATTTCATACTAAAACGGACCTAAGATCCCAGTTCCACATGAAGGCCCCTCTAAAAGTTGGAAGTGAACAGAGGATCTCTATCAGATACTATAGCATATGGAAACATGTGAAAATGAACAATATCAGTTACAAAGAGATTTCAAAACTCCTCAAATTTTTTTGTATCGTGAATGGGTAAAAAGATAGCTAACTTAGATAGCCTATCAATCCCAAACCATATCACATTCTTCTTTATCTGAGTAAGAAGCAACCCAACCATAAATACCATATTGATCTCATCTCACTTCCAAGTTGGATATGGAAGTGGATAAAGAAAACCAAAAGGTTTTTAGTGGTCTCCCTTGAGCTATTATCATGTATAACAACAATATACAATTTAAAAAATTCCGTGTCTCATACCTATCCACCATAATCGACATTGTACGTCGTAGAACATTTTCATGGTTCCTAGGTTCACAACCCATTGAGAGTTTTGGAAATCCTCCATCATCGTAATCTTTATTACTAATGGAATAACAAAGTGATTATGGTATCATATAAATCCCTTGGTGGAGAGCGGTCATCCAGTCATGGTCTCCCCACCATAAAGATAATCTTTAATTCTACAGAACTCATCATTAGGCTATTCTTTTGAAATAATCCTTTCAATGAGGGTGGATGTCAGCTGAATACTATCCAATGAAACCTTTTCCACTAATTTCTAGAATCCAATATGAAACTATTCCAATAGATCCATCATGTTCCAATATTTCGAATATTCTTTCATGGCATAGGTCAGATGTTTCTTTCTCAAAGCATCTTCTATGAAATTCCATTTCCCTAGGGTATAGGTGATGTCGAAGCTGAAAAATTATAGGTATTTCACCCATCGCCTCAAGTAAAGTTTTAAATGTTTTTTAGAGAGTATATAACTCAAACACTTTTGGTCTAAAAATTGGGGAAAATTTTCTCTGTAAAGGAAATGTCTCAAAATCATAAGCATGTGCATCATAGCTTCCTTCTCAAGGCCATGGGTTGGATAATATTTCTCATGTGGAAAAAGATAACAGGAACCATTAGAAACAACATGATCACCTAGAATAATAACGCATCCAAAACATGAAACCAATGCATCAAAGAAGACCACATAGCCCAGCCTGACCTCTGGGAGACTCAACACTGACGCATTTTTCAAAACACATTTCAGATAAAAAAACAATTATGATATCTTTCATCGTAAGAAAACATTACTCCTTTTTGAGTTAGAGTAATCATAAGAGAATCCATATTTGATAATTATTTAACAAACTAATGATAATACCTAGGTGGACCCAATAATATTAGGTTCTTGAAAACATTTCATGGTTGTTCGCATGTCACATCAGGCTTTACCTTTCCAAGAGCAACTAAAATAACATGTTTTAACACCACATGTCCCAATAATTTCACTTCCCAAATCCAGAAATCACATTTTGAAATATTTTCCTAAATATGGTGATTTCTCAACAATTCTAGGACTACTTTCATGTGATGAACATGATCCTCCTTTGATTTATAGTATAAAAGGATTTCAACCACAAAAACTACTATGAATGTTTCGCGATACAAGTGAAAAATCATATTTATTATATCCATAATGATTGTAGGAGAATTTTTTATACCAAATGGCATGAAAATGTAGTCATAATAGTCATACCTACTCCAAAAGATTATTTTATGAATTTCATATTCTTTTATTCTCAACTGATGGTAACTATAATGGTGATAAATATTAGAGAATCACTTCACCCATTTTAATAGACCAAAAAGATCATCAATCCATAGCAATGGATACACGTTCATTGTTATGAATCTTTTGCGTTTTTGGTAATCAATACAAAGGTGAAGAGAACCATTAGACTTCTCATCAAGGAGTACCAATTCCACCCATAGTGATACACTCGACCATATTAATCATTTATCTAGATGATCATCAAACTGAATCTTCAACTCTTTCATTTTAGCTGGTTTCATGCGGTAATAAGGTATGATAGTGGTAGATAACCAAGAAGTGAATATATAAAAAACTATATGTCCCTTACCAAGGGAAACATAGAGAAGTCATAAGGAATGACGTCAGGAAACTTGATGAAAATTGGAGGGAGATCAGTGCTCAAGGAATCTCCTCCAAATTAAAGGTGAATACATAAATTACTTTCCCCAACAATGGATAAGAAGTTGTAGATCTACTCAAACTTTGGTCCCATTTTCATTGAATGACATGGCACACACCATTGGGTGTATTAAAGGGGACCCATTTAAGATAACAATAAATCCAAGATTTATTGGTAATGGTCCAATCCATTCCAATTATGAAATCAATAGGTTTCATGTAAATAACCAAAAAACTCTTAGAAATCTCGACATTTGATAAGGATAATCATAGGAGGGACAATAGAGACCCTGTTCTCTTTTTGTTCCCATGGGTGTAGTAATATCCATCACATAAGTTAAATTCTCCATTAGATGATTTATCATATTAATACTAAATTTTGAAATAAATGAATTAGATGACCCATTATCAAATAAATTAATCACTAATGATATAGTTATAGTGATGGTACCTCTCACAGTCATTGGACCCGTATTTGCTTCCTCTGGAGACTCTTCTGCTACGTAATAAAGTTTAATTCTAGATTTGTATATGGATGGAACCCCTTTGTAAATGAATAATATGATTATCTTTCTATTTTTGTATGATATGATGATCCTGGGCCACTATATGGAGTTGAATAAACATGATAGAACTTCTGTGAGTAACCTAAACATCTGCAGGAGCCACATATCTTGGGGGCCTTAGTGAAAACCCTATTTTAGTGCCCAAGCATTCCATGCTAGTAGAAAAAATGTACCTATACTAGGAACTACATGGTGTTTTAAAATCCAAACTATCTCGATCCATCATAAGAATCATCACCCTTCCTCTTCTCCTTAGGGGAAAACACACTACCACTTGGAGGAGAAGAAACTCCTGTCAACCCTAACCTTCTAGCCAGGTCCATTTCAACCATCAACACTCTATCTAACATATCATCATAAAAGGGAAGATTCGGTAGGATAACTTAAGAATGAATATATTATCAATGTTCCAAATCATATTGTCACGTCTTAATATTTTCACTTGATACAGCCTAAGGTATAAATTGTATTAGCTCAGTAAAATGGTTTGCATACTCTGACACGGTTCAACCTGCCTACTCAATTTTTAAGAACTCTAAATCTATGGATGACATCATTGACTCTGTATATAATGTTTCAGTGAAATGATCCTTGAAGTATATAAACTATACAACCTCTTTATTCTTCATCATCACCATCTTTTCCCACTATCTCATACTCTTTCTCTCCTACTTTAATGTGGAACACTTAAACATGATTTCATCAGGTGTTTCCAAGAACTCAAACAAAAATTTTAATTCATCTCAACCATTCTGCGACCTCTTGAGGATTATTTGTGCCTTTGAAAGCTAGTAGATTATGGAAAAGAAACACCTAATAAAAATCCCAGAGAACATTCATCTTAGGTTCTACAAATAGAGCCTTGTAACGTCCCGACCCAGGTTCCACGCATTGGTTCCCTGAGCTATACCACCACATGACCTCAGGTGTGCCTCCACATACGCCAGAGTCTTCTAACAATCAGTAAGGGTCTTATAAGTCGATCATAGGGAGACTGTACCCTTTTTTATCAGATTAAATTATCGATGAAAATAAATAATCAAAATAAGAATAAAATATGACCATAGATAATACCAATAGATCCAAATAAACTATAAATAATATACAATATCCAACAAAATAAATAAAACATGTCATGAAAATGTATGTGCCAAGTGTTTAAATTGAAACTCAAAAGAAAGACACTAGAGACTCTCAATCGTGTCCTGAACCATGTCTGGTTCCCTCAACCATTCTCCATCCCTACTTAACCATCTAACATGGGCACATTTCCCTTAACCTGTCATACATCCATGAAATATATTTAGGTATCGATCAAGTAGCCCAAATAGGGTGAGTACAACTCTGTAGGCCACCACCAATGGTTCCTAAAACAAATCCAGTCAATAACATGTGTATGAAGTTATAAAAATAAATAATTACAATGCATAAATAAATATCTTTCACATTATCAATTAATAATTATTATCCACATAAATCATTTTTTGAACCATCCCATATATTCGATTCATATTTCATATATATTTATCATTAGTGAAGAATTCCCTGTCTAACACCCCAAATTCCCTTCATTTATTTCTATCATTGTTGTATAACTCCATGTATAACACCCCAAAATATCAATGGTGTATAACTCCATGAAAAAACACCAAAAATATGAACAATATAGATTGATCTATCTTTTATGTAAAATGTCATTTTAGACACCCCAAAATCCCATTAGTGTAGAATTCCATGTCTAACATGCCAAAATCCCATTGGTGTAGAATCCCATGTCTGACACCCCAAAAACCCATTGGTATAGAATTGCATATCTAACACCCCCAAATCTCAGCCATTTATTTATATTATTATTATAGTTGTAGACGGTCATGTATAACACCCCATTTCACAAGAATTATTAAAAAAATTAGTCCTCTTTTCATAATTAACCACCACTAAATCCATTGAATAATTCATAAATTAATTAATCCAAGTCCATTAATTAATTCAACAATTAGTTAACCATTTCACAATTTCAACATCAAATAATTAACTCACCAATTAATTAATCAAAATCACTAATTAACAATTTGATAGTTAACTCAACAATTAATTATCCCAATTTCCCAAACAATACATTATAATTAATTAACCAAATAATTATCCATATTTTACATTCAATTACCTAATTCAACCATCTCAATTCCAACATGATTAATTCTCACAATTAATTTTCAATCAAAAATACCGATATCTAATAATTAATTCTAAAATTAATTATCTAGTTCAACATTGAAAAAATATCAGAATTTCACTAATATTTCAATTAATTAATTTACCACAATAATTAAATGAGGGTCAAAGTAGGTGAGTCCTAGGGGTTTGGGGATTTTAAAAATAAATTATGGATCACTTAAAATGCCAGGCATGGTTTCCTTGGCATAGGTGCATGATTTTCCATAACTGTGTGGCAACCATGTGCCTGTTGTTTTTGGAGTGCATGGTTTTTATTTTTAAGGAACCCATTTTTTCAAATTATGCACTATCCTTGCAAACCCTCACTATCCAAGGTTTCATGGCTTTCTGGGTTGTGTGCACACTTTACCCTAACCATGTACAAACCATGCACGATCCCATTTTCATCCATTTTTCTCAAAAATCCACCCAAACACACCCCAATTAAAACCCAAATTAATTTCCCATAAATAAAAACAAAAAGATCATAAAATCATGCCCGAGTCAACTCTAGGAATGGTCGAGACTTTATAATCTCCCCAACTTATAATAGCTCATCCTCGATCTACAATCCCAGTATTCTCTAAGATTTTGATCCAAAAAATCAGGCCACTGAAACCACAAGTCTAAATCTTTTTTCCATGTTTCTTCTTCTACAGACCCATGTTTTCACAATATACGAACTATCAGCACAATCTTTCCCTGAAACACTTTCTCACTGTGATGCAATACCCATATCAATGCTCCTAAAAGTACACATTAATCTCAAGGCCAACATCATCCACATAAATCACATTAGAGGGGTCATTGTGATACTATTGTAGTTTTGATACATGTAAAACATCATGCATATCACTGTATTTCAATGCAAGAGTCAATCGGTACACCACCGGTCTAATTCTCTCCACAACCACAAAAGGTCCAACAAAAATGGGAGCTAATATTCCCTATCACTATATCCAACAGATTCCCAACCTAACTGATACCTATAGGAATACATGATCACCCTTTATAAATTGTAAGGGCCATATTCATCTATCATCATATGACTTCTTCCTAATATCAGTTGTATCCACATGTTTCTGAATCAATTGTACTTGCTTTGACATCTCCAGCATGAGACTTGATCCTAACAAATATGAATCACTTACCTCCATCCATCATAATAGTGATCCTCATGGCCTACCATAAAGAGACTCATATGGTACCATCTATATACTGGACTGATAACTGTTGTTATAGGAAAACTCCACTAAATCCTAGGAATTCACTCCAGATCCACATTAATTCATCACACGTTATCTAAGAATATCCCCTCGTAGTTTTATGGTATGCTCTAGCTACCCATCTGTCAGTGGGTGGAAATATGTACTCAACAACACCAATGTCCTGAGTGATTTCTGCAATCCCTATCAGAAGCATGACGTAAAGCATGAATCATGATCTAAAACTATATTATGTAGCACCCCATCTAGATGGACTATATATTTAACATACAAATCTCCCATGTTCTCCAATGTTAAAGTATCCCGTATAGGTAAAAATGTGATACTCTCATTAGATGATCCAAAACAACCAAAAATAGGATCATTCCTTCTTGGTGTCTTCGAAAGACCCACCACAAAATCCATTATCACATGGTCCCACTTCCATTATATAATGGTAAAAGACTATAGAAATCCTTCAGGTAATTTTTTCTCTGCCTTTACCTACTGATAAGTGTAGCTTCATTTCACAAACCCTACTCTATTCTTTTTCATACCCGGCCACCAAAACTATCATCATGGGTATTGGTAAATTTTGATCACTTCTGAATTCACTGCCCACTTCAAGGCATTATATTCCCACATGAGCTTCTCTCGCATGATCATAGGAACCACAACCAAGTTACTAACATAGATAATCATCCTTATCTATTCTAAAATCAAAAGGTGAATCTCCACCTTCAAGGAATTACCTCATGGTTAAACATTCTAGATCCTCATACTTCCTGTCTCAAATCCATCTCAAAAGTGAAGATTCCATGGAAACTGATTACTGAGTCATCTACTCTAAACTATCCAAAACCACTACATTCATTTCATCTTGTAAATCCATCATCATTCACTCATCACTATATTCCTAAACCATTTGAGTCTATGTTTTCTTACTCAATGTGTTAGCAACATTGTTTCCCTTCCCATGCATATATACTAGCTCAAAACAAGGCCCCAACTATTCCTAATCTCATATATACCTTTCCCAAATAGTAAGACAAAATAAGAAGAAAAGAAATTTGGAATTTGATTCCACTTTGTAACGTCTTGGCCTGAGTTCCAGGAACTAGTGCCTCGAGTTGGATGACTACATGACCTCAGGCACACCTCCCTGTACAACATAGGTTGCAAATAGTAGTGAGGGTCTAATTAGTTGATCATGGGGTGACTATACCCTCTTTTATTAGAGTAAAACACAAGTGGAAATAAATCAACAATAGTGGAAAGAAATATAACCATAGACAATATCAATATCCCGAAATAAACAATATAGAACAAACAATATCCATATAAATTAATAAAACATGTGATGCTAATGTATGTTTCAATTTTCAAAAATTAAATGCAAAAGAAATACACTAACAACTATCTAGAGGGTCTTGAACCACGTCTGGTTCTCTCAACCATGCTCCATCCCAACTCATACATCTTACACAGTCCCTTTTTCCTTAACATGTCCTACATACATGAAATATATTTGGGAATAAATCAAGCATCATGAAAAGGGTATGATTACAAATTAGTATGCCACTACAAAAGGTGCATAAAAAATATAGTCAATAACAAGTGTAAGCATTTGGAAAAGGAAATAATAACAATGAATAAGTAAATAGTTGTCACATTTTCAATTAATCATTATTAACAACATAACTCTAGTTTTTAAGCATGCCACATATTCGATTTATAATTCATATATATTTTTCATTGGTGCATAATTCCATATGTAACACCCTAAATCCCATTCATTTATATCTATCATTGGTGTAGAAAGCCATGTATAACACCCCAAAATCCCATTGGTGCAGAATTCCATGTTTAATGCCCTAAAATAATAGCAATATAGATAGATCTATCTATGGTGAAGAACGCCGTGTCTAGAACCCGAAAATCTCATTTGGTGTAGAATTCCATGTCTAACACCCCAAAATCCCATTACTATAGAACACCATGTCTAACACCCCAAAATCCTATCCATTTATCTATGTTATTATTATGGGTGTAGATCGTCATGTCTAACACCCCATTTCACAATCATGTTTAAAAAAATCCTCTAATCATAATTAACCACTACTACTTTCATTAATTAATTAATTAAGAAATTAATTATTCCAACTCTATTAATTAATTAAAAAATAAATTAACCATTTCAAAACATCAATATCTAATAATTAATTCACCAATTAATTACTCTGAATAGTAAATTAACAATTTTATAATTAACTAAACAATTAATTATCCCAATTTCCCAATAATTACATTGGTTATTAACTCACCAATTAATTATCCTTATTTCACATTCAATTACCCAATTCAACCATCTCAATTACACTATGATTAACTCTAAAAATTTATTATCTATCACAAATCCAAAGATCCCATTATTAATTCTCAAATTAATTATCTTGTTCAACAATTCCAAAATCTCACAATTTCACAAATATATCAATTAATTAATTTACCAAATTAATTAATCCAATTTGGGATTTCAATTTCTAATAAAGATATAGAAACCATAAAAATTTCAAATATAAAATCAAAATACAACTATGGGATTAGAAAATTTGGCCACCTACCTCAATTAGTTGATGAATAATTTCCCAATGGAAAATATGCAAAATTGAGTACCACAATGATGGAGATAGGATCAAATATGTTTCCAAAAAATAAATATTTAAACAAACTAGATATCTTAGATCTAGATATAGAAAAAAATAGGATATTATATCCTTCAAAAGATATAGAGGTCATAAGAGGATTAACGAGAATGTAATGAGATGAGATCCACTTATTGGCAAAAGAGTGGATCTTTGATTCGAGCTTCAAATCATGAATAATAGAGGTCATAGGACCTTATAATCCCTACAGAAATATCTAAAAACGTAAAATATCTACTAAGGTAAAATGAGGGTCAAAATAGGTGAGTCTTGGGGGTTTCTGTGATTTTAAAAATAATCTTCATCCCACATAAAAGGATGAGAACTATTTCTTGGGCATAGGCACATGGTTTTCCCTAATCATGTTACAATCGTGCATCTATTTTTTTAGGGGTTAATGATTTATCTTTTTAGGGAACATGGTTTCTTAAAAAATTCCACATCCATGTAAACCCTCACTATCCTAGACTACATGGTTTGCTGGGTTGGGCGCACAGTTTTCCTCTACTTTTCACCCACCATGCGCAACCCCCTTTTCTTCCATTTTTCTCAAAGCTCCACCCAAACAGACCAAATGTAAAACCCACATGAATGGAACTTAAATAAAAAACATCTGAAATGAACTGTGAGTCAACTCTAAAAAAGTTTGGGATTGATAAGGATGAATGGGAATGGTGGTGGTTCATGACCTAGATCTTGGATAATGTGCACAATCACCTCAACCATAATAGGGTCCATGGGAGGATTTTATCACTTTGGTTCATCAACAGATTCCTCCATGATCTGATTTTCGCATCTTATCAGAGGCATGGTGCTAAAAAATATCAGTTGAAAATGTTGAAGACATTATGTCACGACCCGTCCTCGGGGCCCGTGCCATGACTAACTCAAGCCCGCCTTCCATATTCCAGGGGCTGGCGACTAGCACCAAAGGCGTAAATCCCGATAAAAACAGGGAAGACATTGCCTTTAAAAAGTAAACAGACACCATAGAGTAAGAAAGTAGAAGTAAACACTAAGTAAACTGAGTACAACAGTATGTGCTGCAAAGTAAATGGGCTAGAATACAAACCCAACTGAAGTAAAGTACAACTGAAAGAAAGTGCAGCAACTAAAAAGTAAAGCAGCAACACCAAGCCGTCCACTGGAAATCCCACCTGAAGGGTGGGTACATATTGTCTCCTCAGCTCCTCGGGTCCAGTCATCTGCTCCGTGTATGTCTCGTCCAGTGATCCACCTCCAGGTACCGTCCAGCGCAACGAACTCCTACCTCGATTAGCTCTGTATGTCCTCTACATCCAACACAACGTAGTGCGGGAATAGCCCATGCAGGGGTGAGTATACGCTACTCAGTAGGGACCCCGAGACCCCTGAAGTTCTCCCAGAATCCACGAAGGATAATCCACAAAGGAAAGATAGAGTCATGAAGTAACAACCAACTCTATGTAGGCATATGCCCATACATATACCTAAGTCATCAATTCCATTTCGGCTCCAACATCTGAGCCCAAGTTCGATCACGTCTACATAGGATAGTACAACCCAATCCGCACAAGAAAGCACAACCAAATCCACATAGGAAAGCAAGTCAATCATATCGAAGATAATGATTGAAATCCAAAACTCAGCTCACACAGGTATACTTATTCATAAGGTGACAGAGATGATCAGATGTAGCCACTGATTCATCCATGTTGTCTGACCCACATAGGATACAAGACTAGCAAAGCTATCATACCCACAAAGGATATAGGACCAGACACTCTTCTAGACCCACGTAGGATACAAGTATAGAGTCAAATACTGTCGGACCCATGTAGGATACAAGAACAGTAGTCACGTACTGCTGGACCCCTATAGGATACAAGAACATTATTCATCGTTGTCGAACCCATAGAGGATTTCAGTATGGTTTTCGTCGCTGCGAAACCCATGGAGGATCCTAGTACAGTCGTCATCGTTGTCGTAGTCGTAGCCAGCTTTAGGGCTCCCGCACACAGCATGCTCGATTCCAGTAGGGTTTGCTCCATGAGCCAAGGGGAGTTGATACATCAACTGACACAAAGTTCGGAGTTGATGTATCTCAAAGTTCTGTCTTGTTAAGAGGAACTCAACGTGACAAACGGTGAGTCAATCAGACGCCCGGTCTGAAATTTATTGGCTTTTTCATCCCAGGGGCCCGTTTGGTTTTTAAGTCAAAACCAACCAGTCCATACTCCAACTGTGTCCAATCCTTGAGAGGATTAATCCAAAAGAACTATCTCACTATGATGAATCCAACAAAGTTGATGGCACGTCAATCGGACATCTGGAGCTCAAGTTATAGTTGTTTCCACTCCGAGGGACCGGTTGGTTTTATGTTCAAACCAACCCATCCATACCCAATGTTCTCTAAAACCTTGAGTGTAATATACCGAAACTACTGTCTCGATCCAAGGATCGCATCACAATTAACGTTGGGTCAATCGGAGGTCTGTATCACAAGTTACAGGCCTTTGTACGAAGCTGTCCGATTTTAGGGGGTTTGGGCCCCGGACCGACCTGGCCTGAGACCCCCTGGGTCAGCCAGAACTAGGTCAACCTAACCTGGGTCCGGGTCCGACGCACTAGGGCACGGCTTGGCCCGGTTGGCATGGCCCGGCCCCGCCGTCGCGGCCCGGCCCAGCCGGCGCGGCCCGGCCCAGCGCAGGGACCTGGAACAGCGCGGGCGGCCCGGCCCGACACAGGCACCGCGGGCCACATGAGTGCAGAAGGGGGGAAGTCGCCTCCCCCATCGAATCGAACGGAAGACCCACAGGGTCCGCCCTGCTACGCTGACTAGGGGCTCAAACCCCTGGTATTTTCAGATCTGGCAGGCCGTAACGGCCGACAAGTTGTGCCGCGCGGGACCCCACGGTCCCGCCCTCCATGCGCCGGCGGCCAGCGGTTCCAGCCGCCCTCCTGGTCTTCCGCCGCGGCCAAAAGGCCTCAGCTCTTGGTGCTCCGGCGGCCGAGGAGTCCGGCCGCCCCTGTTGGTGACCACTGTAGCCTTAGGTTGCGGCCCTTGTTCGTCTGGCACGGCGCGACGACACCATGCTTCTTCGTCGTGGTTCCCTTGTTCCCTCGCGGTGCGACGACACCGCATTTCCTTCGTTCCAAACCACACAATATTCAACAACAAAAAAGGGGAGGAGGTACGGTCGTGTTCATGCGGTCCGACCTCCTCCCGTTATCTTTATAAAAGACAGCTTAATTTATAATGTTGAACCCCAAAATAAACACAGACTTAAATTCAAACCCCTACCTGGAAGAAGTCGTCGAACGAGGATCGTTGTAGGAAATTGACGTCGTGGAAGACGGCGTCGCGGAACAGGGCTCCGTAAACATCGTCGGTGCTCGCCCGATGAAGGATGCAGCGTCCCCCTTTCTTTGATGCGAGTAGAGGATCGAAGGTGGGCATGTCGTCGTTCTCCGGAAAAGGCGTCACTCACTGGCTGCGGAGAGGAGAGGAGATGGCATGGCGATCTCCCCTTGCGGTGACGGAAATCATTGTCATAGACTCGGCGTTCGTCGCGAAGGAGATGATGTTCTTCAACCTTGGAGTATTTTCTTCCCAAAAACGCAACACACATCCTCCAACCCGAATAAAATAAGGAATGCTTATTTTATTAACACATGGCATGCATTTTCAAATTTTCAATATTCAAACTCCAAAATTAAATTAATTGAATGGAATTAAACAATCAATTTAATTGTGAGAGTTGACATGTCATAAAGAGTGGGAGGTGGATGTGTTACACATTTATGGGCGGTTTCCAACATAAAGAGGGAGTTTAGGGAATTTGAAGGGGTGGGGATCGTGTGGGCCCCACCTCACTAATATCCAACCAAGAGTTAAGATTTTAGTGGGTCCCACACAACTCCCTCATGGGTAGTTAGCTCCACCCAACTTCCATCCTTAGGATTTAACCACTTAAAAAGAAAAAGAAAAATTGTTCACAATTTTTATTTTACTCTTCAATTAATCCTTGTATTTTTTTAGCAACCCTACCCAAGAAAACGCAACCCCAGAAAGTGTCTTCTTAAGCAATTATCGGCGTTTCGGTTTAAATGGTGCCCTCAGATTTTGATTTCGAGCACCGGTTCAAACGTTAGAAAACCCGGCTCGCTCGTTCACTGAACGTACCCGAGCTAAACTTTGGAAATTGATTATGGGCACACTGGGCCTCATAATCAGGTTCCGTTAGAAACTGTGTACTCATAAAATCCCAAGGAAATTAAGAAAAAAAATCCCTTGAAATTTACGGGTCTTTACGTTACTCCCACCTTAGGGATTTATGTCCCCGTAATGATACATCACAAACTAGGGGAACAAATGAGGGTATTGAGCATGCATCTGAGCCTCGCGCCCCCAAGTGCTCTCTAGGAGGTTCCTATGCTTCCACCTAATGCACACAAGGGGAATTGACCGCCAACAAAGGACTCGCTCCTATCGATCCTCAATCTCAACTGGGACCTCCGTAAAAGTCTCCCCATCATCAATGTCCAGCTCCCCGTGATCGATGATATGTGTCGGGTCATGCACGTATCTCCTCAGCTGAGATACATGGATGATGTCATGCACCCTGTGTAACTGAGGTGGTAGAGCCATGCGATAAAACACCTGGCCTATCCTGTTGAGAATCTGAAACGGTCTGATGAAGCTTGGAGATAGCTTTCTGCCCCGGCCAAATCTCTGTAATCCATGACGAGGTGAGACCCGTGAGAAAACGTGGTCACCATCCTCGAACTCTAGTGGTCTTTGCCTCCTGTCAGCATAAGACTTCTGCCTGCAATGAGTTGTCCTCATCCACTCTTGGATGACCTGGACCTTCTACGTCATGGCCTGGACCGTCTCTGGTCCCACAAGTGCTGACTCCCCAGGGTCAGTCTAGTAAAGAGGTGATCTGCAAGGTCGGTCGTACAATGCCTGGTATGGTGCCATCCCGATGGTAGAGTGGTAGTTGTTGTACGCAAACTCCACCAAGGGTAGGTGATCCTCCCAGCTGCGACCAAAGTCGAGGACACATGCACGAAGCATGTTCTCGAGAGTCTGAATGGTCCTCTCTGTCTGACCATCCGTCTGAGGGTGAATGGCGGTGCTCAGACGTAGCTGCATCCCGAATGCCTCTTGCAACCCCTTCCAAAGCCGGGATGTAAATCGAGCATCACGATAAGAGATGATAGATGATGGAACACCATGAAGTCGTACAATCTTTTGAATGTAGAGGCATCCCAAGATCTCCACTGATCCCTGATCTCTGATAGGTAAGAAGTGAGCCGACTTGGTGAGTCGGTCGACGATCACCCAAATGGATTCATGACCTCTGGAAGTACGTAGAATTATAGTCACAAAATCCATAGATATGTCATCCCACTTCCACTCTAGAACCTCCAAGGGCTGTATCAAGCCTGCTGGTACCTGGTACTCCACTTTCACCTACTGGCAGGTGAGGCATCGAGAAACAAACTCTTCCACAACCTTCTTCATACCTGGCCACCAGTGTTGTCGTCTGAGATCCTGGTACATCTTCGCTACCCCTGGATGTACCGCCAAAGTCAAAGTGTGAAACTCTATCAACACCTCCTCTTGTAAAGAAACGGGTACCATGGTATGTCCTCTGAAAAGGATGACGTGCTCTCCTCCCACACAGAATCCATTAGGTTCCTGTCTTGAGGATATCTGTGCATGCCGCGTCTCACAGTCAATGTCCCCACATTGTGCCTCTCTGACACACTGTAGTAGTGGAGGAGTGACTGTGAGTGAATGTAGAAAGGCTGCTCCATCTCTATCCACGAAGGATATCTGTGATGCTGCTAGCTGCTCTGTCGCCTCCCCAAGTAGCCGAATGTCTGTCCTCCCGCTGAGAGCATCAGCTAATACATTCCCCTTATAGGAGTATATACTATCTCAAATTCATAGTCCTGGAGGAACTCGAGCCATCTCCGTCGTCTCAGGTTCAGGTCCTTCTGTGAGAAGATGTACCTGAGACTCTGGTGGCCAGAAAAGACTGTAAAGCGCTTTCCCATGAGATAGTTTCCCCACATCTTCAGACTGAAGACCACTGCTGCTAAATCTAGGTCATGGGTAGCGTTGTATTGCTCATGTTTCATCAACTATCATGATTCATAGGTGATAAATTCCCACTCCTGCATTAGGACACATCCGAGTCCGGTCCCTGATGCATCGCAGTAGACTACGTACCCTACTCCCTCCTCTGGTAGCCTCATGATGGGTGCGCTGGTCAATCTCTATCTCAGATCCTAGAAGCTCTTCTGACATCTATCTAACCACACGAAGGGTTTACCCTTCATCATCAATGCTGAAAGTGGTTCCGCAACTCTGGAAAATTCTGGCACAAACCTCTGGTAGTATCCATCCAGTCCTAGGAAACTCTGCACCTCCATCACGCTCCTGGGTGGCTCCTAAGCTAGAATTTCCTCGATCTTCGCCGGATCCACCGCAACTCCCACATCAGAGATGATGTGTCCTAATAAGTGGAACTCACATATCTAGAACTGACACTTCGAGAGCTTATTATAAAGCTGGTTCTCTCGGAGTGTGTCCAGTACAACCCGCAAGTGGTAGGCATGCTCCTCCTCAGTGGTCGAGTATATCAATATGTCGTCGATGAAGACTATGACAAATCTATCGAGGTAAGGCTGAAAGATCTTGTTCATGAGACTCATGAACACTCCTGGATCATTGGTTACACCGAAAGGCATAACCAAGAACTCTTAGTGGCCATACCGACATCTAAAAGCCGTCTTATGTACATCCTCATCTCAAACTCTGAGCTGATGATAGCCTGAACTGAGGTCTATCTTCGAGAACCACCATGCACCCTTGAGCTGACCGAAGAGGTCGTCAATCCTCGGTAGCGAATACTTGTTCCTCAAGGTCACCTGGTTTAGGCGACGGTAATCGACACACAGTCGCAAGATCCCATCCGCCTTCTTGGCGAACAAAATCGGGGAAGCCCAGGGTGAAACACTAGGTCGGATGAATCCCTTGCCCTGCATGTCCTCCAGCTGTAGCTGTAGCTCTTGAAGCTCGGTGGGAGACATCTGATATGATGGAGTAAATATCGGGGCTGTCCTGGGGTACAGTTAAATATAGAATTCTAGCTATCTGCGAGGAGGTACTCCTGGAATGTCGTCAGGAAAAACGTCTGCATACTGATCCACCACTACAATAAAAATCAGACTACGCCCGTCAACTTCTCCTAGGATGAGCCTAGCCAACTGATGAGTGATCGGATGTCCTCTCCTCTGTGTGAGTCCATACTGCACTTCAATGGCTCCCTTCTCTCCAGTGAAGGTGAACCTACTCCCATCGGTGGAGACACACCGCACCTTGCGCCTAATACAGTCGATCTGAGCATGGACTTTAGATATCCAATCCATGCCCAATATGACATCGTAATGCCTCGACGCCGCTACAAGAAGATCCCAACCGAAGCTCTCGTCTCCTAGAGTAAGCTCACACTGTCGGCACCAGCGCGTAATCATCGAGTCTACTCCCGTAGGAGTCTCTAGCCATAAGGATCTAGCCAACGGCTCCGTCAGAATCTCCGAGCTCCGAAAAATGGCAGCAGCAATGAAAGAATGACTTGCTCCTGTGTCTATAAGAACTGTAGCAAGGGTGGAGTAGACACAGATAGTACCTAGAATCATCTCTGGTGTGCCATGTTCATAGGCCTCCGCTGTCTGAAGCTGATCCTACCTCTGTCTGCCAGCTCCCTGTAGTCGGGGTGGACCTTCTGGTGGTGGTGGTGGTAGAGCCTCAAAGCATCTCCCACCACCTGCTGCTCAGCCATCTCCTCTTCCTCGTCCTCATGCTCCCTGCGGACCGCCACGGTCGAACCTTTTCCTCTTCCTGGGTGGTCCCATAACCTTATTCTGCTCCTCTGAATGGGAGGTCGGGAAGTCACGAGCCATGTGGCCCTACCCGCCGCATGCATAGCACTGTCTGCTCCTTATAAGACTGGATTTGGGTCGTGTGCCCTTCACCTCTGAGCCAGTGTCCTGAGGTTGTCCGCCTGATGGTCTGGTCCACCTGGACCCTTGTGAAATCCGTCGACTGTCAGCTGTAGAAGACTCAGCACATGCCTCCATGCGTTAGGTCTCACTGCTGGTGTAGGCTCAGCTAAAAATCTCTCTACAAGAAGGGATCTCTCCAGTACTCCTGCTTGCGTCGGTATGCTGAGGGATATCATTAATGCCCTGATCTAATGCCTCAGTCCCTGCTTGAAGGTCTGCACCTAGAAGAATGGGTCTCGTACCATGTCTGTAGAGTAGCGCAAGAGATCAGTAAACATCACAGAGTACAGGGCTACCGTCATGATGCCATGTCGTAGCTGTAGTAGCTCATGAATGTGCACCGCACAGAGGGCGGCTAGAACGAACTCTGAGCGGAAGAGGATCTCAAAGTCCGTCCAAAGAATAGATGCGCCATCGTGCACCTCGAGCATCAGGATCCACCATCTACATGCTGCCGCATGCAGGAGACTCGCTGCAAAGATCACCATGAGGTCAGATGGTGTCCCCACTAACCTGAAAACTCTTACAACAGCCTCCAGCCAATCCTCGTCTTCCTGGGGGTCTGTCTCCCCGTGGAACCTGGGTGGTATCTGATGCTGAAACTCGTGCAGTGCACTAAGGTGACATGCACTCTCAGCGGCTAGGGCTGGTGGCATCGGTGGCATCGGTGGCTCGGTGGGTAGAGGTACTTTCGGTGCCCCCACTATAATCGGGCCCTGCACCGAGGCCTCGTCGCTCGGTGGGCTGTCGTCTCATACAAAGCTCGGAACCCTAGCTGGCTGCCTTCGTGGGGCCATCCTGAAAAGAAACAGGTGTGCCACATTCAATACAGTATACCTGGTGATCTGACACAAAGTAATAACAAAGAAAATTTTTGAAACATACATACAATCAATGTCTTTGGGCATTGAGACGGATATCAGAAGTCAGGGTCCTAGTGTACGAATACGTCGGCCGCTGCACCAATACTGGACTTCATGGACTGATAACCACACTCAATACCCTTAACACTATTGCATCACATAGAAGCAAGATTAGAGTCCTGAGTTCTGCGGTAGAACCAAACTCCTCTGATACCAATTTGTCACGACCCATCCTCGGGGCCCGTGCCGTGACTACCCCAAGCCCACCTTATATAGGCCAGGGGCTGGTGACTAGCACCAAAGGCGTAAATCCCGATAAAAATAGGGAAGGCATTGCCTTTAAAAAGTAAACAATCATCACAGAGTAAGCAAGAAGACATAAACACTAAGTAAAATGAGTACAACAGTAAGTGCTGGAAAGTAAATAGGCCAGAATACAAACCTAACTGAAAAAAAAGTAAAACTGAAAGAAAGTACAACAACTAAAAAGTAAAGTAGTAATGCCAAGTGGTCCACTGGAAATCCCACCTGAAGGGTGGGTACAGATAGTCTCCTCAACTCCTCGGGACCAACCATCCGCTCCGTGTAAGTCTCATCCAGTGATCCACCTCTAGGTACCGTCCTGCTCCACAAACTCCTACCTCGATCAGATCTGTCTGTCGTCTGCATCCAACACATCGTAGTGCGGACATAACCAGTGCAGGGGTGAGTATACGCTACTCAGTAGGGACCCTGAGACCCCCGAAGGTCTCCTAGAATCCATGAAGGATAATCCACAAAGTAAAGATACAATCACAAAGTAACAACCAACTCTACTTAGTTATATGCCCATACAAATACCTAAGTCATCATTTCAAGTTTGGCTCCAACATCCGAGCCAGAGTTCGATCACATCCACACAGGATATTACAACCCAATCCACACAGGAAATCACAACCCAATCCACATAGGAAAGCAAGTAAATCATATCGATGATAATGATTGAAAGTCAAAACTCAGCTAACACAGGTATACTTCTTCGTAAGGTGGCAGAGATGATCAGATGTAGCCACTGATTCATCCAAGCTGTCGGACCCACATAGGATACAAGAACAGCTAAGTTTTCATACCCACAAAGGATACAAGACTAGCCACTCTGCTAGACCCACGTAGGATACAAATACAGAGTCAAATAGTGCCAGACCCACATAGGATACAAGAATAGTAGTCACGTACTACCGGACCCACATAGGATACAAGAACAATATTCATCGTCGTCGAACCCCTGGAGGATTTCAGTACGGTCATCATCACTGCCGAACCCATGGAGGATCCCAGTATAGTAATCATCGTCGTCGCAGTCGCAGCCAGCTCTAGGGGTCCCGCACACAACATGCTCGATTCTGGGAGGGTCTGCTCCACGAGCCAAGAGGAGTCGATACATCAATGGACACAAAGTCGGGAGTTGATGTATCCCAATGTTCTGTCTCGTCAAAAGGAACTCAACGCGACAGATGGTGCGTCAATCAGACGCCCGGTCTGAAAGTTATTGGTTTTTTCGTCCCAGGGGCCCGGTTGGTTTTTAAGTCAAAACCAACCCTACCAAACTCTAACTGCATCCAAACCTCGAGTGGAGTATTCCAAAAGAACCATATCACTAAGAGGAATCCAACAAAGTCGATGGAACGTCAATCGGACGTCCGGAGCTCAAGTTATAGACGTTTCCGCTCCGAGGGCCCGGTTGGTTTCGTGTTCGAACCAACCTGGCTATACCCAAAGTTCTCCGAAATCTTATGTTTAACATACCGAAACGACCATCTCGATCCAATTATCACATCGCAACTGACAGTGCATCAATCAAAGTTCCGTAGCCCATGTTGTCAGCCTTTGTACAAAGCTGTCTGATTTTATGGGGTTTTGGGCCCGGACCGACCCAGCCCCAGACCCACAGGGTCGGCCCGAACTGGTCCACCCGACCCGGGTCCCGGTCCGGCCCACTAGGGCGTGGCCCGGCCCAGGCGGTGCGACCAGGCCCCGATGGCGCGGCCCGGCGCGGGGACCCAACCCACCGCGCGCGGCACGACCCGGCACGGGCGTCACACGCCATCTGAGCACAGAAGGGGGGAAGCTGCCACCCACATTGAACCGAATGGTGGACCCCACGAGGTCCACCCTACTGCGCTGACCAGGGGTTCAAACCCTGAGTTTTTTCAGATATGGCTGGCCATAATGGCCATCCAGTTGTGCTGCGTGTGACCCCGCGGTCCCGCCCTCCAGGCACCGGCGATTCCTGCCGCCCTCCTGGTCTTCCGTCGCGGCTCTTGGTGCTCTGGCAGCCGGAGAGTCCGACTTCCCCTGTTGGTGACCGCCGCGGCCTTAGGCCGCAACCCTTTTTCATCCGGCGCAGCGCGACGGCGCCGCGCTGCTTCGTCGCGGCCCGCTCCAGCCGTGGTTCCCTCGTTCCCTCGCGGTGCGACGACACCGTATTGCCTTCGTTCCAAACTACACAATATTCAACAAAAAAAGGGGGAGAAGGTTCGGACGTGTTCGTGAAGTCCGACCGCCTCCTGTTATCTTGATAACAGGTGGCTTAATTTTTAACGTTGAGCACCAAAATAAACACGGACTTAAATTCAATCCCCTACATCGAAGAAGTCATCAAATGAGGATCGTTGCTGGAAATTGACATCGCAGAAGACGGCGTCGCGGAACGAGGCTCCGTAAATGTCATCGGTTCTCGCCCGATGAAGGATGCGGCATCCCCCTTTCTTTGATTTGAGAAGAGGATCGAAGTTGGGCACGTCGTCATTCTCCAGAAAAGGCGTCACTCACCGGGTGCGGAGAGTAGAGGAGACAACATGGCGATCTCCCCTTGCGGTGACGGAAATCTTCATTGTAGACTCAATGTTATTCACGAAGGAGATGAAGTTCTTAAACCTTAGAGTATTTTCTTCCCAAAAACTAAACACACAACCTCCAAACCGAATAAAATAAGGAATGATTATTTTATTAACACATGTCATGCGTTTTCAATACTTCAAAATTCAAACTCGAAATTAAATTAATTTAATGGCATTAAACAATCAATTTAATTGTGAGAGTTGACATGTCATAAAGAGGGGGAGGTGGGTGTGTTACACATTTATGGGGGGTTACCAACATAAAGAGGGAGATTAGATAATTTGACGGGGTGGGGCTCGTGTGGGCCCTACCTCACTAATATCCTACCAAGAGTTAAGATTTTAGTGGGTCCCACACAACTCCCTCATTGGTGGTTAGCTCCACCCAACTTCCATCATTAGGATTTAACCACTTAAAAAGAAAAATAAAAAGTGTTGACAATTTTTATTTTACTCTTCAATTATCCATTTATTTTTTTAGCAACCCTACCAAAGAAAGCGCAACCCCACAAAGGGTCTTCTTAAGCAATTATTGGGATTGCATTTTCAATAGTGCCCTCGGATTTTGATTCCGAGCACCGGTTCAAAAGTTAGAAAAACTCGCTCGCTCGTTCACTGAATGTACCCGAGCTAAACTTCGGAAATTGATTCTGGGCACACCGGGCCTTGGAATTAGGTTCCTTCAGAAACTGCGTACTCGTAAAATCCCAATGAAATTAAGAAAAACAATTTCCTTCAAATTTACGGGTATTTACACATTATATTAACACTCAAACTGAGAAATAAATAAAATTAATCCCAACAGAGAGATAAACAAGATTTAGATTTCAATGTACCCAAAACAAAAAGAAGATAAAATTCTATAGCTAAACCCCAAGATGGATTTCCCAAACCACCCCTAGATATTAATGTCTATTATGGTGGGAGATGTCCAAAAACTCAATTGTAACTAACTATTATGTCCCAAAAATAATACGAAAATTTATACTGACATCGAGATAAGAAGATAAACCAAGATCTCTGATACCACTTTTTCATGAACTAGCCTAGGTACCTGGGAAACCGAATAACCAGAACAGCCCTAAAATAGACCAAAGGGGTCTCCTGATCCCCTAGGGTTGGAGACTAGCACATGGAATAATATAAAATGAAAGTTGAAATGATTTTTTCCTAAACATTATGGATGTTGATAAACAAACCAATATGAATACAAAACAAAACTCCATAGAGAGTAGTGTACCAAAAGTCAAACATGTAAACAATTAAAAAGTACTACAAAAAAGTTCTACAAAATAGCATAAAAACCAAGTCCCAACTGATACTTCTCTCAAATACCTAAGGATCAATATCCATGACCACCAAGTGGTTCCTTACCCCTTCTGAAACTAGGATACGACAATCTATAGACATCTAGAGTCATAGGTAGGGTGTGAGATAAAATCCTAGTAAGGTCTCACCTAGGAGTCCATAATAAGATGCTAATATTTAATGAACCAATTAAGGGTTTCAATTTAAATAATTAGTAATGATATTTCATATCATAATTAAAAAAATTCATGCTTTTCATGTCCAATTTTGGAAATACTTCAAACAAATGTATTCATACAAGAATTATATAAAAATTTTATATAAATTCATTAACTATGTAAAATAGTTTAAAAACATCTGACCACTATTATATCTCATATATAAACAAGAGAGCAACATGGTTATATGAAAAAAGGTAAGAAAGTTCCAGGATGTTGGTTCCCCCCACACTTCAAGGTGATCGTGACAATATGGGTATACACACATCTCTCTTACTCTATCCAATGGTGACTCATCACTATCCCATCAGGGATGTGACTTACTACACTATTTATTATTTCAGTTGTAATGAATCAAAAGAGTGTTATCCCAATAACTCACTAAATACATAGGATTTCATGTGCTCCAGTATAATAAAAAATGGGAAATCTATTTTAAAACAATTAAAAATACAATTCATCACATTCTCCTGTTGAAAAAGAGCCAATTTCATCAATTAAAAACCAAATCACATGTTTCTAATCAAAACATACTTTTTCCAAGATAAAACCACTGGTTTTTAATAAAAATAATTTCAATCCATTTTTCTGAAATATTACTTTGAAATAAATTTCAACAAATCAATTTTATAATTTAAATTCAATAATTTAATTCTACAATTTTCCATCAATTTCTCAAACACACCCCAATTCAATAGAATTGGGGGTTTTCCCCAATTCTGTGCTAGAAATTCAATGTCACATTCAAATCGCGCAATTCAATAAAATTGGGTTTTTAATAAACTAATTGATATTAGTTTCAAGACATATAATTCAAATAAAAAAATTACATTAAATCTAGAAATTAGTTGTTAATCAAATTTGTCCATAATAACATAACCACCTACTTTTTTCACAAAAACATAAAGCCTGCAACACAACCCATCAAAAAGAATGAAGGCTCAACTGATCATGAAAATAAACCTAAAAACACTATTCAATAACATAGACCTTAGATCCATTAATCCCATTATGATCTATCAAACTACAATAAGGGAATGATAAATATATGGATATATAGGGAGAAAGATTACCCCTTGAGTTGCACCGCACTCATAATGATGATCAATTGTGAAAAAAATAACTGGAAAGGGTGTGAGGGTTACAAAATCACCTAGTAATGGGTCTTGTGTTGAGAGAAAGGAAATAAAGAGTGGATTAAATATTATTTTCATTTGATTTTTTTATTTAGAAACAATAGTTGGGACTTTACACGATGTGTAACCCAATTACACATTTTATATTTGACAAATTAAGAAATCCCTAAAAAATATTTAACCATTTGTTAAAATATGATTTATTATTATTTTAGAAGGTAAATTTTATATAATCACATTACATAGCATGTAAATACATATAAGTCTGTTGAAATAGTAGGTTTTATGCTGAGAATCTAACAAATCTCTAACTTTACAATTACTGGTATCCTCCAAATTCAACATCAGCCCTACAAATACAATGAAAAATGAAAAAAATGAAAAGGTTTGAGATGCACCATACAATAATTTAATATGTGGATAAACATATTTATAGTTTTTTATAGTGATTTAAATTCCATTGTAAAAAGTATGTTTTTTGGAATATTTGTGAGGGAATCATTACTTTCAATAGACTACTAATCTATCGCAAAGGGCTTTCACCCAAAAATAATATTTCACTCTCAACCAAAAAAAAGTATTTGAGATTGATTAGTTCATCCCAAATAAATACATCAATAGATTATTTTTTATAGATCAGTTGTAAACAATTCCTTTTTTGAAAGATTTCATCGTAAATACAAATTAGAATGAGTATTTGTGAAGGATCTATCATAAAAAGTATTTATATATCAGTAAAAAATGGTTATTATTGGGATAGTAATTTTTGACATATCATCCACAAAAACTCATTATCAAAATGAGTTATTTGTGATGGATGTACCTATCCATCACAAATAATGATGCAATAATAAAATATTCAATATAAAAAAAATATTTTGTCACCATTAGCTTTTTCCTGATACCACACGCATGAGAACTTCAAATAACATTGTGATCGATGAGTTCATTTGTCTCAAAATGTTTTAATGGAAAACTATTTTTGATGGACTAGATGGTGCATCACAAATAAATCAATTTCTTATACTACGTGGGATAAAATACAATATCTTCACACACAAAAATCATGTAGTGTGAGAAAAGACTCAACAAGACAATCCCAATGTTAGGTGGTTCCAATACATATGAAATTACATAGGATTTACATTGGATTAGTCCGCCACTATATTCATTAAATTAAAAAATTAAATACTGATTAGTTCCTAAATATATGAGTTAAGGTTTTTTATTAAATTATTTAATTATATATGATAATACCTCTTTAATGATAAAATTTTAAATTCTTGGAACAAATTACAATGATACTATTTAAGATTTAAATTTTTGTCTAATATGGTTTGTGATGAATTGATTAATTTTAACAAGAAAAATAAGCATTTTTCGGTACTTTTTGATGTTTTTTATATCCTTTAACTTATTTATCCTTTATATAAATGTTGGTGTCTAAAATACATTCCCTCTATATAACTATGTTAAATAATTAATATTGGAGTAGAGAATATGTATCATAGTTTAAAAAATTAATTGGTAATGTATTCATGTTCTTAAATGAGACCAGTGATGTGAATAATTAGTACCTTGATTCTAAATTTTTTGTAGGGTTAGTTTCATGAATCCTTTCATCAAAAGGTTCCTACCCTAAGACAATAATGAATAAAGGGGAATAATGACCACAAAATTACACCTCTAATAGGTCATAGGTTTCTAAATAGCATGTAGGGTATATAATTCACACACATGGGAAGCATTATCCTCAATATAGGCTTATGGAGAAAATATAATATGAGAATCCACAAACCTACACCATGGATTAATAAATAATAAATACCAATGCATAATGTAATTTCATACAAAAATTAAAACAACTAAAGGTAAAAAAAGGAAATTCCTGCCAATGAATATGAAACTCCAACAACTCTTGAACAACTCATCAAACTAGTAACAAACAACTCAATCACAAACCAGCTATCAAAAACATAAAAAATAGATAATATCTATTTAGGGTTATAAAAAATGTATATTAAATAGGATCCTCCCCAAAACCAATCATGAAAAATATGAAAGAACCTTACTAAATCCTAGTGGATATACAAATGAAACGAGATCATCACCTAAACTGGTAAAGTTACTTTCCCCATCCTCACCATGGATTACTCAACAATTAATGCATAGAAGAAATCAATTTAATGTCAAAATCACACACACACACACACACATATATATATATGCACATAAAGGTAACCTGGTTCCACTTCCCCCACTATTTTCTCATTCTCACACCACATCTTCTCATGTCATGTGTTTAGGCCTTCTATAATTCATCATGCACCTTGTGCATTCATATCTTGTCCATTTTGCATATTATTCTACCTAACACCTCGTCATCATCCTATCCAGCAGTAATCAAGTGCATGCCTGAAAGACACTACATACCATTTAAATAAATTATACCTCTATTCATCATAGTGTAAGCATGTACCCCTGTAGGATGTTGTATCCACCATGACCAGATACAATCATGTTCTATACCTCAATCAATTACATCCCATACACAAATATATGGTAAAATTATGATCCATCACAAATTGAGGAAAACAAAACCTATACTATAAGATATTGTAATATGGGAAACACCTACACCTAAACTACAGAAAATATGGGAGTGGGGGAGAGGGAGAAGTCATCTATCCATTCCCCCGCCATCCTGAATGTTTAGGAAAACACCCCCAAATATTTTTTGTGTTGGTTTCCATACATAAATATGTGGTGAGGTTTATGAAATCATAAAAATATAGAATATATCACAAACAACCTCACTAAGAGTAGCTACATATCTATAGACTCATATACCGTTATCAAAACACAAGACAATTGACCACCTCCACTAAGGACTAGATCTCTACAAAAATAAAATCATTAAAGTTATAGATTAATTAGTTAATCAACCATTAATTAATATTATTCTTTTTTAAAATCCAAGATTAATACATTAATATTCTATCTGATGTGTTGTTAGACCCATAATATTCATTTCTTATATTCACAAGTATGCCATTACAATTTGAGATTACCATAAACCATCTCTATTCATTTATCAAACCAATTATCATTTCACAAATTATTAGGGTACTCTTTGAAGTGTTTTTTGAAGTCTAATAACAATTTTTAGAACATGCATAAGTGATTTAAAACCCTTTTTATTTGATATCCCATGGATGATATATGAAACCAATATATGAAACTATACTAATTAAATAATATAAATCTGTTGTACATTATAATGAATAACTATCATATCATATCTTGATCTCATTCATCTAATGAGTTTGTGAGAGATCACAAAGTGGACAAACAAATATTTCAACCACCGTAGTGTATCCATGATATGATCCTAAATCAATCGACGTTCGAGTGATATCCAGCAACCTCTATGATGTGTTAGTGTCTCACAATGAAAAGGATAATCATGAAAGAGAGCATCAAGTCGGGGAGTATTGGCTGAGCATGTCGAATCACACCTAAATATTGTCATCACATGTTAGTAGCTTAAATAAGAAATTAAGAACTCTCTTTAATTTTCATCTCATTTATTAATGTTTTAAAGAAAATCAATAAATACCATGGCTAGTTCAAGAATATATAAATTACTCATATGAATTTACCCCTTTACCATTTCATCTTATGAAATAGTTTATGTAAATGATAGGCTATGTGGAGAATCTTTTCGGCGTCCAACACATAAGTAATAATATACCCAATGCATGAAAATCATAATTTTCATGGGAGAAGATATAAAACCCCTAAATATATATTATATAAATATAAAATTAGGAAATATCTCCTTCAATCTCCAACTTTTAGTAAACCCTAAAATACTTTGTGTCATTCCACCTTATACTGTATTGTATATAATAACCCATGAAACCATATCCAAAAATAATTATGGATATCTTCTAAAAAACATTTTTAATGATATCATTAACTTCACCATGTATAACACCATATGAAATACCTTGTGAATAATCATCCAAATAACCTTTGGATTAACTGTAAAACACTAATAGAGTAGCTCTATAAATAAAAATCAATCCTCGTTCATTCAACTATAATGTGAAACTCCATAGGCCTTTATAGTGTTGACAAGAAATAAGAATGTTCAAATACATATAAGTAATAAAAGAGAGGCCTTTAGAAAAGTGTCAATGCAACTCAAGATATAAAGGGATATGGCATGATCTCTAAAAAATGTATCTCTATACTTGTTTCCACCAGTGTGAATCATCTGAAAATATGCATTCTTTTATTTTCCCTTTTTCTAAGACATCAACTGACTATGGAACACAGAGTAGTCAATCCCACATAGTTGACTCAACAGTTCTTAGTTCTAATATGATTTCTAAATACTTCATAATTAATTAATCATTGTGGATAATCACATCAAATTTACCTTATCCAAATAGATATACAATATCTAAGCACATACACAAACTCCCAAAATCATTCTCAATCGAGGGCCTAGATGTCATACTCATCATACGAGAGAAAAAAATCACATATTTTTTATTCTCCAACCGATAACATGATCAAAAAAATACCCAACCAACCATGTATTAGTGGAGTCAATATATTGAATTGTATAAGTATGGTATCAAATTGTGAGGGTTCTCATGATAGGTATCTTAAAAACTATGGTATTTGGGACTCAAATATGTTCCATGAACCCCTAGTATATTGAAGTCCTTTGTATGACAATACATGTGGTAGACAAAGTAGGTCATCCAACACACACAAAGAATACTATTATTTTTCTTGTTCTCCATCAGTATATTTTTCTTCTTTATGCAATAATTCTACTCAATGTAACCTTAACATTTCATCATAACATATAGTACTCCATGATGAACACCAATTATGGATAAACTCAAAGTCAAACTTTTAGAGTTCAATTATCATTTAACTTCACAAAATTTATATATATTTATATATATACAATGCAAAAGAATGATAAAATGGAGGTTTCCTTTAAATTTAAAACAATTTAATATTCTTAATTTCATTAATAATATTTAAAAAAACCAACATAATCTGCAGCTTATCATACCATATATGATAAACTGCAAGATTAGTATTATGTTTTCCACAATTTCTAGATATTGTTAAAAAAAATTCATATGTAATCCTTGTCACATATTTAAGTTACAATATAATAAAACACTCCTAACAAATCATTCATTAGAAACATCTATAAATAAATCTAGTTTGAATAATGGTGAAATTTAGGAATTATATTCCTAACTCTTCAATGTGTTGAAAATATTGAAACATCTTAAATTCAAACCATAAATTTTAATGATGTCAAATTTTGTGGTCTATATGGAACTATTTTGAAATTCATCATCATCATCCTTGGAACCCTATTCAATAAAATTTTCCTTGAAATAATGTAACTACTTACAATATTTTTTATCGTTCCTCCTAACAGTTTTAGGATAATGTGTCAATCACTTTAATACACCAACTAAATTTAACATTTTACATTTCTCTTTACCACCATACCCTATAATCGTTTAGGATAACAAATGTAATGAAATTTTCATTTTGACATATAAAATACTTCAAAAAATAGCATCTTTAATTTTTTAGGATAACTAAATGAAACTCTTTACATTTTTTCATTATTATCAAATATCCTAAACTCTTTTAGTATATCTAGTGAAAATACAATTTAATCTTAAATAGGTATAATAGTGACATCCACATTAAAAATGGTAACATAATGTAACAATTTATATTTTTCTTTATCATCACATATCTTAAACATTTTAGGATATTAACTAGAAAATGATTTAACTTATGATTAGTGTTATCCATTATTTGTTAATTTTGAACTTATCTAACTCCTAACATACTCCAACTAGACTCTTGGACACTTTATTTTTTTTAGAATGTCTTATTAAGATTCAAAAAACATTTTTTGTTAGGAAATAACATTTATTTATTTTTCAGTAGAAATATTTTACAATTTAACTATTTTTTACATATCATAAATGATATTTTATATGTTTGGAAAATTTTCATTTGAACCAAATAATTTTTTAAAATATACCAATGGTGGGTGGAAAGAACACACTCCCAGACATTTTAAAAAATATTTGGAAAATTTTTTATCAAAGATAAACATTTTTATCCATATATTCTTCAAAAAATGTTATAGAAATTGATTAATTGTAAGCATATGTATACATTTATTCATAATAATTAATTTTGATCAAACATCTTATATTATCACATAAGAGAAATAAGATGGAGATATACATATTTTACTTAGATTCGTTTGATCTTTGACACAAGAATTTACATTTATATGTTGAAAATTGTTGCTTCATGAATATAAACTACAAGATCAAACAATTATTCCTTTGATTTATAACTCCTATATATTTACAACACATGTAAAATATACACTCGGTACCATATACCTTTTAAAAGTGAATAATTAATTTCTATAATATCCATATCCTACATGTACATTCCAGAGAGTTTAAAAACACCTTCATGTATTCTGGATAATCCCATCATATCGAATTATAATTCCTCCTTCCTAAAAACCTTAGGTTTCAAGGACATTCATTGGGTTCCAAAAGAATAATGTTGAACATTTAAACTAAATTTTTTACTTCTAGTTATAATTTTTACCCACTTTTACTCTTCATACAGTTCTAGAATCTAGCCATCATATTCTTAGTTCATCCATTGTCAACACTTTGATAATATCAGGTAAAATTTTCTTGAATTCAATCATATTGTTTAAACATTTCCATAGATGAAAATATGATAAATTTTGTAAATAGATCAATCTATTTTTCAACTAATGACTTTGAAAACTTGAATGAATAACTCTATGCTTCCATGATAATCTAGATTCACCTGTTGAAAAATTTCAACACTTGTTCGACACATTGAATTTTCTTTAATAACTTTTCTTAAATAACCAATCTTGCTTAAGAACCTTTTTAACTTACCAGTATAAAGATTATCTTATAGTAAGCTTCTCATTAACAAAGATAGATCTCAGAGGTTAACTTTATGATAAATATGATATTGTCTATAAAAAAATATTTTTTCATATGATTATCATATATTATTAACCATTTCATATGGAATTTTATTAAATGGGATCCCACTAAAATGATGACCTCTTTAAAATCCATTATACCCATTAGTGGTCAAAGATCTATATTTCACTAATTAAATTACCCATCTTTGTTGTGAAACCCATAAATTAGTTATTTAGGTTGGGAATCGTCCTAATCATATTATATATGACTCTTGGGTAGTTGATCAAAAAACACTTTGTCTAAATCAAAATATTAATAAACCCAACTATATTCCACTAGTATCCCATCCCTGGGGATTTCCTAGCTAGTGTTTCCCAAATAAAATGATAGAAACGAACTAATCACAAGAAAATCCATGGAAAACCCCTTTAGTGTGAATCTACAAAAGGATTATCCAAGATCACTCATTAATTTCTTACTGGACACAAGATAATCCAGGGGCACCCTACTTTGTCCTAAAACTACTCGGTTGGAAGATCGAGGTCAAGACAAGTTCGACATTGGTTGGAATCTCACACAAAGTATTTTATGGATATTTTAATCTCACAATATTATATTATGTTATTCCATTTTATGTATTCAAGATTCTATTAATTTAGATTATAATCTTATTCCCTCCGCCAAATCAATATGTTCAAACTATATTGATTTTTAATCCTTTACACAATCCATAATTTTGTGCTACTCTCCCAAAAATAGAATTAAAAAATATTTATAAATATCTACATGCATAATTTTCATAACGTAAATGAACGATTCATGTATAGGTATATAATTATATGAAATTGACAATATTCACATGAGTAAACTTAGAGCGACAAACAACCAACCCCATTCACTTTCCTATAAAAGGCATAGGCCTCCAGGTTAGAAGGTAGTCCCACCCTAAGTCCTTCTATAATAGGATAATTTACTAAAGATTGAATCCAATTAATATTAACTCTAAAACATAATATGTAAAAACTATATTCAAAACTAAATTCAAACTAATAACTTCAATTAAAAACTGAGGTCATGGTAGATAAAAAACTGAATTCATTATAGATTCATTCCTATCATGTAATGTGTGGATCTATCATATAAGTGGTTTAAAATTTTAAACAGAAGAATACACAATATTCACATTTCAAAAAAATCTAAACTTTAATATATAAGAGAATAACCTTTAAATAAATAAACAATTCCAATAATAAAACATGATATTACCATTTATGAACAATTCATAAATAAAAGAATAATATTAACATTTATTTTTCAATATTTTTATTTTGGATATCCAATAAACTTGAATATAAATACATTATATTAATTAAAATATTTACACTTTCATATTTATCATTATATGTCATTTCTATTTCAAATATATGATATTTTATTCATTATAAACAATTTATAATTCAATTAATATTATGTAAACATTTCATATAATCTAATATCACATGTTTATTATTTATTTAAACCTAGATCATATGAATCATCAAAAAACATTTTATGTTGATTAAGTAATAGTCAAATAAGGACTCCTTTTGTTTTGAATAATTCAAAATAATAAATTACGAACAATTAATAATTTAAATATAAATATTTTATATTTTTTTATTTATTTCATAATTTATAACCCTTTATAAATTATTTCTTCTGATTTATAAATAAACAGTTCTAATTATATATCATATGAATTTTCATTAAATATGTTAAAAAATATTTCAAATACTAACATTTAATATTTGGAGAAAATAAAAGATTTATAAACATTTATTTAATTAATTATAAACTATTTAGAGTGAATTAATATATTTATAAACCTTATATAAATTAAATATTTACAAAATACCTTTTATAATTATTTATAAAATTTTATAAACCATTTTATTAATTTTAAATGATAAATTTTTAACTATTTTAAAGTAATCTTTATTAACCATATTCATATGGGTATTTTGACAAAATGGTAAATCCTTCTACCTGTACAAAAGCCATATAAAATCCCTTGCATAAAGGTAAGTCACTAATTACATTTATAAGGATTAAAAATGATGTGTTTTGTAAAGGTAATGAGATTATTACTTTTACATTTCTCATTCTTCTTAATGTAAAGACCCTTATGTGAACGTTTCACATAAGTGTATGTCATTATAGACCTTTTTGAGGACTTCTAGAAACGTTTCATAAATCTAAGAGACAATTTACCTTTACGTCGCTCTGAGAATCCTCGTTGTGTAAGGGTATAACAATTATATATTTGTCTCATGTTAAGTTAATTTCTCAATTACATTTATATAACCCTTTTAAAAATACTTTTATCTTTATGAAGCCCTTATTTCACATAAATGTATGTTATGATGACCCTTATATATATCGACCTAAATAAGGGTATGGTGATATGACCCTTATAGTGACCAATCTATGTAAGGATAATCCATTGGTTACACTTACACATCTTAGCAGCATAAGGGTAAGTGGTGGTTACCTTTACATAGCCCAACTACATAAGGTTCAACCCTTTTATGTAACTGAATTTCAAAAAATTAAACGTTACAATGTTTTCATAGTTTTTAATTATTTCATGTTTTGATTTTATAAATCTAAACATGGATCCCCTGACACCACTAAGGTGTTTTGTTAGAGTCAAATAAAAATTATTATAACATAAAAAATGATTTGAAACACTATTTGTAGGATCTCCCAAATATGATATATGAAACCTACATATGAAATTAAAATTAGGAAATACTGTAAATTTGGTGTACCTCACACTGAAGAGATAATTCATGAAATCCTAATCTCATTCTGATGATGAGTTTGAGAGAGATCACAAAGTATAAAACAAAAGCATCCCACCTTCATAGTTTATCCATGGGCTACACTTGAGTCACTCAACATTAGAGCAGGATCCCCCAACCTAAATGAAATTATAGTGTCTCTCTGTGCAAAGGATGAAGATGAAAGAAATAATAATGTAAGGGTGTATTAGTATAGCATTAGGATGCACACACACATACTTCCATCGCATGGTAGTATATTAAATAGGTAATTTAATATTCTTCTTAATTTATGTCTCATTTATTCATGCATTTAAATTCATGAATAATTACCTTGAATGCTTCATGAATATACAAATGTATGTTATGAATTTACTCACTATTTTATCTAATGTAATAGTTTGTGTAAATAATATTCTATGTGTAGAATGGTTTGGATGTTCAAAACATAGGGGATATAATACCCAATGCAAGGAAATCATAATTTTTATGAAATCCTATATACAAACCATAAATATATAATATATATAAATATGGATTTATGGAATATCTCATTTACTCTTGGACTCATCCTAAGTTATAACCTTGTGAAGGCAGTAACCGTGCAAATATTTAAATTTTATCGAGCAATTAGAAACCATAATAAAGATATTATTCAATATTTATTTCAAAAAATAATCCAAAATAATATATGACTATGTGAAATCCCCACTCTAAACTCATTCATACCACATAGTGGACCTTCTCACACTATATTTCATAGTAGAATCTATCTTGCCATCATCGGTATTGACTATCACTGTAGTCCCCGGTTCCCAAGACGTTGCTTATCAAACATTCCTAACCATATCTAGGTTTATGATCAGTCATATCATGTGAAAATAATACTCTAATTATCCTAGAGTTAACATATATATTAAATGTATTTTTCATACACAATTCAAAGAAAACTAAGGCCAAAGCATTGAGGCGGACCGGCCTCCCCCAAAGAGGAATGATTTCATTTATCCGAAATAATTTTATCTAGAAAAAAACGGTTTTAATTCTCATCTTGAATTAACTAGTTTGTTATGAATTTGGTTTTCCACATCAACCAACCTATCAGAATTCTATAATTATATGCTAAATTCAACATAAAAATGCATCAATAATTATGTCAATGTTCAGCAATTTCAAGAAATATCTGTAATTAAATTATAATCATATTCTATTAATCACTTAAAATTGTTGTCTTTATTTTTTTAATGAATTTATCATCATATAAATCATGCTACACAGTAAAAATAATCCAAACAGAAAGGATAGAAAAATATCTAGTAAAAAATAGGCAACATTAATAAATCATAAAAACAAATAAAATTACAAATCCTCAACCACTTATTTAACTCCCATATCTTGAATTGTCAATTATCTATGACATGTCATATGTAACGCCCCGACCCCAGTTACCCAGAGTCGGTGTATTATTGCGTAACATTGGCATGATCAAAAAATATCAAGTCTCGAAAGACCGATTAGTTTAATATCCTTGGAAACACTACATACATTCATAAGTTTTACATTACATCATAAAGTAATACAAAACTACAACAAAATCTTGTCTTCATATCCCCTCATATTATCCCTTCAGGTCATTCATAAAATACTTCTTCACATCCTGGAAAACATAAAACATTGAAAGGGGTGAGCTCAGATGCTCAGTAAGGATAACAATATAGAGGAAGCTTTAATAAATAAACATTAACATTTAAGGAAATGAATAACTAAAACAAGATCCTTTTAAACATGAACTTGAGCAAAATATGGAAAAAGTAAAATGAAATATTTCCATTTACTTATTCACATGGATATTCTACTGGTCGAATAATCACATGCAATATCAATAACCACTTTCATAATGATGGAATGCATAATTCCAGACTATCATAATCATGTAGCAAAGGACTCGTGCTAATACTACAAATAAGATTTTGTCAAGGCCTCGTGCCAAGACACTAGTTTGTCTCATGAGACCTGCCGATGCATCGAGGAGCTATAGCGAGCTCCACCCATCACTTATTAAGTCCAATGCATTCCTCATACGAATAGGTTTAAACATATCATAAACCATAACATAATTGTATCACATAAAACATGCATAAAGGAAACATAAGATTTCCACAATTCAATCACAAGATATCAATACACCACATTGATATGATAAAAACTTTATCAAAACCATTTTCAATACCAAAATAAAATAAAAGTAAAACATGGAATTTATTTTTATTTTAAAAAAACTTATGGCCTATAGAGGAAGCTGAAACTCAAATAATAGTCACGGTGGCGGAGAAGTCATTTTCACCGCATAGGTAAGAAAAAACATTCCTTTTTTCGTTTAGTAAAAACACTTCGTATAAAACGATTCCTTTTGAATAAAATTAAAAGTCAAAGGGGGTTTATCCACCGTATAAATGAAAGTTGTGTATGAAACCAAATATGCCTCAATGAAAGGAGATTGAGAAGAAGTCCTTACAAAGATCATTTTTAAAATAAAATAGATCTATTATGTATATTTACTATGAGTACACATGAAGAAAGTAAAAATACAATATATGACATAATAATATCATGACATAATTTCAAAGTAGGAGATTAACCCAAAGAATGAAAATTGGGTTAAGAAATTCACTTACAAAGATCATTTTTTAAATAAAATAGATATATTATGTGTATTCACTATAAGTACACATAAGGAAAGTACAAAGACAAAATAGGCCACAATAATATCATGACATAATTTGAATGTAGGAGATTAACCCAAAGAATGGAAATTGGGATAAGAAGTTCCCTTACCTCCTATCTGACGTGACTCGACCACTCTTTAACCTCCTGAATAATAAACTAGAGTTAATATCTACCTGCATAAGAACCTTTTTCAAGTTCATTATTCCTTTTATATCACTTATTATCATGTTGTGAAGATTATGTAATTTTTTAAGTTAATAATGGTCGTTTTGTCGATCTTAGGTACTTGAGTCAAAAATAAACTTCTTATAATTACACTTTGTTGATGTGGTAAAATATCCATTATATCCATAATTATATTCATGATATAGATATTATATACATCATATATATCCAGTATATACATTCATTTATAATATTACATAACATTTAGAGGTAATAAATGAAATGCACAGTTCCTGGAGACGGTAAGCCGTACGTACACATGAACGCTACTTTCATTTCTATTTGGTATTTAATGGAATGAAGTTATAATTATATAAAGGTATAATATAATTCCAGTATAATATAATGTATAATACCATTTACTCCATCCTTTATACATCCCACATATGGCATTAATGATTCAAATCACTTTGAGGGGGCGGTAGTCCGCACTTACTAAAATGAAAATATCGCGTTTACCCATAATGGAAACCATAAAGGTATTCAATAAATGAAAAATACAGAAGCTTAAGTAAAACATAAACATATTATGTATCATAATTAAATATAGTGATATATTAATGGCCACATTTAAAAGTGTTATATGAGTGTTGAACAATCATCGTTTCGTGAGGCAGAAATTCGCCATCCACAGAAACAGTATGTTCTTTAAATATTAGATGTAGGTGTGTGTAAGTGTAGCTAGAATCCTTTTTATAAAAACATCCTAGTATATTGAGGATACTTTTTTTGTTACAAAATAAATGAATAAAAATATTTTAGGTGGTTGGAGAAGAAAAATAAAACATAATAACACAAGAGAAAACACTACCTTTAAAACGGGTAACTCTTTTTGATTTGAGCTCAAAGGCTTCCTTGGGAAGACTTATTCCCAAAGTGAGGCTTCTAGGAGTAAGAGATGGAATTTGAGAGAGTATTTGGGCAGAGGTTGGCCGAGACAAAAGTCTTTGAAGGTGTGAATAAGGTGGTAGTGGTGGGGGCCTTTTATAAGAGGAGATGAGGGGCACTCTTGGAAAGTCATGAAATGTTACTTTATTATATAATGAGTTTCGGATTTTAAATGTCCCAAACTTATATAATTCAAGGATAAGGGGATAAGGGTTCTAAATATACTCATCCAATAAGTTTTTGACAAGTTTATGTCTTAGATTTTATATTATCTTTTCATTTTATTTAAATCGTTAATTAATGAGATAATCACTACATCATCATGGTGTCATAACTAATTTAATTTATTTAATGTCTAAAAATTATAAAAAAAATCATGATGTAGGAAATAATTTTAGCTTTATAATGAATATTAATAGTCAAAAATATGACTTGTATAATCCAATTTAAAAATTGTTTTAGTAAAACAACTCATGTTTGTGACATTTTTATTTTAACATTAAATAAAATGTTTTTAATGTCATTTTCCTACCAAAGTGGCTCCATGGGGTCCCCAAGTTGACCCATGGATTCTCTTGGTCGGACATGACTCTTAAAATAGGGTTAGGACAAGTGTAAAGGTCATTTCATATTATTATAACATTATCTTTACCTTTAGTTACACTAATTACCTTTATTCGTGATTAATTAAACTTAAAAATTACTATTCACCAAAAAATTATTTTAATCCCATTGAACCAAATTTACTTCCTAATGACAACCATGTATGTCGGATTTTTTAAAATCAAATCACAAAAGTGGTAATGTTTCATTTAAATGAAAAATCAGTTTTTTAACTACCACTTAGTGGTTTCACTATTCATCAAAAATTGAAGTTTTTCAGAACAATGGAAACATTTCACCCTAAGCTATAATTGACATTCCGAATTCAAAAATTATATCTATTTTAGAAAATTTCAAACATATAAGTTGCATTAATTAATTTTATAATTAATTCCCGATGTCACAACAAAATGCGTGTTCTTAAAAAACAATATATATCAAAAGATTGACAATTGTTCATGTCCAATTTCAATGTTAAATTAATTCTAATGACCACGATTGGATAAAATGGTAAAAATATATTCTAATTATACTTTAAAACCACTAAATAGTATAATTTATCACTATAAATTATTTTGATTAAAAAAATTGTTTTAAATATTTTTCACTATTCATAAAAAATTGGAATTTCTCAGAAAATTACAAAAAATTCAACATAGGATAATTTTGATATTAAGAATACAATAATGAAGTCCATTTTGAAATATAAAATTTATATAATTTTAAAAAGTGGGTATTACTATTCATAACGGCTACTTTGATTAGTCGCGGTGTGTTAGAACTCGAACTTGCGTACAACGCAAGCTATTGCATTATTGAAAGAGAAGCATATCGTGCAAGCTCGGGGTGTTACATTCTCCCATCCTTCAGTAAATTTCATCCTCACAATTTGAAATTTTTCTTTGAAAATAAATGGTTGAAAATAGAAAATACCTTTGTGGAAAACCCACATCAAAAATAAGGTTAATAAAAATATAACTTTAAAAGAAAGAAAGAGAAGTACAAAGGTCACCTGAGATAGCCCATACTATGATTCTATGAAAATATGGATATGGAGGAAAAACAAACCATCAAGTTCTGATGGAGAGTTGTATAAAACAGGATTATGAGAAAGTTAACTACAAGAAAATCACAAACTTGTGATTGGTTAAACGGTCATTGATTCCCCAATTGGAAAAGTTAACCGACAACATTTTTGTTTTATGTTACCTTTCATAAAGTTGATAAATTTATTTGGGAGACTTACTAAGAATGTAAGGAAATATACTTACTGGTCATGTAGACTTTCATTCTTTAATAAATATTTACCACAAACCCATCTTTCATTCTAAAAGGTAATAGAACTCAAAAATATTTTATTTATCATAATTGTATAAGATTCCAAATATTAACACATACCATTTAGATTAGGAAAACTTTTTTGTAATAACCAGGGACTTCCTGTAAGCTAGTGGTAGGTAATAAAGGCCTATCACACTATGGTTGTGGGATTGATTCCTACAGCTTTGTCCGAAGCAACGGGTTATCGCCCAACCTGAAAGTTGTCCTTTTTCTAAAACTATAGTATTATAATATTACATAAATAATATTAAGAAATGTTTTAACCTTCATCCATACTATCCAAAGTTCATCTTAATCCATTTTAACCTTTATAGTTATCCAAAATACTTCTGTCCAACTCACAGTCCAGATTTTATAAGGAAGGTAAACACAATGAAGATCCTTTTTGCCATGTAATAACATGTTAACACCTTCATCATGTATTCTTTCAAAACACTGAAACATCCTGAATTACCATAAATCCATATTTATTACATTCACGATCCCTTATTCCTTATAGAATACTATATATACTCCTTCTACACAAAAATGTATACAAATAATTAATCAGTTTCAAGGAAGTCATGAATATCCAATATAATTTATCCAAATCAATCATGTATTATTACAAAATCATTATCCCGGTATCAGAACCATTTTATGGTTTATCTTTCCCTCAACCATAAATTTTCCAAAAATTTAACCTGCTATGGAGTCACTTTTCTTGGTTCCATACAGTCTAAAGTCCTTGATGAAATAGTACTGTAGTGCAATCCTTATATACTCCATAATTATTATAACTTGTATATCATTGATACAACACTCAAATGACAAAATTATTTAATAACAACATAAGATATCTAATCATTCCTCCTCATCTGTGGTAGTATCATAACTTGATTATTATCCAATAACATCATTTGGGGCATACTCTGATGATTTGGACATTGGTTTGCGTAGTGTCCCCACTCCTTGCAGATGAAGCATTGTACATTTGAAACCTTTTTCTTACCCTTGCAGTCACGCACTTGGTGTCCTTTTTCTCCACACTTATAACAAACTCTGATTCCCTTCAGGAAAGTTCCAAGGTGTTTCTTCCCACAGTTATCACATACTGGAAAATTCTTCTTTTCCCTCGTCCCTTTATCCATCATTCTCTCTTCCATCATTTTATTCTCTTGCTTCCCTTCAAAGCCATAAGACTCAGAGAATTCTTTACTTATCTTATTAACACATAATACTATTTATTCATATGTTGAGAATACATGGGAGAATATTTCCTTTCTAAATGTTGTCTTAATATCGTGAACGATATAATCCTTCGTACGCTTTGGATCATGCGTATTGCTGGAGTTCACATTCCTTCCACTAGGAACCATTTCTATACAATGGCATAAACTAGGTTAGTTTATGAATTGCAATGAATAATTCCAAACTTGTAAAATACTTAATGTAAATTGAACATTTTATAGATATAATCCGTAATCATAAAAAATGTTTTCTTTGAGAAAGTATATACTCACAAACCCTTCATAATGGTTTGTAAAAAATGAGAATTATCCTAAGCATATCTCCCGGGAGTGTCGTAGCCAAGAGTGCAGCAAGGCCCGTTGTCGTGCACCAGTTCCCGTTTGAGTCTAGCTGAAAGCGGTGTTTTCGGGTTTTACCCCTAGGTACATCTGTGCCAGAGCCGCCTCTACCTGCTCGTATCCAGACAGGGATGTATTATTCGGAAAACTCAAAAAATATCTATAATACCAAAATTCTAGGAAGTTCTTCTATACTAATCCTCAAATTTTTGCTTTGGTCTATGTGCTCTAATTAGAGTTTATCTAAATCTAGCTTCCAAGGTTAGTATTAAACTGCCTCTGATACCAACTGTAATGCCCAAACCCCAGTTACCCAGAGTCGGTGCATTATTGCGTAACATTGGCATGATCACAAAAGATCTTGTCTTGAAAGACCTATTAGTTTAGTAGCCTTGGAAACACTAGATACATTCATAAGTTTTACATTACATCATAAAGTAATACAAAAGTACAACAACATCTTGTCTTCATATCCCCTCATATTATCCCTTCAGGTCATTCATATAATACTTCTTCACATCCTCGAAAAATTAAAACATTGAAAGGGGTGAGATCAGATGCTCAGTAAGGACAACAATATAGCTGAATCTTTCATAAATAAACATTAACATTTAAGGCAATGCATAACTAAAAAAATCCTTTTAATCATGAACTTGAGCATAATATGGAAAAAGTAAAATAAAATATTTTCATTTACTTATTCACATGGATATTCTACTAGTCTAATAATCACATGCGATATCAATAACCACTTTTATAATGATGGAATGCAGAATTCCAGACTATCATAACCATGTATCCAAGGCCTCATGCTAAGACTACAAATAAAATTTTGTCAAGGCCTCGTGCCAAGACACTATTTTGTCTCATGAGACCTGCCGATGCATCGAGGATCTATATCGGGCTCCACCCGTCACTTATTAAGTCCAATGCATTCCTCATATGAACAGGTTTAAACATATCATAAACCATAACATAATTGTATCACATAAAACATGCATAAAGGAAACATAATATTTCTAAACTTCATTCACAAGATATCAATACAACACATTGATATAATAAAAACCTTATCAAACCATTTTCAATACCAAAATAAATGAAAAGTAAAACATGGTATTTATTTTTCTTTTAAAAAAAAGTTATGGCTTATAAAGGAAGCCGAAACTCAAATAATAGTCACTGCGGCGGAGAGGTCGTTGTCGCCGCATACGTATGAAAAAACATTCCTTTTGTCATTTAGTAAAAATGATTCGTATAAAAAGATTCATTTTGAATAAAAGTAAAAGTCTAAGGGGGTTTATGCACCGTATAAATGAAAGTTGTGTATAAAACCAAATATGCCTCAATGAATGGAGATTGAGACGAAGTCCTTAAAAAGATCATTTTTAAAATAAAATAGATCTATTATTTGTATTTACTATAAGTACACATTAAGAAAATACAAATACAAGATAATACATAATAATATCATGACATAATTTGAAAGTAGGAGATTAACCCAAAGAATGGAAATTGGGTTAAGAAATTCCCTTACAAAGATAAGTTTTTAAATAAAATAGATCTATTATGTGTATTCACTATAAGTACACATAAAGAAAGTACAAAGACAAAATAGGCCATAATAATATCATGACATAATTTGAATGTAGGAGATTAACCCAAAGAATGGAAATTGGGTTAAGAGGTTCCCTTACCTCATGTCCGACTTGACTCGACCGCTCTTTAACCTCCTAAATAATAAACTATAGTTAATCTCTACCTGCTTAAGAACATTTTTCAATTTCATTATTCCTTTTATATCACTTATTAACATGTTATGAACATTATGTAATTATTTAAGTTAATAACGTTCGTTTTGTCGATCTTAGGTACTTGAGTCAAAAATAAACTTCTTATAAATACACTTTGTTCATGTGGTAAAATATACATTATATACATAATTATATTCATGATGTAGATATCATATACATCATATATATCCAGTATATACATTCATTTATAATATTACATAACATTTAGAGGTAAGAAATGAAATGCACCATTCATGGAGACGGTAAGCCGTACGTACGCATGAACGCTACTTTCATTTCTATTTCATATTTAATGGAATGAAGTTATAATTATATAAAGTTATAATATAATTACAGTATAATATAATGTATAATACCATTTAATCCATCCTTTATTCATCCCACATATGGCATTAACAATTCAAATCACTTTGAGGGGGTGGTAGTCCGCACTTCCTAAAATGAAAATATCGCGTTTACCCATAATGGAAACCATAAAGGTATGCCATAAATGAAAAATTCAGAAGCTTAAGTAAAACATAAACATATTATATATCATATATAGATATATTTAATTCTTAATGGACACATTTGAATGTGTTATATGAGTGTTGAACAATCATCATTTCGTGAGGGAGAAATTCTCCATCCACAGAAACAGTATGTTCTTTAACCATTAGATGTAGGTGTGTGTAAGTGTAGCTCGAATAATTTTTATAACAACATCCTAGTATATTTAGGATAGTAGTTTTGTTTCAAAAGAAATGAATAAAAAGAGTTTAGGGGGTTGTAGAAGCAAAATAAAACATAAGAACACAAGAGAAAACGCTACATTTAAAACGGGTAACTCTCTTTTATTTGAGCTCAAAGGCTTCCTTGGGAAGACTTCTTCCCAAAGTGATGCTTCTAGGAGTAAGATAGGGAATATTAGAGAGTATTTGGGAAGAGTTTGGCCGAGCCAAAAGGCTTTGAAGGTGTGAATAAGGTGGTAGTGGTGGAGGCCTTTTATAAGAGGAGAGGAGGGGCACTCTTGGAAATTCATGAAATGTTACTTTATTATATAACGCGTTTCAGATTTTAAAGGTCACACACTTATATAATTCTAGGATAATGTGATAAGGGTTCGAAATATACTCATAAAATAGTTTTTTGACAAGTGTAAGTCTTAGATTTTACATTATCTTCTCATTTTATTTAAATCGTTAATTAATGAGGTAATCTCTGCATCATCATGGTGTCATAAATAATTTAATTTATATAATATCTACAAATTATAAAAAAATATCATGATTTAGGAAATATTTTTATATTTATAATGAATATTTATAGTCAAAAATATGACTTGTATAACCCCATTTAAAAATTTTCTTAGTAAAACAACTCATGTTTGTGACATTTTTATTTTAACATTAAATAAAAAGTTTTTGTTGTCATTTTCCTACCAAAGTGGATCCATGGGGTCCCCAAGTAGACAAATGGATTTTCTTGGTCGGAAATGACTCATACAATAGGGGTAGGACAAGTGTAAAAGTCATTTCATCTTATTATAACATTATCTTTACCTTAAATTACACTAATTACCTTTAATCGTGATTAATTAAACTTAAAAGTTACTATTCACCAAAAATTATTTTAATCCCATTGAACCAAATTTTACTTCCTAATGAAAACCATGTATGTCAGATTTTTGAAAATCAAATCACAGAAGTGGTAATGTATCATTTAAACGAAAAATCAGTTTTCTAACTACCACTTAGTGGTTTCACTATTAATCAAAAATTGAAGTTTTTCAGAACAATGCCAAAATTTCACCCTAAGCTATAACTGATATTCCGAATTGAAAAATGATGTCTATTTTAAAAAATTCCAAACATATAAGTTTAATTAATTAATTTTATAACTAATTCCCGTTGTCACAATAAATTGCATGTTTTTAAGAAACAATATATATCAAAAGATTGCAAATTGTTCATTTCCAATTTCAATGTCAAATTAATTCTAATGACCACCATTGGATAAAATGGTAAAAATATATTCTAATTATACTTTAAAACCAATAAATAGTATAATTTATCAGTATAAATTATTTTTATTTAAAAAAAATTTAAATATTTTTCACTATTCATAAAAAATTGGAAGTTCTCATAAAATTACAAAAAAAATCAACTTAGGATAATTTCGATATTACAAATACAAAAATGAAGTCCATTTTGAAATATAAAATTTATATAATTTTAGAAAGTTGGTATTACTATTCATAACGGCTACTTTGATTAGTCGTAGTGTGTTAGAACTCGAACTTGCATACAATGCAAGCTATTGCATTATTGAAAGAGAAACCTATCGTGGAAGCTCGGGGTGTTACATCATAATTATCTTATTTCAATTCTATAGTTTCTATAATTATAAAACAATTATTACCAAATTATTATATCAAGTAAATAATACTGAAACATGTGATATTCTTATTTCCCTTTCTTAGGTAATTGTCATAATAATAATCATATCCACCATGCAAATAAAAAATTCATCTCAATCTCTTAAATATATGATTTACAAGAAATATTAAACATCATGTAGTTTCTAGATTATTAAGATAATAATATTTATCTACGATTCACTATATTAATTATACTTAAATTATTGGGAATATAATATGGTTTAATTCTATTTTATTTCTTGGTTTTTTTTATTTTCATTCCACCTTTATGATTTCCCCGATTTATTAAATAAACATTCTTTATGAGTTTTATAGATTATTATATTTATCAATGTTAAATGAAACCATTTTCCAAGAGAGACTAAAGCATGATTAAATCAAAAATTTCACAAAGAAAACGGAAAGAAAAATATATCATACCTCACGATAAGCTTTCATGATTTCATTGCACCTTGAATAGTGGAAGAATGAAGGATGGACATGGGGCTGGTAAATGAATTTGAAGAATAACAATAGTTACAAATGGGTAGAAACACTGCAAGGGGGTGTTTTAGATCATCTTCACTTGGGAGAAATCTAACAGATAAAATTAAGGAAAAAATTTATTATATAATAGAAGATTAAACGCTTTCAGGTGTCTCTAAAACTCGGTCTTACTTTTCAATTTAATTCATCATTAATTATGTTCCATTTAGTTACACATATAATGGATCATTTAAATATCACATTATTAATGAATTTAAATAAATAAATCATATTAGTTTATTCAGTTTTTAAATTCCATTATTTGAGCTTTGACTTCCTATTTATTTCAATATTTTTCATAAAAAAGATAATTATTTGTCATTTTGGAATTTTCTAGAAAACCAGGAACATTTCTTTGCTTAAGGACACAACCAAACTTGAGGACCAACCATAAAAATTGATCATATGTATTGACCAAAAAAATCAACCACCTGAAAAAAAAAATGAGTGAATACATGGACCTACTACACCACATGGATCGATCACACAATCAATGGATCGATCGCATGAAGAAAAAGGAGGATGGACCACATGAAGAAAATGATTGATCATGTGAACATGGATAAACTGTATGAACAAACAAGTGACCACAAAAAATATGGATCAATCATATGACCAAACCTACAACCACATGGTCACTCAAGTGACCACATGAGCGAATAATTGACTGCATGATCAAAATAATTGAATGTACGAACAAACTTATAATTTTAAATGTAAAAAGACTTGAAGCACACTTTTAACACCTCTATAATCATGAAAAAAACTATAGAGGGGTTTTATAAATATGAGAACTTACATTAAATAAATCTCAAATAATTCTCATCCTTTAGAATTTAAAACAAGCCCAGAAAGAGTAGGAAGAGGTCTAAACACCCAAACAGTGAGATATATCTCAAGGATATCACTACAAATAAGAATACAGTCACACGTCAGAGTATAAAGGCTATACAATATTATAAAAAAATTTAAAATGAACTCCCATGGGTGATAAATCTCAAACAAGGGAAAGACTATAAATAAGTTTCAAATTGAGGAAATGGAATGATTTTGTGAAAGAACATAAGATCATGAAAATTATTTCAATAGAAGGGAAACAATAATTATCTCAAAAATGAAGGGAATCCCTCAAAAAAATTGGATACTAAGCATTAAATAGTTACTCCCACTCAAAAGTGCTCTCTTCCAAGACTAGATGTCACCATAGGGCATGAACTAAAGGAATAACACACTTTCACATCACCTTCTCCTAATGTCCTTGAATATCAATAGGATATTCCTCAAAAGGCTCATTGTATTCAACATTTATATCACCCTAATGGATGACATGATATCATCAGGAAGATATTGGCGAAGCTATAATACATGGTATAATTCTTTAATCATACTCATCTACGAGGGTACTGATTATCGATATGAAATTGATGAAATATATTCTAAAATCTCAAAAGGTCTAGTGAATCAGGGAGAAAACTTACTCCCATGACAAAACATCTTATACCCATGAAGAGGATATACCTTTAGGAACAAATGATCTTTAACATCCAACTTCTTAGGCTTACTCATATGTTCAACATATGACTTATAATGATTCTATGACTCTTTAATTCTCTTAAGCATCACATGCACCTTCTCTATCATGCTCTAACCTAATTCTAATCTGGGGATGGCCTACCCTCCTACCTTTGTCCAATATAATTGATATCAGAAAGGATAGACATAACATTCTTAGAATAGTTCCATGAAAATGGTTGAATGATAACTATTATTGTAATCAAACATTACTAATGGAACGTTCCTTACCCACAATCCTTCAAAATCCCAAATTCTCACATGCATCATATCCTTTGATGTTTGAGAGTCAACTCAATCTTATTGTCCATCTGTAGATGAAAAGTGGTGATAATGTATAAACGGGAGTAAAAAGTATGCTAGATACCCCTCTAAACCCTAAAATAGTATTTATGATCATAGATTATCATCTTTAGAACCACATGAAGCCTCATTACTTCCTCTATATACTACCTTAAAAACTACACTAATCTAAACTCCTTAATCTCTAAGAGGATATTTGACCTTCTCAAGAGATCTATAATTTCCCATATATCTTCATAACCACCCCTAACTATGATTTTAATGGGGAATAATTCCATCATGATTTCCACGCTCTTCCAATGAGGAACATCATGAATATGGATAAAACCATATGGAACATGATTCGTAGCCTTCAACCTTTCACAAACCAAACATCAAGTAGAAAACTATGTAATTGAGGGCTTTATACAAGACCACCAGAACTAGTTTCTCATAATATGATGCATATTCATTACTCCAAGATGTAGCACAAAGGGATAACTTTGTAACTCATAGAGAAGCACATCATGCATCATTGAAGGAAAATAAAATTACCCATGTAACAACACCCAATATTAACAATCCCTTAGGGGAATAACCATAGAAAACTCAATTATGCCAAACCTCTGCTTCAAAATCCTCAAGCTAGGAGTCCTCGATTTTTTTTACAAAATATAACTACACTATCATCTGATAATGTCACCCCTATCATAATCTACTCCCATGTCATGGCTCAATGCTTCCAATTCTTCCATCACTCTCCTAGAGTCTCCAAACTCATGCACATCACCACCTTGTGACTTCTTAATCAAATCATCGGCCTCAACATTCCCATTACTCGGTGTCATTTTTTTTGAAATCATGATATTGTATTAACTTTATCCACTGTTGTTTCTATAAATTCAAGTAACACTGAGGGAAGACATACATCAAACTCTTATGTTCTGTGAAGAATAAAAAATGTTTAATAATTAGATAGTGTCTCCACAACTTCAAAGTGAACACTACTACAGTAAACTAAATATCCTATATAGAGTAGTTTAATTCATTAGTCTGTATCATCCAAGACCAATAATGTATAACTAAAGCTTCTAATCACAGTGGAAGTTCCTTTTTGTGGGCGTTAAATTAAAATTTATTTTTATTTAGAGTTTCCCAAATCACAAATAGAGGATATTTCACAATAAATTTACAACGAATTTATTTCTATAGGGAGAAAAATTACGTTATCATAGGATCCCTTTTTGGTGAACTTTTTGATCTTTTGAAAAAACCATTTTAGATTACCTATGTTTCGCTATTATGATTCAAGAGTATAATTCTTCAAGAGTTGATCCACATGTTCACCTTTGATATCCGAGCAATACTAATTGATTTTGATGTTCTAGCGCAGTCAATCAATTGTCTTGAATTTTTCATCTTGATCCCTCCAAGATTCTTCAATATTGAATAATTTCTTCTCATTATTTAGAGGAATATAGGAGAAATTAGAGAGTGATATAGAAGTTTTTTGTGAGCAACGATTCTCTTTTCTCAATTTTTAATTAACCCTATGCAATAGATATAAGCATATATTTATAGAGCTAGGGTTTAAGTCAGAATATTATTTAATTTCAAACTAGTCCGTAAATAAAATAATAATAATTACTAAACCACATGTCATATAATAATAATATTATTATTATTTTACGGTGTGTTCTAACTTGTACAATAATAAATATTCATTTACTAGAATGAAAAAAAATTAATTACCAGACGTGATCTTGATCTACTCTAAATCAAAAACATTTATTAAATATCCAAATAAATATTTTTAGTATATATTTTATTCAATAATAGATAGAATAATTTTTTTCACAATCTAGAAAAAATAGTTATCAAATATTCAGATAATAAAATAAATTATTTATTAATGAATAAATAATTATTTATTACCCTATGAATATAAGTGATCAATAAGACATGAATAAAATTATTCCTCGGTCATGAGAATAATATTTATTCTAATAATTAAATTCAAATATAATCTAATCGAGATCAATGGAAATAATTAGTGTGTGACCATCTAGGATTCTTTCTCAATCGCATTAGGTGGGTATTCCTACCAACCTAAATGGCCCGAAGGACTTCTTTTTTATTGATTTTTAATGACCCCCCCCCCCCCCCCAACTTCAAGGGATGAGGGGGAACCCTTTCAAGGCCCGTAGGTCGATACTTCTATCTTTTACTATCTGAAATAAACATGTCATTATAAAATGGACATATAATTTAATGTGATGGTGCTATTTCAATAAAATGGACGATATATAAATATATATGAATATGGAATGGAAAAACTACATCCATACAATATCCATTAATAAAATTTCATTCATGATTCACCCAATGCACCCTGCTTCCCACAAAAATATGGCATCATAGTTTTGGTCAGTAAATCTAAGTGTGTGAGTCAAGAAATGAATTAACATAATTATAAATTCTAACAAATGTTACAAATTCTCGAAAAATGGAATATCTGATGGCACAAAACATGATAATTTTTTACTAGTGAGTATATTCTCATAATCTCCCATCATAGAGATTACCACAAACAATCTCCATGAAAATAATCCTCATATTCCAATGTGTACTCACACCTAACAGTCACATTATATGTGTCCCATCATAAAATGTTAACTAACCATAGAAAAAAGTTTAATAAAATTATCCTAGAATTTTAAGGTTATCACTATAGCATGGAACTACTACAACTATATCAATGAAACATATATCCTAGAACATTATTACATTAATGTCATGAAATATATTGAAAAATAAGTAATAATATATATTAATTAATATTAAAATCAGTGAATATACTTGTAATAAAAGTAAAAATAGAATATCCTTGGACACAAACTCCAAGAAAATACCACATGGACTAGATACAACTGCCTATGGCTTTCAGTCTTCTAAAACTCACATGGTAATAATGTTTCTACTAAGTCAAGGCTTAATAAAGGGGTACTTCATGTTAACATACATGGTAATAATGCACACTATAACCTCACCAATTTGAGAAAAATCCCCCAAGAGATGACACATCCTTAGTATATTCTTTGTCAATCGATGTGACCTATGCCCCTTTATAAGATCCACTCCTAACGTACTATTATAATAGAGTATGATAGGATCCTTAATGTCAGGTGCCAATTCAAGCTCTTGGAAGAATTTTTTTATCCATACTTCTTATTTGTATTCCTTAGAAGATGTGATTTACTCATAATATACTATATAATATTCAACCCTACCCTTCTTTGAGATATTTTAGCTCAAAAACCTCCATTCATTGTGAATAATGATCATGTTTGTGATTTCATATCATCTTGATCGGTTTGGAAACTAGAATCTACATACCCTATGATGTAATGGCCCGGACCTCTCCGGCCCATTCCTCTGTCAAAAAAAGGCCACGAAGTGTTCTGGAGGGTAAAATGGACTTTTCCCACACGTTTCAGAATTTTGAAATTACACGCCGTGTAGTTTGAGTACACGCCATGTACCCCCTTGCCGGGTATACCCCGTGTTGCAGGCCATGTCCTCGTCGTGTGAAGTAAATGGGTACACGCCGTGTGTCCAGTACTACACGCCATGTAGTCCTTCCCCGCATACGCGTTAGCAGTCAACGACCGTGTACCGTGTTGGAGTCGTGTCCTTTCCATGTGTAATAAATGAGTACACGCCGTGTATTCCCTCCCCGCGTATGCGTTACCCTCAAACCGTGTGTTGACCAGTCAACGGACGCGGAGCAGTGTTGGAAGCCGTGTGGAGACTGTGTGAAAGAACCGAGTACACGCCGGGTACCACAAAGTACACGCCGTGTACTTTTTCTTTTCACGCCTATAAAAAGAGGGGTCCCCTCCTCCTTTTAAGTCTCACCTCTCCTCCCCTCTCCTCTGAGCAGAGCTCTCTTAAGAGACTCGAAGGCTCTTTCTTCCATAACTTCTTCATCCGAGCTCCGATTTACGATCCATCAGCGGCCACAGGATCGTAACGATGAGGCGGAACATCCAAGCTTGGATACATTGACATTCCTTCAGCCTTTTCTTTCTGACTTCCACTGGAGGAGTTTTTGCCGAGACCTGACAGAAGTGACGGACGCCGACGGACATCTTCTAAGGTTGATCTAGGGGAGCATTGCGATCGGAACCTATTGAGGTAGGGATCTTACCTTCGTCTCTCTAATTTGTGCATCATGCGGGGTGGTTTCGCCCTTGTTTTATGAACCACAGTCGAACCGGTTTAATGAAGATAATAACCAGCTTATATAACGGGGATTGGTAGTTTGTGATTATGGTTACTTTACTTTTTTATATCCTGTGATATTATATTGTGAATTGAATAGGCTTAGGACTACTGAAAATCACGGTAGTTGGGGGCCTTTTCTTGCACAATTAAATGTTTCCCTATCTTCTAGACCGTTTTTGTGAATGGAACTTTGTAGAATGTGGAAATTGGTTAATCATGTAATGTTTGCTGTTAAAATCTAGAACCCTTGTGTGATCACCCTGGTTAAACAAAATGGAATAATTAACATGTGGGTGTTGGATTGGTTATGTGGCATGTGAAGGGGTTGTTTTGTGGGTTTTTGTGGATAGGGTGAGCAGCGGGGCAGTAGTTGACTTGGTTGTGGGTTGGTGTGAATGTTGTGATGGTGATGGGCAGTGGGGCTGGAATAAATGGTATTAAAGGGATAATGATGTACGGTGCAGTTGTGGTTATGGCAGTTGGAAGCGGGGCTGCAGGGATGGTTTTGAATGTGAACGGACTGTGGGTTGGGAATATTAAATAAATCTGGAAGAGTTAATGAATGGTGGGGCGTGGTAATGAAACAGAAATATTAATCAATGGGGTTGGTCGGTTGATAAGAGGGACCTTGTTGTGTTGCTTATGTTTTTACTAAATTGTGTTGTGGATGGCAGGGATATGTTTTACAAACGATGGGTGTGGTTAGTTGCGGATAGTTTCCTAGTAGTTAAGGAACTAATAAACTAATTCTTCTGAAATGTGAAAACCTTATGGTGGTTGGGTTTGTTTGTTGTATGCATGCTTTGTAGTAGTAGTGCCAGGGCACGTGCTCAGTTTCTCTTTTTAAAATCCATAGGTTGGGATGTGTGGTAGATATATATATATATCTGTATCTTTTGTGTTTTATCGCACACCACCCATGTTGAGCACTTAGTGTCGAACACTCCCATTTTATGGGAGAGGGTGTTTTCCCTTAGTTACTAGATCTTTCCTTCTCCTTCTCCCCTAAGCTGTGATGGATTGAGGCGACCTTAAACATAAGAATTTTCGGGTAGGTTTCGATTGGGTTGGTTTTAGCCCAAGACTCTTCGGGCAGGTTCTACTGTTTCCCAATAATCTTCAGGATGAGGCCCAGGTGTGTGCGGGCATGATACGTGGTTGTGAGGCCCAGATTTGTGCGGGCGGGATACGTGGTTGTGAGGCCCAGGTGTGTGCGGGCGGGATACGTGGTTGTGAGGCTGAGGTGTGTGCGGGCGGGATACGTGGTTGTGTGGCACAGGTGTGTTCGGGCGGGGAGAGTGTGGCAGCGTCAGGACGTTCTTCATTAGGAAGAGTATCTAACTAAAGGGAAATGGTGCGGGGTACCCAATACACTTTTTCTTATACTACTACTACCTGTTGTGATTGTGTTTTGGTGAGTGTGGCTGGTGAGGTTGGGTGGATAGAATTCCTTGCAAGGTTTCTTCTGTTGTTATCATGGGACATTAGGATGTTTCCCCACTTGTGAACGAGAGCATTAGGTTTCCCTACTGAGTATACTTTTATGCTCACCTTACGTTTAATTTCAGGTTTCCAAGAGGACTACCAGGGCCGTGTGGGACCCTACTAGTCGGACAGTTGGAGTTGTTTTTGTACCTTTTTTTTCTTTTGGCATTGTACTTTGAGCTTTCTTGTACATGTACCTTGTTATAAAATTATATAAACATGCATGTGGGCTTGGTTTGGGTTTATTTACATACACGGGTTCTTTTCCTTTTTGGTGGTTGAATTGTCCTATTTCCCAATCTTTAAAAATAAAAAGGGAAATGCCTCCCATATTTGTGAAAACTCATACCCTTGGTGCTAGTCACCACCCAAGGGCCTACTGGAGGCGAGACATGGGGGTCATTATCTCCCTTTCACCATTGCCATCTCAGGAGGGGCATCTTTGGTGTTAGGGGGTCGTGACAGAATGGTATCAGAGTGAGGTTGAGAGATAGGATGGAGTCTGGAGTTAGGCATAGTGAGGATTTCATGGGATAGTAGGGCAACAATGTTAGTTAATCTTGGTGCGTGACATTGGCCAGGGAAGACCGGCTAGGACATAGGATTTTAGGGCCCCCCATGATCCGATGCAAGGACTCCGAGCCTACCGAATGACCAAGTGAGACCACATTGATTGCAGGGTAGAGACCCAAGGTAAGGTACATGCATCATCATGATTGTGTTTTACATGATTTTGGCGTTCTGGAAAAGAAATTTAAATAAAATGATAAAATAAAACCTTGGGTTTTTCTATACTATTTAGGCTTAGGCGATCCTTGTTTACCGTATAGCTATGGCACCTGGACGTCATCCCCAGGTGGCTCAGATGGCCGAGGCCCAGTAGATTCAGGCGGTCGATCAGTTGAGGAATGACCGAGAGGAGGAAGATAGCCAGTGGCAGAAGACTCTCCGATCTTTCCATCAGCAGACCATCAAGAAGTACGAGGGTAGTACTTCGGATACGGAGACGGAGGGGTGGCTTGAGGAGATAGGGATCGCTTTTACCTTGATCTATGCTCTAAGGGAGTACTGGGTTCCCCTAGCAGTCAGTCGGCTGAGAGGTGCGGTGTGATTGTGGTGGACGCTATACCTGGAGAGAGGATAGAGGCAGAGGTTCCATGGGCTGACTTTGAGAAGGAATTACAAGAGGAATTCCTTTCTTCCATGATCAAGGTGGAGAAGCGGCAATAGTTTCTCTCCCTTCAGCAGGGGAGTATGTCGGTACGAGAGCTGGGGATCAAGTTCAAGGATCTCATGCACTTTGCTCCGGATCTCTTTCTGGATGAGGAGTCTTGGGAAATATGTTTGATGGAGGCGCTTTGTAATTCGCTCCAGTATGATGTCACCCCCTTCAGCCTTCCGACGTACTTGGTAGTACAGAAGAAGGCAGAGGTTGTAGAGAGGATGCACTCGCTGGGTGGTGCACCCTGAGAGGGGATCCATCCAGGTTCGTCGAAGGGGAAGGCAGTCAGCAGTAGGTCTCCTACGGCAGGACCTTCCAGGTTCAGGCCAGTGGGGAGCAGGCCCCAGCAAATCCAGTTCATATCTTCGGGTCCTCATCCCTTTTTCACGAGCCCAGGACCGAAGTGTTTTTCTTGTAGAGGTTTCGGGCACATTCAGAGTCGGTTCCCGACCCTAGCTCAGTACGATGGAGGTGGGCAGGTTCAGCGCCCACCTCAGCAGCACCAGTTTCCAGCGAGGCCCTTCCAGCAGCAGCAGGACCATGCTCTTCTGAGGGCAGACCTTGCAGGAGGAGGTCGACCTCAGGGTTCTCCTCAGGGACCTCGACCAGGGCGTGGTCGGGGAGGTGGAAAACATCAGAGATCCAGAGTAGTTAGGCATGGATAGTTGCACGCAACAGAGTTGACAGCTCCAGTAGGACCAGAGGTGGTGCGAGGTACGATTTGTTTGTTCAGCACTCTTGTTTCTGCTTTGTTCGATTGAGGAGCCTCGCACTCCTTTTTTGCACCTGGTCTAGCCCATGCTTTGGGACTACACGTAGAGAGAATTTTCGTACCACTGGTGATGATTACACCAGTTGGAGGCCAGACCAGCGTATCTTGTGTTTTCCGGGGATGTGGGCTGATGTTGGGACCACATCGATCTACTGGGGACCTTCTTCTATTACAGATGCAGCCATACGATGTCATCCTAGGCATCGACTGGTTGTTTTCTATTAGTGTCGTTATCGAATGCTTCCGGAGAAGAGTCGTGTTCTTGGACGTGGATGGGCAGCACATATCTTTTGTTGGAGATAGGAGCTATCAGGCGGGAAGCCGTTGTGTGGAGCCTCTCTTTTCCTTGTTAGGCGGGTTATCAGTGGTTCCAGCTGATACAGGGATGATGGATGTCCCGGAAGTTTTTGGGGAGTTCCTCGATGTTTTTCCTGAGGAGGTTGTGACTCTACCCCCCCCCCCCTGACGTGACGTTGAGTTCAGGATAGACTTACAGCCTGGTGCCCGTCCGATTTCGATGGCCCCTTATTGGATGACACCTTCGGAGTTGCAGGAGTTGCATATTCAGATTGACGATCTGATGGAGAAGGGTTTTGTTCGACCCAGCGTGTTGCCATGGGGTGCTCCAGTTTTGTTCATGAAGAAGGCAGATGGTGGTCTCAAGCTATGTATAGACTACCCAAGGTTGAACCAGGTAACAGTCAAAAACTGTTACCCCCTCCCAAGGATAGATGATCTCTTCGACCAGTTGAGGGGAGCAGGTTGGTTCTCTAAGATTGATCTGCGATCGGGATATCATCAGTTAAGGCTGAAGGATAGTGACATCTCGAAGATGGATTTCAGGTGCAGGTATGGGCACTTTGAGTTTGTAGTGATGCCGTTTGGAGTTACGAATGCACCAACTGTGTTCTTGGAACTTATGAACTTTATCTTACGAGAGTTTCTGGACCGGTTCGTCGTTGTGTTTATCGATGACATCCTGATCTACTCAAGGTCAGAGGAGGAGCACGTTGAGAATCTCAGGGCAGTCTTGCAAGTCCTTCGACGCGACCAGCTTTACGGGAAATTGTCGAAGTGTAAGTTCTTGATGCAAGAAGTACACTTCCTTGGGCATGTGGTGTCTCAGCATGGATTATCGGTGGACCTGTCGAAGGTGGAGGTAGTTGTTTCTTGGGCAGCAACCAAGAGCATGGCAGACGTTCGTAGTTTCCTGGGGTTAGAAGGTTACTATCAGAGGTTTGTTTTGGACTTCTATCGAGTTGCTGCTCCTTTGATAGCTTTGACGAGGAAGAACCAGGTCTTCCTATGGAGTGAGCAGTGCCAGCAAGATTTTGACTACCTTAAGGAGAAGTTGGTCAGTGCTCCCATACTCATGTTTCCAGAGGAAGGGTTGTTGTATGAGGTGTTTTGTGATGCTTCTGGCCTTAGTATGGGGTGTGTGCTGATGGAGAAGAAGGGAATGATTTGTTATGGGTCTAGAAAGTTGTGCCCTCCCGAGCGTAACTATGCCACCCATGACCTTGAGCTTGCAGCAGTAGTGTTCACATTGAAGTTGTGGAGACATTACCTCTTTGGGGAGTACTTTGTGGTCTTCTCAGATCACAAGAGCCTGCGTTATATCTTCTCCCAGCGTGACCAGAACTTACGGCAGCAAAGATGGGTCGAGTTTATCCATGACTATGACTTTGAGATCTCTTACACTGAAGGTAAGGGAATGGTTGTGGCTGATTCCTTGAGCAGGAAGTCACATCAGGAAGTGGTTCGGGAATCTGTTGATGCATGGAAGGTGATGGGAGAGTTGGCTTCCTTGCACTTGGATGCCAGGGTAGAAGATGTTAGAGGCTGTTTATTTCAAGTGACGGTGAAGTCCTCCTTGATGCAGCAGGTGGAAGAGTCTCAGTGGGGGGACTCCAAGTTGGAAGTGATACAGGATCATGTCAATCAGGGGAACGCTCCAGAAGGATGGCCAGAGGACAGCTGACCTCAGATGCTTTTCCATGGAAGGTTCTTTGTTCTAAAGGCGATGCGTGAGGGACTTCTCCATGAGTTCCATAGCTCATCCTTGGCTGTACATCTAGGAGTTTCAAAAATGTACTGAGGCCTGAGGGATCAGTTTTGGTGGCTCGGGGTGAAATGGGCAGTGGTGGAGTTTGTGGCTAAATACCTAGTGTGTCAGCCAGTGAAGGTTGAACACCGTGTTCCCGGTGGTTTGTTGCATCCTTTAGATTTTCCCAAGTGGAAGTGGGATGACATCTCAATGGACTTCGTCATAGGACTACCCAAATCTCAGGGTGGTTATGATGCTATCTGGGTTGTGGTGGATCGACTGACGAGATCAGCTCACTTCTTAGCAATCAAGGAGTTAGGCCCGGTGAGTACCTTAGCACAGAGGTACATAGACGAGGTGATGCGTTTTCATGGAGTCCCAAAGACTATCATCTCATATCGGGATGATCGGTTTACCTCACAAGTCTGGAGGTGGTTACATCATGCTTTTGGCACCCAGCTATGCCTTAGCACTACTTTCCACCCCTAGACCGATGGGCAGACGGAGCGGACTATCCAAACATTGGAGGACATGATTCGAGCATGCGTTTTGGATTTCGGAGGATCATGGGTATGATACTTGACTTTAGTAGAGTTTTCCTACAACAATAGCTTCCACTCTACTATTGGAATGGCACCGTTTGAGGCTTTGTATGGAAGGTGATGTCATTCACCCATTTGCTGGGAAGAGGTTGGTGAGACAGGTGCTCTTGGGCCAGAGGTAGTGCAGAGCACCACAAAGATAGTCCATCTTGTACGTGAGAGGATGAAAGCAGCTCAGGACCAACAGAAGTCTTATGCTGATCGTCGGAGGAGGCCCTTGGAGTTCATGGTGGGAGATCATGTGTTCTTGAAGGTTTCCCCTCGACGGGGGCAGCGGAGGTTTGGGAAGGGGAGCAAGCTCTCACCTAGGTTCATCGGAACTTTTGAGGTATTGAGGCGAGTTGATGAGGTGGATTATCAGCTGGCCCTGCCACCTCAGTTGGAGAAGGTTCATGACGTCTTCCACGTCTCCCAGCTTCATCGGTACTTACACGACGACTCCCACGTTATTTACTGGGGAGAGTTAGATATGGGAGACGACGCGACCTTCGAGGAACGACCAGTCAGAATCGAGGATCGTAAAGAGAAGGTGCTCTATGGACGAACCATTCCCTTGGTTCGTGTGTTTTGGAGGCATGGAGGCCTCGAGGAGAGCACTTGGGAGTGGGAGACCCAGATGCACGCTCAGTACCCGTAGTTGTTTTGACTTGTGTTTTTTCCCTTGTTCTTCTGAGCTTTGTGTTGATGTTGTACTACGTACCCTTGTTATATGGAATGCTTGTCTTGTCAGTTGTGAGACCTTTTGTTTCTTTGTTTCCTAGTAATGTGTAACATGTCCGGATGTGTGGGAAAGGTAAAAACCTGACCTTTAATTGAGATGCATTAATGAGGATGCGATTGAACCCATGCGGGTGAGTCAGTGCCGCCTAAAGCGGATAATATCTCGACATAGGTGAAGGAATTTCCCAAACCACGTGTTCAGGCAGTGTGTGGGTTGTCCGGTGTTGGGGGCAGTGTGAGTTGAAAAAAAATCCTAATATACGGAAGTGGGAAGGACCAATCCTTAATCAAGATGCATTAATGCAGATGCGATTAAACCCATACAGGCAAGACAGTGCCGCCTAAAGCGGATAATATCTTGACATATGAGAGACAATTCCTAACACCTATAATTAGGGTTGTTGGTTGGGTTCCTGTGATAATGAGAACCCTAAGAGGTATATTGTTGGGTTCCTCTGGGTTGGTTTTTGAATTCTCGGGGATGAGAATGTTTTAAGAGGTATCTGATGAAACGGCCCGGACCTCTCCGGCCCATTCCTTTGTCAAAAAGAAGGCAACAAAGTGTACTGGAGGGTAAAATGGACTTTTCCCACACTTTCCAGAATTTTGAAACTACACACCGTGTAGTTTGAGTACACGCCCTATACCCCCTTGCCGGGTATACCCCGTGTTGCAGGCCGTGTCCTCGCCGTGTGAAGTAAATGGGTACACGCCGTGTGTCCAATACTACGTGCCGTGTAGTCCTTCCCCGCGTACGCGTTACTAGTCAACGGTCGTGTACCGTGTTGGAGGCATTTCCTTGCCATGTGCAATAAATGAGTACATGTCGTGTGTCTAAACTACACACTGTGTAGTCGCTCCCCACGTATGCATTACCCTCAACCCGTGTGTTGACCAGTCAACGGCCGCGGAGCAGTGTTGGAAGCCGCATGGAGACCGTCTGAAAGAACCGAGTACACGCCGTGTACCATAAAGTACAAGCCGTGTACTTTTGCTTTTCACACCTATAAAAGGAGGGGTCCCCTCCTCCCTTCAACTCACACCTCTCCTCCCCTCTCCTCTGAGCAGAGCTCTCTTAAGAGACTCAAAGGCTCTTTCTTTCATAACTTCTTCATCTGAGCTCCGATTAACGATCTTCCAGTGTCCACGGTATCATAACGACGAGGTGGAACATCCGAGCTTGGATCCGTTGACTTTCCTTTGGCCTTTTCATTCTGACTTCCACCCGAGGAGGTTTTTCCGGGACCTGACAGAAGTGACGGACGCCGATGGATGTCTGCTAAAGTTAATACGGGGGAGCGTTGCGATCAGAACCTGTTGAGGTAGGGATCTTACCTTCATCTCTCTAATTTATACATCATGAGGGGTGGGTTTCCCCTTGTTTTATGAACCACAGTCGAACCGGTTTAATGAAGATAATAACCGGCTTATATAACAGGGATTGGAATTTTGTTATTACTGTTACTTTACTTTTTATATCCTGTGATATTATATTGTGAATTGAATAAGCTTATGCCTACTGAAAATCACGGTCATTGGCGGCCTTTTCTTGCTCAACTAAATGTTGCCCTATCTTCAAGACCGTTTTTGTGAATGGAACTTTGTGGAATGTGGAAATTGGTTAATCACGTAAAGTTGGCTGTTAAAATCTGGAACCCTTGTGTGATCACCATGTTTAAACAAAATGGAATAATGAACATGTGGGTGTTGGCTTGGTTACGTGGCATGTGATGGGGGTATTTTGTGGGTTGTTGTGGATAGGGTGAGCAGAGGGGCTGCGGTTGACTTGGTTTTGGGTTGGTGTGAATGTTGTGATGGTGATGGGCAGCGGGGCTGCGATAAATGGTATTAAAGGGATAATGATGTATGGTGCAGTTGTGGTTACGGCAGTTGGCCGCGGGGCTGTAGGGATGGTTTTGAATATGAACGGACTGTGGGTTGTGAATATTAAATAATGGTGGAAGATTTAATGAATGGTGGGGCGTTGTAATGAAACGGAAATATTAATCAATGGGGTTTTTTGGTTGATAAGAGGGACCTTGTTGTGCTGATTATGTTTTTCCTAACTTGTTTTGTGGATGGCAGGGATATGTTATATGAATGATTGGTGTGGTTAGTTGTGGATAGTTTCCCAGTAGTTAAGGAACTAATAAACTAATTCTGCTAAAATGTGAAAACCTAAAGGGGGTTGGGTTTGTTTTTTGTATGCATGCTTCATAGTAGCAGTGCCGAGGCACGTGCTCAGTTTCTCTTTTTAAAAGCCATAGGTTGGACTGTGTGGTTGGTATATATATATATCTGTATCTTTTGTGTTTTATCGCACCCCACACATGTTGATCACTTAGTGCCGAACACTCCCATTTTATGGGAGAGGGTGTTTTTACCTTAGTTACTAGCCCCTTCCTACTCCTTCTCCCCTAGGCAGTGATGGCTTGAGGTGACCTTACACCTAAGAATCTTCGTGTAGGTTTTGATTGGGGTGGTTTTAGCCCAAGACTCTTTAGGCATATTATACTATTTCCCAAGAATCTCCAGGATGAGGCCCAGGTGTGTGCGGGCAGGATACGTGGTTGTGAGTCCCAGGTGTGTGCGGGAGGGATACATGGTTGTGAGGCCCAAGTGTGTGTGGGTGGGGAGAGTGTGACAGTGTCAAGAAGTTCATCGTTAGGAAGAGAAGCTAACTAAAGGGAAATGGGGCAGGGTACCCAATACTCTTGTTCTTATACTACTACTACCTGTTGTGATTGTGTTTTTGTGAGTGTGGCTGGTGAGGTTGGGTGGATATAATTCTTTTCTAGGTTTCTTTTGTTGTTCTCACAGGACCTTAGGATGTCTCCCCACTTGTGCACGAGAGCTTTAGGTTTTCCTACTGAGTATACTTGTATGCTCACCCTATGTTTACTTTCAGGTTTCCAGGAGGACTACTAGGGCCGTGTGGGACCCTACTAGTCAGACAGTTGGAGTTTTGGCTATTGTTGTACCTTTGTTTTCTTTTGGTATTGTACTTTGAGCTTTCTTGTACTTGTACCTTGTTATAAAATTATTTAAACATGCATGTGGGCTTGGTTTGGGTTTATTTATATACACTGGTTCTTTTCCTTTTTGGTGGTTGACTTGTCCTATTTCCCGATCTTTAAAAATAAAAAGGGTAATGCCTCTCATATCTGTGAAAACTCATACCCTTGGTGCTAGTTTCCACCCTGGGGCCTACTGGAGGCGGGACTCGGGGGTCATTATCTCCCTTCCACCATTTCCAGCTCAGGAGGGTCATCATTGGTGGGAGGGGGTCGTGACATATTATGATTAGTTACTCATATCCCCCATTGAGTATAAACATGTCCTTAGTATGCCTCAGATAATTAAGGATGTTCTAGACATTCATCCAATGTCATTCCTAGGGTTTATCTTGAAATCTCCCTACAAAACTCAATGTATAGGCGGCATATAGCTAATTACATAAAAAGGATTACTTGACTGATCAAATCATCAATGAAAATGGAATCCTCTCCATTATTTTTCTTTAATCATATGTTTTGAGGACACATCTTCTACCTCAATGAGGCTTTTTGTATTCAGTTCCTATTCCAACTCATGTATACCTTGATCCTTAACTTCATCAAAGTCTATCTCACTCCCACTGTCTCTTTTAGATATGTGCTCCCTCTCAAGAAAAATGGTGTGTCTTTCCACTATTACCATTTTTTCTGATTGTTCATATAGGTAATATACCTTTTTCCTTGGGGTATCTTATATAGGTACACTTTGTGCCTCGGTCTGCACGTTTGTTAACTAAAGATGCCTTAAAAATGCTTCACAACACCACACATTCATGTATGACAACACACTTTTTCCATTTCATAATTGGTATGGTATACCATATACCACATTATTTGTAAATTTATTTAATATTTGTGTTGTTTGTTGTAACATGTATTCCTAAAATGATAATGGAATACTTGTATGACTCATTGTTGATCTCACCATATCCACCAAGGTGTGGTTCTTCCTTTTTCTTACACCATTCCACTGAGGTGTATAAATTAGAGTGAGTTGGGATTGGATCCCAAAATCCCATAAATAATCAAGGAAGTCTTGATTAAGATATTCTACACCATGGTCTGAGTGTAGTTTCTTAATTTTTTATGAAGTTTTTTCTCAACTTCATTCTTATATTCTTTTAATATCACTATAAAATCATACTTATACCTATCAAGAAGACTTATCCATATCTATTAAGATCATCGTTAAATATTATGAAGTGTGATTACCCACCCCTTTATTCAAAAATAAATGTTCTACGCATAATAGTATGAACTAATTAAAAAATATCTTTGGCCCTTTCACCATTTCCACTGAATGGGGATTTGGTCATTTTTCCTTATAAAAATGCCAGACATAAAAAAAGATGTTTTAGTTCAAAAGAATCTAAATATCCATCTTAACATAATTTATAATATGTTTTTTATTTATAATACCTAGCTTATGATACCAATATTTTGTGTGGTATCATTTTTGTGAAGTAGTTTCGTTCACATTACTTCATTTGTGTAATCTAACATATAAAGTCCATTATTTAGATGTGACATCATAAAAAATCTATCTTTATAAAATAAGAAACGATTATTCCCAATATTGAAAAAAAATCCACATATATTAATTATGAATACATAAATAATTTTTTTTGGAAATAGATGGAACAAAATAACAATCATTTAAAACCCAGGTCATTCCTATCGGAAAACTTTGGTAGTAGTCCCTGATAGCAATAACAGCTAGTTTGGCTCTATTTGTGGTTTATAGATCTACTTCTTATCAGTTAATATTTCTGAACATACTTCTTCCTATATTTGAATACATATTTGAGAACCAAAATCCATATATAATACCCAATTTGTAGAAAAAAACTTAACTTGACAAAAAAGGTACTTGAATCTTCCCCTTACTTGTTTGGTTGGGTGTAGTTTTTCATCTAATGGAACTTCTTTCCACGTGTAAAAATATTGAATCTTCTTACCTTTATTTCCCCTTGATCTTCCACTACTTGGAAGGGCATAAAGAAACATTTGTATTAGATATCTTCACTTTCCCATTCCATTTTTTTACTATAGGTACAGATATATTTTCATGATTCGTCTCCTAATCAACTTGTTAAAGAACTATGAGTAGATAAGGAAGATACTTCTCCAAGTTTTTCATATTAAAATTCACAAAGAAGATGGAGAATCATTAAGTGAATGATGCAATAATGATATCAGTGCATATCTCATCATTGAATTTAAACCCTATAAACCTTATGTGACACCCCTGCATGGATCAGTTGAAAATAGTAGCTGATCCAATGGTCGCATTGCTTCATGTCTGTCTCCCCCCACACCAAATGCTAATTACTAGCAATTAGGGTTTGTAAGAGTATGGTTGGAAGACTATTACCTCATGATTAGAGTGTGGAACATTATTGTAATAATAAAAATACAGATAAAATGAAATAAATAATGTAACAAATTAACTACAGAAGCATGATTATCCAGATATAATAAACATGTAGAAACAGAACCAATATCTGATACAAAATGATGACTTGTTTCTATGTTGTACAAAAAGGAAATACATGGGAGTAGAGCAGTAGAAATATAAAAAATTCTAGAAAAAAGTGATGAAAAGGCCCAAATCTATCTCCAATAGAGTTATGAGAATAGGCTTGGACCTCTGATCTCATACTCCTTCCTAATGGTATAAATTCAAAAATCTAGATATGGATTCTTCCCTTTTTCCCTACCCATATCCATAATGTTTGTTCAGTTACTATAAGTGGACCAAACATGGTGTGAAATATACTCAGTAGGCCACCACCAAGAGTTTCTATAACTATCTAGTCTATTCATATAAAATTAATGTTCTTTGGGTAATAATCAAAGTGTAATGATAAATAAATCACATTGGTTCGGGTTCCCCATGGGACAACCGACCAATACAATCTTCTTCGGCCAAAGATTTAATATCTCTAAACTGATTTCAACCAATATATAAATGTAAAATGATATACATAAGAATGTATGTATATATACACATCATATACATGTGAACATATATATTAATGTATATAGATTTCAAAATACTAACTATGACTTAAGGTGTATATCCAAGTCACTCGTGCATAGCAGTAAGTGGTTGTGTAATTCTCATGGAATTTAAACTTAGGATGACAATATAACTAGGATGAGATATTAGTAAGGAATATAATAACTCTAATTTTGTTATTTGACATGACAAATGTTTCATTTCATTTCATTATAGAGGAATTTTGAGATTATCCATGGTCTTCCCTAGGAAGGAACCCATGTATCACTGTTAGTGAACAATAATAACTCATCACTATAGGATTCCATCTAGGTAATCTCATAAGAAACCAAGTATCACTCACAATATAGAATAAAGATACAACCCTCTGAGCACATCCATGGTATACCACATAGGGAACTAGGTTCTCATGGGGTGTGGTATGGAAACATTGTCTATTGAGCCCATCCAAGGTAATCAAATAGGGAACCAAGTATCACTCATGTGTAGCATAAAGGAATCCATCAGGTGATCTCGTCCAAGGTATTCTATGAAAAACCCATGTATCACTCTGAAATTTCTATAATTTAATTATGAACTTCTAATTAGAATGATTGATTAGACCATCCAATGTGTTATAAATATGAACCTTCATATCTCCCTCGACATGACATGAAGGATGGTCATGGTTAACATTAGTCTATACCATTTAACAATTCACTAAATTCAAATTGTTCATTTAATTTCATAAGCATAACTCAAGCTATAAACCGGAAAAGCAAGGACATATACACATGGCCTATATTTTCTTTTGGTTTGGTTCAAATTATATTCCATTTTCATGGGAAATTAAACATACCTTAATTGGTATTACAAAATCATTCAAGGCATAAATATCATAGGTCTTTGACGAATTATCACCCTAAGTGGTGTCGCATGTTGAGTTGGACACCCTATGATGTTAAATTTAGGTTTTTAGAACTACCATAAACATGGAAATATGCATTAAATTAATTAAATTATGTTTTGGTAATCATTTTTAGAATAGTCCATCTCACGACACTATGGTGCATCAAATAAAACATCAAGAATTTAGGGAAAAATAACTAGACCACCTACTGTAACATGGTGGATAATTTCTCATATGGTATCATCTTTAAATTTGATATTAAGTGGAATAAATCTACGAAAAAGAAAAAAACCCTAAAAATAGGGTATATTAGAATGTATAAAGATCATGTAGCAGAGAGTGAGATAAACCAAAAATGGAAGCTAAAGAATTCAAGAACATACCAAGGGATAACCAGTATAATAGAAATAGTCGGATTAGAGTCTAGATGAGGGATAAGTCTCAAATCCTAGGCATAAGGAAGAAAAAACTCCCACATGGTCAGCCTAAAGTGAAAAATAAATGGGAGAAGAAAGTTTAGGTTAAAGAGGGGTTATATCAATTTTAATGGGATTTTAAATATTCATGATGTGAATAATATTCATATTGTGAATAAATCATTATTGTTCACCCTTCGAGAAAAAACAATTCACATCCTGAATGGGGTCTTGCCAGAACAATTAAGGTTATGAAGTGAATTCACATCTTGAATTGGTTCTATATCTAGGATTGAACCCCCCTGCTACATTAGATCCCAAAAGTAAACCAACTTGATTTAATGATCATTTATCTGGTTCTAATCCAAATAAAACTACTCAATAATGGTTTATCAAAATTTAAAATAATCTTCACCTCTATGAAAGAATTGATGAACAGGGAAAAACATATAACATTGTCTCCACTAATATGTGATCAAATTTTTTAGAATTAAAATATATGGATGCAGCTTTTGGTAAACCTATTTTTTAAAACCATACAAAAAGCAGGTGGAAAAAAGATCTGTTTTTTTTTAATTATCACGGTGGAATTTTTTGTACGTCATACATTTTCTTGATATTATGCATGTTGAAAAAAATACATGATAGTTCCATTGGAATTATACTAAATGTACCCAGAAAAATAATGTATGTAATTAATTCTATGTTGGATATGATTAACATGGGAATATGGGAAGAGTTAGCACCAGGGAAGATTAAAAAACAAACTTTTCTTCCTCTAAATACTGACAGTATTTCCAAGATATAGAGACATATGTTTTGTAACTTCTTAAATGATGTAAAGGACATATAAGTGTATTTATAAAATATCAATAATATTTTTTAAATAACTAATTTATAGGTAATGGTTTTGAAATCCCATGAATATCATTTTTTGATATAAGATCTAATGCACATAGATTTACTTTTCATTTTTCCCAAGAATGACTATCATACATCAACCAAGATCTGTTTCTTTTTCAACATTACATGTAACAAATTCATTGACCTGTCAGAATTTCCAACTATGGAAAAGGAAATTGTGGTCATATTATGTGAATTGGAGATGTTCAACCATCCAACATTATTTGATATGATGGTTCACTTGATGTTTCACATGGTAAGATAGATTCAACTATGTGGTCCTATAAATTATATATGGATGTAAAAAATTGAATGGTATATGAATATTGTGAAAGAGCGTGTAAAATATTGAATTAAGATAGAAGGATGTATTATAGAGTGATATGTTGTTGAGGAATCCATTTCATTCCATATCGACTCCCTATTTGATGTGGAAATCCTTGATCTACCTAAATCTCATCACACTTGGCAGCTTGTGGATGAAGGAATTTCTAGAATAGACATTTGCCACAATTACTATTACAGAGCAAGAGTAGGCCCACCAATATGTTTTTACCAACCTTTTAGAGGTTTATCCATATTTTTAAACCCATAAATTACTTTTTAGGTATTTTAACCCATCAAGGGTTGAAATATGGATATAAAATAAAAATAATCAATAATTTATATGATGGTTTCTTGACCATAGTTTTAAATAGTCAACTAAAAATATGGGCGTAATTTCTAATAGAATTGGATAGTTAGATACCGGACCAAGTGTGCATGTATTTTCTTATAATGATTATGAAATTAATGGTTATGAAATTAATGGTTATATGTTCTATAAAAATGAACATGATGAATGCAGTGCCATGAAAAATAGTGGTGTTTCACTTTTGGCTAAAGCGATGCATGTATCTAGTACTAAGAATAGAAATACAAATTTGTGAATTTTCCATACATTGGCATCATAAAACTGAAAAGAGAGTTAGATGATACTACATTACAAGTTTCTATGTTGCAATGTCAGTGGGTTCATAATAGGAGTGTAGTTATAATAGATGAATTGAGATTTGTGAAAGTGGATTTCAGTATGGAAGGTTACAAAGATGAACTGTTTATAATGGAATCATTAGAAGTAAATGTATTCTATGTTCAAGATCTTGTAAATTGAAGGTGGTTAATTATTATATTATTGACCAAACCCATTGAATGTTCAGATGTCAATTAAAAAAGAGTAACCCTTTCATTGGGATGGTGTAATCATTTCTCATATCTCCCAATGTATACTGGGTTTTCTATGTTATCAGATACCACAGTGAAGGGATTTGTATACTCGATAGAGGTGTTAAATCCCCTAAGACTTAAAAAAAGGGTTAAATTATTTGGTTATATTATTTTTAAATAATAATTTTGTTTCCTTATATTAATATTTGTTCACTACAACATTCATGTAATCTAAATTAAATGGTCAACCACTTCAATATATAATGAGTAATACATATACGGAGGCTCCAACTTTTGAGGAACAATTGGTTTCTCAACATACTAGTACTCCAAATATACATTAACAAAAACCTTATTCATATTTTGATGCTACCAATATAGAGGAACAAAATTTTAACAATATTGAAGTCAAGAAAATAGTATAAGGAAAAAAACATGTGCCCCAGAAAAAATAGGAGCAACGTAACGTGACAGTGTAATTAAAAATTATTAAGGTGAGAAACAAAGGAATCAAATTTGAGGATGGATGGCATGCATGTGGCCAACATGTTAACCCCAAAAAGGAAATGTTCAATAGTTACATTGGGATAACCATTTAAATGTTCATGTTGATTGATGTAGATTCATGGAACTATTGTGCCCACAATGAAGACAACAATTTGGGAAGATATTTGGGTAAAATTATGATATACTTTATTTATTTAAATAAAATACAAAATAATGAAACATTGATTTACTATTCATTATCCCCTATATAGTACATTTCTAGTAGATTACCCATGACTGAAATTTTTATTAATTATTGCTGGAAAGGCTCATATAGGATTTCAAAAAATTCTTATGAAGTATCATCTCAATGATGAAAAAGTAAAAAAAATGAATCATCACTTTCTATAGATGTTTGTTCACATGATAAGCTAACAAGTCTGGGATGCATTTATAGGTCATCATGAAGAGACATCTTTTCTTATAAATTTTGACTGATAATATATTTCATTACAATACATTCATTAATCACTTTTATTAAGTACTCTTAATTTTATGAAATAGTAACTTAGTACTGATAATAAGCAACGTGTAGTAAAACCAACATACCCGTACTATAAATAAATGATGTGGTATTATTCACTTGAAAAAATGGTACACATTTTAAATATACCATAATAATTATACGTGACATGAAACAACAACAAAATTATATTCATTTGATTATATGAAAATTGATGAATTGATATCCAAAGCCACTTCCATCTCGCGTCATGTGCTATGGAATGTGGTATGTGTAAATAAATATGAGATACTAATAGATGAAGATACACAAAAAGTGTGTGGATCATGGGTATGTATCACATAATAAAAAAAGTATATAAAAATGGTATTACATAATAATGATTACTTATTTTCATATATATTTTATCTAACTTAGACAAAAAAAAATCAGCATCAGTTGTACCCGATGAATAGCTGTTGTAACATCCCAGTTCCTAGTGCTGCCTAGAGGTGCCCCGTACCTGGTAGGTCACATGGCCTCTAGTTCCTTTCCACAAATTTCAGAGGTTGCTGACTAGTATCAAGGGGCTTGTGTGTGATTGTGGGGAAAGTATTCCCTCATTGGCAGAGTAATTAAGCCGAATGAAACAGATAGCAGTAGAAGAAGCAATAATAATACTATACAACAGCAAACAGTGGAAGGAAAGAAGTAAATAATAAACTTCCATATATATATATATATGTATATATATATATATATATATATCAATAATGATCTATGTCACAAGTATCTAAGAAACCAGTTAAACAAGTCACAATGCTGGAATATAGTACTAAACCAATGTACAAAGAAAACAAGTTAATAACTCTAGTAGCATCACAAGAATCAACATGGTCCCAAGATTTCTAGATCTATAGCAATCATGTTCCTAATGTATAAGGGAGCTTGTCATTATCTATACCTGCAACAATATAATCTATGTGGGACCAAAATCATGACCCAAATAGGATGTGAAACGAATCCCAGTAGGCAACCACCCAATGATATGAGCCTAAATTTCGGTGAATATATATGGAATTAAATAATCAAAAGAAGCAATGAACAAGGAAGTACCCCCAAATTAATAGTCCTACGGTTTCAATTACATTCATTTAAATTAAATAATTAGTCAACCAAACAAAAACAAGCACCCATATGAGAAGTTCCCACATCCAATCCCCTCTGGTTCAAAAAATCAATCTCAAGTAACCATTTTGGTATGTTCTCACAGCCTAACCCCTCTAGCACAACATATATGATGATACAACAACCACCTGGGTAAGCTCAAATGGTCAAACCCCTTTGGTCTCATACAGACAAAAACTCTTTGAGAAATAACTCACCATCAATTCCTACTATAGTTTTTTAACGATAAAGTGAAGACACTCTGAGTAAGAACTCAACGTCAATTCCCCCTGTGGTGTCATAACAGTAACTATAGACACTCTGAGGGAATACTCAATGTCAATCCCCCATATGTTCTCACAAAGGTAACTATAAACACTCTGAGAGAGCACACAATGGAAATCCCCCCAATGGTCTTATAGCATGATAAAGAATAATAGACAGTCTGGGGAAGCCCTCAATGTCAATTCCTTATATGGCCTCACTACACCAGGTTCCCACATCCCTATGTAAAGAAATCGCACACAAACGATATTCAGAATCCAAAGTAAACATAAAATTACTACATGGATAAATAGCTACAAAGCATATAATATCATTAGACAAATCACTTCATCATAACAACACTCGAAATGTAAAGAAAGCATCCTAATGGAAAAAACTAGGACAAATGGTCAATATCATGTCAAGCGTGGGAAAACACCTCCATAGCATGGAATAATAACCCTATTTACAAACAAGAGTCCTAACTCAAGAAAACAAGCATGTTAGGCTTCAATAGGGTTAAAATCCCTAAACACGCAATACCTTGAACTAGGGTATTGGGCAATTTTTCACATATAATTCAAAGAAGACCTACGGAAAGGCACAAACCACCTACGTCGGCATTGTATGATTGATATACTATGGTTTTGTCCCTTGAATCGGCCTAGAATGACGTAGATATACAAAAATGACTAAAAATTTCAACAATGGATATCTCAAGAAATAGGATAAATCTAAAAATGAGGCACTATAAGAAGGAAGAACCCACCATGGTGATTTTAATGCAATTAACGGTGGTTGATTCAGAGAACAGACAGTCGATCAGGGGCTCGAAGACGAATCGTGCCCTATGGTCGCTCCTAGACTAGACGAGTTGAAAAGAAGGGTGTTCTGTAAATGAGAAATGACCCTAGTATGACTTAAAAAATAAAAAAAAATGTACATGGAATGTTCATTTAATGTATACGTCATGTACATTCCTTAACTGGAATCCACTTCAGACAGTCTCAAGGTTACCCCACAATGCCATATACTCAGCCGTTACATGGCCAATACACGACTACCCACAGTAACCAGGTACACGGTGTGTACACCAAAGTACATGGAGTGTACATTAAATTACATGGAATGTAATCCTTAAATATCAAGAAACTAATATTTTTCTCAAAACACCCAAAAATAGGATCCATACTTGAAAAGAATATCTGGGTTCTTGCAAACATCCCCCTTAGAGAAATTTGCCCCAGAATTTCCCTAATAAGGTGGAAAAGAACAAGAATCCTCAAATAGCTCCAGCCACTGCACTCGCACATCGTTCTCCCTCTCCCATGTCTCATCATGTACCCGCCTGTGCTTCCATAGCACCCGTACTAGAGGAACCGACCGGCCATAGATTACCTTCGTTCATCAATCAACAATCTGGATAGATTGCTCCTCGAATGAGGAACCCACCTCCAACTCAACCCCCTCAAGTTGAAAAACATGAGATGGTTCTGAGAAGTAAATTCATAGATGAGAAAAGTGGAAGCAGTCATGCATATCCTGGTACATCTAAGGTAACTACAACTGCTAGGAAACCGGCCCGACTCTCTCCAAAACCTCAAATGGTCCAACATATCTTAGCGAAATCTTTCACTGTCTTATAATCCTTCTCTGTCCCAACCTCAGTGTGACATGTAAAAAAACCTAATCTCTGACCTCAAACTCTAGAGGTTCTCTCTTTCGATCATCATAAGACTTTTTTTGTGACTTTGAAGTAGCCATCCTTTTCCAAATCAACACTATGTTCTCTGTGGTCTCTTGGAAAAAATGAGGTCCCATCATAGGTGCCTCTCCTACCTCAATCCAACATAGGGGTGATCGGCATGGGCTACCATAAAATTCTTCATAAGGCTCCATATGAATAGTTTCTTGAAAAATATTATTATAGTAAAAATCTAAAATATGTATGGGCTTCTCCAAAAAACCTCCAAAATCTAGGACGCATGCTCGAAGCATGTCCTACAGCAGCTAAATAGTATGCTAGAACTTGCCATCTATCTAGGGATGGTAAGTTGTACTTAAAATTAATTGTCTAACCAAAGTACTATGTAGTTTTTTCCAGACCCAAGAAGTAAAACGAGCATCCTTGTATAAAAAAATGGAGTGAGGAAACCCATGTAATCCAACAATATCTCGGATGTACAACCTTCCTATCTCATCAACACTGAAGGTCTCCTTGATCGGTAAAAAGTATGAAACCTTCATGGGTCTGTCAACGAAAACCCAAACTACATAATTCCCCTTAGTCAACCTTGGTAAACCTATCACAAAGTCCATCATGATATCATTCCACTTCCACTCAGCAATGGGTAACTGCTAGAAAATCTCTACTAGTCGTTGATGCTCTGCCTTCACCTGCCGATAGGTGGAACACCTCATCACAAAACAATAAACATCTATCTTCAAACCATGCCACCAATACTGATGTTGAAATTCTCGATACATATTGGTGAGGCCAGGATGAGCTGGAAAAACTGAGGAATGGAAATCCCACATCATCTCCTCACGTATATCTGTTGACACCCATACGCTCCCATGGAAATTCAAGATCACATCCTCGCATACTGTACATCTAGGAATAGGGTCCTCTCCTAAAACTCAATCCCATAGAAATAGGCCTTTAGAATCTGATAGCTTCCTCATTCTCACTCGATCAAGTTGAGTAGAGGTAACCACCACAAAAGAATGAAATGTCTACCCCTGTCTGTTGTGCACCTCTAAATGCATATCAGAGAATAGAGCTATAAGCTGCATCTCACTGCTAGCCTCCTGATCATACTATATCTAAGTCCTCTTGCTGGACACATCATCCACTATGTTTCCTTTACTAAGCGTATAGTAAAGGTCAATGTCAAAGAATTTAAGGTACTCAACCCACCTTCGATTTCTCAAATTTAGATCACGGTGAGTGAATATGTACTGAAGACTTTTATGGTCATTGAAAACCACAAAATGCACTCCCAAAATATAATGTCTGAAATAGCGTAAATAATGAACAATTGTTTCTAACTCGAGATCTTGTGTTATGTAATTCCTCTGATGTGGTTTCAACTGCCAAGACATGTGCACAATGACTCTTTTCCCATGCATGAGCACTACTCTTAGCCTGATGTCTGATGCATCATAGTAAATAGTATAGCTCTTTCCTGGAACTAGAAAAACTAAAATCAGGTTTGAATTCAACCTCCCTTTCAGCTCTTGAAAGGCTGAATCACAAGAATTTGTCCACAGGTACATCACACCTTTCTTAGTCAAGCTCGTCAGTGGTGCTGCTAAGCATGAAAAGTCCTATATAAAATGTCTGTAGTAACCCGCTAGTCCTAGAAAACTCCATTCCTAAAAGAAATTCTTCGGCTACTCCTAGTAAAATACTAATCTCACATTCTATGGGTCTACTTATACTCCTGTCTCTGAGAAAACATGACCCAATAAGTGAATTTGATCCATCCATAAGTGGAATTTGGATAGATTATCATATAACTGATGCCCTCTCAGTGTACTAAAAATGATCTCAAGATGTGTGTCATGCTCATGTCGAGTGTGGGAGTACACCAAGATATCTTCCACAAAGACTACCATGAAATAATCCATGTATGGATGGATTACTCAGTTCTTCCGTTGCATGAAAATTGTTGGAGCGTTTGTGAGACCGATTGGGATAACCATAAACTCGTATAGAATATACCTACTCCGAAATGATGTAAGGGGTATATCTGAGGGTCTAACACAAAACTGATGATAACCAGATCTCAAGATGATCTTCGAGAACACCTGGACTCCTCGAATTTGATCAAAGAGATCATTAATACTAGGCAAGGGATATTGATTATTGACCACCAACCGGTTCGGCTTCCGATAATACACATAATGTCTAAGAGTACCATCCACATTATTCACGAAAAGGATAGGCAAACCCCAAGGAGAAGTGTTGGTTCAGATAAAAACCTTCACCTATAACTATTCTAACTTCTTCTTGAGCTCCTATAACTCTGGTGTAGAAATCATATATGGATAAATGGACACTGGTGTCGCTCCTTGCAATGCTCAATAGAAAAGTTCACCTCTCACTCCAAAGGAAAACCTGAAAATTATTCTGGAAATATATCCCCAAAACGATCCACCACTGGAGGAAAGTCCAACTATGGAGTCCCCTAGTCATCCAGATATAGACTAGGAATCTGATATGTAACTCCTCCCAATCCATGATGCTCGGGTCCTGCTCTTCTTTCCTGAACATCCCATTCTCCCTTATGTATGAACAAAACTCCCTCTTGTGATGTTAGACTCACCCTACAATGATAGTAGTCGACTAAATCCTAGAAGAGAACTATATAGTCTATTATGATCATGAAATTGTAGCATATAATATCTAGTACATAGAGGTCCCAGAAGAAGTGACACCCAACAACCTCAAGGGGGAACTCCTTGCACTGACATACACTAGACGTCCTTGTCCTCAACAGAGTGTCCAACGTCAAGACATGAGAAGAAGTAAAGATAAAGATCCCAAGACACTCCAAAACAAAAATATATATGAAACTATGGGAATCCCATGTATCGAAAATTAATGAAGATAAAACTAAGGAAACTAGGATTGTACCTAGAACTATAGAGGGTCTGTTATCTTGCTCCTACTAGGTCTGGTCCACTGCAAAAGTTTTCCTATACCATGGCCATGTGACCCTGCATGACCACCATGACCTGATCCACCCTGTTTTCATTGAAATTCTGCCGACTAGATACCATGGTCGTGACCTCCACCTCATCCTGAAAGGACGGATGAACTCCAGTTCCCAGACTGATGAGAAACTTTTGGTACTACTTATGAATGGGGAGTCATAGAGGAACCCATTTCACCTCCTACCAGTGAGAAAATCTGACATAACCGCTAAAGATGGCCCATATTTATATAGGATCGACACTCTACTAGATCCCTCATGCAATGTGACCCTGTATTCCCACCCTTCCCACACTGGTAGCATACCACCTGGCTACCCGAAGGTATATCTCTCCAACACTGATCTCCATATGTAGACTCCCTATGGCGCTTCCTACTATCATCCGGAGAAGCACCAACTCTGGATATTGAACTACATGTCCCACAACTCTAGAATACCTCAAGTTATGCTCTGTGATCAGTGCCTGGTTGACTATGGAAGATATGGTTGTTAACCTGAAGATGTTCACCTCAGATCAGATGTCATTTCGGAGAGAATCCTCATACTTCCTTACTATGAAATGATCATCACCCCTTAGAAAGGGTGTGAAGAGTTGTAGCTTTGTGAAGTAAGAAGAATACTCCATTACTGATAAACTAATATTTTCCAAACTCATGAACTCTCAAGATCAGTTGGCCATCAAAGTAATTGGGTAAAAGTAATCATAAAAGATATGTTGGAACCCGTCTTACTCCATAACCTGCTGGCGTCCTGACTATGAGATCACATCCCACCTTCTTTTGGAAGAATCCTGAAGCATATAAGTAGAGAGATTCACCCTCCTCTCGGAAGGCATCTCAGGATGCTTGAAGATAGATAACATGGCTTCTAACCATGAACCAGCATCCTGAGTTCCTCTATCCCCTGCGAAAGTGGGAGGATGATGCTACAGAAAGACCCACATAAACTCTGCCATAGATCGGGCAGGATGCGACGCTACCTTGAAGGTCTTCATAAACCTCATGAAGCCTTCTCGGAACTTTCTATCACCACCTGTATCTAGAATGATGTTCGGTGCCAAGACAGGCATGATGGGAGGGTTTGCTGGTAAACCCTGATCTACCATGTTCGGTGTTTGATAGTTGCCCTGTATCTAGCATACAACCAGAGGACATCATGGTGCCATGACTCTGTAAGGTCAATTGAACCCCTTAGTTCATGATTATCAATTAATGAAACACAAAAGTTCAAGAAAGGAATAGGAGATGGGAAGAATTAATTTTTTTCAAAACAGGGATACACGGCATGTATGACCCCTACATGGTGTGTTCCTTTAAGAATTCACATGGGTGTGTACTCCTACTAACCCCGGTCGTGAAAGACCCTATACACATGGCGTGTTCTCCCAAGACACGGCGTGTACTGGAATCATTTTCCCCTGCCCGATTTCTTCTACATGACTAACCGACATAGTTCTCCTAGAACATGACTACATGGTGTGTTCATTATAGACACAGAATGTACTAGACGGATTTCACTGACCCATGTGGTTAGTCACGTGGCCAGATACATGGGTTACTCTACAAAGTGTTTTCAAGATTGACATGTCATGTATAACCTATGTTTCATCCATCTATTTCATTAGTCACATGGGTGGACACACGGTCCCTACAACACGATGTTTATGTACAATACACGATATGTTCTTCCAAGGATTTCCCAACCCTGTGTCTCTACCCATAGAGCTAGTGACATGGTTAGAGACAATACGACATGTACATATAGTACATAGTGTGTACATAAGAAAAATAGTTCCTTCTTAAAGAGAAGGATACATGGAAGGTATTCAGCAATACACACATTGTATTCTGGGTTTTTTCCGACATTAAGCCTTAGAAACTACTCTGGAACCCCAAAAAACACTGAAACGATCATTAAAGCTCCAAATTCTAATATGTAAAGGCTCGTACTCCCCAAGAATCAATATTTGGAATCTTATAAATGTTATATACAAGCATAAAAGTGAAATGATAGACCAAATTTTGATCTCTGGGGGCCCATAACACCTCAAGAACCAATGTTTGGTGTTCATTCAAACAAAACCTTACACAATCCAATTCCCTTTCAAATAGGAGGTATTTTATCAAGGCATCTATCACAACATCTTGCATATCTAGCACAACATCTATCACAACAACATGCAATTAGTAATTCACCCTAAATGACATGTCAAGAATGCCTAACATGTGATCTCTAGAAAGTGCCTATATGATGCATGAGATGGAATACCCTCATCTCATCCGGTTTCAATAGAAATAGAACCTCAATATTATCAATGTTAACAACAAAAAACATGTGAATCATCCAATAGTGAAATCAAATCAATTGTAATAATTGAAAAACAATGAAAATTTCAATATACGAGGTAAATTGGAATTTCCATATACATGGGATAGCTACTCCCAAGAACAACTTATTACCAACTACCTATTCATTCTTATACATGTATATATGCTTAAATAAGTAAGTGAAGAAGAAAAGAAGTCCCTCTAATACCACATTGTAATGTCCCAGATCTGGGTGCCGCCCTAAGGTGCTTCGTACCTGGTTGGTCACATGCCCTCAAGCGCATTTCCCCAAATGTCAGAGGCTATCGACCAGCAGCGAGGGCCTTGGGTGTGATAGTGGGGAAAATATTCCCTCATTGTCAGGGTAGTGCGGTATAAAGAAAAAGATAATAGTAGAAAAAACAATAATAATTCCATACAACAGTACACAGTGGAAGACTGGAATTAAATAAACAACTAAATCACAATCATATATATATATATATAATGATGCATGTAACCAGCATCTATGAAATCAGTCAAACAAGTCACAATGCTAAAATATAATACTAAACCAAGGTACAATGAAAAAAATTAAATAACTCCAGCAGCTTCTCAAGCCTCAGCTGGGTCACATGCTCTCCAACTCCATTGCAATCATGTACCTGGAGTAGAAGGGAACTTCCCCTTATTTATAACTGCAACATTACAATCTGTTTGGGCCCAAAAGCATGACCCAAACAGGGTGTGAGACAAATACCAGTAGGCAACCACCCAAAGATATGTGTCTGACAGTCAGTGAATATATATAGTAGGCAATAAGAAAAAGAAGCAATTGTCAAGGAAGAAATAAAATGTAAACAGTCCTACAGTTTAAATTACATTCATTTACAATCATCAATTAATTAACCAAACCAAAATAAGAAACCCTCTAGGATTTTCTCCCAGCCTATCCCCTCTGGTTCAACTAATCAATCTGATATAACCCTCTAGGTAAGTTCTCATAGCCTAACCCCTCTAGTTCAACTTATAAATGGATACAACGACCTCCTCGTTAAGCTCACATGGTTCAACCCGTTTGGTCTCATGCAGACAAAGACTCTCTGAGGAAGCACTCACCATCAACCCCCCCTAGAGTCTTTTAAAGATAAACTACAGACACTCTGAGGAATAACTCAATGTTGATTTCCCCTATGGTCTCATAACGATAACTATAGAAACTCTAATGGAATACTCAGTGTCAATCCCCCCTATGGTCTCGCAACGGTAACTGTAGACACTCCAAGTGAGAACTCAACGTTAATCCCCCTATAGTCTCAAAGTGTGATAAAGAATAATAGACCCTCTAGGGAAGCCCTCAACGTCAATTCCCCCTATGGTCTAACTACACTAGGTTCCCATAGCCTTTGGTAAAGCAATCATGCACAAATGATGTTTAGTAGCCAATTTAATCCTAAAATTACTACTTGGATAAATAGCTACAGAGCATAGCACAACATTAGATAAATCACTCCATCCTAACAACACTAGGCATGAAAACCAAGATGCCTTAGAAGAAAAACAAGACCAAATGTTCAATATCAAATGAAACTTGGGAAAACACCTCCATAGCATGGAAAAATAACCCTATTTACAAACAAGAGTCCTAACTCAGGAAAACAATCACAGAATGCATCAATAGGGGTTAAAATCCCTAAACACGCAAAACCTTGAACTTGGGTATTCAGAAATTTTGTACATATAATTAAAAGACAAACAATGGAGAGGAACAAACCACCTACCTCAGTGTTGTACGATCAATATACTCCAATTTGGGCCCTTGAATCAGCCTAGAAAGTTATGTATCTACAAAAACGTCTAAACTTTTAAACCATGGATATCTCGCAAAAGAGGATAAATCAAGGAATAATGCTCTAGAAGAAGGAAGAACTCACCATGGCGATTCCAATGCAATCAATGGCGGTTGATTCGGAGAATGAATGGCCGATCAAGTGCTCGAAGAAGAATCACACCCTATAGTCGCTCTTGGAAAAGACAAGTCGATAAGGAGGGTGTTCGGTAAATGAGATGTGACCCCGGTTCGACATAACAAATAAAAATAAAAGTACACAATGTGTTCATTTAATGTACACGCTGTTTACATTCCTTAACTGGCCTCCACTTTATGCGGTCTCCAGGTCACCCCACACGGCCATGTACTTTGCCATTACATGACCAATTCACTACTACCCATGGAAACTGTGTACATGACGTGTACTTAAAAGTACATGGCATGTACTCCTTAAATTTATAGAAACTCCTCTTTTCTCAAAACACCTAAAAAATATGATTCATGCCTAAAAATAGGATTCATTCCTAAAAATAGGATTCGGGTTCTTGTAGCTACTATCAGTGGACTTGAAGTGGCCAGAATGGTATGGTCGCGTCAGAGGTGTGGGTTTTATTGTGTCAACCTAGACATATTTTGAGAAAAGAAATGATTAGTGGGAAAATATATGAAATTTAAAGAGTTGCAGGAACAACTAGCAGCTCTATAAGAAAAAATTAATTGGTATTCATTATTTTTAGAAAATGGTATGGGAAGGAATCATAGAGAAGAAAAAACAAAATAAAAACCACTACATAAAGATCCCCAAACCCCCACCATCTTTGAGGTAATCCATTCCCCTAAATGTTTTCTCTTATAAGAGGTAATAAATATTTTCATAATTGTTTTTGTGAAATGTTAATCAGAAACACATTGATAACTTTACAATTTGGACATTATACAAGTTGAAAATGATTTTTATTTATATCAATCAACACCCACACATCACCATATTTTGTGGGGGTACCATCTATAATATCAAATGAGATATTCTACACAAGAACCAACATCTAATAGGTCATGTGAGTGTGGGGATTCATGTAGATTACAATCCAAGAATTGAGATACCTGTTCCAATAGATGAGGTGGATATTTATATGGTCGATAAAGCTAATTGAACTTTCATACAATATCCATTAGATCTTTTTAAAATGCATGTTGATAGGAGGTATTCATTTCTAAATTATTTTTTATGAAATGTCATTAATAATAAATGAAAAAATTCCCAAATCAATGAATTTTATTATAGATGGACAAAGGGAAGGGGATAAATGGAATGATGAATCAAAACAATCTAAAGGATATAACAACCAATTGATAATAACTCCACAATATACCTTTACCATTCCCATTCAACTTCTGAATTTAATAACATTATATTTTCATGCTGATGCAATGTTAGCAATTGGTGATATATCCATAATTGATTTTGAATAAGATAAGTACAAAAAGTCCATTATGAACTATCTTTCTCTTGATAATGTAAATGATTTCCACAATCACGAATGGCTAGGAATCTCAGTTGTCCATTTATACATGACATGTGTTATTATTATTATTTTCTTCCAACAGATGATCTACTCTGTTAATTATGACTAAATGCAATTCATATTTTTTATTGCTGTATATATCAATAACATTTTAAGGGAAAACCCTATGAATAAAAATTTTGGGTCATTAGACATCACATTAATTCTACACAACTATTCTTAACGGTACCAATGAAAATAGAAGTAATAGTAAAACAATTGGCCCTAACTATTGAAATCAAACATAAAAATGATAGAATCTTATTAATACCCCTCATATCAGAGTAAAACTCTAAAATTTATTAATTTAAAATATATTTTCATACATTTCATTAATTATTACTTTTTTATTTTTAGGATGCATTGGTTACCCATTGTAGTCAATTTGGAAATTGTATATATTTATTTTCTAGAATCAATGCTTGGATACCCAATAAACCAATAACAAGTGATGACATTTACCATATTCTAATACACTACATGCAACATTTACAAACAAACTTGAAGTTATAGATTTTATATTACGTTTTAAAAAAAATTATGTTATGATAGGGTAGTGTTTAAATATAATCAAAATCATTGTAGGAGGACAGTCCATTATTAAACAATACTATCAAATTCTACAAATTGATAAGTATTGGGGTATACATAATAAAATTCCACTATCAAAACATAAATAAAAACTTTTTTCTTATTTTTCTCAATGTTAATTCATTTTTTGAAACAAATTAATGGTAAATATTGTGGTTATTATGTTTGAAATTTTATGAAAGATATCATATTCCATCAACAAACTATCGTACCCAAAGAGTTATTTCCATTGATAATTAATTTTTTTTAAAATATTGTATACACATTTATTTATTTATATTTTTCAATTAAAATCAAGACTATCTAAATTCCACATATTTATAATTAGAAATATATTTGTTTATATTACAATGGAGAGAATACATGGTGCTAAATTGTATACAAACATCGTGAAGAGGTGGCTTCCAACAATTTTTTTTAATTTTCATATATTTCATTACGAAGGGTGATACACTCATGATGCAATCATATACTATGATTATGCACTCAAAAAATATTATGCACTCATGATGATGAACTTTTCTTTTTATTCTAAAATTAATTCAATATTATAGGTTATAAAAAAACAATATTGTTAGATAACATCCAATATTTAAAACATTTAAGAATAAAAATGCATGGTGTGATGTGTATGAATCAACCGCTAGTTGATCTGATACATGGTATGACCAGTATAACTCTAGGCTTATGTTATTAGTTTTAAATTTACATTTTGGTTAAAACAAAAATTACATACTCAAAATCTAGAAAACACATTCATAATACATTTATACTTTAGTAAAATGATTCATAAGTCATTTGTCACATATAGGCATGAGCCGCACCTCAATACAATACACAGTGTGGCTAGTATGATAGAACTAGTAACATGGTCAAAGTTGGTCACATGCATACCGGAATTAGCCACACCTCAATCACCAACACATAAATCTGATAAAAAAAATTCTTGGTATGACTTGAAGTAGATGTTTTTAGATTAATATTTACATTTTAGTTCAAAACAAACTTCACACACTCAAAACATGGAAAAAATTTCATATTGTTTTGATAATTTATTATAATTATTTATAAGTCATTTTTAAAATTTAGGTGTCAACATAATCTCAATCCAATACATGGTGTGTATGATATAACTCAAAGTTCATGTTTTCAGTTTAAAATTTAAAATTTACTTCAAAACACGAATCACATACTTAAAGCTAATAAAATTAATTTGGATTATGTTCATACTTTAAGAAAATAATCAATAAATAATTTTTGATGTGTAGGAATCAACCACACATCAATCCCGTATATGATGTACCTGGTATGAATCAAAAGTGAACGTTACTAGTTTAAAATTGAAAATTTATCTCAAAACATATTTAACTTACTAAAAACCAAGGAAACATTTTTGTGATTTCTTGATACTTCATTAAAATTATTCACAAGTCATTTGTGACATATATGTGTTAGTATCACATTTAAAAAACACATGGAATGACTAGTAAGATTCAAATTTCATGTTTTTAGTTTAAATTTACATTTTAGTAAAAAATACTCATGACATACTCTAAACCAAGAAAAAACATCTGGATTGTCTTGAAAATTTAGGAAATGATCCTTATTTCATTTTCAACATGTAGGAATCTTCTATACATCAATCTGATTCATGGTATAATTGATATGACTCAAACAATTTTTTTTATTGAAAATTTACATTTTATCTTAAAACATACGTCACATACTTAGAACTGATTAAACTCATTCATATTCATTTTATTATTTAATAAAATGATCCTTACGTAATTTTTGATGTGTATGAATCAACAAAACCTCAATCCAATACATAGTGTTCTAGGTATGACTCAAAGTGTCCATTGTCATTTTGAAATTGACAATTTAGTTAAAAACTCGTGTCACTCATGGAAAACCAAGAAAACGCACTCATATTGTCTTTAAACATTATAAAAAAAATTATAAGTCATATTTGATGTGTAAGAATCAGTCTCAAGTCAAACCCACACATGATGTGACTGGTATGATTCAAAGTAGGTGTTTACAATTTAAATTGAAATTCTAGTAAAAAAGACACATGACATACTCAAAACCAAGAAAACACATTTTAATTATTTTGATACTTTAGTAAAATAATCCATAGGTCATTCTTGATGTGTAAGAATTAGACACATGTCAGTCTGATGCACAGTGTGATCGTTATGACTCCAAGTGTGTTTTTTTATTTAAAATTTACATTTTAGTTCAAAACAAATATCACATAATAAAAACCAAAAAAACACATCTGAGTTACTTTTATACTTTATTTCAATGATCCATAAGTCATTTTTGACATGTAGGAATTATCCACACCTCAATATGATACACAGTGTGCCCTATATGACTCAAAGATTCCGTTATGAGATTAAACTTGACAATTTAATTCAAAACATGTGGCACTCACTCGAAACCAAGAAAAAGTGATCGGATGGTCTTGATACATTTTGAAAACAATTAATAAGTCTTTTTTGATGTTTAGGAATTATTATCACATCAAACTGACACATGATGTGACTGGTATAACTCAAAGTGTGTGTTTTTAGTATAAATTAACAATTTAGTAAAAAAGGACACATCACATAATCAAAATAAATAATACCCATTCAAATTGTTTTAATACTTCAGGAAATGATCCTTAAGTCATTTTTGATATGTAAGAATTAGTTTCATGTCAATCAAATGCATGGTGTGACTGATATGCCTTAAAGATTATTTTTTATCTAAAATTAACATTTTAATTCAAAACACACAATGCATGCTCAAAATTAAACAAAAAAATTATATTCTGTTTATTATTTAGGTCAACTATCCATAAACCATTTTTGATTTGTCGCAATCATACTCGCATCAACCTGATACATGGTGTTCCTAATATGATTCAAAGTTCCCCTTATCTGTTTAAAATTCACAATTTAGATCAAATTGCGTGTCAATCACTAAAAACTAAGAAAACACACTCAGATTGTATTGATACATTAGTAAAATGATTCCAAAGTCATTTTTGACATGTAGGAATTATTCTCACATTAAACTGAATCATGATGTGACCAGTGTGACTCTAAGTGTGTCTTATAATTTAAAATTGACCTTTTACTTCAAAACACACATCTCGTACTCAAAACTGAACAAACACACTACAATTATTTTGATGATCATGGTAAATGATCCATAAGTCATTTTTGGTGTGTAGGATTTATCCTCACATCAAACGGATACAAGGTGTCTTTGGTACAATTCAATGTGTCTGTTATCAGTTTAAAATTGACAATTTAGATCAAATCATGTATCATTCACTAAAAACTGAGAAAATGCACTCGTATTATATTCATACATTAGCAAAATTATTCATAAGTCATTTTTCTATGTATGAATCTGTCTAACATTATACTGAAACATTATGTGACTGGTATGACCCAAAGTGTGTGTTTTCAGTTTAAATTGACATTTTAGTAAAAAAATACAAGTGACATACCAAAAAATAATAATTTTGTTTTGGATTGTCTTGATACTTGAGAAAAATTATTCTTAAATCATTTTTTACATTTAGTAATTGGTCACACATCAATATAATGCATGGTGTGACCGGTATGACTCCAAGTGTGTCTTTTTTATTTATAATTGAAATTTTAGTTCAAAACACATGTCAACTAATCAAAACTGAGAAAACACATTTGGATGAGTTGGATAATTTATAAAAACAATCCAAAAGACATTTTTTAGGTGTAAGAATCATCCACTCCTCAATTTGATACATTGTGTTCCTGGTATGACTCAATGTTTCTATTATCAGTTTATAATTAGCAATATAGTTCAAAACGAATGTCCCACACTAAAAACTAAGAATACACACTACATTGTTCTTGATACTTTATTAAAATGATTCATGAGTTATTTGTGATTAGTAGGAATCAATTAGACATAAAAATAACACCTGATATGACCGGGATGACTCAAAGTGCATGTTTTTAGTTTAAATTGAAATTTCCGTAAAAACGGTAGGTACCATAGTCAAAAATGAGAAAACACATTGGGATTGTCTTGATAACTTTGTAAAATCATCCTTAATTAATTTTTTATGTGTATGAATTAATCACATTTCAATATGATGCATGGTGTGACCAGTATGACTCCATGTGTGTATTTTTATTTAAAATTGACATTTTAGTTCAAAACAAATGTCACATACTCAAACTCAATAAAACACATTCATATTGTTTTTATACTTCAGTAAAATGATCCATAAGTCATTTGTGACATGTAGGAATTATCCGAACCTCAATTTGATACATGATGTTCCTAGTATGACTAATCTTTTCTGTTGTTAGTTTAAAATTTAACATTTAGTTAAAAACACGTGTCACTCGCTAAAAACTGAGGAAACATGCCTTTATTGAATTAATAATTTTATACAATTATTCATGAGTCATTTGTGATATGTAATAATTAATCTCACATTAAATTGACACCTGATGTGACCAGTATGACTCAATGTGAATGTTTTTAATTTAAATTGAAATTTTAGTAAAAAATACATGTGAAATACTCAAAATTGAGCAAAAAAATTTGGTTGATACTTTAGGAAAACTATCCTTAATTCATTTGTGACATGTAGGAATTATCTACACATTAATTTAATATACACTGTGACTAGTATGACTCTAAGTGTGTCCTTTTATTTAAAATTGAAATTTTACTAATGAATTGTTTAATATTTTTTCATAATTTATTTCTTTATAGTATTACTAACAAAATAATTTTTTTCTTATTTTGGTGGTGTCTTCTTCATGATTTGGGGTGGTTTCTTCATCAACTACTGTCATGATTGATCTTTTTTGAGAGGGGGTCAGGTGCCAATGACAATGAAACCATTGATGTTTTGAAATGTTTGTGATAGTACTTTCTAATTATATTGTAAAAAATGTGTGAAATGTCTATAATATAGTGTTTTTTCTTATATTTATGAAGTATTTTTTATATCAAAAAAAAATTATTTTCCATATAATTGTGTATTTACTATTTTAGTGTTCTATAATTTTAACAGCACGTATTAGCAATACAGCCTTTTATCAGTGTTATAAGAAGGACACATAAAGGTAACCCTTTATCGGTTCTAAACTTGCAATGAAAAAGGTCCCTCTTTATCAACAATTTTCTAGAGCTGATAAACATATCCCACATTTAATGGAGCTTTTATAAATAGTTATTTTTATCACTGATAAGTGAATTTTATAGAGCATTTTAAAATACACTTATGCAGTAGTGATAAAAGAAAAACAATAAAAAATTTACTCACAAATAGAGACAAAATAAACTTACAGCGATTTTAAAATTTATTCTTCAATATTTGATGTTTCAAATGATATAATGAAAATAATTATTCATCCAATTTTCAAGATTATAATCTCCCAAATTCAAGACATGAATCTATTAAAATAAGAAATAAAAAATTGTTAATCCTCCAATGTTAACTATTAAGACTAGTATAGCATTGTTCCAATTCTACTTCATGGATGAATAACACATAGATTTAGAATATAGTTCTTTAATTTGATGTCAAATTCTCTGATACCTACTATTATCATATTCATTTACTATGAATACTTTTCATGTCAATTTTTATTAATAATTGTTTTTTTGAAAAACATTAAGTGATAATTACATGTTCTAAAAGGGTTATTATGTGACAGCTCCACATAAATCGTATAATAAATTTTATATAATGGAAGTTCAAAATGAATGAATATTATACTTGTATTTTCATCTATAATTAATAACAAAAAAACACTAGTAAAAATATTTACGTATTAATAATAAAAATATGCCGTGATTTAATTTTGGAGGGTGCTATAAACATTTTATTTTTTTAAAGAACTAATATTTAGAAAATTTAAGAAATAATTTCTAAATTAAAATTATAATGAACTAATGTAAATACAAATTTCAAAAAAAATCATGTCACGATGATAGATTTCTTAGGTTATTGATTTTTTTATTTATATCAAATAACTTTATATACTTTTACAGTCATATGGTGAACAAAATGAGTCTTCACTTAAAAAACCTTTTTTCCAAATAATTTTTTTTTACATTTATTTATTTTTCATCATTTTTGTATATGTATATTATACCAAACATCATATTTTTATGAAATTTATCCATTCTGAGGCATACTCTACAAATTTTTTCAATACCATGATCAAATCATGGATGGATATTCCAAGAGTATGTTTTTCAACATTTTCAAGAAAATAGCTTTGTGTCATCACCAAAAAATGAACTAAAGTTCATTATCATGACTATAATCTATATGGGATAAATGAATTTTGTTAGATGGTGCCTTAATAATGGGGGTTCTCTGGCCAAAAGTGGCATGGCATCCAAAAGAAAGTTGTTTTCAAATCCTTGTTAGAGAAAAATCATTCCTTGAACTAATTTATAAAGGTTTTATAATTTAAAAAATAAGGTTAAATATATTAAATTATTTATAATATAATTTATTAATTGTTCAAAATTTTTAATTTGAAGTGATCAAATATAAGGATCCATATCTGGATATTATTTAATCCATATGAAAAGGTTTTTGATTATGGATTTAATCACAATTTAAGTAATTCTATGTTTATGATATTTAAATTGTGTAAAAGTTTTTCATAAGATGAAAATTTTAAATTATGAATTGATTATATAATTTATAGAGTATCCATAATGAATTATCTAATTTATAAAATATTTCAATATATACTTTATTTACAAATTATTCATAAATGATATTCATATGATTAAATATTTAAAATATACATTTATTTAAAGTGTTACACCCAACATTTTCTATAGTTATAAATTGTTTATATTATGAATATGTGGATACTTTAGTTTAATAAATTGAACTACTTTTGATGAAATTGTTAAGTCGCACATTAGATACTAAGAACATCAACATGAGATTTCGTTTTCGTCTATCTTAAACTCTGTTTTTTATTTGGGTTATTAAATTAGATTTAGTTTTTAATTATTGTTTTGGTATATTAGGATTTTAAATTATTATTAATTAAATTCTCTCTTTATTAAATTTACATCAAAGAGAGGTACTGAAGGTTAGGCTTCCCATTGTCCTAGACATTATGCCTTGTTTTAGAAAGTTTGGCGTTAACTATTTTTCATTGATAGATTACTCATAAAGAGATTGTCAATCTCATGATATTATAAAATTTTACATGAAGAGTTAATTTACCTTATGCATTATATGGATTTGGATATTTTTGAATATGTTTGGATATTATATTACGGTGAGTAATACAAAAATGTCAGTCATTTGAAGAGTTGTACATCAATATGGATAAAACATATTGATTCAGTGGAGGGAATAAGATTCCAAAACTAAATTGTTAGAAGCATTCAGGATCAAAGGAATTAACATCAAATAAGATTGTGAAATTAAATCCTTTCAAAATTATAAGTGTTATATTCTTTCCAAATAGATACTTTTCAACACCTCAATCATTCAGCCGACTATGTTCCTATCAAGTAGGGATCATCTGGATTATCTTGTGTATGGATAGCATGTAATGGGTGGAACTAAATCAACATTGGGTATGTTTTACCAAAGAATATATCCCCTATATTTTATTATGTTAGCTAATTATTGCCTTTTGTTTTAGGTTACACTTAGCAGGGAAATCCTTATGAATGATACCAAAGAAATATAATTGGTTTTGTCTGTATGATCCATTGGAGTATCTTTCCTCTCAACAATCAATGAGTCAATTATGAAATGATTGAAAAGTATTGTATATTAGATATAGTTATATTTCTCTTATGTGATTCTTGTAATAAGTCATGATGAAACATAGATCTTCGGAAATAGGATTGAACAATATTGGAAGACTGAAAGTTTGGTTCTATCACTGAAAGAGTACATTTTAATGATCATTGAATAATTTATGATTAACAAATTGAAATTCTATTCAATTCCTCTTGTCAGAAATATAAACCTCTCCAAGAAATAAGAACCATGAATGGAATAACTGTCGAAGAACATGGATAGAATAATTTTGGAATCATTGGTTGGAAATATCATGTATTTCTTGATGCACACTTGACCAGATCTTGCCCATGTGGTGGGAGTTGTTAGTTGGTTCATGTTAAATCTGGGGAAAGAACATTGGGAAGATGTTAAGTTGATTATGAGATGCCTTAAAGGAATAGAATATACAAAGCTTTTCTTCAGAGATTATGATCAATTAGTTTGGTATATTGACACACACCATGAGGGATACTCAGATTCATGTAAAATAAAGACTTTTTATTCCATTATCTTTGGTGGAACCACCTTTAGTTGAATATCGAGGAAGAAATTGAGGATTTATCTCTCCATAATAAAAGTAGATAATGTGGGAGAATGGAAGAAGATAATGGAATGGTCTCATTGAAATGTCGAGTTAAGGAGCTTGAAAGAAACAAATAAAGTTCAGTGATATTTTGTGAAAGTGGGAGTCAAATACCCAAAAATTCATTATTTCATGTGAGGATGGAGCACATCAACCTTAATTTCCATTACATGTGGAAGTTCCATAAAGATGTAGTGTTACTGTTACAGAATATATTTGGTTAGAAAAATATATTTGATATGTTTACCAAAGGTTTAATCCCGGTGATTTTGAGGTGGCACTATGCCTCATCCACACATGGGAAAACATAAGGGAATGAAGAAGATCATTTCATGTGGTGCAAGTTCACATATTTTCTTTTTTCAAAGTATTAGAGGATGTTATGGAATCCTTAAAGTAGTATTCAGGTGATATATTGTTAGGATTATTAATTCTTCTCTAGTTATAAATGATGTTTACCAAAAGGTGAAACTCCAGAGGACCCATTAGACTTTTCAGATTCGGGACAACAGTCTTTATTAGGTTGGCCGCGGGGTAGTTAGAAGTTCAGAGTTTCTAATGGATGTTAAACTTGGTGGTTATTCTATCAAAACATCACATAGTGTTGTGATCATTAGAAGGAATAATTTTCTATATTTGAATAACATTTAGAATAGTGTTTTTTCGTAATGTGTGAGGCATGAGGGACATTTTTGTCTTATCTTTAATTATCAATTAGGTCAAGGATAACAATAGGGGGTCAATAGTTGAAGAGTTTAGCAGATAGACTCTTGAAATTTTAGGAAGTTGATGAATTTTAATGATCATGTGAAGACCTCTATGAAAGGGTGTGGGAACACATTGTTGAGATCTCATGCAGTTAAAAATATTAGTGATCTATGTAGATACCCAGTCATAGGGATTGTAACAATTTCACTTCTAATGAAATCTAAGTATGTAGTGTTTTTCAGTGAGTGTAAGAATAATTTTTTAGCCAGGTAAAACATTATTATTTCCTTGATTTTATTTTCCTTCATGATTTTCTCTGAATGTGTGTTTCTATAAAAGTAAAAAAGGATTAAGTGTATCTAATTGTGGTTATTAAATATTGAGTTATTTTATTCCTAGTTAGGATACATTTAATTTTTGGGGATTACATCTTTTGATTTGTTCCCAAGATTCTAATATTTCAGTGTATGAAATTATTGTGCATGAATTTTGTGCAAGATTCTCAATGATAGTCCTGAAATGGAGAGGGATGTGATTGGGGGAAAGTTGTAGAGCTGCAAGAAGGGGGTTGGTCGGGGAGGGGATAACATGATTCCATGAGAAAATAGGGGTTAAGTATGAGGCATGGTATGAGGAGATGACAAGGGGTTGAAGAATGGAATGGAAACTGGGGTAAATGATGGAATTTCAGTTGAGGGTTAGGGGGGAGTCGTCTGGAGAAACAATGTTGGGTAAGGGGCATACCAATGGAACACTAATATTTAGTATATCTTTAGGTGTGTTGATTTCGGAGAGATGTTAATGATAAGGGTTATTTTCATAATTGGTCACCAATTTTACCACATAAATGATTCTCTCAAGGAGTGGTATCATCTAAAAAGACCTAAATATATTGATTAGTGCTTATAGTCTCCATCAAAAATGTAAGTGAGGATAGGATTGATGTTCCCAAGATTGAGAGTGATGAGAACTGATAGGGGTTGTTAGGAATATCATGTATTGGATGGATGGAAGTGGATGGGTCTTATTTTACAAGATCAGTAGGCTGGTAAGCTTTCTATATAAGTATATGGCTTGTATTATAAGGGAAGTAGAAAGGGAAGATAGAATTGGATATCCTAGGGGTAGTTGTTCATTTTATTAATTAATTGTTGGTGGGTTTGATAGGAGTTGTTAGAGAATATAATAATTGGTATAAGTAGGGATAGGGACACAATTAATTCTAGATAATTTTTTTTGTGATCAGAAAGGGAGTAGACTATGGGAGGTTTGACATGGAACCACTCAAAGTGGTATTCATAAGGATTTTTATTCTACCCATATCCTATTTACATATCCTTATCCTTTTAATATTTATTCTCTCATTATTATTCTATTAAATGGAAATATACATCTTTTTTATCCTTTCGTATACCTCTATTATATTTTGTGACCACTATTAGGTTGGTCCCTAACAACATGGGGGTTTCATTGAGGGGTATCATTAAGAATCAAACTCAAGGTGAAGGATCGCTATAGAAATCATGCTGGGATTCCAAAAAGATTTGGAATGTCCAAATTTTTGGAGGTTTCTAATCCTCTAAAAGATGATGTGAGGCCTATGAATTAATTTTGAGGACTTCGTTGTAGTTAGACCTCATGAGTTCAACTAAGACATGATTTCCATGAAAAAAGATGAATACGGAATCACAGGATATTATCTCTCCTCCTCATAGTTTATTCTGTGTAATCAATTGTGTAATGTAAATACTACTAGGGAAGCTTATTCCTGTTTGTAATTCATTGAAATGTTAGGGAATACAAACAATTTTTTTGAACTATTGCTTCAAAATGGACATTATTTTCATGATATTATGGTGTCTCTAGTATAATTTATTGATCGTTGGAAATCATGAACTGTTGGTTGAGATGAGTTAGGGCTACTGATAGGAATTCATGACACTAACTACTATGAGTATGAAACCATGCCGGTTGAATATTTCTAGGAAAATGTAGTGAAAAGGGTCTTTTTTTCTATGAGTAATTGACTCCTTTGGAGATATTAGAGTAAATGATGAGTAGTGTGTGGAGAATGGATCTTCCATTATTCTCATGGGTATATCCTAATGGTTGGATTTCGAAAATTGAGTATTACTTCATGTGAAAGACAGATATAAGAAGACATGAAACTTCATAGGGAATAGTTTTGTATAGAGAAATATTTTTTGTATTGGTTCTTAATGTGTCAGTGGAATAATATAAACTCTTGTTGAGATAATCTAAATTCATCACATAATGAAGAGTATGTTGATGGAAGGGAGAATCTTTTTTCAACTGCATTGGAGTTAGGTGAGGTTTCATTACATCCAAGTCATACTCAATGGATGTAAGGGTTTTTACCATAGGATATGCATACACTTCCTACTTTAGAGGTGATCAATATGTTTGTTCATTATAGTGGTGATAGGAATGAGTCTAGTGAAAAACATGATGAATGAAGTGATGGGGAGGTGGATCACATTGTAATGAAGGAATTAACAGATTGCATGAGGTGTTTCTAGCTTAGTCTATATAGGGAAATACTGTATAGATTGAGGAGTAGTTATAAATTAAATTTTTTTCAAAAGAAGTCCCAAGTGAGATTATATCTATTGTGAGTGATTATGACCTGGATGGAGGTATGAGTAATTATTTTTTTCTACCAGATGTTGGGGGAGCTATGGGAGTTGTAGCATAAGATTTTGAAGTTGAGGCTGGAGATCTCTTGCAATATTCCATTTAGGAAATCTCATGCATTAAATATTACATCACAAATATTGTTGTGAGTCATACTAGAAATGTGGTTAAATATTCATTAGAGCTATTGGATGTTCCCTATCAGGTTGTATTGAACAGGAATGATTTTTACCCAAGGATGTATATGCAGTTTTTTTGTAACTAGGGATAATACTATCCCTACACCATCTCTGCTTTGGGTTGCTACTAGACTTATTGTTTATTAAAAATAAGGAGATAATATTGTGTAAATATTTTATATAGATGGAATTTTTAGGGAATCTCCTAATGATTATTTCTACTTGGGTGTCAAAGTAGGAAAAAATGCACAAGCAGAAGTTATTTTGTCTGGTTTGGATAGACCCAAGATTTTATAGTGAAATGAGATAATGTTTTCATCGAAGAAATTGGGTGTAAAGCCAAATAATGCATTAGTCTTTGTTGGCAGTTTCAAGAATGGTGGATCTTGTTTGGATTTGTTACTAAATGGATTTAAGGGGAGGACATTTTATTTTTCCTTCAATAGCTCAGCATTCCTAATGAAGTGCTAGGTATATTGGAAATTTTATTATTAGTTGATATGGATATGATGATCTTATATTTTTAGGGATTTTTTTTCTTGACCCAAGTGCTGCATTTCAACCATGGATATTTCTGGCTAGGAAGTATGAAATTAAATACAATCCATAAATTTTGGAAAATGTTCCATGTTGATCTTGTTTTCATAGTTTTTCAATATCCCACCTTACATAAAAAAGTAGTAGTTCACTGTGGGTAGGGATACAATGGGAGATTGGACTGGTGGATATAGTGATGAAATTGTGGCTGGATATTTTTAAGTGTGTCCCTATATACAATAGTATTGAACTAGAACCACTAATCTAATTACACGGTTACAACAGGAGGGAAACTTTTTATTAATGGATTTTCATGATGATAACTTCACACATTGATCATTTCGAGTATGGATTCCTCCCTAAGAAAAATAGAGTTCAAAAAGAATAATTTTAGAAATTTTCAAACTACATCATGTATTTTGGATAATCCTATCATATAGAATTATTATTTATCCTTATTTCCAACCTTTGATTTCAAGGACCATGATTGGATTCCAGAAGAATATTTTTTTAACTTTTCAACTAATTTTTCTTCTTCTGGTAAGATCTTTTACCAACATGTATTGTAAATATAGTACAACAATCTAGACATCATATACTCAATTCGTTTATTCTCAACACTTTGATAATATCATGTAACATTTTCATTAATTCAGTCATATTGTTGTAACATTTCAATAGATGAAAATACGACAAATTACCTAACTAGATCAATCCATTTTTAATCTAATTCCTTTAAAACCTTAAATGAATCTATCTATGCTTACATAAGAATATAGATTCACTTGTTCAATAATTTCAACACATGTTTGACACATACAATTTTCTTAGAGAACTTTTCTTAAATAACCAATATTTCTTAAGAACATTTCATAAGTTACTAATCTAAGTAGTAACTTATATTATGCTTCTCCTTATCATGGATCAATCCCAAAGTTTAACATTATGGTGAGGATGATATTATCTATAAAAAATATTTTTTCAGATATGTATCATATATTATTTACCATTTAATAAGAAATTTAATTAAATGGGTTCCCACAGAAATTAATGACCCCTTTAAAATCCATCATACACATTAGTGGTCCATGATAAATATTTCACTAAGAAAATTACCCCACTTTGGTGTGAAACTCACCAATTATTTATCTTGGTAGGGAATAATCTCAGTCATATCATATATGACTCACAGATATTTGATAAAAAACTCCATTTCTAAACCATCATATGAATAAACCCATCTCCATTCTTTTGGTATCCAATCCTTTGAGGTTTCCCTGCAAGTTTAACCTAAATAAAACATAAAAATTGAGCTATTAATAAGGAAATATCGAGAACCCCATTTAGTTTGAAACAAACTAAGGATAATCTAGTATCACTCATTACTTTTTTACCTAACACAATATAATCCAAGGGCATCCCACATTAGCTTGAAACTACCTAGTTGGAATATAGAGGTCTTGAAAAGTGTCACTTTGAAGGAATAACTCATCGAGTATTTGAATGGGATTTTAATCTCACTTTATTATCTTGTGTTAATCCTTTTTCTTTATTAATTCTTCTAGTTATTTATTTTGTAATCATATTCCCTCCACCAAAGTAATCTGTTCAAACTATGTTGATGTTCATCCTTTTACAAAAATCTTAAGTTTGGTATCTAGGATAGTGGTTGAGTGGTACTCGGTCACAACCACTACATATAGAGGGTTGGGATTGATTACCACCTACAACATTATTTCCCCTTAGGGGATGGCCATAGACATGGTTGTATTGAATGGAGTAATCTAGCAATTGGAGAGTTGGTTACACATGTTTTTTGAAACATGGCGGTTAACGGTGGTCCTGATAGGGTGAGGTTAGGTGATTTTTCATCCCAATGAAAAAATATGGAGGATTTGGTGGTGGGGTTTGGTTGGACAGTGCATGTGATTACTTTGAGGTCGAGGATGGAGACGTGAGAGTTGGATGCAGTTCCACCAGAGCAGGCATATTCAACGGGGAAAACATCTGGTTGGGTTGATAGTTCAAAGTTATCTAGACAGTGGTAAATCATGGTGAAGGATGATTTTAGTTATCCTAAAAAAGTGCAGGTGATGTCACAACAAATTTAGATGAAGGCATGTCATCTAGAGAAGGCATATTAAATAGGGACAACATCTGGTCAAGTCGTTAGCTGATGGTGATCTAGACAGTGGTCATGTGTGGTGCAGGCTGATATTGGGCCATGAGTGCGAAAATTACTGTCTTGTATTAGGGTTTAATATCTACTAGGTATACATTGATCATGTAATGGGATCCCTCTTCCAAAAAAAATAATAAGGTGATTTCATTTCAATAAAAGGGGGACTTACCTCTACTTGTTAAAAAACACAAAAGTTTGTGTTAATCACCCAAAAATTGAATTCAAAAATATTCATACATACCTAGATGCATCATATATATAATGTACATGAACACTTAATTTAATAGAATATAATTATATGAAATTGAGAATCCAGCCATGAGTAATCCTGAGCGATAGATAGCCAACCCCATTCACTTTCCTAGACAAGGCATAGGCCTCCAGGTATGTAGGTAGTCTCACCCTAAGTCTCTCTACCAGGGATAATTTATTCAAGATAGAATCCAATTAATTATAACTCTAACACATAATATATAAAAAAATATTCAAAAACTAAATTGAAACTTGTATTTTTAATTACAAACCATGGTTCAGGTTGATGAAAAATTCAATTCATTATAGTGGCATTCCTAGCATGTAATGCAAGACTCTATCCTAGAAGCAGTTTAACATTCCAAACTAAATAATACACAATATTCACATTTCGTAATTAATTTACTAAACATAAATATATAATGGAATAACCTTTTAATAAATGAATAATTCCAATATTTAAACGTGATATTTCCATTTATTAACAATTCATAAATAAAAGCAAATTATAAAAAATTAATAATTTTATATTTATATTATGGACATCACATAAACATGAATATAAGCACCTTATATTCATTCAAATATGAATAAATAAATATTTATCATTATATAGAATACATATTTCAAATATATGATATTTTATGAATTATAAAAAATTTACAACTCAATATTTATTATGTAAAAATTTTACACTATCAAATATCAAATATTTAATCATCATTTATACATTCAGCACAAAAATAATCAAAACAATTATTATGTGCCTTAAGTAATATCCTAATAAGAACACCATTAATTTTGAACAATAAAAAATAATCATTTATAAAAATCATAATTTAAATATAAATATTTTATATTTTTATCTTATTTCATAATTTATTACCCTGTATAAATTATTTCTTATAATTTGTAAATAAAAACTTTTATTTCTATATCATAATAATTTTCATTAAATTATTAAAATATAATTCAAATATTGACATTGAATATTTTTTTAAAAAATAAAAGTTTCATAAACATTTAATTAATTAATTATAAAACTTTTATAATTTATTATTTAATTAATAATCCCCTTATAAATTAAATATTTCCAAAATTCTTTTTATAATGATTTATAAACATTTATCCATATTTATCATTTTAAATGTTAAAAACATTTTTTCATCAATTTCAAAATAATTCTTATTACTCTTACACATTGGCTTATTCCAAAATAAGGGAAAATCCCTCCACTTGTAAAAAAGCCATCAAAAATCCCTTTCAAAAAGGTAAGACACTACGTACCTTTACATATATTGAAAATAATGTGTTTTGTAAAGGTAATAAGAATATTACCTTTACAAAGATCATTCTTTATAAGGGTAAGGAACTTATGTGAATGCTTCATGTAAGGATAGGGCATGATATACCTCTACAAAGCCTTCTGGAGGTACTGCATAAATATAGGGCACTGTTTACCGTTATGGAGCTCCATGAAACCTCACTACGTAAATGTTCATCCTTTACACCTCTGTAGTTTATCCATTGGATGCGCTTAAATAAATCAACATTTGCGCGAGATCCACCAACCTCGATGATATTCTAGTGTCCCACAGGGAAAAGGGGGAAGATAAAAAAATAATCAAGTTAGGGAGTATCATATGAGCATAAGGAAGTACCCAGACATACTCCCATTACATGGAAGCAGATAAAATAATCAATTAAAGATGCTAATAAATTTCCATATCATTTTGTCATTCATATAAATACATGAATAAATACCATGACTAGTTCTTGGATATAAAAATGTATCTTATGAAATTACTCAAAGTCTCATCTTATGTAATGATTTGTGTGAATGATATACAAGGTGAAGAAGGGTTTGGATTTCCAATAAAAAAGTAATAATATACCCAATGTATGAATATCATAATTTTCATGAAAGCCTATATAAAACCCATGAATATATCATATATAAATATGGATTTAGTGCATATCACCTTGACTCTTGGACTCATCCTAAGCTATAACCACAAGGATGTTGTTACTATGAAAATATTCGAAATTTATCAAGCACTTAAAACCCATAATTAAGATATTCTTCCATTTGGATATCAAACAAGAATCAAATAGGAATATATTTTGATGAGAAAGCCTCGCTATGAACTCATTCTGACCACCCTAGTTTCATTCCCACACTATTATACATAGTGTTATCCATCTCGCCATCATTGACACTGACCATAAATGTAGTCCCAGGTTTCTAGGACATTGCTCATCAAACGTTCCAAACCATATATATGTTCATGATCAGACACATCAAGTCACAATAATACATTAATTATCCTGGAGATAAAATACATATTAAATGTATTTTTCATACACAATTCAAAGGAAACTAAGGCCAAATCATCAAGGACGCCAAGCCTCCTATAAAGAGGAATGAGTTCATTTAGCCACAAATAATTTTATCTAGAAAACATATATTTTAGTTCACATTTTTAATTAACTAGTTAATTATGATCAGGTTCTACACATCAACTATCCTATATTAATTATCAAATAATAGGAAGTAGTCAACATAAGCAGGCTTCGTCCATTAAATCCTTGTTAAAAAAAATTAATAATGTTTAGTAATTAAATTATAAGTATCTTCAATAAATAACTTAAATTTACTAGAATTACATTGTTAATGAATTTATTAGAATTTAAATCATGCTATAGATCAATAAAAATACAACCAAAAAGTATAGTACACTATCCAGTAAACAATATGAAACATAAAAAATCATAAAAACACATACAATCACAAATTCCCAACCATTTATTTGATTCCCATATCATGAGATATCAATTTTATATGACATGGGATAAATATCTTATTTTAATTATCTAGTTTCTAGAATTATAAAATAATTCATACAACAAAATTATATAAAATAAAAAATATTGAATCATGCGATATTCTTATTTCTATTTCTTAGATAATTCTATGAATAATAATAATATTCAACATGTGAATAAACACTCATTTCAATATCTAAAATTTATGAGTTGAAATAAATATTAAACAACCTGAAATTTATATATTATTAAGATAAAAATATTTATCTATATTACTTCTATTTCATTCCTTGATAATATAATAACATTAAAATATATTTTATTGTATGCATTTTTATATTTTCCATCCTTCTTTATTATTTTCCCAATATATTAAAAATCTTTTAAATATGTTTTTTATATATTAATATCTTTCTCAAAGTTAAATTTATCCAATTAACCTAAGGTACTAAATAATTATTAAATCAAACATTTCCCAAAAAAATAGAAGAATCATATCTCATACCTCATGAGATTCTTTAACAATTTCACTACACCATGAACAGTTGAAGGAAGAAGGATTCACGTTGGATAAGAAAGTAAAATGAATAAATCAATCTAATAAAAATGGGTTGAAATACTCCAAGGTGGATGGATTAGATCATACTAACTAGATATAAGGCTAATGGATGGAATGAGGGAAAGAAATCACATTTTAGAAAAATTGATATGCCTTTATCCAGTGTCTCTAAAACCCAATTAGACATTCGTATTTAATTAATCATTATTTCTATTCCATTTAATTCACCATAAAATGGATAATTTAAAGATCACATTATTAAAGAATCTAAATATATAACTAATCTTAATTGATTCAGTTATTAAATTCCATTATTTGAGCTTTAATTTCTTATTTATTTCCCTATTTTTGTTAAAAATGAAATTATTTATCATTTTAAAATTTTCTAGAAAACAATTATTTTTTCTTCTTAATGACACAGCAGACCATTGGGATTGTCATGATAAGCGATCATATGGATCTACCACACAACTAAAAAATCAACCACCAGAACAAAATGACTAACCACATGGATCAACTTCACTGCATTGATTGACCACACAACCAATGGATTGATCACACAAAGAAAAGGAAGGCTTGACCACAAGAAGAAAAGGATTGAATGCACAACCATGGATAAATTGTATACACGAACATATGACCACATGAAGGAATGATCAAACTAATAAGCAAACTTATAACTACATGTTCTATTAAGTGACCGCTTGAACAAATAGTTGACTTCATCACCAAAATAATTGACGGTATGAACAAACATAAATTTTTAAAGGAAAAATCATTTAAGAACCCTATAAAAAACTCTAAGGTATATAAAAATACAATTTGAGGGTTATAAAAATTTTAGAACTTACATTAAATAACTCTTAAATAATTCTTCTCTTTAGTAATTTAAAACAATCCCGGAAAGAATAGGAAGAGGTCTAAACAACCACTCCATGAGATACCTCTCAAGGATAACTCTAGAACAAGATCAAAACCACACATCATATGAATAAGATAAATTTTTACACAATATAATAAACCAACCTCAAAATACACTCTCAGGGGAGATACCAATCAAAAAAGGAAAGTCTATAAACAAGCATCAAATCAATGAAAAGTAATGATTTCAAAAAACAACATATTATTATGCATATTATCTAAATTTAATGTAAATAATAAGTATCTAAATAGGGAAGATGACTGGAAAAAAAAATTGGGATATTGAGCATGAAACTGTGACTCCTGATCCCATGTTCTCTTTTCCAAGCCACCATGTCTCCACAAGACACAAACTAAAGGAATAACACACTTTTAAAACAACTTCCCCTTAGGTGTTGAATATCAATAGGATATTCCTCGAAGGTATGGAAATATTCAACATTCATCTCACCATAATATATGATGTGAGAATCATTATGAAGATATTGGTGAAGCTATAATACAGATAATAAATAAGTAATTATTCTCATATGTGAGGTTAGTGATAATCAATACACAATAGATACAGCGTATTCCAACGCCTCTAAAGGTCCAATGAATAAGGGAGAAATCTTACTCCCATGATCAGAATTATTTTCCCCACAAGGAGGAGGTTCCTTAAAAAGATATGATCTTTTATGTCTAATATTAGTGTCCTTATTCTATGAACAACATTGAACATATGATGATCATGTGATATCTTTATTCTCTTGAGGATAACCTGCACATTCTCTATTATTCTCTGACCCAATTCTGATTTGAGGATGGCTTACTCTTCTACCTTGGACCAATACAATAGAGATCGAAAAGTTTGGCCACACAATCCATAGAATAGTTCTGTGAAAATAGTAGAATGGTAACTATTTTTATAGAAAACTTCACTAAGGACATGTTCCTTTCCCACGAACCTCCAAAATCGAGAATACATGCATGCAACATATCATTTAAAGTTTAATAGTTGGCTTCATCTGACTATCCATGTTTGGATGAAAAGTGGTACTATGGTATAACTGGGAGAGAAAAGTATGATAGACACCCCTCCAAAATATATGAGGTAAAATTAGTATCATGATTATATATGATCATTTTTGTAACCCCATGATTCCTTACAACTTCCACTAAACACTGCCTCAAAATCTCTCCACTAAGCTCGACTCCTTAATATCTAAGAGGTAAGATTACATTTTCAAGTGATCTATAATCACCCAATTGTATTCATAACCACCCCAAACTCTAGGTAAACTAGGGATGAAGTCCATCAATATCTCCTCCCATTTGAAATGGGGAACATCATGAAGCTAAATAAAACCACCAGAAACATGATTCACATCCTTCACCCTTTGAAAACCCAAACATTGAAAAAAAACTATGAAATTGAGCACTTCATACTAGACCACTAGAATTGGAATCTCAAAACATGTTACATATTCATTAACCTAAGATGTACCACCATTGGAGAACAATTTAACTCATGGAGAACCACCTCATGTATCACTGAATGAATAGAAACATTCCCCAAGAACATCACCCAATGCTAACCATCCCTCAAGGGAATAACCATAGAAAACATGATCATAAAAAAACTCTGCTTCAAAATCCCTTAGTAGAGAATAAATCACTTTCTAAACCAAGGATGAATACACATTCATCTGATAAAGGTATCCCATGCCATCAACTTATCCCATGTCAAGGTACCCCACTTCCAACTCTTCCATCACTCTCCATGAGTCTCTAGACTCATGAGCATCACAACCGTGTAACTTCATAATCACAACATCAACCACAACATTCCCTTTACTAGGTGTAAATTGTATCTTGAAATCATAATATTACAAGAACTCCATACAAAAACGTTTCTGCAAATTCAAGTTGCACTGAGGGAAGGCATACTTTAGAATATTGTGATCTTAAAGGACTAAAAAATGTTCACTAATTTGATAGTGTCACCACAAAATCAAAGATAACACCACTACATCAATATCAAGATCATGTGCTAAACATTTACATTTATCATGACATAACATCCATGACCCATAAGAGATAACTGAAGGTTATGAGCATAATGAAAGTTCCTTTTAGGGGGCATTAAATTAAAATTTATTTTAATTTAGAGTTTCCCAATTCCCCAATATAGGATCTTTCACATTAAATTTATAATTAATTTATTTATAACTACAGAAACTATTACTATGTCTTAGTATTCTTTCCTGGATGAAATTATTGATCTTCTAAAAACCCATTTCGGATTACCTTTTTTTCACTATAAGATTTCAAGTGTGGAATCCCACTTTTGGTGTTCCATGTGTCCTCCTTTGATCTCTAAGCAATGCCAATTGATTTCTGTGTGCTAGAAATGGTGAATCAATTGTCTTTAATTGTTCATCTTGATCCCTCCAAGTTACTTCAATCATGAAGGAGTTGTAATATTTATTGATGGGAAGGGAGGAGGAATTATCGAGAGAGATAAAATTCTTTTGTGCGAAATGATTCAATATCCTCAATTTTTAAGTAACTCTACACAATAGACATAAACATCTATTTATAGAGTTCGGGTTTATGTTGAAATATAATTTAATTATGAACCAAAACTTAAATAATACAATAATAATTATTAAACCCCATTTAGTATAATATTATTATTATTATTATTATTATTTGACAGATGATGCTAACTTATGCAATGATAAAAATTATTTACCAGCTTGAAAATAAATATTTATTATCAAACATGATCTTTTTCCACTCTAAATCCTCAAAATTTATTAAATACTAGAATAAATATTTTATTAAATATTTTATTCATCTATAAATAAACTAACTATTTTATTCACAATATTAAATATAAATAATTAAAAAATCTTCACATAATAAAATAAATTATTTATTCCTATGTGAATATTAGAAATAAATAAAACATGAATAAAATTTTTCCTCAGTATTGAGAATAACATTTATTTCAATAAATAAATTCAAATAGAATCTAATCAATATCAATATAAACAATTAGTGCCTTACTCTTTGGGATTTTTTCTCATTCTCATTAGGTGGGTACACCTAAAGTACAAGATTACTGTATAGAAAAGGTTCAAGGAACCCAATAGAAATAATTTAATGTCACAATGATAAAAAATACATATGAACACTCACTATTTCATGTAATACATTAATCAAAATATCTCATCAAGGGTGTTTCACATCCATGTCATCAACCTATGTGATCAATATGCCTTTCTTTGACTGTCTGAAATTAACATGTCGTTGCACCATATCCATATAATTTAATGTGATTGTTCAATTACAATCAAATGACCAAGATATCAACATCCCTGAATATGGAAGGGGAAAATCCTTCCTCGTCTTATCCATTAATAACAATTCCTTTATGATGCACTCAATTCACCCTACTTCCTATGAACATATGACGTCGTGGTCTTGGTCTATAAAACTAAGTGCACATGTCAGGACATGCAATAATGATAATCTTAAAGTATAAGGACCATTACACATTCATATAGTTAGAAATATTCGATGACACCAAATCATGATGAATTCATATTGGTGGGACTATTATCATAATCTCCCATCTTGGAGATTACCAAGTATGAACATCATGACAAGACGCCTCATCCACTCATGATTACTCACTCATAACTATCTAATTCTATATATCCCATCATAGAATAATATTCGACCATAGAATTTTTTTTAATAATTTCTTCACGGAATTTTAAGGTTCTCATCAGAGTGAGGAACTATTTTGACCTTATCAGTGTTACATATATCCATGGACATTATTAAATTAAATTCTTGAAAATAAATAAAAAATATATAATAAGATATTTTTATTAATATTAAAATCATAAAATATAATGTAATAAAAGTAAAAATAGTATGTCCTTATGAACCAACTCCAACATACTCCCATGTGTACTAGAGCAAACTGCCAACGACTTTCAGTCCGCTAGACCTCACATGGTAATCATGTTTCTACTAAGTCAAATCATTAGTCAAGGTGTTCAACACATATATTCCATGGTAATACTTCTCACTTAAACCTTACCACTCATAGAAAAATCCATCCAGAGGTGAAACATCCTAATTATATTCTTTGTTCATTGATATGACCTTGCATCCTTTTCAAAATCCACCACTACAGTATATCACATTAGAGTGTGGTAGGATCTTTACTCCTAGGTACCATGTCATTCTCTTGGATTAATTTTCATATTCATAATACTTATTTATATTCCTTATAAGATGAAATATACTCAAAATATACTATATAATATTCAACCACAACCTTCATTGAGCTCCTCCAACTCACAACACCTCCATTCAAAGTGAAGAAGTGTCCTGTTTTTGATTTCATATCATCTCAATCTGTTGGGAAACCAGCATATACATATCCTCAAATGAATAGTTCCCCATCAACTACATTGATCAAAACATATCTTTAGTATTCCTCAGATACTTAATAATGGTCTTGATTTCCATCAAAATGGAGGTCACTTGGTTTATATTGATATATTTCCACCATAATCAATGCATAGGAAATATCTAGCCAAGTATATAACATGTAATAAATGACTAATCCAATATTTGATGCATATGGAATCCTTTATATTATTTTTTTTACTCGTGTGTATAAGGACACTTTTTCATAGAAAGATTAATGTCATTTTACATTTGTAAGAATCCCCTATTATGTTGTTCCATATTTAATCCCTTTAGTATCTTGTCAATATATATACCTTTAATTAGTCTGAGAAGTATTTTGGAGTCATCTTGATGCTTCTTGATATGATGAATGTATGTCACTTCACCTAAGTACTATATGGATAAAAATTTATTCATCCATACTTTAATAGATAGTAATACTAGTATCCCATTTCCAATAAGTAATATGTTTTTATGAAAATGATTCCACTCTCACTAAACAAATTATAGACACATGGCTCAAATTCATTATTTAAAAAACCAAACTCCATTATGGCCTCATCAAAATGAATGATCCATAACCTGGATTCCTTCTTTAATCTATAAATGGATATTTTGAATTTTCAAACTTTATTGGAATCCTTTAAAGTAACAACTCTTTTAGGTTTATTTCATACAAATATATTCTTAAAGGTTCCATCATGTAAGTATATTTTAACATCTATTTTCCAAATCTGATAGTTATAGAAGACCATAATGGGAAGTATAATTCTGATAGATTTCAATATTTGTATTGGTGCAAAGGTTTCATCTTATCAGTGCTTTGATACTATTTAAACTCTTTTTCTACCATTTGTACCTTATAGGTACTAACTTTCCCATCCAATCCATGTTTCTTTTTAAATACCAGTTTAAAACCAATAGGTGTTACATCCACTAGAGGATCTACCAAAATATACACTTGGTTTTTGAACATGGAATCTATCTCATAATTCTTGGATTCTTTCCACATAGAAATTGTTTTCCAATTAATTATTCCTTGTAGGTTAAAGGATCATTTTTATTGACTAATAATGAGTCACCATATAAGGAAACTATAAAAACATATCATTTTGGTTCTCTGGCCACTTTAGTTCTCCTTTGCAGTACCTGTGTCTCTAGAACACATTCTTCTGTCATAAAGAATTGTGGAATCTGTTCCTCTTCTACCACTTGTGTACCTTAATCCTTTACATTAAAAAATTTATCTCACTCCCACTATCTTGTGTTGATATGTGATCCTTATCAAGGAATATGGCATTTCTTTCCTCTATTACCCTTTTGTATGAGTGGTCGTATAGGTAATATCCCCTTCTTTTCTTGGGGTATCCTATAATGTTATACATTGTGCCTCAATGAGAAATTTGGTTACCTAAATAGGCCTTAAAAAATGCTTCAAAACCACACACATGAAAGAATGACGACACAATTTTATATCCATTTCATAATTGGTATGGTTATCATATTTTGATTTAGTTGGAACTTGGTTTAGTATTTGTCATATTTTTTGTAACACGTATAGTTTAATTGAGATTCATGAAAGTGTATTTCGGTAAAAAATGATACAAAGACGGACCATTTATAATGTAATCAGAGGTGGTAAAAGTATTTTATGATCATGATCCTATAAATTGAAAGTGGTAAATTGTTCTGTTATCAAACAAAACCACTAAATATTTAGATTTCAATTAAACAAAGTATGACCCTTTCATTGGGATGTCACAATCATTTTGTATCATTCCCAATGTATATTGGGCCTTATATATTATAGGATACCACAATTATGGTATTTATATACTCGATAGAGGGGTCAAATACCTTCAACCTTTTAAAAAAAGATCAATAATCCGGTAATACTTTTTGTAATATAAATTTCATTACATTATATTATTATCTTTTCATGCTATATTTAGGTAATATAAATTAATTATTAAACAACTTCTATAGATAATAACTTATGCACACAGTGACTCTCCCAATCTTTAAGAAAAACTAGTTTATAAACATGATGGTTCTCCCAATGCATAGGAACAACAATCTTTTATACATTTTGATTCTACTAATAGATTAGAAAGACATATTGATGATGTTGAATTTGAAGAAATGGTAAATGGTGAAAATAATGTGTACTAGAAAAAATAGAATCATCGTAATATAATAGTGTTGTAAATAATTTCCAAGGTGGGAAAAAAGGCATCAAATTCGAGGTTGGCTAGAATGAACACTGCCATCCTATTATCCCCAAAAAGTCCATTTTCAATAGTTACATTGGGCTCACCACTTGAATGTGATTGTTGATTGATGTCGATTAATGGCTCAATGTTTTGATCAAGATTAAGAAACTAATTTTTTAATATATTAGTGTAAAATTATCAAATAATTTATTTATATTTTTAAAAAAATAATGAAACATTGATTTATGCTTCATTATCACTTGAAGAGTGCATTTATAGTAGATGACTCCCAAATGAAATTTCTGTTAATTCTTAGTGGAAAGGATCATATAGGATTTAGGACATTTCTAATGAAGTATCATCTCTAAGATGCTAAAATAAAAACATAAACCCTCACTCACCATAGATGTATGCACACTTGATAAACCAACAAGCATGGGAAAAATTTATTGGTCATAGAAAGGAGACATCTTTTCATGTACATTGTGACTAGTAATACATATCTTGAAAATATGTGTATTGATCACCTTGATTAAGAATTGTTAATTTATAAAACCGAAAATGAGTGTTGAAAATATAAAATGTGTAGAAAAACCAAAGTACCCCTACCATAAAGCAAGGATGGGTTACGCTTCCCTTGAAAAAAAGCTATGTATTTTAAATATACTATAATAATTTTATGTGACCTGAAATAATAACATAATTAGGTTACTTTGTTTATATATAGATTGATGAATGGAAATCCAAATCTAATTTAATTCCAATCCAAGTGATATGGAAAGACACACCTATAAATAAATATGAGATACTAATATATGAAAACGTACAAAAGTGTGAGAAGCATGTGTAAGTATGACATAATAATTTTTTTTTATTTAAATTGGAATTACATAATAATTTTTACTTATTTTACTATATTTTGTATCAGACATTGACATAAGAATCACTATTAACTGTACCTGATGAATATCTACTATCAGTGGCCTTGAAGCATCCAAAACTGTATGGTCATGTCAGAGGTGTGTGTTTTTGGGTCTCACCCTGAACATATTTTGAGAAAACAAATGAATATGGGGATAAAGATAAGAAAATGGAAGATTTACGAGCATAATTAGATACTATGTATGAAAAACATAAGTGGTATTCATAGTTGTCAGAAAATGTTATGGTATGGAATCAAAGAGAAGAAACAACACAATAATAACCACTACATTAAGATCCCCCACCCACACACCCACTAGCTTTGAGGTTATCCATTCCCCCCAAATATATCTCTTAAAAGAGGCAATAACAATTTTCATAATTGTTTCTGTGAAATCTGAATTAGGTATTAACTAATACCATTCTTGTATTAATATTATATAGGGTTAAAATTATTTTTATTTATATCTATCACCACCCACACATGGCCTTGTTGTGAGGGGTTCCATGTACAATATCCAAGGGAATATTCTACAGAATAAATAACTTCTAATAGAACATGTGAAAGTGGTGATTCATGTAGCTCATGAGCTGAGTTCCAATCTACCCATTTTACATGATGATGTAGATATTCACACAGTTGAAAAAGATACAGGAACATTTATATCATAACCATTAGATCTTGTGAAAATACATATCGACAAGAGGTATTCATTTCCAATTTAAGTTTTATGAAAAAACCTTTAACAATTATTGTAATAGGCCTCAACCAATGAATGTTATTATATACAATGAAAAAGAAGGGGTCCACTGGAAGGTAAAATCAAAAGGATATAAAGGATAAACCAACCAATCAAAAATATCTTCACAATGTACCTTTACCCCACCCATTCAACTTATACATTTAATAAAATTAAATATCCATGTAGATATAATGTTAGAAAGTGGTGATACAACAATAATTGATTTTAAATAATATATGTACAGAGAGGATATACATACTATATTGGTCTTTAGAATTTAAATTAATTCCCCAATCCTGAATGGCTAGTAGTCTTAGTTTTAAATATATACATGAGGTATGTTTACATGATTTGTTTGTCCAATAGTGGATCTACTATGTTAATTAGGAATAAACCTAATTCATATATTTTAAAGGTCTATATATCAATAATATTTAATTGGAAAACCCTATGAATATAAATTTAGATTCCTTTTTCCTCAAATAACTTCTAAAAACTATTCTTAATTGAACCAAATAAAATTGAAGTAATAGTGGAAAAAATGGCCACAATGTTTGAAAGAAAACATACAAATTACAAACTCTTCTTAATACCCAAGATGCAGAAGTAATACTCTATAATTTAATCATATCAAATATATTTCAATTAATTTAATTACTTATTACTTTTTTAGGTATCATTTGTTACACATTGTAGTCAATTTGGATACTCTAAAGATTTATTTTCTAGATTAAATACATGGATAACCAAATAACTGATCACAGGTGATGATGTTTAAAAATTATTAATACACTGCATGAAATATTTTACAAATAAAATTAAATTAATAAAATTTATATTATTTTTTAATGAACATTATGTTATGATAAGATGGTATTTTAAAATCATCAAAATCTTGGCATGGGGACAGTCCATGCTCATAAAAAGTGTATTAACTTTGAAAAATGGATAAGTATTAGGATATATATAATTTTATTTCACTATAAAAACATATATCAAATCCATTTAATTATTTTTCTAAATGATTCTACAGTTCTCAAAACAAACTAATGGTAAATATTGTTGTTATTATGTTTGAAAATTTATAAAACATATATTATTCCATCAATAAACTAGCATCCCCAAAGAGGTATTTTGAAGATATTTACAATTTCATTTAAAATATTCACTAATCCTTTATTAATATTTTTATAGTTCTACCAAGACTGTTGGTATCCCTCGTATTAAAAATAGGAAATATATTCCTTTATAAATGAATGGGAAGAATACATTGGGTCAGATTTTATATAGACATCATGAAGAGTTAAATTCATACTACTTATTTAGTAAATTTTCTCATTGTTTTATCTTCCTTTAGTAGATAATTTCCATATCATTTTTATATGATACTTATTTTTTAGATTTTAAGAGAGTTTTTCAAGGATGATACATTCATGAATAAGGATTATGAACTCAATGTGGATGATAAACTCATGATGATGCCCTTTTCTTTTTATTCTGAAATGAATTCAACATTCCACATTATCAAACAATAATATTTTTATATAATGTTAAATGTTGAATACTATATAGAATAAAAATACATGGTGTGATGTGTTAGAATAAACCACATCTCGATCCAATACGTGGTTTCCCATTGTGACTTGATGTTTATGTTATTAGTTTAAAATTTACATTTTATTTCAAAACACAAGATACATAATCAAAATAGAGGAAAAAAATTCAGATTATTTCAATAATTTAAGAGAATGATTCATATGTCATTTTTGACATGTAGGAATCGGTCACACCTCAATCCAATACATGGTATGACCAGTTTGACAAATATAGTAACATGTTTCAAGAGAATCGTGATATTGTAGGAATCAACCACACTTTAATTATCCACAACTTAATCTGATACACAGTGTGCTCAGCAAGACTCGAAATGGATGTTTTTAGTTTATAATTTATATTCTAGTTAAAAACACACCTCACAAACTCAAAACTAATAAAACACATTCAAATTGTTTTTATACTTTAGTAAATTGATCCATAAGTAATTTTGGACACGTATTAATAAAACACACCTCAATTTGATAAAAAATGTGTCTGGTATGACTCAAAGTTCCTAATTTCAGTTTAAAATTGAAATTTTAGTTCAAAAAACAAGTCATGTCCTCAAACCTGAGAAACCCCATTTATATTATGTTAATACTTTATGAAAATGATCCATAAATCATTTTTTAAGTGTAAGAATTAGCCTCACCTCAATCTCATTCTTGGTGTGCCCAGTGTGACTCAAAAGTGTTCTTTATTAGTTTAAAATTGATAATTTGATTCAAAATGTGTTTCACTCACTAACAACTGATGAAACATGATTTTATTGTCTTGATACTTTAGAAAAATTATTCAATATTCATTTTTGATATATAGGAATCAATATCACATCATATTGACACACGATCTGACCGATATGACTCAAAGTCCATGATTGCAGTTTAAATTGATATTTTAGTAAAAAATGTTATATACTCAAAACTGATAAAATTAATTCATATTATCTTGATAATTTAGGAAATTATCATTAAGATATTTTTTATGTGTAAGAATCAGTGGCACATTGATCTAATCCATGGTTTGACTAGTATGACTCCAAATGTGTCTTTTTATTTAAAATTGATACTTTAGTTCAAAACACACATCACATACTCGAATATAAAAAAATCATTCGTATTTTTTTGATACATTATAATAATGATCCATAATTCATTTTTTATGTGTAGGAATCAACCGCACAACAATCTATTACACGGTGTGCTCGGTATGACTCAAAGTGTCTTTTATTAGAATAAAATTAACAATTTAGTTCAAAACATATCTCACCCACTAAAAAACACTATAATATTATCATGATACTTTAGAAAAACAATTCATATTTATTTTATGAAAAGTAGGAAATAATATCATGTCAAACTGATACATGACGTGACCCGTATGACTTAAAGTACATGTTTTATGTTTAAATTTACATTTTAGTAAAATAGATGAGTTTCATTCTCAAAATAAAGAAAAAAATTTTGGATTGTTTTTAAATTTTATTAAAATTATCCATAAATCATATGTGATGTGTAGAAATTGGTCACACAACAATCTGATGCACAATGTGACCAGTATGACTCCATGAGTGTCTTTTTATTTAAAATTGACATTTCAGTTAAAAACACACATCACATACTCAAAACTTATAAAAACATATTGGTGTTGTTTTTATACTTTATTAAAACAATCTAGAAGCCGTTTTTGATATGTAGGAATCATTCGCACATCAATTATTTACATGTTGTTCTTGGTATGATTCAAAGTGTTCATTATCAATTTAAAATTGACAATTTAGTTCAAAATGTGTGTCACTCACGAAAACCATGAAAACATAATTTAATTGTATTGATACTTTAGTAAAATGATTCATAAGTCATTTGTTATGTGTAAGAATTAGTCTCATTTTAAAATGACACATTATGTGACTGGTATGGCTCAAAGTGCGTGTTTTAAGTTCAAATTGATATTTTAGTAAAAACAGACATGCTACATACTCAAAACAAATAAAAAACATTCAGATTATCTTAATACTTTATGAAAATGATCCTTATGTGATTTTTGATCTTTAGGAATCAACCAAATATCAATTGGATACAAGGTGTGACTGATATGGCTCTAAGTGTGTTGTTTTAATTAAAATTGACATTTTAGGTCAAAACACATGCCACATGTGTAGAGCTGAAAAACACATTCATATTTTTTTACACCATAATAAAAATATCCATAATTAATTTTTGATATGAAGTAATTTCCTCACCTCAATTTGATACATAATGTGACCGGTTTAACTCAAAGTATCTATCATCTGTTTAAAATTTCAAATTTCGTTTGAAACATGTGTCACTCACCGAAAACTATGAAAATAAACTTGAATTTTCTTGAAACTTTAGTAAGATTATTCATAAGTCATTTTTAATGGGTAATAAAAAAAATATCATATTAAATTGAAACATTATGTAACCAGTATGACTCCAAGTGCGTGTTTTTAGTTTAAAATGACATTTATTAAAAACACACATGACTTATTCAAAACTGAGAAAATGCATTCATATAGTCTCGATACTTTTGTAAAATGATAGTTAAGTCATTTTATATGTGTGTCAATTAGCTTCAAATAAATACAATTCATGGTGTGACCGGGATGACTCTAAGTGTGTCCTTCTATTTAAAATTGCATTACAGTTCAGAACACATGTCACTTACTCAGAACAGAGAAAACGCATTTGGATTGTTATGATACATTAGTAAAATGATCCATAATTCATTTTTTATTTGTAGGAATCATCCACATATCAATCTAATACCCAGTGTGCCCGGTATGACTCAAAGTTTCCGTTATAATTTTAAAATTAACAATTTAGTTCAAAACATGTGTCACAAACTTATAACAAAGAAAACACACTCATATTGACTTGATACTTTGGGAACATGATTTGTCCATCATTTTTTTCATGTAGGAATTAGTCTCACATCAAACCAATACACGACATGACTAGTATGATAAAAATTGTGGGTTTTCAGTTTAAATTGACATTTTAGTAAAAAAGACACGCCATATACTCAAAACTAAGAAAACACATTCAGATTGTCTTAATATTTTATGAAAATGATCCTTATGTCATTTTTTCTATATGAATATTTTTCTTGTTATTATGATGCATGGTGTGACCAGTATGACTCCAGGTAATTCATTTTACTTTAAATTGACATTTAACTTCAAAAGACACATCTCAAACTCATAACCAGGAAAACACATTAGGATTGTTTTGATACTTTAGGTTAATGATCCATAAGTCATTTAAGATGTGCAGTAATTTCTCATACCTTAATCCATTACACAGTGTTCCCAGTATGGCTCAAAGTGTCCTTTATTAGCTTAAAACTGATAATTTAGTTTAAAACATGTGTCACTTACTGAAAACCATGAAAATACACTCGTATTGTCTTTATAATTTTCTAAAATAATTCATAAATCATTTTCAATGTGTAGGAATTAGTCTCACATCAAACTGACATATGATGTGACCAGTATGACTCAAAGTTCATGTTTTTAGTTTAAATTAACATTTTAGTAAAAAAAATAGGTGATATACTCAAAAATGAGAAAAAGCATTTAGATTGTATTAATACTTAAGAACAATGATCCTTATGTCATTTGTGATATGTAATAATTATCCACACATCAATCTGACATATGGTGTGATTAGTATGACTCAGTGTCTGTTATTTTATTTAATATTAAAACTTTACTATTGTATTCTTTCATATTTATGTCAAATTATTTTATTTATACTTCTACTAACATAATAATTTTTTTATTATATAGGTGGATTATTTTTTTAGTTGGAGTGTTTTTTCATCAACTGATATGATGATTGGTCTTTTCTAGGAGTGGGTCAAGTGCCCAATACTATGAAACCATTGATGTGTTTGAATGTTTGTGAAATTACTTGACAATGTAATTATACAAAAAAAATATTTGAAATGGATTTAATATTGTTTTTTCTTGTTTTTTTATTTAGTTTTTATTTAATTTTTATTTCAATTAAATTGTGAATTTTCTCTATATAGGATTATTTTTTATTATAGTGTATAATAATTTTATCAACATGCTGCATCTGTACAGACATTATTATTTCTACAATAATTTCTCATAAAGATTCCCTATTATCAGTTCGAAACTAAGAATAATAAAGGTCCTCCTTTATCACCAATTTTCTAGCACTGATAAACATGGCCCAGTTTTAATAGTGCATAGATCAAAAGTGATTTTTAGCACTGATAATGGATTTTTCTTTCACATTTAATAGCTACTTCTATAGTAGTGATAAAAGGAAAATGATAAAAATGTTACTCCCAAATAGAGATCAAATAAACTCACAAATATTTTATAATTTATTCATTAATCTTTTATGTTTCAAATGATACAATGACAACAATTATTCATTTAATTTTAATGATTAGAATCTCCCAAAGTGAAGACATAAATATATTAAAATCTAAAGGTCAAAATTATTAATGCAGCAATGTTAACTATTAAGACTCATACAACATTGTTCTAATTAGACATTATGAATGTATAAAACTTAGTTTTAGAATATAGGACTTCACATTGATGTCGGATTCAATGATACTTATTATTTTATCATTAATTGACTTTGAATAATTTTCAAGTCAATTATTATTACTAATTTTTATGTGACTACCTATGAATGATAATTACATGTTTGAAAAGGGTTATAAGAAGCCTGATCCACTTACATCACAAAATTAATATTCAAAAAAAAGTTTAAAATGAATGGATATTATAATTGTATTTTGATCCCTAATTAAGAACAATAAAACACTACAGTAAAAATCTTTTTTTATTTATTAATAAAATATTCCATGTTATAATTTTACAGAATGTTATAAATGTTTTATTTCTATTAAAAAAATAACCCATATTTACACAAGTTAACAAATATTTTCTAACATAAAAATATAATTAACTAATGGAAATAACAATTTCAAGCACATTTCATATCACATTGTTATATTTGTCTTGTTATTGAGTTTTGAATCATATCAATTTACTTGATGTTCTTTTACAGTCCAATAGTGAACAAATTGAGTTTTCACTTTTAAAAAGAGGATTTTTTCCAAATAAAATTGTCAACGTTTACTTTTATTTATTTTATATCTTTTATATATAGATATTATACCAAATATCACATTTTTAATAAATTTATCCATTCTTGGGCATACCCAACAAAATGCTTCAATACCGTCAGCAAATCTTGGAGGGATCTTCCAAGAGCGTGGTTTTTAACATTTTCAATAAATTAGCTTTGTTTTGTCACCTAAAAATTCACTAATATTTATGTCCATGTCTATAATCTATATAGAAGGAAAAAAATATTTGAATCTTTCATAATAGGGGTACCCTTTCCAGAAGTGTAATTGAATTCAAAATCAGGTTTTAACCAAACCTTATTAAAGGAAAATCCTTTCTAGGGGTTATTTATAAATGGTTTATAAATTAAAAAATTAGGATAAAAATATAAAAAAATTATATTTTAATTTATTAATTTTTCATAATATTTAATTTTATGTGATCAAATATATGGATCCATATTTTGATTTTATTTAAACCACACCAAAAGGTTTTTGATGATTGATTTAATCATGATTCAAGTAATGTTAAGTCTATGATATTTAGATTGTATAAAAGGATTACATAATATGAAAAATTCAAATTTTTAATTGACTATAAAAGTGTTGGAGTTTACATAATGTATTATTTAATTTATTAAATATTTATAACTAACATTTATTTATGAATTATTTATTAATGATTGTATCTTGTTTAAATATTTGAAATGTTTATTTATTTAATCTGTTACTCCATACTTAATTTGTAGTTATAAATTTTTTATGTTATGAATATGTGTATACATTATTTTAAGAAATTAAACTAATTGTAATGAAATTGTTATGTCATGCATTACATTCAAAGAACATAAACATAAGATTTATTTTTCATCTTTATTGACCTTGGTTTTATTATTTGGTTTATTAGATTGGATTTAGTTATTGAGTGTAGTTTTTTAATTTTAGGTTTTAGAATAATTATGAATAAAATTATCTTTAATAAATTTTCATCAGGGAGAGGGTCTTGAGGTCATAATTCCCATTAGTTTGGATGTTAGTCTTTGTTCTCAAAAGGTGGGGGTTGTATATCCAACTCTTAGGACATACTTGTGCGGAGATTTTCAGTCTCATATAATTAAAAAAATTACCTGAAGAGTTCATGTAAATTATTTATAGGATGCATCTGGATATGTTTGAATATGTTTGGATTTTAAATTTGGACGAGTAATACAAACATGTTGGTCAAATAAAGAGTTACACATCAATATCAATTAAACATATTGATTTGGTGGGGATAATAAGATTCCAAATATAAATAATTAGAACGATGCATGCACATAAGAATAAAGATGAGATAATATGGTGAAAATAAATCCATTCAAAAGAAAAATTGTTATATTCATTCCAAGGTTACCATTTTCAAGACTTAGTTCATTCAACTGAGTAGGTTATTCAAAATGAGGGTTCCTATTGATTATATTTTGTATGGAAATAAAGTATTGGGTAACACTGAATCAACCTTGGGTAGTTTATAACAAAGTATGGATCCCCTATATTGTATTTTGTTAGCTTGTTATTGGATCTTTTTTTGGGTTACACTTATCAAGGAAACCCTTAGGAAGGATACTAGAGAAATAGAGATGGGTTTATCCATATGATAGATTGGAGGATTTTTCCACTCAACAATCCAAGAGTTATGTATGATATGATTGACAAGTATTGTATACCATATATAGTTGTGTCTTTATTGTGTGATACTCAGTATAATTCATGAATAAAATTAAATATTGTGAATGAGTATTGAACAATATAGGAAGGATTAACGTTTGGTTCTATCACAGAATGAATAAATTCAAAAGATCATTGAAAATTTTATGATTAGTGGATGAAAATATTTATTCAATTACTCCTGTTGAACACTTAAAAATCTTAAAGAAATAAGAACCATGAATGGAAGAAGAGTCGAAGAACATGGATATAATATTGTATGCATTAGTGGTAGTATGTCTTATATATTATATGGTGTGCACTAAACCGGATCTTTCTCTTGTGGTGGGAGTTGTCAGTGGGTTTATGTCAAATCCAGGGAAAAAACATTGAAAATATGTGAAGTTGATATTGAGATATCTTAAAGGAATAGGATGCACTTATCTTTTATTTGGATATGATGATCTGTTAGTGGGGTATGTTGACACAAACCTTAGAGTATACTCAGATTCAAAGAAAATCACAACTCGTTACACCTTTACCTATAGTGGAACCAACATCAACTAGATGTTGGGGATGAAACCAGTAATTTCTCTCTCCAAAATTGAAGTATATTAAGTGGAAGAAATAGAAGCAAGTAAAGAAATAGTGTTGTTGAAATCTCGGGTTAAGGAGAAGTAATTGATCCAAGAAATTTAATTTCTCTTTTATGAAAGTGAGAGTGTAATACCCAAAAATTTGTTGTTTCATGTATGGATGAAGCATACAAACCTTATGTACCATTACATTTGGAAGTTGGATGAAAATTTATTTTTGGGATTTCCAAATATATTGGATCAAAAAAAACCAAATATATTTTCTTACCAATGGTTTAATCAAGGTGAGTCTGAGGTACCATTAATTTTGAGTCACACTTGTGTGAAAAAGTGAATTAATAGGAGAATTTCATGCAACGAAAGTTTAGATGTTGAATTTTTTCAAAGTGTTAGAGGATTACATGGAATCCTCAAAGAAGTATTTAGGTGATATATTGTTAATATTGTGAATATACTTCTAGTGGTAAAAGTTTTTCTCCATAAAGAGAAACATTAGAGGGACCTATTTCTTTTTTAGAGTGTGGACAACAATATTCAACAGGATTACATTGAGGTTGTCAATAGTTTTAATGTCATAGCCTGAGTTCCATGTGTTGGTTTTCTGAGCTGATCACATGACTTTAAGAATGCCTCCCCATTTACCATAGGATATAGACTAGAATCATGGGTATAACATCGATCATGGGGAGACTATAACCACTTTTATCAAAGTAATAAACAAATAGAAATAAACAAAAAATAATAAATGAATAAACAAATGATATCATAACAAGAAAAAGTTTAGTATAACAAGATAAAAAAATGGAAAAATAATATCAAAATAAAATTTAAATATGAAAATAAAAATACATGTCCTATGTCAAAATGAAAAATCAAAATAAAGACACTAACAACACCTAGGTGGGTCCTGAACCACATTCAGTTCCCTCATCCATGCTCCATCCCAACTCAATCACCTAACACAAGTCCTTTTCACTTATCATGTCTTGTAATCATGAAATATATTTATGTACTAATCTAGAAGCCCAAGTAGGGTGTACGTACAAATTAGTACACCCCCACCAATGGTATATAAAACAATATTAAGTCAAAAATAATGAACATCGTTGTATAAATAAATAAGTACAATTTATAAATAAATAATTACCACCTTTTCAAATTATTTTTTATTTAACCCCATGGACTTCCAGGGTTTCAAAGGACACCCGAACCTCAATACCTTCTTTTACCATGATAGAGATTAAACAATCCCTGAGGTATCTCATGTCCTAGAATGCCATTATTTCCATTCTATATCTCATGTATTATCTTAGAATTCCATTTGAACAATTCTATAATTACATGTCATATCTAAGAATTCAATTTTTACCATTATAGATTTCAATTCTCATATGAATTCCATTGTTACCACTCATCAAATAATTAATTAATTCCACAATTAATTAATCATATCAATCTCATTAATTAACACAAAAATTAATTAAACTTCTCAATCACATTAATTATCGCAAAAATTAATTAATCTTCTCAATATTTTTAATCAATTCAACAATTAATTAATCTTATCAATTTAATTAATTTACTCAACAATAATTAAATCTCTTAAATATCATTAATTAACTCAACAATTATTTAATCTATCACAATATCATTAATTAACACAACAATTAATTAATCTATCTCAATATCATTTATAATCCAACTATTAGTTTATCACATTAATTCCCAAATTAATTTCCTAATTAATTAATCAAAATCTACCATTTCAATATTCCCATTGTTAATTAATAAATTATTTATTCAATTCACAATATCAAAATCTCCTAATTAATTCCACAATTAATTAATCAATTCAACAGTTCCAATATCTTATAATTAATTCCACAATTAATTATATTATTTACCATCATAATATATCATAATTAATTACATAATTAATTATCCCCAAACTCGACAATTTCTCAATTCTTTAATTAATTAACTCACCAAAATTAATTAATTCAATTTGGAAATTCAATTTCTAAATAAATATAAAATTTCTAAAATTTTAACACATGAAATAAAAATCAATACTATGGGATTTTAAAATTAGACCACTTACCTTGATTTGTTGATGAATGATCTCCCAACAAAAATCTACTAAAATTGAGCGGCACAATGACATAGAATGATATCCAGATCTAAAACCTAATTAAAGATCTCTATAATTTATATCTAGGCCTATAATAAAAGATCTATTTCCACAATAATAGATCTATATCTATCCCAAAACATGAAGAAGAACCCTCAATAGAATAGGGGAAAGAAGGAAGAATAATGGGAAACCAAGTGAGATAGGATTCTCTTACTGAGAGAGTTGATGATCTTTGATCTAGGCTTTAAATCGAAAATAACGGAGTATGGGAAGAATATAAATCCATTAGTTAGTCTCTATAATTAATATAAATCAAGTTGGTCTTTTTTTGGGTTGAATAGGGTGAGTTTGGAGGGTTCAAGTTTTTAAAATCTACTTTTCGGGTGAAATATATTGCCGCACATGGTTTGTTGGAAAAGGCTCCCGATTTTCCCTAACTGTGCACCAAAATTGTGCACTTGTTTTATAGGGGTTCATGGTTTGAAAAAACACAAGCTAATAGTTTATTTTCTCTCTATCTAGGGTTGCAGAGTTTATTGGGATGGGGTTCACGATTTGTTCTAACCGTGCGTCAAACATGCACAACCCTCTTTCACTCAGTTTTTCACAATTTTAACCCAAAAAAACCCCAAGGTAAAACATAACCAAATTTTACTCAAAAAAATAAAAAAATTACTTTTAATTAATCATGATTAATCTCTAGAAAATATTTGGATAATACATAGGTTTAGAGTTTTAGATGGATTCACAACATGGTGGTTATTCTATCGAAAGTTCAACTAGTGGCATGATCAATTGAAGGAAGCAGTTTTCCCAACTAAAGTGATTTTAACATAGTGTTTTTGGTAAAAGGGTGAGGTATGGGGAGTACTATTGTAATACAAGTGATTAGAGGTTAAGATAGAGATATGAATAGGGGATAAATAGTTACACAGTTCAGCAGATGGGCTCCTACAATTATAGGATATTGATGCAACTAGACGATCAAGTGAGACCCTCTATAAAAGGGAGTGGAACCACATTTTTGAGATTTAATCCATTTAAAAATATTATTGATATATTAGGATACCTAGTCACGGTGATTTTAACAATTTCACTTCCAATGAAATCAGTGTATGTGGTTTTCTCTATGGACATGAGAAGAATGTATGAACCATGTAAAACATTATTGTGTCCTTGATGTTATTTTAATTTCATGATTTACTATAAATGTCTATGTGGGGAAGACTAAATAGGATTCAGAAAGTGAAAATCAGTTCGATGATTAAATATAGAGATATTTTATTCCTTATTTGTATAAATCTGTGTTTTGGGGACTCCATCTAGTGATTTGTTCCGACTGTTGTGATATTTTGATGGATGAACTTCTGGCGCATGACATTTCTATAGGATTATAAATTATAGTCATGAACTGTAGAGGGATGTGGGTGGGAGTTAATTAGTGGATCTACCTAAAGGTTGTCGATCGGTGGGAGGAAAACTATATATAAAGAGATAATTTGGTGTTAGGGATGAGGAAAGCCATGATGACATAGTAAGGGATTGAATAATGGAATGACAGCTAGGGTCAATGAGTGGGTGTTAGATAAGGATTAGACAGGGGTGTCGGCAGGAGCCAAAATGTTGGGTAGGGGGCATTCTAATGGTATGACAACATTTATGATGTCATCAGGTGTGTTTATATCAGATAGATGCCATCTATAAGTACAATTTCTATAAGTGGACACAAGTTCTCCTATATAAATGATTCTCGATAGGTGTGGTATCATCTTAAAAGACTTGAATATATTGAATAGTTACTACAGTCTCCATAAAAAATAAAATTGAATATAATATTGATATGCCCAAGGGTGAGAATGATGAGAACTAAGAGGGACATTTTTAGGGCTATCTAGTGTGGGATGGCTGGAAGTTGATGGGGATTGTTATATGAGAGCAATAGACTAGTAATGTTTTCCTTGGTAGATATGAGTTGATTGTATGTATGGGAATAATTGTGTAGCCTACGGGTAGTTTATTCATATTATTGATTAGTTTTTACAAGGTTTATTAGGATTGGTTAGAGTATTAAATAAGGTGAAAAATTAAGGACAGAGAAATGGTTCATTCTAGATAATTATGCTTGGAAGATAAAAGGGAGTAGACCTTGGGAGGATCAACCTGGCTTCACCAGAAGTTGTCTTCTAAGGGATTTTTATTCTACCCCATCTCCTATTTACATATCCCTCTACTTAAACTATTTCTTCTATAGTTATTTATCTTTCAAATGGAAATATACATATATATTTTTTTCTTTTATATTCATCTAATTTATTATGTGACTATTTTTAGGTAGATTCCTAAAAACATGGTGATTTTGTTAAGTGGTTCGATCAAGATTCAAAATCAAGGTGAAGGCTCACTTGAGCTTGAGAGCTAGGAAGCCAACTAGAGTTGTAATGTGATGATGTTCGGTGGTTTTTGATCATTAAGAAGATGATGTGAGGTCTTAGTATACTTTGTGTGAACTTTTTTTCTGTTGGACATCATGAGTGATGATAAGCCATGATCACTGGAAAAAATGAATATCAACTTGTAGGATATTCTCTCTCCCCTACATAGTTTATTATACATAATAGAAAATTAATTTTGAATTCCATTGGGGAATATGATTGTTTTTGGAAATTCCGTGAGAAGTTGGGGAAGAAATTTATGATTATTAGACTATTTATAGTAGATGAACGTTATTGTCCATGACACAACAGACACTATTATACAATTTTTGAACATTGAAAATCAAGAAGGAGATTAATGGTGGTTAAGGGGAGTTGGGGATACTGATAATAATTCATGAAACCAACTTCTGTGTGTAAAAATAATTGTTGGTTTCATGTTGCGAGGTGAAATAATTGATAATGTTCTTTTTTCCCACTAGTAATTGACTCAACTGCAGACTTTATAGGACAATATGAGTAGTGTGTGGAGAATCGATCTTCCATCATTCCTAATGGTAGATACTAAAGGTTGTATTTCCAAAATAGAGGATTACTTCATCTACAGATAGATGTTTGAAGACATGAAACTTCTTTAGGAGAAGTTTTGTATACAAAACTCTACTTTGTATTGGTTCTTAATGTGGTAGTGGAAAAATCTAAGATCAAATTGGTGTCATATAAATTTATCACTTAACGAATAATGTGGTAATTATGGGGAGAAACATGTTCCATTTTTTCTAGAACTAATAATGGTTTAATTTCATTCAACGCAATTTCAAGGTATTTAAGGGTTTTTACCACGAGATATGAATATATAACCTACTTTACAGGTGATTTAAGGTTGTTTTTTCATGCTAAATCAAAGCTAATACCCCTTCATTATTCTTCTCCCCTATTATACTATTCTATTTTATTCCTTCATTGGATATGGGTTTTCAGATTAAGTCATGGTAAAATCTATTCATATGTCTTGGATTCTTCTTTTTTTGGTTAAGAAAAACTCGAGTGTGTGTTTTCATATTTTTTGTTCATTATTTTAAAAGATCTTTATTATGCAATGATTTTTTAAAGATTTTCTTGGTTTTGGTCTTTAATTATGGGTTCGTCAGATATGAATTAATTGGGTATTCTTATCAATTAATGGTTAGAATGATTATTATGAGATTATTCATAGGTTTTTTTTTCAGTCCTCTGTTGAGTTTTGATATGGGGGTTTTGGTTTCCTATTTTATTTATTATAATTGGTTATAGATGTGATTTTAGGTGTTGTTATCTTTCCATTAGAGTATGAAACTATATGAAAATCTCTTTTTTTGTGATGGGTTATTTGTGATATAAATTCATTGAAAATATTTCATTATGGATAAGAGTATCACAAATACTATAATTTGTTATAGACAATTGCAATTATCCTTGATGAGATAATATTTTATGACAGATTCTTTTCCCCATTTCATTATATATTTTATCAATACTTTTTTGCGAGAGACTCAAAATAACATCTTAAAAAAGTATTTGTAATGGAATCAATATTGTAACCTAAAAAAACTATTTTCTATGATTATTAGAGATGGAAAACAAATTCCATCACAAATAACTAAAAAATGGAAAAAAAGAAATAAAATTCTCTAAATAATAAAAATAAAAATAAAAACTAAAATCAAATTGTTTTATAAAATTACAACTAATATGTTACATCAAATGTTATGTAAAGAAAAATACAATAATATTGTTACTGAGGGGGTGGAGAATCAGGTCTAGGTGACGGATTGAACTCAATCACTAAACCACACATAATTCGACCCATATACTCTATTAATTTATATAAATATATATTAAATTATAATAACTTTTTCTAATGTATTTCAATTTTTATTAATTTAACCTAAATGGTACTAATTAATTCTAATTTATATTATTTTATACTAATTTTTATTAAATTAATAATTTTAATTAATTTATATTAAATTATATTGATTTATAGAAAATTATACTAATTTATACTAATTTTTTAGAAATTAAAATTAATTTATAATATATATATATATATATTAATTTATACAAATTTATAACAATTTATATTAATTTATACCAATTTCTTCTAATACATAACAATTTATATTAATTATACAAATTATATTAATTTATACTAATTGATACTATTTTCTATTAATTAGTTCTATTATTTTAAATTTATTCTAATATATAATAGTTTTAATTAAATTTATAATAAATTATACTAACTTATATTAATTTAAACTATTTTTTAAAAATTTATATTAAATTTTTTTAATTCTTATTAATTTAAACTAATTATCTCAATTTATAAAAATGAATATTAATTTATACTAATTTGGTTGGAGTTAGTACTCATTTATTGTAATTTATAGAAATTTAATATTATTTATATCAATTTATCTTAATTTGTATGAATATATAAAAAAATTATTAATTTTGTAATTAATATCAATTTATACTAATACATATTAATTCCGATTAATTTATACTAATTTTAAATAATACTTACTAAATTATAGTTATTTTTAATAATTTATATCAAATTTTAATTAATTTATATCAGTTTATACTAATTTTAATTAATTCATTCCAATTCATAACATTTTTTTATTAATGTACACTAATTTCATATTAATTTAAAACAATTTATAATAAATTATTACAATTTGTATAAAAATATAGTAATTAAAACAAAATGTAATGCCAATTAAATGAATTAAAATAACTTACAAACAATATAAATTAAAAAAACTAAATAGAAAAAATTAATGATAATTAAAAATAATGATTAAAATGCCTCGAAATTTGTACTTTGTTAAAAGTTTTATAAATCTATTTCTGAATCTATTGAGATGAAAGTTAGATCTAAAACCAGAATAATTGTGCATTGATTATAAGTAGGGATGGAGGGGGATACACATAATTATAGTTTTTTTATTGTGATGGGCTTTTGTGATGGAAATTCTAATGCAAAAAGACTTTTGTTTGAACTATTTGTGATGGAATGATTACTTGTGATGGACAACTAATCTGTGGAAAAATTCCACCACCAAAAAATAATATTTCTCACTCAATGAAAAAGTATTTGTGATATATTAGTTCATCACAAATAAATATAACAATATATTATTTGTGACGGATAAGTCAAAAATAATACCTTTTGTGATTGATTATATTGTAAATACAATGTAGTATGAGTATTTGCGAGGGATCCATCATAAAAAGTATTTATGTTTGATCCGTAAAAAATAGTTCTTAGTGGGACGGAAATTTGTAACACCCCAAGCTTCCACGGTACGTTTCCTTTTGAATAATACAGTAGCTTGTGTTGTATGCAACTTCGAGTATAAACACACCACAGCCAATCAATCTAGCCATTATGAATAGTAATACCCACTTTTTAAAATTTTATAAATTTTATCTTTCAAAATGGACTTCATTTTTGGATTTGGAATATCGAAATTATCTTAGGCTGAATTTTTGGAATTTTTCTAAAAACTTCCAATTTTTTATAAATAGTGAAAAACACTAAGTTATAGTTTAAAACAGAATTTTTATTTAAATAATTATTTATTTAATTTTATTTTATTTTAGGTCAAAATAGATACATAATATCTATATAAGTTCAATTTAATTCATTGGAGTTAGTTTATAATAATTTTAGATATATAAAAATTTTATTGAACTTTTTACCGTCTTTTACCCACCTCCTAGAAGCATTTGAAAATTTACATAAAACCTAATTTTACCGCTTCTGTGAGTTTAATTTCGAAAATTCAAGAGACACGGTTAATATCAAGGAGTAAAATGTGGTTCAATAAGATAAAAATATTTTTTTTGTGAATAGTAACTTTTAAATTTTATTTACCAGGGTTAAAAGTAAATAGGGTAATTAAAGGTAAAAATGATATTATTATTATTACCCTAACACATGTCCTAAATCTTTTGGATAAGTGTTATTCGACCAAAAAAACCTTAGAAATAAAATATGATCGAATGGATATTTTGAGAGGAGGAGAGAGACGCTCCCGCTTCTCTCTTGCGGTGATGCACTAGTTGCATGTTGATGGCACCTGCTCCCCCCTTCACATCAGAGGGGGGAGTTTCACACCCTTCCTCACCTGAGAAGGTTAGGTACTCTCCATCTTCTTGTGCTTTTCCTCCTCCCTTCCTGAGAATCTGTCTTTCTACGAAGGTCCCAGGTCTATTTTGTGACGCACCTATTTTGCCTCTTCTTCCGGTAGAGCTCAATAATGCCTTGGATCTGTGTCGTCTCACCCTGGTGGCCCGTTTCCAGTTCAATCGTCTATCGGTGAAAGCGTTTTCTCAGTTCATCAATGCTGATTGGAATTTGCTTCAACGCGTGGTTGTTGGTTTCATCGACTGAAATCACTTCATGGTCCTATTCGGTTCGGAAGAAGACTTGATCATAGCTTGGTCTAGGGCACCCAGATGATGTATTGGATCCCCATTCTATCTTTTATGATGGAGCTTCAATTTTCACATGAGGCGAGACCCTTCGATGATTGCGACATGGGTAAGATTTCTTGATTCACCCCTTTCCTTTCAGAACCCTTCCATTTTTTGTGCAACTGGGAATATGGTAAGGCTTTTCTTGTATGTTAATCATCATACTGAGGCTGTGAGTCACCCAATTTTTCTGCGCATTTGTATTTAGGTTGATGTTGTGAGGCCTTCGGTGAACTGTGTTTGGATCACTGACGGTAAAGAGTTTCGTTGGAGGCAAGAAGTTGTGTTTGAATCCTGGATGTAGTAATGCACGAACTATTTTCGTTTTTGATCATTTGGAGTTGGTCTACCGTAACAGGAAGTTGAGTCGAAGCCTACTATAGGATCTTGAGGGCCATGAGGTTTTTGGTCCGGTTCATCTGGCGATGGAGGGTAGAAAGTTGGGCATATGTGTGGGTGGGGATCCAAATAGCGTTGTAGTGGTTGCTGAGCCTTCATCTCTAGTGGTGATGCAGAAGTGGTCGTAGGGTGATCCACCAGAGGAGCCTGCGAGTGGCTGTGGAGTGAAGGAGTTGCAGGAGCCTGAAAATCTGACAGTGAAGCGTGTATTTGATAAACTGGTGAGTGACCTTGGGTTGGGGAAGATGTCCGGGATGGATAATGTTGATGATGGTTCTCATTTGAGTTTGGGGACTCGACATAAGAAGCAGTTCAACAATGGGGATCATGAAAATGGTGGAGTGTAAGATCAGAGTAGAACAAGAAATCGGTTTGCTTGTTTAGAATATGAGGACGTTCCTATGGTGGCTGAGGGATATCAAGAGTTTGATTTTATGCAGATTGATCCCAGTAATCAAGTGAGAGTTGGTATGAAAGAGCATGAGATAGAGCTGCATGATGGTCATAGAAACGTGGCGAATAATCAAATTCTTGCCCTGAATGATCATAATAATAAATATGATCTGAGAGGGATTCTGGATGCCGTAGAGAGTGTTGTGGTGAGGGAGTATGGAGTCAATAAATCTCCCTCTATGGAAATCTCTAGAAAATGGGGAATTTGTTCTGACAGTGACAAAGAAAATAGCGAATCTGTCAGGCCGTCTTACAGTGATATTGTTCAAGGTAGGCAATGTAATTCGTCCAACAGTGATGGAAGGAGGACTGTACCATAATGGGGGAAACCATGGAATGAATATTCTTACTTGCCAAAGCCAATGGCCACCAGGTCTTCAGCAAAGAGGGAGAGAGGGGATGTTCCTATTTCTAAAAAAGGTCATGTACAATCCAAGAAAGAGGGGTTATAATTGGAACAATTGAAGTTAAGAGAGAAGTACGTCAATCTTTTAAAGCAATATGAAAAGAATTCAGAGTGGGAATTAGTTACTTCAGAGGAAACATATGATTATGGAGGTGGTGAAAGATATGAATATTATGATATGTAAGTGTCTCTTTTCTGTTGGAACGGATGGTTGGGTGTGAGCAAGATGTTCACTCGCATCCTTTTTCTTTTTTTGTTGTACCTTTTCTTTCTTTTAATAAATGGTCAGGGGTCTTCCACCTCTGGCTCACTTACCCAGGTGTGATACATTAGGTCTACATGGATTAGATTAGGACATTTATTATTATTCAAGTCAAAGAAGAGTTAAAAGTGTTAAATTCAATGTTTAATAACTAAACCATTTTTAATATAGGGTTACACATAAGATAAATTAGACTATAAATATTAATTAAAAATCTAAAAATATTTACTACATAATGGTATTTTATTTATAATTTTTAGACATTAAATAATTAAATTTATTTATGACACAATGATGATGCATTAATTACCTAATTAATGAAATATTAAAATAATTGATATTATAAATATCTAAATAAATGTAATTTGATACTTTTTATGAATTCCACTAATTTTATAAGTTAATATGGCCTATTAGGGTTGGTTAGAAGAATTTTTTTTGATGTAATAATGCTGTTATTAATTTAGAAAAAACAAAATTCCAAATAGTGTCAAAATTGTCATAAAAGAGTTTTCAAAACAAATATTATATTATTATTTGATATTCTATTCCTAAAAATATAAGGTTCAGCCAAAAGACTTTTATAATGATAGTTGTATCATTAATGAACAACTTGGGGGTATCTTAGAAGTATATAGTAAGTTTATTAACTATATAATATAAAAATACAAAGAGACATGGTAAATGGCAAACTATTTAACTAAGAGTTAAATCTAAATGATAATGTTAATATAGTGACCCAAACCTGCCTAAAACATATTTTTTGAGTTTGTTTTGGACCCCTCCCCACGTTATACTTTAAATAATTCATTTTGGAGCCATTATAAATTGAAAATGATTTTACTATAAAATAATATTTCTAGCTTTTCCTAAGGTTCCCCTCACCCCTCTTATAAAAGGGCATTTCCCCTTCTCTAAAATTAACACATCCAAAGCCATTTGTATCAGCCAAAACCTACCCAAATATCCTCCCAACATTACTCCCTTAATCCTAGATGCCTTCCTTTGGTCAGAAATCCATCCTAAGGATCCCTTTTGATCAAATCAAAAGGAAGAACCTGAAGAAGAGGTAAATATTTCATCACCTCTTTCAAGTTCCTTTCTTCTTCCAATTCCTCTTTCTTTGTTGTTTCCATTTTAAAATAATAACTCTAGTATATTCTATATACTGTGATGTTATTATAAATATGGTGCAACCATATTCATTATACTATCCATCCTTTGAATGAAATGTCATCATACGTGCGTACGTACGACTTAATGTCTCCACGTCGTAGTGTAATTGTTATTCAATACAATATTATTTGGATGGGTATAATAATGATGTGTAATTGATATAAATAATAAATATAACATGATAATGATTATTTATTTATGATATAACATCCAATTATATATTATTTTAATATCAAAAGAATGATATTGTCGCTCGTGCGTACGTACGAATTACAGTCTCCACGAACGCAATGAGATTCATTCCCCATCGTATCCATTCAAGAATAATTTTCATTTGATGATTAAAAATAATGTTTAAAGAATTGAAATCATTCTGAATATGAATAATATACATCCCATACATAACAAATATGACTCACATAACAAATAATATAAAGGAAAACGAATTTGTTAACACTCAAAACGACGATAATACTAAGATATTATTAACAAAGCAGTGTTAAAAGATCATATATGATATCATATTAATATATATGATTCTTTTATAATTTAATAACAATTATTTCACCATTATACATGAGTTTAACCTACCCTCGACCAAGTAAAAGTACAAGTTAAGGTTTTATTCTACAATCTCTTCATTATCTGAGGTTGTTTATACATAATTATCTACTCGGACCTCTTTGTCATCCACATCCATGTTTCTTAACAATATATTTAAAAAAATTATTACTATTTTATAGACTATGGGTTAAAGTCATTTATAACATTGTTTAACTTTTATAAGATGTTTATAAAGGAATCTTTCTGTCATTTTCCAAACAAGGTACTTTATGACCTTTTCGAAAAAATTAAGGTAAGAATGTTTTTTAACATATACGGCAGGTGCCGCTATTTTCTGTCGTTATAACATCGTCAAAGCTTCCCTTAAAATATTATAATAATATTTTCAAAATAAATTATTTCTTTATAATTATTTTACTCTTAAATGATTTGAAAATAGAAAGATATATTTCTATAAAAAAGTTTTTGATTTCATCTATGTCAACATCATTTGATAGATTTTATGTTTATTTGAAGTTGATTTATTATGATACAAAATGTTCATATTGTATTGAAGGTTTTTTGATATGTTTGATTGTGGATGTGCTATTTTTATACCATTCATGGTTGATGGATAAAGTAGTGACATTTCGTATGCTAGTCTTCATACAAATGTTTATGTTATGTTTAAACCTTTTTATAAGAGGAATGCATTGGACTTAGTAAGTGACGGGTGGAGCCCGCTATAGCTTCTCGATGCATCGGTAGGTATCATGGGACAAACTAGTGTCTTGGAACAAGGCCTTGACAAAATCCTATACGTAGTCTTAGCACAAGGCCGTGAATATGTGGTTATGAAAGTCTGGCATTATGCATTCCATCATTATAAAAGTGGATATTAATATTACATGTGATTATTCAACTAGTATAATATCCATGTGAGTAAGTAATTGGAATTATTTTGAGTTCTATCTTCTATATTATGATAAAGATTATGTTGAAAAGTATTTTTTAGTTCTATTCATTTCCTTAAATTATTATGATTATTTAGGAAAGTTTCTGATATATTGTTATCCTTACCGAGCATCTGATCTCACCCCTTTCTATGTTTTATTTTTTCAGGATGCAAAAAAGTATATTATGAATGACCTACAGGGATAGTCTCTGGGATCTCAGTTTTGGCTATGGAAACAATGTTGTTTTATTTTTTCATTTTATAATGTAATGTAAACCTTATGAATGTATCTAGTACTTCCAAGGCTACTAAACTAATTGGTCTTTCGAGACATGATCATCTTTTATCATGCCAATGTTATATAATAATGAAACGACTTTGGGTAACTAGGTTCAGGGAGTTATAGTTGGTGTCAGAGGAAGTTTAGTACAAACCTTGGAATCTATATTTAGATAAAATTTGATTAGAGAACATATCCCTAAGATAGACATTGAGGATTAGTATAGAAGAACTTCCTAGAATTTTGGTATTGTAGAGATTTTGTGAGTTTTCCAAACAATACATCCCTATCTGGATACGAGTAGGTAGAGGAGGCTCTGGTACAGATATACCGAGGGGTAAAACCTGAAAACACTACTTTGAGCTAGACTCGAATGAGAACCGGTGCACGACAACGGTCCTTACTGAAATCTTGGTTACAACAATCCTGGGGGATATGCTTAGGATAATTATCATTTTCATTAAAAACCATTATGAAGGGTTTATGAGTATATACATCCTCAAAGAAAATATTTTTTTTTATGATTATGGATTATATCCATAAATTTTTCAATTTATGTTAAGTATTTTACAAGTTTGGAATTATGTATTTTGATTCATAAACTAATCTAGTTTATGCCATTGTTTAGAAATGGATCCTAGTGGAAGGAATAGAAACTGTGTCAATGCATGTGCTCCGTGTAAAGATTTCCCTCTTACACAAGATAATTATAGTAGAGCTGGTGATGCAACTGGTTATGATCAGATAATTACCATAATTGGACAACTCACTCAGGTTAGGAATAAAAACCTTACTAGTATGGAGCACCCTGATCCGCAGTGTGGAGGATTAATGTTAGAACACTTCATGAGGAAACAACCCCTAGTATTCTATGGGGGTAAAAATCCACTAGAAGCTGAGCAATGGATAAATTAATTAGAGAAAATATTCCATGCCTTGGGTAATAGCGAAAGGGAAAAAGTTGTCATGGCAGTTTACCACCTCACTGGAGATTCTGATCAATGGTGTTCATTGATTCAAAACACAAAGGAAGATGATGAAGTATCAAATATGCAATGGATGGATTTTAAAGAAATTTTCATAGAAAAATACTTTCCTCATGACCATCAAGCAGATATAGAATATAAATTTCTGAGTCTGAGGCAAAAGGAGGATGAGAATGTCACAAAGTATGAGGCTAACTTTACAAGGTTAGTGACGCATGCTGCAGATTATATATGAAACCCAAGAAGTAAGACTAATCATTTCTTTGATGGGTTAAAACCCATTATCCATCAAGCATTAGCCTCACAACCCTTCTTTTCGTATAAAGATATTGTCTAATGCTTATCAAGACAGAAAAATTATTCTATACGACTTTAAAGCAAAGAAACGGAAGTATAGATTTGTTGAACACTCTAGAAATGAAAATAAGGGGAATAAGGGAAAAGTTGAATATCCATCCTATAGTAAATGTGGGAAGAAACACCCTGGTACTAGCCTAAAGGGAATGGGAGTCTGTTACAAGTGTTATGAAAAGGGCCTCCAAGCTCTTGATTGCAAGGTGAAGAAAGAGGTTGTCGATGTTGGATTCTAAAATTGTAGATAAAGGGGGCATTATGAAAATTAATGTCCTAAGCATCAGGGTAACTTACCTCAGATGAGTCCATCGGATCAAGGACAAGATTATACTATAACTACTTCTGAGGTTGAAGCTTCGAAATATGTAGTGGCAGGTAATTTAATGGTTTCCTCATGTTTAGTCAATGCTTTATTTGATTCTGGATCATCGCATTGTTTCATATCTTCATAGTTTTCTAAGAAAATTAGATATTTCCAATTTGATTTATCAAGGTAGTTGTCAGTCAAAACTCTGAAGGGAAGTATTATTGCTACAATGTTTTGTGAATCAGTTCCCATTAGGGCATATAAATGTTCTTTATCTACTTATCTCATCATCATACCCATGATTTAATTTGATATAATCCATAGTATGGATTTTCTATCAGACCATTATGTAAAAATTTATTGTAAGAAGAAGGAGGTTACTATTTTTTATGATGATGATAAAGAACACCTTATCTTTGGAGAAGAATCGTCGCCGCCTAATTCTTATCTAGATCCACCCCCAGTAGCGCAACTAAATTCAATTATTGAGGATGAAGAGAATAAAATAACTGTGGGTGAGGAAAATAATGTTCAAATAGAAGATGTACCTATTGTGAAAGAATATGTTGATGTGTTTTCAGAATATTTACCGAAACATCCTCCAGAATGAGAAATTTAGTTTTCTATTGATTTAATTAACGGTTCAAGGCCTATATCAAAGACCCCTTATAGAATGGCCACTATGGAATTAGTGGAACTAAAGAAAAAACTAGAGGAATTGAGTAATAATGGATTTATTCGCCCTAGTGTTTTTACATGGGGAGCCCCTGTCCTTTTTGTAAAAAATAAAGATGGATATATGAGGTTGTGCATTGACTACAGGGAGATCAATGTTATAATAATAAATAACAAGTATCCCCTACCTCGCATTAATGATTTATTCGACCAAATTAATGGACCTCAATACTTTTCAAAGATTGACCTTCGATCTGGATATCATCAATTGTGTGTGAAGAAGGAAAAAATTCTGAAAACATCATTTCGAACCAGATATGGGCATTTTGAGTTTATAGTACTCCCTTTTGGATTGACTAATGCACCCTTTTTCTTCATGGATCTAATGAATATATTTTTCAATGAATATCTTGATGACTTTGTAGTGGTATTTATTTATGATATCATGGTATACTTCAAAAGCTACGAAGATCATGAAAATCACTTGTGCATTATTCTGAAGACTCTTAGAGGACACAAATTATATGGGATGTTTAGAAAGTGTGAATTCTGGATTCATGAGATTTCTTTTCTTGGACATATTGTCTCTAAGGATGGAATCTCTATTGATCCTTCTAAGACAAGAGAAATCCAAGAATGGCCAGGACCGATGAGTATAAATGAGGTAGGTAGTTTTATTGGTTTAACAGGTTATTATTAGCGTTTTGCCCAGAATTTTGCCTAATTGGCTAACCCATTAACCAAGCTCACACGTAAAGGGGTTAAATTTGTTTGGAAAAAAGAGTGTGAAGAATTTTTTGAATAACTTAATAGAATATTAGTCAATGCTTCTATATTGACTCTACTATCGGGGAATGATGGGTTTATTATTTATAGTGACGCATTGAAGAAATGACTTGGTTGTGTCCTTATGCAGAATGATAGAGTTATTGCCTATGCATCACGACAGCTAAAAATTCATGAGCAAAACTACCCTACTCATGATCTTGAGTTAGCAGCTATAATCTTTTCTTTGAAGATATGGATACATTATCTATATGGTGAAAAATGTGAGATTTATACTGATCACAAGAGTTTGAAGTATATTTTCTCATAGAAAGAACTGAACATGAGGAAAATATGATGTCTTGAACTACTCAAGGATTATGATTGTACGATACACTACCACCTGGGGAAGGCAAATAAGGTGGAAGATTCATTGAGCAGAAAATATCATGGAGTTTTGAATAAGATGAGAGTTCAAAAGGATCTTATATACATGGATCTAGTAAAGATGGATATGGGAATAACCATGGAAGGTGAAACATCAATGCTTTTTCAAATGGTTGTCAACCATCTTTACTAGAAAGGATAAAAAGGTCTCAGGATGATGGTGAAGAGTTTTAAAAGAAGATTAAATCTACAAATAATGGGAGATTGAGTGACTTCGTATTTGAAGATGGGATTTTGAAATTTGGGAAGAGACTTTGGGTTCCTGATATACCTGATCTAAAAAGATAATTTTTGGATGATGTTCATAGCTCCAATTTCTCTATACACCCTGGGAGCACCAAAATGTATAGATATTTGAAGGAACATTTTTGGTGGGACAATATGAAGAAGGATATTTCTAATTTTTTGTTAAGATGTATGGTTTCTCAACATGTGAATGATGGAAGGAAACAGCCTGGAGGAGTCATGAAACCTATTCCTATACCTGAGTGGAAATGAGATAATATTACGATGGACTTTTTCATGGGACTACCAAAGACTCCTAGAAGGAACGATGAAATATGGGTCATTGTTGATCGTCTTACCAAGTCAGTACATTTTCTTGCTATAAGGGAATATTTACCACTTAAACGTTTAAAAAGACTATATATTAATGAAGTTGTAAGACTTCATGGAATACCACTATCGATTGATTCTGATCATGATCCACGTTTTACATCAAGATTTTAGAAAAGTCTTCAGAATTCCTTGGATACTGAACTTCATTTGAGCACTGTCTACCACCCCCAGATTGATGGAAAATCATAATGGACTATTCAAATGTTAGAAGCCATGTTGAGATCATGATAAATTGACTTTCAAGGTATGTGGGATCAATATTTACCTCTGGTAGAATTTTACTATAACAATAGCTTCCATTCAAGTATTTAGATGGCACCATATGAAGCATTATACAGAAAGAGATGTCGCACGCCAACCTGTTGGGATGATGTTGGCGAAAGAAAACTCATAGGCCCATAACAAGTGGAGGAAATGATGGAAAAAGTGAAGGTAATCCAAACCCACATCAAAGCAGCTCAAAGTAGGCAGAAGATCTATGTCGATAACCGAAGGAAGGATTTTGAATTTTAGGTAGGAGATCTTGTTTTCTTGAAGGTATCTTTATGGAAGGGTGTTATATGTTTCGATAAGAAGGTAAAATTGAGTCCCAGGTACATCGGACCTTTCGAAATTCTAGAACAAATTGGGGCTATAGCTTACTGTTTGGCAATGCCGCCAAGTCTCTCTAAAGTTCCCGATGTGTTCCATGTTTCACTATTGAGAAAATGCATGCCTAAACCAATGCATGTACTCACCTATGAGAAATTAGAATTGGAACCCAATTTTTCTTATTACGAAGAGCGTATCAAGGTTCTTGATATAGGAGAACAAGTGTTGAGAAACCGTACGACTCGTCTAGTAAAATTTTTATGGAGAAACCATAAGATGGAAGAGGCAACATGGGAACTCGATGAACTTATGATGAAGAACCTCCCAAGTCTTTTTACACAATAATACTCTATAAATTTCGAGGACGAAATTATTTGAAGAAGGGGAGAATGTAATACCTCAAGCTTCCATGGTACGTTTCCCTTTGAATAATACAGTAGCTTGTGTTGTACGCAACATCGAGTTCAAACACCCTACAACCAATCAAACTAGCCATTATGAATAGTAATTCCCACTTTTTGAAATTTTATAAATTTTATATTTCAAAAATGGACTTCATTTTTGGATTCGGAATATCGACATTAGCTTAGGGTGAATTTTTGGTATTTTTCTGAAAACATCCAATTTTTTATGAATAGTGAAAAACACTGAGTTAAAGTTTAAAAACGAATTTTAATTTAAATAGTTATTTATTTTATTTAAACTTATTTTAGTTCTAAATAAATACATAATACATATATATGTTCAATGTAATTCATTGGAGTCAGTTTATAATAATTTTCGATATATATATATTTTATTGAACTTTTTACCGTCTTTTACCCACCTCCTAGGAGCATTTGCAAATTTACATAAAAATATTTTTACTGATTCTGTGAGTTGAATTTAAAAAATATGAGAGACACGGTTAATATTAAGGAGTAAAAAGTGGTTTAATAAGAAAAAAATAATTTTGGTGAATAGTAACTTTTATCTTTTATTTACCACGGTTAAAAGTAAATAGGGTAATTAAAGGTGAAAATTTTATTATTATTACCCTAACACATGTACTAATTCTTTTGTATAAGTGTTATTCAACCAAAACAACTTTAGGAATAAAATATGATCCTTTAGGTCCACATGGATTAGATTAGGACATTTATTATTATTTAATTCGAAGAAGAGTTAAAAGTCTTAAATTCAATGTTTAATAACTAAACCATTTTTAATATAGGGTTAGACATAAGATAAATTCTACTATAAATATTAATTATATAGATAAAAATATTTCTTACATAATTGTATTTTTTTATAGTTTTTAGACATTAAATAATTAAATTTATTTATGCCACAATGATGATGCAGTAATTACCTAATTAATGAAATATTAAAATAATTGATATTATAAATATCAAAATAAATGTAATTTGAGACTTTTTATAAATTCCACTAATTTTCTACATTAATATGACATATTAGGGTTGGTTAGATGAATTGTTTTTGAAGTAATAATGCGGTTATAAATTTAGAAAAAACAAAACACCAAATAGTGTTTAAATTGACATAAAAGAGTTTTTAAAATAATATTTTATTATTAATTGATATTATATTCCTAAAAATATAAGGTTCGTCCAAAAGACTTATATAATGATAGTTGTATCATTAATGAACCACTTGGGGTTATCTTGGAAGTATATAGTAAATTTATTAACTATATAATATAAAAATACAAAGAGACATGGTAAATGTGAAACTATTTAACTAAGAGTTAAATCTAGAAGATAATTCTAACATAGTAACCCAATCCTCTCTAAACCATATTGGTTGAGTGGTTTTCGACTCATCCCGACCTTATCCTTTAAATAATTTTTTTTGGATCCATTAGAAACCAAAAATGAGTTTATTATAAAATAATATTTCTAGCTTTTCCTAAGGTGCCCCTCACCCCTCTGATAAAAGGGAACTTCTCCTTCTCTCAAATTCACACCTCCAAATCCATTTGGATCAGACAAAACCTACCCAAATATCCTCCCAAAATTACTCCCTTAATCCTAGAGGCCCTACTTTGGTCATAAAGCAAACGTAAGGATCCATTTTTATCAAATCAAAAGGAAGAATCCGAAGATGAGATAAATATTTCATCACCTCTTTCAAGTTCCTTTTTTCTTCCACTTCCTCTTTATTTGTTGTTTCCATTCTAAAATAATAACTCCAGTATATTCTATATACTGTGATGTTATTATAAATATGGTAAAAATATATTCATTATTCTTTCCATCCTCTGAATGACATGTCACCCTATGTGCGTATGTACGACTTACCGTCTCCACGTCGTGGTGTAATTGTTATTCAATACATTATTATTTGGATGATTATAATAATGACATTTAATTGATTTAAAACATAAATATAACATGATAATGATTCTGTATATATGATATACCATTCAATTATATTTTATTTTAATATCAATAGAATGATATTGTCGCTCGTGCGTACGTACGGATTACTGTCTCCACGAACGCAATGAGATTCATTCCCCATCGTATCAATTCAAGACTAATTTTCATTTTCTGATTAAAAATAATTTTTAAAGACTTGATATCATTCTGGATATGAATAAGATATATCCCATCCATAAAAAATATGACTCACATAATAAAGAAAATAAAGGAAAATGAATCCCTTAACACCTGAAATGACGATAATACTAAGATGTTATTAACAAAGCAATGTTAACAGATCACATATGATATCATATTAATTTATATGATTCTTTTATAATTTAATAACTATTATTTCGCCATTATATAGGATTTTAACCTACCCTCGACCAAGGAAAATTACAAGGTAAGGGTTTATTCTATAATCTCTTCATTATTCGAGGTTGTTTATACATAATTATCTACTGGGGCCTCTTTATCATCCACATCCATGTTTCTTAAAAATCTATTTCAAAACATTATTAATATTTTATAGACTATGGGTTAAAGTCATTTATACCATTTTTTGACTTTTATAATATGTTTATAAAAGAATTTTCCATCATTTTCCAAACAAGGTACTTTATGACCTTTTTGACAAAATTATGGTAAGAATGTTTTTTTAAACTTATACGGTGGGTGCGGCTATTTTCCACCATTATAACATCGTAGAAACATCCCTTACAAGATTATATGAATATTTTCAAAATAAATTTTTTCTTTATAATTATGTGACTCTTAAATGATTTCAAAATAGAAAGAGATATTTCTCTAAAAAAAGGTTTTTATTTCATCTATGTCAACATCCTTTGATGGATTTTAAGTTTATTTGAAGTTGATTTATTATGATACAAAGCTTCCATATTTTATTGAAGGTTTTGTGATATTTATGATTGTGGATGTGATATTTTTATTGCATTCATGGTTTATAGATAATTTATTGACATTTCATATGCTAGTCTTAATACAAATGTTTATGTTATGTTTAAAACTTTTTATATGAGGAATGCATTGGACTTAGTAAGTGATGGGTGGAGCCTGCTATAGCTCCTCGATGCATCGGTAGGTCTCATGAGAAAAACTAGTTTCTTGGCACAAGGTCTTGACAAAATATTATTTGTAGTCTTGGCACAAGGCCTTGACTATGTAGTTATGAATGTCTGGAATTATGCATTCCATCATTATAGAAGTGGCTATTAATATTGCATGTGACTATTCGACTAGTATAATATCCATGTGAGTAAGTAAATGGAATTACTTTGATTTATATTTTCCATATTATAGTGATGTTTATGTTTAAAAGGATTTTGTTTTAATTCTATACATTTCCTTAAATGTTTATGCTTATTTATGAATGTTTTCGCTATATTGTTATCTTTATTGAGCATCTGATCTCATCCCTTTTTATGTTTTATTTTTCCCAAGATGCGAAGAAGTATATTATGACTGACCTGCTGGGATAGGCTATGGGATCTCAGTGTTGTATTTGGAAAAACAATTGTTGTAGTTTTCCATTTTATGATGTAATGTAAACCTTATGAATGTATCTAACAATTTCAAGGGTACTAAACTAATCGGTCTTTCGAGACTTGATCTTTTGTGATCATGCCATCATTATGTAATAATTCACAGAATCTGGGTAACTGGGGTTGGGGTGTTACATAATTTGTAAAAGATCTATAAAAAATACTCGTTATCAGAATGAGTTTTTTGCAATGGATGTACATGTTTGTCACAAATTAGGATGCACAAAATTTACTATTCGCAACAGGTTTTTTATTTTTTTTCCAGAAGCTTGTTCTTATCACCTCACTCACAAGCGCTTCTTTACATTTTGTGATGGATGAGTAAATATTTCCCAAAATGGATTTATAGAAAGACTATTTGCGATGAACCAGCTGGTGTGTAGCAAATAAATCAATTTTATAGACTACTCATTATGAAATACAATCTTGTCGCAAAAAACAATGTTCCTATAGTGTAAGTAAAGACTCATCAAGGATATCCTTGGGGTAGGTGGTTCCATCCCATATGGAATTCCATAAGACTTACTTTGGATTCATCCACCACAATTTTCTTAAAATTAGTAAATTAAATTCTTCTTAGTTTCTAAAGATGTCAATTAAGGGTTTTAGTAAATTCTTTAATTAGATATTCTAATAACATTATAATGAAATATTTTAAATACATGGAAAAGATTCCGAAGATACCTATTTAAGATTTAATTTTTTTAAATGGTTTGTGAAAATTTGAATAATTTTAACATGTGAAATAAGAATTGTTCGGTACTTGTTGATTTTGTTATACCCTTTAACTTTTTTAGCCTTTATATTAATTTCGGTGTCTAAAATTCATTCCCTCTATCTCCCTATGATGAATAAATAAAAGTATAGTAGAGAACCTGTTTCATAGTTTAATTAATTAATGGGTTATGTATTCTTTTTCTTAAATGATACTAATGATGTGAAAAATTCTTACCTTGATTTTAAATGGATTTTTTGATGGTTTATGTCACTACTCCCTTCCACAAAAGGTTCCTCCTCTAGGATAGAAATGAATAAATATAGAAAATGACCCTCGAAGTCCACATCCAATAGGTCACGGGTTGGAGAATATCATAGAGGGTATACAATTCACTCACATGGGAAGCATTTCCCTCAATACAGGTTCAAGGGAAAATATAATATGAGAATCCACCAACCAATGCCATGGATTAATAAATAATTAATCCTAATACATAATTTAATGTCATACAAAAAACTTAATCAACTAAAGGTACCAAAAAGGAAATCCCCAACAAAGACTATGAAACTCCAACAACTCTTGAACCACTCATCAAGCTAGTAACTCCTAGCTCAATCACCAATCGGTTCTCATAGAGTTAAAAAATAGATTATATATAAGTAGGGAAAGAAAATAATATATATTATATAGGATCATCCCCAAAACCCATCATGAAAAATTTTAAAGAATCATACTAAAACCTAGTGAATAAACAAATGAAACGAGATCATCACCTAAACTAGTAAAGCTACTTTTCCCATCCACTCCATGGATTAGTCACCAATTAACACATAGAAGCAATTAATTCTATGCAAAAAATAATACATATATAAATAATGGTAACCTAGTTCCACTTTCCCCACTAATTTCTCACTCTCACATACTGTCAACTCATGTCTCGTGCTCATCCCATCCATAAGTCGTCATGTGCCTTGTGAAATCATATCATGTCCATTCTACATTTAATTCTTCCTACCACCTCGTCATCGTCATCCCTAGTAGTAATCAATCATATTCCCAAAATCCAATAGAGTCCATAAAAATTTATTATACCTCAATTTATCACAGCCCAATCATGTACACCTTTGGGAAGTTGCGGCCACCACAACCAGATGCAAGTATGTTCTATACCTCAAGCCGTTATAGCTCAAACACAAATCTATGGTAAAATTATGTTCTATCACAACATGGGTAAAAAATATGATACTATATTCTATTATATCCTAGGATAGTTCTATGCCTAAACTAAATCCAATAGGATAGTGGTGGAGTGGGAGAAGTCATCTAGCAGTTCTCTTTCCATCCTAAATGTTGAGGAAAACACCCCAAACATTTTTTGTGCTGGTTTCCCAATGGACACAAGTGGAGAAGAATATGAAATCAAAAAGATATAGAATATATCACACACAAACACACTAAGAGCATCTACCTATCCTTAGACACATCTGTAGTTATCATCATACAAGACACCTGGACACCACCAATATGTACTAGATCTCAACAACAATACAACCATCAAAGATACATATTAATTAGTTAATAAACCAATAATTAACTTTATTCTTTTTTAAAATCTAAGATTAATACTTTAATATTCTGACCCAAGTGTCCATATCACAATAATTTCTGTTTATTATATTGTCATGTATATCATCGTCATTTGAGATTACCATGAACCGTATCTAATCTTTTATTAATTCAATTATCATTATAAAAAATATTAGTCCACTCTTTGAAGTGTTTTGTTAGATTCTAATAACAATTATGAGAACATGAACAAGTGATTTGAAACCCAATTTATAGGATCTTCCATGAATGATATATGAAACCAATATATGAAATTGAAATGAACAAATACTATAAATATACCATACGTTATACTAAAGAGACATTGTATCAAATCTTGATCTCATTCCACTACTAAAAATCTGGGTTTATCTAGCACTTTGGTTTTAACAGCACTATCTAAAATCACAAATAAAGACCCCTTTTTCAGTGCTAGAAAAATCATTATTAAAAGGGCTCTTTAACAATACTTTTTTAGCACTGATAAAGGCCACACATTATTATCTATTGTAAAAAAGAAATGATAAAGTACCCCCTTTAACTGTGCTAGTGAACAAGTACTAATAAAAATGGGCCTTTATCAGCACTTCTAAAAAAATGTTGATAAATAGGGGTTTTTATTAGTGCTAGTAAAAAAGCACTGATAAAGGGGTGTCTTTATCGATGCTTTTTTAAAAGGGTTGATAAAGACCCCCATTATCAGGGGTTTTTTTACTAGAGTTGATAAATGGTATATTTATAAAAAATTATATTTCATTAAAATAATATATAAATATTTTTATATTGACATAAATATAATATATATATATATATATTAAATATGTTATAGATAAGGCTAAATAGGAATTTACACATACTATATAAGATATTTAGAGAAAATTTATTATAAAATAATTTAAAATAAATAAATAATTAATTAATTGTCAATTATTATTGACTAATAGTAATTTAATATCAATTTGAATATAAAAAAATCATAAAATTACTAAAATAAAAAAATAATTTGAAAAAATATCTTGAACTTCAAACGACCATAAATTTTTATCCGGGTGTTCGTTTGGGCTCTACAACATATCAAATTAAAGCCTATGAAAATATCTTTGTCACATAGGCCTAGATTGAGATCTATTGTCTCTTTTCTATTTTTTTACCCCTAAAAAGGCCCAGAAGGCCTCCAAAACTGATTTTTTATTGGGCGCACCAAATTTTTTTAACATTCGATGAATTTTCAACCTCGTTTAAGGGGAATTCCCCCCTTTTCACGGGGATAGAATTTATTCCTAGGGATTAAATAAATATTGATTTTATGGATTTGAAATTTTATCCTTTTTCACTATGTACTATTATATATAATCAAATATATAAAAATATATACATAGTTTTTTATATATTCACACATAAAAAATTAATTTTATAACTAAATTATTAAACATATTTACATATAAAATACATTTCTCAATATACAAACCTTATCTAAATAAAATCTAATATCCATTTTTTAAAATAAAAATGTATATATATTTATATACCTATACAATTAATATATATATATATATAATGTATATATATATATATTTGGGTGAGTATTGACAAATATATATATATATATATATTCTAATATATGTATATTAATATTAATATATAATATATGTAAATAAATGTAAACATGTATAATTATATTTATAGAGTCGCATATATATATATATATGATATATGCATATTTTATGTATTTATGAACACACACATACACACACAAAAAATATATTATATATATGTATTTAAATATATATATATATATTACCATATATAAAAACCTGTATATATATATATGGATAAAAAATGTAACAAAATATATATAAATATATAGATATATCATAAAATGTGAAACAAAAAAATATAGGGGAGTTGAAAAGGTGTTTATGTATAAGATAGAGGTCTTAGGTTCGAAAATCACTCGAGGTAGGGGTACTGCGGGAGGGTGGGATTATCTAAAGCACTGATAAAGGGGGGGGGGATGCATTGATAAAGGGGGAGAAGTGTAGATAAATGGTGGGTTGTGTGAACAAGAAAAATTTTCCCCTTTATCTATAGTGCCATTATCACTACTTTTTTATCACTCTTAAATGCCCCCTTTAATAATACAAAAAAGTGCCAATAAAGTGGCTCCTAACTATGCTAAAAAAAGAGCTGATAAAGATCCCTTTATCAATGCTAAAAAATAACTGATTATGGCCCCCATTATGATTGCTTTTTTAGTGCTATTAAAGGGGTCCATTATCAATGTTTTTTACATGAACTATTAGAGATAACTCTTTAATATCTCTAACATTATCAATGCTTCTATAAAGCTTATAAATCATTTTTACTAGCATTGTGAAAGACCAGATTTATAGTAGTGTTCTCTTAATTAGTTTTTAGATATCGCAAAGCTAAAAACAAAATATTCCTACCTTCATAATGTATCCATGGGTTGTGCCTATATATGTTGACATTCGAGCAAGATCCACCAACCTCCATGATGCACTTGTTTCTTGCAATGAAAAGGATAAATATTAAAGATATCATCGAGTTAGGGAGTATCATTCAAGCATGTGGATGCACACCTATATACTGTCATCACTTGACAATATCTCAAATAGGAAAATAAGGGTTATCTTTAATTACTATCTCAATTATGCATGTCTTGAAGCATGTGAATAAATACCATGGTCAGTTCATGAATATATAAAAGAATCATATGTATTTACTCCCATAACATTTAATCTTATTAAATAGTTTGTATAAATGATAGGCTTGGTGGAGACTGTTTCGGGTGTCCAATACGTAAGGAATAATATACCTGATGCATGAAAATCATAATCTTCATGCAAGATGATATAAATAAATATAACATATATAAATATATAATTAAGAAATATCTCCTTCAATCTCCCACTGGCACTAAATCCTAAAAGGCTTTGTGCCATTTCAACTTATATTGTATCATATAAAATAACCTATGAAACCAAATCTAAAACACCTTTTGGATATCTTTTAAAACACTTTTGGAAATCTATCATTAACTTCACCTTATATAACACCATATGAAATAATTTTTGAATAATCATATAAAACACTTATGTATTAACTCTATAAAAAAATTAGATTATCTCAATAATTTAAACTCAATGCTCATTCATTCAACCACAATTTGTAACCCCATAAACCTTTAAAGCATTGATAATTAATAAAAACGTCCATATCCATATATGTATGAAAAGGGAATCCTCTAGAAATGTGTCAATTCTACTCAAGATATAATGGGATCTAGTGGGATCTAGTGCGATCTAGATCAAACACACATATCTCTAGACCTATTTCCACAAGTCTGAATCATATGAAATTATTCATTCTTTTATTTTCCATTTTCTCAAGACATCGAGTCATCGTGGGACAGAGATCACGTCAATACCATATTGCTTACTCATCTGTTCTTAATTCTCTTATGATTGATAAATACTTCAAATTTCATTCATACTTAGGGATAATAACATCAAATTTCCTTTATCCATATTGATATACAATATCTAGGTGTAGTCTCACACTCCTAAAATCTTTCTCAATCGAGGGACCAAATGTCATTCTCGCCAAACGAGAGAAAAAATCACATCTTGTTTAAGCTCCAACCGAAAACATAATCAACAACATACCCAAACACCCATATATGAGTTAAGTAAATATATTTAATTTTGTTTGTAGGGTATCAAAGTATAATTGTTCTCATGATAGATATTTCACCAAATATTTGTATTTGGGATTCAAATATGATCCATGCACCACTAGTATACCAAATACATCTCAATAACACTTCATGTGGTCGAATTAGTAAGCCATCCAATGTAAAAAAACAATCATATTCTTTTTCTTGTTCCCCATGAGGATATATTTCATCTCTATGCAAAAATCCTACTCAAATTGACCTAAACATTTCATCATAACCTATTATACTCCATGGAGAACATTAGTTATGGATAAAATGAAATTCATACGTTGAGAGGGAAATTATAATTGCACTTCACACAATGTATATATATATATATTCAATGTGAAATAATGATAAAATATAGTTTTCCTTTCAATTTGATACATTTTAATATTCGTGAATTCATTAAGAATATTTTAAAAACAAAAATAATCTCCAGTTTATCATATCTTATATGATAAACTACAAGATCAGCCTTATGTTTTCCACACTTTATAGATTTCATTAACAAATTACATTATATATAATCCCTATCACATATCTATGTGACCATCTAATAAAACACTTCCACAAAATATTTAGTGAGAAACATCTATAAATAAATCTAGTTTGACTAACGATGAAATTTAGGAATCATATTTCTAACTGTTATAAGTGTTTAATATATTAAAAATTCTTAATTCACAAAATGAAATGTTATGATGTAATTTTTTTTCTACTTAGAACTATTTTTAAATTCATCATCATCATGATTGGAACCATATTCCATCAATATTTTCCTTGAAATAATGTTACTACTTAAATTATTATATATATGTCCTCCTAAACACTTTTAGGATAAAGTATTAATTACTTTAATATGGAAACTAAATTTAACTATTTACATTTCTCTTTATCACAATACCCTAAACTCTTTTAGTATATAAAATGTAATTTACTTTTAATTTGGACTGGTCAAATCCTTCAAGAAATAGTGTCGTTCTTTTTTAATGAAAACTTAATAAAACTCTTTTCATTTTTTCTTTATCAGAACATACCCTAAACTCTTTTAGTATACTGAGTGAAAACAACTTTAATCATAGATAGGTATAATAGTGATACCCACTTTCTAAATGGAATCTTAATGTAACACTTTATATTTTTCTTTACCATCGCATATCCTAAAAATTTTAGGATATTAACTGGAAAAAACCTTAACTTATGATTAGTTTCATATTTTATTTGTTAATTTTGAACTTATATAATTCCTAACATAATCCCACTAGCCTCCTCAACAATATATTATTTTTTCAATATCTTATTAAGATACAAAAACCATTTTGTGTTAGAAAATAACATTTATTTCCTTTTAGTAAGATTATTTAAAAAATGAACTATTATTTTCATATCATATATGATATTATACATGTTTTGAAAATTATCATTTGGAGAGAAGAATTTATTAAAATATACTACTTATGGGTGGATGGAACAAATTCCCACCTATTTTAACAAATATTTGGAAAACTATTTATCCTAGATAAAAAAATTTATCCCTATATTCTTCTCAAAACTGTTTATAGAAATTGATGAATCCTAAACCGTGTGTATACATTTAATCATAACAATTATTTGCTATAAAAAATATTCTATTATCAAATAAGAAAAATAATATGAAGATACACATATTTTTCATAGATTCATATGATTTTTGACACTGTCATTTACATTCATATGTAGAAACTCATTGCTTCTTGAGTATAAACTACAATGTGAATATTTTATTTCATTGATTTTGAACTCCTGTATATTTAAAAAACAAGTAAAATATACATTTGTTATCATATACCTTTTAAAATTAAAGAATTAATTTCTATAATATCTATACCAAACACGGAAATTCCAGGGAGTTTCACAAACATTTTTAGGTATTTCGGATAATCCCGTCATATGAAATTATTATTCCTATTTTCTAAAAATAATAGGTTTGAAAGACCTTGATTGGATTCTAGATGAATAATTTTGAACTTTTCCACTAAATTCTGTACTTATGGTTATAAATTTTACCTACTTGTAACCTCCATACTGTTACAGAATCTAGAAATCAAAGTCATAGTTCATCCATTCTCAACACTTTGAGAATATCAGGTAAACTTTTCTTGAATTCAATCATATTATCGAAACATTTCCATCGATAGAAATATGATAAATTCCCAAACCCGAACAATCCATTTTTTCATCCAATACCTCTGAAACCTTGAATAAATCACTCTATACATCCTTAAAAATCAGGATTCACTTGTTGAAAAAATTCAACACTTGGTTAACATGAGTAATTTTTTTTAAGATGTTTTTCATAAATAACCAATATTGATTAAGAACATTTCCAATGTTACTATTATAAGGAGTAGCATACATTAATATTCTCCTTATCAAGGATCTACCTCAAAGTTTAACATGATTATGAGGATTATAATATCTATAACAATAGTATTTATTAGATGACTATCATATATTATTACCCATTTAAGAAGTATTTTTATTAAATGGTATCCCACCGAAATGTTGACCCCTTTATAATACATTACACCCATTAGTGGCCCAAGATCTATATTTCAATAAGTAAATGACCCCACTATGGTGTGAAACTAACTAATTATTTATTTAGGAATGGAATCATTCCAATTAGATCATATACGACTCTGGGGTAGTTGATCAGAAAACTCTTTTTCTAAATCATCATATTAATAAACACAACTCTATTACTATGGTATCCAAACCCTTGGGGTTTTCTAGAAATTTATCATAAAGAAAACATCAAATATGATCTAATTGTAAGACAATCCATTATAACCCCCTTTAGTGTGAAACTACCCAAGGATGATCCAAGATCACTCATTACATTATTATCTTACACAGGATAATCCAAGGACACCCCACTATGGTGTGAAACTACCAGGTTGGGTGATCTAGGTTGTGGAAAGTGTTACTTTGGAAGGGACCTTGCACTATGTATATAAAGGGGATTTTAATCTCATAACATTATCTGATGTTATTCACTTTTATGTATTTATTCATCTAGTAACTTATTTTTGAATCTTATTCCCTTCACCAAATCTATATTTTCAAACTATATTGATGTGTAATAATTTTCACAACCCATAAGTTTTTTCTACTCACCCAAAAATAGAATTCAGACATAATTATACATATACAGAAGCATAATATGAATAAGGTACATGAATACTTCAAGTAAAGGAAAATAATTATATGAAATTGAAAATATTTATATGGGTAATCCTAGATAGATAGATAGCCGACCTCATTCACTTTACTAGATATGGAATATGCCTCCAAGTTAGTAAGTAGTCCCACCCTAAGTCTCTCTACCTAAGGATACATTACCCAAGATATAATCTAATTCATAATCACTCTAATATATAATATGTTAAATCTATATTCAACAACTAAATTAAAACTAATAACATCAATTAAAAACTGAGGTCATGGTAGATGAAAGACCAATTTTTTTATAGATTCTTCCCTAACATGTAATATATGGATCTATCCTAGAAGAGATTTAACATTTTAAAAAATAAAGAATACACAATATTCATATTCCGTAAAAAAAATTACAAACCACGAATATAGAAGAAAGTAACCTTTAAATAAATGTAAAATTCCAATATTTAAACACTAGATTGCAATTTATGAACAATTCATAAATAGAAGATAATTATAATCATTTTATCTTTTTATTATGGACATCCCATAAACAGGAATATAAAAAATTTATATTCATTCAATTATAAACACTTTCATATTTATCATTATATGTAATTTATATTTCAAATATATGATATTTTATGAATTATAAAAAAAATTACAATTAAATTTCTATTTTGTAAATAGTTTATACAATCTAGTATCACATATTTAATCATAATTTAAACAAAGATCATATCAATCATCAAAACACTTTTTATGTGGCTTAAGTATTATTTGAATAAGGGCCCATTTTATTTTGAACAATTCAAAATAGTCAATTATGAAAAATTCACAATTTAAATATAAATATTTCATATCATTTACTTATATCATAATTTATAACCCGTTATAAATTTTTTCTTATAATTTACAAATAAAAATAGTATTTCTATATCATAAGAATTGTTATGCAATTTTTGAAAAGGTATTCTAAAGATTAAAATTTTATATTTGGGAAAAATAATAGTTTCATCATAATTTATTTAATTAATTATAAACTATTTATAATTTATTTATTTATTTATAATTCCTTTATAAAATAAATATTCCCAAAATACACTTTATCATGATTTATAAACATTTTATAAACCTTTTAAATCTTTATAATGTAAACAAAATTAACAATTTTAAAATAATTCTAATTACCCTTATACATAGGGTTATTCCAACATAATGGTAAAGACTTCTACCTATACGCAAGCCATATAAAATCTATTACATAAAGGTATGTCACTACTTACCTTTAAATGGATTAAAAATAATTTGTTGTGTAAAGTGAATAAGAATATTACCTTTACACAACTAATTTTTCATAAGGGTAAGACCCTTATGTGAACGTTTCACATAAGGGTAAGTCATGATATACCTTTATACGGCCTTATGGAACCACTGGGTAAAGGTAGGACACAATTTACCATTATGTATCACCATAAAACCTCATTGTATAAAGGTATATCCTTTACATATCTTTCTCGTGTAATGGTAAGTGCTAAATTACCTTTACGTAACCCTTTTAATAATATGACTACCTTTATGAAGCCCTTATTTCGCATAAAGGTAAGTCGTAATGACCCTTACATAGACCAATCTAAATAAGGGTAAGGTGATATGACCCTTATAAAGACTACTCTATGTAAGGATAATTTCTTGGTTACCCTTATGCATCTCACCTGCATAAGGGTAAGGTGTTGGTTACCTTTACATTGCCCAGCTACATAAGGGTAAACCCTTTTATGAAACCGAATTTCTAGAAAACAAAATGTTGCTCTATTTTTCAGTTTTCACATTAATTTATGAGTGGATTTCTAAAATCAAAACATGGATCCACCTGACACCACAATGGGGTTTTGATGGAGTCTAATAACAATTATTAGAACATGAATAAATGATTTAAAACACTATTTATAGGATCTCCTAAACGTGATATATGAATCCTGTATATGAATATAAAGCAAATAAATTCTATAAATTTGGCGTACCACACACCAAAGAGATAGTGAATGAAATCATGATCACATTTATCAGATGAGTTTGAGAGGGAACACAATGTGCAAAGAAAATTCCTCCCACCTTCGTAGTTTATCCAAGGATTTTTCATGAATCACTCAACATTCGAGTGGGATCCACCAACCTCTATGAGTTTATAGTGTCTCTTAGTGAAAAGGAAGAAGATAAATGAAACAATTGAGTCATGGAGTATTAGTGGAGCTTAAGGAAGCACACACACACACACTACCACCGTATGGTATAACATTAAATAAGCAATTAAAGATGCTCCTTAACTTTTGTATCATTTATTCATTCCGTGAAACACGTGAATAAATACCACGAATGGTTCGTGAATATAAAAATTTATCTTATTCATTTAATCACCATTTTAGCTTTTTTAATTTTTTGTGTAAATAATAGAATAGGTGTAGAATGGTTTGGATGTCCAACACACAAGGAATACTATACCCAATGCATGAAATTCATATTTTTCATGAAATACTATATATAGACCATAAATATATCATATATTGATATGGATTTAGGGTATATATCCTTTACTCTTGGACTCATCCTAAGATGCAACCTCAAGGATGCTATTTCCATGCAAATATTTGAAATGTATTGAGTAGTTAGAAACCACAATAAAGATATTATTCCATCTAGATATGAAAAAATAATCAAACAAGAATATATGTAGATTATAAATCCCCACTCTAAACCCATTCATACCACCCTAGTTCCATTCCCAAACTATTGTGCATAGTACAATCTGTCTCTTCATCATCGACGTTGACCATAATTGTAGTCCCAAGATCCCAGGACAGTTCTCATCAAACGCTCCAAACCATATCTCTTTTCATGATCAGTCACATCAAGTGACAATAATAATTTAATTATCCAAGATATAATATACATATTAAATGAATTTTTCATAAACAATTCATAGGAAACTAAGTCCATAGCATTTAGGCAGTCTAGCCACCCACAAAGAGAAATGAGTTCATTTAACCCCAAATAATTTTATCTGGAAAACAACCATTTTAATTATCATCTTGAATTAAATGATTTATTATTCATAGTTTTTCAACATTATCCAAAATATGGGTATTATATAATAATAGGTATAAGTCAACATAAAATTTCTTCAAGCATTAAGTCTATGTTCAAATAATTTCAAGAAAGATCATTAATTCAATTATAATATTCTTTTATTAATCACTTAAAATTACCAGCATTACATTTTTATTGAGTTTGAAAGCATATAAATGATGAAACACAACAACAAATATACAACCAAAAATTATATAAAACTATCTAATAAAAAATAGGCAATATCAACAAATCATAAAAACACATAGAGTCACAAATCTGTAACCATTTATTTAATTCCCATATCATGATTTATCAATTATCAATGACATGTGATAACTCTTATATTTAAATTATATAGTTTCAAGAATTATATAATAATTAATACCAAAAAATAATTGCATGTAAACAACACTACAACATGTGATATTATTATTTCTCTTTCTTAGATAATTCTCAGAATAGTAATCATATTCAACAAGAAAATAAAACACTCATTTCAATCAATCAAATTCCCAAGTTTCATGGAGTATTAAAATGCATGAAATTTATATATTTTTTAGATAATATTATTTATCTATTGTACACTATATTAATGTATTGGGAACATAGTAGAATCCCTACAAATTGGATTTTAATATTTTTCATCGATGATTGACATGAACTCATCGACGTCGATTAGTCAATGCCATGTATATGCTGAGGATCTTACATGAAGAGTTTTAAGAAAAAAATTAAAATCATAAAATACTTGGTTTTGATCTGAATACATGCTTGAAATCTTCTCATCATTGGTGATCACTTCCTGAATAATCGATATATGAATTCCTCTAGATCATCCATACGTGCTTCAAAAATCTATGCGAGCAGCGATCCTCAAAATACGGGTGCTAGGAAAAAGTTCTAATGACATCTTTTATGCTCTAATGATCATCACATCACCTTTATTATGATGCACAAGAGAGAGGTTGATCTGAGGCCCTCCTCTTCTATATATAGTGGGTTTTTCCAATTACCCGAAATTTTCTCCCAGCCCCTGAATAATTAACATGATATAAATGACATAGTATGACTACTATATTGATCCATAAATATTATTATCACTTTCCTATTATATTATAAATATATAACATGATTATAATTGAGTCATCAACTCGACATTTCATTCCGTAAAATATTAAATGAACATTGAATATTTTAAACTATTGTTCACTCAAATAATATTTCCATGTATTTAATTTAAAACTTTTAAATAAAGATAATAAATAAATTCAATGAACATTATTCAAAACATGAATAATATGAATTTATTTATTTTGTTGGTGATTGTATATCCTTGGACAAATCCCAGACCCATTAGTAGGTCACACCATGTCTAATATACATATTCAACTTAATATGCTATTGTGTATGACCGTCTAGACCCTTATCTCGATTGTAATGAATAATATTCACAAACCAAGAATGGGATCTACAAACCCATTGTAACCCCAAAACAGATAAGTATTTTCATAGAAGTGACAACCAACCTAGGAACACGCATTATGTAATATAATCTATTTGTATTTGATATCTCATAAATAATGACGCACACCCATGTCATCACCCATTTCCTGCTTTAGTATTCGTTGATCTAACTGGATGGATTTACCCTCGACATTCATTATCATGGAATTATAAAGGTACTACTATATTGATCAACCAAGCTCGAGATATATATCTTCCCTAACCTAGAAGTGACAAATCCTTTCATGACATTTGAAACAATGTCATACCACAAATGACGCACCAACACAAGATATCTAACCATGATTTCATTATCATAGTTTTTCCTTGAATCAATGTATGCAATAAAATGGTGTACATTGGTAAATATATCAAGTTAGGAGACCACAACACATTTTCATAGATAAGAATATATAATTACTCCCAAAACATGTGGTGTTACTATTGGTGGGCCAGTCCTCAGGATCTCACAACTAGAGTTCACTAAGTGAGAACTTCATGAGAATAAGTCTCAATACTTATGATCCCCCAACACCTGATAGTCAAACGTCTACTCTGTCCAGTTATTAGGATATATCTAGACCATATGACATTTATTGATGATTAATGTCATAGTATCTTGAGGTTCTCATTAGAGCATGGGATCTGCTATAACCTTTTGATGTGACAATTAATCTATGGAAATTAGCATTAAATAAGGGACACAGAAATGCCTACACTATAATGGTAAGCACACATCATGTATATATAACATTTATATATAATATGAAAATCAAGAGCGTTGTATAGTTGGGTCTAGGGAACCCATTATTACAACACTCCCACTTTCACTAGATATGTCTTTCTAACTAAAATTTTTATATCTCACATTATCAAAATCATTTTTATAATGAGTCGTGAATTTAGCTATTGGGTCAGTCACAATTTAGTCGTGCGGATATTCTGCTTTTTTTGACCTCATATCCTTTAGTAAAACTTCTCAATAGATGGTACCCTTGAGTATATCCCATTTTCCACTATCATAACATGACATCTTGGATAGTAATAACATCATAATTTATATTTTGGTAATAATTTACTTACTAGGAATGATTTCAAGATCTGGAACAAAATTGTTGTGTTTAATTTCTTTATATTTTACTCAGAAGTTGCTACATACTCATTATTTATATGTTTGGCTACCACTAGCTTATATGATCTTGTCTCGCTCATCACCTTAGCACTACTGCCATATCATATCACGTGGATATAAGGAATACTAGTTTTTGTTCCCTTAAAAACAAGTATCATAACTTCACCACACATTATGTACCTATCCATTGTACTTGTTGAAGTAAATTTTGATAGTTTGGAATGATTCACATGCAGTTATCCTAGATATAATTGATATTTTCTTATTATAAAGTATATTATGGAAATATCCATTCTTTTATATATCATGGCATATGTGATTGACCAATCAGATAAGTGTATGGATATCAACTTACCACTTTAATCTCCTCCCTTGTCTCATACATGTCGACCTACAGAGATTCATGCCATCCGACATTAGTAACAATTCCTCTCTTGAATTGTTCCAGCTTTTATTTTTCACTACCATGTCACTACATGTATTATTTAATAAATTAAAGAAACTTGTAGATCTACCTTAGTGTATATTCTTTCCTAGAACATAGGGTTCTACTTTATGTCTATCACTGGAGAATAGATTCTTTTATTCTGGGTTTAACAAACTTTAAGACCATTCTCTATTTTCTATATGTTACTGAACATATCTCACATAGAAACATTGCTGCTTCGACTAACCTCTTGTAGAACATAGAAAATATTCATTCCAAATGAATATTATATAATCCTATTTCTTATTTCAATCCTAAACTAATTTTGGTAACTTAAAACCTTTTTTAACATTCTATGTCATGACCATCCATTTCTAGATGTTTCATATAGATACCTTGCATGATTGTTGGTCATGAGAAGAAATTCTCAATATAATGATCATAGATATTAGATATCACAAGTAAAATTAAAATGGATTTCGGCATACTGACTTGGTATAACCAATCGATCCTTATTGGTACCATTCCTGTACCATCCATATATCATCTCAGGTGAATACCCACCACAATATTAAATTTCAAATCCCATTTTCATTGTGATTCATGGAATCCATTATTAAATTTTAATTGATCTTTCCAATCATCCCTAATATCGATATACTACTTACGTGTAGGAAATATTATTCATAATAAATAATTTATCACTGACCATATTGAATACAAAACCATCACTATGGGTTTTCCCTTCCTACATATTATGTGTATCTAGAACATTATTGTTCCACATGTACTTGTGGAACTAATTTATATTCCAACTACATGTGATTCTTACGAATTGATTAATCCCAAAACAATATAGCTCTCACTATCTCAAGTAGATATGTGCACACTTTTATATAAATATATTCCATCACTAGACTAACACTTTTCAATCTTATGGATTTATTTAATATCCTAAGTAACTGGTAGGATAATTACATCATATGCACTTTTTTTTTCTTGATGCATGTTCTTTTATATCCTAACAAACTTTTTACATACAAACACATGTCCTTATTATATGTTGTATTTTCATCAGATTATATCTCATATGATATTCATTTTGTTATTATAGATGCAATATGCTTTAGGGATATCACCATTATTTTTAAAGAACAACATGAAATATAATGGAAGTTTATTCATGTTGCAACATTGATACTACTTACATCATAACTCTGATGTATAAAATATGCATTTTGGAATTTCTCCATGATAAATTTTTGTGATCAATGTTATCATATAAGACTTTATAATCAATCCTCTTTATTAAAATCAATGTCATGATGTAGGTAAGGTAATGTGGGTTTAATAATTACTCCATGGTACATTATTTTTCAAGATGAATTTTTGGTCAATATATTTTTCAGCATGTCAGCCCAAAGATACTTGTATCTTCTGACCAAGCATATACTTCACTTTAGCAATCATTAATCACATAAGGGAATCTTATGAATTATATATACCTCTTTCTTACTTGTGGAATAGTTCATGCTCTCTAGCTGAACTAATTTAGAAAGCTTTTTGGAATACCATTATTTATAAAGGTTTATTTGTCCAAACTAATGATATTGATAATACCAAAGGTGTTTAACATTGAGAATCTAAATACCAAACATGGTATATTATTGATATCCAAATTTATTTTTACATGACAATGAATTTCCACAAATGGTTATAAAAGTCTTACATTTTATATTCATTGGGTATTGCCTATGATTCATGTATTAATGAACTATTGATTGATTATTCCACACCAAAAACAACATTCATTTTAAAACCTAGAATAATGTATCCTTACATCCAAAGTACACATGAGATAAATTTTTGGGTAATACTCAATAGTATTTTTACTAGAATCATTCACTTGGAAATATAGAAGTCGTGTAATTCTCACCATTGACTTAGGAATCTCCCTTTCATAGCTACTTGGAGAATACACCTTACTTCTTGTAATGTTTTTATACTTACTTGGTTACTATATTTCAATACACATATGTGAAAGTAATTTTTTATTTAATACCAAAGAAGTAAAATCGAAACATTACATTTTGTGTTGATGAATATATCTTAAGAATAAGCAGTTACATTTTTATTCATTTCAGTTTATTTTCTATAAACTTCTATAGAATTATTGCACCTTTTTTGAATAAAATGAATTCCTATTAGTACCTATTTTATTGATTTACCCTGTGAATATTTTTTTAACATTACTTTCCATTGGAATTTTTGCCTTTCCTTTCAATTTGTTCTCCATAATAATTAAATATTAAATTATCTATTATATTCTTATTTTCTTTGTGAACCATTCCCAAATAGGTAATGAATCATTACTAAATACTATATATTTTTCAACCTAAAACTAGATATTATTAAATGGTGAAAATAATATGGGAAAATGATCCATTGAAAGATCATGATACATATTTCAATTTACACATGTCATTGAATTCATCACATTATTCATATATGTTTTTATCTTTCTCCTTGGATATTTCCCAGAGATGAGACTACATGTTATACCATCCATGTCCTGATGTAGTGACTGCAAATAGCATCAAACTGTGATGAAAGCATAATGAAATAACAATCATATTCTTAATACATGAGTCACCTATAATATTTTTTACACCCTTTCTTCATGAAGTATTTTAATATTTTTGGGGACACTAGCCCCTTGAATTTCCTATATCATATTATTTTGCACAAACACATGTACTACTCGTGGAAACTCGTGCTAGGGTTTACATTTACTTTGTCCGTTAATTATTCTAGTATTTATTATGGTAAAAATTTTCATTTTCTACAAAAAAAATTAGCAGATTAGTACTTTTTATCATGATTATAGGTTTAGACATTTTTTATTAATTAAATTATTAATTTTCCCCAACAATTTTATCAAATTTTAAGAACCCTCTGTGTTAGAATTGGATTAGTATATTTCTTGATTATTCTAGTGGAAAGGATCCTTAAACGTCTCCACATAGTCTACATGTTATTGGTTTTCCACTACTCAGAGGGTTCAAGGTAGACATTTGGCTAGCCAACCGCATTAACTCGTGTTTCCTTTATCTGTTGAGTAAGGTCATAGATTCTTTAATCATAACTTTATTTACTCAACACATGCCTCTAAAATCATATCAAGTTAGTTTAGGTAAATCTGTACTAACACATTAGTTAATTTCACCAACAACTCTCATAATAACTCCCCAATAATAAGATGCACCCTCAACTTTGGTATGGAGAGCACCCTAAACACCCAATTTTTTCCAAATTTGAATGATGGAAGGTGGTTTAAGATATAATATTTATTTGAAGGTTTTAATTTTTTTAGGTGATGAAAGAAATCATTTTCTATATTCTAATCATGTTCCATGTGATTGCAATCATGACTAACCATGAAATAGAAAATATCCATCACATTGCATGTTCATTTTATCTTACATAATTTTTTATTATTCTATGTGTTCATGCGTAATCTACACATACAAAAATAAATAAATCATGTAAAAATAAAATGATGATGTGATCATCAACGAGTTCTAATGCTTGATCCATTAATTGAATAATGGATCAACCTAGACCCTAGACTCAAAATCACTACGCCAAAAAATGGAAAGGGAAGCGCTACCCCTTTATCGGGGCTCAAAAAAAGTGCTGATAAAGGGGGCCTTTATCAGCGCTCAAAAAAAGAGCTGATAAAGGGTGGCCTTTATCAGCGCTCAAAATAAGCGCTGATAAAGGGGGCCTTTATCAGTGCTCAAAATAAGTGCTGATAAGGGGGACCCCTTTATGAGTGCTTCTTTTAGTAGCGCTGATAAAGGGGGGATTTATCTGCGCTTTTCCTGAGCGCTGATAAATGTCGACTTTCAAAAAAAAATATTTTTTCATGAAAAATAATATTTTGTTATATAAGTATATTTATATTGATATAAATACAATATATATTTTTTAAATATGTTATAGATACATATAAATAGACTATTACATTTAATATATAAGAAATTTAGTGAAAATGGCTTCAAAATATTTTCAAAAAATATTATTAATCAATACTTTTCTAATTGTTATCGATTAAAAATCATTTAATAACAATTTGAGGACACAAAAAATCAAAAAAATTAATAAAAGATCTAAAATACATTGAAAATGTAACTCAAAATTCTAACGGCCATAACTTTTTATCTGGGTGTCCGTTTGAGCTATACAACATATCAAATCGAAGCCTACAACATGCTCTACGCACTAGTGATTCAGGAAAAGCCTCTATCACATTTTTCGAGCCCAAAAAGGCCCATAAGTCCTCCAAAACTGAGTTTTTAGTCGGGATACCCCGATTTTTTAACATTCAAACAAGTATAACTTTTGATCCAGATGTCTGTTAGGCCTGTACCACATATCATATCAAATATTGTTTCATTTTCATTGATGTGACTAGTTTTGGCGTTTAAACGGAATTCTAGATTATATGTTATGGTCATTTTAACATTTTATAGCTTTTCAAATACACATATATATGTATTTATTCGTAAATATATATATGTGTCTGTGTGTGTGCGGGTGTCTATGTGTGTGTCTGTGTGTTGTATATATATATATGTGTATTTTTTTATTTACTTACTTATAAACACACATCGAAAACATATTTTCTTCATAAATGCATTTAAAAATAATCTTATATGTACATTATATGGCTTTTCAAATACACATATATATATGTATTTATTCATAAATATAAATGTGTTTGTGTGTGTGTGTGTCTCTTTGTGTGTCTGTGTATTGTATATATATATATATATATGTATGTGTGTTGTATATATCTATGGATGTATGCATGTATTTATTTATTTATAAACACACATAAAAAACATATTTTTTCATAAATGTATTTAAAACTAATCTTATATGTATATATTAATATAAAAATAAATATATGTATAAAAATTTATAACTAAAAATATATATATATATATATATATTAATATAATAATTAATATATATATACTAATATATGAATAAATATATTTATATTAATATGAATCTATATCAATATATGAATAAATATAACTATATATATAGATATATCACTAAATATAGAACAAAATGAAATGGAATAGTGGTAAAGGTGTAGCAGCGAAAGGGGGGAGGCCCCGGGTTCGAGTTCGGGTGGAAGCGAAGGGGGTGCGCGCGTATGAGGATGCGCGGTAAGGGCAGCGCGCGAGAGACCTCCTAGCGCTGATAAAGGGGGTGTGAAGCGCTGATAAAAGAACTCCCTCCGTATTATATTTATTTATTTTTTTATTTTATTTTATTTTTAATTTTTTTTGACCTTTATCAGTGCTTTTTTTAGCGCTGATAAAAGAGGCCTTTATCAGCGCTTTTCAGAGCACTGATAAAAGGGACCCCCTTATATTAGCGCTGAGCATTACAGAGATTTTTTAGCGTTGTTAAAGCCATTTTTTAGCACTGATATAGGCCATTTTTGTAGTAGTGAATGTAGTGTTTTTCCATCCAATGCATCCAATTTCTATCTGGTGCATCTCTATAACATGGAGTGAAGTGTTTCAATCCTCATCTCATCATTATACAACAATACTCTCTTGCAGACGAGGGGAACTATAGAGTATAAAATAAAACTCTGAATTTGATGAGCATTCCCTTATACATATAATGACATTGAGTTGATACACAAATCAACTTTTATTTAACTACTTATTACAAACAATGAAATAATTAAATAAATAAATTTAATATACACCAAACATGCATTGGTTAGTCCAAGGGATCATGATTAGTACAATATTCTTCAAGTAACATATTAAAATGCAATTCTGAAAAGAAGTTAAACATGCTTTACGATTTTTTTCGGAGGTAACATTTATTGAATTAAAATTCACTCAAATTTTAATTCAATAATTTTAATTGTTCGGTCCCACTAATTAATTTAATTTTAAAACAAAAAAAATAACTTATTTAATTAATTTAATTTGAAAAAAAAATTACCTAACCCACATAATTAAAGATAATTTTAAATCAAAAAATAATATTTAATTAACGTAATTTAAAACAAAAATTAAATTTATTAATTTTTGACTATTTAAATTATTCGGGCCAGTAAAATCTCAAGCAAGGCCTGTGCAGGTCGACTGAACCCACCTAGGCCCATTCCATGCTTCTAAAACCACTTACAATGGCGTTATGAGTTAGGTAGGTCCACTAAATCCCGTTCTGGGCTTGGCCAACCAGCCAAAAACCTCTTTCGAGGTAAAGAGGACTAGGAATGGACTACATGTCAGCTAGGCGGACCGGGAAGCAGTCAGATCAGATACTGGTTCAGTCGAGGTGGTAATGCAAGCTAGGTCGCGACAGTATGGAACATTGTGATTTGGTCCTAACAGTGAGGTGATCAATTTTTCGTAGGGTTCCGGCCACCAATGGGTGGTTCGGTGAGGTGGTATACTAGTGTGATGGTGAGAGAACACATGGTGGCCCAAGGCGGTGGTCTGTCACCAGTGGCAAGAAGTGGGACTGATCTGGTGCTCGCGGTGCTAAAGAGACATCATATGAGGTAGGCCAGCACAATGGTGGCTGGAACTGGTTCTCGGTGGCCTAAGGGAGGAGGCAGAAGCTGTCCGGAGGGAGAGGTCTCACATGTGGCACGGTTCGTAAGAAATAGTCCATGGGGGAATGGGGAAGCTGTCCGGACTAGGAGATCCATCCAGATCTGAATGCCATCGGCAGTGGTGTTTGGTGAGGATCCAAATGGACGGAGCTTGGTGCCTGGAGGCCACAATAGGTGTTGGCCATGGGCTGAGTAGGAGAATCCTGCAAGAGCATGGGACCACTAATCATCGAAATCTAGATGCTAGCGTAGAGTTCTAATGACACCATCAATGATCTGACGATCACTGCATCACCTTCCTTGTGATGTTAAAGAGAGAGTTGGATATGTGGTCCTTGATCTAGAGCCTCTCTCTCTAGAACATGGGAGAGATATGAATAGAAAGACCACTAATAGTCAGTTGTGGGAGGTTCTCCTCTTCTATATATAGAGTGTTTTTCTAATTACCCATAATTGACTCCCCGACCCCTGAATAATTAACACGCTATAAATGACATATTATGACTAATATACTGATCCATAAATATTATAATCATTTTTCGATAATATAATAAATATATTACATGATAATAATTGAGTTATTAACTCGAATCGTCGTTCATAAAAATATTAAATATACAATGAATATTTTAAACTAATATTCATTGAAATAATATTTTCCATTTATTTATTTTAAAACTTGTAAATACATCTAATAAATAAATTCAATTCCCATTAATATTAACTTGTATAATATAAATTTCTTTATTTCATTGGTGATCTTATCTCCTTAGACAAATCCTGGACCCCAATAGTGGGGGCCCACGATGTCCAATATACATATTCATGTAAATAGTAAAGATTATAGAATTTGTTATTGTGTGTGACCCTCTAAACCGTTATCTCGATAGGATTGAATATTATTCATAGACCAAGAGTGGGATCTAGCATCCCCTCATGACCACTTAAGAGATATATATTGAGACAATAGTGACAACCAAACTATAAGCACACATTGTGTAATATAATCTCTTTGTCTTTAATATTTCATAAAGTATCATGCACACCAATGTCATCAACCTTTTCTTTCTTTAGTATTTGTTGATCTAACTGGTTGGATTTACCCATGACTTTCATGCCCATGGACTTATGAATGTACTACCATCCTAATAAATCAGGCCTAAAATATATAACTTCCCTAACATGGATGCGATTAATCCTTTTTTGACCATTCAACCAATCTCATATCACCAATGGCACACCCAACACAAGCTAACTTGGCACAATTTCATTATGATGGTTTTTCTTTATATCAATGTATGTGGTCAAATGGAACACATTGGTAATGATCAAAATTCAAGAGAACATTACACATTTTCATGTATATGAACATCCAATGACCCCCAAAACATTTGGTGTTCCCATCGACGGGTCATCCCTTATGATATCACTACTAGAGATCATTAAGAGAAAACCTCATGAGAAGAAGTCTCAATACTTATAATCCCATAACACCTGATAATCAAACATCTATTATGTCCAGTCAGTACAATGTACTAGATCATCGTACCTTTGTTTAAGATTAATGTCATAGTATCTCGATGTTGTCATTATAGCCTATGATTTTATATAACCTTATGATATGATAATTAATATATGGTCATCACCATTAAATAGTGGATGCAAAAATGTATACACTATAATATTATGTAAACATCATGTATGTCTAACATTTATATATAATATGATAATCAAAAGCACTACATAGTTGGGTATAGTTCACCCATTATTATAACAGTATACCACTTATATTTTAATTCTTGAGAATTTAATAACCCTTAAGTATATTTTATTGCTTGGATTATTATATTTTCCTTCCTCCTTTATGATTTTACCAGTTTATTAAATTATCATTCTTTATGTGATTTATAGATTATTATCTTTATCAAAGTTACATGAAACCATTTACCTAAAGATACTAAAGCATAATTAGATCACACATTTCCCAAAATGAAATATAATAATAATATCTTGTACCTCATGAGAAGATTTCATGATTTGAATTCACCAAGAATAGTGGAAAAAAGAATGATGCATGAAGGTTGGGAAAGGAACATGAAAAAATCAAAAAAATACAAATGGGTAGCAAGACTCCATGGGGGAAGGTTTTAGATCATCTCAACATGAGATAAATATAACATATCAAATGATGGAAATAAATTTTATTTTAGAATAAAATATACAACTCTTTTAGGTATCTTTAGAACACAATTTGACTTTTTAACATAATTCATCATTAATTTGGTTCCATTTAATTCCCCATTTATTGGATCATTAAAATCAACCATTATCAATTTATTTAAATATATAAATAAAATTAGTGGTTTTAGGTTTTAAATTCAATGATTTTATATTTTATTTCCTATTTATTTCATTATTTTCATTAAAAAGAGAATTCTTTTCCATTATAGAATTTTTTAGAAAACTTGGATTTTTTTCTCAAGGACACAACCAACCTTGGAGATCGACCATGATATGTCACCATATGGATCGACACCATATTAAAAAAAACATGTGAGAAAAATGAGTGACCACCTAGATCAACTACACCACATGGACTGACCATACAACCAATGGATTAATTGTATGAAGTAATGAATGGATTAACCAAATGAAAAAAGGATTGATCACACGACCATGGGTAAACCGTATGAAAACACAAGAGACTTAATAAAGGAAATATTATCCATATGAAAATACTTACAACCACACTGTCCATCAAGTGAAATCATGAAGAAACGATTAAATGCGTGACCAAAATAATTTACAATGGGAATAGACTTGTAATTTGAAAAGTAAAATGACTTTGAGTACCCAATAGACACCTCTAAGATTAAAACAAATAATGGAAGGGATTTAGAAATATGAGATCATATATTAAATAACTATCAAACAATTCTTATCCTTGAGAATTTATAACAAGCCTGAAAGGAATAAGAAGAGGTCTAAACAACCATTCTGTGAGATGCCTATCACGGATATTGCTAGAGCAAGAACATAGTCCCAAATTAGAGGAAGAAAGTTTATAGTCACACAATATTATCAACAAACCTCAAAAACAATCCCAGGGGAGATACCACTCAAACAAGGGAAAGACCAAAAACAATAATTAAATAGTAGAAAAAGAATTATTTCATTAAAAAAAATAATCCCACTCACATTATCTCAATATAAGGGAAACAATAAGTATCTCGAAAAGGAAGATCAATCCTCAATCAACTTGGAATATTGATCTTGAAACGGAGACTCCCGCACATGATCTTCGACATAAAACTTAAAAGGCCTCCTCCTATGATAAAAATGTGACTTATGATTATTATGGTCCTCTTTAATTCTCTTAAGGATCACCTAAACCTTCTCTATTATGCCCTGATCCAATTAAAATCCAAGGACGGATGACTCTCCTACCTTGGTCCAATATAATGCATATCAGAAAGTTTGAACATACAGTGCTTATAATAGTGTCATGCCAATGGTAGAATGATAAATTTTATTGTAATATATCTTCACCAAGGTTAGGTTCTTCAACCATGAGACCCCAAAATTTATAATGCACACACGCATCATATCATGTAAAGTTTATAGTCAGTTCTACATAACTGCCCATCTGCGGATGAAAAGTGGTGTTAAGGTATAAGTGGGAGAGAAAAGTATACTAGATAGCCCTCCAAACCATGGTGGTAAAACAATAATTATGATAAATTATGGTTTTATTGGAACCAAATGAAGCCTCACTACTTCCTCTAGATATTTCCGCAAAAAATACTCCACTGAGATCGCCTCCTTAATCTGTATGAAGTGAGATGACTTCATCAAGTGATCTATAATCATCGATATATCTTCATAACCACCCCAAAATATGGGTTACCTGAGGAATAAGTCCATAAATATTTTTCCAAAATCCATTTGAGAACATCACGAAACTAAAGAAACCCACTTGGAATATAATTCCAAGCCTTCACCCTTTGACAAACCAAACATCAAGAAGAAAACACTACAACTGAATGATTTATACCAGACCATCAGAACTATCTTCTCATAACATGATACATCTTCATTACGCCAAGAAGTACCATTAAGGGATAATTATGTAACTCTTAGATAACCAACTCATGCATCATCAGGGGAAAATAAAACTTCCCCTATTACAACAGCCAATACTAACAATCCCTCTGGGGTATCACTAAAGAAAACTTGATCATGCCAAAATATTGCATCATAATACCCCAACTATGACTCCACCCTTTGTTTCACCAAATAAGACTACACTATCATCTGATAAATTCATCCCCTTCCATAAACTGCACCCATGTCAATGCGCAATACTGCCATCTCTTCCATCATTATCCAAGAGTCCCTAAATCCATTCACATCACCACCATGTGACATGTCAATCACAACATAGACAACAAAATTCCCTTTACTAGGTGTAAATAAAATCTTGAAATCGTAATCTTTCAATAACTCTATCCACCGTTGCTTCATTGAATTCAGGCCACACTAAGGGATGACATACTTGAAAATCTTATGATCCGTGATGACCAAAAAATGTTCACCAAGTAGATAGTGTCTCCACAAATTCAAAGTGAACACCACTATAGTAAGATCTATATCATGTGGGGAATAGTTACATTCATCAGGCTATAACTTCCAGGACCTATAAGAGATAATTTAAGGTTTCTTACATAGAGAAACTTCCATTTGGTGGGCATTAAATTAAAATTTCTTTCAATTTAGATTCTCCTAAATTCCTAGTAAAGGATATTTTACATTAAATTTATTATTAATTTATTAATATATGAATAAAAAATAACATTCCCTAGGATCATTTCTTCAATGAAGTTTTTTATCTTCTTAAAAAAACCATTTCCGGTTACCTTTGATGCATAGTAAGGAATCAAGTATAGAATTTCTCTAGCAGTGATCCACATGTTCACCTTTGATCTCTGAGCAATGTTAATTGATTTCTTGGTTCTAGTGTTTTGAATCAAATTTTTTGAATTTTTAATCATGATCCATCCACGAACCTTCAATCTTGAAGAAGTTCTTCTCATTCTTGAGAGTAAAAGGTGAGGAATTAGATATAGGGAGAGAGAATTTTGTTATACCCAACGATTCTTTATTCTCAATTTTAAATTAACCGTATAAAATAGATATAAAAATATATTTATAGAGTTGGGGTATAGGTTTGAATATTATTTAATTGCACAATCCCCTTAAATAATATAATAATCATTATTAGACCACATTTCATATATTATTCTTGTTTTAAATATTATTATTTTATGGTGTGTACTAACTTGTGAAATGATAAATATTATTTCTTAGCTGACAAATAAAAATTTATCACCAGACACGATCTTGGTCTGATCTATTTCCTCAACAATTATTAAATATCTGAATAAATATTTTATGAAATATTTTATTCATCAATAAATAAAATATCTAATTTATCCCCAAGGCCTTTGAACAAGTAAGGATTTTGGGTCACCCCAAGTCCTTTAGTCCACCTAAAGGAATTTGGGAAACATGAAAAATATAAATGCAACCATATGGAATAAAATGAACAAGGCTCCAGAAGAGGGTTAAAAGAAGGCACACTCACCAGAGAAGAGCTAACTGAATGTGGAAGATTGATAGGGTATGAAATTTCCAATGGTATCAAGCCTATGAAACTCTACACATGACAACTAGCTGACCAAAAATGTGAAGGTGGAGAGATGATATCGCGATATTTTCTATGGAGGGTTAGTTCCTTGTTGTCTTGTTTGGGATGATTTCCTAAGACCTATGTGTCATGTAATGTTTCACTTAAGAATTCAGTCCTTTTAAGGGATCCCATTCATCACTTGAAAGGGAGATTATCAAAAATAAATAAAAAAATGAAGGCCTTCGTTCCATTTAGGTTGTTGCGACTTGATTTTTGGCCCTGTCAGACTTTAGAATATTTCTATGAATAATTCCAAATCTAGGCATGAATATGGTGTGCGATTCCGAGGCCCGGTGTGCCCGGAATTAATTTTATAAAAATATTATGCATTTTTATACTATGAACATGGAGGGGGTGTGATATCTCCTAAACAGTAGCTCAGAATGGGAATATGAGGGCACCGTTGCGTCTGGATGTGATGTTTACCCTAGGTGAGATGTAAACTTTACGGGCTCAGGCCTGTGGTGGAAAGCACCACCAGAGGTGTTTTCGTAAATAAGTGGAAAAGGTTAATTACGAGCATAATCTTGAATAACTTCTGAATAGAGTCTCGGATCGCAAATCCAAGTCTGTCGTTGCGTTCAGAATATCGTGTTTACCCTAAGGGCGACCTTACCTTTGTCTGCATCGGGCATCGGACGGAGGCAAGTCGGGAGCCGTAGATATTTTAAAAATAAATAAATATCTTGTATCTCATCCCCCCCCCTTGGACATATCATGCATATCAGAGGAGTTACTTCTCCTTCTCCTCCCCTTTCGACGGCGAATCGGCGACCGAATCGCGCGATCAAGGTGTCGTCGAGCTCGCATTTCGACGGCGGATGCTTCAGGATCGTGCAGCGGAAGATTTGGAGCGCGGATCGTCGGTGTTTCGCCCGCGAGGTAGGTGGTTTGAGTTTTAAACTCTATGATCCCGTTTTTTTGTTTTTCTTCAATGTTTTGTAAGGTTTGTGTAGTTGGGCTCCCAATCTTTCCGAAACATGTTTTGGATTTGAATTTGGAGCCCCGGGGTGCTCCCGGTGGCTCCCAGAAGTTTTCCAGTGGAAAACCCAGTCTTCCAGCAATGAGGGGTAGAGACCATGATAGAATCCGGCGAGGGCAGAAGCGTGGCAGAATCTGGCAGGCGGCGCGGCGGCGCGGCGGAATCCGGCGGCACGATGGTTTCCTGCGAGGTAGACGGTGGTCCAGCCAGGATTTTCCGGGGGTTCTTTAAACCCCTGTAACTTGCAAACCGGGAGTGCGATTTTCAAGCCGTTTGCGGAGATGTGTTCCTTGCGTCTAGAAGAACCTTTATAACTCACTTTGGGAATTTTGTGAGTTGGTTTTGTGGCCCGGGAGCTTGAAACATCGAATACAATAATATTATTAATTATTATTCAACTTTGGGTCGTTGTATCTTCTACCCGGAGCGTCTGATTGATGTGACGTCAGTGGCATTGAGACCCTGATGATATGACAGGCTTTTCTTGAGGGTTTCCTGGTGTTGGAACCGAGTTTGGGGTGTGGGCCCCATGAGGCCGGGTTTTGACGTTTGCGGAGAAACGCAACTTTCTCACCAGGAGTCTGATTTTGGCGGATGAATAGTCGATCCTGAGTGTTTTTCCGAGAGGATCACATTGGTGCAATCTGTTCGATGAGTTTTAGGATCGAGGCATGGGCCCCACCCGAGTTGGCTTTAGTGAATAGTGTCTTTTTTACCGGGTGTCCATTTTGGACGAACGAGTAGTGGATATCGTGTGTTTTCCCGAAGGGGGCATCGTGGTATGATCCACTTGATGAGTTTTGGGATCATTGTGTGGGCCCCGCACAGTGCTAGCTATGATGAATAGTTCCTTTTTCACCAGTGCTCTTTTTTGGGCAAGTAAGCAGCATATCCTGCGTGTTTTTCTGCATGGAATGTGATGGTGGCCTCGGTATTGGCCTATGAGGTGCACAGTGTAGCATTGTGGCAGGTCGCTCAGGTTAGCAATGTTTGGACCAGCAGTGGTTGAGGGTACTCCCTTGGTTCATTCCTACAAGGGTTTTCACAGCATCACAACCTTATATAGTCCTGTGATCCTCTCAATGAGATGTTTAATCTATTAGAGTTGTGGAATCCCTCAGGTGGGCCAAAGCGGTATCCTCTAGCATCGTTTCCCTAGATCAGGTTCTTGGTATCGTCGTGACCACTTATCCATGAGCGGTGATCCCCTATCTAGCAGGTAAGCCCCGTAGAGTTTGTGGAATCATCGGGCATATGATCCCCTATGTAGTGGGTCGTGCTCAGTAGGGTTCTGACATTGTCGGGTATACAATCCCCTACTCAGCATGAGGATTATGGTAGGGTTGTGGTATTGTTGACTATACAATACCCTACTTAGTGTGTGGTTTCAAAGTGGTTGTGGTATCGTTGGTTATATGATCCCCTACTCAGTGTGTGGTTTGAGTAGGGTTGTGGCATCATCGGTTCAAACCCCTACATCGCGAGTTATACCAGATAGGGTTCTGGTATCGTCGTCACCACCTTTACGCATGCGACGATCCTCTATCTGAGTGACGGGTTCCTGTCGAATGCCAGATTGGGTTGTGGTATCCCTCAAGGGACCCTGGGAGTGATCCTCTATCTCTGAGATCTTTGTATACCGGTGTGGGTTTTGGTATCCACTAGCAGACCCTAGGAGTGATCCTCTATCCAAGGAGGTTATTGGTTTAGCTGTTTCAGCGTGTTTTCCTTAGTGACTATATCCGACGAGCGTGATCTCTCGGGTGAGAGTCTAAGATGTTTGTATGTTACTCGAGGAAGTGTATCTCTTGAACAATAGTCTTCTGGGATGACAGTGATTGTGGAGTGTGCTATCCTGGCTGTGAACCGTTGCTGGTGATGAGGTCGGTACCTCATGTGGCTTTCTGCATGAGCTGAGTATATATGGATTGTTCAAGGTGTATGTTTGGGAATACACCTGAGCTGAGCTGACTAGTTGTGTTTAGCCGAGGATATTCATGAGATGGAGTTTCTCTCTCATTTTGGTTCCCTCTGGATGGTATGAGAGAACTGTTTCCTTCCAGTTGCTCTCTTTTTTTTTGGGTTTTTGGGGTGCCTACTGAGTATGTTTATACTCACCCTATACAGGCTTTTCCTGCACATGTTTGTGTCTTGTGCAGACCACAAGCCTTTTGACGGAGTCCCAAGAGGACCTGGAGCAGTCGGAGCTAAGTGAGAAAGACTGACAGGGGTGTGTACCGGTGCAGTGCAGAGGGAGCTTTCCAGTGGGTGTTTGTGGTAGCGTTCCCCTTCTTCCGACCAGGTTGGATGCACTTTGTAGTTTTCTTTTGGTGGGACTTGTTTTTTCCTTTTTTACTTCTGATGTACTCTGGTTGTGGGATAGTTGTATGCATGCATTTACTTTACAGTTTTATATATCTCTGCACTGTTTCATGGAGTTTTATGTGGGTGTGTGTGTACAGGTACTTTATTCTAATGCCTCCCATGTGTGTGATAGCCTACATGGCGCTAGATTCTATCCCCTGGCCTATTGGAGGCGGGCTTGGGGAGTCGCGGCTCGAGCCCCGTTGGGTCAGGTTGCGATAGAGTGGTATTAAAGAAGGTTCCACCTTTGGGATCTCAGAGCATAACTAGTATAGCTATGAGTTTTTTTTGGGTTACATAGTGTCAGTGTTAGGATATTTCGAGTTCGGATTTCAAGCTAGGGACTCCAGTGTTAATGTGGCGGCCGACGTATACATACACCAGCACTCTGATAACCTGCCTTTCGACTCGGGACATTTGTACACTGGTCATAGGGACATAATGGTACATGCATCATATAGGATTGAGTTTTGGGTTTTTCCTTCTCCTTCTTGAGTTAGCTCTCCATATATACACTTTGACTGTGGTGCGTCTTCAATGTATTTCAGGATGCCTCCACAACGACAGCCAGTGAGGGTTCTGAAGAAAGATTTTGCTGAAGATCTGCCCCGTGTAGAGGCTGTGGACCAGGGCGTAGGTTCTAAGGTTGCACCTCCAGGTGGTCTACAAGTTGAGCCACCACCTGTTGAGCAGCTGGTTGTGTTGGCAGTGCAGGATGAGGTTGCGCACAGGCTGAGTGCGCTGCACGAGTTCCAGAGGAGGCAGTCACCCAATTTTTCTTCCTGGTGAGGACAACCCCAGATCAGATGGTGGTCCTAGCGGCGAGCCTTCTGCATGGTTTGGACGGGATATGGTGGATCCTAGTGATGGAGTCCCATGATGAGGATATGCTCACGTGGGCATAGTTTGAGTGACTCTTCTGGGAGGAGTTCTATCCAGTGACGCTGACGTCAGTGTGGATCTAGGAGCTTCTATAGCTTCGGCAAGAGGGCATGGCTGTGTCGGAGAACTCAGCAAGGTTTATAGACCTTCCATGATACTCTTTGGATATGGTTCGAGACCTGTTCTTTAGGGCTCGGACCTTCGAGCAGGGCCTACGCATGGACAATCGGGCAGGTGTGGTTTCCTTGTCCCTACCCACCTATGCTGGAGTGTTGGAGTGAGATTTGGTGGTGGAGAGCTTTCTGGCTGAGCATATCCCACCTATTAGTGTTGGGAATGCGAGAGAAGAGACGTCAGTATCTGGTAGCCGATGATAGACTCAGGAGTCTGGACATGGCCTACATTTTAGAAGGCGACCCCAGGATGGAGGATCTGAGGCTTAGGGCTCATAGGGCTCGCAGGCCAGTTTTGTTCAGCCGTAGGAGAGGAGGTGTTACGCTTGCGATGGTCTGGGACATCTTGCTAGAGATTGTCTGACCTTTCGTGCTGCTGAGAGGGAGTCGGTTGATGGACAACCTTGGCAGAGGCAGCGTCTCGAGCAAGGAGGTCCACAGGGTGGCGGACGTGGCGACGGAGCCGGTGCAGTAAGAGGATGTGGTATGTGGTACTAGTCGCCACCACCCCCACCCCCAAGTGTTCCAAGCCAAGCTCAAGGAGATGGTGGCTGAGGGCAAGGACAACTGGATGCCCTGGATGCTGTTGACCTAGAGGCTCCATGGATCGATAGAGGTACGCCTTGTGTCCTTTCTACTTTCTGCAGTATTTTGATCCACACTGCTTAGTCGTACTCTTTCCTTTCTGTTTCTTGCTCGAGTTTTGTTCAGGGAGTTATTAAGACCTTGTGTGAGTTTTGTTCAGCATGCTTCGAATGCGTAAAGAAGATGTATCCTTCCCCTGCCGAGATGCATTTTTTGAGATGCGATTAAAACCGTGCGGGCGAGTCAGTGCCGCCCAAAGCGGAAAGTGTTGAGTTGTGGTGGATGAGTCCCTCTAACTTATGTGTTCAGGAATGGGTGTTTGTTGGTGAACTCGCTGGTGTGGGAGACCTAGTTGAGAGTCTAGTCTCTTTCCTTGAGCTTAGTGCTTTTTGGGGACAAAAATTTCTAATGGGGGAGGATGTAGCGACTTGAGTTTTGGCCCTTTCAGACTTTGGAATATTTCTACGAACAATTCCAGAACTAGGCGCGAAGACGGTGTGCGATTCCGCGGCTCGGTGTACCCGAAATTAATTTTATTAAAATGTTAAGTATTTTTATACTATGCACGTGTTGGGGGTGTGATATCTCCTAAACGGTAGCTCATAAGGGGAATCTGAGGGCACGGTTGTGTCTGGAACGTTCCGTTTACCCTAAGCGAGGTGTAAACTTTGTGGGTGTGGGCCTGCGGTGGAAAGCGCCACCATGGTCATTTTTGTAAATAACTAGAAAAGGTTAATTATGATTATTGGCTCGAATAACTTCTAAACAGAGTCTTGTATCGTAAATCCAAGTCCGTCGTCGCGTTCAGAACAACGCGTTTACCCTAAGGGCGGCCTTACCTTTGTCTGCATAGGGCATCAGATGAAGGCGAGTTGGGAGCCAGAGATATTTTTAAAAAAATAAGTATCTTGTATCTCCCCCCCCCCCTTGGATGTATCACGCATAGTAGAGGAGTTCCTCCTCCTTCTCCTCCCCTCCCGACGGCGAATCGGCGGTCGAATCGCGCGATCAAGGTGCCGTCAAGCTCGGATTTCGACGGCGGATGCTTCAGGATTGTGAATAGGAAGATTTGGAGCGCGGATCGTCAGTGTTTCTCTCGTGAGGTAGGCGGTGTGAGTTTTAAAATCATAGATCCTGTTTTGTGTTTTTTTTCTTCAAATTGTTGTAAGGTTTGTGTAGTTCGGGTCCCGAGCTTTCCGAAACATGTTTCGGATATTTATTTGGAGCACTGGGGTGCTCCCGGAAGTTTTTCGATGAAAACCCGGTTTTCCGGTGACGAGGGGCGGCGGCCATGGCGGAATCCGGTGAGGGCGGTAGTGGCGGGGTGGCAGCGTGGCAGAATCCGGCAGGCGAGGCGGTGGTGTGGCGGAATCCGGCGGTGGCGCGGTGGTTTCCGGTGAGGCAGACGGTCATCCGACCAGGTTTTTCCAGGGGTTCTTTAAACACCTGTAACTTGCAAACCGGGAATCCGATTTGTGATCCATTTGTGGCGACGCATTCCTTGTGTCGAGACAGACCTTTTGAACTCACTTTGAGAATTTTTTGAGTCGGTTTTGTGGCCCCGGAGCTTGAAACTTCGAATAAAATAATTATTATTATTATTATTCGACTTCGGGCTGTTGTATCTTCTACCCGGAGCGTCTGATTTTCGTGTCGTTAGTGGCGTTGAGACCCTGATGATATGACGGACTTTTCTTGAGGTTTTCCGGGTGTTGGGACTGAGTTTGGTGTGCGAGCCCCATGAGGCCGCGTTTTGACGTTTGTGGAGAAACACAACTTTCTCACCAGGAGTCTGATTTTGGCAGATGAATAGATGATCCTGAGTGTTTTTCCAGGGGGATCGCATTGGTGCAATCCATTCGATGAGTTTCAGGATCGAGTCATGGGCTCCACCCGAGCTGTCTTTGGTGAATAGTGAATTTTTCACCGGGTGTCCATTTCGGACGAACGAGTAGTGGATCTTGTGTGTTTTACTGAGGGGGTCACTGTGGTATGATCCGCATGATGGGTTTCGGGATCGTTTTGTGGGCCCTGCATGGGGCTAGTTATGGTTAATAGTGACCTTTTCACCGGTGCTCCATTTTGGGAGAATAAACAACCTATCCTGCATGTTTTTCTGTGTGGATCGCAATGGTGGCCTCGGTATCAGCCTTTGAGGTGCACGGTGTAGCGTTGTGGCGGGTCGCTCAGGTTAGCGACGTTTGGACCAATAGTGGTTTAGGGTACTCCCTTGGTTCGTTCCTACGAGGGTTCGCATGACATCGCAATCTTATATAGTCTTGTGATCCTCTCAATAGGATGTTTAATCTATTAGAGTTGCGGCATCCCTCCGGTGGGCCGGAGCGGGATCATCTAGCATCGTTTCCCTAGATCAGGTTCTTGGTATCGATGTGACCACTTATCCATGGGTGGTGATCCCCTATCTAGTAGGTTATCCCTGTATGGTTTGTGGCATCATCGGGCATATGATCCCCTATGTAGTGGGCCGTGCTCAGTAGGGTTGTGGCATCGTCGGGTATACGATCCCCTACTCAGCATGAGGATTATGGTAGGGTTGTGCTATCATTGACTATATGATCCCCTACTCAGTGTGTGGTTTTAGTGGTGTTTTAGTATCCTTGGTTATTTGATCCCTTAATCAATGTGTGGTTTTATTAGGGTTGTGACATCATCGGTTCGTTCCCCTACATCGCGAGTTATACCAGATAGGGGTTCGGTATCGTCGTGACCACCTTTATGCGGGCGATGATCCTCTATCTGAGTGACAGGTTCCTATCGAATGCCAGATCAGGTTGTGGTATACCCCAGGGTACCCTAGGAGTGATTCTCTATCAGTGACATCTTCGTATACCGGTGTGTGTTCTGGTATTCCCTATCAGAACCTAGGAGTGATTCCCTATCCTAAGAGGTTATTGGTTTAGTTGTTTCAGCGTGATTTCCTCAGTGACACTATCTGATGAGTGGGATATCTCAGGTGAGCATCTCATATGTTTGTATGAAACCTGATGAAGTGTATCTCTCGGACAGTTGTCTTCTAGGATGACAGTGATCGTGGAGTGTGCTATCCTAGTTGTGAACCATTGCTGGTGATGAGGTCGGTACATCATGTGGCTTGGTGCGTGAGCTGAGTATATCTGTATTGTTCAAGGTGTATGTATGGGAATACACCTGAGATGAGATGACTAGTTGTGTTTAGCTGAGGATGGTCATGAGATGGAGTTTCTATCTTGTTTGGGTTCCCTCTGGCTTGGATGAGCGGACTTTTTCCTTTCAGTTTCTCTCTTTTGTTTTGGGTTTTTGGGGTGCCTACTAAGTATGTTTATACTCACCCCTACACGGGCTTTTCCCACACATGTTTGTGACTTGTGTAGACCACAGAACTTTCGACGGAGTCCCAGGAGGACCTTGAGCAGGAAGAGCTGAGTGGAAAAGACTGACCGGGGTGTGTACCGGTGCGGTGTCGAGGGAGCTTTCCAGCGGGTTTGTGTGGCAGTGTTCCCCTTCTTCAGAGTAGGTTGGACGTGCTTTGTAGTTTTCTTTTGGGGGGCCCAATTTTTCCCTTTTTTACTTTTTTTTGTACTCTGGTTGTGGGATAGTTGTGTGCATTCATTTACTTTTCAGTCTTATATATCTTTGCATTTTTTCATGGAGGTGTATGTGGGTGCGTGTGTACAGGTATCTTAGGCTAATGCCTCCCATGTGTGTGATAGCCTACTCAGCACTAGACGCCAGCCCTTGGCCTATTGGAGGCGGGCTTGCGGAGTCGTGGCTCGAGCCCCATTAGGTCGGGTCGTGACACAGGTAGATATGAATTCTCACTATGTAATATAATAACTTTATCAAAATATGTCATCAAGAAGGTTCCACATCTATTTCATTAACCTATGTGCCCAATACATAATTCTTTGACTATATGAAATAAACATGCCATTACACCATGGCTATATAATTTAATTTGATGTTTATATTTAAATAAAATGGTCATGATATCAACTTCTATGAATTTGGAATAGACAAATCCTTCCTCATCAAATCCATTAATAACATTTCATTCATGATGCACCCAATGCACCCAACATCCCAAAAACATATTGCATCACAGTTTTGGCCAGTAAATCAAAGTTTGTGAGTAATGAAATTTAATAATGATAATCTTAAATTCTAAGGACCATTACACATTCTTGCGAAGTGGGAAATCATATGACACCAAAACATGAGGAATTCCTATAGGAAAGTCTATTCTCATAATCTCCCATCTTGGATATTACAATGTATGAACTTCATAGTAAGAATCCTCATCCACTCATGTGTACTCATACCTGATAGTCATATTATATGTGTCCTGTCATTGAACATTATCTAACCATATAAAAATGTATAGTAATATAATCAGAGAATTTTAATGTTCTCACCATAGCATGAAACTGGTACGACCTTATCAATGGAACAGATATCCTATGACATTATTACATTAATTTCTTGTAGAATAATTAAAAATATTTAATAATATGCTTTTTTTAATATTCAAATCATCGATTGTACATGTAATCAATGTACAAATAGTAGGTCCTAGGACACCAACTCCAACAAAATTCCACTTGGACTATAGCCAACTACCTGAGACTTTTAGTCTTCTATACCTCACATGGTAATCATGTTTATGATGTGTCAAGGATTTAGTCAAGGATTCTATAATATTGTCTTTAACGGTAATACATCTCACTACACCCTCACCAATCTGATAAAAATACCTCCAGAGATGACACTTACTTAGTATAATCTTCTTCTATCAATGTAACCTATGATCCTTTACAAGATCCACCACTAGAGTTGTAAAGACTTGGAAATTTCAAGGAATTATTTTTATTAAATACCTTGGAATTTTACGAGTCTGTGGCTTCAGACGACACTTGATTCTGAGGCCCGGTGTACCCGGAATCAATTTCCAATGTTTCGCTTGGGTACGTTTAGTAAACGAACGAGCGGGTTTTTCTATCTTTTGAACCGGTGCTCAGAATTGAAATCTAAGGGCACCGATGAACTCACAGTGCCGGTAATTGGTTAAGGGGACCTTTACCGCAGTTGCGTTTTAAGAGGGTTAAGATTTATTATTTGGGGAATTAGTTTTAAATAAATAAAATTGTTGAACAATTTTATTTTGTAACCTTGGAAGTTAAACCCTTCCATGGGAAGTTGTTGGTGGAGCCCACAAAAACCCAACTTCCCATGTTTGGTTATATAAGAGGTGGGGCCCACATGAGCCCCAACCTTTCATCTCCCTTAACCCTCTTTAAACTCCCCAAATAACTCCCTTAAACCCCCCATTAAGCACCCTTGTTTAATTCGGACAACTCTCCCAACATTTATGAGTTCTTCCACCTCCTCTCCCTCTATTTAATTAATTTAAAACACATTTAATTAATGAGGTGGTTTGAATATTTAAATTTGAAATGGATTTTGTTAAATAAAATAATAAGGTCAGTTATTATTTTATTTTGGAAAGGCTTTTGTTGTGTGGGAGATCTTGAGTTTTTGGGGAAGAACACCGACCCTCCGACGAAGAACGGAGACTTCTTCGATGAAGAACGCAGGTTCCACAAAGATCGACGATGCGCTTCCTTTTCTTCCTCCGCATCAAGGGAGGAAATATAATCACAGGGAACTCGCCAACGATGATGGTTCATTACCGACGTTGACGGAGCGACAACGCTTTCCACATCTACGATGAATGAACCATATTTGAGGTAGGGGTTAAGTTCAATTTTAATGGATTAAAATTGTGCCTCGGTTCACTGTTGTATAATATTGTTTGTCTCAGTCTATTGATATCACTTAAATTGAATGGAGAGGGCCAAGAAAACACTGCCCTACGACCCTCCGTTTGATCTTGTTTATTGATGGAATTGGCGATCAGAGGCGGAACATGGAAGAGGTCGGCGGCGCAAGGACCTCTGTCGCACACACTAAGAAAAGTTGCGGCCAAGCGTAGGCCGCGGCGGAGGAAGCTGACGTCATCGCACCGACTGTGCAGCGGAAACCATGACCTGCTTTGTGGGCCGCTTCGGCGGAAGGACCGGCCGGCCCGTCGGCCGGCTGGGCGAAGGGGAGTCACGGCGCCAGTAGGGCGCCACGCCGGAAGAGCCGGGGCCTGCAGTTTGGGCCGCTTGCACCAGAAGGCCTGCCGGCCTAGCTGACTAGTTTGGGAAGGGTGGCGCCGCTTGGCGTCGCCGGTTTGGATAGCCGAGGGGCCTCGCCCCACCGGGTTGGGTTGCGCCCCTTTGGGTCGGGCCGCGCCACTTCGGGCCGTGCTGCACCACTTCAGGCCAGGCCGCACCCCTCAGGCCAAGTCGTGTGACTCACCGGGCCGGTCCGAACTCTTTTTCTGGGTCGAACCTGCCAAAACCCAGACGACCCGACCCAGCAGCCCATCGGGCCCAACGGAACGAGCCCTTTTTCACTTAAACATGAATTTCGTAAAGACCGCGCGCCCGATCGATGCGCTGTCTATGGCACTAGGACCCTTGTGATGAGGAGGTCCTTTAGTGTTACTCTTAGTGAGTTTTGGATGACTTTGGAAAATGGCCGGGTTTGGAAAGAGCGTAATTCCAACCGGTCCCTCAGAGCAGAAATGCTTATAACTTGAGGAAGGTATGTCTGATTGACGTGTCATCAACTATGTTGGATTCCACTTGATGAGACAGTTCTTTTGACATAATTCACCTAGTGTTTGGACACAGTTGGAGTATGGACGAGTTGGATTGTACCCAAAATCTAATCGGGCCCCTAGAACGGAAATGCTAATATTTCACAGACCGGGTGTCCGATTGACGCACCGTATGTTGTGTTGAGACCCCTGTAACGAGTCCGTCCTTTGAGATACTTCCACGTGAGATTTTGTGACACTTGGAAGTATCGACTAGTAGCTCGTGGAGCGGATCCTCCCGGAGATGAGCATACGGAGTACAATGACCTTGTAGCTGGTTGAGACCTGATGACTGCTTGTCCGATTCAATTTGGAGTGACTTGAATAGCCTAGTGGGGAGCACTACATACTTAGGTGGCAGACCCATGGCAGAGGAGCACTACTTTGTGAGGTGGCAGACCCGCGGTACTCGACAGGAGGAGTACCTCTGTAGGCTATGAGGGGGGGTCACTACTTTGTGAGGTGGCAGACCCATGGCGGAAGAGCACTACTTTGTGAGGTGGAAGACCTGAGGTACTCGATAGGAAGAGTACCTCAGCATTCTAAGGATAGTTAGTGGTACCTCGGAGTCGTGACCGGACTACTACGCTCAATAGAGGAGGAGTTCTCCAGTAGCCGTGTTTTCGTCGTCGTGAATAAAAATCCTGGTTTGAGTCGAATAAAAAACCATTGTGTTTCCTTCATGATTGAGATGGGTTACTTGATAACATAGGTAAATGTATGGGAATATACCTAAGTAAGGGTTATCTATTGAGATCTTTCTTGGTGGTTATCCTTGTTGGATTTAGTGAGACCTTGAGGGTCTCGGGGTCCCTACTGAGTATCGTTATACTCACCCCTGCACGGGCTATTCTCACACCTCGTTGTGTTGGATGCAGACAACGGACAACGCTAACGAAGGCCAAGTGTACGAGGACTGGACGAAACCTGGGGGTAGACCTCACGATGAGTCGGTACCCGGAGGTGGACCTCACGACGAGTCGGTACCCAGAGGAGGTTGACAGACTAGGGCGCTGAAGAGGCTATCTGTACCAACCCTTCAGGTAGGATCCGTGGGGGACAATTTATGAGTTGCGCTATCTGTACCTACCCCTTAGGTAGGATCCATGGTTGATGATCCATGAGCTACTTGTCACCATCCAGTTGTTTTTTCTTTTTTCCTTGTACTTTATAGTTGGGCTTGTATTTCCGGCCCATTTACTTTCAACACTACTTTTGTTTTTAGTTTTACTTAGTTTTTGCTTCCGCTTGTACTCTGGTTGGATGGTTTTACATTTTATAAAGGAAATGCCTTCCCAGTTATAGGGATTTATTTCTTTGGTGCTAGTCGCCAGCCCCTGGCCTATGGAAGGCAAGCTTGGCGTAGTCACGGCACGAGCCTTGAGGACGAGTCGTGACAAATTGGTATAAAAGGAGTCGGTTCTACTGCAAAACATAGGACTCTGATATTTTCTTTCTGTGAAGAAATAGTGTTAAGGGTACTAAGTGTGGTTTTCAGTTCAGGGAGTGCAGTGTTGGTGCGGCGACCGACGTATCCATACACTAGGACCCTGACTACTGATTTCCGTCTCAGTGCAAGAAAACACTGATTGCGTGTATGTTTTCAAAAGTTTTCATTAAGTCAGCTCAAACCCAGTCAGCTCACCAGGTATAGTCTTTTGACCATGTCACATCTGTTCAGGATGCCTCCACGCAGATAGTCAGTTGGAGTTCCGAGAGAGTACCTGATGACGGTCCACCGAGCGATGAGGCTCCGGTGCAAGACCCTCTTACTATGTTGGCACCTTCGGGTGGTGTACCAGCAGCACCACCACCTGTTGGGCAGAAGATGCCACCAGCCATACTAGCGGGCAGTGCATCCTAACAGGGTTCATTGCATGAGTTCCAACAGCAGAGGCCTTCGAGGTTACGAGGCGAGACAGATTCCCAGGCAGCACTGGATTGGATGGAGGCGATTGCTAGAGTTCTACACCTCGTTTAGACTCTAGTAGAACAGATGGTGATCATAGCTACTAGTTTTTTCCAGTGAGTGACCATGAGGTTAGTTCACATAGTGATGAGGCTTTGGTATGTAGACTAATGCCTGAGATAGTACCTTCGGGTAGTGTTCCAGCTACATCATTACTTGTTGGTCAGCAGTTTCAACCAGCGATACCGGTAGATGATACTTGTATGCTTAATGCCTTTCATGTGTTTCAGAATCAGATACCCCTCAGGTTCCGAGGTGAGCCTGAATCACAGGTGGCTAAGGACTATCTTGGGGAGGTGGCTAATAGTTTTCTAGATCTTATACAGCATCGGCAGGACGACATGTCGGTAGTTGAGTATTCATCGAGGCATACCGACCATTCCTGGTACTCGATTAATACTATGCGATCAGTGCTTCAGGGATTTGACTTCTGAGCGAGGTTTATTTAATAACAACCGAGAAAAAACTTTTTATATATGCATTCGTAATCATGTTAGGGTGCTAGAGAGAACCTTTGTGGTTGAATGTTTTTGGGATGATTGGATACAGCCAGTGAATGTTAGCACTGGGAAAGCTGGAAACAGGTGCCAGTCTCAGAGACATGGGCATGCAAGAAGTTTCGGGAAGAGGAAGTGTTAAGTACAGATGAATCTTCAGATTAGTAGATGTGGAAGAAGAGCAAGGAGAGAAACATGAGGTGGTATACATTTCGACATGTTGCAAACACCCGCCTTTGTTGTCGCCGCCAGGTTCAGGGAGCTGGAGGGAAGGAGAAGAGAGTAACTGCATGCGGTCAAGGAGTGTGACACGAGGGCTCTATGAATGATTCAAGGTACGGTCTATGTCTACTACTAGCTGCAGTAACAATAGACCTTGATAAGAAACATTTTTTCCTTCCATGAATCTTGTCCCAGACCTAGAGTTTCTGGTTAATCCGTTGACTTGATCCTCACATCTGGACAAGCCTTTGGGAGGAGACTCAATAATCACGCTTACGCTGACGGTATGATTTGGCCCTTGAGGTGAGAGTTTCGGTTGGAACATCTTGGTGGTAGCATCGAGGCCTTACGACGTTAGTTTGGGTATGGACTGGGAAACCACAGTTCATACCTAGATTGACTGTATTAGGCAAAAAGGATGTGGGTTATCTACAACATTGGGATGGGGTTTTCCATTGGTCGGCGAAAAGGGAAACCCAAGTATCATAAGATAAACTCATGCATAGGAGGGTGCAGCCGATCACTCTTGAGTCAGCCAACCTTACCCTTGTGGTAGTAGAAGTTTTGAATTTTTATTTCCAAACAAGAAACAGAGGCCTCTAGAGTTCGAGGATGGAGACCACGTCTCTATACGGGTCTCACCTCGACGAGGTCTATGGAGATGTGGCCGAGGTGGAAAGTTATCTCTGAGGTTCAACGGACCTTTCTAGGTCCTCAACAGGGTAGGCGAGGTGGCTTACTACTTGGCCTTTCCACCTCAGTTTCACCGGGTGCACAACATCATCCATGTATCTCAGCTGAGGAGATGTGTGCACGACCTATCCGTCATCATCGACAACTGAGAGCTAGACATCGATGATGGGGCGACTTTCATGGGGTTCCAGTATAGGTTGAGGATCGACAGGAATGGGTCCTACGGGGATGGTCGAATCCTTTTGTGCCCTTTCACTAGAAGCACATGAAACCTCCAGGAGAGCACATTAGAGAAGGAGGCTTAGATGCATGCTCAGTACCCTCTTTTGTTTTCCTAGTTTATTTTATAGCTTTACGGGGACGTAAATCCCTGAGGTGGAAGTAATGTAAAGACACGGAATTTTTGAGGAATTTTTTTTCTTAAATATCTTGGAATTTTATGATTATGTGGCTTCTGACAACACTTGATTCTGAGGCCCGGTGTGCCCGGAATCAATTTCTGAAGTTTAGCTCGGGTATGTTCAGTAAACGAACGAGCGGGTTTTTCTATCCTTTGAACCAGTGCTCGGAATTGAAATTTGAGGGCACCAATGAACTCGTAGCACTGGTAATTTCTTAAGGGGTTCTTTATCACAGTTGTGTTTTATGCGGGTTGAGATTTATTATTTGGGGAATTAGTTTTAAATAAATAAAATTGTTGAACAATTTTATTTTGTAACCTTAGAAGTTAAACCCTTCCATGGGAAGTTGTTTGTGGAGCCCACAACCACCCAACTTCCCATGTGTGGTTATATGAGTGGTGGGTCAAACAACGATCCCCAACCTTTCATCTCTCGTAACCCTCTTGAAACTCCCCAAATAACTCCCTTAAACCCCCCCCCCCCATTAAACACCCTTGTTTACTGTTGACAACTCTCCCAACATTTATGAGTTCTTCCACCTCCTATCCATCTCTTTAATTAATTTCCAACACATTTAATTAATGTGATGGTTTGAATGTTTAAATTTGAAATGGATTTTGTTAAATAAAATAATAAGGTAGCTCATTATTTTATTTTGGGGAAGGATTTTGTTGTGTGGGAACTCTTGAGTTTTTGGGGAAAAACACCTACCCTCCAATGAAGAATGGAGACTTCTTCGACAAAGAATGCCAGTTCTAAAAAGATCGAAAATGCGCTTCCTTTTCTTCCTCCGCATCAAGGGAGGAAATATAATCATGGGGAACTCGCCAACGATGACAGTTCTTTCCCGATGTTGATGGAGAGACAATGCTTTCCGCATATACGATGAACGAACCATATTCTAGGTAGGGGATAAGTTCAATTTTAATGGATTAAAATTGTGCCTCGGTTCGTTGTTTTATAATCTTGTTTCTCTCAGTCTATTGATATCTCTTAATGCGGAGGGCGCAGGCCAAAAAACACGGCCCAACGACCCTCCGTTTGATCTTTTTTATTGATGTAATTAGAAATTGGAGGTGGAACACAGAAGAGGACGGTGGCACAAGCGCCGTCATCGCACACGCTAAGAAAAACTGAGGCCAAGCGTAGGCCGCGGTGGAGGAAGCTGGCGCCGTCACGCCAGCTGTTCAGCAGGAACCGCGCCCCACTTTGCGGGCCGCTTCTACGGAAGGATGGGTCGGCCCGTCGATCGGCCGGGCGAAGGGGAGCCATGATTCCAGGAGAGCTCCACATTGGAAAATCGGCCGACCCATTGTCCGGCTAGGCGGAGCAAATCCACGACGCTAGGAGGGCGCCGTGCCGGAAGAGCCGCAGCCCGCCGTACGGGCCGCTTGCTTCAGAAGGCCGGCCAGCCTAGCCAGCCAGTTTGGGAAGGGCGGCATCGCCGGTTCATACAGAAGAGGGGTCGCACCCCTCAGACAGCTCGGCTAGCTGGCCGAGCCAACCAAGTGGTGTGCCCATCCGGGTTGCGCCCTGCCGAGCCGCGCCAGGCCGGGACGAGCCGGGCCGCGCCGGGCCGGGCCGGGCCACGCCCCGCCGGGCTGCGCCGCGCCACTTCGGGCCAGGCCGCGCCCCTCTGGCTAGGCCGTGAGACTCACCGGGACGGTCCGACCCCTTTTGTCGGGTCGGAACCGCCAAAATCGAGATGACCCGACCCGTCAGCCCATCGGGCATAACGGACCGAGCCCTTTTTCACTTGAACGTGAATTTCTTAAAGACCGTGCATCCGATCGACGTAATTTCTATGGCACTAGGACCCTTGAGATGAGGAGGTCATTTTTCGTTACTCTTATTGAGTTTTAGATGACTTTGGAAAATATATGGGTTTGGAACGAGCGTAATTCCAAACGGGCCCTCGGAGCGGAAACACTTATAACTTGAGGACCAGACGTCCGATTGACGTGCTGTCGACTTCGTGGGATTCTTCTTGATGAGACAGTTCTTTTGGAATACTTCAACTAAGTTTTGGACATAGTTGGAGTATGGTCGGGTTGGATTGTACCCAAAATCCAACCGGGCCCCTAGAATGGAAATGCTAATAACTCACAGACCGGGTGTCCGATTGACGCATCGTCTATTGCGTTGAGAACCCTATGACGAGGCAGTCCTTTTACATACTTCCATGTGAGATTTCGTGACACTTTGAAGTATCGACTAGTAGCTCGTGGAGCGGATCCTCTCGGAGACGATCATACGGAGTACGGTGACCTTGTAGCTGGTTGAGACCTGATGACTGCTTGTACGATTCGATTCGGAGTGACTTGAATAGCCCATTGGGGAGAAATACTTTGTGAGGTGGCAGACCCAGGGTGGAGGAGCACTACATTGTGAGGTGGAAGACCTTCGGTACTCGACAGGAGGAGTACCTCTGTAGGCTATGAGGGGGGAGCAATACTTTGTGAGGTGGCAGACCCATGGCGGAGGAGCACTACTTTGTGAGGTGGCAGACCCACGGTAATCGATAGAAGGAGTACCTCAGTAGTCTAAGGTTTTTGAGTGGCACCTTGGAGTCGTGACAAGACTACTGCGCTTGATAGAGGAGGAGTTCTCCAGCAGCCGTGTTTTCATCGTCGTGAATAAAAATCCTGGTTTGAGCTGAGTCAAAGACCTTTGTGTTTTCCTCATGATTGAGATTGGTTACATGATAACTTAGTTAAATGTATGGGAATATACCTATGTAAGGGTTATCTATTGAGAACCGTCTTTGTGGTTATCCTTGTTGTATTTAGTGAGACCTTGAGGGTCTCGGGGTCCCTACTGAGTATCGTTATACTCACCCTTTCACGGGCTATGCCCGCACCTTGTTGTGTTGGATGCAGACGACGGACAACGTTGATGGAGGCCGAGTGTACGAGGACTGGACAGCACCTGGGGGTGAACATCACGACGAGTCAATACCTGGAGGTGGACCTCACGACGAGTCGGTACCCGGAGGAGGTTGATGGACGAGGGCACTAAAGAGGCTATCTGTACCTACCCTTCAGGTAGGATCCGTGGGGGACGATTTAGGATCTGCGCTATCTGTACCTACCCCTCAAGTAGGATCCGTGGTGGACGATCCATGAGCTTCTTGTCACCATCCAGCTGTTTTGTCTTTTTCATTTTACTTTACAGTTGGGCTTGTATTTCCGGCCCCTTTACTTTCAGCACTACTTTTCTTTTCAGTTTTAACTAGTTTTTTCTTCCGCTTGTACTCTGGTTGAATTTTTTTATGTTTTATAAAGGCAATGCCTTCCCAGTTATATGGATTTATGCCTTTGGTGCAAGTCACCAGCCCCTGGCCTATGGAAGGCAGGTTTGGGGTAGTCACAGCACGGGCCCCGAGGATGGGTCGTGACATGAGTATTATCATAGTAGAGTATGATAGGAACTTTACTTATAGGTACCATTTCATGATCTTGGATGTTGTTTTATATCCATACTACTTATTTATATTCCATAAAATCTAAAATATATTGAGAATCTACTATAAAATCAAAAAACACAACCTACATTGAGATCTTCTATCTCACAACACCTCCATTTAAAGAGAATAAGTATCCCATTTGTGATTTCATATCATCTTGATCTATTTGGAAACTAGAATCTACATACCCTGTGATGAATACTTCCTCATCTCCTCTATAGACTAAGATCATATCCTTAGTACACCTCATATACATAAGGATGTTCATTACTTACATTCAATGGAAGTCACACGATTTAGCATGAAATTTTCTTACCAGACTCAATGCAAAGGCACCATCTAGATAAGTACATAACATTGAATACATGATTGATCCAATTGTAAATGCATATAGAATTATTTCTAGTATTTTTCTTTACTCATGTGTCTGAGGAAACATTTTATTGGAAACATGAATTCCACATGACATTGGAATAAATCCACTCATGGATTGTTCCCCAATGAATCCATTTAGTATAATGTCAATATATATACATTAACATAGGTTGAATAGTATATTGGATCTATCCTGAGAGATCATGATCCCATGAATTCAGGTCACCTCACCTATGTACTTCATGGAGAAGTATTTATTCATACAGTCTTTAACAAATAGTAAGACTAGAATCTCCTTTCCAATAAGTCATATGTTATTATAAAAATGACCTCACTACCACTAAACCACTTATAGACACAAGGATCACATTAATTATTTTTTTAAAAAAAATATATTATGGAATTATCAAAATTAATTTTCAATGAACTGGATTCCTTATTTAAATCATAAATGGATATTTGGAAATTAAAAACATTGTTGGAATCCATTAGCATCACAACCTCTTTAGGTTGTGTCATATAAACATATTCATGAAGGTTCCCGTTAAGGAAGGATATTTTTTACATCAATTTTTTAATTCTCATTGTTATAATTGTCTGTAATGGAATGTAAATTTTTTATTTATTTCAATATTTCTATTGGTGAAAATGCTTAGCCATAGTCAATTCCATGATGCTATTTAAACCCTTTTGCAGTTAGTTGAACCTTATATGTTCTAAATTTCCCATCCATGTCAATTTTATTCTTGAAAACACATTTAAAACTAAAGGGATTTACATCCACAATAAAATCAATAAAAATATAGACTTGGTTTTGGTACATGGAATCCATCTCAGAAATCATGGATTATTTCTACATACAAATATCATTGCCACTTATTGCTTCCTTGAAGGTTAAATGATCATTATTATCAAATAATAACGATTCACTATATTCTGTGACTAAAAACATATTTTTATACTTATATAACCTCTATTTTACTCCAATCCAGTACTTATGTCTCTGTAATATCTTCATATTCCATTAGGCCTTGTGGGATATGTTCTCGTTCCAACTCCTATATACCTTGATCCTTGACTTCATCATAGTATATCTCACTCCCACAATCTATTTTAGATATTTTCTCACTATAATGTAATATGGAATGTTTTTCCACTACTAACCTTTTGTATGAGGGGTCTTATATGTAATATATCCTTGTTTCCTTGGGGAATCCAATATAGGAAGACTTTGTGCCTCGGGGGGCATGTTTGTTATCTGAAGAGGCCTTAAAAAAAATTTGTAACCCCACACATGATAGTATGAAACATAGGTTTCTTTCCAATTCATAATTGGTATAGTATACCATCTACCTATTTAGTTGGAACTTTCTTTACTATTTTTGGTTCTATTTGTAACATTTATCCCTAAAAGGAAAATGGAATACTCACATGACTCACCATTGATATCACGATATCCTCTAAGGTTTGGTTCTTCATTTTTCTTACGCTATCCCACTGAGGTGGATAAGATATAATGGGTTGGTATACAATCCCAAACTTCCATGAACAATCAATGAGGTATAGATTAAGATATTCTACACCATGATTTGAGTTTTGTTTCTTAATATTCTTATAATGTTGCTTCTCCACATCATTATTGTATTCTCTGAATATCTCAAAGGAGTCAAACTTATACCTCATCAAGTAGAAATATCAATATATTCTATGATCGTCATTAAAAGTTATAAATTATGAGTACCCATCCATTTCATCAACAATAAATAGTACATACATATCAATATGAACTAATTGAAGAATTTCTTGGGCCCTTTCACCATTTCCACTAAATGATGATTTGTTTATTTTTCCTTATAAGCATGAATGACATACACCAAGTGGTTTTAGTTCAAAAGAATATAAATATCCATATTGATATATTGTATTAAAATTATTTTCATTTACATGACCTAGTCGATGATGCCAATGTTGGGTGTGGTATGACTCATGTTAAATACATTAATTCCCATTACTTGGTGTGTGTAATCAAACATATAATGTTCATTATTTAAATGTGTCTTACCATAAAAAAATATATATTATATAATAAGAAACATTTATTACCAATGTTGAAAATGAATCCGTCTATATCAAGTCAAGATACATAAATAATGTTTGTGATAATACAAGGTACAAAATAAAAATATTTCAAATCCAAGTTAAATATTTTTGGAAACATGAGGTAGTATTCCTAGATAGTCACAACAGAAAGTTTGGATCTATTTTTGGCTTATAGATCTACCTCCACTCAATCATTAATTCTAAATATACTTGTAACTCTATTTGAATAAATATGTGAGCATGAAAAGAAATATCTTATACCCAATTTATTAAAAAAAATAAATTTTACTTGATAAAAAATGCACCTACATATACTCCTTCCATATTTTTTTTCTGGTAGTTTTTATTCCAATGGCCCTTATTTCCACATGAAAAAAGTGAATCGTGTACCCTTAATTTCCCCTTAATCTTACTCTTCTTGGAATGGCATGAAGAAAAATTAGTATTAGATCTCTTCCCTTTCCCTTTCCATTTGTTCACCATATGTACGAAAGTGTTTTCATGCTTCTTCTTCTTATCTACTTGTTGAATAAGAGTGAGTAGATCTGGAAGAGACTTATCAATTTTGTTTATATAAATATTTACAAAAAATATGGAGAATATTTGAGGGAGTGATAAAATAATGAGATCAATGCATAGCTCATCAGGGAATTTGAACCCTAGAAACTCTATGTGAAGCCCTAGCCCGACTCATTCAATAATATTAGCCAAACCGGTGTCTAGATGGAATCAAATATTCCTCCCCATATTCTAGAGGCTACTGACCAGCAATGAGCATCTGTAAGAGAATGGTGGGGAGACTATACCCTCATGATCAGAGTGTGGAACATCGGTGTAATAATATAAATAAAGAGAAAACATAAGAAACAATATAATAAATTAACTGCAGAAGCATGAGTATCTAGATATAATAAACATATTGAATCATAACCCATATCAGATACAAAATGTTGTCACATTTTAATGTTATAAAAATAAAAATACATGGGAGTATAGTTGAAGTCATATATAACATGCTAGAAAAAAATGATGAAAAATACTAAAATACATCTCTAATATAATCATGATCATAGGATTGGTCCCCAACTCCCATACTCCATCCTAGTGGTAGAAAATCAAACATCCAAAAATGAACACTTACTTTTGTCCCTACCTACATCACCAATGTTTGTTCGGGTACCATAGGTAGCCCGAACAAGGAGTGAGATATACTCAGTAGTCCAAAAATAATAGTTTATAGAACTATCAAATCTGTGTATATAAAATGAGCATAGTGTAGTTAATTTTCAAAGTATAATAACAAATAATTATAGAGGCACCCTGATCTTGTTTAAGGAATTCCATAAGAAGGAACACATGTATCACTCTTAGAGTATAACAATAACTAATCAATGTAGGAGTCCAACTAGGGAATCCCATAAGAACCCAAGTATCACTTTCAATGTGGAATAAATATATAACCCTATGATCCCATCTATGGTATACCAGATAGAGAATATAGTGAACCAGGATAAACATACCTGGATATTACATCCATTTAAATGAATATTTAGTACATTAAAAAAATACATGCTAGAGGACCATAATAATTTAGTGTATTTGTAATCCTTGAAACAAAATCATCTATCCTAGTAAAAGATCTTCAATATATCCTATATATATCTCCACCTTCAGTACTTCTACCTATAAAAATTCTTCATAACCTGGAGAAAGGAAACAGAAGAAAAGTGTGGGCATAAATACTCAGTAAGGGTTAACAAGGGAGACATATAAGGATAAACATGAACATATTAGTATTATGACATGATATTAACATTAAAATATCATACACTACCTATCAAAGGTCATAAACATGAGTTATGGGATAAATCTTGGCATCTCATAAGACATGAATCATAATGAAATAAGCATCATGAACCATGAAATTGTAAATAATGAACAAGACATTGGATTTTTGGAGTACATATATGAATATAAACTTTTATGTCAGGGCTACCTACAAAAACCTTTATAATATTTTAGTCTTGGGCTATGACTTGTGTACCTACTTTAGGCTTGGGCTTGTAACACATGTACTGACCATATTTTAGGATTAGGAAACAACCCATGTAACTTCTTGTTTTTGGGATTGGGCTATAACCTGTGTACCCTCTTTATTTTAGGCTTGGTAAACAAACTATGTAACTAATTGTTTTTGGTATTGGGATACTACCTGTGTACCCTCTTTCATTTTGGTTTGGGCTACATCCCATACACCCTCTTTCTTTTCTGACATGGGTTACAACCCATACACTCTATTTCTTTTTGGGCTTGGGCTACAACTCGTAAAACCTTTTAGATCATATAAAACATACCATTACCCTATTAATTGGAGGGAGATATATGTATCACCCAACTCATAGTAAACTAATTCACACATGTTCCACAATATAATAAAACATTCATCATATCATTACCCATAAAAAAATATAGGTCTTTAAAAATAAAATCATAGCCCATAAAATGAAATGGGTATCATAAAAATTTCTTCACATCATAACCTATTGGAAACAGATAGGATTCATAACCATTCCATCAAAGAATAACTCGTGAAATAGAAACATATTTCATAAACATATTACCCATGAATGAGAAATAGGTTTCATAAAGACCATGAAATTAAGTGTGACCCATTCATAGAAAGGATATGAATGGAACCTTTAAGGAATTTCCAAAAATGTAATGAGTAACATAAATTGATTTCATATTATATTTTAAATAGTTTTGAAATATCTTTCAAAAACATTTCTTGAGGAAAACATTCAATCTTCTTTGAAAAAATCTTATTAATACATAAAACCATTTAAAAATCATTTTCTCAAAAAATACCTTGAAAACATATAAAGAAGACTTAAAACAATTTTCAAAACCCTTTTAATTGAAGATTAATTTTAAAACAATTTCATAAATATTAACTTTTTATAAAGGAAATGGAATCTTTAAAGGAATGATTGTGGGTAAATCTGTACATGTCGTACAAAGTAAAAAAGAACATTCCTTTTGAACGGTAAAAAGGTTAGAAAGAAATCCTTGTTCAGAAATAAACAAAAATATTCCCTTAATATATATTTTTAAAAGAAGAAAATGGTAAAAATATATTTAAATTCTTATTGTATAATGTAATAATATTCTTGGAAACCCTTTTTAAAAAACAATTAATTCTGACTGAAACAAGGGTAAAGTAGGGCTTTCCTAAAAACACATTCTTAACAATATTATGTACCATAGATTAGAATACGGTAATAATACCTGAGTATTTCATGATGTAATAGATGATAATTAAACTCATGAATATGAATGAGTGATGTATTATAATATTTCATCAAGGGAAGTAATAATATAAACAATCTCAGAAAGTAATGAGATTGTTTCAATAAATTCTTATAACTTAGTAACTTGGGGTCATACTATCCACTTAAAAAAAGAAAATTATATGAATCATAATATGTCATGAAATTAATTATATTCGTTATATAACAAGTAAAATGGAATTATATACACATCGATGAATAATTTAGGTTTATATAAAAATATGAATCTCAAAGAAGGCAAATTGTGAAAAACCTGTTTTACCGATTTGGAAACTTTTGAAAGCCAAACCCCATCAAAGAAGGATCATAAAATTGGAATGTGAATAACCAAAATTTTAGGAAAATTATACATATAATACAATCATGTTCAGTACATAAATCAAACAAAAGTAAATCGTGGCAAACATAGCTTGTATCTCACAAAATTTCGGAGTGAGATGAAATCCCCTTACCTTGTGTCTTAACTCCCTCTATATGTGTACAATATTCTTCTATAATAAATATATATTTATTATACATATTTTACAGAATAATATTATTATAAATAATACCATATAATGTTTTATTATGACCATATATTACCCACCTTTTAACGGTCCTATGTTAAAGTTTCACTTTTGGTAAAATTCATTGATTTCTTCGCATGTGTCTCAATTAGTTATATCATTGGTATTTATACTTATTTCATGATTCAAAAATGTAAACCATGATATAAATATCATTTATATACATTATATTGGTATTATAATAGTCTATATAATACAATATTATGAAATTAAATACATTATTCATGGAATGGTATGTTGTACGTACGCATGAACGTTGTTTCCATTTTTATTGTCGCATTAAAAGGAAGTATGTAAATGAAATATATATATATATATATATATATATATAATTATTCCATTAGAATTATTATTTCATTTATAACATATAATTTCATAAAACCCATCCTTAATACATTCAATGTGGTTTTTGAATGAATCACATCGTTTTGAGGGGGCAGTAGTCCACCCCTCCTCAAACGAGATTATCATATTAACACCAAATGGAATGTAAATAGATGTGTTTTTTAAAATGGATATAGAATTTTGAATACATATTAAATATAATATATTACATATATAGAAATAGTTTCCATCAAATTTCTCCCATGATTGGTGGTAAAGTAGAAATGAACAATCATAGTTTCGTGAGGTAGTAGTTCACTATACATAGAAAGAGTATGTTCATAATCCATTAGATAGAAGTGTGTGTAATTGTTAGAAATAAGATTTCAATAAAAAATACTATTGTAAATATTATACTATTTTTTTACACATAAATGGAATAAAAATAATTTAAGGGGTGAATATGGGATATAATGGAAATGAGCTTGAGAGAAGACATTACCTATAAATTGGGTAACTCTATTTGGATTATGGAAAAAGGCTTCCTTGAGAATTTTTATGTCGAAAGGGAGGATTCAAGGTAGAAGGGATTATTTTTGGGTGAATACTTGGGAATATCATGGATGAAACTAAATGTTTTAGAGGTTTGAGTAATGGGTAGAGGTGGTGGCCTTTTATAGGGAAGGAAATGACTCATTTAGAATTTTTAGAAACATGTTTGGTGTGCACATGTTATTACCCAAAAAAAATTAATACCAAACCCAAAAAAAAACTCAATAATAGAAGGTTTAGTACCTAAATATGGGTTCTTAATGGGTGTTTTACAAGTTTCAAGGTCATTTGGGCTTTTAATTTTAATGTTTAGTCCCTAATTAACCTTAATTTGGCCTTAACTGTTGTGATTAAATTTAATCACATTTACTAATTATTTTGTTGAGAAATTATCAGGGTATTATTAGACTCTAAATATTAGACTGAATACAATTTTTTTTGTTGAATTTTTTAAATTCAAATCACAGAAGCAGAAAACATAATATTAGTGCTAATCCCAGAGACGAGACGAAATAACAGGGTTTTAAAGTAGAAAAAATTTCAAAATATTTTTAGGATTTTATATTTAGTTGTAAAGTGAAATTGATTACAATGAATTAAATTGTATTAATATATGTAATACTCTTCTACTTTTACCTATAAAAATATTTATAATATCACTTAGTATTAATAATTAATTAGACAAAAAGGGAGTTTTTAACAAAAAAGATGTCTTTTTCACTATTCTAGAAAAAATGAAGCTTCTCAAAAAAATCCCAAAAATTCACCCATTATATTTTTTAAGTTATTAATTCAAAAATTAAGTTTAATTTATCCATTTAAATTTCTATATGTGTCTAAAATTACTTTCATTATTATTAGTTTTTCATTCGAGCAAATGATGTTTTTAAAAATAGAAAGACTTTACCAAAAATTATGTCTTTCATTATTAATATGTTTTATTTATATAAAGCAATTATAAAAAAAATATTTTTAAAGTAGTTATTAATATTCCTATAACTATGTTTAATGGTAAAGTTATAATTATCTCATTTAATTATATATATATATATATATGATTCATAGGAACTCTGTGTTGTGTGCATTATACGCCATGTCAGTGTTGCGTGTAGTACAAGCTAAGCTGGTATTGTGTATAGTGCAAGCCAAGTTGGTATTGCGTGTTGTGCAAGAAAAGTAGGTATTGTGTGTTAAAAGAATTTTTTACACATATTTTTAATATATTTATATTTATATATAAAGAACTATTTCTAGTGTCACGTTAAATGAGAAAATATCAAAAAGATAAATTAATTTGAAAAAAAATTCACAAAATCTCAGGGTGCTAAATTATAACCCCTGAAAATGAATTTCACCCTAGAAATTTGTCTCGTTTATGAAAGGCAAAATACTTGAAATTTTCATTCATAAAAATCCACATCGTAAAAATGGATACTAAAACATACCATAAAAGGGAAATTTAGAACCATATTGGTTACCCAAAGTAACATATTAATAGGTTTCCATATGGGATCACATAGGTGGAAAGTGAAAACATGGATATAGAAGAAAAATCTAACCATCATGTTCTGATGGAGAGTGGTTTATGAAATGTTCAGAAGAATGTTAACAATTAGAAATCCACAAATTCTTAAGGACCTAAGGGGCCATCTGATTTATAGGAAATGATGGTACTAGAAAAACATTATTGGATTAAATATCCTTTTTCTAATGTAAAATAATTTTCATGAAAGGACTTACATGATTTTAGAACATATTCGATATTTTTTGTTCCTTGATCCACTTCACTTATTTCTCTAAAAAGGAATGTGATTTTTTTTCATTCAAGAAGTACTAACAGATCATGAGACCCATGATATGCCATCCCATTTTTCATAAGTTACCATCAACACAAGGTTGTTTTAATAGGATACCCAATATGCATAAACCCTTATATGGAAGATAAAACATTAATCTTACTAACTTAATCTAAAGTTTAACTTAATGTTTTCATAAATGGTTATAATTCACCCATTTTAACTTATATAAAAAAATTATCTTTATCCAAAATCATTTATATTAGAAACTTTGGTCCATCATTGTACTGATAGAATACCAAATGTGATTTTATTATTCCATAATCCATGTCAAGAATGATAATCACGTGAAATTACACCAAATGGTGAACAATAATTCTTTCATAGGGATTATTCATACAAAATCAAACATAAAATTCCCAACTAAAGAAGGATAGGTAATTATTAATTATCTAGGATCATTTCATCCATTATGATTGCATATTCTTTTCATTTTTCCTTTGTATTTAGAGGTTGTTGGTGTTAATCATTGTTATTAACCCTTGGATTTGGGCACTTTCTGGAAAAATACCAAAACTCCCTTCAATTGAAACATTGAAGTATAGATGTTTCATACAGAGGAGTTATCTCATTATTTTATTCATTATAAATCTTTTTCCAATATCTATAGCATTCAACTGATCGATGTACTTCCTTTCCACACATAAAACATTTAATAGTCCCATTTTGACAATTTTCACCTTGATTCTATCCACATGTAGAGAAAAAAGGATGGCTCATCTTCTTGTCTCCATGGTTTGTTGATTGTCCTTTTAACTCTATCTTCAACTTCTTGTTAAAAACATGAGAATGATACATAACTCCAACCTCCATTTCAACATTGATTGTACAACCACAATATATTCATAGATTCCATATTCTTTTATGGCCAATTCCCTTCAGAGACATGGTTTTATACCACTAAAGAACCTATCAACCTTACTTTATGGTTAGATGATAATTCCAAAATCATATATCTCATGACTTTTCAAATTATCCTCATAGGTACCAAAAGACTCATCATCCTTTTTCATCAACTCAAGGAACTCCTTTTCCATATTTGTACAAAGGATACTAGGAAAGTATTTATTCAAGAATAAGGTCATAAACTCATCCTAATCCATAGACTCAATTTCATCATGCTTCATCGTAATCTGGATTAGACTTCACTGCAAGTTTTTTTCACCTTTTAACCGTTAAATATCTATAATAAATTTCTCATGATCAAAACACATGATAACAAAAAATATATTTTCAATGGTACTGATCCATTGTTCAGCAACAGGTGGATTAGATGATCTGGTGAAAGAAGGTGGAGGATGCCTCATAAAGGACTCAATAGAATGTTACTTCCTCTTTTGCTCATTTGGAAACTCAACATGATTCATAGATGTAGAATGCTCTGAGAGTATGGAAAATGGTTTTTTATTCTACCCCAATATCATTCAGACCTTTGGGAGGGCATTCATTTCCCTTCCCATTGTAATCACTGTTATTGTGGTTCGTTTGGGTTCCATCCAATGACTAAACCAAACGTATATAGTAAGAAACATTTATCATAACGAGGAACCACATAATCATGAAGATTCACTTATAGGATGTCTAAAGTATGGACCCTTAATTAATCAATGACCCCTTTGGTTTATCCAATTTTATTCATAGACAACATATAATTAAATTCTTCATGATGGTTAATGAAAAGTTTTTGAATTCCCAAAGCATATCCTTTGGGAGTGTCAAACCAGTTGTGCGGTAAGGCCCATTGTCATGTACCATATTACCTCGAGTCAATCCCAAGACATCTTGCTAGAGTTGTTACCCCTATGTGCATCTATTTGAGAGCCACATCCACTTTTTGTATCCAAACATGTATATATTTCAAGGAAACCACTTACTCTATCCTTTACCAAAATTCAAGGACATTTTCCTAAACATTAACTTATCCTTATACTTATCCTTAGATACATACTTAGAAATATACTTATAAATATACCCTGGGTTCTCACTATGGTTTTATCATTTTAGTTTATAAAGGTGGAATAAACCTTTCATCAGATACAAACTATAGAGACTTAGGATTAACATACATTGATTTTACATCCTTTTAGATGAATTTTTAGTACATTACCAAAATACATTCCAGATGACGATAATAGTTTAGTGTGTTTGGAAACATGGAAACAAAATCTTCTAACTTAGTGAAATATATTCAACATCTCACATTATGATATCCACCTTTAGTACATCTACCTAAAACCATTTTTCATAACCTAAAGAATGGAATCATAAGGTGTGAGCACAGATGATCAACAATAGTAAATAAGGGAGACATGTAAGCATAAACATGAACATATTAGTATGATAATGTGATCAAACTTTATAATATCATACCTTACATATGAAAAATCATAAACATGAGTTATGGGACAAAGCATGGCAGTTCATAAGACATGAATCATAATAAAATAAACATCATGATCCATTAAATCATAACTCAAGAATACGAAATAGGATTTGTGGAATACATATAAGAATATAAAAATTTATGTTCAGGATAACTACCATGACCTTTAAAATATGCTAGTCTTGGGATATGACCCGTGTACCTACTCCGGGATTGGGCTAGCAACCTTTGAAGCCACTTTCTTTTAGGCTGGGCCTACAACCCATGTTCCTTCTAATTTTTAGTCTTGGGTTACAACTCATGTACCCTTTTTGCTTTTAGGATTTTTATATAACCCATGTACCTTTTTGTTTTTAGGCTTGGGCTAATAACTATATACCCTCTTTTATTTCTTCTTGGGATACAACTCATACACCCTCTTTCTTTTTGGGCTTGGGCTAAAACTCATACACCCTTTTCATTTCAGGCTTTAGCTATAACCCATGTACCCTTTGAGCTCATATAAAACATATCATTACCCAATGCATTGGAGGGAGATATAGGTCCCACCCATCTCGTATTAAAATCATTCACAAATGTTCCACAACATAATAAAACATTAATCATATCACGACCCATAAAAAATATTTATTTCTTATAAACGTAAAATCATAGCCCATAAAATTAAATGGGTATCATTAACATTTAATGAAATAATAACCTATGGTAAATATATAGGTTTCATAACCATTTCATCAATGAAAAACTTGTGAAATAGAAATGTATTTCATAAATATATAACTTGTGAAAGAGAAACAGTTTTCATAAAGACCAAGAAATTAAGTGTGACCCATTTATAGAAAGGATATGAATGGAAACTTTAGATAATTTTCAAAAAGGGAATGAGTAACATCAATATAAGTCATCTTATATGGAAAATAGTTATAAAATAACATTCAAAAACTTTTCCTATGGAAAATATCATTTATTCTTTGAAAAAGGCTTGTCAATACATGAAACCATTTAAAAATAATTTTTTCGGAAAATACCGTGAAAAAATATAAAGAAGACTTGAAACCATTTTGAAAACATTTTCCTTGAAAATTACTTTTAAAACAATTTCATAATGATTAACCTTTTAAAAATGAAAATTAATCTTTAATGGAATGATGTTGGGTAAATCTGTACATGTCGTACGAAGTAAAAAAACATTCCTTTTTCATTTTAAAAAGGTTAAAATGAATGCCTTGTTCAGAAAGAGACAAAAATATTCCATTGAAGAGATTGGTAAAAATGGTAAAAATTTCTTTAATATAATATAGTATAATGGTATAATATCTTTGGAAACCCTTTTTAGAAAACATATATTTCTAACCGAAGACAGGGTAAAGTTAGGCATTTCTAAAAACACATTATTAATTATTATATGTATTAAAGAGTATAATATGGTACTACTACATTATTATATCTAGAAATAATATAGGGTAATGAAACTAATTAATATTCATGAGAGATGGATCATAAAATTTCATCAAGGGAATCAATAACAAAAATAATTCTGGAAAGTGGTAAGATTGTCTTAATAAACTCTTATAACTCGGTAACATGTGAGCATACAATCTATGTATAAACAATGAAATTAAATGAATATTAATTTATCATTAAAATAATTAGATTCGTGATATAAAATTTTAATTTTAATTATATACACCTCGAAGAATATTTTAGCTGCATAAAAAACATGAATCTTGAAGAAAGAAAACTGAGACATATTGTTTTACCAATTTGGTAACATTTGAAAGCTAAACCTCATGAAAATAGGATCATAAAATGGGCATTTTAATACCCTAAATTTTAACTAAAAGATAAATATAATAAAATCATGGTTAATAAATACACCACAAAAAAGTAAAGAGTGGCGAACATAGCTTGTATCTAACAGAAATTAGAAGTAAGATGAAATCCCCTTTCCTTGTGTCTTGACTCTCTCCGTAATCATACAAGATTCCTATATAATAAATATAATTTTATTATATATATTTTAAATAATATTATTATTATACATAATACTATATATGTTTTCATTATGACCTTATATGACCCTATTTTTAACGATCCTATGTTAATGTTTCACTTCGAGTAAAATTCACTCTGTTCTTCGCAAGTGTATTAATTTTTTATATCTTTGGTCCTTATACATATATCATGATTATAGAATATAAAAAATTATATAAATAACCATTATATAAATTATATTTTCTATTATGATAATCTATGGAATATAAGAGTATGAAATGCAATACACCATTTATAGAGACTGTATGTCATACGTACGCTTGAACGTTGTTTCCATCTTTATTATCGTATAGAAAGAAAATATGTAAATGACATATAAATATATATTTATATATTTATATATTTTTATATGTATGTATATATTTATATATAATTATTCCAATATAATTACTATATCATATATATCATATAATTTCATTAAAACCGTCCTTAATAAATTACATTTGGTGTGTGAACGAATCACATCACTTTGAGGGGGCAGTAGTCTACACTTCAACAAACGAGATTATCATATTAACACCAAATGTAAAGTAAAGATATATGTGTTGTAAAATTAAAAAAAGCTTAAATACCTATTAAATATAATATATGACATATTTAAATATATTTTCCATCAAATTTCCACCATTATTGGTGGTGAAGGATAAATGATCTATCATTATTTCGTGAGGCAGTAGTTCACTATACACAGAAATAGTATGTTCAAAATCCATTAGATGGAGGTGTGTGTAAGTTTATATCATACCCTTTTCATAATAAAATCCTTTTATATTAAGGATACTGGGGTTTTCACACAATAATAGAATAAAAAGAGTTAAAGGGATGCATAAGGGAAATAAAATAAAGGAACTTAAGAGAAGATGTTACCTCTAAATCGGGAAACACTTTTTGGTATGTTCCAAAAGGAATACTTGATAAGATTTCATCCCAAATGGAGGAATCAAGGTATAATAGATAATTATTTAATGTCCAATTGGGTAGTTATTGGATAAACAGAAATGGTTTTATAGGTTTGAGTAATGTGTAGAGGTGGGGTCATTTAATAGGGAAGGAAAATGACTCACTTGGAATTTTTAGAAACAAGTTATGTGTGCACATGTTCTTACCTAAAAAAAGACATTCCAAACCAAAAAAACTCAATTATGTAAGGTTAATGGACTAAATATGTACAAAAAATGGGGTTTGAACAAGTTTTTAGGTCATTTTGGCCCTTAATTTTATGCTTTAGTCCCAAATTATTTTTAATTTCTCCTTAAATGCAGTGATTAATTTTAACCACTTTTTCCAATCATTTTGGTCAAAAATTAACATTTTATTATTAGAAAATAAATATTAGACTGAATACAATGGTTTATGTTTGATTTTTGAAATTCGAATCACCTAAGAAGAAAAATTAATATTTGTTCTAATCCCACAGACGGAACGAAATTAAGGGGTTTTAAAGTTGGAAAAAGTTCAATAGTTTGTTAAGAATTTATTTTCAAATTCAAAGTGAAAATGATTATAATGAATTAAATTTTATTAATATATGTAATTTTTTTATAATTTGAAATTAAATTTTATTTAATATCATTTAGAATTAATAATTAATTAGGAGAAAAAATGAATTTTTAACTAAAAAGCAGTATTTTTGACTATTCATCAAAAAACGATGTTTCTCGGAAAAATCCAAAAAAATCACCCTAGGTTAATTTAAATATTATGAATTAAAAAATGAAGTTTTTTTTATCAAATTAAATTTCTAAATGTGTCTAAAATTAATTTTATTATTATAATTGGTTCATTCGAGATAATGATGATTTTAAACTTAGAAGGACATTACAAAAAATCATGTCGTTCATTATCAATATGTTTAATTTATATAAAGTAATTATAAAAAATATTTATAAAGTATTTATTACTATTACTATAACTATTTTTAATGGTTATTTTATAATTATCTAATTTAATTAATTGTATATATATAAACATTTTTCACATAAACTTTGTGTTGTGTGAATCGCACGCCAAGTCGGTGTTGCTTGTTGTGCAAGACAAGTTGGTATTCTGTGTAGATCATTCCAAGTTGGTATTTCATGTAGCACAATAAAAGTTGGTATTATTTATGGAATTAATGTTTTACTTTGATTTTTAATATATATATAACTATTCCTACTGTCCAGTGAAATGAAAAAATATCAAAAAGATAAATTAATTCAAAAAATAATAATTCAAAAAATCTCGGGGTTTTATAGGACACCTGGTGTTTTATATGGTGTAGTATGGAAACATTTTCTGACAAGCCTGTCCAAGGTAATTCAATAGGTAACTAAGTATCACTTATGGGTATCATAAAGGTATGCACCTGGTGATCTCATCCAATGTTTTCTAAGAAGAACCCATGTATCACCCTTGGTGTGCTATAACTCAGTTTTGAACCACTAATTAAAATGATTGATGAGACTATCTAAAGTATTAAAAATAGTAAAACTCATATCTCCCTCAGTATAAAATGTGAGATGGTCATGGATTACATTATCCCAGAACATTTAACAATTCACTTAAGTCAAACTGACCATTTCATTTCATAAGCACAAATCAAGTTATAAATAGGAAATACAACGTCCTATACAAATGTCCAACCATTTTCCTTTGGTTTGGTTCATATTACATCTCATATTCAGGGTAACTTAATCATACCTTAATAGGTATTCTAAAATCATTCAAGGCATAAGGCTCAAAGGCCTTTAAGGAAAGAATTACCTAAGGGGTAGATCAAGTTAAGGTGGAAACACTCTAGTGTTAAATCTAGGTATATAGAACTAACCTAAACATGGAAATATGAATTACATTAATTAAATTATGTTTCTGGAGGTATCAATAGAAAGGTACATCTCATGGAACCACCACACATTACATAAAACATAATGACTTTAGGGGAAAAGAACTGGACCACCTACCATAGATTGGTAGATAATTCCTCATCTGGTATCATATTTGAATTCAAGATCAAGTAGAAGAAATCATAGAAAAAGAAACAAAAATAGGAAAATAGTGTATATTATCCAGTGTGAGGATCTCACAACATATTGAAAAATAAAATGAAAAATGAAGCTAAATAATTAATGAAATTATCAATGGATATCCAACACGATAGACAGTGGTTTGATCAGAGTTTGTATGAGAGAGAGGCCTCAAATACTAGGTGGATGGAAGATTAAACTCCCACACATTCAGCCTACTATGAAAAAGAATGGGTGGAAGATATTTTAGATCAAAAGAGGGTTTCTTACCTTTTTATTGGAATTTGAAATATACATGATGTGAATATGATTCACAACATCAATAACTCAGGTTTTTTATCCTCTAGAGAAAAGAATTAATGTCTTAAATGGGGTCTAGATAGACCAATTCATGTTATAAATTGAATTAAAGTCTTGAATTTGTTCTATATCTAGGCTCCAACACCCTTGTTACTGAAGTTCCTAGTTAGGATCCAAGTATCACTGAGAGGTGGAGTGGGTGAATCAGTGGTATATTTTTCTTTTTATGTTTCCCCTTTTTCAAACAACCTTCACCTCCTGTTTAAGATTTTATTCCCTGCTAAACACACACAACCACAGGAACAAAAGATTTACAAGGTTCACTACTCAATAAGAGTAGCTACGTCCTTGGTATGGTACGAAAACAATCCAGTACCACACAATCCACTAGAAAATAGTCCTTTGATGTGGAATACAATGATTAGGATATACCCTTACACTCTTGAAACACTTTTAAAACAATCCAATAGTGTGTGTGCACCCTCTTAGCAAAAATAGGGTAATGGAATGATTCTGTCCTTCTTAATAAACTTTCAGAAATCAAATCTTTCAAAACAATTCTTCACTTTCCTACCCATAAGCTACCAGGAAACCCTGGAGTAAGACATCTTGTGCGCCCACTTCCACTTGTGCGACATATACTTGCACGCCTTATACTTGTACGCCTATTCTTGCACACTGCCTACGTGCTCGATGTCCTTCAGACGCGCTACCTTCTTGCATCCTGCACACCAACTAACACTTGCGTGCCTCCAACATGCGTGTCCCCAACCTACGTGCCTTCTAAAAACCCTTAACATGCGCACCCAACTCTTTAATTTCACACCCAGAGCTCAAAGATAATTCTCAAGTATTGAGCATTATAAGATGAGGAGGCTAGTCATATATTTATAAGTATTTTTGTGACATGCGCGACCTAGACTTGCGCTCCAATACCTGTGCACCGCTTCATCACTTGCGCGCCACTTCATCACTTGAGAGTCGTTCCATCACTTGCGTGCCACTCTCATTCCTTTGTCATATTTTGATATGATGATGTTGAAATATGACTTGCGCACAACATGCACTTGCGCGCCAAGACTTGCACGCCATTAATTGCGTGACACTCTTGACTTGCGTGACACTTTCTAACTTGCGCTCCACTTTATTACCTTTGTAAAATTTTGATTGGATGATCTTTGAAATAGGACTTCCACACCACTTCACTTGCACGTCAATACCTCCGCACCACCACTTATGCGCCAATACTTGTGCGCCACTTTATTTCCTTTTCCATATTTCTGAAATAATGTTTTTTGAAATATGACTTGCGCACCTCTACAGAACTTGCGCGCTTCCACTTGCGCGCCACCACCTGCGTGCCTTCTTCTTGCCTTTGTCATTTTTGGATGGTATGATATTGAAATTTTTTTTACCAAAAACACTTCTTTACTCTCTCTATCCTTCATACGGGTTGCACCACAAGTTCTCCAAACTTGTGATGATTGTAAAATACAAATCAGAAAATCATCATCTGATTTACAAGTCCATTACAAAGTGAATTAATTTAGCTTTTTGACAACAAAAGACAACACTCTGTAACAGAAAAATTTTCTTACTTCCATATCCATCCAACATGGTCCCAACAATATCCCTATTTCGATTTTGTTGTCAACCATGATTCATAAATCACTGAACTTTGTAACCTTAAGCATTGGATTACTAATCAACAATTCTAAGCCTACGTGAGCTAACTCATTTTAAGAAACAAGAATTATTGACAGGGAAAACCATGCTGTCGAAAAGCAGTGACTATGAAATCTCATGAGTGTACCTCCTCAGCCTTCTTCATGTCATCTTTCAAGATTCTACCTCAACATTCTTCATGTCGTTGAATTTTTTATAAAACAACATTGTTTCCTACAACAACTCCAACAAACAGTTAGAATAGTTCACTCACATACATGCTGTATTCACATCTTACCTACAACTCCCCCTTTATGCATGCTTCCATAAGGATAGATTTATGAAACAATTCTCCCCCTTGAAAACACTATCCAAAGGTATGACGAGAGAGGGGACAGAAACATGTACCTTAACCTTGATGAGAAGGAGGTTGGACTCCCATGTTCGACCTCAATTTTGTAAATGGTTCCTTTGTTAACAGTTTTGTGAATATATCAGCAACTTGTTCTAATCTAGAAACATACTTCAGCCTCAATTCATTCTTCTCCACCTGCTCTTTTATGAAGTGGTACTTTATATCAATGTTTTTTGAACGAGAATGTTGTACCAGATTTGTTGTAAGATTTATTGCACTCTGATTATCACAACCCAAGAGCAACGATAGCTTTACATCAACAAGTAGATCTTTTAGCTGAGTCTTCATCTACATTAGTTGAGTTATAGCATGAGTAGCAGCAACATACTCAGCTTCATCTGTGCTAAGAGTTACTGAATTCTGTTTCTTGGTATGACAACTAACACAACTTTTCCCCAGAAAGAAAACTCCACCATATTTGGATCTTCGATCATCAACATTTCCTGACCAATCTGCATCAGAATACCCGAATAGATCAATACTTCCAGAGCCATCAAACCTGATTCCAAAATTTTTTGTGCCTTTGATATATTTGAGAATTCTTTTTCCAGCAATCAAATGTAATTCTTTAGGAACACTCTGAAATCTTGCACATAATGTGACAGCATAGACGATGCCGGGTCTTGAGGCAGTCAAATACAACAGACTTCCAATCATCTTTCTAAACTCTTTCTGATCAACTTCCTTGCCTTCTCCATTTTTAGACAACTTGGTTCCCACTGAAATTGGTGTGGAAATTGATTTCGAATTTTCCATGCCAAACATCTTCAGAAGTTCCTTAGCATACATTTGTTGATACAGAAAAATGTGATTCTTCTTCTGTGAAATTTGTAGCCCAAGAAAGTACTTCATTTCTCCCACCATGGACATCTCTAATAACTTCTTCATCTCCTCAGTAAATTTTTCACACGATCTTTCATCATTTCCAGCAAATATAATATCATCAACAAAGACAATAACGATCAGTGAAAACTCCTGACGTTCCTTGATGTAGAGATTGTTGTTAACTCTCCCTTTCTTAAAGTTCATCTTCTTTAAGAAAGAATCTGATTTAGAATACCATGCTCTCGGAGCCTGTTTTAGCCCATATAAATCCTTCTTCAACCTACACACATAACTTTCATCCTTTCCAATAAAAAATCCACAAGGTTGATCAAAGTAAACTTCCTCATCAAGCTCCCCATTCAATAATGCGGATTTTACATCCATTTGAAAGATTTTGTAACCTTATTGTGCAACAATAGCAAGAAAGATTCTGATTGTTTCTAATCTTTCCACCAGAGAAAAGTTTTCATCAAAATCAATGCCTTCAATTTGTTAATACCCTTTGCAAACCAATATTTCTTTGTTTCTTAATACTTTACCTTCTTCATTCGGCTATTTCCGTAAAACCCACTTTGTACCAATAATTTTCTTGTTGTCCACCTTGGGTACATGTTCCCAAGTTTCATTTTTCTATATCTGATCAAGTTCTTCATTCATAGCATGAACCCATTCTGAATGCTCAAATGCTTCATTTACATTATTTGGTTCAACTTTTGAAAAAAGAGAAGTATGTGATATAGCATTTGTTGTTCTTCTTATTTGGACCCTCTGATTTTCATCTCCAATGATGTTTTGAGCCTCCACTTGATTCATCAACATAGGATGAGTCGTTTGAACTCCATCCTCATCACTTGAGATCCCTGAGTCAGATTCCTCTTCTTGAGTAGGATTAACACAGTCTGAAGCATTATCATAATTGTTAACAAAATCTTCTCTATCATGCTCAACTTCACATCAACATATGACTACTTTCCTTTCTCAAAATTTTAAACAACTTTTACATCTGAAGAATCAATAACTCTTCTTGTTTCTTTATTGAGGCATCTATATCCTCTTCCTTCTAAATCATATCCAAGAAAAATTCCGTCATCTCCTCTTTGCTCAAACTTTCCTAGGTTTCCACCATTCTTATTTACAATATAGGGACTCCCAAAGACTCTCAAGTGTTTTAAACTTGAAGTTTATCCATAGAACATTTCATATGGAGTCATATCTGAGTTTGGACTATATAAACATTGGTTCTGAATTTACACAGTAGTGCTAATGACTTGCCTCCAATAATAATGAGAAATACTATGTTCAAGTAACATAGTTCTCACCATTTACACCAAACTTCAATTATTTCTTTCAGCCATCCCATTTTGTTGAGGTGTGTATAGTGAACTGAACTCATGCCGAATTCCATGTTTCTCAAGATGACTTTCAAAATCTTCATTCTTATACTCACCACCATTATCAGTTCTCAACTTCTTCACTGAATACTCACATTCTTTCTCTGCTTTCCTTCTAAAACTCTTAAACATTGTCAGAGCATCTGACTTATGTCTCATGTACAAAACACAAGTAATGCCAGTAAAGTCATCACTAAAAGTAATGAAGTACTTTTCTAAATTTGAATATTTCTTGCTCATTGGTCCACATATATCTGAGTGTATGAGTTCCAAGGGTCTTTTTGAGTGAATTTTAACTCTCTTGTGCATAGAATTAGTAATCTTCCCTTTCTGACAAACAGTGCAACACCAATATCTTTATCTTGATAAATCAGGCATATCCCGAACACTGTTTCTCTTTGATAACTTGCACATATTTCTCTAACACATGTGCCCTAGCCTTTTATACCATAATTTATTTTCATCCACCACACTCATGTAACAAGAGTTCTACACATCACCAACTTGGAATAGATTCCCTCTTGTACATTAGCCTCTTGTAACTATATTTCCATCATTTTCACTTCTAAAAAAAATCCATCTATTCTAAATATTACTTTGTTTCCCTCATCACAGAGTTGTGACACACTTAACTAATTATGTTTTAGCCCATCAACATATAGTGATTTCCTGTATTTCATCTTTTCTTTTCCAATAATGGTCGATCCAACACCTTTGATCCTTAAAGATTCATCATTTCCAAATGTCACTATTCTTTCTTTGAAGTCATTCAAATTCTTCAGCAGCTTTAAGTCTCCTGTCATTTGAGAGGAACATCCACTATCAAGAATCCATGGAAGTTCTCCTTTTGTAGATTTCAAATCAGTTTCGACAAAAAGGGATCTTTTTTCTTCCTTTTCCTTCGCTTTCTGTTGTGCTTCCTCCAATTTACTAGCCAAGTCAATGTGTTCTGGCCAGACAACCATGCACTCTTTCATTTCAAACTTATCAGACCTGTCCCTTTTAGCTTTTAAAATCTCTGGATTTTGAGAATTATTAAGAATCTTTTGTTGCTCTGGTAACACACTAAGGCATCCCTTGGAAAGATTTCCAGGTCGATAACATCTTTCACAAACAGTTTCCATTGATTGTAACCTATTCTCGACATTTACACCAGTCTTCTCAGATATATTCTAAAATTTATTTGGAGACTTTCTATTTTTAATGGATTGAATCCCCCTCAATCCTTGTCTTTAAAAAATTGTGGAATAGTTGTAATGTTGTTGATTAAACCAACACATGTTTGCAGTGTGTATGAATCCACCAGAATACCAGCAGTAACCATAGAATGAATATTTTACTTTGAAACATTTATACTGACTGGAGTTGTGAACATGCTTCTCAAAATCCTTCTTAATAGAACTCTGCTGACCATCAACCTTTTTGTTTTCAATCGTAACATTCTTTTTCAGCTCAGATTTCTGTTCAAACTTATCAGTACCAAAAGTAGTTGAAATATTTCTGGACACAGGATTTTTATGTATTACTGATTTTTCAGCATTACTAATTTTGGTCACATACATAGCCTTTCCAACTTTATTCCTATTAGAACCAGTTCCATCTTTCCTCTCAACTTTTGAAAGTAAATTCTATGGACCCTTAATTGGTTCATTCTTACTGGAAAATTCAACAACTTCTGAGATAGAATGTTTGAAACTGACATTCATTTCTTTAGCTTTGGACAGTTTCTGTTGGAACAGTTCAAACTCTTCTTCTTTTGATTTCAGATTTACTCCAAGATGATCATTATGATTCTTTGCATTCTCAAGAGAATTATTCAGATAATCAATCTCTTTTTACATCTTGATTTTCACCTCAGGAAAACCTTTTTGATTATTTAATGTGGAAATTTTATTTGTCAACATTTTTTTTCCTTCTCAAGCCTTCTGATCTTCCTCAAACATTATTTCAACTCTTCTTTCAGATAATATTCACTTTGAGTTTCTTCTTCTTCAAAACTATTGCTCCCGTAATCTTCATTATCCACTACTACAATAAAGGTATTCTCTCTAGCATTCTTAGTAGATGATTTCCTAGATTCAGCTTCGCTATCATCTTCTTCATCTCTAGATAAAAATTTTCTTCTTTCAAATTTGAAGAATTTTTTATCCTTACACTTTGAAAAATATTTATCTTTGTTAGTTTGTTTATTCCATGACCTTCTTGGTCGTCTCTCATCATCATCATTGTCTTATTCTTTATTATTTTGAGGATAGTTGGCCGCAAAGTGACCAACAGATCCACATTCAAAATATTTCAAGGGAATTTCCCCTTTGTGTTTCCCTATACCTCTTTTCAAATTTTTAGAAAACAAGGATAAAATTTCATCAAAATTTTTACATACCTCCTCTTCAGAATCGGATTCACCAGCATCATCTTCAATAAGAGTCTTCTTTGACTTCTCTCTCTTTGAATCCTTGAATGAAATTTCTCTATCTGCTTTTGTTTTGGTCTTCATAGTCTTCTCCCTTCTCATTTCATAAGTAATGATATTTCTATGCAAGTCATCCAGAGATAATGTCTCATGGTCTCTATCTTCCAATGAAGACACTTTAGCATCAAACTTGTCGGGCAGAATTCTCAAGATCTTTTCAACAACCGTAGAATCCTCCAACGTTTCACCAAGACTTCTGATTGTACTGAAAATGTCATTAATCCTTGTAAAGGAGTCCCCAATAGATTCAAATTCTCCCATTTTCAAGTCTTCATACTTCAGCCTCCAGATTTGTAGTTTTTCCTTCTTCACTCATTTATTTCCTTCATAGATGTTCTTCAACTTATCCCAGAGTCCTTTAGTAGTAGCAACACCTTTCACTCTTAAAAATTCACTCTGAGAAAGAGATGAGAGTAACACATTTTTATCTCTTCTATCATTCTCAACGTTCTTATTATCGATATGAGTAAGAGGAACCTTGTCATCAATAGTAGGAAATCCGTTCGTTGTAGTTTCAGGAACTTCATATCCAAGAGACATAAGATAAGGCATCATTCTTTCCTTCCATATGTGATAGTTCTTTCCATCAAAAAATCGGGATCCCCTTACTGTTCACGCAATTTAGATTCTCCAACACAACTTATCTTCAACCACTTCAGCAAAGAATAAACGAAGGGAACCTGGCTCTGATACCAATTGAAGTTCCCAGTAAGGATCCAAGTATCACTGAGAGGGGGAGGGGTGAATCATTGATATCTTTATATTTTTATGTTTTCCCTTTTTGAAACAACCTTCGCCTCCTGTTAAAGAGTCTCTTCCCTACTGAACACACACAACCACAAGAACACAAGATTTACAAGGTTCACTAATCCACAAGAGTAGCTACGTCCTTGGTATGGTATGGAAACAATCCATTACCACACAATGCAATAGAAAACAATCCTTTTATGTGGAATACAATGTGTAGGATATACCCTTACACTCGTGCGGCACTTTGAAAACAATACAATAGTGTGTGTGCACCCTCTTAGCACAAATAGGGTAATGTAATGATTCTTTTCTTCTTAATAAACATTCACTAATAAAATCTTTCAAAAAAATTCTTCACTTTCCTACCCAGAAGTTGGTAGGAACCCCTAGAGAAAAAAAGCATGCACGCCCACTTCCACTTGCGTGACCTATACATGCACACCTTATACTTGAGCGCCTCTTCATGCGTGCTGCCTACGTATGCAATGCCCTTCAGACGCGCCGCCTGCTTATAGCCTGCACGTCAACTAATACTTGCACGCCTCCAACTTGTGCATCCCAAACCCGCACGCCTTTTAACAACCCTCAACTTGCGCACCCAACTCTCTACTTGCGTGCCCAGAGCTCAAAGATAATTCTAAAGTATTGATCCTTAAAAAATGAGGAGGCTAGTCGTCTATTTATAGTCATTTTTTTGACCCGCGCGACCTAGACTTGCACGCCAATACCTGCGCGTCACATCATCCCTTGCGAGCCGTTCCAATAATTTTGCACCAATTTCTTTCCTTTGTCATATTTTGATATGATGAAGTTTAAATATAACTTGCGCGCAACACGAACTTGCCCGCCAAGACTTTTGTGCCAATACTTGCACCATACTCTTGACTTGCACGACACTTTCTAACTTGCACGCCACTTTATTACCTTTGTAATATTTTGATTGGATGATCTTTGAAATAGGACTTTAGCGCCACTTCACTTGCGCGTCAATACTTGCGGGCCACCACTTTCGCACCAATACTTGCGCGCCACTTTATTTCCTTTTCTATATTTATGAAATAATGTTTTTTGAAATATGACTTGCGCGTCTCTACAGCACTTGCACGCCGGCACTTGTGCGCCACCACATTCACGCCTTCTTCTTGGATTTTTCTTTTTTGGATGGTATGATATTGAAATGAGTTTTTCCAAAAACACTTATTTACTCTCTCTATCCTTCATACGGCTTGCACCACATGTTCTCCAAAATTGTGATGATTGTAAAATACAAATCAGCAAAGCATCGTATGCTTTATAAGTCCTTTACAAAGTGAAGTGATTTAGCTTTTTGACAATAAAAGACAGCACTCTGTAACAGAAAACGTTTCTTACTTCCTTATCCATCAAACTTGGTCCCAATAGTTACCTTTCTTCCCAAAAGTAAACCAGACGAATTTAAGGATTAGTTATCGGGATCTAATCCAAAAAACTATCATCAAGGGTTTAACCAAATTTAAAAGAATATGTACATGTTTGAAAAATCTTATAAGGATTAAAAAATTTATAGAACTATATCCACTAAAAGGTGATCAACCATTCGATAAAGTAAAATATATGGACGCAGGTTTTTTAAACCTTTTTTGGAAAAACCATACCAAAACTGGTTGAAAAAACAGATCTTTTTTTGAATTCTCATGATAGAATTTTCTGTACATTAGACATTTTCTTGAAATTATGCATGTTAAAAAATATGTATTTGATAGAGTAGTTGGAACGTTAATAAATTAACCCAATAAAACAAATAATGGAATTTAATTCTAGGTTGGACATGATGGGTATGGAAATATAGTAAGAGTTGGCGTCAGTAAAGAGTGAAAAACAGACATTTCTCCCTATAGATTCTTACACTCTTTTCAAGAAAGAGAGACATCATTTCTCCAACTTCTTAAATGATGAAAAGTATACATAGGGTAATTCCCCAAATATCAATAATATTGTGTCAATAAGTTATTTAAATTTAATGTGTTTTAAATCACATGAATGGACTGTTTTGATAAAAGATCTAATTTTTGTATCTTTAATTTTCATTATTCCCAAGAATGTCCATCATACATTAACCTAGATTTATTTCTTTTTCAAATATATATGTAACAAAGTTATAGACCCAGCAAAATTTCCAACTATAGAAAGGGATTTGTTTTCATATTATATGAATTAGAGATGTCTATCACTCTAATTGTTTCATATGATGGTTCACATGATGGTTCACCTGGTAAGTTAGATTAAACTATTTTTTCCTTTACATTATAGATGGATGCACCCCATTGAATAGTATATGAATATTTTTAAAGGGTATTTAAACAATTGAATTCATCTATAAGGTTTTATTTTAGAGTTATATGTTGTGAAATAATCCTTAGAATTATTTACCAACTACCTATCTGATGTGGAAAGTATTGTTCAACCAATATCTCATCACATTGGGTGACTTGTGGATGAAGGAATATTTGGAATAGATGTTGTCACAATATCTATTATAGGGTGGGAGTAGGCCCACCTTTAAATTTTTCTTAATATTTTAGAGGTTTCACCATATGTTGAAACCCACAATGTAATTCTAAGGCATTTGAATCCATCAAGTGTTGAGAAATGTATATCAAATAAACATAATTAATAATTTATAGGATGGTTTCTTGACCATGTTTTTAAAGAGTCAACTGAAAATTGGGATTAAATTTTAGAAATAATTTTATAGCTATCCATAGGACCAAGTGTGCATGTATTATCTTAAAATGTTTATGTAATTAATGGATATTTTTTCTATAAAAATGAACATTATGAACATGGTACCATAAATAATAGTGGTGTTACACTTGATGTTCAAAGTGATTCATGTATCGGATTCCAAGTATAGAAATCCAATTTATGTGAATATGTTATACTTTGGCATCATCAAAAAAATAATATAGTTGGATTAAACAACATTCCATGTGTCGATGTTTCAATGGAAGTGGGTTGATAATAGGAGTTCAGGTAAAATAGATGTATTGAGATTTGTGAAATTGAATTTCAGTAAGGAATTGTACAAAGATGAACTATTTATAATGGAATCATAGTCAGTACCAGTATTATATTTTCGTGATCCTTAAAACCAAAAGTGGTCAATTATTCTACAATTTACCAAAACCATTGAAGGGTTAGATCATAATTCAACTGAGGATAACCCTTTCATTTGGATGTCACAGTAATTTCACAGTAGTCCCAACATATAAGGGGTGTTGTGTGTTATAGGATACCACAATGAAAGGATTTGGATTCTCTATAAAGGGGTCAAATCCCTTCAGCCTTTTAAAAAGAGATATTTCAACAATCATGTTATATTATTTTGTAATATACATTGTGTTTCCATATATTATTATTTTTTCACTGAAAAATTTATTCAATCTAAATTAAATGTTCAACCACTTATATAGATAATTAATTCTTCACATATTGATGCTCCCAATCCTCAGGATGAATTGATTTCTCTACATCTTGATGCTCCCAATGTAGAGGAGCAACAACCTTCTTAACTTTTCAATTCTACCAATCCATAAGAACAACATATTTATGATGTTAAAGCCAAAGAAATAATAGATGTTGAAAAACAGCTGTCCTAGAAAAAAATATATCATCAATGCATGAATGTGTTAGAAATATTTATTAAGGTGAGAAAAAATGGCATCAAATTTGAGGTTGGGTAGATTGCATCTGGCCAGCCTGTTAACCCCAATAAGGCCATTTCCATTAGTAACATTGGGATCACCACATGAATGCGTGTGTTGATTGATGTAGATTCATGGAACAATGTTATATCAATGCTTATGAATCTAATTTGGGAATATATTATTGAAACATTATAATATACTTTATTTATTTTACAAATAAAATAAAATAATGAAATGTTGATTTAGTCTTCATTATCCCGTGTACAATGCATTTATATTAGATGGATCTAGAATAAATTTGTATTATTGCTTGTTGGAAAGGCTCATAGAGTATTTTAGATAATTCTTATGAATTATCATATCATAAAAACTGATGTAAAAAACCAACTCACGCACACCTGATAAACCAACAAGCATGGGATGTGTTTATTGGTCCTCATGGGGAGACATCTTTTTAGGTACATTATGACTGTTAATACATTTATTCACAATATTTGTATTAATATCATTGATTACTAACTAATAATTTATGAAATAGTAACTGATTGATGAAAATAATCTATATATAGAAAAAACAATGAACCTCTACTATAATGAAAGAATGGGGTATGCTTCACTTGAAAAATGGTACATATTTTAAATGTACCAAAATAAATTTATGTTACATGAAACAAAAACATAATTATGTTACTTTGTTTATATCCATATTGAATAATTGATATCTAAATTCACTTCCATCCCACATCATGTGCTATTGAATGAGGCATATGTAAATAAATAAGGGATACTAATAAATGAAAAAACAAAAAAAAGATTACGAAGCATGTGTAAGTATAACATGATAAAAAATTATTTAAATTGGTATTAAATAATAATTAATACTTATTTTAATATAATTTTTATCTGAAATAGACATAAGAATCATCATGAGTTGTACCCAATAAATAACAATTATCAGTGCCCTTGAAGTGGCCAGAATTGTATGGTCATGTCAAAGGTGTGGGTTTTGGGTTGTCACCCAAAACAAATTTTGAGATAATAAATGAATATGAAGATAGAGAAATGAAACTGGAAGAGTTTCAATCACAATTATATTCTCTATAATAAAATAATAATTATAATTCAGAGTTGTTATAAAATGTTATCGTAGGGAATAAAAGAAAAGAAACAACATAAGAAAATACACTACATGAAGATCCACCCCACCCCAATCACCTTGAGGTAAGACATTCCCCTAAAATTTCTATCTTATAATAGGTAATAAATATTTTCATAATTGTTGCTATAAAATGCGATTCATACACACAACAACACATTTTATGTACTAATATTATCAAAGTTGAAAATGATTGTGATTCATATCAATCAACACTCACCCATCACCTTATTTTGAGGGTTACCATGTAAAATATCCAAGGATATATTCTAAAAAATAAACAACTTCCAATAGTTCATGTGAGAGTGGGTATTCATGTTGTTTAAAATCCATGCATCGAGAAAACTATTCCACTTGATAATGTGCATATTCATACGATCAATAAAGCTACTTCAAATTTCATAATATAGCTGTTAGATATTGTAATAATATATTTTGATAGGAGGTATTCATTTCCAATTTATTGTTTATGAAAACCCATTAATAATAAATTTAAAAGGCCTAAATCGAAGAATGTTATTACAGAGAGACAAAGAGAAAGGGGTTAAACTGAATGTTAAATCAGAAAGATCTAAAGGATCAATAAACCAATAAAAAAGATCTTCACAATATTCCTTTACCCCACACATGTTAGGTTGGAATGTTTATGATGACGAAAAAGGAAAATAAAGAAGAGGGGGTGAATTGTGCACATATAAAACATTGATAGTTTTTATGAACCTCTCTTTTTATGAAGTGAACCTTTCCTTTTCTCTTTAATATGAGTGATCAGTGGATATAAATAAAGTAAATAAAAATAATTATGTATAGTGGTTTAGGGCACAAATATCCCCTAGTCCACTCCAAAAATTCTCAACTCCACATGTTTGGTGATTTTACAATCAAGTCATTTTATCCTAATACCTTTAAACTATAACCGAGTCTAAGAATTTGACACCTTATAATACTTTTCCAAGCCATATGAATATATTACAAGGAACTGAATATCCACAGCTTGGTACAAGAAGTTTCCAATTAACCATGACTCAGTACGAGCTTCAAAAACTCATATAAATCAAAAGTGTTTTATTTTGTTTATGTACTGGTTAAACATCACAGTTTTCAACAACATCTCATATATGAAATTAGATCATTAATAATGCATGATAGAAAATATAACTTCAATGTTGTAGAGTTTTTCATCAAACATCACCAAAGAAAAAACTAGATAGATTTTTAAACATGTATGTCTCCAAAGTGTATCTTCATCAAAATACTTCATCATTCTTTCATAAGAATATATAACAAATAAATTCAGTAGTAGTAACAATAACAATAGAGAGTAGATTAGATATATCTAAACATATATGTCTCCAAAGTGAAGATCTGATGGTAACAACACAAATATCTATATGTATATATATAAATATATATATATGTGTGTGTGTGTGTGTGTGTGCGTGTGTGTCTATATATATTTTATCCAATGAATAGAGTCTCAACATTTATACAACAAGTCAAAAAAATCAAGGAAAGACCAACACCAGAAATATAATTCAATAAATTGTGAATATTTGAAATCAAAAAACTTCAAATGAGTCGTAACTCCTTGTAAGAATATAATGTTTTATTATGATTATCATAAGTATTTAAAACAATCAGAAAGATCCCTTTAATCAATCATAAAATTTCTTTGAAAATATATTTACTTCTGTAAATACTATTGCATAAATCTTGATAATATCACAGATTTAAATCTCCATTGTTGAATAGTAAAACGTTGGGTTCCTCCATGTGATGAAAAAATCCCAAAAATAGGGATGAATATAAAATTAGGGTTGATGTACCATACATTTGTGTCCTCAAATGTAGGGTTGATTCTGATTGTAGGGTTGATTAACCATACTTTACACTTTCTCAAATGTCAAGTTCTATACTAACATAGATTTTTTAAACCATAATTTCATAAAAATAGGGTATATGGTTCATATGTGTTGTTTCACATGTAGTGTTCCTTCATTATGTTACAAATTCACATGTAGGGAATGAACAATCTTTCCATAATCTGATAAAACATGTTCTGAACACTTTAAAAAATATTCCCTACAAACTAATGACTTGAATGTAATCCTAGAAAAAATATTTCCTTCAATATTAATTTTCTAAAAGTTACATAAAACAAATTCATTAGTAACATAAATGTGGGAGTTTGTGAGAATAAAAAAATAACTAAATTGTTGAATCAACACATATTTAACAATCTACACATTTTGATGATCACAAAACCCATAATATAAAAAAATAAAATCTAATTTTTTTTAGAAAAAACTGAAATAATTTTCTCCATATTTTTCTCTATAAAATATTTCTTTAATAATGAAAACTTCTCCCCCATTTTAAGGACTAAAACATCATAAAAGAAACTTCTACCCCAATGAAAATAAAAATATAAACTTATCTTTTTATCTTATCCCATTTTGAAAATTTTCTAATTGAAAATTTCTTTAACTTTTTAATCATGAATATTATAAAACCTCTCTCATATAAAATAAAAATAATAAAATTATCCCTTTAAAACCAATAAAATTACAACATATAGAACTTCTACCCCTTTTGTGACATTATAAATATAAGAGTGGTAAAATAAATCCCCCTAAATGTATTCTTTCATTAAAAAGATATAAATATGTAAACAAGGAGCATATAAGAGTATAAAACAATTATTTGTTTTAAAAATCCCCTTGAATCATAACATATTAGATTATTTCATGAAAATTTATCATATGTAAAAAAAATTAGGTTCATGCCTGCGTAAGAAAAAATTAATTTTTTTAATGAAATTATGAAGAAACTAATTTCATTATTTTTACTAAACATTATATTAAAAATAGTACATATAAAAAAATAAAAGTAAAGAGTTTAGAATTAGACTATTCATCTGATCATTCCAAACATTTTCCTTTTCCTTTAAAACATATAAAACTCTTCATATTTATTCTAATCTATTTTGAACATCTATTGTTATTTGATAAGAAGAAGATGATAAATGTTCAACTAGAAACAACTTCAGTTTATCAAGATAGATATTGGTAATGATTCTCTTTTGATAAACTACATTTGAATTAACATTTTTGAATTGAAATCTTCAATGTTTTATTTTGAGATTTAAAGATATCTCATATTCTTATATTCCTTTTTAATGAATCAAAAACAAATTTTGATACAAATTCTTTCTATATAACATCATATGAATTTCTAGATACATTCAACTCAACTTATAGCATCTCTTTTTCTTCATTCAAATAGATAAATTTAAACAAAATTATTTCATAAGATATTTGGAATGAAATGACTTCTAGTTCTTCAATACTATAGACTTATTTTTTTCTTTCAAAATACATTGCACATGAATCATTAACAAACGATATTGACTGTTTTTCAAATAGGCTAGAAGGATTACCCTTTGTCCTTCTGTGAGAGATATTTTCTTCTAAACCTGATGTATGTAACCTCTTCATCTATTTGTGCCTAGTTTTCAAAAGTATTTTTAACAACATATTTTGAATAATAAGAAGAATAAGAAAAAATAAAAATACTTAAGAAGAAGAAGAAACGTTTGGTTATTAAAAAATGAAGACGACATTCCATTTTATTTTAGCCAATAGATACAGAACAATTAATATAGATTTTATCTTTCAAATATACATGTTATGTAATAAAGATGTTTAGATTTTGTAAACAAATGAAATAAGAGTCATAACAATTAAAAAAATGATTTAAGGATGGAAAATATAAACTCTACATAAAATAATATATTTTTCAAATAAATATTAAAATGAAAATTTAAAGATATTTAATAAATTTGTTATAAAAATATATTATGATTTGACATAAAGAGTAAATAAAACACTTTATCAATTTTTAAGAGATTCCACTCTTTCCCGGTATAAAAATTTAATGAACGAGAAGCATATTCTTATAAAAATAGAATACTTACTGGATCATTGTTTATAGAAATGAGGATTTTTTATAACGAACTGCTTCAGGGTTGTTCACTATTTTGATAGGGACATTCATGTATCCATTTATTCGACCACTCAAATATTTAATAATATATATTATTTATATAATCATATATAACATCAAATATTTGTACCTTTTTTTACCCATATTCTTTTGGGTCCATTAGTTTTAGAAATTAAATTTTATGGTAGCCAAACTTGTTTATTTGGAGCAGTATTTCTACCATTCAAGTTAGATAATTATTTTGAGCAAAAAAAATTATTAAAAAAAATATTTTTGGATTTTAAAAACAAAAATAAATTTTATAATGATCATTTATAGAACAATAAAATCATGTAATAGTAGATATGTTTTTTTTATTTAAACTAGGAAAAAAATAGTTCTTATATATTTTAAGTCTTTCACCATTACATTATCTTCCAAATTTTTCTTTTGGTATTTCTTTCTAGGATTTGATTTAAATATTTTTCTCCTTTTATTAACATACTAGAATATTTTTTTAAATAAATAACTTTATTAATTATTTATTTAATCTTAGTGTCATGTAAATCATAAGAAATTTTAGAAGCATTTGATTTTAAAACTATAAAATACTTGGAAAATTTTTCTTTTTATAATAAAACAGTATCATATGATTTACTAAATTTTTATGGTCATTTTTTAAGGATTAATATTTACCTTGTATTATAAATAAATATTTATTTATCCTATCATAATAAAGTTGTTATAAAATAGAGTTTTTAGAGTAATATTATTATACCTCATTGGTATCCGCTATAAGGTGTACAATGTTATTCTTAGCTTCTGAATTTGTAAAAGGTTCATCATGTGAACATGAAGAATTAATATAGGTAGCCTTTAAACCCTTATTTCCTTTACTTTTGTAATTAAATTTCCTTCAGACTTCAATTTTTATGACTTCTTTCCTTATATTCACAACATCTATCTTATTTAGTAACTTTATTTGTCTTTCTGTATATCTTTTCATGTTTTTCAGAAAGATCTAAGAAATATATATATAAATCTGGGGGATTTATATCAAATTATTCATCCATTGTAGTTTCAAGGGAAGATTCTTCTTGTTTAATAATATTTTCTTCTTAAACCTTCAGCTCAACTTCATATATAATTAAATTCATAATCAAATCCTTTGTTTTCAATCATTTTAGTGATGTAGACTTGCATATATAATTAGATATTCCACTCCATATAGGAGGTAGAAATTTGAGAACTTTTAATGCTTAATCTGATTGAGAAATTAAATATCCTAAAGCAACAACATTATTGACAATCTCTATCAACCTTTCAACTAATTTATTGATAGTTTCATTATCATATATTCTAAAAGTATAAAACATTAGCTTTTTAGGAGTGTACTTTTATTTTCAAATATTTTTAGTTCCATCATGGGATACAAAAATAGCTTTCACATCTCATATGTATTAGAATATTGAGATACTCAATAAAATTTATTATTTCATAAACCACACACAATTGGATTCATGGATTTTGAATTGAGATCAAAATATTTTTCATTACCAATACTCCAATATTCAAAATATTCTTTTGGAATATGAAAAGGATTAACAACCTTTAAATAAACCCTTGTTCTTGGATTTTTAAAATAAATAATGATACATGATTTCCGTCAATCATAATCATTTCCATTAAAATATGAAGTGTGAATTATAAACATACCTTCTCTAGAAAAATCCATTTCTATTTTCCTTTTTTTGAATCATTATATATGGCTCTTTAGAGCCAATAAAATATTCTTGAATTTTCTACAAGATTAAAAACCTTCTAAGAGCTTTGATAGAAACAAAATATTCAATGAATAAAGTATTATTGCTTGTTCAAAATAATTTCCAAGAAAACATACCAGAAGACCCTTTCCCTTTGATAAAAATTGTTAGGTTATTTGATCCATATGCATTGATTCAAATATATATTTCCTTCCTTACGTTACACTTGCACATATAGGGTATGAATAGTGGTTCCATGATACGATAAAACATGTTCCAAACACTTTAATAAATTTTCCTTATAGACCAATGAATTAAATATAATTATAGAATAAATATTTCCATGAATATTAATTTCTTAAAAGTCACTTAAAATAAATTCAATAGTAACACAAATGTGGGTGTTTGTGAGAATCAGTACAAAAAAGAAATTAACAAAATTATTGAATAAAAACATGGTTAATAGCCTATTCAACTTACAAATTTACTAACATTAAATGTTCATGAAGATGAAATTTTAGAAATTGGTGATATATCGATAATTGATTTTGAAGAAGAGGTGTATGGAGATGCTATTAGAAACTATATTATTCTTTAGAATGTAATTAAAATCATCAAGAATTAATTGATATTAGTGTTAGTTATAAATTTATACGTGAGGTGTGTTTTCATGATTTCTTTATCCAATAACTGATCAACAATGTTAATTACGAGTAAATACAATTCTTATTTTTTCTAGGTGTATGTATCAATACTATTTGAAGGGAAACTCCTATTAATAGAAATTTGGACTCATTGGTCATCACAACACTTCTATAAAACTTTTCTCAATGGAACTAATGGAAATTAAAATTATAGTGGAAAAACTGGACACAATATTTGAAAGAAAACTTATAAATGATAGAATCTTCTTAATACCCTTGATGCAGGGTTAAAACTATGAAATTTATTCATATAAAAAATATTTTCATTTATTTCATTACTTATTAATTTTTTAGGAAGAATTAGTCACTCATTGTAGTCAATTTGGATACTCCAATGATTTATTTTATGGACTCAATGCACAGATACCAAACAAACCGATCACACATGATGATCTTTATCAATTTTTAAAATAATACATGAAAACAATTTCAAATAAATTTCATGTTATAAATTTTATATTATGTTTTAATGGTTTTTTTTATGATAGGGTAGTGTTTAAATATCATCAAAACCATAGCATGAGGATGGTCCCTGAGTACAAAAATCCCATCAACTTCTATAAATGGGTAAATATAAGGATATATATAATAAAATCCAACTATAAAAACATATATTACAACTTTTTACTTATTTTTGTCAATGTTTTTGCACTGCCCAGAAAAAAATAATGGTAAATATTATGGTTATTATGTTTGAGAATTCATGAAACATATCACATTCCATCAAAAAACTAGCATCCCCAATGTAATTTTCTAGCTCAAGAGCCACACACTTATACCCCGAGTTAGTCGGTCACATGACCTCAGGTGTGCCTCCTTGTATGCCAGAGGCTACTTACTAGAAGTGAGGGTCTAATGTCAATCATGGGGAGACTTATCCTATTATATCAAATTAATACACTAGAAGAAATAAGTAAAAAATAGTGTACTAACATATCACAATAAACAATTCCAATATCTCATGGAACCTAAAACTGGAAATAAAATATCAAAACTAAAGAAGTAAACATGACATGCTAAATTATGTGTACAGTGTCAAATGAAAACTCAAAATAAAAGCATTTCCTGCTCTTGAGTAGGTCCAGAACCATGTCTGGTTCCCTCAATCATGCTCCATCCCAAATCAGTCATCTAACACAAGGCCTTTTCCCTTATCCTGTCATAAAACCATGAAATTTATTTCGGTACTGATTAGGTAGCTCGAGTAGGGTGTGAGTACAACTCATTAGGCCACCATCTATGGTGTCTAAAATAATATCCAGTCAATACCAGAGTATGAAATTTTATAAAGAAATAAGTATAGTGCATAATTAAACATTTATCTCATTATCATTTATCCTTTATTTTACTACACAATCCCATGGGTTCCTGAGAACACCTGAACCTCAATACCTTATTCAACCTGTGCTGGAGACTAAACCATTTCTCATTATCAATTCCCAATTTGATGAACTAATATTATTTCATTATCCATTTCATTTCAATCTATAAAACGATCAATGGGAACCGTAGTCTATTGCCAACAATTTTTTCCCAGGTTATTAGGCCTAGGACCTTCTAGGCTTGGGAAGAAGCCAACCATGTCCCATACATATTTATCACTATGGTATTTGGAAGTAATGGACCATGATTTGGAAAAATCATACCATTTTACACACATATTTTTCACATAATTTATTACAGTAGGCTCCGTATGTAGTAAACCATGTTCTGCACATGTGGGCTTTGGAAACATCAGACCATGTCCCACACATATATATCATATTTCACAATATCGCTATATCACAATATCACTATAACACATAAATCAAGATTAATCAACATTAATCCACATATCACAATTAACGATCATAATCATCCATTAATTAATTAATAAATTAATTAATCCAAGTATATTAATTAATTGAAAAATTGATTAATCACAAAAAAATATTTAATTCAACAATTAATTATTCATATATATCTAATTAATTAATTTTCTAATCAATTAATCAAATCTCTTACATTAATTAATTCCAAAATTAATTAACCATATAATTTCAATTAATTAATTCAAAAATCAATTAATCATTTCATATATCAACATCCAATAAATATTTAGAAAATTAATTATCCAAAAATTCATAATTAAACATTCTGATAATTAACTCAACAATTTGTTATCCTTAGTCCCAAAAATCAATACTCTAATATTAAATCTATCAATTAATTATCCCAATTTCATAATTCAATACTTTGATACATAATTCAACAATTAATTATCTTAATTCCACAATTGAATTATTCAATCAAATCCCCAATTCCTCAATTAATAAATTAACCACATTAATTAATTAAATTTAATAATTAAAATTGGTAAATTAACTCAAGAAAATATACAATCACATACACATAATTGAAATCATGACTATGATCTACATGGAATCCATGAATTTTGTTAGATGTAGCTTTCAAACTCGGGGTTGCCTTGCCAAAAGTGGCACGATAGGAAAAAGCTGGTTTTTTCTAAATTCTTGTTAAAGGAAGGGAATTTCTATGGGTAATTTATAAAGGGTTTATACATTAACAAATAAAGATAAATATATAAATATTTTTTATAAAATAATTTATGAATTTTTCATAATATTTAATTTGATGTGATAAAATAAAAGTATCCATATTTGGATATGATTTAAACCATAAGAAACGGTTTTTGATGATTGATTTAATCATGATTTAAGTAATACTAAGTTTATGATATTTATATTGTGTAAAAGGATTACATAATATGAAAATTTTAAATTATTAATTGAGTATAAAAGTGTTGGAGTGTCTACAATGTATTAGTAAATTTATAAAATATTTCTAACTAACCTTTATTTGTGAATTATTCATAAATGTTTACCTCATGTTTAAATATTTGAAATGTTAATTTATTTAAAATGTTACTACCAAAATTATATAATGTTATAAATTGTTTTAAATATGAATATGTGGATACTTTTTTTTAGAAAATTAAACTACACCTAATGAAATTTCTATGTCACACATTACATGATAAGAACATCAACGGAATTTTTTGTTTTTGCCTATCTTGACCTCATTTTTTTATTTGGGTTGTTAGATTGGATTTAATTGTTAAGAATTGTTTTTTCATATTAGGTTTTAGAATTATTATGAATTTTACTCACTCTATAGTAAAGTCACATCAAGGATAGGGACTTGATTTTATACTTCCCACTGGCCTGGATGCTATGCCTTGTTCTAGAAAAGCGGGGGTTGACTATTTTCAATTAGGTCTTACTCATGTAGAGATTATCAATCTAATGTAATTATAAAATTTTACATGAATATTTCATGTACCTTATTCATAGGATTCATTTTGATATGTTTGAATATGTTTTACTATTATATTTGGATCAGTAATACTAACATGTGGGTCATCTAAAGAGTTTCACATCAATATGGATTGAATATATTGATTTGGTGAAGAGAATAGGATTCCAAAACTATATCATTATAAGAATGAATAAAAAAATTAATAAACATAATATAATAAGGTAAAATTAAATTCTTTCAAATAGATAATGTTATATTCTTTCTGAACTCACACTTTTCAAGACCTTGATCATTCAAACGAGTAGGTTCCACCAAAGCATGGTTCCTATGGATTATCTTGTGTATGGAAATAAAATAATCGGTGACAATCATCATTGGGTAGGTTATACCAAATTAAGGATCCCCAAGATTGTATTAGGTTATACTATTATTGGGTCTTGTTTTGGGTTACACTTAGCTGGGAAACCCTTAGGAATGATACCAGAGGAATAGAGTTGGTTTTATCCGTATGATGGATTCGATGTGATTTTTGCTCGACTATCGAAGAGCCATGTATAACATTATTGAAAAGTATTGTATTTGAGATATAGTTATGACTTTCAAGCATGATACTTGGTATAATTCATGAGGAACCATAGATCACAGGCATGGGGATTGAACAATATGGGAAGATCAAATATTTAATTCAATCACAGAAAGAGTACATTAAAATGATCATTGAAACATTTATGATGGACGAATAAAAATTCATTTAAATTAATATTTTCAAACAATTAAAACTCTCAAATAAAAAATCACCATGAATAAAATAAGAGGAAAATCACATGGATATAAAAAATTTTACATTAGTGGTAGAAAGTATCATGTATGCCATGTTGTGAACTCAACTAGATCTTACCCATGTGGTGGGAGTTTTCAGTCGGTTCATGTAATATCTTGGTAAAGAACATTGGAAAGAGGTGAAGTTGATCCTGTTATTTCTTATACTACCTTTTTCTTTGGATACATTGATTGTTCAGTTTTTTATATTGACACAGACCTTGGGGGTACCCAAATTCCCAGAAAATCCCAACTCTTCATGTGTTTACCTTTGGTGAAACCACCATTATTTGGATGTTGAGGAAGAAATCGTTGATTTTTCTATCCAAAACAAAAGTAGGGTATGTGGAAGAAATATAAATAAACAAAGAAATGGCGTGGTTGAAACATCAAGTTATGTTTCTCAAAAGAAGCCAAGAAAGTTCAATTCTCTTTTGTGTTAGTGAGATTGGAATACCCAAAAATTCGATGTTTCATGTGAGTACTAAGTACATCAACCTTATGTGCCATTGCATTTTGATGTTTCAGGAATATGTGGTGTTGTAGTGACTAAAATTAGTGGTTCATCTAAATCCAGCAGATATGTTTACCAAAGGAATAATCTAGGTGAGACTGAGATGACATTGTGCCTCATTCACACATGGGTGAACAGAAAGGAATGAAGAGGAGAATTTAATGCAGTGGAATCTCAGATGTTTTTTTTCTCAAAGTGTTATAAGATTCAATGGAATCATTAAAACTAGTCAATAATTGAGATATTGTTAGTATTTTTAATTTTCCTCGAGTGCTGTAATAATTTTACTGAATGAGAGACTCAATAGAAACCTTTTTCTTTGTCAGAATAGGGAAAAAAATTCTTCAGTAGGATGGAAGTGGGGTAGTCAAAAGTTAAGAGTTTCTAATGGATGTGAAACATCATGGTTATTCTGTTGAAAGTTCATCTATTGGTGTGATCATTATAAGGAAGTAGTTTCTTCATTGTGAATCACTTTTTAAAGGTGTTTGTGGGAAAAGAGTGAGTCATGAGGAACACTATTATCTTACCAGAAACTAGCAGTTAATCTGAGGATTTCAATAGGGGATCAACAGTTGCATAGTTTAGAAGATGAACTCCTTCAATTTTAGGATGCTGATGCAACTTGATGATCAGGTGAGACATTCTATATTGTTGAGATGTCATGAATTTGTGAATATTAGTGATCTACAAGGATACCCAGTCACAATTATTATAACAATTGTACTTCCAATGAAATCAAAGTTTGCAGTGCTTCTCCATGAATGTAAGAAAAAAGGTTGAACCACTTAAAACATTTTTGTATCCTTTATTTTATTTTCCTTTCATTATTTTATCTAAATGTATGTGTGGGTTGGAGTAAATAAGAATAAGTGAAACTCGGTGAGATGATTAGATAGGGATGTATTTTCTTCCTAGATTTGATACAATTAATTTTTGGGGATTTTATATAGTGTTTTATTCCCACCATTGTGATATTTTAGTGGATGAAATTTTGGTGCATTAAGTTTGTGTGGGATTTGATGTGTCCTTAAAAACACATGTTTTGCCACATATTTTTTATTAATTTTTATTGATTTAATTACTTATTTTAAAACTTTTTAATAAATAATGGTTCTTTTGTATTTTTATCATTAATTTTAGTAATTAATCAACTTTTTGTAATTAATCAAGTATTATAAGCTTCAAAATAGTTAATTTATTCCTTACTTTAATTTAATAGAATTATTAATTTTTATGTAGTATGGTATCTTTGTCTACATATCTAATGATTTAACATTTTAATTTCAATTAATTAAGTTTGATTCTGCACATAATTAATGTACTCTGAATCTAACATTGCATGTATTAAAAAATTAAATAATATAATCTAATTAATAGATGAATTTTAAAAATTCATTAATTAAAATAATGGATTATAGACTCACTTCAATTATTAAGTCTTTCATTTAAATTTCATTAATTAACATAATGGTTTAATAATATAATAATTATCTGTCTACTTTAAATTAATTGAATTTGTTAAAGTAAATAATTTAAATAATTTTATTTTGTTATTTAAATGTTTAATTTTACTTTAATATTTTAATAAGATAGTTACCTTTTAATTCAATTTTTAGTATAGTAATAATTTAAGTTATGTGAATTGAAGTCATTAATAATTTAACATAAGTTTAATTGGTTTTATTTTTTTCTTAAAGTTTATGATGTATTTAAATTTTCAAATATTTTAATTAAGTATTATTTTCAATTAATTATTTTGTTCATATTTTACTTTAAGTTTTAATTCAATTTATTTTTCTCTGTTTATTATGTAGGTTAATGGTGGCACCGTAAACACTTAATACGGTCTCACCAGTTTGATTCATAGTCTCACCGTGACACTCATTTCCCTGAGACACTGTTTCATCACTATCCCACAGTGACTCTCCTCACGGTCTCACCACTTTGCTGTGGCACCGTAATTCCTCTTAACTGTCTCACCGTCTAACCCGTTCCACCGTGGCTACCACACACCGTTGTCCCCCTGCCACCGTCTCCTCTTGATTTCATGGTCTCACCATATTTCTTCCTCCGTTCGTGTCTTGCCTCTTCACACCGTTTCTCTTTTACCTTGCACCATTTCATCACGGTGGAACTATAACCTTTATGAACTTCCTTGACATCGTAAGCCTCCTTGTTACGGTTCCACAGCAACCTCATGCACCGTTTATTTCAATTGTTCCCCATCTCACCTCCATCAGAACCGGTGCCACATGCTTCACCGATTTACAAAATCCAAAGGAAAATTTATGAGGAAGAGGAGGACGAAGTCGGTCACGGAGATAGTACCCATCGCCTGTAGATCTAAAGGAGCTGCATTGCTGGTTCACTGTTTACCGTATTCACCTCCTTTTATCCAAGGAGCAATGCTACTTTGTTTTATTTCTCCTTTCCCATTTCCAGTCCTATCGGCTTCGCTATTGGTAACTCTCACACTGCCACCATGGAGGGTTTTTAGAGGAAGATGAGGCTGATCTGATGTTGCGCCATTGTCAAAGAGGCATTGCGTAGAGGAGGTGAGTTGTTGTAGGAAGTGCATGTCACTACTAGAGGTGTCTATTGTGATGAAGCTACAAAAGTGAGCCAATGCGTCGTCACTGAAGCTCGATTCACGCCACTTGAGACTTGTTCTCCGTTGGAGGGGTTGCTGTGTGAGGAAGAGCAGGGACCGAAGACTGAGCTTGGAGGAAGAGTTGCGTCGTCGTCTGTTTGAGAATCGTCGCACTGGAGCTAGAGCACCATGCCTCCTACAGATGAGTCGACGTTGGTGTTGGAGGAATACTGAACAGGGAGCTGCGGACCTGTTTCCAAAGAAGGATCCAAGGAAAAAGACCCCCCTGTTTGAGCCAATAATTGGGGGGAGTGAAATAATCAATAAAAAAATATAATAAAGATAATAAAGTAATCGTTAAATTAAATAATTAATAATATAATCAAATAAATATAATATAATTCATAAAAACTTTTATAATATTAATAAATAGATAATTTATCAAATAAAATATAAGAAAACTAATAAGAATTTATTAAATTATAAACAATAATAATTTATAAATAAAATGAATTATTAAATTAACTAAATGTGATAACACTTTAATTTTAAATTAATTACAACAAAATAAATATAATAACTAAATATTATTAATTCAATTTAAGAATCTAATTAGGTTATACTGTCTAATTATTAATAATACTTAAAATAATAACTTAATTTTTAATAATAAATTAAAAACTTATTAATTTTTATTAAATAATTAATAATAAATTAATAATCATAATAATAATATTTAATAATATTTAGAAATTAAGATTTTTATTATTTGACGACTTATAATAAGTAATATATCTTTAAATTAAAAAGAATACTTCTTTTCTTTCTTTGAATATTCATTTTGTTATCTTCTGTTTTAACATTACAGGTTCATTCAAGGAACTAAAACACGTCCATATTCATCTAAAAAACTCACCGAGAGTTAGTTACGAGGGAATTTCTAGCGCGACATGCCTGTCGCGAAAAAATACACGTGTGTGATGCACAATTGAGGGACTTTTGAAGTCGGTTGAATTGGTCGGTGACAAGCAGAAGATGACGGAGGATACTAAAAAGAGCAAGCAGCAGAATTTGAGGCGGCTCTCGCATTTTTTTCATTGGATGCTCATTGATTCCACGAACACAACTTTGGAGAGCGGATTCTTCCAGGAGAAAAATATGGAGTTGAGCTGGAGACTAAGGAGCCCGAAGGCAGAGCATCACTTAGGAAGTTCTTCTTCCTCCTTTCTTAAATTCTTGTACTCTGTTTGCAGTTGTTTACAATGATAGTTTTCATTATGAACAGAGGCTGAATTTCTAGCTCAGGAGCTTTAACGTGGGTTGGTTTATCCGATTAAACTTTCACTATCTCTTTGTTTGACATCAGAATTGATCGGTGAGATCGGTTCTGAAGTTAAATTAAATTATTCACACTTTCCTATAAGAAAATTCATAGCTTCAAGATCAATCAGCGAGATTGAATTTGATAATCCTATTGATGAAGTGTTAATGTCATTACAGTTGGAGTTTTATGGCGAGTTTTATTTCAACTATATTGTTTTTCAAATTTTAAACAGTCGATGATCTTTAGAGTGACGAAATCTAAAAGTCATACCTCTGTCTGATGTGTTTTCTGGCGAGGAAGATATATCAATCAATTTCTAAGGTGTGATTCAATTAATTTCCATGGAGAGTTATCCTTTTAACCATCATGTTTAGTGTTCCCAAGAAAATTGTTGATCTTAGCTCCTTTGTCTTTACAGGTATGTTTTAGTTAATGTTTTCTTTTAGTTATCAGTTCTTCTTGGTATATGACTAGTCTCGTTTTATATCTTGTTTTCATAATCACTGTTTCTAAAACAATAAAGAAATAAAAAAGATATAAAAAATTTGAAAAGTGAGTAAATGCTTCCCCACTGCTGACAACATTGGGGGTTGTAAAAAAACCTTAGAGCACTCACCTCCCTTCTTTGTGGATCGAACCTACACCACTAGACTAGTGTAGGTTTATAAATGTAATTTTGAGGGCCATGACGACCTCCATATTTGTTCAGGATTCTCAACAATAGGCATGAACTGGAGAGGGATGTGAGTGGGGGGTGTAAGTAGTGAATCCTCCAAATTAGGGTTGATCATCGAGTGGAAAACTAGCTACCGGGAGACAATATGGGTTCAGGTATGAGGCAGTCCATGAGGAGATGAAAATGGGTTTATGAATGGAATAGTAGCTATGGATAATTAGATAATGTTAGAAGAGGTTCAGGGAGGGGGTTTTAACTAGAGAAGAAATTTTGGGTAGGGGACATACCAATGGATCACTAACATTTATGTTGTCATCATGTCTTGGATGGCTGGAAGTGACTGGGGTCGGGCATACAAGAGTAGTAGGCAGGTAAGGTTTCCATGTGTGTATATGAGTTGTATTGTAAGGAAAGTATAAAGGGAAGGTAGAATTGGATTTCCTAGGGGTAGTTTTGTTATTTTTTTGATTATTTGTTGGTAGGTTTGTTAGGAGTCGTTAGAGTATTAAATAATGGGCAGCAGTAGGTAGAGGGACATAGTTATTTCTTGATAATTCGTCTCGGTAGAATCAATTGATTCAACCTTGAGATGTTCATCCTAGATCCACAAAATGTGGTTTTCTAAGTGATTTTACTTCTACATCATCTCCCCTTTACATCTCATTCTCTAACTATTTCTACTATAATTCTTTTTCTATCGAATGGAAATATACAACTTATTTTTCCATTCCTATTTTACTTTATCAATGTACAACACTTAATTTTAGAATATATTTCTTCACTTTGATGTTAGATTCCATCATACTTACTATTGTCTCATTCAGGGACTTTGAATACTTTTCAATTCAATTATTATTAATAATTTTTTTGAAAAACTATGAGTGATAATTAAATGTTTGAAAACGTTTATAATGAGTCTGCATCACTTACCTCATATAATAAATTTTAAAAAACATACGGTTAAAATTAATGGATATTATACTTGTATTTTCATCCCTAATTAAGAACAAAAAAACACTAGTTAAAATATTTATGTTTTAATCGTAGAAATATTCCATGTTTTAATTTTGGAGAATGATATAATTTTTTATATTTATTTAAAAAAGAACCCATATTTACACAATTTAACAAATATTTTATAAATTAAAAATAAAATGAACTAATAAAAATAAAAAAATTCAAACACATTTCATGTAATGACATTAGATTTTTTAGGTCATTGAGGTTTTGAATCGTATCGATTTACATGATGTACTTTTACAGTAAAATAGTGAGCAAACTAAGTTTCTAGTCATAAAAAATCATTTTTTTCAAATAACATTGCTAATTTTTATATTTATTTATTTTTCATCCATTAAATATATGTATATTATACTGAACATCATATTTTTATGCAATTTATCCATTATTTGACATATCTGACCAATATTTTCAATACCATCAGCAAATTTTGGAAAGATCTTCTAGGAGTGAATTTTTTAACATTTTCAAGCATATAAATTTGTGTTATCACCTAAAAATGCACTAAATTTCATTCCCATGTCTATCATCTAGATGGAATCCTGGAATTTTTGTTAGATAAAGCTTTTAGATTGGGGGTTCCCTTTCCAAAAGTGGTATGGTAGGGAAAAGAATGTTTTTTTTTCAAATCCTTGTTATAGGCAAGTCCTTTCTAGGGGTAATTTATAAAGGGATTATAAATTGAAAAATAAGGATAATAATATAATATTTTATAGTTTAATTTATGAATTTTTCATAATATATAATTTTATGTGATCAAATAGAATGATCAATATTTGGATATTATTTAAACCACATGAAAAGACTTTTGATGATTTATTTAATCATTATTTATGAAATGTTAAGTTTATGATATTTATATTTTTTAAAAGGTTTACATAATATGAAATTTTCAAATTATTAATTGAGTAAAAAATTTTGGGACTGTCCATAATTTATTAGCTAATTTATAAAACTTTCTTAACTAACCTTTATTTATGAATTATTCATAAATGATTATCTCCTGTTTAAATATTTAAAAGGGTCATTTTTTTAAACTTTTACTCACAAAATTATCTATTGGTATAAATTTTTTATATTATGAATATGTTCATACTTTAGTTTAGGAAATTAAACTAATTATGATGAAATTTTTATTTCACGCATTACATGCGAAGTACATCAATATAATATATAGTTTTCTTCTATATTGAAATCCATTTTTTATTTGGGTTATTATATTGGATTTTTTTGTTAAGAATATTTTTTGGGTATTAGGTTTTATAATTATTATGAATTAAATTATCTCTTTATTAATGTCACATCAAGGAGAGGGACTTGAAGTCAGACTTCACACTAGCATGGATGTTATACCTTTTTCTAGAAAAGTGGGGGTTGACTATCTGTCATTTAGGGTTTACTCAGGAAGATATTTTCAATATCCAATAATTATAAAAGTTTACATGAAGAGTTCTTGAACATTATGCACAAAATGAATTTGGATATGTTTGAATATGTTTGACTATTAAATTTGGATGAGTAATCCAAACATGTGGGTCATCTAAACCATTGCACATCAATATGGATTAACTATATTGATTCAGTGGAGGGAATAAGATTCCAAAACAAAAAATTTAGAAGCATGCATGCACAAATGAATAAACATAAGATAATAAGGTAAAATTAATTCCTTTAAAATGATAAATGTTAGATTCTTTCTATGAAAACACTTTTCAAGTCCTTGATCATTCAATCGATTAGGCTTTTTCAAAGTAGGGTTCTTCTAAATTATCTTGTGTATGGAAAGAAATTAATGGGTGACATTGAACCAATATTAGGTAGGTTATAAAAAAGCAATTATTCCTTATATTGTCTTCTGTTAGCCTATTTTTGGATCTTGTTTTGGGTTACATTTAACTTGGAAACCCTCGAGAATGATACCAAAAGAATACAGTTGGGTTTATCTATATGATGGATTGGAAGATCTTTTTTCTCAAACATCCAAGTGCCATGTAAGATATGATTGATGTGTATTGTATACAAGATATAGTTATGGATTTGTTATCTGTTACTCGGTATAATTCATGATGAAAAATAGATATTGGGCATGATAATTGAACAATATAATAAGACCAAATGTTTTTTATATCCTAGAAAAACTACATTGTGAAGATTGTTGAAAACTTTATGATGAAAAAATGCAATTTTGATTCAACTCCTCTTGTAAAACACTTAAAACTCTCAAAGAAACAAGCACCATGAATAGAATAAGAGTTTAAGCACATAAAGAGAATATTGTTTACATCCGTGGTAGGATGTTTCATGTATTTCATGGTGTGAACTTGGCCAGATCATTCCCATGTGGTGCGAGTTGTTATTTGTTTCATGTTAAATCCAAGGAAATAACATTGCGATGTTGTGAAGTTGATCATCAAATGTCTTAAAGGAACAAAATATATTTCCATTTTCTTCCGAGATGATGATCTATTAGTTAGGTATGTTGACACAGACCTTGGGTGATACCCAAATTCATACAAAATCACAACTCATTATACCTTTACCTTTGGTGGAACCACCATGAGTTGGTTATTGAGGATGAAATAAATGATTTCTCTCTCCACAATAGAAGTAGAGTATTTAGAATAAATTGAAGCAAATAAATAAATTGTGTGGTTGAAACATCAGGTTATGGATCTCAAAAGTATCCAAGAAAGTGCATTGCTCTTTTTTGACAGAGAGAGTGCAATATCCAAAAATCCAGTGTTTCTTGTGAGGATTAGGAAAATCAACCTTAAGATTCATTACATTTGGATTTTTTATGAAGATTTAGTTTTGTGGTTATCAAAGATAGTGGGTCAACAAAATCAAGAAGATATATTTACCAAAAGGCTAATCCTGGTGAGTCTGAGGTGATATTATTCCTCAGTCACACATGGTTGAACATAATGGAATGAAGATAAGGTTTGCATGTAGAAGAAGTTCAGATGTTGTCTTCATCAATGTTTTGGATAATACCGTTAAATCCTTAAGAAGTATTCAGGTGAGATTTTTTTAGGATTTTGAATGATGCAATGGTGATAAAAGTAGTTTACCAGAAGGAGAAACTCCAAAGGACCCTTTGGCATTGTCAGAGTAGGGACAATAGTCTTCAATAGGATGGTAGTTGGGTATTTGGAAGTTCAATGTTTATAATGGATTCAAAAAATGGTGGTTAGTCTATTGAATGTTAATCTGGTTTTGTGATCATTTCAAATAATTAGTTTCTTCATTTGAAGAAATTTTAGAATGGTGTTCATGGGAAAAGAGTAGGGCATGAGGAACATTGTTTTCTTACTAGTAATTAGTGGAAAGGGTGAGGATATAAATAGGGAATCGACAGTTTCATAGTTCAGTGGATGGAATCCTATAATAATAAGACATTGATGCAACTGGATGATCAAGTGAGACGATTTATAAAAGGGGGTGGGACCACATTGTTGAGTTCTCATGCATTTAAGAATATTAGTGATCTATATAGATACCTAGTCATAGTGATTATAACAATTTTACTTCCAATGAAATTAAAGTATGCAGTGTTTCTCTATGGACGTAAGAAGAAAGTATGAACCATGATAAACCTTGTATTGTTCTTGATTTTATTTTCCATTCATGATTTACTCTAATTATATCTGTGGGTTGGAGTAAATTGGATTGTGTAAGTGAAACTTAGTGTGGTGATTTGATAGAGAGGTATTTTCTTACTAGTTCTCATACATTTAAGTTATGGGGATTCCAACCGAAAATTGTTTCCCACCATTGTGGTATTTCAACGGACAATATTTTAGTGCATGAAGTTTATACATGATTATCAATGATAGGCATGAACTGGAGAGGGATTCAAGTGGGGGGGGGGGTAAGTAGTGGAGCATCTGGAAGGGGGTCAATCAGGGAGGGGATAACTAGCTACCAGGAGACAATAGGGGATCGGGTATGAGGCAGTCATGAGGATATGACAAGGGGTTGAAGAATGTAATGGAAGCTAGGGTCAGTGAGGGAATGTTAGATAAGTGTTAAGGAGGGGGTGTCTACTAAAGCATCAATGTTGGGTAAGGGGAATACCAATGGACTAACAAGATTTACGATGTCATTGGGTGTGTTGATCTTAGAGGGATGGCAATGAAAAAGGGGATTTGCATAAGTGTTCACCTATTTTACCACATAAATGATTATCTCTAGGAGTGGTATCATCAAAAAATACATGAATATATTGATGAGTTCATGTATTCTACATCAAACATAGGAGTGGAAATTGGATTTATGTGCCCGAGAGTGAGAATGATGAGGACAGAGAGGGAGTTTTTAGGACTATCGGGTGTGGGATGGATGGAAGTGGCTGGGGTTGGATATACAAGAGTAGTAGGCTGGTATGGTTTCCATTTGTGGATATGAGTTATATTGTAATGACTACAGAAAGGGCATGTAGAATTGGATATACTAGGGGTAGTTTTCTCATTTTCTTGATTATTTGTTGGCGGGTTTGTTAGGAGTGTTTAGATTATTAAATAATCTATAGAAGTAGGTTGAGGGACACAATTCATTCTAGATAATTCTATTTGGTAGAAGCAAGGGGTTTGACCTTGGGTTGTTCAATCAAGCTCCACCAAAAGTGGTATTCTATGTATTTTTCTTCTACCACATATCCTCTTAACATATCATTCTCCTTCTACTATTCCTACTATAATTATACTTCTATCGAATTGAAATATACGTCATTTTTTCTTTTATATTCCCCTATTCTATTATGCGGCCTTTTTTAGTTAGATTCCAAACAACTTGGTGCTTTCATTGAGAGGACACATCAAGAATCAAACTCAAGGTGAAGGATCGATGGAGTGGGCGAGCTGGTAATCCAAATTGAGTTAGCATGTGATAACGTTTAGAGGTTTCAAATCATTTAGAAGATGATGTGATGTTTAGGTATTTATTTTGAGGACATTGATCATAGTTAGACATTATGAGTATGACTAAGCCGTGATTTCTGAAAAATGAATACCAACTCATAGGATATTATCTCTCATCTACCTTGTTTCTTATGTGTGATTGACTGTGGAATATAAATTCCATTGGATAATATGATTGTTTCTGGGCGTTCATTGAAAAGTTAGGGAATAAAAGTATGTTGTTTGGACTATCTCTTATAGAAAGACATTTCTGGTCAAAATACTATGGTGTATATTGTACCAGTTCTTGATCATTGGAAATCAAGAAGGTGAATTTTGATGGTTGAGAGGAGTTGGGGTTGCTGACAAGAAGTCATGACCCCAACTACTGTGAGTACGGAACATTGTTGGTTATTCATTGTCAAGTGAACAAAATGAGAATGTTATTTTTTCTTACTAGTAATTGAATCCATTGAGGGATATGGAATGCAAGATGAGTAGTGTGTGGAGAACAAAGGCACCATCATTATCAAGGGTAGATCCTAATGGTTGGATTACCAAAATGGAGGATTAATTAATGTATAGACATGTGCCGGATGACATGAAACTTCCTAATATGTAGTTGTGTATGGAAAACTCCACTTTGTATTGGTTCTTAATGTGGAATTGGAAAAATCTAAGCTCAAATTGGGAGAATCTAAAGTTATCACATATAGAAGAGTGTGGTAATGGAAGGGAGAAATGTGTTCTAGTGGCACTGGAGCTAAGTGAGGTAACAGTGCATCCAAAACCTGGTTGGAGGTATGAGTAATGATTTTGGGCCTCTAGATGCCGGGGGGGGAGCTATCAGATCTAAAATACATTATTCTAAAGATTAGGATAAATATCTCTTCTAAAACATCATTCAAGAAAGTTAGGGTACTAAATATTACAAGACAGCAAGTGTTGCAATCCATACTAGTGATGCGATTGAACATTCTTTGGATCCATTGGATGTTCTGTATCAAGTATGATTGAACTAGAAAGTGTTAAATCAAAGGATTTGTTATGTATTTTTCTATTACTGGGGGTGATACTGGTTCTACTCTAGATCTTCTTGGGTATTCTACTGGACTTGTTGTGAATTACCAAGAAGCATAGAATCATGTATATAAAACTACTACAGATGGCGTTTTAGAGAATATCGAAAGGATGAGTTAAAATTGGGTCTTTAGGAAAGAACATATGCACAAGTTGAAGTTATTAAGTCTTTTTTAGATAACCCTAAAATGGTTGAACCTGATTTTGTAGAGTCAAATGAGTTAATGTTTTCATAAAAGTTGTTAAGTGTCTGGATGAATAATTCATTGGTCTTTCTTAATAGTTTCAAGGATGGTGAGTTGTGTTTGGATTGGTTACTACTAGGATTCGTGGGGAATTTGTTTCTATTTTTTTTCAACAACTCATCATTCTAGATGAAGTGTTGGGACTAAAAATAATTTTACTATTGGAAGATATGGATACGGTGGTCCTAACCTTAGATGGGGTTTTTTCCTAAGACAAGTGCTACATTTAAGCCATAGAAATTTGTTTATGGGAAGCATGAAATTGAATACAACCATGAATGCCTGAAAATATTCCATTTTTAATAAAAATTCATAGTTTTTCTACTTCCCACCATGTATTGAAAATCATTAGTTCCCTATGGTTTGGGCTACAAGGGGATCTTGGACTAGAGGGTAAAGTGATGACACCTTAGCTGGATATTTTTAAGTATGCCCATGTATACAATAGTATTTAACTAGAACCACTGAACCAGTTACAAGGTTACAATAGGATGGAAATGTTTATGAAGGTTAGTTTCATGATTTGAACTTCAAACTTTGATCATTTTGAGTATCATTTCCTCCCTAAGAAAAATATAGGTATAAAAATAAATGAAATATCTAGGAGCATCAAACCATTTTTAGACAGATGTAGGGGGAGGAGAACTAGATGTTTTTCATATGATTCATTTTGTAGTAAAGCTCAAGTAGAAGTCTATGTTTTAAATGTTCATATAAAATGCGTTCTTTATACACATTGATGGACACATTTTGTTGTTTGAGGAAAAACATTTGACCAGGAACTCTTTTTTTAATGGGTTGTAGAGGAATGAATTATATTTCAAGTTGATTCTTATTGATTCTGGTATTTTTGTGTGGATAGTTGTTGTTTCTATTGAACATTCATATGAGGAACAATTTGACCTTAAAGACATAGAAATATCTGTTGGGGAATATTTCAGTGTTGTAGTAGAAATTTAAGATGTTGGGGAAACAACATGAGATTATAATAAAGGTGTTTTTTGAGGATTTTGGTTGGAGATACCCTATTTTGGTCTAAAAAGAAAATAGGTGTGTAAAATATTTCCAAGAGATAGTTTATAGAGAAAATTGGGTGTCAATGTTTTTTCGAGCTTTTCACCTTGAGAACAGGGTGGGTTTTCAACATAGTGTAAATGGTTAGGATTTTCCTATTTTGGCTAGCTGGAAGTGGTTGGGGGTTATTATGATACAACAATAGGATTGTAAGGTTGTCGTGTGTAGATATGAGTTATATTGTAAGCGTAGGTGAAAATGCATAATCTAGGGGTATTTTTCTTCTTTTATTGATTAGTTATTGGCAGGTTTGTTAAGAGTTGTTAGATTATTAAATAAGGGGTAGTAATAAGGAGGGTAATGATTCATTCTAGAAAATTATTCTTGGAAGCAGCAAGAGATTCAACCATGGTATGTTTGACTTGGCTCCATTGGAAGTGGTCTTACATGGCTTTTTTTCTTCTACCATGTCTCCTCTTTGCATCTCCTTCTCATCATACTATTTCTACGACAATTCTTCTTCTATGGAATGGACATATACAGCTTGTTTTTCCTTTATTATTCCTCTATTATATTGTGTGGCCATTTTTAGGTAAATTCCTTTTGGGGGTTGAATCATTACTCCCCAAAACAAGCCTTGTCTCACAAAAATATCTTTTTTATCATATCAAAAAATGCATGAGATCAAAAAATAGATAATATGATTAATAATAAGAGATACTGATCAAGAAATAATTCCAAAAAAACATAAGATATATTTACAGGGTTCACCAACTTCTATTATCGAGTGGCTGGTCCATGTGATTGGTGGGATGGAAATTGAAGATAGTCCTAGATTTCGTACAAGTATGCAAAATAAAATACAAAGTAAGTGAGTTCAATGATGATAATGAGTAAGAATGCACAATCGTCACCCATACTCCCCAAGTTTCTATGATCCACAGATAAAGTGTGTACCAAGTTCTTCTCCTTGAACATGATTGTGAGTCTCAAAGAGTGTTTCATCGGATCAGTGGTAGATCATGAAACCACATTCAGAATCTTGAGCACCCTTTAAATCCAAAGGTATTTTTTCCTTCTTTCCTTCCATATTTTTTTATAAAACCACAACACAGAAATATATTCATGTATTAATCATAAAAATCTAAAATGTTTTAATTTTTTAGAATGCTATAAAAATATAAAAATAAGTGATGAACATGTATTCAAAAATAAAATAAAAAATGGAGATGAAGTTAAAGTGAACATACTAATATTTCATTGATAAAAGAAGAAATATTTTCTACATAAATTTTTTAATTTTTACATTTATTTATGTTATATATTTATATTATAACAAACAACATCTTTTTTATGAAATTTATCCATTCAGGGACATAACGAACATATTTTTCATGTACCATCCCACATTCCATTCAAATTTGTGTTAAATAAATTGAGATATTTATAAGTAGAAAATCTTGGAAAGATCCTCCAAGAGCATTCTATTATAAATTTTCAAGAAAATAGCTCTATGTACCCATGTGTAGTGATAAAACAACCAATATGAACTTTGTTTTTTCACTAGTAAGAAACTTCAAGAGCATCCTCCTGTAAAGAAAACTCACTCCTCAAGAACCCTATATGAGACACGTGTGTACATTGGCTACTAGACATAGATACTGGAGATCAGAGACAAATAAATGAAAATTGAATATCTACTACATTACATTAAGGATATCATATACTAAAATTGCATTATATGATAATAATGCATTCAATCTTAATTGATTATGAAAAAATAGATGAATAAACTATGAAAAGAAGAAACAATTACACATGATTTCTGTATATTTATAAAATAGAGAATGGAATACCGATAATGGGCCATTGGGTTGTACCACATCATATTATACATTATAAAATAAAAAGTAGCACACAATCTCAAATATAAAATTAGGATATGTGGTTTCAAGAAAATGAAGGTGCTTCCAAATGTAAGCAGTATCCTTCTTCCTCACATTATAGGAATGGGAATATCATAGGATTACAAGTAAAAATGGGCCCAAAAAAGGGATCACATATTTTTTAATACCATCTTCTCCCTGATATATGAATCATTTAGACCAGGGGTTCCCTCACCAATTCCTTATTAAAGGGAAAGCCTTCAGATAAATGGTTTTTTTGTTTCTTGATATAGAAAATGTTTTTGAAACCATTTTAATCTCCCCCATAATAATATCATTCCCAATAAACCATAACTGCAAAATTAAAACATCATCACTAATGAAAACAAATTAATATTTTAGTTAAATAAAGAAAGGGAACCATAAGTCAAATAGATATATATAAATAATTTGAAAAAAAATGGATTGCTTTGGAGTGGCCTGCAATAACACTAAATTAGAAGCTGGTTTAGTTGATATAAATTATATTTATCTATTATTAATATTAAATACATTTATTTAATATAATAGTTTTTTTGGTTCTTGACAAGTACACTTAAATTCCAAAGAAACACATTTTAATAAGAAATATGGAAACAGATATACTGAAACATTAATCATAAGTGAAGTATGATATAAATATTTTTCAATAATCCTTTCCAAACATATATCTAAATTCATGAACAAAAACAACTTTTTTTTAATTTTCAAAAAAAATCTAGAGACACCTACTAAACTTTTTAATTTAGAATCACTCACACAAAAATACCAATAAAGAGTGGTAAGTTCCATAAAAAATTTCAAAAAGCTTTGACCCTAAAAATTGTAAAATTTAGAAGAAAATTGTTGTGTGTTTTGTTTCAATAAATAGTTTTCAATAATCACTCCCATAACAAGTTTTCAACATGAATTGACAAATAAAAATGAAAATTATAGAATAAAAATGAGGTGGTTTTTGTTTTATATAAGTAAGTAACATTCAATAACAAAATGTAATATAATGAATTTCATAAGAAATGTTTTTTGTTCTATTTTGAGGAAAAAAATGCTTGCCTGTATTTCTCTATGTGTGTTACCAAATTTCTTACTAAAAAGCGGTTTTGTGGATCTTATTCAAGATTTTTTAACCTAGAATTTCTATATTTCTATATTTTTTATAAAAAATGTGGCCTTTTCCTTATTTAAATGGTTATCTTATAATTGTTTCAAAATTGAACAAGTGTTTAAATATTATTTTTAAAAAAATATTTTTTGTCACTTGTTTAAGTCCATATTCATCCCATGATACAGTAATGTGGAAAATTTATTTTGATGTTAAAAAATTTTCTCTAACCCTTGTTAGATTGAACATCATTATGACGTTTTGATGCATTAAAATGCTAAAAATAGTGAAATGGGTTAGAGATTACCTAAATGAAGAAGAAATACCAATACCCATTGTAATGTCACAAAAAAACTAAAACAACTGAAGGAACCAAAATGGAAATGCCCACAAGTGACAATGAAACTTCAACAACTCATAAACAACTTGTCATGTTAGTAACACTCAACTAGATCACCAAGACACTCTTGCAAACTTGAATGATTGTTTATATATATGTAGGGTGATAAAAACATGTATATTAAGTAAGACCCTCCCCAAAACCCCTCGTACAAAAATTTAAATAACTATAGTAAATCCTAATGAATAAACAAATGAAGCTATATCCCCACCTAAACCAGTAAAGTTACCTTCCCCATCCTAACCATGGACCACTCACCAATTAATTCATATAAGCATTCAATTTTATATCAAAATCATATATATATATATACATATATATATAAATTTAAACTGGTTCTACTCCCCTCACTAGTTTTTCACTATGACATACCATCACTCATATTCCACATACATCTTTAACCTTGTTGTGGTTATCCTTTTCCGTTATTTGAATAGGGCCATGAAGGAATTGAGATGATACCTATAATGGTGAAGTCCTAGATTTTTTGGGTTCTCAGCTTTAACAAGTTTATTTTGCAGCATTCTATAGATTTACATATCGTGTAATATGGTTACACATAATGTAAATCCTAAAATTAAAATAATTCATTTTAACAAAAGGAAATGGGTTTTTGGAGAATATGAAACTTTTCAATTACGTGACGTGTAATTGGGTTACATGCCATATAAAACATTGAGATTTTTTTTAAACTAGAATCTAATTTAAAATATTATTCCTTCTCTCTAGAACTTCTTTATATCAAACATAGAGTCTTTCCCATGAAATGTTAGAGTCCTCAAACCATTATTGGTGGTTTCGTTCAACATTCGGTCATTGTTGTGGTTGCGGAGTAGCTTATTGGTTAAGCGTTCTCTCCATCTCTCTGCCACTTTCTCTTTTCCTCTTTGGGATTTGATACATAATCTTATAATTTATGGATATATACCACATTTTTTCAAATCTTATTTCTAGATTGATTTCTTAGATCTCATGTGCCTTCATTTTTGTTGGTGGGTACGTCGTGAGCTTTATGTTTCCAGGAGAAAAATGTAGGTGGTTCCATCTTGATGCCCAATTTATATTAACCTAAAATTTCTTGTTTAATTTCAATTGATTTAGTAAAATTTAATTATTTGATTTTGTTTAAAATGGATTTGAATTGGTTTTATAGAGAAAAACTAATTACATTGAATTAGGGTTTTGAAATTGGTTTTTTTTATGAAATTGGAAAACCTCTAATTCAGGTGAATAAGGGATTGGTTATAGAAAATGGAAAAGTTTAAATTGTTTAATTTAAATTATGAAATGAATTTTATGAAAATAGTGAAAACCCCCAATTCTAGTGATAAGTAGGTTTGTTATTAAATTGATAGAATTTATTTGAAAATTCAATTGAGTAATTTAATTGTGAAATTGGATTGTGGAATTACATGAATTGGTTTTAAATCCTTATTTATATAAAATTGATTTAAAATGTTTTGATAGAATCCTTAGGGTTTTATCTTAGTGAAAAGTCATGGTTTTGATTAAAAACACATTATTTTTTTTAAAGGAAAATTTTCATATTTTAAATGGAGAATGGGATTAATTGTATTTTAAGCAGTCTTGAAATTAATTTCCCATCATTGTTTTGTACTTGATAACATGCAATCCATAGGTTATTTTTGATTTATCTAAATGGTACATTACTACCTACAATGTTATAAAACATATTATCATATCACATAAGAGAAATATGATGAATATGTCAATCTTTTACTTATATTCATTTGATCTTCTACACTATCATTTACATTCATCTGCGGTAAATCTTTCCTTTGTGAATATAAAATATGAGTTCAAACAATTCTTATTTTGATTTTGAACTCTTGTATATTTACAACATTTGTAAAATATACATTTGTTATCATATACCTTTTAAAATCTATAACATCCATACCCAACATGGACATTACATGGAGTTTCATGAATTTTTTCATGATCCCCTCCCCACAAAGATACTGAAATGAGGGGAGAGAGATGGTGACCACCTGAGTCCTTCCTTCAATAGGCCTCGGGTTTTCGACGAACAATGAGGGTATAATAAACATGCATGTGGGAGGCATTAACCTCTAAGAGAAAAATGTATATAGGAGGGATAACAAGGATACAATAACTGACACCTACTCAGACACATATATATATATATATATCATAAATACCAATTATAACATGTAATTTTATACAGTACTAAATGAATGAAAAGAAAACTTCATGTACCAAAAAGGTAATGACGACAGCCACCATGAAGCCCAAATAGTTCCTGCTAAACCCCAAACCAGTTATATTTAGGCTGATCACCAACCTAGTCGAATTGAACTAAAAATGAGTTCAAATATATCTGGGGTGAGCATAAAAATATACTATGTTGGATCCTCTCTAGATCCTCTCATGAAAAATATTGTGAAAACATACTAAAGTACAGTGAAAACTAGTGAAACTAACTCATCACCTAGACAAGTATACTATGTTTTCAGCCTCACCATGGCTAACTCTCACAAATTAATGCATACAAGAGAAAATATAATATAATAACAAAACAATAAGGGTAACCTTCTCACACTTCCCTACTAGTTTACTTCTTTTTCCCAATGTCCACATCCTAAGCATTTATCTCTAATAGTAATACGGCCTAAAAACACCTTGGAAAGGAACCACCACATGCACCTCATGAATCACATAACCACACCATCCCATATCACAACCAAATAGTAACCATGTAATTTTTGGAAGCCACCATAGACCATATGACGTGTATCAAACATCGGGTATTATACCTCAAGCCATTACATCCCATACACCGAGTAAGTACCTACAGTCATCAAAACCTATACATGTCATACCTATAATAATCCATTGGATACTATTTTAGGTAATACATGTGTGTGAAATAACCACAAGCCACCACAACCCTCTACACACATATATGGGAAAACTAACTAGCATGCATACTATAAAAAATAAAAACCAAGAGAAGAGAGTGGGGCTATAGGGGGTTTCCATCCATCTATCCTCTCACCAGGATGATGGGGAAAACACCCTCTTATATTTTAGGTTTTAGTCTCCCAAACTAACTTGGGAAGGGAAACATATGAAATCAAATAATATACATGATATAATGAGTCTTACAACCCATGAGTCCTTGAATTCCATTATGACGTTTTGATACATTACAATGCTAAAAATAGTCTAATGGGTTGGAGATTCCCATGGTTTGAAAATTTTATTACCACAATTATAAATCGTGGAAATAGGTGTATGGGAAATAATTCACCAGGTCAATAAACCTATACCCATGATTCTAAAACTGTGGATATAGGATTTAAAAAAATGTCGACTACCAGATTCTAACCTTGGACTACCCCTATAGAAATCAAGTGCCTAACCACTACACCACATATGAATATTGATATAAAAATATATATATTTACCTGTATTTTTTTAAATCATGGATATAGGTTGAAAAAATGTGGCAATAAGTATTACAATGGGAATTTTATTCCTATGCTTATGCGGGGATGTTATTCCAATGGTTTAAAAAATCATGGTTATAGGAATGACCTATACCTACGATCTATGAACACCTAGTATACTAAATACATCTGGATTAAAATCCATGTGGTAGACTTAGTAGGTCATCCAACGAGCACAAAAAAACTTATTCTTTATCTTATTCCCCATGAGAAGATTCGGTATCTCTATACAAGAATCCTACTCCAAGTAACCATAACATTTCTTCATAACCTCTAACACCCCATGAAGAACATTAGTTTGGGATAAAACCAAATCATACATTGAGTGTTCAATTATCATTTTACATCATAAAATCTCTATATATATATATATATATATATATAAATTTATGTAGTAAGTGTGAAATAATGATAAAGTAGAGGTTTCCATTCAATTTGATACATTTTAATATTCTAAAAATCTTGAATAATATTTAACAAAACCAACATACGACCTAGTTTATCATATCACATATGATAAATGACAAGATCACCCTTATGTTGGTGGAACATTCTAGATTTTGTAAAACATTACATCATATGTATTCCTTGTGACATATCTATATGATAATCTGATAAAACAATCCCACAAACTCTATTGTGAGAAACATATATAAAAAAATTAGTTTGAATAATGGAAAAATTTTGGAATCATTTTCTAATCTATTCAATGTGTTGAACATAATCAAACTTCTTGACTTCACAACATCAAATGTTATGATGTCATATTTTTTTCCAACTTAATACAATTTCTAAGTTCACCATCATCGTCATCAGTGGAACCCTATTCCATCAAACGTTTCCTTAAAATAATGTAACAAATGAAAATATTATTTTTGGGTCCCCCTATACTCTTTTAGGGTAAAGTGAAAATAAAATTAATATGGTAACTAAATTTAACTCTTTACATTTATATTTACCATCATATCCTAAATGCTTTTAGGATATCAAATGTAATTCATTTTTCATTTTGGCTGGTAAAATCCTTCAAAAAATAGTGTCTTTAATTTATCTTGATAACTAAATATAATTATTTAAATTTTTTCTTTACCATCACATATCCTAAACACTTTTTGTAAATTGATTGAAAAACAATTTTATCATAGATATGTATAATAGTGATATCCACTTTCCAAATGGTAACCAAATGTAACATTTTATATTTTTCTTTACCATCGCATATACAAAACATTTTAGGATACTAAGTGGAAAAAACGTTAACTTTAGATTGATGTTATAATTTTTTTTAATTTTGAACTTATCATATTCCAAACATACTCCCAAAATACCCTTGGACAATATATTATTTTTAGAATATCTTGTTAAGATACAATATCCATTTTGTGTTAGGAAATAAAATTTGTTTCCATTTAGTAGGAATATTTAACCAGTAAATTTTTTTTTCCACATCATATATAATATTCTATGTGTTTGGAAAATTTTCCTTTGAACAGAAGACTTTATTAAAATATACCATCGGTGGGTGGTAATAAAACATTCCCAAATATTTAAAAAATATTTGGAAAAAACATTATCCTAGAAAAACATTTATATCCATATATTCTTATAAAAAATATGTTAGAGAAATTAGTGAATCCTAAAACATGTGTATACATTTAATAATAACAATTATTTGTTATAAAATATATTCTAATATCACATAAGATAAATAATATGAAGATGCACATCTTTTACTTAGATTCATTTTATCTTTTACACTATCATTTACATTAATATGTAGCAACAATTTGCTTCATGAATATAAACTATGAGCTCAAACAATTATTCCTTTGATTTCAAACTTCTGTATAACTAAATTCTGGTAAAATATACATTCAGTATCATATACCTTTTAAAAATGAAGAATTAAAGTCTATAACATACATACCTGACATAAAATTCCATGGAGTTTCAAAAAATCTATCACAACTCCCTCCCCACAAAGATACTGTAATGAGGGGAGAAATATTGTGACCGCTTGAGTCTTGCCTTTAGTAGGCCTTGGTTTGGTGAAAATAACTGAGGGTATAGTAAAATTGCATGTGGGGGAAATTTCCCTCTAAGAGAAACATGAAAAATAGATAGATAAGAAGGATAAAATAACCAACACCATATTAGACGTGTGTCTGTGCACACACACACACACATATATATAAAAGAAATCCCAATTGAATCATGTAATGTCATACAATACTAAATGGATAAAAGGAAAACATCAAGTACCAAAAAGGTATAGGCGACATCAACTGAGAAGGCCAAATAGCTCATGTTAAACCCAGAGCTAGTAATATCCATCCCAATCACTAAACAACTCTAACTGAACTGAAAAATTGTTCATATATACATATTATTATCATAATAGTATACATAGTAGGATCCTATTTGGAGCCTCTAATATAGAAGAAAAATAAATCATACTATAATAGACTAGAAATAGTGAAACTAACTCATCACCTAAACTGATTTACTATGTTCTCAGCCTCACCATGTCAAACTATCACCAAGTAATGCATAAAATAGAATATATAATGGAATAATAAAACAACAAGGGTACCCAATTCCATCCTCCCCACTTATCTTCCACATTTCCCCAAATGTCTCATGTCCTCAACATCTCTCTCTAAAAGTAATTCAGAGCTAAAACACATGGTCAAGGAAACACCATATGCACCTCATGCATCACATAACCACACTATCCCATATCAAAACCAAATATTAATCCAATAGTTTCTGGAAGCCACCACAACATGTGTGGTGTATATCAAACATCGAGTATTATACCTCAGGACATTACATCCCATACATAGAGTAAGTACTGCAATCCTTCACAACCTATAAATACCAAACCTATAATAATCCTTTGGATACTGTATTGCATAATAAACATGTGTAAAATAACCAAAGCCATCAAATCCCTCTATAGACATATTTGGTAAAACTAATTGTCTTACATACCAGCACATGTAACTACCAAGAGAAGAGAGTGGGGCTATAGGATGTAGTCATCCATCCATCCTCCCACTGGGATGTTGGAGAAAACACCCTCCCAGAGTCCATTGGGTGTCAGTTTCCCTAATTAAAATGGGTTAGGTAGCATATGAAATCATAGAATATACATGATTTAGTATATATCATAACAACACAATGGGAATAGCCTAATCTTATAATCAATTGCAGTTAATGTCGCTTAGATTCCCAGATTTTTATACTAGGACTAAATATCTTATAACCACAAAATCATATGAAATTATCCAAATTAATTACTTATTTTCACTAAGTAATTCAATTTACATTAAATAATTTATTATCCATTAATTAACCATTAACATTTCTTTTCATTACCTGACATTGAATTACATTAATCATCAGAGTAACGATTACTCCCTCTATGAATAATCCAAACTAGTCCATGGTTTATCAATATAAACTTATTTTAAGAAATTTTATTCCATTTTTAACCAACCCTATGGGTTAAACAATTATTTAGTTCATTATTAGAATCATTCCATATCCAGTTACTCTAGGAAAACAATCCTATGCTACCACCAAGAGAAAACAAGAAACCAATCACCTTCGACAACCTCATGTTGTGGGGAAAGGAATTCATATAAAAGAAGAAAATCAACTATTAGGAATTAAATAGATTAAATCTAGCATACCATCTCTCTGCATCTCATCAACAGGTAAGCCAAGATTTAACCAATTCCATCAACACCAGTGACATCCCCAAAACTAACATGCTTATACTAATGCATCTCACCATCACAGGCATCAACCGCTACAAAATCATCCAAGACTCGCTGCCCACTTTCCCAAAAAACCATCCTAAGATCAAACATTCTAGAACCACATCACATCTGGGCCTCCCCACCTCATACCACACCTCATCTCTTTAGGCTCATCCATACCAATCTCATAACTCAATGATCTTTCTATAGCACATCACAAAGTAATAAGAAACAAACAAGTGATCAATATGGAAGCCATGCCTTCAAAATAAGGCATCCATCCTTCTCATGAAAATGATCACTAATGACTCCAAAACAAGGAACTCAACCTTCTCAATAAAATTGTAAACTCAAACCCCAACAATTATCTATTACAAATAATCAGTTCTTATTCCATCTTTAATAAACTGTTTCATTATTACATGCTCTAACTTCAGGCAACCTATGGTGTCAAACTATAAGAAGCTATAAAAGGATAAACATGATTTTAGAATTTATCATATTTTCAAAAAACCTAGATAAATACCATTCTCAATATACATTCCTTTTCAATTATAATCATAAAATTACATTAACCACGAGATTAAAAACTTGAATCTTCTTAAATTTTTTAATAAAATTAATTATTAATTATTTTTTTCTCTATATTATTTACTAATTTTAACAATAAAAACATGATAACAAGCATTGAATAGATATCAAACTCCCTAGAAAATCAAGAGGGAAACCACTATCATGGTATAAAGCAACAACAACACCAACATGTGATCACTATTTAATTTCTTCAATCTGATTTGATAATTTTTAGTTCAATTTAATTACCATATAAAAGGATAAAGCATGATCAATTTATGATTTCACATGAAATATATATATATAAAATGAATCCCTTATCTTAAAATCTATTAATGTTCTTCGTATTAGAACTGACCATGTTGTGGATCGTTGGTCTCCTCTCTCATAAGAACTGCATCCATATAAGGATGCCACAACACAACCTCACAAAAAAACCAATAGAAACCTCATTAGAAACAAAGGAGATGGTTTTCCATCACATGTCGAGGAAAAAGGGGAGGAAATTAGATCGAACCGGTATAAATCGCTAGAGAAAAATCTAAGAACACACCTTGTATCACCATAGATTTCCACACATCAAAGGTGGAAGGATAAGGATTGATACCTATTGGAGGAGTCCCCAAAATACCCGGATGGGTGTCACTGGTCACCTAGATTCATGAGCAGCTGCAGGGTTTGTAAAAAAACCATGCAACTAAAATAATTAAATACATACAACATCAAGTATTTACATGGTATTTCATCTATTTACACATCGTGTAAATGTTGGGGTTTGTTTTTTTCGAAAAAAAATGTAGATTTTTTATGATTTAACCCCAAATATTCTCTCTTCATGTAACATCCCATTAACCTACATTAACAAGACATGAACTTCCTTTTCATGGCATGTAATATTTCCATAGCATTTACTCACCCTACTTCTAACATTTCATATCCAAACTCCATTATACCACTTCTAAGCCTCCTCCGAGCTCCACTAACCTCGAAAACACACAAAGGTTAGCCCACATAGATCCGAGCTCTTATAATATCCATCAGGTATTCTGTATAATATCATCATATGGAATTATTATACCTAATTTCTAACAACCTTAGGTTCTAATGACCTTTATTTGTTTCTAGAAGAATTATTGTTGAACTTTTCAAATAAATATTCTTCTTATGGTTTGAACTTTTACCTACTTGTTTTGTACGTACAGTGCCAGAATCTAGACATTAAATGCTTAGTTCATCCACTCTCAACACATTGAAAATATCAGGTAATATTTTTTTTGAATTCAGTCATATTTTTTAAATGTTTCCATATATGAAAATATGATAAATTCCCTAACCAGAATATGCCATTTTTCATCAAATTCATTTCAAACCTTCAATGAATTTCTCTATGCATCCAAAAGAATCTAGATTCACTTGGTGAACAATTTATAAATTTGGATAACACATATAATTTTCCATAAGAACTTTTACTAAACAAAAAATATTTATTAGGAACCTTTCTTAAGTTAACAATCTAAGGAATAGCATACATTAAGCTCTACCTTATCAAGGATCGATCACAATGTTTAACTTGATGGTGAAGATGATATTATCTATAACAAAATCTTTTATCACATAAGTATCATATATTATTATATATTTTATAAATATTTTTATTAAATGGTAACCCACTAAAATTATTACCCTTTTAAATCCCACATACCCATTAGTGGTCCAAGATCTACATTTCACTAAGCAAATGACCATTCTTCATTGTGAAACTCACTTATTATTGTATGATTATAAATATTTATATATTTGAATTAGAATGTAATTAAGTTGATAGTTTCCCCTTATTTATTTACCTTTTTATTGGGTTTTACCTTGGGATGTGTTTGGGGGATTTTTTGAGAAAAATTGAAGGAAAGAGGGTTGTACATGGCAGGTGAATGGTTAGAGAAAACCATGCACCCCATCCCAAAAAATCATCCAACCCTATATAATGGGTAATTTCAAGGATAGTACATGGTTTGAAAAACTATATACACTAAAAGGAGTAACTATTCACCCCTAAGATAATAGGTGCATGGTAAGAGAAAACTGTTCACCCCTTCTTAAGAAGCCATGCATGATTTTTAAGGTGTACCAAAAAATAGTTTTTAATTCCCCCAAACACTGGAGACTCACCCATTTCGACACATACGTGGAACCTTATGTTTTTTTATGATTTTATAACTTTATGAATAGATTCCAAGGCCATATAATCTCCATTATTCCCAATTTGAAGCCTCGATCGAAGATCTCCTTCCCTCCCGGAAAGTGGATCTTTGCATGTTGCTTTCTCATTCATCCTCCTTTATTATCTCCTTTGTTTGGTGGGTTATTTTCATATGTTTTTAGATCTACTTATAGATTTGATGAATATAGATCTTGTATTATGGATCAATATCTATATCTAACAGATCTTGAATTGTTTAATCTTGATTTAGGGTTATAAATCTGAATTTCATTCTACGTTGTTGTGCAGCTAAATTTGGGGATTTTCATTGGGTGATTATTCTTCAACAAATTGAGGTAGGTGGTTTAATAATCAATTCAGAAAGTCATTATTTTGAGTAAGAAAATAAAACTTTATAATTTCATGAGTTATTTAGAAAATAATTTCTTGATTAAATTAAATAATTTGGATAAAATATTTAATTTTAGAATTGTGAAATTTCGGGAATTAGGGATAATTAATTATGGAATTAATTATGTGAAATTAATTTTATGAATTGTGATAATTAATTGTGGGATTAATTATGTGATATTAATATTATAGATTGAGATAATTAATTGTGAAACTAATTATGAGGAATTGAGAGTGATAATGAGATAATTAATTTTGGAATTAATTTTGGGATTTTGAGTTGTGAGTATTGATTAATTAATGGGTTTAAAATATATAATTAATTGAAAAATTAATTAAGGGAAATCAATGGATAAACTAATTATTGAATTAGTAATTAAATTAGAGTTATTAAAAAATTGTTGAATTAATTCATATTATTGATGTTATTAGTTAATTTTTATATTAACTAATGTAGTTTTTGAGTTTAACTAATTGTTGAATTAGTAATGGAATTTATGTAAATTATTAATTGTTGATTTAAGTATGTGGTGTTGAATGAAAAAAAGTTCATTCTAATTTATGATGTGTAAATGGTAACATATTCATTAGAATGTGAATTAAATAATGGGAACATGGTCATTCTAATGTGTGATTTGTGAATGGGAACATGGTCATTCAAGTACAAAAAAAAAAGAATGGGAACATGGTCGTTCCAATGAGTAATGTATGAAGGGTAACATGGTCATTCATGTATTAATTAATGAATGAGAATATAGTAATTATATTTTGTGTATTTAGAATGGTAATGTGGCATTAATGTATGAATAAAATAATTAAAACAAAGTCACTCCAAGATATGAACTCACTTTAAAATACTTTGGGCTTCGGCATGAGACGAAGTGGGTATTGTGATATGATATCACCTTAGAATAATTTGGGATCTTACATGAGTTGAAGCTACTATAAAGATATTATATTACCTAGAAACTTTTCATGTTTTGGCATGATCCGAATAAGGTTTTTAGGTACTGGTTTTCTCATAAACATGGAAGTTAATGTGGTTAACTGAAGAATAAATAATAATGTCATAATTATGTACTTAAGCATTGTAATTATTTCATTATAAAACTTCTTACACTATTTTAACTACATATTATTTTAGATACTATTGGTGGTGACCTACTGATTTGTACTCACACCCTACATGGGAAACCTGATCGGTACCTAAATAGACTTTATTATTACCGGATAGAATAAGGGAAAAGGTCCTAAGTTAGATAGAAAATTTGGGGATGAAGCTTGGATAAAGGAAGTGGATGTGGTTTGGGAATTTCTTCGGAGTCATTGGTGTCTTTATTTTCTATTTTCATTTTATAACCTTGACACTTAAATTAGCTAGGCATGTTTTATGCATTAGTTTCATATTGTATTTTCTTATAGTGAGTATCTTGAGGTGTTGGTATTGGTTATGATTGTATATGATTCTGCTATTGTTTATTTATTTATATTGGTGTATTTCTCTAATAAAAGAGGGTATACTCTCCCCATAATTGACTTATTAGACACTCTCTACAAGTCGACAACCTCTGGAATAAGGGGAGGCATGCCTGAGGTTGTGTGACCGACTTACTCATTGCACTCGTGTGTGGAACCCAGGTGGGGACGTTACAAAGTGGTATCAAAACATAGTTTTCTTTTCTTTCTTATTTTGTAATACTATTTGGGAAAGATATAAAAAATACTAGGAAAAGTTGTGTCTTATCTATGACCTAATGCATGGTAGTTGAAGACCCATGTATGGGGTAAAACCCCAATACTCATGGGGGTTGTTGTTATTTTTGTTTTCTATTATAGTTGAATATTATTTTACCTTGGGTGACACACTAGTTGTGTGATGTAAAAATTATTTTTTGTGTTTTCTATGAATTGAATCATGTCTCAGAATGGAAAGAGATTTGATTCTACATGCATCGTTCTAGACACTCAGGATTATTTTGTGACATGTAACAATTTAGGCATGCACAATAAAATTAGTTCTGCGTAAGTTTTTGAACATAACTATTTTATGTGCTTGTGAAATTGAATTAAAAATTGATCCTGATATGAAATTGGAAGAGATAAAATGATGTAATAGTGTGAATAATTGGGTATTTAAATAAGAAAATTTATTAATTTTAATACCCTTTGATAACCAAGACCAAGGTGTAGGACAGTTAATATTAGTAATAGTGCCTCAATTTTTTCTGTATGGTGAGATTTGGAGAGAAGAATTGTTGTGGTTATTCCTCTTATAAATATGTGATAAATTTTGGTTATGAATACTAATACATGTTTTTGGAATTGTAGATTTAAGCCTCCATGATGATGATTTTTGCGAGTAATACTTGAAAAAATGGGTGGTAATGCTCTACCAGTAGTGGAACATGAGGCACCAATAGTACCGGGTGAGGAAGTCGGGGAGCAGTTCCAAGAGAACTTTTCTCACTTCATGATGTTTATGGGAGGAGTCCCATGAAGGGTTTAGAAGAGAATTTATGACTTGTCAAGGGATTTCATTTGCATCACCCTTCACCTTTTACTATAGAGGGTGGACCTGGGGGAGTTGAGTTTGAGGTTGAGTCCATCGAGATGATAATTGACCATTTGGAGACTTCTGCTGAGATGACGGTCCAGTTAGAAGCATATATGCTATGAGGATCAGCAAAGTGTTGGTGTGAAATTCCACCACAGACTAAGAACACTAAATCTATGTTGTGGAAGTACTTCTTGGGGAGGTTCTTGGAGCACTTCTACCTAGATACATTGAGTCAGGAGAAAGTAGTAGAGTTCATATGGCTAATATAGTGTGGAACGTCTATGATGGAATATGTTGGATACTTTACAGACCTGTAATTATTTGTTCAATCATTGGTTGGAGATTATATAGCTATGTAAAGGAACTTTCATGATATGCATAAGGGTGATATTAAGTCTCAAGTTAATCTTTTTAGGCTAAAGAAGTTTGTTGAGGTTATGGATCAGGCTCCCATAAATGATTGGAACATGAAGGATGCTTTGAGTTTTGTACTAATTATTGATAATAGATGACCAGGAGGTAAAACATCCTAGAGAAGGAAGCAACATTATGAGAAATTTTGGTAAGGTAGTGGGAATCTAAGTGGTTAGACAGAAGGTTCAGTTGCACTGGAACTTATAAGAATGATATTTCATCTCTTTGGAAGGTTGGTGCATTATCATAGCAACTATCCCCAACCAATAGTAGAGTTCCAGTATTTTAGAAATATGGTTTCTCTACCAACGTTCTATAGGAACATGTGGTATATGGTTAGTGATGAAGGAGCTAGACAAAAACTAGGTGTGGGAAGGGGAATGTTTTCACTATATCAGTCTGAAAGATAGAGTTTTACTGGATGATGTGGTAGATGAAGTGGACACAGTGCTTTAGGGAAAGAGTGACCATATTAGTAGAACGGTGAAACTCAAGGGAGTCATACTACATCACAGGGAATATGGGAAGAGAAACTCTATTTATTGAAGTCTACAAATGAGGATAATGATACTGGATCGTCAACTATGAGAGGTACTATTTTAGTATCTTCTATATTAGCTAGTTCCTTATTTGATACTAGTGCCTCTCATTCCATTGTATCTGGAAAACATGTTAATGGTTTGATATTGATAGTGGAGTCTGTGATTGGGGTTATGAATATAGATACACCATTGATAGTGCAATTTATTGACATTTTTACGTGCAAGGGATTTTCTTTTGAGATCAAGGAATATCATTTTCTATGAGATCCCTATATTCTTGACATGTCGGGATTTTACCTAATTATCGATATGGACTAGCTAGTCGCATATCAAAATAAAATTTATTGTTACCATAAAAGAGTCACATTTATATGTCCTAAGGGTGAAAAATAAATTCACCATGGAGAGTAGGATATCCAAGTAGGCCAAGGAGGGCCAATCACTTATAAAATGAGAGAGATCACTTCCCAACATACGAGTATTTTTTTGGATGGAAGATGTGTGAATCATGATGTTGTATCACTAATAGTGGAATAGTTATAGGGTGTGTTTCTTGAAGACTCATCAAAACAACAACCTAAGAGAGATGTGTAATTTAATATTTATCTCATTTCAAGGGATGAACCATTATCTATTCCAATGTACATAATGAAACTGACAGTGCTTTAAGATTTCAAGACTCAACTGGAGGAGTCGTAGGTTAAATGGTGTATCTGTCTGAGTACATCACTTTGGGGATCACCTATGTGGTTTACAAATAATTTTATGGGAGTTTGTGTTTGTGTGTCAATTACCAGAATTCAAACAATATTAATATATAGAAATGGTATCCTCTTCCACTAATCGATGAACTATTTGACCAATTGAGAGGAGCATGTGTGTTCTCAATGATAGACTAGAGATCAGGGTATCATCATTTGAGAGTTCAGACTTTTGATATACCAAAGACTAATTTCAGAAGCAGTTATGGCCTATATGAGTTCTTCTTAATGAATTTTAGATTAATAAATGCACTAGGATTATGTATGGCCTTAATGAAAAAAATCATCCACCCATTCCTAGATCATTTTTTGTTGTATTTTTGGATGACGTATTGGTGCACTATAAGACTCATGACGATCATGACCAACACCTTGACATCATCCTGAGTACAGTGATATTGAATCTACTATATACTATGGTATCTAATTACCAATATTAGATTGATCAGGTACACGTCTTCAGACACATCATCTCATAAAATGTTGTGTCAGTGGACCCATATAAAGTTAAGGAAGTGGTTTATTCGGAGTAGCCTAAGAATTTTTTTGATATCTGTAGATTTCTGTGGTTTTATGTATATTATCATAGGGTCATATAAGACATTTTCTAATTTGTAAGAACCAATTTTGGGATTGACCAAAAAGGGGATAAAGTTTGATTTGTTGAAATCTTGTGATAAGGCCTTTTAGGAGTTAAAGAAGAATTTTACATCTGCACCAATTTTGATCCAACTCAAGCCAGGTGAAGAGTATACTGTGTATTGTTACACTTCTAGGATAGGACTCAGAGTAGTGTTGTTGTAGGGAGATCGAGTCGTAGAATATAGGTATCTATAATTGAGGCCACATGAATGGAACAACTCGACACATGACATCGATTTGGAAGCATTGGTTTATACCATAAATTGTTGGCGGCATTATCTATTGGGATAAAAGTTTAATGTGTATACAGACCACAATATCTTGAAGTATATCTTATCATAGTGAGATTTCAATATATAGAAGAATAGATGGGTTCATTATATGTTTTTATTTGATTTTGAGCTAGAATATAATCCTGGGAAGGGAAATAGTGTGGCTGGAGCTTTGATCAGGAAAACTCAGACTCAAGTAGTGCAGGTGTCTAGTGATGAGTGGAAGATGGTGACCTAGCTAGCTAAGATGCATGTGGTGGTTTAAGAGAGTTGAGAGAAGATGAATCTCGTATTTATTTCTATAGATTCTATTCTATTGAGATAGATTAGAGATAGAAAGTATGAGGATCTTTAGTGTTTAAGCTTGAGATAAATCCTTAAAGATGGGGAGTCACCTTCCGATTGTTGTATAGATGAGGATGAGATCACCTATGTCAGGAATCAGGTTTTTGTTCCGACGAGCATGCGAGAATATCATGTTTTGTAATTTCACGTCTCAAATATGGTAGTACATCCGGGTGTAACAAAAATGTACTCTGACCTATGACGACTATTTTGGTGTCCAGGCATGAAAAAGTATATGACAGGGTTCATGACACAATGCTACACCTATCAATAGGTGAAGGCAGTGCATCACATGCCTAGAGGTTTTAAATAGTCATTACCAATTCCAAAATAGAAGTGGGATAACGTAACCATGGGCATTTTGTTGGGCCCCTTATGATTCTAAGGAAGAATGGTGGTATCTGGGTTATTATGGATCAACTGATGAATGTAGTGCATTCCTTCCCTATATGGGAAAACTTATCAGTGGATAAACTAAGATCTCAGTATGTTCAGGAGATAGTTCGTCTACATGGGGGTTCCATGGACTATAGTTTCATATTGTGACTCTACATTTACTTCATTCTTCTAGTGGGGATTACACAAGTCACTCGATATGAAGGTATTGTTGAGTATGGATTTTCACCCACAGACAGATGGACAGTCAAAACATACAATACAAGTGCTTGAGGATACGATGTAGGCATGTGTTCTTGACATTGGAGGATCTTGGTAGAAGAAATTGGATTTAGTGGATTTTTCCTTTAAAAAATATTTACCATAAAACTATACAGATGGGACCATATGAGGCTCATTATGGTAGGTCATGCAGATCAATACTATGCTAGATAGAAGTAGGTGAGTCAAAATTGTTGGGATTGAGTCTCTTGTAAGAGAATTTGGAAGAGGTGCAACTAATTCAAAAATGTATGGATATGGCTCAGATTTGAAAATTTCCATATGCTGATAGACATCTATAACCCCTGGAGTTTATAAAGGGTGATCGTGTATTCCTTCAAGTGTCTCCTAGGTTGGGTCACCGCAAGATAGGGAGAAAGGACAAGTTGGAACCTAGGTTTGTTTGACCTTTTGAGGTTGAGGAGAGAATCGGTCTAGTGGCATAAGATTGGATCTTCCATAGAAATGCAACTCTGTACATGATGTTTTACATGTATCATAAATTTTAAAGTATCATCCCGACCCTTCTTATGTGATCGATTTGGATGAACTTGAGCTTGAGGTAGATGCGTCCTTTAAGGAGTATCTTATACGGGTGTTGGTTTCCGGTGAGAAACTGTTACGGGGAAAGACCATGCCAATAGTTTGTGTATTGTGTAAACATGGCTATGTGTAGGAAGAAACATGGGAAAGGGAAGTGTATATTCAGGATTATAGGCCCCATATTTTTGGCTCAGAATCTTAGATATTCTTGGGAGTGAAGCTCAAGGATGAGAATTTATAAGGTGGGAGATTGTAAGATACTAAACTTTTTTGGATCTGACTCAGGATTGAATTCAGGTACTATTTTCTCTTTATTTATGTACCATTTTTTTGGGTTTTACATGGGGTGTGTTTGGGGGATTTTATTGTTGAAAAATATTGTAGGAAAGAGGGTTGTACACAGTTGGAGCAGGGTTAGACGAAACTGTGCGCCTTATCCCAGAAAACTGTGCAACCCTGGACAATGGGGAATTTCACAAATGGCCCAAGTTTTTCCAAACCATGTTCACTAAAAAGAGAAACCATTTACCCCTAAAATAATAGGTACATGGTTAGAGAAAACTATGCGCCCCTTCCTAGGAAACCATGCATGGTTTTTAATGTAGCTCAAAATTTTGTTTTTAATTCTTCGAACCCCTGAAACTCACCAATTTCGACCCAAACATCGAATCTTAATTTTTTTTGGTGATTTTATATTTTATGGAATAATTTCAACGCCATTTTTTCTATTATTCCTGATTTAAATTTTGGATATAAAATCTCCATCCCTCTCGATAAGTGGATCTTATCTCATTTCATTCTCATTCGTCCTCCTTTATTCTATCCTTCATTTGTTGGGACATTGTCTTCTATTTTTCTTGATCAAGATATAGATTTTATGAATCTATATCTAGGATTGTGGGTATATATATATAAGATATCTTGAATTGTTTAATGTTGATTCTGGGCTATAGATCTAGATTCTGTTCTACATTTTTGTGCCACTCAATTTTAAGGATTTCCATTGGGAGATTATTCTTTAACGAATCGGGGTAGGTGGCGTAATAATCAATTCACATAGTCAATATTTTCATTAAGTGTATGAAATTGACTAATTATTAGATTTTCTTAAGAATTTAAGATCATTATTAAATTTTTTAAATTGTGTGACCTAACTAAAGAAAGAAATGTGAAATTGTGGAAATTAGGGATAATTAATTGAGGAATTAATTATTTGAAATTGATATTATGAATTGGGATAACTAATTGGGGTATTAATTAAGTGGTATTGGTATTATTGATTGAGATAATTAATTGTGTAATTAATTATAATGAATTGAGATTGATAATGAGAAAATTAATTATTTGATTTTGAGTTGTGAGTATTGATTAATTAATTGATAAATTAATTAGTGGGATTGAAATACTCAATTAAATTCGGAATTAATTAAAGGAAATTTAGTAATAAACAAATTTTTGAATTAGTAATGATATTGGAGTTATTAATTAATTTTTTAATTAATTATTATTATTGACCTAATTAGTTAATTGTTAGATTAACATATGATATTAATGAGTTTAACTAATTGTTGAAGTAGTAATAGAGTTTATGTGAATAATTAATTATTGAATTAATTATGTGTTGATGAATGGTAACAATTTCATTATAATGTGTGATGTGTGAGTGGTAACATGGTCATCTAAATGTGAATAAAATAATGGGAACATGGTCATTTTAATGTGTGATGTGTGAATGGAAACATTGTCATTCAGGTATGGACTAAAGAATGGAAACATTATCATTCTAATGTGTGATTTATGAATGGTAACATGGTCATTCATATATAAATTAAATAATGGGAACACGGTCATTCTATTGTGTGTAGTATGAATGGTAATATTGAATTCAAGTTTGAATTAAAGAATGGTAACAAAGACACTTTGATATATGAACTCACTTGAGAATACTTCAGGCTCTAGCATAAGATAAAGAAGGTATTGAGATATGATATCACCTTGGTATACATTGGGATTTGGAATTAACCGATGTAGGTATTGAGATATGATATTACTAGGAAACTTTTTGGGTTGCGAGATTAGCCAATGTAGGTGTTGAGGTATGGGTGTCCTCGAGAACTCGGGATTTAATGTGGTTACATAAAGAATAAATAATAATGTGATAAATCATTAATTATCCATTATACTTATTTATTTATACAACTGCATAGTCTATTTTGATAGGGTATTGTTTTAGAAATCATTGGTGGTGGCCTAAAAAGTTTGACTCACACCCTACTCGGGCTTCCACATCAGTATGCAAATAGAGTTTATTATTGCAATACATTATAATGGAAATGGAATTTAGTTAGATAGACGATTTGGGGATGGATATTGGATGAGGGAACTGTACATGGTTTGACAACTACTTGAGATTCCTTAGTGTCATTATTTTTATTTTTCATTTTAGACCCCTAACAATTACATTAGTATGGAATGTTTTCTGTATCAGTTGGATATTGTATTTTCTGCTTTGAGTATCTTGATATATTGGTAAAGTTTATGAGAATATATTCTTCCTCAACTGTTTTATTATTTAAACTAGTGTATTACTCTGATAAAAGAGGGTATAGTCTCCCCATTTTCTACTTATCAGACCCACACTACTATTCAAAAGTATCTGGCGTACAGGGAGGCGTGCCTGAGGTCATGTGATGGACCAGCTCAGGGTAACAGGTGAGTGGGACTTGGGTCAGGATGTCAAAATTATTATCTAGGTATGGAATCATCCCAATCATATGATATATGAATCTTGGATAGGTGATCGAAAAACACACTTTCTAACCCATCATATGAGTAAACCCAACTCTATTCCTCTAGTATCCCAACCCTTTGGGTTTCCTAGCTAATGAAACCAAAAGAAAATGTCAAAATTGAGCAAATAAAAAGATTATATAGGGCACTCTTTTTATTGTGAAACTACCCAAGTATGATCTAATATTAATCATTACTTTACTACCTTATATAAGATAATCTAGGGGCACACAACTTTAGTTTGAAACTACCTAGTTGGACGGTTGAGGTCCTGAAAAGTGCATCTTTGGATGTAATCTCACACTAAGTATTTGAAGGGATTTTAATCTCACCATATTATCTCATGTTATCCCTTTTATATATTAATTCTTCTAGTTATTTAGTTTAGAATATTATTACCTCGAAAAAATCAATATTTTCAAGCTATACTGTTGTGAAACCCTTTGCACAACTCATAAATTTTTTTTAATCACCAAAAAATATAATTCAAACACAATCATACATATACAGATGCATAATATGCATAAGGTACAAGAAAACATCATTTAAAAGGCATATAATTATATAATATTGACAATCCATGCTTGAGTAATCCTAGAGTGACAGATAGGCAACCCCAATTACTTTCTTGATAAGGAATATGCCTCCAGGTTAGTAGGTAGTCTCACCCTAAGTACCTCAACCCAGGGATACTTTTCTCAAGAGATAATCCAATTCATCGTAACTATAACACCTAATATGTAAAAACTATGTTTAACAACTAAATTCAAACTAATAACTTCAATTACAAACTGATTTCAAGGTTGATGAAAAACCAAATTCATTATAGTGTCATTCCTATAATGTAATGTAAGACTATTTCATAGAAGCGCTTTAACATTTTAAACTAATGAATACACAATATTCACATTTCATAAACAATTTACTAAACATGAATATAAAATGGAATAACATTTAAAAAAAGAAAAAAATCCAATATTTAAACATGAGATTACCATTTATGAACAATTCATAAATAAAATCTAATTATAAACAATTTATAATTTTATATTTATATTATGGGAATCCCATAAACTTAAACATAAACACATTATATTTATTCAAATATGGATACTTTTATACATGTCATTATATGGAATTTATATTTAAAATATATGTTATTTTATAAATTATAAACAATTTACAATTCAATTTTTATTATGTAAACATTTTACAAAATATAATATCACATATTTAATAATAATTTAAACCTAGATCATATCAATCATCAAAATAAGTTTGATGTGGCTTTAGTAATATCTAAATAAGTACCCTATTTCTTTTGAACAATACAAAATAATATATTATAAAAATTTAATATTTTAAATATAAATATTTTATATATTTTCGTTATTAAATAATTTATAACCCTTTATAAATTTTTTTTCTTATGAATTATAAATAAACACTATTATTTCTATATCATAATAATTTCTATAAAATGTCTAAAATACATTTCAAATATTAACATTCAATACTTAGAAAAAATAAAAGTTTCATAAACATTTTGTTAATTAATTATAAACCATTTATAATTAGTTAATTAATTTATAAACCCTTTATAAATTAAATATTCCGAAAATACCTTTTATAATGATTTATAAACATTTTATAAACCATATTTATCATTTTAAATGTGAAAAAAATTAACAATTTAAAAATAATTCTGATTACCCTTACGCATATGGGTATTCCAACATAAAGAAAAAAACTTTTACTTGTATGAAAGACATCTAAAATCCCTTCCATGAAGGTAAGTCACTACTTACCTTTACATGGATTAAAAATAACGCATTTCATAAAGGTAATAATAATATTTCCTTTACGCGGCTCGTTCTGCATAAGCGTAAGACCCTGATGTGAACACTTCATGTAAGGGTAGCTCATGATATACCTTTTCACAACCATTTGGAACTACTACATAAAGGTAGGAAACCATTTACCTATACATAGCTCCAAGAAACCTCACTGAGTGAGGGTATAACCTTTACACTGTCGTAGTTTATCCCTGGGATGTGCTTGAATCACTCAATGTTCAAGAACGATACCCCAACCTCTATGAAGTTATATTTTCTAATAGTGAAAAGGAAAAAAGATTAAAGGAAGAATCAATTTAGGGAGTATTAGATGAGCATAAAGAATCACCCAAACATACTCCCATTGCAAAGAAACAGATTAAATTGGAAATTAAAGATGGTTCTTAATTTCTGTCTCATTTATTCATGCATTGAAACACATGAATAAATACCATGAATGTTTCATGAATAACAAATTTTATCTTACACAATTACTCACTGTTTTATCATATATAATGGTTTGTGTCAATGAAAACCTAGGTGGAGAATGGTTTGGATGTACAACACACAAGGAATAATATACCGAATGCATGAAAATAATAATTTTCATGCAAGACTATATACAAACCATAAATATATCATATACAAATATGGATTTAGTTTATATCTCCTTGACTCTTGGACTCATCCCATAATGCAACCTCAAGGATGCAATTTCCATTCAAATATTCGAAATGTATCGAGTAGTTAAAAACCATAATAAATATATTCATTAATATAGAAATCAAACCAGAATAAAAAAATAATATATGTCGATGAGAAAGCCCCACTTTGAACTCATTATGACCACATTGGTGTCATTCCCACACTATTTCAAATATTATAATCCATCTCTCCATCAACAATATTGAGCATTAGTGTAGTCCCGGGAACCTAGGCCATTGCTCATAAAACATTCCCAAATATATTCAGGTTCATGACCATTCACATCAAGTCACCATAATACATTAATTATCCTAGAGATAACATACATATTAAATTTACTTTCATTAACAATTAAAAGGAAACTAAGTCCAAAGCATCGAGGTAGTGAAGCCTCCCACAAAGAGGAGTGAGTTCATTTAGCCCCAAATAATTTTATCTAGAAAACATCCATTTTATTTCTCATCATGAATTAACCAGTTCATTATGAATAGGTTTTACCCATCAACCAACCTATAGGAATTATCTAATAATAGGTAGAAGTAAAAATAAACATGCTTCAAGCAATAATTCCATGTTCAAACAATTTCAAGAAAGATCAGAAATTAAATTATAATAATCTCATATAAATCACTTAAAATTACTAGATTTATATTGTTAATGAATTTATCAGCATATAATTCATGCTAAATAGAATTAACAATACAACCAAAAAGGATATCACACAATCTAGTATAAAATAGGCAATGTGAAAAAATCTTAAAAACACATACAATCACAAATCCCCAACCATTTATTTAATTACCATATCATGAGTTATCAATTATCTTTGACATGTGATAATTATATTTTTTTCATTTATCTAGTTTTTATAATTATAAAATAATTATTACCAAAAAATTATATCAAATAAACAATATTGTAATATGTGATATTGTTACTTCTCTTTCATAGATAATTTCTGAAATAATAATCATATTCAACATGCAAATAAAACTCTCATTTCAATCTCTTAAATTTATGAGTTACCATGAATATTAAACATAATGAAACTTCTATATTTTTAAGATAATAATATTTTTCTATAGTACAGAATAATATTTATATTTCAATTTGTAAGAACCCGGTTCTTATTTTTGAGGTACGGGTTTCTTCTTTTCTCTTTTCCTTAAGTGTTTTTGAGAAAAATAAGGAAAATGGGGGAAAATCCTAAATTTTGGGACTACACGCCATGTACTATTCCACACGCCATGTACTCTAGCTGTGTGGGATGAGTACAAAGGGTGTGTATCCATGTCGGCGAGGAAGGGTGTAAAAACCAACTACACGCCGTGTAGAGGGTATGTACACGCTGTGTAGTCAGTCGGCAGGAAAATAGTAAGGTGGTGTGATAGAGCGCTGTCGTGGGCGCCCTCAAATGATTAGTGTAACTTGGGGTACTTAGGTGCAGCAGAGTGGCTGACCAAGGTCGTCTCTCAAAGGAGGAAGTGAATTTAACTACTTATTAGAGGTATTATAAAAATAAAATAAAAGAGAATAAAATAACTACTTGAAAGGATGGGGTGGTTTTTTTTATAGTTTATGAACCTAGAAGAAGTTTGCTGGAAGAATATTGCATTTTTTTTGTTTTTAATTTTGAAATGAAGTTTCGATCAGAATGACACAACAAGAAGATGTTTTTTTAGAAATCTATTTTAAAAGGCGTAATCGATCTAACTCTACCTCTTAAATCATTTATTAATCATTATCATTTAAATTAATATTTACTTAATTATGATCCCTTAATTTGTTAAATCCCAAACCCTACGAGAATTAACTTTACCACAAAGATTGAAGTGAATTTTAACCTTAGGCTAACTTCGGAACATGCAATCGCAACAACCTAATTTGATTGATGTTCTAAAATTAGCTTATGGTCAGTGGTAAATTAAGGCACATAACCACTCTGGAAATGAGGATTAATTGAGTTTAGGGATTATATTTGAACTCTACAAATTGATCCCATGTGGTTTTGAATTACCGGTTAAGGTTGCGCTCTCACAGTTCACACAATTCCCGACCTCGCGTGTTTTGTGTTAACTATTCAATTGCTTGATTAGTTTCATTTAAATTAAAAACTCAATTAATAGATCCTAATATGTGAAGTACAGTAGCTCATTGATTCAAAATAAATGAATTAAGAAGGATAGAGGTTGATCGATTACTAAAAAGAACTACTCTTCCATGGGTGGCGTAATCATCGTAGAAGCGTTTTGCGTGTGCAAAGGTTTAAAATGGGTATAACCCAATAACGCTTCTACTCAAGAATTCCAGACCAATTAAGAAGATTAAGATAAGAAGAAATTTAAACAAAACAGAAGAAAAGAGAAGAAATAAAAGAAGAACAAATAAGTTTGTTACATAAACAAAATCATTACAACATGAAGGAGAAGAAGAAGGCTTCGTCGAAGGGATCCTTGCTTCAAGAGCTACCCTTATTGAAATGGTTGGATAATTGGAGTGGATCCACTTCTCCTCTTCCCTCAACTTCCCAATGCACGTCCCAAACCCTCCAAATGAGAAAAACTCCAATTTATAGAGGGGAGGGGAGGAGAGGTTACAAGTGGTTTCAAGTGTGAATGTGGAAATTCGGACAAATATTTTATTCCAACTTGCACCGCCCATTTTACCACAAAAACGCGTGAATTGGCCGGCCTTCCAGAAGGATCCAATGTGCAAATATGTGTCTTCTATATCCTCTCAAAATTTGGGCTCCATACAGGACCATATGAAGTAGTTATGGCCGAAATACAGAAGCTTCTCTATTCTGGCGAGCCCAGCCCAACTTTGACTTCATGGCCCAATTTCAACAACCAAATGAACTCTTTAGCTCTAGTGTCCTGAATAAAAGTTCTAGATAATTAAGTTAGTAACACTGTTACAAAATTTCAATTTCAAATAATAAATATAAAAATATTTATATTCGAAATACTACAGTGAACTATAAAGGGTAAAACTGGAATTTTCATCAAATATTCAAATGAATGATCTAATCCCAAATATTTTATAAATAAACATATTTAACACAATGTGAGGAAATTATATCATTTATTATCAATAAAATATTAAATAAAATAGTGTTTTATCAACTCCCCCACAGTTACCCTTTTGCACACCTGGGAAAAACCTCATATCAAGTAAACGTCAATATCAAATCAAAACCAATTTTAAAACACATATCTTTAAGATCAATCAATTTCACACCAAGAATAAAAAGATATCATGCCTCATAAAAAACCTTATTTAAAGTTCTCAATTTATATCATTTAGTATATTTCCACTTCATTTATCCGCCCATGCACAAAACACTTACCTCTCTTGAATTTTCTCTCATCACTCAAATATCAATTTTTTTTGCAATGTCTTTCTCATCCAAACTCATACAAGGGTCACCATAGGCTTGATAGATTCCTACATCGCTACCCGATGTGAGTCAAGGACATATGTTTATCATGAGGACTTTTCATGGTTGTTCTGTGGCTTTCGGTTGGTAGGATTAAGATGTGAAAAACTCTGAGGCTGAATGAGGAGGGCTTGACTCTTTTGAAGCAAAATTGCATTAATCTAATTTTCACTTAAATATTGTCTTCTCTTCAATCCCCATAGTATCAATTCAGCTCCATCATCATGAAAAGTCATGAAAGGTTTACACCATTCATCATTTCAGCATAACAAATGTCAATCTTCTCAAACATGATTTTCTTGAAAGCTCCAGATGGGCACAACTTTCCACCTCAATTAGAAGCTCCAGAAAAAGGCACAGCTTCACTTGTCATGAAAGCTCCAGAAAAGGCACAGCTTTCAATATAATGACTTTCTTTATCAGCAAACACATCTCTTCAGAATTTAATTTTCCACCCAAAGTATCACAGAATGTGGTGGAAAAACCCGAGACAACTTCCCCCACACTTAAGCTCAACTAGATTATGCAATTTCACTTCAAGAGTTGGTTGGATAGGGAAAATTGGCTTGTAATATGGCTTAACCTAACAGGATGTGCATGGATTCTAAGGGCTACAAGGATTAAATATTCAAGTTAGGCCATTATAAAAAATTATTCTTTGAAATAGGGGCTTTAATACCAAACAGATGCCTCAATCATTTAAACATAAGTACCTCAAACCCTCAAGTTTTGATAGGAATAGATCAAATTCTGGTTAAATCAAGTATGGTTTGGTTCTCTCAAGAAGTGAGGTGAATGTAAATAATATGAAAATAATGGTTTAGAAGCCTCACAGGAAAGTGATTTCAAATATAAAGAAAGTGAGATTGGCATGGGATTCAAAATTCAGCGTACTTTTCATGAAATTACTAAATGTTTGAACTTGAAACAAAGTCATTTCAGCATTCATTTAAGCTTAGTTTCAAGGGGTAAATTTTTTCAATTATTGATATGGATTTAAAAATGGTTATGAGAATCATTTCAGCCCAAAAGTTTCAAAAACACAAAGAAAATTGTAAAATAAACACACAAATTTTGAAAAACACACAAATTTTTTTTTTTGGTTTTTTTTGAACAGGAAAGCAATTGAAATTACTAAACTAAAAGGTTCCCTCCCCCACACTTAAAATATTGCATTGTCTTAAATGTGAACCTATGAGATGGTATATGCACATGAAATGTTTAATTTTTAAATCGGACAGATAATATAAAAGTGAAAGGGTTAGGAACAGCCTGATGTGATCAAGTGATGATGGGGTCATGCAGTGTGATAAAATCCACTGCATCAGTAGGATGTCCCTCAATGTATCTCTTCAAATGTTTCCCATTGACTGTAAATATCCTTCCAGTGTCCTCTTGTGTGATCTCCACTGCACCATAAGGAAAAACATTAGACACAATATAAGGACCTAACCATCTGGAACGCAACTTACCAGGCATCAACTTCCGTCGTGAACTATAGAGAAGGACTTTCTCTCCAACATGAAACTCCCTTTGTTGGATCATTTTGTCATGAGCTGCTTTTGATCTTTCCTTGTAGAGCCTTGAGTTCTCATATGATTACAGTCGAATCTCCTCAAGCTCTTGAATTTGCAACTTCCTTTGAATTCCATCTTGGGCCAAATCCAAGTTACATTTCTTTATAGCCCAATATGCCCGATGCTCGACTTCCACAGGGAGATGACACGCTTTCCCAAAAACAATCTGAAATGGGTACATACCAATGGGGGTCTTGTATGCTGTCCTATAAGACCACAATGCATCATCCAAGCACTTGCTCCAATCCTTCCTATTTGGCTGCACAGTTTTCTCCAAGATTTGTTTCAACTCACGATTTGAAACCTCAGCCTGGCCATTTGTTTGGGGGTGGTATGGTGTTGATGTTTTGTGTGTCACTCCATACTTCCGAAGGAGGGAAGTATAATTCCTATTGTAAAAGTGTGTCCCTTTGTCACTGATGATGGCCTTTGGTACTCCAAACCTGCAAAAAAACTGTGCTTTGACAAATTCCACAACAACATGAGAATCGTCAGTCCTGGTGGCCTTGGCCTCCACCCATTTACTCACATAATCAACAGCAACCAAAATATACAAGAAACCATATGAACTTAGAAAAGTAAGCATAAAATCAATGCCCCACACATCAAAAATCTCACAGAATAGTATGGGTTGTTGGGGCATCTCATGTCTCCAAGAAATATTCCCAGTGTGTTGGCAACAAGAGCATGACTTACAAAACACATGGGCATCATGGAATAAACTAGGCCAATATAATCCAGAGTCCAAAACCTTCCTAGCTGTCCGTTGGGGTCCAAAGTGTCCACCACATGCAAGTGTATGACAGAAATGCAAAACAGAATCAAACTCATGATCGGGAACACACCTCCTAATGACTTGGTCACTACACATGCGCCAGAGGTAAGGATCATCCCACACATAAAACCTGGACTCACTTCTTAATTTTTGGACTTGATGTTTCTTTAAATTTGTCGGGATTTCAGAAGAAACAAGGTAGTTAACTAAATCAGCATACCAAGGATGCATACCTGAGATGGTATAGAGATGCTCATCAGGGAAAGTGTCCCGAAGTGGTACCTGATCCAAGGTGTCATCCTCTTGTGTGTGAGTAAGCCTACTCATGTGGTCTGCCACCAAATTCTCTGACGCCTTCTTGTCCTTTATCTCAAGGTCAAACTCTTGAAGAAGGAGCATCCAACGGATAAGTCGTGGCTTTGCATCTGGCTTTTTTAGGAGGTACCTCAAAGATGCATGGTCAGAAAAAACAACTACTTTAGAGCCCAATAAATATGAACGGAATTTATCTAAAGCAAATATGATAGCAAGAAACTCCTTTTCTGTGGTAGTGTAGTTTGATTGGGCTGAATCTAGTGTCCTCGATGCATAGGCGATCACATGTGAACGCCCCTCCACCCTCTGAGATAAGACAGCTCTGACCGCGAAGTTGGAGGCGTCACACATAAGATCAAAACGAATCTCCCACCTTGGGGGTTGTATGATAGGTGGAGTGGTCAAACGTTGTTTTAGCTCATCGAATGAATTCCTGCAAGAAACATCAAACACAAAATCAGAATCCTTTTGAAGTAATCCTGACAAAGGAAGAGCAATCTTACTAAAATCTTTGATGAAGCGCCGATAAAATCCTGCATGCCCTAGGAAAGATCTAATATCACGCACACATAAATGATATGGTAAGGATGAAATAATGTCTATCTTAGATCTATCAACCTCTATCCCGTGTTTTGACACTACATGCCCTAAGACAATGCCATGATCTACCATGAAATGACACTTTTCAAAGTTCAGGACTAGATTCTTCTCAATACAACGATTCAACACCTTTCCCAAACTAATTATACATTCATCAAATGAAGACCCATACACTGTAAAATCATCCATAAATACCTCCATGTAGGTCTCAATAAAATCAGAAAAAATACTCACCATACATCTCTGGAAGGTACCTGGGGCATTGCAAAGTCCAAATGGCATCCTCCGGTAGGCAAATGTGCCAAAGGGATAGGTGAATGTAGTCTTCTCCTGATCCTATGGAGCTATAGGAACCTGAAAATATCCAGAAAATCCATCCAAGAAACAATTGTGTGTTTTCCCAGCAAGTCTCTCGAGCATTTGATCAATAAATGGGAGGGGTAAATGGTCCTTGCGAGTGGTCTGATTTAGTTTCCTATTATCAATACACACACGCCAACTGTTTTTCACCCTCATTGGAACTAAATCATCTTTCTCATTTTTAACAACAGTAAAACCAGTTTTCTTAGGCACAACCTGAATTGGACTTACCCACTGTGAATCTGAAATGGGAAAGATTATACCTGCCTCGAGCAATTTCTCAACTTCCTTTTTATCAACTTCCAGGAGGGTGGGATTGAGTCTCCTTTGTGGTTGTCTCACCGTTTTATCCCCATCCTCCAAGAGAATCCTATGCATGCAAATGGAGGGGCTAATACCTGATATTTCATCCAAGGTCCACCCAATCGACCTGATGTTCTCCCTCAAAATATTCAAAATCTTTTCTTCATGTTCAAAAGGGAGATTGTTAGCAATGATAACAGGTAATTTATCACCACTCAACAAGTATGAGTATTTCAGATTTGGTGGAAATGGCTTGAGTTCTAATGAAGGAGGGTGTAGTATGGATGGAGACATTGAAGGAACTGAAATATGTGCAGAAAGAGCATCAGTATCAGAATAGACATCATCAAAATCATAGAATAAAGCATCAAATCCATCAGCATACTCAACAGCCATTTCATAATCAGAGTGAACATGATCAAAATCAGAATATGAATCCACATCAAAATCAAATCCAAGATAGGATTGTGTATCAGAAACATGTGTGGAAGTGCTCTTAGACATCAAACTCGAACCAATACTCATAATCTACCTAAGCATAGGACAATCAAAATATATGGAGTTTTTATTTGGTGGTTCAAAATGGGAGATAACAAAAGAAGAATGGTCCTCTGAGGGGTACTTCCTGGAATCCATAACATTAAATATCACAACTTCATCTCCAAACTCCATGGAAAGTGTACCCTCATTGACATTTATGATAGTTTTTGTAGTTTTGAGGAAGGGTCTATCTAAGATAATGGGGTCATGAGAACTTACCTGATCATCCTCCATGTTAAGAACATAAAAATCCGCTGGAAAGATCATGTCTCTTACCCGGACAAGTAAATCCTCAAGGACTCCCACTGGATATGCCATAGCTCTATTTGCCAATTGCACCACTACTCTTGTTGGCTTCAACTCACCAACCTGCAAGGAAGAGAATACAGAGTGAGGCATCACATTTATTGAAGCTCCTAAATCACAAAGAGCATCAGAGAAGTACAACTCCCCTATGGTACATGGGATGGTGAATGTCCCAGGATCCTTGCACTTTGTTGGCATTGCTAGAGTTGGTGTAATGAGTGCCGAGACATTCCTTCCAAGGTTGATCCTCTCATTCCCCTTGAGCCTTCTTCAATTGGTGCAGAGTTCTTTTAAGAATTTGTCATACCTTGGCATTTGCTTAATGGATTCATGTAGAGGAATGTTGATCTCCACACGCTTGAATGTGTCCAAAACCTCCTTTTGCATTGCTTTTTCAGCCATCTTCTTGGTTTAAACAACCCTATTTGGAAAAGGAAGGGGTTTAGGAGGTACATCATCAATCTTTTTCTTACCTTTATCTTTCTCCTTGGATTGCTCATCAGTAGGTATGGAATGCGGATTCTCTGGAGTTGAGGTGAATCCCGGTGGAATGGTAGGTGCAGATGTATCGTTCATTTGCTCCCCACTTCTCAATGTGATGGCACTAACATTCCCCTTTGGATTTGGAGTGGGTTGGGAAGGTAGATTTCCGGAATTATTACTTACAAGTTCATGGAGGGCGGTGAAAATCTGGCTCATTTGAGTCTTTAACTCCCTCAGCTCTGAACTTTGACTCTTCAGCTCATTTTGTTGATTAAGAAAAATTTGCTTCAAAAGATCATCAGTATTAGAATTACCTTTGGTGGGGGATTCCCTTGTTGTTGGCTTGTTGATGCTTGGGCTTCAAATCTCCTTTGGGGTTGTTGGAAACCCTACTGGTAAGGCGGAGGCTGCTGAAAGTTTGGTTGAAAAGGGGGACTTTGTTGTTGTCCAGAGCCATACCTCATGTCCGGTTGATCTTTCCACCCTTGGTTGTATGTTGGAGAAAATGAATCAAACTTCTTTTGGGGATATGGTTGTTGTTGCTGCTGAAATGGTCTCCCAGGGAACACTGCTGCACAATCTTCTGTCTCTTGTAGTTGTGGGCAATAGTCAGTTGGGTGGCTTGTCTCAGTGCAAATGCCACATGGCCTCGAAGGAGGGGGTTGGGATGTCTTTTTAGCCAATGCAATCTGCCTCACCATAGTTGTTAATTCTTCTAACTTAGTATCAATCAAATGACTTTCAAGAGAAGAAGGACTTACTTGATGTACTCCTCGAACATGTGGTGTACCTCTTTCACCGAATTGTTGAGAGTTTTGGGCCATTTTGTCGATCAGTGCTCGTGTAGCTACTGGTGTCTTGTCCACCAATGCTCCTCCAGTAGCAGCATCCACCATGCTCCTCTCCATGGGTGTGAGTCCTTCATAGAAGTCCTGGATGAGTAGTTGCTCATTGATTTGGTGATGTGGGCAGCTTGCACACAACTTCTTGAATCGTTCCCAGTACTCATACATTGACTCCCGTTGTGCTTGCTTGATCCCTGATATCTCCTTTCAAATGAATGTGGTCCTTGATGCTGGAAAAAATCTTTGCAAGAAAAGACGTTTCAAATCATTCCAACATGTTACATCTTCAGGTTGCAAATAATACATCCAATCTTTTGCAGCTCCATCAAGTGAGAATGGGAATGCTCTTAATTTAATTTGATCTTCAGAAACATTTCTTGGTTTTAAAGTTGAGAAAACCACATTAAATTCCTTAAGGTGTTTGTTGGGATCCTCACCAGATAAGCCATGAAACTTTGGAAGAAGGTGAATTAATCCAGATTTCAATTCAAAGTCCGATTCGAGATTTGGGTATGCAATACAATTTGGTTGATAGTTAATATCAGGTGCAGCCAATTCTCAAATGGTTCTATCATTTCCATTATTTCCATCCATTGGTTCCTCTTTTATGTTTGAATTTGAATTGCTTCCAATTTCAATGTTTCCAGAAGAGAGGAATTCACCAACTGGTTGAATATTGAAACTTCCCGTAGATTGAGAATGTCTGATTCGTGCACTAAGGCTACGTTCAATATCAGGGTCAATATCTAAGAGATCTTCAGGATTAGTTCGTGTCATAGATCAAATAAAAATGAAAAGAAAGAAAGTGGACCATAGTAAAATAAAAATAAGAAGTTTGAGTTGATGGTCCAAAGAGAAGTAGAAGAAATTAAAAGAAGAAGAAGAAAAATCAGATTGGGTAAAGAAGGAAGAAAGAAGAGAGGAAGAGAATAAAATGTAAGATAAAATAAATTCCTCTAATTGGTTGAAATAATTACTTGCCTCCCCGGAAACGGCGCCAATTTGATAGAGCGCTGTCGTGGGCGCCCTCAAATGATTAGTGTAACTTGGGGTACTTAGGTGCAGCAGAGTGGCTGACCAAGGTCGTCTCTCAAAGGAGGAAGTGAATTTAACTACTTATTAGAGGTATTCTAAAAATAAAATAAAAGGGAATAAAATAACTACTTGAAAGGATGGGGTGTTTTTTTTATAGTTTATGAACCTAGGAGAAGTTTTCTGGAAGAAGATTGCATTTTTTTTGTTTTTAATTTTGAAATGAAGTTTCGATCAGAATGACACAACAAGAAGATGTTTTTTTAGAAATCTATTTTAAAAGGAGTAATTGATCTAACCCTAACTCTTCAATAATTTATTAATCATTATCATTTAAATTAATATTCACTTAATTATTATCCCTTAATTTGTTAAATCCCTAACCCTACGAGAATTAACTTTACCATGAAGATTGAAGTGAATTTTAACCTTAGGCTAACTTCGGAACATGCAATCGCAACACCCTGCTTTGATTGATGTTATAAAATTAGCTTATGGTCAGTGGTAAATTAAGGCACATAACCACTCTGTAAATGAGGATTAATTGAGTTTAGGGATTATATTTGAACTCTACAAATTGATCCCATGTGGTTTTGAATTACCGGTTAAGGTTGCGCTCTCACAGTTCTCACAATTCCCGACCTCGCGTGTTTTGTGTTAACTATTCAATTGCTTGCTTAGTTTCATTTAAATTAAAAACTCAATTAATAGATCCTAATATGTGAATTACAGTATCTCATTGATTCAAAATAAATGAATGAAGAAGGATAGAGGTCGATCGATTACTAAAAAGAACTACTCTTCCATGGGTGGCGTAATCATCGTAGAAGCGTTTTGCATGTGCAAAGGTTTAAAATGGGTATAACCCAATAACGCTTATACTCAAGAATTCCAGACCAATTAGGAAGATTAAGAGAAGAAGAAATTTAAAAAAAACAGAAGAAAAGATAAGAAATAAAAGAAGAACAAAGAAGTTTATTACATAAACAAAATCATTACAACATGAAGGAGAAGAAGAAGGCTTCGTCGAAGGGATCCTTGCTTCAAGAGCTACCCTTATTGAAATGGTTGGCGAATTGGAGTGGATCCACTTCTCCTCTGCCCTCAACTTCCCAATGCACTTCCCAACCCCTCCAAATGAGAAAAACTCCAATTTATAGAGGGGAGGTGAGGAGAGGTTACAAGTGGATTCAAGTGTGAATGTGGAAATTCGTCCAAATATTTTATGCCAACTTGAGCCGCCCATTTGACCGCTAAAACGCGTGAATTGGCCGGCCTTCCAGAAGGATCAAATCTGAGGATATGTGTCTTCTATCTCCTCTCCAAATTTGAGCTTAATAAAAGCCCATATGAAGGAGTTATGTCCGAAATACAGAAGCTTCTCCATTATGGAGAGCCCAGCCCAACTTTGACTTCATGACCCAATTTCAACAATCAAATAAACTCTTTAGCTCTAGTGTCCTGAATAACAGTTGTAGATAATTAAGTTAGGAACACTGTTACAAAATTTCAATTTCAAATAATAAATATAAAAATATTTATATTCGAAATACTACAGTGAACTATAAAGGGTAAAACTGGAATTTTCATCAAATATTCAAATGAATGATCTAATCCCAAATATTTTATAAATAAACATATTTAACACAATGTGATGAAATTATATCATTTATTATCAATAAAATATTCAATAAAATAGTGTTTTATCATGGTGTAAGTATCCGCTAGCTGAGCAGCATCACACGCTGTGTACTCTGGTTTCATATGTCATGTACTCATGTTAGCAGATGAACAGTGCCACGCTGGCGAGATGCTGCCGAAGGAACAGTTAAAAAATGAAAATTACACACCATGTATTTGAGAATACACGCTGTATCATTTGTTTTTTTTTTTTTGCTTAAAATGGGTAGTATCCAACCCTATTCCTAGGATTGGCTTAGAACCAGAGGAAGGAGTCGAGAGAGGAGGCCAGACCTTTGAGGATCTCATGATCGAGCATCGGGAATCTGTATTTGCCTCTGATGATCTCATTGGAACCGCATGGGTAAGCCCTCCACTCTCCTTAAGTCGTTATTTCCAATTCTTCCTCTAAGGATATTTATTTAAGTTCTAACAGGTATTTCCTTCACCTCAGATCTACATCGTTCATGGATGATTTGAGGATCTTCTTTCACATATACCGTTCAGGGGCGTTAAAGGTAGGTGGATTGGTGTTTAATTTCCAACTGTTGTGCATTTGTGTGTATTTTTATTCTACAAACCCATGTTGGGGTGTCATGTGGCTGAGGCCTTGGCTGTTTAAATACCTATAATTTTATAGGTAATTAAATTTGATAATAAACAGTGTTTTGGGATCGCTTCTTGGATCCAGGACAACCCTAGGGGTGCCTTCCTTTGTTTAGCCATTTGGCTCGATACCCGAGAGTATGCCATGTTTACTTTATGCATTACTTTTTCCTTGAGGGGAATTGTAAATAATTTCATGTTTAAATGTTGGGAATGGCCCGGTTACTTTAAATCCTGAGGGTGTGGTTACATTATAGCCTGAGGGCGTGGTTATTATATGACCTAAGGGAAAGCCTAAGGGTGTGGTTACTATATAGCCTGAGGGCATAGTTACTATATATACTGAGGGCATGGTTATTATATGGACTAAGGGGAAGCCTAAGGGCGTGGTTAATTTATAGCCTAAGGGCATGGTTATTATATAGCCTGAGGGAAAGCCTGAGAGCGTGGTTATTATAAAGCCTGAGGGCGTGGTTTTACTATATTAGCCTGATGGAAAGATTCTGGTTGGCCTGAGGTCTAGGTGCTGATGAGTACAGAATGTCCTTAAATTAAACGGTTAAAACAAAACTGTCAAAGAAACTGGTAGTGATTGTTACTTTTGAGTACTTACTGGTTTACTACATTTATTTTTGCACACTATAGTTGCATATTTTCACATAGTTGGGCACGAGCCTTTGGTGGGTGCCTAATGGGATTCATTTCTCACACCCTATTTGGGGTAATGTCTTCGTCCCCAAAAAGATTTTGTTTCTGTAGGTGTGGATAAGGGAAAGGGTCCCTATACAGGTACATGATTGTTGTTGAGGTGTAGGAGAGCATGGGAACGAGATTAGGATCACGATGCTGCCGGCTGTTATATTTTACTTTGTTGTACTCTTCTTTGTATTGTATTATTGTGTAACATTTTCTTGATATTTTCTTATAACTTGAGACATGTGTAATCATATATATATGACTGGTTGGTTATCTCTTACTGTAGTTGTTTATATTAAATATGTATGGTTTATTTCTTCCGCTGTTGTTGTATGTTTTATATTGAATTTCGATGCGCTACACTTTGACAAATAAGGGCATAGTTTCCCAACTATTAGACCTGGGCCCTCGCTGCTTGCCGACAGCCTCTAGCATTAGGGGAAATGCGCTTGAGGTCACGTGGTGAACCGGGTTCAGGGCACCCGTTGAGTGGCACCTGGTCCCGGGCTGTTACAAAGTGGTATTAGAGGGGTTCTTTTCTTTGACATACTATTTGGAGCCTTAGTCAGGTATAGGAAGTGAACAATAATTGGTAATAAGCTGTGTGCGGGCATAGCTAACCCGTGTATAGGGAAAATCCAATTTACCTCGTTTTGCAATTTTATTGATTTTGCAATTTACAGTTGATCTGATTTTCAACATTGGGTGATGCACTTGGGAATCGTGCTATTTATATTTTATCCATTGGTTCTATTTAGTTGAAACCCAATGAGATGAGGGCAATCCATCTCATGCATCATTTAGGCACATGTTAGAAATCACATGTCATGCAATGTTCCATGCCATGTAGGTGCACTAGAAATTGCATGTTTTCGTGAAAGTTGTTGTGATAGAAAAGCATGATGTTGTGATAGCTAATTTCTAAATACCTGCCTTGTGATAGGGTATGTTTGTGTGAGACTATTGATAGAATGAATGCCAAACTTTGGTTTTTGGGGAGTATGGGCCCTCATTGATCGGAATTTGGTGGATCATTAACTGTTTATCTTGTTATAACACATATAAGATGTCATACCTTGATTTGCGGTGAGTATGGGCCCTCAAGGATCGGAATTTGACACATAGGTATTGTTTTTCAGTATTTTCTGGGTTCTGGAGTATTTTCAGAGGCGTATTATCCAGAAAACCCAGTATACACACCTTGTATTTCCTTGGACACACGTCGTGTGATCTTCTGTTCGGGAAGAAAAGAAAACTTTTTAAGTACATGCTGTGTACCCTCAGTACACGTCGTGTAGTCTCTTTCTGTGTCATAGACTGTGTGGGCGGGGACACGGGGAAGGGAATTGCTTGGGGAAAACATGACGTGTACCGGATGTACACACCATGTAGTGTTGACCCAGAGTCCACCCATGTAATTAACAAACATGGACGGGGGATACCTTAAGACATTCACGCCATTTCCACTATAGAACACAACATGTAGTCTGACCTGGGATCCGGCCATGTAACTAACAATACATGTCGGTGTAATCCTTTCGTGTACACACCGTGTGTGTATGGAAGACGTCGTGTAGTATTAGCCGTGTGTCCGGCCGTGTAACTAACAACACGGGTCGACGGAGCTCGTAGAGTACACGCCGTGTGCCTGTGGGACACACCGTGTAGTCTTGTTCGCGGACAGACCGTGTGGACTTAGCCGTGTAGCTGGGAAACGAGGTGGTGTACAGGATATGTGCGGGTGTAACACGCCATGTAGTATCAATCCGAGTAGTCGACCGTGTCACAAATGACACAGGCAATTGGAAAATTTCACCATACGCACCGTTTATTTTTGTCAATGGGAACTGTGTGGCTTAGCCATGTAGAAGAACCTGGGCAGGGGAAGAAAAGTAAGGTACACGCCGTGTAGTCAGTATACACGCCGTGTAGTCTTGTTTTTCAAATCCTGAATGCCTTATTTCCCCTGTTTCCCTTTTGGTTCCTTCATTTTTAGTCTTTGATAATCTTAATCTAAGGTGTGCATTTGACCTTGTAGAGTCATGCAACCAAGACGACCAGGCATTGTTCGCCAAGAGAGCGGCAACGATTATACTCCAGAGATGGTGGGCCATGGGTGACCAGTGGATCCTCCAGCAAAGCCCGATGTGGTGCCAGCCATTATACTAGACACAGGTGCTGATGCGCAGTTCCATGAAGCCTTTATTCGGTTCATGCAGACCTTTCAGGGAGCACCACTGGCTGCCACATCTATTGCTGAGCTGACTTGTATATTCTAGCAGCAGAATCTGCCTATGTTTTCTGGGGATGGCAGACCAAAGGCTGCGAAGTCTTGGCTGGATTCTATACAGACAATTTTTGAGCATCCAGAGATGCCTCTAGGGCATATGGTCAAGCTCGTGACTTACATGCTGCGTGATTCCACCAAGAGGTTGTGGGATGTTACCACTCAGTCTGAGCATCACAGAGACATGGTGTGGGAAGATTTTCAGACAGTCTTCTATGACTTCTTCTTCCCAGAGATGCTGAGAGAAGATATAGCTTGAGAGTTCATGAATCTGCAGTAGGTCTCTATGTCGGTGATGGATTATTCTGATCATTTCACTGGGCTTCAGTGTTTTTCACCCGTTTTGGTGGGTGATGAGATGTTGAGGGACAGACGCTTTGAGTATGGTCTTTGATATGACATCTGAGCACTGGTAAATGTTTTCATGTGACATACTATACATTCTATTGTGAACCAGGTGTTGATTATAGAGTGGAACCTCCGAGAGGCTAGTGGTGTCGGCCAGGGCATTCAGCACCAGTTTTTGGTACTATTTCTGCAAGTAAGAGGAAGCGACAGATGAGTTTCTCTCACTATGGCAGTACTAGCTAGATGATTGCTTCAGGTGGCCCGATCATGTGCTACCAGTGTGGTAAGGAGGGGAACAAGAGACCTCAGTGTCCACGTGACCCATTAGAGTGTCGAGCGTGCTGCAAGATAGGCCATCTATAGTGCTTTTGCTGGGAAGTTGTACCAGTGACTAGTGAGAGGGGTTCTGTGCAGACTCTGCGTGCGGGAGAAGGACCAGCAGCTTCTTACTAGTCGGGAAACTGGAATACATCAGGGCATGCAGGCATGGATGGTGGCTGTGGTCGTGGCATCCAGAAACCAGGATCTCAGAGGCAGCAGAGCTGGACAGCTCAGGGTAGCCAGGCTATGTTGCAGGGCCACGACACTGGGCAGGCATATGCAGTGCAACAGACCCAACAGAAGCCGGATCCCGGACCTTCTACAGTCAGAGGTACTATTCTAGTACTTCTATATTATCTTCAGTACTTTTTGATATGGGTGCTACACATAGCTTCATATTTGTGCTCGTTGTAGAGAGCCTTGGGCTCTGTGTTTCTTCTTCTTCTGCTGTTATGAATCTAGAAACTCTGTTGGGAACTAGAACGACTGGTGTGCGTCAGTGCAAGGAGTGCCCCCTTGAGTTTAGTGGGTGTCACTTTCTATGGGACCTCTATGTCTTAGAGATGACGAGCAATGATTTCATTCTCGGGATGGACTGGTTGGTTACCTTTTGATCCTTTGTACACTGCTATCGTCGTAGGGTGCGTTCCACGTCACCAGAGGGCGTAGAGTTTCTATACAAGGGTGAATGTGATATTCAGGCGAGTTGAGCTGGACGAGAGCATTGTGGGAGAGGTGGTGTGACAGCCTAGATTTCATGTTTATATCTGGATGATTAGGGGACTTGTCAGCAGGATTTTCCTCCAGTAGTTGATCGTTTTAGGGATGTCTTCCCAGAAGACATTTCGGGTCTACCTACGGAGCATGAGGTGGATTTCTCTATTGAGCTTGTGCCAGGAGCATCATTGGTGTCCATTCCTCATTATAAGGTGGCTACACCTAAGTTGCAGGAGCTCAAGAGGTAGTTAGAGGAGTTACAGGAAAAGGGTTTCATCTGACCCAGTACTTCTCCTTGGGGTTCTCCTGTCCTTTATGCAAAGAAGGCAGATGGTACCCTTAGACTCTATGTGGATTATCGGAAGTTGAACCTGTTGGCGGTCAATAACTGATATCCCTTTCCGAGGATTGATGATATTTTTGATCAACTTTGTGGAGAACGAGTGATCTCGAAGATTGACTTGAGATCAGGATATCATCAGCTACGCGTGAGACCATCGGATATACTGCTTACAGCTTTTCAGAGTAGATATGGTCTGTACGAGTACTTGGTTATGCCATTCGGACTCACGAACGTGCCAAAAGTTTTCATGGTTCTTATGAATCTTTTATTCCATATGTATTTGGATTATTTTGTGGTAGTATTCATATATGATATCTCGGTGTACTCTCACACTCGACATGACCATGCCACCCATCTTGAGATTGTATTGAGTACACTGAGAGAGCATCGGTTATATGCTAAGATCTCAAAGTGCCACTTTTGGATGGACCAGATTCACTTCCTGGGTCATATAATCTTAGAGGCATGAGTTTCAGTGGACAGAGAGAAGGTGAGAGTAGTAGTTTCCTGGGAGCAACCTAAGAATGTGTTTGAGATACAGAGTTTCTTAGGGATGTCTGGTTACTACAGGCGCTTTATACAGGACTTCTCCTGCTTATTAGTGTCGTTGACGGGTTTGACTAAGAAGGGTGTGAAGTTTGTTTGGTCAGAAGCTTGCAAGACAGCCTTCAAGGAACTGAAGGGAAAGTTGACCTCAGCACTAATCCTAATACTCCTGAAGCGGGGAAAGAGCTATACAGCTTACTATGATGCATCGGGTCTTGGGATGGGAGATGTGTTGATGTAGGACGATTGGGTCGTTGCGTATGGGTCTCGGCAATTGAGGCCACATCAGAGGAATTACCTGATGCATGATCTCGAGTTGGCTGTAGTTGTACATGCGTTGCACTATTGGAGACATTATCCCATGGGAGAGCATTTTATGGTTTTCACCGACCACAAAAAATTCAAGTACATCTTTACTCAGCATGACTTGAATCGGAGGCAGAAAAGGTGGGTCGAATACCTTCAGTCCTTCGATTTTGAGCCTGCCTATACACCTGGTAAGGGTAATGCAGTTGCTGATGCACTAAGCAGGAAGACTTAGATACAGGCAGTTCATGAGGACATTGATGACTGGAAGCTTATGGCTTTGTTCTCTAAGATTCATTTGGAGGTGCACGACAATCAGGGGCAAACATATCTTTCTTCTTTAGCTGTAACTTCTACCCTCTGGGATAGAGTGAGGATGAGACAACTATCTGTTTCAAAAGGCCTAGTTCTACGGCAGTCAGTGGCCAGTAGGGACCCTCCTTCTGGGTGGACGATAGGCGATGATGGGGTACTGTGTTTCCATGTATGAGTATGGGTTTCAGGGGATATACGTGAGGAGTTGATGCTGGGGTTTCATGCTTCATCTTGTGTAGTTCATCCCAGGGTTACCAAGATGTATCGTGACTTGAGACGTCAGTACTGGCGGCCGGGTATGAAGAGAAAAGTAGCTTGTTTTGTTACGAGATGTTCCACCTGTCAGCAGGTGAAGGCAGAGAATCACAGGCCAGCCGGACTGTTACAGCATTTACCCATCCCCGAGTGGAAATGGGATGATGTTGTGATGGACTTCATGACTGGGTTGTCGAGGTCACCTTGAGGATATGATGCCATGTGGGTTGTTGTGGACAGACTCACAAAGGTAGCTCACTTTTTTCCGATCAAGGAGACCTTCGGTGTTGACGAGCTCGGAAAGTTGTATATCCAAGAGGTCATACGACTTCATGAGGTCCATCATTCTATCATTTCAGATAGGGATTCCCTCTTTACGTCTTGTTTCTGGAAGAGTTTTCAGAGGGCACTGGGTACACAGGTGCTTCTGAGCACAGCTTACCACCCTCAGACCGATGGCCAGTCAGAGCGTACGATACAAGTGCTTGAGGACATGTTTCGTGGATGCATCCTAGACTTTGGGGGATCTTGGGAGAAGCACATACCCCTGGTCGAGTTTACCTATAATAATAGTTTTTAGGCAACTATTGAGATGGCACCTTACGAGGCTTTATATGGTAGGCCATGCTGATCACCCTTGTGCTGGTTAGAGGTAGGTGAGGCAGCTTTACTGGGACCACATCTCATTTAGGAGACTTTTGATCAGGTCCAGTTGATTATGAAGTTAATGGATACCACACAGTCTTGTCAGAAATATTATGATGATCGCCACTAATGACCCTTGGATTTCGTGGTCGGGGATTAGGTTTTCTTACGTGTTTCGCCGAGGTTGGGACATAGGCGGATTAATAGGCAGGGTAAACTTTCACCGAGGTATGTGGGGCCATTTGAGATTCTGGAGACAGTCGGGCTAGTTTCCTATCGGTTGTAGTTACCACAGAGGTACCGATCCATGCATGACATCTTCCATGTATTTCAGTTGCGTCACTATCATTCAGACCCATCTCGTGTCTTTCATCCCGAGGAGGTTGAGCTTTAGATAGATGTGTCCTTTGAGGAGCATCTGATTCGTGTTGTTGATAGGAGCACGAAGGTTCTCCGAGGCCGGTCAGTTTTTCTCGTACGGGTGCTATGGCAGCATGGCTGAGTGTAGGACGAAACTTGGGAGCGGGAGACCGACATACGTGCTCAGTGGCCAGAGTTTTTCTGAGCTTTATCTTCACCACCATTGGAAGGGCAATTTGGGGACAAATTGCATTAATGGAGGAAGTTTTTAAGAACCCGATTCTTATTTTTGAGGTACAAGTTTCTTCTTTTCTCTTTTCCTTAAGTGTTTTTCAGAAAATAAGGAAAATGGGGAAAAATCCTAAATTTTGGGGCTACACGGCGTGTACTATTCCACACGCCATGTACTTTGGCTGTGTGGGATGAGTACACTGGGTGTGTAGCCTTGGCGTCAATGAAGGGTGTAAAACTGACTACACGTCGTGTAGAGGGTATGTACACGCCATATAGTCAGTCAGCAGGAAAATAGTAAGGTAGTGGAAGCAACCGCCAGCTGAGCGGCACTACACGCCATGTACTCAGGTTTCACACACCGTGTACTCATGTCAGAAGATGAACAGTGCCACTCTGCCAAGATGCCGCCGAAGGAACAATTAAAAAATGAAAAGTACACACTGTGTACTTGAGAAGTACACGCCGTGTAGTTTGTTTTTTTCGCTTAAAATGGGTAGTATCTAACCCTGTTCACAAGATTGGATTAGAACTGGAGGAAAGAGTCGAGATAGGAGTTTGTACCTTGGGGATCTCCAGATCGAGCGTCGGAAATCCGTTTTCACCTCTGACGATCTTGTTGGAACCGCACGGGTAAGCCCCCCACTCTCCTCATGCCGTTCTTGCCAATTCTTCCTCTAAGGGGAGTTATTTAATTTTGAATGGGTATTTCATTCACCTCAGATCTACGTCATTCTTGGATGATTCGAGGATCTTCATTCGCGTATACCGTTCAAAGGCGTTAAAGGTAGGTGGATTGGTGTTTAATTTCTAACTGTTGTGCGTTTGTGTGTATTTTTGGGCTACGAACCCATGTTGGGGTAATGTGTGGATGAGACCTTTGATTTTTAAATACCTATAATTGTATAGGTAATTAAATGTGATAATAAACTGCTGTTTGGGATCACTTCTTGGATCTAGGACCAGCCTGGGGGTGCGTTCCACTATTTAGCCGTTTGGCTGGATACCCGAGGGTATTCCATGTTTACTTTATGCATTACTTTTTCCTTGAGAGGAATTATAAATAATTGTATGTCTAAATGTTGGGAATGGACTGGTTACTTTAAAGCCTGAGGGCGTGGATACTTTATAGCCTTAGGGCGTGGTTATTATATGGCCTGAGGGCAAGCTTGAGGGGGTGGTTACTATATAGCCTGAGGGCGTGGTTACTATATAGCCCGAGGGAGTGGTTATTATATGGCCTGAGAGAAAGTGTGAGGGTGTGGTTACATTATAGCCTGAGGGCATGGTTATTATATAGCCTGAGGGCGTGGTTATTATAAATCCTGAGGGCGGGGTTTTACTATATTAGCATGAGGGAAAGATTCTAGTTGGCCTGAGGGCTTGGTGCTGATGAGCACAGAATGTCACTAAATTAAATAGATAAATTTAAAATGGAAAAGAAACTGGTATTAATAGTTAATTTTGAGCACATAATGGTTTACTGCATTTATTTTTGCACACTGTAGTTGTATATTTTCACCCAGTTGGGCACGGGCCTTTGGTGGGTGCCTACTGGGATTCATTCCTCAGACCCTGTTTGGGGTCATGTCTTCGGCCCCAAATAGATTTCGTTTCTGTAGGTGTGGATAAGGGAAAGGGTCCCTATACAGGTACATGACTATTTCTGAGGAGTAGGGGAGCATGGGATCGAGCTTAGGCTCGCGATGCTGTCGGCTGTTATATTTTTCTTTGTTGTACTCTGCTTTGTATTGTATTATTGTGTAACATGTTCTAGCTATTTTCTTAGAACTTGAGACATGTCGCATCATAAGTATATGACCGGTTGGTTATCTATTACTATAGTTTTTTATATTAAATATGTATGGTTTATTGCTTCTGCTATTGTTGTATGTTTTATCTTGTATTCCGTTGTGCTACACTTTGACAAATGAGGGCATAGTTTCCCCTCTATCAGACATGGACCCTCGCTACTAGTCGGTAGCCTCTGGCGTTTGGGGAAATGCTCTTGAGGTCACATGGAGAACCGGGTTCGGGGCACCCGTTGAGTGGCACCCGGGCCCGGGATGTTACACAATTCATGAGAATATAGTCGAATTTAAGTATATTTTATTGCATGCATTTTTATTTTTTCCATTCTTATTTATGATTGTCCCAGTTTATTAAATAATAATTCTTTATGTGATTTATAGATGAATGTATTTTTCATATTTAAGTGTATCCATTTCACAAAATAGAATAAATCATTATTAAATCACACATTGCACAAAACAAAATAAGAGAATAATACCTCGTACTTCATGACATGTTTTCACGATTTCACTATACCAAGAACAGTGGAAGAAAGAAGGACGGATGTTGGCTAGGAAAGGAACATGAATAACTCAAACTATTACAAATAGGTTGGAATACTACAAGGGGGAATGTTTTAAATCATATGAACTATGAAAAAATCTAACATATGGAATTTGGGGAAAAATAGCATTTTTGAATAAAAGATACTTATCTCATGAGTATCTTTAAAACCCATTTGTACTTTACCATTTAATTCATCATTAATTCGGTCCCATTTAATTTTCCATTTAATGGATCATTTGAAACCCCCATAATTGAGTAATTTAATGATATAACTCATCTTAATTAACTCATTTTTTTAATTCCATGATTTGTGTTTTGATTTCCTATTTATTTCCTTATATTCAATAAAAATAGAATTATTTATCATTTAGTAATTTTCTAGAAAACATATATTTTTTTCATCTTGAGGAAACAACTATCCTTGAGGATCGACCTTGTAAAGAAACCATATGGATCAACCAAAAAAACTAAGAATTCAACCACCTGAACAAAATGGGTGGCCACATGGATCGACTGCACCACATGGATCAACTGTACAACCAATGTATTGATCTCACAATTTAAAGGAAGGGTTGGCCACACGAATAAAAGGATTTATCACACGACCATGCATAAACCTTATGAACAAAAAAACAACCATGGTAATGAAGGATCAACCTAATGACCATACTTATACTCGTACGGCCTGTTAAATGGCCGCATAAACAAACTATTGACTACATGACCAAAATAATTGTCCATATGAAAAACATATAATTTTAAAAGGAAAAAGACTTTGAGAATCCCATATAAACCTCTAAGAACTAGAAAATACAATGGATGGTTTTTAGAAATTTGATAATTACATTAAATTCCTCTAAAAAAAATCACATCCTTGATAATTTAAAACAATCCTGAAAAGAATAGGAAGTGGTCTCAATAACCAATAGATGAGATACCTCTCAAGGATATCTCTAGAACAATAACACCTTCACACATCATATGAAAAAGATGCATATTTACAAAATATTATCAACAAACCTCAAAATTCACTACCATGGGAGATACCGCTAAAACAATGATAAGGTCCATAAACGAGATTTAAATCAAGGAAAGGGAATGATTTCAAAAAATCACATAATATCATGCACATTATCTCAATAAAAGGGAATCAATAAGTATCTCAATAGGGAATATTAACCCTAAAACAACATGGAATATAGATATTGCATCTCTAACTTCTGCTCCCATGTACTCTCTTCCAAGCCACCATGTCTCCACATGACATGAACTAAAAAAACACACTTTCACAACACCTTATACATAAGGTCTTGAATATCAATAGGATATTCCTAAAAGGTATCACCATCTTCAACATCCATATAACCCCAATCAATTATGCGATAATCATTATGAATATATTAGTGAATCTATAATATATAGAAAATTCATTAATTCTTACCATCTGTGACGGTAGTGATAATCGATATGAAATATTTTCATTGTATTCCAAAGCCTTAAAAGGTCTAGAGAATCAGGTATAAATCATCCACCCATGACCGAACTTCTTTTACTGAAAATGAGGATGTACCTTCAAGAACGCATGATCTTCAAAATTGAACTTTAAAAACTGTATCCTATTATCATCATAGTTTTATGATGATCCTGTGCTACCTTGATTATCATGAGGATCATCTATACCTCATCTATCACACTCTAACTCAATTATGATCTAAGGATGTCTTAATCTCCAACCACAGGTGAATACAATGGAGACCAACAAGTTTATTCACACAATGCTTAGAATAGTTCCATGCCAATGGTAGAATGGTAACTATTATTGTTAGAAAATTTCACCAAGAGAATGTTCCTTATCCGCGAACTATAAAAATACATAATTCATGCATGTGATATATCCTTTAATGTTTGATAGTCAGCTCTATCTAACTATCCATATATGGATGAAAAATTGTACTAAGGTATAACTGGGAGAGAAATGTATTCTTGATACCTCTCAGAACCCTAGAGTTAAAATTATAATCTTGATCAGAGATGATATTATTCGGGACCCCATGAAGCCTCACTACTTCGTCTAGATACTACATCAAAAAAACCTCCACTGAGCCTGGCATGTTAGTCTCTAATAAGTTTAGATGACTTCATCAAGTAACCAATAATCACCCGTATATATTCATAACCACCCTGAATTATATGTAAACTGGGTAAGAATTCCAAAAATATGTCCTACCATTTTCATTAGTGAACATCCGGAAGCTAAAGAAAAACACCAGGAATATGATTTCCAACCTTTTCCCCTTCACAAAACAATCATAGAAGGACAAACTATGAGAATGATCACTTCATACAAGACCAAAAGAACTGGCATATCATAAAATGATACATCTTCATTACACTAAGATGTACCACTATGGGATAACTATGGAACTTAGGGAGAACGACCTCATGCATCACCGAAGGAACTGAAAGCTTCGTATGGAACAACACTCGATGCTAATAATCCCTCAAGTTAATCACTATAGAAAACTCAATCATGGAAAACCTCTGTCTCGTAATCCCCTTGTAGGAAATCCCCCCCTTTTTAAACCAAATATGACTACACTTTCATTTGATAAATACATCCCATTCCATTAACTACTCACATGTCATGTCATAACTCTTCCAACTCTTACATCACTCTACAAGAGTCTCTTGAACATCACCACCATGTGACTTCTTATTCACAACATTGACCAAAATATTCCTTTTACTGGGTTTAAAATAAATATTGAAATTTTAATCCAACAAGAACTTTATCGAACCTTTATGATGCAAATTCAAGTCCTACTGAGGGAAGACATACTTAAAATTCATGTGATCTTTAAAGACATAAAGATGTTAACCAATGAGATAGTGTCTCCACAACTTCCAAGAAAACACCACTACAAACAAGATCAAGATCACATGTTAAAATTTTTCATTAATCCGACCATAACATCAAAGACCCCTAAGAGACATCTAAAGTTTCCAGTCATAGTGAAGGTTCCTTTTAGTGTGCCTTCATTAAAATTTCTTTAAATTTAGATTTTCTCAAATCCCCAATAGAGGAACATGCACATTAAATTTATAGGTAATTTATTTAGATATGAAGAAATTATTACCATGTCTTAGGATCCTTTCATAGAATATGTTCTTGATCTTTTTAAAAAACCTTTTCAGATTACTTTTGTTTCACGGTAAGGATTTGAGTGTAGAATCCCTCTTACGGTGATCCATGCATGCTCCTTTGATCTTTGAGAAATGCCAATTGATTTCCAGGTACTAGCATGGTGAACCAATTACCTTTAATTGTTCATCATGTTCCCTCCATGATCCTTCAATGTTGAAGTAGTTATTCTCATTCTTGAGAGGAAGAGAGGATGAATCCAAGATAAAGATACAAGCCCGTTGTGTACAATTAATTCTCTATTATCAATTTTTAATTAACCCTAAAAAATAGACATAACCATCTATTTATAGATCTAGGGTTAAGTTTAAAGTATTATTTAATTACAAACCAATCCTTACATAATAAAATAATCATTATTAAACCCCATTTCATATAATAATTTTATTATTATTATTTTACAACAGATGCTAACTTGCGCAATGATAAATATTATTTACCATCTTCCAAAAAATATTTATCACTGGACATGATATTGGTACACTCCAATTCCTAAAAATTTAGTAAATATCGGAATAAATATTTTATTCATCAATAAATAAATTAACTATTTTATTCACAATATAGAAAATAAATATTTATCAAATATTCACATAATAAAATAAATTATTTATTAATGAATAAATAATTATTTATTACCATATGAATAATAGTGATCAATAAAACATGAATAAAATTATTCCTCAGTCTTTATAATAATATTTATTCGAATAATTAAATTCAAATAAAATAAAATTGCGATTAACATAAAAAATTAGTGTTTGACCCTCAGGGATTCTTTCTCATTGGCATGAGGCAGGTATGTCTAAAGTCCATGATTACTATCTAGTAACAAGTAAAGGAACCCAATAGAAATAATTTAATGTCTCAATGATGAAAAACACATAGGAATGCTCGCTATGTAATATAATCTCTTTATCAAAATATATCATCAATCATGTTACACATCTATCTCATCAACCTATGTGCTCGATATTCCCTTCTTTGACTATCTTAAATTAACACGTAGTTACACCATATCCATAGAATTTAATTAAATGGATCTATTCCAATCAAAGGTCCAAGATATCAACTTCCATGAGTATGTAAGGGATGAATTCATTTTTCATATTATCCATTGATAACATCTTATTCTTGATACACCCAATGCAGCCTACTTCCCGTGAACATATGGCATCATGGTTTCGGTCAATAAATCTAAGTGCGCATGTTAGGAAATGCATTAATGGTAATCTAAAAGTCTAAGGACCATTTCACATTCACATATATAGGAATATCTAATAACACCAAAACATGAGGAATTAATTCTAGCAGTTTCGTTCTCATAATCTCTTATCTTGAAGATTACCATGTATGAACTTCATGAGAAGAATTCACATTCACTCATGAGTACTCGCTCCTGACAGTCACATTTTATATGTCCCATCATAGAACATTATATGAACACATAAAAATGATTAAGAATATCATCATGGAATTTTATGTTATTCATCACAGTGGGAAACTGATATGACCTTATCAATGTAACACATTTTCTAGGAGATTATTACATTAAATTCATGGAGAATAATGAAAAATATTTAATATCATATTTTTATTAATATTCATATCATCAAATATGCATGTAATCAAATAAAAAATACTAGGTCCATGGACACTAAATCCAACAAACTCCCACTTTTACTAGAGCCCAATGACTATGACTTTTAGTCTGCTAGACCTGTCATGGTAACCTTGATTTTACAGAGTTAAGGATTTAGTCAACGGGTCCACCATATTGTATCCTGTGGTAATAATTCCCACTACAACCTCACCGCTCTGACAAAAATACCACAACATATGACTCTTCCTTAGTAAATTCTCCATCTTTTGATGTTACCTTGGATCCTTTTTATGTTCCACCACTTCAATATTATCCCAATAGAGTGTGATAGGATCATTAATGTTATGTTTCTTGTCACTATCTTGGATGAAATTTTGTATTCATACCACTTCTTTAACCACCTTATAATATGTAATATACTCATACTCTAGTATAAAATTACCAACCACAAGCTAATCTGAGCTCTTATAGCTCACAACACCTCCATTCAATGTGAATAAGTATCCCATTTGTGATTTCATATCATCTCAATCTATTTGGAAAGAATCATTTTCATATCCTTAGATGACTAGTTCATCATCTCCTCAATAGATCACCAATATGTTCTTAGTATGTCTGATATACTTACAGGTGTTCTTAAATTCCATCAAACGGTGGTCACTTGGTTTATCTTGATATCTTCCCACCACACTCAATGTGTAGGTACTTACTTACCCATCCAAGTCCAGTTTATTATTGAATAACCATTTAAAACCGATGGGCTTCACATCCATTATAGGATCTACCAGAATATACACTTGGTTTTGGTACATGGAATCCATCTCAAAATTCATGGCTTCTTGCCACTTGGAAACATTTGTGCCACTTATTGATTTCTTGTATGTTAATAGATCATTATCATCGACTAATAATGTGTCACCATACTCAGTGACTAGAAAAACATATTGTTATGGTTCTATAATCTCTCTGGTTCTCCTTTATAGTACTTATGTCTCTAGAACATATTCTTCATCCATGAGGCATTGTGTAGTATGTTCCTATTCCAACACATTTGTACCTTGTGTCTTAACAACATCAAATTTTATCTCACTCCCACTATCCATTTTAGATAAGTTCTCCTTCTCCAGGAATATGACATGTATTTCCATTATTACCCTTTTTTCTAAGTGGTCTTATAGGTAATATCCCATTATTTCCTTGGGGAATCATATAAAATTACACTTAGTTCTTCATGGAGAAGTTTAGTTACCTGAAGAGGCCTTAACAAATTCTTTACAACCCCACACATGCAAGTATGACAACACAGAGTTCTTTCCATTTCATAATTGGTATGGTATATCATTTACCACTTTAGTTGAAACTTGGTTTAGTATTTGTACTGCTATTTGTAACACATATAGATGAATTAATATTCATGAAATTGGATCTCACTAATTAAGGATTCAAATAAGAACCATTTATAATGTAATAATATGTAGAAATGTATTTTATGTTCAAGATCCTTCATACCAAAAGTGGTCAATTGTTCTATTATTAATCAAACCCATTGAAGGTTCAGATGTCAATTCAATGGAGGATAACCCTTTTATTGGGATATCACAATCATTTCATAGAGGTCCCAATATAGAAGAGGCTTTATATATTATAGGGGATCATAATTAAGGAATATGGATCATTGAAAGAGGGGACAAATCACTTCAACTTTTAAAAAAAGGTGTCCTATAATTGGGTTATATTTTAAAATACATTTTACTATATTATATTATTACCTATTCACTAATAAATTTATGTAATCTAAATTAGATGTTCAACCACTTTCGTAGATATTAACTTTTGCACACATCGATTCTCCCAATCTCGAAGAACAACTAGTTTATAAAAATGACAATGCTTCTAATGTAGAGGAATAACAACCTTATACACATGTTGATGCTACCAATCAATAGGAACAACATATTGATGATGTTGAAGCTATAGAAATGGTAGACGGTAAACAACCTATGTCCTAGAAAAAATAAGAGTATCGTAACATGATAGTGTTAGAAAAAATTATCAAGGCAAGAAACAAAAGCATCTAATTTGAAGTTTGATAGAATGTCAAAGGCCAACCAGTTAACCCCAACAAGTCCATGTTAAATAGTTTCATTGATCTCACCACTTGAATATGTATTTAGAGTGATATAGATTTATGGTATAATTTTTTTCTCTTACTTATGACATTAATTTGGGATGTGATTAGGGTAACATAATGATATTATTTCTTTATTTCACTTGAAAACAAAATAATGAATCGTTGATTTACACTACATTATCCTTTACATAGAACATTTATTATAGATGATGCCTGGATGAAATTTCTATTAATTCTCACTGGAAAGAATTATAGAGGCTTTAGAACAATTCTTACAAAGTATCATCTAAAATATGCAAAAGTATAAATAAACCCGCACCTACCATAGATGTTTTCACACTTGATAAATGAATGAGCATGGGATGCATTTATTGGTCATCATGATAAGACATATTTTCGGGTAAATTATGACTGGTAATACATTTCTTGAATGTATGTGTATTAATAACCATGATTATGAATTTTTAATTTATAAAATAATTAATGAGTGTTGAAAATAAGCAACATGCAGCAAAACCAATATACCCCTACGACAAATCAAGGATGGTGTACGCTTGACTTGAAAAAAATGGTACATATTTTAAATATACCATAATACTTTTATGTAACATGAAACTAAAACATAATTATGTTTATTTTCTTATATCTAGGTTCATGAATCGAAATCGAAATCCTCTTTTATCCCAAGCCATGTGCTATGGAAGGAGGGACATGTTAATAAAGGTGAGATACTGACATATGAAAATACATAAAAGTGTGGGAATCACGTGTATATATGATATAATAATTTTTGGAAATAAATTGGAATTATATAATAATGATTACTTATTTTAATATATTTTTTAGCTAATATAGAAACAAGAATCATCATCAGTTGTACCTAATGAATATCTATTATCAGGGGGCTTGAAGAATCGAAAACAATATGGTCGTTTTAGAGGTGTGGGTTTTGGGGTCTCACCCCAAACATATTTTGAGAAAAGAAATGAACACGGGGTAAATATAACAAAATGAAATATTTTCATGCATAATTAGATTCTCTAAATGAAAAAATTAATTAGTAGTCAGTGTTTTTAGAAAATTGCATAGGAAGGAATCAAAGAGAAGAAACATCAAAAGTACAAAAACTAAGTGAAGATCCCCCCACCCACCAACATTGAGGTGATCCATTCCCCTAAAAGATTTGTCTTAAAAGAGGTAATAAATATTGTTATAATTATTTCTATGAAATATGAATCAAGAAGATAGTAATACCTTTCCTGAACTAATATTCTGCACGATGAAAATTATTGTGATTTATATCTATCAACACCCACTCATGGAATTGTTATGAGGTGTACCATATACAATATCCAAAAAGATATCCTACATAATAAACAACTTTTAATAGATCATGTGAAGGTGGTGATTCAAGTAGCTCACGAGACAAGTGTCAAGATACCCATTTAACATGAGAATGAGGATATTAATAAAATTGGTCAAGTTATAGTAACACTCATAGCTTGATTATTATATCTAGTAAAAATATTTCTCGATGAGAGGTATTCATTTATAATTTATTTTTTATGAAAAATCCATTAAAAATTAATAGAAAAGGCCTAAAAAGATTAATGTTATTATAAATAGGAAAAGGAAAGGTGTTCAGGTGGAAGGTTGAATCAAAATGATCTAAATTATCAACCAAAGTGTTGAAAACATCTTCACAAATTTCATTTACCATGCCGATTCACCATCTATATTTACTAACATTAAAGGTTCATGAAAATACAATGTTATCAAGTGGTTATATATCTATAATTAATTTTTGAATAATATATGTACAGAGAGGACATACATACTATATTGGTCTTGAGAATGTAAATGAAATCCTAAAACATAAATGGATAGGAGTCTTAATTGTAAATTTAAACATAAGGTGTGTTTTCATGATTTTTTGTCCAATATATGATCTATTATGTTTATTATTACTATTCACAATTCATATTTTTTATAGTTGTATATATAAATAATATTGGAAGGGAAACATTGTGAATAGAAATTTGGAGTCATTAGTCCTCACATCACTTCAAAAAAACTATTCTCAATGGATCTAAATCAATTTGAAGTAATAGTGGGAAATCTGGCCATAAAGTTTGAAAGAAAACTTACCAATGAAAAAATATTCTTAATAACTATGATGAAAGGGTAAAAATATAAAATTTAATCATATCAAACATATTTTCTTTCATTTTATTAATTATTCTTTTTTAGGAAGCATTGGTTACTCATTGTAGTCAATTTTGTTACTCCAAATATTTCTTTTCTAGATTTAATGCATGGATACCCAATAAACTGATCACACATGATGACATTATTCAATTTGTAATAAACTACATGAAAAAGTTTACAAATAAACATCATGTTATATATTTTATATTATGTTTTAATTAAAATTATGGTATGATAGGGTGGTTTTTAAATGTCATCAAAATCATGGCATGAGGATAGTCCATGAGCACGAAAAGCCTATCAACATTGACAAATGGAAATATATTAGGGTATATATAATAACATTTGGATATGAAAACATATATAAAATATTTTTTCATATTTTTCTCAATGCTTCTATAGTGCTAAAAACAAACTAATGGTAAATATTGTGGTTATTGTGTTTGAAATTTTATGAAAGATATCTTATTACATCAACAAATGAACATCCCCAAATATGTATTTCTATTGATAATTACAATTTCATTTAAAATATTCACTAATCCTTTATTTATTTATGTTTTTCCAATACTACCAAGACTATAGGTATTTATTTTATTCAAAAGAGGAAATATAGTTTTTAGAAATAAATATGAAGAATGCATGGTGATAGATTTTATATAGACATCATGAAGAGTTTAATTCCTACAACATGTTTAGTTAATTTTCTCGTCATTTAATCTAAATTTTTAGTTAATTTACTTATAATTTTATCTGATACATCTTTTGTTAATTTTAATAGATTTTGTTAAGTATGATACACTCATGTACAATGATTATGCTCTCAATAAGGATGATTAACACATGATGATACACTTTTATTTTTATTCTACAATGCATTTTTTTGGTTTATCAAACACTAATATTTTTAGATAACCTCAAATGTGGAATGCATTGTCAAATAAAAAAGCACGGTGTGATGTGTCGGAATCAAACACAACTTGAGTTGATACATGGTACGCCTAGTATGACTTGAAGTTTATATTATTAGTTGAAAATTTACATTTTAGTTCAAAACATAGGTTATATACTGAAAATCATGAAAACATAATCAAATTATTTTGATACTTTTGGAAAATGATTCATAAGTCCTTTGTGACATAGTGCAATTAGTCGCACTTGAATTAAAAATATGGTATTCCTGGTATGATAGAGCTAGTAACATATTTTAAGCTTTTCATGCTCATATAGAAATCATCAAAACATCAATTAATTTCACCTTAATGTGATACATTATGTGCTCGAAAATATTCAAAGTGAAAGTTTTTAGTTTATAATTTATATTTTTGTTAAAAACAAACATCACACACTCCAAAATAAGTAAACACAAAAATATTGTTTTTATAATTTAGTAAAATGATCCATAATCCAATTTTTTCATATAGTAATCAACTACACATTAATCTCATACAAGGTGTGTCTGGTAAAGTGTATGTTTTTAGTTTAAAATTAAAATTTTAGTTCAAAACACTTGTGACATACTCAAACATAAGAATATAAATTATGATCGTGTTCATAATTTATGAAAATGATCCATAAATAATTTGTTACATGTATGAATTAGCCCCACCTCAATCTTATACATGGTGTGTCTGGTGTGACTCAAAAGTGTCTGTTATTAGTTTAAAATCGACAATTTAGTTCAAAATGTGTTTCACTCACTGAAAACTAAGAAAAAATGCTTATATTATCTTATTACTTTAGGAAAATGATTCAAAATTCATTTTGATACGTAGGAATTAGTCACACATCAAACTGACGCATGATGTGATTGATATGACTCAAAGTGCTTGTTTGTAGTTTAAATTGACGTTTTAGTAAAAAATATACATGAGATACTTGAAACTTATAAAACACATTCATATTATATGAATAATTTTAGAAATCATCCTTAAGTTATTTTTGATATTTATGAATCAGTCTCACATCAATCTGATTCATGATGTGACCGGTATGACTCCAAGTCTGTCTTTATATTTGAAACTGATATTTTAGTTCAAAACACATGTCACATACACAATGTTGAGAAAAGACTTTATTTTTTGATGAATTAGAAAAATTATCCATAAGTTATTTTTTATGTGTAGAAATCAACTATACAACATTCCGATAAACAGTGTGTTCGGTCTGACTCAACTTGTCTGTTATCAGTTTAAAATTGACAATTTAGTTCAAAACACATGTCACTCATTGAAAATCAATAAAACGTACTCATATTGTCTTGGTACTTTATAAAAATAACTCATAATTAATTTTTGATGTATGAAAAATTGTCTCATGTCTGACCGACACATGATGTGACTAGTAAGACTCAAAGTACATGTTTTTAGTTTAAATTGGAATTTTAGTAAAAATGAAACATTACATACATAAAATAAAGAAAAATTATTTTTATTGTTTTAATAATTTAGTAAAATGATCAATATCTCATCTGAGATGTGTACGAATCATCTATCTATCATTGCAATGCACAAATTGATTAGTATCTCTCCAAGAATGTATTTTAAAATTGACATTTTAGTTCAAAACACTCATCACATACTCAAAATTGAGAAAACACATTTTTTTTGTTTTGATACATTATGAAAACGATCCATAAGTCATTTTATACCATAATATATGCAAACAAAACCTACCTTAGAGGTGATTAATTCATTAATTTTATGCAGTGACGATATGAATGAGTCTGCTATGCAATTTGATGAAAGAAGTGATGGAGAGGTGGATCTCATTGTAATAAAGGAATTAACATATATATTGAGGTATTCCCAACTTATTCTGGTGGGGGGAAGTAGTGCAGATCTTTATGAGAGGTTTGAATCCATTTTTTTGTCTAGAATAATTACCACGTCTGATTATATCTATTGTGAGGATTTATGGCCTGGATTGTGGTATGAGTAATGATTTTAGGCTGCCATATATTGGATGAGCTATCAGAGATACAATAGAATATTTTTAAGTTGAGGCTAAAGATCTCTTGCAAGTTTCTAATCAGAAAATTTTAGGCATTGAATATTATAACACTATGAGTGATGTGAGCCATAATGGTGATGTGCCTGAATATTATTTGGAGATTCTGAATGTTCTGTATCAAGTACGATTGAACTAGAAAGAGTTATACCATAGGAAGTGTGTGCACTTTGTTTTTTTAACTAGGGATATTATCAGTTCTCTGCTAGATCTTCTTGTAGGTTCTACTGGACATGTTGTGAATTACTAAGAAAAAGAGAATCTTTTCCACAAAATTAATACAGATTGTGTTTTGAAGGAATTTCCAAAGGAGGATTTCTACAAGGGTGTCAATGAAAGAATAGATGCACAAGTAGAAGTAATTAAGTCTTGTTTGGATAAACAAAAAATGGATCCACATTACTCCATTTCATAATTTTGGGTTGTAGATTCTCAAAATTATTTTAATCCATAATTATATTATTTTCCTGCCACTTTTTAAGAATTATTTTCCATTATAAATAAAGTAATATTTCTTCTGGAATCTCATTTTTGTAACACTTAAGGAAAACATTTCATCACACATACTATAAATTGTTATGTATAAATGGTACCATAGTTTATAAAATAACATTTTTAGAAAGTGTTATAAGATATATGGTTGTATAAAGTAATTTATTTCAATTTCCTTTTAAAAAAGTAATTTTCGTTAACTTATTTAAGTTGTTTAATTTTAAAATATGAGTGTTTCTTGATTTATTATCAAAAAAGTTATTTTAATCCAATTATTTAAGTAGTTTTATACTATAATTTAAGTATAATTGGTTACATACTTGGTGAACCCATAATAAGTACCTGATAGCTTCTAAGGTTGTTTTTTAGTGAGGGAGATTTTTATTTTCCCTTCAACCCTTTTAATTTTTTCCTTCTCAATTTAATTTATTTGTTCCCCCAAATAGAGATCCTCTCTTTGGATATCCTCCAAGTATTTTATTACATCGATTAATTCAAATTTATCAAAGGGTTATTTAAGGGTGTTTTTTCTTACTAAATCCAAGGTTAACCCCTACTCCCTTTTTTGTCCTCTTATACTCTTCTCTTTTATACCTTCACTGTAAATGGGTTATGGGATTGAGTCATGGTAAAATATATTCATAACCTTAAGATTCTTCTTGTTTGGGTTAAGAAAATATCAAGTGAGTGATTTCATATGTGTTGTTCACTATTTTAATAGGGATTCATTATGAAGTAATTTTATTAGGGTTTTCTTGATTTTGAGTTTAATTTATGGTTCATTGCGAATGAATTAATTAGGTATTCCAAACAATTAATGGTTAAAATGTTTTTTGTGATATTATTCCTAGGTTTTAGTCGGTCCTCAACTGAGTTTCGATATAGGGGTTTTGTTTTCCTGTATAATTGATTATAAATGGTTTTAAATTTGATTTTAGGGTTTTTTTTCCATTGGAGTATGAAACTGCAAGGAAATCACTTATTTGTGATAGCAATTCATTGCAGATATTTTATTTTGGAAAATAGATTCACATATACTATTATTTTTTATCGATCCTTTCAATTAGTCATACCAAGATACTATTTTGGAATGATTTTCCCCATCTTAATAAATATTTTTCCAATAATTTTTTACGATAGACTCAAAATTCAATCTGAAAAAATTATTTGTGATGTAATCAATATTATGTCATAAAAAACTATTTTCTATGATTTTTTGGGATGAATACCAATTTTTTCATAAATAACTGAAAAATGAAAAAAGTAGATAAAATAAACTAAATAGTAAAAAACAAAAAAGTGAAAATTTATTATAGAAATAAAACTATTATATTACATGAAATGAAACAAAAATAAAAAATACAATAATACTATAACTAAGGGGGTGGGGAATCAGGTCTAGCTGGCAGATGGAACTCCATCCCTAAACCACGCATAATCCGACCCATATACTCCATTAATTTATAGAGATATATATTAATATATAATAACTTATTCTAACGTATTTAATTTTTTATTAATTTATACTAAATAAAAAAAATTATACTATTTTATATTATTTTAAACTAATTTTTATAAAATTATAATAATTTTTATCAACATATTGTTATTTTTATTAATTTATACTAAATTATATCAATTTATAGTAAATTATATCAATTTATAGTAAATTATAAAAATTTATACTAATTTATGAGTAATTAATAATAATTTATTTAATATATTTATATATATCTATGATAGTTTATACGAATGTATAACAATTTATATTAATTTAGACCAATTTATTCTAATATATAACAATTTATATTAAAAGGTACAAATTATATTAATTTATACTAATTGATACAGAATTATACTATTTTTTATTAATCAGTACTAATTCTTTGTAAATTTATACTAATATATAATAATTTCCCTTAAATTTATACTAAATTATAATAACTTATATTAATTTGTACTATTTTTTTAAATTGATATTAAATTAAAATAATTTTTATTATTTTTTATTAATTTATAATAATTATATCAATTTATTTAAATGAATATTAATGTATACTAATTTGGGAGGAATTGAAACTATTTTATTGTAATTTATAGTAATTTATAATAATTTATATCAATTTATCTTAACTTATATGAATATATAATAATTTTTATTAATTTTTTAATTAATAATAATTTATGCAAATATATATTAATTCCTATTAATTAATATTATTTTTTAATAATTTTTACTAATTTTTACTAATTTTTAATAATTTATATCAAATTTTTATTAATTTATATCAATTTAAACTAGTTTTAATTAATTCATACTAATTCATATCATTTTTTTATTAATGCATACTATATTAATTTTAATTTAAAATAATTTATAATAAATTATTACAATTTATATAAAACTATGCTAATTAATACTAAATGTAATTCCAAATAAATAGATTAAAATAACTAACACACTCTATAAATTAAAAAGCTATTAAATAGAAAAATTGATGATAATTAAAAATAATGTTTAAAAAATACCAAGAAATTGGTACTTTTCCAAGGTTTTTAAAAAATGTTCTTGAATCTATGAGATTAAAGTCAGATCTAAAACTAGAAGAACTGGGGTTGGTTGTGAGGAGGGACAGAGGGGTTTCATGAACCAAATCGGGTTCCCTTGTAACCTGATAACCAGACCGGACCTGAAATGGCATAACGGGTGTTCCCGATCCCCCTAGGTTATTGACTAGAACCTGACATCATACAAAACAAAAGTAGTAATGATTTTTTTCACAAACATTAGGGAAGTAGATAAACCGGTCAGTATGCATATAGAAGAAAACAACATAGGGAGTAGTGTACCAGAAGTCAAATAGGTAGAAAAAAAAATTACTACAACAATGTACTTGAAAATAGGATAAAAACCCAAGTCCCAATGAACTCAACTCTTCAAACCCCAAGGATAAATAACTACTCCCACCAAGTGGCCCTTTAACCCTACTCAAAGCTAGAAGAAAATAATCTACCAACACCCAATGGCACAGGTAGGGTGTTAGCTAAAAGCCCATTAGGGACTCGCCAAGGGTTTCATAATAAGATGCCAACATTTAGGTAGCCAATTAATGATTTAATGTTTAAATAAACTGGTATGGATGTTCAAAGTGTAATTAAAACAATTCAAGATTTAATTTTCAAATGATGAAAATAGTTTAGACAAATGGATTCTTAAATAATTTATATAAAATAATTTATATAAATTAATTAGGTATGTAAAATAGTTTACAAACATTGGGACACGTTTATATATCACAAATAAACAAGAAATAAACATGGTCATCTACTAAAAGGTATGATAGTTCTAGGCAATGGGATCCTCACACACTCTAATCTGATCATGTAAATATGTGTATGTATATGTCCCTCTAACACTTGCTAAAGGTAACTCATCACCATCCCATTGGGGATGTGATCTACTGTACTATGTTTCATTTTAGTTGTAAAGAGTTAAAAGAGTGTTATCCTAATAACTCACTAACTACCTAGATTTCCTAAACACTAGTATAATAAAATATGATCAATTTATTTTAAAGCTATTCAAAAACACAATTCATCCCAGTCCCCCATTCCAAGATTTCTAATTTTCCATTTAAAAACCAAAACATAGGTTTTTAATCAAAACAAGTATTTTTGCATGATAAATCCACTGGGTTTTTATTAAAACCATTTCATTCCTTTTTTCTCAAATACTAATTTGAAATCAGTTTCAACAAATCAATTTCATAATTTATATTCAACAATTTAAATTCCACATATTTCCATCAATTTCTCAAACACTCCACAATTCAATGGAATTTGGGGTTTTCCCCAGTTTCATGCTAGAAATTCAATTTCACATTCAAATCCCCCAATTCAATGGAATTAGTTTTTTAATAAACTAATTGAAAGTAGCTTCAAGTAATTTAATTAAAATAAACAAATGAATTTAAATCAACAAATTCAAGGTTAATCTATTTTGGGAATCATAACGGAACCACCTACCTTTTTCATGGATACACAATACTCACAACTGATCCCACTGACAAGAAAAATGTCTGAGAAGATCTAGGAACTCATCCTAGATGCATGATTCAATAACACATATATTATATCCATAGATACCACGATGATCTATCAAACTCCAAGAATAGAAAGAGAAAGAGGCGACGAGAAAAGAAGAACGCTTACCAAGTGAGTCACACTGCAACTGCAACAACAATCAATTCTTTAATGAAACAACCTGAAAGGGTTTTAGGGTTCAAAAATTACCTAATAATGTAACTAGGGTAAAGATAAAGGAAATTTGGAGAGGAGGGGATATAATTCTAATTTGTTTTTCTTAATTAAAAATAACAACTGGGACATTACACGACGTGTAACCCAATTACATGTCGGGTCATTGAAAAATACCAAAATCACCAAACAAATCCACTGCCTATTTTTAAAAATGTATTTATTATTGTTTTATAAGTTACACATTGTGTAACAACATTTCACGACATGTAAATCCCCAAAAAGCTGCAGAACTAGTAGGTTTTATGTTGTGAATGAAACAAGTCTTTTACTTTACCATTATAGGTATTCTCCAAATTTCTCTTCATACCTACCAAGACAATGAAAAACTAAAACCACAATAAGTATTGAGACATTCCTAATAGAAAGGTACTTGTATGTTACAATCTACCCACCATGAAAACATTCTATCCCCAGAAATCTAGTCAAGAATCTTACATATCAAAAAGTTGAGGCCACTTCTCTCTCATCAGTTTCTTGCACTCCCATGTCTCATGAGAATCTGAAAAATGCTTCCATAAAACTATAACCAAAGTTATCTCCCAAAAAATGTAATTTGGTTTTAGAATTAACTATCCTAAGTTTTTTTTAGTTAGGGATAAATTAGGTTCAATCTCTAGATCACTATAGTTCAGAACATGGGGAAGATTAGATAGATACTTTTTTTGTTGAGAAACATGGAACACGTTATGTATCAATCCAAGCTATGATGGAAGTGATAAATGGTAAGAATCTTTCCCCACATACTCAAAAAACCTAAAAAGTTCCAACAAAATGAGGAGAAATTTTCCCTTACCTCTCAAGCCGTTGAAGACCCAATCGAGGTGAACTTTCAAGAACACCTGGTGACCAACTAGAAATTTTCAACAGTCTATGACGATGATCAGTATACAATCTATACCAGATCTGTATCATTAACATTCTCTGATTAATCAATGGAATCTTTTTTGTTGCCTCTTACATAGATCTTGTTCCAAAAAAATGACATTCACCAATCTCTGGCCAACATAGCGAAGACCTGCAAGGTCATCCATACAAGGCCTCAAAAGGAGCCATTCTGATCATAAACTGGTAAATATTATAATAATAAAACTCAACCAACCCTAGATGATCATCCCAATCTCCACTAATGTTAAGAACATATGTAAAGAACATATCCTCAATAATATGTATAGCTCTTTCTGCCTGAACATCCGACTACGGATGGTATGTCATGATCAAATGGACTTGAGATCCTAGTGCCTCTTATAGGCCTCTCCAAAAGTAGTATGTGAACTGAGGATCCCAATAAGAGACTATATCAGATAGAACTCCATGAAAACAAATAATCTCTTTCACATAGTGATTTCCCAACTCCTCAACTTTGGATTTATCAGGAATGGGTAAAAAGTTATCCTATTTGGTCAGCCTATTGATCAGAAACCATATTCCAATCTTCTTTCTCTGAGTACACACCAAACCAACAAAAAATTACATGGAGATATCATCTCACTTCCAAGTAAGAACTGGAAGTGTCTAAAGCAAACCCAATGGTTTTTGGTTCTATACATTGATAGTTTAGCATGTATATGAAGAAGAGACAAATTCAACAATGCCCCATCTCATACCTGGCCACCAGAATCTACGTTGTTTGTTATATAATATTTTTGTGGTTCCTAGGTTCACCAACCATTAAGAGTTATATAAATCCACCATCACATCATTCCTTACCTCTAATGGCCCGACAATGTGATTCAGGTTCCATAAAATTCCATCGGTGGTGAATGAAAAGTTAGCCACAGTCTCCCCACCATAAATAGAGTCTATAGATCTAGAAAACTCATCAAAAGGTTGTTGTTACTAAAGAATATTTTCAATTATAAGGATTTCATCTGAAAATTGGCCAAAGAAACCTCCTCCCCTGCTTCATAGACTCCAATATGAAACTATACAAAGAGATCCAAAAGTTCCACTCTTCTGAGGATTCTTTTATGGCTTGAGTTGGAAGTTTCACGATCAAAGAATCTACAATGACATTCCATTTCCATGGGATATAGGCGATGTCAACTTTGAAAGACTAATGGTATTCCACTCAATGAACGTGGTGGCAATTCAATTATTTTTTAGGGAAGAAATAAAAAAAGATCTTGTGGTCTAAAAATATAGTAAACCATTCTCCATAAAGGTAATACAGGAAAATATTAAGTGTGGGCATCATGGCTGCAAGCTCAAGTTCATGGGTTGGATAATTTTTATCATGTGTTATAATCTAATGTGATCCATAAGAAATTACATGATCTCCATGTATAATAATGTTTTCCATACATGAAACTAATGCATCAAAAAAACCACATTACTATGTACGACCTCTGGGGGGAGTCAACATTAACATAGTGGTAAAAAGGAGTTTCATATCAACAAAATAATTCTCACGTGTTTCATCGAAATAAAAATATACTCTCTTCCAAGTTAGAGCAATCACCGGAGAATCTAACTATGATATGTCCTTAAAAAACCAGTTGTAATACCTAGTGAGACCCAAGAAGTTCTAGATCTCCAAAACATTTCATGGTTATTCCCATGTCACAATCACCTGTAACTTTTTAGGATCAACATAATTTCCATGTTTTGACACCACGTGTCCCAATAATTTCACTTCATGAATCCAGAAATCATATTTCAAAATATTTCCATAAATTTGGTGATTTCTCATTAATTCTAGGACTGGTATCAGATATCACACATGATCCTCCTCCGACATAGAGTATACGAGGATGTCAACTACAATGACTACCATGAAAGTATCAAGACATACATGAAAAAACCTATTCAATGGAGGTATAAATACTGTACAATAATTATTTTTGACTTATATTCATGATAAGGTACTCTTAATGTACAGACCTACTCTGAAAGATGATTTTGTGAATGTCGGGTTCTTTTATTCACAAAAGATGGTTACCAGAATGAAGATAATTACATGAGAACCACTTCACCCATTTTAACATATAAAATATATCATCAATCCATAACAACATGTACTTTTTCATTTCCATTACCCTAATTAGTTTTTGGTAATCAATGAAAATTTAAGGAGAACCATAATCATTCTTAGAAAAGGAAATCAGTGCCACCCAAGGTGACATGATCGGGTATATAAAGCCTTTCTCAAGAAGATTTTCCAAATGAATCTTCAAATATTGTGTTTCATCTAGTTCCATGTGGTAAGAAATAATCTATACTAGTTGAGTACCAGGTACTAGACTGATATAAAACCCTACCTCCCTTACAGGTGGAAACCTGGAGAAGTTAGAAGGAATCAAATTGGGAAACCTGATGTAAACTAGAGAGAGATCACAGCTCAAGGATTCTCACTCCAGATCAAAGTCGAGAACATATATTACTTTCCCCAACTCTAGATAATATGTTTCATCTCTTCTCATCATTGGATCTAATTCTTCTTTAAATACACATCACACACCAATGATTGTAGTAAAATATATCAGTCTAAGATAAAAATTAATCTAGGATTTATTGAAAATGAGCTAATCTATTCTGAATATGTAATCAAGAGGTTTCATTTTGGGGACCACAAAACACCATGAAATATTGACATCTAATAATGAGATTTCACAAAAGAGACTGTGGAGGCCTTTCTCTCTCTCTTCATTCCATAGGGTGTAGTAATATCCATCACAAAATACAAAAGCTCCTGGGAAAGATTTAGAAGATTAACAATATTTGTTGAAATAAATGAATTAGATTCACCGATATCAAATAAAGTAGTCATTAATAATGAATATTTAGTGACGGTACCTATCATAGTCACAAGACCCATATCTGCTTCCTCCGGAGACTCTTTCACTGTGTGAATAAGCTTTGTTCCAAATGCATGAGGTCGGAACCCCTTTGTACATAAAGCATCTGATTACCTTGTAGTTTCGGTTAGTTATGATGATCTCATTCCACTATGATGAGTGCAATAAACAAGGATGAACTTTTTTATGTGACCTGATCATTCGAATGAGACATTAATATTGGGTGCCTTAGTGCAAACCCTCTTTGAGTGACTGGGTCTTCCACACTGGTAGCAAATCAAAGGTCCTCTACAAGGCACTGTAGGAGGTTTAGAATAACTCTATTATAGATATGAACCAAGAGAATCATCCCGCTTCCTCTTTACCTTAAAGGAAAACACACTTCCACTAGAAGGAAATGAAACTCTCGTCAACCCTGACTTCCTAGCTAGGTCAATTTCAACCATCAATGCTCTATCGAACACTTTAGCATACGAGGGAAGATTCAGTAAGAAAACCTGATAATGAATATCTTCTTGAATTCTCAACTCTAATCATCAAGTCTGCATATTCTCATTTGATACTACCTTGGTAAAAAACAACACTAGCTCAAAAAAATGGTTTTCATACTATAAAATTGTTCTGTTATCCTTCTCAAGTTTCAATAACTCTAAATAATTGGATAACACCATCAACTTTGGATAGAACTGTTTTGTGAAAAGTGCCTTGAATTGTTTCCACTTTAAGCCCTAATTCTTCTTCATCGTAACAATTATTCCCAACATCTCTTTCTTGGTCCTTGTATCCTAAAGGTTTCAAACATCCCCTTGGTTTCATTATGTGTTTTTAAGAACTCAAAAAAATGTTCAATTCTGCTCAACCATTCCTCAGCCTTTTGAGGATCATTGGAGCCTTCGAACATTGGTATAATCTAGTGAAGAAACGCCTCAGAATGATCTCGAAGAACATTCCTTTGAGCTTTCACAACTTGAGCCTAAATGGGAACAAGGTTTGGTCACCGTCCTAGAGCTTGGACAATGCACACAATAACCTCAAACATACTCAGGTCCATAGGAGGATTTTCTTATTGTGGTTCATTAGTAGCTTCCTCCTGGATCTGATTTACATGTCTTCTCAATTGAATGATTTTACAAAATATTAGTCTAAAAAATTGAAGATGTCATATTAACACTCAAACTAAGCAACAAAGAAAATTAATCCCAATAGATATATAGACAAGATTTGGATTTAAATCTATCAAAATAAAAAAGTAGGGAAAAGAATAGAACTAAACCTTAAGATGTCTTTCTCAAACCACCCATGGTGACTTAAGGTTTTTTATAGTGAGATATGGCCAATCACTCAGTCATAACTACCTATTATTCCCTAAAGATAAAACCCAAATGCATACTAACATCAAGCCAAGAAACTCAACCTAGAGCTCTAATACCACTTCCTCACGAACCAACCCGAGTACCCAAGTAACCTAATAACTGTACCAACCCTGACATGGCCTTAAGGGTGTTCTCGATCCCCATGGGTTGGTGAATATCACTTGGTATCATACAAAATCAAAGTAGGAATGATTTTCCCATAGAAATTGTGGAAGTGAATAAACACATCAGTATGCATACAAAAGAAAACTCTATAAAGAGTAGTGTACCGAAATTCAAATAGGTAAACATCCCAAAAGTAATATAACAAAGAAAAATAAAACAGGATAAAACCCAATGTCCCAATGGACACAACATTCCAAAACCTAAGGATCAACAACAACTATCACCATGTGTCGCCTTACACCTACTCAAACCTATAAGAAGATAATCTACAAACACCTGAAGGAACATGTAGGGTGTCAGATAAAATCCTAGTAGGTTCTCACCAAGGTTTCTATAATAAGATGCTGATATTTAATTAACCAATTAAATATTTCATGTCTAAATAAACATGTATGACAATTCGGAGCATAATTAAAACAATTCATGCTCAAAATTTCAATTGATGGAAATACTTCAAAAAAATGGATTCATAAACAAGTTATATAAAATAGTGTATATAAATTTATTAGGCATGTAAAATAGTTTACAAACGTTGGAACACATTTATATATCATATAGAATAAAGGGAGAAACGTGGTTATCATCCAAAAGGTATGATAATTTTGTGCTATCGGATCCTCACACACTCGAAGGTGATCACAACAATATGTGTATACACAAGTCCCTCTAACATTGTCCAAAGGAAACTCTTCACTATCCCATCGAGGATGTGACCTGTTTCACTACATTTTGTTTTTCAGTTGTAATGCTTCAAAAGAGTTATATCCCTATAACTCACTAACAACCTAGGAATTTATGTGATCTAGTACAATCAATGATGGGAAATTTATTTTAAAAATATTCAAAAAAAATCAACCCATTCCCCCATTCAAAAAGTAACAATTTACATTTATAAACCAAAAATTAAGTTTTAATTAAAACATTCCTTTTTCCAAGATAAAACCACTGGGTTTTTATCAAAACAATTTCAATCCATTTATCTCAAATACTACTTTGAAATAAATTTAATCAAATAAATTTCCTAATTTAAATTCAATAATTTAAATTCCATAATTTTCCATCAATTTCTCAAAGACACCCCAATTTAATGGAATTGGGGGGTTTTCCCAATTTTGTGATAGAAATTTAATTTCACATTCAAATATTCCAATTCAATGGAATTGAGGTTTTAATAAACTCATTGAAATAAGTTTCAAGTAAATAAAATCAAAAAAATTGAATTTAAATCAATAAATTTAGGGTTAATCAAATTTGGATATCAAAAATAACTACATACCTTTTTTACTGAAACATAAAGCCCACAATGAAACCCACTGACAAGAATGAAGGCACAGAAGTTCTAGGAAAAAAACCAAGAAACACAATTAAACAAAACGAAGATTAGATGCATAAAACCCTAGATGATTTATCAAACTCCAAGAAGGGAAAGATAGAGAAACATAGAGAGATGGAAAATGCCTACCTAGTGAGTCACATGGTAACTGTAACAACGATCAATTACTTAGTATAATGACCCGAATGGGTTTGAGGGTTCTAAAATTTCTTAGAAATAGAACTTAGGTCAAGTGAAATGAAATCTTGAGAGGAGTAAATAGAATTATCAATTTATCTACCTATTTAAAATAAACCTCAGGACTTTACACATCTTGTAACCCAATCACACATCATGAAATTTAAAAAACACAAAATCACAAAAAAACCTGTCACCTTTTGTTAAAAATTTATTTTTTTATTATTTTATAAGTTACACATTATGCAACCACATTACATGGAATGTAAATACCCAAAACGCTACAGAACTAGCTAGTTTTATGCTGAAATCCAACATATCTCTGACTTTACTATTATAGTTATCCTCTCAATTCCTCCTCAACCCTTCTAAGACAACAAAAAATAAAAAATACAACAATGATAGAGACATACAAGATATAAAATTATATGATGTTACGTGGGATACACATATTTATAGTTTTTTTTATTATGATGGACTTTTAAAATGTAAATTCTATCATAAAATGTCCATAATTTGGAAAAATTTTGATTGAATGATTTCTTGTGACATAATACTAATCTGTCATAAAAGGACACTAGAAATATTATTTCTCCCTCAATGAAAAAGTATTTATGATAGATTAGATATTCCCAAAAAAAATTGACCAATAGATTATTTGTGATGGATCAGTCAGAAATAATACATTTTATGATGGATTCCATCATAAATACAAATTATTATGAGTATTTGTGATGTTTCCATCATAAAAAATATTAATGATGGATCAGAAAAAAAATACTTCTTATCAAGATGGTAATTTGTGATATTTCTTTCACAAATAATCATTATCAAAATCGTTTATTTTTTATGGATGTACCTATGTATCACAAATAACGATGAAAAAATAAACTATTCAAAAGAGATTTTTTATTTTCTAGACAATAGATCATTCCCAATACTACAAGCACAATTGCTTCAAAACATTTTATGATGGGTGATTTCATCCATCGAAAAAAATATTTATGGAAAATTTATTTGTGATGAACAAACTAGTGTGGCCCAAATAAATCAATTTCATATACTTCTTGTGGTGAAATACAGTCTCATCATAAAAAATCAATTTTCTTACAGTGTGAGAAACTACTCATCACTGTTATCCCCATGGTAGGTGGTTTCAGACCATATGGAATTCCGTAGGACATACATTGGATTATTCCTCCACTATTACCTTTGATTTATTAAATTAAATTCCTCTTAGTTCCTAAAGATATGAATTAAGGTTTTTAGTAAATTATTTAATCAGATGTTATAACAACATTGAAATGAAAATATTTTAAATACTTGGATCAAATTCCCAAAATACCCATTTAAGATTTAAATTTTTTAAAATAGTTTTTTAATGATTGATTAATTTTTATAAGTAAAATAAGTATTTTTTGGGTACTTGTTTAGCCTTTATATTCATGTTAGTTTCTAAAATTCATTCCCCCCATATCCCTATGTTTAATCATTAAAAGTAGAGTAGAGAATATGTTTCATATTTTAATTAATTAATTGGTTACGTATTCTTGTTCTTAAAGGATATGAGTGATGCGACTAATTAGTACCTTGATTATAAATTGATTTTTGAGGGTTGATGTTATGACCCCCCTTCCCCCAAAGGTTGCTCCCCTAGGCTAGTAATGAAGAAAAAATGATAATGACCCCTAAAGTCCACCTCTAATAGGTCATGGGTAGGAGAAATGAATGGAGGGTATATAATTTACACATATAGGATGAATCTCCATCTATATAGGTTTATGAAAACAAAGATAAGATAATAATCCACCAACCATGTAAAGACCTGTAAAATTCAAAGGAAATTTTTTCTTAATTTTCTTTGGAATTTTACAAGAACGCGGTTTCTGACGGCACCTGATTCCGAGGCCCGGAGTGCCCGGAATCAATTTCCGAAGTTTGGCTCGGGTACGTTCAGTGAACGAATGAGCGGGAATTTCTAACTTTTGATCCGGTGCTTAGAACTGAAATCTGAGGACACCGATGAACTCTCATCGCCGATATTCTCTTAAGGAGACCTTTTCTGAGGTTGCATTTTATGCGGAATGAATGTTAGTTTTGAGAAAAAATTAAAAGAAGTTAAATAAAATGTGGAAACACATTTTATTTTTAACTTGTTGGTTAACTTCTCCCAAAGGGAGTTAGGGGTGGGACCCACATCCACTTAACCTCCCTTGAGAGGATTAAGTGTGGTGGGGCCCACACGAACCCTAACTCTTCATCTTCTCTTTTTAAACTCCCAATAACCCCTCTTTAATTAACTTGACAACTTGGTTAATTAATGGAGTTGAGTTGTTTGAATTTCAAACCTTTGAAATTCAAATTGATAATTGTGTGAATAAAATAAGCCTTAGATTATTTTATTTTGGTTGGTCTCCTTAGCCATCTTGAGAGGTTTTGAAGAATTCTCTCCATCTTCTTCAAACTTTGATGAAGAACGCGAAGAACATTCGGACATCGACAAAGAACGCCACGTTCTCGGGAACCGTCTTCCGCGACGCCATACCCACGACACCGACGACCTCTCCTTCCGTGTCATCTCTTCCGTGATGGTTTTCCGCGACGAAATCGCCGTCAAAGAACTTCGAATCCTCGCTTCACGATGTCGATGTCCTTTTTCCGTGACGCCGACCACCGCGACGCTCATCTTCCGCGGGTCGTTGACGAACATCGTTCTTGAAACCGAGGTAGGGGTTTGTTGTGGTTTATTTATTTATTCTCGTTCTTGGTTATAGCATGACAATCTTGAGAATAAATGATTATATGCTATCGTCTAACGAGAGTGGGGGGGGCTAGACCGCACAAACACGGCCGAACACCCCCTCCTTTGTTCTTGAATGTTTCTTGCGGATGAAACGTGATGGCGTGGTGCCATCGCACCATGCAGATATCATTCGACAATTATTGTGCAGCGCCGTCGCGCCACGCCGTGGAAATATTATCATGAACACGACGTCGTCGTGCCGCGTCGAAGGAAACCGAAGGCGCCGCGGCCGGAGCGGGGCCACGGCGGAGGGGCGCGGTGCCGTCGCACTGCGCCGGACGATGAAGGCCGCCGCCGGTTCTGGGCCGCGGTGGAACGTGATGACCAGCGGCCAGCCGGGCTGCTGGTGTCGGAAGACGGATGAGGACCAGCCCTTGCCGGTCCTGTTGAGAAGAAGTCGGCCGGCCATGTCGGGCCGGCCGGAAGGGTGGAAACCGGGGGAATTAAATTCCCCCGGGCTGCATAATTGGCCCCCCATAATGAGGGGGGGCGGTTTCACAAAGGGGGGGGGGGGGGCAGGCGCCCCCCCGTTTTTCTCAAAGGCAGGCCCCCACGTGAGGGGGGCCGTTTAATCCAAGGCGCGGCAGTTTGCCGCGCCGCCAGTAGAGGAAGGCGGGGGCTTTTCCCCCCGCGCGTGGCACCCGAGCGGCGCCCAGGCCACGCCGCCGCGCTGGGCCACGCCGGACCGCGCCACCGCGCCGGGCCGGGTCGGACCTGGGTCGGGTCGACCCGGTTTGGGTTGACCCGGTTCGGGCCGACCCAGGGGGGGTCGGGCCGGGTCGGCCCGGACCCGGACCCCCCGTTTTCGAATCGACTTCGGTATTTTGCCCATAACTTGAGCTACGGACCTCCGATTGATGAACCGTCAGCGGCGATGCGATCCTTGGATCAAGACGGTCGATTTGGTATATTGCACTCAAAGTTTCGGATTACTTTGAGTTCGTCCGGGTTAGTTCGTACACGAAAGCAACCGGGCCCTCGGAGCGGAAACGCTCATATCTTGAGCTACGGACGTCCGATTGACGTGCCGTCAGCTTTGTTGAGTTCCTCTTAGTGAGACGGATCTTTTGGAATACTCCGCCCGAGGTTTGGACGTAGTTGGAGTACGGTCGGGTTGGTTTTTCTTTAAAAACCAACCGGGCCCCTGGGATGAAAAAGCCAATAACTCTCAGACCGGGCGTCTGATTGATGCGCCGTCTGTTACGTTGAGTTCCTGTAGGCGATACGGAACATTTGGATACATCAACTCTGGACTTTGTGACAGTTGATGTATCAGCCTCTCGGCTTGTGGAGTGGACCCTCCCGAATGAGCTTGCCGTGTGCGGGAACCCTAGTGCTGGCTGTGACTACTACTGTGACGACGACGATTGTGCAGGGATCCTCAGTGGACTGCAACGATGAAGACAGCTGGTCTTGTATCATATGTGGGTCCTAGTTGTGCTAGTCTTGTATCCTATGTGGGTCCCAGCTTAGATGATTCAATACTGGTCTTGTATCCTATGTGGGTCCCAGTATAGATGAATCGATGAAGACAGTTGGTCTTGTATCCTATGTGGGTCCTAGCTGTGCTGGTCTTTATCCTATGTGGGTCCCAGCTTAGATGATTCAATATTGGTCTTGTATCCTATGTGGGTCCCAGTATAGATGAATCGATGAAGACAGTTGGTCTTGTATCCTATGTGGGTACTAGTTGTGCTGGTCTTGTATCCTATGTGGGTCCCAGTATAGATGAAATCGATGAAGATAGTTGGTCTTGTATTCTATGTGGGTCCTAGCTGTGCTGGTCTTGTGTCCTATGTGGGTCCCAGTATAGATGAATCAATGATGACAACTGGTCTTGTATCCTATGTGGGTCCCAGCTTAGATGATTCAGTATCTATGTCTGATCATCTCTTTCACCTTATCGATGATGTATACCTGTGTGAGCTGAATCTTGTTGCTTTCCTGTGTGGATTGTGTTGTGCTATCCTGTGTGGATTTCGTTTGCTTTCCTGTGTGGAATACGTATACTTTCCTGTGTGGAATGAGTTGTACTTGGGCTCGGAGGTTGGAGCGTATTGGAATTGATGACTTAGGTATATGTATGGGCATATACCTAAGCAGTGTCGGTTGTTACTTCGTGATTGTATCTTCCTTTGTGGTTTATCCTTTGTGGATTTTGGGAGACCTTCAGGGGTCTCGGGGTCCCTAATGAGTAGCTTATACTCACCCCTGCACGGGTTATTCCCTCACTACGTTGTGTTGGTTGCAGATGACAGACAGCGTTGATCGTGGCTGAGGCTTGCAGAGCAGAACGGTACATGGAGGTGGACCACTGGGCGGACGTGCCCGGAGCGGACGGCGGGACCCGAGGAGCAATGGAGCTATCTGTACCCACCCTTCAGGTGGGATTTCCAGTGGACAGCTCGGTGTAGCGGCTTTTACTTTACAGTTGCTGTTTTCCCTTTCGAGATGTACTTTACTTTCAGTTTGGGTTTGTATACTGGCCCATTTACTTTTCCGCACTTCAGTTGTACTCTGTTTTTACTTAGTGTTTACTTTTCCGCTTGCTTACTCTGTAGTGCGTGTTTACTTTTCAAAGGCAATGCCTTCCCTTTTTACCGAGATTTACGCCTTGGTGCTAGTCGCCAGCCCCTGGCCTATGGAAGGCGGGCTTGGGGTAGTCACGGCACGGGCCCCAAGGGCGGGTCGTGACAAATTGGTATCAGAGGAGTTCGGTTCTACCGCGAACTCTGATCTTTTCTATGTGAAGCAATAATGTTTAGCGTATTGAGTGTGGTTATCAGTTCAGGGAGTCCAGTGTTGGTGCGGCGGCCGATGTATCCGTACACCAGGACCCTGACTACTGATTTCTGACTTAATGCGCAAAAACATTGATTGCCAGTGTGTTTCAAAGTTTTCTTTGTGATTAATTTATATCAGCTCACCAGGTATACTGTTCTGACCGTGGCGCACCTGTTTCCTTTTTAGGATGGCCCCTCGACGTCAACCAGCTAGGGTTCCGAGAGTCGAGCGTGACAACAGCCCACCGAGCGACGAGGCCTCGGTGCAGGGCCCTTTGTCAGCAGTCGCACCGGCGGTATCTCTACCCTCTGAGCCACCGATGCTTCCAACACCAGCCGCTGACGATGCACATCGCCTTGGAACTCTGCACGAGTTCCAGCGCCAGTGACCGCCTAGGTTCCGTGGGGAGACGAACCCCCAGGCAGCAGAGGACTGGCTGGAGGCAGTGGTACGAGTTTTTAGGCTAGTGAGGACACCTTCAGACCTCATGGTGATCCTCGCTGCGAGCCTACTGCACGCAGCAGCGGGCCGATGGTGGAGCTTGATGCTCCAGGTGCACGATGAGGCATCTCTACTTTGGATGGACTTTGAGAGCCTCTTCCGCTCGGATTTCGTCCCAGCCACCCTTCGTGTGGTGCGTATCCAGGAGCTTCTTCAGCTGCGGCAAGGCAGCATGACAGTAGCCCAGTACTCGGCGAGATTTACTGATCTCTCGCGCTACTCCACAGATATGGTACGGTACCCCTTCTTCCGGGCCCGAACCTTCGAGCAGGGACTGAGGCATGAGATCAGGGCTTCGATGATCTCCCTCAACATTCCTACGCAGGCAGAGGTGTTGGAGAGAGCCCTTCTAGTGGAAAGTTTTCTCGCCGAGTAGGCTCCAGTGACAGGGCCCACCACAGGACGGCCCGTAGCAGGGTCTTCTGTAGTTGGCAGTAGACAGGTGACGCAGAGGTCCAAACGGGCCATACCCTCAGATGGGCAGACACTGGATGAAAATTCGGTTGTGCGGGGCACACGAAGGAGATCCAGCTACACAAGGGGCAGGCATTGCTACGCATGCGGCGGGCAAGGTCACATGGCTCGAGACTGCCCGACTCGTCCTACAGATGAGCAATAGGTGGTAGAGGGACCTCCCAGACAGAGGTTCGGCCATGGAGGTCCACAGAGTGCAGGCGGACGAGGCAGAGGAGCCGGCCGAGCAGCAGATGGTGGGCGACACTTCGAGGTGTTGCCACCACCACCACCAGGAGGTCCGCCCCGACCGCAGGGAGTAGGTGGACATGGGAGAGCTCAGCTTCAGGAAGCTGAGGCCTTCGATCATGGAGCTCTGGGAGCAAATGGACAGGAGTGGAACTAGTGGATACGTCTTTTGTACTTCTAGTTCCTTGTTGCTATTGTGTAGCATCTTTGTATTATGAGCTGCAATAATAAAAGACGCATACCTTGTGATGTTTTCATTCATGTCCTCTTTTGTGTTGTTACTAAGAGGTTCAGTTTTGACAGTTGACTTGACCCTCACTTGTGAGACATCTACTGGAGGAGACCCAGTTACCACACACTGAAGCCGATAGTGTGACTCAACCCTTGGAGGCAAGAGTAACGGTTGGATCTCTTGGTAGTAGCGCCGAGGCCTTACGACGTCATCCTTGGTATGGATTAGTATCATCCATGTCAGGATTGACTGTATTAGGCAAAGAACGTGGTTAATCCAAGGGATGAGACCGGATTTCTCTTAATCGGCAAAGAAGAAATCATCGCAGCTCTTGTGGGACCAGAGGTGGTCCAGGCCATGACAGAGAAGGTCCAGGTCATCCAGGAGCGGATGAGGACAGCTCAGAGCCGGCAGAAGTCATACACTGATAGGAGGCGGAGGCCACTAGAGTTCGAGGATGGCGACCACATCTTCTTGTGGGTCTCACCTCGACGTGGTATACGGAGATTTGGCTGAGGCGGCAAGTTATCTCTGCGGTTCATCGGACCCTTCCAGGTCCTCAACAGGATTGGCGAGGTGGCTTATCGCCTGGCTCTACCACCTCAGTTGCACCGGGTGCACGACGTCTTCCACGTGTCTCAGCTAAGGAGATACGTGCACGACCTGACGCACATCATTGACTATGGAGAGCTTGACGTTGACGATGGGGTGCCTTTTACGGAGGTTCTAGTGGAGATAGAGGATCGACAGGAGCGGGTCCTACGTGGACGGTCGATTCCTCTAGTGCGCATCAGATGGCAGCACGGGAACCTCCAGGAGAGCACATGGGAGCGGGAGGCTCAGATGCGTGCTCCGTACCCTCATTTGTTTCCCTAGTTTTGATGTATCTTTACGGGGACGTAAAGCCTTGAGGTGGGAGTAATGTAAAGACCCATAAAATTCAAGGGAATTTTTTTCTTAATTTTCTTTGGAATTTTACAAGAACGTGGTTTCTGACGGCACCTGATTCTGAGGCCCGGAGTTCCCGGAATCAATTTCGGAAGTTTGGCTCGGGTACGTTTAGTGAACGAACGAGCGGGAATTTCTAACTTTTGATCCGGTGCTCGGAATTGAAATCTGAGGACACCGATGAACTCGCAACGCCGATATTCGCTTAAGGAGACCTTTTCCGAGGTTGCGTTTTATGCAGAATGAAAGTTAGTTTTGAGAAAAAATTAAAAAAAGTTAAATAAAATGTGGAAACACATTTTATTTTTAACTTGTTGGTTAACTTCTCCCAAAGGGAGTTAGGGGTGGGACCCAAATCCACTTAACCTCACTTGAGAGGATTAAGTGTGCTGGGGCCCACATGAACCCTAACTCTTCATCTTCTCTTTTTAAACTCCCAATAACCCCTCTTTAATTAACTTGACAACTTGGTTAATTAATGGAGTTGAGTTGTTTGAATTTCAAACCTTTGAAATTCAAATTGATAATTGTGTAAATAAAATAAGCCTTAGCTTATTTTATTTTTGTTGGTCTCCTTAGCCATCTTGAGAGGTTTTGAATAATTCTCTCCATCTTCTTCAAACTTTGACGAAGAACGCGAAGAACATTCGGACATCGACGAAGAACGCCGCGTTCTCGGGAACCATCTTCCGCGACGCCATACCCACGACACCGATGACGTCTCCTTCCGCGTCATCTCTTCCGCGATGGTTTTCCGCGACGAAATCGTCGTCAAAGAACTTCGAATCCTCGCTTCACGACATCGACGTCCTTTTTCCGCGACGCCAACCACCGCGACGCTCGTCTTCCGCGGGTCGTTGATGAACATCGTTCTTGAAACCGAGGTAGGGTTTTGTTGTTGTTTATTTATTTATTCTCGTTCTTGGCTCTAGCATGACAATCTTGAGAATAAATGATTATGTGCTATCATCTAACGAGAGGGGGGGCCGGAACGCACAAACATGGCTGAACCCCCCCTCCTTTGTTCTTGAATGTTTCTTGCAGATGAAACGTGATGGCGTGGTGCCGTCGCACCACGCAGATATCATTCGACAATTATTGCACGGCGCCGTCGTGCCACGCCGTGGAAAGATTATCATGAACGCGACGCCGTCGCGCCGCGTCGAAGGAAACTGAAGGCGCCGCGGCCGGAGCGGTGCCGTGGAGGAGAGGCGCGGTGTCGTCGCATCGTGCCGGACGATGAAGGTCATGGCCGGTTCCGGGCCGCGGCGTAACGTGATGACCGGCGGCCAGCCGGGCCGCCGGTGTCGGAAGACGGATGAGGACCAGCTCTTTCCGGTCCTATTGAGAAGAAGCTGGCTGGCCAAGTCGGGCCGGCCGGAAGGGTGGAAACCGGGGGAATTAAATTCCCCCGGTCTGCATAATTGGCCCCCCATAATGAGGGGGGACGGTTTCACAAAGGGGGGGCAGGCGCCCCCCCCCTGTTTTTCTCAAAGGCAGGCCCCCACGTAAGGGGGGCCGTTTAATCCAAGGCGCGGCAGTTTGCCGCGCTGCCAGCAGAGGAAGGTAGGGGCTTTGCCCCCTGCGCGTGGCACCCGAGCGGTGCCTAGGCCGCGCCGCCGCGCTGGGCCGCGCCGCTGCGCCGGGTCGGACCCGGGTCAGGTCGACCCGGTTCGGGCCGACCCAGGGGGGTCGGGCCGGGTCGGCCCGGACCCGGACCCCCCTTTTTCGAATCGACTTCGGTCTTTTTCCCATAACTTGAGCTACGGACCTCCGATTGACGATCCGTCAGCGGTGATGCGATCCTTGGATCGAGAAGGTCGATTCGGTATATCTCACTCAAAGTTTCGGAATACTTTGAGTTCGGCCGGGTTGGTTCGTACACGAAACCAACCGGGCCCCTGGAGCGGAAACGCTCATATCTTGAGCTACGGACGTCCGATTGACGTGTCGTCAGCTTTGTTGAGTTCCTCTTAGTGAGACGGATCTTTTGGCATACTCCGCCCGAGGTTTGGACGTAGGTGGAGTACGGTCGGGTTGGTTTTTCCTTAAAAACCAACCGGGCCCCTGGGACGAAAACGCCAATAACTCTCAGACCGGGCGTCCGATTGACGCGCCGTCTATTACGTTGAGTTCCTGTTGGCGATACGGAACTTTTGGATACATCAACTCTGGACTTTGTGACAGTTGATGTATCAGCCTCTAGGCTCGTGGAGTGGACCCTCCCAAACGAGCTTGCTGTGTGCGGGAACCCTAGTGCTGGCTGCGACTGCTACTGTGACGACGACGATTGTGCAGGGATCCTCAGTGGACTGCGACGATGAAGACAGATGGTCTTGTATCCTATGTGAGTCCTAGCTGTGCTGGTCTTGTATCCTATGTGGGTCCCAGCTTAGATGATTCAATACTGGTCTTGTATCCTATGTGGGTCCCAGTATAGATGAATCGATGAAGACAGTTGGTCTTGTATCCTCTGTGGGTCCTAGCTGTGCTGGTCTTGTATCCCATGTGGGTCCCAGGTTAGATGATTCAATACTGGTCTTGTATCCTATGTGGGTCCCAGTATAGATGAATCGATGAAGACAATTGGTCTTGTATCCTATGTGGGTCCTAGCTGTGCTGGTCTTGTATCCTATGTGGGTCCCAGTATAGATGAAATCGATGAAGACAGTTGGTCTTGTATCCTATGTGGGTCCTAGCTGTGCTGGTCTTGTATCCTATGTGGGTCCCAGTATAGATGAATCAATGAAGACAACTGGTCTTGTATCCTATGTGGGTCCCAGCTTCGATGATTCAGTATCTATGTTTGATCATCTCTTTCACCTTATCGATGATGTATACCTGTATGAGATGAATCTTGTTTCCTTCCTGTGTGGATTGTGTTGTGCTATCCTTTGTGGATTTCGTTTGCTTTCCTATGTGGAATACGTATACTTTCCTGTGTGGACTGAGTTGTACTTGGGCTCGGAGGTTGGAGCGTATTGGAATTGGTGACTTAGCTATATGTATGGTCATATACCTAAGTAGTGTCGGTTGTTACTTCGTGATTGTATCTTCCTTTGTGGTTTATCCTTTGTGGATTTTGGGAGACCTTCAGGGGTCTTGGGGTCCCTACTGAGTAGCTTATACTCACCCCTTCACGGGCTATGCCCGCACTACGTTGTGTTGGTTGCAGATGACGGACAGCGTTGATCGTGGCTGAGGCTTGCAGAGCAGAACGGTACCTGGAGGTGGACCACTGGGCGGACGTGCCCAGAGCGGACGGCGGGACCCGAGGAGCAGTGGAGCTATCTGTACCCACCCTTCATGTGGGATTTCCAGTGGACAGCTCGGTGTAGCGGCTTTTACTTTACAGTTGTTGTTTTCCCTTTCGAGTTGTACTTTACTTTCAGTTTGGGTTTGTATACTGGCCCATTTACTTTTCAGCACTTCAGTTGTACTCTGTTTTTACTTAGTGTTTACTTTTCCGCTTTCTTACTCTGTAGTGCTTGTTTACTTTTCAAAGGCAATGCCTTCCCTTTTTACCGGGATTTACGCCTTGGTGCTAGTCGCCAGCCCCTGGCCTATGGAAGGCGGGCTTGGGGTAGTCACGGCACGGGCCCCGAGGGCGGGTCGTGACAAACCAAAAGCATGGATTAATAAAAAATCAACCCCAATACAAAAATGTAATTTCATACAAAAAATAAAACAACTGAAGGTACCAAAAAGAAAATCCACACCAACAACTATGAAACTCCAACAAATCTTCAACAACTCTTCAAGATAGTAACACCCATCTCTATCACCAAGTAGATCTCCCTGACTTGAAAAAAAGTTTACATTTGTATAGGGTGATAAAAACATGTTTATTAGGAAGGATAATCCCCAAAAACACTCGGGAAAAAATTAAAATAAGCATACTAAAGCACATTGAATAAAAAAAATGAAACCATCTCATCACTTAAACTGGTATAGTCACTTTCCCCATCCTTACCATGAATTAATCTCCAATTAATGCACAGAAGAAATAAATTCTATGTCAAAATCGTATATATATACATATATATATATATAAAGGTATAACAGTTCCACTTCCCCCGCTAGTTTGTGACTCTCACACCCCATTGGCTCATTTCATGTGTCCATCCATTTATTAATTCATCATATACCTTGTGCAATAATATCATGTCCATTCTACATCTTATTCCACCTAACACCTCATCATCATCGTCCCCAATAGTAATCAAGTGTATTCTCAAAATCTATTACATCCCAGGTAAATGCATTATAGCTCAATTCATCACAACCCAATAATTTACACCTATGGGAAGTAATATCCACCATGACCATATTCAATAATGTGATATACCTCAAGCCGTTACAGCCCATACATAGATCTATGGTAAAATTATGATCCATCAAAACTTGAGTAAAAACACATCCTATAATTTACTAAAGATAGAATCCAATTCATCATAACTATAACAATTAATATGTACAAACTATATTCAATAACTAAATTCAAACTAATAACCTCAATTACAAACTGAGGTCAAGGCACATAAAAAACTAAATTGATTATAGATTCATTCCTATTATGTAATGAATGGCTCTATCCTAGAACTAGTTTATCATTTTAAAATGTAGAATACACAATATTCACATTTCATAAAAAATACACTAAACATGTATATAGAATTGAATAACCATTAAATAAATGACAATTCCAATATTAGAACATGAGATTACCGTATATGAATAATTCATAAATAAAAGCTAATTATAAAATTTTTATAACATTATCTTTTAATTATGGGAATCCCATAAACATTAATAGAAACATGGTATATTTGTTTAAATATAAACACTTTCATATTAATCATTATATATAATTTTTATTTCAAAAATATAATATTTTATGAATTATAAACAACTTACAATTCAATTTCTATTATATAAACATTTTACACAATCTAATATCACATATTTAGCCACCATTTAAACCTAGGTAATATTACTCATCAAAAAATATTTTATGTGGCTTAAGTATTATTCAAATAAGGACCCCATTAATTTTGAACAATTCAAAATAATCAATTTTGAACAATTTATAATTTAAATATAATTATTATATATTTTTTACTTATTTCATAATTTATAACCCTTTATAAATTATTTCTTATTATTTATAAATAAACACTTTTATTTGTATATCATAATAATTGTCATACAATTTGTTAAAAGGTATTTCAATATTAACATTTAATAATTTGGAAAAATAAAAGTTTCATAAACATTTATTTAATTAATTATAAACCATATATAATTAATTAATTAATTTATATACCCTTTTTAAATTAAATATTCCCAAAAAACCGTTTATAATTATTTTTAAACATTTTATAAACCATTTTAAACATTTTAGATGTTATTTTTTTAACAATTTTAAAATAATTCTGATTACCCTTATGTGTATGGGTATTTTAACATAAGGATAAATCCTTATACAAATAAGAAAACCATCTAAAATCCCATGCATAAAGGTAATTCACTACATAACTTTACATGGACTAACAATATTGTGTTATGTTAATGTAATAAGAATATTACCTTTACACATCTCATTCTTCTTCAGGGTAAGACCCTTATGTGAATGTTTCACATAAGGGTAGGTCATGATATACCTTTATGTGGCCTTCTGGAACCACTACATAAAGTTTGGACACCATTTACCTTTATGTAGCTATAAGAAACTTCATTTTGTAAGGGTATAACCTATACATATCTATCTCATGTAATGGTAAGTTCTCAATTCACTTTTACATAACCCTTTTAAAAATACAACAACCTTTATAAAGCCCTTATTTTGCGTAAAGGTACATTGTAATGACCCTAACATAGACCAATCTAAGTAAGTGTAAGGTGATATGAACCTTATACACACCACTCTATGGTAGGATAATCCCTTGGTTACCCTTACGTATCTCATCTTTATATGGGTAAGGTGTCGGTTACCTTTACGTATCCCAGCTACGTAAGGGTAAACCCTTTTATGAATCTAAATTTCCATAAAACGAAATGGTACACTATTTTTTCAGTTTTTTCATTATTTAATGTCTTGATTTCCAAAATATAAGAATGGATCCCCATGATACAACTAAGGGGTTTTGTTGGGGTGTAATTACAATTATTATAACCTAAAAAATGATTTAAAACACTATTTCTTGTATATCCCAAACATGATATATGAATCCTATATGTGAAACTGAAATGAGGAAATATATTAAATTCGATGTACCTCACACTGAAGATATAGTGCATGAAATCATGATCTCATTCATCTGATGAGATTAAGGGAGATCACAAATTAGAAAACAAAAGCTTACCACCTTCGTAGTTTATCCATGTGATGCACTTGAATCACTCAGGGTTCGAGTGGGATTAACCAATATCCCTGAAGTTCTAGTGTCTCTTAGTGTAAAAGAGTAATAAGAAAGAAATAATCGAGTTGGGGTGTATTAGCGAAGCATAAGGAAGCACACACCCATTATACCATCAAATAGAAACATATTAAATGGGAAATTAAATATTCTTCTTAATTTATGTCACATTTATTAATGCATTGAAATGAATGAAAAAATACCATGAATGGTTCATGAATAGAAAAACATATCTTATGCATTTACCCAATGATTTATCTTATGAAATAGTTTTTTATATGATATCCTAGGTGGAGAATGGTTTGGATGTCCAGCACACAAGGAATACAATACCCAATGCATGAAAATCATAATTTTCATGAAAGACTATTTAAAACCCATAGATATATCATATATAAATATGGATTTAGGGCATTTCACATTTAATATTTTAATCATCCTATGCTGCAACCTCAAGGATGTGGTTTCCATGCAATGATTCGAAATGTAACAAGAATTTATAAACCATAATAAAGATATTCTTTCATATTTATATCAAAAAAGCATCAAAAATAATATATTGCGATGATAAATCCCTACTCTAAACTCAATAATACCATCCTCGATCCATTCTCACACACTCATTCATAGTAGAACATGTCTCTCCATCATCAATATTTTCTATCATTATAATCCCAGGCTCCCAAGCCATTACTAATCAAACGTTCCCAACCATATCTAGGTTCATGACTAGTCACATAAATGAACAATAATACTATAATTATACTATATATAATAGATATATTAAATTTATTTTTATACACAATACAAATGAATCTAAGGCCAAAGCATCGAGGCCGTCAAGCCTCCCTCCACAAAGAGGAATGAGTTAATTTAGCCCCAAATAATTTTATCCAGAAAACAATGATTTTAATTCTCATATTGAATTAACCATTTTATTATGCATAGATTTCCCACATCAACCAACCTATATGAATTATATAATAATAGGTAAAAATAAACATAAACGTGCCTCAATCATAAATTCCACATTCAAACAATTTCAAGAAATATTAGTAATTAACTTATAAGCCTCTTCTATTAATCACATGAAATTTTCATATTTATGTTGTTAATGAATTTCTCAAAAAATAAATCAGGCTACACAACAACACAAATACAAAAAAAAAGGATAGCATGCTCTCTAATAAAAAATATTTCATGTCAAAAAATCATAAAAGAACATACAGTCACAAGGCCCCAATAATTTATTTAACTCCCATATCATGAGTTATCAATAATCTATGACATGAGATAATTCTATTTTAAAAATTATCACATTTCTTGAATTACACAATAATTCATTCCAAAAAATAATAATAAGTAAAGAATAATATAACATGTGATATTATTATTTATATTTCTTAGATAATTCTTGGTATAATAATCAAATTCAACATGCAAATAAAACAATCATTTCAATCTCTTGAATTTCTGTGTTGAAATTAATATTAAATTGCATGTAATTTTTAGATTTTTGAGATAATAATATTTATCTACCATACACTATATTACTTATATTTAAATACTTTAGAATATAATAAAAAATAAGTATATTTTATTTCATGGATTTTTATATTTTCATTCCTCATTTATGATTTTCTTAATTTATTAAATAATCCTTATTTAAGTGATTTATAGATTATTATCTTTCTCAAAGTCAAATGAAACCATTTACCAATAGAGACTAAAATATGATTAAATCACACATTTCGAAAAATAAAAGAGAAGTATAATATCACATACCTCAGGAGATGCTTTCACGATTTCACTGAACCATGAACAGTGGAAGAAAGAAGGATGCATGCAGGATAGGAAAGGCACATGATGAACTCAAACAATTAAAAAAGGTTTTAAAGACTCCTAGGGGAAGTATTTAGATAATATAAACTATAGATAAAGCTAACTGAGAGGTAAATAAATTACATTCTAGAATAAAATATACAACCCTTTTGTTTATCTCCAAAACCTAGTATAACTTTGCTGTTTAATTAATCATTAATTTAGATCAATTTAATTCCCCAATAAATAGATCCTTTAAAGATCCCATTATTAATTAATTTAAATATATAAATCATATTAATTGATTAAGGTTTCCAAATCCATGATTCAAGCTTTGATTTCCTATTTAATTCCTTATTTTCATTAAAAATAGAATTCTATTTCATTTTGGAATTTTCTAGAAAACTTTGAATTTTCTTCTACTTAAAGACACAACTAACCTTGGGGATCAACCATGTGATGTGACCATATGGATCAACCAAAAAACCAAAAACTCAACCACATGAAAAAATGAGTGACCACATGGATAGACTACACTACATGGATCAACTACACAACTAAGGGATCGATCGCATGAAGCAAAGGAAGGATTGACCAGATGAAGAAAAGGATTGATCACCTGACCATGGATAAACTGTATAAAAAATAGGTGAACACATGAATTAATGATCAATCATATGCCCAAACTTACAAAAACATGGGCATTTAAGTGACCAGATGAAAAATTTATTGACTACATGACCAGAATAATTGATCTTATCAACAAACATATAATTTTAAAAGTAAAAAGACTTTGAGCACCCTCTTGAAAATTCTATATTTGAAAAAATACGATGGAAGGTTTTAGAAAAACTATAACATACATTAAATACCTCTCAAATAATTCTAATTATTGATAATTTAAAACAATCCCAAAAAGAATAGGAAGAGATCTAAACAACCACTCTGAGAGATACCTCTCAAGGATATCTCTATAATAAGAACATAGTCACACATCAGAGGAAGAAGGTTCATAGCTACATAATTTTGTCAACCAACCTCAAAATGCACTCCTAGGGGAGATACCACTCAAACAAGGTAAATACCACAAATAACCATCAAATCGAGGAAAGGGAATGATTTTATAAAACAACATATTATCATGAAAATTTTCTCAATAGAAAAGAAACAATAAGTATCTCAAAAATAAATATCAACCCTCAAACAACTTGGGATAATGAGGATGAAACAAAGACTCCCACTCACAGGTTCTCTCTTCCAAGACAACATGTCACCATAGAACATGAACTAAAGGAATAACACTCTTGCACAACACCTTCTTTAGATGGTCTTGAATATTCATAGGATATTCATAAAAGGTCTCACCATATTCAACATTTTTGTAAACCCAATCGATGAGATGAGAATCATCATGAAGATATGAGTGAAGCTAACATACATGTAATAATTCAGGAATCCTTATCATCTTTGAGGGTATTGATTATTTTTATGCAATAGTTATAATATATTCCAATACCTTGAATGATCCCATAAATTAGGGAGACAACTTTTTCCCATAACTGAAATTCTACTGCCCATGATGAGGAGATACCTCCAAGAACACGTTATCATTGAAATAAAACTTTAGAGGCCTCCTCCTATGATCAACATATGACTTATAATGATTCTATACCTCTTTCATTCTCTTAAGGATCACTTGCACCTTATCAATCATAGTCTGAACAAATTCTGATCCAACGGTGACATAATCTCCTACCTCAGTCCAATATAATGGATATTGGAAAGGTTGTACACACAATTATTAGAATAGTTCTATGCCAATTGTAGAATGATAACTATTATTGTAATAAAACTTCACCAAGGGGAAGTTCCCCACCCATGAACCTCAAAATCAAGAATGCATGGCCACAATATATCCTCTAAAATTTGATAGTTGGCTCTATTTGACTGTCCATCTATAAATGAAAAGAGGTGCTGAGGTATAATTGGGAGAAAAAATTATTATAGATACCCCTCCAAACCCTAGAGTTAAAATAAGAATTATGATCAGATATGATCATCTTCTGAACCCAATAAATCCTCACTACATCCTCTAAATATTCCCTCATAAAAACCCTTCACTGAGCTCGACTCATTAATCTCAATGAAGTAAAATAACTTTTTCAAGAGATATATAATCACCCATATATCTTCATAACCACCCTAAAATATGAGTTAACTGGGGAATAATTCCATCAAGATGTACTCCAAATTCCATTGTGGAACATCTAGAAGCAGAAAAAAGCCACATGGAACATGATTTCAAGCCTTCACCCTTTGACAAACCAAACATCGAGAGGAAAACTCAGAAATTTAGCACTTCATACCAGACAACAATAGGTGGATTCTCATAACATGATTCATCTTAATTACACTAATATGTACCATTATATTAGAACTATGTAACTCATGGAGAACCACATCATGAATCGCTAAAGAAAAAAGTAAACTTCCCCTATAACAACACCTGATACTAATAGTCCCTTGGGGAAATCACCATATAAAACTCGATCATTCCAAACCTCTACCTCATAATCCCCCAACTAGAGCTCCTATATTTTTTCACCAAATATGAATACACTATCATATTATAAAGTCATCCCTTTCCATAAACTTCTCCCATAGAAAGGTGTAATGATTCCAACTCTTCCATCACCTTTTAAGAGTCTCCAAACACATGCAAAACACCACCATGTGGCTTATTAATAAAAAAATTGTTGTCAACAATACCATTATTAGGTGTAAAGTAAATACTGAAATCAAGGTCTTGTAAAAACTCTATCCACCATTGTTTCTACAAATTGAATTCAAACTAAGGAAGACATACTTTAGAATCTTATGATATGTGAAGAACAAAAAATGTTCACCATTGATACGGTGTATCTACAACTTCAAAGTGAATACTGCTGCATCAAGCTTAAGATTAATTGTGGTGAAGTAAAATTCTTCAGGATGTAACTTTAGATACCCATATGAGATAACTAAAGGTTCTAGTCATAGTATATGTTCCTTTCATTGGGTGTTAAATTTAAATTTATCTTAATTTAGAGTTTTCCAAATCCCCAATAGTCGATATTTCACATTAAATTTACAACTAATATATTTATATATGAAGAAAAAATTACCTTGTCTTAAGATCCTTTCTTCAATGAAGTTGTTGATCTTATGAAAAAACCATTTCAGATTACCTTTGTTTCACTATAATTATTCAAGTGTAGAATCCCTCTAGAAGAAATCAATGCATTTTCTTTTGATCTCTGATTAGTGATAATTGATTTCTAGGTGCTAGCATTATAAATAAATTGACTTTCTTTATTCATATATATCCCTCTAATATCCTTCAATCTTTATTAATTTCTTCTTATTATTTAGATGAAGAGAGGAGGAATTTGAGGGACAGAGATAGAAAGAAGTCTATTGTGCGCAATGATTCACTATTTTAAATTTTTAATTAACCCAATAAAATCTACATAACCATCTATTTATAGAGATAGGTTTTATTTTATAATATTATTTAATTTCACACTAGTCCTTAAATAATATAATAATGATTATTAATCGCCATTTCATATAATAATAATATCATTATTATTATTTTACTATGTGCGCTAACTTGCGCAATGATAAATATTATTTACTTGCTTTCAAATACATATTTCTCAAGAGACGTGATCTTGGTTTACTCAATTCCTCAACATTTATTAAATACCCAAATAAATATTTTATTAAATATTTTATTCATCAAAAAATAAAATAACTGTTTTATTCACAATCTAGAAAATAAATATTTATCATATATTCACATAATAAAATAAATTATATATTAATGAATAAATAATTATTTATTACCTTTTGAATATTATCAATCAATAAAACTTGAATAAAATTATTCCTCGATCTTGAGAAAAATATTTATTCCAATAATTAAATTCAAATAGTATCTAATGAAGATCAATATAAACAATTAGTGTGTGACCTTCTGGGATTCTTTATTATTGGAATTAGGCGAGCACGCCTAAAGTTTATGATTACTATCTAGAAATGGTTCAAGAAACAAAAGAGGGGGAGTTTAATGTCACAATGATGAAAATGAGAAATGAATGCTCACTAAGCAATATAACCCCTTCATCAAAATATCTCATCAATCAGGTTTCACATATGTGTCATCAACCTTTGTGCTCGATATGTCTTTATTTGACTACCTAAAATAAAAATATCATTACACTATGGATGTAGAATTTAATGTGATGGTTCTATTTCAGTGAAAGGGTTGATATATCATCTTCTATAAAGATGTAAGAGACAAATCCTTACTTATTGTATCCATTAATAACTTGTCATTCATGATGCACCCAATGCACCCTACTTCCTACGAACACATATAATCATGGTTTTGGTTAGTAAGTAAAATTGTGTGAGTTAGTAAATTCATTAATGAAAATATTCTATTCTAAGGACCATTACACATTCTCACAAATCTGAATATCTGATGACACAAAAAATATGATGAATTCTTACATTCGAGTTTTTTCTCATAATCTCCCATCTTGGAGATTACCACATACAAACTTCACAAGAAGAATCCTCATCAACTAATGTGTACATTCACATGATAATAAAATTCTATGTGTCCCATCATAGAATGTTATCTAACCATATAAAAAAGTTTAAGGATATCGTCATATCATTTTAAGGTTCTCACCATAGTGTGGAACTGTTATGACCTTATCAATGCAACAGATATCAGTGGACATTATTAAATTAATGTAATGTGAAAAAATGAAAAATATGTAATAATATATTTTCATTAATATTCAAATCATTGAATATAAATGTAATCAAAGTAAAAATAGTAGGTCAAAGGACACCAACTCCAACAACCTCCCACTTGTACTAGAGCCACACCTACGACTTTTAGTCTACTAAACCTCACATGGTAATCATGTTTCTACTGAGTTAAGGATTTAGTGAAGGGGGTTTTCATGTTATATTCCATGGTAATAAGTCTCACTACATGGAATATGGAATTCCTTTCAACTATTACCCATTTACAGATAATGGTATTTACATCCATGGGAGGATCTATGAAAATATAAACTTGGTTTTGGAACATGAAATCTATCTCAAAATCCATGGATTCTTCCCACTTAAAAATATTTGTGCTACTTACTCATTCCTTATAGTTTAAAGGATAATTATTATCAACTAATGACGATTTATTATAGTAATTGACTAAAAAACATATCTTATTGGTTATCTAACCTCTCTAGTACTTCGATGCAACACTCGTGTCTCTGAAACATCTTCTACTTCCATGAGGCTTTGTGGAATATGTTCATGTTAGAACTCATATTTACCTTGAACCTTTAATTCATAAAATTCTATCTCAATCCCACTATCTATTTTAGATATTTTATCTCTCTAAAAGAATATGGTATGTACTTCAACTATTACCTTTTTTCCAAGGGGTCATATAGGTAATATCACCTTGTTTCTTCGAGGTATACTATATAGGTACACTTTATACCATAGGGTGAAAGTTTGTTACCTGAAGAGGCATTAAAAAGTGTTTGAAAACCCACACATGAAATATTGAAAACAAAAGTTTCTTTTCATTTCATAATTCTTATGGTATACCATCTACCACTTTAGTTGGAAAATTATTTTGTATTTGTGATGGTGTTTATAACATGTATCCCTAAAATTATAATGGAATACTCACATGAATCAACATTGATCTAACCATATCGACAAAGGTACAGTTCCTCCTTTTTATTACACCATTCCACTTATGTGAATAAGGTAGATTTATTTTGGGATAGGATCCCAAACTCTAGTAAAAAATAAATGAAGTATTGATTAAGATATTCTACACAACAGTTTGAGTAGAGTTTCTTAATATTCTTATGAAGTTGGTTAACAAATTCATTCTTGTATTCCTTGAATCTCTCAAAGAAATAAAACTTATAACTCATAAGGTAGACATATCTATATCTACTAAGATAATCAGTAAAAGAATTGAAGTATGAGTACCAACCACATTCTTCAATGAGAAATGGTCCACGCATATCAGTATGAACTAATTCAAGAATATATTTTCCCCTTTAACCATTTCCACTAAATGGGGATTCAGTTATTTTTCCTAATAAACATGCATGACATACACCAAGTTTTTTTTAAAAGAATCTAAATATCCATCTTGATATAATGTAGACAAATTCTTTTCATTTACATGACCTAGTTGGTGATGTCAAAATTTTGTGTGGTATGAGTAATGTGAAGTAGTTTAATTTCAATTACATAGTTCTTGTAATCCATCATAAAAATTACATTATTTAAATGTGTCTTAAAATAAAAAATATACCTTTATAAAAGAAGCAACATTTATTCCCAAGAATGAAAATAAATCCATCTATATCAAGTCTAGATACAGAAATAATGTTTTTTATAATAAATGGAATAACATAATAATACTTCAAAACCAAGGTCATTCTTATTGGAAACATGAGTTAGTAGTCCTTGATTTCTACAATATCTAGTTTGTATCTATTGGCGGATTATAGATCTACCCCCTTAGTCAATATTTTTGAGTCTATGTGTTTCTGTATTTGAATACAAATGTGAGCACCACAAGATGTATCTCATACCCAATTTTATGATGAAAATAAATTTTACTAGATAAAAAATGCACCTAAATCTCTTCATTTACTCTTTGGTTGGGTGTTGTTTTTCATACTATGGCCCTTCATGCCATATAAAAAAACAGAATCATGTTCCCTTACTTTCTCCTTGATCTTTCTCTTCTTGGAATGGAATGAAGAAACTTTGGTGTTATATCTCTTCACTTTACATTTCCATTTGTTCACTATAATTATTAATGGATTTTCATGATTCATATCCTTATCTACTTGTTGAAGAAGATTGAGAAGATCTAGAAGAGACTTCTCAATGCTGTTCTGATTATAATTTACAACAAATCTGGAAAATATTCAAGAGAGTGATGCAATAAAAAGATATGTGCATATCTAATCAGAGACATTAAACCCTAGAACCTCTATGATACATACCATCCAAGGTCACTCGATCATAGTAGCTGAACCAGTGGACACATGTCCTGAAGTGTGCCTCCCCATACACCAAAGGCTATAGACTTGCAGCGAGGGTTTGTAAGTGTATGGTGGGGAGACTATAACATCATGAACATAGTGTGGCATGTCACGAACCATCCTAGGTACCCTCGAAAACCGATAAACGAGCCGACCCTAACATGACCCAAATGATGTTCATGATCCCCATGAGCTTGCAACTTGCACTTGGCATCTTACAATATACAAGTGGGAACGATTTTTCCACAAGAATGCGGAAGCAAAAGATATAGGAAAATATGAATATCAATAGAAAAACTCCACTAGGATTAAAAGTACCAGAACACAAATATTCATAAACGAAAAAGTACTAAAACACATAGTAATAAATGGGAAAATATACCCATGGTTTATAAGGACACAACTCACCACGTCCAAAGCTCAATAGCTGGATCCACCTCCAAGAGATCCTTTCCCTTTTCTGGAGCCTGGAAGAATAAATTCTACAATAACCTGAAGGAAAATGTAGGGTGTGAGCCTAAGCTCAGTATGATACCACAAAAGATTAAATAACAAAATAAAAATATAGATTATCTAAACAAAACCTTTCAGTTTTCAAAAGAAATAAGTTTGGTAATACAAAATCATATTAAAAAAAACATGCTAAATAGTATTAATATGATGGAAATTCATCTAAAGCACAGGCTTTATTTTAGAAAATATGGAATATTTCTAAAATAATGGTATAAGTAAAGAATTTATATAAAATATTTTATATAAATTCAGAAGGGATGTAAATTAGTTCCAATAGACATTGGAATACATTTATATCTCAAATATAATTAAACGAGCGGGCAATATGGTCATCTGCCAAAAGGTACGATAGTATTAACCAGCTATAGGATTCCTCACTCTCTATGTGAACTTAGAAAAATGGGTATACACACATCTCTATGAAACTGACCAAAGTAGACTCATTACTAACCCATTTGGGATGTGACCCGCCACAAATATGTTATATAATGTTGTCGTATTTTAGAGTGTATCCAAATAACTCACTAACTACCTAAGTATTTCATGTGCCTTTACATGATGGGAAAATTATTTTAAGCCTACTTAAAATATGACCAATCCCATTATTCTATTTTAAAAATGCTAATTTCATTCCAATTAAAAACAACACAGGTTTTATTCAAACGCATGAATTTTTTAAAAGATAAAACCACTGGCTTTCTATCAAATTATTTAAGCCATTTTCATGTGTTTGAAATACATTCAAAAATAATTTTTTCCTTTTTGAAATTAATTTACACAATTAAATTTAATAATATAATTGAAAATTTTTCCACTAAATCTGTAATTTAAATTCAACAATTTAAATCAGCTAATTTCCATAAACCCACCCCTATTTAATGGAATTGGGGTTTTTCCAAATTTCCATTCCAAAAAAATTTCAAATCCTCCAATTCATTGGAATTGGGTTTTAATAAAACAATTGAAATTAATATTAAGAAATTGAATTTAAATTAGTAATTGAGATAAATCATGCAATTTTATGGTAATCAATTTCGAAAATTAGGATGGAACCACCTACCTCTTTTCTGATGAACGACACTCGCAATGACACCCGTCAACGAGAATGAAGGTGTATAATACCTCGAAACTCAACCAAGTGGAAATATCCAACACCAGAATACATGAATCCATCAATCCTAAGATGATCCATTGAAAATCCTAGAGGAGAGGAAGAGATAAACTTGGATAACTAGTGGGAACACTTACCAGAGAATCGCACCGCAAGAATAATGAAGATCCCAAGCCATTTTTCTTGATCCGGAAGGAGTTAAGTCTCAAAAAAATGCACCAGAACTTCTCAAGGTCGAGATCCATGAATTATGGAATGAAATGAACCAATAGAAACATAAAAATGCATGACATTAAGTTGGGCTAAGGCTGAGTCGGGATGTTTACCTTGGTGTCACGATGTATAGGACACACTGGACAATTACACAAAAAAACTTGTCACCTCAGGTTACAAAATTAAATATTTATCACCTACATGATGTGTACTTCGGGTACATGGCATGTTCCAACACACAGTCTGACCTCCTCATTCACAACCTGAAACCAGCTCTAAGTACACAGAGTGTACTTCAGGTACACGATGTGTGCCTATCTTGAAACCTACAATTAACCCTTGAAACTATTTTTAAGGATTTTTTTACCAAACAGGGACTTAGAAAACGTGTAAAATTACCTATTCAAGGTAACAGAATGTTATAAACTCCCCACCATAAAAACTTTTTTCCCCAGAAATCCTATGAAGAATCTTCCATGATAAAGAGATGAGGCCACTGCTCTCTCATCAGTTCCTCCCTCTCCCACATCTCATGAGAAATAGAAACATGATTCCATTGCATGCGAACCAAAGGTATCGTACTCCCATGAAGTACCTTGGTCTCAAAATCAACTATCCTGACTAGCTAATCAATCCAAGATAAATCAGACTCGATCTCAAGATCACTTCAGCTCAAAACATGAGATAAATCAGATAGATACTTTCTCAACTATGATACATGGAACACATTATGTATCGATGTTTTTTGAGGTAAAAGTTCCAAGAGGTACACAACTTTCCAAACCATCTCGAAAACATCAAAAGGTCCCATAATGAAAGGTGAAATATTCCCTTGCTTCCAAAGTCGCTGATGACACAACCAGGCTGAAACATTTAAGAACACATGAACACCAACTAAAAACTCCAAAGGTCTACGACATAGATCATTATAAGACTTATATCGGCTTCGTGCAGTCAACATCCTCTGACCAATTAATTGAATCTTTGTTGTCGTCACCTACACTAATCTCGGTCCAACCAAAGAACTTTCACCAACCTCTGACCAACGTAATGTAGATTTATAAGTTTGTCCATACAAGGTCTCAAAAGGTGCCATTCTGATCGTGGCATGGTAACTATTTTTATAATAGAACTCAACCATCCCCAAGTGATCATCCCAATCCCCAATAATGTCTAGAAAATAGGCTTGAATAATATCCTCAATAATCTATATAGATCTTTTTGTCTTGCCCTCTGACTATAGATTGTAGGTTGTGCTCAAACAGATCAGAGATCCTAGTGCCTCTTGAAGGCCTCTCCAAAAGAGAGAAGTGAACTAGGGATCCCTATCAGGGACTATAGTAAATGTAACTCCATGAAAAGAAAACAATATATTTCACATAGAGATTTCTTAACTCATCAACATTGGCCATATCACGAATGGGTATAATGGGATCCAACTTGGTCATCTTGTCGATCACAACCCATATTGAATTATTCTTTCCCTGGTTGTGAGGAAACCCAACCACAAAGTCCCTATATATCTCATCCCATTTACATGTAAGGACTAGAAGTTGTTCAAGCAAACCTAAAGGTTTCTAATGCTCATATTTAACCTATTGGAACGTATAGCAACGAGAGAAAAACTCAACAATGTATCCTCTCATACTTGACCACTAGAACTGCTGCCTCATGTCATATAAAATCATAGTGGTTATTGGGTGTAAATCCCACTAAGAATTATGGAAATACCCCATCAATGCCTTTCATGATGCTAACGGCACAATGATGTGGTTTCGATAGCATAGAACACCCTCTTTAGGGAATGACCACTAGGCAACTGTCTCCCCACCATAAAGAGATTATCTAGTTCTACGAAACTCATTATCAAGCTCTTGATCTTGGAGAATCATCTCGAGAAGAGAAGACGTCTACTTCACACTAGTTAAATACCCTTATTCCTCAACTATAATATGAAACTATGAAAAGAGAGCCATCAAATTCCACTCTTCTGAAGATTCATTCATTGCCTAGTTTGGAAGTTTCCTACTCAATGAATCATCAACAACATTCCCTTTCCCTAGGGTATAGGTGGTGTCAATGTCTAAAGACAACATGTAATCTACTCAACACCTCTACCGAAGATTCAAATCTTTTTGGGAGAAGATATAACTCAGGTTTTTGTGGTATGAATACATAGTGAACCTTTGACCAAAAAAGTTAATAACACCAATTTTTAAACACATACATCATAGTTGCAAGATCTAGATCGTGGGTAGGATAATTCATCTCATGTGGCCTAAGATGACAAGATCCATATGTTACTACATGATCACCCGACATAAAAATGAAGCCCAAGCTAGAACATGATGCACCACAAAAGACCACATAACCCTGCCCACCATCTAAAAGGGTTAACATTGTCATAGTAGTAAACAAACGTTTCAGTACAAAAAAAAATATGATATTTATTATCCCACCAAAACTTCACCCCCTTCTGAGTTAGATCATCCATTGGAGACTCCAACATTGAGAAGTAATTCATGAACCTGTGGTAATATCCTGCTAATCCCAAGAATCTTCTGATCTATGAGACATTTTGTGGTTTCTCCTAAGTCATAAAAGCCATCATCTTCTTAGGATCAACTGATGAACCCTGTTTAGACCCCACCTGTCCCAGGAATTTCACATCCCAAATCAAAAAATCACACTTTGAAAGCGTGGAAAAAAGGCGGTGATTTCTTAGCAAACTCAGAATTGTTCTCAAATGTTCCACAAAAGCCTCCCCATACTTGGCGTAGAGAAGAATTTTACCCCCAAAGGTATCAAAATACATGTGGAAAATATTTTTCATTAATTCCATCAAAACTATAGGATAATTTTTTAAATAAAAGGGCATAACAAGGTACTCAATGTGCTTGTACCTTCTTTGAATGGTGGTTTTTGGGATTTCAGATTCTTTTATCCTCAACTGATGGTAACCAGATCGAAGATCGATCTTTAAAAACCACTTCTCCCATTTAATTTGATCAAACATATCATCAATTTGTGGCAACAAATATTTGTTCTTTATCATAACTCAATTGACCTTTTGATAATCAACACATATGTGAAGGGAACCATAATCCTTCTTAGAAAAGTGAACTGGTGCTGCCCAAAGTGACACGCTTATAGGAATAAAGCCTTTCCCAATAAGGTCTTCCAACTAATACATCATCCCTTTAAGATCATCTGGTGACATGTGGTAAGAGGGGATAGAGAATGGTTCATTGTCAGGCATTACATCAATAGAAAACTCAACCACTCTCACTGGTGGCGGACCAGAGAAATCCTAAGGGAACACATCAAAAAACTTAAAGGCAATTGGAGGAAGATCACCACCCATTGAATCTCTCTCCATGTCAAGAGAAGACACTGATATCACTTTCCCTAACTCTGGATAATATGGTCTGGATCTTCTCAACCTTACATCCCATTCTCCTTGAAAAGAAGGGGAACACCATTGGTTGTGGTAAAGTAGGCTCGTTGAAGATAAAAATCAATTCAAGCTTTTTTGGAAATGAGCCAATCCATCCCAAATATGACTTCAAGATATTTCATATCAAGAACCAGAAAACTCCAAGCTAGATTGAAATCGGATAGAGAGAAGACAAATGCAACACTATGGAGGCCCTACTCTCTCTTAATACCAAGGGGTGTAGTAATATCCATTGCACACGATATTTTATCCATATAAAGATTAATTAGGTTAACAATAACGGTTGAGATAAAATATTGAAATGCACCAGTATTAAAAAGTGCTGTCACTAATGATGAAGCAATGGTAATGGTACCTCTCATAGTCAGTGGACCTGTGCCTGCTTCCTCTAGAGACTCTTCCACTGCGTGAAGAAGCTTAATTCTGGATGCCTATGTCTAGAACCCTTTTGAATATGAATCATTTTATTACCCTATAGTGTTAAGAGGATTTGATGATCCTGTACCACTATATGGGGTGAAAAAGTGATGGAAGAACCTCTGTAAGTGTCATAAACCTTCACAAGAACTTCAGTTCTTTGGTGTCTTAGTGAGAACCCTCCTAGAATGTCTTGGATTTCCATGCTGTTAGCAAGTCAAATAACTTCCTCTTGGAGATGTAGGAGTTCTGGAATGACTTTTCCATTGATAACTTCCACGATGATCATCATTCATTCATTTTCCTTTAAAGAAACCAATGCTTCCACTGGGAGAAAGAGGAACACCCATCAACCAAAACATACCAGCCAAGTCCATCTCAACCATCATCTTCCTATTAAGCGCATCAGAATATGTGGGAATCTTTAGCATGAAAAACTGAGAACAAATATTTGATTGAAGTCCCAACTAGAACAGTCGAGACTTCATCCTCTCATTAGATACAATCTCAGGATCAAACTGCACCATCTCTGAAAAGAAATTTGAATACTCCATTACGGTTTTGTCTGCCTTCTCCAGCTTGAAAAACTCTACAGCCTTATCCAACACCATCAAATCGGGATATAATTGATTAGTAAAAAGAACCTTGAATTCTTTCCATTATAATCCCTCGTGTTTTATTTTCATCACCATCATGTTGCACCATCTCCTCCTAGGTCCCTCCAGCACAAAGGTGTCACACTTCACCCTGATCACTTCTGGTGTCTCCAAGAACTCAAATAGACATTCTATCATTACCAACAATTCCTCATAATATTGAGGATCGATGGAGCCTTTGAGGATTGGTGGGTTCAGTCAATGTAACTCTTCAGAACGATTCTGAATAACATCCCCCGGGGGATCCATAGTTGGAGATGGAGCAGGAACTAGAGGTTGTGTTTATCCCAGGGCTTGGAAAGTATGCACAGTTACCTCAACTATATTCGGGTTGACAATAGGATTTTCTTGCTGAGGTTCAGCATCATACTTCCCCTATATTTGAATCACACTTCTCCTCTATAACACCCCATGCTTCCACGATACGTTTCCCTTTGAATAATGCAAGGGCGTGCATTGTACGCAACTTCGAGATTCTAACACACCACAACCAATCAAACTAGCCGTTATGAATAGTAATACCTACTTTTTGAAATTTTATCTTTCGAAATGGACTTCAATTTTGGATTTGTAATATAGAAATTAGCTTAGGGTGAAATTTTGGAACTTTTTGGATAACTTTCATATTTTGATGAATAGTGAAAATTACTAAATTTTAATTAAAAAAACTTTTTAAATCGGAATAATTTATAGTTATAAATTATTAATTTGAGTTGTTTTAAAGTATATTTAGAATATATTTTTACCATTTAATACAACTTTGGTCATTGGATGTAATTTCACATTTAAACCAGACATAAACAAGTGTCAATCTTTTGATAGTTATTATCCCTTAAAACACGCTATTTGTTTTGACGACGTGAATTAATTTTTAAACTAATTAATTCAACTGATATGTTTTTAATTTGGTAAAATAGACATCATTTTTGAATTCATAATATCAAATATATCTTAGGCCTAATTTTTGGTATTTTTCTGGAAACTTTCATTTTTTGATGAATAGTGAAACCACTAAGTGGTTGTTAAAAAACTGAATTGTTCATAAAACAAAATTGTACCGCTTCTGTGAGTGGAATTTAGAAAATCCAAAAGACACGGTTAATATCAAGGAGTAAAACCTGGTTTAATGAGATGAAAATAATTTTTGGTGAACAATAACTTTTTACTTTTATTTACCACAGTTAAAAGTAAATAGGGTAATTAAAGGTAAAAATGATATTAATATTACCCCAACACATGTCCTAATTCTATTGTACAAGTTTATCTCGACCAAAAACAAACTTAGGAGTAAAATATTATCATTTAGGTCCACTTGTATTAGATTAGGACATTTATTATTATTTAATTCAAAGAACAGTTAAAAGAGTTAAAATCAATGTTTATTTACTAAAACATTTTTAATATAGGATTATACATAAGATAAATTCGATTGTAAATATTCATTATAAAGATAAAATGATTTCCTATATAATGGTATTTTATTTATAATTTTTAGACATTAAATAATTTATTTTATTTATGACACAATGGTGATGCAGTAATTACCTAATTAATGAAAAATTAGAATAATTGATATTATAAATACCCAAATAAATGTAATTTTAGACTTTTTATAAATAAAAATAATTATATAGGTTAATATGACATGTTAGTATTGATTTAATTAATGTTTTTCGAAGTAATAATTATGTGATGATTTTTAAAAAAATCAATTATTGAGTAGTGTCAAAATTGACATAAAAGAGTTTTTAAAACAAATATTATATTATTAATTGATATTAAATTCCTAAAAATCTAAGGTTCATCCAAGATACTTATATCATGATATTTTTACCATTAATGGACCACTTGGGGGTCACTTGGATGTATATAGTAAGTTTATTAATCATATAATATAAAAATACAAAGAGACATTGTAAAAGTGAAACTAATTAACTAAGAGTTAATACTTAATGATAAGGTTAATATAGAAACCCAAACCTATCTAAATTATATTGGTTGAGTGGTTTTATACCCATACTCACCTTAACCTTTAAATAATCCACTTTGGAGCCATTATAAACCGAATATGAATTTATTATAAAATAATATTTCTAGCTTTTCCAAAGGTGCCCCTCACCCCTCTTATAAAAGGGCACTCTCCCTTCTCATTAACTCACACCTTCAAAGCCTTTTGGTTCGGCCAAAATCTTCCCAAATAATCTATGAACTTCCCTAACTTCATTCTAGAGGCCTTCCTTTAGTCATAAATCCAACCTAAGGAGCCCTTTTGATCAAATCAAAAGGAAGAACCCAAAGAAGAGGTAATGATTTCACCACCCCTTTTCAAGTTCCTTTCTTCTTCCACTTCTTCTTTCTTTTTTATTACCATTCTAAAATAATAACTCCAGTATATTATATATAATTTGATTTTATTATAAACATTTTACAACCATATTTCAGTATTCTATCCATCCTTTGAATAACATGTCACCATACATGCGTACGTACGGCTTACCATCTCCACGTCGTGTTGTAATTGTTATTCAATAAATTATTATTTGGATGGGTATAATAATGATGTTTAATTCATTTAAATAATAAATATAACATGATAATTATTCTGTATATATGATATACCATCCAATTATATATTATTTTAATATCAAAAGAATGATATTTTCGCTCGTGCGTACGTACGGATTACCGTCTCCACGACGCGATGAGATTCATTTCCAAGTTCACCATTCATCGACGATTATAAAAATATATATTACTAATAATTATGTAATATATGGAATAATAATACTACCGGAGAAATATATATTTATATATATAAGGATTTATGTACTTACATATATCTTATTCACTTACTTCTGTTCAATACTATATGAAAACAGAAACAATATTTATGCATACGTACGGACTACCGTCTCTATAAACGGTGTTTTCCATTTCATATATATGTCTATTATACATATTTATATTCTAAATATATATGATATATTTATCATGTTTTATATTATATAATTACTTAAATCATGATCTAAGTGATACAACCAAGAGTGACAAGTTAAAACACGTACGATAAAGAAAGTGATTATTACCCGAAATGTTAACTTAACATGGAAATTATTATTAAATGGGTAATATAATGTCATAAATGAATCATGTATGATATCATAAATATTAATATGGTTCTGGTATAATTTAATAACATACTATGATCATCTTACAGGAGGTTAAACGTACCCTCGACTAAAGGAAAATGCAAGGTAAGGGGTTTTCATCTCACTCTTTATTCCCGTGAGATTCATGCCATATTGCCACTATTACCTTTTGTGTGGTGTATGTAAAGCCCATAATTGTATTATTTGTGTAATATAATTTAATTTATGTGTATTTACATATTCATTTTATGATACCTCTTTAATGGTTTTTATGTTTCGTAAGTTACCAAATTGGTAAGGGTTTTTTCACAATCTCTTCATTATCCGAGGTTGTTTATACGTAAGTATCTACTGGGACCTCTTTATCATCCACATCCATGTTTCTTAAAAATGTATTTCAAAACATTATTACTATTTTTCATAATATGGGTTAAAGTCATTTATACCCTTGTTTGACTATTTATAAGAGTTTTATAAAGGAATCTTTTCGTTGTTTTCCAAACAAGGTGCTTTTTAACCTTTTCGACAGAATTAAGGTAAGAATGTTTTTTTAACTTATACGGCAGGTGCGGCTATTTTCCGCCGTTATAAAATCTTTAAAGCATCCCTTACAAGCTTATAATAATATTTGAAATAAAATTTTATATTTTATAAATAGATGACTCTTAAATGATTTCAAAATAAAAATAGATATTACTCTAAAAAGAGTTTTGATTTCATCTATGTCAACATCATTTGATGGATTTTATGCTTATTTGAAGTTGATTTATTATGATACAAAACTTCTATATTGTATTGAAGGTTTTGTGATATGTTTGACTGTGGATGTGCTATTTATATACCATTCATGGTTTATAGATGAAGTATTTATATTTCGTATGCTAGTTTTAATACGAATGTTTATGTTATGTTTAAACCTGTTCATATGAGGAATGCATTGGACTTAATATGTGACGGGTGGAGCTCGCTATAGCTCCGCAATGCATCGGTAGGTCTCATGAGACAAACTACTGTCTTGGCAAAAGGCCTTGGAAAAATCTTATTTGTAGTCTTGGAACGAGGCCTTGTCCATGTGGTTATGATAGTCTGGCATTATGCATTCCATCATTATGAAAGTGGTTAGTGATATTTCATGTGATTATTCGATTAGTAGAATATCCATGTGAATAAGTAAATGGAATTATTTCATTTTATTTCTGCCATATTATGTTGAAGTTCAAGTTTAAAAGGCTTTTGTTTTAGTTATACTTTGCCTTAAGTGTTTATGCTTATCTATGAAAGCTTCCACTGTATTTCTTACCCTTACTGAGATTTTGACCTCACCCCTTTCTATGTTTTATTTTTCCCAAGATTCCATGAAGTGTAATGTGATTGATATGCAGGGATAAGCCAAGGGAATAATGGCGTTCATAAAGATTATTTATGTTGTTTTGTACGTATTAAAGTGAAAATGTAACATTCATGTACGTGATCTATTTTTCCAAGACTACTAAACTGATCAGTCCTTCGAGACTTGATTCCTTGTAATCATTCCAATGTATTAAAATAATGCACTGACTCTGGGTAACTGGGGTCGGGGCATTATAGTTGGTATCAGAGGAACTTTAGTACAAACCTTGGAAGCTAGATTTAGATAAACTCTAATTAGAGCATGTAGAACTAAGATAGACTTTGAGGATTAGTATAGAAGAACTTCCTAGAATTTTGGTATTGTAGAGATTTTGTGAGTTTCCCGAGCAATACATCCCTGTCTGGATACGAGCAGGTAAAGGTGGCTCTGGAACAAATGTACCTAGGGGTAAAACCTGAAAGCACCGCTTTGAGCTAGACTCGAACGGGAACTGGTGCACGAAAACGGGCCTTGCTGCACTCTTGGTTACGACACTCCAGGGGATATGCTTAGGATAATTTACATTTTCTTTATAAACCGATTTGAATTATTATATATATAAGATGAGAGTAAATGACCTTGGTTAATCCTAATGTGTTTCAAATTGAGAATATGGTGACATGTTAATATCTAAATGATTTTATGACTATTGTTACTCACACAATGCTTTCTAGTTTTAGTCAATGGCTGGATTACAAGGAAGTCATAGTGACTTTTAGAATGATGTACAAGGTGGTAATGGTGGTGGAAATGAGCAAAAAAATGGAATGTTGATAGCCGTAAAATATATCGTCTTTATGCCGAATCAATTTTCCAAAAATATGATCAAAAATATATATATTAACCAATTCCCAGACTCAACAAAGAAGAGAAAGGTGATGAATGATAAGAGCTCCAGTAGTGGAGACCATAGAGAAAGGAATCCTCAATTTCCATCATGTAGGAAATGTGGAAGGAGACACCTATTAAAGTGTCTCAATGGGACAAAGAAATGCTTTACGTGCGGGAAGGAAGGACATAAAGTGAATAATTGCCGAAGAAAAATGAAGAGTACTATGGAAGAAGATAAAAATGGTCCCAAGAATCCATTTACAGTCATTTACCGTAGATGTAGGGGACCTGGCCATTACCTGAGTGAATTCCGTATTCTATAGGATATTTTATTGGTCAAAGAAGAAGCTATGTAGAAATAAATGGTTAGAGAAATGTTTAAAAAGTATTAGTACTCCTTGTTTATGGGTTTACTTTGGAATAATTTTCTCTTTTATTTTTAACCCTGCAGTTTTCCATGTGAGAATGTTATTTGAGGAAGAATTATATTTTCTCTTGTGGATATAGTTATAAATAACCATTTGGTTTTATATGATCATTGGGTTTGAGGCAATTATAAGTTATTATAATTTTGGATGAAAATGCAAGGTATGAGATAAGATTTGTGGTTAAATTATGTTAGGGTTATTTTGAGGAATTTATCTCATTTTGGTAATGTTATAAAATATAGTTTTTGAAAAAGGACAACACGCAGACCGTGTGAAAACCCGTCGCATCGGACAAAGCTGTGGGAATCGAACCCACAACCAAAGTGTGATTGGGATTTATTGCCTACCACTGGACTACGTGAAGTCCTTGGTTTGTGTGACTGTTATTTTTAGTTAAATGATTTTATTGATCAATAATAATTTGATTTGGGATCTTATGTCTTATCAAATGAATACCCTTAGTATAGGAAAATGATTTGGTGATTAAGTGATAAATGTTATTTTGGAAGTTGTTCGCGTTGTTTTAAACACTATATGCCCAAGGAAAATATAATAGTACGGGATTTCATTTGAGGAGTAATGGTATATTTTTATCTATGCTTTTATTGTGGATTTATAGTGATTTGGGTTATTTATGGAAATGATTAGGTTAATTACTTTTAAGTAAGTGACTTTAAGAGTAATTAATGTCATTTGGAGATACAATTTAACGTGGAAGACTACATTCTTATAAGTTTTAGGTTTAAATATTAGTTTAGATTATATTGAAGTATTTTAAGTAAAATTGATTATTAAATGGTATTTATTTAACTTTGGGGTATTGATGGTTTAATTTTAGAAATTAAGATTACTGTTTTTTTTCTAATGGAATATCCATTTGGGGGATCCTCAGATATTATACTAACCATTTTTATTTTTGATTAATCTTTAAAGACAAGGTAAATATAAAGTTTATCCTACGTGGATCATGTATTTCTATAGAAGTTTATTCTAGCTCTTCCATTGTGACCAATTCTTCTTGAATACTCATTGTTCAAAAAAAATGAGTTAGTGGTAAAAATTTATTAAAGAATGAAACTCTACTTAAAAAGTAAGTATATCTCTTTATGTTCTTAGTCAATATCATAAATTAATTCCTCGTCCTTATGTAATGTAACTTAAAACAAAAAATTTTGTCCATTTACTTTTCCTACTGGGAGACTAATGACCGTTTGTCCCAACACAAGTTTGTGATTTTCTTATTGTTAACTTTCTCCTAATCATGTTTTCTATCCCTCTCCATAAGAAATTAACACTTAGTTTATCATCCATATCCATGTTTTCCTACATGGAATCCTAGTATGAGTTATCTTGGGTGACCTTTATACATCTCTTCCTTTCTTTTAAAGTGATAGTTTTATTGACTCTTTTTCTGATGTGGGACTTTCCATTATATTCTCAAGCCCAATTTTAAAAAAATTATGAAGATGAAATTTATTTAAGGAGGGTAGAATGTAACACCCCAAGCTTCCATGGTACGTTTCCCTTTAAATAATGCAATGGCGTGCATTGTACGCAACTTCGAGATCCTAACACACCACAACCAATCAAACTAGCCGTTATGAATAGTAATACCTACTTTTTGAAATTTTATCTTTTGAAATGGGCTTCATTTTTGGATTCTTAATATCGAAATTAGATTAGGGTGAAATTTTGGTACTTTTCGGATAACTTTCATACTTTCATGAATAGTGAAAATTACTAAATTTTAATTAAAAACAACTATTTTTATCGAAATAATTAATAGTTATAAATTATTAATTTGATTGGTTTTAAAGTATATTTAGAATATATTTTGACCATTTAATACAATGTTGGTCATTGGATGTAATTTCACATTTAAACCAGACATAAACAAGTGTCAATATTTTGATAGTTATTATCTGTTAAAAACATGCTATTTGTTTTGACGATGGAAATTAATTTTTAAACTAATTAATGCAACTGATATGTTTTGAATTTTGTAAAATAGACATCATTTTTTAATTCATAATATAAAATATAGCTTAGGCCAAATTTTTGGTATTTTTCTGGAAACTTTCATTTTTTGATGAATAGTGAAACCACTAAGTGGTAGTTAAAAAACTGAATTTTTCATAAACCTTAATTTTACCACTTCTGTGAGTGTAATTTCGAAAATCCGAGAGACACAGTTAATATCTGGGAGTTAAATGTGGTTCAATGAGATGAAAACAATTTTTGGTGAATAGTAACTTTTTACTTTTATTTACCACGGTTAAAAGTAAATAGGGTAATTAAAGGTAAAAATAATATTAATATTACCCTAACACATGACCTAATTCTATTGGACAAGTTTATCTCGACCAAAAACAACCTTAGGAGTAAAATATTATCATTTAGGTCCACTTGTATTAGATTAGGACATTTATTATTATTTAATTCAAAAAAGAGTTAAAAGAGTTAAAATCAATGTTTATTTACTAAACCATTTTTAATATAGGGTTATACATAAGATAAATTCTATTGTAAATATTCATTAGAAATATAAAAATATTTCCTACATAATGGTATTTTATTTATAATTTTTAGACATTAAATAATTTAATATATTTATGACACAATGGCGATGCAGTAATTACCTAATTAATGAAAAATTAGAATAATTGATATTATAAATACCCAAATAAATGTAATTTGAGACTTTTTATAAATAACAATAATTTTATAGGTTAATATGACATGTTAGGATTGATTTAATTAACTTTTTTTGAAGTAATCATTCTGTTATGATTTTTTAAAAATCAATTATTGAATAGTGTCAAATTGACATAAAAGAGTTTTTAAAACAAATATTATATTATTAATTGATATTAAATTCCTAAAAATCTAAGGTTCAGAAAAGAGACTTATATCATGATATTTGTACCATTAATGGACCACTTGGGGGTCTCTTGGATGTATATAGTAATTTTATTAACCATATAATATAAAAATACAAAGAGACATTGTAAAAGTGAAACTAATTAACTAAGAGTTAATACTTAATGATAAGGTTAATATAGTAACCCAAACCTGTATAAATTCTATTGGTTGAGTGGTTTTCGGCCCATTACCACCTTAAACTTTAAATAATTTACTTTGTAGCCATTAGAAACCGAATATGAATTTATTATAAAATAATAGTTCTAGCTTTTCCAAAGGTGCCCCTCACCCCTCTTATAAAAGGGCACTCTCGCTTCTCATTAACTCACACCATAAAAGCCTTTTGGTTCGGCCAACCTCTGACCAAATACTCTCTCAACTTCCCTAAAATCACCCTAGAGGCCTTCCTTTTGTCATAAATCCATCCTAAGGAGCCCTTTTGATCAAATCAAAAGGAAGAACCCGAAGAAGAGGTAATGATTTCACCACCCCTTTTCAAGTTCCTTTCTTCTTCCACTTCTTCCTTCTTTGTTATTACCATTATAAAATAATAACTCTAGTATATTATATATACTTTGATTTTATTATAAACATTTTACAACCATATTTTAGTATTCTATCTATCCTTTGAATAATATGTCACCATACGTGCGTACGTACAGCTTACCGTCCCCACGTCGTGGTGTAATTGTTATTCAATAAATTATTATTTGGATGGGTATAATAATGATGTGTAATTCATGTAAATAATAAATATAACGTGATAATGATTCTGTATATATGATATACCATCCAATTATATATTATTTTAATATCAAAATAATGATATTTTCGCTCGTGCGTACGTACGGATTACCGTCTCCACGACGCGATGAGATTCATTTCCAAGTTCACCATTCATCGACGATTATAAAAATATATATTACTAATAAGTATGTAATATATGACATAATAATGATACTGGAGAAATATATATTTATATATATAAGGATTTATTTACTTACATGTATCTTATTCACTTACTTCCGTTCAATACTATATGAAAACAGAAACAGCGTTTATGCGTACGTACGGACTACCGTCTCCATAAACGGTGTTTTCCATTTCATATATATGTCTATTACACATATTTATATTCTAAATATATATGATATATTTATCATGTTTTATATTCTGGATGTATTTAAATCATGATCTAAGGGATACAACCAAGAGTAACAAGTTAAAACACGTACGATAAAGTGATTATTACCCGAAATGTTAACTTAACATGGAAATTATTATTAAATGGGTAATATAAAGTCATAAATGAATCATGTATGATATCATAAATATTAATATGGTTCTGGTATAATTTAATAACATACTACGATCTTCGTACATGAGGTTAAACGTACCCTCGACTAAAGGAAAGTGCAAGGTAAGGGGTCTTCATCTCACTCCTTATTCCCGTGAGATTCATGCCATATTAACACTATTACATTTTGTGTGGAGTATTTACTGACCATAATTGTATTCTTTGTGTAATACACTTTAATTTATGTTTATTTACATATTGATTTTATGATACCTCTTTCATGGGTTGTATGTTTCGTAAGTTACAAAATTGGTAAGGGTTATTTCGCAATCTCTTCATTATCCGAGGTTGTTTATACGTAAGTATCTACTGGGACCTATTTATCATCCACATCCATGTTTCTTAAAAATGTATTTCAAAATATTATTACTATTTCACAGAATATGGGTTAAAGTCATTTATACCCTTGTTTGACTTTTTATAAGAGGTTTATAAAGGAATCTTTCCGTCATTTTCCAAACAAGGTACTTTTTAACCTTTTCGACAGAATTAAGGTAAGAATGTTTTTTTAACATATACGGCGGGTGCGGCTATTTTCCGCCGTAATAAAATATTCAAATCTTCCCTTACAAGCTTATAAGAATATTTCAATGAAAATGTTATATTTTATAAATATATGACTCTTAAATTATTTCAAAATAAAAAGAGATATTACTCTAAAAAGAGTTTTGATTTCATCTATGTCAACATCCTTTGATGGATTTTACGCTTATTTGAAGTTGATTTATTATGATACAAAACTTCTATATTGTATTGAAGGTTTTGTGATATGTTTGACTGTGGATGTGCTATTTTTATACCATTCATGGTTTATGGATGTATTATTTACATTTCGTATGCTAGTTTTAATACGAATGTTTATATTATGTTTAAACCTGTCCATATGAGGAATGCATTGGACTTAATATATGACGGGTGGAGCCCGCTATAGCTCCTCGATGCATCGGTAGGTCTCATGAGACAAACTACTGTCTTGGCACAAGGCCTTGGAAAAATCTTATTTGTAGTCTTGGCACGGGGCCTTGGCTATGTGGTTATGATAGTCTGGCATTATGAATTCCATCATTATGAAAGTGGTTAGTGATATTGCATGTGATTATTCGATTAGTAGAATATCCATGTGAATAAGTAAATGGAATTATTTCATTTTATTTCTGCCATATTATGCTGAAGTTCAAGTTTAAAAGGCTTTTGTTTTAGTTTTATACATTTCCTTAAATGTTTATGCTTATTTTTGAAAGTTTCCGCTGTATTGCTTACCCTTACTGAGCATTTGAGATCACCCCTTTCTATGTTTTATTTTTCCCAGGATTCCAAGAAGTTTAATGTGATTGATATGCAGGGTTAAGCCAAGGGAATAATGGAGTTCATAAAGATTATTTATGTTGTTTTGTACGTCTTAAAGTAGAAATGTAACATTCATGTATGTGATCTATTTTTCCAAGACTTCTAAATTGATCGGTCTTTCGAGACTTGATTCCTTGTAATCATTCCAATGTATTAAAATAATTCACCGACTCTGGGTAACTGGGGTCAGGGCGTTACATCCTCGGAGGTATGATGCAACCCAACATCAGTAGATAAAAGGAGAACATTAGATTAACACTCAAACTAATTATAAATATAAAATATTCTCCATATAAGGGATAAACAAGACATGGATTTCAACCTATCCAAATATATGTAGGTAATAGACTAGAACTAATCCAAAAAAATCTTTCCCTAACCACCCCTATAAACATAGGGTTCATTGCGGTGAGAGATGACCATGCACTCAATCACAACTACCTCCTAAGTCTCGACCGTATTTCAAAAAAATCAGACTGACTTCAAGAAAAAGGAAGATCAACAGCCTCCTCTAATACCAATTTGTCACAAAACAGCCTGGGTACTCTAGTAACTCGATAACTGAGTTGACCTTGACATGACCTGAAGGGCGTTCCAGATCCCCACAGGCTGACGATTATCACATTTAATCATATAAAATACAAGTGGGAATTATTTTTCCCCAAGAATGCGGAAGTGAATGATAAAAGACAATATGCATATCAAATGAAAAAAATTAATTAGGAGGAAGAGTACCAGAACACAAAGTGGCATAAAATCCAATGTACTACAAACTAAAGTACTTAAGAGGAAAACATCCCAATGGTCCCTAAGGACACAACTCCCCACACACAAAGCTCAATAGTTAGATCCACCTCCAAGAGATCCTTTCTCATTGCTCGAGCCTGGATAAAGAAAGTTTACAAACTCTCAAAGGAAAAATTAGGGTGTGAGTCTAATCCCATTATGATACAACCAAGGTTTCCATAATAGATTCCAAATATATATTATACAAACAAAATCATTCAATTTTCAAAATAAACAGATTTGAAAATTCAAAAGGATATTTAAACATAACATGATAAACAGTTTCGATATGATGGAAAATTCATTTAAAGCACAAGATTTACATTATAAGAGATGGAATATTTCTAAAAAATTGATTAATAAATCATTTTTATAAAATATTATATATAAATTCAGCAGGCATGTAAATGAGTTCTAACAAAAATTGGAATACATATATATCTAAAATATAAATAAACAAGCGAGCAACATGGTTATCTTTCAAAAGGTATGATATTATTAACCAGCTATAGGATTCCTCACTCTCTATGTGAACTCAAAAAAATGTGTATACACATTTCCCTAGGACATTGGCCAAAGGAGACTCATCAACAACTTGCTGGGGATGTGACCCACTGCAATTATGTTTTAGAACGTTGTCGTAGCGCAGAGTGTATCCAAATAATTTACTCACTAACTAAGGCTTGCATACACTCTTACGTGATGGGAAAACTATTCTAAGGCTGCTTAAAATATGATCAATACCATTCCATCATTTCAAGAAATCTAATTTCTTTCCATTTAAAACCAAAATTGATTTTATTCAAAAACGTTCCATTTTTTCACAAGATAAAACCCTGAGGTTTCAATCAAATAACTTAAGCCATTTTCATGAGTTTGAAATCTAGTCAAAACTAATTCCATCATTTTTTATATTAATTTCCAAAATTAAATTAAATAATTTAATTGAAAACATTTCCATCAAATCCATAATTTAAATTCAACTATTTAAATCACCCAATTTCCATAAACCCACCCCAATTCAATGGAATTGGGGGTTTTCCAAATTTTCGAGGCAAAACCATTTAAAATCATCCAATTCATTGGAATTGGGTTTTCATCAAAGAAATTTAAATCATGATTAAGAAATTTAATTTAAATCGGCAATTGAGATAAATCAAGCAATTCGAGGGTAATCAATTTGACAAATCTGGATGGAACCACCTACCTCTTTTTTAAAGAATGACACTTGCAACGGTAGCCATCAATGAGAACGAAGGTGTAGAAGACCTAGAAACTATTCTTAGTAACATGATCTAACACCACATGACATGGATCCATCAATACAATGATTATCCATTGAAAATACAAGAGGATAGAAAGAGATAAACATGGATAATGAGGGGGAACATTTGCCTGCGAATCACTCTACAAGACGAATGCAGATCTCAAGTCATTTGGTTCGATCCAGAAGGAGTTGAGTCTCTCAAAAACACACCAGGACTTATTTATGTCAAGAGACATGTATTATGGAATGAAATGGACTAAGGGAAATAGCCAAATCCCTGGCATTAAGCTGGGCATGGGCCGAGTCATGATGTGTACCTTGGGGTCACAACGTGTATGCCACGATGGATAAATATGTTGAAAAACCCATCTCCATGGGTTAAAAAATTTGATATTTATCACTTAAAGGACATGTACATCTGGAACACGGTGTGTACCAACTCACGACATGACCTCTCCATTCATGACATGAAACCAGCTCCATGTACACAATGTGTACTTCAGGTACATGGCGTATACTTCAGGGACACAACGTGTAGTTCAGGTAAACCACATGTGCCTATCCTGAAACTTACAATAAACCACAAAAAAATTAAGGGATTTTGACCAAACGGGGACTTAGAAAAAGTGGAAAATTACATGTTCAAGGTAATATAATATTATATGCCACATCGGTGTAATAATAGAAATAAACATACATTGAAAGAAACACTATAATAAATGAACTAGAGAAGCATGAGTATCCATATATAATAAAAATTTATAAGAATATCCAATATCAGATACAAAATGATGTCATATTTGTATTCTATAGAAAATAGAAATACATGCGAGAAAAGAAACAAACATATAAGACATACTTGAAATAATTTATGAAAAAGACCAAAATCTATCTCAAATATCTTGATGAGAAATGGATTTTTACTCTTGTCTCATACTCTATCCTAGTGGTAGAAAATAAAACATCCAAATATGGACGGTTCCATGTATCCCTAATTGAATCCATAATGTTTTTTGGGTACTATTGGCAGCCCAAATAGGGTGTTAGATATACTCAGTAGGGCCCCACCAACAATTTCTAGAACTATCATGTATGTGCATTTAAAATGAGCATTGATTAAGTAATAATAAAATTATAATGATAAATAAATCACATTGGTTTGGGTTTCCCATGGGACACCTGACCAATACTACATGTTTCAACCTAAGTCAGAATGTCTCTGAACTGATTTCAACCTATATATAAATTTAAAATAATATAAATAAGTTTGTATGTATATATATATCATATAAATATGAAAATATATGTGTGTATATATAGAAATGAAAATACTTACGAGGACCTGGGTTGTACATCCAAGGCACCGGTGCAAACCCATAAGTGGTTGTGTAATTCTCATGGAATTTAAACTTAGGAGGACAATATAACTAGGAAAACATATAACCATGGACTATAATGACTCAAATTTTGTTCTATGAGTTGGAAGATGCATTGTTTCATTTAACTATAGAGTCATTCTAAGCTCGTCCAAGGCGTTCCATTGGAAGAAACCCAGATATCACTCTTCAAGTGAAATAATAACTCATCACCATGTGAGTGCATCCAAAGAATCCTGTAAGAACCCAAGTATCACTCAAAATATAGAATAAGGATATAAACCTTTGAGCCCATACATGGTATACCACAAAGGGAACTAGGTATCGCATGTGGCGTGGAATAGTAACATTGTCTACCAAGCCCGTCCAAGGTAATCCACTCGGGAACAAAGTATCGCTCATGGGTAGCATGAAGGCATCCACCTTGTGATCTCATCCAAGGTTTTATATGAATAACTCATGTATCACTCTCGGCATGCTATAAATCAATTATGAACATCTAGTTAAAATGATTGATGAGACCATCCAAAGCATTCCAAATTCATGACATGTACAATGGTCACGGTTAATGTTAGTCCATGCCATTTAACAATTCACTTAATTCAAATTGTGCATTTCATTTCATAAGGATAAATAAATCTATAAAATGTAAAATACAAGGCCTATACAAAAGGATTACTATTTTACTCTATTTTGGTTCAAATTACATCTCATTTTTAGGGGTAATTTAATATACCATAATTATTATTCTAAAATCATTCATGGAATAAAGCTCATAGGCCTTTAAGGAAAGCACACCCTAAGGGGTGGCTCATGTTTTGGTGGACACCATCAGATGTTAAATCTAGGTTTATAAAACTACCATAAACATGGAAATATGTGTTAAATTAAATAAATTACATTTTTTGAGGCCTCACCAGAAAGTTCCAACTCACAGAAACATCATTCATCATATAAAACATCAAGACTTTAGAGGGAAATAACTAGACCACCTACCATAGCTTGGTATATAATTCCTCATTCGGTATCCGCTTCAAATTTGATCTCAAGTGGAAGAAATCAGATAAAAAGATAAAATCAATAAAAATAAGGTATATTGGCTTATATGAAGATCACATAATTAATATAGAGATACACCAACAAAGGAAGCTAATGAATTCAAGAACATAAAAATGGATAGCCAACAAGATGGAAGATGGTCTGATCAGAGTCTGGATGATGGAGAGGCCTCAAATCATAGGTGGAAGGAATAAGAAACTTCTACACGGTCAGCCTTTTGTGAAAAAGAAAAGTAATAAAAAAATTTAGGTTAAAAGAGGGGTTCTACCCTTTTTAATGGGTATGAAATATTCATGATGTGAATACAATTTTCATCATGAATAACTCAAGTTTTTTCAACCTTCATAAAAAAGAAATTCACATCCTGAATGGGGTATGGCTAGACCAATTCACATCGTGAAGTGCATTCACATCTTGAATTGGTTCTATATCCAGACTTCAAACCAACTTCTACCTACCATCCAAAAAGTAAACCACTATATTTAAGGATCATTTATCAGGGTCTAATCTGAAAAAAACTACTCATTAAGTGTTTAACTGAATTTAAAAGAATCTATATCTCTTTGAAAAAGTCGATGATGACTGAAAAATGTATAACACTGTCTACACTAACAGGAGATAAATTTTTTAAAAATTAAATTATATGGACATGAATTTTGGAAAACCTTTTTTGAAAAACCATAAAAAACAATTGGGAAAAGAGATTAGTTTTTTAATTATCATGATGGAATTGTTTGTACATAATAAATTTTCTTGATATTATACATGTTGAAAAAAAAATGTATGTTATAGTGTTATTAGAATGTTACTAAATGAAACCAGCAAAAAAATATAGAATTAAGGCTAGGTTGGATATGATTGACATGGGAATACAGGAAGAGTTCATGCTAGTGAAGAGTGAAAAACAAACATTTCTTCCTCTATCCGCTTATACTCTTTCAAAGAAAAATATATTTAAGCTTTTTACTTCTTAAATGATGTATAGGATATAGAGGGGTATTCATCAAATATCAAGAATATTGTTTCAATAACTGATTTAATGTTAAAGGGTCTGAAATCACATTATTTTCATATTTTGATACAAGATCTAATGTATATAGCTTTAGTTTTAAATTTTCCCAAGAATGCACTCTATACATTAACCAAGATCTGTTTCTTTTTCAAAACTAAATGTAAAAAATTATAAACCCGACGAAATTTCCAATTATGGAAAAGGAAATTGACAACCTATTATGTGAAATTAGATATTTTCAACCCTCTGGAATTCTTTTATTTGATGGTTCATTTTATGGTTCACTTGGTAAGATAGATTCAACTATATGTCATGTATATTATAGATGGATGTACACCTTAGAACGGTATATAAGTATTTTTAAAGGGAATGTCAAAAATTGGATTTGGATAAATGGTTGTATTGTGGAATGATATATTGTGGAGGAAGCCATTTAATTCTGAAATAAATACCTATCTAATGTGGAAAGCATTGGTCTATTGAAATCTAGTCACTCTTGACATCTTTTGGATAAAAGAATTTCTATAGTAGATGTTGTAAAAATTACTATTACAGAGTGGGAGTATGCCCACCTTTACATTTTTCATAATAGTTTAGAGGTTGGTCCAAATGATGAAACCCAAAAAGAAATTCTTAGTCATTTGAATCCATCAAGGTTTGAAATATGGATTTCTAGAACAAATAATCGATAATTTATAGGATTATTTCTTAACCATATTTTTAAATAGTCAACTGAATGTATGGATTCAATTTTAGATAGAATTTTATTGCAAGCTAGAGGATCAAGTGTTCATGTATTATCTTATAATGGTCATGTAATTAATGTTTATAGAATCTATATTAATGAACATGATGAACAAAGTACCATTAAAAATAGTGGTATTACAGATGTGGATGAAGTGATTCATGTATCTAGTACCAAGGATATAAATCCAATTTATGTGAATTTTTCATAATTTTTCATCATCAAACAAATACAAGAGTTAGATTATACAAAATTCCAAGGGTTAATGTTTCAATGAAAGTGGGTTGAAAATGGGAGTGCAGTTAAAATAGATGAATTGAGTTTTTTGAAAGTGGATTTCAGTAATGAAGATTACAAAGACAAACTCTTTATAATAGAATCATATGAAGTAAAAATATTTTATGTTCAAGATCCTTCAAACAAAAAGTGGTCAATTATTCTAGTATCGACCTACCCCATTGAAAGGAAAAATGTCAATTCAAATAAAGATAACAAATTCATTGGTACATCACAATAGTTTCACAGCTATCCCAATATATAAGGGGTGTGGTATTTCATAAGAGATCACAATAAATTGATTTGGATACTCGATAGAGGGGATAAATCCCTTCATCATTCAAGAAAAAGAGAGTTCAATAATAATGATTTTTTTTGTAAAATAAATTGTGTTTACTTATATTACTATTGGTTAACTACAACATTTATTTAATCTAAATTAAAATTTCCACCACTTCTATAGATAATGACTTTTGCACATGGGGATTTCCCAAATCCCAGGGAACAACTTTTGTCTCAACATGTCGGTGCTCCCAATGAAAAGGAAAAAGAAAGTTATTCACATTTTTATTCTAACAATCATTAGTGAGAACATATTAACAATGTTCAAGCTATGTAAATGGTAAACGATGAACAACCTGTATTCAAAAAAATAAGAACATTGTAGCATGATAGTGTTTGAAAATATTATATAGGAGAGAAACAAAGGCATAAAATTAGATGTTGGATGGAATGAACACGACCATCCTTTTAACCCCAGAAAGTCCATGTTTAATAGTTACACTAGGATAACAATTGGAATGTGTGTGTCAATTGATGTAGATTCATGGAACAATGATGTACCCATTATTAAGACACTAATTTTTTAAGATATTAGGGTAACATTATGTTATAATTTATTTATTTATGAAAACAAAATAATGAAACAGTGATTTATTGTTATTATCCATTATAGAGTGCACTTATAGTAGATAACTCCCGAATGAAATTTTTATTAATGCTCACTAGAAATGCACATAGAGGATTTCAGAAAATTCTTACAAAGTTTCATCTCAAAGTTTTTGATGTAAAAATGAACATGAACCTACTACAAGTGTATGCACCCCTGATAAGCCAACAACCATGGAATGTGTTTCTTTATCATTGCGAGGAGACATATTTTTAGGTACATTTTGATTGGTCATACATTTCTTCACAATATGTGAATTAATCAATTTTTTTTAGAAATATTAATTTAAGAAATAGTAAATGTGTGCTGAAAATATGTAATGTGAAGAAAACCCAACATACCCCTACCATAAAGCAAGTATGGGGCATGATTTACTTGAAAAAATGATTTATTTTAAAAATACCATAACACTGTTATGAGACATGAAACAACAACATAATTATGTACCTTTATTTATATACAGATTGATTAATTGATATTCAAATCCACTTCCATCCCACATCATGTGCTATGGAATGAGGCAAGTGTAAATAAATATGAGATACCAATAGATGAAAACAAAAAATAATTGTGTGATGAATGAGTAAGTATGACATAATAAATATCTATTTTTCTTAAAATTGGTATTACATAATAATAAATACTTATTTCCTTATATTTTTATCTGACATAGCCACAAGAATCATCATCAGTTGTACCCGATAAATAGCTACTATTAGTAGACATGAAGTGGCCAAAATAGTGTGGTCGCATCCAAGGTGTGGGTTTTGGGGTGTCACCCCCAAACATATTTTGAGAAAAGAAATGAATAGAGGATAAATATATGAAATTGGAAGAGTTTTAGGGACAATTAACTACTCTAGAATAAAAACATAATTAGTATCTAGATTTTTTATAAAATTTTATGTGAAGTAATCAATGATAAGAAACAACATAAGAAAACTACTACATGAAGATCCTCCCCACCCCAACAGCCTTGAGGTAAGATATTCCCCTCAAAGTTTTCTCTTATAAGTTGTAATTAATATATTTATAATTGATTCTATGAAATTTGAATTAGATACACAGTGATACCTTTCTTGTACTGATATTCTACAAGTTGAAAATGAATGTGATTTATATTTATCAACACCCACCCATCACCTCATTATGAGGGGTACCATGTACACTATCCAAGGAGATATTATACATAATAAAAAAATTAAAATAAGTAATATGAGAGTGTGGATTCATGTAGCTTATGATCTGAGCACCAAGCTACCTATTCCACTTGATGATGTAGATATTCATATGACTGAGAAAGCTATTTGAAATTTCAAAGAAGAAATGTTAAATCATGTAAAAATGCATGTAAATATGAGGTATTCATTTCCAATTTAATTTTGATGCCAAGAATTTAATAATTAATGAAAAAATTATTGATTCGATGAATTTTATCAAACAAATACAAAGTAAGGGGTTAAATGGATGGTTGAATCAAAATGATCTAAAGGATCAACCAACCAATTGAAATGGTCCTTATATTGTACCATTACCACACCCGTTCAACTTCTGCATTTACTAACATTAATAGATCATGTGGATACAATGTTTGTAATTGGTGATACAAACATAATTTATTTTGAAGCAGAGATGTATGAAGAGGTAATTACAGACTATATTGGTCTTGAGAATGTAAATAAAATCATCAAGCATGAATGATGAGGATTCATAGTTATAAAGTTAAACATGAGGTATTTTATATGATTTGTTTGTCAAATAGATGATCTACTGTGTTAGTTAGGACTAAATACGATTCATATTTTTTTAGGTGTATATACCAATACTATTTGAATTGAAAACCCTATGAATATAAATTTGGACTCATTAGTCAGCACATCACTACTACACAAATATTCTCAATGGAACCAATAGAAATTGAAGTAATAGTGGAAAAACTGACCACAATTTTTGAAATCAAACTTATAAATGACATAATATTCTTAACACCCATGATATAGGGATAAAACTCCACAATTTAGTCATATGAAATATATTTTCATTCATTTCATTACTTATTCCATTCTGTATTTTAGGTAGCATTGGTTACTCATTACAGTCAATTTAGATACTCCAAAGATTTATTTTCTAGATTCAATGCATGGATACCCAATAAACCGATCACACGTGATGATGTTTATCAATTTCTAATACACTAGATATGATATTTTACAAATAAAATTTTTGATATACATTTTATATTATGTTTTAATGAAAACTATATTATGATAGCATGGTGTTTAAATATCATCAAAATCATAGTATGAGAACATTCCATGAGTACAAAGAGCCTATAAAATTCTACAAATTGATAATTATTATAGTATATATAATAACATTATACTATCAAAACATATATCAAAACATTTTTATTATTTTTCTCAATGTTTCGGTAGTTCCAATAATAAACTAATGGTAAATATTGTGGTTAATTTTTTTTCAAATTTATGAAAGATATCGTATTCCATCAACAAACTAGCATCCTCGAAGATGTATTTTAGAGGATAATTAAAATTTCATTTAAAATATTTAATAGACATTTATTTATTTATATTTTTTTAGTACTACTGGGACTCTCAAAAGTACTCATATTCAAAAGAGAAAATATATTTTTTTAGAAATGAATAAGCAGAATACATGGTGTCATATTGTATACAGACATCATGAAGAGGTTACTTAAAACTACTTTTATTTAATTTACATAGAGGTCATGAAGAGTATTTATATACTCATGATGCACTCATGTACTATGATTATACACTAAACAATGATGATGAACTCATGATGATGAACTTTTATTTTTATTCTATGAGGCATTCAATATTCTGGGGTATCAAACAATAATAATGTTATATAACCCTGAATATTGAATGCATCAAAGAATTAAAAGACATGGTGTGATGTGTATGAATCAAACATAACTTGATCTGATACACGGTATGACTAGTATAAATTGAATATTACGCTATTAGTTTAAAATTTAAATTTTAGTTCAAAACACACATTATATACTCAATATCAAGAAAACACATTCAGATTTTTTTGTTACTTTAAGAAAGTGGCTCATAAGTCATTTATGACATGTAGGAATCAGTTGTATCATAATCTAATATACAGTGTACCCAGGATGATAGAGCTAGTAACATGTTTCAAGTAACTCTTTCAAATATAGGAATCATCAACATCTTAATCCAGTAAATATATCTTACTCGTAAATACACATTTTTCTCAATCAGCGACACCTCAATATAATACTCATTTTCCTCAGTATGACTTTAATTGAAATTTTTTATTTTATAATTTACATTTTAGTTCAAAACATGCATCACACACACAAAATTGGGAAAACACATTTATATTATTTTGATATTTTAGGAAAAATATTCATAATTCATTTGGGACATGTATGAAACAACCGCACATCAATCTGATACACGGTGTGTCCGATATGACTCAAAGTGTGTGCTTCCAGTTTAAAATTTTCATTTATTTCAAAACACACAACACATAATCAAACATAAGAAAAAAAATTTGGACTATGTTCATACTTTAGGACAATTATCCATAAATCAATTTTTTGTGTACGAATAATCAGCACAACAATCCCATATACGGTGTTCCCAGTATGAATCAAAAGTGTTTGATACTATTTTAAAATTCAAAATTTAGTTCAAAACGCACGTCGCTCACTAAAAACCAAAAAACATGCTAGGGTATTCTTTATACTTTAGGAAAATGTTTCAGAATTCATTTCTGATGTGTTACAATTAGTCTCATGTCAAACAGACACATGATGTGACTGATATGACACAAAGTGTGTGTTTGTAGATTAAATTGACATTTTAGTAAAAAAGTCATGTGACATACTCCAATCCAAGAAAACATGTTTGGATTTTCTTTACACTTTATTAAATAATCCTTAATTTATTTGTCATGTGTAGGAATCTTTCAAAAATCAATTTGATGCATGGTATGACCAATATGACTCAATGTGTGTCTTTTTATTTAAAATTGACATTTAGTTCAAAACACAATCCACGTATTGAAAACTGAGTAAATTTATTTTTACTATTTTTATTATTGAGTACAATGATCTGTAATTCATTTTTTATGCCTAGGAATCAATCAAACCTCAAAATAATACCTGGTATGCCTGGTAAGACTTAAGTGTCCATTATCATTTTAAAATTGACAATTTTGTTAAAAACGTGTGCCACTCACTTAAACCCAAGATAAATTGATTGTATTTTCTTGATACAATATAAAAAAATTCATAATTAGTTTTTGATATATATGAATCATCCTCAAGTCAAACTAACGCATGATGTGACTGGCATGCCTCAAAGTGTGGGTTTTGAGTTTAAATTGGCAATTTAGTAATAAAGACACCTGAAAAAAATTCAAAAATGAGAAAACACATTTTGATTTCTTTGATACATTATTAAAATGATCCATAAGTCATTTTTGATGTGTAGTAATTAGCCACACATCAATCTGATTCATGGTGTGACTAGTATTACTCCAAGTATGTGTTTTTATTTAAAATTGAAAATTAAGTTCAGAACACACGTCACATACTCAAAAACAAGAAAACACATTTTATTTGTTTTGATAGATTATTTCAATGATCCATACATCATTTCTTGACATGTATGAATCATTTTCACCTCAATCTGATACACTCTGTGCCGGATTTGACTCAAATCTTTTGTTATCAGTTTGAAATTGATAATTTAGTTCAATATGTGTGTCACTCACTGAAAACTAAGAAAATGTGATTGGATTGACTTAATAAATTATGAAAAACGATTCATAAGTCATTTTTGATGTGTATGAATTAGTACCATGTAAAACTGACACATGATGTGACCAGTATAACTCAAAGTGCATGTTTTTAGTTTAAATTGACATTTTAGTAAAAAAAAAGAAACACCACATACTCAAAAACAATTAAACACATTCAGGGTGTTTTAATACATTATGAAAATTTTCTTAAGTCATTTTTTATATGTAGGAACCATCTACATGCCAATTTGATGCATGGTGTGACCAATATGAATCCAAGTGTGTCTTTTCTTAAAAATTTACATTTTTGTTCAAAATCAAATGTCACATACCCAAAACTGAACAAAACAATTCAGATTTGTTTTTTAAAATTTAGGTAAATATTCCATAAGTCATTTTTGATTTATAGGAATCAACCTTGCCTCAGTCTGATACATGGTGTGCCTTGTTCAATTCAAAGTGTCCGTTATTAGTTTAAATTTGAAAATTTAGTTAAAATCATGTATCACTCACTGAAAACTAAGAAAACACACTCAAGTTGCACTGATACTTTATTAAATGTTTCGTAAGTCATTTTTGATGTGTAGGAATTAGCCTCACATTAACCTAAAACATGATGTGACTAGTATGATTCAAATTGTGTGCTTTCATTTTAAATTGACATTTTAGTAAAAATGACATGTGACATACTCAAAACCAAGAAAACACATTCATATTATCTTGATACTTTAGGAAAATGATCCTTATGTAATTTTTGACATGTAAGAATCATCCAAAAATCAATCTAATGCATGGTGTGACCGATATGACTCCAAGTGTATAGTTTTATTTTAAATTTACATTTTAATTCAAAACACACGTCACATACTCAAAACTAAAAAAAATGATTTCATATTGTTTTTATACTTTTTAAAAATGAAACATAAGTCATTTCTGATGTGTAGGAATCATCCACACCTCAATCTGATACATAGTGTGCCCTGTATGAGATAAATTGTTTGTTATTAGTTTAAAATTGATAATTTAGTTTAAAACATGTGTCACCCATTAAAACCTGAGAAAATGAAATCAAATTTTCTTGATACTTTAGAAAAATGATTCATTAGTAATTTTTCTGGTGTATGAATCATTCTTAAATAAAACTGACCCATGATATGATCGGTATGACTAAAAGTGTGTGTTTTTAGTTTAAATTGACATTTCAGTAAAAAGAAAAGGTAACATACTCGAAAATAATCAAATTAATTTAGATTGTATTGATACTTTAATAAATGATCCTTAATTCATTTTTTATGTGTATGAATCTATCACACATCAATCTGACACACGATATGACCTATATGACTTCAAATGTGTCTTTTTATTTAAAATTATTAGTTTAGTTCAAAACAAACGTCACATGAATAAAATCAATAAAATAAATTTGTATTATTTTGATACTTTAGGATAATGATTCATAAGTCATTTATGATGTGTATAAATCATCCACACCTTAATCTCATACACAATATTCCCAGTATGAATCAAAGTGTCTGTAATTAGTTTAAAATTTAAAATTTAGTTCAAAAAGCATGTCACTCAATAAAAACTGAGAAAAAGTGCACATATTGTCTTAATACTTTATTATAATGATTCATGAGTAATTGTAGACGTGTAAGAATTACCCTAACATGAAACAAACATGTGATGTGGCCATTATGACACAAAGTGTGTGTTTGTTTAATGTAAATTGACATTTTAATAAAAAAGACATGTGCATACTCAAAACTAAGAAAACACATTTGGATTGTCTTGATACTTTAGGGGAATGATCCTTAACTCATTTGGGACTTGATGTAATTATCCTCACGTCAATCCAATATATAGTGTAACCGGTTTGACTCTAAGTGTTTCATTTTATTTAAAATTATGATTGTACAAATTCATTGTTTCATATTTTTGTTTAATTTTTTTCTTTGTATTATTACTAACAAAACAACTATTTTCTTATACACGTGTATTCCTTTTGTTGAGTTGGCGTCGTTTTTTGGGAAACTGATACCATAATCAGGACTTTTTGAGAGGGGGTCGAGTGCCAAAGGCAATGAAACCATTGATATTTTTGAAGGGTTCTAAGAGTTCTTGGTAATTAAATTGTACAAAAAAATGTTTGAAATGTTCATAATATAGTTTTTTTTCTTGTATTTTTGATGTAATTTTTATTTCAATTAAATTTTGAGTTTTCTATATAAAGGTGTATTTTCTGTTGTAGTGTGCAGTAATTTTAATAACAAAAAACATCCATACAACCTTTATCAGTACTTTTCTAGTGCTGATAATCATGGCGCAATTTTAATGGATCTTAGATCAATATCTCTTTTTAGCACTAATAAATGATTTTTTATCCCCTTTTAATAGAAACTTATGCAGTAGTGATAAAAGGAAAATGATAAAAATGTTACTCTCAAATAGAGACAAAATAAACTCATAAATATTTTATAATTGATTATTCAATATTCGATGTTTCAAGTGATACAATGATAATAATTATTCATCCAATTTTAAATATTCTAATCTCCCAAAGACAAGACCAAAATCTATTAAAATCAAAAAGTCAAAATTATTAATTCACAAATGTCAACTATTAAGACTCATACAACATTATTCCAATTGGACTTTACGGATGTATAACACTTAGTTTTAGAATATAGGTCTTCACTTTGACGTTGGATTATATGATACTTAATATTGTCTCATTCAATGACTTTGAATACTTTTCAAGTCAATTATTAATAATAAATTTTTTATAACCAACTACAGGCGATAATTATATGTTTAAAAATGGTTGTAATGAGCCCCCTTCACTTACATCATATAATAAATATTAAAAAAAACATAAGTTTAAAATGAATTCATATTATACTTGTATTTGTATCTATAAATTAAGAACAAAAAAAACAATAGTTAAAATATTTATGTATTAATAATAAAAATATTCCATATTTTATTTTTGCAGATTGTTATAAAATTTTTATTTTTTTATAAAAGAAACCATATTTACAAAATTTTAAAAAAATTTCTAAATTCATAATATAATGAATTTGAATAAAAATTTCAAACACATTTCATTTCATGATGATATATTTTTCAGGTCGTTGGGTTTTTGAATCATATCGAATTACTTGATGTACTTTTATAGTCAAATAGTGAATGAACTATGTTTTCCCTGATAAAGAAACATTTGTTTCCAAATAAAATTGTTAATTTTTCAATTTATTTATTTTTCATCCATTAGTTATATGTATATTATACCACACATCATATTTTTATGCAATTTATACATTCTTAGAAAAACCCCAACAAAATTTTCAATACCATCATTAATTCTTGGACAGATCTTTCAAAAGAACTCTATTCAACATTTTCAAGAAAATAGATTCGTGTCATCACCTAAAAATTCACTAAAGTTCATGCCCATGTATATGATCTTGATGTAATCCAAAAAAAAAATTTGATGAAGCTTTTAGACTGGGGGTTCCCTCACCAAAAGTGTCATGGTAGGAAAAAGTAGGTTTTTCCCAAATCCTTGTTAAAGGCATGGCCATTCTAGGGTAATTTATATAGGGTTTACAAATTACCAAAAATAAGGATAAAAAAATAAAAAATATACAAATTTAATTTAAAAATTGATCAAAATATTTAATTTGATATTATAAAATAGGAGGATCCATATTTGGATATAATTTAAACCACATGAAAAGGTTTTTGATGATTAATTTAATCATGATTCAAATAATGATAAGTTTATGATATTTATATTGTAAAAAATGTTTACATAATATTTAATTTTAAAATTATGAATTGATTATAAAAGTGTTGGAGTGTCCATAATGTATTAACTAATTTATAAAATGTTTCTAACTAACCATTATTTATGAATTATTCATAAATTATTGTCTTGTGTTTAAATATTTAAAATGTGAATTTATTTAAAATGTTACTCCCAAATTTATCTATTGTTATAAATCGTCAATATTATGAATATGTTTATACTATACTTTAGGAAATTAAAATAATTTTTAAGATATTTTTAAGTCATGCATTACATGGTAAGAACATCAACATAATATTTAGTTTTCATCTCTCGTGAACATGGTTTTTTATTTGGATTATTAGATTGGATTTAGTTGTTAATCATAGTTTTTCATGTTAGGTTTTGGAATTATTATTAATTAAATTATGTATTTAATAAAGACACATCAAGGAGAGGTACATGAGGTTAGACTTCCCACTGAACTGGATGTTATGTCTTAATCTAGAAAGGTGGGGGTTGACTAACTATCATGTAATTATAAAATTTTACATGAAGAGGTTATGCACCTTATTATTAGGATAAATTTGGATATGTCTAAATGTGTTTGACTATTATATTTGGGATAGTAATACAGACATGGGGTCCTGAAAAACGTTACACATCAATATGGATTAAACATATATGATTCAATGGAAGTGATAAGATTCCAAAACTAAATAGTTTTAAGCATGCATGAAAAAAGGAAACAATATAAGATAATATGGTACAACTAAATCCTTTCAAAATGATAAATGTTATATTATTTCCAAAGAGACACTTTTCAAGACCATGATCATTCAGCCAAGTAGGTTCTGCCAAAGCAGGGTTCCTCTAGATTATCTTGTGTATGGAAAGAATGTAATGGGTGGCACTGAATCAACATTAGGTAGGTTATACCAATGCAAGAATCCCCTAGTTTGTCCCTTGATATCCTATTATTGGATATTATTTTGGGACACACCTAGCCAGAAAACCCTCGAGAGTGATAACAGTGGAATACAATTGGGTTTATCCATATGATGGATTGGAGGAACATTCCAATATACTTTCCAAGAGCCATGCATGATATGATTAACAAGTATTTTATATGAGTTATAGTTATGGATTTCTTATGTGACACTCATTTTAAGTCATGATGAAATATAGATATTGTTCATGAGGATTGAACAATATGGGAAGACTGAAAGTTTGGTTCTATCACAGAAAGAGTTTATTCAAATGATCGTTGAAAAATTTATGATTACTGAATGCAAAGATGTTTCAATTCCTCTTGTCAGACACTTCAAACTCTCAAAAAAACACCATGAATAGACGAAGAGGTGGAGAACATGGAGAGACTATTTTTTTCATCAGTGGTGGGATGTCTCATTTATGTAATGGTGTTCACTCAACTGTATCTTGCCCATGTGGTGGGAGTTTTCAATCGGTTCATGTCAAATATAGGGAAAGAACATTGGGATGTTGGGAAGTTGATCCTGATATGCCTTAAATGAACAAAATATACTACCCTTTTCTTCAGAGATTACGGTTCATTAGTTGGGTATGTTGACACAGACCTTGGGGGATACCCAAATTCATAGAAAAGAAAAACCCTTTATTCTTTTACCATTGCTGTAACCACCAAGAGTTGGATGTCAAGGATAAAATCGATGATTTCTCTCTCTACAATGAAAGTAAATTATGAGGAATAAGTGGAAGAAAACAAGAAAATATTGTTGTTGAAATTTAGGGTTAAGGAGGTAAAAATCATCCAAGAAAGTTCATTTCTATTTTTTGATAGTGAGAGTAAAATACCCAAAAAATTTGTGTTTCATGTGACAATGAATCACATCAAACTTAAGTTTTATTACATTTGGATGTTTCGTGAAGATGAAATGTTGCAGTTTCCAAAGGTAATGGTTCAACAAAATACCATAGATATGTTTACCAAAAATTTAATCAAGGTGTGTGTAAAGAGACATTGTGCCTTAGTTTCACAGGGGTGAACAGAAGGGAATGAAGTTGACCATTGCAAGAAGTTGAAGTTCTGATGTTGTCTTTTTTAAAATTGTTGGAGGATTACATGAAATCCTTAAATTAGTCTTCAGGTGAGATATTTTTGGGATTTTAAATGTGTTTCTAGTGCTAAAAGAATTTTTCTAGAAGGGTAAACTCCGGAGGACCCTTTGGCTTTGTCAGAGTAGGGACAAATGTCTTCAGCAGGATGGCAGTGGGCTTGTTGGAACTTCCGAGTTTCTAATGGATACGCAATATGTTGGTTGTTCTATTGAAAGTTCATATGGAGTTGGGGTCATTATAAGGAAGTAGTGTCTACATTTGAATCACTTTTGGCATGATTCTTTTGGGAAAATAGTGAGGTATGAGGAACAATGTTGTCTTACTATTAATTAGTGGTTAGGACAAGGATATCAATAGGGGATCGATAGTTTCACAGTTTAGCAGATGGACACTATAATTGTAGGATATTGATGTAACTGGATGATCAAGTGACACCCTCTATAAAAGGGGGGTAGGAACACATTATTGAGATGTCATGAATTTAAAAATATTAGTGATCTATGTGTATACCTACTCATAATTATTGTAACAATTGAACTTCCAATGAAATCAAAGTATGCAGTGTTTCTCTATGGAAGTTAGAAGAATGTTTGAACCATGTAAAACATCATTGTGTCCTTGATTTTATTTTCCATTCTTGATATACTCTGAACGTATGTGTGGGTTGGAGTAAATAGGATTGAGTAAGTGAAACTCTGTTTGATGATTACATAGAGAGGTATTTTCTTTATAGTTCTAATACATTAAAGTTGGGGGGATTATATTTGTTGAATTTTTCCTACCATTGTGGTATTTATGTGGATGAACATCTAGTGCATAAAGTTTGTACATGATTCTCAATGATAGACATGAATTTGAGAGGTACACGAGTGGGTAGGGGGGTAAGTGGTAGAGCTAACAAAAGGGGGTCGATTAGGGAGGGTAGAACTAGCTACCAAGAGATAATATGGGTCTGGGTATGAGGTAGTCCATCAAGAGATGACAAGGGGTTGAAGAATGGAAAGGAATCTAGGGGAAATACGGGAATGTCATCTAAGGGTTAGGGAGGGGGTATCTACTAGAGCCGCATTGTTTTGTAGGGGAATACCAATGGACCACCAACAATTATTATGTCATCGGGTGTGTTGATGTTAGAGAGATGGAAATAATAAAGGTGATTTCAATAAGTGGTTTCCTATTTTCCCACATAGATGATTCCCTCATGGAGTTTTATTGTTTGAAAAGATATGAAAAATATTAATTAGTGTCTATAGTATCCATCAAACATAGGATTAAAGATAGGATTTATGTGTCCAAGAGTGAGAATGACAAGCACCGAGAGGGGGTTGTTAGGACTATCGGGTGTGGGCTGGCTAGAAGTGGCTAGGGCGGGCTATACAAGAGCAGTAGGCTAGTAAGATTTCCATGTTTGGATATGAGTTGTATTGTAAGGGTAGTGGAAAGATCAAGTAGAATTAGATAGCCTATGGGTAGTTTTGTTATTTTCTTGATTATTTGTTTGCGGGTTTTTTAGGAGTGGTTAGTGTATTAAATAATGGGAAGTAGTGTGGAGAGGGACACATTTCATTCTATATAATTATGCTTGGTATAACCACGGGATTCAATCTTGAGAGGTTTGACCTGGATCCATAGGAAGAGGACTTCCATGGGAGTTTTCTTCTACCCCATATCCTCTTTACATCTCATTCTCCTACTATTTCTATCGTAATTCTTCTTCTGTCGAATGGAAATATACAGATTTTTTCCCTTTATTATTCCTCTATTCTATTATGCAACTGTCATTAGGAATATTCATAAAAATTAAATGATTTTATTGAGAGGTATCATCAATAGATAAACTCAAGGTGAAGTGTAACTAGAGTGAGCGAGCTGGGAAGCCAACCATAGTTGGCATATACTAACATTCAGAGGTTCCCAAAAATTGAGAAGACGATGTCAGGTCTAGAAATTTTTTTGTGAGGACTTGATTTGTAGATGGACATCATGAGTGAAACTAAGTTTATATTACAGGAAAAAAAGTATACCTGTTGATATTATATTCTATCTCCTTTACCTAGTTTATTCATCGTAATCGACTGTTGAATGTGAACACCGCTGGAGAAGCTGATTTTTGTTTAGAATTCATTGAAAACATGGGGAAGACAAGTACATTGTTTGGACTATCACCTCCAGATTGAAATTGCTAATAATTATAATATTATGTATTCTATACCAGTTCTTGATCATTGAAAATAAATAAGGCGAATACTTCTGTTTGAGAGGTGTTGGGGATATTGACAAGAAGTTGTGACACAATCTGCTATGAATGTGGAAAATTGTTGGGTAGATGTTGTTAGGAGAATTAAGTGAGAAATTAATTTTTCCTAACTAGATTCATTATAGACTATGGAATATATAATGATTAGTTTTTAGATAATGAATGTTACATCATTCTTAGGGGTAGATCCTAATGGTTGGATTGCCAAAATGGAGGATTACTTCAGGTACAAACAGATGTAGGAAGACATGAAACTTCCTAGGATGTAGTTGTGTATAGAGAACTCTGCATTCTATTGGTTCTTAATGTGGAATTGAAAAAATATAAGGTCAAATTGGGTTTAGCTAAAGTCATAACTTAGAAAAGAGTATGGTAACAACAGGTGTCATGACCCGTCCCCCGGGGCCCGTGCTGTGACTACCCCAAGCCCGCCTTCCATAGGCAAGGGGATGGCGACTAGAACCAAAAGGTGTATTCCCTAAAATTGGGAAGGCATTGCCTTTATAACCTATAAAATCGCACAACTAAGCACAAATCAAGATACAAGCACAATGTAAAAATATATAGAAAAAAGGGTGTGTATAGAAAGAAAAAGGGGCCAAGATACAAGTCCAACTGGAAAGTACAAGAAAACTATCAAGTGCAAGTAAAATGGAAGAGATATTGTGAACACCCACCAAGGAAGATACCTGAAGGGTAGGTACAACTCTTGAATGGTAATCACTGTGGAACGCCTCGTCTAATGTCCACCTCCGAGCTACCTCCAGCCCTACTACCCTCATCCTAGATCAATGTTGTCTGTCGTCTACACCAAACACAACAAGGTGCAAGCGTAGCCCATGAAAGGGTGAGTATAACGATACTCAGTAGGGACCCTAAGACCCTCAAAGGTCTCAAAAAATCCACAAAGGATAAACCAAAAAGCATGAAAACAACTGACTACCCTACTTAGGCGTATTCCCATACATTTATCTAAGTTTTCGAGTAAACCCATCTCAATCATGAGGAAATACAAGGCCCAACTCAAAATACCAAAGCACAATTATCCCACGATGGAAAGAATACCACGAAGGTAACACCATGATGGTAAGTAACACAAAGGTAATACCACATAGAAGAATACCAAAAAGGTATCACCACAAAGGTAAGTACCACACAGGTAATTCCACACAGAAGAATACCACAATGGTATCCCCATGAAGGTATGCATTTCAAAGGTACGCCACGCAGATGATTACCACACAGGTAAAGAATCAGCTCACATCAGGTGTAACTTAGGTACGGTAGGTAAGGATGATTAGATGTAACTATTGAATCATCTTACTCTATTAATAGGCTGACCCACGTAGAATCCTAAATCATCAGACCCACATAGGATCCTAGATCATCAGACCCACATAGGATCTTAGTACAGTAGAACCACGTAGGATCCTAGAGTGGTCCCATGTGGATTTCTAGAGTATATCCAAGAGGGATACTGGAAAACAGACCCACATAGGATCCCAAAACATAGACCCACGTAGGATCCCTTTATCATGTTACAGCTAGCTACTGGGTTCCCACACTAAGATCTCTTGATTCTGGGAGGATCTGCACCTCAAGCCACAGGTCGATACTCCAACTACCACAAAATCCCAAGAAGAAGTATCCTAATGGACCGCCATGTGATATGGGTATCAACACAAATGAAGGTGCATCAATCAAATGATAGATCTGTATGTTATTGGCTGAAAGAGTGAAAAGGGACGAAGTTGGTCCGAGTTCGGTCTCACCTGGTCAGACCGACCCAGCCCGGCCTGCAATGGGCGGCTCGTGCTGGACGGCCCACTGGACAGCCCGTCGGGCACGGACCGCTTGGCAGCCTACGGCTAGCCAGATGGCCCTCCCTACTTCATGGCTCAGTCACACACCATGGCACCACTGGCAGTCGATAGCAATTCGGCCGCCCTCCCCTCGCTACCACGATACAAGGTCACGACTCCTGCATTCCCGGTGGCACGGACGCGCGCCACCGCCTCCTCTTCACGCAGTCAGCCGTGTGTCATCCACCACCCTTACTCCACCACGAACGATGGTCCACAACCCTTCTCTAGTGGCACGGTCGTGCCTCCGACGTCATCGCGGCCGTTTGGGGTGCCGAACGCCACTCTTGAGCCCTTCCGGCAACGTTCCTCGGGTCACCGGGCACGCCCCGGTGCCCTGTTCTTCATTCTATTGACTTGCGCACTCACCTCGGGATTTCGTCATCGATTTAAGACCATAAAAAATCCCACAAAGGATGCGGAGAGGTCAGGCCGTGTTCGTTTGGCCAGCACCCTCTACGTTAGAATGATATCAAGCGACTTATTTGTTCTTGAATCAAGAAGAATATAAATATTCTTAAATCAAGATGAACGTCAAGAATGGGGAAAGGTATAAACAAACAACAATCCCTACCTCAATTTCTCATTGGAGGTGTCCCGAGAAGAAGTCGTTGAAGGCGATGAGGTTCCAATGATTATTGCTTCCGCAACACGCTTCCGAAGTCGGGCTCATGCATCGTCCTCATTCTTGATTTTGAAGTATGTTCTTTGTGGGAGAGGGAATTATTCATTGGAGAAATAGTTTCTCCGAAGTTCTCTCCAAGCCTCCCTTTCTCCAACTATTTCCCCAAGGAAATGAGGAGCCAACAAATTTAAATAGGTTTATCAATTTAATTTACATTAGCATAATTAAACTTGGCAAAATTAATTGTATTGCGTTTTCCCAATTAAATGGAAAAATTAATTGTATTGCGTTAACACAATTAAATGGGAGGATTCTAAGGGACTTCTTCATATTAAAGAGGGTTCAGTGGTCCCCAACACTAGAATTAAAAATGGGGTTTTTCTAGTTTGGGTGGTCCCCACCCCCATAACTCAAAAGGAGGGGTTTCAAAAGAAAACCTAAAATGTTAAATATTTTATTTTTCTTCTTCCATGAAAAACTGAAAAACTAACTTCTACCCTCGACTTACTACAGTCAAGGTTAAAGTCTCCTTAATTGAAAATCGGCGCTGCAAGTTCAACTGTACCCTCAGATTTCAATTCTGAGAACCGGTTCAAAAGTTACAAAAACTAGCTCGGACGTTTACTGAACGTACCTAAAAAAAGTTCAGAAATTCATTCCAGGCACACCAAGCTTCAGAATTCTGCACCATCAATTCTTGCGGACTCATAAAATTCCCATATAATTAAAAAAAATTACATGGAATTTCCAGGTATTTACAATAAAAAGCTACTTGTTCTAGCTGCACTAGAGCTAAGCAAGGTAGCAGTGCATCAACCACCTGGATGGAGGTATGAGTAATGACTTTCAGCTGCTATATGTTAGGGGAGATATTGGAGCTACATCAGAGGATTCTAAAGTTGTGGCTAAATATCTCTTGTAAAATTCCATTTAGGAATACGCGGGTACTAAGTATTACAAAACAATGAGTGTTGCGAGCCATACTGGCGATGCGGTGGAACATTCTTCAGAGTCGTTGGATGTTCTGTATTAGGTAGGATAGAACCAGAAATAGTTGAACTGAATAATACGTGTGAATTTGGTATTTTTAATTGGGGATAATATTGGGTCTACTCTATCTCTTCTTAGGGACACTACAGGACTTGTTTTGCATTACCAAGGAGTATAGAACCTTGTGTACAATGTCGATACAAATAGTGTTTTTACAGAAGATCCAAAGGAGTATTTCTCCTTGGGTCTCAAGGTAGGAATAGATGCATATGTAGAAGTTATTAAGTCTTGTTTGGATAAACCAAAAATGCTTGAACCTGAGTTTTTAGAGTCAAATGAGTTAATGTTTTCATCAAATCTATTGGGTATCATACTCAATGATGCATTGGTGTTTGATGATAGTTTCAAGGATAGTGGATTCTGATGGGATTTATTATAGCTGGGATTCAAGGGAAGGTTGTTTTAGTATTCTTTCAACACATTATCATTCCCAATGATGTGTTGGGAAGGATGGTCATTTTACTACGGAAGATATGGATATGATGATCCTAGCTTTAAATGGGGTTTTTTTAAGATAAGTGGTACATTTCATCCATGGATATTTTTTTCTGGGAAGCATGAAATTTAATAAAGTATGGAATTTGTGAAAATTTTCCATTTTGATCATGTTTCCATTGTTTTCCTACTTACCACCTGGCATAAAAAAGCAATGGTTCTCTATGGTTTGGACTGCAAGGGGAGCTTAGACTGGAGGATATAGTTATGACACCTGGGTGGATTATTTTTAAGCATGTACCTATATACAATAGTATTTAACTAGAACCATTGAACCGATTAAATGGATTCAATAGGAGGGAACATGTTTATGATGAAGGAAAACTATTTATGAAAGGAAGTATCATGATTAGAACATCACACATTGATCATTTCGAGTATGGCTTCCTCCCTTAGAAAAATATGTCCAAAACTAAATGAAGTATCAAGGAACAGTAAACCATTTTTAGATACATGGAAGGGAAGGATAACAAGAAGTTTTCCATCTGATTCATCTAGAAGCAAGGCTCACGTTGAAGGTGATGTTTCAAATGTTCACACAACACACATGCTTCATAGGCACTTTGATGGAAACATGTTGTTGTATGATGATGAGATTTTGACTAGGAACTCTTATTTGAATGGGTTATAGAGGGATGAATTATATTTCCATCATTTTATTCCCCCACATTCACAGGAGGAACTAGTTCACCCTAAATACATGGAAATTGAAGTTGGGAAATTTATCGCAGCTGCGGTAGAAATTTCGGAAGATGGGGCTATAACACGAGATTTAAGAATGGTTTTTTTAAGATGCTGGTTAGAGATACCCAATTCCAATCTCACTAGAATCCAATATCATGAAATCTTCCAAGAGATAGTTTGTTCAGAAAATTTTGTTTCCATGTTTTATTGAGCACCCTCTAAATCCAATGGTGGTTTCCTTCCTTCAATCCATATTTTTGACTGAAACCACAATGTAGATAAATATTAATTTATTAATCATAAAAGTATTCAATGTTTTAATTTTGAATAATGCTATAAAAATTGAAAAATAAATGATGAAAAAATATTTAAAAAGAAAAGAAAAAAATGGAGATGATGATTACGTGAATATACATATATTTCATTGATAAAAGAAGAATTCTTTTCCACATAACATTGTTAATTTTTACATTTATTTATGTTCCATATTTATATTATAAAAATCTTGTACGGATTTTCCAAGATCATGATTTCTAAATTTTCAAGAAAATAGCTCTGTGTGACCATGTAGAGTGATAAAAAGATCTAACATGAACTTTGGTTTTTCACCATCAAGAAACTTTGAGAGTATACTCGCATAAAGAAAACACACTCCACAAGAACCCATTAGGGGACATGTAGGTACATTGGGTACCAGATACAGAGACATAAACCAGAGATCAGAGAAAAACATATGAAAATTGATTCTATACTGTATTACATTAAGGATCTCATGTACTAATAATACATTATATGATAATAATGAATTGAAACTTCAGTTGATCATGAAAAAATATTTGAAGAAACTAAGAAAAGAAGAAACAATTACATACGCTTTCAGTACTTTGATAAACTAGAGATTGGGAAACCGGTAAAGGGCCACCAGGTTTTAGCACATCATATTAGACATTACGAATCCAGCAGCAGCACATGATCTCAATTATAATAATCAATATATGCAGTTTCAAGCAAATGCAGGGGATTCCAAATGTAAGAAGCAGCCTTCTTGCTCACTTTATGTGAATGGGAAGATCTTAGGAAGACTAGTATAGATATATCCAAAAAAAGGGATCCCTTCTTTTTTTAGCTCATCCCATCCTTTCTTATTGAATCTTTCAGAATGGGGGGTTCCCTCTCCAAATCCTTTTCAAAGGAAAAGACTCTGGATAAAGAGTCTTTGTTGTTTCTTTATTTAGAACTTGTTTTTGAAACCATAATAATATCCTATGCAAGCAACCATAACTACAAAATTCAAACATCATCACTAATGACAACAAATGAAGCATTCAGTTATATAAAGAAAGGGCACCATAAATAAAATGGAACTATATAAATAATTTGAATAAAAACTAGATAGATTTATAGTGGCCTGCAAAAACACTAAATCAGAATCCATGTAGGTTATAAATATTTGGATGCCTGAGTGGAAGCATTATATCATCAGCTTTCATCTGGGATAAAATTTCTAGGACCCGAGTTCAACAGTAGAAAAATGAATGTCGATGAACGAACAAAAAAACCATAAATGTTGCATGGTAATAGGGTATTTAGATAGCACAAAAAATTCTTAGTACAAGATTAGATGACATGTGGGCTAAAATTTTCATTTCAATGAAAAAAATAAAACCTAAGAATGGTAATCCCTAAATAGATATCCAGTGAATGAAATTTTCATTTCAATGTCGAGGGTAGAAAAAAATAAAAATAGTAACCACAGTACTCCTAGAATTAAAGATAATATTGGATGAAACCAAAATATTAGAGAAAGATAAAATAAATTTACCGATATATTAACATAAAAAATATCAGAATGAATCCTTGAAATTGAGGAATACGGGGATGAGGAGAATAAAGGAACATGAAAAAATGTGTGCGGATCATGATAATATAGAAGATATAATCCTGTTGAGCCCTGATTCTGATAGATTAGATCATAAATATTATTGCAGACAAGAATGAGATTTGAGAAAAAAAATCAGGGCACTTCTCGATTTGTTGGTGTTAGCCTTATGCAGGGGCCATGCTAATATTCTTTGTATCATTCCAATTTTATCAATTTGAAAAACTTCTTTATTTGTGTGTGTCATCCATACGTAGGGTCCATGCTAATGTTATTTGTATCGTTCTAATTTTATTGTATGTCTCTGAAGAGACGAGCCTACCTTGCTCCTGTTTCATACCAGAAAAGCTCAAACTCGGAATCTTAGCCTCAATGTGGGAGCACATGATAGAGAGAGACATAAGCATGATGGAAGGTGGAATTCATGCGCTGCACCTACAGGTCATGTGGCTGCGTCTGATGTAGTAGGGTTACATAGAAAGGAGCCATATTTGGTGGGGAAGATAGTGGAAAATGATGTCGTTTTCTGGTCGCTCACTGCAACTTTCCTTCAAGCGTTGAATGTTTAAAAATAATGGGAAGAAAATGAAAGGGCATATTTAAAATATATTATTGCAACATTTTAATATTAATTACATTTATTTATTGTTAATATTAATTATAATTCATTAATGTCATTGTGTTTTTTAGTTCTTGACCAATCCCCTTAAATTCTAAAGAAGAACACTTTTAATGAGAACAAATATAAATCATAAGTGAAGTATGATATAGATAGTTTTCAATAATTGTTTCCAAACATAAATATAAATTCAAGAACAAAACCATCTCTTTTTGATTTTCAAAAACAATCCAGATAAACTTACCAAACCTTTTAATTTTTAATCACTCACTCAAAAATACTAATCAATAGTGATAAGTGATGTAAAAAAATTCAATAAACGATGACCCACAAAATGTAAATTTTGGATGAAATGTATTGTGTGTTTTTCTCAATAAATAGTTTTCAATAAGCACTCCCATAACTAGTTTTTAACATGTATTGACAAATAAGAATGTAAATTATAAAATAAAAAGTTGGTGGTGTTTGTTTTATTTCTATAAGTAACATTTAATAACCACTTTATGTAATATAATGCATTTCATAAGAAATGTTATTTGTTCCATTTTGAGGGAAATATTCTTGTCTATATTTTTGTACGTTTGTTTACAAATTTCTTACTAAAAAGTGTTTTTTTGGATCATTTTCTAGTGGTTTTATCGTGTAATTTCTATGTTTTCATATTTCTTATTGAAAATGTGGTTTTATCCTCATTTAAATTGTTTTCTGATAATTTTTTCCAAATTGATCAAGTGTTTACATATTATTTATTAAGAAATTATTTTTTGTCACTTTTTAAGTTTATATCCATCCCAGTCTACAGAAGTCTGGAAAAGTTATTTTGGAGTTAAAACTTATCTTTATCTCGTGACATATTAGACATCATTATGACGTTTTGAAACATTAAAATTCTTAAAATAGTTTAATGGTTTAGAGATTCCATAGATGATGAAGAAATCCCAATACATAATGTAATGTCAAAAAAAAACAAATCAACTAAAGTTACCAAAAAGGAAATTCCCACCAGTGGCAATGAAACTCCAACAACTCCTAAACATCTCATTAAGTTAGTAACACCAAACTCAATCACCAAAAAAATCTCGTAGACTTGGAAGAAAGTTTATATATTCATAGGGTGATAAAAACATGTATATTAAGTAAGATCCTCCCCAAAACCCCTCATGAAAAAAGTTAAATAACCATAATAAAACCTGGTGAATAAAAAAATGAAAATAGCTCCTCACCTAAACCAGTAAAGTTACTTTCCCCATCCTCACCAAGGATCAGTCACCAATTAATGCATATATGCAATCTATTTTATTTTAAAATTATATTTATATATATATATATATATGTACACTGGTTCCACTCCCCCAACTATTTTGTTGTTGTAACATCACGTCACAGATATGTCAAGCATGTCTATAACCATGTCACGATTTTCCTTTCTCATTATCTGAATTGGGCCAAGAAGAAATTGAGAGGAAACTTATAATAATGAAGTCACAGATTTCTTGGCTTCTCAGCTTTAACCGGTCGCTGTTGCAGCCTGCTAGAGATTTACACATCGTTTAATATGGCTACATATATTTTAAATCCTAAAATAAAAATAATTTGTTTTAAGAAAAAGGTAATGGGTTTTTTCGACACCTGAAACTATTCAATTACACAACGTGTAACTGGGTTACATGTTGTATAAAACCCCAAGCTTTGTTTTTTAACTGGAATCCCAATTGAAAATATTATTACAACTCTCTATAACTTCTTCCTCTTGACCCAAGAGGATTTCCAATGCAGCTTTAGAGCCCTCAAACCCTTCTAAGCTATTTCATTCAACATTAGGTCATTGTTGCGGTTGTCGAGTAACTTATCGGGTAAGCATTATCTCTATCACTCTGTGTCTTTCTCTTTTCCTCCTTGGGAATTGTTATATCATCTTGGAATTGATGGATCTAAACTCTATGTTTTCATATATTATTTATTTATTTAGTTCCTAGATCTTTTGTTCCTTCATTTATATTGGTTGGTATGTCGCAAGAATTTTGATTCCGTGAGAAAAAGGTAGGTGGTTCCATCTTGATGCCAAATTTATATTAACCTAAAATGGATTGTTTTATTTGATTTTTTTGAGTTAACTACAATTTTTTTATTTTTTTGAAATGGATTTCAATTGGTTTGTTGGAGAAAAACCCGTTCTATTGGATTGAGGTTTTGAAATGGGTTTTTTTCATGAAATTGGAAAACCTCCAATTCCAGTGATTTGGGTGTGGTTCTGCAAATTAAAAAAGTTTAAATTGTTTAATTTAATTTTTGAAATGAAATTGATGGAAAATTATTAAAACCCCAATTCTGATTATTTGGGGGTTTGTTATGAAATTGATGGAATTTATCTAAAAATTAAATTGATGAATTTAATTATGATGTTAGATTATGGAATTTCATGAATTGGTTTCAAATCCTTATTTATAAAAATGGATTTAAAATTTTTGGATAGAAAACATAAGGTATTATCTCGGTGAAATGGCATGTTTTTTTACTAAAAACCCATTATTTGTTTTAAAAGGAAAATTGGAATATTTGAAATGGATAATGATATTAATTATATTTAAAGCAGACATGAAATTAATTTTCCATAATTGTTTTGTACATGATAACATGCAAGTCGTAGGTTGTTTGCGAGTTATCTGGATGACACATTATGACTTACAATGCTCTAAAACATCTTCTCATATCACATAAGAGAAATAAGATGAAGATGAACATCTTTTACATAGATTCCTTTGATCTTTAACACTATCATTTAAATTCATTTGTAACAACTAATTCCTTCATGGATAAAAACTATGATCCTAAACAAATTATTCCTTTGATTTTTAACTCCTCTATATTTATAACATTTGTAAAATATATATTCAGTATAATATACCTTTTAAAATATATAACATCTATACCCAACATGGAAATTCCATGGAGTTTCACAAACAATATCATGATCCCCTCCCCACAAAGATACCATAATGAGAGGAGAGAGACAGTGACTGCCTGAGTCCTTCCATCAGTAGGCCTCAGGTTGGCGACTAGCACTGAGGGTATAGTAAACATGAATGTGGGAGGCATTACCCACTAAGAGAAACATGAAGAAGATATAGATAAGAATGATACAACAACCAAAACCTCCTCAGACATATATATATATATATGTATATATATATGTAATAAATACTAGGTAGAACATGTAATGTCATACAGTACTAAACGACTGAAAGGAAAACTACAGGTACCAAATAAGAGAAGATTACAGCAATCATAAAGCCCAAATAGCTCCTGCTAAACCCTGAACTAGTTATATCTAGGGAGATCACCAACCTAATCCAACTAAACTGAAAAATAGTTCATATATATATGGGTTCAGCACAAAAATATACTCTGTTGGATCCTTTCTAAATCCTCTAATGAAAAAGATAATGAAAACATACAAAATTAAAGTGGACACCTGTGAAGCTAACTCCTCACCTATACAGGTATATTAAGTTCTCAGCCCCACAATGCAAAACTCTCACTAATTAATTCTCATAAGAGATAATATAATATAATAATAAAACAACATGGGTGCATCACTCCCACTTTTACATTTATTTTCTACTTTTCATCAATGTCGCACATCCTGAACATCTCTCTCTAAAATTAATTCGGCCCTAAAAAACACCTGGGAAACGTACCACCATATGAACCTCATGAATCACATAACCACACCATCCCATGTAACAACCAAATAGTAACCAAGTAGTTTTTGTAATCCACAAAATCTAGTATGACGTGTATTAAACTTCAGGTATTATAAATCAAGCCATTACAGCCCATACATCGAGTAAGTACCTCAAGCCATCGTAACCTATACATGTCATACCTATAATAATCCTTTGAATACTATATCAGGTAATACATGTGTGTGAAATAACCACAATCCATCCCAACCCTCTACACAATATATGGGAAAACTAATGGTCATGCATACTAGAAAACATAACTACCAAGAGAAGAGAGTGGGGCTATAGGCCATCCATCCTTTCACCGAGATGTTGAGGAAAACACCCTCCTGGAGTCTGTGGGGTTTTATTTTCCCTAACTATCTTTAGTGGGTAGAGTATGAAATCACATAATATACATGATATAATATTGATCAATACCCATGTTACCTTGAATGCCATTATGAATATTTGATACATTACAATGACAAAAATAGTGTAATGGGTAAGAGATCCCCACTATTTGAAAATGTTATTTCCACAGTTATAAATCATGGTAATAGGTTTATGTGAAATACTCCACCAAGTCAATAACCCTATACCCATGGTTTTGAAACTGTGGCTATATGATTTAAAAAAAATCATTTCACTGGATTCGAACCTTGGATCGCCACAATTGAATCCAAGCACCTAACCAATGAACCACATTCTATTATCAATATAAAAATATATTTTAACTTATATTATTTAAAAAAAATCATGGATATAGGTTGAAAAATGTGTCAATAGGTATTCTTGTGGATATTTTTTCCCTGCACTTACGTGGGGAAGCTATACCAACAGTTTACAAAAACTATGGCTATAGGAATTACCTATACCCATGATTCTTTGAGAAATGTGCATATATGCTTTAAACCACTATCTAAACCTATTGTTTTGGGAAAACCATGGGTATAGGTCTTGAACCAAACCCTATACCCAGAGTTATTTCCAAAACCATGGGTATAGCCTTATTTTCCAATAATGTGACCATGTGACATAGATAATGACAATCCCATATAACCAACTCTTTTTTCTTGATTATCATAGTATAAACAGATATGATTAATGAATACATCACATTTAATTCATCCTTATGAATAAAAACATCACATTTCTCTTATCCATATAGAAATAAAATATATAGGTTTAACTGCACATTCTCACAATCTTTCTCAATTAAGGGCCCAAATGTCATACTCATCATACGAGAGGAAAAATATCATCATGGTTAATCTCCAACCAATGATAAGATCAAAAACATACCCAACCACCAATGTTTTAGTTAAGTCAATATGTAGACTTGTGTAAGTTGGGTATCAACGTATGATGGATCTTATTCTAGGTATCTTGGAAACCTTAGGTATGGGGGACTCAAATATGATCTATGCACCCCTATAATACTAAATACATCTGCATGACACTCCATGAGGTAAAATTAGTAGGTCATCCAATGAACACAAAGAATCTTATTCTTTATAAAGTTCCCCATTATCATATTTGGAATCTCTATACTAGAATCCTTATGATAGTAAACTTACCATTTCATCATAACCTATAATTCCCCATAAAGAACATCAATTATGGATAAAATCAAAATCATACTTTAAGCTGTTAATTATAATCTCACTTCACAAAATTAATATAGATATATACATTTATGTAGACAATTTGGAAGAATAATAAATTGCAAGTTTCCTTTCAATTTTATATATTTTAATATTCTTAAACACTTTAATAATATTTATCATGACCAACATAAGACCCAGTTTATCATATAATATATGATAAACTGCAAGATCAGCCTTATGTTTGCTACACATTCTAGATTTTGTTAACACATTACATTATATGTATTATTTGTCACATCTCTATAATATCATCTGATATAAACTCCCACCAAGTCTTTATTGGGAAACATCTATAAATAAGTATATTTTGAATAATGATGAAATTTAAGAATCATTTTCATAACTATTCAACGTGTCGAACATATTCAAACTTCTTAACATCACAAAATCAAATGATATGATCTAAAATTTTGTTTTTCAATTAAAACTATTTCAAAGTGCACCATAATCATCCTCGGAATCCTATTCCATCAGAATTATACTTTAATGTAACAACTTACATTATTATTTTTTGGCCCTCCTAAACTCGTTTAGGATGAAGTGAAAATATCTTTAATACTGTAACTAAATGAAACTCTTTATATTTATCTTTAACACCATACCCTATACTAATTTAGGATATAAAATGTAATTAATTCTCCATTTTGACTCATAAAATCATTCAACATATAATGTCTGTCATTTTTCATGACTATTAAATCTGACTATTTACATTTTTTCATCACCGCCACATATCCTAAACACTTTTAGCATATTGAGTGAAAAAAACATTAATCTTAGATTGGTATAATAGTTATATCAAAGTGGTAACCAAATTTAACACTTTATATTTTTTTACCATCACTTATACTAAAAATTTTAGGATACTAAGTGGAAAACACTTTAACTTAAGATTGGTGTTATCCTTTATTTTTTAATTTTGAACTTATCTAATTCCAAACATACTCCCACAAGACTCTTGGAAACTATATTATTTTTGGATATCTTTATAAGATACACAAACTATTTTGTGTTAGGAAATAACATTTATTTTCTTTTAGTATGAATATTTAACAAATAAAATATTATTTTCATATCATATATGATATTATATGTGATAGGAACATTTTATGTTGAACAAAAGAATTTATTAAAATATACCATTTATGGGTGTTAGGAACACATTCCCACATATTTAAACAAATATTTGGAAAAAATATTATCCTAGGAAGAATATTTTTATCTATATATTTTTATCAAAACATGTTATAGAATTTGATGAATCATAAACCATGTGTATACATTTAATCATTTCAATTATTTTTAAAAAAAAATCTTCTCATGTTAGATACTAGAAATAAGATGAATATGAACATATTTTTCATTGATTTATTTGGTATTTTACACTATCATTTACATTCATATGTAGTAACTATTTGCTTCATGACTGTAAACAATGATCCCAAACAATTCTTCCTTTGATTTCAAACTCTTGTATAATTATAACAACTTGTAAAATATAAATTCAATGCCATATACCTTTTAAAAAAATAATTAAAATCCATAATATACATAACTGACATGGACATTCCATGGAGTTTCACAAACTCGATCACAACCCTCTCTGTGCAATGATACTGCAATGTGGGGAGAGATTTTGTGACCACTTGAGTCTTTCCTTTAGTAGGCATCGGGTTGGCGACTGGCATCGAGGGTATAGTAAACATGCATGTGGGATACATTAACCTATAAGGGAAACATGCAAAAGAGATAGATAAGAAGAATAAAAAAACCAGCACCTTTACACACAAACACACACACAAAGATAAATATATATAAAAGAAATCCCAAGTGCAACATGCAATGTCCTATAGTACTAAACGGCTAAAGGAAAACATCAAGTACCAAAAAGTTAAAGATGACATCAACCACGAATCCAAAATAGATCATATTAGTCCCCAAGCTACTAATATCCAGCCCGATCAACAACCCCCTCCAACTGAACAGAAAAATAGTTCATATATATGTAGGGTGATCATAATGTTACACTCAGCAGGATCCTTTCAGGATCCTCTCATGAAAAAGAAAAATAGTGCATACTAAAACACAATGGAAAATAGAAACTAACTCGTCGCCTAAATAGGTTTACTAAGTTCTCAGCCTCACCATGGATAAATGTCACCAAATAATGCATACAATAGAAAATATAATATAATAATAAAACAATTCGGGTACCCTATTCATGCTTCCCCCCTAGTTTTCTGCTTTTCCCCAATGTTATATGTCCCCAACATCTCTCTCTAAAAGAAATTCGGACCAAAAACACCTAGGAAAGAAACCACCACATGCACCATTTTCATCACATAACCACACCATCCCATATTACAACCAATGAGTAACCATGTATTTTATGGAAGCCACCACAACCTGTATGATGTGTATCAAACATCAGTTATTATTCCTCAATCCATTACATCGCAAATACAGAGTAAGTACATCAAACCATCGCAACCTATAAATTTCATACCTATAATAATCATTTGGATACTATATTAGGTAATACATGTGTGTAAAATAACCAGAATCCATCACATCCCTATAGAAACATATATGGGATACTAAATTTTGTGCATACCAACGCTAGTATCTACCCAAATAATATAGTGGGGCTATAGGTCATAGTCAAACATCTATCCTCCCACTAGGATGTTAGGGAAAACACCCGACCAGAGTCCACTAGGTTTCAGTTTCCCTAACTAACATGGGTGAGGTAGTATATGAAATCATAGAATATACATGATATAGTATAGATCACAACTACACTATGGGCATAACCTAGTATTTGAATCAATTGTAGTTAATGTCGCTCAGACTCCCAGCTTCCACTGCTATGACCAAATATCCTATGAGCACATAAGCATATGAAAGAGACATATTAATTACTTATTATCATTAAACGAATCAATTTTTGTTAATTCATTCATTATCCATTAATTAACCATTAACATTATTCCATGTTACAAAACATTTCATTACATTAATTATTAGATTAACGCCCATTCCCTCCATGAATAATTTAAACATGTCCTTGGTTTATCAATATTAACATATTTTAGGAAATTGCATTCCATCGTCAACCAACCCTATGGGATAAAAATTTGTTCAATTAATTATTAGCATAATTACATATCTAGGTACTCTAGGAAAACCATACGAAGATACCACCATGATAAAACAAGCAACCAAACACCTCCAACTTCCTCATGTAGTGGGGAATGGAATGAATATAAAAGAATACATTTTAACATTTGGCATTAAAAATATTAAATCAAGAATACCATCTCTCAACATCTCATCAATGGGTAAGCACAACTTTAACCCATTCCATCACCACTAGTTCCATCTCGAAAACCCACATCCATATACCAATGCATCTCACCATCAAAGGTACCAACTGATACCACATCATCCAAGCCTCCCTACCCACATACCCCAACAACCATCCCATGATCAAAAACATTAGGGTCACATCACATTCAGGACTCCCCACCCCATATTACACATCATCCCTCAAATCTTGGCCATACCAGGATCATAACACAAAGCTCATAACCAAATCACACCACAAAATCAATAAGAAACAAAAAATCAATCAATAGGGAATCTAGGACCTCCAAACAAGGCATTAGTTCATCTCATAAAAATAATATCTCAAACCTTCAGAACAAGGCACTCGACCTTCTCAAGAAAATGGGAATCTTAAACCCTAAAAATTATCTTTATTAAACAATCGGTTCTTATTCCATCTAGAATTAACTGATTCATTATTACAGGATCTTACTTTGGGAAACCTAAGGTGTCAAACTATAATAAGTTATCAATAGAAAAACATGATTTTAGAATTTATCATAGTTTCAACAAGACTAGAGATGTATCATTGTCAATTAACATGCCTTTTCAATTATCATCATCAAATTACTTTAACCATAAGATTACAAACATGCATCTTCTTGAATATATTAAGATAAATAATTATTAATTAATTTTGGCTCTATGTTCTTTAAAAATTTCAACATGAACAACATGATACAAAGAAAGAAGTAACTATCAAACTATCTAGATAATCACGGGGAAAACCACTATCATGGTATAAAGAAACAAAATCACCAACACGCAATCACTATTAGTTTTCTGGAATCTGATTTGATAATTATTATGTCAATTTCATTACCATGTAATGATTTAAAGCATGATAAATTTATGATTTCATGTAAAATAGATAGAGAAGGAATTAATCCCCTATCTCAAAATCTATCAACATTCTTCGCATGAGAATGCACCATGTTATGGATCTCCGATCTCCTCTCCCGTAAGAATTGCCTCCATACGAGGATTCCACAACACAACTACACCAATATTAACCAAGAGAAAACCCATTATAAACATAAGATATGGACTTCCATCACATTATAAGGAAAAATGGTGGGATATAATATCAAACTGGTATAAATGTCAACATAATGGAGGAAGAAAAAACCTCATATCACCACAGATTTCCATAGATCAAATGCAGAAGGATGAGGATCGATTCCCGTTGGCGGAGTCCCCAAAATTCTTGGATGGGTGTCACTGGTCACCTGGATTCAAGAGTATCCATATGTCTTAAAAAACCATGCTAATGAAATATTTAAAGATGTAAAACATCATGGATTTACATGACATGTCATCTATTTACACGTCGTGTAAATTTTGGGGTTCAGTTTTCATCAAAAAACACATTACTTTTTTATGATTTAACCCCAATATTTAAACTTCATGCAATATCCAACAAACTTAAATTAACAATCCTTGAACTAAAATTACATGACTTGTGATTTTTTCATACCATATACTCACCATGATTCCAAAATTTCTTATCCAAACTCGTTTATACCACTTCCAAGGCTCCTCCTAGATCCACTAGACTTTAAAACACACAAAGGTTAGCCCACACGGATCCAGGACCTTACAATATCCTTTAGGTATTTCTGATAATCTCAACAATTGATTCATGTTAGAAATAAGTATAATATCAAAATCACATATATATATATATATATATATATAACCTAGTTCTACTTCCCCCATTATTTTTTCACTATAACATCCCATTATCGATCTGTCAGGTACGTCTCTAAACTTATTTTGGTTTTCCTTTTTCATTTTCTGAATAGATCCAAGAATGAATTGGGAGGATAACTATAATGGTGAAGTCATTGTTTTTTTGGATTCTCATCTTTAACTGGTCACTTCTATATCCCATTGAAGATTTACAGACCATGTAATATGGTTACACGTCATCTAAATCCTAAATTAAAATAATCTATTTTAATCCAAAGTTGATGGGTTTTTTAGTGGATATGAAAATTTTCAATTACACGATGTGTAACTAGGTTACACACTGTGTAAAACTACGAGTTTTGTTTTTAAATAGGCACCCAAGTTTAAAATATTATTCTTACTCATTATAACTTCTTCTTCTCAACCCTGGAGGCTTTCCCATGCAACTTTGGATCCCTCAAAACCTTTAGGTTGGTTTTGTTCAATGTTTTGTCATTATTTCAGTTGTAGAGTAACTTACCAGGTAAGCTTGCTCTCTATCTCTCTCTCTCTTTCTCTTTTCCTCCTTGGTGTTTGATAGGACATCTTGGAATTGACGAATCTGAGCTCTATGTTGAAAAATCTTATTTCTATGTTGACTTTATCGATCTCATGTGCCTTTATTTTTGTTTGCAGGTATGTTGTGAGGTTTTTGTTTCTGTGAGAAAAAGTTAGGTGGTTCCATATCGATGCACAGTTTATATTAACTGAAAATTTATTGTTTAATTTCAATTTTTTGAGTTAAATGAAATAATATTATTTTGTTTAAAATGTCTTTCATTTTGTTTTTTGGAGAAAACCCAATTCTTTTGGATTGGGGTTTTGAAATGTGTTTTTCCATGAAATCGGTAAACCTCGAATTCTAATGAATTGGGGTGTGTTTATGGAAATTAGAAAATATTAAATTGTTTAATTTAAACTGTGAAATTATTTAGATGGAAAATTGAGAAAACCCCCCAATTATAGTGATTTAGGGAATTGTTTTCAAATTTATTGAATTTATTTGAAAATTAAATGGATGTATTTAATTGTGAGATTGGAGTGTGGAATTTCATGAATTGGTTTCAAATTCTTATTTATAAAAAATGTCTTTAAATTTTTTTGATAGAAACCTCAAGGTTTCATCTTGGTGAAAAGGCATCTTTTTTATTAAAAATGTATTGTGATTTTTAAAGGAAAATTTGGAATATTTGAAATGGAGAATGGGATTAATTGTATTTTATGAAGGCTTGATATATATTTCCCATCACTGTTTTATACTTGATCACATGAAAGTATTGGGTAGTTAGTGAGTTATCAGGATGAAACTTTACGACTTACAACATTCTAAAACATTTTCTCATATCACATAAGATAAATATGATGAAGATTCACATCTTTTTCATAGATTCATTTGATCTTTTATAATATCATTTAAATTCATATGTAGCAACTCTTTTATTCATGAATATAAACTATGATATCAAACAATTCTTCCTTGGATTTTGAACTCCTTTATATTTACAACATTTGTAAAATATACATTTGGTATCATATACCTTTTAAAATCTATAACATCCATACCCATCAAGAACATTCCATGGAGTTTCAAGGACTCTTTCATGACCCCATCCTCACAAAGATATCGCAATGAGGGGAGAGAGATAGTGACCACCAGAGTCATTCCTTCTGTAGGCCCTGGGTTAGTGACTAGAATTGAGGGTATAATAAACATGCATGTGGGAGGAATTACCCTCTAAAAGAAACACACAGAAGAGAGAGATAATAAGGACACAACAACCATCACTCTATCAGGAATATATATAAAAAATAAATCCCAAGTACAACTTGCAATGTTATACAGTACTAAAAGACTGAAAGGAAATCTACAAGTACCAAAAAGGTACATATGACAACTACCATGAATCCCAAATAGCTCCTACTAAACCCTGAGCTAGTTATATCTTGCCCGATCACCAACCTACTCTAAATGATTTGAAAAATTGTTCATATATATATGGGGTGAGCATAAAAATATACTTTTTTGGATCCTCTCATGAGCCTCTCATGAAAAAGATAATGAAATCAAACTAAATCACTGTGGACACTAGTGAAACTAACTCATGACCTAAAGAGGTATACTAAGTTATCAACCTCAGCATGGATAAATCTCACCAAGTAATGCATACAGAAGAAAATATAATATAATATTAAAATAACAAGGGTACCCCTCTCCCACTTACCCACTAGTTTTCTTCACTCCCCCTCTATCTCACATCCTGAGCATTTATCTATAAAGGTATTTTGGCCTGAAATCACCTAGGAAAGGCACCACCACATGTACCTCATGCATCAAATAACCACACTATCCCATATCACAACCAAATAGTAACCAAGTAGTTTTCGGAAGCCACCACAACCTGTATGACGTGTATCAAACATCATGTATTATACCCTAATCTATTATAACCCATACACCGAGTAAGTACCTCCATCCATCACAACCTATACATGCCATAACTATAATAATCCTTTGGATACTATATCTATAGCATCCCGCTATTTTATAAAATAAACTTTCATTACATTACACAAAACTGAGGATCTTTAAGGTCTAGTGTCTTGGAAACCAGGAACATAATACATGAAAACAACATAAAACATTATTCTTAAACACTTGAAAGGCTTCTACTTAAGTTCATCCTAGGTTCATTACTGCATCTCATAACCTGGGGACATACATCAAAAGAAAGGGTGAGCAGAAGGCCCAGTAAGGGAAACAAGAGGAACATTTTACATGTGAACTTGAGATACTTCAATAAGGACATGAAAAGAACTTTAAGGCATGAGAAAGAAATCATGAGGCATTTCATAATAAAAATAACATTTTCCATAACTTGAAGATGTGGCTACATCATTTAACATAGACAATCATGAACATATCACCAAGGTCCATCCCCAAGGTGTCATTTGAAAATTACCAAGGTTATTCACCAAGGTATCGTGAAAATTGTAATCTCTAGTGGTTACATCATTACCCAATGCATTGGAGCGCTATCAGGGCGCACCCTTAAATTTGCCTTTACTATCATGTGAGCCACATATATCATCATAAAACATTTCATAAATAACCCATATAGCATAAAATAAATGGGTTTCATTTCCTAATCATAATGTTTTTAAAAACTGTTTTAAAGACATGATCTTTACGTCACGTTAAACCCACGGAAAGGGAAAGCGGGTCTCATGTATGTAAATCCCAGAATTTAAAATAGAACATTTTGATATGTATGTGAATACCCTTGTAGAAATAAGATCTTTGAGTATTCACTTTATAACATAAAATAATTTTGAGAAAAGAGAGAGGCATTTTGAGACGAAAATTCTGCAGCATAACGGCTATGTTACAAGGTTTTAGAAAATATTGAAAAGAGAGGGGAAATGGGTAACCCACTCATAAATGATACATAAAACAGTAGGGGGACAGAATAAGAAGGATATATGGACATGGTAATGAAATTTTAAGGACATACCATTTGAAATGAAAAACATGAAAGGATGACAAAAATTAGATTTCTCTTATGAAAATTCGGCAGCCAAACGGCGTCACTTAAACTTCAATAAAAATGAATTAACAAGATCAAACAGGGTCTCTCATCATATGATCATAAGAGATCAGTATGATAGATATAGAGATCATACCCCAACATAATAAAAAGGAACTTGAAAGACTTGACATGAAAATCGATCTTGAAAAATGAGAAGGGTGAAAGAATCCTTAAAAATTCGGCAGCCTAACGGCGTCACTTAAACTTTCATAAAACGAAATGATGAGAGTAAGAGGGGATCTCTCATCATATAAACATGAAAAGGGAAGTAAGAGGAATATAAAAGAACATCCTCTCATATAATAACATGGATCATAAAAGGAATGACATAAAAGAGATTACATGAAAAGAAAGAGAGAGGTCGGATCCCTTACCTTAAAACATGACTCTTGAAACTCAAAGGTTTGGACCTTGAGGGATTGGGTGAACCTTGGGAGGACTCCTTGGGAGGTAAGGAGACCAGAACTTCGTTGGGGGAGAGTTGGGAGTGAAAACTAAAGGAGTATATCTCAATTTATTCACCCAAAAGGATTACACAAAGAAGCTAGGGTCTCGTCACATAGCCCCTTATAACACCGGCATAAGACCTAAGTGTAAGGTGTGCTATGGTGAGAGAATCTGAGGGAGGATCAGATAACATTGCCCTAGTAGTAATCTCTACTAACTTGAACTTCTCCCGTAGGCATTTCCGTTCAAGCTTGACACGCTGGAGTTCGTCTTGGGCTTGGTCCAAAGCGAAGCCCAGAGATGGTACCTCCTTCCCAAGCTCTGATAAGTGGGCTTCATAAGGGTCGAGTCTACTGGATGAATCCATCGACTCCTCTTTCTGCATTAACCATTAACATCTTATTAAATCATTAAGAGTAAGTTAATATACTACTCAAAAATATTGGGTCGTTACATTCTTCCCCCCTTAAGAAATTTCGTCCCCGAAATTTACACTTGAGGCCTAGTCAAAAAGGTGAGGGTACTTTTGCTTCATTGTTTCCTCAAGATCCCAAGTCGCTTCTTCATATTTATGATTCCTCCACAACACTTTCACAAGGTGGGTAGTCTTGTTTCGTAGGACCTTGTCTCTACGGTCCAAGATCTCCACTGGCTGCTCCTCATAAGAGAGGTCATGTTACAGTTGTACCACCTCTGGGTTCAGTACATGCGAAGGGTCAGGTATGTACTTCCTCAAGAGAGATACATGGAAGACATCATGAACTTGAGCTAGGTTCGGTGGAAGTTCTAGACGATAGACCACTGCTCCTATACGATCAAGGATTTCATAGGGGCCAATGTACCTAGGGATGAGCTTCCCTTTCTTCCCAAACCACATGACTCTCTTCCATGGAGAAATTCGAAGGAAGACTTTGTCACAAACACCAAACTCCAAGTCCCTTCGACGATTGTCAGCATAGCTCTTCTGCCGACTTTGAGCAGCCTTTATGTGTTATTAGATGGCATGAACCTGTTCTGTCATCTCTTGCACGAGATCAGGCCCAAGAAGCTTCCTCTCACCAGTGTCATCCCAACAAGTAAGAGTTCTACACCGCTTTCCATACAAAGCTTCATAGGGTGCCATCTGAATACTCGCATGGAAGCTGTTGTTATAGGAGAACTCCAATAATGGGAGGTGTTGATCCCATCCACCTTTAAATTCCATTGAGCATAATCTCAGCATGTCTTCGAGTGTCTGAATAGTCCTTTTAGATTGGCCATCAGTTTGAGGATGATAGGCCGTACTAAAATTCAATTCAGTATTCAGAGAATGTTGAAGACTTCTCCAGAATTTTGATGTGAATCTTGGGTCACGATCAGATACTATGGATAGTGGTACCCCATTCAGCCTTACCACTTCCTTCACGTATATCTTGGAAATCTGATCCAGAGGGAAATCTTCCCGAATAGAGATAAAATGGGTTGTCTTGGTGAGACGGTCCACAATAACCCATATCGCATTGTTTCCTTTGGATGTTTTCGGGAGACCAGTTACAAAGTCCATAGTGATATTATCCCACTTCCATACTGGTATGGGTAGCGGTTGTAATACCCCCTTAGGAAGTTGTCGTTCTGCCTTTACTTGCTGACACACCAGGCACCTTGTAGTGTAATCAGAAATCTCCCTCTTCATGTTATCCCACCAATAATGATCACGAAGGTCTCTATAAATCTTAGTGATTCCTGGATGTATAGAGAAAGTAGAGCTATGAGCTTCATCCATCAGTTCTTTCTTTATCTCCGGAATAGATGGAACACATAGTCTTGTTCGAAATTTCAATACACCTTCTTCATCAACATTGAAATCAGGTAACTTCCCATCCTTTACAGCCTCGAACTTCTCCTGCAGCAAAGGATATTCTTTTTGAGCCTTCTTGATCTTCTCTAGTAATTAAGGTTGAGAAATCATTTGGGATAGGGTTGATGATGTCCCTTTCCTTATAATTACCATGTCCAGTTTTACTAGATCTTTAATCAAGGGATCTCCTAAGATCCTCATTATTGCCAGAACAACAGGATCTTTCCTGCTTAACGCATCCGCGACTTTATTTTCTCTTCCAGGGTGATAATGTATTGAACAATCATAGTCTTTAATAAGCTCCAACAATCTCCTTTGTCTCATGTTCAGTTATTTCTGTGTGAAAATATACTTTAGACTTTGGTGGTCAGTGTATATATCACATTTCTCCCCATAAAGATAGTGCCTCCATATCTTTAGAGAAAAAACAACTGCCGCCAGATCTAGATCATGCGTAGGATAATTCTGCTCATGAATCTTCAACTGTCGAGATGCATAAGCAATTACCTTGTCATTTTGCATGAGGACGCACCCAAGCCCTTTCAGAGATGCATCGCTAAAAATAACGAATCCTTCTCCGATAGAGGGTAGTGTTAACACAGGTGCAGTAACCAATCTCTTCTTCAGCTCTTGGAAACTTTCCTCTCATTCCTTTGTCCAGATGAACTTAACCCCTTTTCGAGTGAACTTGATTAGTGGATTAGAAAGTCGTGAAAAGTTTTTCACAAACCTCCTATAATATTCTGCTAAACCAAGGAAACTATGAATCTCAGTTACTGTTGTGGGTTGAGGCCACTCCTCCACAACCATTGTCTTTGCAGGGTCAATAGAGATTCCTTCATTGGTTACGATGTGCCCCAAGAAAGCCACTTGTTGTAACCAAAACTCACACTTGCTGAACTTCCCAAAGAGCCTCTCCTTCCGTAGAGTTTTCAAAATAACCCTTAGATGATCTTCATGCTCCTCAAGACTTTTTGAATATATCAAAATATCATCAATAAAAACTACCACAAAGTTATCAAGTTAGTCCTTAAAGACTCTATTCATCAAATTCATGAAAATAACAGGAGCATTAGTCAAGACGAAAGGCATAACAGTAAACTCATAATGCCCATATCTTGATCGGAAGGCAGTCTTTGGAATATCTTCCTTCTTCACCCTCAGTTGATGATAACCAGATCGAAGGTCAATCTTAGAGAAGAATTGAGCCCCACGAAGTTGGTCAAATAAATCATCAATTCTTGGAAGAGGGTATCTATTCTTCACTGTGATCCCGTTCAGTTCTCTATAATCAATGCATAGCCGCATTGATCCATCCTTCTTCTTCACAAAGAGAACTGGTGCCCCACAAGGAGACACACTCGGTCGGATAAACCCCTTCTCCAAAAAGTCTTGGAGTTGTTTCTTTAACTCTTCTAGATCCAAATTTGCCATTCTATACGGAGTCTTTGATATCGGTTGAGACCCAGGTACGAGTTCAATGGATAACTCTACCTCTCTTTCTGGGGGAGGTCCAGGTAACTCCTCAGGAAATACATCCATGTATTCCTGAACAATCAGAACATCTTCTATTTGTATGATCCCTTTCCCTTCTTCATCATCACCGATTAACTCCATAAATAAAGCTATGGTAGGTGCTTCTAGATAGGGATCAGTTCGGGATATCTCTCCTTGGAAGATAACTGTAGGTCATTTATTCAAGACTACTGAGATTTCCTTACTTCTGTATTTGATCTTAGCATTATACTTTGAGAGCCAGTCCATCCCTAGTATAACGTCGAATTCCAACATGGGAATGACTACTAGATTTGTGATAAGATTATGCTCACTAAAGTAAACAATAGAGTCTCTAAACACTGTTGATTCATGGATAATCCCACTTGGAGTCTTGACTGACAACTCTACCTCTAGCAGTTAGGGGATTGATTCTATATTCCTTGCAAACTTGGAGGAAATAAAGGAATGCGTAGAACCAGAATCAAATAAAGTACTTGCTAGTTTTGAGAGGACAAAAAGAGTACCTGCTACCACATCGTTCGGAACTTCAACTACAGTTGTTTTGATAGCGAAAGCACAACCTTGCTCCCTTGGCCTCTGCTGAGGTTGATGGTGATTCCCCTCCACCGCCCTCGGATTTGGACATTGATTAGCAAAGTTCCCAAGCTGTCCACACTTGAAGCATGTGACTTCGAGTAGGGCCAGAACCATCTTTCCTCTGTCGTTAGTGTTGGGAAGTTGAGGCTTCACATCACTACGACAATTCTGAGAAATATGGCCTTCTTTTCCACACCTATATCACTTACCACTTCCGATCAAGCAGTTCCCTGAATGCTTCTTCCCACAATTATTGCATGTGGAATGTTGCATATGCTTTACACCTCTTTCCTGATCAAAACTTCTTCCCAGGCTTGGTTCTAGAGTTCTCTTCTTCTCATTAGATTTGTGAGACCACTGTGTCTCCCCAAACTCTAGTTCAACTTCAATAGCACTTCGAACAATTTCTTCATAGCTATCATAGTCCCTGTTGCCTAGATTCTTCCGTAGATGAGGTCTTAGTCCACCAAAGAATCTATCAACCTTCCCATTAGGGTCCATGACGAAGCTTGAGGTATAAGGGGAAAGCCTTGTGAAGTTCATCTCGTAGGTTCCAACTGATTCATTCTCCTTTTTCTTCAGCTCGAGAAATTATTTCTCCAGTCTCGTTCTCATCGAACGAGGGAAATACTTATTAAAGAATATTCCCCGGAACTCTTCCCACTACATAGCTTCCATCTCTCCTCGTGGCTTCGTGTTTTTGATCAGTGACCACCACTGATCAGCTTCTCCCTCTAGGCGGTAAACAACAAGGGTGACTTTTTCTTATTCCAAACAATTAAGTACAGAAAAGATCTTTTCAATGGAGATTATCCATTATTCCACAACCAATGGGTCAGTAGATCCACTGAATGTTGGTGGTCGTTGACGCATGAAGGACTCAACAGAAAGTTGTTCCCTTCGTGGTGAGTTCGGCCTCTCAGCTTCATTCAAGTTATTACTCATAACTTGAGTCAATTGGTTCATCATTCGCATGAATGTTTCCATTCCGGCTTCCATCGGAGGGCCGTCAGCACATGGTGCATTGCGGTCACCATCGGCACGGTTCCTCCTATTGCCCGCCATTTTATAAAAAAATAAAACCTTAGTGAGAAACTTATTTCATTTATGGATCTTTTAACTAAGACTTCATGCTTAGACAATTACACTTTTCTATAATTCCTTCATAATGATTCATAAAAAGCTTGTGATTAACCAAACATATCCCCCGGGAGTGTCGTAACCAAGAGTGCAGCAAGGCCTGTTATCGTGCACCAGTTCCCGTTCGAGTCTAGCTCAAAGCGGTGTTTTTGGGGTTTACCCCTATGTACATCTGTGCCAGAGCCACCTCTACCTGCTCGTATCCAGACAGAGATGTATCTGAGTGATAAACAACTTACTCAATACTTACCAAAATACTAGGAAGTTTTCCTATTTTTAAACTTTTCTATAGGGATCTTCCTAATGTTTTTATATCCTAATTTCCACAAATAACTAAACCATCCTTTGATACCAACTATAGCATCCCACCATTTTATAAAATAAACTTTCATTACATTACACAAAACTGAGGATCTTTAAGGTCTAGTGTCTTGGAAACCAGGAATATAATACATGAAAACAACATAAAACATTCTTCTTAAACACTTGAAAGGATTCTCCTTAAGTTAATCCTAGGTTCATTACTGCATCTCATAACCTGGGGACATACATCAAAAGAAAGGGTGAGCAGAAGGCCCAGTAAGGGAAACAAGAGGAACATTTTACATGTGAACTTGAGATACTTCAATAAGGACATGAAAAGAACTTTAAGGCATGAGAAAGAAATCATGAGGCATTTCATAATAAAAATAACATTTTCCATAACTTGAGGATGTGGATACATCATTTAACATAGACAATCATGAACATATCACCAAGGTCCATCCCCAAGGTGTCATTTGAAAATTACCATGGTTATTCACCAAGGTATCGTGAAAATTGTAATCTCTAGTGGTTACATCATTACCCAATGCATTGGAGCGCTATCAGGGCGCACCCTTAAATTTGCCTTTACTATCATGTGAGACACATATATCATCATCAAACATTTCATAAATAACCCATATAGCATAAAATAAATGGGTTTCATTTCATAATCATAACGTTTTTAAAAACTGTTTTAAAGACATGATCTTTACGTCACTTTAAACCCACGGAAAGGGAAAGCGGGTCTCATGTATGTAAATCCCCGAATTTAAAATAGAAAATTTTGATATTTATGTGAATACCCTTGTAGAAATAAGAGCTTTGAGTATTCACTTTATAACATAAAATAATTTTGAGAAAAGAGAGAGGCATTTTGAGACGAAAATTCTGCAGTATAACGGCTATGTTACAAGGTTTTAGAAAATATTGAAAAGAGAGGGGATATGGGTCACCCACTCATAAATGATCCATAAAACAGTAGGGGGACAGAATAAGAAGGATATATGGACATGGTAATGAAATTTTAAGGACATACCATTTGAAATGAAAAACATTAAATGAAGACAAAAATTAGATTTCTCTTATGAAAATTCGACAGCCTAACGGTGTCACTTAAACTTCAATAAAAATGAATTGACAAGATCAAACAGGGTCTCTCATCATATTATAATAAGATATCAGTATTATAGATATATAGATCATACCCCAACATAATAAAAAGTAACTTGAAAGACTTGACATGAAAATCGATCTTGAAAAATGAGAAGGGTGAAAGAATCCTTAAAAATTCGGCAGCCTAACGGCGTCACTTAAACTTTCATAAAACGAAATGATGAGAGTAATAGGGGATCTCTCATCATATAAACATGAAAAGGGAAGTAAGAGGAATATAAAAGAACAACCTCTCACATAAGAACATGGATCATAAAAGGAATGACATAAAAAAGATTACATGAAAAGAAAGAGAGAGGTCGGATCCCTTACCTTAAAACGTGACTCTTGAAACTCAAAGGTTTGGACCTTGAGGGCTTGGGGGCACCTTGGGAGGACTCCTTGGGAGGTAAGGAGACCAGAACTTCGTTGGGGGAGAGTTGGGAGTGAAAAATAAAGGAGGATATCTTAATTTATTCACCCGAAAGGATTACACAAGGAAGCTGGGGTCTCGTCACATAGCCCCTTATAACACCGGCATAAGACCTAAGTGTAAGGTGTGCTATGGTGAGAGAATATGAGGTAGTCTTAGATAAAATTTCCCTAGTAGTAATATCTACTAACTTGAACTTCTTCTGTAGGCGTTTCTGTTCAAGCTTGACACGCTGGAGTTTGGCTTGGGCTTGGTCCAAAGCGAAGCCCACAGATGCTTCCTCCTTCCCAAGCTCTGATAAGTGGGCTTCATAAGGGAAGAGTCTACTAGATGAAGCCATCGACTCCTCTTTCTGCATTAACCATTAACATCTTATTAAATCATTAAGAGTAAGTTAATATACTACTCAAAAAGATTGGGTTGTTACAATATCTGTTAATACATGTTGGAGTTTGTGTCCTATAACCTACTATTTTTACATTGATTACATGAATATTTAATTATATATTTTTCATTGTTCTACATGACTATGATGTAATTATATACTAGAGTATTTGTCACATTGATAAGGTCACTGCAGTTCCCTACTATGATGAGCACCTTGAAGTGATATGACAGTATTATTAAATATAGTTGTATAGTTGAATGACATACTATGATGGGACACATAGTATACAGACCATCAGGTGTGAGTACTCATAAGAATATGATACTTCTTATCATTAAGTTCACACTTGGTAATCTCCAAGATGGGAGATTATGATAATAGTCATGCGAGTAGGAATTCCACAAGTTTTTATGTCATCAGATATTCCTATCTGTGAGCATGTGTAATGGTTCTTAGAATTTAAGATTATCATTAATACGTGTCATTACTCGCACACTTTGATTTACTGACAAAAACTATCACGGTGTATATTGGCGGGAAGTTGGGTAAGTTGGGTGCATCATGAATGACATGTTATTAATGGATAATTCAAGGAAGGATTTTTCCCTTCTATTTATAAATGTTTATTTCTAAAAAATTTGATTGAAATAGATCTGTCGCCCTAAATTCTATGGCCATAGTGTAACAATGAGTTTATTTCAAGTAGTAAAATAACGATTTATCAAGCATATAGGTTGGTGACACTATTGTGAAATGTTATTCATGAGATATTATGAAAAAGGGATTATATTACATAGTGAGCATTCATATGTGGATGTTTTATTTGAGAATTTATGTTCTTTCTCTTGGGTGCCTTGACCCCTTAATAGACTGTACTCATGGACTTTAGGAAGGCATGCTTAATACTAATGAGAAAAAATCCTAGAGGGTCACACACTAACTATTTATAGTGGTCTTGATTAAATTCTATTTGAATTTAATTAATTGAATAAAGATTATTCTCAAGGATGAGGATAATTTTATTCAAGTTAAAATTATTTACTAAATTAATTAAATAATTATTCACTGGATTGTGAATTAAATATATTTATTTATTTTATTGAACATTTAATAAATATATATTTACTTGTTTTTGAATACAATATTTATTTTAGAGAATAAAATATTTATTCAGGTGTTCAATAAATGGAAGATGGGTTTGAATGGAAAAACACCATGTCCGGTGATAAATTAATTATTTACAAGTCAGTAAATATTATTTATCCAAGTGATTCATAATAATAATATTATCATTATGTGGCTCGGGATTTAATTTATGTTTCTGTTTTTGTGCAATTTAGCACACCAAAAGAAATGACGATGTTATTGTTATTATGCAGAATTATTTTTCACTAAGGGTTATAATTGTATTTAATAGATTTTATGCAATCTAATATTATAAATGAAACCCCATGTCGATTAATAGATAGGTTCGTCTATTATTCCAAACAACCGGTGACACTAGAGAATTGTGGATCCAAACATTTTCTCTATTGACTCCTCTCCTCTCTCTCTCTCTCTCTCTAAATAATAAGAGATGTTCTTCAAGTCTGAAGAATGAGCGATCAAGATTGATCGACACAAGACATTCTCTTCACTGTGAGTGTAACACCCCGACCCTAGTAAACCATAGTTGGTACATTATTACATATCATTTGCTTGATCACAAGAGATCAAGTCCTGAAATATCGATTAGTTTAGTATCATTGGAAGTACTAGATACATACATAAGTTTTACATTACATCATGAAATAAAGAAAAACAACATTGTGTCCCCTTTGAACAAACTAATATCACTTATCCTAATCCTATAGGTTTATCATGATATAATTTATCATATCTTGGGAAAAATAAAACATATAAAGGGGTTAACTTATATGCTCAGTAAGGATAACAATATTGCAGAAAATTTCATATATAATTATAAACATTTAAGGCAATGTATAAGAATAAAACACAATCCTTTAAAACATAAATATCATTATAATATAGAAAATATAAATCAAATAATGCCATTTACTTATTCACATGGATATTCTACTAGTCAAATAATCTCATGTAATATCAATAGCTAATTTCATAATGATGGAATGCATAATATCGGACATCATAACCACATAGTCAAGGCCTCATGCCAATACTACAAATAAGATTTTGTCATGGCCTTGTTCCAAGACACTAGTTTGTCTCATGAGACCTACTGATGCATTGAAGAGCTATAGGGGGATCCACCCATCACTTACTAAGTCCAATGCATTCCTCATATGAAAAGGTTGAAACATAACATAAACATTCGTATTAAATATAGCATACGGAATATCAATACTTTAACCATAAACCATGAATGGTATAAAAATAACACATCCACAGTCAAACATAACTTATTCAATAAAATATAGATGATTTTATTATAATAAATCAACCTCAATCAATAATAAAATAAAATGAAGGATATTGACATTGATGAAAATAATTAGTAAAACTATTTGAAAGAAATATTCCCCTTGTCCTAAAAACATTTAAAAGTCGCACTATTTTTCAAAGAAGTCATTTAAAAGAGATTTTTTAATCAAAGTGTCCCAATCCAATTTGAAAAATTTGAAAGGAATTTTAATTTCAAAACATTCATGTCTATATAAATAAATCCTTAAAATCATTTTTAAATCCTGGACATTAATGAGAAAGATTTAGAAGAATAAATCTTTGAAACATTTAAAATGATATTTTAGTTAGAGTTCCTAACCAAATGATAGAAGATTGAATTAAAATAATTGAGGTAATAAAAACATTATAATATCATGATAATATAGGTATTAATGATGTAATATGTCAAATTATAGTATATACCCCATATGAAAGTGAATTGGTGCATAACCACAATGAGGTCTCAATAGAATGTAAATTTAGATGAAATCCCTTATAAAGATTGTATATTAAGGTTAAGGATAAATAAATGACATAATTATGTGTGATAAATATAAATACACTAAATATGATTGGATATTCAGTGTAAATAAATCAGAGGACATTCACACATATTCTTGTAACAACAACACTAATGACTTGGATGTTTAACTCAATGAATGGAAATTGAGTTAAGATTACTCTTATCAAGTTTATATCAATGACTTGAGAATTTATCAATGGAGTTATTATGTGTATCAAAGTTATATCAACACAAAGGGTGGTTTAAATTAATACATAAATAAATAAATAGTGATTTCACACATAATCTTGGAGTAAAATAATCAATGAAGTTTGCATGAAACCCAATGAGTGGAAATCGAAATTATAAATTACCTTACTGATTTGGTAAGTTATGAAACATACACCCCATGAAATAAAGTTCATACAATGAAGTTTTAAATATCCATAAATTATATTATATTACAAAATTAATACAATAATGGGAACTACATACACCACACAAATGGAAATAGTGGCAATATAGGATGAATCTCATAGGAATAAGAAGTGAGATGGAAACCCATTTCCACATTGTAATCAATAAAGTTGCAAGACTAAAAGTTAATAACCACCAAATGGATCACATAATACCGTGAATATAAATATAATCATGATAATATATATCAAATGGTATTACACAGTACACCACATGCAAAAAATAAGTGGTGAACAATGTAAATCTCACGAAATTAATAGTGAGATAAGAAACCCCTTACCACGTTGTAATCAATAAAGTCATGAGACCAAAAGATAATAAACAACAAATTAATAATATTAATCCATTAATGTAAATAAAATCATGATAATATATATCAAATGGAAGTACACAATACACCACATGCAATAAATAAGTGGTGAATAATGGAAATCTCACAAAATTAAAAGTGAGATAAGAAATCCCTTACCACATTGTAATCAATCGAGCCGTAAGACCAAAATTTAATAAACATAAAATTAATAATATAATACCATGAATATAAATATAATCATGATAATATATACCAAATGGAAGTACACAATACACCACATGAAATAAATAAGTGGTGAACAATGGAAATCTCATGAAATTAAAAGTGAGATAAGAAACCCCTTACCACGTAATTTTCCTTAGTTGAGGGTATGTTAAACTTTTGTATAATAGTTAAATAATTGTTATTAAATTATAAAATAACCACATACATAAATATGATATCATATATGATCTTATGATATTGCTTTGTTAATAATATTTTAGTAGTATCAATGTTTTGGGTGTTAACTGATTGGTTTTCCTTTATATGTTTTGTTATGTATGTCATGTTTGTTATGGATATGATGTATTTGATTCATATCCAGAATTATATTAAGTTCTTAAAAATTATTTTTAAACATAAAATAAAAATTATTCCTGAATTGTTACGATGGGGAATGAATCTCATCGTATTCATTGAGATGGTAATCTGTACGTACGCATGAGCGACAATATCATTAAATTAAAGGTGAAATCGTATATAATTGGATGTTATATCATATATAAAAAATAATTAACATGTTATATTTATTATTTAAATGAATTATACCACATTATTATACCCATCCAAATAATTAAGTGTTGAATAATAAACAACACCACGACGTGGAGACGGTAAGTCATACGTACACATGTATGGTGACTTTGTCATTAATAGGATAAATAGAATAATGAATATGGTTGTACCATATTTATAATAACATCACAATATGTATAAGGTACTGGATTTATTATTTTGGTATGGAAAGAAAAATGAAAGAGGATGTGGAAGAAGAAAAGAACATTGAAAGAGGTGATGAAATAATTACCTCTTCTTCGGGTGCTTCCTTTTGATTTGATCAAAATGACTCCCTAGGTTGGATTTATGATCAAAGTAAGGAATATTGGTTTATTTTATGGTAGTTTGGAGGATATTTTATCAGGTTTTGGACGTATCAAATGGCTTTGGAGGTGTGATTTTGAGAGAATTGGAAGTACCCTTTTATAAGAGAGGTGGGGGTCACTTTAGGAAAACCTTGAAATATTATTTCTTATACAATAATATTCAGTTTATAATGGCTTAAAATGGATTTATTTTAAGGATAAGGTCTGGATTGATCGAAATATTCTAAACCAATTGGTTTTAGATAGTTTTAGGTCATCATGTTAACCTTATCTTTTAGATTTAACTCTTGGTTACATATTTTAACATTTTCCATGTATCCTTATATTTTTATATTATATGGTTAATAAACATACTATAAACTGTAAATATAACCACAAGTGGTTAATTAATGACATATATAAAATTATATAAGTCCTTTTTCCAAACCTTATATTTTTAGGACTATTATAGTATTTAATAAAATATTATTTGTTTTTAAAAGTCAATTATTTTAATTTTAAAACTATTTAGTATTTGGTTTTTGTTAAAGTTATATAAACTTAATTACTTCAAAATAAATTCATTAAATCAACCCTAACATGATATAGTATCCTATAAAATTATTTGAATGCATCAAAAGTATCAATTTACATTTTTTGATATTTATAATATCAATTATTTTAATCATTCACTAATAAGGTGATTACTGCATCATCATTGTGTCGTAAATAAATTTAATTATATAATGTCTAAAAAATATAAATAAAATACCATGATTTAGGAAATCTATTTATATTTCTAATGAATATTTATAGTCGAATTTATCTTGTGTAAATCCCTATTTTAATAATGTTTTATTTATTAAAATTTGAATTTAATACTTTTAACTCTTCTTTAAATAAAATTATATTAAATGTTCTAATCGAATCCAAGTGGAACAAAAGGGATCATATTTTATTCATAAGGTTAATTTTGGTCTAAAATAACTTATCCAATAGAATTATTACATGTGTTATGGTAATTATAATATCATTTTTACCTTTAATTACCCTATTTACTTTTTACCATGGTAAATAAAATTCAAAAGTTACTATTCGCCAAATACTCTTTTCATCTTATTGAACCGAATTTTACATACTAATGTCAACCATGTCTCTCAGATTTTATAAATTTAGTTCATAGAAGTGGTAAATATACGTTTTATGCAAATTTGTTAACGTTTCTGGAAGGTTGGTAAAAGACGTTAAAAATTCAATAAAATTTTATACATCTAATTTTATTATAAAATGAATCCGATGAATTAAATTGAAATAATATAGGTTTTATGTATCTATTTTGTCTTAAAATAAATTTAAATAGAATAAATAATTATTTAAATAAAAACTTAGTTTTTAAACAATAACCAGCGTTTTCACTATTCATCAAAAATTGATATGTGTTTATGTCCGATTTATAAGTGAAATTACTTCCAATGACCAACATTGGATTAAATGATAAAAATATAATCTAATTATATTTCAAAACCATTCATTTTTATAATTTAACACTATAAGTTATTTTGATTAAAAACTTTATTTCAATTAACATTTAGTATCGTTCACTATTCATCAAAATATGAAAGTTATCAGAAAAACACCAAAAATTTATCCAAACTAAATTTTTTTTGTCCCGATTATAATGAATATTTTAATTTAATAAAAGTTAATATATAAAAGATTAAAATATTGTATTTAGAAAGGGTTCTCCATTAAAAGGTGGAAAAACTGTATTTTTTGAAAAATACTTCTTTTATCTAAAAAATTGAATGTGTCCTTATATTATGTCTAATAAACACAAAATATGAATGTTAAAATTATAAGGTATATATATAAAATTCATAATGTGGTTATTACTATTCATAAAGGCTTTATAAATGGCTAGTTTGATAGGTCGTGGTGTGCTTGAACATGATGTTTCGTACATCGCACGCTATGGTATTATTCAAAGAGAAGTGTACCGTATAAGCTTGGGGTGTTACATTCTTCCCTCCTTCAATAAATTGCATCTGTGAAATTTTAAATTGTTCTTTGGAAATAAAATGTTAAAAAATAGAAAATACCTTTTTGGAAAACCCACATCGTAAATAGGGTTAATAAAATTTAGTCCTAATAAGAGGGAAAAGGAAATGAAAAAGTCACCACCAAGTTAAGATTTTGAATAGGAGATCATTGGTAGAAATTATAATTGGAAGAAAAATGTAAATATTTATAGAGAGTGATTGAGGTCAAAAATCAAAAACAATTGAATGTAAATTTTAGGGCCTCAAAGCCCTAAATCTAAAATGAATAACGTAAGGTATTAGGATAATACATTTTTGGGTTTAAGATCCTTTCCCTAAGGTTTTAGAATTAATTTCTTCATAGAATAAGAAGAAGAAAAATAATTGATAAGTATAGTTCCATCCTTTAACTAATTTCTACCACAAACTCATCTTCCACTCCAAACGATGAGTATTCAAGATGACTTAGTCACACCTGATGTTGTAGAATCAACTTACAGAGAATCACATAATCCACAAATGATGAACTATATATTTCCCTTTTCTTTAGAGATTAACCAAAACCAAAATGGTTAGTACAAGATCAGATGATCCCCAAAAGGATAATCCTTTAGAGAAAGAAATACAAATCTTAATTTCTAAAATTAAACCAACAATACCCAAAGTTCAATAAATACCATTCAATAAAAAAATTTCCTAAAAATCCTTCAATATAATCAAAACTAAGAATGAAACCCAAAACTTAGAATAATTTGATTACATAGTCTTGCATGTTAAATTTTATCTCCATAGTATTCTATTTTCCTTAGGCATATAGTGTTCCCAATAGAGTGAACCTCTTGTAAAATAACATTTATCACTTAATAACCAAATCATTTTCCTATAATAAGGACATCCATTTGATAAATCATAAGATCCCAAATAAACATATTATTAATAAATAAAATAATTTAACTAAAAATAATTAGTCACACTAACCAGGGACTTCACATAGTCTAGTGGTAGGTGATAAATCCTAGTCACACTTCAGTTGTGGGTTCCATTCCTACATTATTGACCAACACAACAGGTTGTCACAGGGTCTACATGTTTTACTTTTTTAAAAACTATATTTTATAACATTACCAAAATGAGATAAATTCTTCAAAATAATTATAACATAATTAAACCACAAATGCTTTCTCATACCTCGCATTTTCATCCAAAAAATAAATAACCTGTAATTTCCTCAAATTCAAGGATCATATAAATCCAAATGGTTATTTATAACTATATCCAAAAAATAAAAGATAATTCTTTCTCGAATAGAATTTTCACATAACAAACTACAAGGTTACACATACGAGAGAAAATTCTTCCAAAGTAATACAATCAACAAAGAGCACTAATACTTCTAAAAATTTCACCATCCATTAATTTCCACAATGGTTCTTCCTTGACCAAGTGGCAATTCTATATAATAGGGAATTGACTCGGGTAATGCCCAGGTCCCCTACATTTACAGCAAATGACTATAAATAGATTCTTGAGATCATTTTTATTTTCTTTTGTAGTACTCTTCATTTTTCCTCATCAATTCATTACTTTATGTCCTTATTTCCCACACATAAAGCATTTATTTATTTCATTGAGACACTTTCATGGGTGTATTCTTCCACATTTCCTGCATGATGGAATTCGAGCTTTCTTTTCTCTATGGTCTCCACTGATGTAACTCTTATCATTAACCGCCTTTACCTTCATTGTTGAGTCTTGGAGTTGGTTAATATATATGTTTTTTATCATATTTTTGTAAATATGATTTGGCATGAACACGATACCTTTTACGCCTATCAACATTCCATTCTGTAGCTCATTTCCACCACCGTACCCACCTTATACATCATGTTCAATGTTACTATGACTTCCTTGGAATCGAGCCATTGTCTAAAACCAGAAAGCATTTTGTGAGTAACAATAGTCATAAAATCATTAAGAGAATATCATTACACCTTATATTCAATCTAAAAAACCTTAGTATTAACCAGGGTTATTTATTATCATCTTATTTTAAAATCATTCAACTCGGTTTGCAAAGAAAATTTGAATATTCCTGAACATATCACCCAAGAGTGTCGTAATCAAGAGTGAAGCAAGGCCTGTTATCGTGCACCAGTTCTCGTTCGAGTCTATCTCAAAGCAGTTTTTTTTCAGGTTTTACCCATAGGTACATTTGTGCCAGAGCCGCCTCTGCCAGCTCATATCCAGACAGGGATGTATTTCATGGCAAACCCCCATAATATTTACATTACCAAAATTTTTGGATGTTCTTTTATACTAATCCCCAAAGTCTATCTTAGGGTAATGATTTCTAATCAGAGTTTTTTCTTAATCTAGTTTCCAAGGATTTCATTAAACTTCCTATGATACCAACTATAATTCCCTAAACCTAGTTACCCAGAGTCAGTGCATTATTACATATCATTGAGATGATCATAAGAGATCAAGTCCCGAAATATAGATTAGTTTACTAGCCTTGAAAGTACTAGATACATACATATGTTTTACATCACATCATGAAATAAAGAAAAACAAAAGTGTGTCCCCTTTGAACACACTCATATCCCTTAGCCTATTTTTGTAGGTTAATCTTGATATAATTCTTCACATCATGGAAAAAATAAAACATAGAAAGGGGTGAGCTCAGATGCTCATTACAGATAACAATATAGTGGAAACTGTCATAAATATGCATAAACATTTAAGGCATTGTATAAGACTAAAACACAAGCCTTTTAAACATAAATTTCAGCATAATATGGAAAATATAAATCGAATAATTCCATTTACTTATTCACATGTATATTCTACTAGTCGAATAATCGCATGTAATATCAATATCTAATTTCATAATGATGGAATGCATAATGCCAAACATCATAACCACATAGTCAAGGTCTCATGCCAAGACTACAAATAAGATTTTTTCAATGCCTTATGCCAAGACACAAGTTTGTATCATGAGACCTACCGATGCAAGGAGGAGCTATATTGGGATACACCTGACACTTACTAAGTCCAATGCATTCCTCATATGAAAAGTTTGAATCCAAACATCAACATTCTTATTAAAACTAGCATACAAAATTTTAATACTTTATCCATAAACCATGAATGGTATAAAAATAGCACATCTAAAGTCAAACATAACTTATTCAATACAATATAGATAATTGTATTATAATAAATCAACCTCAAACTAGATTAAAACACAATGAAGGATATTGACATTGAAGAAAGTAATCAGTAAAATTATTTGAAAGAAATAACCCCTTTTTTATTGAAAACATTTAAAAGTCGCACTATTTATCAAAAAAAGTCGTTTAAAAGAGATTTTTGACTCAAACTATCCCATACCACTTAGAAACATTTGAAAGGAATTTTAATTTCAAAACATTCATGTCCATATAAATAAATCCTTAAAATCATTTTTAAAACATGGACATTAATAAGAATGATTTAGAAGAATAAATCATTAAAACATTTAAAATGATATTTTAGTTAGAGTTCCTAACCAAATGAGAGTTGCTTTAATACAATTAATTAAGGTAATAAAAACATTATAATATCATAAGAACAAAAAGATTCATAATATAATATGTCAAAGTACTATATATCCACCATATAAAAGTGAATTGGTGCATAATAACAATGAAGTCTCAATAGAATGTAAATTGAGATGAAATCCCTTATAAAGATCATATCCTTAGGTTAAGGATAAATCAATAAGATAATTATTCATGAAAAATATACATACATTAAATATGATTGGATATTCGGTGTAATTAAATCAGAGAATATTCATACATATTCTTGTAGAAACAACACCATTGGATTGGATGTTTAACTCAATGAATGGAAAATGAGTTAAGAATACTCTTCTCATGTTCATATCGATGACTTAAGAATTTATAAATGGAGTGATTATGTGTATAAAAAGTATATCCACACAAAGGGGATTGGAAATTACAACATAAATAAATAAATAGTGATTTCAAGTATAATCATGGTGTAAAACAATGAATGAGGTTTGCGTGAAACCCAATGAGCGGAAATCGAAATTAGAAATTCCCTTACTGATTTGGTAACATACGAAACATACACCCCATGAAATAAGGATCATAAAATGAAGTTTTAAATAACCATAAATTAAATTATATTATACAAGGAATACAATCATGGTAAGTACATACACCACACAAAAGGAAATAGTGGCAATATATCATGAATCTGACGGGAATAAGAAGTAAGATGGAAACCCCTTACCACATTGTTTTTAATTGAGTTGTAAGACCAAAAGTTAATAAACACCAAATGAATCACAAAATACCATGAATATAAATAGAATCATGAAAATATATATCAAATGTCTATAAAAAATACCCCACTTTCAAAAAATATGTGGTGAACAATGGAAATCTCACAAAATTAAAAGTGAGATAAGAAACCCCTTACCACATTGTAATCAATCGAGTCGTAAGACCAAAAGTCAATAACCACAAAATTAATCACGAAATACCATTAATATAAATATAATCATGATAATATGTATCAAATGGTAGTACACAATACACCACATGCAATTAATAAGTGGTGAATAATGGAAATCTCACGAACTTAAAAGTGAGATAAAAACCCCGAACCATGTTGTAATCAATCGATTCGTAAGACAAAAAGTTAATAACCACAAAATTAATCAGAGAATACCATGAATATAAATAGAATAATGATAATATATATCAAATGGAAGAACACAATACACCATATTCAATAAATAAGTGGTGAACAATGGAAATCTCATGAAATTAAAATTGAGATAAGAAACCCCTTACCTTGTACTTTTCCTTAGTCAAGGGTATGTTAACCTCCTGTATAATAGTTAAATAATTGTTATTAAATTATAAAAGAACCACATACATAAATATGATATCATATATGATCTTATAATATTGCTTTGTTAATAATATTTTAGTAGTATCATTGTTTCAGGGTGTTAATAAATTCGTTTTGCTTTATATGTTTTGTTACGTAAGTCATGTTTTTTATAGATCAGATGTATTTAATTCATATCCATAATTATATTAAGTTCTTAAAAATTATTTTTAATCATAAAATGAAAACTATTCTTGAATGGTTATGATGAGGAATGAATCTCAACACGTTTGTGGAGATGGTAATCCGTATGTACGCAACGACTGACAATATCATTCAATTGAAGGTGAAATCATATATAATTGGATGTTATATCATATATAAAGAATAATTAACATGTTATATTTATTATTTACATCAATTATATATCATTATTATACCCATTCTGATAATTACGTTTTGAATATTAAATTACACCATGATGTGGAGACAGTAAGCTGTACGTACGCATGTATGGTGACACTACCATTCGTAGGATGGATAGAATAATGAATATGGTTGTACCATAATTATAATAACATCATAGTACGTAGAATGTACTGTATTTATTATTATTTTTTGGAAACAACAAATAAAGAGGAAGTGGAATATGAAAATAACATTGAAAGAGGTGATGAAATAATTAACTCTTCTTCAGGTGCTTCCTTTTGATTTGATCAAAAGGGATCCTTAGGTTGACTTTCTAATCATTGTAAGGCCTATTAGTTTAATTGAGGGTAGTTGTGAGGATATTTTAGTAGGGGTTTTCTGAGTCAAATGGATTTGGAGGTGTGATTTTGAGAGAAGGGGAAGTACCCTTTTATAAGAGAGGTGAGGGTCACTTTAGGAAAACCGTGAAATATTATTTTATTATACAATAATATTCGATTTATAATGGATCCAAAAGGATTTATTTTGAGGATATGGTTGTTCTGGGTCAAAAAAATATCAACCAATTGGTTTTAGACAGGCTTAGGTCACCATATTAACATTATCTTTTAGATTTAACTATTGGTAAAATAGTTTAACATTTACCATGTCTCCTTGTATTTTTATATTATATGATTAATAAACATACTATTAAATGTCAAGAAAATCCCAAATTATTAATTAATGACATATATATAATTATATAAGTCCATTGGACAATCCTTATATTTTTAGGACTATTATATAATTTAATAAAATATTATTTGTTTTAAAAACTCAATTATATCAATTTTGACACTATTTTGTATTTGGTATTTGTTAAAGTCATATAAACTTGATTACTTGGAATAAAATTCATTAAATCAACCCTAAAATGTCATATTAACCTATAAAATCTTTTAATGCATAAAAATTATCAATTTATATTTATTTTGATATTTATAATATCAATTATTTTAATCTTTCATTAATAATGTAATTACTTTATCATCATTGTGTCATAAATAAATTTAATTATTTAATGACCAAAAATTATAAATAAAATACCATGATGCTTGAAATATTTTTATCTTTCTAATGAATATTTATAGTTGAATTTATCTAATGTGTAACCCTATATTAAAAATGTTTTAGTGATTGAAATTTGAATTTAACACTTTTAACTCCTCTTTAAATAAAATAATAATAAATGTCAGAATCTAATACAAGTGGACAAAGAGAATCATATTTTATTCCTAAGTTCTAATTAGGTCAAAAACCACATATACAATAGAACTATGACATGTGTTAGGATAATTATAATATCAATTTTACTTTTAATTACTCTATTTACTTTTAACCGTGGTAAATAAACTTTAAAAGTTATTATTCACCAAATATTATTTTCACCTTATTGAACCAAATTTTACTTAATTATTTCAACTTTGTCTCTCCTATTTTTAAAATTCAATTCACAAAAGAGGTAAAATCGTGTTTTATGAAAATTTTCTAACGTGCCTAAAAGGTGGGTAAAAGACGTTAAAAAATCCAATAAAATTTTATACATTTAATTTTATTATAAAATGACTCCAATTAATTAAATTGAACTAATATAAATATTATGTATCTATTTTGACATAAAATAAATTGAAATAAAATAAATAATTATTTAAATAAAATGTTTGTTTTTAAATAATAACCAGTATTTTCACTATTCATCAAAAATTGAATGTTTTCAGAAATATACCAAAAATTCACCCTAAGATAATTATTATATTAAAAATCCAAATATGATTTATATTTTACAAAATTAAAAACATATATTTTTCATTAATTAATTTTAAATTAATTCCGATTGTCAAAACCAGAAAGTGACTTTTTGGGAAGTCAGAACTATCAAAAGATTGATATGTGTTTATAACCGGTTTAAAAGTAAAATTACTTCCAATGACCAAAATTGGATTAAAATATAAAAATATAATCTAATTATACTTAAAACCCATTAAAATTTATAGTTTAACACTATAAAATTTTTTTGTTTAAAAAAGTTGTTTTCAATTAAAATTTAGTATCTTCCACTATTCATCAAAAAATTAAAGTTATCCGAAAAAAAATTATCCAAACAAAATTTTTAGGTCCCAATTCTAAAGAAGAATTTAATTTCATCAAATTAAATATATAAAAGTTTCAAATATTGGACTTATAAAGGGTTCCCCGTTAAAATGTATAAGAACTGAATTTTTTGGAAAATACTTCTTTTATCTGAAAAATTGAATTTGTCCTTATATTGTGTCTAAAAAACACAAAATATGAATGTTAAAATTATATATATATATATATATATATATAATTAAAAATTTGGTTATTACTAGTCATAATGGCTAGTTTGATAGGTCATGGTGCGCTTGAACTCGGTGTTGCGTACATCACACGCTATTGAATTATTCAAAGACAAGCGTACTGTGGAAGCTTTGGGTGCTACAGTGCTAGCACCCAGAGAACAAGTGGTGTTGATCAGAGACCATTGGAGGATGTGTAGATCAACGCTGGAGGGATTCATATTTAGATCCTTGCAGGATAAATGAATGCAATTTAGAGGGGTCATTTCTAATGATCAACAATCATCAACGAAGAAAGTGACAAAGTCCCATGTATTTAATTTATTTAGAAATTGATTAAATTAATTATAAACCTTAATGTGCAAGATCATCCCTCATGGTTCCTGTATTTTTCTCTCTTTTTCTAAATATTTGTTTTAAATTCCTAGATACTAGTGTTCATCTTCATATTGATCATGGATTGGTTATTGATTACAGAAAAAGAAAAGTGGGGACCTTCCTACGCTGTGCTTCTACTGTGTCTGAAGCCTTCAAGTGGTGTCATAGGGGTTACATCATCATTTATAATTATTTGAATAACTCATTAATGATTTGTGATTTAATAATTTAGTTTTTCAATTCAAGGCCAATCATTCTTGTAATATGAATTTCAATATTTATTCTCCCACTGTCATTTCACACAGATCTATCAAAAATGAATAATTTTTTAATTAAAATTAAATTGATGATCTCATAAAGAGGATCTGATGATTCTTTCTAGGTAAAATGATAGTACACATTGTGTCTTCAAAGTTACATGTCATGTAATATGTAATGCCCCGACCCTAGTTACCCATATTTGGTGCATTATTACATAACATTGACATGATCACAAAAGATCATGTCTCAAACGATCGATTAGTTTATTAGCCTTGGAAATACTAGATACATTCATAAGTTTTACATTAAATTATAAAATGAAAAACTAAAACAACCTAGTCTCTATATTCCACACCCATATCCCATAGACTATCCCTGTAGGTTAGTCATAATATACATCTTCACATCCTGGAAAAAATAAAACATAGAAAGGGGTGAACTCAGATGCTCAGTAAGGATAACAATATAGCAGAAAATATCATAAATAAGTATAAACATTTAAGTAAATGTAAGACTAGAACAAAATCCTTTTAAACTTGAACTTTAGAATAATATTGAAAATATAAAATCAAATAATGAAATTTACATATTCAAATGGTTATTCGAATAGTCGAATAATCACATGAAAAATCAATAGCCACTTTCATAATGATGGAATGTATAATTCCAGACTTCATAACCACATAGTCAAGGCCTTATACCAAGACTACAAATAAGATTTTGTCAAGGCCTTGTTCCAAGACACTATTCTATATCATGATACCCACCGATGCATCGAGGAGCTATAGTAGGCTCCACCCGTCACTTAATAAGTTTAATCCGTTCCTCATATGAAAAGGTTTAAACATAACATAAACATTCATATTAAAACTAGCATACAAAATGTCAATACATTATCCATAAACCATGAATGGTGTAAAAAAACACATCCATAGTAAAACATATCACAAAACCTTCTATACAATATGGAAGTTTTGTATCATAATAAATCAACTTCAAACAAGCTTAAAATCCATCAAAGGATGTTTCCTTAGATGAAATCGAAACTTCTTTTTGAGAAATATTTCTTTCTATTTTAAAATCATTTAAAATTCATGTAATTATAAAAGAAAACATTTATTTTTGAAAATATTCTTATAAGATTGTAAGGGAAGCTTCAATGATGTTATAACGGCAGAAAATAGACACACCCACCGTATAAGTTAAAAAAACATTCTTACCTTAATTTTGTCGAAAAGGTCATAATGTACCTTATTTGTAAAACGATGAAAAGATTACTTTCAAAACATATAAGTTCAAATAAAGGTATAAAGTAATTTAACCCATTGTCTAGTAAATAGTAAAAAAAATTTGAAATACATTTTTAAGAAGCATGGATGTGGATGATAAATAGGTCCCAGTAGATAATTACGTATGAACAACCTCAAATAATGAAGTGATTTTGAAATTAACCCTTACTGTGTACTTTTCCTTGGTCAAGGATAGGTTAAAATCTTTTATAATGGTGAAATAATTGTTATTAAATTATACAAGAACCATATATATTAATATGATATCATATATGATTTTCTAATATTTCCTTTTAATGATAATTCAGTAGTATGATCGTTTCGGGTGTTAACTAATTCATTTTCCTTTATATGATTTGTTATGTAAGTAATGTTTGTTATGGATAGGATGTATTTTATTCATAATCAGAATGATATTAAGTCATTAAACATTATTTTTAATCATCAAATTAAAATTATTCTTGAATGGATATGATGGGGAATGAATCTCTTCACGTTCGTGGAGACGGTAATTTGTACATACGCACGAACGACAATATCATTATTTTGATATTAAAATAGTATATAATTGGATAGAATATCATACATACAGAATAATTATCATGTTATATTTATTATTTTCATTATTTATACTCATTATTATACCCATCCAAATGATGAAGTGTTTGAATAACAAACTACACCACGACGTGGAGATGGTAATCCGTACGTACGCATGTATGGTGACTTTGTCATTTATAGGATGGATAGAATAATAAATATGGTTTTAACATTTTTATAATAATATCATATTATATAGAATATATTTGAGTTATTATTTTATAATGGAAACAACAAAGAAAGAGGAAGTGGAAGAAGAAAATAACTTGAAAGAGGTGATGAAATATTTACCTCTTCTTCGAGTTCTTCCTTTTGATTTGATCAAAAGGGCCCCTTAGGTTGGATTTATGACTAACGGAAGTCCTCTAAGATGAAGTTAGGATAGTTAGGATGATATTTGGGCAGGTTTTGGCCGAGCCAAATGGATTTTATGGTGTTAATTTGAGAGAAGGGGAAGTTCCCTTTTATAAGAGAGGTGAGGGGAACCTTAGGAAAAGATTGAAATATTATTTTATAATAAAATAATTTTAGGTTTCTAATGGCTCAAAAATGAATTATTTAAAGTATAAGGTGTTTCTGGGTCAAAAAAATCTCAACCAATAGGTTTTATACAGGTTTGGGTTACTATATTGACCTTATGATTTTGATTTAACTCTTAGTTAAATAGTTTGAAATTTACAATGTCTCTTTGTATTTTTATAATATATGGTTAATAAACTTACTATAAACTTCCATGAGAACCCCAAGTAGTTCATTAATAATACACCTATAATTATATAAGTCTTTTTCCCAAACATTTTATTTTTAGGATTATTATATCAACCAATTATATTGGATTTGTTTTAAAAACTCATTTATGTCAATTTTGACATTATTTAATAATTGATTTTTGTTAAAGTCCTAAAAACTTTATTACTTAAAAATAAATACATTTCATAAACAATAACATGTCATATTGACCTATAAAATTAGTGTAATTCATGAAAAGTCACAAATTACATTTATTTAGATATTTATAATATCAATTATTTTAATCTTTCATTAATATGGTAATTATTGCATCATCATTGTGTCATAAATAAATTTAATTATTTAATGTCTAAAAATTATGAATAAAGTAAAATTATGTAGGAAATATTAATATATTTATAATGAATATTTATAGTGGAATTTATATTGTGTGTAACCCTATATTAAAAATGGATTAGTTATTAAACTGTAAATTTAACACTTTTAACTCTTCATTAAATAAAATAATAATAAATGTCCTAATATAATCCAAGGGGGCCATAGGTTCATATTTTATTTATAAGGTTGTTTTTGGTCGAATTATACTTATCCAATAGAATTAGTACATGTGTTAGGGTAATAATAATATCATTTTTACCCTTAACTACCTTATTTATTTTTAATCGTGGTAAATAAAAGTAAAAAGATACTATTCAACAAAAATTATTTTCATCTTATTGAACCAAGTTTTACGTACTGATATCTACTGTGTCTGTCATATTTTTGAAATTCAATTCACAAAAGTGGTAAAATTAAGTTTTATACAAATTTGGAAATTCACCTAGGAGGTGGGTAAAAGACTGTAAAAAGTTTGATAAAATTTTGTATATCTAAAATTATTATAAAATGACTCCAATGAATTACGTTGAACATATATAGGCATTATGTATCCATTTTTACATAAAATAAATTACATTAAATTAACTAATTATTTAAATAAAAAGTTGGTTTTAACCAATAACGTAGTGTTTTTCACTATTTATCAAAAATTGAATGTTTTCAGACAAATACAAAAAATTCACCCTAAGATAATTTTGATATTACAAATCCAAAAATGATCTCCATTTTGAAATCTAAAATTTATAAAATTTCAAAAAGTGGGTATTACTGTTCATAACAACTTGTTTGATTGGTTGCGGTGTGTTAGAATCTCAAAGTTGTGTTCAATGTAAGCTATTGCATTATTCAAAGGGAAACGTACCGTGGAAGCTTGGGGTGTTACATAATATGGATTACACACTCTGTAGTTGTGTTAATCACATTGGGTGTAGTTCATAAATTACTCAAGTTGTGTGCATTTATTACATGTGGTGTAGTTCATTATTACACCACGTGTTAACCAGGACAGATAGGAACACAATTACTGAATTACAAATCATGTGGACCACTAGACACAGTGTGTAGTCCATTTCGGTTTAGGGTGAAACCATGTATCCCATACATAGTTTAAGAAACCTGGTTACTGTGTAACTTGGAGACAACACGGTGTGTGGCTCACTAGACATGTCGCGTAATCCAAGATTTCTGGACTACGCCTCATATGTCAAGTCCCGAGGCATCTGCTTCAGATAAGATGGAGAAGGTAGTACATGTTGTGTAGTCAGAACTACATGCCATGTAATTTACAAAATTATTCATAATTAAAATATTAATATATTCACAATGTTCGATCTTCATATACTGTATAAATCGCAATACATGTTGTTCCGCTGTGCATTGATGCATAACACATGGATGAAAAAAATAATTTGATTTGTGTAATTATTAGTGAAGTAAACGTTGTGATATTAGGAATTAAATTATTTATATGATATTTCATGAGAGTAACACAATATAAGAATATAATTCATATTGGGTACAGTCGGACAAGTATTCATCGCGTTACCTCCAAGGCAATGGATGAGAATCTCAAGGAAATTCAGAAAATGATTAAGATAAAAATATTTATTAATAAAAGATAATAATAAATCGATTCCAGTGTGATTTAACTTTAAGAATGACTAATGTATTGAATACTAGTTTTATTAAATATGCAATTCATTACATGTATGTGGATGATAATGACCTAGACAAGACCATTGTATGTGAATGGTTTCCTTTTAATTTTTAATTAAATTAAATTGTTTTTCTGCATTCTATCTCTCCTCCTTAATATGTAGGTCATGTGTAAATGGTTTCATTTTATGTAAACCCACATTTTACCCCCCCCCCACCTATGTTTGAGTTAAAAAACATATGTAATGGATGGAGCTCCCATACTTCTGGAGGCGGTCCAAGTCAGGAGCCGACGCGAAGCCAATCCAAGGAGATACAATGGTGGATAGGTGGAAGGCAGTAGACACAAACCAGAAATGGTTCCAGGTGTTTCTACCCTAGTTCAGGGTTATATTATCAAAAAATAGTTAATCTAAAAATTTGAAAATCTCATGATCATTCCCTTTAATTTATTTTATTTCTGTTAGTTTCATGGTTTTTCATTATGGATATGTTGTCGTGATCACATAGATAATGAATTAATGAGCATGCATGATGAAACTAAAATAAATCAGGATTATGTGTAAATATTATCATGACATGGTTAATCACATAAGTAAGTTCCACTTAATATTAAATTTTTTTTATAATGATGATAAGTTATTTATGAATAAGTGTTAAAATTCCCTCAATAAAATATTAAGCCAGACTAAGCCTTCCATTACTTGATTAAGGGAAAGACTCAATAAAACTATGTATTTGACCAACCCTTTTTGGGAAACTTACTTTTTATATAGGATGCTTTTATGAAAGTTTTAGGTTGAATTAACCATTTTACATCAAGAGGAGTATACCTTGCTAGATTTGGTGTAATTTTATTAGGCAAGTGTTAAGGAAATCCAAGTCATGATTTTAGGAATGGAGAGTCCAATCAACAGTTCGAGGAGGTACAAGCCCATAGTTGACAAAGACCTACCTACCTAAATACCTTAAAATAGCTTGGCGAACCCTTTTCTGGTTATGGGAAGGGGAATATGGATCCTTGAAACCAGAATGTCCTAGAAACTAGACATTACGAGTTTAATGGTGAGGGCCATTGGGAATTGATAAAATAGTTGGAGACTTAATAAAATTAATTTATTATTTCTCAAAAAAAATTAATAACAAAATTACTAATAATATTATCTTTCATTTGTAGAATAAAAATTAAGGCTCATCAACCACACTATCCCTACGATCAATAATGTACAAAGATAACATCCTCATTGATAATAACTTTCAAGAATGGTTTTGATGCCTTAAGGTTATTCTGCACCATGAATGGAAATCTTACATGCCAGAGTCCTCAGTACCTAATCCACCAACCCAAGAGTCTAGTTATGAATCTTTCATATTCTATGAGAAATATATGAATTTCACTGTCAATGTTCAATGTTTGATGATATCATCAATGTCTGGTGAACTCCTAAAGTCCCATGAAATCATAGATTCCTATAGTAAGCTTGATCACCTCTACAATATTTACTAGGAAAGAGTTATATAGGAACAGTTTGAGATATCCAAGGCACTATTTCAGAGTAATCATGGAGATGGTTCCCTAGCTAGGCCTCATGAAATCATGCTCATTGTCTACATTGAGAGCCTAGAGGTTATAGGGTTTAAACTCCCTGAAGAACTGATCACTGATCTCATTCTTGCATCACTCCTTCATAGATTCTCTAGCTATGTTTTAAATGATAATATAAACAACATTGAGAAGTATCTATCTGATATTGTTATCATCATTGACCAAGTTGACAAATAAATGAAGCTCAAGAAGCCTTCAGTCCTCATGGTTAATAAAAGGAAAGGGAAGGAAAAGATCATTAAGCCCAAAGTTTCTTTACACCCTTCCAAGAAAAAGGAATATCAAAGGGGATGCAAGGGAACATAAAGTTTTTTGTTTCACATGTGTCAAGAAGGGAAACTAGAAGAAAAACTACACCCAGTTAAAGAAGCAAGGGGAAGCTTCATGAGTGTTTGTTATCGAGTGAAATTTATCTATTTCTAAAAATTGGGTATTAGATACAACTTTTGGTTCTCAATTATGTATCCAAATACAGGAACCAAGTACATTTAGGAAAATTGACTGAGTGGAGGTAAATTTATGAGTAGCCAATAAAAGTAGACTTTCTACTGTAGTTGTTGGGTACTACAACCTCACATTGCTGACTGAGATGATCTTGGTGTTAAAGGGTTGTTATTATGTTCCTTATATGACCAAAAACATTATTTTTGTATCCACACTAGAAATAGTTGGATTTATTTTCATGTTCAAAAATTAATGTTGATTATTTTATAAAGATAACAATTTTTTTGTTAATTCTCATTTATAAAACAGTCTTTATGTGTTGGATTATACAAACCAAGTAATGTAAATCGATAACAAAGTTGTCTCACATGACTCATACCACAACCAACATTAGAATCACCAAATATGTCATGTAAATGAGAAACACTTGAAAAATTACATCAAGATGGATATTTAGATTCTTTTTAACTAACACCACTTGGTGTATTTCACACATGTTTACAAGGAAAAATGACCAAATCCCTATTTAGTGGGAAACGTGAAAGAGCTAGAGAGCTTACTGAATTGGTTCATAACGATCTATGTGGACTATTTATAGTTGAAGTAAGGGGTGGGTACTCATATTTCATAACTGTTAATTAATATTTTAGTTGATATGTATATATTTACTTAATGATTTATAAGTTGTATTCTTTTAATAAGTTCAAAAAAATAAATTAATGATGTTCAGAACCATCATGGTATGAAGATTAAGAAACTCTGATCAGACTGAGGGGGATAATATCATAATCAAGACTTAATTTATTACTTGCTGGAGTTTGGGATCCTATCCCAACTCACTACTCCAAACACGCCTTATTGGAATGGTGTAAGTTAAAGGAGGAACCACACCTTATTGGACATGGTGATATCAATGACGAGTCATGAAAGTCTTCCATTATCCTTTTGAGGATATGCGTTACAAACATTGGAAAACATAATAAACAAAGTTACATATAAATTGATAAATGGTATTCCATAAAATTTTTGAAGTGGAAGAAAATCCATGTTATCGAATATAAATGTGTGGGGAAGTGAAGAGTTTGTTAAGATCCATTAGGTAACAAACCTTCACCCCTATCCACAAAGTGTTCTTTTATAGGATACCCCAAAGAAACAAGGGGATATTACTTATATAACCCCTCCAAAAAACTTTATAATGGAAAGAAACACCATATTACTTGAGAGGAAACACATCTTAAAAAGAGATAGTGGGAAAGAGATAGGAATTGATGAAGTAGAGGTTTAAGGAACACAAGAGTTTGTATAAGAGAAGATTCGGTAGAGCCCCATGGAAGAATAATCTATTCCAGAGACACAAGAACTACATAGGACTACAAGAGTGGTTAGAGAATATGAACAATATTTTTTTCTAGTAACCAAGGATAGTGACTCATTATTAGTTTATAATAATGATCCTCTAACCTAAAATGAAGCAGTTAGTGGAATAGCTGTTTCTATGTGGAAAAATCCATGAATTCTAAAATGTATTCCATGTACCAAAATCATGTCTGTATTTTGGTAGATACTCTAGTAGATTTAAATTATGTTTTTTGTAATTATGTGTTAAAGAAAAAACTATACATGGAAGGACAATCCAGTACCTATAAGGCATGACTGGTTGCAAAAGGGTTTAAACAACATCAAGGTATTGACTATGAAGAATCCTTTTCACCAGTTGCAATGCTAAAACACATCAAAATTATACTATCCATTTTCACTTTCAATTACTATGAGATTTTGAAAATGGATGTCAAAACAACCTTCCTTAGTGGTAAAATTTAGGAAGATGTCTATATGACACAACCTGAAGGGTTTGTGACTCCAAAATATTCCAATAAGATGTACAAGTTTTAAAAATCTATTTATGGATTAAATCCAAAATCCTGGTCATGGAACATTCATTTTGATTAGTCTATAACATAATTTGGTTTAATAAAGAATGAATGTGAGCCTTGTGTCTATAAATGTTTTAGTGGGTGTGAGGTCATTTTTCTAATAGTATATGATGATGACATATTACTTATTAAAATGAAATACCAGTCTTATAGTCTTTTAGGGCATGGTGGAATAAATGCTTCTCCATGAAGGACATGGATGAGGCAATATATTTTATTGGGATCAAGATCCATCACGATAGATCTAAGATATTTCTAGTCCCAAGTCCAAGTACATACATTTATAAGATACTAAATAGATTAAGTATGGAACAATCCAAGAGGGGATTGTTTCCTGCGTCACATGGCATTCATAATTCACAGAAAATGTGTCCTCAGATGCATGAGAAAATAAAGATAATGGAAATGAATCCATATGCATTAGTGATTGGACGAGTAATGTATTTCATGCTATGTAATAGGATAGAAGTTTCCTACACATTAAGTGTGGTAGAAAGACATCAAGATGACCCAGGTAACCTTTATTATATGGAAGTAAAGACTATCCTCAATTACCTAAGACGTACTAAGGATATGTTCTTGGTTTATAGAGGATATGAGGAACTAGTCATCTGAGGATATGCAGATTCTAGTTTCTAAACTGATCAAGATAACATGAAGTCACAAATAGGATACATCTTCACTTTGAATGGAGGTGTTGTGAGCAAGAAGAGCTCAATGAAGAGTGTGGTCACAGATTCTACAACAAAGACCAAGTATATCACAACTTATGAGGTAGCTAAAGAATCAATTTGGATATGAAGATTCATACAAGATCTTGTTGTGGTACCTAGAATTAAATATCCCAACACACTATATTGTGATAATACTGTAGTGGTGGCTCTCGCAAAAGAGCCAAGGTCACATCAGCAGACAAATCACATACTTTGGAAGTACCATATCATGAATTATTTATCTCAGAGAGGTGAAGTTGCAATGAGAAACATTTCCATTGATGACAACATGAAAAACCCCTTGACTAATTCCTTAACTCAGTAGAAACATGATCATCATGCGAGGTCTAATGGACTGAAATTCGTAGGTAGTTGACTTTATTACATGTGGGAGTTTGTTATAGTGGGTTTCCTACAAAAAACATTTTTTACTTTGATTACATGAATATTTAATTACATATTTTTCATTTTTCTGTATGAATATGATGTAATTATTTGCTAGAGTATTTTTCGCATTGATAAGATCATAGCATTTCCGCGTTATGATGAGAACCTTGAAGTGCTATGACAATATTCTTAAATATAGTTATGTGGTTGGATGACATAATATTATTGGACACATAGTATATAGACCATTATGAGTGATTACTATTATGCAGATGAAACTTCTTCTCATGATGTTTGCACTTGGTAATTTCCAAGATGAGAGATTATAAGAACAGACCTGTGAGTAGGAATTCTGCATGTTTTGGTGTCATTAAATATTCCTATATGTGAGTGTGTGTAATGGTCCTTAGACATTAAGATTATCATTTATATGTTTCACGACTCATGTACATTGATTTACTGATGAAAACGGTCAAGCTATATGTTGGAAGGAAGCAAAGTATATTAGGTGTGTCACAAATGAAATGTTATTAATGGATAGGTCAAGGAAGGATTTGTCCCTTAAATTTATAGAAGTTGTTGTCATGGACCTTTGATTGAAATAGAACTATCTCCCTAAATTCAATAGCTAATTTTTAATGATGATTTTATTTGATGAATTCAAAGAATGATGTATCAAGCATATAGGTTGGTGATAGTACCATGAAACCTGTTTGATGAGATATTGTGAAAAGAGGATTATAATACATAGTGATAATTCATATGTGGATGTTGTCGTTGTGAATTTAAGTTCTTTCTCTTGGGTTCCTTGACCCACTGCTAAACAGTAATCATAGACTTTAGGTAGGCCCGCTTAATGACAACGAGAAATAATCCTAGAGTGTCACATGCTAAGTGTTTCTGGTAGTCTCAATTAAATTCTATTTGAATTTAGTTAATGGAATAAAGATTATTCTCAAGACTAATGAATAATATTATTCAATTTAAAATGATCGTATAAATCAAATAATTAATTATTAATTGGATTGTAAATAAAATATAGTTATTTATTTTATGGAACATTTAATAAATATTTATTTACTGGGTTGTGAATAAAATATTTATTTGGGCGTTCAATAAATAGAAGAAGAGTTTAAATGGACTAAGACAGTGTCTGGTGATAAATTAATTATTTACAAGTCGGTAAATATAATTTATCCATGTAGTGCATAATAATAATACTATTATCATTATTTGGCTCAATATTTCATTTATGGTTCCATTTTGTGCAAGTTAGAACACCACAAATAAAGACGTTATTATTATTAAGTGGAATGGGTTTTCTCTAAGGGTTATAATTGTATTTAATAGCTGTTATGTAATTAAATATTATAATCGAACCCCCATGTTGATTAATAGACATGTACGTCTATTGTTCCATAGAACTGGTGATGCTAGAGAATTGTTGAGACAAACCTTGTCTCTCTTGACTCCTCTCCACTCTATCTCTAAATAATAAGAGAAGTTCTTCAAGACTATAGAACGAGAAATCAAGATCGACCGATGCAAGAAATTTTCTTCACTGTGCTAACACCCGGATAATGAGTGGCATTGATCGGAGACCATTGGAGAATGTGTGGATCACCTCTAGAGAGATTCTACATTGGATCCTTGAAATATCAATGAAAGAATCTAAAAGGGTCATTCCAGACAATCAACAACCATCAATGAAGAAAGTACCAAAGACCTAGGTATTTAATTTCTTTAGAAAATAATTAAATTAATTATAAACATGTTGTGAAAGATCCTCTCTCAAGGTACCTAAATTTTACTTTATTTTTATTAATATTTTATTTAAATCCATGGATACTAGTGTTCATCATTGTATTGATCTTAGATTGGTTATCGATTATGGAAAAAGAAATATTGGGTCCTTCCAACACCACGCTTCCGCTGTATCCAGATCCTTCAATAAATGTGTGTGAAATAACCACAAGCCATCACAACCCTCTACACTCATATATGGGAAAACTAAATATCATACATACCAACATAAATGAATACCATGAGAAGAGAGTGGGGCTATAGGGGTAGTTATCCATCCATCCTCCCACTATGATGTTGGGGAAAACACCCTCTTAGAGTCTATTGGGTTTTAGTTACACTAACTGACTTGGGTGGGGAAGCATATGAAATCACATAATATACATGTTATAATATTGACCAAAACCCATGTTACCTTGAATTCCATTATGACACTTTGATACATTACATTTCTAAAAATTGTGTAATGGGTTGGCGATGCCCACGGTTTGAAAATTTTATTTCAAAAATTATAAATTGTGGCAATATGTTTATGGGAAATACTCCACGATGTCAATAACCCTATAACCACGGTTCTAAAACTGTGGCTATAGTATTTAAAAAAAATGTATACCACCAGATTTGAACCATGGACAGCCACTATAAAATTCAAACGCCTAACCATTACACCACATCCGATTATCGATATATATATATATATATATATATTCTTATATTTATTTAAATCGTGGATATAGGTTGAATAATGTGGTAGTAGGTATTCTGAGGGGAATTTCTTTCCTGCACTTACGCATGGAATCTATACCCACAGGTTACAAAAACTGTGTTTATAAGAATGACCTATACCCATGATTCTTCGAGAACCATACACATAGGTTTTGAACCACAATCTATACCTTGGGTTTCGGGAAAACCATGGGTATAGGTCTTGAACCAAACCCTATACCCAAGGTTTTTTCCAAAACCATGAGTATATGATTATTTTCCAATAGTGTGACCATGGGACATAGAGAATTTCAATCCCATACAATTAAATATTCTGTTATTTATTCTCATAGTATAGACTGGTTTGATCTATGAATACATCACAATTCATTTATCCATATGGATAAACACATCACTTTTCCCTTATCCATATAGATATACAATATCTATATGCAGCCGTACACTCCCACAATTATTCTCTATCGAGGGCCCAAATAGTATACTCATCATACAAGAGGAAGAATCTCATCATGGTTAATCTCCAACCAACGATATGATCAACAACATACCCAACCACCCACGTATTAGTTAAGTTAATATGCAGACCTGTGTAAGTATGGAATTAATGTATGATGGTTCTCAAGCTAGGCATCTCACCAACCATAGGTATTGGGGAATAAAATGTGATCTATGAACCCCTAGTATACTAAATACATCTACATGAAACTCCATGTTTTAGAATTTGTAGTACATCCAATGAACACAATAAATCTTATTCTTCATCTGGTTCCCCGTGAGAATATTTTGTATCTCTATACATGAATCCTACTCAATGTAACCTTAACATTTCATCATAACCTATAATACCCCATGAATAACATCAGTTAGGGATAAACTCAAAATCATACCTTGAGTGGTTATTAATCATTTCGCTTCAAAAAATGAATATCTATATATACATTTATGTATCCAACGTGAAATAATGATAAAGTGGAAGTTTCCTTCAAATTTGATACATTTTAATATTCTTATACCCTATAAAAATATTTAAAAAAACTAATATATGACACAATTTATCATATTATATATGATAAACTACAAGATCAGCCTTATGTTTGATACACATTATAGATTTATTTAACACATTACATAATATATATTCCTTTTAACATCTTTATATGACCATCTATGGGTGGCAGGAACACATTTCCACATATTTAAACAAATATTTAGAAAAAAAATTATCCTTGATAAAACATTTTTATCCATATCTTCTTATCAAAACATGTTATAGAAATTGATGAATCATAAACTTTGTGTATACATTAAATCATAAAAATTATATGTTATAAAAAATCTTCTCATATCACATAAGTGAAATAAGATTAAGATTCACATCTTTTACTTATATTTATTTGATTTTTACACTATGATTTTGATTCATTTGTAGCAACTATTTGCATCATGAATATAAACTATGAGCCCAAACAATTCTTCCTTTGATTTCAAATACCTATATAATTACAACACTTGTAAAATATACATTTGGTATCATATAACTTTTAAAACAAAATAATTAAAATCTATAACATACATACCTGTCATGGAAATTCCATGGAGTTTCAAAAAATCTATCACAACCCCCTCCCCACAAAGATTTTGCAATGAGGGTATAGAGAATGTGATCGCTTGAGTCCTTCCTTTAGTAGGCCCATAGTTGGAGACTAGAAACAAGGCTATATTAAACATGCATGTGGGGGAATTACTCACTAAGAGAAACATACAAAAGAGTAATGTGAGAAGGATACATTAACCAGCACCTGCTTAGACATATATATATAATAAATCATAAGTGAAACATACAATGTCATACATTAATAAATAGATAAAAGGAAAACATCAAGTACTAAAATGTTAAAGATGACCTCAACCAAAATTCCCAAATAGCTAATGCTAAACCCCGAACTAGTAAAATCCAGCTTGAGAACAAACATCCTCCATATAAACAGAAAAATAGTTCATATATATGTTGGGTTAGAATAAGAGTATACCTAATAGGATCATGTCTGAAGCCTCTCATGAAAAAGATAAAGAAAGAATACTAAAACACAGTGGAAAATTATGAAACTAACTTGTCACCTAAATAGGTTTAATATGTTATCATCCTCACAATGGATAACTCTCTCTAAGTAATGCATAAATAAGAAAATATAATATAATAATAAAACAACAAGGGTACCCAATTCCCACTTTCACACTAGTTTTCCACTTTTCCCAAATGTTGCATTTCCTCAACATACCTCTATAAAAGTAATATGGACCAAAAACACCAGGAAAAGGCACCACCTAATCCACATCATGCATCACATAACCACACCATCCCATATGACAAAAATAATATTAACCTAGTAGTTTATGGAATCCACCACAGCCTATAAGACGTGTATCAAACATCTGGTATTATATCTCTAGCCATTATAGCTCATACACCATGTAAGTTCTTCAAGCCATCACAACCTATAAATGTCATACCTATAATAATCCTTGGATTACTATATCAGGTAATGCATGAGTCTAAAGTAACCACAATCCATCACAAATCTCTCCACACTTATATTGGAAAACTAACTATCATGCATCACAACTGCCAAGAGAAGAGAGTGGGGAAATATGGTGTAGTCAGTCGTCCATCCTTCAAATGGGATGTTGGGGAAAACATCCTCTAATAGTCCAAAAGGTGTTAGTTTATCTAATTTTCTTGGGTGGGGTTGCGTATGAAATCATATAATATACATGATATAATATAGCTCACAACTACACTATGAGCATAACCTAGTATTAGAATCAATTGTTGTTAATGTCACTCAGACTCTTCGCTTCCACTACTATAACCAAATATCCTCTGAGCACAAAAGCATATAAAATAAGTACATTAATTACGTATTTTTATTAAGAAATTAAATTTACAATAATTAATTCATTATCCATTAACTAACCATTGTCATTATTACAATCCAATGGCCTTAAGGCCTTCAATTTTTTATTGATTTTTGATAATCCACCTTTCAAGGGTTGAGGGGGAACCCTTAAAAGGCCCATAGGCTTAAGTATTACATGGCCCATAGTGCTTAGAGGAATTTATTTCCCATAGGCTTAAAACATTACATACAACCTAGACTAACTACTTGGAACTTCTACTCCCCAGCATCATCATCGTGAAATCAACTCTCTACCTTCGCATGGGTGTTTAGCTCGGCTTTCCCATGCATGCATAGGATTTTCCTGATGGCAGGTGCTATACCCTCTCATTCTTTCAATCCATTTAGCTTCTATTATAGTGAACAAACCTTACTCATCCTCCTTTTATAACTTGTTCCTTGTAGGTTGTCTAGTTTTCATCTGCACTTAAGGAGGCCCGAAGTCTTTAAGGTGTCCTAATGGCCTTGAAGTGGCCCGAAGGCCTTACTGACTCGAAGGCCTAGGTGGCCCGAAGGCCTTAAAGGACATGGGGACAAAATCAGTGGCCCAAAGGCCCAAACAGCGGAATATTCCTGGCTAATATAGTGCCAAAAAGTACATGCTACAGTCCGCTACAGTACTGCTATAGTTCCAGGAAATTATGCCTCCTCCTAGATTTGATCTCGTGTCGCCTTGATGCACTCAATGAGTCCTCACCATCCGGGATGAGGCTCATGTTCTTATCATTATTACACATTTCCTGGCATTTCATTACATTTATCATCAGTGTAACTCTCATGCCCTCCATGGATAATCCAAACTAGTCCATGGTTTATCAAGATTAACAATTTTTAAGTAATTTTATTCCATTTTCAACCAACCCTATGGGTTAAACATTTATTCAATTAATTATTAGCATCATTCCATATCCAGGTACTCAGAAAACCATCCTAAGTTACCACTAATAGAAAACAAGTAACCAAGCTCCACCAACTGCCTCAAGAAGTGTGGAAAGGAAGGAAGATTAAATAAGACACTCGTCCATTGGGAATTAAATAGATTAAAGCAGGAATACCATATCTCAGCATCTTATCAATAGGTAATAATAGCTTTAACCCATTCCATCACCAGTAGTTCCATCCCCAAAACCCACATTCATATACTGATGCATCTCTCCATCACATGCATCAACTGCTACCACGTCATCTAGGCCTCCCATCCCATATACCCTAAAAACCATTATAGGATCAAACATACTAGGATCACATCACATCTGGGCCTCCATACCCCATATCACACATCAAACATCCAAGCTCATCCACACCCAACTCATAACATGATGGTTGTATCCAAAGCACATCAAAAAGTAATAAAAAACAAACAAGAAATCAACACTGCAGCTAGTCCCTCAAAACAAGGCATTCATCCTTCTCATGAAAACAATCTCTCATGACTCCACAACAAGACACTTGACCTTCTCAAGAAAAAAATTAAATCAAACCCTAACAATTAACTTTATCAAACAATCCATTCTTATTCCATCTTGAATTAAATGATTCATTACAACGAGTTTTAACGGTGTGAAACCTAAGGTTTCAAAATATAATAATATATCAAAGAAAAAAACATTATTTTTTAATTTAACCTAGTTTAAATAGAACTAGATAAGTACCATTCTCAATTAATATTCCCTTACAATCATCATCAACAAATTAAATTAACCATCAGATTACAAACATGCCACTTCTTTAAATACATAACCTAATTAATTATTAATTAATTTCGGGGAAATCATAATCAAATATTTGATTATGTGAATGCTGTATTTGAGGCCACAAATAACAATCCACCCTCCTACATGTCTCAAGAGGAGGAAGGAAAGGTTCATATTGATGCTTCAGATTCCCGTGAATCCTCAGTTGAGGAAGAGGATAAACCTGGCCAAGATGAAGAGTCCTATTTAAATTAATTGTCCAAGAAAGAAAAAAACTTATGGTGGATGAGGACAGATTTGTCACTCTGAATCTGAAGAAAACATGAATATGTAGAGATTATTCGCATATGGAAAAAACTATTGTGACTAGATCATTGGATGATTCCAAGAGGGAATCTACTCAAAAAATCCATGAAAAACCTTTGATATCTTCCTCGAGCATTGTTTTATATTACTTATCACAACATTTCACAGACCAAGAGATCTAGGATTGGAAAAATCATATGGAAAGACAAAAGTAAATTTCTCATTAAGAGCTTCAACATGGTGTTATTTCTGCTGAACAATATCTTAATACAAAACCTTTCATTTTCAACGAAAGGATGAATATGTCTATCTAATCTCTTTGATCTCAGTAATGTCCCTTTTCAGTCTTCCTTTTTCATGCTTTTCTCTTCAGTTGGATCTGGATTATTTGTTCTTTAAAATTATGTGGGCTGATGACTCCCTTGATTTGCTGAGGAATTCGACGAGGAATCTGAGGACTAAGGAAAGCTGGACATAGATGGTTCAACTACTTACTGGAAAGAAGTTCACATATTTTATTTCTATTAGTTAATGTTTTTCTAACACTGTTTGGACCCCATGACAGGATCCCAATGTCCACATTTTTTCCAATCTAGAAGTTATTCTACCTGTAGAATGGCGAGTCAGTTTTTGGTTGGACTATCAAAACTTGGATACATATGGCTTGGTGTCCAACCAGGATGGGTATTAGCTGCTAGCTTGAGGCATGTTCTTCCTTCTTGGTGAGTTTGTCGGCATGTAGGGCCCCCTCTTCCTAGATTTCTAGAGGAGATGGTGCTAAAAGTGATGATGAAGGTCGCAGAATTGGTTCTCAAGCAGTAGAACACCTCCTGGACAGGAATGCGGTTGGTGATGGAAATGCTGAAAATAGTGATGGGGCTTGACGTGGTGCCCAACACTGCTCCTTATACAGATTGAGGATCATCCCCTGTAGCTATAATGTGGAGTTTTTTACCTAATGTTAATTTAATGATTCAGTTTGGTATAGGAAGTTCAAGCCCAAGACGTCGGTGTGCTCCTACATCGTTTTTTCTTTCCTAGCTATAAAGTTCATTTTTTCTCCAACTTTCTGCTGGGGTAAGCTCATTACACCTCATGTGTTAACTGTAAATCTTGTTTTATTTAATAAAATTTAGGGATATGGCTTGGGAGACCAACCCATATCTCAGTTTGTCTAAATAAAAATTAATTTTGGCCTTAAATTTTTTATAAATTTCGTCAAGAACAACCTGATATAAGGAATGTCATAGATATCAAACTATCTTGAAAATCATGAATCAAACCACTATCATGGTATAAAGCAACAACATCACCAACATGTGATCACTATCTAATTTCTTTAATCTGATTTGATAATTATTAGGTAAATTTCTTTACCATATAAAGGGATAAAGCATGATCAGTTTATGATTTCACAAAAAAATAGATAGAGAAGAAATGAAACCCCTATCTAAAAACTATAGACATTTTTTTCACAAGAATAGACCACATTGTGGATCTTTGATCTCCTCTCCCACAAGAATGAAATACATACGAGGATTCCATGACACAACCACACCAACAAAAACCAAGAGAAACCCCATTAGAAACATAAAAGATGGTATTTCATTTCATGGAAAGGAAAAATGTGAGGAAATGAGATCAAACTGGGAGAACTCACTAGAGAACTAAAGAAGAAAACATCCTGGATCACTACAAATCAAAAAAGATCAAAATCAGAAGGCTGAGGATTGATTCCCTTTAATGGAGTCCCAAAAATTCACAGATGGTTATTGCTGGTCACCTAGATTTGATATCATCTATAGTGTTTGTAAAAACACCATCCGACTGAAATTTTTAAATACATACAACATCATGGATTTACACTACATGTAATCTATTTACATGATGTGTAAATGTTGGGCTTCAGTTTTCACTGGAAAAAAACATTGCCTTTTTATAATTTAACCCCAAATATTTACACTTCATACAACATCCAATGAAACTACATTAACAAGACATGAAATACACTTACATGGAATGTAAACTTTCCAAAGCATGTATTCACCCTACTTCCAACATTTCAAATCCAAAATCCACTATATCACTTCCAAGCCTCCTCTGAGATCCATTAGCCTCGAAAACACACAAAGGTTAGCCCACAAAAACTTGAGACCTTAAAAAATCCTTCAGGTATTTTGGATAATCCCATCATATCGAATTATTATACATCATTCCTAAAAACCATTGGTTCCAAAGACATTGATTGGCTTCTGAAAGAATAATTGTTGAACTTTTCAACTATTTTTTCTTCTTATGGTTAGAACTTTTACCTACTTGTATTGTCTATACAGTACCAGAATCCAGACATTATATGCTTAGTTCATCCATTATCAATACATCGAGAATATCAAGTATACTTTTCTTAAATTAAATAATATTGTTGAAACGTTTCTGTATATAAAAATATGATAAATTCTGTAACCAAAATAATCCAATTTTCATCTAATTCCTTTTAATCCATGAATGAATCACTCTATACTTCCATAAGAATCTAGATTCACATGTTGAACAATTTAGACACTTGGTTGACACATAGAATTTTCATTGAGAACTTTTCTTAAATAAATAATCTTTCTTAAGAACCTTTATTAAGATACCAATCTAAGGAGTAGAATACATTGAGCTCCTCCTTATCAAGGATCGATCACAAGGTTTAACTTGATGATGAAGATGATATAATCTATAAAACTATTTTTATCAGATAAGTATCATATATTATAAACTATTTAATAAGGACTTTTATTAAATGAAATCCCACTAAATTGATGACCTATTTAAAATCCATCATACCCATTAGTGGTCCAAGATCTATATTTCACAAGGTAAGTGACCCCACTTCAGTGTGAAACTCATCGATTATTGTAAGATCCCAAATTTTTCTAGATTTGAATCTGAATTGAATTAAGGTACTCTTATTTCTTTATTTGAGTACCTTTCTATTGGGTTTTACCTCAGGGTGTGTTTGGGTGATTTTTTTGGATAAAAATTGAAGGAAAGAGGGTTGTGCACTGTTAGACCAAACCATGCACCCCATCCCAAAAAATCATGCAACCCTTGAAAATAGGGAATCACATGGCTGGTACATAGTTTGAAAATCTATTCACAATAAGATGAGAAACCATTCATCCATAAGATAATAGGTTCATATTTGGCACATAGTTAGAGAAAATCTTGCACCCATGCCCAAGAAACCTTGAATGATTTTTAAAGTGGCCCGAAAATTAGTGTTTAATTCCCTCAAACCCCCGAGACTCACCCATTTTGGCCCAAACTTGGAACCTTGTATTTTTAATGATTTTAAAACATTCTTGAGGGATTCTAAGGTTGTCTGGTATATGTTATTCATGATTCAAATATCGGATTGAAGATCTCCATCCCTTCTAGTAAGTGGATCTTATCTCATTACTTTCCCATTCATCATCCTTTATTATCTCTTTTTTTGTTGGATATTTCCATATAATTTATTAGATCTAGTTATAGATTTGATTAATATAGATCCAGGATTGTAGATCTATATCTCTATCTAAGAGATCTTGAATTGTTTAATCTTGATTTTAGGTTATAGATCTGGATTCTATTCTAGGCCCATATGCCACTCAATTTTGGGGATTTTCATTTGGTGATTATTCTTTAATGAATCGAGGTAGGTGGTTTAATATTTAATTCCCATAGTCATTATTTTGAGTAAGTGTATGAAACTATATAATTTCTAGAGTTTTTTAGATGTTGAATTTCTTGATTAAATTAATTAATTTGGGAGAATTAATTAATGACAGAATTGTGAAATTATGGGAATTGGGGAAAATTAATTGTGGAATTAATTATGGGATTAAGTATGCGATATTGATATTATAGATTGAGTTAATTAATTGTGCAATTAATTAATAGGAATTGAGATTGAAAATGAGATAATTAATTTTGGAATTAATTATGGGATTTTGAGTTATTAGTATTGATTAATTAATTGTAAAAATAATTAATAGGATTAACATAAATAATTAATTAGGGAATTAATTAAGGTAAATTTAGTGATAAACTAATTACTGAATTTTTAATGAAATTTTAGTTATTAATTAATTAATTATTTAATTAATATTATTAATGTGATTGGTTAATTGATAGATTAACTAATAGAATTATTGAGTTTAACTAATTTCTGAAAAGTAAAGGAATTTATGTGGATAATAAATTTTTGAATTAACTATGTGTTTATGAATGGGAATAAAGTCATTATAATGTGTGATATGTGAATGGTAACATAGTCATTCGAATGTGAATTAAATAATGGGAACATGGTCATTCTAATGCATGATGTGTGAATGGGAACACGGTCATTCAAGTATGAGATAAAGAATGGGAACATGGTCATTATAATGTGTGATGTATGTATGGTAACATGGACATACAAGTATGAATTAAATAATGAGAACATGGTCATTCTGTTGTGTGTAGAATGAATGGTATTATGGTATTCACGTATGAATTATAGAATGGAAGAAAGCCACTCCAATATATAAACTTACTTCAGATTACTTCGGGCTCCAGGATGAGCTAAAGCAGGTATTGAGATATGATATCACCTTAGAATACTTGAGGCTCCAACATGATCCGAAGTAGGTATTAAGATATGATATTACATGGATCCTCTTTGATCTTTGACATGAACCAAAGCAGGTGTTGAGGTACGGGTGTCCATGGGAACCTGAAAGTTAATGTGGTTAAGTAAAGAATAAATAATAATGTGATAACTATTTACTTTAGCATTTTACTTATTTATTTATACAACTTCACACAATTTTTTAACTGGATATTGTTTTAGACACTCTTGGTGGTGGCCTACTGAGTTGTACTCATACCCTACTCGAGCTGCCTAATCGGTACATGAATAGACTTTATTGTTGCAGGACAGACTAAGATAAAATATTCCGGGTTAGATGACTAATTTGGGGATGGATCATGGATAAGGTAATTCAAAGTGGTTTGAGACCACCTTGAGAGTTTTCAGTGTCTTTATTTTATGTTTTCTTTTTATACCATTGACACTTATATTAGCATGACATGTTTTTTGTATTATTTTGATATTGCATTATTTTTATATTGTATTTTATGCTTTGAGTATCTTGAGATGTTGGTATTGGTTATGATTATATATGCTTCTGATATTTTTTATTTATTTCTACTGTTGTATTAATTTAAAAAAAGAGGTTACAGTCTCCCCATGATTTACTTATCAGACCCTCGCTACTATTGGGCAGCCTCTAGAATATGGGAGGCATGCTTGAGGTTATGTTAATGACCGAATCAGGGCACCAGTGTGTGGAACCTGGTTAGGGACGTTACGAAGTGGTATCATAGCCCAGTTTTCTTTTCTTTTTTATTTTATCTTAATATTTGAGAAAGTTATAAATGAGAATATGAAGATTTAGGTCTTGTATATGAGCTTGTGCATGGGAGTTTTAAAGCCATGTACAGGGTAAAACCCAAGTATTTAGGGTGGGATGGTTGTTATTGTTGTTTGCTTTTATAGTTGAATATTATTTAACCTTGGGTGACACACTAGTTGTTTGATGTGATAATTATTTCTGATATTTTTTGAGAATTGAATCATGGATAATAATGGCATGAGAGTTGAGTCTCCATGTATCTTTCTAGGAACTCAAAATTATTTTTCAACATACATCATTTTAGGCATGCCTGGAAAAACAATTTCTATGTAAGTTTTTGAACTTAACTATTTTTCATTAATTGTGAAATTGAATAAAAAATGGTTCATAATATGAAATTGGAAGATAATGACGTAATAATTTGAATAATTGGGTGTCTAAATGATAAACTTGATTAATGATAATACCCTTTCAGATCCAAGACCTAGGTATAGGATGGTTAAAATTAGTAAGATCTCCTTAATTTTTTCCTCATGGTGAGGTTTGGGGAAAAGACTAGTTATGATTATTACATTTATGAATATGTGATAAAGTTGTATTATGAGTCCTAAGATGTGTGTTTAGAAATGTAGAGTTATGTATCCATGATTATTCTTATTGAGAGGATGACCAAGGGACTTTTCTAGTAATTCTCTACCAGTAGTGGAACATGAGGCACTAATAGTGTTGGGTAAGGAAGAAGGGGATAAGTTTCAGGAGAACTTAGCTCGCTTCATGGAGATTATGGGAAGATACCCAAGGTGGGTTGAGAAGAGCATGTCTGACCTAACAATGGAGTTTCATTTGAATCACCCTCTAACTTTTACTGAAGAGGGTGGAGCTGAGGGAGCTGAGATATTCTTTGATTCCATCGAGATGATAATTGACCATTTGGATACTCCTTCTGATAGGAGGGTCAAGTTTAATGCTTATATTCTACGAGGATCATCAAAGTGATGGTGGGACATTCGAGCAAGAATGGATAGACTAAAGGCATATTATGGAAGGACATCTTTGGGAGGTTCTTGGAGTAATTCTTCCTAGAGATGTTGAGGTAGGAGAAATCAACGGAGTTCATGCGGTTGACTTAGGGGAGCATGTCTATGATGGAATATCTTGGACACTTTAACAACCTACAATGCTTTGTTTTATAATTGGAAGGAGATGATATAGCTACGATAAGGCATTTTTAGGATATTCTTACCTCTAATGACCCGAAGACCTAAATTTTTATTATTTTCATCAAGCCCCCTTTTACAAGATGAAGGGGGAAACCCAGACATACTTCATAGACCTAAAACAAATCACACCCGAAGGAAAAAAAAGTAAAACCAGACTGAAAACATGAAGTTGACCCTCCCCGATATTTAATCATGAAAAATCTCTCCACCGTTGCAAGACCATTCAGCGAGCAAGTGTCATGTGTCAGTGCACTGGCTCGATTCGATGGCAAACTCTATACCCTCTCAAACAACCAAATCTGAAATGTTCTGCAAGTATGAACCGTGAGCTCTGAATCCTCTGGGCATGTACCATGTAGTCAAGTCCAGTTGCACTACCTTCCACCTTCCAGATCAAACCATAAACCAAACAAACAATTTACTCCCACCAATCACACAAGAAACACCATAAAAAACAAGCAATTAATTTTTACCACATGGAGGACCCGAACACCCCGTGCACCATGTAACCTTCACCGGTTTCCAGAACCACCGCAGGAAGACAACTCCACCACCATCTGTAGAAATCCCGAACCACGGGAAGCTGGAGACAGCTGGGAGGAGAACCTCTGATGATAAGGACTCCACTCAAACCAAAAACAAAAAACATATACCTTCAAACCTTACAAAAAACACATAAAATAAGGGCCTTTCCCCTCTGAGCCTCTCCAAATCAGTTGACATCCCACATAGGATGCTCACCATAAAAAGTGCCTAGCAACACCAGACCAAATTGAGGAGCCATAACCAAGACTACACTATAATAACCAAGCCGATCCGATCCAATACCGAGTCACACAGTGATTCGACGTCACCGAAGGGACATGCCACACCAAATCGACCAGAGAGACCGGTTTTTCACCAAGATGAGACAATGCCTAAATCGAAGCTGAGGACACTGCGACCCAGGCCGGAACCCCACTATGCAGACACCAAGCCATGCCACCGGACTGAAACAGAGGATTCAGATGCATGATGATGCCGCAAGATCTGAGCCGAGCTGATCCTATCCAAGTCCCACAGTGAGTCTACGTTGCTGAAGGGACAGGACATGCTGCACCGATCAGAGAGACTGGTGTTCCGCTGAGACACGATGTCGCCAAAAATGAAGATGGGGACACCGCTAACCCATGTTGGAACCCCACCCCACAGTCGCCAAGACACACCTACGCTAAGACGATCCATAGGGAGATGATGCGAGACGAAGACCGGCTGGAGGGAGAAGGGGAGATGAAGCCTGAGAAGAACCCTAGCCGCCGCGGAGGGGGAAGAGGATCCGCTTAGAGGCTAATCTTCATAAACTATCAACGAGACAATTTTTGTTGACTTCCATTTTTAAAATAGTCTTAAGTGTGAGATTAAGTCTCAATTTAACCTCTTTACACTATAGAAGTTTGATGAGATAGTGGATCAGGCTATCTTATAGCTGAGGGGAACCTGAAGGAGGCTTCCCATGCTATAAAAATTATTGCTACTAGAGGATTAGGATGTGAAACTTTCAAGAGAAGGAAGCACTGTTATGAGAACATTAGGCATGGAAGTGAAAATCTAAGTGGTCATACAGGAGGGTCAATTGCACTATACCTTACAAGAGTGATCTATCATCAGTACAGTAGGCTAGGATATTATCACAGAAACTTTCCCCAACCAATAGTAGAGTTCCAGTCCTGTGGAAAGATGGGGCATCTATATATGTTTTTTTGAAACCCGTGATAGACAGTTAGTGATGGAGGATCTAGATAGAACCTTGGTGTAGTAAGAGGATTTTTTACACTATATCAGTCTTTAAGTATGAGTTCTATTGACTAGGTGGTAGAGGAAGTGGATGTGGTGCCTTAGGGAAAGAGTTCCCATATCAGGAGAGTGAATCAACTCAGGGGAGTCAGACTGCATCACAGGGAAGATGAGTAGGACAACTATATATAGTGAAGCCTACACTTGTGGATAATGATACTGGACTATAAATTGTGGGATGTACTATTACTGTATCTTCTACATTAGCTAGTGCCGTATTTGATACTATTTCCTCTCATTCCTTTGTATCTTCAAATCTTGTTAATGGTTTGAGCCTGATAGTGGATTTTGTGAGAAGAATTATGAATATTGATACACCATTGATAGTGCGGTCTAGAGACATATGTATATGAAATAGATGTTCTCTTAAGACTAGGGAGTATCGTTTTCTTTGGGATCCTTTTATTATTGACATGTCAGGCTTTGACATAATTATGGGTATGGACTGGCTAGTTGTATACCAAGATCACATTGATTTTTATCATAGGAGAGTAACATTTACTTATCCTAAGGGTGATCATTAAATTCATTGTGGAAAGTAGGATATTCAGGTAGGACGAGTAGGGCCAAGCACTCAGAAATTGGGAGAGATCAAAGCCAAGTTTTCTTGTATTTTTTTAGATGACGGAGGTGTAAAACATTATTTTTTTCACTAGTAGTGGAACTGTTATAGGATGTGTTGCCTAAAGACATATCAAAACTGCAACCAGAGATAGATTTGGAATTAAAAATTGAACTCATGTCAGGGGATGATCCAGTTTATATTCCACTGTATATAATGTCACTGACAGAACTTCAAGTGATCCAGACTCAATTGGTGTAGTTAGAGGATAAATGGTTTATCCATCCAAGTACATCGTCTCGGGTATCACCTATGTTGGTTTCAAATAAGGCTGATGGGAGATCACGTTTTTAGGTCGAATTCCATAAGTTGAACAAGATGACTATATAGAAATGGTATCCTCTTACACAACTCAATGATCTATTTGACTAGTTGAGATAAGATTGTGTGTTCTTGAAGATCGACTTGAGATCGGGGTGACATCAGTTGAGAGTTTAGACTTTTGATATACCATGGAATGCTTTCAGAAGTAGGTATGGCCTATATGAGTTCTTTTTAATGCCTTTTTGGTTTACAAACACACCAAGAGTATTTATGGACTTAATGAACAAAATAATACCCTCATACATGAAACAATTTTTTATAGTATTTTTGGATGACATATTGGTGTACTCCAAGACTCATGGAGATCATTCCTAACACCGTGACATCATCCTGAGTACACTTAGAGAGCATCAGCTATATACTAAGCTATTTAAGTGACAATTTTAAATCAATCGAGCATGATTATTGTGACACATAATCTAATAGAAAGGTGTGTTAGTTGACCCAAAGAAGGTTTAGGTAGTGGTTTCTTGGGAGCAACTCAGTAATTGTTTCAACATCTGTAGCTTTCTAGGCATATGCAAGTAGGCCCATGGGTTGGTACGGGTGACGCAATCCTATAGTGTGGTGTCTAAAAACAATTTTTATATTCCATAAGTGTAGTATAATGATTAACCCTAGGAAGTTTCTTAAAGAGGAGTGCACAAAAAATAGTTTCTCGCATTTGAAAAATGGTAAAAATGTATTGATTTTAGAATAAAGCAATAAAAATGATTGAAATGAAATTTTAAATTCAAATGATTGAAAACAATGTTTTTAATTGGATGATTAGGTTGGGGTCAGTTTCCTAATTTTAATACTATAATTGATCAATTTAATTCAATATTCTGGTTTATCAAACAACAATATTTTTATACAACCTCGAATGTGGAATGAATTATCAAATAAAAAGACATGGTGTGATGTGTTGGAATCAACCACAACTAGACTTGATACAAGATATGCCTAGTATTACATGAAGTTTATGTTATTAGTTTAAAATTTAAATTTTAATTCTAATCACATGTTACAGACTCAAAATCAAGAAAACATATTCAGATTGTTTTGATGCTTTTGTAAAATGATTCATAAGTCTTTTGTGACATGTAGAAATTAGCCACACCTCAATCTAATGTATGCCCGATATGACAGATCTTGAAACAAATTTTAAGCTTCTCGTGATCATATAGAAATCATATACACTTCAATTAACCACACCTTAATATGATACACAGTGTGCTCGAAAATACTCAAAGTGAATGTTTTTTGTTTATAATTTATATTTTTTTTCAAAATACACATCACACACTCCATAAAAGGGAAACACATTAATATTTTTTTATACTTTAGGATATTGATCCAAAATTCATTTTTGATATGTAGGAATCAACTACACCATAATATGATACACTGTGTGTCTGGTAAAACTCAATGTGTGTGTTTTTAGTTTAAAATTGACATTTTAGTTCAAATCACATGTCGTATACTCAAACCAATGAAAATAAATTTTTATAGTGTTCATACATTAGGAAAATTATCTATAAATAATTTTTGTCATGTAGGAATTATCCTCACCTCCATCGCATACATGGTGTGCTCATTGTGACTCAAAGTGTGTTATTAGTTTAAAATTGACAATTTTTTTCAAAATGTGTGCCACTCACAAAAAAATGAGAAAACATGATTTTTTTTATTAATAATTAAGGAAAATGAATCAAAATTAGTTTTTTACATGTAATAATTGATCTTACATCAAACTGAAACAAGATGTGACTGATATGACTCAAAGTGCTTATTTGTAGTTTAAATTGATATTTTGGTAAAAAAAAGTCACATGAGATACTCAAAACTGATAAAACACATTTTTATTGTCATGATAGTTTGGGAAATGATCCTTATGTGGTTTTTGATTTGTAGGAACCAGTCACACATTAATCTGATTTATGGTGTGACCGGTATGACTTCAAGTGTGTCTTTTAATTAAATCTAATATTTTACTTTAACACACATGTCCCATACTCAAAGATGAGAAAAGAAATTTTCAATTTTTTGATACTTTATAAAAGTGATCCATAAGTAATTTTTTATGTGTAGGAATCAACCACACAAAAATATGATACACGGTGTTCTCGGTATGACTCAAAGTGTCCGTAATCACTTTTAAATTGACAATTTAGTTCAAAGCATGTGTCAATGGTCGAAAATCAATAAAACAAGCTCATATTGTTTTGATACTTTAGAAAAAAAATAATACATTTTTATGTGTAGGAAATATTCTCATGTTAGACTGACACACAATGTGAATGGTATGACTCCAAGTACATGTTTTCAATTTAAATTGACATTTTAGTAAAAAATAAACGTGACAAACTCAAAATTGTGAAAAAAGATTTAGATTTTTTTGATAATCTTATAAAATGATTATTAAGTAATATGTTATGTGTAGGAATAATCCAATCATCAATCCAATGCACAATGTGACCAATATGACTCTAATTATGTATTTTAATTTAAAATTAATATTTTAGTTCGAAACATATGTCACATACTCAAAACAGAGAAACCACAATCAGTTTGTTTTGATAATTTATGAAAATGATCTATAAGTCATTTGTGACATTTAGGAATCATCCACACCTCAATCTGATACATTGTATTCATAGTAAGATTAATGTGTTTATAATCAATTTAAAATTGAGAATTTAGATGAAATCATGTGTTACTCACTTAAACCAAGAAAATGAGCTTGGATTGTCTTAATACTTTATTAAAATGATACGTAATTAATTTTTTTATTTTTAAGAATTAGTCCTATGTCAAAATGTCACACTATGTGGTCAATATAACTCAAAGTTTTTTTTAGTTTAAATTGATATTTTAGTAAAAAAAAGGCACGTCACATACTCAAAACCAAGAAAATGCATTCAGATTTTCTTAATAATTTAATAAAATTATCCTTAATTAATTTTGTATCTTTAGGAATAAACCACATGTTTTTAGGATGAATGGTGTAATATATATGACTTTAAGTGTTTCATTTTACTTAAAATTTTCATTTTAGTTCAAAACAAACATCACATACTCAAAAATTGAACAAAAACATTCCAATTGTTTTGAAACATTAAGATAATGATCCTTAAGTCATTTTTGATTTTTAGGAACTATAATCACCTCAATTTGATACATAGTATGTCCTATATAATTCAAAGTGTTCATCATCAGTTTAAAATTGACAATTTAGTTCAAAACATGTGTCACTTGCTGAAAACCAAGAAAATGTACTCAAATTGTATTGATACTTTAGGAAAATGATTCACAATTCATTTTTGATGTTTATGAGTTAGTCTCATATTAAATTAAAAGATGATGTTACTTGTATGGATCAAATTGCCTGTTTCCATTTTAAATTGACATTTTAGTAAAAAAAGACAGGTGACATACCCAAAAAATATATAATTCATTTGGATTATCATGATACTTTTATAAAATTATTTTTAAGTCATTTGTGACATTTAGGAATTGTCTATATGTCAATATGATTCAAAGTGTGACCGGTTTGACTCCAAGTGTACATTTTTATTTAAAATTGACATTTTAGTTCAAAACACACATCACATACTCAAAATATAGAAAAAACATATATATTGTTTTTATTATTTAGTAAAACGGATCATAATTCATTTTTATGTGTATGAATCTTCCAAATTTCAATATGATACATGGTGTGCCCAGTATGAATCAAAGTGTCCGTTATCAGTTTAAAATTATCAATTTAGTTCAAAATGTGTGTCAACCTCTTAAAATGAAGAAAATTAACTCATATTGTCTTGATTATTTTGGAAAATTATTCTCCAGTCATTTGTGATGTGATGGAATTAGTCTCACATCTAACCAATACACGATGTGATCGGTATAACTCAATGTTCATGTTTTCAGTTTAAATTGACATTTTAGTAAAAAAGACACATCACATAATAAAAATGTACTGAACACATTCATATTTTCTTGATACTTTTGGAAAACTATTTTTAATTCATTTTTGATGTGTAGTAATCCTTTTCATGTAAATGTGATTCATGGTGTGATTGGTATAACTAAAAGTGCGTCCTTTTATTTTAAATTGATATTCTAGTTCGAAACACTCATATAATACTCAAAGCTAAGAAAACAAATTATTGTTGTTTTGATACATTAGTTTAATGATAAATAATTCATTTGAGATGTGTTGGAATTAGCTGCACCTCAATCCAATACATGGTGTTCCAAATATCAGTCAAAGTTTCCTTTATCGGTTTAAAAGTGACAATTTCGTTTAAAACATGTGTCACTCACTAAAAACTGAGAAAACATACTCAGAATGTCTTTATAATTTAGAAAAAAATTCATAAGATGATTTTAATGTGTAGGAATCAATCTCACATCAAACCAACATAATATGTCACCATTATGACTCAAAGAGTGTGTTTTCAGTTTAAATTATAATTTTAGTAAAAAAGACATGTGACATACTCAAAACTAAGAAAACACATTCATATTGTCCTGATACTTTAGAAAAATGATCCTTAATTAATTTGGGATGTGAAAAAAGTATCTGCACATTAATCTGACATATGGTGTGACCGGCATGACTCAAAGTGTGTCCTTTTATTTAAAATTGAAATTTTACTAATGTATTATTTCATATTTATGATAATTATTTTATTTTTTTACTAACATAAGAATTTTTTTCTTATATATGTGGATTATTTTTCTTGATTTTGTGTGGTTTTTTCATAAAATAATACCATGATTGGGATTTTCTAAGAGGGGGTTAGGTGCCCATGGTTATTAAACTATTAACATGTTTGAATGTTCATGACAATACATGATAATGTAATTGTACCAAAAAATGTTTTAAATGTCTATAATATAGTGTTTTTCTCTTGTACTTGTGATGTAATTTTTATTTTAAATAAATTATTAATTTTTAATATATAAAAGCATTTTATGCTGCAGTGTTCTATAATTCTAACAACACACTACAGTAATACGAGCTTTATTAGTGCTACAAGAAGTGCTCATAAAACCCCCCCTTTATCATTTCTAAACTAGCAATGATAATTCCCCCCTTTATCGATGATTTTCTAGTGCTAATAAACATGGTCCACTTTTAATATTACATAGATAAATAGTTCTTCTTTTCACTGATAAAGGATTTTTCTAGTGCTTTTAAAATAAACTTCTATAGTAGTGATAAAAGGAAAATGATAAAAATATTACTCCTAAATAGAGATAAAATAAACCCAAAAAGATTTTATAATTTATTATTTAATATTTGACTTTTCAAATGACACAATGAAAATAATTATTCATCTAATTTTCATGATTTTAATCTCTCAAAGTCACGACATAAGTCTATTAAAATTAAAATTTCAAAATTATTAATCAATCAATTTCAACTATTAAGACTCATACAACATTGTTCCAATTAGACATTATGGATTTATAAAAGTTAGTTTTAGAATATAGGTCTTCACTTTGATGTCAGATTCCATGATACTTACTACTTTATCATTCATTGAATTTGAATACTTTTCAAATCAATTATTATTAATATTTTTTAGTGACTACCTTCTAGTGAAAATTACATGTTTGAAAAGGGTTATAATGCGCCCACTTCAGTTACATCACTTAGTAAATATTCAAAAAAATAATTTTAAAATGAACAGACACTATACTTGTATTTTCATCCCAAATTAATAGTAGAAAAATATTACATTAAAAATATTTATGTATTAATAATAAAAATATGCCATGTTTTAATTTTAGAGAATGTTATAAAATATTTATTATTATTTAAAAAATAAGTCATATTTACAAAATTTAAAAAATATTTTCAAAATTAAAAATATAATTAACTAATATAAATAACAATTTACAATACATTTGTTGTAACAATGTAATATTTGTCTTATAATTTCGTTTTTGAATTTTATTGAATTATTTGATGTACTTTTATAGTCAAATAGTAAAAAAACTGAGTTTTCACTGATAAAAAATAATTTTTCCAAATAAAATTGTTTACTTTTACATTTATTTATTTTTCATCCCATGTATATATGTATATTATATCAAACACCATATTTTTATGTGATTTTTCCATTATTATAAATAGCTAACAATTTTTTTAATATCATCTGTAATTCTTGGATGAATCTTCCAAGAGCATTCTTTTCAACATCTTCATGAAAATTTATTTGTTTTTTTACTTAAAAATGCACTAAAGTTCATGTCCATGTCTATCATCTATATGGAATCTAAAAAATTTGTCAGATGAAGATTTCGGAATAGGGATTCCCTTTCCATAAGTGGCAAGGTAGGAAATGGTATTTTTTTCCCAATCCTTGTAAAAGTTTTATAGGGGTAATTTATAAAGGTTTTATAAATTAAAAAATCAGGAAAAATATAAAATTATTTATATTTTAATTTATGAATTTTTTATAATATTTAATTTGATCTGATCAAATAGAAGGATTCGTATTTGGATATTATTTAAACCATATGAAAAGGTTTTTGATTATTGATTTAATAATTATTTAGGTTATGTTAAGTTTGTGATATTTAGATTATGTAAAAGGTTTACATAATATAATTATTTTAAATTATGAATTGAGTATAAAATTATTGAAGTTTCCATAATTTATTATCTAATTTATAAACTTTTTATAACTATCATTTATTTATGAATTATTCTTAAATTATTGTGTCATGTTTAGATATTTTAAATTTTCATTTATTTCAAATTTTACTCCACACATTATCTATATTTATAAATTTTTTATATTTTGTATATGTGTATACCTTAGGTTTAGAAATTAAACTACTTATGTTTAAATTATTAAGTCATTCATTACATGATAAGAACATAAATATAATATTTAGTTTTCATCTATCTTGAACTTGGTTTTTTATTTGGGTTGTAAGATTAAATTTAATTGTTGAGAATAGTTTTTTCATATTAGGTTTTACAATTATTATGAATTAAATTATATCTTTAATAAAGTCATATCAAATAGAGGAACTTGAGGTTTGACATTCCAAAGGCTAGGATGTTAGGCCTTTTCTTGAAAGGTGTGGGTTGTCTATTCATCTCTCAGGGCTTACTCATGCACATATCTATAAACTCAAGTAATTATAAAACTTCACCTGAAGAGTTCATGCAACTTATGTATAGGATTCATTTTGTTATGTTTGAATATGTTTGGATCTTATATTTGTGTGAGTAATTTAAACATGTGGGTTATCTAAAGAGTTAGAAATCAATGTGGTTTAAACATATTGATTTGGTGGAGGGAATAAGATTCCAAAACTAAATCTTTAGAATCATGTATGAACAATGGAATAAACATGAGATAATATGGTGAGATTAAATACTTTCAAAATCAAAAGTGTTATATTTTTTCCAAAATGGACCTTTTAAATACTTTGATCATTCAACCGAGTAGTTTCTATTAAAGGAGGGTTCCTATAGATTATCTTGTGTATGGAAAGAAAGTAATGGGTGACACTAAATCAAACATGGATAGGTTATAACAATTTAGGGAGCCCCTATATTTTCTTTTTTCAGCCTATTATTGGATCTTGTTTTGGGTTACACTTATCTGGGAAACCCTTAAGAAGGATACTAGAGGAATAGGGTTTAGTTTATTCATATGATGGATTGGAGAAGTTTTCTTCTTAACTATCCAAGAGTGATGTTTGATATGATTGAAAATCACAATGAATATAATAAGTGGTGAATATTATGGTGAGAATACAATATGCATCAGTGTTAGGAAGTCTCATTTATGATAGGGTGTGAACTTGACCTGACCAATCCCATGTGGTGGTATTTTCCAGTCAATTCATGTTAAATAAAGGGAAAGAACACTGAAAATCATTGAATTTTATCTTGATATATATTGAAGAAACAAAATATACTTCCCTTTTCCTTGGAGGTGATTACCTGTTAGTTGGGTATGTTGACCCAGACCTTGGGGATACTCTGATTCATGAAAAAGCACAAATTTTTATGCCTTTACCTATAGTAGAACCACCACCAGCTGGATATTGATGATGAAACCAGTAATTTCTATCTGTATAATGGAAGAAGAGTATGTGGAATCAATGGAAGCAAGAAAGTAAATGGTGTAGTTGAAACATTCGGTTAAGGAACTCGAAAATAGGCTATAAAGTGCATTTATATCTTGTGATAGTGAGTGTGTAATACCTAAAAAGATATTGTTTTATGTGAAGATGAAGCACACCAACCTTAGGTAACATTACATTTGGATGTTTCATGAGGATGTAGTATTTGGGTTTCTGAATATAGGTGGTTAATAAAATAAAACATTTATATTTACCAAAGGTTTAATCATGGTGAGTCTGAGGTGAAATTTTGCGTGAGTCCCACTTGGTTGAATAGAAGTGAATGAAGAGGAGCATTGCATGTAGTGGAAGTTTAGATGTTAAATTTTTTCAAAGTGTTGGAGGATTCCATGGAATCATTAAAGTAATCTTTATTTGATGGATTATTAGGACTGTAAATACACTTCTAGTGATAAAATAAGTTTACTATAAGGAGAAACACTAGAGGACCCTTTGTATTTGTCAGAGCAGGGACAACAATCTTCAATAGGATGGCAGTGGGGTTGTCAGAAGTTGAAAGTTTTTGATGGATGCACAACATGGTGGTTATTATATCGAAATTTTATATAGAATCATGATCATTATAAAGAATTAGTATTTGCATTTGTATAACTTTTAACATGGTGTTTTTTGGAAAAGAGTGTGGCATGGGGAACACTGTTGTCTCACTAGTAATTAGCAGCCATGCCAATGATATCAATAAGGTATTGATGGTTACATAGTTCAATAGTGGGTCTCTTGCAATTTTAGGATGTTTATGAAACACGATGGTCAAGTGATACCCTCTATAAAAGGGGGTGGGACCAAATTGTCTATTTATCATGCATTTAATAATATTAGTGATCTATGTGGATACCTAGTCACAGTGATAGTAAAAATGTCACTTACAATTAAATTAAAGTATGCAATGTTTCTATATGGATGTAAGAAGAAAGTTTGAACCATATAAAACATTGTTAGGTCCTTGGTTTTATTTTCCTTTAATGATTTTCTCAAAATGTTTACATGGGTGCAATAAAAAAGATTGAATAAGTTAAACTTAGTGTGGTGATGAGAGAGATATATATATATATTTTACCCCTAGTTCCAATACATTTAAGTTGTGGGGAATCCCTCTAGTGATTTTTTCCCATTGCTTCAATATTTCAGTTGATGAACTTATGGTGCATGATTTTTTTATGAGATTATAAATAATAGCCATGAACTAGAGATGGTTGTGGGTGGGGGGTAAGTGGTGGAGCCCCCAGAATGGGGTCATCAGTGAGGGGAGAACTACCAACAAGGAGATAATAGAGGTCCAAGGATGAGGTAGGCCACGAGGAGATGATAAGGGGTTGAAGAATGGATTGGAATCTAGGATCAATGATTTGTGTCAGCTGATGATTGAGGATGGGGCATTGACTAGAGCCACAACATTGGGTAGGGGGCATTCCAACATTCCTCCAACATTTATGATGAAATTGAGTGTGTTAATATCAGAGAGATGACATTGATAAGGGATATTTTCATAAGTGGTCACTTGTTTTCCTTTATAAATGATTCTCTAAAGGTGTAGTATCATCTTAAAAGACATGAATTGATCGATTAGTTCTTATTGTATCCATAAAACATGGAATTGAAGATAACATTTATTTTCCTAAGCGTAATAATGATGTGCATTGAGAGAGTGGTTTTTAGGACTGTCAAGTGTATGATAGCTAGAATTGGCTAGGGCTAGTTGTATGAGAGAGGTAGACCAGTAAGGTTGTTATGTGTGGATATGAGTTGTATTGTAAGGGCATGTAGAAATGGTAGGTATAATTGGATAGCCTAATGGTAGTGGTTTAATTTTATTTATTATTTGTTGTAAGATTTGTTAACAGTGGTCAAATTATTAAATAAGGGACAATGTTATAGAGTGGGACAAATTTCTTTCTAGAGAATTCTTCTTGATAGCAATAACGGAGTGGACTTTGGGAGGCTCGACCTAGCTCCACCGGAAGTGGTCTTCTAGGGGAGTTTTCTCCTACCCCATATCCTCTTTACATATCCATCTCCTTCAATAATTTCTATTGTAGTTCTTCTTCAATCAAATGAAAATATACAACTTTTTTTTGCATTCCTATTCCTCTATTATATTGTTTGCCCATTTTTAGGTAGTTTCCTAAAAACATGGTTCTTTCATTGAGAGGTTCGATCAATAGTTGAACTTAAGGTGAAGGATCACTAGAGCACTCAATATGTGAAGCCAACCAGAGTTATAATGTTCTAACATTCATATTTTTTTATCATTGATAAGATGATGTTAGGTCTAGGCATTATTTTTGAGAACCTAGTTCATTGTTGGACATCATGAGTGCAACTAATCCCAGATGAGTGAAAAAAAGAATATCTATATATATGGTATTATCTATCCCCTACCTTGTTTATTATCCATAATCAACAATGAAACATGAATTCCACTGGGGAAGATGATTACTACCGATAATTCATTAAAAATTTGGGGAAGACAAGTATATTGTCTGGACTATCTTTAGCTGATGAACATTTTTGGACATGATATGACAATGACTGTTGTACCAATTTATTATTGTTGGAAATCAAGAAGGTGATTTCTGATAGTTGAGAGGAGTCAGTAATACTGAAAAGAAGTTGTAACGCCAACTACTATGAGTACAAAACATTGTTTGTTGGATATATCTTGGTGAACGAAGTGAGAATGTTGTTTTCCCCCACTAGTAATTGACTCTATTGCAGAATATGGAAGATATGATGAGTAGTGTGTGGAGAATGGAGTTTCCATCATTCTCAAGGTTAGATCCTAATGGTTGGATTTCCAAAATAGATAATTACTTCATGTACATATAGATTCCAAAAGACATAAAACATCCTTCAGAGTAGTTGTGTATGAAAAAATCCACTTTGTATTGTTTATTAATGTGGAAGTGGAATAATCATAGGTAGAATTGGGGTTAGCTAACGTCAACACATACTGATGAGTATGGTAATGATGGGGAGAAACTTGTTCCAGTTGTGCTGGATATAGGTGAGGTTGTAGAGAATCCAAAATCTGGTCTAGGGATGAATGGTTTTCTGCCACAACATATGCATACACAACCTACTTTATAAGTGATTAATCCATTCAATATGTTATTTGAGTATATAAATTACTCTTGTACAAAAATTTTATGAATGAAGTTATTGGGAGGCGGATGACATTGTAATAAAGGAATTAATAGCTTGATTGAGGTGTTTCTAGATTTATCTAGAGGGGTGGGAGAGTAGTGTAGAGATTGAAGAGTGTTTAAACTCCAAATCTTTTGTTCCAAAATGAGTTACAAGTGTGATTATATATATTTTTAGTTCTTATGAACTAGGTGGTGGTATGAGTAATGATTTTGGGATTCCTGATGTTGGGTGAGCTATCAGATCTATAGTAAAAGATTTTGAAGTTTAGGCTAAATATCTCTTCTAAGATACTATTTAGAAAATCATAGGTATTGTATATTATAACACAATGAGTGATGAGATAAATTCTAGGGATGTAGTTAAACATTATTTGGGGATTTTGGATGTTTTGTATTAGATAGTATTGAAGGGGAAAGAGTTATACTAGAGGAAGTGTGTGCAGTTTGTTTTTGTAAATACGGATAATACCAGTTCTCTTATAGTTATACTTGAGGAATCTTCTGGACAAGTTGTGCATTACTAAGAAGTGTAGAATCTTTTCTACAAAATTAATACTGATGGAATTTTAAGGTAATCTCTAAAGGGGATGTTCTACTTGGGTTTCAAGGCAAGAATAGATGCACAAGTATAAGTTATTAAGTGTTGTTTGGATAAACCAAAAATGGAGTCACATTACTAAATTTCATAGTTTGGGGATGGAGAGTCCCAAAATGATTTTAATCCATAATTATATTATTTATATACAACTTATTAAAAATTATTTTCCCTTCATATTAATGTATATTTTCTTCTGGAATCTAATTTCTATAACACTTACGAAATTTATCATAACACTTACTATAAATGGTTATTTATAAGTGTTACCATAATTGATAACATAAAAATTTTAGTAAGTGTTATAATACATATGGTTTGATAAAGTAATTATTTTCAATTTCCTTTTAAAAAAGTTATTTTCTATAACTTCTTTAAGACGTTTAATTTTAAAATATGACTATTTCTTGATTTATTTTCAAAAAAATTATTTATGTCCAATTATTTAAGAACTTTTATACTATAATTTATGTACAAATGTGTATGTACATGGTGAACCAAGACTAGTTACCCAGTAGCTTCTGGGGTTGTTTTTTAGTGAGGTAGTTTTTTTCATTTTCCCTTTAACCATTTTAATTTGTTCCCTATCCTTTGAATTCATTTCTTCCCTAACAACGAGAGCCCCTCTTTGGAGAACCTTCTTGTTTTTTCTTACCCCTCTTGCTTAATATTTATCAAAGGGTGACTTAAGGGGGGGGTTTTAGGCTAAATCCAAGGCAAGCCCCCTACTCTTCTCTCCTCTTATACTCTTCTATTTTATTCCTTCACTATAAATTGGTTGTGGGATTATGCCATGGTAAAATATATTAATATTCCTTTGATTCTTCTTGTTTTTGTTAAAAAAATATCAAGTGAGTTTTTTATAGTTGTTGTTCAGTATGTTAATAGGGATTCATTATTCAGTGATTTTATTAGGATTTTCTTAGTTTTGGAATTTAATTTAGGGTTCTTTGGGTATGAATTAATTGGGGCTTCCTATCAATTAATGGTTCGAATGATTATTGTGATATTATTCCTAGGTTTCTATGAGGAATCAACTAATTTTAAATATGTGGGTTTTGGTTACCTAAGTAATTGAATAAAAATGGGGTTAGATTTGATTTTATGTGTTTTTATTTTTCCATTGGAGTATGAAACTACATGAAAATAAATTATTTGTGATGGAAATTCATCACAAATCGCCAATTTTGGAAAATAGAATTGAAAATACTATTGTTTTTGATGGACCATTAAAATTATCCCTACTGAGATACTATTTTTGAATGATTTTCCCCATCACAGTAAATATTTTACGAATACTTTTTTGCAAGAGACTAAAAAATTCCATCTAAAAAAAGTATTTGCGATGTAATCAAAATTAGGTCATAAAAAACTATTTTCTCTGATTATTTGGGATGGAATACCAATTCTGTCACAAATAAATAAAATATGGAAAATAAATAAAATATGCTAACTAAAAAAACAATAAAAAAAATTTCTTATAAAATTAAAACTAATATATTACATGAAATTTTATATAATCAAAAATACAATAATATTATCTATGAGGGGTGGAAAATCAGATCTAGTTAGCGGATGAAACTCTATCCCTAAACTATGCATAATCCAACCCATATACTCGATTAATTTATATAAATATATATTAAATTATAATAAATTATGCTAATTTATTTCATTTTTTATTAATTTATAATAAATGATACTTATTTATACTAATTTATATTATTTTAAACTAATTTTTATGAATTTAATCTAATTTTTATTAACTTATAGTAATTTTTATTAATTTATACTAAATCATATCAATTTATAGTAAATTGTACTAATTTATACTAATTTATGAGGAATTAATAATAATTTGTAATAATATATTTATTTATATCTATAATAATTTATATGAATGTATAATAATTTATATTAATTTATACCAATTTATTCTAATTAGTTAAAATTTATATTACTTTATACAATTTATATTAATATATACTAATTGATACTAAAGTATACTGTTTTTTATTAATCAATATTATTTTTTTGTAAATTTATACTAATATATAAGAATTTCCATTAAATTTATACTAAATTATACTAACTTATATTATTTTTTACTATTTTTAAAAAATTGATATTAAATTACACTATTTTTTTAATTTTTACTAATTATATCAATATATAGAAATAAATATTATTGCTTAATAATATGGGAGGAATTAATACTAATTTATAGTAATTTATAGTAATTTTTTACAATTTATATCAATTTATCTTAATTTATATGAATATATAATATTTTTTATTAATTATTTTATTAATTTCAATTTATAATAATATATATTAATTCCCATTAATTTATACTAATTTTTTTAAAAACATTACTATTTTATACTAAGTTTTAATAATTTATATCAATTTTTTATTAATTTATATCAATTTATACTAGTTTTAATTAATTCATACCAACTCATAACATATTTTTATTAATGTGTATGAATTTAATATTAATTTACAAATATTTATAATAAATTATCAAAATTTATATGAAACTATACTAATTAATACGAAATGTAATTCATATTAAATAAATTAAAATAACTAACAAACTATAGAAATTAAAAAACAATTAAATAGAAAAAATTAATGACAATTAAAAATAATGTTTTAAAAAATACCTCAAAATTGGATATTTTTTTAGAGGATGTGTAAATCTGTTTATGAATATATTGAGATGAAAGTCATATTTGACACCAAAAGAACTATGGTGCGGTTGTGAGGAGGGAGGGAGGGTGTGTCATGAACCTGCCTGGGTTCCCTGGTAGCCCGATAACCAGACCGACCATAACATTGTCCAAAGGGTGTTCATGATCCCCACAGATTAGAAACAAGCATCTGACATCATACAGAATGAAACTATGAATGATTTTTCCACAAACATTATGGAAGCTGATAAACAAGTTAGTATACATATAGAAGAAAACTCCAAAGGGAGTAGTGTACTAAAAATCAAATAGGTAAACAACCCAAAAGTACTATAGCAAAGTACTAGAAAACGGGATAAAAAACCAAGTCCTAATGAACTCAACTCTCAAATCCTTAAGGATCAACAACAACTACCACCATGTGGCCCCTTATCCCTACACGAACTTAGAAGAAGATAATATACATACACTTGAAGGCACAAGTAGGGTCTGAGCTAAAAGTCCATTAGGGACTCACCAAGGATTCCATAATAAGATAACAACATTTGAGTAACTAATTAAAGCATTATAGTTTAAATAAATAGGTATGGTTGTTAAAAGTTTAATTAAAACATTTCATCCTTTAAATTTCAAACGATGGAAATACTTTAAACAGATTGCTTCTTAAATAATTTATATAAAATAGTTTATATAAATATATTAGCCTTGTAAAATAGTTTACAAATATTGTTACACATTTATATCTCACATATAAATAAGCAAGAAACATGGACATATTCCCAAAGTTAGGATAGTTCCAGGCTATGGGATCCTCACACACTCAATAATGATCAATGAAATATGTGTATTCACATGTCCCTTTAACACTAAATAAAGGTGACTCATCACAATCCCATCAGGGATGTGACCCGCTGCACTATGTTTTGTTTCAGTTGTAAAGAATCAAAATTGTTTTATCCTAATAACTTACTAACTACCTATATTTCATATTCTCTAGTACAATAAATGATGGTTAATTTATTTTACAACTGTTAAAAAATAAAATCAATCTCATTCCCCTATTCCAAAAGTGCCAATTTTCCATTGAAAAACAAAAACAATTGTTTTAATCAAAACATGCCGTTTTCCAAGATAAAACCACTGAGATTTTATAAAAACCAATTGAAGCCATTTTTCTCAATTAATACTTTGAAATAAATTACAAAAAATAAATTTCATAATTTAAATTCAATAGTTTAAAGTCTACAACATTTCATCAATTTATCCAACACACCCCAATTCTATGGAATTGGGTGTTTTCCCCAATTTCATGCCAAAAAATCAATTTCACATTCAAATCCCACAATTCAATGGAATTGAGTTTTTGAAAAACCAATTTAATGCGGTTTCAAGTAATTAAATTCAAATTAAACAATTGAATTTAAATCAAGAAATTCAGCATTAATCAAATTTGGCCATCATAACGAAACCACCTATCTTTTTCACGGATACATAAAGCCCAAAATAGAACCCATCGACAATAATAAAGGAAAACAAGATCAAGGAACTCAACCTTGAAACATGATTCAACAACATAGAGCTTATATCCATAAATACCAAGATGATCTATCAAACTCCAAGAAGAGAATGAGAAAGATATGGAGAGAAAGGGAGAACACTTACCCAGTGAGTCACACTACAACAAAAACAATAATCAATTACTATAAGAAATGTCTTGAAAGGGTTTGAGTGGCCCAAAATCACATAGGAATGGAACTTGGTTTGAGATCCAGAAAATTTGGAGATAAGAAAATAGAATTCTCAGTTGAGTTTCCTTTTTGAAAACAACACTTGGGGTTTTACACGACCTGTAACCCAATTATATGTCGGGTGATTGAAAATTCCCAAAATCACTAAAAACCCCACTTCATTTTTTTAAATGGATTTATTATTTTATTATAAGTTACACACTATGTAACCACATTACATTACATGTAAATCCCCAACAAGTATCAAAACTAGTATGTTTCTTCATGTGAATCCAAAAATCTTTGACTTTACCATTATAGGTATTTTCTAAATTTCTACTCATCATTACCTAGATAAATAACAACTAAAACCAAAAAAAGTTTTGAGACATGCCTAATAGAAAGGTAATTGGATGTTACACCCTCTCTATGATTAAAACTTTCTGTCCTTGAAAAACCTGTCAAGAAACTTCCATATCAAAAAGGTGAGGCCACTGCTCTCTCATCAGTTCCTTGAGATCCCATGTCTCATGAGAATATGAAATATGCTTCCATAAAACTCTAACAAGAGTTATCTCCTGCCCAAAATGTACTTTTGATTTAGAATCAACTATCCCGATTGGTTGTTCAGTCATTGATAAATCAGGTTCAGTCTCAAGATCACTCTAGATCAGAACATGATATGGATGAGATAGATACATTCATAGATAAGATACATGAAACATGTTATGTATCAACATCATCTATGGTAGAAGTGCTACATGGTAAGAAACTATCCCCACATTCTCAACAACCTCAAAATGTCCCACAAAATGAGGAGAAATTTTCCCTTACCTCTCAAGTCGTCGATGAACCAATCAAGGTGAAACTTTTATGAACACCTAGTGACCAACAGAAGATTACAATGGTCTATGATGGAGATTATCATATTATTTATAATGAATCTGTGTCGTCAAAATTCTCTAATGAATCAACTGAATCTTTTTTTCATCTCTTTAACCAATCTTGATCAACCATGGCTCTTTGACCGATCTCCAACCAACATAGTAGAGACCTGTAAGTACAACCATATAAGGCTCCAAAAGGTGCCTTTCTAATCGTAGACTGGTAAATATTGTTATAGGAAAAATAAACCAAAAACATATAATCATACCAAGTTCCACTAAAGTCAATAACACAAGTACAAAGTATATCCTTAATAATCAAAATAGATCTTTCTGTTTGGCCATCCAACTGTGGATGATATATTGTACTCAAACAGACTTCAGATCCAAGGGCATTTATCAGCCCTCTCAAAATGTAGTAAGTGAATCGAGGATCCTAATGGGAGACTATAGTAGATGAAAATCCATTCAATTGAACAATCACTTTCACATATAGATTTCCCAACTCCTCAACTTAAGCAATATCATGAATGGGTAAAAATTGAATCAATTTGGTTCCTAGGTGCACTGAACACTGAGATTTATGGAAATCCACCCTCAAAACATTCCTTACATCTAACGAAAAAACAATGTGATTCAGGTAGCATATAATTCCCTTGGTGGAGAATGACCAGTAATCCATGGTATTCTCACTATAAATAGAGTCTCTAATTCTATGGAACTCATCATCAGGATATTATTACTAAAGAATCTTCTCGAGAAGGGATGATGTCAGCTAAACACTACATAAAGAAACCTCCTCCCCTGATTCATGGAATCCAATTTGTAACTATGAAAATAGACCCTCAATTTCTACTCTTCCAAATATTATTTTAAGTCTTGGGTCATAATTTTCCTTCTAAAAGATTCTTTAATGACATTCCCTTTCCCTATGATATATGCGATGTAAAAGTGAAAAGACTATAGGTGTTCCACCCAATTACTCTGGTGTAGATTCAAATATTTTTTAGAGAAGATATAACACAAGATGTTATGGTCTGAAAACATGGTAAACCTTTCTCCATAAATGTAATTCATGAAAATATTAAGCGCGTGCTTCGCAAATACAAGATCAAGGTCATGGGTCGGATAATTTTTCTAATTTGGTATAATCTGATGAGATACATAAGAAACTACATGATTTCCCTACATAAGAACGCAACCCAAACATGAACCCGATTCATCACAAAAGATTACATAGCCCTACCTGAATTCTAGGGTAGTCAACACTGACATAGTAGTCAAAAATTGTTTCAGATCAACAAAATAATTCTGAAATAATTCATCCTAAGAAACCATTACCCCCTTATAAGTTAGAGTAGTCATCGGAGAATCCAAATTTGAGAAGCCATTAACAAATCAGTAGTAATAACTAGATATACCAAAGATTTTCTAGATCCCAAAAACATTTCATGGTTGTTCCCATGTCACAATAGCCTTTACCTTTTCAGAATCAACTAAATTACTATGTTCTGGAACTATTTGCCCCAAAAGTTTCACTTTCTGAATCCCGAAATCATATTTCAAAAGCTTGACATAAAGACTGTGATTTATCAACAATACTGGGACTTCTATCATATGTCGCACATGATCCTCCTCACACATAGAGTATACGAGGATTTCATCTACAAAGAATACCATGAAAGTATCAAGATACGTAGTAAAAATCCAATTTCATAGATGTATAAATATTATAAGAGAATTAGTTAGACCGAAAGGAATGGAAAGGTACCCATAATGGTTGGACCTACTTAAAAAGGTGTTTTTATGAATGTCATATTATTTTATTCACAACTGATGGTAACCAAACCGAAGATCAATCCTTGAGAAACACTTCACCTATTTTAACTAATCAAACAAATCATCAATCTGTAAAACAAATATAATTGTTCATTACAATGACACTATTTTGTTTTTTTTTAATCAATGAAAAGGAAAAGTGAACCATCATCCTTCTTAGAAAAGAGAACTAGTACCACCCAAGGTGATACACTCAGGAATATAAATCCTTTCTCTAGATGATAATCCATATGAATCTTAAAATCTTTCATTTCAACAAGTTCCATATGGTAAGAAGGAATTTAAACTAGTTGAGTACCAGGTACTAGATTGATAGAAAAACTTACCTCCCTTAAAAGTGGAAAACCAGAGAAGTCAGAAAGAAGCACATTGGGAAACTTGACAACAACTGTAGAGAGATCATTGCTCAAGGATTGTCACTCAAGATCAAAGTCAAAAACATATATTACTTTTTAGAAGCTCTATATAAGAAGGCCCAAATATAATCAACCATGGATCCCATTATCCTTTAAAGACACAACACACACCAATGAGTGTAGTAAAGGATTCCCATCGAAGATAAAAATAAATCTGATCTTTATTGACAATGATCCAATCCATTCTGAATATGATATCATGTGGTTTCATTTTGAGAACCAAAAAACTCCAACAAAGCTCAATATATGATAATGATAAAGCACAAGAGGGACTACAAAGGCCTTTAACTCTCATCATTCCAAGGGGTGTAGTAATATCCATCAAAACAATACAAAAGGTATTAGGGAAGATTTAGCAGATTAAAAATTAGAGTTGAAATAAATTAATGAGATTCACCAGTATCAAACAAAGCAGCCACTAATGATGAAGCTATTATTATGGTGCATATCATAGTCACTGCAAAAAGTGAAATAAACATGACATAACTTTTTTAAGTGACCCAATAATTCTAATGAGACACATATGTTGGGCATCTTAGTGAAAATCATGTTTGAGTGCTCTGGAATTACACACTAGTAGGAAATAAAAGGGCCAATTCTAGGAACTGTAGGAGGTTTAAAAACCCATAATACCAAGATCCACTATGAGAATCATAACACTTCCTATTCCCCTTAGAGGAAAACACACTTCCACTAGGAGGAGAAGAAACTCACTCCATCCCTAACATTCTAGCTAGTTCCATTTAAACCATAAAAGCTCTACCCAGAACATCAGCATACGAGGGATTATTCATGAATAAAAACTAAGAATGAATATATGATTGAATTCATAACTTGAATCATCGATTCTTCATCTTCTCATTTGATACTACCTCAAGAAAAAACTACACTAGAGGAATAAAATGGTTCACATACTCTGACATGGGTCGGTCAACCTTCTTAAGATTGAAGAACTATAAATCCTTGGATAACATAATTGACACTAGATAGAACAGTTTCGTGAAAAGATCCTTCATGTCTTTCTACTCTAAGCCCTCATGCTTCTTCACCATCACCATTGTTCCCCATGATCTATTTTTTGGTCCCCCCAGCACAAAGGCGACACACTTCACCTTGATTTCATTCAGTGTTTTCCAGAACTCAAACAAACATTCAATTCTTTTCAACCATTCCTCATCCTCTTCAGGATCATTGAAGCCCTTGGAAATTGGTGGCTACTGGTCAAGAAACTAATAATAATGATCTCTTATAACATTCTTCTATGGTTTTATAGCTAGAGACTGAATGTGAATGGATGGTGGTGATTTTCCTAGAGCGTGGATAGTGCGTAAAATCACATCAACCATACTCACGTCCATGGGAGGATTTGCTCATTGTGGTTCATCAACAGATTCCTCCTAGATCTAATTCACATGTATTCTTAGAGGCATTATGCCACACAACATTAGTATACAATGTTGAAGACATCATATTAACACTCAAACTGATCAAATAATGAAATTAATTCCTATATGTAGATAATCAATATTTGGATTTCAATCTATCCAAAACAAAATGTAGGGAAAGGAATAGAAATAAACCTCAAGGTGTCCTTCCCAAACCACCCATGGTGAATTAAGGTTCATTATAGTGATATCTGGCTAGTCACTCAGTCATAACTACCTATTAATACCTAAAAAAGAAAACCTAGATGCATATTGACATCAATACAAGAAGTTCAACCTAGAGCTTGGATACCACTTTTTCATGAACAAGCCTGGGTACCCAAGTAACCCAATAACCAGACATACCCTGACATGAAGAAAAGGGTGCTCCCAATTCCCATGGGATTGTGACTAGAACCTAGCATCATAAAAAATGAATGTATGAATGATTTTTCCAAAAACATTGTGGAAGCAGATAAACAAGCCAGTATGCATACAAAAGAAAACTCTATATGAAGTAGTGCACCGTATGTAAAATTGGTAAATAACCCAAAATTACTATTAAAATTTATCAAATAATAGGATAAAACCCATGTACCAATGGAAGAAACTCCCCAAGACACATGGATCAATAGATACTACCCCCATGTGGTGCCTTAAGAAATCTTAAACCTGGAAGAAGATAATTTACAAACACCTGAAGGTACAGGTATGGTGTGAGATAAAATCCCAATAGGGTCTCACAAAGGATTCCATAATAAGATACTAATATTTAATTAACCAATTAAATATTTCATTTTTAAATAAACATTTATGACAATTCGGAGAATAATTAAAACAATTCATGATTTACATTTCAAATGATGGAAATTATTTAAACAAATGCCTTCACAAAAATTTTATATAAAATAGTTTATATAAATTCATTAGTCATGTAAAATAGTTTACAAAAATTGTCACACATTTATATCTAATATATAAACAAGTGAGCAACATGGTCATCTGCCAAAAGGTACAATAGTTTTGGGCTATGAGATCCTCACACACTTGAAGGTGATCATAGTAATATGTGTTGGCCCATAGATGCAATTGGCCACTATCTATAACTATAAATGTTTTAATTATATCAAATCATGTCATATATTAACATATATTATATCTTATGTTAGATCCTATATTATGACAAAACATTATCTTTAATATTAGATCATTTCATTCATTAACCATTTTTATGTGCTTAAGTCTAAACCCTCTTTTGATAGATTATCTATGTGTAATTTGGAGGATAACCGGTTTCTAACTTTGTTGAATTGAAAGGAATACATAATATCTAACATTTTATAATTATATGAAGATGAAACCATTACAAAATACGTGTTTTTTCACATGATACCGATGCAAACGACATACCATTAGTTCAAGTGACTTACCATTTCATGATGATACCGATGAAAGGATTCACTGACAGTTAAAATGTGTCACCATTGGATCAATTGTCTCAAAGAAAGAAAGAAGGAATCACAGTTGATATGAGTCACCGATATTTCATCTGTATCACTAATGATCGGTCGCACCAATAGAACAAAATCCTCACTGATACACCAAGTCACCAACACCGATGGAAAGGACTCACTGATGCAATGATTCACCAATGCTGATTGAATGATGATGAAAGACCGATGAAAATGAGTCACCAATACTTATGACTCACCGATAGTCATAAAAACTATTTTTATATTATTAATTCAAATTTATATCTAACTATCATATTCAGATAAATTATTATTTCTAACATTATTTAATGTTGTCTATAGGACTATCAGTATACAGTATGAGGTACATGCATGTGGGGAGATCATCATGCTTACTAGATAGTGATTTATAAAATAATTACACATTGGATCTTTTAATATATGATGTTTAATATTCTAAATGTAGAGAACAGAAGAACTAAAAACTTCTATATCTCTCGAGCTTTCTTTAAAATTCCAATAACTCAAAGCAATACCATACAGGAACATCAACAAGATGTGAAAGATGTGCTAAACTACACTGAACATATTTTCAACAAGTATTTTAACACTTCACCCCTCATAAACAAATCACAGAGATTAAAATAAACATTTATGAATTAGACTTTCCAAAAATGACACAAATTTTATTTCCACTACATCAAATGATTCCAGAGATTCATTGCAAAATACTCAGAGACTTCTAAATCTTTATCTATATCTTTAGCTCTGTAGTGTTATTTTTTTTTCATTTTTGAGCAGTTTTTGTATCTTTCTGTTACAAACAAGCTGACTCTTATACACAATTGTGGGATACTTGATATCCTCAAAATCTCTTTCATTATTATCTTTTGTATACCACGTAGGAGAGTGGAAGAGGTCAAGTGTGAACTGTTTTTTGTTTTTCCCATGAATAATAGTGGTATAGGTCAAGTGTGACATGGATAGACTTGTGTTCTGTTGTGAACCCCAATCCAGGTTGTGGATAAAGATTATTAATATAAACTACATAGTGACTAGTGATCACCAAGTGGAGAGGACTAAGTCTCATCTTGAGACTGAACCTCTTGTTTATTTCTGTAGTGTTTTACACTTTATTTTTTACTATGTTTTATCACAATTTCATAAAACTAAATTGAATATTGATAGTTATTTTAGTATGTGTTTATATCTATGTTGAACCAGTAGGTTAGTTTCAAAATTTATATTAATCTTCAAATTATTAAAGGTGAGAATTAATAATTCTTTTAAGAAATTAATCGAACATTCAGTACTTTTATAAATTCACTGCAAACTGTCTTTGATTATTTTTAATTGGGAGAAATTTTCAAATTTAAAATTTTAATAGAAATTTTTATATATACTCAATTCACACCCCTCTTGAGTAATCTACTCTGAAAAACATTTGGTATCAGAGGAATTTAGAAATTTGTGAGTTTTCTAATCTTTTTCAAATCACATTCAACTGTGATTGTAGTTGTATTTCAAAGATCTTAAAATTTCTATTATTTATAAATATTTATCTCTTTCAAATCTTTTTACAATTTTTATTATGGAAAATCTTTTAGAAAGATCTGATACTAATAGACCATATTTTTTAATGGAACCAACTATGATTAGTGGAAGTTTAAAATGAAAATATATATTGAAATAATGGGATTTGAGATCTGGACTGCTATTGATAGTAAATATGCAATTCCTGAAACTGCTAGAAACACTTGAGATGAACCTACCAAGACTCCCTATAACAAAAACTATAAAGCAATGAATTCTCTATACTGTACACTAGGAGATGAAAAGTTTAATTGTATTTCAGCTTGTAAAATTGCCTATAAAATTTGGGACACTTTGTCTATTTCCCATGAGGGAATATCTAATTTTAAGGAAATGATATTAAATACTTATACCATTAAATATAACAATTTTATAATGAAGATTTAGGAATCTATTTCTGATATATATCTCTAATTAAATTAAATTTTCAACATAATGATCTATCTTAGAAGATATGTCACTACCAAAGAACAAATCATAAGGATTCTCAAATGTTTACCTAATAGATGGAGAGGAACCTCTTTCTCAATTAGAGAATCATATGACATCAGCAAATAACCTGTCAAAGAACTCATTGGAAAGCTGACGATGTATGAAGAAGATCTGAATGTCAACAAAGAGGATGATGATGAACCTAAGAGGAAGTCTATAGCCTTAAAGACTATTGCCTCTAGCAATGAATTCAAAGAGAAAGTTTAAGATTCTGTTGAAATCTACTGTAGTAAATAATTAGCTCTAGATAGTGATAATGAAATGGACTAGCTGGATAGGAGATTCAAGAAATTTTATAGGAAAAATAATTTTTTATAAAGACCAATTAAAAAGGAAAGTATGATAACAAGGTAAATTGGAAAAAATATTGGAAGAGAAATGATAAATTAGAAAAAAAATTCTTCTGTGAATGAAAAAGGAAAGGACATGTCAAAGCTGACTATCCAAACATCAGCCATAAAATGAATTATGAGAATAAGGATAGAAATTATAAAATGGCAATAAAGTCCACCTATAGTGCCTCTTAGGATATATTTAGTGAATCTTATTCTTCTCATGATGAGGAATAAGATATGGAAAATATTTCTTTTATGAAAAACACATCTGATGTAATATTAGACTCTCATATTCAACATTTTTACTATTTTGAAAATGAAAGTGAGTTTGAAAATATGTCAAGTGAAGAATTATTTGAATACTGAAATATGCTAGAATAGACATGTAATGAATTAAAGGATAAGTATAAATAATTATAGAAACAACATGCTCTTACTGTAACTATTAAATCTGAAGTTACTACTGAAAAATAAAAGAATTCTCAACTGCTCAAGGAAAAAATGTGTTAAAAATGTCTAATGAGAAATTAAAAAAGGATCTTGAAAAGTTTACCAGTGAAATAAATAATCTTACTCAAATGATATGTTAATAGATAGCTCATAATTATAATTCTATAATAGGATATCAATAAGTAAAAAGTAACTTATCAAAAACAATTTTTATGATGAAAACTAGAAAATGTGCTTCTTTATTCAAAAACTATAATTTTACTGCAAGATCTAGTTCTAAAAATTATTTTATTGTATCCAGTTATTCTGGACCCAAGAGAGAGTTTTTCAAATACCCTATATTATTAATATAAAAACCCATAAGTCAAGTTTGGGTTCCTAAAGAATTTATTACTAATGTTTGTGGACCCAGGAAAATATGGTTACCAAAGTCATTTCTTGGATAAGATGTTTTGTAGGTAAACTGCCTAAAGAGTTCCTGTAGAAATCTGTGGGGCTTGGAAAGTGGATGTTCAAGACACATGATAGGGGACTGCTCAAGCTTCAAAAGTATTATCAAAATTGATGGAGGACATGTCACATTTGGTGACAATGGTAAATAAAAAATCATCGGCCTAGGGAAGATTGGTAACCCTAACTCTATTTCAATTTCCAAAGTACTCTATGTTGATGGATTAAAGTATAATCTGCTTAGAATATCTCAATTATGTGATGATTAATTTAATGTAAAATTTAAAAATTATTCATTTCATATTTTTTATGATAAGAATAACTTAGTATTTATTGCTCTTAGAAATGATAATGTGTATGCTATAAATTTAGGCACATTGGCCTCACAAAATTTATCTTGTCTATGTTCATTTCAAAAACAGTCTTGGCTCTAGAACGTAAGACTAGGACATTATAATGTACACTCTCATAGAAAAATTAAGAGAAAAGGCCTAGTCAAGGATCTACCCAAATTCGAGTTTCCATACAATAAATTGTGCAATCATTGTCAAAAATGAAATGAACATAAAATCCCTTTCAAATCAAATAATGAAGTTTCATCTTCTCAACCTTTAGAGTTGGTTCAAACGGATTTTTTGGGACCATCTTGATTTTCTAGTTTAAATGGAAAGAACTATGTCTATCTTCTTATAGATGACCATTCTAGTTATACTTGGACTTATTTCTTAGCTCACAAAAGTAAAGCATGTACTTACTTCAAAAAGTATGCTGAAACTGTAGAAAATCATAGTGGACTTAGAATCAAATATCTAAGAATTGATCATGTCCATGAGTTATAAAATCAATAATTTGAATCTTTTTTCTCACACAATGGATATAGTCGCAACTTCTCTGCTCCTAGGAAACCTCAACAAAATGGTGTAGTAGAAATAATAAATAGGACCTTCCAAGAAATTGTTAGAACAATGCTTAATGAATATAACCTACCAATTTACATCTAGGATGGAGCTGTTAACATTGATTGTTATATAATAAACAGATTCGTAATCTAAACCATCATTTAGAAAACTCTTTATGAGTTGTGGAATAATAGGAAACCCAAAAAAATTATTTTAAAGTGTTTGGATTTAATGTTTATATTTCGAACACTAAATAAAATCTAGAAAAATTAGCATCCAAAAGTGTTGAAGGAATCCTTCTATGTTATACATCCTCTAGTAAAGCCTATAGAGTCTTGAAAAAAATAACCAAGTCGGTGGAATAATATGTGTATATCAAATTTGATGAAACAAAACAACATGATCCTATGACCTCTCTAGAAAATCATGAAGATGATATATAAAATCTAGACATAAGTGTAAAATCATTTAATCCTTATGTCAAGCAATCTATGAAATCATAAAATTCTGGAAATTCCCTAAAATCTAGCCATAATGAACCAGATCAAAATAATAAACCTGAAATAACCCATCCTACTTTTTCCAGACCAACTAGAACTCTTAAAAACCATCCCTTTGATGTACTTGTTGGAGACATAGGTAAAGGATTACAAACTAGAGATTCTCTTAGAAACCAAGTTGAACATAAATCATTATTATCATAATAAGAACCTAAAAATATGAATGATGAAATCAATGATTAATTTTAGGAGATGGATATGAAAGAATAAATCAATCAATTAGAAAGAAATTAAGTTTGGAAACATGTGGATAGACCCAAAGAAACCTTGATCATAGGAACTAAGTGGGTGTTTAGAAATGAAGTAGATGAAGCTGGTAATATTGTTTAAATCAAAGATAGATTAGTTGCACAAGGTTATAGTTAAGAGGAAGGAATTGACTATGATGAAACCTTTTCACCTGTTTTTAAATGTGAAGCCATGATAATCCTTCTTTCTTATGCTTCTCATCTTAATTTCAAACTATATCAAATGGATGTTAAGAGTACATTCCTAAATGTATATATAGTTGTGGATGTTTTTGTTGGAGAACCCCTGGTTTTAAAAACCCTCATTTTCAAAATAATTTCTTCAAATTGAAAAAATCATTATGTGATTTAAAACAAGCTCCAAGAGCTTGGTATGATTTATTAAGAAATTTTGTTATTTCAAAACGTTTTACAAAACGAATTTCTGATCCTACTCTTTTTATAAAGAGAATGTCTAAAGATGTTTTAGTGGTCTAAATCTATATTGTTGATATTATTTTTGGATATTTAAGAAATTATTTATGTATTTAATTTTCTAAAATGATGCAAAATAAATTTTTAATGAGTTTAATGGGTGAACTCAAATTCTTTCATGGATTTCAATTTTTCAAAACAAAAAAGGTATCACTTTAAATCTAAGTAAGTATACAAATAATATTCTATAATGATTTGGCTCGGATAGAATTAAATGTATTGATACTCCCATGAGAACTACTATTATGTTGGATCATGATGAAGATGGAAAATCTATTGATCAACCCACTTACAAAGGAATGATTAGATGTTTTCTCTACATGACTGCTAGTAGGCTAGATATAATGTTTAGTGTGCATATGTGTGCTCATTTTCAAGCTAATCCCAAAGAATCTCACTTGAACGCTGTTAAAATAATTTTCAAATACCTTAAACATACTATCAATTTAGGCTCGTTTTATCCTATAGGACAATCATTTGATATAGTGATTTATTCTGATGCAGATTTTGGTGGATGTAAGTTGGATAGAAAGAGCACCTCTGGGACATGTAACTTTTTGGGAAAATATTTAGTTTCATTATGTAGTAAGAAGAAAAATTTGGTTTCATTATCTACCACCGAAGCTGAATACATAGTTGCTGGTAGCTGTTGTGTACAAATTTTTTGGATAAAATACACTCTTCTAGATTATGGATATCAATTTAGACATGTACCTATAAACTGTGAAAACACAAGTGCTATTAACATCTCTAAGAACCCAGTCTCTCTCTCTAAAACAAAACATATTGATGTAAGACATCACTTTTTGAGATATCATTATCAAAAGGGTGATATTAATTTAGAATTTATAGGTACTGAATATTATCTTGCTGATATATTCACGAATTCATTGAACTCTAAAAAGATAAATTACATCATACATATGTTAGAAATGATCAACTAGTAAGTCCCTATGTTTATCTATCCTTTAATATTTTTCTGAGAAGTTTTCATGAAGGCACAGTTGGTTCTTTGAGAAATCTATCATTCTGACACTGATGATTCATTGTTTTTATACATTGTATGTTTTTATCAAAATGAAATTGTTTCATTAATTCCTGTGAACCCGGTTCATGATTTTCCGATTGTAAAATTGTAAAATCCCTAAATGATATAAATATTAATCCATCCACTCAACTCCCATTACTACTACTCTCTCTCTCTTTTTCACCTTTCTACTTCTCTAATCCCGAACTTTGACCTTCTGACCATCAGACTGAACTGATTAGAATGGAATGGGTAAAGTGATCTCTAAAAGAGTGTGAGTCGCATCCTTCCAAGAAACAAAAAGGGGAATCAAGAAAATTGTTAGGTCCTAGGAATCCTAATATGGTAAACTGTTTTGTAACATCAAAGAAGGAATTTTTAGTGGAATGGATCTTGGAGATCAGATCTTTGTTGTTGAAAGTGCTGAAAGATAAAGGATGGATTGAATGGTTTGCAAATAATTATGGAGACATTCATCGGAAGCAAGTGTATGAGTTTTATATGAATCTAGAACTTTTTCTGGAAGGAAGTGATGTTGCATGGATGATGTCGATTGTTAAAGGGAAGATAATCTCATTCTTTTCAATACAATAGGATGAACATCCTAAGGTACATCATGAATTAAGGATTGATTGTTACCAAGTTACTTCTCCTCCTTAATGTGAATTATTCTACTATGAGACCTCTCTAAGGGAGCTAACTAGAAATGAAGAGAATAGGAGACCCATTTCCTCATAATTGAATTATGAGTGCATAATTCATTTTAAGTTTATTCAACATTAGATTTGTCCCCGAAAAGGGGAATTTTCCTCTCTCAAGTATCAAGATGTATACTTGGTTTATTTGCTTCAAAAAAAATTTAAATGAAATCGATGTAGATATCTAATGGGGCGCATCAATGAGATGATAAAACCTATGTGTAAGTCTAATTCTCTCTTATATTAAAGAATGATTTCAGTTGTGCTGAATGAGAAGGGTTGTTTAAATGATGCTAAGGATGTGGTAGTCAATGAATTTAGTGTAATATTATTAAGATCTGACATTTGTAAAATGATGAAAATAAATTGGAACCCTTGGAAGAAATAATGGGTTGCTAATGAAGACATATTGTATGAGAAGTTTAATCCCATAGACCATTGAGTTAGACCAAGGGATCTAGTGTATCTTGGTCTCGGTCCAGATGAACATGTAACCTATTCTTCAGAAGAGGAAGAGGAACCCATTAACCCTATTAGAGATATGGGATCACCGGTTGATGATCGAAGTGACCGAGACACTATTGGACCATCAAAAAGAATCTATATTGGAACTGTAATTCCACCTCTGTATTTACCCTCTCATGATCCTATTCTCAAATCCTCTGGTAGTGAAGAAACTTAAGTTGAAGTATGTGTAGAGTATGTTACTGAATCCAATGAAGATGATGAAGAAGAAGATGAAGTGGAGAAATCTAGTAGTGGTGAAAATGTTTTAGAACCAGGAAGGGAATAAGGAGATGAACAAGTCAAAGATGAGCATAATGAAGATGGTAATAATGAAGAAAGCATTGAAAGTGATAGTGATAGTGAATTTAGTCACCCTGATGAAAATCTAGATGATGTGAATATGGAAGTTACTAAATCTAATATTGGTATCTCTGTTGAGGGTGCTACTCAAGAATAAAATGTTTCTCAAGTTGTGTACACTATGAAAAGAACTATACTTAAGGAAAATCAATATATCTAGGAAACCTTAACTAAGGGGTATCCATTTTTCTAGAGATCTGAAACTGAGGGGGAGCCTCCAGCACCAGTTTCACAAGCTATTGAAGAGAATAAAACAGGAAGAGTAAGGTTTGACACTATTTCTCCTTTGGATTCAGATATTCTTATTGAATGGATAAGGAACCCTGGTTATGTAGCTTTGGGATTGGATTATGAATATTCTGATGATGAGATAGTTTCCCTTGGTGAAAAGGAACTATTGGATAAAACCACTTCTAGTGACTATGTCACTAAAGCCGATTTTGATCAATTCATGGAAGAAATATGTGCCTCCAGAAGACACTCAGTGCAATCTCAAATGAGGTATGATATTGATGAAGCTAGGGGACATAATACTATGCTGACTAAGAATTTAAAATCAATAAAATATGTGGTTGATGGTGTAAAGAACACTGGTGCTTCTAGTTCTTCGCCTGATTCAACTAGTCTATCACAAACTGATGTTGCTTCTGTTTCAAAGTTAGTGATAAAAGAGATTTAGGAAAATCTAATCACAACTGTAGAGATAATTGTGACAAGAAATACCAAGATCAGAAATGATATAAAAAAGTTGATAATCGGAATCAATGAATTGACCACAGAGTATAGTAATACAATAGAAACTATCATGAAAGGTATTGAGAACTTTTTTTCTCATTTTAATGCTCTGGAGCTTGAACAGCTGAGAAAAGAAGTTCAGGATCTCACCACCTCTTCTCTAGCTTAAAGTTCTACACCACCTGCTTAGTCCTATCAATCTATAGATCTTGATGATCTTGATACTATTAGTTTAGTGTTGAAAGAGGAGCTAGAAATTTTGATTACAAGTTTATCCAATGTTGAGGTTTCATCAGATAAAGTGCATAATCATGTAAAGTTTTATACAAGGAATGCGTCACAGACTTAGGAAAATTTGACAAATAGGGTTAATGAGTTTTTCTCCAAACTCATCCCAAAGCACAAAATGAACAGTCTATTCATGTACTTGGCCACAAATCTTACTCTTCCTCTAGTAAAAAAGTCATTAAAGATCAGATTTAGAAACTAATATAATTTACTCATTTGTTGGATATGTTAATAGAAAACAAGGATGGTTTTGAAAATTCTATGTGATATGGTGTAGAGATCATTAAAGAATTCATCATGTTGTTGAAACCATATCTTCATGTCCAAAAGTGAAACCATTGTGGTCCCTCCTACTGCAGCACTTGCCCTTATTTTTTTGTTGCTGATCAACCTCAAATGTATGTTTCTCAGGCCTTATACCACATCAGACCTTCCATCACAAAAACTATTCCATCTCAGGCTCTTTCTCACCAAAGACCTACCCTTTCTTCTACAGTTCCTGATGGAGTGCCTCTTCCTCCTCTAAAAATTCAATCTGACCCTTCTGATCCCCATCCTAACTCTCCTACTCAACCTTATTTTGATTATTCTGATAAGGGAAAATAACCCCTTGATCCAACCACTTGATCCTATCCTATACTCTGGACTATTTTTCATTTGATTGGGCTAGGTCCTTGTATGTTTTTTAGAGTAATCAGTTTATGAATGATATTTCATTGTGTCTACCTTACTGATTTTCCTATTCTTTTCTCCAATCACTTTTTTCTAATCCCAAAAGGGGGAGAATTTATGCAATTCGATAATACGATGATTTGTGATTATCAAAAAGGGGGAGATTCTAGCCCCTAAATACTGTTGGACACTATCCCTAACTATAATGGATTTCATTATCACAAATAATGTCATATATTAACATATATTTATCTTATGTTAGATCCCATATTATGAAAATAAAATTATCTTGAATACAAGATCATTTCATTCATATAACCATTTTTGTGTGCTTAAGTCTGAACCCTCTTTTGATTTATTATCTATGTGTAATTATGTGGACTACAAGTTTCTAGCATTGTTGAACTGAAATACAGATAGAACATATAACATTTTATAAGTATGTGAAGTTGACATCATTACAAAAGACTCACTATTTCACATGATACCGATGAAAACAACCTGTCGTTAATTCAAGTGACCTACCGTTGCATGATGATACCGATGAAAGGACTCACCAGAAGTTAAAATGAGTCCCCTTTGGCTCAATTGTCTCACCTAAAGAAGGAAGGACTCAAAGTTTATATGGGTCACCAACAGTTCATATGTCTCACTAATGATCATTCGTACCGATAGCAAAAATGCCTCGCTGATACACTGAGTCACCAACACTAATAAAAAGGAATCACTCATGAACTGAGTCACCTATGATGACTGACCGATGATGACAGATCGATGAAAATGAGTCACTGATACTTATGACTCACCCATAGTCATAATTTTTTTTATATTATTAATTAAAATTTATATCAAACATCTATATATAGACTAATTAATGTTTCTCACATTATTTAATGTTGTCTATAAGACTATGAGTAGACAGTACGAGTTACATGCATGTGGGGAGATCTTCATGCCTACAAGATCTCAATGTATAAAATAATTACACACCTGATATTTTAATATATGATGAGGAATATGCTAAAAAAAGAGAACAGAAGAACTGAAAACTTCTATACCTCTCAATATTTCTTCAAAATTCCAATAACTCAAAGTAATAATATACAGGGACATCAACAAGATGAGCAAGATTTGTTGAACTCCACTAAACATCTTTTAAACAAGGAGTCAAACTCTTCACATATCATAACTAAATTATAGAGACTGTGATACACTGTTTTGAAGCGGACATTAAGAAGAGGACTCAAAATTCACTTCCACTACATCAAATGAGACCAGAGCTTCATTGCATAACACACAGAGACTTCTAAATCAATATCTTTATCTTTAGCTATGTTTTGTTCTTTTTTTGCATTCATGATCAGTGTGTGTATCTGTCTATTACACACACTAAATCCTATACACAATTGGAGGATACTTGATATCCTCAAACTCTCTCTCATTAATATCTTTTTTATCCCACGTAGAAGAGTGGAAGAGGTCATGTGTGGCATGTTTGTTGTTTTTCTCATGAATAACAGTGGTAGTGGTCATGTGTGACCAAGATAGCCTTGTGTGTTGTTGTGAACCCCGATACAAGGTGTGGATCAAGTTTATTAGTACAATCTTCTTGGTGGAATGTGATCACCAATTAGAGAGGACTAATTCATTGCATGAGACTGAACCTTTTTTTTATTTCTTCTATGTTTTACTCTTTATTTTTTACTCTATTTTATCACAATTTCATAAAACTAAATTGAACATTGATAGTTAGTTTTGAAAGTATTTATAACTTTTGTTGAACGAGTAGGTTAGTTTCAAAAGTTATAATTGCCTTAAAATTAGTATACATGAGAACTAATAAATCTTCTAAGAATGTAATTGAACATTGAGTACTTTTATAAATTCACTACAAAATGTCTTTGATTATTTTCAATTGGGGAAAATTTTTAAAGAACCAAGTTTAACAGAAATTTTCATAGATACTCAATTCACCCCCCCCCCCTCTCTTGAGTAATCTACTTTGACCAACAATATGTGTATACACATGTCCCTATATTATTTTAAAAAGGTTACTCATCACTATCCCATCGACGATGTGACACGTTACACTATGTTTTATTTCTATTGTGAAGTGTCAAAAGAGTGTTATCCTAATAACTCACTAACAACCTAGGATCTCATGTTCTCTAGTACAATCAATGATGGGAAATTTATTTTAAAACTATTCAAAATAAAATTCATCCCATTCCCCCATTAAAAATGTGCTAATTTTATATTTACAAACCAAAACACATGTTTTAATTAAAACATTTATTTTTTCAAGATAAAACCAATTTTTTTTATCCAAACCATTTGAAGACATTTTTCTAAAATAATAATTTGATATCAATTTCAAAAAATAAATTCCATAATTTAAATTCCATAATTTTCCATCAATTTCTCAAACACACCCTAATTCAATGGAATTGGGGGTTTTCCCAATTTTGTGCCAGAACATCAATTTCACATTCAAATATGCCAATTCAATGGAATTAGGTTGTTAATAAAATAATTGAAAGAAGGTTCAAGTAATTTAATTCAAATAAAATAATTTAATTTAAATCAATCTATTCAAGGTTAATTAAATTTGGCTATCATAACAGAACTACCTGCCTTTTTCACAAAAAAAATCATACAATGGAACCCACTGAAAAGAATGAAGGCGCAGAAGATCTAGGAATTAAAAATTGAATTAGGATTCAAAAAATATAGATTATAACCATAAATTCCAAGTTTATCTATCAAACTCTATAAAGGGAAAGAGAAAGAGATATAGATAAATAGATAATGCTTACTTAGTGAGTCACATAACAACGATAACAATGATCATTTACTGAATGAAATGACCTAAAAGTGTTTATGGTTTCCAAAATTTATTGGGAATCACACATCGGTCAAGAGAAATGAAATATAGAGAATAGGAAATAAAATTTTCAATTCACCTACTTATTTAAAAACAACACTTGTGAATTTACATGGCGTGTAACCTAATCACACCTCATGTAGTTTAAAAATCCAAAAATCCCCAAAAAACCTGTCACCTTTTGTTAAAAATGTATTTATAATTATTTTATAAGTTACACATCATGTAACCACATTACATGGAATGTAAATCCCCAATAGTAAATAGAACTAGATTGTTTTATGATGAGAATCCAACAAATCATTGACTTTACCATTATAGTTATCCTCCCAGTTCCTCCTTGGCCCTACCGAGACAACCAAAAACAAAAAACAAGACAAGGTTTGAGATGCACCTGATAGAAAGGTAAATGGATGTTATGGGGGGATACAGATATTTATAGTTTTTTTATTGCAATGAAATTTTATGATGGAAATTCTATTGAAAAAAATTCTTTGTTTGGACTATTTGTGATGGAATTATTAATTGTGACAGACTACTAATCTATCGCAAAAGGCCAACAAATAAATAATATTACCCACTCAATAAAAAATTATTATTTATAGATTCGTTCTTCCCAAAAAAATCAACCAATATATTACCTGTGATGGATCAGTCACAAATAATACCTTTTGTGGTGAATTTCATCATAAATAAAAAGTAGTATGAGTATTTTTGATGTATCCATTGTAAAAAGTATTTATTATGGATCAATAAAATATTTTTCTAATCGGGGTGGTAATTTGAGATAGATATATTGAAAATACACATTATTAGAATGATTTAAATGCAATGGATGTACCTATCCGTCACAAATAACAGTGTGAAAATGAACTATTTGCAAGAGAATTTTTAATTTTGTTTCCAATAGCTCTTTCATACCTCTTCATGCATAAGAACATCAGAACATTTTGTGATGGATGATTCCATCCATCGGAAAAACACTTTATGGAAAAACAATTTGTCACAAACCAAATGGTGTGTCACAAATAAATTGATTTCTTAGACTTTTTGTGATAATATAAAATCTTGTCAAAAAAATAAAATTTCATATAGTGTGATAAAAGTCTCATTAAGTCTATCCTAATGGTAGGTTGTTTCAGCCCATATGGGATTCTTTAGGACTTACTTTGGATTAGTCTTCCACTATTTTCAATAAATTAATAAATTAAATCCTACTTAGTTACTAAAGATATGAATTATGGTTATTTAGTAAATTTTTTAATTTGAAATTATAATACCTTTACAATTAAATATTTAAAATAACTAGAAAAAATTCCAAAGAAACCTATTTATGATTTAAATTTTTATTTAAATGGTTTTTGAATGATTGATTAATTATAACAAGTGAAATAAGTATTTTTGGTACTTTTTGATGTTAAAATAACCATTAACTTGTTTTTACATTATATGCATGTTGGTGTATAAAATTTATTCCCACCATCTCCCTATGTTGAATCATTAAAAGTAAAGTAGATAACATGTTTCATAGTTTAATTAATTAATTGTTTATGTATTCTTGTTATAAAATGAGATGAGTGATGTGAATAATTAGTAACATGATACTAAATGGATTTTTTGAGTGTTGATGTTATAACTCTTTCCTCAAAAGGTTCCTCCCTTAGGATATCAATGAATAAAGGGAGATAATGACCCCCAAAGTACACCTTTAATAGGTCATGGGTAGGTGAATATCATAGAGGGTATATAATTTACACACATAAGAAGAATTTTCCTCAATATAGGTTTATGGAAAAAAGAAAAGTTGAGAAGCCACAAACTAACAACATGGATTAATAAAGAATAAATCCCAATAAAAAATGCAATGTCATAAAAAATTTGAAACAACTAAAGGTACCAAAAAGGAAATCCCCACTAATGACTACGAAACTCCATCAAATCATGAAAAACTCATTAAGCTAGTAATTCCCATATCGATCACCAACTTGATCTCCCTAACTTGAAAAAAAATTTACATATACATAGGGTGAGAAAAAATGTTTATTAAGTAGGATCCTCCACAAAAACACTCACAAAAAATGTAAAATAAGCATACTAAAACCTAGTGAATAAACAAATAAATCTAGATCATCACCTAAACTTGTAAATTTACTTTCCCCATCCTCACCATGGATTACTCACCAATTAATACATAGATGAAATCAATTATATATCAAAATAATATATATATATATATATAAAGGTAACATGGTTCGACTTCACCCGCTAGTTTTTTGGTCTCACACCCCATCAGCACATGTCATGTGTTTATCCCTTCCATAAGTCATCAAGTACCTTGTGCAATCATGTCATGTCCATTATGCATCTTATTACACTTGACACATCATCATCATCATACCTATAAGTAATCAAGAGTTTCCCAAAAGCCACTATAGACCATGTACATTCATTATACCTCAATTCATCACAGCCCAAGAATGTACACCTTTGGGACGTTGTAGCCACAATGACTAGATACAAGCATTTGTTACACAACGATTTGTTACATCCCGTACACAAATATACGGTAAAATTATGATCCATAAAAACATGAGTAGAAACACACCCTATACATTATTCAAGATAGAATCTAATTCATCATAACTCTAAAAATTAATATATAAAAACTATATTCAACAAATAAATTCAAACTAATAACATCAATTACAAACCAATGTCATGGTAGATGCTGAAAATTAACTTTTTTTATTATCAAAACACTTTTGAGGAGAAAGTGAGAAACCACATGATCTAACATTACAATCAAATAAAACCATAAATAAGGATAACCCGGATCAAGACTACATGATCTGCCCCTCCCCAGCGATTACATCTTGGTGCCAAGCCTTCACCATCGCATGACCGCTCGGCTAGCTATCCCGTGCAGAAGCACGGCCACGGTACCGATGGCAGAGCCATACCCTCTCAAACTTCCAAGTCCAAATGGCATGCGCAGGTGAAAGCTTCTTGCTCTGAACCTCATCCGGAGCAAAATCATATAGAAAGCCGATGCGAACACCTCAAAACTTCATAGAAAAATCAAATATAAACATCCACAAAGAGAGTCTCTAAACAGACAGTCAAACAACACAAAAATTCTCCACAAGGTCTCAAATTAAACCAAAACACTACAGAAGCACAATTGTGCATATACGGCATCACCCAGGTGATAATCCGATCACTTGGTGTGCACAACAAACCAACTTCAAATCTGTATAAAAGGGGGAAATCAAATCCCCAAAATCATCCAAAAAATCACATTCACCTCGATTGATCCAAATTCAGTTCGGAAAAGCATAGACTCAAAAAGGATGAGCTTCAATCAGTATCCTTCAACACCAATCGCCCCCAACCAATACCTCATTCACCGAAAAACCATCACTGGTCGCTGGCGCCGAAGACGGAACCGAACATCGTAACGCAAATTCAACCAAAAAGTGTGAAGACCGACACGCTCAAATTGAAGATCCATTCAAATCCAAAGAAGGCAAAAATCAAAGAACAAGAAACCATAACCTCGTCGAAGTCCAGCCAGACTCCATTGCTCGCCGAACCCTACTGCAATCCAACTCCCAAATCCCGTCGCTGCCATCCACAGTGCCTCGAAGACCACCAGACCACCCAACGCACTCACGGGAGACGAGGTAGCAACCCTCCGACGTGGTAACTGGGTTTCGGCTGCTAGACGATCACCGCGACGCCTTTGGAAGCCCTATCCATCAGAGGCGGAGTGAGGCGCGAAGAAGGCCATCAGCGGTGAGAAACGCTGAGACGGTCGATCCCACGAGGTCGCACGATGTCACCACCGAAGGAGGACTCCACCACGAGCTCACCGAACAACCGCCGAGGAGGGCCGATCCAACCCGAGGCGGAAGGGAGAATGGCGGCGACGGGGAAACCCTAGCATGTAACACATGGTTTTATCCTAGAATAATTTTAAATTTTAAATTGTAGAATACAAAATATTTAAATTTCGTAAACAATTCACTAAACCTGAATATAGAAGGGAATAACCTTTAAATAAATGAACAATTCCAATATTAAAACATGATATTACCATTTATGAACAATTCATAAATAAAATCCAATTATAAGCATTTTATATTTTTATATTTTTATTATGGGAATCCAATAAACTTGAATATAAACTCTTTATATTAATTCAAATATGATCACTTTAATATTTGTCATTATATGTCATTTCCATTTCAAATATTTGATACATTATGAGTTATAAACAATTTACAATTAAATTTCTATTATATAAACATTTTAAACAATCTTATATCATATATTTAATCATAATTTATACCAAGATCATATAAATCATCAAAAAACTTTTTATGCATCTTAAGTATTGTTCAAATAAGGACCCCTTTTATTTTGAACAATTCATAATAATAAATTTTGAAAAAATTCATAATTTAAATATAAATATTATATTTTTTCGAATTATTTTATAATTTGTAACCCTTTATATATTATTTCTTATGATTTATAAAGAAACACTTTTATTTATATATCAAAAGAATTGTTATACAATTTGTTAAAATGTTTTTCAAATATTAACATTTAATATTTGGGAAAAATAAATGTTTCATAAACATTTATTTATTTAATTATAAACAATTAATAATCAATTAATTAAATTATAAACCCTTTAAAAATTAAATATTCCTAAAATACCTTTTATAATGATTTATAAATATTTTATAAACCATTTTAATCATTTTAAATGTTAATTTTTATTAACAATTTTAAAATAATTCTGATACCGTTATGCATAGGTGTATTCCAACATAAGGTTAAATCCTTCTACCTATACGCTTTCCATCTAAAATCCCCTATGTAAAGGTAAGTCAATACTTACATTTATACGGATTATTAATAATGTGTTGTGTAAAGGTAATAAGAGTACTACCTTTACACAGCTCATTCTGCTTAAGGGTAAGACCCTTATGTGAACGTTTCACATAAGGGTAGGTCATGATATACCTTTATACGGCCTTCTAGAACCACAACATAAAGTTAGGACACCATTTAACTTTATGTTTATTTGATAAACCTCGTTGCATAAGGTTATAACCTTTAAATATCTATCTCATGTAAGGGTAAGTGCTCAATTACCTTTACATACACCTTTTAAAAATACAACTACCTCTATGAAGCCCTTATTTCATGTAATGTTAAGTTGTGATGACCCTTACATAGACTAATATACCTAAGTGTAGGGTGATATGAACCTTATAGAAACCACTCTATATAAGGATAATCCATTGGTTACCCTTACACATCTGAGATACATAAGGGTAAGGTGTTGGTTATATTTACATATCCTAGATAAACAAGGGTAAACCCTGAATCCAAATTTCCATAAAAAGAAATGTGACACTATTTTTTCAGTTTTTATTTATTTCATGAATTGATTTCAAAAATATAAAATGGATCCCTGTGATACCACTAAGGGGATTTTTTGGAGTTTAATTATAATTATTATAACATGAATAAATGATTTAAAACAATATTTTCGAGGATCTCCCAAAACACGATATATGAAACCTACCTATGATACAAAAATAAAGAAATATATTAAATTTGGTGTACCTCACACTGAAGATACAGTGCATGAAATCTTGATCTCATACATCAGATAAGTTTGAGAGAGATCACAAAGTGTTAAACAAAGGCTTCCCACATTTATTGTTTTCCCATGGGCTTCTCTTTAATCACTCAACATTCAAGCAGGATCAAAAAATATCTATGATGTTCTAGTGTCTCTCAATGTAAAGGAGGAAGATGAAAGAAATAATTGACTTGGGGTGTATTAGCAGAGCATAAGGAAGCACACAAACATACTACCATGGTATGGAATTAGATTTAATAGGCTATTAAATATGCTCTTTAATTTTTATCTCATTTATTCATGCATTGAAATGCTTAAACAAATACCATGAATTGTTCATGAATATACAAATGTATCTTATGCATTTACTCACCGTTTAATATTATGTAACGATTATTGTAAATGATATCCTATTTGGAGAATGGTTTGGATGTCCAACACACAAGGAAAACTATAACCAATTCATAAAAATAATAATTTTCATGAAATACTATATAAAAACCATAAATATATCATATATAAGTATGGATTTAGGGGATATATCCTTTAATCTTGGAATCATCATACATTAAAACCTCAAGGATATGGTTTCCATTGAATGATTCAAAATGTATCAAGCATTTAGGAACAACAATAAAGATATTCTTTCATACAAATATCAAATAAGAATCAAACAAGAATATATCTCGATGAGAAATCCTCTCTCTAAACTCATTCATACAAACCTAGAGCCATTCCCACACTATCATTCATAATAGAAACTGTCTCTCCATTATTGATATTGTTTATCATTGTAGTCTCAGGCTCCTAGGCCATTTCTCATAAAACATTCCCAACCATATATAAGATCATGATTAGTCACATAAAATGACAATAATAATTTAATTATCTTAGTGATAACATACATATTAAATTTATTTTTATACACAATTCTAAGGAAACTAAGGACTAAAAATTAAAGGAGTATAGCCTCCCGCAAAGAGGAATGAGTTTATTTATCCCCAAATAATTTTATCTTGAAAAAACCATTTTAATTCTCATCTTGAATTAATCATTTTATTATTCGTAGTTTTTCCATTTCAACTAACCTATAAGAATTATAAAATAATAGGTAGAATTCAACATAAATTTGATTCAAGGATTAAGTCCATGTTCAAACAATTTCAAGAAAGATCTGTAATTAAATTATAAGATTATTCTATTAATCACATAAAATTTTTAACTTTACATTGTTAATGAAATTATCATAAAATAAATCATGCTAAAAAAAACCAAAAATGGATTGCACACTACCTATTAAAAAATATGTCATGTAAAAAAATCATAAAAACGCATAAAATTACAAAGCCCCAACCATTTATTTAACTCTCATATCATGAGTTATCAATAATCTATGTAATGTGATAATTCTATTTTTAAATTCTCTAGTTTATTGAATTATAAAATAATTCATACAATAAAATAATAGTATGTTAACATTACTGTATTGTGTGATATTTTTATTTCTCTTTCTTAGATAATTATTGGAATAATAAGCATATTCAACATGCTAATAAAACTCTCATTTAATTTTCTTGAATTTCTGAGTTTCAAGGAATATTAAACTGAATGAAATTTAAATATTATTAATATAATAATATTTATCTATAGTACATTGTATTAATTTTATTTCAATTGTTGATAATATAATTACATTTAAGTAAATTTTATTGCTTGGATTGTTTTATTTTCCTTCCTCCTTTATGATTTTCATGATTTATTGAGTAATCCTTATTTATGCTATTTATAGATTATTACCTTTCTCAAAGTCAAATGAAACCATTTTTCAAGAGAGTATAAAGCATTATTAAATCACACATTTAAAAAAAAATGATATGTATAATATCTCATACCTCATGATAATCTTTAACGATTTCACTACACCAAGAATAGTGAAAGAAAGAAGGATGCACGTGGGTTGACTAATGCACGAGAAGAACTCAAAAAATTAAAAATGGGTTGCAAGAATACTATGGGGAAGGTTTTAGATCATCTAAAGTTGAGAGAAATCCAACATATTGAATTAAGGAAAGAAATTTCATTCTAGAATAAAATATACAATTCTTTTTGGTATCTCCAAAACCCAGTATGACTTTGCTATTTAATTCCTCATTAATTCAGTTCATTTTAATTCCTCATTTAATGGATCATTTAAATATCCCATTATTAATTATTTTAAAGATATAAATCATCTTTACTGATTTAGGTTTAAAATTCTATGATTTGAGATTTTAATTCCTATTTATTTATTTATTTTCATTCAAAAGAAAATTATTTTTCATATTGTAATTTTCTAGAAAACATGGAATTTTCATCTCCTTAAGGACACAACACACCTTGAGGATCAACCATGCTAAGTGACCATATGGATCAAAAAAAATCAAACACATGAACAAAATGAGCGACCACATGGATCGACTGCACCACATGAATCAACTACACAACTAAGGGATTGATCTCGCGAAGTAAAGTAAGGATTTACCATATGAAGAAAATTATTGATTACATGACCATGGATAAAATTTATGAACAAACAAGTGACCACGTGAAGGAAGGATCAACCATATGGTCAAAATTATAACCACACAGATAGTCAAGTGACTACATGAACAAACGATTGACTATATGACCAAAATAATTGACAGTGTGAAAAACATATTATTTTAAAAGTAAAAAGACTTTAAGAACCCTCTCGACACTTCTATATTTGGAAAATTACAATGGAAGGGTTTTATAAATATTATAACTTACATTAAATAACTCTCAAACAATTATAATCCTTGATAATTTAAAAAAATCCCCAAAATAATAGGAAGAGTTATAAACAACCACTCTATGAGATACCTCTCAAGGATATCGATAGAATAAGAACACAATCACACATAAGAGGAAAAAGGTTTATAGTTACAAAATATTATCAACCAAACTTAAAAATTAACTCCCATTGGAGATACCGCTCAATCAAGGTAATTCCCATAAATAAGCATCAAATCGAGGAAATGGAATGATTTCATAAATCTAAAGCACACTATCTGAATAGAAAGGAAACAATAAGTATCTCAAGATAGAATATCAACACGCTAACAACTTGGAATATTGAGCATGAAACAATGACTCCCACTCACAAGTTCTCTCTTCCAAGACAACATGTCACCACAAGAAACAAACAAAATGAAGGACATGCTTTTGCAACACCTTATACTGACGGTCTTGAATATCAATAGGATATTCCTCAAAGGTATCACCACTATCAACATCCTATCACCCCAATAGATGAGAGAAGATTCATCATAAAGATATTAGTGAAGCTACAATACATGGAAGAATTCAGGAATCTTTCTCATCTATGAGGTTAGTGATTACCAATTTTCAATAGATATAATGTATACAAACACCTTGAATGGTCTAGTGAATCAGGGAGAAAACTTACTCCCATTAATGAACTCCTTATTCCCATGATGAGGAAATACCTTCAGGAACACATTATCTTTGAAATAAAACTTTAGATACCTCCTCCTATGATCATATATGACTTATAATGATTCTATACCACCTTCATTGTCTTAAGGATTACCTTCACCTTCCCTATCTTGTTTTGAACCAATTCTGATCTAACAATTGCCTACTCTCCTACCTCGGTCCAATATAATGGATATCAGCAAGGTTGGACAATAAATTATTTGAATATTTATATGTAAATGGTATAATTATAACCATTATTGTTATCAAAATTCACCAAAGTTAGGTTCCTCGCCCACAAACCTCCAAAATCTAGAATTCACACACATAATATATCCTTTAAAGTTTGATAGTTGGATCTGTCTGACTGTTCATCTACATATGAAAAGTGGTTCAAAGGTATAATTTGGAAAAAAGCATTCTAGATACCCCTCCAAAACATAGAGTTAAAACCATAATTATGACCAGATACGATCATCTTTGGAACCCCATGAAGCCTCACTATATCCTTTAGAAACCACCTCACAAAAAACCTCCACATAGCTCAATTCCATAGTCTCTAAGAAGTAAGATAACTCCATAAATCCATCGATAATCACCCATATATCCTCATAAACACCCTGAACTATGAGTTAAATAAGGAATAATTCTATCAATATGTCCTCCCACATCCATTGGAGAACATTAGGAAGCTGAAGAAATCCACATGGAAAATGATTCCTAGACTTCACCTTTTGACAATCCAAATATCAAGAGGAAAACTATGCAATTGAGTGCTTCATACCAGACCACCAGAGCTGGATTCTCATAACATGATACATCTTCATTACACCAAGACATAACATTAAGGTAGAAATATGTAACTCATGGGGAACCACATCACACATTATCGAAGGAAAACAAAACTTTCCTTACAATAATACCTGATACTAACAATCCATTAGAGAAATCACAATAAAAACTCGATCTTGCCAAAACGATTTCTAATAATCCCCAAGATAGGACTCCTCAATTTGTTTCACCAAATATGAATACACTATCATATGATAAATGAATCCCCTTCCATAAAATACTCCCATGTCAAGGTGAAATTCTACCAAAACATCCATCACAATCCAAGAGGATCCAAACTCATGCACATCACCACCATGTGACTTATTAGTCACTAAATTGACCTCAATATTCCCTTTACTATGTGTAAAGGAAATATTGAAATCATGATCTTGCAAGAACCCTATCCACTGTTGCTTCTGCAAATTCAAGTCAGACTAAGGAATACATACTTCAAACTCTTATGGTATGTGAAGACCAAAAAATGTTCACCAATAAGATAATGTCTCCACAACTTCAAAGTTAACACTACTAGAACAAGATCAAGATCATGTGGGGAATAGTTAAATTCATTAGCCTGTAACTACTGAGATCCATTAGTTTTAACTGAAGGTTCTGGTCACGGCATAAGTGCCTTTTAGTAGGTGTTAAATTAAAATTTATTTTAATTTATAGTTTTCAAAATCCCCAATAGAAGATATTTCACATTAAATTTATAAATAATTTATTTAGATATGAAGAAAAAATTACATTATATTAGGATCCTTTCTTTGATTAAGTTTTTGATCTTATGAAAAAACCATTTCAAATTACCATCGTCACGCTATAAGGATTCAAGTGTAGAATCACTTTAGAAGTGATGAAAACATTTTCTATTGTTCTTCCAGAAATGATAATTGAATTATAGCTGCTAGAATAGGGAATCAATTGTCTTTCATTGTTCATCTTGATCCCTCTATGATCCTTCAAGCTTGAATACGTTCTTCTCATTCTTGAGATAAAGATAGGTGGGATTCGAGAGAGAGATAGAAGTTGGTTGTATGCAATGATTCTATATTCTCAATTTTCAATTAACCTTATGTAATAGACATAACCATATATTTATAGAGCTAGGTTTTATTTTATATTATTATTTAATTTCAAATTGTCCATTAAATAATATAATAATCATTATTATACCCCATTTCATATATTAATATTATTATTATTATTATTATTATTATTATTATTTTATGGTCTGCGCTATCTTGAGCAATGATAAATATTATTTATTATATTACAAATAAAAATTTATCACAAGAAACAATCTTTGTTTTCTCTAATTCTTTAAATACCGAAATAACTATTTTATTAAATATATTATTTATCAATAATTAAAATAACTACTTTATTCACCAACTAGCTAATAAATATTTTTCAAATATTCACATAATAAAATAAATTATTTATTAGTGAATAAATAATTATTTATTACATTGTGAATATTAGAAATCAATAAAACTTGAATAAATTTATTCCTTAATCTAGAGAATAAAATTTATTCCAATAATTAAATTGAAATTAAATCTAATCTAGATCAATATAAACAATTAGTGTGCGGCCATCTTGGATTCTTTATCAGTGGAATTAGGTGGGAATACCTAATGTTTAAGATTGATACCTAGAAATGGGTCAAGGAACCAAAGAGTAAGAATAAAATGTAACAATGATGACAACCAGATATGAAAGCTCACTCTTCAATATAATCTCTTTATCAAAATATCTCATCAAGTAGGTTTGTCATATGTGTCACCCAACTTGTTGATTGATACGTCTCTCTTTGACTATCTGAAATAAACACATCATTACAATATGGATGTATAATTTAATGAGATGGTTATATTTCAATGAAAGGGTTGAGATATCAACTTATATGAAGATGTAGTGGATAAATCCTTCCTCATATTGTTCATTAAAAACATGTCACTAATGATCTAACCAATACACACTACTTCCCACAAATATATGGAATCACGATTTTGGTAAGTAAATCTATGTGTGTGAGTTAAGATATTCATTAAAACCAATATTAAATTCTAAAGAGCATTACACATTCTCACAAATAGGAATATATGATGACACCAAAACGTGACGAATTCATATAGGTGAGTTTGTTCTCATAATCTCCCATCTTGGAGATTACCACATGAAAACATCATGAGAAGAATCCTCATCTACTAATGTGTACTAGAACATAAAAATCACATTCTATTTTTCTCATCATTGGATGTTATCTTCCCATATAAAAAAGTTTAATAATTTCATTATGGAATTTTAAGGTTCTCTGCATAGCATGGAACTGCTAAAACCTTATCAATGCAACAGATATCCTAGGACATTATTACATTAATGTTATGTATAATAATGAACAATATATAATATTATATCTTAATTAATATTAAAATAAAAAAATATATATGAAATCAATGTAAAAATAGTAGGTCCTAAAACACCAACTCCAAAAAACTCCCATTTGGATTAGAGGCAACTACCTACGACTTTTAGTATGCTAGACCTCACGTGGTAATCATGTTTCTACTGAGTGAAGGATTTAGTCAAGCGATCTATCATGTTATATTCCATGGTAATAATTATCACTATAAGGAATATATAATTTCATTACAATATTACCCATTTAAAACCAATGGTATTTACATCTATATGAGGATCTATAAAAATCTAGACTTGTTTTTTTGAACATGGAAACTATATCAAAATTCATGGGTTCTTTCCACTTGGAAACATCTTTTCCACTTTCTAATTACTTGTACGTTAAAGGATAATTATTATAAAATAATAATGAGTCATTATAGTCATGGAATAAAAAAATCATCCTAGTTCCCTAACATCTCTAGTAATTCTACGTAGTACTTGTGTCTCAGAAACATCTTCTTCTTCCACGAGGCTTTGTGGAATATGTTCCTATTCAAACTCCAATTTACCTTGAACCTTGACTTCATAAAATTCTATCTCAATATCACTATATATTTTAGATATGTTCTAACTATCAATGAATATGGCATGTCTTTCCACTATTACCATTTTTTTGAGGGGTTATATAGGTAATATCCACTTTTTTTCTTAGGGTATCCTATATAGGCACACTTTGTGCCATGGGGTGAGATTTTGTTACATGAAAAGTCCTTAAAAAAATATTTTCAACCCCACACATGAGAGTATGAAAACAAAAGTTTATTTCCATTTCATAATTGGTATGGTATACCATCTACCACTTTATTTTAAACTTTATTTAGTATTTGTGATTTTTTTTGTAACATGTGCCCCTAAAAGTATAATAGAAGAATCTCATGAATCATCATTGATCTCATCATATCCACCAAGGTATAATTAATCTTTTTTCTTAATCCATTGCATATAGGTGAATAATGTAGAGTGATTTGGGAAATGATTCTGAACTCTTGTCAATAATCAGTAAAGTATTGATTAAGATGTTCTACACCACAGTCTGAGTGTATTTTCTTAATATTCTATGAAATTTGGTTCTCAAATTCATTATTGTATTCCTTGAATCTCTCAAAGGAATCAAATTTATACGTCATCAAGTAGACATATATATATATGTGTACTAAGATTATCACTAAAAGTTATGAAGCATGAGTACCCACCCCTTTATTCAATAAGAAATGTCCCATACATACCGGTATGAACTAATTCAAGAATCTCTTTGGCCCTTTCACCATTTCCACTGAATGGGTATTCAGTTATTTTTTCTAACAAACATGAATGAAAAACAACATTTGGTTTTATTTCAAAAGAATATAAATATCTATCTTGATATAATGTACTCAAATGATTTTCATTTACATAACCTAGCTGATGATGTCAAAATTTTGTGTGGTATGAGTCATTTGAAGCAGTATCGTTTCCATTACTTGTATTTTTATAATAAAACATAAAAAATACATTATTTAAATGTTAATTACCATAAAAAATCTACCTCTATAAAAGATGAAATATTTATTCCAAATCTTGAAAATAATTTCATCTATACCAAGTCTAGATATAGAAATAATGTTTTTGGTAATAGATGGCATAAAATAACAATACATAAAAAATGTTCATTATTATTGGAAACATGAGGTATTAGTAACCAATATGCACAACATCTCTCTTGAATCTATTGGTGTATTATAGATCTACCCCACATAGTCAATATTTTTGAATCTATGTGGTATTATATTTGAATAAATATTTCATCACCACAAGATGTATCTAATACCCAATTTTTCAAAAAAATTAAAATTCACATAATAAAAAATGCTCCTGAATCTCCCCCTTTTCTCTTTGGTTGGGTGCAGTTTTTCTACTAGTGGCCCGCTAGGACACGTGAAAAAAAACAAAATCTCATTCTCTTACTTTCCCTTTCATCTTCCTCTTCTTGGAAGGAAATGAAGAAACTTTGGTATTGGATCCCTTCAGCTTCCCTTTCCATTTTTCACCATAAGAAGAAAGGAATTTCATGCTTCATCTTATTATCTACTTGTCTAAGAAGAGTGAGCATATCTATAAGAGACTTCTCAATGTTGTTTATATTAAAAGTTACAATAAAGACAGAGAATCTTCGAGAGAGTGATGCAATAATTAGATCTAGGCATAACTCATCGGGGACTTTAAACGCTAGAACCTATAGGCAACATCCCATCCTGGATCACTTGATTATAGAATCCAAACCAGTGGCCACATGGCCTCATGTGTTCCTACACATACACCAAAGGCTACTGACTATCATTGAGGGTCTGTAAGAGTTTTTTCGGTAATCAATGCCCTCATGAACATAGTGTGGCACATCAGTGTAATAATAGAAATAAATAGATATTTAAAGAAAAACTATAATAAATGAACTACAGAAGCATTAGTATCCTGATATAATAAACCTGTAAAAGCATAACCTATATCAGATACAAAATGATGTAATATTTCTATTCTAAACAAAATGGAAATACATAGGGGTAGAGTTGTTGGCATATAAAACATACTAGAAAAAAATGACGAGAAATACCAAAATCAATCTTCAATAGCATCATGAGAAAAATAATTTTCCTCTACTCAAATACTCTATCCTAGTGGTAGAAAATAAAACATTAAAATATTGAATCTTCCCTTTATCCTTAACTGAATCCATAAAGTTTGTTCTGGTACCATAGGTAGCCCAAATAGGGTGTGAGATATACTCAGTAGGCCACCACCAATAGTTTCTAGAACTATCCATTTTGTGCATACAAAATGAGTGGTGTGTAGGTAATAATAAAAGTATAACTATAAATAAATCACATTGGGTTGGGTTCCCCATGGGACACCCGACCAATACTACCTACTTTGACCAAAGTCAGAATTTCTCTGAACAGTTGTCAACCTATATATAAATGTAAAATTATATACATAAGTATGTATATATATATACATCATATACATATGAACATATATATGTGTATATATAGATTTTAAAATACTAACCAAGACCTGTGGTGTATATCTAGGGCACATGTGCATAACCATAAGTGGTTGTGTAATTTCCATGGCATTTAAACTTAGGAGGGAAATATTACTAAGATGACATATAAGTAGGGCATAGAATGATTCCAATTTTGTTCTTTGACTTGGAAGAACCATCAGTTAATTTCATTATAGATTCATTCTAATCTCATCCAAGACATTACATAGGAATGAACCTAGATATCACTCTGGGAGCGTAATAGTAAATCCTAACCATAGGAGTGCATCCATGTAATCCTATAAGAACCCAAGTATCACTCACAATGTGGAATAAAGATAAAAACCTTTGAGACTATCCATGGTATACCATATATGGAACTAGGTATCACATGTTTCATGTTATGGTAAAATTTTCTACCAAGACCATCCAAGTTAATCCACTAGGGAACTAAGTATCACTCATGGGTATAATAAAGGCATCAACGTAGTGATTGAATCAATGGTTTTTATAAATAAATCATGTATCAATGTTGTTATGGTATTCTTAAATTATGAACATCTAGTTAAAATTATCAATGAGATCATCCCAAGCATTCCAAATGCATGACATGCAGGATTGTCATCGTTTATGTTAGTCCATACCATTTAACAATTTACTTAATTCAAATTGCGAATTTCATTTCATCAGCATAAATCAAGAAGTAAATAGGAAAAGAAAGATCCTATACACATGGCATACAATTTTCCTCTGGTTTGGTTCAAATTACATCTCATTTTTAGGAGAAACTAAACATACCTTAATTGGTATTTCAAAATAATTCATGGCATAATGCTCATAGGCTTTTAAGGAAGGCAAACCCTAAGGGGTGGATCATGTTGATGTGGACACCCTTAGATGTTAAATCTTGGTTTCTAGAACTACCATAAACATGGAAATATGGATTTAATTAATCAAGTTATGTTTTTGGAGGAGTCTCTAGAAAGATCTGATTCATGGAACAATGTAGTATCATATAAAACATTAAGACTTTAGGGAAAAAGAACCAGACCGCATACTATAGATTGGAATATAATTCCTCATTCAGTATCAGCTTCGAATTTGAGCTCAAGTGGAAGAAATCATATAAAAATGAAAAATCCCTGAAAATAAGTAATATTAGCATGTATAAAGTTCACACCACTAATAGAAAGTTAAACCAAGAATGAATACAATGAATTCAAGAACATGCCAATGGCTAACTAACATGACAGAAGATGATCTGATCAAAGCATGGATGAGGGAGAGGCCTCAAATCCTAGGTGGAAGGAAGAAGAAACTCTTACGTGGTCGGCCTTCTATGCAATCTAAAGGTAATAAGAACATTTAGTTTAAAATATGGGTTCTTCCATTTTTAATGGCATTTGAAATATTCATGATGTGAATATGATTCACATCATGAATAACTATGGTTTTTTACCATCTAGAAAAAGGAAATCCACATCCTGAATGGGGTACGACCATACCCATTCACATCATGAAGTGCATTCACATCTTGAATTGGTTGTATATCCAGGAACCAACCCCATACTAACTTCTTTCCCAAAACTAAACCAACCATATTTAAGGATCATTTATTAGGGTGTAATGGAAAAATTTACTCAACAAGGGATTAACCAAATTTAATAGAATTTGTACCCCTTTGAAAAATACAATGATGATTGAAAAATGTATAGAACTATCTCCACTAATAGGTGATCAAATGTATGAGAAATTAAAAGATGTAAACATGACTTTTAGTAAACCTTTTTTGAAAACATTACCCAAAACAATTAGAAAATAGGATTAGTTTTTTTGAATTATCCTTCCTAAATTTTTTGTATGTCATATATTCTAATGATATTATGATTTTTGAAAAAAATGTATGTGATGGTTTCATTAACACATTACAATATGAACCTAGTAAAACAAATATGGAATTAAGGTTAGGTTGGATAATATTGACATGGGAATATAGGAAGAGTTGGTGCTAGTGAAGAGTGAAAAACAAAATTTTCTTCCTCTAGCTTCTTATAAACTCTTTCCAAGAAAGAGAGATATAAGTTTTGTAACATCATAAATGATGTAAAGGATACATAGGAGTATTCCTCAAATATAAATAATATTATTTCAATAACTGATTTAATGTTAAAGGGTATGAAATCAAATGATTTTCATGATTTCATACAAGATCTAGTTCCTGTATATTTACTTTTCATTTTTCCCAAGAATGTACACAATACATCAACCAAGCTCAATTTCTTTTTCAAAACTATTTGTAAAAAATTATAGACTTGGTGAAATTTCCAACTATGGAAAGGATATTTCTATCATATTATGTGAAATTATAGATTTTTAACCCTCTAACATTATTTGAAATGATGGTTTACTAAATGATTCACTTAGTAAGATAGATTCAACTATTTGTCCTTTACATTATACATGGATATACCCCATTAAACGATATATGAAGATTTTGAAAGTGGATGTCAAAAATTAAAGTCATCCAATAGATTTTATTGTAGAGTGATATGTTGTTAAATAAGCCATTGAATTCTGTACCAACTACCTATCTGATATAGAAAGCATTGGTCTGTCAAAATCTTGTCACACTGGTTGTCTTGTGGATGAAGAAATTTTTGGAATAGTTTTTCACAATTACTATTACAGATCAGGATTAGTCCCAACATTACTTTTTTTATAATATTTTATAGGTAACACCAAATATTGAAACCAAAAAAAGTAATTCTTAGGAATTTTAATCTATTAAGAGTTGAAATACTGATATAAATTATGTAACATGTCGGATCTGGATGCCACTCAACTAGTGACCCATACTCGATTGCCCACATGGACTCAAGTAAATCTCCCCAAATACCAGAGAATACCAACTAGCAGTGAGGTCCTAGGGTGTGATAGTGTGGAAACTATGCCCTTATTGGGAGAGTGTAACATAGTGGAATAAATAATAATACAATAATAGAAGCAGTAAACAATATACGTATGAAATAAATAATGGATAACTGATAAGATAAATAACCAAGAATTATTCCATACAAAAGATGATGTAGCATGTTATGTACTAAGAAAATAGCCAAAATTAGTACATTATAGGAATCCACAATATATGTTACAATAAAAATAATAAAAGAAAACTAAGAAGCATTATTATCCTCAGCTCGATCTCATGCTCTCCAGATCCTAAAAAACATCTCAAGTACCCCAGAGAAGGGTGCTTTCCCTTATCTACACTCGCAACAATATAATCTATTTGAGCCCAAAAGGATGACCCAAATAGGGTGTGAGAAATAAATCCTAGTAGGTGACCACCCATGAATCCCATGTACAGAGAATTATCAACAGATACCTCAGAAGGTTATCTAAAAAATAAAGCGAATCTTGAATCCAAGCTTGTAGTTTGGTTTGGCTGACGTGTCGTAAGTCATTACATTCAATATTCAATCCAATATATCGCTTGTAAGAATAGGAAAACACCGCCTGTAGGCACAAAAATACTCACCCACAAGCATAAAAAATCCCCACCTGCAGGCATAATACATCCTCACATGTAGGCATAACAAATCCTCACCTACATGCCAAAAAAATCACTACCCACAGACATAACAATCAACAGGGTCGAGCCTGGTATATCAAAATTTTAGAATAAAGGAAAACACATGTAAATTACACTGTTACATGGTTAAAATAATAATAACTCACTTGGGAATCATACAAAACAAGAAAAAACTGAATGAATCTATTATAAGGATTAAAAAATCATACTCACATGGGTAGTTCATATCAAAAGACTAATATGTATTCTAACAATTTCAAGGCATAAAAAATATACTCACATGGGAGGTTTATGTATAACAAGAAAACATGTGAATTAAACTCTCATAAGGATTAAGGAATTGTTATCTTTCGTGGGAAACCTTAAATTAACCAATTATGTGTTAAAAAACACCCAAAAATGAAAACAAAGGTATTCCCATAGGCATCTGAGGCCAAATGGCCAAATAATGGCCATCCAAGTGAAACACACCCACAGGGTGGCCCTTAATCAAACCAATAAGCTCAAACATGCTTAAATAAATTTAATTCATGACCTAATCATCATTAGAAAAAAACAAGGGTCAATTTCCATTCACGTATGCAACCTAAACATGGGTGAACGACACTACGAAAAATGTAAACAACTAGACATTGAGCGAAAGGTACAAGACCACATACCTCATACTCATACGACTCTCCTCGTCTAGAATTGGTCTCTAATTAGACATATAATGGAGTATATGTAAAAAATTAGTATAATAAATCTACCTTAAATAACTATACCCAGAGAAGAAATTATGAAGAAAGGCTTAAGAGGAATCATGAGTGTACCAATTGGGTTCTAATACATCTGACGACGATCAAAATTGAGTTCAGATGATCAATCGGGAGGAAAAATGACCCTCAACGCTGATGCTCACAAACTGAATGAGGGTTTTGTTTTTCTGACAAAACTCAAGGCTACTGCCCAATTTAACAAATTTTAGAAAATTACAACACATGTACATGAAAATACACAATGTTTCTGTATAAGTCCTCACATGACCATTATATGGTCATGTATTGGGATCATACAGCATGTAACCCTCCATACATGGTGTGTACATGAAAATACATGATATTTAAGTTTATTTTTCCTCTATCTCCTTGAGTAAAAATAGAAAAGGAATGATTTATACTTCAATGAATGAACTGGTTTCTCACAAAATACAAAAAATCAATAATTTATGAGATGTTTTCTTGACCATATTTTTAAATAGTCAACAAAAAATATGGATTCAAATTTAGAAAGAATTTTATGGCTAGCTAGATGACCAAGTGGGCATGTATTATTTGATAATGGTTATGTAATTAATGGTTATATGTTCTATAAAAATGAACATGATGAATTCGGGACCATGAAAAATAATGTTATTACACTTGTGGATGAAGTGAATCAGGTATCTAGTACTAAGGATATAAATCCAATTTACGTGAATATGTCATAGTTTGTTATCATCAAACAAATATGAGAGTTAGATAATACTACATTCTATGTGTTGATGTTTCAATGAATGTGGGTTGATAATAGTAGTGCAGTTAAAATAGATTAATTGAGATTCATGGAAGTGGATTTTAGTAAGGAAGGGTACAAAGAAACCAATTTATAATGGAATCATTATCAGTACATGTATTTTATGTTCAATGTCCTCTGATCTAAATGTGGTGAATTGTTCTACTATCGACCAAAACTACTAAAGGGTCAGAGGTTAGTTCAACTAAGGATAACCAATTAATTGGGTCTTTACAATCATTTTGCAGTTGTCCCATTACATAAGATGAGTTGTATGTTACAGTATACCATAATGATGGGATTTGGATACTTGATAGAGGGGTAAAATCCCTTCAACCGTCAAGAAAAAGTGAGAGTTCAATAATTAGGTTATATTTTTTTGTAATATACATTGTGTAGCCATGTATTATCATATATTCACTTCATCATTTATGTAATCTAACTTAAATGGTCAACCAATTATTTAGATAATGATTTTTTCACATATTGTTGCTCCCAATCCCGAGGAACAACCAGTTTCAAAACATGTCAGTGATCCCAACATAGAGGTACGACATCCTTCTTCACATGTTGATACTTCCAATCAAAAGGAACAACACATTGATGATGTTGAAGCTAAGGAAATGGTATAGGATGAACAAATTGTGTCCCAAAAAAATAGGAGCATCATAGCGTGATAATGTTAGAAAAAATTATTAACGAGAGAAACAAAGGAATCAAATTTGAAGTTGGATGGAATGCACACAACAAACCCACTAACCCCAAGAAGTCCATGTTAAATAGTTACACTTGGATCACCATTTGAATGTGTGTTAAAATTGATATAGATTCATGAAACAATATTGTTCCCATTCTTAATACACTAATTTGAGAAGATATTAGGGTAACATTATATTATACTTTATTTATTTTAATAAAAAAATTAATGAAACATTGATTTACTCTTGATTATCCCTTATATAGTGCATTTATAGTAGATGAATCTTGAATGAAGTTTTTATTAATGATTGATATAAAGAATCATAGATGCTTTTATACAATTCTTAGGAAGTATCATCTCAACAATTTTGATGAAAAAATAAACTTGAACCTACTACATATATGCAAACATGATAAACCAATAGGCATGGGATGCATTTATTGGTTATCATGAGGAGACATATTTTTTGGTACATTTTTATTGGTAATACATTGATTCAAATTACGTGTTTTAATCAATTTTATAAAGAAATATTAATTTATGAAATAATAACTGAGTGCTGAAAATAATCAATGTGGAGAAAAACAAATGTATCCTTATCATAAAGAAAGTATGGGGTATTCTTCACTTGAAAAATGGTACATATTTTAAATATTTCATAACACTTTTATGTGACATGAAACAACAACATAATTGTGTTCCTTTGTTTATATATAGATTGATTAATTTATATCCAAATCCACTTCCTTCCCATGTCATGTTCTATGGAATGAGACAAGTGTAAATAATGATGAGATACTAATAGATGAAAGCACAGAAACTTTTTGGTAATCACACGTAAGTAGGAAATAAAAAAATCATTAAATTGGTATTATATAATAATAATTATGTATTTTATAGTATTTTTATCTGACTTAGACACAAGAATCATCATCAGTTTTACCCGATGAAAATCTATTATCAGTGGTTGTGAAGCGGCCAGAATAGTATTTTCATGTCCGAGGTGTGGGTTTTAAGGTGTCAACCCAAATATATTTTGAGAAAATAAATGAACATGGGGATAAATATATGAAATCATAAGAGTTTTGGGAACAATAAACTACTTGGGAATAAAAAATTAATTGTCATTCAGAGTTGTTAGAAAATGTTATGTGAATGAATCCAAGAGAAGAAAAAACTAAGAAAAACCACTACATGACGATACTCCCCACCCCCACAAGCTTTTAGGAAAGGTATTCTGCTCAAAGTGTTATATTAGAAGAGGTAATCCATATTTTTATAATTGTTTTTGTGAAATGTGAATTAGACAAACATAGATACATTTCCTATACTCATATTCTACAAGTTGAAAATGATTGCGATTTATATCTATCAACACCCACCCATCACCTTATTGTGATGGGTACTAACTAAAATATCCAAGGAGATATTCTAAAAAATAAAAATAAAAAATAGCTCTTGTTAGAGTGAGGATTCATGTATCTTACGATCTGATCACTGAGCTACCTATTCCACTTGATGATGCATATATTTATACGGTCATGTAAGCTATTAGAACTTTTTATAGAATAACCGTTAGATCTTGTAAAAATACATAACTATATGAGGTATTCATTTCTAATTTATTTTTTACGCAAAACATTTACTAATTAGTATTAAATTTCCTAAATCGATGAGTGTTATTACAGAAAAATAGAGGGAAGGTATTTAAGTGGAATTTTGAATCAAAATGATCTGAATGAACAACCAACGAATTGAAAATATCTTCATAATGTACCATTACCCCACCCATTCAACTTTTACATTTACTAACATTAATTTTTAATTTGGATACTGCATTAGAAATTGGTGATACAACCATAATTAATTTTGAAGAAGAGATGTATAGATATTTTATTATCGACTATATTCTTCTTGAGAATGTAAATGAAATCTCCAAGCATGAACGACAAGGATTCTTTGTTAAAAATTTAAAATTGAGGTGTTTTATGATTTTTTTAATATATGATCTAATATTTTAATTAAGACTAAATACAATTAATATTTTTTGTAGGTGTATATATCGATATCATTTGAAGGGAAAAACTTGTGAACATAAATTTTGGTCATTAGTCCTCACGTCACCTCTACACATCTATTCACAATAGAACCAATAAAAATTGAAGTAATAGTTGATAAACTACACACAATGTTTGAAATCAAACTTAAAAATGACATAATATTCTTAGTACCCATGATATAGGGGTAAAACTACACAATTTGTTCATATAAAATATATTTTCATTCATTTCATTACTTATTCCTTTTTGTTTTTTAGGCAGTATTGGTTACTCATTACAATCAATTTAGATACTGCAATGATTTATTTTATGGATTAAATGCATGGATACCAAACAAAATGATCACACGTGATGAAATTTATCCATTTCTAATACACTACATACAAAATTTTACAAATAAACATCAATTTTCACATTTTATATTATGTTTTAATGAAAATTTTGTTTTGATAGGGAAGTGATTAAATATCATCCAAATCATATCATGAAGACATTCAATGAGGACAAAAAGCCTATCGACATCTAAAAATGGATAAGTATCATATTATATATAATAACATTCCACTATCAAAACATATATCAAAATATTATACTTAATTTTATCAATGTTTTTGCAGTGCCTGTAAAAAACTAATGGTAAAGATTATGGTTATTGTGTTTAAAAATTTATGAAAGATATCACATTCCATCAAAAAAGTAGTATCCCAGAAGAGGTATTTTTTAAGATAATTAAAATTTCATTTAAAATAATTAATATCTTTTTATTTATTTACATTTTTCATGTACTACTAGGACTCTCGTCAGTCCACATATTCAAACAAGAATATAGATTTTTGGATTAACTAATAGGCATAATACATGGTTTTAGATTGTATAAATACATCATGAAGAGGTGACTTCCTGGTATATTTTTTTTAATTTACATAGAGGTCTTGAAGATGGATGATACACTCATGATGCACTCATAAACTATGATTATGCACTCAACACGGATAACACACTCTTCATGATTCACATTTCTTTTTATTCTACAATGTGTTCAATATTTTGAGGTATCAATAAAAAATATTGTTATGTAACCCTAAATGTTGAATTAATTCAAGAATTAATAGACATGGTGTGATGTTTATGAGTCACCCAATAAATTATATAATACACAGTATTTCCAATATTAATCAAAGTTTATTTTCTTAGTTTAAAATGTACATTTTAGTTCAAAATACACATTATATACTCAAAATCAAGAAAAAACATTCAGATTGTTTTGATACTTTAGGATAATGGCTCATAAGTCATTTGTGACATTTAGGAATCAATTGAACCTTAATCCAATATACAGTGGTCATAGTATGATAGATCTCAGGAAATGTTCTAAGCTACTCGTGAAAATATAGAAATCATCTACACATCAATCAATCACACCTCAATATAATATATATTGTGCTCAGAATGATTTGAAGTGGATGTTTTTAGTTTATAATTTACAGTTTATTTCAAAACATATATCACACTGTCAAAACGTGGAAAAAACATTCAAACTTTTTTGATACATTAGGAGAATTATTCATAAGTAATTTGTGACATGAAGGAATCAACCACAACTCAATCTGATACACGGTGTGTCTGGTATAAATCAAAGTGTCTGTATTCAGTTTAAAATTGTCATTTTAGTTCAAAACACACATCCCATACTCAAACATAAGAAAAATTATTTATACAACATTCATACTTTAGTTAAATTATCCATAAATCATTTGTGATGTGTAAGAATTATCTGCACCTCAATCCCATATATGATGTCCTTGGTAAGAATTAGAAGTTCTCGTTATTATTTTAAAATTGAAAATTTAGTTCAAAACACACATCACTCACTAAAAACCAAGAAAAAGTCATTGGGTTTTCTAGAGACTTTAAGAAAATAATTTAGATTTCATTTGTGATGTGTATCAATTAGTCTCACATCAAATAGACTCACGATGTGACCGATATGACTCAAAGTGTGCATTTTTTGTTTAAATTTTCATCTTGGTAAAAAATTCATGTGAAAAACTAAAAACCAAAAAAAATATAATTGTGTTGAAATTTTTTAAATGATCCTTGATACATTTGTGATGTGTAGGAATCTTCCACACATCAATCTGATGCATGGTATTACCGATATGACTCTAAGTGTGTCTTTTTATTTAAAATTGAAATTTTAGGTCAAAACACTTGTCACATACTCAAAACCAAGTAAACACATTTGTATTTTTTTTATTCATTAGTACAGTGACCCAAAGGTCATTTTTAACATGAATGACTGAACCAAACCACAATCTAATACCTGGTGTGCCCGATATAAATCAAAGTGTCCATTATCATTTTAAAATTGAAATTTTAGTTCAAAACTTGGGCCACTCACTGAAAAACATGAAAAAGTGGTTATATTTTCTTGATACTTTAGAAAAACTATTAATAAGTCATTTTTGATATATAAGAATCAATCTCAAGACAAAATGGAAAATTATGTGGTCTGCATGACTCAAAGTTTGTTTTTTTAGTTTATTGAGATTTTAGTAAAAAAGGCACTTGACAAACTCAAAACCGAGAAAACACATTTGGATTGTTTTTATAATTTATTATAATGATTCCTAAGTCATTTTTTGATGTATAGGAGTCATTTTTCACGGTAATCTAATGCATGGTGTGACCAGTATGACTCCAAGTGTGTCTTTTTATTTGAAATTGACAATTTAGTTCAAAACACACATCACATATTTAAAACCAAGAAAAAAAATTCAATTTGTTTTGATAATTTAGTTCAATGATCCATAAGTCATTTTTGACATGTAGGAATCATCCGCACCTCAATCTCATACACATGGTGCCAGATATGACTTAAAGATTACGTTATCAGTTTGAAATTTAAAATTTAGTTTAAGACATGTGTCACTCCCTGAAAACCAAGAAAACATAATTTTATTGTCTTGATACTTTATAAAAGAGATTCATAAGTAATTTTTATGTGTATAAATTAGTATCTTATCAAACCAACACATGATGTGATCGGTATAACACAATGTGCATGTTTTCAGTTAAAATATACATTTTAGTAAACAAAGAAACATCGCATACTCAAAACTGAGAAAATTAACACTTATTGTTTTAATACATTAGTCAGTAACTCTTATTTCATTTGTGATCTATAGTAATCAACTACTTGCCAATCAGATGCATGGTGTGACCAATATGACTCAATGTGTGTCTTTTTGTTCCAAATTTACATTTTTGTTCATAAAAAACATCACATACACAAATATGAACAAATAAATTCATATTTTTTTAATGATTTAGGTAAATGTTCCATTAGTCATTTGTGGAATATAGGAATAAACCTCAACTTAGTCTGATCCATAGTTTTCTAGGTAAAATTAAAAGTGCCTGTTATTAGTTTAAAATTGAAAATTTAGTTCAAATCTTGAGTCACTCACTAAAAACAAAGAAAACACAGTCAAGTTGCATTGATACTTTCGTAAAATGATTATTAATTCATTTAATATTTACAAGAATAAGTCCCACATTAAACTGAAAGAAGATGTGACTGGTATGATTCAATGTGTGTGTTTTCAATTTAAATTGACATTTTAGAAAAAAAAGTCATGTGGCATACTCTAAAAAAAGAAAACACATTCATATTGTCTTGATTTTTTAAGAAAATGATCCTTATGTCATTTTTGACATGTAGGAATCATTCAAACATCTATTTGATGTATGGTGTGACCGATATAACTCCAACAGTTATTTTATTTTAAATTTATATTTAAATTTAGAACACATGTCACATACTCAAAACTGAAAAAACTGATTTTATATTATTTTGATACTTTGTAAAAATTATAAATAAGTAATTTTTGATTTGTAGGAATCATCCACACATCAATATGATACATGGTGTGCCTGAATTGACTTAAATTTTCCGTTATCTATTCAAAATTTACAATTTATTTCAAAGCATGTGTCACCCATAGAAAATAGAGAAAACAAAATCAGATTATCTTGATACTTTAGTAAAAATGATTCATAATTCATTTGTGATGTGTAGGAATCAATATCAAATCAAATTGATTCTTGATATGAGTATCATGGATCAAAGTGACTATTATCAATTTAAATTGACATTTTAGTAAAAAAAAGATAGGTAACATACTCAAAATTGAAAAAAATGCATTCGGATTGTATTGATACTTTATGAAAATGATCCTTAATTAATTTTTGATGTGTGTGAATATGCCACACATCAATATGATGCACTGTATGACTTGTATGACTCCAAGTGTGTCTTTTTATTTAAAATTGAAATTTTATCACAAAACAAATGTCACATACATAAAATCAAGAAAACACATTCGGATAAACATGATGTGCTTTTAATATAGAGTTTTTTCTTATATTTGTGATTTATTTTTTATTTCAATTAAATTTTAAATTTTCCATATAAAGTTGTATTTACTACTGTAGTGTGCTATAATTTTAACCGCCCACAACATTAGTGCGACCATTATCAGTGATTTTCTAGTGCAGATAAACATGGAGCACTTTTAATAGTTCTTAGATCAAAAAAACTTTTTAGCACAGATAAATTATTTTTTTAATGCTTTCTAAAATCCACTTATACAGTAGTGATTAAACAAAAATGATAAAAATGTTTCTCCCAAATAGAGATAAAATAAAATCACAATGATTTTATAATTTATTATTAAATATTTGATGTTTCAAGCCACATAATGATAATATTTATTCATCCAATTTTCAAAATTCTAATCTCCCAAAGTCAAGACATATATCTATTAAAATAAATAAGTCAGAATTATTAATGCACCAATGTTAACTATTAAGATTCAAACAACATTTTTTCAATTGGACTTTACTGATTTAGAAAACATAGTTTTATAATATAGGTCTTCCCTTTGATTTTGGATTCCATGATACATAATATTGTCTCATTCATTGACATTGAATACATTTCAAGTCAATTATTAATAATAATTTTTTTTCTGACAACCTATGAATGATAATTACATGTTTGAAAAGGGTTATAATGAGCCCAATTCACTTACATCATATAATAAATATTTAAAAAATAAGGTTAAAATGAATCGATATTATACTTGTATATGCATCCATAATTAAGAAAAAACACTAGTTAAAATATTTATGTATTGATCATAAAAATAAGACATGTTTTCATTTTTGGAGAGTGCTATAAACTTTTTTTTATTTAAATAAGTAACAATATATACACAATTTAAAAAAATATTTTGTAAATTAAAAAAATAATGAACTAAAGGAAATAAAAATTTAAAACACATTTCATGACATGATGATAGATTTTTCAGGTCATTGAGTTTTTGAATCATATTGAATTACTTGATGTACTTTTACAGTCAAAAAGTGGACAAACTAAGTTTTCCCTAATAAAATAAACATTGTTTTCCAAATAAAATTGTTACTTTTTACATTTATTTACTTTTCATGCATTAACTATTTTTATATTATTACCAACATCATATTTGAAGTGCACTGTGTTGCATTTGTTGTCAATGAGGTATGTTGTTGTCAAGGAATGAATGGATGGATGTCAAGGAGTTTCAATATGTGAATGACAAAGGATGTGATGGTGATGGTGATGAAGGAGAATGGCCATGGTACTAAGATGCATGTCACTCAGGAGATTCACTAAGTGACATAGGATGTTGTGGTTGAAACATTCTCTATGAACATCAGACGATTGTTGAACTGATCTTTAAGTTTCAAGAACTTGTATCAACTGGATACAATGTCACAACAAGCTTTAGAAGACCATGCATTGTATTGACAATGCATGAGGAACTGAAGTGAACCATCCATAAGTTCTAAGTGGATGAAGTGGTTTTAATGAAGTCCATGCACTAACTCTTAGTGCATGTGAATTGAAAAAGTTCCAATTGATCTCTGATTAGATCAATAAAGAACATTGAAGATTATAAGTGATTCAAGAGCTCGGTTGATGAAGAACCTTCGGGAATTCCATTCCTAAGTGATGAATAAATGTTGAAGAGAATTGGAGGAATTCTAATGAAGAAAAAGAAATAAAGAATAGAAGAAATGAAGACGGGAGAAGTGGCTTGGAATTTGGCATTTTAAATATGGGATACTTTGTTGTATTTAACAAAGTGTTTATACATTACTTAGCCAAAAAATTGGCCAGCCAAGGACACCTTCAAGGTTCAACCCCAAGGCATGGGCGCTAGGCACCACACACATGGGGGAACCCGTGGGGCGAGCCCAGGGAGGCAGGACGCACCCAGGACACCGGATGGGCGCCTGGGGCACGCCCGAAGGAGCGCGGCAGGGGCGTAGGAGCGCGCCCCCAAGAGTATCAGTGTGCATAGTGGGCGCCAGTGGCGCGCCAGAAGGTGCAAAGTGGGCGCAGAGCGCGCCGGCAGGGAGAACTCAGCGCGGGGCGGCACCGAGAGGGTTGGAAGTTCAATTGTCGAGCTGATGGGAGCGCTAGGTTGATAAAGTGTGAGAGTCCCGCTCGCGGATTCGATGTGGGATGCGCAAAATTCACCGGGAGCGCATCCTGGCCGTCCGAGTGATCGCGCGGCAGATCTCGACCGCCCGATGCATCGCGCCATTCGCAATCAGATCCAGGCCGTCCAAAGATCTGATCCAACGGCCTGCGAAGCGTCTCTTTCCTTGAGCCATGTCGAGGCCTCCCCGCACATTCCCGCAGCCACCAACGAACCAGGCGCCCTCCGAGCAAGCCAAATCGAGTTTCCGACCATCTCAGATCGAGCCGAAGCATCCATGGAGTTCGTCTGAGCCGTATGAACACAATCATGCAATAAAATATGCATGCATGCAATGAGATGATGAATTCGGTCGAGGCCGAGGCAAACAATGTTTCCAAGGGCGTGCCACGTTGCTCGAATGCCTAAACCGAAGTCTTGCATGCGTTCTAAGTCGCATGAACGAAGAGGAGAGGAAAATGAAAAAGAAAAGTAGTCGTGTGAAACAGAGGAGAAACAAGATTTTGGAAAATCTTGAAAACCCGAGATATTCGGGAGTTTGAATTTAAACCACGCGGATGTTTTGAGGCGTTTCTCTGCCTATATAAAGAGAACCCGAATCACGGTGAAGCTTGCTGAATATTTTGTTGAAAACCCGGAGTCCCGTGAGATCACCCTTGTGCCTCGCGAAGAAGAAGCCCCGCACAGCCCATTTGTGCGGCTGAAGTTCTCGGGACCACCCGAGGTCCTGAAGGAGTCCCCTGCGTGCCTATCTTGCGCGACAGGAAGATCCCGAGCCACTTGAATCTACGCGCTCGAGGATTGGCACCCTCACTGCCCGCATACTTGTGTGGTAGGAGGAAGTGCCCGCGGGTGTTGCACTTGCGCGCCCCGCGGTGCTCATGCACCTTGCGCGATTGCCCCTTGCACTAAGGACTTGAGCGAGTGTTGAGAATGGACACACCCCCTTGCGCGACTCCTTTGAGTTTGCCTTGTGTGTTCTTAGTGGAGTGAAGGCCGTAGCCTTTGGTGGTTGTGCAAAATAACAAGTGAAGGCCGTTGCCTTATGTGGGTGCACATTTTGAAGAACAAGAACACTCTATGGCCATTTAAGTGTGTGCCAAGTGCTAAGAAGACCACACATTGTGTGTGAAGTGATAAAGGCCGAGAGGAAGTGTGTGCAAGTGGAATAGGCCATAGCCAAGTGTGTGTAAGTGAATAAGGCCAAAGACCACACCTAGTTGTGTGAAAAGTGGAGAACCTTGTGTATGCAAACTTGAAGAATCACCTACGGCCCAAGTGTGTGCAAGAATAGAGGAGTAGGCCAAGCTTAAGTGTGTGCAAAACGTGTAACAAGTTGTGTGTGAAAAACAAGCGAAGACTGAACCTTAGTGTGTGCCTAAGTGGTGTGTACACACTAAGAAGGAGAAGAAGAAGGAGACTCTCACACTAGAGTATAACACACTTCTAAGTGTGTAACCAAATTGAATTAAGTGTGTGAAGTTTGAGAAGTTGGTGTGTGCTTAAAGTGTTACACCCTTTGTGGGACTACTGCACCAAGAAGAGGAAAGGGGAAGTGCATGCATGCATGAATGCACATGCACACGTAAACAAAGCCAAATCTGGTTGTGTGCATTTGAGGAGTCCAAGACCAGGAGTTCTTGAAGAGTTTTGAGAGACCATGCAATCAGTGCATGAGGATGCAGAGATGCCATGCACCCAGTGCATGAAGTTGAATTGAGTGAGACTGGACCAGAGAGTATCAGTGTGCATAGTGGGCGCCAGTGGCGCGCCAGAAGGTGCAAAGTGGGCGCAGAGCGCGCCCGTAGGGAGAACTCGGCGCGGGGCGGCACCGAGAGGGTTGGAAGTTCAATTGCCGAGCTGATGGGAGCGCTAGGTTGATAAAGCGCGAGAGTCCCGCGCGCGGATTCGATGTGGGACGCGCAAAATTCACCGGGAGCGCATCCTGGCCGTCCGAGTGATCGCGCGGCAGATCTCGGCCGCCCGATGCATCGCGCCATTCGCGATCAGATCCAGGCCATCCAAAGATCTGATCCAATGGCCTGCAAAGCATCTCCTTCCTTGAGCCATGCCGAGGCCTCCCCGCACATTCCCGCAGCCACCAACGAACCAGGCGCCCTCCGAGCAAGCCAAATAGAGTTTCTGGCCATCTCCGATCGAGCCGAAGCATCCATGGAGTTCGTCTGAGCCGTATGAACACAATCATGCAATAAAATATGCATGCATGCAAAGAGATGATGAATTCGGTCGAGGCCGAGGCAAACAAAGTTTCCGAGGGCGTGCCACGTTGCTCGAACGCCTAAACCGAAGGCTTGCATGCGTTCTAAGTCGCATGCACAAAGAGGAGAGGAAAATGAAAAAGAAAAGTAGCCGCGTGAAACAGATGAGAAACAAGATTTTGGAAAATCTTGAAAACTCGAGATATTCGGGAGTTTGAATTTAAACCACACGGATGTTTTGAGGCGTTTCTCTACCTATATAAAGAGAACCCGAAGCACGGTGAATCTTGCTGAATATTTTGTTGAAAACCCGAAGTCCCGTGAGAGCACCCTTGTGCCTCGCGAAGAAGAAGCCCCGCATAGCCCATTTGTGTGGCTGAAGTTCTCGGGACCACCCAAGGTCCTGAAGGAGTCCCCTGCGCGCCTATCTTGCACGACAGGAAGATCCCGAGCCGCTTGAATCTGCGTGCTCGAGGATTGGCACCCTCACTGCCCGCATACTTGTGCGGTAGGAGGAAGTGCCCGCGGGTGTTGCACTTGCGCGCCCCGCGGTGCTCATGCACCTTGCGCGACTGCCCCTTGCACTAAGGACTTGCGCGAGTGTTGAGAATGGACACACCCCCTTGCGCGACTCCTTTGAGTTTGCCTTGTGTGTGCTTAGTGGAGTGAAGGCCGTAGCCTTTGGTGGTTGTGCAAAATAACAAGTGAAGGCCGTTGCCTTATGTGGGTGCACATTTTGAAGAACAAGAACACTTTATGGCCATTTAAGTGTGTGCCAAGTGCTAAGAAGACCACACATTGTGTGTGAAGTGATAAAGGTCGAGAGGAAGTTTTTGCAAGTGGAATAGGCCGTAGCCAAGTGTGTGTAAGTGAATAAGGCCAAAGACCACACCTAGTTGTGTGAAAAGTGGAGAACCTTGTGTATGCAAACTTGAAGAATCACCTACGGCCCAAGTGTGTGCAAGAATAGAGGAGTAGGCCAAGCTTAAGTGTGTGCAAAACGTGGAACAAGTTGTGTGTGCAAAACAAGCGAAGACTGAACCTTAGTGTGTGCCTAAGTGGTGTGTACACACTAAGAAGGAGAAGAAGAAGGAGACTCTCACACTAGAGTATAACACAATTCTAAGTGTGTAACCAAATTGAATTAAGTGTGTGAAGTTTGAGAAGTTGGTGTGTGCTTAAAGTGTTACACCCTTTGTGGGACTACTGCACCAAGAAGAGGAAAGGGGAAGTGCATGCATGCATGCATGCACATGAACACGTAAACAAATCCAAATCTGGTTGTGTGCATTTGAGGAGTCCAAGACCAGGAGTTCTTGAAGAGTTTTGAGAGACCATGAAATCAGTGCATGAGGATGCAGAGATGCCATGCACCCAGTGCATGAAGTTGATGTGAAGTGAGACTGGACCAGACTGAAGTTAAAGAAATCAGTTGTCTGAGTATTCAGTAGTTGGAGAGAAGCCAGGTCATCCTGAGAAGAAGGAGATAAATCCTGAGCAAGACGAGAAGACCTGATCATCAAAAGTGATCAGAGGTACAGAGCAAGGTCAGCAGTCTTTATCCCAGACTGCTGAAGACACTTGAAGAAGCTTAATGTGAAGAAGAGCTACTCGTGCGACTCGAGGAGCCAAGAGAAGACCCTGTGGGACTCAGGGAGAAGAAGTCTTCAGTGGGATTCTGGAGCAGGCCAGTGGGACTCTGGTAACACTGTGGGACGCAGTATAAAGACCCTCCTGTGGGACTCAGGAGAGATACAGTGGGACTCTGTATCAACCATTGTAATTCTAACAAGTTATAATGGAGAAACCATGTTGGGGCGTATAACCAACATGGCAAGGACGTAGGCCTTTGGTGCCGAACCTTGTAAATCCTTGTGTCCAGTGCCTTTACATTTACTGCATCATTCGTGGAAAGGTGAGAGATACAAGAAGAGTGGATCGAGGCTTTAACCAGCCATAGAGGTTTAATTGATAAAGAATCAATTAGTAAAAAGTTTAAAGGGATCACTGATTCACCCCCTCCCCCTCTCAGTGATTCACACTGATCTGGGCACTTCAATATTTTTAAGCAATTTATACATTCTTATTAAAACCCCCAAATTTTTTCAGTACCATCAACAAATTTTGGGGGGATCTTCCCAGAGAACACTTTTCAAAATTTTCAAGAAAATAGCTTTGTTTCATCACCTAAAAATGCACTAATGTTTATTCTATTGTCTATCATCTAAATATAATATAGAAATTCTGTTAGATGAAACTTTCAGACTAGGGGTTCCCTCACCAAAAGTGGCATGGAAGTAAAAAGTAGATTTTTTCCAAATCCTTATTAAATTCATGTCCTTTCAAGGGGTGATTTATAAAGGGTTTATAAATTAAAAAATAAGGATAAAAATATAAAATTGTTTATAATTTAATTTATGAACTTTTTATAATATTTAATTTTACGCAATGAAATAAAAATATTCATATTTGGATATTATTTATACCATATGAAAAAGGCTTTTGATGATTGGTTTAATGATGATTCAAGAAATGCAATAATTATGATATTTAGATTGTGTAAAAGGTTTACATAATATAAAACATTCAAATTATGAATTGATTACAAAAGTGTTTGTGTGTCCATAATGTATTAGCTAATTTATAAAATGTTTCTAATTAATATTTATTTAATAATAATTCCTAAATTATTTTCTCGTGTTTAAGTATTTGAAATTTTAATTGATTCAAAATTTTACTCCTAACATTAACTGTAGTTATAAATTATTTATATTATGAATATGTGAATAATTTAGTTTAGGAAATTAAACTAATTATGATGAAATTGTCAAGTCATGCATTACATGCTATGAACATCAATATAATATTTAGTTTTCATCTATCGTAACCTAAGTTTTTTAGTTGGGTTATTATATTGGGTTTAGTTGTTAAGTATAGTTTTTTTATATTAGGTTTTACAATTATTATTAATTAAATTATCTCTTTAGTAAATACACATCAAGGAGTGGGACATGAATTTAGACTTCCCACTAGCCTGGATGTTATATGTTGTTCTAGAAATGTGGGGGTTGACTATCTATCACTTAGGTCTTACTCATGTAGAGATTTTCAATCTCACGTAATTATAAAATTTTACATGAAGAGTACATGTACCTTATTTGTTGGATACATTTGGATATGTTTGAATGTTTTTTATTGTTATATTTAGTTGAGTAGTATAAACATGGGGCCATCTAAATATTTTCACTTCAATAGGGGTTAAACATATATGATTTTCTGGATAGAATAAGATTCCAACACTAAATCCTTAGAAACATGCATGCACAAAGGAATAAAAATAACATAATATGGTAAAATTAAATCCTTTCAAAATGATAAATGTTATATTCTTTCCAAAGAGACACTTTCCAAGACCTTGACCGTTCAACTGAGTAGGTTCTGCCAAAGTAGGGTTCATCGGGATTATCTTGTGTATAGAAAAAAAAGTAATGGGTTACACTGAATCCACAGTGGAGAGGCTATAAAAATGAAGGGATCCCCTAGATTGAATTTTGTTATCCTATTATTCGCTCTTGTTTTGGGATAAACTTATCTAGAAAACCCTCACAAATTATTTTAATGGAATATAGTTGGGTTTATCCATTTGATTGGTTAGAGGATCTTTCCAGTCGACTATCCAAGATCCATGAATTATATGATTGAAAAGTATTGTCTAGAAGATATAGTTATGGATTATATACATGATAATCATTATAAGTCATGATGAAACATAGATATTGTTCATGAGGATTGAACAATATGGGAAGACAGAAATTTTGGTTCTATCACAAAAATAGTACATTCAAATGATCGTTGGAAAATTTATGATTACTGAATGCAAAGATGTTTCAATTCCTCTTTTTAGACCCTTAAAACTCTCAAATAAACATAAACCACGAATATAAGAAGAGGCAAAGCACATGGAGAGAATATTTTTTACAACAGTGGTAGGAATTATCATGTATTCCATGGTGTGCACTCGACCGTATCTTTCCCATGTGGTGGGAGTTTTCAGTCAGTTCATGTAAAATACATGGAAAGAACATTGGGATGTTGTGGACTTGATCCTGAGATACCATAAAGGAACAAAATATACTTCTCTTTTCCTCGGATTGGATGATTTTTCAGTTTGGTATATTGACACATACCTTGGGGGACACTCAAATTAATAGAAAGTAATAACTCTTTATGCCTTTACCATTGGTGGAACCCCCATGAGTTGGATGTCGAAGATGTAATTGATGATTTCTCTCTCCACAAAAGAAGTAGGGAACACTGTGGTTGAGATTTAAGGTTAAGGAGGTCGAAAGCATCCAAGGAAGTGCATTTCTCTTTTGTGACTGTGAGAGTGAAATACCCAAAAATTCAACATTTCAAGTGAGGATTAATCATATCAACCTTAAGTTCCATTACATTTGGATGTTGCATAAAGATGTAGTTTTTTGTTAACCAAAGATAGAAAGCTAACAAAATCAAGAAAATATGTTTACCAAAGGATTAATCTAGGTGAGTCTGAGGGGACATTGTGCCTCAGTCACACTTGGGTGAATAGACGAGAATGTAGTGGATCATTGCACGTATTGGAATTTCATATGTTTTCATTTTTCATTGTGTTGGAGAATGCCATGAAATCCTTAAAGTTGTCTTCATGTAAGAGCTTTTATTTATTTTTAATGCTTCTATACTGCTAAAAAAAGTTTACCAGAAGGAGAAACTTCATAGAACCATTTGACTTGGTCATAGTAGGGACAACATTCTTCACCTAGATGGAAGTGGGGTTGTGAGAAGTTTAGATTTTCTAATTGATGTGAAACATGGTGTTTATTCTATTGAATTTTGATATGGTGTTGTGATCATTTGAAGGAAGTATTGTCTAAATTTTAATCCCTTTTATCATGGTGTTTATTGAAAAAGAGTGAGGCTTGAAGAACATTGTTGTCTTACTAGAAATTAGTGGCTATGACGAGGATATAAATAGGGGATCGACAATTACATAGTTTAGCAGATGGACTTCTATAATTGTGGGATGTTGATGGAACTGTATTATCAAGTGATACCCACTATAAAAGAGTATTGGAACACATTATTTAGAATTTATACATTTGCAGATATTGTATTATATTTGGATACCTAGTCACAGTGATTGTAACAATTCCACTTCAAATGAAATCAAAGTATGTAGTGTCTCTCTATGGAAGTAAGAAGAATTTTTAAACCACGTAAAAAAAATTCATGTCCTTGATTTTATTTTCCTTTCATTATTTTCTATGAATTTTTGTGTGGGTAGGAGTAAACATGATTGAGAAACTGAAACTCAGTGCTGTGATTATATATATATGTATTTTCTTCCTAGTTTTGATACATTTATGTTGTGGAGATTCCATATGGTGAATTTTTCTTACCATTGTGTTATTTCAGTGGACATACTTTTGGTGCATGAAGTTTTTTGTTGGATTCTCAATTATAAAAATGAAATAGAGAGGGAAAATAGTGGGGGGGTAAGTGGTGGAGCTACTAGAAGGGGGTCAATAAGGGAGGGGAGAACTAATTACCAAGAGATAATATGGGGTCAAGTATGAGGCAGTCCATGAGGAGATGATGGGGGGATAAAGAATGGAATAGCAACCAGGGTCAATGAGGGAATGTCAGCTAAGGGTTAGGGAGGGGGCATCTACTAGAGCCACAACATTGGGTAGGGTCATACCAACAGACCGCCATCATTTATGATGTCATCGGGTGGGTTGATGTTAAAGATATGGCAATGATAAAGGCGATTTCCATTAGTGGTTTCCTATTTTCCCACATAAATGATTCTCTATCGGGGTGGTATCATCTAAAAATACATGAATATATTGATTAGTTCATGTGGTATCCATGAAACATAGAAGTGAATATAGGATTCATGTGCCCAAGAGTAAGAATGAAGAGCATCGAGAGGTGGTTGTTAGGACTATCAGGTGTAGGATGGCTAGAAGTGGTTGGGGATGGCTGTAGAAGAGGAGTATGCTACTAAGGTTTCCATGTGTGGATATGAGTTGTATTGTAAGGGTAGTAGAAAGGGAAAGTATAATTATATATCATAGGGGTAGTTTTGTCATTTTAATTATTAGTTGTTGGTGGGTTTGTTTGGAGTGGTCAAAGTATTAAAAAATTGGAAGTAGTCGGGAGAGAGACATAGTTCATTCTGGATAATTTTTCTTGGTATAATCAAGCGATTCGACCTTGGGAGGTTCGACCTAGCTCCACCGAAAGAGGTCTTCCGGGGGAGTTTTTTTCTACCTTGTCTCCTCTTTACATATCCTTCTCCTTCTACTATTTCTGTCATAATTAATCTTCTGTAAAATGGAAATATACATCTTGTATTTCCTTTCCTATTATACTATTCTATTGTGTTACCATTTTTGTGTAGATTCCTAATAATTCTTTTCTTTCATTGAGAGGTCTCATCAAGAATCAAACTAAAGGTGAAGGATCACTGGGGAGAGCGAGATGGGAATCCAATCATAGTCGGAATTTATGGATGTTCAGAGGTTTCCAATCATTGAGAAGATGATGGGAGGTTTAAAAATTTATTTTGTGTAAATCAATCAATGTTGCACATAATGAGCGAGACAAAGCCAAAATTTCAGAAAAAAAGAATACATTCTCACTGGATATTCTCTCTCCTCTACCTAGTTTATTCTACATAATTAATTGGGGAATGAGAATGAATATGGAGATGTTAATTGTTATTGAGTGTTCACTGAAAGGTTGGGGAAGAAAAGTACATTTTTTAGAATATTAGCACCAGATAGATATTTATTGTTGTGATACTACTATATATGTTGTACTAGTTTTTGATCTTTGGAAATAAAGAAGGTGAATTCTACTGGTTGAGAGGAGTTGGGGATTCTGACAAGAAGTTGTGACACAAACTACTGTGAGTATGGAAAATTGTTTGCTAAATGTTTCTAGGAAAAAAAAGAGAGAAAGTTATTTTTTACTAAAAGAAACTAACTCTGTTGTAGACTCTAGAATACATGATGAGTAGTGTGTGGAGAATGAAGGTTCCATAATTCACAAGGGAAGATCCTAATGGTTAGATTTACAAAAATGGATTATTAATTCATGTACAGACAGATGCAGGAAGACATGAAACATCCTAAGATGCAGTTATGTATGGAGAACTCTGCTTTGTATTGGTTCTTAATGTGGAATTGGGAAAATATGATATCAAATTGGGAGAAGATGAAGTCAACACTTATAGAAGAGTATGGTAATAGTTGGGAGAAACATTTTCTATATTTATATTAAAACAAATCCTAGACGGATCTTCCAAGAGCATGATTTTCTACATTTTCAAGGAAATATCTATGTGTGCCCATGTGGAGTGATAAAAACAACTAATAGGAACTTTGGTTTTCCACTAGTAAGAAACATCGAGAGAATACTCATATAAATCACACACACTCTTCAAGCACCATTTAGGGGACACTTGGGTACATTGGGCACTCGAGACAGAAACTGAAGATCAGAGAGAAAAATATGAAAATTTATTCCATACTGCATTACATTATGGATCCCATGTACTAATAATACATTTTATGATATTAATGCATTCAAAATTCTCTTAATATTGAAAAAATAGATGAAGAAACTATGAAAAGAAGATACAATTACATATTCTTTCAGAACTTTGATAAACTAGATATTGGCATACCGGTAAAAGGCCACTGAGCTACAACTCATCATATTAGACATTACAGATCTAGCAAAAGAACACAACCACCCACTAGTTTTTCACTCTCACATCCATCACCTTATGTAAAATTCTCATCCTTTCTATAAGTCATCATGTACCATATGAAATCAAATCATGTCCATTCTTTCTCTTATTCTTCCCGACACCTCATCATCATCATCCCTAGTATTGATCAAGTGTATGCCTAGAAGCCACTATTTCCTATGTAAATACATTATACCTCATTTCCTTGTATCCCATGCATGTACACCTTTGGGAAGTCATAGCCACCACGACCAAATATAATCATGTGCTATAACTCAAGCCAATAAAACTCATAGAAAAATCTGTAGTAAAATTATGATCCATCAAAACTTGACTAAAAACACACCCTATACTATAAGCTATTATAATCTAGGGTATGCGTAAAAATAATATACAACCAACAAGAGAGCGGGGGAGAGGGATAAGTCATCTATCTATTCCCCCATTAACCTAAATTTTGAGGAACCCCCCCCCCCAACATTTGTGTGTTTCATTACCTACCGACATAGGTGATGATGAGTATGAAATTAGAAAAATATAGAATATATCACACACAACCACACTAAGTGAATCTACCTATCCTGAGACCCATATAAAATTATCATCACACAAGTCACCCAACCACCACTACTAAGGACTATATCTCAACATGAATACAATAATAAAAGTTACATATTAATTAGTTAATCAACCATTAATTAATATTAATATATTTTCAAATACAAGATTAATCCTCAACTAATATGACTAAAGTGTCATTAACACCATAATTTATCATGATTATTCTCAAGTACGTCATCATCATTTGAGATTACCATAACCCACCTCCATTAATTTATTAATTCAATTATCATTTCTCAAATTATCAAGGAACTCTTTTATGGGGTCTGTTAGAGTCTAATAACAATTATTAGAACATGAAGAAGTGATTTAAAACCCTATTTATAGGATTTCCAATTAATGATATATAAAATAACCCTATGAAATTGAAATGAAGAAATACTATAAATATTCCACACCTTATACTGAAGTTCCATTACATTAAATCTTGATCTCATTCATCTGATGAGTTTGAGAGAGACCACAAAGTGGAAAATATTTCCCACCTCCGTAGTGTATCATGGGTTGTGCCTTAATCACTTGATGTTCTATTGAGATCCATTAACCTCCATGATGAGTTATAATATTACAATACAAAGTAGAAAGGTTAAATAGAGCATCAAGTCAGGGAGTATTGGTCGAGCATGTGGAATCACACCCACTTACTATCATCACATGTCAGTAGCTAAAATAAGCAATTAAGGATGCTCTTTAATTACTGTATCATTTATTATTGCATTGAAGCACATGAATATATACCATGGATATTTCATGAATATATAAATTCATCATATGAATTTACTCCCTTACCTTTTCATATTATGAAATAGTTTGTGTAAATTATAAACTAGGTGAAGACTATTTCAAGCGTCCAACACTAAAGGAATAATATACACAATACATTCAAATCATAATTTTCATGAAATACAATATAAAACCCATAATTATATCATATATAAATATATAATTTGGATATATCTACTTCATTCTACCACTTTTAAAAAAACCTAAAAGACTTTGTGCAATTCCAACTTATATTGTATCATATAAAATAACCTGTGACACCATATTTAAAACTCATTTTTGATATAATCTAAATTTATTTTGGAATGTTATCATTAAATTTAGCCTGTATCACACCATATGAAATACCTTGAGAATAATCATCTAAAACACTTATTTAATAACTCTAAAACACTTTTGTAGTATCTTCATAAGTCTAACTCAATCCTCATTCATTCAACCACAATGTAACCCCATGGGACTTTATAGAATTGTCAAAAAATATGATTGTCTGGATTCATATATTTAAGAAAAGATAGGCCTTTGGGAAATTTTAATCACTAATCAAGCTAGAAAGTTATATAGAGTGATCTCTATAAAACACATGTATCTCTATACTTGTTTCCAAAAGTTTAAATCATATGAAAACAAGAATTGCGTTATTTTACCTTTTCCCAAGACATCAAGTGACAATACTAGAAAATTACCCTATACACACAGTTTGGAACCATGGGTGTAGGCCATAAAACCATGTGTATAGGTTATACCCATGGTTTAGAGAATGGTGGGACCTTAAGCCGTTAGTATAGCTCTGAGATATACCCATGGTTGGAAAATTCTATGGCCACGATTATGAATCTTGGAAACAGGGTTATGGGAAATAGTTCACCCTTTCAACAACCCTATATCCATTGTTCTGAAATCATGGTTACAAGATTTAAAATAATACATGCCTCCAGATTCGAAACATGGACCAACACTAGAGATTCCATGTGCCTAACCAATGCACCACATACGATTATTAGTAAAATATATCTATTTACTTCTATATATTTTTTAAAAAATTGGGGATATAGGTTGAAAAATGTGGCAATAGGTACTACCATGGGAACTTTTTCCCACACTTATACGGGGAAAGTATACCCACAGTTTACAAATAACATGGATATAGGAATGACCTATACCCATGATTCTTGGAGAACTGTGAGTATAGGTTTTAAACCAAAACCTATACCCAGGGTTTTGGGAAAACTGTGTGTATATGTATTGAACCAAACCCTATACCCATGTCTTTTGAAAAACCATGTGTATAGGTCTGAACCAAACCCTATAACCATGGTTTTTCCAAAACTGTCAGTATAGCCTTGTTTTCCATTAGTGTGACCAAGGGACACAGAACATGTCAATCCCATAGAGCCAAGTCATCTATTCTTGATTCTCATAGTATAGACTGACCCAATCGATGAATAAATCACATTTCATTCATCCTTATAGATAATAACATCACATTTCCATTATCTATATAGATATACAATATCTTGGTGTATCTGCACATTCCCAAAATATTTCTCAATCAATGTCCAAAATTTTATACTCATCATACGAGAGGAAAAAACCCATCTTGATTAATCTCTAACTGACGACATGATCAAAATCATACCCAACCAACCATGTATTAGTTAAGTCAATATATAGAATTTTGTTGGTAGGGTGTCAAGGTGTGATGACTCTTATACTAGGTATCTGACAAACCTCAAGCATTGGTGACTTAAATACGATTTGTGTACCCCTAGTATACTAAATACATCAATATGACATTCCATGAATCCTACTAAAAATAACCTTAAAATTTCATCATAAACTATAATAATTCATGAAGAACATTAGTTAGGGATAAAATAAAAATCATATATTGAGAGGTTAATTATCATTTCACTTTACAAAATTAATATCTATATATACATTTTTTTACAAAACATGAAATAATGATACGATGGAGGTTTCCTTTCAATTTGATACATCTTAATATTCTTAAACTCTTTAATAATATTTAACAAAAGCAATATAAGACCCTATTTATCATATCACATATGATAAACTATAAGATCAGTCTTATGTTTTTTACAATGTCTAGATTATCTAAACACATTACATCATATGTAATCATTGTCACATCTTTATGTTACCATCTGATAAAACAATCCCAAAAATGATTTTGTTAGAAACATCTATAAAGTAATTCATTTTGAATAATGGTGATATTTAGGAGAAATTTTTCTAACTGTTCAATGTGTTGAACATATTAAAACATTTTAACTTCACAACATCAAATGTTACGATGTCAAAAAAAAAATTACTTAGAACCCTTTATATGTTCATCTTCATCATCATCAGAAGCCTATTCCATCAAGAATTTCATTAAAATAATGTAAATACTTACATTATTGTATTCTGATCATCCTAATCTATTTTAGGATAAAGTGAAAATCAATTTAATATGGTAACTAAATGTAACTATTTTCATTTCTCTTTACCACCATACCCAAAACTCTTTTAGGATATCAAATGTAATTTTCTTTTCATTTTTATTGGTAAAATCCTTCAAGAAATAGTTTCTTTCATTTTTTATGATAATTGAATGTAACTCCTTAAATTTTTTCTTTATCATCACATATCCTAAACAATTTTAGTATATTGAGTGAAAAAACACTTTAATCATAGACTGGTATAATAGTGATATCCACTTTCAAAATGGTAACCAAATGTAACACTTTATTTTTTTACCATCACATATACTAAACATTTTATAATACAAAGTGAAAAACACTTTAACTTAAGATTGAGGTTATCCTTTATTTGGTAATTTTGAACTTATCTAATTGGAAACATCCTACCTTTAGCCTCTTAGACACTATAATATTTTTTAGAATATCCTTTTAAGACACACCATCCATTTTGTGTTATGAAATTACATTTAGTTCCTTTTAGTAGGAATATTTTTAAAAGGAACTATTATTTCCACATCATATATTATATTCTATGTGTTTGACACATTTTTTTCGAGAAAAAAAAAATTATTAAAATATACCATTGATGGGGGTTGTTACTAAACATCTTCTCATATCATATATGATAAATAAGATGAAGATGCATATATTTTACTAAGATTCATTTGATCTTTTAAATTTTCATTGGAATTCATATGTATTAACTATTTTCTTCATGAATATAAACTATGTGCTCAAAAAATTATTCCTTTGATTTTGAACTCCTATATATTTACAACACATGTAAAATATAAATTATGTATCATATACCTTTTAAAATTTATAACATCCATATCCTACATGGACATTCCACAGAGTTTCACAAACTCGGTCATGAACCCCTCCCCAAAAAGATTCCATAATGAGGGGAGAGAGATGGTGACCACTTGAGTCCTTCCTTTAGTAGGCCTCGGGTTGGTAACTAGCACTGAGGGTTTATTAAATATGCATGTGGGAGGCATTAACCTCTTAGAGAAACATGAAGAATAGAGAGATAAGTCAGATACAAAAACCAACACCTACTCAGAAATATATATTAAAAATAAATCCCAAATAGAACACGCAATGTCATACAGTACTAAATGACTAAAATGAAAACTACAAGTACCAAAAAGGTAAAGTCGATAGCAACCACGATGCCCAAATAGATCATTCTAAACCCCAATCAAGTAATATCTACCCTGATCACCAACCTATTCCAACTAAACTGAAAAATAGTTCACATATATGTTGGGGGAATAATAGTATACTCAGTAAGATCCACTCCCAAGACTCTCATGCAAAAGATAATAGAAGAATACTAAATCACAATGGACAGCTATAAAACAAACTCATAACCAAAACATGTATACTATGTTCTCAGTCTCACCATGGATAACTCTCACCAAGTAACACTTACAAGACAAAATATAATATAATAATAAAACAAAAGGGTTCCCCACTACCACTTCCCAATTAGTTTTCCACTTTTCCCCAATGTTGTTGGTCTTGAGCATTTCTCTCTAAAAGTAATCCAATCTAAAAACACCTAGGAAAGGTTCCACCACATGTACCTCATACATCACATAACCACACCATCCCATATCAAAAAAAATAGTAACTAGGTAGTTTCCAGAAGCCACCACAACCAGTATGACGTGTATAAACCATTGAGTAGTATACCTTAAGCCATTATAGCCCATACATTGAGTAAGTACCTCAAACCATCACAACATATACATGTCATACATATAATAATACTTTGGATACTATATTAGGTAATACATGTGTGTGAAATAACCATAATACATCAAAATACTCTACACACTTATATATGAAAACTAATTTTCGTGCATACCAGTACAAGTAACTACAAAGAGAAGAGAGTGGGGAAATATGCGGTAGTCGGTCATTGATCCACCACATGGAAGTTGGAGAAAACACCCTTTTAGTGTCCATTGGGTTTTAGTTAACCTAAATGACATGGGTGGGGTAGCATATGAAATCACATTATATACATGATCTAATATAGATTTAAACTAAACTATGGGAATAACCTAGTCTAAAAATCAACTAAATATAATGTTGCTCAGACTCCCAACTGCCACTTCCACAACCAGATATCATATAAGAAAAAATGCATATTAAATGCCTACATTAATTACTTCTTCTCATTAAGAGATCCACTTTACATTAATTAATTCATTATCCATTAATTAACCATTAAAATGATTCCAAATCACTTGAAATTTCATTACATCAATCACCAGATTAAATCCCATGCCCTCTAGAAACTATCTAAACTATTTGATGGTTTATCAATATTAACATCTTATAAGAAATTTCATTCCAAAATAAACCAATCCCATGGGTCAAAATTTTATTCAATAATTATTTTCAACATTCCATATCAAGGTACTCTAGGAAAATCCTCATCAGGTACCACCAAGAGAAAACATGAAACAAAGAACCTCCAGCTTCCTCAAGTAGTTGGTAAGGAAATGAAAATAAAAGAAGAAACTCAACAATCAAGCATTAAACAGATTCACATGACAATACCAGCTCTCAATATCTCATTAATGGGTCATCCTAGATTTAACCTATTCTATCACCACATGTGCCATCCTTGAAACCCACATTCATAAACCATTGTATCTCCCCATCATAGGCATCAAATGCTACCACATCATCTAGGCCTTCTTACCCACATTCCCCAACAACCATCCCAAACTCAAACATACTAGGCTTACATCACATCTGAGCCTCCTCGCCCCATATCACACATAAACCCTCTATGTTCATCCATAATAGGCTTATAACCCAAGTCTCATATATATATCACATCATAAATAAACAAGGAACAAACATGAGATAAATAGGGAAACTGGGTCCTCAAAACAAGTCATCCAACCTTCTCATTAAAACAATCTCTCACAACTCTAAAACAAGGCACTCAGCCTTCTCAAGAAAATGGGAAACTCATACTATATCAGTTATCTTTATCAAACAACATTTTCTTATTCCATATTGAATTAACCCATTCATAATCACTGGTTCTAACTATAATAAATCTAAGGCATCTAACTATGATAATCTATTGAATGAAAAACATTCTCTTAACATTTATCATGGTTCCAAAAAATATAGATAAGTACTACTCTCAATTAACAAGCATTTTCAATTTTTATAATCAAATTACATTAACCAACAGATTTCAAACATGCCTCTTCTTTAATTTCTTAATCCAATTAATTATCAGTTAATTTCGGATCTATGTTCTTTAAAAATTTCTACATGAACTATATGACAAAAATCAAGGCATAAATATCACACAATTTAGTAAAACATGAGGCAAACCGCTATCACGGTATAAAGAAACAACATCCCCAACATGATATCACTATCCATTTTCTTTAATCCAATTTAATAATTATTAGGTCAATTTCATCCTAATCTAAAGGGATAAATCATGATCTAATTATGAATGAACATAAAATAGATAGAGAAGCAATGAATCCTCTACCCCAAAATATTTTGATGTTATTCACATGATAAAAGACCATGTTGTGGATCTTCAATCTCCTCTCATGCTATAACTAAATCCATATGAGGATTCCATGTCACAACCTCACTAATAAAAACCAAGAGAAACTCCATTAGAAATTTTATATATGGTCAACCATTGTATGGTAAGGAAAAACTGGAGGAAATGAGATCAAACTGCGAGAAACCTCTAGATAATGAAGGAAGAACACGTATTGGATCACTATAGATCACCACAATTCCATGGAAGAAGGCTAAGGATTGATTCTAGTAGAATTAATCCACAAAAGACCCAAATTGGATACACTATTCTCTAGGATTTGGGAGAAACTGTAGGGTTTGTAAAAAATAGAGTGACTAAAATGTAGAAAGACATAAAACATCATGGATTTACATGGTATATCATCTATTTAAATTTCTTGTATATGCCAGGGATCAGTTTTCACTAAAAAAATCATCACCTTTTTATTATTTAAACCTAAATATTTACATGTCGTGTAACATCCCATGAACATGAACTATAAAAAAGTGAACTACACATACATGGAATGTAAGCTTTACAAAAGATGTATTCACCCTATATCCAACATTTCATATCCAAGCTCCTCTAGACCACTTCTAAGGATCCTTTGAGATCTTCCGGCCTTGAAAACCCAAAAATGTTAGACCACATAGATTTGGGCCCTTACAAACTCCTTCATGTATTCCAGATAATCACATCATATGGAATTACTATTCCTTCTTCCTAAAAAACCTAGGTTCCAAATTCCATGATTGGATTCTCGAAGAATAATTTTTGAACCTTTCAAATAAAGTTTATTCTTCACGTTAGAACTTTTACCTATTTGTATTGTCCATACAGTACCATAATCCAAACATTATATACTCAGTTCAACTGTTCTCAACACTTTGAGAATATCTAGTAAACTTTTCATGAATTCAATTATATTTTCATAACATTTACATATATTTGAATATAATAAATTCCCTAATGAGAGCAATCCATTTTTCATCTAATGCATTTGTAACCTTGAATGAATCACCTTATGATTCTATATGAATCTTTATTCACATGTGGAACAATTTCAACACTTGGTTGACACGTATAATTTTACTTAATAACTTTTCTTAAATAACTAATATTTCTTAAGAAACATTCTTAATTTACCAATCAAAGGAGTAACTTACATTAAGCTTCTTCTTATTTTGGATCGATCAAAAAGTTTAACTTAATGACAAAGGTGATATTATCTACACCAAAAGCTTTTATCAAATAAGTATAATATATTATTAACCATTTCATAAATACTTTTATTAAATGGTATCCCATTAAATTATGACCCCTTTAAAATCTGTCATACCCATTAGTAGTCCAAGATCTATATTTCATTATGTAAATAACCCCACTTCGGTGTGAATCTCACTGAAACATTATCTAGGCAAGGCATCATCCCAATCATATCATATACAACTCTTGGATAGTTGATCAGAAAACTATTTCTCTAAATCATCATTTAAATTAACCAAAATATATTCCTATGGTATCCTAACCCTTGGGGATTTCCTACTAATGTAACCCAAAGAAAATCTCCAAATTGATCTAATTACAATATAATCTAGGGAACCCCCTTTAGAGTGAAACTACCCAAAAATGATCCAGCATCACTCATTACATTCTTACCATTCACAAGTTAATCCAGGGGAAACCTAATTAGGTGTGAAAATACCTGGTTAGATGGTCGAGGTCTTGAAAAGTGCCACTTTGGAAGGAATCTCACACTGAGTATTTGATGGGGATTTTAATCTCACCAAATTATCTCATGTTATTACCTTTTATATATTCATACTTCTAGTTATTTAGTTTGGAATCTCATTCCATCCACCAAATCAACATATTAAAACTATATTGATGTGAAATCATTTACATAACTCATAATTTCGTGTTAATCACCCAAAAAAAGAATTCAAACATATATATATCTAGATGCATCATATTCATAAGGTATATTAACAATTCATGTAAATTCATATAATTATATGAAATTGACCAGCCCAACATGAGTAATCCAAAAGAGATAGATAGCCAACCGCATTCACTTTCCTAGATAAGGAATAGGCCTCCATGTTAGTAGGTAGTCTCACCCTAAGTCCCTCTACCCATGGATACATTACTCAATATAGAATCCAATTCATCAAAACTCTAACACCTAATATGTACAAACTATATTCAACAACTAAATTCAAATAAATAACTTCAATTATAATCTAAGGTCAAGGGTGATGAAAAAATAAATTCATTATAGTTTCATTCCTAGAATGTAATGCAAGTCTCTATCCTAGAAGTGGTTTCACATTTTAAACTAAATAAAACAAAATATTTACATTTGTTAAAAAAATTACTAAACATTAATATAGAAGGGAATAACATTTAAATATATGAACAATTCCAATATTTAAAAATGAGGTTGTCGTTTATGAACAATTCATAAATAAAATTTAACTATTAACATTTTTTAATTTTATCTTTATATCATAGACATCCCATTAACATGAATATAAACCCCTTATATTCATTCGAACATGAATAATTTCATATTTATCAATATATGAAATTTCTATTTCAAATATATGACATTTTATGAATTATAAACAATATAATATTCAATTTTTATTATGTAAACATTGTACACAATCTAATATCAAATATTTAATCATTATTTAAACCTAGATCATATCAATCATCAAAACAATTTTTTGCGGCTTAAGTAATATCCATATAAGGACCCCATTTATTTTGGAAAATAAAAAATGATCAATTATAAACAAGTCATAATTTAAATATAAATATTTTATATTTTTTCATTTTCTCATAATTTATAACTCTTTATAAATCATTTCTTATGAAACACCCACCCATGCTCTCGTTTCATGAAAACATGTTAATTTGGAAATTAAAGATTCCCTTTAATTTATGCCTCATTAATTCATGCATTGAAACACGTGAATAAATACAATGAATGGTTCATGAATATAAAAAATGTATCTTATACAATTACTCACTATTTCATCTTATATAATGGTTTGTATAAATGATATCCTAGGTGGAGAAGTATTTGGATGTCCATTACACAAGGAATAACATACCCAATCCATGAAAATATTAATTTTCATGCAAGCCTATATACAACCCATAAATATGTCATATATAAATATAGATTGGGGTTATATCTCCTTGAATCTTAGACTGATTGAAAATTAAATTTTCATTATTTCAAACAGTTTTAAGGGACAAGTGAAAAACCAAATATTCAACCACAAAAAGAGATGTCAGAACCATTAAAGGGAAATTTATGTCTACCAGAGTTAATCTCCCTAAACAATCTTCAGGTTATAGAGGTTACCCGAGTGTTTGGTTCATCCGTTATTAGATCTTCAAACACATAGTCCAGCTTATCTCAGTACTAGAAATACTCCTTAAGGCTGATATTCCCATTGTTGAATCCCACAATAAGAATCATATCCTTCTTGTCTATCCAGGTGTATTTCTTCTCATTGAGAGTCACCCACAGTGACCTCCCCATCATTTTGGTAGCTTCCTCCTTAGAGGAATTGAGTAACAAAACTTGTTCAACTACTTCTTCCATACTCAAGAGAAATTCAAATGAATGTTCACCGACACCACCTAAATTCTGCTGACAAATGTCCTCGAAATCCATATACATGGAATTTAAGTTCTTGTCTGATCGTTTCTCCATTGGAAGTGGTAAAGCGGAGTAATCCATACCTTTGTGGGTCTTCCTCCTGCTAACCCTCGGGCTCAAAGGCTCACCTAAAGAAAAATTGGTTCCATCTTCACCGATATCCTTCTCAAAGACCCCATAATTGTCCTGGAATAGATATGGATGATCTGTATTCAATCCTTCCACTTTAAGAACTTTAAAAATATTTCTCAGCTGAACTAGAGACATGTTCACTGGGATAAAACCCCCTATAATCCCAAAATTGGTTTGGGGAGTCATGCCCTAAAAGGACCCTAAAATCCTTCCTTATAAAAATCACAACTATCCAACTTTAAGACCTCGGAAAACGAAGGAGGATTTCATAACATCCCCTCTGTAGTAGACTTCTCATCACTGCATTCCACCCAGGTCACATCAACATTACTCACATCTAGTTGAGCCTCTCTCAGAGTAGCATTATTATGAATTTGGCCACTATCAGCTCTATTTTTGGCCCTAAAACCTGAAGGTCCAGCCAGATCATTCCTAAATCAGTTATAAATATCAAAACCTTTTAGCTTAGAATATGATACCCCTGTCTGTACCTCACCCACTACAGCATTCGAGTTACTCAAAATCACATCCATTCCATACTTACGGGTGCCTTTATACTCTTGATAGACCAAAAAATCTATACCGTGAGCCGCTTCTTCCTTCTATATATCAAGTGGAGCCGGAATAGTCAGTTTTCCATTAGCTAAATCACTCTTGAGGTGAGAAAAAGTGCCCACAACCTCTAGATTACATGTAAGGCTTTCCAATTCCTCAATATGTGTGTCTGAATCCACTGCATTACCTCCCACTTGATCCATTGACAACACTTTAACCACCTTTAAAACAACACCCCCAATAACTCCATACAAAATAATAGGAATCCAGATTCCCTAGATGAGTGCAAATCTTGGAAAAGTCCACCCATGATTTGAGAACACCAGCTGTTTTCATCTGAATTATTCACTAACAAAAACCCACATTCACTTTACTAGAGGCTTAGAGACATCAACCTCCACACATATCTGTAGATTAATCAGATGGCTGATATATTAATTTTTTATTTTTGAACATAAAAAATGATCAACCATGTTTCCTACCATCTAAAGGATTGCAGAGTTTTGGAAAGGAAACAGAAGTTCAGGGAAAGAAACATAGATTGCGACTAAAGAGGAATCCTGTTTCATATGGAAACAATAATACCAGCGAAAGAGGAAAAAAAATAAAACCAAGACACTTATGTGGGGAACTGGACCAAGTGAAAATTAGATTTTCATCCAAGGCTAAGTGAATCATCGGGTGGCTTTTGTCTAGAAGACCTATAGCTGTGCGATCTCGTAACCCCCAATATTCGAACACAAAACGGTCAAAATCATCTACCAAAGGTTGATGGTGATTGAATCAAGCCACTAGGGTCAGATCCATGATACATGAACCATCCATGAACTATAGTAGTGATAAAGTAATTTGACGCATGCCATAAAATAGCTCATGATCCTTCATGCATAGCGAAATAGAAAGAAAATTTGAGCAATCATTAGGGGTTGAGAAAGGGAGGAACGAGCGGAGCTTCAAAGATGATGGGTTCCTCCCCCTTTATGACGATGGGAAGGGGGGAAACAAAGGTTTTATCCATCTCCATTAGGGAATTTCCATAAATATTTGAGCTTCCTTAGTGGTTTCTGATCATATATGTATACTTCATAGACTCATCCAAATTCGCAATCTCAAGGATGTAGTTTCCATGCAAATATTAGAAATGTATCTAGCAGTTAAAAACCACAATAAAATATTCTTCCATATGGATATCAAACAAGAATCAAACAAGAATATATTTTGATTAGAAATCCCTCCTATGAGCTCATTTAGACACCCTGGTGTCATTCCAACACTATTGTACACAGTATAATCCATCTCGCCATCATCAAAATTTACCATCATCATTGTAGTACTGGGCTCCCAAGACATTTCTCATCAAACATTCCCAACCATATCTAGGCTCATGGTCAGTCACATCATGTCACAATAATAATTTAATTATCCTATAGATAATACATATATTAAATGTATTTTTCATACACAATCAAAATGAAACTAAGGCCAAATCATTGAGGCAGTCAAGCTTCCCACAAAGAGGAATGAGTTCATTTAGCCTCAAAAACATTTATCCTAAAAACAACCATTTTAATTCCCATCTTGAATTAACCAGTTTATTATGAGTAGGTTTTCCACATCAAATAACCTATAGTAATTATATAATAATAGGTAGAAGTCTGCATAAACATTATTCAGTCACTAATTCCATGTTCAATCTATTTCAATAATGATTAGTAATTAAATTTAAGCATATTCTATTAATCACTTAAAATTTATATATTTACATTGTTAATGAATTTATAAGAATATAAATCATGCTAAAAAGAAAAAAATACAACCAAGAAGGATGTAACACTATATAGTAAACTATAGGAAATGAAAACAAATCATAAAAACACATACAGTCAAAACACCCAACCATTTATTTAATTCCCATATCATGAGTTATCAATTTTCTATGACAATTGATAATTCACTTATTTCAATTCTCTAGTTTTTATAATTATACAATAAATATTACCACAAAATAATATCAAATATAAAATACTGAAACACAAGAAATTATTATTTCTCTTTCAAAGATAATTCCAAGAATAATAATCATATTAAATATGTGAATAAAACTATCTTTTCAATCTCTTAAATTTCTCAATTTCATGGAACATTAAATTTCATGAAATTTATATATTTTTAGGAAAATAATATTTATCTACAGTACATGATATTATTTCTATTTAAAATTTTGAGAATATAATAACATTTAATTATATTTTATTGCATGTGTTTTCATGATTTCCTTCTTTTTGATTTCCCATGTTTATTAAATAATCATTCTTCATGTGATTTATAGATTAATATATTTATCAAAGTTAAATTCTACCATTTAACCCGAGAGACTAAAGCATGATTAAATCACACATTTGATAAAACAAAAGAGAAGAATCATATATCATACCTCATGAGATGCTTTCATGATTTCACTACACCCAAAACAGTGGTAGAAAGAATGATGTGCATAAGCTAAGAAAGGGACATGAATGAATCAAACTATTGAAATGGGTTAATATACTCCAAGGGGGAAGTTTTTATATCATGAAAACTAGATCAAAATCTAACATATGGAATGAGGGAAGGTAATTTTATTTTAGAAAAAAAGATATGAATCTCACAGGTATCTTCAAAACCCAGTTAGACTTTCCTATTTAAGCCATTATTAATTTGGTTCCATTTAATTCCTCATTTAATGGATCATTTAAATCTTCCATTATTGATAAATTAAATGATATAACTCATATTAATTTATTTTGGTTTTAAATTCCATGATTTGAAATTTGATTTCCTATTTATTTCTTTATTTTCGTTAAAAAGGGAATTCTATATCATTTTTGAATTTTCTAGAAAGCATGGATTTCTTTCTACTTAAGGACATAATAGATCATGAGGATCGACCATACAATGAAACTATATAGATTGAAAAAAACTAAGAAATAAACCATGTGAACAAAATGAGTGACCACTTGGATTGACTACAACACATTGATCAACGACACAAAAAAGGGATTGATCACACAAAGTAAAGGTTGGGTTGACCACTTGAAGAAAATGATTGATCACACAACCTTGGATAGACTGTATGAATAAACAAGCGACCACAGGAAGGTAGGATCAACCTAATGACCAAACATACAACCGTACTATCAATCATGTCACCACATGAACAAGTGATTGACAGCATGACAAAAAATATTTGACCATATAAAAAACATATAATTTTAAAAGGAAAAAAGACATTGAGCACCCTCTGAACACCTCTATGCTCTAGAAAAATACAATGGAAGGGTTTTATATGTCTAAAAACTTACATTAAATACCTCTCAAATATTTCTCATTCTTTATAATTTAATATAATTCCAAAAAGAATCAAGAGATGCCTAAAAAACCACTTCGTGAGATACCTCTCAAGGATATCCATAGAACAAGAACACAATAACACGTCAAAGGAACACGATGCATAGTGACACAATATTATCAATCATCCTCCAAATTCACTCTCAGGGGAGATACCACTCAAAAAAGGGAAAAACAATAAAAAATCATCAAATCAAGGAAAGTGAGTGATTTCATAAAATAACATAAGATCATAAACATTATCTTAGTATAAGGGAAACAATAAGTATCTAAAAACGGAGGATCAAACTTCAAAAAACTTGGGATACTGATCATGAAACTATGAATAATGATCCTATGTGATCTATTACAAGCAACCATGTCACCACCGGATACAAACTAAAAGAATAAAACACTTGCACAACACCTTCTCCTGATGGTCTTGAATATAAATGATGGTATTTCTCAAAGGTATCACCATATTTAATGTCTATTTCACCTGAAACAATGATACATGAATCATTATAAAGATATTGGTGAAGCTATAATACATGGAAGAAGTCATGAATCCTTATCATATGTGAGGGTCATGATAATCAATATGTAATAGCTAAAATGTATGCCAACACCCCAAAAAGTCCAGTGAATCAGATAGTAAGCATACTCCAATGACTGGACTTCTACTACCCACGATGAGGAGGTACCTTCAAGAACAAAATATAATCGGTGTCAAAATTTAGAGGCCTTATCCTATGATTAATATATTAATTATGAGGATCTGTTGCAACCTTCATTCTCTTGAGGATCACATATAGTTTCTCTATCACGCTCTGACTCAATTATGATCTGAGGATGGCTTACTCTCATACATCGGGCCAATATAATGGAGACCGGAAAGGTTGGTCACACAACACTTAGAATAGTACTATTCCAATAGTAGAACGATAAAAGTTATTATAAGAAAAATTCACCAAGGAAGTTTTCCACACCCACGAACCTCGGTAATCTAGAATTCACACACACAATATATCCCCTAATATTTCATAGTCATATCTGTCTAACTATCCTTATGAGGATGAAAATTGGTGTTAAGGTATAAATGGGAGTGAAACTATGACAGATACCCCTTTAAACCCTAGATTTAAAATTATCATCGTGATCAGAGATTATCATATTCAGAACCCTAAGAATCCTCACTACATACTCTAGATACTGCCTCGAAAAACCTCCACTATTATTGAAAACATAATCTATAATAATTGAGATGACTTCATCAAGATATCTATAATCATCCATAAATATTCATGATACCATAAACTCTAGCTAAACTAGGGAAGAATCCCCTAAATATGTCCTCTCATTTTCATTGGTGAACATCAGGAAGCTGATGAAAACCACCAGGAACATGATTCCCAACATTCCCTCTATGAAAAACCAAACATCGAGAGACAAACTCTGCAATTTATCACTTCATAAAAGACCACCAAAAGTATAATCTCATAACAAGAGAAATATTTCTTAAACTAACATGTAACACTATGAGAGAACTATTGAACTCACGGAGAACCACCTCATGCATCCCTGAAGGAATAGAGAGATTGCTCTGGAACAACACCCGATGCTAATCACACCATAGGGTAATCACTATAGAAAACTCTATCATTCAAAACATCTACCTCATATTAAACCTATAGAGAATCCTTCACTTTATTCACCAATGATGACCACACTTTCATCTGATAAATACACCTAGTTTCACTAATTTCTCCCATGTCAAGGCACAATGCTTCGAAATCTTCCATCACTCTCTAAGAGTCTATGAACTCATTAACATCACCACCACATGAATGTTTAATCACAGTATCAACTATAATATTCCCTTTACTGGGTGTGAAGGAAATCTCAAAATCAAAATCTTGCAAGAACTATATCCAATGTTTCTGCTGCAAATTCATGTCGCACTGAGGGAAGACATACTTTAGACTCTTATGAATTATAAAGGCCAAAAATTGTTCACCAATGAGATAATTTATCTATAAATTCAAAGAGAACACCACTAAAACAAGATAAATATCATATGTTAAATAATTAAATTAATCAAGAAATAACTTCCAAGACCCATAATATATAACTGAAGGTTTTTGGAATAGTAAAAGTTCATTTTGGTGGGTATTAAATTAAAATAAATTTATATTTATATTTTCTCAAATCCACAATAAAGGATCTTGCACATTAAATTTATAAAAATAAATTATTTATATATGAAGAAATGATTTTTATGTCTTAGGATCCTTTCTCCGATGATATTCTTAATATTATAAAAACCCATTTATGATTACCTTTTTTGTGCAGTAAGTATTCATGTGTAGAATCCCTCTTGTGGTGATCCATGTGTACTCCTTTGATCTCTAGGTAATGCCAAATGATTTTTGAGTTGTAACATGGTGAATCAATTGACTTACATAGTTCATCTTGATCCCTATAAGATTCTTCAATCTCGAAGGAGTTATTCTCATTCTTGAGAGGAAGAGAGGAATAATTCAAGATTGATATTCAAGACCATTGTGCACAAAAATTCTATATGATAAATTTTCAATTTAACCTACATAGTAAGGATAACCATCTATTTATAGAGCTAGGGTTTAGGTTAAAATATTATTTAATTGTGCCCTAAACCTTAAATAATACAATAATAATTATTAAGCCCCATGTCATATAATAATAATGATATTATTATTATTATTATTATTATTAATATTATATGATAGACGGTTGCATATGGATTGACCAACATGGGGATTACACAAGACATCACCTAGTGCGAAGACCTCCCTGATGCTCTCTTCCCCCTTCATGATAATGATTTTAAAATGATCACATACTTTAAACATGTGTAATTTTATTCTTACAATAATATTTCTTCATCACTTTTGAATAAAAAAAATATATCACTGAAAATGATCTCAATCCAATCCAATTCATAGAAATCTATTAAATACCCAATAAATATGTTATTAAATATATTATTCATTAATAAATAAATTAACTATTTTATTCACAATCTAGAAAATAAATATTTATGAAATATTAAAAAAAATTATTTATTAATGAATAAATAATTTTTTTTACCTTGTGAATATTAACTATCAATAAAACTTGAATAAAATTATTCCTCAGTTTGGAAAAAATATTTATTCAAATTATTAAATTATAATAGAATATAATCATGATGAACATAAAAAATTAGTGTTTGACCCTATAGGATTATTTCTTATTGGCATTATGTGGGTACATCTAAAGTCTAAGATTACAGTCTAGAAATAAGTCAAGGAACCCAATATAAATAATTTATTATCGCAATGAGGAAAACCACATTCGAATGATCACTATGTAATATATCACCTATATCAAAATATGTCATCAAGCATGTTGCAAATCCATGTCATCAACCTCTATGCTTGATATTCCTTTCTTTGACTATCTGAAATTAACACGTCATTACACCATTTCCATAGAATTTAATGCAATGATTATATTCCAATCAATGGTCAGATATATCAACATCCATAAAGATTTAAGGGAAACGTACTTCCTCAAATTACCCATTAATAAAATTTCATTTGTGATGCACCTAATGAACCCTACTTCCCATGAACATATGACATTATGGTTTTTTACTATATATAAATGTGCACGAGTTAGGACATGAATAAAGGATAATCTTAAATTTTAAGGACTATTTCACATTCTCACATATAGGAATTTTAGATGACTCTAAAAAAATGAGGAATTCAGACAAACATAATTTTTCTCATAATCTCCCATCATAAAGATTACCAAGTATGAACTTCATGAGAATAATCCTCATTCCCTCCTGAGTACTCTCTCTTGATAGTCACATTCTATATGTCCCATCATAGAACATTATCTGAGCTTAGAAAAAAGTTTAAGAATATCTTTGTGGAATTTTAAGTTTCTCATCATAGCGGGTAACTACAATGACCCTATCAATAAAATAAATATCATAGGAAATTATTACATTAAATTCATTCAGAATAATGAAAAATATATAAAAAGATATGAAAAAGATCCGAAACCAGTTACCCAAATCTGGTGCCTTATTTTATTACATTGGAATATAAAAAAAAGAATAAGCATCCCAATGGACCGAGTAGTTTAGCATCATTGGAAACTAGATACATACATAAGTTAAACATTACAACTTGAAAACAAATACAAAATAGAAAATCCTTTGACAACATACATAACTCCTAGGTTATTTCTGCATGTCATTCATAATATACCTCTTCATGTCCAAGGAAAATGAAACATAAGAAAGGGGTGATCTCAAATACTCAGTAAGGGTAATAAATACAACAAAAGATATCATAAAACTAAACATTAGGCATGGTGAATAACTTAAAAACACATATGTAATGTCCCCAACTCGGAATCCTCTAAACCGGTGCTCCGAGTCGGGTGGTTACATGACCTTAAGCACGCCTCCCCATATGCCAAAGGCTTTCGACTAGCAACGGGGGTCTATGGGGTCAAGTGGGGAGACTATACCCCCTTTTTATCAGAGTAAGCCACAACAGAATAACCAAATATCGGAAACAATAACCAATAAACAAGTAATATGTATAACAACCATTTCCAAAAATAAATATTCCATGTCATACTACAGTGCAAGAGTGAACAAAATCCCAAAAATAAGGACAACGGCCATAATCCCAAAATGGTCCCGACTCCAAGTCTGGATCCTCCACCAAGTGCTACCCATGTCCACTCATCTATCTAGTAAGGACCCTTGCCCTTATCCTGACCTGCAACCATGAATTCTGCTCAGGTACCCAATGAAGGCCCAAGCAGGGTGTGAGTACAACTCAGTAGGCCACCACCAACGGTGTCTACAAAATATCCAGCAAGAGCAGATAGTGCATGCAGAAGAAACATGAATGATAAATTCCAAGTAATTAATTAATGTTCCAATATCCAGTTCAAGCCCATCCATTACCACAATCATTGCTATACATTTACCAACAGTTACCATCACTTACCACTTCATCACATTTCCATGGGTTAATCACAAACATTATGTTACATGGGTCTAAGCCCAAAAATCACATGCAATAGGGTAAACCCATCGTTATCCAATCTCACTAGAACTAACTCCCTCATAGCAAACATAACCTCACCTCGAAGCCTCAGTCTGGGTGGATGCAACCATATCCTCACCTCGAAGCCTCAGTCCCGGTGGATGAAACCGATAGGGAAATAGAGCATCAGTCTTATCCCTACCCCATGTATTTAAGGTGGAGTTCAAAGCATCAGTCTTCACTCGACCCATGGGCGTAGAGCCTCAGTCATACCCCACACTACCAATCCATGTTCACATACTTATATATAAGTAACCATCAACCTTCCAACCATTTCCCATTGGAAAACATTATTCACAACAACCCACATAGGAAACCACATCATGCCGTAACCCATTAACACATTACCATTTCACATCATTTAACCATTCACCCAATTCTGATGTGTTATGCCTATCTCACTAAGCATTCAACACTAGACCCATAATCCATCCCATTATGGTCATTAATCAATTTCACGTTAACCAATTTAACCCATTCATCATTACCATGAATTAACCATTTAACCCATTCCAAATAACCCTCCGGTTATTACCAGGTATAGGTGAATCACCTAACTTCTATTCCATGTTCAACCAATCATGCCAACATATTCATTAAGGTCTCTACCCTTAATCACAACAAGGTCACTTGTTCAATCACATTCCCTAAGCCCAGGAAAAGCCGACACATCCCATGGATGGCCCTAAATTAGGTCAAGTCCATCCCAACACATCCCATGGGGATTATGAGGGTTCCCATTACTCATTTCAAACACCATTATTACCAAACAATCCAAGGTTATCCAAAACATAACCAATGGAAAGAAAGAACACAACTAAACATGCACAAATCCTCAAATAAATCATGGGATATAACTTGTAGACCACCTACCTAGAATCCGCGGTTGAACTCACCCTTAATCGAGTCCTTAGACTTCGATCTGACCAACCATTGGAGCTTCAACCTAAAACTCACCCAAAAGATAGGGTTTTATGGTTTCGGAACAAGAGGAAGAGAAGACACAAACCCTAAACCAAGAAAAGAACCAAGGAGGAGATTAGCCTTACCCGGAGCTTCAATCCGCAACCAATGGCACCAAAAATTCCTTAGGATCGAAGGAGATTGATCTCTTTGAGCCCTTGGGAGGTCTGGTTTGCACCTAGGGTGAAGAGGAGAAGATGGGAAGAAAATCCCATGTTAGGGTTATAAAGCCTGGAGTGGAAAACTTGTAATTTTTCCAACTTTAATAGGCTGCACGGTTTAGCTACACGGTTTATCAAATGGTGCGCAAACCATGCGCAAGCTACTGTCCGAAGGAGGAGGGGTCGAACGGTTTTGCTTGGGCAGGTCACACGGTTTTCCAAATCGTGTGGAAGTCATGCACCCAGCCCTGTCTTGGCCAGACTTCCCTTCTTTCGTGCCCTGAGCCCCCGGAACACCCCCAAGGCCTCTCATTCCTTTGGGAAACATTTTAAAAACCCAAAAACAAGGGATTTAACCAAAACACAACAAAAACATACCTTTACAGAAACTGGGATCTTACAACCTCCCCACCTTATAATGGCTCGTCCTCGAGTTGAGGTCCCAAGCCTCATTGCTCCACCGAAGAGAAGAGTTCTGGCCATTGAGCCCGCACATCCGATTGTCGCTCCCAAGTTTCTTCCTGAACTTTCCCATGATTCCATAGTACTCACACTAATGGCACAACCTTTCCTCGCAAGACCTTTTCACTATGGTCCACCACACGGACTGGATGCTCCTCAAAGGATGCATCTGCCTCAAGCTCCACATCCTCAACATCAACCATGTGAGACGGATCAGGGTGATACTACCGAAGCTGCGACACATGAAACACATCATGCATCCCACCATACCATTGTGGAAGAGCCAATCAGTAAGCCACTGGTTTAATCCGCTTCATAATCTCAAAAGGTCCCACATACCTGGGCGCCAACTTACCCTACTTCTGAATCCGACGGCGACCCAACTTTGGAGACACCCGAAGGAACACTTTATCACCCATCGAAAACTCAAGAGGTCTATGCCTCCAATCTGCATACGACTTATGTCTACTCTGAGCTGTAGTCATCCACTTCTTGATCAACTGAACTCTCTCTGAAGTATCCTGCATGAGACTTGGCCCCAGCAACTCAGATTCCCCGGCCTCCAGCCAACACAACGGAGATCTACATGGCCTCCTGTAGAGTGCCTCAAACGATGCCATCTGAATTGTAGCCTAAAAACTGTTGGTGTAGGCAAACTCAACCAATGATAGGTGCCTCTCTCAAGAACCACCAATGTCAAAGACACAAGCTCTCAACAAGTCTTCCAACACTTGGGTCGTACGTTCCGACTGCCCGTCCGTCTGCAGGTGGAAAGTCTTACTCAAAAACACCCACGTACCAAGCGCCTTCTGCAACCCTTGCCAGAAACGTGATGTGAAATGTGGATCTAGGTCCAAAACAATGGTTCATGGAACACCATGCAACCACACTATCTCCCGAATGTACAGCTCACCCAACTGGTCGACTGTAAAGGTCTCTTAAATCGGTAAGAAATGAGCCACTTTTGTTAATCGATCCACGACCACCCAAATTGTATCATTATTATGTGGAGTCCTTGGAAGACCCATGAAAAAATCCATTGTTACATCATCCCAATTCCATTCTGAAATGGGAAATGGATGCAACAAACCACCTGGCCATTGATGCTCGGCCTTCACCTGCTAACAGGTAAGGCACCATGCCACAAAGCCCGCCACTTCCTTTTTCATTCCAGGCCACCAACACTGCCTTCGGATATCACAGTACATCTTAGTAAAACCAAGATGCACTCCCCACTTTGATTCATCGAACTCACGCATCAACTCTTCCCGCATGCACCTTGTCACAGCCAAGAGATCATGAACAAGAACAACATCGTCCACGCCGACGACCCAACCAGAAGGTAACTCCCCACCTTTAAGATTTTCCATCATGCTCAAACACTCAGGATAAAAAATATGAATCCCCTTAACTCAAATCAAAAGCGTTGAATCCATTGTTAAGGAAGCCAGAGTGGCCTGACCACCCTCCTCCTGCACCTACAGGTGCATCTCTGCAAACAAAGCCATCACCTTACATTCGGTGCTGGGCTCTTGAACCGCCGGATTTTGAACCTTCCTGCTCAGAGCATCAGCAAAACTATTTCCCTTTCCTGGAATGTACACCATATCAAAGTCAAAAGACTAGAGATATTCAACCCATCTTCTCTGCCGAAGATTCAGATCTCACTGTGAGGAGATGTACTTTAAACTCTTATGTTCAGTAAACACAGTAAACTGTTCCCCCAACAGATAGTGCCTCCAGCACTTCAAGGCATACACCACTACAGCCAACTCAAGGTCATGAGTGGGATAGTTCCGCTCCTGGGGCCTCAAATACCTCGACCCATAAGCCACAACCCACTCACATTGCATCAAAACATCCCCAAGTCTGATTCCGAATGCATCGCAAAACATGATGTACTTCTTACCCGGCTCAGGTAAGGTCAAGATAGGTGCGGTCTTCAACCACTTCTTCAACTCTTGGAAAGAATTATCACAAGCCCCAGACCACTCATACCTGATTCCCTTCTTGGTCAAGCCTGAGAGTGGTGCTTCCATGCGAGAGAAATCCTGAATGAACCTTCGGTAATACCCGACCAAACCCAGGAAACTCCGAACATCAGAAACACTCTTGGGCTGCTCCCAAGATACAACTCCCTGAACCTTCTCTGTATCCACTGAAACACCTTCCTCCAAGATTATGTGACCCAGAAAATGCACCTCACATATCCAGAATTGACACTTTGATAGCTTGGCATATAGCTGGTGCTCTCTTAGTGTACCCAAAAAATGTCAAGATGTTGGGCATGATCGTCGTGAGTTTTCGAGTACACTAAGATATTGTCAACAAAGACAACCACAAACCAATCTAGATAGGGATGAAAGATCCAGTTCATCAAAGCCATAAATACCGATGGAGAATTGGTCAAGCCGAAAGGCATTACCACAAACTCAAACAACCCGTACCGACTTTGGAAAGTCGTCTGCGGTATGTCGGAAGACCTCACCCTCAACTGGTGATAACCTGACCTCATATCAATCTTAGAAAACACTAATGTAGCCGTCAACTAATCAAACAGGTCATCAATTCTAGGAAGAGGGTACCGATTTTTCACCGTCATCTGATTCAACTTCCGATAATCAACACACATCCTCAACGACCCATCAGCCTTCTTTGAAAAAAGCACAGGAGATCCCCAAGGAGACGTACTAGGACGGATAAACCCCTTACACTCCAACTCCTCAAGCTGAACCTTCAGTTCCTGGAGTTATGAAGGGTCTATTTGGTATGGAGTAATAGAAACTGGCTCTGCTCCTGGCAACAACTCGATCGTGAACTCAACATCCCTCTCGGGTGGTAACCTTGAGAAATACTCAAGAAACACATCCTGAAATCGATCCAACATGGGAGTAAAATTAGGTTTTTCCCCTCCCTCGCCATCATCAAGCATGAGACATGCCACGTGATCCATGATCCCACTCATCCGTTGACAAAATGGCCCCGCGCGCCCTGCTCGAACATCCCACTCTCCACGATGGACATAAGCGTCACCCTAAAATGACCTGAATGATACTCTACAATGAAAACAGTCTATGTGTGCCCGATACAACACCATCCAATCCATTCCCAAGTTTAGTTCAAACCCTGACATCTCAAGAATGAACAAGTCCCACAAAAAATGATACCCACCAACTTCCAAGGCAAATCCCTTGCACTGCTTGATATCCTCAACCCATACTCCCAACGGGGTGTCAATTGACATCAATCCACCCACTCCCTCTACATGTAAACCCAACACTACCACAAGTTGAGAAGAGATAAATGAGTGTGTGGCACCTGTGTTAAAAAACGCACTAGAAAACGTAGAAGCTACAAGGATCGTACCTCGAACAGTCAATGGTCCAGCCTCGCCGTCACCTGGTGCAAACTGAACTGCCTGAAGCTGATTTTCCCTTCTACCTTGGGCTCCAGCCTAAACGCCCTGTGCTGCACTTCCCTGCTGGCATGAGCGATCTTGCCCTGGAGTTCCACGTCCACCGCCCCTTCTAGTGCGGCCTGTGGAGCTCCAACTGCCTGCCTGATATGGGGTAACTGATCCCCTTCCCGTATCCGGTACTTGTCTTCCACCATCATGCTCATTCGCCTGCCGAGGATTCCTGCAGAACCTCTGCACATGTCCCATCCTGCCGCATGAACGACACTCAACTAGAGGTCGAGGACACTAACCATGCATATTCCCCAACCTACCACACTGATAATAGAACACCTGATCCCCACTCTGAGAGGCGAACCCTCTCTTCTAGCCACTTTGCACACTTCCTCCATGCGGTGAGCCCTCATGGCATCACTTCTGACCCTCGGTAGCTACACTGCCCTTCTTCCCCACTGGAACCACAATCCCACTTCCCAAAGCTCCCTTCAGGTTCCCTTCAGATATGAGTGTCTGATCCATCACCTCTGCAAACCTCTTCAAGAGAAAGATATTTAATTGAGACCTGATCTCATGTCTCAACCCATCCTGGAAACACTTTTCCACTGCTGCCTCATCCCCTGCTAACACTGGGACAAAGAATCTCAAATCAGGGAAGCGACTTGCATAGTCCATCATTGATAGTGATCCCTGAGTCAGGCTCATAAACTCTAAATCTCTCTCTTGCCTCAAAGTATCTGGGTAGAAATTCTCTAGAAACTTTTCCTGAAAAACCTTCCATGACATCCCCTCATCCTTCTTGTCCTGAGCCTGAATGTCCCACCAACGCCTAGCCGGGCCCCACAACATATAATCAGCCAGCTATACCCGCTTTTCAACAGGGGTCTCCAGATGGTCCAGTATCGTCTGGACATACTCCAACCAAAACTACGCTGCCTCTGTCCCACCCTCTCCGGTGAAAGTTGGAGGGTGCTGCAGCTGAAATTCCCTAGTCAGCTCAAACATGCTCAGTGCAACCCGCCCTGGGTCCCGATCCATTATCTGTATGAGGCGAGTCAAGTTCTCTCGGAACTGGTCTTCTATACCTTCATTAATCACCACATTTTCTTTTTCCTCTACTAGAGGAGTGTTCTTAGCAACATCCTACCATTTCCCAATGGGTAACCGATGTCGTGGTGGAATTTCTCTACAATTCCAAACACGAGATTTAGCACACATACCATAAAACTTTCACAAATGAAACAAAATCTCTTTACTAGCTACAACCACCCCAACCATCCCTACCGCGGGCCATGGTCCACATGGGGTAAACAACCATGCACTACCACCAAACTCACACAACAATTTTCAAAACATCTTCACTTTATTTCAAACCCTTACATTTCATTAACATCATTTACCCACTTGTTTTACTTCATTCTTCTCATTATTTCGTGATTTCATGAAATGAATGATGCACCCTACCTTCCTGCCTCACACACCCATCCCATGCGTGTGCCTAACACAATGCATGCCACCTATCTCCCTAGGTGTCTACAATGATGCATGAATTCAAATCCTCGTGATGTTAAGGCCACGAGCCCAAATATCATAAAACAGTCACATCAAACCACATGTGCATCACCCAACGGTGAAATATCATCAACTGTAACAACACACAACCAAGAACAACATTTCCCACCCAGGTTGACATGGGTTTTCTCTCATACATGGGTTAGCTACTCCCAAGCACGAGCTCATTACCAAGGCCCGACACATCTTAACCCTTGGCTACCAATCCCAAATAACAAGACCTCGGAGAAGGAGAAGAAAGACCTCCTTTGATACCACTATGTAACGTCCCCGACCTGGAAGCCACTAAACTATTGCTCCAAGCCGGGTGGTTAAATGACCTTAAGCGCACATCCTCGTACGCCAAAGGTGTCTGACTAGAAGCGGGGGTCTATGGGGTCATTTGGGGAGATTATACCCCCTTTTTATCAGAGTAATCCACAACAGAATAACCAAACAGTGGAAACAATAACCAATAAACAAGGAACATGTATAAAAACCATTTACAAAAATAAATATTCCATGTCATACTATAGTGCAAGAGTGAACAAAAACCCAAAAATAAGGACAACGGTCAAAATCCCAAAATGGTCCCGACTCCATGTCGGGATCCTTCACCAAGTGCTCCCCATGTCCACTCAGCTGTCTAACAAGGACCCTTGCCCTTATCCTGACCTGCAACCATGAAGTCTACTCGGGTACCCAACGGTGGCCCGAGCAGGGTGTGAGTACAACTTAGTAGGCCACCACCAATGGTGTCTACAAAATATCCAGCAAGAGCAGATAGTGCATGCAGAAGAAACAAGAATGATAAATGCCAAGTAATTAATTAAAGTGCCAATATTCAGTTCAATCCCAGCCATTACTACATTCATTACCATCCATTTACCAACAGTTACCATCACTTACCACTTCATCACATTTCCATGCGTTAATCACAAACATTATGTTACATGGGTCTAAGCCCAACAATCACATGCAAGAGGGTAAAACCATCGTTATCCTATCTCACTAGGACTAACTCTCTCATAGCAAACATAACCTCACCTCGAATCCTCAGTCCGGGTGGATGCAACCATATCCTCAACTCGAAGCCTCAGTCTGGGTGGATGCAACCGATAGGGAAACAAAGCATCAGTCCTATCCCTTCCCCGTGCATTTAGGGTGGATTTAAGAGCATCAGTCTTTACTCGACCCGTGGGCATAGAGCCTCAGTCATACACCACACTACCAAGACATGTGCACATGCTTATATATAAGTAACCCTCAACCTTCCAACCATTGCCCATCGACAACCATCATTCACAAAAACACACATGGGAAACCACAACATGCCTTAACCTATTAACACATTACCATTTCACATCATTTAACCATTCACCCAATTCCCATGTGTTATGTGTATCTCACTAAGCATTCAACACTAGACCCATAATCCATCCCATTATGGTCATTAATCAATTTCACGTTAACCCATTTAACCCATTCATAATTCCCATTAATCAACCATTTAACCCATTCCTAATAACCCTCTGGTTATTACCAACTCCAAGTGAATCACCTAACTTCTATTCCAAGTTCAACCAATCATTCCAACATATTCATTAAGGTCTCTACCCTTAATCACAACAAGGTCACTTGTTCAATCACATTCCCTAAGCCCAGGAAAAGTCGGAACATCCCATGGATGGCCCTAAAATAAGTCAAGTCCATCCAAACACATCCCATGGGGATCGTGAGGGTTCCCATTACTCATTTCAAACACCATTATTACCAAAAAAATACAAGGTTATCCAAAACATAACCAAGGGAAAGCATGAACACAACTAAACATGCACAAATCCTCAAATAAATCATGGGATATAACTTGTAGACCACCTACCTCGAATAAAAAATAATCATGGGAATCATACTAGTTGAATAACCACATGAACCATAAATACTATTTGGATAATGAGGTAATTCATAATTCTGGAAATCATAACCATACCATCAAGGCCTCCTGCCATTACCATAAATATCCATTTTGTAAAGGCCTCATGCCAAGACCATAGTTCGTCTAATGATAACTACTGATACACTAAGGGGATATAGAGGGACCCACCCAACACTTTCTAAGTCTAATTAATTCTTCATATGAATGGTGATAAACATAAAAAAACATATACAAACATATGAAATGTAAATAACTTTCCCCGAACATTAATCATAAACACTAACCATTTAGAGTAAATTGCGGAATGGTTTTAATTTTGAAAATATATAGTCAAAATAGTAATAAAAAATTAAATTAAATATGGTATATTATTTCATAAAATATTAATCCCAATAATACATAATAATCAACAAGAGAGTTTAAATAGATGAAGATTCTCTTATAAAATCATCGAGTAATTTTTGTGATAAATACTCTTTTACTTTGAAAAGATGAATTCTTTTGGAAAAATATTTGAATAAATACAAAAGTGAATTAAGATATTATTTTCATAAAAAATTATATATTTTATAAATATAGTGTTTTCTAAAAACATATTATAGAGCGCCCTTAAAAATAGGTAGGAATTTGAGAAATTCCATTGAATCGGGCTAGTATTTCGGGATGAATTTTTTAAAGATCTTTTAAAACATATTAATCCCCATAAATAAAAGAAATATTATCATAGGTAAAAACATATAGAACATTGTAAAATAATATATGAGGATTAAATATGAATAAATAGTAATTTAATTGAGGTATATATAAAATAAGAGTAACCCGAATGAAAATGGAGGTTCAGGTAGAAAACCCTTACCTTAAGTTTATTGGTGTTCCTAACTTAAACTTAATGACCTAAATAATTCAATTTAGGAACATAAATTAATTATTCCATAACCTCATATACATTTAATTTATTTATCATAACCTTATTAGGTTCATTCATGGCCTTTTGATTGTTTAAGAGATCCAATTTCATTGTTTTGGATTGTTTTCTTTCTTGGTTTTCATGATCAGTTTACTAATATTCATGTATGAATAAAAATTTAGAATGAGAATGGTTGTACAGAATAGAATTTTTATTTTATTAGTGATTAAATAAAATATTACATGGTTATAAAATTATTTTGATTATTGTGAGTGATGATGAATCATTATATAAAACATTAATGACAATTGTTTGGGTTAATTGGCGATTCTTCGTCACAACAAACTCTTTTTGATTTATAAATTAATATAATGTGTAAAAAATTATTAAATAACATTAAATAGGTTTTAATACATATATTATATTCATGTTCAACCATTAAAATGGTTTCATGACCATAATTGAAGATGGTAACATAAATTGAAAACTCGACGTCCTTGAATGTGATAAATTAACACATCTCGGATGGTGTTTTCATTTCTAGTATAAATGAAGGTTAAAGGATATTTGATAAATAATTATTCATTTATCATAACAAAATTTCAGTACATTTAAGGTACTTTATTTATCAAAATATTTTGATTAAAGGAAGTGAGGAATGAAAAATAAAAGAAAGGAGCTTGAAATAAAAGAAATGAAAAGCGGAATTTACTTCTTGAAGTAATATTCCTCGAGAGTCTCTTTAGGGGAGAGGTTTTGATCTATATATAAAAAAAGGGCTTTTGGAAGTGGGGGGATATTGGGAGGATATTTGGGTATATTTTAGATAAGGAACAAGGCTTTATAGGAGTGAAGAGAAGAGAGAGTGAGGTGGGGTTATAGTGAAAGAGGGGAGGGTTTTTCCAGTATTATACTTTTTATTTTATTATTTGTCTCAAGACAACCAATAGTGTTGATTCATTTTACCCATAATAGTAATAATTTATTGTGAGTGTGATACAAGTGGTCTTACATCATCCTTACATCACTTATGACCTAATAAATCCAATATTTAGCATTTATCATAAATTATTGTATTTTACTATTCACCCAAAGTTCAAATATTTTAGAAAAATCCCAAAAAATTTACCTAACCATTTTTCAATGTATATAATTCAAAAATGAAATCCATTTTTCTAAAATAATTTTCTGTTTAATTTTAAATCAATTTTTAAATAAAAGTTTAATTTATTCCAAAGAAACAACATTAAAACTATAACTCATTTTATAAAACCTTGAGAAATTAATCAAGGACCCATAAAATTATATTATATCCATAAGAAAATAAAGTATCAATTTATGATTACATTTTATGAAAATATATTTCCATTTTAAATTATTAAATTAATCATAAAATTGTAATTAAAATATTTATGAAATACAAAAATACCAATACTTATACTATGATCGTTTTTCACTTATAAGATGTCTAAATTGTATTTATACACTCATGGGTGAAGTTTCTATTTTATTGCTGATTTATTAATCATTACTATTCATATAAGTAACATTACTATTCATAAGTTTATTTTACTATTCATAAGTGTATGTTACTATTCATAAAAAAATGTTTGTCTTATCATACTCTAAATATCGTACTGAAATCAATCGTGTATATCAGTTTTTCGAAATTAAAACCATGTAGGTGGAAAAATTATGTTTACTATCTAGGTTATAAAAAAGTGGTGTTTTGTTTAGACTCAAGGTTTCATTCATTCAATATTAAATTTATTTTCAAAAACTTGGGGTGTCACATTATCCCCTCTTTACAAAAATTTGGTCCTAAAATTTTACCAGAATGTTACCTCATAAATAGATTTAGGTAGTTCTTTATCATAAGATCCTAAGGCTCCCATGTTTCCTCTTTGATTTTATAATTTTTCCAAAGTACATTTACCAGTTGAGTAGTCCAATTCCTCAACACTTGTTCTTTAGTGTTCATAATCTTGATTGGCTCTTCACAGTAAGATAGGTCTGGTTCGAATTCTATACCTCCATAAGTGAGGAAATGTGTTGGATCTGGCATGTACTTTCTCAACAATGAGACATGAAACACATTTCGTACTTTAGACGGGCTAGGTGGCATAGCCAAATGATAAGACACAACTCCAATTCTCTCTAGAATTTTAGAATGGCTTATGTACCTATGGATCAGTTTCCCTTTCTTCCCAGATATTATAAAAACCTTATGCAGAGATGCTTTTAAGAAAACATGATCACCCACATGAAACTCCAAATCCTTCATCTTATTATCGTCATATATTTTTTGTTTTCTTTGAAAAGATTTGGAATGTACATGAATATTCTTCACCTTCGTTGTTGTTTCTTCTAAAACTATGGGCCCATGAGATTCCTTTCACCAACTTTATCCCAACATGTTGGTGTACGAGACCTATTTCTGTAAAATACTTCATATGGTTCCATTTGAATATTGGAATGGAAATATTATTGTAGGAAAACTCCACTAAAGGTAACTATTGATCCCACATACCTTGAAAGTCAAGTGAACATGATCTCAACATGACCTCTATGGTTTGGATTGTCCTTTTTGATTTTCCATCAGTTTGAGGATGATAAGCAGTAAAAAAATGAATATTAGTATCAAAATATTTTTGAATACTTTTTCCAAAATTTTGATGTAAACTGAGGATCGCGATTAGAAAATATTGAAAGAGGTGCTCCATGAAGTCATAAAACTTCATTTATATAGATTTTTTCATGCCTCTCCAATGGAAATCCTCCCTTATAGCAAGGAAATGTGAAAATTTTGTAAGTCAATCCACAATTACCCATATCACCTCATTCTTCACGGTATTTTTGGGTAATCTAGTGAAAAAATCCATGGTAATGTCATGCCATTTACATGTAAAAATTGTTAGAGGCTTCATGACTCCTCTAAGATGTTGTCTTTCAGGCTTCATGTGTTGACATACCAATGATCTTGATACATAATCATAGATTTCCCACTTCATGTTCTCCCACCAGAAATGTTCCTTCAAATATCATTACATTTTAGTGATACCGGGGTGTATAGAGAAATTTTAGCTATGGGAATCATCCAATAATTCTCTTTTCATCTCGATTATAGACCGAACACATATCCTCTTTCAAAATTTCAGAATTCCATCTTCAAATACAAAGTCATCAAACTTCCCATCTTTCACAATATTAATTTTCTTTAGAAGGATCTCATCATCTGGATAAGATCTTTTAATCATTTATAATAAATATGGTTGGGAAACCAATTGAAAATGTAATTATGTTTCACCTTCTATGATAATTCCTCTATTCATCCTCACTATACACATGTACAATGTATCATTGTCAATCCTAATTTTGTTGAGAACTCTATGATCCTTCATACTCAATGCATCAGCTACCTTGTTTTCCCTTCCTGGGTGGTAGTGTATGGTACAATCATAATCCTTGAGTAGTTCAATCAATTACCTTTTTCTCATGTTGAGTTATTTTTTTGAAAAGATATATTTCAAACTGTTATGATCTGTATATATCTCAAATTTTTATCCATAGAGATAATTTATCCATATATTCAAAGAAAATATTACAGCTGCTCACTCAAAATCATGAGTAGGATAGTTTTGTTTCATAATTTTTTGTTTCCTTAATGAATATGAAATAACTATATTATTCTACATCAGGACACAACCAATTCCTTTCTTTGATGCATAACTATAGATTACAAACCCATCATTCCTCGATGGTAGAGTCCGGATCAGAGCATTCAGTAATCAGCTTTTTAATACCTCAAAACACTCCTCAAATTATTTTTTCTATACAAAATTATCCCCTTTATGTGTAATCATGGTCATTGGGTTGGCTAAATTGGAGAATTTTGGAATTAAACACCAATAATAACCTATTAAACCAATAAAACCATGTACCTCAGTTATATTCATTAGAGTAGGCCATTCTTGGAAAACCATTATATTCACAGGATCAATGGATATTCCATATTTAGAGAAAATGTGGACAAAAAATGAAACTTATTGAGGCCAAAATTCACACATTCTAAACTTCCCATATAATTCATTTTTTTTAAGAGTCTTCAAAATAGTGCGTAATTGATATTCAGGATCTTCATAGATTTTGATGTATACCAAGATATCATTAATAAATCACACCACAAAGTCATCAAGATATTCCACGAAAACTCTATTCATTATATCCAGGAAAATTGAGGGTTCATTAGTTAGTCCAAAAGGCATTATTGTAAACTCCTAATTCCCATACATGGTTTGAAATGTTGTCTTTGGAATTTCTTCCTTCCATAATAGCAACTGATGATATCTAGATCGAAGTACAATCTTCGATAAATTTTGGGATCTATGATGTTGTTCAAATAAATCATCAATGCAATATAGGGGATACTTGTTCTTTTTTTCTATATCATTGATCTCCCTGTAGTCAACGCACAACCTCATAGATCTATCTTTTTTCTTGATGAAAAGAACAATGGTTCACCATGGTGAAATACTAGGGTGAATAAATCCTTTATCACTCAATTCCTCTAGTTTTTTATTTTGTTTTACTAATTCTACAGTGTCTATTCTATAAGAAGTCTATGATATAGGCCCTAAATCAAGAATTAAGTCAATAGAAATCTCAATTTCTATCTCTGGATGATGTCTCGGAAAATCATCTGGAAATACATCAACATATTCTTGCACAATAATTATGTCCTCTATTTGAACATTATTTTCCTCACCCATAGTTATTGAATTCCCTTCCTCTACAATAATTGAATTCAATAGATCTATTGGGGGTGGATCTTGATGAGAATTAAATGGTGATGTTTCTACCCAAAATATAAGGGATTCCATATTTTCCTCAAAAAATGTATCCTCCTTCTTCTTGAAATAAATTTTCACATCATGGTTTGAAAGTCAATCCAAATGAAGGATTATATCAAATTCAATCATGGGTATGATAATAGAATCAGTAGATAAATCACATTTATATGCCATAATAGGGACTTCCTGACACAAATTTGTTGCAATGATACTTACCTTAGGGGTTCTGACTGACAACTCCCTTATTAAATCAAATTAGAAATATCTAATTTTATTGGAAAACTGGGATGATAAAAAATAATTTAATGATCTAGAATCAAATAAAGCATTGGATATGTTTGAATTACCAACCACTAAATTGTTAGGATCTTCAACCAACATAGTTGTGAATGCATAAGCTTGGCCTTTCTCCCTTGTCCTTCTTTGGGGAATGCTTCCCTGATGCTTAGGAAATTCATGTGCATAATGTCTCATCTCCCTACAATTGTAGCATTGAAAATTGGTAGCTTCTTTCTTCCACTTACAATTCCAAGATAGGTATATTTTTTCTCCCCAATTTTAACAGACATTCCTTTCTAGAAAGTATCAGGTTGTTTCTTCCCAAAATTACTATAGGATGGAAGGTGAAATCTTCCCTTCTTCCCCATCTCTTTATTTCCTTTTATAGAGTTTTCAGCATCCATCTTCTTCTCTTTTTTTCCTTTATCATAATACTTATAAAATTAATTTTCCATCTTGATAACAATTGAGACTATATATTCATATAATGATAAACTTTGAAAGACTAGAGATCTTCGGTGGAATGACATTAAAAAATCAAATATTCGATCAATATTTCTTATTGGATTATGTATGTAGTCCACATCATGCCTTGCCATCCTTGAAAAGTTGGATTCATAATTTACAACATTTTCATCCTCCTTCTTCCTTATATTCAAGAATTTTTTTTCCATATCAACTTGTTGTTAATGGGGAAAATATTTTTCTAGGAATATTTCCTTAAAATACCTCCATTCCATATCTTTTATTTCTTCCTCCTCGTTTGTATTTTTTATTAATGACCACCACTAATCCACATATATTGATAGATGATAAACTTCCCTAACAACCTTCTCTCTTTCGTTACATCCCAAAGAGAGAAATATCTTATCTAGGGAACTTACTCATTGCTCAGCTACAAATGGTTTTGTAGTCCCATTGAAAGATAGAGGCGGTTGTTGCATAAAGTGATCCAACATTTCTCCTCCACATTGTGGATCAGGAAGCTCCATACAGGTAAGTTTAATGTTCATAACTTGAGTCAGTTGTCCCAGTATAGTATAAGTTTCTCAACACCAATCTTAGATCCAAATCCAACATCATTATATTGAAATGGAGGGAAATCCCTAGGTGGGATGCACATATTCATGCAGTTTCCATTCCTTCCACTAGGTTACATTTATAAATAATGGCATACACTAGATAAGGTTATGAATCATAATTTCGAATATCAACATAGAGAAATACTTAGAATATATTTAAATTCTATATAACAAATCTCATAATCATAAACATAGTTTCTTTGTAGAAAAGTTTACATTTAAATCCTTCCTAATGAGTGGTAAAAAATATGAATCATCCTAATAATATCCCTTGAGAGTGTCAAACTAGGTGCGCAGTGAGGCATGTTCTCATGTACCAAGATACCCCAGGACAAGCCTGAACCTCATTGTCGAAGTTTTTAATCTTAGGTACATATGTTCCCAAACAACATCCACTTATAGTATCCAGACAGGGATTATTTTTCTAGAAAAATCCATAAAATCTATTCCTTACAAAAAATTTAATGATTTTATTGTATGTTTTATCCTCATAGACTATCATAGGTGTTTTTTTACCAAATCAACATTCTCTAAATCTAGTTTCCAAGTTTTCTACTAAACTTCCTCGGATACCAACTGTAACAAACCCGACCCCGATAAACTGGAGCATATGCCTTATTTTATTACATTGGAATATATAAAAGGAATATGCATCCTGAAGCATAGAGTAGTTTAGCATCCTTGGAAACAAGATACATACATATGTTCAAAAATACAACTTGAAAAGAAATACAATTTAGAAACTCCATTGAAAACATCCATAACTCCTAGGTTATTTGTGCATGTCATTCATAATATACATATTCGTGTCCTAGGAAAATGAAACATAAGACAGGGGTGGGGTCAAATACTCAGTAAAGGTAATAAATACCACAGAATACATCATAAACCTAAACATTAGGCACAACGAATAACTTAAAAACACATGCCTCTTAAAAAATAAACATGAACATAAAATGGTAGGAATAAGATCTGATTAATAAGTCCATAACAAAACATAATCATGGGTATTCTACTAGTAAAATAACCACATGAACCATCAGCACTATTTTCAAAATTATGGAATTCATAATATCGGATATCAGAACCATACTATCAGGGCCTTGTGCTAAGACCATAAATATCCATTTTTTCAAGGCCTCATGCCAAGACCATAGTTCATCTCATGAGACCTACCGATGCACCGAGGGGATATAGAGGGACCCACACGACACTTACTAATTCCAATGAATTTATCATATGAACAGGGATAAACATAAACAAAATATACTAATATATGAAATGTAAATAACTATCCACGAACATTAAGCACAAACACTAACCATTCAGAGTAAATTGTTGAATGGTTTTATGTTATCACATACATTGTAAAAATTATCATAAACCATTAAATTAAATTTGTTAGATGATATCAAAAAATATTAATCCAAATAAAATATAAAAATCAATAGGATTGTTCAAACAGATGATGATTCTCTTATAAAATCATTGAGTAATTCGTGAGTTAAATACTCTTTTACTTTGAAATGAAGAGTTCTTTTGGAAAAATATTTTTATAAAACCAAAAGTGAAGTAAGATATTAATTTAATAATAAAATGATATATTTTATAAATATAATGTTTTCCAAAAATATATTATATAGTGCCTTTGAAAATTGGTAGAAATTTTAGAAATTCCCTTGAATCTGGCCTATATTTCTGGAAGAATTTTTGAAAGATCCTTTTAAAACATGTAACTCCCCATAAATAAAAGAAGGATTGTGGTTATTTAAAATATATAGAACATTATCATATTATATATTATGAGTACATATGAATAAATAATAATTTAATTTAGGTATGTATACAATATGAGTAACCCAAATGAAAATGGAGGTTCAGATTAAAAACTCTTACCTTAAGTATATTGGTGTTCCTCAATTGATAATAATGACATGAATAATCATGTTTAGGTTCATAAATTAATGATTCTAGAACCTTATATACATTTAATTGATTTATCATAACCTTATTAGGTTCATTTATTGCATTTTTATTAGTAAAGATATCCAATTTCATTGGGGGGGTTCTTCCTTGGTTTTCATGATCGGTTTACTTATATTCATATAAAGATAAAAACATAGAATGAGAATGGTTGTCCAAAATAGAATTTTTATGTTATTAGTGAAAAACCATAATATTAAATGCTTATAAAATTTCTTTTGTTATTGGGAGTGAAGATGAATCATTATATAAAACATTAATGACAATTGTTTTGGTTAATTGGCGATTCTTGATCACAACGAACTCTTTTTGATTTATTAAATAATATCATGTTTAAAAAAATATTCCAGAACCTTAAATAAGTTTTAATACATGTATTATAGTCTGGTTCAACCATCAAAATGGTTTCATGACCAGAATTTAAAATGGTAACAAAAATTGAAAACATGTCGCCCTTGAAGGTGATAAATTAACACATATTTGATGGTGTTTTCATTTATAGTATAAAATAATTGTAAAGGAGAGATGATGAATAATTATTCCTTTATCATAACAAAATTCCAGTATATGTAAGGTAATGGAGTCATCACAACATTAGGATGAAAGTAGGTGAGGAAAGAAAAAGAAAATAAATGAAGTTGAAATAAATGAAATGAAAAAGAGGAATTTACCTCTTAAAGTAATCTTCCATGAGAGCCTCTTTAGGGGAGAGGTTTTTGTATTTATATGAGACCAATGGATTCTAGACGTGGGGGAGGATCTTGGGTGGAAATTTTAGTAGAGTTTAGATAAGTAACAAGTATTTATAGGAGTGAAGATAAGTGGGAGTGAGGGGGGGTTATAGTGGAGTATAGGAGGGTTTTCCGATTATCTTAGTCTTTTTTTAGTTCTCTCAAGAAAACCAATAGTGTTGATTCATGTGACCCATAATAGTAATAAGTTCATGTGAGTTCAAACCATGTGGTATTACATAAGCCTTATATCACTTATTACCTAATAAATCATGTATTGAGCAATTATCCTAAATTATGGTATTTTACTATTCATGCAAAATTCAAGTATTTTAGAAAAATCCGAAAAATTTACCCCTACCATTTTTCTATGCATAGAATTTTAAATTGAAATAAATTTTTTTAAAATAATTATATATATATTTTAAATTTAATTTTTATGTAAAATGATAATTTATTCTAAAAAACAACTTTAAAACTATAACTTGTTTTATAACACCTTGAGAAATTAATCAAGTTCTCATAAACTATCATATTACCATAAGAAAATAAAGTAAAAATTTATTATTACATTTTATGAAAAAACATTTCCATTTTAAATTATTAAATTAATCAGAAATTTTTAATTACAATATTGATGACATTCAAAAACTACCAATAATTATACTATGATCATTTTTCACTTATATTATCTCTAAATTTTATTTATACACTCATGGATAAAGATTCTATTTTTTTGATGATTTACTATTCATTACTATTCATAAGAGTAACATTATTATTCATAAGGGTATGTTAATATTCATAAGGGTATGTTACTATTCATCAAAAATTATGTTTTCCTTATTTGACTCTAAATATCTTATTGAACACAACTGTGTAGGTCAGTTTTTCAAAATTCAAATCACAGAGGTGGAAAAATTATTTTTACTGGCTAGGTTATAACAAAGTGGTGTTTTGTAGAGACTCTTTATTTAATGCATTCATTGTTAAAATTATTTTAAAAAACATGGGATGTTACATTATCTCCTCCTTACAAAAATTTCATCATTGAAATTACCAGAATGTTACCTCATAAAAATTTTTGGGTACTTCTTCATCATATGCTCCTCAAGCTCCAATGTTGCCTCTTCTATTTTATGATTTTTTTTAAAAGTAGATTTATTAGTCGAGTAGTATGATTCCCCAACACTTTATCTTTAGTGTCCAAAATCTTGATAGGGTCTTCATAGTAAGATAGGTCAGGTTACAATTCTATACTTTCCAAAATGAGGACATGCATTGGGTCTGAAGTGTAAAATCTCAGCAATGAGACATGGAACACATTTTGTACATTAAAAATACTATATTTCATAACCAAACGATAAGCCACAGCTCCAATTATCTCCAGGATTTCAAAAGTGCCTATGTACTTAGGGCTCAGTTTCCCTTTCTTCCCTAATCTTATAACACCCTTCCTTGGAGATAATTTTAACAAAACATGATCTCCCACTTGAAACTCCAAATCATTCCTTTGATTATCAGCATAGATTTTTTTCTACTTTGATATTCTTTGATATGTCCTTGAATAGTATTTACCTTAATTTTTGTTTCCTCCACAAGCTCTAGGCACACTAGCTTCCTTCCACCAACTTCATCCCAATATATTGGTGTATGACATCTATTTACGTAAAATGCTTTGTATAGTGCCATTTGAATACTGGAATGGAAACTATTATTATATTCCAACTCCAATGAAGGCAAATAATGATACCACATACCTTAAAAGTCGATAGATCATGATATCAACATGCCTTTTAATGTTTGAATTGTAATTTGTGAATACCTGTCAGTTTGGGGGTGATAACCAGTACTCAAACGAAGCTCAGTATCCAAATATTTCTAAATACCTTTCCAAAAAATTTATTTAATTTGAGGATCATGATCAGAAACTATTGAAAACTGTGCTCCATGAAGTCTTACAACTTAATTTATATATATTCGTGCAAGTTTCTCAAGTGGAAAATTCTCCCTTATAGTGAGGAAATGTGCAGATTTTGTAAGATGATCCATAATTACCCATATCTTCTCATACTTAATTGGATTTTTGGGTAATCTGGTGACAAAATCTATGATGATTTCATCCCATTTCTATGTAATAATAGTTATAGGTTTCATGAATCATCTAGGATGTTGTCGTTCAGACTTCACTTGTTGACAGACTAAGCATCTTGATACATAATCAGTAATTTCCCACTTTATGTTGTCCAACCATAAATGTTCCTTCAAATAACAATACATTTTAGTGCTGTCATGGTGTATAGAAAAATTTGAGATATGGGAATCATCCAAAAAATCACTTTTTATATCAATTATAGAGGTAACAAATAGTCTCTTCCCAAATTTCAGAATTCCATCTTCACATATGTAGTAAACCAACATCCAATCTTTCACAACATTAATTTTCTTTTTAAGGTTATCATCATCAAGATGAGGTCTTTTAATCCTTTCTAATAAATATGGTTGGGCAACCAATGAAAAAAAGTAGTGTTGTTTCTCCTTATTTGATAATTCCCATATCCATACCTACTAAATATATGTACAAAGGATCCTTCACAATCCTCATTTTGTTGAGAACTTCATGATCCTTCATGCTCAATGCCTCAGTTGCCTTGTTTTCCTCTTCTGGGTTGTAGTGTATGATAAAATCATAATACATGATTAGTTCAAACCATTTACTTTTCCTCATGTTGAGTTCTTTTTGTGGGAATATATATTTCAAAATCTTATGATCTGTATATATCTCACATTTTTTTCCATAGAGATAATGTTTCCATATCTTCAGAGAAACGATTATAGCTGATAACTTAATATCAGGAGTAGGATAGTTTTGTTCATGAATGTTTAGCTGCCTTGATGCATAGTCAATAACTCTGTCATTATTAATCCATACATAACCAATTCATTTCTTTGATGCAACACTATAGATCACAAACCCATCATTCCCTGATCACTATGAGAAAATTCAATTATTGCGACGGGTTATTGCGACGGGAATAAATCACGTTGCAATAAATCAGACAAAAAGCATATTTGCGATGGGAATATATTCCCATCGCAAATGGTCAGTAAGTTACGACGGGAATACATGACCTGTCACAATAGGTATGGCGTGGTTTGCGCGCCAAAACGTGGGAAGCCTATTTGCGACAGTGGCCTTCGTCCCATTGCAAGTACCCGGAGGTGGTAAATACTATTTGTGACGGGACAATTACCCGTCGAAAAACACTATTCAGAAGGTGTTATTTATGACGGGTCCCATCGCCAATACCGGTGGCGGTAAATAGGCTTTTGAGACGTAGATATCTTCCCATCGCTAATGGTATGTCGGCCTACAAGTATTTGCGACGAGCCCATCGCAAAAACCAATTTAACTGTTGCCCGTATTAAATGTGGGCGAAGGTATTTGAGACGGGGCCCGTCGCCAATACCGGCGGCGGTAAATAAAAATGGCGACGGGGATATCTGCCCGTCGCTAATGGTATGTCGGCAGGAAGCTATTTGCAATGGGCCCGTCGGAAAAACCCTTTTAATCGGCGCTCATAATTAATGCGGGCGAAGGTATTTGCGATGGAACACCATCGCAAATATTCTAACCTATATATACCCCCATCCGTTTTTTTTTAAATCATTCAGATATCTCTTCTTCTTTTTTCCTTTCTCTCTTTAAATTTCTGTTCTAAGTAGAAAAAAATTTTATTTTAAATTTTTCTTACGGGAAGAGTAGAGAAGGAGTTTGGAGGCGCAAACTGCTTCAAAATATCAAAGGTATTTATAGTTTTTTTAATTGTTAAATTATTTTTAATTATTAATTTTATTTTTAATTGTTAATTTTAATTTTTTTTAATTGAATGTTTATGTAGCTATATAGTATAATTATATTAAGTGGTTGTACCAAAAAGTCCTTTTCTGGATACGAACAAGTAGAGGCGGCTCTGGCACAGATGTACCTAGGAGTGAAAACTCTAACAAGGTGTTTCGAGCTTAACTCTGGGTAACCTGGTACACAACAACGGGCCTTGCTGCACTCTTGGTTCGACACTCCCGGAGGATGTTTTGGTAATAATTAGAAATAAATATATTTAATTAGAAATAATTAGAAATAGTTATATTTAATTAGGAATAATTATATAATTATTAAATAATTAAGAAATAATTAGATTTAACTAAAATAATCATCAAATAATTAGGAAATAATTAGATTTAATTGATTAGAAATAATTTGGAAACAATTAGAAATAAAATAATTATGAAACAATTAGAAATAAAATAATTAAGAAACAATTAGAAATAAAATAATTAGGAAACAATTATAAATAAAATAATTAGGAAACAATTAAAAATAAAATAATTAGGAAACAATTAAAAATAAAATAATTAGGAAACAATTAAAAATAAATAATTAGGAAACAATTAAAATAATTAGGAAATAATTAAAATAATTAGGAAACAATTAAAATAATTAGGAAGCAATTAAAATAATTAGGAAACAATTGAAATAATTAGGAAACAATTAAAATAAATAGGAAACAATTAAAATAATTAGGAAACAATTAAAATAATTAAGAAACAATTAAAATAATTAGGAAACAATTAAAATAATTAGGAAACAATTAAAATAATTAGGAAATAGTTAAAATAATTAGGAAACAATTAAAATAATTAGGAAACAAATAAAAATAATTAGGAAACAAATAAAAATAAAAAATAATTAGGAAACCAATAAAAATAATTAGGTAACAAATAAAAATAATTAGGAAAAAAATAAAAATAATTAGGAAACAGATAAAAATAATTAAGAAACAAATAAAAATAATTAGAAAACAAATAAAAATAATTAAGAAAGAAATAAAAATTATTAGGAAACAAATAAAAATAATTAGGAAACAAATAAAAATAATTAGGAAACAAATAAAAATAATTAGGAAACAAATAAAAATAATTAGAAAAAAATAATAATTAGGAAACAAATAAAAATAATTAAGAAACAAATAAAAATAATTAGGAAACAAATAAAAATAATGAGGAAACAAATAAAAATAATTAGGAAACAATTAACAAGCGTGATTGACCGCTCATCTACCTCAATTTTCTTTTCATTTGTGGGTTGAGGCTTGACAGGAAACTTCTACCTCCACATGTAATATTTGCTTTTACTGTCAAAATTTCCAACCTTCTTGCCAACATAGAGGTGACGAGGTTAATAATTTTGATAGTAAAAGGAAATACTACATGTGGAGGTAGAAGTTTCATGTCAACCTCAAGGCACAAATGAAAAGAAAATTGAGGTAGATGAGCGGTCGATCACATTTGTTACTAATTAGTAACATAATTAGTAATATAACTAGTAACATAAATAGTAACATAATATAAAATATTATATTACTCTAATATTAATAATTAAATACTACTAATAATATAATTATTTTATTATTATATGTTTAATATTTATAAAAAAATATTAATATTATTAAAATTATAAAATATTTGTAAAATATTACAATTATCAATATTTTCAACAAGTTTTGCTTTATTCTTAACATGTTCAATTCTTAAAGAGTCGCCAATTTTCAGGTCATGCCCAATAAAAAGTTTGCATCAACCGTGTCCAATGTAAACTCTATAATTGTTCTTTCTTGGTTGATCACCTTGCAAGTAGTATTGCAATAGGACAACCCAAGTCATGTCTTTCTCTTCTATAAGAATCCTATCACATGAATTTTTACATAGACCATTATTTCTTGAAAAATTAAGGGAAAGATACTGAAGTTCTATTAATTTTTCAAGGAAGAATGATCTATGTAAAGGGTCATGTGAAATGATTCTTAAAGACGAGAACAACATTACTTGTTTCTTCCTATTTCAACACTACTTGCGAGGTGATCAACCATGTAAGGAAAATTATAGAGTTTAAATTGGACATGGTTGACGCAAACTCTTTGTTGGGCATGACCTGAAAATTGATGACTCTTTAAGATTTGAACATGTTAAGAATAGAGCAAAATCTGTTGGAAATATTGAGATTTTTTATAATTAGTAATAATTAGTAATAATTAATCAAAAATCAAATAAATTCAAGTACATGGTTATAAATTGGCACAATTTCCAGCGGATTGGAAGATACCTTTTGTTCAACGTCTCATATCTTTGCTACTTTCTCCCACTGAAATCAGTATGAAAAATGTGCTCTAACGTATGTCAGATAAAGTTTTTCATACTGATTTCAGTCAGGAGAAAGTTAAAAAGAGATTAGTTGTTGGACAAATAAGCCCCTTTTCCTGACGACTCATCTCCTTGCATGGAGATGAGTCGTCAGGAAAAAGAGATGCCGCCAATCCACTGGAAACAAAGAAGAATAATTGGTAATATAATCTCTACAATGATGATTACAAAATTTTATTTCATTATTCAAGCAGATTTCTTTTTTCCAAGTATTTCTAAGTATTTCTAAATTAATAATAATTAGTAGGGATGATTACAAACTAATTGTGTCGCCTATAATTATTGGTAATTAATAAGAAAAACTGTAATTATGTATCTTCTCTTTTTAGGATATTGTTTTTCTTATATCAAATTATTTAACAACAGTAATGGTTTTAAATTTTTTAGAAACATTTATATGAATATGGAATAAGGAAATTGACATCAATCATTATTAGATGATCATGCTTGGATAAATCAGTATATAAATCCAAATGGTTCTAGTTTAAATCCTGTATATGTTGATGGTGTTGAATCTTTCTTATCATTTTCATCATCAAACCCGGAATTTTTTTCAGAAGGGACAATTAAGTATCCTTGTAAAAAATGTGCTCTGAGAACATTTGAGACATTTGACATCGTTGGGAAACATCTCTTGCGTTATGGTTTTCAATCAGATTATATTTTTCGGTATTAACATGGTGAACGCAGTTCTAGAAAAGATACTAATAATTTGATTCTGGATCCATCACGGTTTCAAAATTTAGTACATGATGTTGTAGGGTCATCCGTTCAACAAAATGAAATCGAGGAAGATGTTGATTTACCTCTCGAGTTGGCACCATATGAATTTTCTAAGTTGTTCAGGTCTGTTGAGGATGCATTATATCCTGGTTGCAAGATAAGAAAATTAGAAGCAGTTGCAAAATTTATGGCTATTAAATCAGATAATGGAATGTCAAATAACTGTTTTGATCGGATTTTTTCTTTGGTTAAAGCACTGTTACCTGAATGAAATGTGATGCTAAATAATTATTATGAGAGCAAGAGACTGGTTCGTAATCTGGGCCTTAGTTATCAGAAGATCCATGCATGTTCAAACATTTGCATCTTATATTCTGGTGAAAATTAGTCGTTGGATAGTTGTCCAACATGTGTACAATCGAGGTGTAAATAAGCTCAATCAAGGAAGTCTGGATTGATTCCTGTAAAACAGTTGAGATATTTCCCGCTTACATCCAGGTTACAGTGTTTATTTATGTCTTAGAACACAACGACAATGATGTTATGGCACAAAAACAATATTTCAAATGGTAAAAGATTGATTCATCCATAAGATGGTGACTCATGGAAAAATTTTGATCAATTGCATCCGTCTTTTGCTTTAGAATCCTAGAACATTCGATTGGGTATTTCTAATGATGGTTTTTGACCATTTGGATCTTTTGGTAGTCAGTATTCCTGGTTAGAATCATAACAAATATATATCTATAAATAATAGTTACTTTTAACTGTTTGCTAATAACAATCATTTCATGATTCATATGGACTCAGAAACTTATCGTTAGTTGTTGGAGGCTAATATACCTATGGATGACGAGGTTCTTGAGTCATCTGACCCTCAGGCTATTGGCACTATAGGGAGCACTCGGAGGGGGCATCATCTTTCCAGACTGATGATTCCAGATCCTATCTCGGAGCGACGTCCACCTCTTGGATTCGATGCGCACACGCGGTGGTATGGTAAGCTTTGTATTTTAGTTATCTTTAATTATAATTTATTTATATTCTAATTGTTTGATTATTTGTTATTTTTCCACAGTTTTACACATATAGTTATTGGATAGGGGAGCGCTATCTTGCACAATTATTTTTCTCATCCCTGGATCACATGGGATCATATTCCCGCTGATGTGCAGGCCGCCATGTTTGATCATTGGCTAGTACGTAATTAAATAATATTTATTTTGAAATTTAATTCATTAATAACTTTATATTAGGGTTTATGGTATCCAATCGACGATAGCATGTGTTCCACTATCCACGTGGCATGGGTGGTGTCTATGTGTGACCGTTTCCGTCAGTTTTTGCATAATCTGAGAAAGGTGGCTGTGAAGAAATCCGGAGTGACAAAATTTGATGAGTCCTGTAGAGCCCACCAACCGGAGTACATTTCATCTCATGTTTGGGATGGATTATGTAGACACTGGTTGGGTGGTGGGTTTCAGAGGAGATCTGCATTAGGTCGACATAATCGGGGGAGACAAGAGGTGACGCATCGAGCCGGTAGTCATATATTCAGTGCGCATAGAGAGTATCTGGTAGGTACTTCTTTTTTAATATTTTATACAACTTTAAATATAAACAGTTTATTTTATATTCATATAGGAAGCCGAGCAGCCCGGTATTATGACGTACGGCATTTATCGGAGGATGTACATTGATCCGACTACTGGAGAGATTAGAGGTGACCGCCAGCGTCAGATTGTGGTCAGTATTATTTTCTTTTCAGTTTGAAAATTAAATTCATATAATCTTTTCATTATTTTAATTTCTAATTGAAACTTAAGGAGTCATATGAGGCCGCAACCTCTCAGACATAGGCTGAGAGTCAAGATGAGCCGGGTGATCAGACTAGTGCCCACCATTTTGATGAGACGTCATGGTTGCAGGAAACCCAGTATGGATTCGAAAAGGGCCGAGTAGTTGGTATCAGCTCTCATTTGACTCCTACATCTTATTATGGTACTGATGTTATGTCGATGTCTGGCTCGAGAGGAGCTCGTGGAGGGACATCATCTTCTGCCTCACAGTATCAGGAGTATCTGCGTGCTCAGAGTCAGCTTATAGAGGATTTGCGTTAGGGGTTGGAGTAGATACGTCAGCTGCATGATGAGGAGATGCGTCAATGGCAGGAGCTGATGCGTCAGCCGCAGGATGAGGAGAGACGTCGATATAAGGATCAACATCAGGAGGAGATGGATTATATGCGTCATCTGACTCATAGTTTAGGGATGGAGTTTCCTCCACCACCTCCTCCAAGTCCTCCATATTATCCACCCCCAGTGATTTTTTTAGATGTAATAAACATTTGAGTTCGTAGTTTATTTTCATATTAACTATTTACAATTCCTCTTTGATATTGGTACGAATATTGCATGATTTAATTTGTTTTTATTTTTTTTAATATTGTATTACTTATTAGTATTATTTTTAATGTCTGCTTATTTTAGTAATATTACTTTTAATATTTTATATTTATTGTTAATATTGAGAAGTTTATAATTTTATAATTTTATTAATATTAATAATATTAATATTATTTTTTCATAAATATGTATGTTTATTTTAATAATAATATTATTATATTAATTTTTTATATTATTAATATTAGTACTATTATTATTATTTTTTGATATTAATATTTCATAATATATAATATTATATTACTTATATTCATATTATTATTATTTTTTGATATTAATATTTCGTAATTATATTATATATATTTTTTATTATTAATATTATAATAATATAATTTCTTTATATTATTAATATTAATGTTATTATTATATACATAATTTAATAATAATAATATGATATTAAATTTTTATATTATTAATATTAGTATTATTATATTATATTATATTATTTATATTCATATTATTATTATTTTATATTAATATTTCATTATTATATTTTTTATATTTTTTATTTATATTATAATAATAGAATTTTTTTTATATTATCAATATTATTTTTATTTTTATTTTTATATAATATTATACGATTTGTATTAATTATTATTTTTTTTTTAGTATTTGCGACGGGAATATTTGCGACGGGATTTCCCGTCAGAAAAGTTTTTTCCTGTAACATTTGCAATGGGAACAATACATGTCGTAAAAACATTTCTGCGACGGTCCATCGCAAATACCTTCGTCGAAAATATTTTTTACATTTCCCATTTGCGACAGCTCAGAAACCCGTCGCAACTAATATATCTATGACGGCCCGTCGCAACTTCCTTTATTATATATAAACGAAAACCCATTTGTGACAAGGGAAAAATACTGTCGCAAATGCTCTTTTGCGACGAGACCACCGCAAAAACACCTATTTGCGACGTCGTTTCAGTAACGGGCGATTTGCGATGGAGCCCCGTCACAAAAGACCTTTTGCGACGGGATCCCATCGCAAATTGCCCATTGCAAATATTCTGTTTTTCTGTAGTGGATGGTAGAGTCAGAATAGGAGGGTTCACTAATTTCCTCATTAATTCCTCAAAACATTCCTCACATTCTTTTATCCAAATGAACTTAACACCTTCATGTGTAATCTTGGACATTGGGTTGGCTAAAAGGGAGAATTTTTGAATTAAACACCACAATAACCTGCTAATCCAATAAAACGGTGTTGCTCGGTTATGTTTGTTGGAGTATTCCATTATTACAAATCCTTTATCTTTGAAGGATCAACAGATATTCCATCCATATAGACAATTTATCCAAGAAAGGAAACTGATTGAATCCAAAATTCCCACTTTCTAAACATCCCAGATAATTCATTTCTTCTAAGAGTCTTCAAAATAGTGTGTATTTTATTTTCATAATCTTCATATATTTTTGAGTATACCAAAATATCATCAATAAATACCACCAAAAATTCACCAAGATATTACTTGAAAACTATATTCATTAGATCCATGAAAACCGAGGGTTCATTAGTCAGTCTAAAAGGCATTACTGTCAACTTGTAATGCCCATACATGGTTTGAAACACTGTCTTTGGAATGTCTTCCTTCCTTACTAGCAACTAATGATATCTAGATCGAAGTTCAATCCTCAAAAAATATTGAGCTCCATGAATTTGATCAATTAAATCATCAATGCAAGGTAGGTGATAATTTTTATTTATTGTTATAACATTGATCTCCCCATATTCAATGAACAACCTCATAGATCCATCTTTATTCTTGATGAAAAGAACAGGGGCTCCCCATGGGGAAACACTAGGGAGAATAAATCCTTTATAACTCAATTCCTCTAGTTGTTTCTTTACTTCAACTAATTCCATAGTGGCCATTCTATAAAGATTCTTTGATATAGGAATTTAATCATGAATTAAGTCAATGGAAAACTACATTTCCCTCTATTTAGGATGTCCAAGTAAATCCTCTGGAAATACATCAACATATTCTTGTAAAATAGGTATGTCCTCTATTTGAGCATTCTTTTTCTCACCCATATTTATTACATTCCCTTCCTTCCCAATAATTGAATTCAATAGAGCTACTGGGGTATATTTAGATGAGATATAGATGGTGATGTTTCTACCCCCAATGATAAGGTATTCCACATCATCCACAAAATTGTAACCTCCTTCTTCTTGCAATAAAATTTCACATCATGGTTTAGAAGCCAATCCATACTGAGGATTATATCAAATTCAATCATGGGTATGATAATAAAATCATCAGATAAAGCACATTTATATGACATAATGAAAAAATCCTGAGACAAAATTATTGCAATGATACCTCCCTCAAAAGTTTTGACAGATAACTCCCTTATTAAATCAAATTGGAAATATCTATTTTTCTTAGAAAACTGGGAATATATGAAAGAATGCGATGCTCTAGAATCAAATGGAGCATTGGATAAGTTCAAAGAAATTATTAATGTACCTGGAACCACATCATTAGGAACTTAAATCTCCGTACTTTTGGCCTTTCTCCCTTGGCCTTCTTTGGGGAATGTTTCCCTAACACTTAGGACATTCATGTGCATAATACCTCATCTCCCTGCAATTGTAGCGTTGAATGTTGGTAGCTTATTTCTTTGCCTTACAATCCCGAGATAGGTTGAATTTTTCTCTACACTTATAACATACTTTCATTTCCTTTAGGCAAGTGTCGGGGTGTTTTTCCACAATTATGGCAAGATAGAAGTTCAACTCTTACCTGATTCCTAATTTCCTTATTTCCTTTTCCATAGTTTTTGGCCTCCCTATTATTCTCTTGTTTTCCATTAAATTCATATGTCTTAGAAAATTCCTTTTCTATCTTGATATCACTTGAGACTATATCTTCATATGATGAGAAACTTTGGGATATATGATCCATTTTGAGGAATGGCTTCAAACCATTAAAGAATTGATCTATCTTACTCCTTGGATTACATATATAGTCTACAGTAAGCCTTTCCAGCCCTATAAAGTTGGATTCATACTTTTCAACATTTTCATCCATCTTCTGACTCAGATTTTGGATTTTCCATTCCATATCTGATCTTTGTTCATCGGGAAAATATTTTTCTTGAAATATTTCATTAAAATTCCTCCATTACATATATTCTATTTCTTCCTCCTCATTTTTGTTCGATATTAATGACCACCACTGATCCACATCTCCTAATAGAATATAAAAGGCCATGACAACCTTCTCTCTTTTGTTATTTCCCAAAGCGAGAAATATCTTCTCAAGGAATCTTATCCTCTTCTCAACTACAAATGGGTTTGTAGTCCTATTAAATGATAGAGGTTGTTGACACATAAAGAGATCCAACATATCTCCTCTCTGTTTTGGATAAGGATGCTTCATACAGGTAAGATTATTGTTCATAACCTGAGTCAGTTGTCCCAATATAGTTATACATTGATCATCCCCAGTCGTAGCTCCAGAGCCAACATCATTATCACTATTGGAAATTTAGGCTATATCCACAGTTTCAAACTGTGTCTATAAGCCCTAAAAATGTGACTATAGTTTATATCCACAGTTCAATGGACCGTGGATTGTATTGGCATGGCTATATGGAAAGACTTATAGCCACGGTTTTAACCGGGGATATAGATATATAGCCACAATTTAATCCCATTGCTATAGGGATTTAGACATTTTTTTAAGACGTCACATAACATTAATCCACACAGGGCCTATAGCCATAGTTCAAAAATGTGGCAATATGTATTTATCCATAGTTTAAAACCATGGATATAGGACTTCACATTTCATAAAAAACACACCAACATCCCCCCTTGAACACCCCCACGTACCCACATGCCTCCCCTAGATATCCACCTTTCACCCCGAGACGGACCACATGCCCCTGGACATCCCTCGTTCCTCCCACCCCTTCACCCCTAGACATCCCCCTTGCACCCTCCTAGACAGCCCCCTTACACACCCCTGGACAACCCCCATGTACCCCCCTTGAACACCCCTTGTACCACCCCATGCCCTTCTGGACAGCCCCCTTTCACCCCTGGACATCCCCTGACACCCCCTTGAGTCCCCCCCTTCCTCACCCCCTTTCCCCCCTAGATGACCCCCTTGCAACCCCTAGACAACTCCCTCCACCTCCATGCCCCCATTGTACATTCCCCTTGCACCCACCCACCCCCCCCCCCCCCGTACAACCCCCCTCAACCCCTGGACTTCCCTTGCACCCCCCTGTAAAACTCCCTTTCACCCCTAGATATCCCTTACACACCATGGAAAACCCCCTAACACCCCTTGGATAGCCCTTGCACCCCCCCTAGAAAGCCCCTTTCACCGCCACGCCCCACCAGGATAGCCCCCTTGCACCCCGCTGGACAGCCCCCTTGCACCCCCTTGCACCCCCTGGATAGAAACTCCCCACACCCCTATAGTATCCCCCCTCCCTACAGCCCCCCCCCCCAGATAGACACCCCCCTCCTTCCTGGAAAACCCCCTTTCTTGGTCATACCCCTCTCCTGGACAGACCCCCTTCCCCTCACTGGACAGACCCCCCAACACCCCGCCCACCCCACCCACCCCCTGCACACCCCCCTGTGAGTCAAAAAACTCTTTGGAGATGCTCATGGTGTCTCAAATGAGAGAATAATGGGTATTGATTAAAATGGAAAACATACATGCAATAATGTCAAAAAAGTTATATAAGCAGAAACTACCAGTGTCAGTTTTTGCAGACAACACACCTCTATTTGAGGGGTTTTATTAAAAAACCATGACTTGTTTATCAAACGAAACTATTATTTTAACTAACTATTATTCAAGAATTACAATTTTATATAAAAAATAAAAATCCAGAAGGTATTTAAATTCAATTTAAAAAATTCTTAAATTAAAGAGGCTAGGAAAGGGACTCTACCTCAAATGAGTCAAGCCGCGCACAAGAGGATCCTTATATATATACTCACATTCATAAATATAGGCAATGTTTTGTTGTTGGTTCTCTCCATATAATTCATCCCTATCTTTCATACCAATATAAGTAATCAAAATCAACAAATGATCAAAAAGGAAAATCCATCAGGAAGCCAAAAATATGGAAATTAATTTGACGTTGCTGTTTGAATTGATTAAGCATTCTGCAACCAGGGAGGGCAATTTTTCCTGTGACACCTCTATCATATCAGAGTTCAAATTCAATTTTTTTATAAGTAGTAGAACATTTTCAATCACAAATTGTAAGAAAGTAATTAAAATGTAGAAATGGTAACATTTTCACTATATGAAAGACCAGGCCAACCTCGACACTGCCTGGACACCCCCCACTGAACACCCCCTCCCCCAAGACAGCCCCCTAGAAACCTCTCTCCCCTAGAAACCCCAAGACACCCCCCTGGACACCCCCTGGACACCCCTGGACCCCCCTGGACCCCCTGCCCCTCTGGACACCCCCTGGACCCCCATGGACACCCCTTGGACCCCCATGGACACCCCCATGGACCACCCCTCCCCCTTCTCCCCCTTGTACACCCCCCACTGGACACCCCCTTAAAACCCCCCACTAGACTCCCCCTCGGACACCCCCAGACACCTGAACAACATTATTTTCTTGCGAACATGAATTAGTTTGAGATAATTCCATAATACATCTGGCCTCACAAATTTGAAACCTGAAAGACACAATATTTTTTAGAGTTTGAGGAGAACCTACGAGACACCAACTATTTCAAATAAATAGTGGGATATACATCTACAGACACAACCTATTATGCGAAAGCATACACACTAGAAATCCAGTTCTTATGAATACATTGTGACAACTACCTGCATACAATTTTTGATATCTAACAAAGAATATTTTTTTCTTATGAAAAAGAATTTTGTGAGCCACACATGGGCCGCTCAATGATAGTGAATAGATCACATAACCTTGCTTAGATCATGCACTTTTCATAATAAAAAAAATAAAAGACAAAGACAAAGGTTTAATTCTACGCAAAAATTTCATGCAAGTATAATTCACATACATAAAACAAGTTATTAAATAACACATAAAGTAAAATAGTATATAAACAATTATGTTAATGTTTTGGATTCCATGCATCCCATACATGAAGTGTACCAAATTAAATTGATTTGATGATTCATGAAGAAGATATTCGATATTGTGAAAGTCCTATATTGAATAAAATATTGAATAACATTATGTACACCTCTTGAATGTATTTTTTTGAGTTTATAACTTTATATAGAAGGAATAATAGCCCGAGAATTTTTTCATTAATGAAATTGGTCATTACATGTTATCAAAATTAATTGATCAAGGAATATAGACATCTTCAATTATTTTCTACGATAATTTAAGTGTACACAATCGAATATGAACCTACAAGCTCATGGAGAATGATTAAATATTATCCTACGGTTGATTAATCCTTAATTAGGTGTGTAGTAGTAACAAGTTGGAGAGGTTGAATTTGAATGAAAAGAAATTATTAAAAAAGAAACAACTAATTCACACCCCCTTCCCCCCTGAACCCCCCCCCCCCCCTCTGGACAGACCCCTTGCACCCCCCTGCACCCCCTGGACACCCACCTTGCACCCCCCCTGGATAGTGCCCTTGCACCCCCTGGACAACCCTTACACCACCATGGAAATCCATTGCACCCCCTTGAACAACCCCTGCACCCCCATGCCCCTTGGATTGCCCCTTGAACCCCCAGGACAACCCCCTTGCCCCCCCCCCCCCCCTTGAACACCCCCTAGATATCCCCCTTTCCCCCACCCCTACAGTACACCCCCCCCCCCTCCTACAGTACCCCCACCTCCCTGGAGCCCCCTCCCCCCTAGGCAGCCTCCCCCCGGACAGACACCCCCTTCTGGGACAGACCCCCTAGATAGACCCCCCCTTCTTGTACAGACCCCCCAACATACCACAACCACACTTTGCACACCCCTCCTGCCCAATGCACACCCCCTATAAGTCAAAAAAAATCCTTGGAGATGATCATGGTGTCTCAAATGAGAGAATAAGGGGTAAGGATAAGAATGGAAAACATAAATTCAATAATGTCAAACAATCTATATAAACATAAACTACCAATGTGAGTTTTTGCAGATAGCGCACCTCCGTTGGAGGGGTCTTATTACAAAACCATGACTTGTTTATCAAACGAAACCATTATTTTAACTAACACTTGATCATAACTTTCAATTTGATATAAGAAAGTATAATTACGTTGGAATGTAAAGGAAATTCAAAAAATTCTTGAATTAAAGAGGCTAGGAGAGAGAATTTACCTCAAAGGAGTCAAGCCACACACAAGAGGATCCTTATATATATAATCACATGCGTAAACATGGGCTATGTTTTGTAGTTGGTTCTCTGCATAGTATGCATCCCTATACTGCATACCAATAAAAGTAATCAAAATTAACAAATGATCGAAAATGAAAAGACATCAGGAAGCCAAAAACAGAAAAATTACTTCAACATTACTATTTGAATTGATTAAGTTTTCTACAACCAGAGAGGGAAACATTTCTTGTGCCACCTCCACCATGTCGGAGTTCAAATTCATGTTGTTTCTCAGTATTATAACATTTCCTATCACAAATAACAAGAAAGTAATTAAAATTTATAAATAGTAACATTTTTACCATACACAAGACTTGGCCAGCTCTGACCCCCCTGGACACCCCCTCCCCCCTAGACACCCCCCAGGACACCCCTTGGACACCCCCTAAACACCCTCAGACAATCTATATCCCCTTGAACCCCCCCCCCCCCAAACACCACTTTTACACCCCATGGACACCCCCTGAGCCCTTGAAATCCCCCGCCCCCATGAACACCCAACCCCTACCCCCCAGTAAAGCCCCCCCCCCCCAACATTTACAATGGCTAACCTGAATATCCTTGGTGAAAATTTTTGGAGGAATAAGCCCTAGAAATTGATTGGTTCAAAATTAATTTTTTTACATTTCACGTAACAAATAGAAAAAGAAAAATATAGTTTAGATTTTAATTTAATTGAGTATTTAGAACCCAAAAAAACAATTTATCTCTGGATTTCCATTAAACACCAATAAAATGATATCCATGCAAATAAATGGATTCATAGAAATCTTGGAATAGAAAATCAATGGAACTGGGTTTTTTTATGATACACTACAGATTCTATAATATCATTGAATTACGATGAAGTTATGGTATTTGAAATCATTATCACCATCACATGTCCATTAAGGATTATAAGGTGACACATAATACAATATCCACCCAATTAGTAACACACCCACTTAGGATTTGTAAGTCATCAGGGCACCCAATGGGATCTCCTAGTTCATTACATAGGAGAGGCACCTTACTATGGGTCCTTAAGACATAACAGGTATCTTGGAAAAAACTTATCTCAAATTAGGATTCCATACTTCTCAGCATAGTCATATATATAACACAACCTATAGTATTATCTCAGTTTCTAGATATATTCATTTCTCATCCTCATTCACTTTTGTTATACGATTAGGTTATATCCATTTTCAATTCACATTCATCTTATTTTATTAAAAAATATTCTTATTTTTCAAATAAATAAATAAGATGAAGGTATTTATATAATGTATCATTTTTTATAAAAAAAATATAAAGGTACAATTTTTAAAAGTGCATACCTGGGGATCAACAATCCAGCCATGATATAGACCAATGTCCAAAAGATTGAATATTGCACACTCAAGAGTAAACAAAAAATCATCAATTTTGAAAGCATGGTGAATGCCAAGTCAATTTGATTAAAAATACAACAAATGGGTACAAATTTCTTGCAAAAAAGGTATAAAATAACCCTTACCTTCTAAATATTATATTCACGTCAATCTCGGTTGCAAGTCCTGGAAGAAAATCAATTACATTGTCTATGTTTTCTTGTTGTTTCTCTACATAGCATGCATCCCTATCCTGTATACCAATACAAGTCATCACATAATGTATCAAACTATGTCATACTATACATAAGGTTTGGCGAAAACATGGTCTAAACCACCAAACTATTTTTTACCTTTTAGTTCACATATTCGAAAATTTATTATAAAATTTCTGTATAAAATTCAAGGATCTACCAAAAATATTAGTCCAAAAAATGGGATTAGATACCCTAAGATGGGGTGAATCAATTTTTGGATAACATTCAATGTTCTTCTTTCCCGGACAGATCTTGGATTTTTAATTTTTAGGGACACTTTTTTTCTATTTATTATTTATATTGAATTTTTTATTTGACCATAAATTATTATAAATTTGTCTTTTTATTATCATTACCATCATTTTTTGATGATTATTCACAAAGTTTAAACAAAATAAAGCACAAGAAAACATGAATTTTTACGTGGTTTTCCTCTATAGTCTAGTTAAAAATGCATGCAATACACACTGCATTAGTGCACCAAAATCAGTAAGATCCCTTTTTATTGCCTTAGTAATTTTCATTACTTCCTAGGATCACTCCTATATAATTTTCTGGGGTAGAATAACTATCTCCCAAGGATCACCTCCATCATTATTCCATCTTATGATCACAACATAAAAATGAAAAAATTTAGACTACGGGCCAATAAAATTTCACCTACTATTTGTTGGGTTCTAAAAAATATGTATGAGTTCCTTTTAAAATATATTTTATCCTTTATAGGTTTACTATGAATATCTCAATATGTATATTCTTTCCATGATAGTTCATTAAATCCCCTTGATCTTTGGCATGATCTTCATGAGATTCCAAGTCTTCCTCTTTGAAGAATATTTTTGAAAATCCCCTATCATTCCCACATAACACTAGAATGTCTTCAAATTGCTAGTATGGAGAAACTTTACCACTTTTTTCAAAAACAAGGATGTGGTTGTGAATTTCCTTATATTACTACTTTATCAGTAAATGTCCTCTTTTGATATTAGTATTGATGTTAATGTTATAGGACATTATGGAAAAAAACTCCCTCTATTTTATTATTTCAATAGGTATATCAATGAGTTATTTTCTTTTATTCGTTAGGTATTTTAATTAGTTTTAGAAAAACTCAATTTCTCTCTAAAAAATATTTAATGGCATAAATCTACTCAATTATATTTTTTCATATTATATTCTAATAGTCAAATAAAAATATCACTGAATAAATTTCCATATTTAATATATATAACCACTCTTTCATGGTTAAATATTTTTTCATGTTTGAAAATTTGAAACCCCTGAGATACTCTCCTTAAAAATCCAAAATCATCAATGAATGAAAAGATTTTTTTAATTTAAAATATATAGTCTCACATGTCTCATTTGTATTCTCTTTGATTCTTTATCATTTCAATAAAATGATTTATAGAAATCCTTGTGTCAATAGCACTAAGAAGGAATCCATGATTTTTTTACTCTTTTTTATAAAATTAGTGACATGAATCAGTCACCCATTCATGACCCAAATGAATTTATTAAAATAAAGGATTACAGTACAAACACAAGGTGTAAATAGATTACAACAATATAGGATTGAGGGAAATACAGACTAATATTACCAAGAAAAACAAAAAATATCATGAAATATGACAAAAATTTCATTATCAATATTTCAAATACTTTCTCTATAAAGGGAAGTTGATGCACAATCAAAAAACATGCCACTTAAATCTACATCAGCTTTCCCCAAGTCCAGCAGGCTTATTCCAAAACATGAAATTCACTCATCATAACAAAATCAGCAAGCCATACAATATCCTCTTGATAGAACATAAATCCAAATGAATTAATATTATTCTCATCCATAGTTGAAGTCTAGTATTTACAAATGATATCCACTTCAAGTGGAGGAATCCCAAAAAACACACTAGCGATAAAATAAAAATATAGCAAGTTGATATGCAGCATCACCAGGAAGGAATTCCGCAAACACCAACTCCTCATCAAATCTGTCTCTATACAGTTGCATTATAAAGGAAACCACCAATTCTCTGTAATGAAATTTTTTCCAAAAACCTTCTCCAAAAAGACAAGTCATTTCTCTAGAAATAACATCTCCTGAAACACATCATAAATAGCCTCAAAAGACCTCCAAAAAGCTATAATATTCAATAGAGGAATAAGCAGCAAAAAGTTTAGGGAAACACTTGGTCAACATGAAATCAAAATAGAATTTTAAAAAAACTAATAGAATAGAAAATTCAAATTCTGGGAAAAAACCTTAGAGAGTAAAACCGCCAACTACCACCTAAGGAATAGTGCAAAACCCTACTAGACAATCACCAAAAAAACTGAAAATCCAAACATCCTTCATATTTGATAAACCAAGAGAATCACTATAATTATTAGACCAAGGAACTAGAAAGACAATAAGTACACACCCAAAGAGAAATAGAGCTACAACCTCATGCATAAAACCAAGGAGTCCATAAGACATCTTGAGAAGAAAAGAAGTCATTTCCATAGAATGTCCTTGAAATTAAAATCTTGATGTTTCTTGAATTATTCCCCAATCTCCATGAACATACTCTTTCTGATTTTTAGGTATGTATATGCAGAGATTTAACCAAATATGTATCTTTTAAAAACTATTTCATCTTTCTCTTCCTTCCAATCTTCTAATTCATCACTCACATCATTGTTATATTGATATGAATCCTATGTTGTGGGGTCTTCCTCTTCAATATTATTAGTATCCTTTATGTTTCCTTCATCAGGGAATGTTTTTGGATGCTAAGTAACCACTGTTTTTGGTGGAATCATAGTTTTTTTTCAAGAGGCCCCTAAGGATCTAGAGACAGTTGTTCTTTAGGTGTTATAGTAATCTTTACGACTCTGAGTCTTTTTGTAGCTCATAGTAATGTATCTATCTCAATTAATCATTAGATTTTTTTCCTCTCCTTGAACTCAACTTTAAATAGTATTCCTCAATCATACAAGCTTTCTCATAATCATCATGTGTGGGTTCACTAGAATCAGAGTGGGTGTTCTTATCCTCCTCATGAAAGGATTCTTAGACATATGTGATAGCGGGTTTCTCAAGCGTGATGGGGAATACCTTATCCTTTTCAATAGGATGAGCACTCTGAGCATTATCCACCACTTTAGATAATTCATTTGTAGGGGTGATAGTTAAAAGATCTAGTCATGATCTGATTAACATCCATCTTAACAGTGTCTCTAGAATGTTCAGTAGAAACATTGGTCATCCCCTATGATCTCTTTTTTCAACCCAAATTGAGTTAAATATTTTAAGGTGGCATGAATAATTAGATTTTCTTCTGTAAATATTTTCATAATATCTAGTTTTAAGACAATTATTGTAGTAGTCTGAAAGATGTTCAAAGAAAACCTCTTGGAGGAATCTAGTATCACCATTTTTTATTCAAATGTTGGATGGAATGGACTGAATAAAAGAAAAATAGCATGGTGATATTTCCATGAGTGTTTTAGATTCGAACATAAATTATTTCTTCTATACACCACTAGATTGAATTCAAATACACATGAACTCTCGAGCAAGAGGATGAAGACATTCAGAATGGTTTGATTTTTATTAGTAGGTCACATATATCTGAGATTTAAAATGATGGATAAATAGTTTCAAGCAACTCTGGAATCCAAAATTGGATTGTCTCTAGGATGTGCACTAATTAATAGAACCCTACATCTCCTAACAGCCCAAAAAATCATAATGGAACTGTTACTCACCTACTACCTATCATGGTTCCATATAGGGGAGGGTCTAAGAACCTCCTTTTACCATACATATCAACATGTGATTCCACCTTCACAAGAATATGTGCCTCCAAACATGGGTTTTCGGCCAATTCGGTGATATGGTGCCTTTGATCTTGGCCACTAGCTTGTCTTTGAGTCTATACAACTACTAGATTCAAGTTTAGTGAACCCGTTTTTTTAACCCTAATCATAATATGTATCCATTACTCTAGTAAAAATCATGAGTAGAATTATGGTACCACCTTTAATCACATATATTATTTATCAACAACAATATTAATAACTACGTCAACATTAGTATTATATATTTAATTAATCCATAATAATACTACAAGAATCAATAACAAATCCAATTTTTATATTGTAAAAAATAAAATTATCACATATTGTCAACAATTCCACTCTAAACTCTCAGGGGTTCATCTATCTCTCCATTGGATTTAGAAAAAAATATCCCCTTGAATACAACTCCATTTTCCATCTTCCCCTAATTCTGAATGAAATTCATTGTATTATTCAATGCACTTATACTCCATCGTGAATTCTAAATTCCACGTCAAAATATCTATTTTTCACTTGAAATACCCCCCCCCCCCATGTCAACAGATTCTTTTCATCATTACATTATACCAATTATAAATATTTTCATGTGAATTTTTCAAATACAAAATTATTTACTAATAAAACTATTAAAATAATTTTTAGAAAATATTTTCATCAATATATTAATAAATATACTAGGAAGAATAAACAATTAAAAGATGAGTTGTCAACAAATTCTCCATTCCTACTAAGTAAGAGATTAGTGTAGGAAACAAGAGTCTTATATAACACATACATGGTCTTCTATGTAACACAATATTTCCAATAAATTCATAGCATCATTTATATTTCCATTTATAGACACATATTATTGTTGAAATTCACATCAAGCTTATTAGCACAAAAAAATTAAATTAAAAAGTGTGAATGATATATTATTTTAGACATTAGTTATGCCACTTGTTAAAATCAACATGATAATTTTATTTATATTCAATATAATTTGGGATCTCATAGACTCCTTTAATTATATATTATAATTAAAAAACCTTTGTAACTTCAACTCAAATTCCCTCTTGATTGAAAAATTGTTTATTTTAAATGTTTTTCATTTTTGGAGATTCTATTTATTGAGTATATCTTTTTTTAATATCATTTAATAACCAAAAATATGAAATATTTGATACAGTATATTAGAATATGGATATGTATACTCAAGATCTATCCCTAATATAGCCTCAGTAGATTCTCCTCACATAGTGGATTCATTCCACATTCAACATGGAATAAAAGAAATTATATGTATAAATCATCATGATAAAACATATTCAATCATATTTTTCATATACCATTACATTTCACCCCAATTATTAATTTAAATATCAATTATAGTAAGAAAACATATACCATTCATACATCTTTAATACTATTTCTAAAATATACTTGAAATACCTTAAATATCACTTTCTATATGAAAATTTTTTATAAATGTTTAATCTAATTCTGTCATTATTTTATGTTATTTTGAGAATAATTACCCCAAGGATTATGTATCCTCCTATGTCTTACACCTCTTTAGACTTGTTAGTATCATTTAATGTTTAAGGGTTGGGGGTACCTTTTATATTTTTCATTTTTATGAGGAGGGTGATTTATCATGGAACAATTATTTACCTTTACCATTCACATTTGAGTCTACCTTTAGGTCTTAAATAGTATAAATGGAATCAAATTCCATCTCAAATATTTTGTGATTATTCTCTCATACTCAACTCAATTCACAACCTTTTCTACCATGGTATATTTTACCAAAATGTATTTATCCTTTTAAAATAGGAAGTTCTTTCCCTCTCCAAACATTCTACCTAAATTATTTTTCCATATAAAAATTATTATATTCCTTGACACTAACCATTCCTTTAGTATCCTCTTCCACATGGGACATGCCTATTTTTGTAATATATAAATTATTACCATTCTTTTAAGAACTTTTTTTGTCTCTCTAAGAGGTCTGGCATTTAGAGCTAGTTTTTGAGCTTGGATTCTTACCAGTTTCAGTATATAAGTTTTCCATGTGATGGTTCTAAAATATTTTATATAGTGGGAATAATTTATCATTATGTTCATATTGATATAATCTTTCAATTATAGTATAAATGTCAAAAAAATAAACTTGTGGAATGGATGGTATTGTATGAAAAAATGTAATGATGGCCATATCTTGTATGTTGTGGTTAACATCCTTATTTTAAAGAATTTCTACATTTACAACATAAATTATATTCTAAAGCCTCAAAACAAAAACCTGAAATATTTCCATTCATTCCACAAAAATAACACATATTTTCATACCTTCTTGTGGGGATCTTCATGTTATCATTTTCTACCTACCACATAAATGATTTCGGTCTCTTTCCACTGAGAATATATGTAATGAATATGAAATTGAAATAGATAATTTGAAGATAATAAATATTAAGGGACATATATGTGGTTTTCCAATTAAATTATAAATCATGGAGATGGACTATATATACCATAATGTGAATTCACCTAACAAGATGGGAATTATCAACCATCAATATTGGATTCCACACATTTGGTTAACCCATGTCACATAAAATTAGATTATCTAAACCTCAAGGATCATGACTATCATTAATATATTCCATTGATTTTTCAACAAATAATATTTCATGTGAGATAACCGAAGCATGATCATGATGGATAACAATATAAAAAACATGATAAATCCAAATTTTTATCTACCCTATGCCTCCACATGATTGTATTCCAAGGATAATATTCTATCAATAATCCCTAACTTAGTCAATTCATTTTCTTCACGGAATGAATCAACGTATGAGAGGTGACAATTAATTCATCCCAAGAGGAATCTAGAACATCATTGGGTAGATGTAAATCCTTTATATATGGATTTTATTAACCCCATATTACCTATATTCAAGAGGAAGGGAGATCTAAATATCCATTACATTAAATTCAAATCATAGTATATCCTTAAAATCAGATCATTGATGAGATACTATGGTATAAAATACTATGGGGGCTATGTTGATTGGAAGCATCATGGAGGAGGGAACCATGATGATAGAGGTCGTCAGGGAGGAGGGCACCACGGTGAGATAGGTCTCCAAGGAGGAGGGTGCTGTTGTAAGAGAGTTCATTGGGGAGGAGGGCGCCGCAGTGATAGAGTTCGTTGGGGGAAGAGGTCTTTGCGGTGAGGAGAGGTAGTGGAGGAGAGGTCATGGGGGAGAAGTCGTTGGGGAGGAGGGCACCATGGTGAGGATCAGTCGGGGAGGAGAAGTCATCGGGGAGGAGAAGTCGTCAGGGAGGAGCATTGTGAGGTGAGTAGCAGATTGGAGGAGGATGAGCCCGATACAGATTTGGGGGGAAAATTTTATGGAAACGATATAGACACGATGGTTTAATTAAACCGTGGAAATTAGAAATCTATAGCCACAGACCAATAAAACCATGGATATATGTCTGTGGCTATAGCCTAAATTTTCAGTAGTGTATCTTGCATCGGAGGGAAATCCGTATATGGGATACGTGTGTTCATGTCATTTCCATTCCTTCCACTATGTTCCATTTCTAAATATTGGTATACACTATATTTGGTTATGAATTATAATGTATAATCTCAACGTATAAAAATACATACATAAATTGAAATTCTATACATAGCTAATCTCATAATCTGACTGAAAATTCACCTTTTTATTATTGAAATACTTTTAAGGAAAAAAGTGAGAAACCACAAGTATCAAGTAGATCAAAAATTAAAGGAAATTGAATAATTATTGAATGACAACATGGTCCTATTAAAACTATTCTCCCAAATTAGTTTCCATGCAACATTGGTTACCTGCAGATCTGGATCATCCTTTTTAAGATCTTCAAAGTGATGCACCAACTTATCCCATGTTAGCATGTAATCTTATCTCCTCATATTCTTTTCATAGAATACTCTAATCAATATATGGTTCTGTTCATCAATCCCTGCACTCTAATCCTTATTGGTGTCCACCAAAATACATCTCTCCATCAACATGTCATCTTGTTCATGCGTGGAATTAATCACAAGGAAGTCATCTTTCATTTTATCTTTTTAATGAACCATAAACTCTAAGTCCAGAGCCCCTTCTGCACCTTCCATAATTTTATTAGAGGTCTCCAATGGGTCCCTTGATTCTCCATGCATATCACTAATAAAAAGATCCTCCACCACTAGGCCAGAAGGTAACCGGATGGGGTATCCCTTCACTCCACTAGGAAGCACATTTTCCCTACCAACTCCACCTCCAGGTTCTTTTACATTGGAAATATAGACCCTATCATTCTCCTTGGCCCTCAAATTATATTCATATCTTGTCTCTATTTGTTTTGAGAGGAAAGAAAAATATTTCCATCCTTTAGATTTATGCCCTTTATCAAGGATTTAGTTCCCTAAGTTCATGTATCCCTTCATTCATTTATTCCTCCTTGGGCTATGAAGTCCTCTACAGAGTTATCCCCCTTTACAAAAATAAAAAGGGAATCCAAACTCTTCATCACTTGACTCAGCTTTAGATCGGCCTAGTCCAGCTTCCATGGATTCAATAGCCTCACTTTGATCCAAAACCTGCTCACTAGCATCCAGCCCATCCAATTGTGTAATGCCCCGACCCCTCTATACTGGAGATGGCGCATTAATTGTTATATTGGAATTATTAGAAGAAATGAAAATCCTAAAGTAAATATCAGTTTAGTAGTCTTGAAGAAACTAGATACATAGATGTAACTCAAATTACATTGTAAAAGGTTGAAAAATTACCAAACATAACAAAAACTAAAAACTGCATCCACAGAAACTCAATAATTGATCTCCTCCTCATCACCTGTTGAGGGTAAAAAAATGAAATGGGTGATCTCAAACGCTCAGTAATGGTTAAAAATAGTGGAAGCATGAATCATTAATAAATTAATCATAAACTATTTGACATAGTTAATATAGCATGGTGAATAAATGAAAAACTCATGCCATTAATAAACTGAGATTGAAAATGCATCCATATATTTTTTCATAGTGAAAACCTCAAGGATAGTAATAATTAATAATGAATAAAGATAATTATTATTAATTGGATTTCATGTATCTAGAACGTGATACCATAATACCATTAAAATGGTTTAGTTCTGTGGGTATAAACCCATCTGATTTTTTTGAAACAAACTAGAAGGGTTTGTCTCCAACTGATTTGTCTCATGAGACCTACCAATGCATAGAGGGGCTATAGCATGCCCCAACTTCCACTAAAAGTCCAATTCATTCTTTATAAATTTATTTATTACAAGTTCAATCTACCTTCTCAATATCTATTTAGAGTAGAGAATATGGATTCATCAATATTTCAATAGTTAAAACAACTTTCCAAATTAACACCGTATGTGAAATTGTATACGGTTTAATGAAATAGTACTATCCATGCTACAAGAAAAAGGATATTTACCATAATTATAATTTCAAATGAAAGATGTCTCAAATGGGCAGTAGATACACCACATAAAAAATATTAGGTGCACAATAACAAGTAGGTCTCAATGAAATAGAAATTCAGACAAAGTCACCTACCATATTGTAATCAATTGAATCATATGACCAAAATTCAATAATACCTAAATGAATCACATAATACCATGAATATAAAGATAATAATGATATTATATATCATATGTAAGTACACATATACCACATACAAGAAATAAGTGGCGTACAATGGAAATCTCACAGAATTAAAAGTTAGATAAGAAACCCCTTACCTTATGCTCGAGTGTGTTCATAGTTTATTTTAATGACCAGAATAATCAAATTTATCATCATTAATTAATAATTCCAAAACCTTATATACATTTAATTGATTTATTATAACATTATTAGGTTCATTCATGGCCCTTTTATGGGTTTAATAGGTTCTATTTTATTGTTTTGGAAGAATTTTCTTCCTTGGTTTTCATGATCTGTTTACTTGTTTTAATGAATAAAATTTCATTTGAAATGTGGTTAAACTTACATAATTGTTAATATATATTATTAGTTACATTAAATATATACAAATAATCTTATAATTATTCTAGGTTTAATACATGACTATGAATCATTAGTGAAAAGTTATTGATAAATGCTTGGATTTAGCTAGGTCGTTTTCTGCATAATGAACTTGTTTTGTATTATTATTCCATATAATGAGTGTGTAGGGATTATAGAACATTTATTAAATAAAATAAATATATTATGATCTGGTTCAACAATAAAAATGGTTTCATGACCATAATTAATGATGGTAATGAAAATTGAGAACGTGTCGTCCCTGAATGTGATAAATTAACACATCTCAAACGGTGTTTTCATTTTTTTAGTATAACAGGAGGGGGAAAGAGAGAAGATGATAAAATATTACATTAGAATAATATAATTCAATTTCATGTAAGTTACATGAATTATAATATAATTAGGATTAGGGGAGATGAGGAAATAAGTTAAAAATAAATGAACTCAAAATAGAAGAAAAATTGACAAATCTCTCACGAAAATTTGGCAGCCTAACGACATCACTTAAAATTTAATAAAATAGTTTGATGAGAGAAATGGGGTATCTCATCACTCATAAATAATATGGGAAGTAAGTTGAATATGGAATGAAATATCCCAACATAATTAAATTGAAAATAAAATATAAAACATAAAATGAAAGCTTTATGAAAATAGAAGGGTGGTTGATTCTCTTACCTTGTAGAGTAACTCCCAAAACCTAAAGGTTGGGACCTTGGGGGTTTGAGGAAACCTTTTTATTACTCATAGAGAGGTACTAATACTGGATCCTCTTGGATAATAAGTTTCTAATGAAAGAAAATTAAGGGGGTGAGTGGGTATTTATAGTAATTAAGTGGGAGTTTTTTATTTATTTAAAGGGACACCTCATTAGTGGTTTTTGCAAAACCATGGGAATTCTCGTGGTATTTACCCATAATTTTAGCTAATTGGGGCACCTAATGTCATAAGTTACTATAAAAAAGTCTACCAGACTTATATATTTAACTATTACATCATTATGATGTCATTAAGCTAGAGAAAACTCAAAACTGTATTTTTACTATTCATGAAAAAATCATGTATTTTAAAAAAATCCTAAAAATTCACCATAACCATTTTTTTATGTGTATAATTAAAAAAATAACTCCATTTTTTGAAAATAATTTTCTAAGTATTTTTAATTTATTTTTTAAATAGAATCATTGTTAATTCAAAAAATTGCAATTTTAAAGGTATTATTTGTTCTATATCACATTGGAAAATTAATTAAGATCTCATTATCTTATTACCTTAAGAAAATAAAATATTATCATTACTTACTATTTATAAGGGTCATATTACTATTCAATTTAGTATTCATAAGGGTATGTTATTGTTCATTAAAAAAATCAAGTTGTTTCTATCAGACTCCAAATGACTTACTGGTCACAACTCTAGATAGCCATTTTTCGAAATTCAAAAACATAGAAGTGGAAAATTTTTGTTTAATGGATATCTTAAACTTTCTCCTATAATATTTTGTTTCAAAAAATAAATAGTGCTTCATGCAATATAGGTTATCTAATGAATAGAAATTATTTAAGAGGAACATACCATAAAATGTTTGGGGTGTTATATTATTACCTCCTTTGGAAATTTTGTCCTTTACATTTTTTGTATAAAGACCACAAAAATGATGTTGGTGGTTCTTCTTCATAACATCCTCAGGTTCACATGTTTCTTCCTCCATATTCTGGTTTTTTCAAATAACCTTTACTAGATGAGTCGTTTGATTTCTCAACACCCTCTCCCTTGTGTCAAGGATCCCGATAGGCTCTTCACGGTATGAAAAATCAAGTTCCAGTTCTATTTCTTCATAGGTGAGTACAAGAATTGGGTCTGGAATGTATTTCTTTAATAATTACACATTGAATACATCATGGAATTTGGAGAGACTTGGTGTCATTGCAAAACATTAAGCTAAAGCTTCGATTCTTTACATAATTTCAACTGGTCTAATGTACCTGGGGCTTAGTTTCCCTTTCTTACCAAACCTTAAGACACCCTTCCATGGATATACTTTCAGAAAGACATGATCTCCCACTTGAAATTCCAAATCCATTCTCCAGTTGTTAGAATAAATCTTCTCCCTACATTGGGATGATTTAATATGGGCTTGAATTGTCTTCACCATTGCCATGGTCTCTTCAATAAGTTTTGGGCCTATAAGTTTCCTCTCACCAACTTCATCCCAACATGTTGGAGTTCGACATATCTTTCCATATAATGCTTCATATGGAGCCATTTGAATACTAGATTGAAAACTATTTTTGTAGAAAAATCCCACCAAAGGCAAGTATTGATCCTACATGCCTGGAATTCAAGAAAGAATGGCCTCATAATGTCTTCTAGAGTTTGAATAGTCCCTTCAGACTGCCCATCGGTTTCGGGGTGATAAGCAGTACTCATACGAAGTTCAGTATTCAAAGACTTCTGGAGACTTTTCTATAATTCTGATGTAAACTGGGGGTCTCGATGAGACACAATCGATAGAGGTGCACCATGAAGTTATAAAACTTCATTAATATAAAGTCTTTTCAGGAACTCAAGTGGTAAATCTTCTCTTATAGGAAAGAAATGTGCTGATTTTGTGAGATGATCAACAATTATCGATATTGCATCATTCATTCTAGGTGTCCTTGGTAGTCCGGGGACAAAATCCATCATAATGTTATCCCAATTCTACATAATAATTGTTAGAGTTTGTATCATTCCTCTAGGATGTTGTCTCTTTTCCTTCACTTGTTGAAAAACTAGACACTTTGACACGTAGTTAGAAATTTCCCGCTTCATATAATCCCACCAAAAATATTTATTCAGATCTCTATACATCATTGTGCTACCCATGTGTATAGAGAAATTTGAGCTATGAGCATCGTCTAATAGTTCCCTTTTTAGCTCAGGTACTGATGGAAGACATAACCTCTTCCCAAACATCGGAACTCCTTCCTCATAAATTAAGTCTTATAATCTCTCATCCTTAACATAAATAATTTTCTTCTGTAGATTTTTATCATCATATTGAAAGCTTTTTATCTTATCTAGTAAATATGGTTTAGAAATCATTTGAAAGAGGAAATATGTTTCCAATTCTTTTACAATTACCATATCCATCTTTAGTAGATCCATGAATATATGATCTCTCACAATTCTCATTTGAGTCTGAAGTCCTTGATATTTATTGTTTAATGAATCTGCTACATTATTTCCCTTTTCTGTGTGGTAGTGTATTGAACAATTGTAATCTTTGAGTAACTCGAGCCATCTCTTTTGCCTCATGTTGAGTTCTTTTTGTGTGAAAATGTATTTTAAACTCTTGTGATCCATGTATATCTCACATTTTTCACCTTAAAGATAATGTCTCCATATTTTCAGAGCAAAGATTATAGCTTCTAACTCAAGATCATGTGTTGGATAATTTTTCTCGTGATTCTTCAACCGCCTTGATGCATAAGAAATAACATTGCCATTTTTCTTAAGGACACAACCCAACCCATTCTTTCATGCATCACTGTATATTACAAATCCATCACTTCTATATGGAAGAGTCAAAATGAGAGCATTGACCAATATTCATTTAAATTCTTCGAAGCATTCTTTACATTCTTTTTTCCACACAAACTTAACTCCTTTACATATAAGATTTCTTAGAAGGTTATCCAGTCGAGAAAAATTCTGAATGAAATGCCTATAGTAACATGCTAAGCCAATAAAACTGAATATCTTGGTTATGTTTGTTCGTGTGGAAAAATATTGGATTTCCTTTTTCTTTGCAAGATGAACTAGGATTCCATCTTTAGAGACAATCTGTCCTAGAAAATAAAATTATTGAAGCCATAATTTACACTTACTAAACTTCCCATATAATTCATTTCTTCTAAGAGTTTTCAGAATAATCTACAAGTGATCCTCATGGACTTCATAGCTTTTTGAGTATACAAGGATATCATCAATGAATACCACAACAAAGTTATCAAGATTTTCCTTGAAAACACTATTCCTTAAATCCATGAAAATAGAGGGTGCATTAGTCCATCCAAAAGGCATCCCTATAAACTCATAATGCCTATAACTGGTTTAAAATGCCTTCTTAGGAATATCTTTATTCCCCACACGCAGCTGATGATATCTGGATCAAAGGTAAATCATTAAAAATTACTGAGATGCATGAATTTGATAAAATAAATCATCAATGTGAGGTAGAGGATACTTATTCTTTATTATAATAGCATTGATTTCCCTGTAATCGATGCATAGCCACATTGATTCATCTTTCTTCTTTACAAACATGACTGGGGATCCCCATGGAGAAACACTAGGTCGAATAAATCCTTTTTCACTCAACTACTCTAGTTGTTTCTCTATCTCCACTAACACCACATTGGCCATTCTATAGGGGGTCTTTGATATAGGTCTTGCACCAAGAATTAAGTCAATGGAAAAAATCAATTTTCCGCTCTGGAGGATGTTCAGGTAAATCCTCTAGAAACACATCAATATATTCTTGCACTATATGTACATCTTCAATTTGAATATCTCTTTTAGCACCCATAGATATTGGGTTCTCTTCCTCTATAAGAATTGAATTCAACAGAGCTACTGGGGGTGGGTTTAGATAAAAATCAGATAGTGAGGTCTTAGCTCTAAAGTTAAGAGATTCTACACCATTTTCAAAATATGTAACTTCCTTTTTCTTTCAATAAATATTCACATCATGGTTTGATAGCCAATTCATACGAAGAATTATATCAAAATCAATCATTGGTATTATGATAAGGTTATAAACTAAATCATGTTTATGTGTCATGAGGGGGGAATATTTGAAATGTATTTCTTTCAATGTTGTATCCCCTAATAGTTTTGACTGATAACTCCTTTATTAAATTAAATTGGACATGTCTAATTTTATTGAAAAAATAAGAATATATAAATAAATGGAATGATCTAGAATCAAATAATGTGTTGGCTAAGTTTGAGGAAATAATTAAAGTAACTGCAACCACATCATTATGAACTTCAACATCCGTGATTGTAATCGCATATGCTCTCCCTTGCTCTCTTGGCCTTTTCTGAGGCATGTTTCCTTGGCGCATAGGACAGTCATTTTAATAGTTTCTCATCTCTCTACAATTGTAGAATTGAACATCATCAAATTTGTTCTTCCCCTTGCATTCATTAGATAGATGACCCCTTTCCCCAGACTTATAGTAGACTCACATGCCTTCCAAGCATTTCCCGAGATGATTTTTTCCACAGTTCTCGCATAATGGGAATTTCTCTATTCCCTTGTTCTTCTTTGGAGCTTCACCTTTCCCTTGGTTATCAGAGTAAAACTTTTTTATCTTGGATTCCCTTGAAAAAATTCGATCTAGAAAATTCCTTCTCTTTTTTGATGGCACTTGATACAATTTCATCATATGATGAAAATGTTTGATAAGCCAGTTCCCTTTGAAGACTTGGATTAAGAACATCAAAGAAATTATCAATCTTGTCTAACGAGTCATGTATGTAATCTACAGCATACCTGGATAGCCTTGTGAAGGTATCCTCATTCTCTGCAACACTATCTTCTTCCTTTGCTTTAAGCTAATGAATTTCCTCTTCATTTCAGTTCGTTGCTCACAAGGGAAATATTTTTCAATGAATATTTCCTTAAAATTACTCCATTCCATATCTTCTATTTCATCTTCCTTAGTGGTATTCTGAATCATGGAGCACCATTATCCAGCGTCCCCCTTGAGACAATATACTTCCAGTACTACCTTTTCATTTTCGTTGCATGTTAATTCCATGAATATATTTTCAAGGGACGTGATCCACTACTCAACACCCACTACTAAAAAAAAGGGAATTAGCGACCGCCAATGGCGGTCGCTTCTGCGCCGTCGCTGTAGGTCTTTAGCGACCGCCAATGGCGGTCGCTATAGGTGGCCCAAATGCCGCCGTAAGCGACTGCCTGGCGGTCGCTGTAGGCTGACTCGCGGGCACCTTTAGCAACCGCCATTGGCGGTCGCTAAACTTGAAAAAAAAAATTAAAAATTCATACCATAATAAATAAATATATATATATATATATTAAATCAAATATATATATATATATATATATATATATAAAATAATGAAAATATTGATATATATAATATTAAATAAAGTATGTATATTTATTTATTAAATAATATATATATATATATATATTAATGAAAATATTTATATATATAATATTAAATAAAATATTTTTCATTTTTTAAATAAAATGTACAAATTGTGTTTTTTTCTTCATGGTGGAAAAGTAGACATAAAACAAAGGTAACAATCATAAAAAATGGAAAACAATTAAGCGCGCGCAACACTTAAAGAACGCATAATGAGCCCTACCGTGCAGACCGCACGTCCGATTGGCGTGCCGTCTGCGCGTACACGTCAAGAATAATAATTAGATTGTTTCCCTGTGATTTCAGGTCAATCCGATGTGGTCCGCTATGCTTTTGAGTGTGAGACGCCCGTTTTGGCCGTTTATGACACCGGAACGGCGTTCCTGGTCACCGCGGGCACACGGTGCGGCCGATTGACGTGACGTCTGCTCGACCACGTCACAATTTACTCACCCTTTTATGTCGTCTGATTTCAGGTCATTCGGACCACGTTCGGCCTGTTTGAACCCCCCCACGCGCGTTTATCAAACGCGCGCAACACTTAAAGAACGCATAATGAGCCCTACCGCACAGACCGCACATCTGATTGATGTTCCGTATGCGCGTACACGTCACGAATAATAATTAGATTGTTTCCCTGTGATTTCAGGTCAATCCGATGTCGTCTGCTATGACTTTGACCGTCAGACGCCCGTTTTGGCCATTTATGACACCGGAAACGCGTTTCTGGTCACCACGGTCAAACGAAACATCCGATTGATGTTCCGTCTTCTCGAACACGTTAAAATTCACTCACCCTTTGATGTCGTCTGATTTCAGGCCATTCGGACCTCGTTCGGCCTATTTTGACCCCCCAACGCGCCATTTCAGCGCGCGCCGAGCTGCTAAAAACGACGCATTCGATCGTGCCGCGAGCACCGCACGTCCGATGGACGTGATGCCTCCTTCTGCATCTCATGAATAATATTCCTATCGTTCTCGTGCGGTTTCAGGTCTTTCGGAGCTTGTTTGCTCCGAATTCGACCGCCGCACGCCGTTTTGGTGTTTTATGACTCCGGAAACGCGTTTCCGGCCTCCGCGGTCAAACGACACCTCCGATTGATGTGCCGTCTATCCAACCATTTCAAAATTCACGCAACGGATGTTGTCATGTGGTTTTGTCGCATTCGGAGGTCGTTCGGGTGGTTTTGACCCCCCAACGCGCCATTTCAGCGTGCGCCGAGCTGCTGAAAATGACGTATTCAGTCGTGCCGCGCGCACCGCACGTCCGATGGATGTGCCGCCTCCTCTTGAATCTCAGGAATAATATTTCTATCAATCTCGTGCGGTTTTAGATTTTTCGGAGCACGTTTGCTCCGAATTGGACCGTCGCACGCCGTTTTGGTGTTTTATGGCACCGGAAACGCGTTTCCGGCCGCCGCGGTCAAATGGCACCTCCAAATGACGTGTCGTCTACCCGAACATTTCACAATTCACGAACCGGTTGATGTCGTGCGGTTTCGTGGCATTCGGAGGTCGTTCGGGTGGTTTTGACCCCCCAACGCGCCATTTCAGCGCGCGCCGCGCTTCTGAAAACGACGTATTTGGTTGTGCCGCATGCACCACACATCCGATGGACGTGCCGCCTCCCCCTGCATCTCAAGAATAATATTCCTATCGTTCTCGTGCGGTTTCAGGTCGTTCGAAGCACATTTGCTCCGAATTCGACTGTCGCACGCCGTTTTGGTGTTTTATGGCTCTGGAAAAGCGTTTCCGGCCGCCGTAGTCAAACGGCACCTCCAAATGACGTGTCGTCTACCCGACCATTTCACAATTCACGCAACAGATGTTTTCGTGCGGTTTCATGGCATTCGGAGGTCGTTCGGGTGGTTTTGACCCCCCAACGCGCCATTTCAGCGCGCGCCGAGCTGCTGAAAACGACACATTCAGTCGTGTCGCGCGCAGCGCACGTCTGATGGACGTGCCGCCTCCTCCTGCATCTCAGTAATAATATTCATATCGTTCTCGTGCAGTTTCAGGTCGTTTGCAGAACGTTTTCTCCGAATTCGACCGTCGCACGCCGTTTTGGTGTTTTATGGCTCCGGAAACGCGTTTCCAGCCGCCGCGGTCAAACGGCACCTCCGATTGACGTTCCGTCTGCCCGATCATTTCACAATTCATGAAACGGATGTTTTTGTGCGGTTTCGTGGCATTCGGAGGCCGTTCGGGTGGTTTTGACCCCCCAACGCGCCATTTCAGCGCGCGCCGCGCTGCTGAAAACGACGTATTTGGTCGTGCCGCGTGCACCGCACGTCCGATGGACGTGCCGCCTCCTCCTACATATCAAGAATAATATTCCTATCGTTCCCGTGCGGTTTTAGGTCGTTCAAAGCACGTTTTCCCCGAATTCGACCGCCGCACGCCGTTTTGGTGTTTTATGGCTCCGGAAACGCGTTTCCGGCCGCCGCGGTCAAACGGCACCTCCGATTGACGTGCCGTCTACCCGACCATTTCACAATTCACGCAACGGATGTTGTCGGGCGGTTTCGTGGCATCCGGAGGTCGTTCGGGTGGTTTTGACCCCCCAACGCGCCATTTCAGCGCGCGCCGAGCTGCTGAAAAACGACGTATTCGGTCGTTCCGCGTGCACCGCATGTCCGATGGACGTGCCGCCTCCTCCTGCATCTCAGGAATAATATTCCTATCGTTCTCGTGCGGTTTCAGGTCGTTCGAAGCACGTTTGCTCCGAATTCGACCGCCGCACGCCGTTTTGGTGTTTTATGGCTCCAGAAACGCGTTTCTGGCCGCCGCGGTCAAACGGCACCTCTGATTGACGTTCCGTCTTCCTGACCATTTCTCAATTCATGCAATGGATGTTGTCGTGTGGTTTCGTGGCATTCGGAGGATGTTCGGGTGGTTTTCACCCCCCAACGCGCCATTTCAGCGCGCGCCGCGCTGCTGAAAATGACGTATTCGGTCGTGCCGCGTGCACCGCACGTCTGATGGACATGCCGCCTCCTCCTGCATCTCAGTAATAATATTCCTATCGTTCTCGTGCGGTTTCAGGTTGTCCGAAGCACGTTTTCTCCGAATTCAACCGCCGCACGCCATTTTGGTGTTTTATGGCTCCGGAAACGCGTTTCCGACCGCCGCGGTCAAACGGCACCTCCGATTGACGCGCCGTCTACCCGAACATTTTAAAATTCACGCAACGGATGTTGTCGTGCAGTTTCGTGGCATTCGGAGGTCGTTCAGGTGGTTTTGACCCCCCAACGCGCCATTTCAGCGCGCGCCGCGCTGCTGAAAACGACGTATTCGGTCGTGCCGCACGCACCGCATGTCCGATGGACGTGTCGCCTCCTCCTGCATCTCAGAAATAATATTCCTATCGTTCTTGTGCGGTTTCAGGTCGTTCGAAGCACGTTTGCTCCAAATTCGACCGCCGCACGCCGTTTTGGTGTTTTATAGCTCCGAAAACATGTTTTCGGCCGCCGCAGTCAAACGGCACCTTAGATTGATGTGCTGTCTGCCCGACCATTTCACAATTCACACAACGGATGTTGTCGTGCGGTTTCGTGGCATTCGGAGGACGTTCGGGTGGTTTTGACCCCCCAACGCGCCATTTCAGCGCGCGCCGAGCTGCTGAAAACGACGGATTCGGTCGTGCCGCGCGCACCGCACGTCCGATGGATGTACCGCCTCCTCCTGCATCTCAGGAATAATATTCCTATCGTTCTCGTGCGGTTTCAGGTCGTTCGGAGCACGTTTGCTCCGAATTCGACCGCCGCACGCCGTTTTGGTGTTTTATGGCGCTGGAAACACGTTTCTGGCCGCCACGGTCAAACGACACCTTCGAATGACGTGCCTTCTGCCTGACCATTTCACAATTCACGCAACAGATGTTGTTGTGCGGTTTCATGGCATTCGGAGGTCGTTCGGGTGGTTTTGACCCCCCAACGCGTCATTTCAGCGCGCGCCGAGCTGTTGAAAACGGCGTATTCGGTCGTGCCGCGCGCACCGCACGTCCGATAGACGTTCTGCCTCCTCCTGCATCTCAGGAATAATATTCCTATCATTCTCGTGCGGTTTCAGGTCGTTCGAAGCACGTTTTCTCCGAATTCGACCGCCGCACGCCGTTTTGGTGTTTTATGGCTCCGGAAACGCGTTTCCGGCCGCTGCGGTCAAACGTCACTTCCGATTGACATGCCGTCTGCCCGACCATTTCACAATTCACGCAACTGATGTTTTCGTGTGGTTTCGTGGCATTCAGAGGTCGTTCGGGTGGTTTTGACCCCCCAACGCGTCATTTCTATGCGCGCCGAGCTGCTGAAAACGACGTATTCGGTCGTGCCGCGTGCACCGCACGTCCGATGGACGTGCCGCCACCTCCTGCATCTCAGGAATAATATTCCTATCATTCTCGTGCGGTTTCAGGTCGTTCGAAGCACGTTTGCTCCGAATTCGACCGCCGCACGCCGTTTTGGTGTTTTATGGTGCTGGAAACGCGTTTCCGGCCTCCACGGTCAAATGGAACCTCCGAATGACGTTCCATCTGCCTGAACATTTCACAATTCACACAACGGATGTTGTCGTGCGGTTTCGTGGCATTCGGAGGTCGTTCGGGTGGTTTTGACCCTCCAACGCGCCATTTCAGCGCGCGCCGAGCTGCTGAGAAAAACGTATTCGGTCGTGCCGCGCGCACCGCATGTCCGATGGACGTGCCGCCTCCTCCTGCATCTCAAGAATAATATTCCTATCCTTATAGTGCGGTTTCAGGTCGTTCGAAGCACGTTTGCTCCGAATTCGACCGTCGCACGCCGTTTTGGTATTTTATGGCTCCGGAAACACGTTTCTGGCCGCCGCTGTCAAACGGAACCTCCGATTGACGTGCCGTCTACTCGACCATTTCACAATTCATGCAACGGATGTTGTCGTGCGGTTTCGTGGCATTCGGAGGTCGTTCGGGTGGTTTTGACCCCCCAACGCGCTATTTCAGCGCGCGCCGCGCTGCTGAAAACGACGTATTCGGTCGTGCCGCGCGCACCGCACGTCCGATGGACGTGCCGCCTCCTCCTGCATCTCAGGAATAATATTTCTATCGTTCTCGTGCGGTTTCAGGTGGTTCTAAGCACGTTTGCTCCGAATTCGACTGCCGCACGCCGTTTTGGTGTTTTATGGCTCCGGAAACGCGTTTCTGGCCGCCGCGGTCAAACGGCACCTCCGATTGACGTGTCGTCTGCCCAAACATTTCACAATTCACGCAACGGATGTTTTCATTCGGTTTCGTGGCATTCGGAGGTCGTTCGGGTGGTTTTGACCCCCCAACGCGCCATTTCAGCGCGCCGCGCTGCTGAAAATGACGCATTCGGTCGTGCCGCGCGCACCGTACGTCCGATGGATGTGCCGCCTCCTCCTGCATCTCAGGAATAATATTCCTATCATTCTCGTGCGGTTTCAGGTCGTTTGAAGCACTTTTGCTCCGAATTCGACCGCCGCACGCCGTTTTGGTGTTTTATGGCTCCGGAAACGCGTTTCCGGCCGCCGCGGTCAAACGGCACCTCCGATTGACGTGCCGTCTGCCCGACCATTTCACAATTCACGCAACGGATGTTTTCGTGCGGTTTCGTGGCATTCGGAGGTCGTTCGGGTGGTTTTGACCCCCCAACGCGCCATTTCAGCGTGCGCCGAGCTGCTAAAAACGATGTATTCAGTCGTGCCGCGAGCACCGCACGTCCGATGGATGTGCCGCCTCCTCCTGCATATCAGGAATAATATTCCTATCGTTCTCGTGCAGTTTTAGGTCGTTTGAAGCACGTTTGCTCTGAATTCGACCGCCGCACGCCGTTTTGGTGTTTTGTGGCTCCGGAAACGCGTTTTCGGCCGCCACGGTCAAACGGTACCTCTGATTGATGTGCCGTCTGCCTGACCATTTCAAAATTCACGCAACGGATGTGGTCATGTGGTTTCGTGGTATTCTGAGGTCGTTCTAGTGGTTTTGACCCCCCAACGCGCCATTTCAGTGCGCGCCGCGCTGCTGAAAACGACGTATTCGGTCGTGTCGTGCGCACCGCACGTCCGATGGACGTGCCGCCTCCTCCTGCATCTCAGGAATAATATTCCTATCGATCTCGTGCGGTTTCAGGTCGTTCGAAGTACGTTTGCTCCGAATTCGACCGTCGCACAACGTTTTGGTGTTTTATGGCTCCGAAAACGCGTTTCCGGCCGCCGCGGTCAAACGGAACCTCCGATTGACATGCCGTCTACCCGACCATTTTACAATTCACGCAACAGATTTTTTCATGCGGTTTCGTGGCATTCGGAGGTCGTTCGGGTGGTTTTGACCCCCCAACGCTCCATTTCAGCGCGCGCCGAGGTGCTGAAAACGACGTATTCGGTCGTGCCGCGCGCAACGCATGTCCGATGAACGTTCCACCTCCTCCTTCATCTCAGTAATAATATTCCTATCATTCTCGTGCGGTTTCAGGTCGTTCGAAGCACGTTTGCTCCGAATTCGACCGCCGCACGCCGTTTTGGTGTTTTATGGCTCCGGAAACGCGTTTCCAGCCGCCCTTTTCAAACCGCACCTCCGATTGATGTGCCGTCTGCCCGACCATTTCACAATTCACGCAACGGATGTTGTCGTGCAGTTCCGTGGCATTCAGCGGTCGTTCGGGTGGTTTTGACCCCCCAACGCTGCATTTCAGCGAGCGCCGAGCTGCTGAAAACGCCGCATTCGGTCGTGCCGCGCGCACCGCATGTCCGATGGACGTGCCGCCTCCTCCTTCATCTCAGGAATAATATTCGTATCGTTCTCGTGCGGTTTCAGGTCGTTCGGAGCACGTTTGCTCCGAATTCGACCGCCGCACGCCGTTTTGGTGTTTTATGGCGCCGGAAACGCGTTTCCGGCCGCCGCGGTCAAACAACACCTCCAAATGACGTTCCGTCTGCCCGACCATTTCACAATTCACGCAACGGATGTTTTCGTTTGGTTTCGTGGCATTCGGAGGTCGTTCGGGTGGTTTTGACCCCCCAACGCGCCATTTCAGCGCGCGCCGAGCTGCTTAAAACGACGTATTCGGTCGTGCCGCGCGCACCGCACGTCCGATGGACGTGCCGCCGCCTCCTGCATCTCAAGAATAATATTCCTATTGTTATCGTGCGGTTTCAGGTCGTTCAAAGCACGTTTGCTCCGAATTCGACCGCCGCACGCCGTTTTGGTGTTTTATGGCTCCGGAAACGCGTTCCCGGCTGCCGCGGTCAAACGGCACCTCCTATTGACGTGCCGTATGCCTGACCATTTCACAATTCATGCAACGGATGTTGTCGTGCGGTTTCGTGGAATTCGGAGGTCGTTCGGGTGGTTTTGACCCCCCCAACGCGTCATTTCAGCCCGCGCCGAGCTGCTGAAAACGACGCATTCGGTCGTGCCACGCGCACCGCACGTCCGATGGACGTGCCGCCTCCTCATGTATCTCAGGAATAATATTCCTATCATTCTCATGTGGTTTCAAGTCGTTCGAAGCATGTTTGCTCCGAATTCGACCGCCGCACGCCGTTTTGGTGTTTTATGGCGCCGGAAACGCGTTTCCAGCTGCCGCGGTCAAACGGCCCCTCCGATTGATGTGCCGTCTGCCCGACCATTTCAGAATTCACGCAACGGATGTTGTCGTGCGGTTTCGTGGAATTCGGAGGTTGTTCGGGTGGTTTTGACCCCCCAACGCGCCATTTCAGCGCGCTCTGGGGGTGCGGGGGGCTGTATGGGGGTGCGGGGGGGCTGTACGGGGGTGCGGGTGGGCTGTACGGGGGTGCGGGGGGCTGTACAGGGGTGTGGGGGGCTGTACGGGGGTGCGGGGGGCTGTATGGGGGTGCGGGGGGGCTGTACGGGGGTGCGGGTGGGCTGTACGGGGGTGCGGGGGGCTGTACAGGGGTGTGGGGGGCTGTACGGGGGTGCGGGGGGCTGTACGGGGGTGCGGGGGGCTGTACTGGGGTGCGGGAGGGGGGGGGGCTGTACGGGGGTGCGGGGGGCTGTACGGGGGTGCGGGGGGGCTGTCCGGGGGTGCGGGGGGCTGTACGGGGGGTGAGGGGGGCTGTACGGGGTTGCGGGGGGGGGGGGGGGGGGGCTATACGGGGGTGCAGGGGGGTGTACGGAGGTGCAGGGGGCTGTACGGGGGTGCGGGGGGGGGGGGGGGGGGGGGGGCTGTTCGAGGGTGCGGGGGGGCTGTTCGGGGGTGCGGGGGGGCTGTACGGGGGTGCGGGGGGCTGTCAGGGGGTTCGGGGGGGCTGTCCGGGGGGTGCGGGGGGCTGTACGGGGGTGCGGGGGGCTGTACGGGGGTGCGGGGGGCTGTACGGGGGTGCGGGGGGGGGGGGGGGGGGGGCTGTCTGGGCGTGCGGGGGGGGGGGGGGGCTGTCCGGGGGTGCGCGACGGCTGTCCGGGGGTGCGGGGGGGCTGTACGGGGGTGCGGGGGGCTGTACGTGGGTGCGGGGGGCTGTACGGGGGTGCGGGGGGCTGTACGGGGGGTGTGGGGGGCTGTACGGGTGTGCGGGGGGGCTGTACGGGGGTGCGGGGGGCTGTACGGGGGTGCGGGGGGGCTGTACGGGGGTGCGGGGGCTGTACGGGGGTGCGGGGGGCTGTACGGGGGTGCGGGGGACTGTCCGGGGGTGCGGGGGGGCTGTACGGGGGTGCAGGGGGGTTGTACTGGTGTGCGGGGGGGCTGTCCGGGGGTGCGGGGGGCTGTACGCGGGTGCGGGGGGCTGTACGGGTGTGCGGGGGGCTGTCCGGGGGTGCGGGGGGGTGTACGGGGGTGCGGGGGGGTTGTACGGGGGTGCAGGGGGGTTGTACTGGTGTGCGGGGGGGCTGTCCGGGGGTGCGGGGGGCTGTACGCGGGTGCGGGGGGCTGTACGGGTGTGCGGGGGGCTGTCCGGGGGGTGCGGGGGGGTGTACGGGGGTGCGGGGGGGTTGTACGGGGGTGCGGGGGGGCTGTACGGGGTTGCAGGGGGGCTGTACGGGGGTGCGGGGGTTGTACGGGGGGGCTGTCCGGGGGTGCGGGGGGTTGTACGGTTGTGCGGGGGGCTGTTCGGGGGTGCGGGGGGGGGGGGGCTGTACGGGGGTGCAGGGGGTTAGAGTTTTTAAATGCACGCCTTAGATAGTATTAGCTATCATATAATAAACAAGAAAATAAAGAAATTATAAGTACACAACCTTCTAATTTAAATTAATTGAATACATACAGTACATCAATGTCATTCCCACCAGTAAAAACAAAAAACATATCTCGTGAATATATGATGCGTCACGCGTTGTCATCAATACTACCTCCTTCTGGTGGGCCAGGGGCCTACAACAAATAAACATTATAAATATTTTAATAACAAAAATAATTTAAATTAAATAAATAAATACAGTATATACCTGCGTCGTATGATCCCCTGCACCATCAGCTCGACGCACATATTGCCGCAGTGCTCTAACCTCAGTTTTCAATTGTGTATTTGCCTCCTTGGAAGCGCGCAGCCGTGCCTCAAAATCTGACATCTGCTGTGTCATATGAGCAACAGTAGGACCGACAACCGCAGCGCGTGACACTACAGAACGAGGAATCCCTGCTCCATAGGTCAAACTATAGCCATGCCCGTCCCGACCGACAATGCGATGAAAGATCTCATCCCGTCGCATGGGAAGCTGTCACTGGTCCTCTGGCAGATGTTCTAACTCAGCTTCAAATTGAGCCTTTGAAATATTTAAATATATATAAATATATATATATATGTTAATATATAGATTTATGTAATTATTGGTAAGTACAAACACTTACTATCAATGCTGCAACCTCTGGATCATTGCGATCACGAGTCCTCATCCACACCGACATTTTATCAGTTGATGCACCTTGCTCTCGCAACTGTATATTAAAAGAATATAAACACAAAACCATATTAATTAATAAATTAAAAAAATGAATAATATATACCTCATGTCGGATCTGAGACACGTGATGAGTCCCGAGCCTGTGAGGTGGTCCCTGCAACGCTCGATTCTCAGAATGTCTTGTTGACACCTTCTACATTCAATTCATTCAAATTTCAAAACAAATCACATATTATTGAAAATATATATACACCAAAATAATTATTATACAAACCGAAACACCCTCAGTAGACCAATATGCAACCAAGTCATTCCACTGAGCCAGGAGGACACCTCTCGGGACTTTTTCCAAAATGTCTAGGGCACCCACATTTGGTACCCAGTGGTCCCTCTTCACTTTGCCTTTATAATCTTTCCACATCTTACGGCATTTGCTCATACACACGGGCCGAAACTCTTCAGGGCATACTTTCAGATTTTTCTATAAATAAAATAATCAAACATATTAGTATTCTTTATAAATAGAAAATAAAGTAAAATGATTTTCTTACCTGAACCTCCCTCCATAGACGATCTAATGTGTCCTGAGGGATAGAAGCCCAGTCACGCGTGGTCAATGGAAATCGATGTGGGTCACGTATGATATGACCCAGCTGACTAATAAATGCCGGGGAATTCGGTCCCACAGGATGAAAAACCTCATCAAATGAAACATCTATCGTCATGTCGGAATTCCATGATAATATGCCACGACCAGGGCCTCTCCTGCGAGAGGAAGAAGCAGCCGAGTCTGATCCTGTTGAAAACAATTTTATATATAAATTGACAAATGTTATATATATATATATATGTATGTATGTCAATTACATAAAAAATATAGACAACGACATTCAAACATACCTCGTCCCTGAGACGTAGATGCCTCAGATAGATGATGTGGATCTTCTGCCTCTTCCCCTGACATGTCTGCAGTCATAGAAAACATCAGTAATGAGTCCAAAGTGTTTAAAAGATAAATTGGATTGTTCTTAAAAAATCAAACTTGTACAACTTTTAATCAAACAAAAAATGGATTGAATAATTAGTTGTGAATTAATTTTAAAAAATCAGAAAGTTAACAAAACAGATATACAAATTATGTACAAAACCAGTCAATGCATAGCCAAATTTCAGATAGAACTAATAAAAATTCAAGCAGCACATGAATCAGATGAAGAATACCTCAAAGGGATGATACACCGACCAAAACATCAATAAATCAAGTGTAAAAACAACCTAAATATTTATGATTGAATTAAAACTTACAAAAGTGAGGATTAAAACTTATAAAGATTTATAAAATGATTATATAATTTATGATATCCTAGGACATTCTACTGAATAGCGGGAAAACAATTATACCTTTCATTAAGCATGCAAATTGACCGTTTCTCCTTCAACAGCCACTCTGACCCAATAAATATCTTCTTCACGTTGAACTACGATATGTTGATCAAGTTGTTGGTAAACAAATGGAACAGTCTCGGGTTCATCTTCTTCAAATAAAAACACTCCTCGCTGAGACATTTTGACAACAACTTGCCAACTTGGATCCGAAGGCAAAGTAACGAAGAATACTTGTTCTGCTTGTGATGTCAAAATGAAAGGTTCATTCTCAACTCGTTCATTATTTCTGTATAACATATAGTTAAAATTCACCAATTAAAATTGATATTGATCGACTTTACATCCATGCACTGGATCAACCCAATTACACTTTAACAATATGTACTTCAAACCGTGTGTGTATACAACTTCAATGATGTCTATAAATTGACCATAGTAATAACCAGAATCGACAAAGGGACAACCGATGCCACTGTTTTGTGTTTCTCGTTTGTCGTCAACATCTTTAATGCGAAATCGAAAACCATTAGCATCAATAGCTTTATAACGACGAGCCGTTATAGATGGAACCTCATCCAGTTGGATAAATACTTCAGGTAGCGTGGGGTCCCCTAACTCCCTCAGGTTACGAACCTACATAATTTATAAAAATCAATACTGATATATGCATAAATAATTAGTATAATACGTCACTCATAATGAAAATCAATTTATACATACATAATCCTTGAACCAATCATGAAATGACGCATAATGAGATTGTTGAATTTGCAACTCAGTCGCACGATGCATCGCTTCTTTTATCTCATTGATGTGTTTCCTGCAAATGATAACGCAATATTTAAAAGATCATCTTATGCAAACAAAAAATGTAAAAGTTATACAAGCACATTCATAAGATACTTACTGCATTAATGGTGCAACTGATGGAGTATTGAACAAGATATATCGATGTGCTTGTATCAACTCGATGTTGTCCATATCAAATGTGGTTCCTTCTCCAACTGGACCATCATGAATCTGAGAGGGATTATCTAATTTTGTTTCAACATCTGTAAGATATTCTGCACAAAAGGTAGTACACTCATCCATCAAATAACCATTGGCTATTGATGCCTCTGGATGAGCTCTGTTGCGTACAAATCTTTTCAATGTACTCAAATACCGTTCAATAGGATACATCCACCTGAATTGCACTGGACCAGCAGCCATTACTTCATCAGTTAGGTGCACTATCAAGTGAACCATAACATCGAAAAAAGAGGGGGGGGGAAAGTTTCTCAAAGTGACAAAGCGTAAGTACAATTCGGTCCTGCAAACTTTTTAAATCACTCATTCGTTGATTTCTTAAACAAAGCTGTCTAAAAAAATTACTCATCTCAATCAAGGGCTGAACAACATTGGGGGATAAACAATCACAAATTACGATTGGAATCAACTGATGAAGTAATATGTGATTGTCATGACTTTTCAACCCTTGCAATGTCTTGCTCGTCAGATTCACACACTTTGAAATATTATAATAATAACCATCAGGCACCTTGGCCATCTTCAAAATGGAAAGAAATGTTTCTTTCTCCTCTATAGTCATCGTATACTGTGCAGCAGACATATATGCCTTGTTTCCCTCAGCTAACTGTAAATGAAACTGTTTCCTTAAACCCATTTCTTCCAAATCACAGCATGCATTAACATGGTCCTTTGATTTTCCACTGACACCTAAAATGGTCCACAATATGTTATCACAAACATTTTTTTCAATGTGCATGACATCCAAATTATGCCTCAACATGTTAGTTTTCCAATACGGAAGACTATAAAAAATACTTTTCTTTTTCCAATTGTGACTGCGCTGCCTACCCGCAGCACGAATATTACGTACTGGAGGAGCCACCAAATCCTGAATTTCATATACCGTGCGGATGTTTTCTTCCTCAATCTGCGATAACATTTCGACTCCTATCATGATCTTTGGTGCTGGGCTGAACTCTCTAGAACCATCAAATGTCACTCTGTCCTTTCTGAATCTGTTCTGAGGAGGGAGAAAATTCCTGTGACCCATGTATGCCCATTTTTTGGAATGTTTAAGCCATACAGATTTTTTACTTTTATTGCAACAAGGGTAAGCAAATTCCCCTTTCGTACTCCAGCCTGATAAATTTGCATAAGCTGGGAAGTCATTGATTTTCCACAATAAAGCAGCATGCAGTTTGAACATTTCATTCGTTTCGCAGTCATAAGTCATCACACCATCGCCCCAAAATTCATTCAACTCATCAATTAATGGCTGAAGGTAAACATCAATCTTATCCCCCGGACTTTTAGGTCCATCAATAAGAGTGGAAATTAATATAAATTGTTGCTTCATACAAAGCCACAGAGGAAGATTATATGGAACCAACACCACGGGCCATGTGCTATGAGTTGCACCAATGATAGACTTGAATGGATTGAAACCATCTGCTGCCAATCCCAATCGGACATTACGAACATCTTTAGCAAAGTCGGGATGTCTCTTATCAAATTCCTTCCATGCATGAGAGTCCTCCGGGTGGGTTAACATATCACTTTCATGAACTCTTTCTGCATGCCATCTCATTAAATTAGAAACTTTAGATGACATAAAAAATCTTTTCAATCTGGGTTTAAGGGGAAAGTAACGCATTTTCTTTACAGCAATCGGTTTCCCCTATATCGCAATCTGACTTTGATGAGTATTATTTCCCTTGTTCTCTTTCCACCTGGAAGCACCACAAACCGTACAAATATCCAAATGGGCAGTTTCTTTTCTAAAAAACATACAGTTGTTTGCACATGCATCTATGGTCTCATATGTAAAACCTAAGTTCTCTGTCAACTTACAAGCATAGTAATACGACTCAGGAATCTTAGCGTTGATAGGAAGAACTTTTTTCAATAAAACCAAAAGCATGTCGAATGATGTGTCTGACCAATTATTCAAAGTCTTCAAATGCAACTACTCCACGATAAACGACAGTTTATTGTAAGAAGTACATCCAGGATATAATTATGTTTTCGCATCATCAAGTGCTTCATAAAACCTCCTCGAATCACGATCTGCACCAGAGCGAAGATTTATCTCACCGGTCTCAAGATTCTGGATGTCAATGCCTTTAGGATCAAACCCACGTACCATTTCAGTAAGCATTTCATGCATTGGATCAGTCATCCTTGCATCAACATCCATCTGAGCTGCATCTGTATTTTGACAACAAACATATTCGTCTCCATGACGAGTCCAACACTTATAATTTTTCAGAAATCCATTAAAGAAAAGGTGCTCCCTCACAGTATCTCGTGTGAATTGATATCTGTTAGCACATTTTCTACATGGACAACTAATATAGTCACTTCCAAATCCTCTCGTGAAGTCCATAAACTGCATAATGCCATTGAAATACTCTCTAGACGTTCGATTTGGAAGATCAATCCAACTTTTATCCATAATAAGATCCCTATAACAAACATTTACATAAGACTTATTAAATTTTCATTTTTGATATAAAATATATTTAAAATAAATACTAACTAATTGTTTTTGAACCATTTATAAAATAATAATGTAAGTGAAAGCCCATGTCATACCTGATTGCGCTACAAACCTGGAAGGGAGGGGAGCCGACAGCGGTGCTTTGAGGGAGAGGAGCGGTGGGGAGCCGGAGCCGGAGTTGGTGCGGCGAGGGAGGGGACGGTGAAGGAGGGCACGGGTGGCGGTGGTGCGGCGAGGGAGGGGACGAAGATGAATGGGACGGGGGTTGGCGGGGTGCGGGGGGGGGGGGGTGTTCGGGGTGCTGGGGGGAGGGACGAGGGGGCGGAGGGCCGAGGGCGGAGGTCGGAGGCCGGAGGGGCTGGAGGCCGAATGTCGGAGGGCTGCCAGAGGGCTCCCGAGGGCTTCCGGGATGCCGGAGGCGGGTGGCGGGAGGATGCAGGGTGGCCGTAGGGCGGAGGGCGGCCGGAGCCGAAGGGCAGAGGGCGGCGGGGGAGGGCGGGGCCGGCGTAGGGCGGTCGGAGGGCTACCGGAGGGCTACAGGAGGGCTTTCGGGCTGCCGAAGGCGGGTTGCGGGAGGCTCGAGGGCAGAGGGAGGTCGCAGGGCGTAGGGCGGCCGGAGCCGGAGGGAGGAGGACGGCCGGAGGAGGGCAGGCCGGCGGAGGGTGGTCGGAGGGCAGCCGGAGGGCGGTCGGAGGGCGGCCGGAGGGCGGAGGGTGGCCGGAGGGTGGCCGGCCGGAGGGCGGGCCGGCGGAGGGTGGGGCTGCAGAGGGCGGGCCGGTGGAGGGCGGGCCGACGGAGGGCGGGCCGGCGGAGGGCGGGCCGGCAGAGGGCGGGCCGGCGGATGGCGGGCCGGCGGAGGACGGGGCGTCGGGGAGGGCGCGCGGCGGCGGGGCGTAGGGGAGGGCGCGCGGCGGAGGGGGGCGACGGGAGGGATGGGTTCGGGGGGGCACGATCGAGTGGAGAGGGGGGGCGCCAAAGCCCCTTATTTTTTTTAAGGAGGCTTAGCGGCCGCCATTGGCGGTCGCTATTGGTAACCAATAGCAACCGACAATGGCAGTCTCTATAGGTAACAGGGCTCAAATGCCCTGTTTTCTAGTAGTTACCACTGGATTAGTAGACCCACTAAAAGATGGGGGCTTATACGGTATGAAACGATCCAACATAGGTTGGTCATGGTAATTTGTCACAACCTGAGTAAGTTGTCCCAATATGGTCATGATCTAATCTACTCCAACATTGACTATTTTGACTTTCTCAGTGGGGAGATCCCTACATTTCCCATGAGTATTGATTCCCCTTCTTCAAATAGATTCCATTACAAAATAATGGCACACACTAGATTAGAGTGTAAATCATAATGTATAATCTTAACTTAATAAAAACTTAGCATAAATTGAGATCCTACGCATAGCTAATCCCATAATCAGAAAAATGGTTTCTTTGATGAGTAATTTACATTTCAATCCATCATAATGGATTTTAAAGAAAATTTGAATTATCCTAAGCATCTTCCCCAGGAGTTTTGTAACAAAGAGTGCATCAAGACCCATTTTCATGTACCAGGATACCTTGGGTCAAGCCCAAAAATCCTTGTCAGAGCTTTCACCCCTACGTATATCTATGCTAGAGCCACCTCTACCAGCTCGTATCCAGATAGTGATGTATTTACTAGAAAGATTCACATAATATATTCCTTAACAAAATACCAGGATGTTCATATACATTTATCATCAAAAACTACCTTAGGGCTTTGTTCCCTACTATACATTTCCTACTCTAGTTTCCAATTTTTCTACTAAACTTCTCTGATACCAATTCTAATGCCCCGACCCCTCTATACCAGATACGGTACATTGATTCTTATATTGTCATGGTTAGAAGGAATGAAAATATCGAAGGAACGATTAGTTTAGTAGTCTTGAAGAAACTAGATATATAGATGTAACTCAAATTACCTTTTAAAAGGTTACCAAATTACAAAACATAACAAAAACTAAAAACTTCATCGACAGAAACTCAATCAATGATCTCCTCTTCATCACATGTTGAAGGTAAACAAATGAAAGGGGTGAGATCAAATGCTCAGTAAGGGTTAAAAATAGTAGAATCATGAATCATTAATAACTGAATCATAAATAGTTTGATATAGTCAATATGGAATGGTGAATAAATGAAAAACTCATGCCATTAATAAACTGAGAATGATATTGCATCCATAGATTTTTTTCATTGTAAAAAACACATGGATAGTAATAATTAATAATGAATAAAGAAAATTTTTATTAATTGGATGTCATGTATCTAGAACATGATACCATAATAATGTTAAAACGGTTTAGTTCTCTAGGTAGAAACTCGTCTGATTATTTGGAAACAAACTCGAAGGGTTTGTCAACAACTGATTTGTCTCATTAGACCTACAGATGCATCGAGGGGCTATATCTGGAACGACCCGCCACTTCAAATCCAAAGAATTATTTATACATAGATTTAATAAAATTTCAATCTTCCTTATCAATATCTGTATTGAGTAGAGAATATGGATTCATCAATATTTCTATAGTTAAAACAACTTTCAAAATTTACACCTTATGTGAAATGGTATATGGCTTAAGGAAATAGTAATATTCATTCTAAAATAAAATGGATATTTACCAAAATTATAATTTCAAATGAAATATGATCTCAAATAGGTATTAGATGCACCACATAAGAGATATTACGTGCACAATACCAAGTAGGTCTCAATGAAATGGAAATTCGAACAATGTCACCTACCATATTGTAATCAATTGAATTGTATGCCCGAAAGTTAATAATCACTAAATAAATCCCATAATACCATAAATATAAAGATAATAATGATATTATATATAATATTGAAGTACACATATACCTCATCCAAGAAATAAGTGGCGAACAATGAAAATCACACTAAATTAAAGGTGAGATAAGAAACCTCTTACCTTATGCTCGAGTGTGTTCTTGATTTGTTTTAATGACCGGAATAATAAAATTTAGCTTCATTAATTAAATATTACATAAGCTCATATAAATTTAATTGATTTATTATAACCTTATTAGATTCATTCATGGCCCTTTTTTATGGGTTTAAGAGGTTCTATTTTATTGTTTTGGAAGCATTTTCTTCCTTTGTTTTCATGATCTGTTTACTTGTATTCCTGAATGAAATTTCATTTGAAATGTGGCTAAACATCCATAATTGTTAATATATATTATTAGTGAAATTAAATATATATAAATGATATTATAATGATTCTGGGTTAAATACTTGAGGATGAATCATTAGTTAAAAGTTATTGATAAATGATTGGATTTAGCTTGGTGGATTTGTGCATAATGAACTTGTTTTGTATTATTATTCCATATTATGTGTGTGTAGGGATTAAATAGAATTAATTAGATTAAATACATATATTATGATCTGTTTCAACCATAATATATTTTCATGACCAAAATTAAAGATGATAATGAAAATTGAGAACCCGTCATCCCTGAATGTGATAAATTAACACATCTCGGACGGTGTTTTCATTTTTTTAGTATAGGAGTAGGGGGAAAGAGACATGATGGTAAAATATTCCATTATAATTATATAATTCCAGATCATGTAAGGTGCATGAATTATCATTTAATTTGTATTAGGGGAGATGATGAAATGAGTACAAAAGAAATGAACTCAAAATAGAAGAAAAATTTAGAAATCTCTCACGAATATTCAACAGCCTAACGACGTCACATAAAATTTAATAAAATAGTTTGATGATAGGAAGGGGGTATATCATCACTCTAAAAAAATATGGGCATTAAGGGGAATATGTAATGAAATATCCAAACATAATCCAATTGAAAATAAAAGATAAAACATAAAATGAATGTTTTAAGAAAAGAGATGGGTGCTTGATTTTCTTACCTTGTAGTGTAACTCCCAAAACATGAAGGTTGGACCATGGGGGGTTTGAGGAAACCTTGGGAGGACTTCTAGGGAGTTAATAATACTAGATATTCGAGGATAATGAGTTTGGAATGAACGAAAATGAAGGGGTTTAGTGGGTATTTATAGTAATTAAGAGTGAGTTTTTTATTAATTAAAAGGGAAACCTCATTAATGGTTTTCGTAAAACCCTGGGCTTTCCCAGGGTATTTTCCTGTGGATAAAGCCAATTGGGACACCTCATGTAAAATTTTACTATAAAAAAGTCTACCATCCTTTTATATTTAATTATTACATTATTAGGATGTCATTCAACTACCGAAAATACAAAACTCTATTTTTACTATTCACAATAAATTCATGTATTTTAGAAAAATCCCAAAAAATAAACCTAACCATTTTTCTATGTGTAGAATTAAAAAATAAAATCCATTTTTTGAAAATGATTTACTAATTATTTTTAATTTAATTTATAAATAAAATCATAGTTAATTCAAAAAATAACAATTTTAAAGGTATAATTAGTTTTATATCACATTGAAAAATTAATTACAATATCATTAACTTAATACCTTAAGAAAATAAAATATTATAATCATTTACTCTTTATAAGGGTCATATTACTATTCATATTACTATTCATAAGGGTATGTTACTATTCCCAAAAAACAAGTTGGTTCTATCAGACTCCAAATGACTAACTGGTCACAACTCTAGAAAACCATTTTTCAAAATTCAAAACATAGAAGTGCAAAATTTATGTTTAATGGATAGATTATAACTTTCTCCTATAATACTTTGTTTCAAAAAAGACTTAGTACTTCAGGAAATATAGGCTATCAAATGAATAGAAATTATTTAAGAGGAACATAACATAAAATGATTGGGGAGTTATAAATTGTATCAAACAACTTTAAACTAGATGAAAAATTCCTTGGGGTAAACCCTTTTGTAAACTTCTTCCAACCATTAGGACCATCTAAATGATTCACCCGACTCTTACACCCTATTGAACCAGCCATGTCAACTTCTTTTAGTACCCCTTCAGGGTAGTCTCCACTACCAGAGGGCACCACCTCACCATAGGAACCCAGAGTCACCACAATGGTTCCCCCTATCTGCCTGATTGTCTGTTCAAATGGCTTGACAATGACTCCAGTGCTAGCAAAAACTGCCTTATTATTTGGGGAAGGGGAGCCAAAGATAGCCAAACCGTCTAACCCCCCGGAACCAGAAGCACCCTGCACACCTGGAACAACCAAATCACCTTTCAACACAGTGAACACATCTGAAACCTTGGGGTTCATCTCTCTCGAGCGCACCTCTTTCCGGAACGAGACTAACACGCCCAATTCCAACTGACCAGCTGCTTCCAAAGATGAAGTGGGTCTTGGTTTTCTAGAACCTGGACCCTCCTTGTTTTCCCATTGAGTATGGTTCCCATTCCTACATGTTTCCTCATGATGACCCACACACAAGCACAAGGAGCAGTAGTCGACCCACTGCTCAAAATAAACTGATTTTTTGTATCTATGTTCTTCCTCCACTAATATTCACACAAACTCAACTAGATTCCAAGAAACATCAACTTTTTCATAGATTCTTGGTTAAATAGGATGACAATCTGACCTAGTTCTACTATCTGAACACAAGTATCGACCCATTAAATTTCCTAACATTCTATCTATTGAGGGGTTTTGAAAAGGAAAGAAGAGCTTGGGAAAGCATACCCAGATCACCGGTGTGGGAGGATCTCAATGCAAATGAAAGTTATAAGACCATCTGAATAAGAAGAATCAAATAATTTTTCAATCCTGGGGCACACTAGACCACATTGCAATCAGATCTTCCTTAGAAGAAAACTAAATCATGATATTATTATTATCCATGAGGCTGGTAGTTTCTCTTTTTTGTAAACCCCATGAATCAAAGATAAATCTATTGAACAGATTGACCGACAGGATTTGGTGTTTAAATTAAGAAACAAGTGGTAAGTTAAGAAGAGAAGAGGCCTCAGTAAACTCTAAATTTGAGGGAAATATATATGAAAATCCATTGATGAGGTCGGGAACCTTAGGGCATAAATAAATTTGATGGAAGGAAGGAATAAAATTAGGATTCGAGAAGGGAATGAAGGAGGAAGTTCGGGCCGTCGTAAAGGACAATGATGGTCCCTCCCCCTATCACGAAAGAGGGTCAAATCAAGAGTGCATTAAGGCTCGTTGTTGTATACCAGGATACCCTAAGTCAAGCCTGAAACTCCATGTTAGAGTTTCCACTCCTAGGTAAATTTATTCCAGAACCATGTCCACTTGTAGTATCCATACAGAGATGTATTTCCTAGAAAAATTCACATAATTTATTCCTTACCAAAATTTCAAGGATGTTCTTGTATGTTTTATCCTTATATACTATCTTATTTGTTTGTTCCCAAATCTATATTCTCTAAATCTAGTTTATATGTTTTCTACTAAACATACTCTGATACGAACTGTAACAGACCCGACCCCAGTTACTGGAAGCCGATGCGTTATTTTATTACATTGGCATGTAAACAAGGAATATACATCCCAAAAGACCAAGTATTTTAGAATATTTAGATACAAGATATATACATAATTTCAACTTTAAAACTTAAAAATAAATTCAACATAAAAACTCCATTGAAAGAATTCATAACTCCTAGGTTATTTCTGTATGTCATTCATAATATACCTCTTTGTGTCCTAAGAAAATGAAACATAAAAAATGGGTGAGTGTAAATTCTCATTAAGGGTAGGCAGTACAACAGAATATATCATAAACATGAACATTAGAAATGGTGAATAACTTCAAAATACATGCCTTTAAAAAAATCATGAATATAATATGGAAGGAATAAGTGCTGTAAAAATATTTCCATAATAAAACATAATAATGGGTATTCTACTAATTGAATAACCACATAAACCATCAACACTATTTTCATAATTAGGGAATTCATAATGCGGGACATCATAACCATACCATCAAGGCCTCATTCCAAGACCATAAATATCCATTTTGTCAATACCTCATGCCAAGACCATAGTTCATCTCATTAGACCTACTGATACACTAAAGGGATATAGTGGGACCAACCCTACACTTACTAATTATAATTAATTCTTTATATGAATGGGGATAAACATAAACAACACATACTAATATATGAAATGTAAATAACTTTCCCTGAACATTATGGATAAACACTAACCATTCAGAGTAAATTGGTAAATGGTTTTTAGTTATCACATCCATAGTAAAAATAATAGTAAACCATTAAATTAAATATGATAGATGATATCATAAATTATTATTTCCAATAATACATACCAATCAACAAGAGTGTTGAAAAAGATGAATATTCTCTTATAAAATCATCAACTAATTCTTGGGATAAATACTCTTTTACTTTGAAAATAATAGTTCTTTTAGAAAAATCTTTGTATAAAACCAGAAGTGAAGTAAGATAATATTTTCATAATTAAATGAGATATTTTATAAATATAATGGTTTAAAAAAATATATTATAGAGTTCCCTTGAAAATAGGTAGGAATTTGAGAAATTCCCTTGAATCAGTCTTGTATTTCGCAAAGAATATTTGAAAGATCCTTTTAAAAAAATATAACTACCCATAAATAAAAGAAGGATTATTGTTCGTAAAAATATATAGAACATTATCACATAATATATTAGGAGTATATATGAATAAATAATAATTTAATTGAGTTAAGTAGACAATCATAGTAAACCAAATGAAAATAGAGGTTTAAGTAGAAAACCCTTACATTAAGTCCATTGGTGTTCCTCACTATATATTAATGACATGAATAATAAAATTTAGGTTTATAAATTAATGATTAAAGAACCACCTATATATTTCATTTATTTATCATAACATCATTAGGTTTATTCATGTCCTTTTGATTGGTTAAGAGATCCAATTTTATTTTTTGAGAGTGTTTTCTTCCTTGGTTTTCTTGATCAGTTTACTTATATTCATTAACAAATAAACATTTAGAATGAGAATGGTTTTCCAGAAATTTGTTTGTTACTAGTAACTTCCAGAATATTACATGGATATAAAATTAATTTTGTTATTGGGAGTGAAGATGAATCATTATATAAAACTTTAATGATAATTGTTTGGGTTTATTGGCGGTTCTTGATCACAAACAAAATCTTTTTTTTATAAATTAATATCATGTGTAAAAATGGATTTTAGAACTTTAAATAAGTTTTAATACATGTATTATAGTCTTGTGAAACCATAAAAATGGTTTCATGACCATAATTGAATATGGTAATAGAAATTGAAAACCCATCGTCCTTGAATGTTATAAATTAACACATCCTGGATGGTGTTTTCATTTCTTGTATAAGAGATTGGGAAAGGAGATTTGAAGAAGAATTATTCATTTATCATAAAAAAATCCAATAAATTTAAGGTATTGGAGTCATCACAACATTTTTATTAAATTAATGAAAAAGGAAATAGAGTAACTTGAAAAAAAAATGAAAAGAGTAATTTACCTCTTGAAGTAATCTTCCATGAGAGCCTCTTTAGGGGAGAGGTTTTAGACATTATATGAGAAAAATAGATTATGGAATTGGTGGGAGGAGATTGGGATGATTTTTTATCATAATATTGACAAGGAACAAGGATTGAGAGGAGTGAACAGAAGAGGGAGTGGGGGAGGGGGTTATAATGGAGGAGAGGAGGGTTTTCCCATTATTTTACTCTTTATTTTATTATTTATCTCAAGAAAACCAATAGTATTGATTCATTTGACCCATAATAATAATAGGTTCATGTGATTTTGAACCAAGTGGTCTTACATCAGACATACAACACTTATGACCCAAAAAATCATGTATTTAGCATTTATCATAAATTATCATATTTTATTATTCATCTAAAATTCAAGTATTTTATAAACATATGAAAAATTTACTGCAACCATTTTTCTACGTACATAATACAAATATGAAATCCATTTTTTGAAAATAGTTTTATTAATAATTTTAATTTAATTTTTAAATAATATAATAATTCTTTCCAAATAAACAACTTTAAAACTATAACTCGTTTTATACCACCTTGAGAAATTAATCAAGGTCACATAAAATTATCCTATAACCATAATAAAATAATGTAACAATTTATTATTACATTTTTTGAATATAAATTTCCATTTTAGATTATTAAATTAATCAGAAAATTGTAATTAAAATATTTATGACATACAAAAATACCAATACTTATACTATGATCGTTGGTTCACTTATAAGATGTCTAAATTGAATTTATACACTTATGGGTGATGTTTCTATTTTTTTCATTTTACTATTCATTAAAATTCATAAGAGTAACATTACTACTCATAAGGGTATGTTACTATTCATAAGGGTTTGTTACTATTCATCAAAAATTAAGTTTGTCTTATCAGACTCAAAATATCTTATTGAACACAACTATGTATGTCAGTTTTTATAAATTCAAATCAAAGAGGCGGAATAATTGTGTTTACTAGCTAGGTAATAAAAAAGTTGGGTTTCTTAGAGACTCAATGTTTCATGCATTCAATATTAAATTTATTTTCAAAAACATGGGGTGTTAAAAGATATTTTCATTAAAATTAAAATCATAAAATATACATGCAATCAAATAAAAAATAGTATGTCCTAGGACACTAACTCCAAAAAACTCCCACTGCTACTAGATCCAACCGCCTACGACTTTCAGGATGCTAGACTAGACATGGTAATCATGTTTCTCTTTGAGTCAAGGATTTCCTAAAGGGGTCTTCCATGTTGTATTCCATTGTAATACTTCTCACTACAACATCACCACTGTAAAAAAATCTATCAATATATGAAACATCATTAGTATAATATTAATCCATTGATAGACCTTGGCTCCTGTGCAAGAGCCACCACTGTGGTATTATCACAATAGAGTGTGATAGGATCTTTACTTCTTGGTGCTATGTTAAGCTCTTAGATGAAGTTGTGTATTCGTACTTCACTTTACTTATCCTAGAAGACACAATATACTCAAAATATACTATAGAATCTATAACCACAACCTTCTTTGTGCTCTTACAGCTCAAAACACCTCCACTCAAAGTGAATAAGCATCCCATTTGTGATTTTGTATCATCTCGATCTATTTGGAAACTAGAATTTGAATATCCTCTGATGGAAAGTTCACCATCACCTCCATAGATTAGGAACATATCCTTATTACACCTCAGATACTTAATTATGGTATTGAATTTCATCAAATGGAAGTCACTTGGTTTATTATGATATCTTCCCACCACACTCAATGTGTAGGAAAAATCTAGCCAAGTACATATCATCGAATGCATAACTGATCCAATCATCGATGCGTATAGAATAATTTACATTATTTTTCTTTACTTGTACGTACAAGGAAACATTTTATTAGAAATATAAATTTCATGTGGCATTGGAAATAATCCTGACTTGGATTGTTTTATTTTGAATATTTTTAGTTTCTTGTTAATATAGGTACATTTACTTAGGCCGAGTAGTATCTTCAAACTATCTCAATTTCCTTTAATCCCATGAATGTATGTTGCTTCACCTAAGTCCTTCATGGAGAAGTATTTATTCATCTAGGCTTTAATAGGCAGTAGGACTGGTATCTCATTTCCAATAAGTAATATGTTATTATGAAAATGACTGCACTCCCACTAAACCACTTAAAGACACAATGATTACATTCATTGTTTATAAAACAAAATTCCATTATGGCCTCATAAAAATGAATGTTTGATGACTTGTATTTCTTATTTTATCCATAAATGTATATTTGGAATTTGAAAAATTTATTCGTATCCTTTAGAGTAACAACCCCTTCAAGTTGTGTCATATAAACATATTCCTTAAGGATCCCTAAAGTACCACAATTTTTACATCCATTTCCAAATATGGTAGTTATGGAAAGACATAATGGAAAGTAAAATTCTGATGGATTTCAATGTTTCTACTGGTTTAAAGGATTCATCATAAACAATTCCTAGGTACTATTTAAACCCTTTTGCAACTAGTCATACCTTATAGGTACTAACTTTCTCATCTAGGTCCAGTTTCTTATTGAATACCCATTTAAAAAAATGGGATTTAAATCCACTCGAGGATCTACCAAAATCTATACTTGGTTTTGATACATGGAATCCATCTTAAAATTCATGTCTTTTTTCCACTTGGAAACATATGTGCCACTTAATACTTTCTTATAGGTGAAAGGATCATTATTATTGACTAATAATGAGTCACCATACTCGGTGACTTTAAAAACATATTTTTCTAGTTCTCTAACATATCTAGTAATAATTTTTAGTAGTTGTGTCTCTAGAACATATTATTCTTCCATGAGGAATTATTTAATCATTTCTTGTTCCAAATAATGTGTACCTTGATCCTTGAATTCATCAAATTCCATATCACTCCCACTATCTATTTTAGATATGTTCTCCTTCTTAGGGAATATGGAATGTCTTGACCCTATTACCCTTTTTTCTGAGGGGTCGTATAGGTAATATCCCCTTGTCCCCTTGGGTTATCCTATAAAGTTACACTTTGTACCTCAGAGATATTGTTGGTTACTTAAAGATGCCGTAACAAATTCTTCGCAATCCCACACATGCAAGTATAACAACAAAAGTTTCTCTCCATTTCATAATTGGTATGGTATATCATTTGCCACTTTAGTTGGAACTTGGTTTTGTATTTATTCTATTTTTTGTAACACATATAGATGAGTTGAGATTCATGAAAGTGGATTTTAGTAAGTAAGGATAAAAAGAAGAACCATTTATAATCGAATCATATGCTGTAAATGTATTTTATCATTACGATATTGCATACCAACAGTGGTCAATTATTCTATTATTGATCAAAACCATTGAAGGGTTAGATGTTAATTAAAATGAAGATTACCCTTTCATTCTGACTAGAAAATCATTTCTTATAGGTCCCAATGTAGACAAGGTCATGTATATTATAAGAGACTACAGTTAATGGAATTGGATACTTAATAGAGGGGTAAAATCCCTTCAAACATTAAAAGAAGAGAGTTCAATAACCAGGTTTTATTTTAGTGTAAGGTACATTGCATTACTTTATATCATTATTTATTAACTTCTATATTTATGTAATCTAAATTAAATGTTCAACCACTTCTATAGATAATATCTTCCACACAATCTAATGCTCTCAATATTGAGGAACAACTGGTTTCTCAACATGGAGGTGCTCCCAATTCATAGGAACAACAAAATTCTACGCATGATGACGTTTCGAATCCATAGGAACAACATATTGATAATGTTGAAGCTAAGGAAATGGTAGATGGTGAATAACCTATGTCCTAGAAAAAATAGGATCATTATAACATTATAATGTTAGAAAAAACTATCAAAGTGAGAAACAAAGGCATCAAATTAGAGGCTGGATATAATGCACACGGACAACCAATTAACCCCAAAAGGCCATATTAAATAGTTACATTGGGCTCACCACATGAATGTGCATGCCGATTGATGTAAATTTATTAAAAAATGTTGTGATCCGGATTATAAAACTAATTTGGGAAGAGATTAGGGTAACATTATGATATAATTTCTTTATTTTACTAAATAAATGAATCATTGATTTACACATAATTATCAATTGAAAAGATAATTTATAGTATATGAATCCCAAATTAAATTTTTATTAATGTCCACTAGAAAGCATCATAGAGGATTTAGTAAAATTCTTACAAAGTATCAACTAAAAGATTTTTTAGTACAAATAAACCCTGACCAACCATATATGTTTTTACACTAAATAAACCAACTAGCATGGGATGCATTTATTATTCATCATGAGGAGAAATTTTTTTTGGTACATTGCTACTGGTAGTACATTTCTTGAAAATAATTTTATTAATAACTTTGATTAAAAAAAATAATTTATAAAAAAATGAGTGCTTAAAATAAGAAATGGTTAGTAAAACTAATGTACCCCTACCATAAATTGTTAATGAAGTATGCTTCACTTGAAAAAATGGTACGTATTTTAAATATACCATAATAATTTTATGCAACAGGAAACAATATACTAATTATGTTAATTTTTTATATATATATTGATGAATTGAAATTCAAATCCACTTTAACCCATGCCACGTGATATGAAAGGAGGCATCAGTAAATTAATATGAGATAAAAATATATGAAGACACACAAAAGTGTGGGATGCATGTGTAAGTATGTCTTCATAATTATTTTTTATTCAAATTGGAATTACATAATAGTGATTACTTATTTTCTAATATTTTTATCCAACATCGACATAAGAATCATGTAACGCCCCGACCCCAGTTCCCAGAGTCGGTGCATTATTTTAATACATTGGCATGATTACAAGGAATGAAGTCCCGAAAAACCGATCAGTTTAGTAGTCTTGGAAAATAGATTACATACATGAATGTTACATTACACTTCATAACATACAAAACAACATAAATAATCCTTTATGAATTCCATTATTCCCTTGTCTTAACCCTGCATATCAATCACAATACACTTCTTGGAATCCTAGGAAAAATAAAACATAGAAAGGGGTGAGCTCAAATGCTCAGTAAGGGTAAGAAATACAGTGGAAACTTTTAAAAATTAGCATAAACATTTAAGGAAATGTATAAAACTAAAACAAAATCCCTTTAAACTTGAACTTCAGCAAAATATGGCAGAAATAAAATGAAATAATTCCATTTACTTATTCACATGGATATTCTACTAATCTAATAATCGCATGAAATATCACTAACTACTTTCATAATGATGGAATGCATGATTCCGAACTTTAATTTCTGTGTCAAGGCCTTTTTCCAAGACCTAAGGGATAACAGTAACTGAAACCCAACCTGGAGAGCCTCTGTAACCGGACTCCATCCCAGAGTGCCTCTAATAACCGGACACTAACCCGGAGTGCCTCTAATAACCGGACACCAAGTCGGAGTGCCTCTAATAACCGGACACCAACCTGGAGTGCCTCTAATAACCGGAAACCAACCCATAGGGCTTACTTTTACCGGTCCCCAACCCGGAACATACTAGTCCAACACATTCATCTTAAGAAGAGGATGAAATATAACATAAACATTCGTATTAAAACTAACATACAAAATGTCAAACCTTTAATCATAAACCATTAATGGCATAAAAATAACTCATGCATAGTCAAAAACATCACAAAACCTTAAATAAAATATGGATGAAAAATCAACTTGAAACAAGTGTAAAATTTATCAAAGAATGTTGACATAGATGAAATCAATACTATTTGAGAGAAATGTCTATTTTTTTGAAATCATTTAAAAGTCGCATAATTATAGAGAAAACCTTTATTTTGAAAATATCTTTATAAGATTGTGAAGGAAGATTCAAAGGTGTAATAATGGCGGAGAATAACCGCACCCGCCGTATAAGTTAAAAAAACATTCATACCTTAATTTTGTCAAAAAGATTAAAAAGTAACTTGTTTCGAAAATGTTGGAAAGATTCCTATAAAAAAATATAAAGTCAAATAAGGGTATAAATTAATTTAACCCATTGTCTATTAAATAGTAAAAATGTTTTGAAATACATTTTTTAGAAACATGGATGTGGATGATAAAGAGGTCCCATAAGATAATTACGTATAAACAACCTCGGATAATGAAGATATTTTGAAATAAACCCTTACCAATTTGGTAACATACGAAACATACACCCCATGAAAGAGGTATCATACAATGATGATGTAAATATACATGAATTAAATTATATTACACAATGAATACAAACATGGTCAGTAAAAACACCACATGTAATAAATAAGTGGTGAACAATGGAATTCTAGCGGAATTAAAAGTGAGATAAGAAACCCCTTACCTTGCACTTTCCTTTAGTCGAGGGTACGTTTAACCTCCTGTACGAAGATCGTAGTATGTTATTAAATTATACCAGAACCATATTAATATTTATTATATCATACATGATTCATTTATGACTTTATATTACCCATTTAATAATAATTTCCATGTTAAGTTAACATTTCGGGTAATAATCACTTTCTTTATCGTACGCTTTTTAACTTGTCACTCTTGGTTGTATCACTTAGATCATGATTTAAATACTTTCAGAATATAAAACATGATAAATATATCATACATATTTAGAATATAAATATGTATAATAGACATATATATGAAATGGAGAACACCGTTTATGGAGACGAAAGTCCGTACGTACGCATAAACGTTGTTTCTGTTTTCATATAGTATTGAACGGAAGTAGGTGAATAAGATATATGTAAGTACATAAATCATTATATATATATATCTCCAGTATAATTATTATGTCATATATAACATACTTATTAGTAATATATATTTTTATAATCATCGAAGAATGGTGAACTTGGAAATGAATCTCATCGCGTCGTGGAGACGGTAATCCGTACGTACGCACGAGCGAAAATATCATTCTTTTGATATTAAAATAATATATAATTGGATGTTATATCATATATACTGAATAATTATCATGTTATATTTATTATTTATATGAATTAAAAATCATTATTATACCCATCCAAATAATAATATATTGAATAACAATTACACCACGACGTGGAGACGGTAAGCCGTACGTACGCACGTATGGTGACATGTCATTCAAAGGATGTATAGAATACTGAATATGGTTGTACCATTTTTATAATAATATTACAGTATATAGGAGATACTGGATTCATTATTTTATAATGCTAATAACAAAGAAATAAGAAGTGGAAGAAGAAAGGAACTTGAAAAAGGGTGGTGAAATCATTACCTCTTCTTCGGGTTCTTCCTTTTGATTTGATCAAAAGGGATCCTTAGGATGGTTGTATGACCAAATTAAGGCCTCTAGGGTGAATTGAGGGAAGTTTAAAAAGTATTTGGGCTGGTTTTTTCCGAACCAAAAGTCTTTGACGGTGTGAATTAATGATAAGTGGGAGTGTCCTTTTATAAGAGGGGTGAGGGGCTCTTTAGGAAAAACTTAAAGTATTAATTTATAATAAATTCATATTATTTTTCTAATGGCTCCAAAGTGGATTATTTAAAGTTTAAGGTGTGTATGGGTCGAACACCACTCAACCAATATAATTTAGATAGGTTTGGGTTATTATATTAACCTTATCTTTAAGTATTAACTCTTAGTTAATTAGTTTCACTTTTACAATGTCTCTTTGTATTTTTATATTATATGGTTAATAAAGTTACTATATACATCCAAGAGACCCCCAAGTGGTCCATTAATGATATACCTATCATTTTATATGTCTCTTGGACGAACCGTATATTTTTAGGAATTTAATATCAATTAATAATATAATATTTGTTTTAAAAACTCTTTTATGTCAATTTTGACACTATTCAATAATTTATTTTTGTAAAAATTATAACAGAATGATTAATTAGAAAAAAGTTAATTAAATAAATCTTAATATATCATATTATCCTAGAAACTTAGTTTAATTAATTAAAAGTTTCAAATTATATTTATTTGGGTATTTATAATATCAATTATTTTAATTTTTCACTATTATGGTAATTACTACATCACCATTTTGTCATAAATAAATTAAATTATTTAATGTTTAAAAATTATAAATAAAATACCCTTATGTAGGAAATCTTTTAATATTTCTAATGAATATTTTTAGTCTAAAATACAACATATATAACCCTATGTAAAAATTATTTTTCTAAAAGATATATGCTTGTGTCATTTTTGTATTCATTTTAACTTAATCAAAATAGAGTGTCCCTATCACTTACATGTGGCACCATGGGATCCCAAAATCGACCCAAAGATGCCCATGGTCGGACATGTATCAACCAATAAGGTTAGGACACGTTTTAGGGTAATTTTTTATTATTATAATATTATTTTTTAAACCTTATTTACCGTATTTACCCTTTAACCATGGTAAATAAAATATTTACCGAAATAATTATTCAAAATGTCTAAAAATAAAAGTTACCTATTTACACAATTTGAACATCCTGATTCCAAATATGGAATCCATTTTTCCAAATTCAAAACATAGAAGTGGCAGAAATTAATTTAAAATTAATTCCCACTGTCAAAACAAAAAAGCGTGTTTTTAAGATATAATAAATATCAAAAGATTGATACTTTTTTATGTTCGGTTTAATTGTGAAATTATGTACAATGACCAAAATTGTATTAAATGGTAAAAATATATAATAAATATACTTTAAAACCACACAAATTCATAATTTATCACTATTAATTATTTTGATTTAAAAAGTTGTTTTTAATTAAAATTTAATAATTTTCACTATTCATCAAAATATTAAAGTTATCCGAAAAGTACCAAAATTTCACCTTAGGCTAAATTCGATACTTAGAATCCAAAAATGAAGTCTATTTTGAGGGATAAAATATCTAAAATTTTAAAAAGTAGGTATTACTATTCATAACGACTACTTTGATTGGTCGTAGTGTGTGTTAGAAATCGAAGTTGCGTACAACACACACTATTGTATTATTCAAAGAGAAGCGTACTATTGAAGCTCAGGGTGTTACATTCTCCCCTCCTTAAATAAATTGTGTCCTCGCAATTTGATATTGTTCTTTGAAAATAAAGGTTGAAAATAGAAAATATCATTGTGGAAAAAACCCACATCGAAAATTTGGTTAATAAAATTTAGTCTTAACAAGAGAAAAAGAGAAATGAAAGGGTCACCACCAAATTATGATCTCTATTCGGAGAACATTGGTGGAAATTACAGACATATAATTGGAGGAAAAATGTAAATATTTATAGGTAGTGATTTAGGTCATCAATCACAAACAAGTGTAAAATTGAGGGCCTTAAATTCATCAATCTATGATGATTTAAAATACCATTGGTTCAGCAAAACATATGGTATTGGGATAACACATTTTTTTGTTTTAAGATCCCTTCACTAAAGTATAAGAATTAATTTCTTCATTGAATAAGAGAAGAAGAAAAATATATACTTGACAAGTAGAGTATCATCCTTTAACTAAGTTCTATCACAAACTGATCTTTCACTCTAAAAGATAATAGAACATAAAAATAATATTCTATTTATCTTATTCATATAGAGTTAAAAAAATGAATTTATAATTCATCTAGCTGAACCATTAAGAAAAACGAAATTATTCAATCCAGGATATCACGTGGGTCAATGGTAGGTGATACACCCTTGTCGCCCTTCGGTTGTGGGTTCGAGTCTCACGGCCTTTCCGGACGCGACGGGTTGTCGCCCGACCTCCCGGTTGTCCTTTTATGGAAATCCAAAATAATCCAAACTAGAACTATCCAAAATACTTCAGTCCAAAATTTATAAGGAAGGTAAACACAATGAAGATCCTTTTTTCCGCATAATAACATGTGATCACCTTCATCATGTATTCTTTTAAAACACTGTAACATCCTGAATTACCATAAAACCTTATTGATTGCATTCATGATCCAATATTCCTTAAAGAATAATAGATATACTCCTTCAATCCAAAAATGTTGTAAACCCCAAAAATGATGGAATATACAAATCATTAATCAGTTTCAATATAGTCAAGAATATCCAATATAATATATCCAAATCAATCATGTATTATTCTAAAATCACTACCTAGGTATCAGAACCATATTATGGTTTATCATTCTCTCAACAATATATTTTCCAAAAATTTAACCTGCTATTGAGTCACTTTTCATTGTTCCACACAATCTCAAGTCCTTAATGAAATAGTATTGCAGTACAATCCATATATACTCCATAATTATTATAAGAAGTACATTGTTGATACAAAACTCAAATGCCATAAGAACTCTAATCATTCTTCTTCATCTATGGTAGTATCATAACTTGATTATTATCCAATAGCATCATTTGCGGCATAGTCTGATGACTGGGACATAGGTTCCCGTAGTGTCCAAACTCCTTTCAAATGAAGCATTGTACATTTGAAACCATTTTCTTACCCTTGCAGTCCCGTACTTTGTGTCCTTTTCCTCCACACTTATAACAAACTCTCATTCCTTTCAGGAAAGTTCCATGATGTTTCTTCCCACAGTTTTCACATATGGGAAAATTCTTCTTTTCCCTCTTCCCTTTATCCATCTTTCTCTCTTCTAACCTTTTCTTCTCTTTCTTCCCTTTAAAGCCATAGGACTTTGAGAATTCTTTACTCGTCTTATCAACACATGATATTATTTCTTCATATGATGATAATACTTGGGAAACTATTTCCCTTATAAATTCTGCCTTAGGACCACGAAATATATGATCCTTCTTACTCTTTGGATCATACGTATTATGGGAGTTCACATTCCTTCTACTGGGCGCCATTTCTATACAATAGCATAAACTAGTTCAGTTTATGAATTGCAATGAATAATTACCAAACTTGTAAAATACCTAACAAAAATTGAACAGTTTATGGATATAATCCATAATCATAAAAATGTTTTCTTTGAGTAAGTATATACTCATAAGCCCTTCGTAATGGTTTGTAAAGAAAATGAGAATTATCCTAAGAATATCCCCTGGGAGTGTCGTAACCAAGAGTGCGGCAAGGCCCATTGTCGTGCACCAGTTCCCGTTCGAGTCTAGCTCAAAGTAGTGTTTTCGGGTTTTACCCCTAGGTAAATATGTGCTAGAGCCGCCTCTACCTTCTCGTATCCAGATAGGGATGTATTGCTCGGAAAACTCACAAAATCTCTACAATACCAAAATTTTAGGAAGTTCTTCTATACTAATCATCAAAGTCTATCTTAGGGCTATGTGCTCTAATCATAGTTTATCTAAATCTAGTTTCCAATGTTATTGCTAAACTTCCTCTGATACCAACTGTAACGCCTCGACCCCAGTTATCCAGAGTCGGTGAATTATTTTAATACATTGGCATGATTATAAAGAATCATATCCTGAAGAACCGATCAGTTTAGCAGTCTTGGAAAATAGATTACATACATGAATGTTACATTACACTTCATAACATACAAAACAACATAAATAATCCATTATGAATGCCATTATTCCCTTGTCTTAACCCTGTATATAAATCACAGTACACTTCTTGGAATCCTGGGAAAAATAAAACATTGAAAGGGGTGAGCTCAAACGCTCAGTAAGGGTAAGAAATACAGTGGAAACTTTCAAAAATAAGCATAAACATTTAAGGCAATGTATAAAACTAAAACAAAAGCCTTTTAAACTTGAACTTCATCATAATATGGCAGAAATAAAATGAAATAATTCCATTTACTTATTCACATGGATATTCTACTAATCGAATAATCACATGAAATATCACTAACCACATTCATAATGATGGAATGCATGATTCCAAACTTTAATTTCTGTGTCAAGGCCTCGTGCCAAGACCTAAGGGATAACTGTAACCGGAACCCAACCCAGAGAGCCTTTGTAACCGGACTCCTTCCCGGAGTGCCTCTAATAACCGGAAACCAACCCGGAGTGCTTCTAATAACCGGACACCAACCCGGAGTACCTATAATAACCGTACACCAACCCGGAGTGCCTCTAATTACCGAACACCAACCCGGAGGGCTTACTTTTACCGGTCCCTAACCCGGAACATACTAGTCCAACACATTCATCTTAAGAAGAGGATGAAATATAACATAAACATTCGTATTAAAACTAACATACAGAATCTCAAAACATTAATCATAAACCATTAATGGCATAAAAGTAACACATCCATAGTCAAAAATATCACAAAACCTTAAATACAATATGGATGATAAATCAACTTGAAACAAGTGTAAATTTTATCAAAGGATGTTGACATAGATGAAATCACTACTATTTGAGAGAAATATCTCTTTTTTTGAAATCATTTAAAAGTCGTATAATTATAGAGAAAACCTTTATTTTGAAAATATCTTTATAAGATTGTGAAGGAAGATTCAAAGTTGTAATAACGGCGGAGAATAACCCCACCCTCCGTATAAGTTAAAAAAACATTCATACCTTAATTTTGTCAAAAAGGTTAAAAAGTAACTTGTTTCGAAAACGTTGGAAAGATTCCTTTATAAACATGTAAAGTCAAATAAGGGTATAAATTACTTTAACCCATTGTCTATTAAATAGTAAAAATGTTTTGAAAGACATTTTTAAGAAACTTGTATGTGGATGATAAATAGGTCCCAAAAGATAATTACGTATAAATAACCTCGGATAATGAAGAGATTTTGAAATAAACCCTTACCAATTTGGTAACTTACGAAACATACACCCCATGAAAGAGGTATCATAAAATGATGATGTAAATATAAATGAATTATAGTATATTAAATAATGAATACAAACATGGGCAGTACACACACCACATGTAATAAATAAGTGGTGAACAATGGAATTCTCGCGGAATTAAAAGTGAGATAAGAAACCCCTTACCTTGCACTTTCCTTTAGTCGAGGGTACGTTTAACCTCTTGTACGAAGATCGTAGTATGTTATTATATTATACCAGAACCATATTAATATTTATGATATCATACATTATTCATTTATGACTTTATATTACCCATTTAATAATAACTTCCATGTTAAGTTAACATTTCGGGTAATAATCACTTTCTTTATCGTACGTGTTTTAACTTGTCACTCTTGGTTGTATCACTTAGATCATGATTTAAATACTTCCAGAATATAAAACATGATAAATATATAATATATATTTAGAATATAAATATGTATAATAGACATATATATGAAATGGAAAACACCGTTTATGGAGATGGTAGTCCGTACGTACGCATAAACGTTGTTTCTGTTTTCATATAGTATTGAACGGAAGTAGGTGAATAAGATATATGTAAGTACATAAATCCTTATATATATATATTCAGTAGAATTATTATTTCATATATTACATACTTATTAGTAATATATATTTTTATAATCGTCGAAGAATGGTGAACTTGGAAATGAATCTCATCGCGTCGTGGAGACGGTAATCCGTACGTACGCACGAGCGAAAATATCATTCTTTTGATATTAAAATAATATATAATTGGATGTTATATCATATATACAGAATCATTATCATGTTATATTTATTATTTACATGAATTAAAAATCATTATTATACCCATCTAAATAATAATATATTGAATAACAATTACACCACGACGTGGAGACGGTAGGTCATACGTACGCATGTATGGTGACATGTCATTCAAAGGATGGATAGAATACTGAATATGGTTGTACCATTTTTATAATAATATTAAAATATATAGGAGATACTAGATTCATTATTTTATAATGGTAATAACAAAGAAATAAGAAGTGGAAGAAGAAAGGAACTTGAAAAAGGGTGGTGAAATCATTACCTCTTCTTCGGGTTCTTCCTTTTGATTTGATCAAAAGGGCTCCTTAGGATGGCTTTAAGACTAAATGAATGCCTCTAGGATAAATTGAGGAAAGTTGAGAGAGTATTTGGGTAGGGTTTGGCCGGAAAAAAAGGCTTTGAAGGTGTGAATTAATGAGAAGGGGGAGTGTCCTTTTATAAGAGGGGTGAGGGGCTATTTTGGAAAAACTTAAAGTATTAATTTATAATAAATTCATATTCGTTTTCTAATGGCTCCAAAGTGGATTATTTAGAGTTTAAGGTGGTTATGGGTCGAAAACCACTCAACCAATAGAATTTATATAGGTTTTTATTATTATATTAACCTTATCTTTAAGTATTAACTCTTAGTTAATTAGTTTTACTTTTACAATGTCTCTTTGTATTTTTATATTATATGGTTAATAAACTTACTATATACATCCAAGAGACCCCCAAGTGGTACATTAATGATATAACTATCATTATATAAGTCCCTTGTCTGAACCTTAGATTTCTAGGAATTTAATATCAATTAATAATATAATATTTGTTTTAAAAACTCTTTTATGTCAATTTTGACACTATTCAATAATTGATTTTTGTAAAAATTATAACAGAATTATTACTTCAAAAAAAAGTTAATTAAATCAATCCTAATATGTCATATTATCCTAGAAAATTAGTTTAATTCATTAAAAGTCTCAAATTATATTTATTTGGGTATTTATAATATCAATTATTTTAATTTTTCACTATTATGGTAATTACTACATCACCATTGTGACATAAATAAATTAAATTATTTAATGTCTAAAAATTATAAATAAAATACCATTATGTAGGAAATATTTTTATATTGATAATGAATATTTATAGTTGAAAATACAACATATATAACCCTATGTAAAAAAATTGTTTCTAAAAGATATATGCTTGTGTTATTTTTGTATTCATTTTAACTTAATTAAAATAAAGTGTCCCTATCACATACAAGTGGCACCATGGGGTCCCAAAATCTACCCAAAGATGCTAATGGTCGGACATGTGTCAACCAATAAGTTTAGGACACGTTTTAGGGTAATTATTTATTATTATAATATTATTTTTTAACCCTTATTTACCGGATTTACCCTTTAACCATGGTAAATAAAATATTTACCGAAGTAATTATTCAAAATGTCTAAAACTAAAAGTTACCTATTTACACAATTTGAACATCCTGATTCCAAATATGGAATACATTTTTCCAAATTCAAAACACAGAAGTGGCAGAAATTAATTTAAAATTAATTCCCGCTGTCAAAACAAAATGCGTGTTTTTATGATATAATAACTATCAAAATATTGATACTTTTTTATGTTCGGTTTAATTTTGAAATTATGTCCAATGACCAACATTGTATTAAATGGTAAAAATATATTCTAAATATACTTTAAAACCACTCAAATTCATAATTTATCACTATTAATTATTTTGATTAAAAAAGTTGTTTTTAATTAAAATTTAGTAATTTTCACTATTCATCAAAATATTAAAGTTATCCGAAAAGTACCAAAATATCACCTTAGGCTAAATTAGATACTCCGAATCCAAAAATGAAGTCCATTTTGAGAGATAAAATTTCTAAAATTTTAAAAAGTAGGTATTACTATTCATAACGGCTACTTTGATTGGTCGTGGTGTGTGTTAGAAATCGAAGTTGCATACAACACACACTACTGTATTATTCAAAGAGAAGCGTACCGTGGAAGCTCGGGGTGTTACAAGTCATCATTAGCTATACATGATTAATATCTATTATCATTGGCCTTGATCTGGCCAAAACTGTATGTACACATAAGAGGTGTGGTTTTTGGGGACTCACCCTAAACATATTCAGAGAAAAGAAATAAATAGGGGGATAAAGATAAGAAAATGGAAAAGTTATAGTAATAATTAGAAGCTCTAGATGAATAAACTAATTGGTATTCAAAGTTGTTAGAAAATTTTATGGGGATGAATTAGAGAGAAGAAACAACACAAGAACTACCACTATGTCAAGACCCCCCACCCACCAGCTTTGAGGTGAGAAATTCCCCTCAAATAGCTGTCTTAAAAAAGGTAATCAATATTTTCATAATTATTCATATGAAATGTGAATTAGGTATACACCGATACCTTTCCTATACTGTATAGACCCGAAGCTTGACGTACATTGACATTACATTACATTTGTGGAATACTTAGTACATAACAAAAACACACACACAAGGATCGTAATAGTTTAGTGTCTTTGGAAACTCGGAATATAATCTTCTAATCCTGGTGAAAGATCTTCAACATCTCTCATAAAGATCTTCCTTTTTTTATACCTAAAACCTTTCTTTATATCCTGGGGAAACGAAAACATAAAAGGGTGAGCTCAAATGCTCAGTAAGGGTAAACAAAAGAAATATCGATCACATCATATACATAAGCACATAACTTTTGGAAATCTTAACCTGTGAAAGAGATCATAATTTCATAACCTGGGATAACTCATGGTAGTGAAATGTAATCACAATAATCATAATTTAAAACATTAAACTTTGTGGCATACATGCATAATCATAGAGAATCATTTCTTGTTAGTCAAGACTCATTGCCAAGACTATCTTAGTGGACAGAGTCCCTTTCTGAACCGAGTCACCCTCGTTTCAGTCCTATTTCAATGAACCGGTATAACCTACCATTCCAGCCATGTCTATCTCATGAGATATAAAATATTTACCCAATGCATTGGAGGGAGATATAGGTCCCACCCATCTCATAATTATACCATTCTTATGTGTTCCACAAAATCATAAATCATACATCATTGCATAACCCATGTAGTAAAAATGGGAATCTTAAACATCATGACATCATAAAACAATTCATATAAGATAAATGAATTCATAAAAATAATTCCATCACAACATAATAAAATCAATCTAATAATAGGGATAAAAACAGAACCATTTATTATCTTAGATGGAAAATAATTTTGAAAAAACACTTGAACTTCATTCTTGAGGAAAATATCCTTTCTACTTCAAAAACACTTTTCCTTTCTTAACATGTCATACAATTCTAAACTAAAATAAGTTGATTAAAATAAAATTGAAAACTTTTAAAGAATGATTCTTGGAAATAATGTTTTAAAAATCCATTCATGCCTTATAAGTTAAAAGAAACATTTTTCTCGTACTTTTGTCGGAAAGTCAAAACGTACCTCGTACGAAAAAACGACAAAAGATTCCTTTCATATCCTTTACTAAAAACTCACCGAAGGGTAAAATTGGATTTAAACAATTGTTGTTGGATGTAAATAAAATTACATATTGAATAAACATGGATTTTGATGATAAAATACACCCCAGTAAATACCATAGTATAAACAATCTCGGATAAAAATGAGATTGTGATATTTCCCTTACCTTAGGTCCGATTTGCTTCGTAAGTGTCTGAAACTCCTGTATAATGATTTAAATAATGTCATTGACTTATTACAGAATCATATTCATTTTTATTATATCATATATGGTTTACTTATGACTTTATATTACCCGTTCTTTTGTAAATTCCATGTTAAAGAAGCGTTTTGGGTAAAATCGTTTCATTTATCGTAGGTGTTTGGACTTGTTGTTCTTGAAATTATTATTACTTATATCATGATTTACATACTTCCAGAATATAAAACATGATTTATATATCATATATATTCAGTATATATATATAATAGATAGATAAATGAAATGAAACACACCGTTCATGGAGACGGTAGGCCGTACGTACGCATGAACGTTGTTTTCGTTTCCCTATTGAGTTGAATGGAATTAAGTAGATGAAATACATATATACATAAATCCAGTAGATTTATAATGTCATATATTTCATTATTATTTCTTATATATACTTTATAATCACTCTTAAATGGTTAACATGGAGAATGAATCTCATCGCGTCGTGGAGACGGTAGTCCGTACGTACGCACGAGCGATGATATTGTTTCCATAATTATTGAATTGAATTGGAGTGGATGATACAATATATCAGAATCATTATGATGTTATAATAACTATGTATAGTTATTCTTTACACCATAATACCCATCCATGTAAGGTGTTGGTGGAAAAACAGATTACACCACGGCGTGGAGACGGTATTCCGTACGTACACACGCGCGGTGATTTCGTTTTCTGTAGGATGGATAGATGATGAAATAGGGTTGTTTCATACTTATAATAAAATATCTTTATATTAGTGATACTTATTTTATTAATTCATAATGAAACAACCTAAGAAGAAGAAGTGGAAGAAGAAATAAAGTTGAAAGAATCAGTAACGGAAATTACCTCTTCTTTGAAGCGCCTCTTTGAGATCTCCTTTTAGGGCACTAAAATTGGTCTTTGAGGAAGACCAGAACCTATAGTATGTTTCTATGGAAGTGAAGAAGAGAATTTGTCAGGGTTTGTCCGAGCTTGAAGGCTCAAAGTGGTGTGAGGAAGAGAGGGAGGAGGTGCCCTTTTATAAGGGAGGAGAGGGGCACCTTTGGAATAACTAAAAATATTATTTTATTATAAAGTCATGTTCGGTTTTAAATAGATAAAAATTGATTTATTTGGAGGTTAAGGTGGGGATGGGTCTAAATTATCTCATACAATAGGATTTATACAAGTTTAGGTTATTATTTTAACCTTATCAATTAGATTTAACTCTAAGTTAAATAATTTAACTTTTACCGTGTCTTTTTGTTTTCTTACACTATATGGTTAATAAACTTACTATATCAAGCCAAAATAACCCCAAGTTGTTTATTATTAATATATATAATATTATCTAAGTCATTTTTCCGAGCCTTAGATTTTTAGGAATAAAATAACAATTAATAATATAATATTTGTTTTAAAAACTATTTTATGTCAATTTTGACACTATTTGGTACATGATTTTTATGAAATTCATAACAGAATTATAAGTTCTAAAAACGTTACTTAAATCAACAATAACATGTCATATTAACCTATAAAATTAGTTTAAGTCATAAAAAGTCTCAAATTACATTTATTTGGGCATTTATAACATCAATTATGTCAATATTTCATTAATAAGACAATTACTGCATCATCTTTGTGTCATAATAAATGATAATTATTTAATCCCTAAAAATTCTAAATAAATTCCTATGATGTATATAATTGTATTAGCTTTCTGGAGACTATTCATGTTAGAATTTTCATGAAGTTTATCACTAGATTAAAATTATTATACTTATAAGATTTAAGAAAGTGACATGTTGTCACATTCTTTGGTTTTAATAATAATTAAATTCTTTTCATTGAAAAAATTTAATTAAATGAATCTAATCCGACCCTTAGGTGATATGGGTCGATTTTTAGTCATCCAATAGGATTTTGAAATTTTTTAGGGTAATTTTAAAATATTATATTTACCCTTAATTACCCGATTTACCTTTAACTATGGTAAATAAAATTTACCGTAGTTACTATTCATAATTCCCAAAAATAAAAAGTATCATATTAACATAATTTGGACCCACTGATTCCAAATATGGAATCCATTTTTGAAAATTCAATAAACAGAAGTTGCAGAAATTAAATTAAAATTAATCACGTTGTCGAATAAAAATGGGTTTTTGTTTAAAACATTGCAAAAGATTGAATTGATTTAACCTACGAATTCAAGGTAAAATAAATGCTAATGACATACATTATATTAAATGGTAAAAATATATTCTATTTATATTTTAATACTATTCAATATTATAATTTAACCACATAAGATATTACGATGAAAAAAGATGTTTTTAATTAAAATATAGCGTGTTTTTACTATTCATTAAAATATGAAAGTTATCGGAAAAATATCAAAACTTTATCTAATGTAAATTTTTATATCCTGATTAAAAAGAAGAATTTTATTTTGTCAAATTGAACTTATAAACATGTCAAAAACTAGATTTAAAGTGGGTGCGCCATCAAAAGGCGGCAAAACTGCATTTTTTAAAAAATACTTATTTTACCCGAAAAATTTATTTTGTTCTTATACCATGTTCTAGAAATGTGTAAGATGAATAATAATGTTATAAAATTCAAAATTTAGTAAATACTATTCATAACGGCTAGTTCATGACAATATTATAATAATATAACATTGTTTATTAAAACCCGGTATTGCGTACAACACACACTATCAAGGAAGGTCGCGATTGCGTGTAATGCAAGCCAAGTCAGGGTTGCGTGTTGTGAATGAATCCTTCATTGTTTCGTATAACAGAATCCAACCATATTTCATTTATACATTGAATATATATATATATATATATATATATATATATATACTCAATGTTGCGTAGAATAACTATTATCAAAATTGTGTGTAACACGATCAAAGAATAGTATTGCGTATACTGCAAGTTAATACGGTGTTGCGTATAGCGTAAGGTAATCTTGGTGTAGAATACAACACAAGAAATTAAAAGAATATTTTTCATAAAATCTAGGGGTGTTACATTCTACCCCCCTTAAAATGAATTTCACCCTCGAAATTCATCGGGGTTATAAATGGTTTACTACTCGAAAGTTTCTTTAATAGAAACCCACATCGTAAAAAGGAATACCAAAACCAATCTTTAAAAACAAAAGTATGAAATTTAATGGTTACCCAAATAAACTAATCAATGGGTTTCCACATAGGTGAAAATATGGATATGGAAGAAAAATCTAACCATCATGTTCTGATGGAGAGTGGTAGAGAACATGGCTATGGAAAATCCAACACTCACAAATCCATAAATTTGTGACGATCTAAGGTACCATCTGATTAATCAGATATAAGAGAACTAGGACAACATTTTTGGTTTTTAAGATCATTTCCCTAAAGTTGAATAATTTGAATTAGAATAAATACTTACTTTATTTTGGTACAATCTCACTGTTGTTCGTGCCTTGAACAATTTCCACTTCATCTCTTAAATAAATGAAGTTGAATTTGTTATTCGTGAAGTGTTATCAGATCATGTGATAGAATGACGGGTCATTCCATCTGTCTCAAACAAAAGGTTAGAAAAAGTTATTAAATATACATAAGTCATTCTATAGTGAGATTAATCATATATGGTTTCTAAAATGGACTTATACTTCATATATCATACTGCTTAATATAATAAAACTAGTTTCTACTAAACAGGGACTTCCTGTAGGCCAGTGGTAGGCGATAAAGGCCAGTCGCACTTCGGTTGTGGGTTCGATTCCCACAGCCTTGTCCGACGCGATGGGCTGTCGCCCGTCCTGCAGGTTGTCTTTTTTCTAAAGCTATATTACTATAACATCCCATAAATAATATCAAAAAACGTTTTATCCTAACTTATGTCCAACATAATCCATTCTAATATTTAGGCTTATCTAAAATACTTCGGTCCAAGCTCATAGTATAAAGAAAATGATTACTTGAAATGTCACAGAACAATCACGTGAATGCCATCATTTATCCCCCATATATCATAAGATATATCTTGCTGGTCAAATTACAAATATGTGAATACCTTAATCATGTATTCTCTTGAAGAATGAATACCCATTGAACCTTAGTGAAAACATGAATGCAGATAAAATTTAATACTTTCCACATACCAAAATCCTCAAAATTCTATATACTCAAACCATGATATCACTTAGTCCTTATATCAATCATGAACTCATGAATACTGTTAAACATTTCGTTTTCTCGTTTTCCCTTCATTATGTGCATACCATCTTATTTCCAAAAATATCTCAATCACTTTGAATACCACATTAGACTAATACATAAATATTCCAATACTTTATGATACATCATTATTTTGGAATCCCATTACATAAACACTTAATCATTCCACCACATCGTTTTCATATTCAACATCGCCAATAGTGATCGCATGTGACTTCCCTTTGTCCTTTGCCTTAAGCGGTTGCTCATGTCGATCATCACTAACCCTTGGATTAGGGCATTTATTAGCATAATGCCCCATTTCCTTGCACTTGAAGCATTGAAGTGTTGGTGGTGCGTTCTCTGCAGTGTTTGCTTTATTCACATCATTAGAAACCCTTTTTCCATTACTTCGACACTGAGCTGCTCGATGACCTTCTTTTCCATACTTAAAACATTTTCTAGTCCCTTTAAGACAATCTCCACCATGCTTCTTTCCACACTTTGTGCATAAGGAAACATTCATCTTCTTTTCACCATTATTCTGAGATTTCTCCTTGAACTCTATCTTTCGTTTCTTGTCAAAACCATGAGATGGATATGTAACACCAACCTCCATTTCTACCTTGATAGCACAACGCACAATTTCTTCATAGCCACTGAAGTCTCTTATAGCTAATTCCCTTCGAAGACTTGGTTTTAAGCCACTAAAAAATCGATTAACTTTACTTTCAGGTTGGATGATAATGCCATATGCATACCTTGCAATTCTTGTAAAATTTGCTTCGTATATACCAACAAATTCATCATCCTTCTGCTTCAGCTCAATAAACTCCTTTTCCATCTTTGTTCGAAGAATACGAGGGAAGTACTTACTGAAAAACAAGTTCTTGAACTCGTCCCATTCCATGGACTCAATTTCATATCTTGGCCTCGTATTCTTGATAAGATTCCACCATTGATCAGCTTCACCTTCCAAACGATATACTGCTAAGATGACTTTATCATGCTCAGAACATTGAAGAACTGAAAATATCTTTTCAGTGGTACTGATCCATTGTTCAGCAACAAGTGGATCGGAAGACCCACTGAAAGAAGGTGGACGTTGCCTTATGAAGGACTCAATAGAATATTGTTCCCTTCTCTAATCATTTGGAAGTCCAGAATGGTTCATATCTTGTGTAAGTATAGCAATAAGATTTTTCACTCCATCTCCCATAACATTTGTTTGTTCAGGAGGGAAATCATTGCATTGTCCATTGCATTGATCAACACGGTTCCTTCAGGTTCCAGCCATCGTCTAAAACCCAAAAAGAATAGTGTGAGAGGCAAAAATCATGCTAGGGAAAACAACATTATAAAGGGGGAGTATCCTCAATATCTAACTTCTTAGGTTAAATTTTATGATCGTTAGCGTAATTCTAGTACTATAACCTATACGTATACTTAACCTTAGGGACATCCCTAGACTTAGAAATACCTTAGAAATATCTCTAGGGATCTCACTAACGTTTTCGCATCCTATTTTCCAAAGGTTGACTAAACCTTTCCTCTGATACCAACTGTAGAGACCCGAAGCTTGACGTACATTGACATTACATTACATTTGCGGAATAATTAGTACATAACAAACACACACACACAAGGATCGTAATAGTTTAGTGTCTTTGGAAACTCGGAATATAATCTTCTAATCCTGGTGAAAGATCTTCAACATCTCCCATAAAGATCTTCCTTTTTTTTATACCTAAAACCTTTATTTATATCTTGGGGAAAAGAAAACATAAAATAGTGAGCTCAAATGCTCAGTAAGGGTAAACAAAAGAAATATCAATCACATCATACACATAAGCACATAACTTTTGAAATCTTAACCTGTGAAAGAGATCATAATTTCATAACCTGGGATAACTCATGGCAGTGAAATGTAATCACAATAATCATAACATAAAACATTAAACTTTGTCGAATACACACATAATCATAGAGAATCATTTCTTGTTAGTCAAGACTCATTGGCAAGACTATCTTAGTGGACAGAGTCCCTTTCTGAACCGAGTCACCCTCGTTTCAGTCCTGTTTCACTGAACCGGTATAACCTACCATTCCAGCCATGTATATCTCATGAGATATAAAATCTTTACCCAATGCATTGGAGGGAGATATAGGTCCCACCCATCTCATAATGATACCATTCTTATGTGTGCCACAAAATCATAAATCATACATCATTTCATAACCCATGTAGTAAAAATGGGAATCTTAAACATCGTGACATCATAAAACAATTCATATAAGATAAAGGAATTCATAAAAATAATTCCATCACAACATAATAAAATCAATCTAATAATAGGGATAAAAACAGAACCATTTATTATCTTAGATGGAAAATAATTTTGAAAAAACACTTGAACTTCATTCTTGAGGAAAATATCCTTTCTACTTCAAAAACACTTTTCCTTTCTTAACATGTCATACAATTCCAAACTAAAATAAGTTGATTAAAATAAACTTGAAAACTTTTAAAGGATTCTTCTTGGAAATAATGTTTTAAAAATCCATTCATGCCGTATAAGTTAAAAGAAACATTCTTCTCGTACTTTTGTCGGAAAGTCAAAACGTACCTCGTATGAAAAAACGACAAAAGATTCCTTTCATATCCTTTACTAAAAACTCACCGAAGGGTAAAATTGTATTTAAATAATTGTAGGTGGATGGAAATAAAATTACATATTGAATAAACATGGATGTGGATGACAAAATACACCCCAGTAAATACCATAGTATAAACAATCTCGGATAAAAATGAGATTGTGATATTTCCTTTACCTTAGGTCCGATTTGCTTCGTAAGTGTCCGAACCTCCTGTATAATGATTTAAATAATGTCATTGACTTATTACAAAATCATATTCATTGTTATTATATCATATATGGTTTACTTATGACTTTATATTACCTGTTCTTTTGTAAATTCCATGTTAAAGAAGCGTTTTGGGTAAAATCGTTTCATTTATCGTAGGTGTTTGGACTTGTTGTTATTGACATTATTATTACTTATATCATGATTTAAATACTTCCAGAATATAAAACATGATTTATATATCATATATATTCAGTATATATATATAATATATAGATAAATGAAATGAAACACACCGTTCATGGAGACGGTAGGCCGTACGTACGCATGAACGCTGTTTTCGTTTCCTTATTGAGTTGAATGGAATTAAGTAGATGAAATACATATATACATAAATCCAGTAGCTTTACAATGTCATATATTTCATTATTATTTCTTATATATACTTTATAATCACTCTTAAATGGTTAACATGGAGAATGAATCTCATCGCGTCGTGGAGACGGTAGTCCGTACGTACGCACGAGCGATGATATCGTTTCCATAATTATTGAATTGAATTGGAGTGGATGATACAATATATCATAATAATTATTATGTTATAATAACTATGTATAGTTATTCTTTACACCATAATACCCATCCATGTAAGGTGTTGGTGGAAAAACAGATTACACCACGGCGTGGAGACGGTATTCCGTACGTACGCACGCGCGGTGATTTCGTTTTCCGTAGGATGGATAGATGATGAAATAGGTTTGTTTCATACTTATAATAACATATCATTATATTATTGACACTGATGTTATTACTTCATAATTAAACAACCTAAGAAGAAGAAGTGGAAGAAGAAATAAAGTTGAAAGAATCGGTAACGGAAATTACCTCTTCTTTGAAGTGCCTCATTGAGATCTCCTTTTAGGGCACTAAAATTGGTCTTTGAGGAAGACCGGAACCTATAGTATGTTTCTAGGGAAGTGGAGAAGAGAATTTGGCAGGGTTTGGCCGAGCTTGAAGGCTCAAAGTGGTGTGAGGAAGAGAGGGAGGAGGTTCCCTTTTATAAGGGAGGAGAGGGGCACCTTTGGAATAACTAAAAATATTATTTTATTATAAAGTCAAGTTCGGTTTTAAATAGATCCAAATTGATTTATTTGGAGGATAAGGTGGGGATGGGTCTAAATCCTCTCATCCAATAGGATTTAGACAAGTTTAGGTTATTATTTTAACCTTATCAATTAGATTTAACTCTAAGTTAAATAATTTAACTTTTACCGTGTCTTTTTGTTTTCTTACACTATATGGTTTATAAACTTACTATATCAAGACAAAAGAACCCAAAGTTGTTTATTATTAATATATATAATCTTATCTAAGTCATTTGGCCGAACCTTATATTTTTAGGAATAAAATAACAATTAATAATATAATATTTGTTTTAAAAACTATGTTATGTCAATTTTGACACTATTTGGTACATGATTTTTATGAAATTCATAATAGAATGATAAGTTAGAAAAAAGTTACTTAAATCAACAAAAACATGTCATATTAACCTATAAAATTAGTGTAAGTCATAAAAAGTCTCAAATTACATTTATTTGGGCATTTATAACATCAATTATGTCAATATTTCATTAATAAGACAATTACTGCATCATCTTTGTGTCATAATAAATGATAATTATTTAATCCCTAAAATTATAAATAAATTCCTATGATGTAGATAATTGTATTAGATTTCTGTAGACTATTCATGTTCGAAGTTTCATGAAGTTTATTACTAGATTAAAATTATTATACTTATAAGATTTAAGAAAGTGACATGTTGTCACATTCTTTGGTTTTAATAATAATTAAATTATTTTCATTGCCAAAATTTAATTAAATGAATCTAATCCGACCCTTAGGTGATATGGGTCTATTTTTAGTCATCCAATAGGATTTTGACATTTGTTAGGGTAATTTTAAAATATTATATTTACCCTTAATTACCCGATTTACCTTTAACTATGGTAAATAAAATTTACCGTAGTTACTATTCATAATTCCCAAAAATAAAAAATATCCTATTAACATAATTTGGACCCACTGATTCCAAATATGGAATCCATTTTTTAAAATTAAATACACAGAAGTTTCAGAAATTAAATTAAAATTAATCCCGTTGTCGAATAAAAACGGGTTTTTGTTTAAAACATTGCAAAAGATTGAATTGATTTAACCTACGAATTCAAGGTAAAATCAATGCTAATGACATCCATTATTTTAAATGGTAAAAATATATTCTATTTATACTTTAAAACTATTCAATATTATAATTTAACCACATAATATATTATGATGAAAAAAGTTGTTTTTAATTAAAATATAGCGTGTTTTTACTATTCATTAAAATATGAAAGTTATCGGAAAAATATCAAAACTTTATCTAATGTAAATTTTTATATCCTGATTCAAAAGAAGAATTTTATTTTGTCAAATTGAACTTATAAACATGTCAAAAACTAGATTTAAAGTGGGTGCGCCATCAAAAGGCGGCAAAACTGTATTTTTTGAAAAATACTTATTTTACCCGAAAAATTTATTTTGTTCTTATACCATGTTCTAGAAATGTGTAAGATGAATAATAATGTTATAAAATTAAAAATTTAGTTAATACTATTCATAACGGCTAGTTCATGACAATATTATAATAATATAACATTGTTTATTAAAACCCGGTATTGCGTACAACACACGCTATTGAGGAAGGTCGTGATTGCGTGTAATGCAAGCCAAGTCAGGGTTGCGTGTTGTGAATGAATCCTTCATTGTTTCGTATAACAGAATACAAGCATATTTCATTTATACATTGAATATATATATATACTCAATGTTGCGTATAATAACTATTATCAAAATTGTGTGTAACACGATCCAAGAATAGTGTTGCGTATACTGCAAGCTAATACGGTGTTGTGTATAGCGCAAGGTAATCTTGGTTTAGAATACAACACAAGACATTAAAAGAATATTTTTCATAAAATCTAGGGGTGTTACATATACTAATATTCTACAGGGTGAAAATTATTTTGATTTATATCAATCAACACCCACCTATAGCCTTGTTGCATGGGGTACCTTGTAAAATATCCAAGGTGATATTCTACATAACAAACAACTTCTAATAGATTATGTGAAAGTGGCGATTAATGTAGCTCATGAGACGATCACGAAGCTACCCATTCCACTTGATGATGTAGGTATTCATACAGTCAATCAAGCTATAGAAACATTCATATAATGGCCATTAGTTCTTGTAAAAATACATGTCGATGAGAGGATTAACCAACCAATCAAAAATATATTCACAAAGTACCTTTACCCCACCCATTCAACTTATGAATTTTCTAACCTTAAAGGTTCATACAGATACAATGTTGCCAAGTACAGATACAACCATAATTTATTTTGAAGAATAGATGCATGGAGAGGCCATACAGACTATATTGGTCTTGATAATGTAAATGAAATCCTCAATCATGAATGGCTAGGAGTCTCAGTTAAAAATTTATATATGAGGTAAGTTTTCATGATTTTTTCTAATAACCGATCCATTATGTTAATTAGGACTAAACACAATTCATATTTATGAATGTGTATACATAAATAATATTTGAATGGAAAACCCATTGAAAAGAAATTTGGAGTCATTAGTCCTCACATCACTTCTACAAAACTATTCTAAATAGAACCAAAGTAAATTGAAGTAATAGTGTAAAAACTAGCCATAATGTTTGAATGAAAAATTAAAAATGGAAAACTCTTCTTAATACACATGATGTAGAGGTAAAACTATAAAATTTAATCATATCAAATATATTTTCATTCATTTTATTACTTATTCCTTGTTTTCTAGGTAGCATTGGTTACTCGTTGTAGACAATTTAGATACTCCAAAGATTTATTTTATAGATTCAATGCATGGATTCCCAACAAACTAATCACACGTGATGACATTTATCAACTTGGAATACACTACAAGAAAAATTTTGCAAATAAACTTCATGTTATATATTTTATATTATGTTTTAATGAGAATTATGTTATGATATGGTGGTGTTTAAATATCATCAAAACCATGGAATGAGGACCGTCCATGAGCAAAAAAAACCTATCGACTTCAAAAAATGGAATACTATTAGGGTATATATAATAACATTCTGATATCAAAACATATATCAAATATTCTTAATTTTTTATTAATGTTTATATAGTGGTCATAATAAACTAATGGTAAATATTATGGTTGTTATATTTGAAAACTTATGAAATATATCTTATACCATAAAAAATAGCACCTATAAAGAGGTATTTCTATTGATAATTAAAATTTCATTTAAAATATTCACTAACCCTTTATTTATTTATATTTTTCCAGTACTACCAAGTCATTCAGCAGTCCTCGTATTCAAAAGAGAAAATATATTTGTATAGAAATGAATGGGAATAATACATGGTGTCCGAATTTATATAGACATTATGAATAGGTGAATTCCTAGTAAATTTTTTGTGAATTTTCTTATCATTTTATCTAGTTTTTAGTTATTTTACTTATCATTTTTATCTGATACTTGTTTTGTTATTTTTCATAGATGTTGTGAAGGATTATACACTCATGATAAATGCATGTACAATGATTATTCACTTAATGAGTATTATGAAATCATGATGAGGAAATTTTATTCTTATTATAAAATTCATTCAACATTCAAGTTTATCAAAAAACAATATTTTTAGGTAAAATTGAATATGGAATGCGTTGTAGAATAAACATACATGGTGTGTTGTGCTGGAATCAACCAAAAATCAATCTTATACATCATATGACCAGTATGGCTCAATGTTTTTGTTATTAGTTTAAAATTTAAATTTTATTTCAAAATACATGTTACATACTCAAAATCAAGAAAACATATTCATATTTTTTGACATTTTAGGAAAATGATTCATTAGTCATTTATAACATGTAGAAATCAGTCGCACCTCAATCCAACACACAGTATTCCTTGTACGATAGGTCTAGTAACATGTTTGAAGAGGCTCATTCCCATGTAGGAATCAACCACACTTCAATTATCCACACATCAATCCAATACATTGTGTTCTCAAAATGAATTTAAGTGGATATTGTTAGTTTATAATTCATATTTTTGTTAAAAATAAACATCACTCACTCCAAACTAAGAAAACACAATCATATTCTCTATATACTTTAGGAAAATGATCCATAATTCATTTTTGACATGTAAGAATCAACCACACCTTAATATGTTACACAGTGTGTCCGGTATGACTCAAAGTGTCTATTTTTCAGTTTAAAATTAATATTTTAGTTCAAAACAAATATCTCATACCCAAAACTGAGAAAATGGATTTGTAATGAGTTCATACTTTAGAAAAATAATCCATAAATAATTTTTGATGTGTAGGAATCAGCCTCACTATTATCTCATACATGGTGTGCACCGTGGGACTCAAAAGTAACCATTAATAGTTTAAAATTGACAATTTAGTTGAAAATGTGTGTTACTAACTAAAAACCAAGAAAACATGCTCATATTATCTTGATAATTTATGAAAATGATTGAAAATTCATTGTTTATATGTAGGAATCAGTCTCACATCAAACTGACACATGATGTGACCAATATGACTCAAAGTGTGTGTTTGCGGTTTAAATTGATATTTTATTAAAAAAGATATGCAAGATACTCAAATCCAAGAGAACATGTTTATATTTTCTTGATAATTTTGGAAATGATCCTTAAGTCATTTGTGAGGTGTAGGAATCAGTCGCACATCAATCCAATGCATGGGGAATTGATATTTTAGTTCAAAACACATGCCACATACTCAAATATAATAAAATCCAATATATAGTATAGGAATAAAAATGATCCAAAAGTCATTTCTTAGGTGTAGGAATCAACTAAAAAAATCCAATACATAGTGTGTTGGGTATGACTCAATGTGTCTGTTATTAGTTTAAAAATGATATTTTAATTCAAAATAAATGTCACTCACTTAAAATCAATCAAACATGATCATATTTTCTTAATACCTTATTTTAAAAAAAAATCATAACTTGTTTGTGATTTGTATGAAATATTCTCATGTCAAACCGGAAAACGATGTGACCGATATGAATCAAAGTACATGTTTTCAGTTAAAATATATATTTTAGTAAAAAAGACATGTGCCATACTAAAAATTAAGAAAACGCATTTGGATTGTTTTTATACTTTAGTAAAATGATCCATAAGTCATCTATGATGTATAATAATTTTCCACACGTCAATCCAATGCACAATGTGACCATTATGACTCCAAGTGTGCCTTTTATTTAAAATTGACATTTTAGGTAAAACACACGTCACATACTCAAAAAAGATAAAACACATTTGGGTTGTTTTGATACATTAGTAAAATGATCTATAAGTCATTTATGACATGTAGAAATTAGTTGCACCTTAATCTGATACATGGTGTGCCCAGTATGATTCCAAGTGTTCGTTATCGATTTAAAATTGAGATTTTTTTCAAAACATTTGTTACTCACTAAAAATAGAAAATGTGCTCAGATTGTCTTTATGAATTAGTAAAATGATTCAAAAGTCATTTTTTATTTGTAAAAATTAGTCTCATGTTAAAACAACACATGATGTGAATAGCGAAAATCATGTGTGTGTTTTCAGTTTAAATTGATCTTTTAGTAAAAAAAGAAATGTCACGTACTCAAAACAAATAAAACACATTTTTATTATCTTAATACTTTAGGAAAATGATTCTTATGTCATTTTTTGATCTATAGGAATTAACCACACGTCAATCTGATGCATGGTGTGACCGATATGACTCAAAGTGTGTCTTTTTTATTAAAATTGACATTTTAGTTCCAAATAGATGTTACATACTCAAAACCAAAAAAAACATTTATAATGATCCATAAGTCATTTTTTATGTGTAAGAATAATCCATACCTCAATTCGATACATGTTGTACCTGATATGATTCAAAGTTTCCATCTCTAGTTTAAAATTGAAAATTTACTTCAAAACGTGTTTCACTCACTAAAAACAAAGAAAATGAACTCATATTGTCTTTTTTTACTTTAGTAAAATTATTTATAAGTAATTTTTTATGTGTAATAATTAATATCATATTAAAATGAAACATGATATGACCTATATGACTCAAAGTGAATGTTTTCATTTTAAAATTAAATTTCAGTAAAAATACATATGGCATACTTAAAGCTAAGAAAATGCATTTGTATTATCTTGATACCTTTCAAAAATGATACTTAAGTCATTTTTGACATATAAGAATTGGTTTCATGTCAATCTGATGCATGTTGTGACCTATATGACTCCAAGTGGGTCTTTTAATTTAAAATTGACATTTTAGTTCAAAAAACACATCATATACTCAAAACTGTGAAAATTCATATGTTTTATTTTGATACTATAGTAAAATGATCCATAAGTCATTTTTTATGTGTAAGAACCATTAACACCTCAATATGATACACGGTGTTCCCATTATGACTCAAAGCATCTGTTATCAATTTAAAATTAATAATTTAGTTCAAAATGTGTGTCGACCTCTTAAAACTAATAAAACAAAATAGGATTGTATTTATACTTTTGTAACATTATTCTTCAATCATTTTTATGTATATGAATTAATATCATATCAAACCAATGCATTATGGGACCGATATGACACAAAGTTCATGAATTTAGTTTAATTTGACATGTTAGTAAAAAAGACGCATTTCATACTGAAAACTAAGAAAATACATTTGGATTGTCTTGATACTTTAGGAAAATTATCCTTAAGTCATTTTTGATGTATAGTAATCTTTTTCATGTCAATATGATGCATGGTATGACTAGTATGACACCAAGTGTGTCCTTTTATATAAAATTAACATTTCAGTTCAAAACACACATCTCATACTCAAAACTAAGAAACACATTAGGATTGTTTTGATACTTTAGGTTAATGATCCATAAGTCATCTGTGAAGTGTTGTAATTATCATCATCTAAATATAATACATGGTGTTCCCATTATGACTCAAAGTTTCCTTTATCAGTTTAAAATTGACAATTTAGTTGAAAACATGTGTCACTCACTGAAAATTGAGAAAAAATTCTAAGATTGTACTCATAATTTTGGAGAACAATTCATTATATATTTGTAATGTTTAGGAATTATTCTCACATAAAACCAACATAAGATTAGACTAGTATGACTCCAAGTGCATGGTGTTAGTTTAAATTAACATTTTAGTAAAAAAGACACGTGGAAGACTCAAAATAGAGAAATAACTTTTAATTTTGTTGATACTTTAGAACCATGATACTTAATTCATTTTTTATGTGTAAGAATTATATGTATATAAATCTGACATATGGTGTGACCAGTATGACTCCAAGCTTGTCCTTTTATTTAAAATTGAAATTTTACTAAAGTATTGTCTCATATTTTTTGTTTAACTTTTATAGTATTACTAATATAATAATTTCTTTCTTATATAGGTGGATTCTTTTTCATGAGTTGTCATGGTTTGTTTGGTAACTGATACCATGATCTAGCTTTTCTAAGAGTTGTTAGGGTGCTCAAGACAATGAAACCATTGATGTTTTTGAATGTTTTTGACAATACTTGCTATTGTAATTGTGGAAAACAATGTGTGAAATGTCTATAATATAGTGTTTTTTCTTGTATTTGTGATGTAATTTTTGTTTCATTTAAATAATGAATTTTCCATATATAGGTATATTTTCTACTATAGTGTGCTGTAATTTTAAGAGCACACTGCAGTCCCACAACCTTTATTAGTGCTACAAGAAGTGCTCATAAAGATCCCACTATATGAGTTCTAAAGTAGCATTGATAAAGGTCCCCCTTTATAAGTTATTTTCTTGCACTGATAAACGTGGTCCATTTTAATAGTGCTTAGATCAACATTTCATTTTGATACTGTTAAAGGATTTTTCCAGTGCTTTTAAAAGCCACTTATTTATCAGTCATTAAATGAAAATGATAAAAATGTTACTCCAAAATAGATATAAAATAAACTCACAAAGATTTTATAATTTATTATTTAATCTTCAGTGTTTCAATTGATACAATGAAAATAATTATTCATCTAATTTTCAAGATTATAATCTCCCAAAGTCAAGACATAAATATATTAAAATTAGAAAGTCCAAATTATTAATGCCCCATTGTTAACTATAAAGACTCATACAACGTTGTTCCAATTGGAATTTATGGATTTACAACACTTAGTTTTAGAATATAGGTCTTCACTTTGATGTCATATTCCATGATACTTACTATTGTCTCATTCATCGACTTTTAATACTTTTCTAGTAAAATATTATTGAGAATTTTTTTTGTTACCACCTACGACTAATAATTACATGTTTGAAAAGGGTTATAATGCGCCCTCTTCACTTACATCACATAATAAATATTAAAAAACATAAGTATAAAATGAATAGATATTAAAATTGTATTTTCATCCCTAATTAAGAACAAAAAAACACTATAGTAAAAACATTAAAGTATTAATCATAAAAATATTCCATGTTTTAATTTCAGATAATGTTGAAAATATTTTATTTTTATTTAAAAAATAACCCATATTTACACAATTTAAAAAAAATTATAAATTAAATATGTAATAAAATAATGGAAATAAAAATTTCAACACATTCCATGTGAAGATGTTATATTTTTATTTTTATTGAGTTTTTGAATCATATCAAATTACTTGATGTACTTTTACAGCCATATAGTGAAGAAACTGAGTTTTCATTAATTAAAAAAATTCCAAATAAAATTGTTAACTTTTCCATTTATTCATTTTTTTATCCCTTTGACATATTAATATTATACCAAATATCATATATTTATAGAATTTATCCATTCTTAGGAAAACCTGAATTTTTTTCAATACCATCTGAAAACTTGGATGGACCTTCTAGGATCATTCATTTCAACATTTTTAAGAAAATATCTTGGTGTCGTCACCTAAAAATGAACTAAATTTCAGTTTTATGTCTATCATATATATGTAATCTAAAAAAAATTTAAATGAAGCTTTCAGACTAGGAGTTCCCTCACCATAAGTGCCAGGGTAGAAAAAAGAAGGTTTTTTTCTAATCCTTGCTAAAGGAAAAGCCTTTCTAGGTGTAGTTTATAAAGGTATTATAAATTAAAAATAATGCTAAAAATATAAAAAAATTATATTTTAATTTATTAATTTTTCATAATATTTAATTTAATGTGATCAAATATAAGGATCCAATTTAGGATATTATTTAAACGACGTGAAATAGTTTTTGATGATTGATTTAATCATGATTTAAGTCATACTAGTTTTATATGATATTTAGATTGTGTAAAAGTTTTGCATAATATGAAAATTTAAAATTATGAATTAAATATTAAAGTGGTGGAGTTTCCATAGTGTACTATCTAATTTATAAAAATTTTATAACAATCCTTTATTTATGAATTATTCATAAATGATTGTCTCGTTTTTAAATATTTGAAATGTTCGTTTATTTAAAATGTTACTCTATAATTTATTTTTAGTTATGATTTTCTTATAATTTGAATATGTTTATACCTTCATTTAAGAAATTAAAATACTTCTGATGAAATTGTTACATCGAAAAATTCATGATAAGATCATCAACATAAGATTTAATTTCTGTTTATCTTGACCTTGGTTTTTTATTTGGGGTTATTAGATTGGATTTTCTTATTGAGAATAGTATTTTCATATTAGGTTTTTGAATTATTATGAATTAAATTCTCTATTTAATAAATTCACATCAAGGATAGGTACTTGAGGTCAGACTTCCCACAGGCTTGGATGTTATTCCTTGTTCTAGAATGGTGGGGGTTGTCTATCTGTCACTTTAGGATTAATCATTCATAGATTGAAAATATCATGTAATTAAAAAAAATTACCTGGAGAGTTCATGTACCTTATGTATAAGATTCATTTTTGATATTTTTGAATATGATTGTATTTTATATTTGGGTGAGTAATACAAACATGTGTGTCACCTAAATAGTTACACATAAATATGGATTAAACTTATTGATTAAGTATAGGTAAATAGATCCCAGGACTAAATTTTTAGAATAATGCATGAACAAAGGAATAAACATGAGATAATAAAATGAGATTAAATCCATTCAAAATGAAAAGTGTTATATTCTTTCCAAATGGACACTTTTCATGACTGGGATCATTCAATTGAGTGAGTTCTTCCAAATGAGGCTTCTTATGGATTGTCTTTTGTATGGAAATCAATTAATGGGTGACACTAAATCAACATTGGGTAGGTTATAACAATACAAGGAACCCCTATATCATCTTTTGTTAGCCATTGTTGGCTCTTGTTTTGGGTTATACATAGCTGGTAAACCTTTAAGAAGGATACCAAAGGAATAGAGTTGCGTTTATCCATATGATTGATAAGAGGATTTTTCTGCACAACTATCCAAGATTCATGTATGATATGATTGAAAAGTACTGTATAAGAGATATATTTGTGCCTTTATTACATGATACTTAGTATAAGTCGTGCTGACACATATATCATGGGCATGGGGATTGAACAATATAAGAGTACTAAAAGTCAAGTTCTATCACAGAATGAGTACATTCGAAAGATCATTGAAAATTTTATGGTGACCACGTGAAAAGTATATTAAATTAATATTTTTTGGCTATTAAAAATCTTAAATAAACATGCACCATGAACAGAAGAATAGGAAAAAAACATAGTGAGAATACTGTATGCATCAGTGGTATGAAGTCCATGTATTCCATGGTGTGCACTCGACCGAATCCTGTGCATGGGGTGGGAGTTGTTTGTCTGTTCATGTCAAATCCAAGTAAATAACATTGAAAAACTATGGATTTGATCCTAAGATATCTTAATGGAAAAGAATTAATTTCCATTTTCTTTGTATATGATGATATATTAGTTGGTTCTATTGACACATACCTTTATGTATACTCAGATTCACAAAAAATCACAACTTATTATTCCTTTACCTATGGTGGAACCACCATTAGTTGGATATCGAGGATGAAACTAGAAATTTCTAACTCCATAATGGAAGTAGAGTATGTTGAAGAAATGAAATCTATCAAAGAAATTCTTTGGTTGAAACATTGGGTTAAGGAGTTCGAAAGAATCCAAGAAAGTGCATTAATATTTTGTGATAGGGAGAGTGAAATACCTACATATTTGGTGTTTCATGTGAGGATGAAGCACATCAACATTAAGTAAAATTAAATTTAGAAGTTTCATAAAGATTTAGTATTGGGGTTGATGAATATAATGGGTTAAAAAAATATAATAGATATGTTTACCAAAGTTTTTATCGAGATGAGTCTGAGGTGAAATTTTTCCTGAGTCACACTTGGGTGAATAAAAGCGAAAGAATAGAAGCATTGAATGCATTTATAGTTTAGATTTTGAATTTTTTCAAAGAATTTGACGATGCCATAGAATATTTAAGGTAGTATATAAGTGTTATATTTTTAGTATTTTGAATACACCTATATTGATAAAATCAGTTTACCAAAAGGATAAGCTTTGGAGGACCCTTTGTTTTTTTAAGATTAGGGACAAGAATATTCAACAGGATAACATTGGGGTTGTCAGAAGTTCAGAGTTTTCAATGGATGCACAACAAGGTGGTTATTCTATTTAATGTTCATATAGTATCATGATCATTAGAATGGATCATTTTTTGTGTTTGAATAACTTTTAACATGGTGTTTTTGGGAAATGAGTGAGGCATTGGGGAATACTGTTTTGTTACTAGTGATTAGCGGCCAGGACAAAGATATTATCAGGGGATATATAGTTACACAGTATAGCAGATGGGATCCTACAATTGTAGGATGTTGATGAAAATAGATGATCAAATAATAACCTCCATAAAATGGAGTGACACCACATTATTTAGTTTACATGCATTTATGAATTTTAGTGATCTATGGGGATACCAAGTCACATTGATTGTAACAATTGCACTTCCAATGAAATGAAAGAATGTAGTGTTTCACTAAAGAAATAAGAAGAATGTTTGAACCATGTAAAACATTTTAATGTCCTTGATTTTATTTTCCATTCATTATTTTCTCTAAATATATATGTTGGTTGGATTAAATAGGATTATGTAAGTGTAACTCAGTTCATTGACTAGAGAGAGATATACTTTATTCCTTGTCAAAATACATTTAAGTTATGGGGATTACAACTATGGATTTATTCCTTTTAGTTTGATATTTTTCCAGATGAAATTCTCGTGCATATAGTTTTTATGGGATTCTCAAGGATAGTCATGAACTAGAGAGGGATATGGGTGGGGGTAATCAATGGAGTTGCCAAAAGGGGGTCGACCGGTGAAGTTAAAACTAGCTATGATGATACAATAGGGGTCAAGGGTGAGGCAAGACATGTATTGATGATAATGGTATGAATAATGGAATGACATCAAGGGTCAATGAGGGGGTTTCAGCAGAGGATTTGGCAGGGGAATTGTCTGGAGCCACAACGTCGGGCAGGGGGCATATCAACATACAACCAACATTTATGATGTCATCGGGTGTGTCGATATCAGAGATATGGCATCTATAAGGGTGATTTCCATAAGTGGTCATATGTTTTCATATATAAATTATTCTCTATAGGTGTGACATCATCTTAAAAGACATGAATATGTTTATTAGTTCATTTGGTCTCCATACAACATAGAAGTGAAGATATGATTATTGTTCCCAAGATTGAGAATTTTGAGCACTGAGAGGGGGTTGTTAGGACTATCTGGTGTGGGATTTCTAGAAGTATTCGGGAATGGTTGTACTAGATCATTATACTAATAAGGTTTCCCTGTGTGGATATGAGTTGTATTGTAATATCAAGTAGAATTGTATAGCCTAAGGGTATTTTTTCATTTTTTTGATTAGTTGTTGGATGGTTTATCAAGAGTGGTTAGATAATTAAATAAGGGACAATAGTAGGGAGAGGAACATTGTTCATTATAGATAATTCTACTTGGAACCAGCAAGGGATCCGACATTGGGAGGTTCAACCAGGTCCATTAGAAGTGGTCTTCCAGGAGAGTTTTATTCTACCCCATATCCTCTTTACATCTCCCTCTCCTTCAGTTATTTCTACTATAATTCATCTTTTATCAAATGGAAATATAAAACTTGTTTGTACTGTCTCATTCCTCTATTCTATTATGTGAACATTGTTAGGTAGATTCTTAAAAACATGGTGCTTTTATTGAGATTTTCAATCAAGATTCGAACTCAAGGTAAAGGATCATGGAAGCACGTGAGCTGGGAAGCCAACAAGAGTTGTTTTGTGATGAAATTTCAGGGTTTCCGATCATAGAGAATATGACGTCAGTTCTAGGAATTATTTGTGAAAATTTTGTTTTCTATTGGACATAATGAGTGCAGTTAAGATGTGGTCACTATAAAAAAATAATAACAACTAGCATGATTTTCTCTCTACCCTGCCTAGTTTATTATTTATAATAAGCAATGCAACACATATTCTATTAGGGAAGCTAATTGCTACTGGGAATTCATTGAAATGTTATGATAGAAAATTATTATTTTTGGACTATCTCTAGAAAACAAACATTGATATACGTGATACTATATTATTTCTTGTAACAGTTTTTGATCGCTGGAAATCAAGAAGCTGATTAATGGGTTTTGAAAGGATTTGTTTCCATTGACAAGAAGTTGTGACACCATCTACTATAAGTATGAAACGTTGTTTTTCAGACATTTATATACAAAAGAAGTGATAAAATTATTTTTTCTCAGTAGTAATTGACTCAATTATAGACTCTGTATGACATGATGAGTAGTGTGTGCAGAATGGAGCTTCCATCAATCTCAAGGGTAGATCCAAATTGTTTGATTTCCAAAATAGATGATTACTTAATGAATAAATAGATGCAGGAAGACATGAAACATACTTTTTCATAGTTATGTATGTTGAAATCCTCTTTTTATTGGTTCTTAATGTGGTAGTGGAAGAATCCAAGATCAAATTGGAGTCTGCTGAAGTTAGTACTTATAGAAGAGTATGGTAATGATGGTGAGAAACTTGTTACAATTGTACTATAGCTAGGTGAGGTTGCAGTGAATCCAACACCTGATCAATGGACACAAGCGTTTCTAATATAGGATATGCTCAAGCAACTTGATTTAGAGGTGACCAATCCATTCATTCTGGGAAGTGAGGAATGAAATGATCTTGGTACACAATTTGATAAACAAACTGATGGGGAAGTGGATAAAATTTCAATAAAGGAATTAACAGATTGATTGAGGAGTTTCCAACTTAGTATGGATGGGGGGAGTAGCATAGATCTTGAGGAGCAGTTTGACTCCAAATCTATTTTTATAGAAGTCCCAAGTGATATTATATCTATTATGAGTGCTTTTATCCGGGATGGTGGTATGGGTAGTTATTTTGGGCTTCCAGATGTTGGGGAAGCTATTAGAGATACAATATAACATTTTAAATTTGAGGCTAAATATCTCTTTCAAGATGTCATTCAAGAAATCTCAGGCACTAAATATTATAACATGATGAGTGCTTCGATCCGTACTGGTGATGTGACTAATTTTTACTGATTTATATTATTTTATACCAATTTTTATGAATTAATACAAATTTATATTAACTTATAGTAATTTTAATTAATTTATACTAAATTATATCAATTTATCGTAAATTTACAAATTTATAATATTTATTGAGGAATTAATAATAATTTATAATTATATATATATACTAATTTATATGAATGTATAAAAATTTATATTAATTTATAACAATTTATTCTAATAATTATTAATTTATAATAATTTATACAAATTATATTAATTTATACAAATTGATACTAAATTATACTATTTTTTATTAATTAATACTATTTTTTTTGTAAATCCAAACAAATATATAATAATTTTCATTAATTTTATACTAAATTATACTAACTAATAATAATTTATACTATTTTTTTAAAATTGAAATTATATTATAACAATTTTTATATATTTATAATAATTATACCAATTTATAGAAATTAAAATTAATTTATACAAATTTTGGGAGGAATTAATACTATTTTATAGTAATTTTTAGTAATTTATAATAATTTATGTCAATTTATCTTAATTTATATGAATATATAATATTTCTTATTATTTTTTTAATTAATAAAAATTTATACTAATATATATTTATTCCTATAAATTTATACGAATTTTTAATAATTTTTACAAGTTTATACTAATTTTAAATAATTTATATGAATTTTTTATTAATTTATATCAATTTATGCTAATTTTAATTGATTCTTACAATTTCAAAACATTTTTTTGTAATACATACTAATTTAAAAAAAATCAACAATTTACAATAAATTATTATAATTTTTATGAAACTATACTAATTAATTTTAAATGTATTTCCAATTAAAAAATTTAAAATAACTAACAATCTATATAAATTATTAAACAATTAAATATAAAAAAAATAAAGATAATTAAAAATAAAGTTTTTAAAAATTCCTTATAATTGGTACTTTGTCAAATGTTTTGTAAATTTGTTTCTGAATCTATTGAGATGAAAGTCAGATATGAAACTAGAAGAACTGTGGCGTGATTGTGAGGAGGGATGGAGGGGTGTCATGAACCGGCTCGGGTACCTTAGTAACCATATAATCATACCAACTCTGAATGGACCAAAGGGTGTTCCTGACCCCCACGGGCTGGCGACTAGCACCTAGCATCATACAAAACAAAATTAAGAATGATTTTTCCACAAACATTGCAGATGAAGATAAACAAGTCAGTGTGCATACAAAAGAAAACTCTATAGGGAGTAGTGTATGATATCATACATGAACAAGAACTCTTTTTTTCGATCTCGCCCTTCTGCTATGGCGTAGGGCATGTCTGCACCCCCGCCTCCCCTCTTCAAACCTTTGCGACCGGGGAGGGGAGATCCTGCTTCTATGTCCCATTTGATTCCCCCTCATTTACCCTTTTTCTGTCATTTCACAGATCTGGCATCCCTTCCTCCTTTCCCTCTAATCAATATAAGCCCTAAGGTATAATCCTTTTCTAATGGAGTTCCTTCGGTTCATATTTCCCCACTGGAGTTCACAAGAAGCTTCTGATTTACTGAATCTCACATTGGTATCCCGATTCAAGAGGGATCATTCATCGGTAGATGCGTTTGATCGGTTTGTGTTCTCCTTTTGGAATTTGAAGGATCGCGTTACAATAGGCCTTTTAGATGCGAGACATTTATAGCTTCAATTCTCTAATGAAGATGACCTCATGTATACTTGGGCCTTTTCTCCACATTCTATGAAGGGGTTCAGGTATTCTCTATTCTAATGGACCTTCTACTTCCACATGAGATGCGATCCTCCGACCTCAACACTCTGGATATCCTTACCTGGTCTTCCATTACCATTTCAGAACCCAACGATCCTACGGTTGATAGGAAATCTGGTTGGACGCTACATGTGCTCTAATTCTCGCACCAATGCCATCTGTCACCTAGTTGAGCGAAGGATTTGGGTCGAAGTTGAATTATCGAAAGGCCCTCTGGATCCCATTTCCATCGAAATTGAGGGAGAGCTTTGCTGGTTTCAGAAGGTACGCTATGACTACTGTATTTCCTTTTGCTCAGGATATTCCCACATAGGCCACGATGTTTACAGGTGCTAACGAAGCCTCTATGGTTGACCCTGGTCTGATCCTCCCAATAATATAGAGGATTCCATCGTTGGAGTATGCAATTTACCTGTCGGAACCCTCGTAGAGAAGGGTGAGGATGCTGTGGACGGGTGTTGTATTAGGGAGTCTCAGGGGATCAATGATCCTCCGGTATCCATACAAAATAAAGGAAGGAGGTTTCCTAAAAATCCAAAGTTGGTTTAGGTGTTTGATAGGCTAAAACAGAACCTGGGTATACCGTTGAAGGAGCTAGGAGATAATGAGGAACAACATGCTCGCAATAAATCTGAGAAAACAGGCGATACCAGGTCTATAGTGGAGGTGAAGAAACTCTCTCTTGGAGAGCATGAGTGCGATGCAATAGAGGATGGTAAGGAGGCTGAAATTCCTGGGACCTCAAAGTATGTGCCTCTATTGTATAATTTGGTGTCGCCCCTAATAAAGGGAGGCCTGGGGAGGGGAGGGTGGCCGATCCTCCTAGGATACAGAAGGTGCCCCGGGGTGCTGATGCAATGCCAAGTATAGGGAGTCGAGAGGAGGGGAGTGTGTTGGGATCCTTGGACCCAAACATTATCTAACCCCCATCCGATCTAAAGGCCGCATCTTCAGGGTCAAAAAAGTGGTTCCCCAATGATTTAAGCAAACGGTTTGGGCTGAAGCCTCCCACTGAAGGCCCAAGGGTTGAGCTATGGAATTGTTTTGATAGTCTGGTGGATCAAAATCAAGCAATGTTGCATGAGGAGGATGATTCGGGTGCTGATAGAAACATCCAAATATCAGCGGACAGATGGGATCATTTCCAAGGGAAAGGTCCTCACAGCCCTAGAAGAAAGAAGGGACTAAAAGGAAAGCGCGACTCCTGGAAATGCATTGTGGTACAGGGGGAAAATCAAAGGGACGTAAGGACTATTCTCACCTGCCAAAACCAATGGAACCAAGGTCGTCTAATAAAGGGGGAAGCAAGGAAAGCAATGTCCTGTAAGACAGAGAAAATGGTGATCCAAACAGAGACTCAAAGGTAATAGAAGAAGAGGTAGGGGAGTGTCTAAAGCTCATACTTCACTCCAAGGAAGAAATGATTGAGAAATACATGAGGCCCAACGCCTCAATTGAGGAAATTGAAAGAATATATGAAAGAAGGTTGCAAGTTGTGGCCACTGAGGAGCAGGAAGCATTGATCGACAAGCAAGATCGAATAATCGCTCAGGGATTCAATCGTGGAAAAATATCTCTAGAAGAATTCATTCAGACAATGGACAGGATGATCTCTCATCTCAAATAACTTCTCAGAGAGGATCCAAACACATAGTTCAACACTTTTCATTGGGAATTATATATATTGGCTAATTCAAATAACCTTAGTCTGGTGTTTAATAACTTTTTGAGCTCCTTTATCAGGTAGTGGTTTTGGTTTTTCGAACAATGGTTTCCTACTTGTCCTTAAAGTGGCTTTTTAAGAAAAATTAATATTTTGATGGATGGTAGTGTACGATAATTAAAACAAGTAAATAACCCAAATGTACTACAACAGAGTACCATAAAACTGGATAAAAACCCAATTCCCAATGAACGCAACTCTATAAGCCCTAATTATTAATAGCTATTACCACCACTAAGTGGTGTGTTACCCCTGATCGAACTAGGATGAATATTATTTACAAACATCTGAAGGCACATGTACAGTGTGAGATAAAATCCCAGTAGGGTCTCACCAAGGATTCCATAATAAAATGAATCATTTAATTAATCAATTAAATCATTCATGTTTAAATAAACAGGTTTGTAAGTTCATAGAATAATTAAAACAATTCATGATTTACATTCTGAAAATAATTTAAACAAATGGCTTCATTAAAAATTATATAAAACAATTTATATAAATCCATTAGGCATGTAAAACAGTTTATAAAAAATTTCACACATTTATATATCATATATAAACCAGTGAGAAACGTGGTTGTAACACCCTGATATTTTATTAGATATATTTTTTTTCATATCTTATGTTATACGCAACACCAAAGGAATCTTTCACAGCACACAATATGGACTTGGCTTTCATTACACGCAATCGCGACCTTCCTCGATAGCGTGTGTAGTACGCAACACCGGGTTTCACTAAACAACGATATATTATTATGGACTAGCCGTTAAGAATAGTATTAACTACATTTTTTATTTTATAACATTATTATTCATCTTACACATTTTCTAGAATATGGTAATAGAACAAAATAAATTTTTCAGGTAAAATAAGTATTTTTCAAAAAATGCAGTTTTGCCGCCTTTTGATGGCGCACCCACATTAAATATAGTTTTTGACATGTTTATAAGTTAAATTTGACAAAATAAAATTCTTCTTTTGAATTAGGATATAAAAATTTACTCTGGATAAATTTTTGATATTTTTCTGATAACTTTCATATTTTGATGAATAGTAACAATACGCTAATTTTTTATTAAAAATAACTTTTTTTCATTGAGATAATTTATATGGTTAAATTATAATATTGAATGGTTTTAAAGTATAAATAGAATATATTTTTACCATTTAATATAATTTATGTCATTATCATTAATTTCACATTGAATTCATAGGTAAAAACATTTCAATATTTGTCAATGTTTTAACTTCTAAAACCCGTTTTCTTAACAAAGGGATTAATTTTAAATTAATTACAGCAACTTATGTATTTTTAATTTTGAAAAATAGATTCCATATTTGGAATCAGTGGGTTCAAATTATGTTAATAGGCTACTTTTTATTTTTGGGCATTATGAATAGTAACTACAGTAAATTTTATTTACCATAGTTAAAGGTAAATCGGTTAATTAAGGGTAAATATAAGATTATAAAATTACCCTAACACCTGCCAAAATCCTATTGGATGAATTAAAGTCAACCCATATCACCTAAGGGTCGGATTATATTCATTTAATGGACTTTTTTCAATGAAAATAATTTAATTATTATTAAAACCAAAGAATGTGACAACATGTCACTTTCTTAAATCTTATAAGTATAATAATTTTACTTTAGTGATAAAATTAATGAATCCTTGAACACAAATAGTATCCAGAATCTAATACAATTATCTACATCATAGGAATTTATTTAGAATTTTTAGGGATTAAATAATTATCATTAATTATGACACAATAGTGATGTTGAAATTATTTTATTAATTACAATATCAAATAAATGGTTTTAAAAATATTAAAATAAATATTATATGAAATATTTAATGTTCTCCACTAATTTTCTAGATACATATGACATTTTATAAATCTATTAAATCTTTTATTTTGAACATATCTTCTGTATATATTTTATTTAAATTCAAATAAATGAATAGTGTTAAAATTGACACTATTGTTATTTTATAAAAATAAAATATTATAAAATTGTATAAAAATCACAAAAATATTAAAAATTATAAATTAAAATTTATATGGTCTAAAATTTTATAAAGTGTCAAATTATATAAAATTCACAACACATATGTAATTATTTATAATAATTTAAAATTTAGAATATTATTACCACAAAAAAAATTAAATTGATAAATAAGGATAAATCAAGTTGATAATGTTTAAAATAAATTCCTAACATGTATAAATTTTATTGGTTGATGCGATTACAACCCTATCTCATCTAATCTTAGGATATGAGTCATTTTGTATGTTTTTATGTGGGTTTGGGATTTAATATAAACTAATATTTCTTATATTTCCAAAGGTGCCTCTCTCCTCCCTTATAAAAGGGCACCTCCTCCCTCTCCTCCTCACACAAATTTGAGCGTTCAAGATCAGAAAACCCCTACCCATTTTACTTCCCCACTTCCCTATAAACATCCTAGAGATCCTGGTCTTCTTCAAAGATAAATTTTAGTGCCCTAAGAGGAGGTCTCAAAGAGGCGCTTCAAAGAAGAGGTAATGTCCGTTACCGATTCTTTCAACTCTACTTCTTATTCTACTTCTTATTCTTTAGTTGTTTCATTAGGAAGTAATAACATCATTATCACTCATATAATGATATTTTATAATAAGTATGAAACAAAACTATTTCACCATCTATCCATCCTATGGAAAAAGAAATCACCGCGCGTGCGTACGTACGGAATACCGGCTCCACGCCGTGGTGTAATCTATTTTCCACCACCACCTTACTTGTATGGGTATAATGGTGTAAATAATGACTATATATTATTATTGTAAAGTTATATTGATTCTGAAATAGTATACATACACTCCAATACAATTACACAATCATGGGAACGATATCATCGCTCGTGCGTACGTACGGAATACTGTCTCCACGATGTGATGTGACTCGTTCTACATGATCTTCATTGCATAATGATTATATAAATGAATTGAATGAATAAATATGATATATATAACACTAATACCATTCTGTAAATGAGGTGTCTATAACCTAAAAATAGGAATAAGAATTTATTCGACAAAACACACATACGATCATAAAGCAATAAACACCCGAATAACAAGTAGCAATGAAATATTACTAATAAGAAGATAATAATATGACCATATATGATATCATAAAAATAATTATGATTCTGGAATAAGTCAATTACAGTATTTAAATCATTATACAAGAGGTTTTTACACTTACGATTAAAATCGGACCTAAGTTAAGGGAAAATCTCGCAATCTCAATTTTTATCCGAGATTGTTTATACTTCAGAATTTATTGGGGAATATTTATCATCCACATCCATGTTTCCTCAATATTTAACATTATTTCTATACACCTACAATTTTTTAAATCCAATTTTACCCTTTGGTGATTTTTTAGTAAAAGATATGAAAAGAATCTTTTGTCATCTTTCGTATGAGGTACTTTTTGACTTTTCCAGCCAAAGTACGGGAAGAATTTTTTTTTAACTTATACGGCATGAATGGATTTTTCTAACATTATTTAAATGAAGCTTCCTTTACAAGTTTTCAAGTTTATTTTTAATCACCTTCTTTTAGTTTAAAATTGTATGACATGTTAAGAAAGGAAAAATGTTTGTGAAGTAGAAAGGATATTTTCCTCAAGAATGGAGTTCAAGTGTTTTATCAAAATTATTTTCCATATAAGATAATATAGGGTTCTGTTTATATCCCTATTATTACATTGATTTGATTATGTTGTGATGAAAATATTTTTATGAATGCCTTTATCATATATGAATTTTTTTATGATGTCACAATGTTTGAGATTCCCATTTTTATTACATGGGTTATGCTCTGATGTATGGTTTGTGATTTTTTGGCACACATAAGAATGGTATCATTATGAGATGGGTGGGACCTATATCTCCCTCCAATTCATTGGTTAAGGATTTATATCTCATGAGATAGGCATGGATGGAACGGTAGGTTAAACCGGTTCAGTGAAACAGGATTGAAACGAGGAGTGAACTCGGTTCAGAAAAGGACTTTGTCTGCTAAGATAGTATTGACAATGAGTCTTGACTAATAAGAAATGGTTTTCTATGATTATGTGTGTATGCCACAAAGATTCATGTTTTAGGTTATGATTATTGGAATTACATTTCACTTCTATGATTTATCCCATGTTATGATCTCTTTTGCAGGATAAGATTTTCAAAATGTTATGTTCTTATAAATATGATATGTTTGATATTTCTTTTGTTTACCCTTACTGAGCATTTGAGCTCTCCCTTTTGTATGTTTTCTTTTCCCCAGGTCAGGAAGAAGGTTATTAAGTAAGATATGCCAAAAGGGACTATAGATATGATGAAATAAATGGGATGCAGTGTACATGCTTTATGAACCAGTTGTTTATGTTTCCCAGTTTCTAAAGAAACTATACCTATACGGTCCTTTCATGGTTTTGTTATATTTTGTAATAAGTATGCTTAAATTTTGAAGTATTAACCATGTATGTAAATTATGGTTCGCTATAGTTGGTATCAGAGTAAAGGTATAGTCAACTATTGGAAACTAGGATGTGAAAGCCTTAGTAAGAAACCTAAGGATGTATCTAAGCATAGAACACAATATTAGTGTTTTAGAAATGGCCATGGACAACCTATGATAAGACCTTAAGTGTGAAATTTTATTCTTGATTATGTGGTTTTCCTATTATAATTAGTGTTTCTCACACTATTCTTCTTGGTTTTAGTCAATGGATGGAACCCGAAGGAACCGTGTTAATGCGGAATGAGACGGGAAATGCAATGATTGTCCCCCTGAGCAACCAAACGTTATGGGATCTGGAATGAAAAATCTTGTAGCCATGCCCACACAACTTTCTCAAGATATGAATCATGCAGGACTTCCAAATGAGCAAAAGAAGGAGCAACATTCTATTGAATCCTCCATGAGGCAGCGTCCACCTTCATTCAGCGGGTCTTCTGATCCATTAGTGGCTGAACAATGGATCAGTACCACTGAGAAGATATTTTCGGTTCTTCAATGTTCTGAACATGATAAAGTCATCTTAGTAGTGTATCGTTTGGAAGGTGATGTTGATCAATGGTGGAATCTTATTAAGAATACGAGGCAAAGGGATGAAATTGAGTCCATGGAATGGGACGAGTTCAAGAACTTATTTTTTAAAAAGTATTTCCCTCGTATTCTTCGAACAAATATGGAGAAGGAGTTTCTTTAACTGAAGCAAAAGGATGATGAATCTATTTGTACCTACGAAGAAAATTTTACAAGACTTGCAAGGTACGCTTCTAGAATTATTATCCAACCTAAGAGTAAGATCGATCGATTCTTTAGTGGCTTAAAACCAAGTCTTCGAAGGGCGTTAGCCATAAGGGACTTCAATAGCTATGAGGAAATTGTTCAATGTGCTCTCAAGGTTGAGATGGAGATTGGTGTAACCCATCAGTCACATGGGTTTGATAAGAAGAGGAAAATGGAATTCAAAGGAAAATCTAATGACCACACTGAAAAGAAGATGAGTTTTCTCTTATGCTCAAAGTGTGGAAAGAAACATGGAGGAAATGGTCTTAAGGGGACAAGAAAATGTTATAAGTGTGGAAAGGAAGGTCATCGGGCAATTGAATGTCGAAATAATGGGAAGAAGATGTCTAATGATGCAAAAAAAGTAAGGGATACACAGAATGAACCTACTACACTTCAATGCTTCAAGTGCAAGGAGATGGGGCATTATGCCAATCAATGCCCAAATCCAAGGGTTGATGATGATGATGATTGACGTCAACAAACTCTTAAGTCCAAAGACAAAGGAAAGTCGCATGCAATTACTATCGGTGATGTGGATTACGACAATGAAGTGTTGAGAGGTACACTTACCATCCACTCTAAAGTAGCAAATGTTTTATTTGATTCTAGATCCACCCACTATTTTATTTCTGAAGAATATTCTAAGGGTATCATCATATTACCTCAACAATTAGATGTTGAGTTGGTTGTGACAACTCCTAATGGCACAACAGTAGCATCAAAAGTTTACAATTCTTCTCCGATTGAAGTTTGTGGGAAAGTGCTTCCTGAAAATCTTATGATCCTTCCTATAGTGGAATTTTATGTGATTATTGGCATGGATTGGATTTCTTTATATGGATCTCAAATCAATTTCCACAGAAGAGAAGTCACATTTCATATTCCAGATCAATCTATGATCGTCTATCGATGCAAGGATGAACATAACCTTCCAGTGGGAATTTCTTCTATCTTATGGGTCTTGATTCTACTAAATAAAGGTTATTTATCTCAAATGGTTGGAGAGAAACTCACGATTAATAATATACCCATTATATGGGAATTTGATGATGTCTTTCCAGAGGAATTTCCTGGTCTTCCACCAAATCGTGAAGTTGAGTTTTCAATAGAACTCGTATCGGGTGCTTTGCCTATTTCAAAGACACCTTATAGAATGGCCCCAGTTGAGTTGCAGGAATTGAAGAAGAAAATCCAAGAGAATCTTGATAAAGGATTCATACGCCCTAGTGCGTCACCTTGGGGAGCACCTATTCTATTTGTTAAGAAGAAATATGGATCAATGAGACTCTGTGTTGATTATCGAGAACATAACAAGATCACTATCAATAAAACATATCATCTCCCATGCATTGATGACCTATTTTAACAACTACGCAGAGCTCAATACTTTTCCAAGATTGATCTCCATTTAGGGTATCATCAATTAAGGGTCAAAAATGAGGATATACCAAAGACGGCTTTCTGTACAAGGTATGGACACTATGAATTTATAGTGATGCCATTGGGTCTTACTAATTCCCCTGCTATCTTCATGGATCTGATGAATAGAGTCATTAGAGACTATCTTGATCAGTTTGTGGTAGTCTTTATAGATGATATTCTTGTCTATTCAAAGAGAAAGGAAGAACATGAAGATCACTTGATACTTGTATTAAAGACCCTAAGAAAGGAGAATATTTATGCAAAATTTAGAAAGTGTGAATTTGGATTCAAAAAGTTTCATTTTTGGGTCACATAATCTCAAATGAGGGGATATCTGTGGATCCAGCAAAAAAAGAGGTTATTGAAAGATGGTCGAGACCAACAACAGTAACTGAGATCTGAAGTTTTCTTGGTTTGGCTGGATATTACCGATGGTTTGTGAATGATTTTTCAAGGTTATCTAACCCACTCACCAAGTTGACTCAAAAAGGAGTTAAGTTTGTTTGGATGGAGGAATGTGAAGAGAATTTCAAAGAGCTAAAAAGAAGGTTAGCCAGTACACCTGTGCTCACACTACCTTGCAGTGGAGAAAGGCTTGTGATCTACAGTGATGCATCCAAGAAGGGACTGGGGTGTGTTCTCATGAAAAATGATATGGTAATAGCTTATTCCTCACGACAGTTGAAAATCCATGAGCAAAATTACCCAACTCATGATGTGGAGTTAGCTGTGGTAATCTTTGCATTAAAGATTTGGAGGTATTACCTTTATAGTGAAAGGTGTGATATTTATACTGATCATAAAAGTTTAAAGTATATTTTCACACAAAGGAGCTCAATATGTGTCAAAGAAGATGTTTGGAGCTGATTAAGGATTACGACTGCTCAATTAATTACCACCCTGGGAAAGCAAACAAGGTAGCAGATGAATTAAGTCGACAAGACCATGCTAGCTTATCCATGATGAGGATCACAAAAGATCCAATATTTATGGATTTTCAAAGGATGGATCTTGGAATTTTAATGGAAGGGGAGAAATCTTATCTTTCTCAAATGAATGTTCAACCATCTATACATGTGAAGATTAAAGAGGCACAAAAAGAAGATGTAGAGTTACAAAAGAAGGTGAGAAATGTTCCTGAATTCAACCTTGATTTTGATGGGATAATAAGGTTCAGGAATCTGGTTTGTGTTCCTCCCATCCCAGAATTAAAGAAGGAGCTATTGGACGAGGCTCATAGTTCTTCATTTTCTATTCATCCTGGAAGTACAAAGATGTACAGGGACCTGAAAGAGTACTTCTGGTGGGATGGAATTAAAAGAGATGTTGCTGAATATGTCTTTCGATACTTGGGTTGTCAGTAAGTTAAAGATGAGAGACAAAAGTCTAAGGGGATGTAACAACCATTACCCATACCAGAATGGAAATGGGAAAACATCATTATGGACTTTGTCACTGGACTTCCTAAAACATCCAAAGGTAATAATGTTATCTGGGTTATAGTTGATCGTCTTACGAAGTAGGCACACTACATTGCAATTAGAGAAGATTTTTCTCTTGATCAGCTTGCCAGGATATATGTAAAGGAAGTGGTAAGATTGCATGGAGTACCACATTCCATTATATCAGATCGGGATCCGAGGTTTACCTCGAAATTCTGGCGAAGTCTTCAGCATTCTCTAGATACAGAGTTGAGTTTCAGCACTTCTTACCATCCTCAGATAGACGTTCAGTCTGAGTAGACAATTCAAACTCTAGAAGACATGTTGAGAGCTTGCTCTATGGATTTCAAAGGTGGTTGAGATCAACACCTATCTTTGGTGGAATTTTCTTATAATAATAGCTTTCACTCCAGTATTCAGATGGATCCTTATGAAGCCCTCTATGTAAAGAAATGCAGAACTCCAACTTGTTGGGATGAAGTTGGGGAAAGAAAGCTATTAGGACCTGATCTTGTGGGTGAAATGGCATAAAAGGTCAGATTTATTCAACAACACATAAGAGCATCTCAGAGTCGACAGAAAAGTTATGCCAACAACCGAAGAAAAGACCTAGAGTTTGAAGTGGGTGATAAAGTGTTCTTACGAATATCTCCCTTGAAGAGGGTCATGAGATTTGGAAAGAAGGGAAAGTTGAGCCCTAAATATATCAGTCCTTTTGAAATTCTAGATCGTGTTGGGAAGGTAGCTTACCGATTGGCGCTTCCACCAAATCTCTCTCAAGTTCACGATGTGTTCCATGTATCTCTCCTGAGAAAGTACATACCTGATCCTTCACATGTACTCAGCTCAGAAGTTGTACCACTAGAGCAAGATCTTTCTTATGAAGAACAGCTGATAGAGATTCTGGATTGTAGCGAAAAATTCCTACGGAACAAGACCACTCTCTTGGTGAATGTTTTATGGAGAAACCACCAATTAGAAGAAGCTATATGGGAACTTGAGGATATGATGAGGGAGAGGTATCCTCATCTGTTTGTAATGAAATGAAAAATTTCGAGGGTGAAATTCATTTTAAGGGGGGTAGAATGTAACACCCTGAGATTTTATGAGAAATATTTTTTTATGTCTTATGTTATACTCAACACCAAAGGAATCTTTCACAGCACACAATACGGACTTGGCTTGCATTACACGCAATCGCGACCTTCCTTGATAGCGTGTGTAGTACGCAATACTGGGTTTCACTAAACAACGATATATTATTATGGACTATCCGTTATGAATATTATTAACTACATTTTGAATTTTATAACATTATTATTCATCTTACACATTTTCTATAACATGGTAAGAGAACAAAATAAATTTTTCGGGTAAAATAAGTATTTTTCAAAAAATGCAGTTTTGTCGCCTTTTGATGGCGCACCCACATTAAATCTAGTTTTTGACATGTTTATAAGTTCAATTTGAAGAAATAAAATTCTTATTTTGAATCATGATATAAAAATTTACTCTGGATATATTTTTGATATTTTTCTGATAACTTTCATATTTTGATGAATAGTAAAAATATGCTAATTTTTAATTAAAAACAACTTTTTTCATTGAGATAAGTTATATAGTTAAATTATAATATTTAATTGTTTTAAAGTATAAATAGAATATATTTTTACCTTTTAATATAATGTATGTCATTATAAATAATTTCACATTGAATTCATAGGTAAAAACATTTCAATCTTTGGCAATGTTTTAACTTCTAAAACTCGTTTTCTTAACAACGGGATTAATTTTAAATTAATTACTGCAAATTATGTGTTTTGAATTTTTAAAAATGTATTCCATATTTGGAATCAGTGGGTCCAAATTATGTTAATAGGCTACTTTTTATTTTTGGGCATTATGAATAGTAACTACGGTAAATTTTATTTACCATAGATAAAGGTAAATCGGGTAATTAAGGGTAAATATAAGATTATAAAATTACCCTAACACCTGCCAAAATCCTATTGGATGACTAAAAGTCGACCCATATCACCTAAGGGTCGGATTAGATTCATTTAATGGACTTTTTTCCATGAAAATAATTTAATTATTTTTTAAACCAAAGAATGTGACAACATGTCACTTTCTTAAATCTTATAAGTATAATAATTTTAATTTAGTGATAAACTTAATGAAACTTAGAACATGAATAGTCTCCAGAAATAAAATACAATTATCTACATCATAGGAATTTATTTAGAATTTTTAGGGATTAAATAATTATCATTAATTATGACACAATAGTGATGTTGAAATTATTTTATTAATTAAAATATCAAATAAATGGTTTAAAAATATTAAAATAAGTATTATATGAACTATTTAATGTACTCCACTATTTTTTTAGATTCATATGACATTTTATGAATATATTAAAGCTTTTATTTTGAACATATTTTCTGTATATATTTTATTTAAATTCAAATAAATGAATAGTGTCAAAATTGACACTATTGTTATTTTATAAAAATAACATATTATAAAATTGATTAAAAATCACAAAAATATTTAAAAATTATAAATTAAAATTTATATGGTCTAAAATGTCATAAAGTGTCAAATTATAGAAAATTCACAACACATATGTAATTATTTATAATAATTTAAAATTTAGAATATTATTACCACAATTAAAATTAAATTGATAAATAAGGATAAATCAAGTTGATAATGTTTAAAATAAATTCTTAACATGTCTAAATTTTATTGGTTGATTATATTAAAACCCTATATCATCTAATATTCGTATATGAGTCATTTTGGAAGTTTTTATGCGGGGTTGTGATTTAATATAAACTAATATTTCTTATATTTCCAAAGGTGCCCCTCTCCTCCCTTATAAAAGGGCACCTCCTCCCTCTCATACTCACACCAATTTGAGCCTTCAATATCGGTCATCCCCTGCCCATTTCACTTCCCCACTTCCCTAGAAACATCCTAGAGATCCTTGTCTTCTTGAAAGACCAATTTTAGTATCCTAAGAGGAGGTCTCAAAGAGGCTCTTCAAAGAAGAGGTAATGTCTGTTACCGATTCTTTCAACTTTATTTCTTATTCTACTTATTCTTATTTAGTTGTTTAATTATTAAGTAATAACATAAGTATCACTCATATACTGATATGTTATTATAAGTATCAAACAACCCTGTTTCAACATCTATCCATCCTACGGAAAACGAAATCACCGCGCGTGCGTACGTACGGAATACCGTCTCCACGTCGTGGTGTAATCTATTTTCCACCACCACCTTACTTGGATGGGTATAATGGTGTAAATAATGACTATATATGATTATTTTAAAGTGATATTGAATCTGAAATAGTATACATACACTTCAATACAATTCCACAATCATGTGAACGATATCATCGCTCGTGCGTACGTACGGAATACCGTCTCCATGATGTGATGTGACTTGTTCTACATGATATTAATTGCATAATGATTATATAAATGAATTGAATGAATAAATATGATATATATTACACTAATACCATTATGTAAATGAGGTTCCTATAACCTAAAAATAGGAATAAGAATTTATTCGACAAAACACACATACGAACATAAAGCAATAAACACCCGAATAACAAGTAGCAATGAAATATTACTAATAAGAAGCTAAGAATATGACCATATATGATATAATAAAAATAATTATGATTATGGAATAATTCAATGACATTATTTAAATCAGTATACAAGAGGTTCGGACACTTACGAAGCAAAACGGACCTAAGGTAAGGGAAAATCTCGCAATCTCAATTTTTATCAGAGATTGTTTATCCTTCAGAATTTATTGGGGAATATTTATCATCCACATCCATGTTTCCTCAATATGTAATATTATTCCCAACCACATTCAATTGTTTAAATCTAATTTTACCCTTCGGTGAGTTTTTAGTAAAAGATATGAAAAGAATCTTTTGTCATCTTTTGTACGAGGTACTTTTTGACTTTTCCGACCAAAGTACGGGAAGAATGTTTTTTTTAACTTATACGGCATGAATGGATTTTTCTAAAATTATTTCCATGAAGCTTCCTTTACAATTTTTCATGTTTATTTTTAATCAACTTCTTTTAGTTTAAAATTGTATGACATGTTAAGAAAGGAAAAATGTTTGTGAAGTAGAAAGGATATTTTCCTCAAGAATGGAGTTCAAGTGTTTTATCAAAATTATTTTCCATCTAAGATAATATAGGGTTCTGTTTCTATCCCTATTATTACATTGATTTGATTATGTTGTGATGGAAATATTTTTATGAATTCCTTTATCTTATATGAATTGTATTATGATTTCACGATGTTTAAGATTCCCATTTTTATTACATGGGTTATACTATGATGTATGGTTTATGATTTTGTGTCACACATAAGAATGGTATCATTATGAGATGGGTGGGACCTATATCTCCCTCCAATGCATTGGGAAAATATTTATATCTCATGAGATAGAAATGTCTAGAACGACAGGTTAAACTGGTTCAGTGAAACAGGACTGAAACGAGTAGTGAACTCGGTTCAGAAAAGGACTTTGTCTGCTAAGATAGTCTTGACAATGAGTCTTGACTACTAAGAAATGATTTTCTATGATTATATGTGTATGCCACAAAGCTTCATGTTTTAAGTTATGATTATTGGAATTACATTTCACTTCTATTATTTATCCCATGTTATTATCTCTTTTGTAGGATAAGATTTTCAAAATGTTATGTTCTTATAAATATGATATGTTTGATATTTCTTTTGTTTACCCTTAATGAGCATTTGAGCTCACCCTTTTGTATGTTTTCTTTTCCCCAGGTCAGGAAGAAGGTTATTAAGTAAGATATGCCAAAAGGGACTATAGATATGATGAAATAAATGGGAGACAGTGTAGATTCTTTATGAACAGTTGTTTATGTTTCCCAGTTTCTAAAGACACTATACCTATACGGTTCTTTCGTGGTTTTGTTATATGTTGTAATAAGTATGATTCAATTTTGAAGTATTAACCATGTATGTAAAGTATGGGTCCCTATAGTGGTTATCTTCCAAATGGTATTATAGTTACATGCTACAAGATCCTCACACACTCAAAGGTGATCACGAAAATATCTGTATACACACGCCCCTCTCACACTAGCCAAAGTCAACTCATCACCATCCCATTTGGGATCTGACATGATGCATTGTGATTTGTTTTATTTGTAAAGTTACAAAATAGTTTTATCTTAATAAATCACTAACTACCTAGGCTTTCATGTATTATATTATTATCATTGATGGGTGATTTATTTTAAAACCATTCAAAATACAATTCCACTCATTCCCCAATTCCAAATGTACGAATTTTACATTTAAAAATTAAAACACATGTTTTTAATCAAAACATCCCTTCTTCCAAGATAAAACCACTGAGTTTTTATCCAAACCATTTCAAGACATTTTTTTGAAATACTAATTTGAAATGAATTTCAACAAATCAATTTCAAAAATTAAATTCAATGATTTAAATTCCAAAATTTTCCATCAATTTCTCAAAGACTCCCAAATTCAAAGGAGTTGGGGGGTCCAATTTAGTTCTATAAATTCAATTTCACATTCAAATCCCCCAATTCAATGGAATTGGGTTTTTAATAAACTAATTAAAATAAATTTCAATTAATTGAATTAAAATAAAAAAATAGAATTTAAATAATATATTTTAGGGTTAATCAAATTTAGACATCTTAATGAAACCAGCTTCCTTTTTCATGTAAACACAAAGCCCGTAGTGAAAACCGCCGAAAAAAACAGAGAAGAAAAAAAAGAAACTCAATCTAGAACATGATTCAACAAAATAGAGCTTAGATCCATTAATCCAAAGATGGTCTATCACACTATAATAAGGTAAGGATAAAGAGAGAGAGATATGGAGAATGCTTTCCCGGTGAGTCACACTGCAACCGCAAAAATGATCAATTGATGAATAAAGTGACCTAAAAGGGTTTGAGGGTTCCAAATTTACCTGGGAATGGAACTCGGGTTGGGAGTAAGAAAATTTTTAGAGGAGGAAATAAAATTTTTATTTGAGATTACGAATTAAAAACAACACTTGGGACTTTACACAATGTGTACCCCAATTACACATTGTGTACTTGAAAAATACCAAAATCTATGAAAAAAACATCACCTTTTGTTAAAAATGGATTATTTATTATTTTACAAGTTACAAATAATGTGACCATATTAAATAGTGTGTAAATCCCCAACATTCTACCAAACTAGTAGATTTTATGTTGATATTCTAACAAATCTCGATCATTACTATTATAGTTACCCTCCTAATTCCTCTATAGATTTACCTAGACAATAAAAAAAGTAAAACCACAAAATTTTTTGAGATGTACCTGATAGAAAGGTAATGGGATGTTACGAACTCCCCACCATAAAAAAATTTCGTCCCCAAAAATCCTATCAAGAAGCTTCCATATAAAAAAGGTAATTCCATTGCTCTCTCATTATTTCCTCTTTGTCCTATGTATCATGATAATATGAACTTTTATTACATATAACTCTAACCAAAGGTATTACCCTCCCATGAAGTAACTCGGTTTCATAATCAACTATCCTGACTGGTCATTCAGTCACTGATAAATCAGGTTCAATCTCCGGATCAATCAAACTTAAAACATGATATGGATCAAATAGATACTCTCATAAATGAGATACATGGAACACATTATGTATCAACTTCAGCTGCATTGGAAGTTCTAAATGGTACAAAATTTTCCCCACCTACTCATCAACCTAAAAAGGTCCCAAAAAAGTAATAAAATGTTTCCCTTTCCTCCCAAGCCATCGATGACCCAACCGAGGAGAAATTTTCAAGGAAACCTCATTACCAACTGAAAATTCAAAGAGTCTTTGATGATTATTTGCATAAGATTTATATTGTTTCTATTATATCAACATTCACTGAATAATCAACTGAATATTTATATCATCTCTTGAACCAAGCCTCATACAACCAAGGAACATTCACCAATATCTATCCAAGACAATAGAGACCTACAATACCAACCATATAAGGACTCAAAAGGAGTCATTCCGGTCACGTAGTAGTAACTATTGTTTTAATAAAACTCAACCATCCCTAGATTATCACCCCAAGCTCGATTAAAGTCAATAACACAAGTGCGGATCATATTCTCAAGAATTTAAGTAGATCATTCTATTTGGACATTTGATTGGGATGATATGTCATGGTCAAATGGACCTGAGATCTTAGTGCCTCTTGATGGACTCTCCAAAAGTTGTATGTGAACCAAGGATCCTTATTAGAGACTATAAAATATGGAACTCTGTGAAAAAGAATAATATATTTCATGTAGGTATTTCCAAACTCCTCAACTTCAGATATATCATCAATGGGTAAAAAGTGAGCAGATTTGGTCATCCTATCAATCAAAACCTATGTCATGTTCTTATTTATCTGAGTATACATAAACCCAACCACAAATATCATAGATATCTCATCTCACTTATAAGTAGGCACCAGAAGTGGATAAATCAAAACCACGGGTTTCTAGTGCTCAGCCTTGACCTATCGGCATGTATAACAATGAGAGACAAACTCATAAATTTCCTATCTCAAACCTGGCCACAGGGATCTATGTCGTATTTCAAAGAACATCATCATAGTTCCTACGTTTACTTACCATTGGTAGTTATGACAATCCCCCATCACAAATTTTCTTACCGCTAACGACAAAAAAAAAAGATTTTGGTATCTTAGAATGACCTCAGTGTAGAATGACCAGTCATTCATGACCTCCAAACCAAAAAGAGAGTATTAAATTATAAGAAACTCATCATCTGGCTACTATTCCTAAATAATATTCTTGAGAAGGGTAGATTTCAGATGAACACTGGCCAAAGCAACCTTGGTGGAGTTCTCCATAAACAAATACATCTTAGGAAGTTTCATGTATTCTTAAATCTATCTTTAATTTATGTAATCCTCCATTTTGGAAATCCAACCATTAGAATCTATCCATGATAACATTGGAACCTACTTTATCCACACACTACTTATCTTCTATTCCAAATTCTGCAGTTGAGTAAATTACTATCAAAAAAACAAAATGTTCTCACTTTGTTCACCTAGAAATTTCCAAACAAAAATGTTCCATTCTCACAATAGTTGGTGTGGTGACCTTTTTTTAGTATCCCCAACTTGTCTCAACCATCAGAATTTACCTTCTTGATTTCCATCGATCAAGAACTGGTACCGTAGAAACTGTAGTATCGTGACCAAAAGTGTCCATCTAGGAGAAATAGTCCAAACAATGTACTTGTCTTCCCCAAATTTTCATTGAATACCCGAAAATTATTAGCTACTCTAATAGAGTTCACATTCACATTCGATTGTGCAGAATAAACTAGAAAGATTATAGAGAATATCATGCACGTAAGAATTCTTTTTTTCTATAATAATGGTATGTCCAACTACGAATGAAGTCCTCACCAAGAATTCCTAGACCTCACATCGTATTCTCAATGATTGGAAATCTTTGAGTTTCATCATAATAAAACTATATTTGGATTCCTAGCTTGCTCTCCCCATCAATCCTTCACCTTAAGTTTGACTCTTGATGAGACCTCTCAATAAAAGAATTGAATTTTTAGGAATCTTCCTAACAGTTGTCTCACAATAGAATAGAGAAATAGGAAAGTACAGAAAAGATATATATTTCCATTTGATAGAAGAATAATTACAGAAGAAATAGTAGATGGAGAAATGTATTTAAATAGGAGACATGGTAGAAGAAAACTCCCCTAGAAGACCACTTTTTATGGAACCAGGTCAAACCTCCCATGATATAATCCCTTTCTTCTACTAAGAATAATTATCGAGAATGAATTTTTTCCCTCTCACTAATGTTTCCCATTATTTAATACTCTAACCACTCCTAACAAACCTTCCAACAACTAAATGTCAAAAGTACCCCTATGTTTTCCAATTTACCTGCCATTTCTATTACACTTACAATACAACTCATATACACACATAGAAACCTTACCATCCTACTACACTTATACAATTATCCCCAACCACTTCCAACCAGCCCACACCCAGTAGTCCTAACAACCCCCTCTCAATGCACATAATTCTCACTCCAAGGAACATAAATCCTATATTCACTCCTATTTTTTATGGTGACCAAAAGTACTATTCATTATATTCATGTCATTTTAGATGATACCACTCCAGGAGAGAATCATTTATGTGTGAAAATAGGTGACCACTTATAGATATATCATTTATCATTTACATCTCACTAACATCAACACAATCAAATACATCCTAAATGTTGGTGGTATGTTGGTATTCTCCCTTCTCAATATTGCTTCTCTAGTCGATTCCCCCTCCCTAACCCTCAACTAGCATTCCCTCATTGACCCTATCTACTATTCCATTCTTCAACCCCTTGTCAAATTCTCATGAATTTCCTCATACTTGACCCCATATTGTCTCCTACTAGAAAGTTCTACCCTCCCCAATTGAAACCCTTCTAGAGGTTCCACCACTCCCCCCCCCCCCCCACTCACATACCTCTCCAATTCATGCCTATTGTTGAAAATATCGCACAAACTTCATGAACTAGAAGTACGTCGACCAAAATATCACAATGGAAAAAAAATCACTAGATGGAATCCCCAAAACATAAATATACCATAACTAGGAAGAAAATACCTCTCAATCAAATCAATGCACTGAGTTTCACTTACTCAATATTGTTTTCTCAAATCCACACATACATTCAGAGAAAATCATGAAATGAAAATAAAATAAAAGACACAACATTGTTTTACATGGTTCAAACTTTTTTCTTACATCCATAAAGAAACACTGCATACTTTGATTTTATTGGAGGTAAAATTGTTACAATAACTATAACTAGGTATCCATGTAGATCACTAATATTCATAAATGCATGATAGCTCAAAAATGTGGTCCGCCCCCCTTTAATTGAGGGTTTCACTTTATCATCTAGTTGCATCAACATCCAACAATTGTAGGAGTCCATCTGTTGAACTGTGAAATTGTCTATAACCTGATAATATCATTGTCCTAGACACTAATTACTGGTAAGACAATAGTGTTCCACATGACTCACTTATTTCCCACAAACACAATGCTAAAAGTTTTTCAAACATAAATACTACTTAATTCTAATGGTTACATCACTAGATGAACTTACAATAGAATAACCACCATGTTGTGAATCCATTTGAAACTCTAAAATTTAAACAACCCCACTTCCATCATGTTGAATATTTGTGTCCCTACCCTTACAAAGACAAAGGGTTCTCCAGAGTTTCTCTTTCTTGTGAATTGATTTTATCACTAGAGGAGTATTCACAACCCTAACAATCTCACACCTGAAAACTGCTTTAAGTATTCATAGAATCCTCCAAAACATTGAAAAAATACAACATAAAAACTTCTGATGCATGAAATGCTCCTCTTCATTCCCTTCTGTTCACCCAAGTGTGACTGAGGCACAATGTCACCTCTGACTCACCTGGATTAAATCATTGGAAAAGATATCAGCTAAATTTTTTTGACCCGCTATCTTCGGTAACCACAATAAGAAATCTTCATGAATCATCCAATTGTAATGGAACATAAGGTTGATGTGCTTCATCCTCACATGAAACACTTAATTTTTGGGTATTTCACTCTCACTGTCACAAGAGGGAAATGAACTTTCTTGGATTATTTTGACCTCTTTAATCTGACATTTCAAACACACAATTTTTTTGTTTTATTTCATTTATTCTATATACTATACTTTTTTGTGTAGATATAAATCATTTATTTAATCCTAGATATCCCACTCAAGATGGTTCCATCAAAGTTAAAGGAATAATGAGTTGTGATTTTACATGAATTTGAGTATCCCCCAAGTCCTGTGTCAACATACCCAACTAATATATCATCATCTCTGAAGAAAAGGGTAGTATATTTTATTCCTTTAAGGAACATAAGGATCAAATTCACAGCTTCCCAATGTTCTTTCCCAGAATTTTACATGAACCATCTAACAACTCCCACAAAATGGGAAATATCTGGTTGAGTGGACACCATGGCATACATGAGACTTCCTACCATTGATGAAAACAATATTCTCTCTATGTGATTTTCCTTTTCATCAATTCATGGTTCTTATTTCTTTGAGATTTAATTTAACAAGAGAAATTTAGTTGAATTTTCAATCATTCATCATAAATTTTTCAATTATATTTTGAATGTACTCTTTCTAGGATAGAACCAAACATTTGGTCTTCCTATATTGTTCAATACCCATGACCAAGATCGATGTTTCATCATGTACTATATAAATTATCACATAAGAAAGCCATAACTATATCTAGTATATAATACATGTCAAACATATCATACATGTATCTTGGATGGTCGAATATAAAGCTACTTCGATCCATCATATGGATAAACCTAATTGTATTCCTTTGGTATCATTCATGTGGGTTTCCCAAATAAGTGTAACCCAAAACAAGAGCCAATACAAGGCTAATAGGAGATAATTTGGGGGTTCCCTTATTTGGTATAACCTACCCAATATTTTTTTAGTGTCTCTCATTACTTGCTTTCAATACACATGATAATCCTGAGGAACCAACCCTTGGAAGAATCTACTCGGTTGAACAATCCAATCATGTTTTCTTGGTTTTTAGTTATTGACACACATTTTGAACTAAATTGTCTATTCTAAACTCATAACAGAAACATCGAGTCATATCGAGCACACCCTGTGTCAGATTGATGTGAGGCTAAATCCTATATGTCAAAAATAACTTATGGATTGTTGAACTAAAGTATAAAAACTACAGGAATGTGTTTTATTATTTTTGAGAATGTGATGTGTGTTTTGAACTAAAACATAAATTTTAAATAAAATGACAAACATGGAGTCATACCGGTCACACCATGCATCGGATTAATGTGTGGTTGATTCCTATACATAAAAAATGACTTATCGATTATCATACTAATGTATCAAAACAATCCAAATGTGTTTTCTTGGTTTTTATTAAGTCACGTGTCTTTTTTACAAAAATGTTATTTTAAACTGAAAACACAAACTTTGAGTCATTCTAGTCACATCATTTGTCATGTTGACTTGAGATAGATTTCTACACATCAAAAATGACGTATGAATTGTTTTTATAAAGTATCAAGATAATATGAGTGTGTTTTATTGTGTTTTAGTGAGTGAAACATGTTTTGAACTAAATTTTCAATTTTAAAATTATAATGGAGACTTTGAGACATACTGGGTATACTGTGTATCATATTAAGGTTTAATTGAATCCTATATCTCCAAAATGACTTCTGGATCATTTTACTAAAGAATCAAAACTATATGAATGTGTTTAATCAGTTTTGAGTATGTCATGTGTGTTTTAAACTAAAATTTCAATTTTAAATAAAAAGACACACTTGGAGTCATATCGTCCATACCATGTATAATATTGACATATGGTAGATTATTACATGTCCAAAATGAATTAAGGATCATTTCATAAAGTGTCAAGACATTATGATTGATTTTTCTTAGTTTTGAGTATGCCATGTGACATTTTTACTAAAATGTCAATTTATACTGTAAACATGCACTTGGAATCATATAAGTCATATCGTGTATCCATTTGATGTGAGACTAATTCATATAAATCAAAAAATACTTATGAATCATTTTGCAAAAGTATCAAGAAAACAAGAGCATGTTTTCTTTTTTTCATTGAGTGATACATGTTTTCATCTAAATTTTCAATTTTGAACTAGTAACAAATGTTTTTTATTCATACCTGGAACACCATATATTGGATTGAGGTGCAGCTGATTCCAACACATAAAAAATGATTCATGGATCATTTTCCAAAAATATGAACACAATTAAAATTCATTTTCCTATATTTGAGTATGTGACGTGTTTTTTGAACTAAAATGTCATTTTAAAGCACAAAATACACAAATTGAGTCATACCGGACACACCATGTATCTGATTGAGGTTTGGTTGATTCCTACATGTCACAAATTAATTTGGAATTGTTTTCCAAAAGTATCAAGACAATATGAACTCTTTTTCTTAGTTAATTAGTGTGTGATGTGTGTTTTGAACTAAAATGTTAATTGTAAACTAAAAACATCCACTTCAAGTCATACCGAGCACAATGTGTATCGTATTGAGGTGTGGTGGATTGAGGTATATTTTATTCCAACATTTGAATGAGGAGCTTCAAACATGTTACTAGATTTTTCATACTCGGAACACTGCATATTGGATTAAGGTTTGGTTATTTCTTACATGTCACAAATGACTTATGAATCATTTTCCTAATGTATCAAAAAAATCTAAATACGTTTTCTATATTTTGATTATGCACTATGTGTTTTGAACTAAAATGTTGATTTTAAACTAATTACATAATCTTTGATTTATACTGGGCATATCGTGTATCAGATCAAGTTATGGTTGATTCCTACACATATCACCATGCATTTTTCTTCTTTAATGAATTAAATATTTGGGGTTTTATAACAATATTTTTGTTTAATAACAAAGAATATAGACTGTATTGTAGAATAAAAAGATAATTGAATCATAAAAAGTGAATCATCCATTTTGAGTGCATAATCATAGTCTATGAGTGCATCATGTGTGTATCATCCTTCTTTATGACTTCTATGAAAATTTAAAAAAAGGTGCAAGAAGTCACATATTCTTGTATTCTATATAAAATTTGACACATTGTATTCTTCCTATTAATTTCAAAAAAAAATCTATTTTCTTTTTTCAATATGGGGACTCTTGGTAGTCCTGGAAGTACTGAAAAAATATAAATAAATAAAGGGTTAGTAAATATTTTAAATGAAATTTTAATTATCATAAAAAAACATCTTCGGGTGTAAGATCCTGACATTTTCTGAAGTTCTCTTGGGATCATTTATAGGTACTCTTTTTTCCTTTTGTTGATTAATTTTCTTTTGGGCCTTACCTTGGAGTGTGTTTGGGTGGAAATTTGAGAAAAATGAATGAAAGTGGGATGTGCATGGTTGGCGCACGATTAGGGAAAACCTTGCACCCTAGACCAGTAAACCATACATTCCATGACATAGGGGAATTTTAAGGTTGGTGTATGTTTTTAAAACCATGAAACCTATAAGGATTAATCATGAACCCCTATTAAAGAGATGCACAATTAGGTAAAATCGTGTTCCCCTACCCAACAAACCGTGATCGGCTTTTAATGTCCCCCTAAAATTTGTTTTTTAATCACCAAAACTCCAAAAACTCACCCTATTCAACCCAACACGGACCAACATGTTTTATATTAATTTTCAAGCCTCCCAGTTGGATTCCAATCCTTCTTGACCTCTGTTATTTTCTATTTGAAGCCTAAATCGAAGATCTACACCCCCCCCCCCCCCCCCGGGGAAAAGAATCCTATCCCTCTTGGTTTCTGATTCTTCTTCATTTCTTATCCCTTTCATTTAGTGAATGTTCTTCCTATTTTGTGTTAGTTCTAGATATAATATAGTGTATATAGATATGTTATTATAGATGTATATCTGGATTTAAGAGATCTTGTTTTTTAATCATGATTTAGGATTTTAGATCCGAATCTTGTCCTCCATCGTTGTGCTGCTCAAATTTTGGGGATTTCCATTTAGTGATTGTTCATCAATGAATCGTGGTAGGTGTTTTATTATTCAAATATCATAGTCATGATTTTAATTAAGTGTATGTCATTCTATAATTTATAGGATTCATATATCAATTGGAATTCCAAAATTGAATTAATTAATGTGGTCAATTAATTAATTGAGGAATTGGGGATTTGATTAAATAATTGAGTTATGGAATTAAGATAATTAATTAATTAATTAATTATTAATGTAATGAATTGTGAAATTGGGATTATTAATTGATAGATTGACTCTCAGAGTATTGACTTGTGGGATTAAGGATAAAAAATTATTGAGCTAATTATTAGAATGTTAAATTTTTAATTTTGGGATAATTAATTTGTGAATTAATTATTTGATGTTGAGGTGTGAAATTATTAATTAACAATTGAATTAATTAATGAAATTTATATGGTTAATTAATTGTTGAATTAATTAAAGGAAATTGTTATGATTAATTAATTGTTGAATTAATTAATGGACCTGGAAAAATGAATTTATGAATTAATTAATAGATGATTATGATGGTTAATTATGATAAAAGAATTTATGTTGATTAATCCTAACTGATGTGTTGCATTGATATTGTGATATGGTGATATTATGATATATGTGATTTATGTGTGGGACATGGTCTATTGATTCTGAAGCCTATAGTAATAAATATGTGGGATAAGTATGTGTTGGACATGGTCTGCTACTACTTAAGCCCATGTGGGCGAGACATACTTTGATTCTTCCAATGTTTGTAGATATAAATTTTTGTGGTACATGGTCTACTACTTCCAAAGCCAATGGGCTCCTAGGCATGATGGCCTTGACCCAAATTGTTCGCATTGGACTATAGTTCCAATTAGTCGTTTTATAGACTGAAATGAAATGGATAATGAAATACCATTAGTGAAAAAAATTGGGAATTGATAATGTAGAATGGTTCAAACTCCGAAAAGGGATGAAGCAGGTATTGAGGCTTGGGTGTCCTCGAGAACCCGAGGGGTTTATGTAGTTAAACAAAGAATAAATAATAAACAAAGAACTGTTTACTTATGCATCATACTTATTTCTTTATACAACTACATACACTGTAATTGACTAGATATTATTTTAGATAGTGTTGGCAGTGGCCTACTGATTTTTACTCACACAACAATCGGGCTACCTTGGTACCCAAATATATTTCATGGTTGTTGGAAAAGATAAGGGTAGAGGCACTATGTTAGATGGATGGGTCGGGATGGAGCTTGGTTGAGGGAACCATATGTGGTTTGAGAACCACTCTGGAGTATTCAGTGTATTTATATTGATTTTTCATTTGAAAGAGGACATTTACTTTAGCATATCATGTTTACTACTTTAGTTTCAATATTATATTTCTAGTTGTGGTTATCATAAGATATTCATGTTATTTATAGTGAAAGTTCATTCTGCTATTGTTTTTTTATTTCGACTAGTGTATTACTCTGATAAAAGAGGGTATTGTCTCCCCATGTTTGGCATTAGACTCTTGTTGCTAGTTAGTAGCCTCAAGTGTATAGGGAGGCGTTCCTGAGGTCATGTGACCAACCCGATTAGGGAATCGGGACGTGGCACCAGGGATGGGATGTTACAGAGTGGTATCGAAGCATAATTTTATTTTTCTTTTATTTTTTCTTACTATTTGGAAAAGGTATATAGGAGAATATAAATAGTTGGGACTATTAATGAGCTCATGCATGGGATTTTCAAACCCATGTGTGAGGAAAAACCCAAGTACCCAGGCTGAGATTGATGTTATTGATGTGTGTTGTTACAGTTGGATATTATTTTACCTTGGGTGAAACACTTTTTGTGTGATGTGATTATAATTTTAGAGATTTGCTGATATTTTCTATGTTGTGAATCGTTTCCTAATAAGAAATAATATTTTAGTATGCATGCATCATTCTAGGCACTCAGAATTATTTTGTGACATGCATCATTTTAGGCATTCAAGGTAAAACATGGTTTTAGGTAACTTGTTCAACTTGAACTATTTTGCGTACTTTTGTGGATTAGAAATAAAAATGGTTCCTAATATATAATTTGATAACTATAAATGATGAAAATCATGAATAAATGGGCATCTAATGCAATGTTTATAATGAGAATTTGTTTACCCCTGTTAATTAGGACTTAGCTGTAGGATGGTTAAGGGTATTGATATCCCCTAGGTTTTAACAGCGTGGTGAGGTTTAGGGAAAAGACTTTTTTTTCTTGTTGTGATTTTCCTATTACCTAAATATGATAAAGTTATGTTATGAGTCCTAGGAAAAGTGTTTAGAAATGTAGAGATATGTCTCTATGATGATACTCATTGAGAGGATGACATAAGGATATGGATGGAGATAATCCACTACTAGTGAAACCTGTGGAACCAATAGAACTGGTTGAGGAAGTATTGAAGAATTTATGAGAGAACATCACTTTCTTGATGAAATTCATGGAAAGAGACCTAGGATGGGTTGTGAAAATCATGTACAATATGATGAGGGAGCTTCAATTGTAGCACCCTCTGATGTTTATTAGAGAGGGTTGGCCTGAGGGAGCAGATTTATGGATTGATTCTATACAAAATATAATTGAACACTTAGAGAATCCTGTTGAGAAGAGGGAAATGTAAGATAATTATATGTTATGAGGATCAATGAAGCACTAGTGAGATATTCAGACTCTGAATGGACAACTAGAATTTATGGAATAAAAGGAATTTCAAGAGAAGTTCCTAGAAAACTTCTATCCAAACACACTGAGACAAGAGAGAGAACCTGAGTTCATGAGGTTCAATTAGGACAATATGTTCGTGATTGACTATGTTAGACACTGTAAAAATTTTCAATTCTATGTTCCAGTGCTTGAAGGAGATGAGGCTACTAAATAAAATTGGTTCTTGGATGAACTTAAATTTGAAATTAAGTCATAGGTGAATATCATCAAGATAAGGAAGATTCTAGAGATGTTGAATCAGGATTTCATATATAAAGGGAACCTAAAAGAGGCTTCTAGTGGAAGAAATGTGGTTTGTTTTGAATGGTTAGGAGGTACAACTTCATAAAGTAGTAAACATTGTTATAATAATTTCTCCTAGAGTAGTGGCGAGAAGAGTAACTAGGAAGAAGGGTCCATTACAAAGGAAATTACCCATGTGTTTTTCCACTAGGTGATAGGACTAGAGAATTTCAAAAATATTTTATACAACCACCAGTGGAGTTCCAAGTCAATAAGGTACATCTATAAAGGTTTTATAGGAACTCACTAAATATGGTTAGTGATGGAGCATCTAGACAAAACCAGAGTGTGGGAAGGGAGTCTTCTGCTTCATACCATTCTACTTGATGCAGTTCTATTGGATGTGGTAGAAAAGGTAGTGGATGTGGTGCTTCTGGGAAATAGCGCCCATATCAGTCGGGTGGTGAAACTCGGGGGAGTCAAACTACATCACAAGGAAGAGGGGTAATAAAATTCCATATCATTCAGCATACAAATTTGGATAATGAGGTTGGACCATCGATAGTGAGAGATATTATTCTTTTAGCTACTACATTATCTAGGGCCTTAGCTAATACAGGTGCTTATCATTCCATTATATCTGGAAAACATATTAATGGATTGAGTCTGGTGGTGAAGTTTGTAAGTGGAGTTATGAAGATAGATACATCATTGGGAGTATGGTCTACAAACATCTATTTGTGCAAGGGACGTTCTCTTGATATTGGGGAGTATCATTTTCTCTAGGATCTCTATATTCTTGAAATTTTAGGCTTCAACCTAATTATTGGTATGGACATATTAGTTGTATACCGATCCCACATTTATTGTTACCAGTGGAGAGTAACTTTTACTTATTCTAAGGTTTACCATTACATTCACCATGGAGAGTGGGATATCTAGGCAAACTGAATAGGTACAATTACTCTGTAACTATGAGAGCTCACAGCCCAGGTTTGAAGTTTATTACTTGATGATGGAAGTGTAAAAAAGGATGCCTTTCCACTTATAGTGGAAATATTCCAAGATTTGTTTTCAGAAGATTTATCAAGGATTCCACCTGATAGAGATGTGTAATTCACTATTGAACTGATGTTGTGATCTAATACAATTTCAATTCCACCGTACAGAATGGAAATGATGGAGCTTTAAGAGATCAATAATCAATTGGATGAGTTGGAGTACTAGGGAATTACCTATCCAAGTATGTCACCTTGGGGTTCCCCTATGTTGTTTTCTAAGAAGGATGGTGGGAGTTTTCACTTACATGTTTATTACCATAAGTTGAACTAGATGATTGTGAAGAACTGGTATCCACTTCCATGCATCTATGATCTTTTTGACCAGTTGGGGGAAGCTTGTGTCTTTTCCAAGATTGACTTGAGATTAAGGTATCATCAACTAAGAGTTCGATCTTATGATATACTGAGGATTACTTTCATAAGAAATTATAGCCTATATGATTTTTTCTTAATGCCATTTGGGTTGATTAACTCACCAAAAATGTTTATGGCATTGATGTATAGAATCGTCCATCAATACCTAGATCAATTTGTGTTAGTGTTTGTGGATGATATCTTGGTGTACTCCAAGACTCATGAAGGTCATGCCCAACACCTTGGAATCATCATGAGTAAACTTATAGGGCATCATATATATTCCAAGCTATCTATGTTTCATTTTTGGATTGATCAAGTACACTTATTGGGTCACATAATCTCAAAAGAAGGTGTGTTAGTGGACCTAGATAAATATTAAGAAGTGTTTTTCTGGGAGAATCCCAATAATTTATTCGATATCTATATCTTTTTATGGTTGGTTGGATATTATTAGAGATTCATCCATGACTTTTCTCAATATTTAGTGCCTCTTACAGGCTTGACAAAAAACTGGGATAAAGTTTGAATGGTTGGATGCATGAAAGGGTTTTTTCCAGGAGTTGAAGAAATATTTTACATCAAAACCAATATTGATCCTACTTGAGACAGGTGAGAAGTATACATTGTATTGTGATGCTTCCGGACTCAAAATCAGAGTTGACTTGATGTTGGAAAATCAAGTGGTTGCATATGGGTCTCATAATTTGAGGCCACATGAACAAAATTACCCTTACCATGACCTTTAGATGGATGAATTGGTTTATGCTTTGAAGTGCTAAAATAATTATCTATTGGGAGAAAATATTAATTTTTATACTAATCATAAGATCTTGAAGTATATCATTGATCAGTGAGAATTGAATCCTTGACAGTAGATATGGGTTGACTATATGTAGTCATTTGAGTTTGAACTAGAATATATTCCTAGAAAAGTAAATAATTTGGTTGATGCTTTGAATAGGAAAACTCAGACATAGGATGTTCAAGATTATAGTGATGAGTAGAAAATGATAACCCTACTGGCGGGGATGCATGTGGTGGTTCAGGAGAATTAGGATCAGATGACTCTAGAGTCATCTGATGTAGAGTTAACCTTTTGAGATGAATTAGGGGAAAATAGTATGAGGACCCATAATTTTTGTGTTTGAGGGAAAGCCCGGAAGGCAGGTATACACCTTCCGATTGGTCGATAGACGAGGAAGAGATCATCAATTTCAAGAATCAGATTATTGTGCCTTTAGTTATATAGAAGAAGTTGATGTGGTAATTCTATGACTTGAAGTGAGTTTTACTTCTAGATGTAACCAAAATGTATCATTATATACGATGATCATTTTGGTGGCCGATCATGAAAAATGAGATAGAGGAGTTTGTGACATGATATTACGCCTATAGGCAAGTGAAGGCCAAGAATCAATGACCTAGAGGGTTACTATAGTAATTTCCCATTCCATAATAGAAGTGGGATGATGTGACCCAAGACTTTGTGGTGGGTCTATTGAGGACATCTTAGAAAAATGACACTATTTGGGTTGTTGTGGATAGGTTGATGAAAGAAGTGCATTTCTGTCTTATATGGGGGACTTAATCAATGGTGAAGCGGAGATATTTGTATGTTCATGAAATAATTTTTCTGCATGGGGTTCTGTGGACTACTGTTTTAGACCATGACTCACGCTTTACTTCATTCTTATTATAGGGATTATAGAAAGTGATTGGTATGTTGTAACTATTGAGTATGATGTTCCACCCAATGATAGATGGTAATTCTGAGGGTAATATATAGGTGCATGAGGATATCCTATGAGTGTGTGTTCTTTCCTTCAGTGGGTCTTGGGGGAAGCACCTAGCTTGGGTGGAGTTCACCTATAATAACAGTTATTAGGCTATGATATAGATGGAACCATACGAGGAACTTTATGGTGGTCCATTAAGATCACATTTATGTTGGATAGAGGCAGGTGGGTCAGAGATGTTTGGAACGAGTCTTGTGTAGGAGACTTCAGAGAAGGTTCAGCTGATTCAGAAATGTATGGATACAACATAGAGTAGAAAAAATTCATATGCTGAGATAAGGAGATGGCCCCTATAGTTTATAGAGGGTAATCGTGTATTAATTTGGGTGTCACCTAGGTTGGGTCACCACAGGATAGAGATGTATGGAAATTTGGCACCGAGTTTCATCGGACCATTTGAGGTTGTGGAGAGAATCGGGCTAGTGGAATATTGATTTGATCTTCCATAGAAATACAATGTTATTCTTGATTTTATCCATGTGTCACAACTATGGTGGTATCACCTTGAAAATCATCCACATCAATCACTTTCTCACTATGATCCAACACACATATTGGATGCTCTTAGAAGTAGGCGTTTATCTCAAGATCAAAATCATCCACATCAATCACATGAGAATTTTCAAGGTGATACCACCATAGAAATACAATGTTATTCTTGATTTTATCCATGTGTCACAACTATGGTGGTATCACCTTGAAAATTCTCATGTGATTGATGTGGATGATTTTGATCTTGAGATAAACGCCTACTTCTAAGAGCATCCAATATGTGTGTTGGATCATAGTGAGAAAGTGTTTCGGAGAAAGACTATACTGATAGTTCGTGTATTGTGGAAATATGTTCATGCGAAGGAGGAAACATGTGAAAGTGAAGAATATTTTTGGGATTAGGGTCCAGATATTTTTGACTCAGATTCTTAGAGAATCTAGTGAGTGAATCTTGAGTATGAGTTGTTATAAGGTGGGGAGGTCGTAAGATCCCAACCTTTTCTAGAGTTGTCTCAGGCTTGTTTTCATATACTATTTATTCTTTTGTTGAGTAATTTTCTTTTTCTTCTTACCCTAGGGTATGTTTGGGTGGAAATTTGAGAAAAATTAATGAAAGAGTGTTGTGAACGATTGGTGAATAATTAGGGAAAACCGTGTGCCCAACCTTGAAAACCGTGCAACCCTTAACAAGGGGGAATTTTACAGTTGGCACAAATTTTTTCAAAATGTTTGTACTCTTAGGAGAAATTGTGCACCCATATAAAATAGGTGCATGGTATAGGAACACATTTAGGGAAAACTATGTGCCCCTGTCCAACAAACTGGGCTCTACTTTTAATGTCACCCAAAAATTAGTTTTTTAATCACTTGAACCCCCTGAAACCGACCCTATTAAACCCAAACATGGAACAAATCAAATTATCTCGATTTCAAAGCCTCATGGATGGATTCTAAGCCTTACCAACCTAATTTATTCATGATTCAAATCCTATATCGAATATCTTCACCCCTCCAAATAAGAGAATCCTATCCCGCTTGGTTTCAAGTTCTTCTTCCTTCATTATCCCTTTCCTTTGGTGGTTGTTCTTACTATTTTGGGTTCGATGTAGATATAATATTATGGATATAGATCTATTATTTTATATTTATATATATATTTAAGAGATATATTTTTAATATTTCTTTATAATTTTAGATCTGGATCTCGTCCTACATCATTGCTCTGCTCAAATTTTAGGGATTTCTAATGGATGATTGTTCATCGATGAATTGGGGTAAGTGGTCTATTATTCAAATCTCATAGTCATGATTTAAATTATGTGTATTTGATTGTATAATTTCTTTGGTTTATTTAGAAATTGGAATTCCTAAATTTAATTAATTAATTTGGTAAGTTAATTAATTGAGGAATTGGGGATTTGATTGAATAATTGAATTATGGAATTTAGATAATTAATTGATAAATTAACTATCAAAGTATAAAATTGTTAAATTTGGATAATTAATTCGTAGATTGGCTATCAGAGTATTTTCTTATGAGATTAATAATAACAAATTTTTGAGTTAATTATCAAAATGTTAAATTATGAATTTGGGGAAAATTAATTTGTGAATTAATTGTTGGATACTGAGATGTGAAATTATAAATAAATTATTTAATTAATTAATAGACATTATATGGTTAATTAATTATTGAATTAATTAATGGAAGGTATTCGATTAATTAATTGGTGAATTAATTAATGAGATAAATATGATTAACCAATTATTGAATTCATTAAAGGAAATTATTGTGATTAATCATTTGTTGAGTTAATTAATGGGCTTTGATTAATTAATTTAAGAATTAGTTAACGGAAGATTATGATGGATAATAGTGATAAGAGGATTAATGTTGATTAATGTTTATTGATGTGTAATAATGATATAGTGATATAGTGATATTGTGATATTGTGATATTGTGATATAGTGATATAGTGATTTTGTAATATATGTGATATATGTGTGGGACATAGTCAACTGCTTCCAAATACAACATGTGTAGGACATGTTCTACTATATCCTAGGCCTATAGTAATAAATTGTGTGATAAATATTGGTGGTATATGGTCTGCTGCTTCCAAATCCTACTTTTGTGGGATATGGTCTTATGCTTCCAAATCCCATAGTGATAAATATGTTAGGGACATGGTTTGCTACTTCCCAATCCCATGGGGTTCTAGGAATGATGACCTACACCCAAATATTTGGCATTTTACTATGGCCTCAATTATCTATTTTATAGATTGAAATGAATTTTTTAATGAAAGACTTTTAGTTTAACGAATTGTTAACTAATAATGTGAAATGGTTTAGACTCTAACATGAGCCAAAGTATTGAGGTTCATGTGTCCTTGGGGACCTGGAGGTTTCTATAGTTAACTAAAAGATAAATGATAAAGATATAATTGATTACTTATACATTGCACTTATTTCTTTATATAACTGAATATTTTTTTTTGATTGGATATTATTTTAGACACTAAAGGTAGTTGACAACTGAGTTGTACTCACACCCTACTCAGGCTTCCTAACTAGTACCTAAATAGATTTCATGGTTGTAAAAAATTAGAGGGGAAAAGGCCTTGTTTTAGATGGTTGAGTTAGGATGGATCATGGTTGAGGGAACCAGACATGGTTTGGGAACCCCTTGGGAATAGTCAATGTATTTATATCGAGTTTTCATTTGACACTAGACACGTACTTTAGCATGGTATGTTTACTTCTTTAGCTTTGATATTTTATTTCCAAATTTGGTTTATCATGAGATATTTGTATTGTTTATTATGATATGTTATTATACTATTATAAATTTATTTCCATTGGCGTATTACTATGATAAAATATGGTATAGTCTCACCATGATCAACATTAGACCCTCGATACAAGTCGAAAACCTCTATCATATGGGTAGGTGTGCCTGAAGTCAAGTGACTGACTAGCTCGAGGTACCAATGTGTGGCACCTGGGCTGAGACGTTACATTGGGGATGATAGTTTGTTGATAGAATATGATATCTTTCAAAAAAAATTAAAACATAATAACCACAATCTTTAACATTACATTGTTTCAAGAATTGTAGAAACATTGAGAAAAATATGTAAAAAGTTTTGATATATGTTTTGATACTGGAATGTTAATATATATTCCCTAACAATTATCCATTTGTTGAAGTATATTGGATTTTTTTACACATGGACTGTCCTCATTCTATAATTTTTATG